>JAPDNY010000002.1:109196138-111810304 GCA_029375565.1 Gekko gecko | reverse complement strand
TCATCTATAACTCGTGTTACCGATTGTTTAGCTGAAAGATTTACACTGTCCGTATTGTCACTTGTAGGGAGTGGGCTCTTTGTTAACATGGAAGTGCTCTGTGTAATTAGTTGGTGCAATTAGTTGATGTTTATCGGACAGACGTGTCTGAAAAAGGAACTCTCCGTCTCCCCGTCCCCTTCTCCTCCCCACCCCCAACTGGTTATTTGTAGTCGTTAGCTGTTATCAAATAGAAGGAGCCTCTTCCAATTAATCAAATCCCTAATCTCCTTTCTCCGTCTGTATGCCTTTGGGAGGCCGTGACCCAGCTTCCCAGGCCTTGCGAAAGAAGCCGGGGCAGGCCATCTGAGGGCTGCTGGGAGGCAGTTTGACGCTTGGAACGCTTCTGAATCATAATACTTGGCACTTTAGCATGTTCTGAAACACTTCACATCCATTAGCTTTATAATCCTTGCAAGAAGATGGTCCCCTCATATTTCAGATGGGGAGCTAAGAAATGATGGCCTTCGGAGAAAGATTTAAATCAGGAATTCCTTAGTTCGTTGTTTGGTCTGTTTGCCACAGTGCTGTTGTAGTTCTCAGGGCTGCGCATTTCCCTTTATAAACATGTCCTTTATAAAAATACAGAATTCTTTGTGGATCTGGATGTGCTTGCTCTTGTTTTGTCTATGGCCACCTGAACCACTTGGATAATTGCTGCTGTGCTTTGTGACTTATCAGGCTGGCCCTGGTGAAAGGCACCTTCTGTAAACAAGATAGCCGTGAGGTTTCAGAAAAGCTAGCAAACCACTAGGTAGAGCTTCAGTTTCCAGGACTGCTACCTGATGACAGTCATTCTTTTCCAGCGGCATCTCTGGTCAGCTTGAGGATCATGAGAGCTCATCATTAACCACCCTGAAGCCCTGTGCATCGGGATACAGGCAGGATCAAAAATGCACCGAATCTGTCAGAAGCTGATGTAGAGCATTTGGTACGGGTGCATCTGTCCAGTCTCTGCAACTTGACTATGGAAGGGGAAAGGGATAGAGATGGGATTAAGCCCTCTGCCCCCTGCTCTGGCATTTTGGAAATGTTAAGATTTGCTTTGTGAATGCCGTGCTGCATGCCGACTCTGGTGTGTTATTGTACGATGTACTTTAAGACCACTGAAGTAGGCAGGCATCGTGTTGTAATTACAGGGTTTAGTCTAGCCTGCTTGAGTGGAGGAAGATGCTGCACTGTTATTGTATGGCTGCTCCAGGGATAGCAGCTGCTATATTACTCTAGGTCTCTTCAGGGAAATGGAGGCTGCCCTGTTTCAATAGGGTTTGCTCCAAATTGCTGGGGTAGTCTATTGCTCGGTTATTGTTGTGCTATTGGGGAGGGTGTGTGATAATCTGTAATTATAAGTGTGTTCTGGGAAGAGATGTCTGTCAGTACTTGTCTGTGCCATGCTGCTCTGGGAAGGAGGTGAGGAGGGCACTGACAATCACTGGAGGAATGGAGACATTTGGGGGGGGGTCACACAGACCTTGCTATTACTCACTCGGTTGCAGGGAAAAGCAATGCGATTAAAAAAACCATTTTACTCAATTTATACCCCACCTTTCTTCCCCAGTGGGGACCCAGAGTAGCTTACATTGTTCTCCTCACCTCCATTTTATCCTCACAACAATCCTGTGAGGTATTGCAGTTACTAAGGGGGTAGCAGATGTACCTGTGTGGAGTTGGAGGGACAGGGAGTTAGGAGTACTAGAGGATATGTGTATGGCAAAACATACTTGAAATGGGTAAATGGAGAGCTTTATAACAACGCAAGTAGGTGCTTGAACCTAATGCAGAGAGTGACTGGAAGACACTGTAACCACTTGGAGCCTTCCTAATCAGTCAAATAGTTTACTGCACAACAAATGTGCCGTTGTTGTGTTAATTTGCGGTATGGGTTCCAGCCCTCTTCCCTTAAGGAAGTAATTTTCTCAGTAGTCAAACAGCAATAGATTGTTTCTGGGGAAACGTGATTCTCCCCCGGCAAGGTCACTGCAAATGAGGAGAGCTGTCTGGACAGAAAGGTAGTTGTACACCTATGGTGAGAGAACATAGCCAGGTCTTACTCCCACCACAACTGTGCCCCAGGGACAGTCCTTTTATTTCCCCCATAGGATTGAATGACAGACATTGGCTAGGAAAGCATGTGCTCAGGGATGCTGACTCCACCTTCTCGGGAGGAGTGCAGTTTGCCCATTCTGTCCCTCATTTGGCCTTACTTCGAAATGTCAAGAACTGAACCCAGTGGTCCTGCCCCATGATTGGCCTCCGTTTCAACCTCTTGGTCAGGCCTGAGGGAGAGAGCAGAAGAGAATGGAAGGGAATCAAATGGACCTGTGTTTCTTTATTCCCTTATCCTTTGTCTTCTGATTACAGGCCTTCAGGACAGGGAACTATAGTTTGGATTTGGAGGGACAGCTGAGGAGATGACTGATGTGGTGGGAGTACATTTTTGTTGTTGACACATGACAGGCAGGGGAGAGACTACTGCGGCACATCCTGTCCTGTACATCTTTGGGAAAGTGGGGCAAACCTGGAGACAAGTAAGCTACAAACTCTGCTGTGTTAAGAGCATTTGCAGAAATGGCTACCATACACCCCACCCATTACCACACACTGGTCACCCTCTTAGCAGTCTTTTTCATATTTCACAATAGCATTAATCACCTCGAGTCTTCTAAAGGTATACATGTTATTGTCAACCCACTTTCCTGTTTTGTAAAATGCTCCTGTTCTCTAAGTGCTCACATAGCCTGGCAATTGATGGCAAACAATAGCTGTTTTCCTTTAATGGCCATTAATGGCATATCAGATTAGTCTTTATCTAAATCCCACTGTGGCAAGTACCCAAGAAGGCCATAAAGTACCTGCAAGATGGGAGCTGAAAATATAGCTGGGAACTTAGCCAGAAAAAAGAGAGAAGTGCTTTTGAGTTTAGGGGGCTGGGGTTTCAGGGCTGCCGCTCTTCATACCGGGGACTGCTGCTGCTTCAGGGCTAGCATTGCCTGCCTACGTGCTTTCTTGCTCCCTGCCTGCTCGGCCTGTATACTTGTTAAGAAAGAGACGTTACAAAACATCAGCCAAGTCTCCAGTGCTTTCTCTTTCAAAAGAAACAACTTTGTAAAGCTGCCCCCGAACTTCCCTCAGGGAAGTGGGGAGCATGAAACAATATAAATAAATAAAAGCCCGCTGCTGTTCTCTAGTCTCCAAGAAAAAAAGGCTTCACTTTCTCCTCCTTCTCCTCTTCCACGAGGCCTGGGAAGGGTGCTTAGCACCCACTCTGCCCTTCCATCCCAGCAGGAGTTGCTGCTGCCTGGGCCAGATTGATGGAGGGGGGACTCTTCCTGTTGACAGCATCAGGGAAAGAGAAGGCGCTGAAGGCGGCTCGGTAAACATTGTACTTTGCTGGGCAGCTAATAGCTCTGGATGGATGATGCTGGCTGGCTGGCAAGTCAGCAGACAAGTATCCCCCCCCCACCCCAGCTGGGACAGAACAGGTGGCAAAGCACACACACGAGGGGGGGGAGGCGGCAGCATTGACAGTTGTGCAGTGGTACCCATTCATCAGCCGATCCATTTATAGCCTATATAGTTCCACATGCGCTACCTGGGCTAGCACAGTCGCTGCTGCAGGGAAGCAGCTATGAAAGTGGCAGAGGCAACTGAGCAAAGCCAGCAGCCGACCGTTCTTGTCCTCCCATGGCCTTTGAGGGGTCCCAAATGAAGAGAGCTGAAACCCGTTTCTTCCTTTCTCCTTCCAGTGTTTGCATAGGAACACACTGTGGTTAACAACATCAAGCTTCACCGATTGTGATTGCAGCATTAAAGCCTGCTGCCAAGGGGAACCCACTGTGTGCTACTTACCACTTCGATGCATGGAGCTGAAAACTGGAGGCTCTCTAACCCTTACCAGCAGGACCAGCCCTGACCTGGATGGCCCAGGTGAGCCTGATCTCATCAGATCTCTGAAGCTGATTTGGGAGGGCAACCTCCAAGGAATATCAGGGTCGTGATGCAGAGGCAGGCAACAGCAAACCACCTCTGAAACGTCTCTTGCCTTAAAAAAAGTCTAGCTTGCCACCTAGTGGTGCATTACGCTAAAGAGCTAGCACTTCTGGCTGCCAGACAATCTTAGGAACTCCTGGCTATACTGCACACAAGGCCATATGACAATAATTAATTAATTAAACCAGCAGGATCTAATCAGGCCATAAGGGAGCCAGTGGACTGAGATGCATTCCCCTTGGTCCTGGCTTCTCTTGGCTTCTCTCAAGCAATTGTCTGGGCAGGAGGGAGTGGTATCTCTGATTTGTTTCAGTGTGTAGACAATATATTTATTTATTTAAAACATTTATGCAACACCTTTCCTCATGGTTCAAGGCCACTTACAATAAAGATTCAAATTACTGACTAGACAGGAATTCCTTTATGCTCTACAAAATGCTTCCATAGAAAACAGCATCCCTGCGTCTAGTTCACCCCCGTTCCCCTTCCTAGCATTATGTCCTAATGTTGTGCATTTTCCTGCCATTGCTCCACTTCAGTGGCTCATTTAACAGTGCCATCCTAAGGAGTGTTACACCCTTTTAAACTCCATTGATTTCAGAAATCTTAGATACATGGGCCTAGGCTTACCAACCTCCACCGGACACCTGGAGATCTCCCACTATTACTATTGATCTCCAGCTGACCAAGATTGGTTCCCCCTGGAGAAAATGCGTGCTTTGGAGGGTGGACTCTATGTTGAGGTCCCTCTCTTCCCAAAACTCTGCTCTCCCCAGGCTCCACCCCCGATTTCTCCAGGTATTTCCCAACCCAGAACTGGCAACTGTAGGCCTAAGTGTGTTCTTCTAGGTTTCCTTTAGGAACTTTACTTTCCTATGATGCAGACAGAATCCCTTCCCTTTCCCCCTTCTCTCTCTCTCTCTCTCTCTCACACACACACACACAAACACACACACACAAAACACACACACACACACTTTGCCAGCTCCCTCCAGCATAGCGCTGTGTGTGGTCACTGCAGAAGATGCTGCAGGAGCTGTCAATAAAAGATGCACATTCCGGCAACCCGCACAATTGTCTGAGACGTTAATTAACTTCAGAGTCAATCCTTCGTCTCCAGAGATGCAGGTGAAGAGCTGGGATTTAGGTCACTGGTGAAATGAGTTTGGTGGCCTTTTTTCTTTAAAAGAAAAAGAAAAAGAAATCTCTTGGAGGTTTGTCCATAGTGTTTTACATCACAATACGTTTTGGTGCAGGAGAGTAGCCACTGGCACTCTCTGTGCTGGCACTGAAATAGCAGAAAGAGAGAGCCATGCTGGGGTCAAGGAGCACTGGCAGAGCTAGATGTGGTGAGAAGAATGGGAGAACCGGGACAGCAATGGCCTGTCAATGAGGGCTATGGGATGGAGCTGGCAGCGGAGACCTGCAAGAGGAAGGTGCCTGGGGGGGGGGGGAGTATTAGCACTGAGCTTGAGGTGAAAAAGCAAGAGGAAGATCTGCTAGGATTAGAATGGAGAGGAGGAAATCCTGAATCAGAGTTGCATGCATCCCCACAATCACATCACATGGAACCATTAGTAGCTTCTAGTCCTTAAACTAAGCTGGACATGTGTGGCAATGCTTGGAGAAATCTCAGGAGGTAGGGGTGCTGGGTCAGGATTTCTAAAATCAAGTATCTGGGCTTCAATCAGCCCCCTTTTTTTGCATTTTTGCATTGTGTGTGCGTGCGTGCACGTGTGTGTGTATGTGTGCGCCCATGCCTGGAAGTCATGGTGACCTCTGGCGACTTTGACAGGAGCATGATGGGCATTCAGAGAGGTGGCTTGATATTACCTGCCTCTGCCTCCAACCCTGGTATTCTTTGGAGTTCTCCCATCCAAGTACTTGCCAGGGTTGGCCCTGCTTAGCTTCTGAGATCTGATGAAACTAGGCTTGCTTCGGCATCCAGGTCAGGGCTCTGGGCTTCAGTCTTGACACCGTCCCCCCACCCTTCCCCAAGGATTGCAGAAGGAAAGAAATTCTACAAAATATGCAGATATACACATAGCATCTACACAGGTCCTAGAATTCACTTTTTTCTTGGCAGCGAATTTTGTGTTCTGGAAAAGTGCAGCAGACACAGAACCCAGGAATGAGGGAGCATCAGCCAAAAATATTGGGCACTGACCAAGTGGCATGAATGTTGAATCAGATACCAAGAACAGCAGAGACCCATAAGTTTGCAAATGAGGGTCACTGGTCAGAATGGATACACCCAGAGAGGCCATAATTGAGACAGGCAGGAGTAGCTGCAAGGGAGGACCGAGAAAATCTGAAGGTGCCAGTGTGTGATCCTAGCAGCAGGGGTGCTGGTATGCGTGCTGCAAGTCAGGATTGATGTGCAGAGGCAGAGCCGTATCTGTATGTTCAGCGGTGGCAAGACTGGAATAGTAAAAAGTGCTGCATTGAGGTGCATTGGCAAAGCTGCGTGGGGATGGGCTGGAACATGACAAGGTGTAGTAGCAGGTCAAGGCGCAGAGGGAGCCAGCTGTGGGCTGCTGTCAAGGTCTTGCCATGCTGGATGCTTCTTGTCCTCCTGATCCCTTTCTCCCAGAGCTGGAACTGACTGGAGGCACTTCTTGTTGCCTTCCTTGTGGGTGCCTCACCTTCTTTTTACAGGGTTGCTTTAGCAGGCACCAGGCAGGGAGTGCCCCTTTGTCTTTGGAGAGAGCCTCAACATGGTGCAGAGGAAAAAGAGGTGAAGGCAGCCAGAGGAAAAGTTTTGAGGGTGGGGAAGAGAGCCGAGGTGGAAGGCATTAAACACTCTTGGGAATGCTGTCTCACACTGACCCCAAATCCTCCCTTCCACCACAGAGTCTGTGTGCCTGACCCACCAGTCATACTTCCACCCTGCATGATGTCTGTGGTCCTCTGCTGTGGCCCCCTCCTGTAACAGCTGGCCCTGGCATTCTGGCTATCAGAGATCTGGCCTGAGAGCTACTGCAGCACAATGGGCTATGAACCAGGATGTCCCTTGCTCAAGTGTTGCCAGAGTCACCTTCTCAGCCTCAATTGCCCCATCTACAGTACAGAGCTAATGATGGTGATCTAGGTTACAGGGCTGTTGTAAGGATTATTGAAACAATGCATGTAAAGAGTCTCTACAGACTTTTAGTATTATTAACTTGGGGAGGCTAAGACTGGAGCCAGTAAGACGGTCCCATGTCATGTCTATGGATTGCTTACCTTCAGAGTCCCTCAAAGTGCCCACTTAAGTAGCAAAACTGAATTGGCTGTTTGGCAAGGAGAATAAAGTGAAGCAAGTAGATGAAGGAGAAATAAACCAGCAAGATTCGAGGCATGTTGGGTGAAGTGGCTGTGACTCTTCCCTGCCCCCTTGAGAAAGACTGAGGGAGACAGACAGAAGAGTTCCCTCCATGCCCAACAAGTCCTCCTAGTCAACTCTGTGGTCAGACACCCTCAGGAACTCCATCTACCATGATGACAGAATTTCCTCTGCTCTTCCTCCCTCTCCTCTATTGCAAATTTCAGATCACTGTCACTGAAGGTTGTAAAATCATACTCAAAAGTGTGTCACTGACACTTCTTAAATCTCAAGGGTAGTCTCGTGCCCTATCCTGTGCCCTGTACTCTTTAACATTTTTATCAATTACTTCATTGAAGAGGTGGAGGAAATCCCTATCAGATTAGCAGATGACACAAAACAGGGATAGCTCACACCTTAGAAGACAGAAATAAAAATCAAACTGACCTTGATAGTTTCAGATGAAACTAACAAAGTGAAATTCAGCTGAGACCAATCAAAGCTTTGCATTTAAGAAGTAGAGAATAAAATACACAGGTATAGGGTGGGGGATATCTAGCGTGGCTGGTGTGCATCTGAACAGGAACTAAGGATTGTAGAGTTTCAAGCTGAACGTGAGTCAGCATTGTGATGTGGCTACAAAAAGGGCTGGTGCAATTTTAGGCTGTGTTAACAGGAGCACAATATCCAAGGTCTGAGAAGCAATGGTTCAGCTCTATTCTGAACTAGTCAGACCTCATCTAGAGTACCATGTTCCAGTCTAGCTGCTGCACTTTAAGAGCAATATAGACAAATTGGAACAGGTTCAGAGAAAGGCCAAAAAGATAGACTGGAGGTCTAGAAAATGAGCCCAACTAGGAAAAGATGAACAACTGGGTATGTTTAGCCTAGAGAAGATGGAGGCGAGGGGATGATGGAATTCGTCAAACACCTCAAGTGTTGTCATATGAAAGAGGACAAAGATTTGTTCTCTGCTGCCTAGAGGGCAAGACTAAATCTGATTGATTTGCAGTAGGGGAGGGGAGATTTCAGATGAACATTATGAGAAAGTATTTTGCTGCTGTAGACTGACGTGACTTCTCATTCGGAATTTTCTAATGGCAAGAGCATCACTGAGCAGGGAGTTGGACTAGGTGGGCTACAAGACCCCCTTCCAACTCCATGATACTCTGATTCTATGCCTTGCCCTTGCCATGTGGAAGAGATAGTAACTGCACTTTGCCCTGGGGTGTGTACTTCTGCAGTTCCTTCATAGGGAACTTGGGGCCTCTGTCTCTTCCTGGGTCATTCAAGCCAGCTCTGCTAATCACTTTGCATTCAAGTTTAAGTGGGATAGTAGTCCATGTTTCCATGGCAACCTCCCCAAACCATACAAAAGCTGAGTGGTTTTGGTCTCTTTGTGTGTGTGTGTGTGTGTGTGAGTGAGTGAGAGAGAGAGAGAGCGCATTGTGCAGCAGCACTTTGCCATTCCAGCAGCATAATGTCCGAGTAGGGTATGCAAATGGATATAACCCCTTCTCCAGAAAAAAAACAACAACCCTGCTCTGCCCACCAGCTGGGATAAGCATAGCTGGGATCTTGTCTCATTTCCAGCTTCTCCAGCTCAGATCTGCTGCTCATACTGGTTGGGGGGGAGTACAAGGGAGTCAGACTTGGAAATACCTGCAGATCCAACCCAGCCTCCAGAACCCAATTGTGGGTTCCAATAGGGAGACTATGGAGTAGTTGTTCTTGTTTTTTGTCATCAAGTCGCAGCTGACATCTGGTAACCCCATAGGGTTTTCAAGGCAAGAGGTGTTCAGAGGTGGTTTGCCATTGCCTGCCTCTGTGCCACGACTCTGGTACCTCTTGGTGTTCTCCTGTCCAAGTACCTATGAGGGATGACCCTGCTTAGCTTCAGGCTATCTGAGGAGATCAGGCTAGCCTGGGCTATCCAGGTTAGGGCATTTTATAGAATAGTAAAGGTAAAGGTTCCCTTGCTCGAAAGCCAGTCGAATCCGACTCTAGGGTTGCGGTGCTCATCTCCATTTCCAAGCCGAAGAGCCAGCGCTGTCCGAGGACGTTTCTGTGGTCATGTGGCCAGCATGACTAAACACCAAGGCGCATGGAACGCTGTTACCTTCCCACCGAAGTGGTATCTATTTATCTACTTGCAATTTCTTGCTTTGTTGGCAGAAGCTGGAACCAGAGACAGGAGCTCACTCTGTCATGCGGCACCCTCGGGTCTCAAACTGCTGAACTACTGACCTTCCACAGCCTGCAGTTCAGCGTCTTAACCACTTGAGCCACCGCAGCTCCTGTAGAATAATACAGCATAACAAACTATTGAAATCAGCACCTTGGCCAGCACACTGTGGGAGCTGGCCTGTGGGACCAGGACAATGGGAATCAACCAATAGGGGGCTGTTAATCTGCACTGTTTCTATTCTAGGATAGATTCTACAGTCGCTTGGCCTATACAGGCAGCAGAAAGAGGTGGTAAAGTTCTGAGAGGAGAGTTTTGTGCATTTGGAACAAACAGTCAGCAGTATACTGTCAACTCTCATCACTATATTTCTTTATCCTGGTGATGCTTTAGAAGTCCTGAACAACTACCTGGCTGCTCTGGCTAAATGGCTAAGGGTGAACAAGGTGAACCTAAATCTTGACAAAAGTAATGCTTCCCACATTTGATGGGGTTCTGCTGACCATCACTGACTCAGGCAAGAGCCAGATGTTATTGCTGGAGAAGCAAGTTAATGCAGCAGCAACAGCAAATAAAATAAAATAAAATAAAATAAAATGCTGTCTTCCACTGTCATTTAGCCCAAAAGGTGGTTACCTACTTTGACTGGGTAAATCTGACCATGTGGATCCATGACACAGTAACCTTGAGGCTGGACTACTTTAACGCACTCTATGTGGGTCAACTGTTAAAGTCAACTCAGAAACTCCAGCCAATACACAACACGAGAGCTCAGTTATTATCAGGAGCTAGGTGGAGAATGCATATCCTGTAGTCACTCCATCGGTTAACTATCATTTATCAGGTTCAATTCAGGATACTGGTTATTTCCTTGGAACCTCATATTTGCAAAACCGCCTCTTTTGCTCTGCTCCACTGTGACAGTTTCGCTCACCTGATCAAGGCCTTATGAAGGTGCCACTTTGCAAATGGATAAAAACAACAAGTCTGTACCTGATATTTCTCCATTGTGGCCCCCACCTTGTGGAATGGCCTGCATGAGGCTCCCACACTTCTGCAGAATGTGTAAACGAGAAATGTTCACAAGGGCATTTTTATAAAGGAAATAGGGCTGTGGTGTAATGGAGTGGTTTGAGGGGGTGCTTTTATAAAGGGAGTTTGACTGTAGTCTGTTGCACTGTTTATTGTATATATTATCACTTTTTGCTGCCTTGTCTTCTGCTTTTGTAATCCATTTTCTGCCTTGTTTATGGGATGTCATATCTGACAGTATATTCCCCTCTCTGTATTGTCCTCTATAGTCTAATGCCCTATTGCATTGCTCATTGGGTGTAGATGGTGGAGGCCATAGCTAAATATTTCCCCCGCTACAAAATTTCATTGCAAGTAAAAAGAGAGAGTATATAAGGGATATATTCTAGCCCAGTCCCATGGGATACACTGAGAATATATGACTGGCCCAAGGTCACCCAAGCAAGCTTCCTCCCCGGCACTCTGACCACTACACCATACTGGTAATGTGCACACCTGCTGCAGAAAGGTATCTGCCCTAGGCCCTGCCTCCTCCTTCAATTAGGGGACTGTGCTCTGTTCCTTAGGTGTGTACCCCAACAGGGTTGCAGCTTCTGGTCAGGCTGTGGTGGTGAAGGCAGAGGATCTAGAATTGAGGGAGCCATTACTAGCATCAGGAGATATGGCCAAGGAAACCTCCTTGGGAGGAGAGGATGGAGGCATTGTTGTCCCCTGAAATACCTGCACTGGAAAGTGTGTTAAAAGAGCTGCACTCCACTCCATTGTGAGCCAATCCCTCTCACGGTAAATGGGAGATTGCCCCAGAGTCCTAAGTGATGCCCTGCTGGGACTGATGGGGCTTAGTGCAACATGAAAACTGTCACACTTGGTTTGGGTGGCAGTGTTTTCACATGTGCATATACTTCGGGGAAGAATGGAGGTGTCCTCTTGTACCCCTCCAAAGTACATCTCGCCCAGCCCACCTCTGAAAATTGGGAGTGAGTCTTGTCAATATCTCAGAGTTTCCAGGCAGGCAGACTAAAAATTTTAAATATTTTCCCATGAATAAGTCTTTCAGGTACCTAAACAGAACAGCAGTAAAGAAGTATTGAAAATGGAAAGGTTCTTTCTGACTCACTTCACCTTCCTTAATGGAGAAGTAATCATTGAAATAATGGAAGGATGGTATTCCCTAGCGGATGGAGCTCATAACTCTATGGAGAAATAGAGAGACCTGTGAATGAACCAAAATAATTAGCAGCCATTCCTCTGTTCTGTTGCTAGGGTTTGTTCTCTTTGGGTGACAACACTGGACAAAACAATCTAAGGGACCAACATTTGAATCTCTGTAGTGTAAACAAGGCTGACAAAATAAACTCTTTCCTTCTACCAACTCCTCATGGCAGCAAGCTACCACGCGCACATATTTATTTATTGCATTTTATCCCACCCTTCCTCCAACAAGCTCAGGGGCTTATATCGCTACAATCACCTTCATTTCCCCTCTCCCTCCTCAGGACAACAAACCTATGAGTTAGGTTAGGCTGAAAGAGAGATACTGGCTCAAGGTCACCCAGTGACCTTCATGGCTGAATGGGGATTCAAACCTGGGTCTTCCAGATGGTAGTCTGGCACTTTAAACCACTACACTGTGCACATGCACACTTATGCAGAGATCATATAAACTGTTCCCAGTGCAGCTAACCTGTCCAATCATACCATACAGAGCAGCATGATATGAAAACACAGCAGCAGTCACTGGTCAGAATCTTTTTAGCTCTCAAAAGCCTACCTAGAAAGATGGGTTTTAGAACCCGTCTTAAAGCTTATCAGGGTTGTTCTCTGATGATGCACTTTCCCTGGGAAGGTCTTCTACAGTTCTGGGGCAGCCCCTGAAAAAGCCCTACTTCTTTCTGTGGCAGATCACATCCGATGCAACGGTGGTACTGGGCATAAAGTACCAGAACCAGCTCTAAGTGGTGATCAGGACTGTATGGGGAGAAGCACTCTCTGAGTTCTGTGCTTCCCAGGCCACGAACAGTTTCAAAAGATCAAAACCAGCACCTTGAAGCAGGAGCAGTCACTGGAAAAACAGGCTGGATGTGTTCTTGTTCACTTTGGGGAGGCAGGCTGCACCAGATGTAGCTTCCAAGTCGTCTCCAAGACCCAGTTGTCAGCCTTCCTGTCATAGCATCCTTTCTCAATAGTATGGAACTTGTATAGCTCCCCTACAGTTGCCCAACTTCTTTCCCTAGCTTCTCTTCCAGCATCACTCTTTTTCCTGAAAAAAACCTGAGGTGTTTCTTACTTGGGGTCAGGCTTGTGTGGTTTCCTCACTGCTGCTGCAGGTGCAATTACTGTGCAGCAGCAACAGGACTTCTACACAGGTTTCTCTATAGTTTCCCCACCCTAATCCCCCAGAAGCTACCACTCCCTATCTTCTGTGCCACTAAGGCTTTTTCAATTTTTAAAAAATCAGCAATTGAGTATTGTTACATCATTGTATCATTATAAGAATCTCTGTGTCAAGTTCTCTAAATTCCAATCTTTTGTTTTTAAAAGGTAAGTCATGCCCCTTTCATTGCAGAGCTATGCCTTTCCAGTTATATCTCCACAATGGAAAAGGTGAAGGGCATTTTAAAAAGTGACAATGAGAGCTTTGACTATCAAAAGCTCATTCCCAAAAATCTTGTTGGTATCTAACATGCTACTGGACTCAAATCTATCTTCAAGTGGAGAATTCAAAGAATCTGTTAGATAGATTGCCAATGTAAAAAAAAATCACCACCACGGGGACAGTGGCATTGAAAATGCCTGCCATATAGACAGGACCAGGAAAATCCAAAATTTCCTACCCACACAGCAACCATCCAGGCTTTGGGAAAGATTGGAAGAAAGCTGGGGAAAACCCAGGATGTGCATAACTGCCCATGATGCTGTGGGGAAGCAGGAACACACACACACACTTCTCAACAGAATCGAATCCTGGACAGATAACCTGTGTGGAAAATACAGCATCTTCTGAGTCCAGTCACTGATAATTCCGGCCCTGACATGAGGTTTAGCAAATCACCTTCTCTCTTAAGGAGGTGGGAGATTTATCTGAAGGAAGTTTCCCAGCTCGTAACCATGAATCCATCAGCTGCTTTAGCTGGTCCGCTCAATCTTTCATAACTCCCAGTTAAGGACACAGGATGACAGGTGGATAACAGATGAAATAGGAGGCCGATAAGTGGGATTTACAGGATCCCTGTAAGTATGGCTGGGGAAAAGTTGCCCACGTGCTGCAAGACCACACAGCATCCAGGACACTTTTCCAATGGCAGAATCAAAATGGAAAAAGGGTTGGATTTGGGATACATTTAGCCCTTCCTATAGCTGGTCCCATCTATCAATCCAGATCTTAGCAGAAGGATTCAATCACTCTTTCCAAACCAGTATGGAATCTGCTCATATGTCCCCTGCTCAGTGCCTGCCGATCTTCTTGCAGCAGGTATGGAATATTTGACTTCAGCTGTCATTAGCTGCCTTAATTCCTTGGCAAGGAAGAATAGTGCGAGACCATAGTAAAACGCCTTGTGCCCTGCACAGATTTATGGCTGCCCTGTGGAAGAGCCAAAATCTTCGCCAGTGTGAGCACAGAACAGAAGCCCGGAAAAACTGAGAGTTCAATCCATCTGCCTTGATATGGAGTCTGCAAAGCCATTTTGCCTTGCAAACTAAGGGTTGTAGTCCCCCCCACCCATGCAGAGGCAGCATCATACCCAGGACCATGCCCTGCTCACCCAGCTCATTCCTCTCTGCAGCACCTTTTCTCAGTGGAGCTCACTGACAGTGCTGCAGCTGGAGAAGGGGAACATCCCCTAGGACCTGCAGGTGAAAGTGCAACTATCTCCTGGGCAGAACTCCACAGGCACTTACCAGCCAAGGCCTGAGTCACACCACCCCCTCAAGCTATCTAAGTGGTTGCTTGGGAATAAAACTGGCAGGGGGTGGCATCATGATAAAAGAAGGACAGTGCGGTTTGCAGTTGCCATCATCTCCTATGCTGCTTCCATCTGGGGTCCAAGATGGGCAGTACCTGCCTGCCTCAGACTCTCCCAGAATGACATGGGACAGGTGCACCCCTCCTCTTGCGCCTGCCTCTTCAGATTCATCCAAAATGGACCTCTGGAGCTAGGCTAGGTCAGGGAGACAAGGGAGGGAGGGAGGAAGTTAGGTGGTTCACTATCTTTAGGCATGGCCACCACATCTGGGAATGAGCTTCCCAGCCCACTCTGCAGCCACTCTTGTTCCAACATCCATTTAGCAGGCAGTTCCCTGCCCAAAGCTCTGCCCTTTAATGGCTATTTGTACTGGCGAATCATGGCATAATAGAGGCATTTGGCTTTTTAAAGTATAATTGTGGACTTCTTGATCTATAACATCTGGGACCTCCGGGACCTTTTATTGTTCCGCAGGGCCTGCAAAATGGAGCTCTTTTGCCAGGCCTTTTGTTGAGGCAGCAGGCATCCAGCACAGTTGGCCTCCCTGCTCCCAATATGTTGAATGGGCCCATTGAGTCCACCTGTAGCTCTAACAGATATGTAATTTTTGCTACCTGTATGAATTTTTTGTTTAGTATCTTAATTGTTTTTAATGTTACTTTATTGTAAAAAGTCTTGGATTCGGCTTTTTGTGATCCACCCTGAGCTTGCTTTGGAGAGGGTGAAATAAAAACCTCAAAAACAAACAAACAAATTTACTTTATTTGGCTCCCAACCTGTTAATTTAGATAGTGAACCCTTTGGGGGACAGAAATATTTGCATTTAGGAAAATGGCTTTAAGCCATTCTGAGCTCACAATATAGAGTGAAATATATGAGAAAATAAGTAAATATCTTCTCTTGATACATTGCTATGGGCAGATTTCAGGCAAGGTTCCTGTAAAGCTTAAGGGGTTAAGGAAATGCTGCTGTGAAGATCTACCTTTCCTTACCTTCATAAACTTCAGGCTTGAAATCTTCAGTGCACCAATAAAAAAGCACAAACTCACCTCTTCAGTGGCTTAAGAGTCAAATGTGTGCCAAAGGGAATGGAGTCTAAATTTATACTCCTAATCATGGAGGTTCCATTTATTATGATTAATAGCCACCGAGACCTCTCCTCCATGAATTTGTCTAATCCTTTTTAAAACCTTCTAAGCCAGCGGCCATCACATCTTTTGTCAGTAAACTCCACCAGTTAATTATGTGTTGTGCTGAGGTACTTTTAGTCTGTCCTGAGTCAGTCTCCTTGGATGACCCTGAGTTACAGCTTTTTATAAGAGAGAGGAGGAAAAAATCCTCTCTATCCAGTGAAGTCCAGACTCTATTTCTGGGACCCAATTCCTTTTATGTGCTGTCCATGTCCAGTGGCAGGATATACCATATGTGTCTCTGATGTTTCTCTTCCTTCTCTCAGAACCAGACACAATTTTTCCTCCTTACCTTTTGATGTGAAATCTTGTTCAAGCACTGATAGCCTCCCCTGGCTTCCTCATACGCAGGACAGTGTGGAAGAAAATGTCTCTGTGTTTCAATCTCCTCTCGGTCACGCTGATTGCACAGTCTCTTCTCTCTGGGTATGTGTGTGCGAATCACTGTGTCTGCGTTGTGTGCCTACAATTGCATTCCTGGTCTCTAATCATTTATTCTGCTTTTGGGAAGAATGCCTGTCTTCAGGGTGTTCAGAAGGGTGGCACTACACTTGCAGTTCCACAGGTTCCATAACTGTTCTCTTAATTTGGGGGGTGGGAAATTGTTATAGTCTCCTGTTTTACGGACTGCCCGGGCTTCACATTACACAGGGGTGTACCTCCAAAACCCATATTGATTCAATTTCCCCTATAATAGCTAGTCCCAGAATATGACATTCCTAATTAAATATCCACTTCATTAGACACCCAGCCCCTTTCCTTTACTGAAACAGATGTAACGTCACAGCCAGATGTTCATGGATGCAGAGAGAGAAGCTGCATTTGGAAGCTGTCACCAGTCATAGTGGAGAAGAATCAAAGGAAGAGTCCCAGGGAACTATAAGACCAACGCATTTATGCTAGAATAAGTTTTTGTGAGTTTTTTGTGAATCCATTTTGCCCAATGCGGGGGGGGGACTGAAATAGGATAGACTTACCCAGCAATATATCTCAACACAAAGAGTGAAAGAGAGAGAGACAGCTAGAGAGAGTGCAAGCCAAGCTCTCCAGCAGGAATCACAGAATCATAGAGTTGGAAGGGACCTCCAGGGTCATCTAGTCCAACCCCCTGCACAATGCAGGAAATTCACAAATATCTCCTCCCACACCCCCAATGAAAGCTGTTTCACACCCACCACCACCTGAGGAAGCCTGTTCCACTGAGGAACTGCTTTGTCAGGAAGTTCTTCCTAATTTTTAGCGGAAAAGTCTTTTGATTTTATTTCATCCCTTTGGTTCTGGTCTGACCTTCTGGGGCAACAGAAAACAACTCTATACCATCCTTTACATGACAGCCCTTCAAGTACTTGAAGACAGTTATCATATCACCTCTCAGTTGTCTCCTCTCCAGGTTAAACATACCCAGCTCCTTCAACCTTTCCTCATAGGACTTGGTCTCCAGACCCCTCACCATCTCCGTTGCCCTCCTCTGGACACATTCCAGCTTGCCTATATCTTTCTTAAATTGTGATGCCCAAAACTGAATACAAGACTCTAGGGCTGAGTTCAGACTGGCAATTTGCTCTGGGAGCCAGTCGCGGCAAAAAAACCCTATTCACACAGTCCAGGCTGCTGCCGGAGCATACCAAGAGGAGGCGCGTATGGATGTATGTGCGCATAAGCACATTTTGCTGATTGGGGGGAGGATCCCACAGCGCTGGCACCACATTGGGCAGTAGAGCGGAGCACGGCCAATCATACTGCTGCTGCCTTCTGCCCAACGCGGGTTGCTCCCAGCTTATCGGCGGAGCGTTCATACTTCCAGGAAGTGGACAAACGCGGGACACAGATGCTCTTCAGGGATTTGCTACCACTTTTATGAGGTATCTTTTTAACCCGGAGAGAAAGCGGAACAGCGTGGGTTGCCTGTGGCTGGGGACCGCCAGGCAGATGTGCCTGTGTAAATGCCCCCTTTAATGCAGTTTTAAAGTGTTGCTGAAATGGGGCTCTGCTGGGGCAAATTGCCAGTCTGAACTTAGCCATCGTGAGGTCTAACCAGCGCAGAGTAAAGCGATACCATCACTTCGCATGATCTGGACACTTTACCTCTGTTAATACAGTCCAAAATAACATTTGCCTTTTTAGCTACTGCATCACCCTGCTGACTCATGTTCAGTGTATGGTCTAAGACTAGATCCTTTTCACACATACTACTGCCAAGACAAGTCTTCCCCATCCTATAGTTATGCATTTGATTTTTCCTACCTAAATGCAGAACTTTACATTTATCCCCTTTGAAATTCACTGTATTTGTTTTAGCCCAGTATTCCAGCCTGTCAAAATCATCCTGTATCCCAACTCTGTCTTCTACCATATTTGCTACCCCTCCCAATTTAGTATCATCTGTGAATTTAATAAACATTCCCTCTATCCCTTCATTCAAATAATTTATAAAGATGTTGAACAAAACAGGTCCCAGGACAGATTCTTGAGACACTCCACTTGTCATTCCTCTCCAAGAGGATGAGGAACCATTAACAAGCACTCTTTGGGTGCAATCTGTCAACCAGTTACAGATCCACCTAACAGTAATAGCATCCAAACCACATTTTACCAATTTGTCAACAAGAATGCTATGTGGAACCTTATCAAAAGCCTTAATGAAATCAAGATAAACTATATCTACAGCATTCCCCTGATCCAGTAAGGTAGTAACTTTCTTAAAAAAAGAGATAAGGTTAGTCTGACTTGACTTGTTCTTGAGAAACCCATGCTGGCTCTTAGTAATCACAGCCATCCTTTCTAAATGCTCAAGGACTGTCTGATTATTTGTTTTAAAACTTTCCCAGGTATAGACATCAAGCTGATGGGTCGATAGTTACCTGGATCCTCCTTTTCCCCCTTCTTTTTTTAAAAGATTTTTTTATTTTCACAACACAACAGCATCTTGAAGATGGGGACAACATTTACCCACCTCCAGTCTTCTGGAACCTCACCTGTTCTCCAAGAATTCTCAAAAATAATGGACAGAGGCTCAGAAATTACGTTTCTGCATTTTTGTCTCGCTCCCCCCATAGGATTTAGTTTAAATCTCTTCCAAACACATTTTTTCCTGCCCTCATGAGGTGCAAACCATCTCCCGATAGAAGAGCTTTATCTTGAAAGTGTAAGTCATGGTCCAAAAATCCAAACCTTTACTGACGACACCATCTATGCAGCCAGTCATTGATCTGTAGTATTCTGCTTTCACTTCCTAAGCCACAGCCTTCGACAGGAAGAATTGATGAAAATACAAGCTGTGCTCCCAGTTCCTGCACTTTTTTATCCAGAGCCACATAGTCTCTTTTAATACTTTCTGGGCTGTGCTGAGCAGTATCATTTATTCCCATGAGGATGAGCAAGAAAGGATAATAATCCATGGGCTGGATGAGTCTTCCTACTATTTCCATCACATCCTGGATGCATGCACCCAGTAGACAGCATACCTCTTGAGACAACAAGTCCGATCAGCACATTTTGGCTTCTACCCCTCTTAGTAGGGGTAGAGGTCTTGGGGCTAGGTCACATCTCAACCCCATGTGTAGTAAATTCAAATACAAACTCAAAGGGGCAATACATAAGAAGCAAGCTACACAGGAGAACCACAGGGTGTAGCTTTTGCTAGGCTGTACCACTTCAGAGGTGGGATATTCTAGGTCTTTTATTTCCCCAAAATGGACAGACTAGCTGAAATAAAGATGGTTAGAGCTATTGGATTAGACGAGTAATGGCTACTCATGAAGAGATCATCTAGAAACACTCAAAAATCCTAGACTCACTCACTGGGGAGTACCATCCTATTGAACTCACTGCAACTCTGAGTAAATGTTTTCAGGATTGTCTTGCATGACTACTTTGAGTCTCTCTCTTCTGTGTGCCCTACTTGTGGAGCCATAGCAGAGGCTTCTGCAATGTGGCATTGTTAAACGTTGCCATTAATCCTAGCTTCAGGCTTGAGTTCACTGCTGTTCTTTTCGGCAAGACAGGTTGGGAGCTGAAGCAAGTGGGGTGCATGACAACATTGCCTTATTTGCAGAGCAATGACTGACAGCTTTTCCTTGACTTGGAAGGCTCTTGCTGGAGACAAATGCAGTTAATAGCACTCTACATTGCACCAAGAGTTTACTCTTTGTCTTGTTTTCCACAGCAGGAGCACTATGGAGCACTGATCCATACTGTGCTGAGGAAGTTTGCTTCCCCTGCTAAGTGTGAGTACGACTTGCTGCCCCCAAAGATCATGGTCCCTACTCAGTCTTTCTTGAATTGAGACCCAGTTACATGTACAATAGGGCATCATGTACCATATGCAGCTTTCTTCACTCTTAAAACCAGCTGCCTTTCACACAGTCAAGAGCTGATTATGAATATGTCTACAATGACAATCACCGGTTTGGTTTCAAATCAGATTTTTCTGTTTATTAGTCTAACTGGAAATGGGTAAACCAGGGATGTCAAACTCATTTGCTATGAGGGTCAGATTTTACATAAATGAGACCTTGTTGGGCTGGACCATGTGTGTCATAAAATGTAATCCCAGTTAGCAGAGATATCTATTTATCTAATTCCCAAGTTGCCCCCTATGTGTGGATATCTAAATCCACACATCGGGGGCATCTGGGGGGCAGGGAGATTTTCCTGCACACATGGGGCAGTTCCCAGATGTGCAGAAAAATCTGAAAACTTTGAAAAAAATACAGGGGGGGATATTGAAATCTGTGACGGGCCAGCAGTTGGAAGTCACTCAGGCCTTGTCGCAGGAGCAGGGTAGGTGGGAAAGGAGATCGACGGTGGCAGCAGAGGAGATCACTGGAGGGGCGATCGGTGGGTCCAGAGGCTGGAAGCTGCTCAGGCCTCGCCACCAGAGTTGGGGGAGGGGGGTGGAGGAGATTGGCGAGGCTGCTTAGGCCTCACTGCTGGAGCCAGGGCGGGGAGGAAGAGTTTGGTGAGGCCCGGCAGCTGGCAGCCACTCGGGCCTCACCATTGGAGCCGGGGGGGTGGAGGGGTGGTGGAGGAGACTGAGGATGGGGGGGAATGGCGGACTTGGTGGCTGGCAGCTGCTCAGGCTGCATTGCTGGTGTCTGGGGATGGGGGTGGAGGCTTACCTGCTGCTGCTGCTGCTGCTTCCTGCTCCTCCTGCTCTGTGTGGAGCTCTTCCCCCCCCCACGAGTATCGCGGGTCCCCTTTCTTGTAACCTTTATAAAGGACATAGACAAGCACAATTAAAGATTTTTTAAAAACTTCAAAAAATAAACATGCTTAAAACATTAGCACTCTTGCAATATTTTGTTTATTTAACAGTATCTGATAACTGACATCTCTTACTCTGAATTATTGCATCAAAATCGGGAGACAATGTCTGTGCTGTAGCAACCTTGACTATGCTGTTCAGGTGTTGCAAATCTGTAAGTTGCAAGCCTACTTTTGATATATTGACATTCATTTACAGAAATTTCATGGTCAATGCTTTGTGCCTAAGACCCAGAGGAAAACATGATATGGCTGGGCATTGTGAGCTTTTGTACATAAGTTACTTCATGTGCTGGTCAAGAACATGTGAAGGCACCATGACACAGACTGAGGGCTATATACTTGTCAACAAAACTATAGTTTTCCCCAGAGAAATAACTACAACTCCTATGTGGCAGTGCAAGAATAGAGAGACAGCAATGTATAGTGATCAGTATCAGCCTACTATCTGGGAAATCTAAGTTCAAAATCCCCAGTCTACAAAGGAAATGTGCTGGGTGAACTTGGTCTGGACACACACTCTCAACCTAATCCACCTCACTGGCTTGTTGTTATTCCTCATTTAAATAGTTCACATTGCTTTCCTACTGAGAAAGACTGGATCAGGAGGGCATGAATTCAGTGAAAAAGAGGAGGGGAACCCAGCTGCATCCAGGAGAGCCCTAGCATAATGAGCCCAACAAATCTATCTCTCTCTCTCCCCCCCCCCGTAGCAAGGCAAAAAGCTCATATCTTGAATAAAACTTGTTGTTGTTGTTCAGTCGCACAGTCGAGTCCGACTCTTCGCGACCCCATGGACCAGATTACGCCAGGCCCTCCTGTCTTCCACTGTCCGCTGAAGTTTGCTCAATTTCATGTTCGTTGCATCGATGACACTGTCTAACCATCTCATCCTTTGCCGTCCCCTTCTTCTTTGAGTTATTTTTTGGCAAAATTTCAATTTTATGAGTTTTTAACGCCATCTCCTCTGACATCCAGATCATATCGATTCTAGAAAAGGAATTATGTCTGTTAGAATAAAACGTGTAATCTTTGATCTTAGGATTCCATTTCCTCCAAACGTCTTCTAGTTTCTCTTGTCTCATCAACTGAAAATTTTTTTTTGGCAATTTTCCAATCGCTTCTCCAATTGCATTAGACTTTCTGTCCAATGCATTGTTCACCGTGCCATTAAAGTCTCCTGCAAAAACTATTTGGTCATAGTTTAAACAGTCCAACTCTCTTGTCAAATCATTGAAAAAAGTCTCTTTTGCTCCATTGGGTGCATATAAATTTACAAGCAATGTCCTTTTTCTGTACATCGTTATTTCCACACCAACATATCTTCCTTCATTATCTGAGAAGATTTGTTTGGGTTCCAATTCTTTAGAGATATATATCACTGTTCCTTTCTTCTTGTTAATTGCTGATGAATGAAAATCTTCTCCCAATTTTTTATTAATCAGATATTTATTGTCTTGTTTTCTAATATGTGTTTCTTGCAAACAAATTATATTACATTTTTGTTTCTCTAGCCAATGATTCACTAATCTTCTTTTGTTTGGTGAATTTAGTCCATTTACATTCCAAGATAAAAATTTGTAATCCATCAGTGTTTTGGGTTAAATGTCTTTAAAATCATCAAAATTGTTCTCTTTGAATCTACACAAATCTCCTTCTGTTTTGATTGTAAATCTCACCGAATTATACGAGAATGACAGTCCCTGTGGGATCTCCCATCTGAACCTGATGCCCATTTCCTTTAGCTCATCAGTTAGTTTTTTAAACTTCTTTCTGTCTTGTAGAATCATTCTCGGAATTTCTCTTAAAATTATTATTTTCTTTCCATTGATTTCCAACGGTTGTGTAAATTGTTTCTTGAAGATGTCTTCTTTCATTTTTGTTGTCACAAATTGAACAATCACATCTCTGGGTAATTTCTTTCTCTTGGCATAAGCTGAGTTTACTCTGTAAATTAAGTCAAAGTCTGAATCCAAATCTCCTTGATCCTCTCCTATATAAGTTGTCAACGTGTTTATTACTAACGCACGTATGTCCTGGTCTTCCTCCTCTTCTATTCCTCTCAGTCTCAGATGATTCTGGGTAGCCCTATATTCCATCATAGACTCCAATCTTATATTCTCTTGGAGAGTTCTTTTCACTTTTTGTTCCATTTCTGCTGATTTTGTCACCAGACTTTGAACCTCTTTTTTAACTTCTTCCGTATCTTTTTTTATCTCTGCCACTTCTGTTAGTACCAGTTCTTTCAACGCTGCCATATTTTTTTCTTGTACTTGAACTTGCACTTGTTCTATTTGCTCCAGTTGTATTTGCATCTGTTGTTGCAATTGTGATTCTATTTGCTTTCCTAAATTCTGTACCACCTCTGTCATCCTTTTCTCCATCGCCTCCATGGCAGCCTGCCACTCTTTTTTTTCTTTTGCAGTCATTCTTGGACTTGGTGATGAGGCGGCCCTTGGTCTTGACCTCAAATCCGTCTTTGAGGCAAATTCAAAACTAACCAATCTTTATATTGTCAATCGTGAAGTCAAATCGCCACCTTTATAACTTTTTCCGTTGCTTTTTTGGTTTAAAAATAACTTTTTAAAATTTAGTCCTCCTCAAAATGGCGGGCGCAATTTCTCTATGATTTTCTGGCTAGAGTAGGCTCCTTTGAAACTTCCTGTTTAGCTGTCCATCTTGGTAATCCAACTTCTGGTGTCACACTTTAAAACGTCCGTCTACATCCGGCAAGACAACTTTAAAAACATCCACTCTAGCCTACTTCCTGTACCATAGAATCACAGTCAGTTTCGTTTCTACTACGCAAAGTTTAGTCTTAGCTGACCACAGGAATGCAAAACAAAGTCACTTTTCTGCCGTTTTCTCCATAAGAAAGCCTTCTTTTTACTTTTAAACCAAGCGGATTAGTTCTCTAAAGCTTTATATGCTTATCCGTACGTTTTAATTTTGCGTTCTTCTTCAAACCGGTAAGCAAACGTTCATTGTTACCTTACTTGTAATCTCGGGGTTTCGCAGTGCTTCTTCTGCAATCGATGTTAATCTTGATGTTAAAGAGGTCGGTAGATGGCGGATTTATGCTGAATTCTCAGCCCGGCTAGTATCTGTAGTGCTGTCTTGCAACTGCCCTCTTCGCGGAAGGAGATCAAGGTGTAAACAAGCTTCCTCCGAAGCTTATCCACACCGATCTCAACTCCCTCTCAGGCTTGGCTGCTTGCTCGTCACTCCCCCGCCTGGGGAGTGCTGCATTGGGCCAGGTAGAGCCCAAACTGTCGTCAGATACCACCGTCCACCTTTCACAGATCACAAAGTGCGTTAATTCGCCATTTTAACTCCGACCGGAAGCCCGCCGTCCCCTTCTTCTTTGACCTTCAATCTTTCCCAGCATCAGGGTCTTCTCCAGTGAATGCTCCCTTCTCATTTGGTGGCCAAAGTATTTGAGCTTCAACTTCAGGATCTGGCCTTCCAGGGAACAGTCAGGGTTGATTTCTTTTAGGATTGACTGATTTGATCTCCTTGCAGTCCAAGGGACTCTCAAGAGTCTTCTCCAGCACCATAGTTCAAAAGAATCTATTCTTCGGCGCTCGGCCCTCCTTATAGTCCAACTCTCGCAGCCATACATTACTACGGGGAATACCATTGCTTTGACCATGCGGACTTTTGTTGGCAAGGTGATGTCTCTGCTTTTTATCATGCTGTTTAGGTTTGCTTAGCTGGTCTTAAAGGTGCTTTGTACTTCTCCTGTGCAATTGAGGGAATTGGGCAAAGGAAGCTCTCACTCTTTCCCTCCCCCACAGGGGACAAGGAGGGGGAGGAGCCTCAGCCAATGGAGGGAAGAGAGGCTTGGCTTAGTAGCTGCTGTGCAATTGAGAGAGCCTTGCAAAGCAAGCTGTGATGCAGAAGGAAGAAAGAGAAAGGGAGAAGGAAGCAGATGACAGCCAGTTGCTTGTGGGTCACATACAAGCCCTGCGGGGGGCAGATCCAGCCTGCAGGCTGCATGTTTGACACTCCTGGGGTAAATATTAGTAAAAAGGCAAATTTTCACTGCAGATGGTCAGTAACAGGTGTTTTTCTTTAATGAAGAGCTATCGATCAGAGCCCTGACCTGCATAACCCAGACAAGCCCAATTTTGTCAGATATCGGAAGCTAAGCAGGGCCGACTCTGGCATGTATTTGGATGGAAGACCTCCAAAGAATACCAGGGCCATGGGCCAGGAGGCAAAGGCAGGCCATCAAACCATGTTTCTGAACATCCTCCATGCCCCAGTAGGAGTCACCAGAAGGTCTCCACAACTTCCAGGCACGGGCATACACACACAAATGCAAAAATACCCCCCCAGAAGAGCCATTGACCAGAGAAACTTCCCTGCACATGCGTGCACTATTTTTAAAGGAAGTAAATTGGATGAATAAATGAAGCTGCCTTGCATTGCCTGTCAAACCAGATGAGAGTTCAACAGCTGGAACTCCCACCGTTCTTTGAAACACAATTATCAGATTTCAGGGAAATGACTTAGATCAAGTTTTAAGCTTTCCCCTCATGCCCTTTCCCTCATATAAAAATGGTCCAGGGGAGACATTATTTGCCCCATAGGGGCAAATATGCAGGTACCTATATTCCTTGTTTAGGAATAAGTTATGAAAGCTGCAAAAGGATCCTGGGTTGGAGCCAGCCAGCTTTTCACTGGTGGAAAAGAGAGGAGGGATTCTTCCCTTTGATCATCAAAGAACTAGTCCCAGGGATTGTGTAGGCTTGCCAGCTGGAGGTAGGGAAATACCTGGAGATTTTGGACGTGGAGCCTGAGGAGAGCAGGGTTTGGGGAGGGGAGGACTTCAGTGGGCTACAATGCCATACAGCCCACCTGCCCAAGTGTCCATTTTCTCCAGTTGAACTGATCTCTGTTGCCTGAGGAGCAGTTGTAATCCCAGGAGATCTCTAGCCACCACCTGGAGACTGGCAACCATAGGCTCATGAGACCTGCATAGACAGAAGTCATGTGGGAAGGAGGCTGTAATAAGGAGGGGAATCAGGTGAGGTTGAATGAAAAAGCTGGCTGGATCCAAACCCATAGCAACACAGCATACACATACTTGGTGGCCATTGTGTTACCTGGATAGGGATGTGCTTATTATTCAAATGCCAGTTTAAAGGCATAACATAGAATGGCTTGGAAAGACTAGCCACCTCCACTCCACATGGTTGTTTGAATCCAAACCAGGATCTGATTGACATTAAAAAATTTTTTTTGCAAATTTTTATTAGTTTATATGCAGAGAAGGGGGAAGAGGAAAGGGAGGTAGAAAAGAAAAGTACAGAAATACTAATTTAATATTTAATTTTCAAAGTTATCAATTTATTCTTGTAAGCTCCAGGTAAACTTATCTTCCAACCTTCATTTCCTTGATAGGAGTGGATATGGGAGATGAAGAGAAAGACAGGGTGGGGCAGTTTTTCCAACACGGATCCTGTTCAGTACTGCTCACTTAACATACAGTGGGTATTTCATTAGGGTTCTTCCTCACTAAAGGGGGACAACTATTCTTAATCTCCGGCGTCTCCACTCCTTTAAATTCATTTATACCCTCATGTTTCTCCACAAAGGTGGACCCCAAGCAGCTCACGTCCTTCTCCTCTCCTCTTTTTATCCTCACTACAACCCTGTGAGGTAGGTCAGGCTTAGACAGTGTGACTGGCTCAATGTTACCCAGAGGACTTCTATGACATGAGTGGGGATTTGAACCTGGGTCTCGCAGATCCTAGTCCGACACTCTTACCACTACACCATGCTGGGTCTCATTTTGAAGTCATGAGGCTCTTTGAAATGTATCGCCTCTTAATCCAGCACCAGCTGCAACACCACAAAATGGAGTTTGTCTATCTATACAAAAATGTATTTATTTATTTGTGAGATTTTTATCCCACCCTCCCCCACAAGCAGGCTCAGGGCAGGGTACAATGCATCACAAGCACATAACGAGGAACCAGGCATGAATGTAAGGGAAGGAGGCAGAGAAATAGAGGAACTCGGCCTCCTTCCAGCCTGCCTGCTTCCAGCCATCCCAAAGGTGGTAGGCAGTGGGGCTAAGATTAAAGACCCCTCTCCAACATTGGTGTTGTGCAATGCCAGGTCCATGAATAATAACACCACAGTCCTTCAGAACTTCCTACTGGAATAAGATGTGGACCTGGCGTGCATGACCAAGACTTGGGTTCAAGACAGGGAGACAGTAGCTAATCCTGGACTAAGAGGTGCGGGCGGGGGAGAGGCTCTGTTCATTTGGGAGGCTTACTCCTTCAAGGCACACCCACCACCGAAGCTCACAGGCATAGAGTGCACTGGCTTTGTGTGGGAAGCCGGGGAGAGTTTGGCTATTTGGCTGGTGTACTGTCGGGCTGGGCACTGGAGCACCCTAGTCCTGGGTGACTTCAATGTCCATGCCAACAATGTGGCATCCACACAGGCGATGGACCTGGTGTCATCCATGGCGGCACTAGGACTCTCTCAGTATGTAACAGCCCCCACGTACCGAGCTAGGCACATGCATGATTTGATCTTCATGGTGGGGGCTACAGTGGACCAGAACACTGCTATGGCAGTGCCATGGTCAGACCACCATGCCTCGAAGGCCCACATGAACATTTCACCCCGATCCTGTTTGGGCAGCGAGTGTATTTTAGCTTGCCCATGGAGCCAAATGGACCCAATGCAGCTTCAGATGGCTCTATGGGATTCACTGCCCCCTGGCAGCTTGTTGGGTGAGCTAGGGGAGGATTGGCATGGCTGACTCCCTCTCCGATGTCCTCCGCACCCTTGGACTAGGCTGGCTCCTTGATTTACCCAGGAGCTGTGGCTGATGAAGCGAAGGCTTAGATGGCTAGGGAGACAGTGGTGGTGTGCCCATGATGAAGCTTCAAGAGCATCCTATAGGACGTTCATGAGATCCTATGAGATGGCAGTCAAAGCTGCTAAGAGAGAGTACTATGTGGCTACCATTGCATCTGTGAGCTCATGCCCGGCCCAATTATTTAGAAAGATTTGTTCCATAACTACTCTGCCACAGGGCAGACTAAATGCTAAGGAATTGGAAATTGGCTGTGAGGCGTTTGCAAGCTATTTCACAGATAAAGTCATGTCACTCCACCACGACCTCCCTGCCACTCAAGACTCCATGCACGTCTTCCTGCCAGGAGGAGAAGAAGAGGAAGAGGAAGAAGAAGAGGAGGAGGAGGAGGAGGAGGAGGAGGAGGAGGAGGAGATTGGATTTATACCCTGCCCTTCACTACCCAAAGGAGTCTCAGAGCGGTTTACAAACTCCTTTCCCTTCCCCTCCCCATAACAGACACCCTGTGAGGTAGGCAGGGCTGAGAGACCTCTGACAGAAACTGCTCTTTTTCAAGAACAGCTGTGCCAGAACTATGGCTTGCCCAAGGTCATCCAGCAGCTGAAAATGGAGGGGTGGGGAATCAGTTCTCCCAGATTAGAGTCCACGCACTTAACCACTACACCAAACTGGATTATTTGAATCTGCTCAGCCTAGAGGAAGTCGACAAATTATTCTCAACTGTTCGCCCGCCCACTTGCAACCTTGACCCGTACCCATTGTGGCTAATTAAAGCTAGCCGTGATGGGCTACAAGGTGCCCTGAGGGATGTCATCAACAAGTCCCTCTCTGATGGACTGTTCCCTGGGGTACTCAAGGAAGCAGTGGTACACCCCCTCTTAAAAAAAATCATCCTTGGACTCGGCTGAATTGGCCAACTATCGGCCGGTTTCCAATTTGCCCTATTTAGGCAAATTTATTGAGAGGGTGGTGGCAATTCAGTTGCAGGATTTTTTGGATGATACTTCCATATTAGATCTCTTCCAGTCCGGCTTCTGACCAGGCCACAGGACAGAGACAGCACTAGTTGCCCTCACAGATGACCTTCAGAGGCATCTGAATTGGGGTGGTTCAGCAGTGTTGTTCTGAGACCAGTCGGCGGCGTTCGACATGGTTGACCACCAACTAATGATCCACTGCCTCACTGACGCTCAGATTCAGGGGTCTGCCTTGCAATGGCTTTCCTCATTTCTTCAAGGTGGGGACAAAGGGTGGCACTAAGGGAACAGATGTCCTGAAGGCACCCACTTGTTCTTAGTGTGCCCCTAGGGGTGATACTTTCCCCGATGTTATTTAACATCCTATATGCACCCCCTTGCTCAGAGGCATGAGCTGGGATGTCACAAGTATGCTGATGACACTGAGCTCTATCTGTTGTTGGGTGGCCAGTCTGATTCTAGTCTGGGAGATCTGGACCTGGTATTACAGGTCATGGCTGGTTGAAGGGCTTAGACTGAGCCGATTGAAATTGAATCCAATGAAGATGGAGGTCCTATGCCTGAGTCAGGGTGGCCCAGGGATAGGGATCCCACTCCTGACTTTCGATGGTATACCATTGGTGCTGGTGTCGGAGGTTAGGAGCTTGGGAGTGCTCTTGGATGCCTCCCTAACGATGGAGGCCCAGGTAGCAGCCACTGCTAAGTCAGCCTACTGTCAGGTTTAAAAGCAAGTAGATCCAAGCATTCTTTGATTAAGAAGGGCTTTATTGGAATACAGTGCTAAAACCCACAGTGGAGGTCATTGTCAGGAATGGCGGGAGAAGCGGCTCAAGCAAGGTTATAGTGTGATGCAAAATGCTACTAGCAAATGAACTGTAAGCGCGCACGCGGGAAACTCCCGGCGGGAGAGTTACTTAATGGGCGGGAGATGACTCCCTCCTCCCCTCGTCTTCACAGGACTGGAAAATTCTCATAAGCTCAAGAATAGCCCAAAGCCCACATTCAAGGCCACCGTGATAAGACTGAGCGGCAGAGAAGAAGCTCCCACGTTACTGCCAGCATACCTACGCAAGTGCAATGCAGGGACGAGATAGGGAGCACAGAACAATGGACCCAGTGTAAAATAGCAAACAGACATTTCTGACACTCTGCCCTTCCCAAAATACCTCCCACCCACCACTCAGGCAGGGGAAAATAAGGGGCCTCCCGGTTTCGCCGGGAAGCGAGAGTGAAAGTCCTTAAGGAGTTCAGGTGCATTGATATCAGCAACTTTCACCCATTCTCGATGTTGGGGTCCAAAGTGAACTCATTCGACTAGGTAATACAATTGTCCCCTTATTAGTTTACAGTCCAGGATGTCAGCCAGTTCATAATGTTCCTCTCCATCTACCATCAGTGGGGGGGGGGGGTGCAGGATACTCTGGATGCCACTTAGTCGAGGGAAACGCTGGGTTGAGGAGGCTGAAATGGAAGATGGGATGAATTGTTTTAAGAGCTTTAGGCAGATCCAACTGGACGGTCACTTTATTGATACAACGAATAATCTTGAATGGGCCAATATATTTCCAAGCCAGTTTTCTTGATGCTTGGGATAGACGCAAGTTCTTAGTAGACAGGTATACATAGTCCCCAGGCTGAAGGTCTCATCCCACCACCCTTTTCTTGTCAGCCTGTTTCTTATATTGAGCTTTGGCCTCATTCAATGCCTCTACAATCACTGGCCAAGAATCACGAAAAGTTTTACACCAATCTGTGGCTTCCCCCCCATTCCCCCAGGTTTCAAAAAAGGGAGAGGGGGGCTATCATAGCCCAAAACAGCTTTGAATTGAGACATTCCGGTAGAAGCATGCCAAGAGTTATTGTATGCAAATTCTGCCAACGGTAATAAATCCACCCAATTGTCTTGCTGATAGTTGGTGAAACAACGTAAATACTGTTCTAGAGTTTGGTTCACCCTTTCTGTTTGGCCATCGGTTTCTGGGTGGTATGCACTGCTCAAAGCACGTTCTATGCCCATGAGGGCCATTAATTCAGTCCATAGTTTGGAAACAAACTGAACCCCACGGTTGGATATTATTTTGATAGGCAAGGTGTGGAGCCGAGCAATGTGTTGTAAAAAGGCCCTAGCCAGGACCTTAGCTGTTGGCAAGCCAGAAAACGGTATAAAGTGTGCTTGCTTAGAGAACAGGTCAACCACCACCCAAATGACAGTCATGTTTGCTAGGGGGGAGGTCGGTAATAAAGTCCATGGAAATGACTTCCCAGGGACGGCTTGGAGTGAGCAACGGCTGCAAGAGTCCCGGGGTTTTTCCTACTCTGGGTTTACAACGGCTACACGTTGGGCAGGATTGTATATAGAAGGACAAATCCTTCTTCATTCGGGGCCACCAGAAGTTGCGTTGCAACAGGTGCAGTGATTTCACGTACCCGAAGTGCCCTGCGGGTTTCAAATCATGGGTGGACTGCAATATCTGCTTGCGTGTGCTTTCAGGAACAAACAGTTTATTTCCCTTGTACCAGCAGCCATTGGGTTTGCACACCAGATCTCCCCGAGCTTGTAGCTCTTTCTTCTCCTGATCAGTCATGGCTGAGGCAAAACGCTCTTCCCAAGGCACCCCCGGGGCTTGGGGAACTGGTTCTAGTCGGCTTTGCTTGCGGGTCACTACCACCCCGCTCAGTTGGTCTGGGGTGAAAAATGACTCTCTCACCTCAGTTTTCTTGCTATCATGCTGGGGTAGACGTGAGAGAGCATCTGCCAAGTGGTTGGATTTACCTGGGAAGTGGTGCAGGGTGAATTGGAATTTGGAAAAGAACTCAGCTCATCGGAACTGCTTGGCATTTAAGACCCGGGGCTTCTGTAGTACCTCAAGATTCTTATGTTCAGTCCAAATTTCAAAGGGGACTCGGGCTCCCTCCAGCCAGTGTCGCCAGGTGAGTAGAGCCAATCGAATGGAAGCTGCTTCCTTGTCCCAAATGGGCCAGAACCTCTCAGTTTCATTAAATTTCTGGGATACATAGGCAAGCGGGTGGAGGTGCCCTTGGGCGTCCTCCTGCAATATCACCCCCCCATAGCGGTGTCTGAGGCGTCTATTTGGACAATGAATTTCTTGGTCTCATCTGGGTGCACCAGCACAGGTTCAGAAGTGAACAACTGTTTAAGTTGGTCAAACGCTTGTTGGCACTGAGGTGTCCAATCTAAGCAAGCTCCTGGCTGGGAAGCTTTTGCCCCCCTCCCCTTGGTTTTGAGTAGATCTGTGAGAGGGAGGGCGACCTGGGCAAAGTGGGGCAAAAATTGGCGAAGCCAAGGAAACTCTGGAGCTGTCGCCTGGTTTTGGGGGGTTCCCAAGCTAAAACATCTTGGACCTTTTTTGGGTCCATCTCCAAGCCATCCGGGGATATGCAGTACCCTAAGAAGTCAATGCGCCTCTGATGAAATTCGCACTTAGACAGCTTGACAAACAGTTTGTGTTCTAGCAACCTCTCCAGTACCTCCCAGAGCATTTTGATGTGAGCCTTTAGATCTGGGCTGTACACCAAGATATCATCCAAGTAAACAACCACCCCCTTGAACAAGTAGGGGTGCGGCACCTCATTTATTAAGTTCATGAACACCCCAGGAGCCCCTTGCAATCCGAAGGGCATAACTCGGTATTCAAACTGTCCTAGAGGGGTATTAAAAGCAGTCTTGTGTTCATCCCCTTGTCTAATGCGGACTCGGAAGTAGGCATCGCACAAATCCAATTTGGAAAACACCTTCCCCTTCGCCACTTCTGCTAACAGGTCTTTGATGAGTGGCATGGGATAGGCATTGGTGGCTGAAACTGCATTAAGACCCCTATAATCGGTGCAAAGTCTCAGTCCCCCATCTTTCTTTTTACAAAACAGCACGGGGGCCGCAAAGGGGGACGAAGCCGGTCGGATAAATCCACGGGCTAGGTTCTTATCAATGAACCTACATAGCTCCTCTTTTTCATGGGACTCATAGCGTATATTTTCCCTCTAGGCAATTTCTGTCCTGGGAGAATCTCTATAGCACAGTCTGAATTACGGTGGGGGGCAGTTCGTCAGCCTCTTCTTCCTCAAAGACACGAGCCAAGTCCCTGTATTCTTTGGGAATGCGGTTAATGTTCTCTGTCGCTAGGTAGGCTCATGGGGGATCGTTGTCTGGAGGAGTTCCCCACAAAGGGTCCCACTTATGCTCTGTACATTTTGGGGAAATAAAACATACTATCCCTTCTTCCCAGAGAATATAAGGATCATGACCATGTAGCCACGGGCTGCACAGAACCAGTGGGAACTGGGCTTGAGGGGCTATCACAAATGAACGGAGCTCCCAATGTTCCCCAGCGCCCACCCGTAAGGGGATGGTCTCGAACCAGCAGGACTCTTTCATCGGTGACCCATCCATTTGTGTAAAGGTAATGGGGTCCAGTTACCAGTGATGGGTTTATCAAATCCCTCCCACACCCAGAGTTACACCCATTACCAGTGATGGGTTTATCAAATCCCTCCCACACCCAGAGTCAATGAGGGCTCGGACCCTGATGTGGGTCATCATCACTGGATTCATTATAATTACAGTCACAAAGAAGAGGGAGGGGTAATTGCTCACCATTTTAGGCGCTTCAGGGGTAGGGTCCTGCTGTGCTGCGCCACTTACAAACAGGACCTGCTCGTTTCCCTGCAGCTCACCCTCTTCTTCTTCCAGAAGCAATGAATCCACAGTGTCTGGGTTGGCAAAAAGGGCCCGTGGATTGCGCGGCTTGGCTGTTCCCTTTCTTGGGGTTGGCATCGGCCGTCGCCTTTGTTCCTCATGGGTTAGGGACCGGCCAGGGTCCTCCTTGGGACAGGAGGCTGCAAAATGCCCCTTTCCCCCACATCTGAGGCACAAGCCCTGTCTCATGCATTGATCCCTCACCCCGCTCTGGGTGGAAGTTGGTTTGCTTCTGACCTGGGTGGTAGAGGTGCTCGGACGACTGTTCCCAAGTGATAAATCCAGTTTCATGAGGCGCAGTCGGCTTTCAGCCTTTTCTGCCTCTTCCATCCAACCTTGGAGTGTGCGTGGCTCCTTGGAGCTAAGGACATTATGGCGGACATCCACCGCTAGTCCCATTCGGTATTGTTGAGCCAGCACCGGATCGGTCCAGTCTCGGATCTTGGCAGCATGCCTTTGGAACTCTCTTGAGTACTCCCTCATGGTCAGTTTGCCTTGTTTGAAGGTGCGGAGAAAGGCTTCCGCCTTTTGGGCCGCCGCCGGGTCTTCAAAGCGATTTCTCAAGGCCCACATGAAGTCATCTACATTTCCCAGCTCCACTGCCTCCAGATTGTGCAAGGCCACGTACCAGCTGGTAGTAATTCCCCGGAATCATGAAGCGATAAACTCCACCTGTTGCTCTTCATCCGGGAACACATGGCCCCACCGCTGCACAAATTTCCCGACCTGTAAGATGAAAAATGACACAGTCTCGGGGTCCCCGTCAAAAGTAATCTCCAACATGTCTTTGGGCCGTATTATTGGTGGGACGGGGACCATGCAAGGTACCGGTGCTGGCAGCGGTAGGGGCGCCGGCGCAGGAACTGGCAGTGGGAGGACCGGTGGAGGCTGGCCCGGGACAGGTTGTCCTGGAAGTGGCCCTCCCGGCACGGGTCCCACCGGGGCTGGCTGGCCAGGAGCCAGTTGGCCAGGTGCTGGTGCTCCTGGTACTGGCTGCCCAGGGACCGGCTGACCGGGGAGGGGTTGTCCAGGCAATACCGGTGGTGCTGGGGCAGGGGCTGGTCGTGGCTGGGTCAGCGGGTGTGCGTGGATAGCCTGGTCCATCATCTGCGGGAGGGACTGCATCAGCTTGCCCATGTCCTGCATTAACCGTCGGGTATCATCTTGGATAGTGTCCATGCGCGCATCAGCATCTGGGCTGGACCCGGGCCTCGTCGACCCGCGCGGGGTCCGTCCCTGTGGGAGCCCAAAGCTTCCTCAGGGATCCAGTAAACTGTCCCGGCTCTGGCTCCCAGGCAAGGACCAGGTCGTCTGGGTAGTGTCCAATAGATTCTTAGTCCAGTCCCGCGGCTTCCGCTGGGTAACCCACTTATCCCATGGGATCGGGGCACTGTGGTAGTAGGTTCGGGGTATCGCCCCTCCATGGCTCTGGGTCGGCCCCGCCGGGCTGTAGATCGGGAGAGTGTACGATGCTCCCACGGTGCTGATCAATGGAGGGGTGACTGGCCCGGCCGCACAGTACGGGATCAATGCTGTCGTTACCGGAGTCGTAGTTACTGGCGCGACTGTAGCTGGCACGGTTGTAACAGGAACCGTGGTCACTGGGATCGCCACCGTGGTAACAGGAACCATAGTAACAGGTGTGGTAGTCACTGGGACCGTCACCGGTGTTCCTCCAGCACTGCTCATCTTGGTGGAAGGCAGGGGCTGAAGGTGGTAGAGTGATGATCGATTCCTGGCAATTTCTGTCAGGTTTAAAAGCAAGTAGATCCAAGCATTCTTTGATTAAGAAGGGCTTTATTGGAATACAGTGCTAAAACCCACAGTGGAGGTCATTGTCAGGAATGGCGGGAGAAGCGGCTCAAGCAAGGTTATAGTGTGATGCAAAATGCTACTAGCAAATGAACTGTAAGCGCGCACGCGGGAAACTCCCGGCGGGAGAGTTACTTAATGGGCGGGAGATGACTCCCTCCTCCCCTCGTCTTCACAGGACTGGAAAATTCTCATAAGCTCAAGAATAGCCCAAAGCCCACATTCAAGGCCACCGTGATAAGACTGAGCGGCAGAGAAGAAGCTCCCAAGTTACTGCCAGCATACCTACGCAAGCGCAATGCAGGGACGAGATAGGGAACACAGAACAATGGACTCAGTGTAAAATAGCAAACAGACATTTCTGACACCTACCTACCTGAGCCTACCTACCTTTCCTCACATGTCCCCCAGAGAGCACTGCAGTCAAGATCCCAAAACCATCTGGCCCTTCCTGGCCCCAAAGGCGTCAGGCTGGCATCAACTAGGGCCAGGGTCTTCTTAGTGGTGGCTCTGTGCTGGTGGAAGGAGCTCCTGAAAGACCTCAGGGTCCTGTGGGACCATTTACAGTTCCACAGGGCCTGCAAGACTGAGGTCTTCCACCAGGCCTTTAGTTAAAGAGCCACATCCAATACATGCAGGCCCTGTGCCCAACACCATCACCGACAGTCTAAGCTTCACCGACTTTAAAAACAATTACCAACTGCATTCACTAGTATGTTGATGCTACCCTGTTCTTGCTGTCGCCACTTAAATTGTTCACCAGCACCTTATGTTGTTTTTAAGCTTTTAAGCTATTATTTATATTGTTGTTTTAGCTACTGCATTTTATGTAAGCCGCCCGGAGCCTGCTCCAGTGGGGAAGGCGGGGTATAAATCAAACAAACAAATAAAAGCCATCTATATCATTTAAGATTAAAAACCCAACTAAAACTACAGGATGGTGAGATGATAAAGCCTAGACCTCAGGGATATAACTGAGTATAACTCAGGAAAGGCCATTGAGGTAAGACTCGGGCCAGCCCGCATCCTATGATACAAATCGATGTAACAAACAGCACAGGCTAGTTAGAGGGGGGGCTGGTTAGAGCAGGGGAGGTCAATATAGTATGGCACCTGCCACCTCAACCAGTGGCCTTGGCAGGCCAGCTCCACTTTACAGGCCTTGTGGAATGGCAATAAGTACTTGCAATTAAACAAGAATAATAATTATTGTATGGCAGTGTGTGTAGTATAGCCAGGAGATCCTAAGATTGTCTAGCAGCCAGACGTTCTAGCTCTTTCAGCATTATACATCACTAGATGGCAAGCTAGACTTCTATTTTTAAGGCAAGAGACATTGCAGAGGTGGTTTGCCATTGCCTGTCTCTGTATCACACCCCTGGTATTCCTTGGAGGTTGCCCACCCAAATCCTATCCAGGGCCGACCTTGCTGAGCTTCCGAGATCTGACAAGATTGGCCTAGCCTGGGCTATCCAGGTCAGGGTTATTAAACAAGAGAAAGGCAAGAAGAAGATACAGGGAAACAATGGTTTAACCAAGGGTTTCTTTGTTGTGACAGTCTTCCGTTGGTTTATTCTTCATGGCCAGCCAAGCAGCAAGCATCCACCAATTTCCCTCCTGTCAATAGAGGACCCAGGGAAGGCCTATTACTTACACAGTCATTTTGTAGATCCAGTCTGCGTAACCCTCTGAGATTCTCTTATGGTCAATCAGTTTTCAGATTCCTAACAATGGCTGATGTTCTCCATATGGCTAACCTTTGTGAGCTGCTTTCCCCAACATGTAGCACATTCACAGGAAGGAGCGTCACAGATTTTCTCTCTCGTTTGCTTTGTTACTTGCGGTCCCATTGTTCTTTCCAGGCTGGGCACTCAGCATTGATTCCTCACTGTCTTTATTTTAGACTGAGTGGTTAATGTTATGTTGGTCCCACAAAGTAAGTAGCCTAACGTAATGCACTTTAAAGAAGCCCTAGCTTTTTATCTTTGTAATGAAAACCATTCTTGGGAATTTGCAATTCTGAATGGAGGAAGGCCAGCAGAAAGGGATGCCCTATCCCTTTCCCTGCTAGATATATTAGTGCCCAGAACTGCCTCATTTCATGGCCCTACTTAGCAATCAGGTCACGGATTCTGAAGAGCTCTGTCCAGGCCTCAATGTGTACTTTGGTACAGGTAAGATGAAGCAGCTAGGGAAGACCCACATAGCTTGACCCCAGTCTCAAGAGGAAATGGCACCTCACAGAACCTGCAGCCTGGCCCAGCTGTAGCTGTCAAGCTGTTAGCTCTTGATAATGAATCCTGGAGATTGTGGAGTCGCCCAGACTCGCTTGCCAGAGTCATCGGGGGATCTACCAAGAGATCTCCAAGTTCCACAGGAGTGCAAGGGTTGCAAGTCCTTTATGCAAACACTGCTTCCCTTCGGAAGGTAGAACCTAGCTCTGTCAAGCCTCAGTCTTCCTTAGAGCAAATAGCTAGCCTGGCCTCTGTCTGAAGTCCTGCAGTTTGTGCCTACCAAAATTGGCTGTTTATTCTTGGCTATTTACTCTTCTACCGCAACCTTTTTGTAGGTGTGATGCCTCCCCTGCAGTGCAAGGAGATCTTGGCCTGAGGCCCAGACACATACACCCCTTCTTTTTATCTTACAATGAAAAAAGCAGATGGGGAAGGCGGTAATTTTGAGTGGAAGGATATTTAGTGGAGGACAAGCTTAACATCTTTTTCTTCCTCCTTCTCCTTGTTAAACAAAATGTAACTTCAAAACCCTATTCTTAATTTTTTTAAAAAATTGGGCTTTGTTAGGTGCATCTGCATGTAATGTGTAGTTTGCCCCTAAACCCACCAACCAAAGTATACTCATTGTGCCTGGACAGTCTGAACCCAAGCAGCTCAGTACTTAGGACAGCTTGGAAGACTGTAGCATAGGAATTACTGGGTTTACAAGCAGTTGTTGATAAATGGAATGATATCTTCTTGCCTAGGCATCATGGACTTTCGAACAGAGCTGGCTGGGCAGTCTGGGAGCTTTTCCATGAAAACAGCCAGACAACCCTTGCTGCTGTTGTCTGTGATTCTGAGTAAGAATCAACCCATACCACTCAAACAGTGTCCATAGACTCATTTCCGTAGCTAACGATGTCACAAGTGCCTCTATTTTTGCATTTTATAGTTTGACTATGGACAATTACACACAAGCAGCTGCCCAGTGGCAAAAGTTCTAATCTATGTCATATAAACTATAGTGGCTGCCTGTTTGCAATGAGCCTTTTGTCGGGAATGATCCTCTGCACAGAGAAAATGATCATTATCCTCCCACCACAACTTCAGTATGGGACCGTTTGTCACACATTGCTAGAAAGCAGCCCTGTGGCTGTTCAGCATGGAACCAGACCACACCTGACACAGCAGCCAGTTGCGATCTTATGTTAAGGGCAGCTCACACAGTGCATAGGACCTACCACATCCCTGTTACTTCCCTTTGTGGTAATCCTGGCAGGCACCCAGGCCAAGAAGAACACTGACCCCTTCTCCTGCTTCCTTGTGGCAGCATCAAACGGCTATCCCCAGAAAGCTACCCCTTCACTTTGCAGCATCCCTGGCATGAAAGCATAAGCCCTCAATTGGTATCGTTATAGAGGCAGCTATTCCCTCTGACGCATCCCCAATGACAGCCCTGAGTGGCAATCCACAGTGTGCCAAGAGAGCCTTTTGTCTCCATGCTCCTGTTTGCAAGGGAGCCAAGTGGCACTCTTTACCATGCCAACAGTTCAAAATCCTGTTGCTATTTCTCCTAACATTTGGTAATCCACCCTTGTAATTCTGCACGCACTCCAGCTCCCCGGAGTCCGAGGCCCTGATTCCTGCTTTGCTCCCTGGGGTGCCTAGGATATCATAATGCACTCAGTGTCCTCCCTACCTCAACAGGAGGCCCTCTGGTATCTCTCATGAATATGAATTCCTCCCACTCCCTCCAAGCATAGCTTTGTCCCTGGGTGTTTTCTGGCTGTGCTCATGTTGCAGCTGACATGCCAGAGGAGTTGCCCTCTATGGGGATACTTTATTAGAGGGGTGGGTGCATTTTTCAGCCTGAGGGCCACATCTGTGTTTCCATCTACTTCTGAGGGCTCTGAGTGTGATACCACCACTTCCTGACGTGGCAGTTATATGTTGACTTCCAGCTAGCCTGTGTTTATACTGGGGCAAACTGAAGGTCTCGGGGAGCCTCCTTAGGCTGCTGGCCCCTCTGAGCAGTTCCCTTGATACCAAAGCTTGATATAGCCAAGAGCCATGGCAGACTTCCACTAGAGCCAGCATCAATCTTGCTTCCCGGCGTGGGGTGCACCAACTCTTCATACCATGTGACCATTATTACCCTGGTGAACTTGCCAAGACTATGCACCACCAAAGTGACAGGGATCGAGGTTAATTAAATCAGCTGACACCTATGATCCTCTCCGAAACAGCTATAAACAACATGGCCCAGTTGGGGCACTAAGTTGTCTCTGATGGAGGTCAATGTAGTCTGGATGCTGATGTCACTGCCTCTTCTAGCTGCAAGAGATAATGGAAAACAGTGCTCCAAAGGTGTTTGGTAATAGGATTATTTATTATACTGCACCCTACTCTTAAAAGTCCTTATGCATTTATCCAGTTTCATTTTGAAAGCAACCCTGTGAGGTAGGTCAGGCTAAGAGAAAGTGACTGTCTTAAAGTGCGGTTAATGGCTCAGTTGAGTTTGAACCCAGTTCTCCCCAGTCCCAGCATTTTACCCACAGCATGCTGGCTCTTCAATGTGTGCTGATCAATAGAGCGCAGTAGACAGAGAAAGCCCTGACTACAGAGAGCCCTGGCCTTTGGCTAACAAGGTGCTCATGTTGTGTAGTGGCTGCAGTCATCAGTAGACTCAGAAGCCTCATATAAGTTCCTGAAACTATGAGTGGGAGGTAGGCCTGTGAGAGGGCACAAGTGGGGTGTGTGTGTGTGTGGAATCCCAGTATTACTCCTCAGAGAGATCTGCTTGATTGCAACAGTATACTGCTTTTCAACAAAAAGTTCACAAGGTAGTTTCCAGAATAAAAATGAAAGACAATTTAAACTTCCTAGAATCCCAAGTACCTAAAACTACACAAAACATAATTAGAAAAGCATCCTGGAGTAGTCTAACTGTATAAATCCTGGAGAAACAAACAAGTTTTACCTGCTTCCGAAAGGATACCAATATAAGAAGACAAGCAGATACTCTTTTGGACCTCATTCTTTAATTCCACAGCAGCTAGAGAAGGCCCATGCTCCTGGTAGATGGCAACCGGGGTGGGGATGGGGGTGGGGGGAGGAACAGAGGTCTGCAGGAAGCATGTGGGAAAGGGTACTCCCTATGATAGCTGGGGCCCAGTATCAGGGTTCTAAAGGTCTAGACATAAACCAGTAACCTGAATTAGGCCCAGAAACAAACTGATAACCAATGCAGACGTTTTGGTACAGGAGTCATATCTCCTTACCAGCTCATTCTCATAATTGTGTTAATCCTGTCAGAGACAATACTATGGTAGCAGCAAGATTTCCTTTGGACATAGCTATGTCCTGCTTTTCTTTTACACCTGAACTGCAAATTCTGCTGATCTGCGCTGTGCCAACATTGTCACTGTGACCTTGTTAGGAGCATTGCATGTTCTATCCAGTGAACGATGAAGGGCCAATCCTCTCCCCCCTCCTCCATCATTGCTGCCAGCTTGCTGTTCAAAATTCCTCCCTGTCTGCACAGAGCCATCAGCATCCTGCACTGCCTTATGCCTTCTAAACCTCATCCCCTGCTGTGCCCCTGCCTGGCTGCACTCATTGCAGGAGCTGTGCTTATTCACGCTGGGTCCCTGGTTATGCAGCACAGCTGGCACCTGTCCTCTTTCCCCACTCCATATGCTTGTCGTGGTCTGAGATGAACCTCTGACAAGTGGCTCACCATCCATACATCCCATTCTGGCTCCACAAAACATACAGGCACAAACAAGATCAACCCCCAACCTTGTGTTACTTCTGTATTTCTGGTCCCATCTGGGGACTGACCCATGCCCTGGATCACCACTGCTCATGTGGCTGTGGTCTCTGCTGTTCTCAGTCTCTTCTCCAAATTGCCCTGCCGAACATTAGATCCAAGACATAAGGTAGAGCACTAACTGCTGCCACTCTGTACAAAGAGACCCCTCTCTACATTCCAGTCTCTAAGAAGAGCAGGAAGAGGAGGGGCAGCAGGCTCCTAGTCCCCTAATCTCTTTTGCCCTGCTTTCCACACAGCAGGGCAGGCAAGCGAATTGATCCATTTGCACCTAGACCCACCCATCTCTTGCTCACACTCGGTGATCAAGACACTAGATATATCTAAGTATATGACAGTCTGTATCACTTATTTGTATGCATCTCAGTATTGATCAATATATCTAATTCTCAACATGGCTAAATCTGAGAATAGTTAAATCCACAGACTGGCACCATGAACAGACAAGACAGGTATTTCTACAAACTTGTGTAGAAAAATCTGAAATGCAACAAAATACATTGAGGGTGAAATGATGGAGGAGGGGGGAGGGTGAAAACCCCAAAATAATAAAAGCAGCACCTGTAGCCTTAAGAAATGGGTTGAGGCTGCCAGGAGGAAGAAAGGATGGTGGCAGGCAAAGGTAGGTTGCCTGGTGGATGGGAAGGAGAGAATGTCCAAGGGAAAGGGGAGAGGCGGCAGGGTCTGCCACAGAAGGGGAAAAGGAGAGGAAAACGAGACCCTCTTGCACAAGTCCTTATGTTACTATTGATATTTAATGAAGATTGAGAGGTAACTATTTGCTAAGGATTACCGTAATCCAGGAGCTACTGCTGAGGAGGACAAAGGGAGTTCCCTTGCTTCCAAACTGGCAATACAACTATATGCTGATAGTGATGTCGTCTCCATGTAAGGCTGACACCTTTTCCTCATAGAAGTTCTATATAATTAGTGACAGGCAGAAATCTAGAAGACACTGCATTCCTTGTGAGTGCAATTCCATGCCAGTGAAAGATACATTACATGGATTACTGCTTGTCATCAGACAGTTTAAACACAGCAGTTATCTCATGGGGGGAGGAGGAATGCTTTCCTGCTCAGACAGTCTTACACAATATATAATCTTCTCCAAGTTTACAGAAGGTTCCATGGAATTTTAAGATGCTAAACTGGGGACCAAAGATATTAAGGGTGATCACAGGATAGCAAGCACAAAAGGGTGTGTGTGATTCTATTTGTTGGTCATGTGTTTCCCCTTTGATTTTGAATTTATGTGAACACGGAAAGCCTCTCCCTCAGTTATTGACTGAGCATGCTCATCCTGAAATGGAAAGCTGTTTTGTAAACTGAACTGATTTTTTTAGATCTATCTCAGATCTCCTGATTTATAGGGCATGCTTTTCTGGACAACAGTTTTCCAGTTTCGGCTGCATCAATGCAAGGAACGTGTATGTAGTTGTATAAGTATGCAAAGTTTTGCTAACTGGCCTTCCTGTCTTTCAGCATAAGCTGATTCTCTTCTACTTGCCTAATTTTTCTTTCTCCGGTTTTAACCATATCACACCTCTATATGTTATTTTCACTGGCCTCCTCTGTTGTTTCATGTTAAGTTTAAATTTCTTCTGACCTTTAAATCTTTTCACGGTCTTGCTCCTTCTTATCCATCTTCATTGCTTTCTCTCCCTTCTCCTCCTCAGTCTCTCCATTCATCAAACACTAATCTTCTTCCAAAAACCTCCACTCCCTTGTGTTGTTCCGTGCCTGCTGAATTTCTCTCATGTGGCCCCTTACGCATGGAACTGTCTGCATTCTGAGATCCAGATCCTCCTCTTGTCTTTCTATAAAAATTACTAAGAACTTGTCTCTTCTCCCTTGTGTCTCCTTCTTAATGTTTCATTTGATTCTTTGTATTCTTTTCTTATTGTTTGGTTAATTATTGAATAAGCTTTAACTCTTTTGCTTTCTTGCTCAGTCAGTACAAAGTTTTTGCTCTCCCTCCAAATCTCCTCTCCTTTTGTCTCATGTATTTTAGATTGCAAGCCTGCAGGCAGGAGCTTGTGCATTTTATCCATGTACAGTGACTGGTATATATCAGGAACTTATGTAAATAATGAATGGTGATGATTCCATGTGGGCACTCAATGAATCGCAGTGCAAATAGTCACAAGTTACCTGCACAGAAACAGATGTGAAAAGGAGAGCCCACTTGTCCCAAGGTCACAAAGCCCATAGCATAGCAGAACCTGTAGTGGTAGGTGTGAGATGGAAACAAGGCACCCTGTGTGCATGCTCAATGGCTGTGAGCATAGCATAGTCCCTAATCCAGAGCAGGGTTGTTTGGCAGAGTGCTCCAAGTGGAGGCTTTTGGATACTAGCCACAAATTGAGTGCTGTTACAAGATTGTCGGCAGCCTGCCTCAAGACACGGGGCCCCGTGCTTCTCTGTCCTGTGCTTGGGCGTCTCCCATGCACCCCTGTTCCCTGGTAGGGACTTGCCTGTCAGAATTACTTTGTCTAATTGTACCTGCTGCAGAGAATCAACCTGATTTCCCTCCTTGATGTAGATTTATCTGAACAGCTGGGGGTGGGGGGACTCCATTATCACTGGCCTCACTTTCCCAAAGTGCATGTAGCTCCTGACAGGTGAGAAGCTGTGCACCACACAGCTCCTGCAATGGCTGAAAGCCAAGGCCCAGCAGTTTGCAGCGGGGGGAGGGGGAAGCAAGAGGTGTGGGGGCCGGGAGAGCTACATATGAGATGGAGCCATCAAGACCTGGATGCTACTGATGGGAACCTCTCTTTGTATGGTCTCCATTGGGCATACCACACACTGGCTATGTTGGCATAGATAAGTATATTATGTAATCTGCTGTTTGCACGCAATCGGTCTTCTTTTAGTCCCCAAGCTCCTCAGACTCTGAGACATTCTAGACCCTAACCTGGTAAAGTACCACCTGGCGAAGTGGGGTGAATCCCGATGGGTTTAGCATTTCTAAATGGTAACTAGCTGATAACAAAGTCCAGCCGCAGCTGCCAGTAGTTAACAAAGGAGATGATTTCTAGGGGTCAAACTAGATCAGATGGGAGGGGCAGAGTATGTATGCGCTTTCCTGTTCACATATAAAGTGAGTTTAGGGTGACAATTTTTTAACTGATAAGGGAATGTGAAGTTAAGGAGAACTAAACCCTGCCCCCTCCTTATCTCACTGAGCTCTATTGCTCTGGAGCGTTGATCTTCCTGTTTGGACCCAATATGTGTGCACATACCATCAAATTGCAACTGACTTATGAAAACCACAGCATGGGGCTTTTAAAGCAAGGGAGGAGCAGAGGTGGCTTGCCACTGCCTTCCTCCACAGAGCCTTTGTGGTGGTCTCACATCCAGGGGTCTTTTCGGGGAGGAGCCCACCGGAGCGCAGCTCTGGGAGCTCAGAAGCCAAGCCCCACCCCCAGCCGGCGTCCCGGAGAGTCTTTCAGGCAGCCGAATGTCAATTTCAGCTCCATTATATCCTATGGGCCATTGAAGTCAATGGTGAAAACATAGGGTATATTCTAGGGGCTGGAGGGGAGGGTTTGAGAGAGAGGCTCGAAACTCACAGGATAGCTGATGGAGCCTCTCCCCAAGATACCCACCAAGTTTCAAGAACATTGGACCAGGGGGTCCAATTCTATGGCCCCTAAACAGGTTGCCCCTATTCCCTCCATTGTTCTCTATAGTGGGAAAAAAATAACTTATTTTCTCACCATAGAGAACAATGGAGGAAATGGGGCAACCTGTTTGGGGGCCCATAGAATTGGACCCCCTGGTCCAATGTTCTTGAAATTTGGTGGGTATCTTGGGGAGAGGCTCCATCAGCTATCCTGTGATCTTGGAGCCTCTCCCTCAAACCCCTCCCTCCAGTCCCCAGAATATACCCTATGTTTTCACCATTGACTTCAATGGCCCATAGGGTATAATGGGGCTGAATTGCCACTGAATTTCTTTCATTCCCTCCTTTCCTTCTTTCTTTTTCCTCTTTCCCTCATTCTTCTCTTCTCTTCTCTTCTCTCTCTCTCTCTCTTCTCTTCTCTTCTCTTCTCTTCTCTTCTCTTCTCTTCTCTTCTCTTCTCTCTCTCTTCTCTTCTCTCTTTCTTTCTTTCCCACCTTCTTCTCTTCTCTTTTTTCCTCCTTTCCCTGTTTCCCTCCCTCTTCCCTCTCTTTCTCTCTCTCTTTCCTTCCTTCTTTCCTTCTCTCTACTCTCTCTCTTTCCTTCCCTCTTTCCTCCTTCTGTGGCCCAACTCTAGTGAGAAGGAGTTTAAACTTTAAACCCCTTCTCTCTTAGCTCCCCCACCCAGACCAGCTGGGGAAGGGAAGGGGAGGCTTTGAAGATGCTTCCCCCTTTTGCTTCCCCTTCTGACATCACTTCCGGTGATGTCAGGGTGTGTGGCATATGCTAATAGCCTAATAGCTCATTAGCATACCATATGCTAATGAGCTCCTGCAGCTGTTCTTCTACGAAAAGACCCCTGCTCACATCCAAGTGCCAACTCTGCTTAGCTTCTGAGATCTGACAATACCGGGCTATGCCATACCATTCCACATCTTTTTGGCCCCAATACTGTAAGACAAATGCTTCAAACAATGGAGCACAGCAAGGTAAGGAGGGAGAGAGGGTAAAGTTTAGCTCCCCTTACCTGCCTGTTCTAAGCAAACTTTACATGTAAATAGGCAGGCACATGAACAAATATACATGGTATCCACCCCTCCTTACTTCTGTGGCTCTGAGACAGCAGGGGAAGGAGTCCCGGACAACAATGTGCCATCAAGATTCACCTCCAGCACAAAGTATGGGGCCAGAGGTTCTAGGGGATATATCCTGTACTGACACATGGATAGGAGTGGGCTATGCCTCCCACCACTTCTTTCCTTCCCTCCTTAACCCCCAAGAGCCATGGCAAGAGGCAATGGGATTCCTTTTATTTCTGGGCCATTAGAACCTACTGCTTACAGGGATGGGGTGTGTATATCTATTATAGTGCAACAAGGTGGTGTTTAATCATATTACAGGATCAGACAGCCCCACTTTAAGGGATAGGTGTTGCATAGCCAGTTTTCCCCTGGGAAACAAGTTGTCATTGGTCTTTGTCCCAAGCATGACTGAGCTAGTACTTATCTCAACTGGAGACAAAAACCTCTGAGGGAAGGAAAGAAAAAAGAAGAGACTCATGATCATAAAAGCCAGCAAGAAATTAGGGACTGGGGCTGAGCTCAAGCTGGATGGAATCAAGAAGAAGGCAGAAAGACAGGTCAGCCTTTGGATCCACTGAATGGCAAGGGAGGACAGAAAGGGGTTAATGCCAGCATCTGGCTACAAGCACAAACAAAGTGCACATGCTACAGTAGGCTGGGCAGAAAAACCCTTCCCTAGGCTCATTTGCACTCCTGAAATCCTTCCCTGCTGCTCTCCATCTGTGTTTTCCTTCCACTCCTTTCCTACCACCACCTGCAAGATCAGGTGCACTCGCTTTAGGGTTGGTGTCTCAGTGTTGAGCCTTAATGAGATTTCTGCTTGGCTGCATGGATCCAAAACAGATGTCTTACAGAGTCTCTCTAAGCCATGCTACCAGCCACTTCGGCATAATTCTCACACATGGGTTAGCCCAGCTTCTGTGGTTTGAAAACCCAGCCTTTTTATGATGTTGAGGCAGACTCGGAGTAGGGTATGGACAGAAGTATGTCCCACAAGCCAAATCCCCCTAATCTATGGGAGATAGTGCATCTATGAATGTATAAGGCACCTATTCAGTCATGGATTGCGAGTTTGGTTTTAAGCCACCTTATACCAATCAGAGACAAAAGCCTAGAAATTAGGGAAGATGACCAGATGTAGCAGAGGACATGGTTCCTGTCCCTTTAGTGGTTAAGTTATAGTCTAAACGAAGGAGAAACTGGGTCATTGTCTGAGCCAATGTGGTGTAGTGTCAAGCTAGGATCTGGGAGACCCAGGTTCAAGTTCCCACACTGCCATGAAGCTCTGAGGCAGTCACACTTGTTTAGCCTAACCCAGGGATGGCCAAACTGCGGCTCAGGAGCCACATGTGGCTCTTTCACACATATTGTGCAGCTCCCAGCAGGGCTCCTGGGGAAGCAAAAGGGAGACATGCCTCCCCGATCGGTCTTCCCTTCCTCGGCCAGTGTTCCCCTCCCAGGGAAGGCTGGGGGCGAGCAGATTAAGAAAGCAACTTTAAAGGCATTCTCAAAGCCCCCCACCAGCTGGCTTAAAGAGACACTAGTCTCTTTAAATCTCTTCTCCAAGCCAAGCCAGCTGGCGGAGGCGTGGGGGGGGGGCTTGGGGGATGCATTTAAAGTTGCTTTCTTTCCACCTCTTCCTCCATTCCCATTTATATACTTTCTTTCTTTCCACTTTTCTTTCTCTCTCTTTCTCGCCTCCCTCCCCATCTAAAGCTAAATGTGTTCTCCAAGCCCTGCCACACCTGCTGGCTGGCTTGTCTCGGAGAAGGCATTTGTCTCTTTAAAGCCCTTCTTCAAACCAAGCCGGTGCAGTAGTAGTGGTAGGGGGGCTTGGAGAACACATTTAAAGTTAAAGGTGTTCTCCAAGCCCCTACCCCGCAGCCCTGCCCACCGGCTTGGAGAAGGCATTTGTCTCTTTAAATCCCTTCTCCAAGCCAAGCCAGCTGGCGTGGGTGCATGGGGGGGGGGTTGGAGAACACATTTAAAAGTAAAGTTGCTTTCTTTCCCCTCTTTCTCTTTTCCTCTTCCTTCCTCCCTCCCGCCATCCATTTGTTTTCTTTCTTTCTTTTCACCTTTCTCTTTCTCTCTTCTTTCCTTCTCTCTTTCTTCCAAACACAATGAGACCTCAGATCCTAGACCACCTAGTGTCCACCAATAGGCCATCTGGCGGGAAATTCAAACCCTCCAATGGGACCATGGGTGTACTGGATGGGGTGTATATAGTTGGCCCTTGCAGGGCCAGTTTTTCAGTCTTGTGTGTGAAGTACAATAAACGTGTCTGAATGCATATCATAGTCTGAGTCTCCATGAGGCGAACCCAGTACTTTACAGTGGTGACAAAGGTGGGATCCGATGAGCAGGCCTGACTTGTCATCCAGCGCAGCAACGAGCACTGATCCAGAGGAAGCCACCGTGCCCCGCACCACTCCCAAGCAGCACCGCATCGCACCCCAGTCTTCTGGACACTGCTCCCCGTATCACGCTAGAGTCATGGCGACTGCTTCAGGAAACCTCAGAGTTTTTGACCCCACATACCCTGAATTCTGGGATTTGTGGACGGACCAACTGACCTGTTATCTCGCCTATTACAAAGTGACCTACACTGGTAAGCGATGGGCCCTCCTCCTCAGTTCCTGTGGTATGGCCACCATCCTCAAATGCATGTATGAGAAGACAGTCAATACTTTGACCAGGTATTTCACACTCAAGCCAACAATGATGGCCAGGCAGATGGAGTTCCAGGGGCGCATCCAGAAGCCCAGCGAAACAGCCGCCGCTTCTATAGCTGCGCTGCGCCAACATGCCATGGAGCATGCTTTCACCAAGGTGGAAGAAAACATCTTGACCCAGTTTGTCTGTGGCACCAGCAACGTAAAACTCCGCAAGATGATCGGCACCACCGATCTCAAAATCGACAATGCACTCCAGCTCACCATTGCCTATGAGGCCTCCCACCATGACCATCCATCTTGTGCTCCCCGACTCTGCACCCGAGAACTCTGACGAGGAAGACATCCGACTTGTCTGCCCCACCAGCCACTGGAAGCCGCTGGGTGTCGCCAGAACCCCCGAGCACACCAGGAAACCCGCCGGCTGAGCCACATGCGCCAGCTGCAGGGAAGCGCACGAGAGAAAGTCATGCCAGTTCTGTGACGCTATCTGCCATACGTGTGGGAAACAAGAACACCTTGCCCGCGTTTGCAGGTCCAAGGGACACCGGAACCAGCCACCCCAGCCATAGCCACGCCGCCAGACCTCTGCACACTTTGAGGCCGCTGTAGGAACAGACGACCTCTACCTCCTGAACAGCAAACCCTCATTCCAGGTACTACGCCTCCCCAACACCTTGGCCGCCCCGAAGATGCAGGTCTAGGTCCAGATTGAGGGTTCCCCCTGCTTAATGGAAGTGGACTCCGGGTCAGTGGCATCCATCATATCGGTGGAAATGCTACACAGACTTTGTCCCAATGGGGGGTCCCGCCTATGTCCTTCACCACTCAGCCTGGTGGACTTCCAAAGGAACCTGGTTCTGATTCAGGGCGTGGGGACTTTTCAGGTGAAGTACCAGGGAGTTGTGGGCTCAATGGACTTGATTGTAGTAGAAGGGAACTTGGTTAGTCTCTTGGGGCGGGTATGGTTCATGCCGCTGGGCATCACCATTGGTGCGCACCGAGGGATTTTGCTGAGGTCTGCGGGGAATTCCCCAGGGTTTTTGATGGGGCTCTGGGGCTATAAGGGCCCCCTGGTTTCACTGCAGCTAGACCCCCTGGTTGCCACTATCCACATGCAGTTCCGCCGCGCCCCAACAGCATTACAGCCAAAAATAGATGCGGAACTAGACCGTTTGGTGGTGCAAGGAGTCCTGGAACCCGTCTCGCACGAGCTGTGGGAGACTCCTATTGTAACCCTCATAAAGCCCAATGGCAACGTTCGCATCTGTGCAGATTATAAATGCACGTTGAATAAGGCCCTCCACGACCACTCCTACCCGATCCCAGTCATGAGTCACGTGTTAGCATCCTTAGCTGGGGCCAAGATCTTCGGGAAGTTGGATCTTGCACAAGCATACCAACAACTGCCCGTGGATGAGGCCACGGCCACCGCTCAGGCCATCGTGACACAATGGGGGGCATTCAGAGTCAAGCGGCTACAGTTCAGGGTTAGTGTGGCCCCAGGGATTTTCCAAAAGCTAATGAATTCTCTGTTAAAAGGGATCCCTGGAGTGACGCCCTTCTTTGATGATTGCGGCGGCCACCCCAGATGACTTCTCCTCCCATCTCCACGCTGTCCTGCACCACTTCAACTCGGTGGGCCTGAAGGTCAAGAGGGAGAAGTGCCTTCTAGGAGACCCCGAGATCGACGCAACAGGCCTTAATCCAGCAAGGGACAAAGTCAAGGCCACCGTAGAGGCCCCCGTGCCCAGCAGCTAGATGTAACTGCAGGCATTTTTAGGGCTTCTGAACTTCTACCACACCTTTCTCCCCCAGAAGACGGTGGTAGCCAAGCCCCTGCACTGGTTGTTGGACAAGTCAGTGCCATGGTCCTGGGGCCCCTGGGAGGCGGCGGCATTCAGGGGTGTAAAGGCCCTCCTTTTCTCGAACGAGGTGCTGGCTCATTTCGACGAGTCCCTGCCAGTGGTCCTCACATGTGATCCCTCCCCTGACGGCGTGGGTGCGGTCATGGGTCACGTTCTCCCTGATGGCCGCGAGGTCCCAGTGGCCTACTATTCCCAGACCTTATCAGCCGCCGAGCGGAATTACGCCCAGATAGACCGGAAGGGCTTGGAGATTGTGGCAGGGGTGAAGAAATTCCATGACTATGTGTATGGGCGCCTCTTCACGATTGTTATGGACCATAAGCCGCTCCTTGGCCTCTTTGCAGCAGACAAGCAGATCCCTCAGGTACTCTCCCCCCGGGTTCTCTTCCTGGCGGGTTACAACTACCACTTGGAGCATCGACCGGGCAAGGCTATGGGTCACCCTGATGCCCTCAGCTGCCTTCCACTTCCAGACATGGATGCTGAACCCACTCCTGCCCCTGGGGTCCTCTTGCCTGAGGGCGTCCCGGAACTGCCCCTGCAGGCCACCAACACTGCCTGCCACTCGGCCTGCGACCCCGTTATCTCCCGGGTTTTGGGCTGGGTGGTGAGGGGGTGGCCCACGGCCTTGGTGGGTCCAGAGTTTACGGCTTTCGCCATTCTCAGGGATAAACTGTCAGCTCTTAAGGGGTGTCTCCTTTGGGGGGAGAGGTGTTGCCAGAGGCACTGCCTTTTACTCTTGAGTAGCCCCAAAGCAGGGGTGCCCTACTTTCTAACCTGAACTAAAGTCCCCAAAAGCCAAGCACTCTCAGCTTGAACCACAGAGTCAGGCTGCAAATGCTCTGCAAAAAGGGATTTCATATTCAGGTGACAGGCAACCTTAGAGCAAGTCTCCAGTCTTCCCCCTCCACCCAGCAGAGATGATGCCTATGGAATGACAATGGGTTCTACCAGGTAAAGTATCTACATTTCTAGTCTGTTTAGAGGCCATCTGGCAGATAACTCTGTCTCCAGTAATTCTTTGTCTGAATTCTTTGTCTTTCCTGCTCTGTTCCTCAAGAATACTGGGATAAACCAATCAATAATTTAAATGTTTAGCAATCCTTCCTGACGCTAATCAGGGACGTCTCCCACCTTTTGTCTACCCTGGCCAGGACCATTAGTAAGTCAGATAATCCATTTAGCTAGCTACCCAACACTTGGCTTCTATAGTTAAATCCAGACCCTGCCTCTCTGGAAGCTCATTGGTCATACCTAAGGTCTGCCACTACTGGCATCACACACCCCTGGGACTCATCATTGGTCCAGGTAATCTATTGTTCTCACCTAAGACCAGCCTCCAGGGCCGCCCATTGGTCTGCATTCTTTGCCAATGCCTTAGACCGTGTGTTTTCTGCCATGATCCAAGATGGCAGTCCACCCCCTTGAGCCACTATCCTTTCTTCATGGACCTATGCACATCTGAATAGGTTGTATCACCTCTTTATAAGCCATCAATCACCTCTGTTTCCTTAGTTCTATATTGTATGAATATTGTTTATATGTTTGAGAATATTTAGTAAAGAAAACATTATTTTAGCCACCCAGTTTCTGTGTCTGTTCCTGGGTTCTTGGGAATTCTAACTCTGGTATACACAGGTCAGGTCCTATCGATAAGCCAATTGCATATTAATAATTATAATTCCCCATCTTTATTAAATAATAGAGCAATTTGGCTAACAGAGGGTGGTGGTCCCCAGTGCCCTGCGGCAGCAGGTCCTCAACGCACTCCACAAGGCACACCCGGGGATCGTATGAATGAAGGTGTTGGCCTGGAACTATGTGTGGTGGCCGGGGATCAACACAGAGATCAAGTCATGGGTGCGGGGATGTCAGATGTGCCAGGCAGTCCACCCGAATCCATCAAGCGCACCCACAAAGCCGTGGGAGTCCACCCGTAAGCCATGGTCCTGGCTCCACAAAGACTTTGCCGGGCCGTTCCAAGGACTAACTTTCTTGGTCACGGTGGACTCCTACTCCAAATGGTTGGAGGTCAGCCCTGTAACCACCACATCACAAAGGTTGTTATCCAGGCGCTGCACCAGATCTTTGCAATGCGTGGCCTGCCAGACACCATCATCTCCGACAACGGGGCAGCATTTACGTTGGCAGAGTTCCAGGACTTCCTGCAGAGGAACCTCATCTGCCACGTGAAGTCAGCACCTTTCCACCCCGCGACCAACAGGCAAGCGGAGCGAATGGTGCATACCACAAAAGAAGCCCTCAGCCAGATCTCAGATGGAGACTGGGAGTTTCGTCTCACCCGCTTCCTCCTGACCCAGCAGACGACACCCAACCCTGCCAATGGCAGGTGCCCTGCAGAACTATTGATGGGTCACAGCCCCACCATCCTGTTGGACTAGCAACACCCAGACTGGGCACCGGAACCCTGGAAGACGATGGAACAACGGGAAGCTCCCAGGGGGTTCTTCCCAGAAGACTTTGGGAAGGGACCCCCGTGGCTGGTGGGAAAAGTCATATGGGCTACTGGCCCCGTGTTGTACGAAGTGTCGACAGAGGACGGGCAACTCCTCAAGAAACACATTGACCAACTGTGGAGGCAACAACTTCCGGTTGCGGAGGAACAACTCCTGCCATTCGTGGGGCCTGAGTCCGTCCACCCCAAGCCAAGCGCCTGGACCGCTCCACCTAACTTTGGGGAGGTGCCAGCGATAGAACTGCCAGCCACCACACTGGGACTCATGGAACCACCCCCACAGCAGCTAGAGCCAGCCAGTCAACCCACTGCGGTCACGAGCAACCCTGTACCTGCACCACGGTGTTCCCTGTAAGAGCACAGACCACCAGCCTATTTACAGGACTACGTCACATAGGTTGGGTCGGAACTATGGGGGGAGGGGTGTTATGTACATGGACTGCCACCAGGGGTCCGCGGATAAAGTAAGGAGCTTGGGTCCCAAACACAATGGGACCTCGGATCCTAGACCACCTAGTGTCCACCAATAGGCCATCTGGCGGGAAATTCAAACCCTCCAATGGGACCATGGGTGTACTGGGTGGGGTGTATATAGTTGGCCCTTGCAGGGCCGGTTTTTCAGTCTTGTGTGTGAAGTACAATAAATGCGTCTGAACGCAGGTCATAGTCCAAGTTTCCATGCAGCGAACCCAGTACTTTACACCTCCTTCCCCATCTATTTGCTATTTGCTCTCTCACTCTCTCCTTTCTTTCCACCTCTTTCATTCTTTCTACCTTTCTTTCTCTCTTCCTCCCTCCCCATCTCTTTGCTTTGTTTCTTTCTCTTTCTTTTTCTCTCTCTTCTTTCCTCCCCCTCCCACCCCATCTATTTGCTTTATTTCTCTCTCTTCCCCCTCCCTCCCTCATCTACTTGCTTTCTTTCCACCTTTCTCTCTTTTTCTTCCTTGCTGCCTTCCTTCCTATCTATTTGCTTTGTTTCCCTCTGTTTCTATCTTTGTTTCCACCTCATTCATTCTTTCATTCCAGCTCTCTCTCTCCTCTCACAGGAAAATAAATATAATCAGCAAACAAATATCATTGGACAAATAAATATCATCAATATCTGTTTTTACTCCTCTTGTTTTTTTATTTTTGGCAGTCTCATTTAATGTTAATAAAAACATATTTGCATATTTTTCAATAAAAATGTCTGTGTAATATTTGTATGTCTTAAGGCTCTCAAATATCTGACTTTATTCTATGAGGCCACCCCTGGAACCTATCTCATAGGGTTGTCATGGGCATAAAATGGGGAAGGGAATACCATGTACACTGCTCTGAACTCCTTGGAGGAAAGGTGAAATTAAAACATAAACAGTGCTGACCACCGTATCCATCTTGAGACCTTCGCTCCCTGCTTGTGGTAAGTCAGTGTAGCAGAGCTTTTGCTAACTATCCCCCAAATAAGTATTTGCATGCCTGGCTTAGGCAAAGGAATATGTGCATTGTACATTTGGGATCATTATGGACAGACACATGAATGGTCATCAGTATTTCAGACTAGGGCAGAAGATAAATAGATTTAAGTAAATGCAGGCAAAACATTGCACAAATCTTCATAATTTCATGAGCAACTGGGCAGTTTAATTATCACATCTACATCCTATCTGCACTTTCTTCCAGAAACTCAGTAGCCCTGACCTGGATAGCCCAGGCTTGCCTGATCTCGGAAGCTAAGCAGGGTCTGCCCTGGCTAGTATTTGGATGGGAGACCTCCAAGGAATACCAGGGGCATGATGCAGAGGCAGGCAATGGCAAACCACCTCTGAAATGTGTCTTGCCTTAAAAACAAGTTTAGCTCACCACCTAGAACTTCTGACTGCCAAACAATCTTAGGATCTCCTGGCTATACTACACACACTGCCATATGATAATTAATTAATTAATTCCAGAAGCTCAAGGTGACATACATGGGATTATCGATAATTTTGTAAAGCAGATTAGACTGCCCCCCCTCAAACTACATATGATGCAAAACCAAGATGGGTTTTTGTCATCACATCTCCAACTCTCTCCAGGTCCTCTGTTGCCCACTCACTTCTTCCAGTTGCAGATCTTAACTTGAGATTCTGGATGGAGTTTCAGTGCTCTTGCATATTGCCCTATATTCCCCTTTTAGATATAAAATCATTATAGACTTTGTCCCACTATTGTCAGCTGAGCCTTTGTTGAGAGTTGCTATCAATTTCAATTTAATCTCTTCCTCCACAACCCACATGCCTTTTGCACCGATGCAGTTATCTGCTAGACGTCCCAGTCGTGTGTTCAGGTAACCATCAACTCCCTATCTCCTTACACATCTACATAGAGCCAACATTAGTGCACTTCTCATCCTGATCCTACGCAGAGTTCTGGGGTACCGCCTCTCATTCAAACAGATGTGAATATGACACTGCACAGTATTGCATCTTACAAGAGGTGGGTGTAGTAGCTATATAACCAGAAATTTCCACAGTTCAGTTCTTGGCACATGTGCAATAAATAGGGTTGCCAACCTCCAGTTGGGGCCTGAAAATCTCCCACTTTTAGAATTGATCTCCAGTTGACAGAGATCAGTTCCCCTGGAGAAAACGGAGAGGAGATTCTATGGCATTGTACCATGCTGAGGTCCCTCCCCTCCATAAACCCCACCCTCCCCAGGCTCTACCCCCACGAAAATCTCCAGGTATTTCCGCACCTAGACCTGGCAACCCTAAAATGATAACCTGTGAGCTTCTAACTGTAATCATGTTTTCACACCATGCTCTTGCAAGAGTTGTGTGTAGGGTTGCCAGTTGCTTGGAGGAAAAAACCATCCTTCCTTTTAACAGAGGCTTAATGAAATGAATGTTATTTACTGCATGCCATGTCTAGCTTCAGCTGCCCATTCCTATTAATTAAGCCCCTATTAAAGGTACAGGACATTTTATTCCAGGCTTGTTAGCAACCTTAGTTGTGTCTTGAAGCCCAAGCAGAAATCACCATGTCTCACTTTTGGCTGTGCATACAGTAAAAGAATGTCCTGGTGAACTTCTGCATGTAATTGCATTTTCACATTGTACTCTAGCAAGGGCTGAGTATTGCAACCTGGGCAGAAATTTCCACAATCCTGTTTCTGCTGCATGCCCTGGAAGTTCTGGAGAACTTCTGCCAGTAATCAAGCTTTTGCTACAGATGTGCCTAAGGCTACTCATTGTAGTGGAGAAGGAATTTTAATTCAGACCTCTCTGATCAAAGCCCAGTATACTATAGCACACTGACTCTTATTTTGTCCTTCATCGGACTGAGCATTTGACAAGGACATATTAATTAGATAAACAGACAGTAGCAAATCCCACTTCAAATGACCTGAGATCTCTTCCAGCCTTACAAATGTTATGGTTTTGCTGTGACTTGGGAATTATAAAACTAAAGGACAATTTAAGTTTAGGCTTAATTATACCTATGCAAACCATGTTTTTTCCATGAGCAGACTGAACATGTGCGTGGCAAACTGGTCATGTGCATCCGACCTCCATAAGCACAAACTGACAGCATGGCATCAATAAGCTGTGAGAGAAAATCCACAGAGCTCATTGTGAGCAAGCGAGCGATTTGTGCTTGTGCCAGGCCAATGCACATGACCAGTTTGCCACAAGCACATTCGGCTTATAGAGGGGGAGCAGGGGGGAGGGTGTCTGCATGGCTGGAAAAACAAGCCTCCAAAGACCTGAGCAAATATGTGTAAAGATTGTTTCTCCCTGCATGATGTTCTGCTGAATTTCATACAGTGATAAGCAATGAGGATTTCTTGTGTCACAATATGATTCCTTTTCTGGCAGCTTGCAGGGAGGCCCCTCCATCTGTATGCCTGCCCAATGGGGTTTAGGGCATTTTCACAAGTGATGCTAAAAATGGCTTACAGTCTGGAATATGTCACTTGTGAATATTATTGATGTGGAACAGAAAGAAAAAGAGCCGTTTTAAACAGAATGTATGTTTTAGCCAGTGTAGGCATTATAATTGCATTATAGAATCATAAACCAACTTAAGTATCATTTGCAAAATCTGCCTTAGAGAAATGTGTGTTTGTGTGTGTGTGTGTGTGGGGGGGGTGATTGTTGAGCACACCATGGGAGGAAACGCAACTGTCTGTGTGGATGAGCATGTGTGCCCCTGTATACATGTGTGGTTGCAATTAAGAGATCAGATGAGCTGTCTGTGAGTAGTGCAAGTCTACTAGTAATTGGTTCAAAGGGAAACAATATCCAAGTTCTGCATTTGGAATAAGGTTAGGGTACCCCACAGCGGATGATAACCTGACCTCTAATCTGTGCTTCAAGGGATACCCAAAGAGACAATTTTTCATCCAATTTGCTGTCAATATCTACATTAGGGGGACTGCACAATCAGCACTTCTCTGCTTGATCTGCGATAGTTTAGCAATCCATTCCTTGTCTTTTTGCTTTTTAATGTGAAAGTTTGAAACCTCCCTTCAATTGTTCTGGATAGAGGTCTTGCAATATTCTGTTTCTGGAATTCTCTCCACTCCTCCATCATTATCACAGTGTTTTATGGTAATTTTTTATGGTAAATTTGCACCATAGCAATTCACCATCTTCACCCATTCTCTAAATTTCCTTTAACAAAAGCCAAGCCTGGCTATTTGTGATCTCTGAATGTATTTCATTTTCCCATCTCAGGCTCTCCCGCCTCTCCCCTTTGTACACCACACTGCTTTTTTTCAGGAAGGGGCATGTGAATGCATAGGTATATTTGCACAAATTCAGTATTAAGGGAAAAAAAACCCCAAACCTGCAGCAATTTCTTTCACCGTTGGTTGCACATTTAGTGCCAGTGGGGAAAGTAAAAGACAAACAATTGTGCGGGGTGGAGGTTTGCCAACAAAACATTGTTTGGATTCTGCCACCACTGCTGCCCCTGCTAATCCTACTATCTATCAGTGGGACAAGACATGGTCAGGCACATTCTCTACAAGCCTGGGATACCTTGGGGAAATCCTCCACTTGGAAATGCTGTCCAAAGTGGGCATTAATGTTTAAGCTTGGACCAGTTCATTCATACATGCTCATGCCAGTTCACTGCCCTGAGCGACCCGAGCGGCTACTTGGGTTGCCAGATCAGCAGAGGGAGGCATCCAGAAGGATATGACAAGTCTCATCACTTCCCAGACTCATGTGTTTTCCAGCCCTTCTTGGAGCCAGGGGGGTGACATGCATGTGGCCCCGCCTCTCCATCATAGTGCTGGATTTGCTCAGAGTGGCAAACGTGCTGAGGTGGCATGTAATTTGTCAATACCTGATTACTCAGCTCCTGATAATTTGCAGGTGGGTGTCTGAAGAAACAACATTGTGCTTGAAGTCATGTGAGATGTTATAAAAGTTCTCATCTGTAACAGCTCATCCACAATCCCTCCTCCCATGCTCTTCAGTTCACCAGTTAGGATTTGCATCCCAAACCCTGCTCCCCACAGAAGCAAGGCAGGTGGCAAACAGAGACAGGGCTTTCTCTGTGGTGGTGCCTCACCTCTAGCATGTTCTCCTCCTTGATGCTAGCCTCGCTTCTGTTATTTAGGCTGCTGGCTAAAACATTTCTGTTTACCCAGGTTTTTTATTGGCATTTTCTCACTTATTTTAAATACTCTTTCTTTTATAGCCATAAACGGACTGGTTTTTGTTGGTTCTTAATGATTCCTGCTTGATATTGTTTTTATGCTGCTATTATTTAAATCTGTGTGATTAAGTTTGGTCCTAATGGGTGGAGCTCTTGTTTCAGTTTCCATTTTTGTATGCTATCTGTAGTTGTTGGTTGTGGGAGTTGTCCCCTTACAAAAAAACAATTGATAGATCTGAAAATGGGTGCCTAAGTGAGTACTCTAATCTGGGAACCCACAGCCAAAGGGGAAAGTTACACATAGCAATACTCTTAATAATTTTTCCTAGTCTCTACGGTAAAGAACACAGATGTTTGAGGAAATTCCTAGAGCATCACCTGGAAGTGACATCACCACAAACTCCACCATCCTTAGGCACCACCCTCCAAATCTAGGGTTACCACTTGGAGGCTGCTGTCACACACACTAATCCACTTTCAATCTACTTTCAGTGCACTTTCCAGCTGGATTTTACTGTGTGAACTTGCAAAATCCAGTTAGAAAGTGCATTGGAAGTGGATTATTTAGTGTGTGTGACTACAGCCCTAGTGTGGGAACTGGAGTTCTCCAGGAATGACAACTGACCTCCAGACTACAGAGGTCAGTTCCCTGGAGGAAATGGCAGTTTTGGAGGGCAGACTCTATGGTGCCACATTCCTGCAGAGCTCCCGCCTCAGGCCACCCCTAAATATCCAGGAATTTGTCAAACCAAAGTTGGCAACCCTGTTCAGAACCCAATCACATTTCTGAACGCTCCCCAGCACAGAAAGGTTCTATCCCAACTTTCCTTTTCTGTGTAAGTTTTCCATTGGCAACAAGACGCATTGGGTTCCACCCCCCCACCATGCCATTTGAAGCGGTGCAGGCAGGCCACCTTATGACCAAGGCGGAGTCTTCCACCCAAATTCCCTTGTCTGTGTAGAGCAGGCACAGCCAGGGCGAGTCCGTGACAAAGAAACCTGATCGAGGGCTGCAGACCCTCAGCACAGCAGCAACTGGGAAACCACGGAACTCAACGGTGGGCCTGACTTGTTGGTAAACGTGCTTGGGACGGAGCAGGCAGGGGCTGAGACCAGCCTTCCCCCCAGCGCGGGCGAGCTGCGATTGGCGGCGTTTCTCAGCCACTCTGGCCCCACGAGGGGAGGGAAGCAGCCTGTTTGCAATAATTGGCTCTGAGTCGGAATCTGTTTGCCTCAGCGGCACTCGACGTCTCTCTTTCTTTCTTCCCCTTTCTTCGCCCTGCCTCCGAAGCCACCTGGAGCCGGGCCCGCGTTTCCCTTTTCGAAAGCAGACCTCGGCGGTGAGGGGTAGAGGCGGGCAGGAAGCTCTTGAAACCGCCGCCAGCAAAGCAAAGCGAGCAATTGAATTTAGCGACGGCTCCCCCATGAAGAGATAAACAAACGGTAAAGAACGCTGAGCCGGTGCGGCGTGAAGCAAATGGCACAATGAGTCCCCGGGCCTCGTGCAAAGGCTGACATCTCAGAAGCAATCCCAAATGGCTGGCTGGGGAGCCAATAAGCAGGAGGAGGAAGAGGGGCAGAGAGGGTTGAGGCAGCTCTGGCCCAACGCAAAACGCCAGCCGGACACACGATCCTAGGCGACCTCCTCCTTTTGAAACACTAGCGGAAACTGGGACAGATTATCTGCTCCTCTACTGCGACCGCCGCCAGAGGGACTCTCTGCACCCAATTTCCCGCCAAGCATATACCGCCTTTGGCCCAACTTGTTACGCCTGCGACTTCCGGAGGCATGGATTTTCTTTGCGGTTAGACAGTGGATTGGGCGGGCGGGCGGGCGACTGCAGGTCAAAATCGTCAGGATCTGTGCTTGGATGAATGCTCTTCCCGTCACGGACTGATTCTGTGATGACCCATCTAGACGTTGCCTCGGCTCGGCAAATGCAGGTGGGGGCCGTTTCAAGTAAAAGAAGGTGTCTGTGCCCTTCCATCAGCCTCTGCTTTCCCCTCTACAATCCCTCCCCTGCCCCCCTTTCTCTCCTGTTTCTGGTCTGAGACCCCAGATGACAGAAAAGCATATGGAGGGCACTGGGGGGAAATAAGTGGGTGCCTTCAGAATTCTCCACCACCATCACATATCTCTTCCCCCTTTGAAATCATTATCCAGCCTGGTGCTTGACAGTTGTTCAGTAGAAACCCAGGATCTGCCATTCAAGGTGGAGTTCAGTGGTGATTTTTACTGTGCAGTTCGTGACCATAGATTCGAGCTGTGATTAGATACACTGGTTTTGCGGCTTCTGCATGTAAAAATCATGAGGATACTGCAGCTGTCTGGCTCTCTCACAAAACCTAGCTACTTGAAAGTATGGGAGGATGGCAGATGACTGTGACATCGAGAAGGAGCTGTCCTTAATGGATCCTAGTTGTGTGGCAGGTGCACTGCTGGGGCAGGATGAGAGTTTGCCTTGCTCGGATCAAAGGCACTGGGACTCCCAAGGGTGCATCTGCAAGAACTGAATCCAGAACAAATCTAAACAGAGGAAGACCAGCAAAATGTGCCACTGGACTATTGCCTAACTAGCTGGATAGTTAGGCGGAAAGAATACAGGTCTGATCTTTGTGGATCCTTGTGATTTCCACATGAGGAGCCCAGAAATCTGGTACTACCATGCTTACTGAGTGCACCCCACTGCTCCTTTCTCAATGTGGCTGCATGTTGCAAGGGCAGAGAAGAAACAATGGTCAAATTTTGTTTCAGAGAATTTTGTCCACCATGGCTGAGGAGCTGATAAACTGGGTTTCTTTGGAACACCACACTAGTGGTTGCTGGCAGGCAAGAGAGCATCCAGGTGGGAATTTCTGCAGGATCTGTCTCCAAGAGGCCAGTTAACATCAGAGGTTAATTTGGTCACCCAGATTCAGTAAACATGGCTGGGCTGTGAAATTGCTGCCTGCCTTCCATAGACCTCATTTGTGGAGCGCACAGTTTAACGAGCCATTAGTTCTCTCTTGCTAAGTATCTCCCCACCACCACCTCTTTACCCTTTCAACTTTTGGAAAGCTTGTGCTAGCCACACAGGCCCAACAGCTGTCAGAGCCTGCATGAAATTTCAGGCCTGATTGATTTAAATGAGGGGAAAATCCCTTCCATGTTGACCAAATGACACAGCATTGATCGAGATGGAGGGAAAGTGGCCATCAATCACCATGCTGCCTGCCCATCCTGGGGGAGGGGTGCAGAAGGAGCAGCTTTCCCTCTCCTAAATGATAAAAGGGCTACACTATGGCAGGGAAAGGATAACATTGTGCTACCTGTACAGAGGGCATACTAAGGCAGGACTGTAACCTTCCCTGTATTTAAATATAGAATTGCCCAAGTCATGTAGAAAGAGAGGTGTGGAGGGAGCCATTTTGAAACCAAATGGGGTGAACAGATGAAGAACAGCACCACAGCTGCTCGCTGCAGCTTCTTTCCATGGATGCTTTTCTTCTAAACTGAACTGGAATGGCTGAAAGAAAAGTGCTTCGGGGAAGAAAGTACAGGGTGGGAATCCCATGGGCAGGGCAGGGTTTCACGTTCCTCACATGTGCAGTAACAGCCCAGGTTTTTTTGCCCACTAGGTGAGGATATATTCTGGCGCCCGCCCCCTCATGGAGCCGCAGCGGGCGGGCTGAGGGGGTGAGCTGCAAATGCATGCGGGGGAGTAGGATTGCTCGAGGGGAGGGGGAGGGGGCCTGTGCCAGGCTGCAAAAGGAGCTCCAGAGGGGGCTGCAGAGGGCAAGCGGCACCTTCCTGTCATCCTGGGCTCTTCCATGCCCCTGTCCCCCCCTGCCTCCTTCTCTTTCTGTTTGGGGGCTGCAAAGAGGGGAGTCTCTTGCCGGGGATGGAGCAAGAAAGGGACAAGGCTGGCCAGAATGGTGCCCTCGTTGAGCCATCGCCCTAGGCGAGAACCTAAAATTTAACAATAATGGGCCGGCCCTGCACATGTGCCCCCTTTTTGCCTTTGATTAGGGCAGTTAAATACTGAAATGTACAGAACTGCCACCAGCACATCTCGTTTGACCTTTTCCCAAGGGCTCTTCAGCACAGCCTTGGCTATCTTAGCCCTTTCCCTCCTTCCCTTATACCTACAGCTTTTGAGCGGGTGTGGCCTCTGGATTGTTTGCACAGAAGCAAAGGCGTGTAGCTTCCCCTTATACTGCAATCCAAGTGAAGGATGCTGCCTCCATTCTTTAAGACTAGCTGAACTCCTGCCTTTCTGCTTTGGGGTGTTGAACCTTGGCATTATATGAGGGGAAAGGGCATAGCATCATGCCAAGTTGGTAGTACTGTGAATACAACCTTGGTGAAGAGAATTCAGAGAGCTAGCTGCAGTTCCCTGAATGCACTACAGGCGAAGGGTCTTTCAGCTCACAGTCTTTGTCTTCCTTGGGCTGCAGACTGCAACCCTGGACTACAGCTTCCCCTGCCGCATTCGCCAAGATCAGCTGCTGCCCTGCACTTCATTCTTCTTTGAGCATGTCCTTTGCTACCCTATCTCACACATGGTGAACTGAAGGTATTTCTGGCCCATTGCCAGCCACTGGCTTGTTTACCAGCATGACAACAGTAAATTAGTGTCCTTAACCAGCATTGCATGTCTCCTGGCAGAGCCAACAGTGTGTGCAGAGGGCAGAACGACTGGGCCCCACTGAGTGGCTGCAACAGTATTTGCTGCGTATTTTAATAGACGCTTTCCACCCCCAGTATTAAATGTATTTAATCTGCTCTTGCAAATGGCTAATTTTGAAAATCCTCTTATCAGCATTAGCTCCTCAGCACTGGTATTTATTTACTGTTCATTTTCATAATCATTTTTTTTAAACACTCCTGTGACTGAGTTCTCTATTCAAATGGCTGGCTCCATTTCATGGAATCCTGGTGGAGGGGAGAGGTGGGGGAGGAGGACAGGCTGATGTGGGGAGGGGACTGTGATGTCATCTCAGAGGCACAGAGAAAAAAAGACAACAGATGCAAAGATAGGTATTTCTTTTCTCTTGGAGCAAGGAGACAACCCTGTATTTTAATGACAATGCAAATTGCACCTTTACAGTAATGTGTGCTGTGTAACCAGAAGAGTGAAAATACAACACGTTTTGTTGTTCATAGATATAGATAGATTCCATCCTAAATTCTTTTAAATCCTTTGCATCTGTTTTCACACTTTTTATGTTTCATGTCATTAAAGGATTAGAATGTGTGGTCTTTGATTTATGTCTCTTCCAGCACGGAGGCTTCTGTGTCTGTGCCTATAGGAAAATGCAATGTCTTTAGTTGGTTCTCTACAGTGATTTCACACTTTCCCCCCAAAGATAACTGTTCTACTCCTAATCTTCTCTAAAAGTGGATACCTAATTCAAGTTCAAGACACCCTTTGACAGTCCATCGCATGTTTATGGGAATGGTCTCACAATCTGTGCCTTTTACTTTGGATTAGTATCGTCTATTGTTCTCCTGCCCACTGTAATAGAATAGAACAAGGGTTCCCAGTGGGCTGCCCATGTGTCCTGTAGTGCCCGCTAACAGCTTTCTTGGCACCCACCAAGTATTTTAGAAAGTGGATGGGGCTTTTGCCCAGCACATCTTCTGATTGGCTGTGCAGATTTTTACAAATGTTTTGGCCACAGCTGCCACCATAGCACAAGGATCTTAACTGTGTTACTAAAGGTAAGCTGCTGCGGCCATTGTCTGGCTGGCTGTAGCTCATAAGAACATAAGAACATAAGAGAAGCCAATGTTGAATCAGGCCAATGGCCCATCTAGTCCAACACTCTGTCACACAGCGGCCAAAATATACCAGGTGCCATCAGGAGGTCCAGCAGTGGGGCCAGGGCACCAGAAGCCCTCCCACTGCTGCCCCTCCAGCACCAAGAATAGAGTGCATCACCTGCCCCAGACTGAGAGTTCTCATTCTATACCCCGTGGCTAATAGCCACTGGTGGACTTCTGCTCCATATGTTTATCTAATTTCCTCTTGAAACTGTCCATGCTTGCAGCTGCCACGACCTCCTGTGGCAGTGAATTCCATATGTTAATCACTCTTTGGGTGAAGAAGTATTTCCTTTTATCTGTTCTAACCCGACTGCTCAGCAATTTCATAGAGTGCCCACGAGTTCTTGTATTGTGAGAAAGGGAGAAAAGTACTTCTTTCTCAACCTGCTCAATCCCATTCATAATCTTATAAACCTCGATCATGTCACCCCTCAGCCGTCGTTTCTCCAAGCTAAAGAGCCCCAAGCATTTTAACCTTTCTTCATAGGGAAGGTGTTCCAACCCTTTTATCATTCTAGTTGCCCTTCTCTGCACTTTTTCCAATGCTATAATATCCTTTTTGAGATGTGGTGACCAGAACTGTACACAGTATTCCAAATGAGGTCGCACCAATGATTTATACAGGGGCATGATGATACTGGCTGATTTGTTATCAATTCCCTTCCTAATAATCCCCAGCATAGCGTTGGCCTTCTTTATTGCAGCTACACATTGTGTAGACATTTTCAGCGAGTTATCCACTACGACTCCAAGATCTCTCTCTTGGTCAGTCTCTGCCAGATCAGACCCCATCAACGTGTATTTATATTTAGGATTTTTGGCTCCAATGTGCATCACTTTGCACTTGGCCACATTGAACCCCATTTGCCACGTTGACGCCCACTCACCCATCCTCAACAGATCCCTTTGGAGTGCCTCACAATCCTCCCTGGTTTTCACCACCCTGAACAACTTCGTGTCATCTGCAAATTTAGCCACATCACTGCTTACTCCCAATTCCAAATCGTTAATAAAGAAGTTAAAAAGCATGGGACCGAGTACTGATCCCTGTGGTACCCCACTGCTTACCACCCTCCACTGAGAAAGTTTCCCATTTATACTCACTCTCTGTTTCCTATTTATAAGCCAGTTTTTGATCCACAAGAGGACTTGTCCTTTTATCCCATGACTATTGAGCTTACTTAGGAGCCTTTGATGAGGAACTGTATCAAAAGCTTTCCGGAAGTCAAGGTAAATAATATCTATTGGGTCCCCCTTGTCCACATGTTTGTTCACTCCCTCAAAAACACTAACAGGTTAGTGAGACAAGATCTTCCCTTACAGAACCCATGCTGAGTCTGCCTCAATAGTTTTTGTTCATCAATGTGCCTACTAATTCTTTCCTTAATAACAGTTTCCACCAACTTACCCGGTATCGATGTCAGACTGACTGGCCTGTAATTTCCTGGATCTCCCCTGGAGCCCTTTTTAAAGATGGGAGTGACATTAGCTACCTTCCAGTCATCAGGAATGGAGGCAGATTTTAAAGAAAGATTACATATTTTTGTCAGGAGATCCACAAGTTCACATTTGAGTTCTTTCAGAACTCTCGGATGAATGCCATCCGGGCCTGGTGATTTATTAGTTTTTAAATTGTCCATCAGTCGGAGGACTTCCTCTCTTGTCACCGCAATCTGATTCAGGTCTTTCAAACCCCTCCCGAAATCAGTGCTTCTGGAGTGGGCAAACACTTCTCCTCTTCCACAGTGAAGACAGAGGCAAAAAATGCATTCAGCTTCTCAGCCATTTCCCTATCATCCTTCACTACTCCTTTTACCCCTTGGTCATCCAAGGGCCCCACTGCCTCCCTGGCTGGCTTCCTACTTCTAATGTATTTGAAGAAAGTTTTATTGTTGGTCTTTATGTTTTTTGCGATATGCTCCTCATATTCCCTTTTGCTTGCCTGATCACAGACTTGCATTTTATTTGCCATAGTCTGTGTTCCCTTTTATCAACCTCACTAAGACTAGCTTTCCACCGCTTAAAGGAATCCTTCTTACCTTTTACAGCTTCCATTACTTTATTTGTTAACCATGCAGGCTTTTTTCTATACCTATTTGTACCTTTCCTAACCTGCGGTATATATTTTTTCTGAGCTTCTAGGATTGTCTTTTTAAATAGTCTCCAAGCTTCCCCAATGGTTTTGACCTTCTCCACTCTTCCTTTCAATTTCTTCCTCACATGTCCCCTCATACCAGAGAAGTTACCCCTTTTAAAGTTAAAAGTGGTTGCGTCAGTCTTTTTGGGCAACTCCCTATCTGTACAAATGTTAAACTCAATGACATTATGGTCACTGTTTCCAAGTGGTGCAATCACTTTTACATCTCTCACCAGGTCTTGGGTGTTACTTAGGACCAAATCCAGGATTGCCTCTCCCCTGGTAGGATCTGTGACCATCTGTTCCACAGCACAGTCATTGAGAGTGTCTAAGAACGCAATCTCTTTTTCCCGACTAGAACTCATATTGACCCAATCAATGTGTGGGTAGTTAAAGTCGCCTATTACAACACAGTTATTTCGTCTAGCTGCTATCTTTAATTCATTCATCCAGCAGCCATTTTGTGGCTGTGCCCACCATGCTGTATTCAGAATTCCAAAGGTGCCCACAAGCTCAAAAAAGTTGGGGACCCCTGGAATAGAATAACTTTGCCATGTATGTATTCTTTTGACAGTTTCAGCACGGTACCCGTGTTAGTCTGTGGCAGCAGAAAAATATTTGAATCCAAGTAGTACCTTCAAGGCCAACTAGATTTTCCAGGGTGTAAACTCTCATGAGTCAAAGCTTACTTTGTGAGACACTCTGTAGAAGAATGGGAAAGTTTCCCCCTATTTTTGCCTTCTGCATCCTCTGTTCCCTTGTGTGAACAAAGGAGTTATTGTTTCAGGTAAGGGGTAACTAATACACACTGAAGTGATTTAGGGAGTGCTTCCTATGTCTCCATCTCAGCTATTTTATTCTTCCTTGTTTGGATCTTGAATTCTGAGTAATTACAGGAAGAAGAAGAAGAAGAAGAAGAAGAAGAAGAAGAGGAGGAGGAGGAGGAGAAGGAGGAGACTGGATTTATACCCCACCCTTCACTACCCAAAGGAGTCTCAGAGTGGCTTACAACCTCCTTTCCCTTCCTCTCCCCCTTCCCCTCCCCACTTGTGAGGTAGGTGGGGCTGAGAGAGCTCTGTCAGAAACTGCTCTTTTCAAGAACAGCTGTGCCAGAACCCATCCATGTATAACCCAAATATTGTGTTTTCATTCTTAGTAGACCTCATTGGCTTGGTAAAGCTCTTCTGGTCCCCATTCCATTGCTTCCATTAAGATAGAGAAATTTCTTCCCAATCAGTCTTCTTGACTGGCAAACAAGAGTCATCCTTACTGAGAGATGAGAGTCCATCCTAGGCCTGGCTCTTCTGTCTGGTCTTGCTGCAGTTCAGGTATTCTGTCTGTGAAATTTGAATGAATGGCAGCACCCATTATTTATTAACTCTCACCCCATGCAGTCTCCTCTCTACTCCTCCCTGGGGTTAAAATAAAGTACATGTTGGGTCTCCTGTTCCACACTGACTCCACTTGAAAGGATCACGTCTTCCCCTTGAGCAGCAGAGTTTGGTCTGAAATATTAACACATAAGAATCCTGGCAGGGGCAGATCACAAACTGGTCAGTGGCAGAGCAAAAGCAGACAAGACTGTAGAGAAAAAAAAGACACATTCCTCGAGCACTCCCTCTCTTGTCTTTCACATGCATGCTCCCCAAGTAAGGCATGTTCCTTAGTAATGAGCACTGAAGTGGGAAGGATAGGCAGGTGGTTTGGGGAGCTAATTCCTCACACAGGGCAAGGAAGCCTTGTTTTTCCAGGAAAAGCACCTTAAGTTTTGCACATCATTCTTGTTTCCACTTAACAAGTTGCATTTCGCCACTCCCCCTTAAATGTTAGTTTTCAGAGGGGGCTTATTATGAGGAATGATGATCCCCCAGCTGTGGATTTGGGACACCATTAATTTAAGAGTAGGAGGCAGATCTGACCCATAATGGATCAGAAACTTATTCTGCACAAGTTCCATTCAGCCCTATGCCCATGCTTGTGCAGAATTTCAGAGAGGCTTGTGCAGCCAGGAGGACTTCCCAAAAGATTGTGTCCTCTGTTGATTGGTGTGTATATATTTGAGAAACTGGGGGTGGGGGTTGGCAGAAGGGAGAAGCAGCATTTGGATTTTCTGCTTCAAGTCATTAGAATATATCCTGGCCAGTCCTGCTAATGTAAAGATATGTCCTTTGTTATTACTCTAGGGCTTTATAACCCTACAGAATTCAAGGTATTTGATTTCTGAATACCTTTAAGCACACACAGATTATTGCTTCCAAGAAAGCAGCGCCCCAAGTGCACTACTTCCTCCAATTCCACATTATCTTACAAAAATGCACAGCTCTTAGACATGTCTATAGTAAAGCCAAGAAGAGGCTTATTTAACAAGGTCTTTGATAAAGATTCAAACAGCACCAAGTAGAAGGATTGGAAACAGATGGTTACAGAGAAAAGAGGGGGGGGATCCATAAAATGCATTTCAGAGTTTCTGCTTATTAACAAGATTCTTTCCTGACTAATAAGGTATGTCTCACCCAAATGGTCAACCCATACAGAGCTTATCCAGCCAAGTGAACTGGAATTTCATTTTGTTGAGAGAGTCATACTGGCAGTGTTCCTGCCATAATAAGTAAAAAATGCCTGTTTCTCAATCCGCCAGCATGCCATTTCAGATATATGCAGTCTGATGCTGTTCATGTTTACTTGGAATTAAGTCCCACTGAGCCCAACAGAGCTTACTTTTAGATAAGTGTGCACAGAATTGCAGCCTTTGTCTTGTTATGTATGCAGAGTATTGGGTTCAAGCCAGATATACTTCCGCCCACACACTACCATCCCACCAGAGGCTTGCTTTCTAGTTCTTGCCCAGGACTCCTTTATATTTTGTTAACAGGAGAAGGTGTAACCCCCCCCCCCATTTAGATAGTAACCCAAAAGCAAGCATACAAGCTAGGACACCTCAAGAGGACAACCAAAGTGTACAGGAAGGACAGATCCCTGTTAGACAAAAAAGAGAATAGCATTGCTTCAGCCAAATGGAGTATAGCCCCCCCCCCCCAACTGCTAGCTGTCGACTGAGCTATAACAGAAGACATAATGTCTCTCTTAGAACACTTCAGGTGACCTTTCTCAGTTGCAGCTGTTTCACAACACACTATTTTACACTTGACTCAGCTCTTAAAATATTACCATGTCATCCCCGTCAAGTATCATTGTGAGGGACTGCACATTTTCCTACAACAGCTTTGTTTGTCTATCACATTTCTTGATGCAACTTCCTCCCAGGAATTCAGAGTCAAAACAGCAATCCTGGGAATCCATTTCTCAATTTTAATAACATAAGAATGATATGGGGTACATTAGGTTAGGAAAGTATGGTTGGCCCACAGACACCCAGTGAACTTCATGGTAAAGTGGGGATGTGAGCCAAGCCCCCCCTCCCCCAAGTCCTAGTCTACCACTCTAAGCACTATACAAACAATCTTAGAGGAAATGTTGTAACTTTGGGTGTGAGAGATCCTAGGTTCAATGCCCACACAAACCCATTTTCTAAGGATAGAAAGGGTCACTCTTAACAAAAAGCTCCATAGTTTAATGGTAGTAACATACACTAGGTATGCATAAAATCTATGATTTACTCCCTAGCATTTCAAAAATTGTAGAGTTGGTAAGCCTGATCTCATCAGATCTTGGAAGCTAAGCAGGGCCGATTTTGGCAAGTATTTGGATGGGAGACCTCTAGAGAATACCAGAGGCAGACTATCAAGCCACTTTTCTGAATGTCCTCCATGCCCCAGTAGGAGTCTCCAGAGGTCACCATGATTTCCAGGCACGGGCACACACATAGCACACACGCGCATGCACACGCACAGACAGAAATGCAAAAATACCAAAAAGTTTTGTAGAGTTGGGAAGTTCTCTTCCCAAGCTGCTGCCAGAGTTGGCAACAACAGGTCTCCATTTGCAAAGATCTCTCTGTTTAAACCACTTCAGTCTTTCAATGCTTGGAAACCAAATCTTACCAAATGCAGCATGCACACAATTTTATAAGTGCACTTTATAAGGGCTTTTTAAAAGCACACTGTTGCAGCCCATGCTGCAAGTAATACATCCAGCATGGCACCAACCTTCAGGTGAAAAGACCCAGGCCCAGCTTCAGTGTAACTGAAGGAGAATTGGGTGTTTCTGAGGCTTGGCAAGTATCTTCGTAGGGAAACCAGACTTTTATTGCAGTAGCCAAAGAGTCAGGGCCAGTTCCAGATTTTGGGAGGCCCTGGGCAAAGAGTTCCTGGACCCTTTCCTCTCCTCTGCCCACCCCCAGGCCTTGCCATATTCTCCTTCATGTCCTCCCACCTGCCTGCGTATCCTTCCCCTGCTTGCTTCTCCCCCACCTATACTCGCAATTGCGTGGACCACCTGCAACCCTTTCCCTAGTGGCACCAGGAAGCACTGATGGTAGAGTGTTAGCAGGTGAAGAGAAGGGGGTTTGGCAGCAAAGAGCCCTCCTGGAAGCCCTGGCCCTGGTAGCTAGCTGCCCTACCTCAGGGTATGCTGGTGTCAGCTATGAGGAGAGCCAATGGGCCTTCTGCCCTGCCTCATCTTGAAGCCAGGTTCCTCTACTATTGACCTGGCCCTTCATAACTAGGAGAAAAGAAAGGATGCTACAAGTCAGGAAGACCAGAGAGTGATCAAGGCAAAATATTTTAGCAGGAGAAGGTTTGTAAACAGTCCATTAGGCCCAGGGATGGGTGCCATGGGAGAGTAGTCCTGGGCCTGGCCCACTGGGAGTGGGGAGAGTTAGCTTACAGAAGCAGAGAGAGTGGAAGAAGTGAGGAAACCCCACAAGAGTTAACTTCATGCCAACAAGAAAACTGCAGTTGGTTCCCCATTTCTTGTTCCTTATTCTCCAACCTAGCTACAAATATTAACATAAGTAGGCACCACAGTGGCTCAGAGGTTAAGACACTGAGCTGCAGACCGGAAGGTCTGTAATTTGGCAGTTCGAGACCCTAGTGCCATGTGATGGAGCTGGCCCCAGCTCCTGCCAGCCTAGCAGTTTGAAAGCAAGAAACTGCAAGTAGATAAATAGGTTCTGCTTTGGTGGGAAGGTAACAGCATTCTGTGCGCCTTGGTGTTTAGTCATGCCGGCTACATAACCACAGAAATGTCTTTGGACAGCGCTGGCTCTTCGGCTTGAAAACAGAGATGAGCACCGCCCCTTAGAGTCAGATTCAACTAGCTTTTGAGCAAGGAAAACCTTTACCTTTACCTAAGTAGGTATAAGAAACAGAAAAAGTGGTGGAATGGAAGGGGTGAAGGATTCTCTGTTGCTCAGGTTGGCTGAGAATGAGCTGCTAAATAAGGGGCTCTTAGGTCCAAGGCATTCATTGTTCAGGGGCCTACCCTCCCGCTGCCCAACTGGCACAGGATTCTTCTAAGATGTAATACTGTATTTAAATTTACTGTGTGGGGGCATGTGGGATTAGTGATGTGAAAGGCTTATTTCTCTCATGGTCATTTACTCAGAAGACTAGTAAATTTGCCTTTGTATTGGTCCCCATAGGACACAAAACTGAATCATCCTTAAACTTCAATGCTTCTGTATATAAATTAACAGAAATGTGAGTCGATATATAGGAGCTATGTGTTTTGGCATTTAGTACATTTATTAATGCACTCAGGGTAAACACGAATATTTATTGTGTTTCCCTTGAGGTTTGCTTGTATCATGGGTCAAAAAGTGGGGAAAGGGTTTATTCAAGGTCAGGGAGGAGCATATATATATCTTCCTCTTTGGAAGCTGGGCGAATAGCCAAGCGCCAAGGCCGTCTGGAGAGGCCCCAGGGCTGGAAGCGCTCTTGAACTAGGGCGCAGCTTGGCAGCCCCTGCTGGCGATAAAGCACTCCAGAGCGTGGGGTATGCTCAGATAACCTCCACGGCCTTCCTGGCTGCTTGGGTGATCCCAATCTAATGATGTTTTCAACTTTAAGAAAGGAGAGGCGGGTGGTAACGTGCAGGCCTGGCGCAGCCCAGGGATGTGCTTGACATTTCTGTGGCACCAAGCATCACTTTGATTTGGAAACGTGAACTCTACCCTATTGCTGTGCTGGGCAAATTAAACATCCAGGAGCAGATCTGGAGAACTGTTCAGCTGGAGGTGGGGAAAGAGGGTGATGTTAGATCTGGGCTATTACTGAGTTCTTTGCCCTAATGTGGGCAAAGAGTTTTTCACTGGGCCAGCAGAGGGTGATACCTCTGGAGAGAAGGAAGGTCGGACACTCCTGCATTTGCCTAATCTGATATGGCAAGGAATAAAGTCTGAGTCCAGTGGCACCTTTCAGACCACCACGTTTTATTGAAGGTATGAGCTTTCCTGTGCAAACACACTTCTTCAGATACAGACAAAAGAGTGAGCAAGAAGCCCAGGCGGCGGCAGGGAGTTCACGTTGTGCTTTTGGCAAGAGCAGGCCGTCGCCCCTGCTGGCCCCATACGTTTGCCCTCCTGCTGCTTCGCGTAGAGCTCGCCCGCGGCCTCAGTGCACGCATAATGCATTGTTTATTAGCCCGCGCCTTTCTCCGCTTGTAACTCAATTGGGCAGCCTGCAGTAGTTGGGCTAATACAATGGCGTTTAATAATATTCCACTTCCTTAAACACCACAAGTGAGTGAAGGAGCGAGCGGGCAGGCAGGAGGCGCGGGACTGAGCCATCCATTATACATGAGCTTAGATACCTAGTTAAATATTTGATGGGAGTTTATAAAAATCTTGGCGCTCCCGTAGACCCTTTTCCCGATTGTCGCTACCGCTGCGCCGGGACCAGGAGGCCACCCAAGGGAGGTTACGGAGAGGGCCGGAAGCAAACAGACGGTAATTGGAGAGGGGCGGCCCAGGAGGAGGGGCCCGGTTGCCGTTACAGACAGTGGGGACTGCTTTCCAGGCAAGGGCCGGGGGGAGGGAGCCCCATCTCTGCATCTGTGCTGGGGTTGCCAGCCTCCAGGTGGAGCCTGAAGTTCTCTCAGAATCACAACGAAACAGACGACAGAGATTAGTTTCCCTGGAGCAGATAGCAGCTTCTGTGGGTGGACTCTAGGGCCTCACGTCTCTGCCGAACTCCCTCCCCCTCCCCTCCCCTCCCCTCCCCAAACCTCTTGGAATTTCCCAACCCAGAGTTGGCAACCCTAGACACCGAATTTGTGCGCTGAGGTTTCCTGGCTAGGATCCAAGTTGGGACTTTTTCCTCTCTGCTTTGATGCAAAGTGCTTGAGATCAAGCAATTTCCCTACCCCTGAAATGCGGGAATTGCCTGAGAAGGGAAGATACCAGAAAGTAGAACTTTACATCTCTGGGGAGCGTCCTCTCTGTGTGCCCCCACCCTCTGCATTCTCTCTACAGACCTACTGTCATAAACACAAAGCGAGCCAAAGAATCCATACAGTTCAGCAAGCAGAGTGGTGCTTCAGTCCCGAGCTCCACTCCCCGCTGCTACAGACTCTCCGTGGAATCATGGGTAAGTTACTATTCGTTTCTCTACTTACAAAATGGGAATAATATAAAGTCCTGTCAAATACCTTAAGGTCTGGCAAATACTTTACAAACTGGAAGTTCTGCATGCCTGATTATTAATAAAGGATGAACTAGTCAAATAAAAGGCCAGAAGGAATGGGTTGGTGTGAGATGTGCTAAGAAAAGAAGTAACCTTCCAGGTGGAAGGAATCAAAGGCAAATACTGCACTGGTTTTAAATCTCTACAGTAGTCTGTAGGCTAAACCCACACTGGCCTGTCTGGATATTCAGCTGTCAATTTAAAATCTCAATGGCTGTTCTTCAGCAGTGGTGCCAGTTCAGAGAACTGTTCCTGGGGTAAACGATATACTCAGGATCTCCCCACCCCCCTTGCTGGTTGGGAGTGCCTGTAGTGGAATGGTTGTCTTGGACTTCCAGAATAGTATGTTTTTTAAAAATTCACTGTAGCTCAGAACATAATAGTTGCCTCCTCATCACAGGCCCAGGAAGCAATGGCCAATGTTTCCAGGCTGCTAGGAGAAACAGAATGTTTGTGTCTTCCTGTCTTTTTGTGAGGGAAGAATGGCAGAGATGTATGGATCCGCAGAGTACGGTTCAGCGGAGGTCTCCCTTCTGTGTCCATTCACTTGACTCATTGTGTCCTTTCAGTATAAGCCCCATGGCTAGCTTATCAGCCTTACAAGATCAAGATCAACCTCCTTGTGTTTGCATCTCTAAAGGGCAACAATGCATGCAAATCCAGCATTATACTTAGAGCACCTCTACTGACCGCTGGTGAACAACTGGCAGCCTGTTTCAAGATACACAGATGTGTGCAGGCTGGCCACAGAGGCAACTTTCCTCTTGGCCATTCCAGTGGAATGGTTTTTGGAATGCTGCGACCTTTTGGCAGATTTGCAGGCCCTTTCCAGAAATAGCATGTGAGACAAGGTTGAGGGGATTACAGATTACCTGCCAGACTCTGTGATCCAATCCAGAGTGTAAAATGGGATTAATCTTTCCTCCCTTTGCCCAAAGTTTTTAGAAGAAGAGATTGGATTTATACCCCACCCTTCACTCGGAGTCTCAGAGTGGGCTACAAACTCCTTTCCCTTCCCCTCCCCACAACAGACACCCTGTAAGGTAGGTGGGGCTGAGAGAGCTCTGACAGAAACTGCTCTTTTCAAGGACACCTCTGACAGAACTATGACTTTGCTCCAGCAGATGAATTGGGGAATCAAACCTGGTTCTCCCAGATTAGAGTCCACGCACTTAACCACTACACCAAACTGGCTCATTAGAATGGAATCAGAGAATGCCAAAAGGCAAATCAATAAGCATCACTGGGTATGTTTTAAGAGATGGGGAAATATGCTGAAAAAAAATTGATATCTGCATCTGGCACTCACAGACACAATGGCGTATATTTGCTTAGTTGACATGATTTGTTCTGCTTCTACCAGAGATGAGAGCAGGCAAAAAGCCAAGCAGGTCATTGAAGATTCCCCGCTTCCTGACTGCTGGGAATCCTGTTCAGGCTTTGCCAGATGATGGCTAAAACAAAGGCCAAGGGACTCTGTTGCTGCAGACATCACCTTGCCCACTGACTACTGGATTGCTGCTCTCTGGAAGATCTTGGATCCTTGAATCCCTTGTTCTGTCAAATGCAGATCGGTGGGATCCACTAGAAGTGACACCTGGACCAAGAAGAGAGGACACCGCAACCATACAGGCAAGGAAAAGGTGCTCGCTAGCCAAACAAAGACAGGCCCCACTCTGAGTATCTCATCAAACCAAGACATCTCAGTCCATGCTCATTTCTCATGCAAGTCGTTTAACAGGCGGCTAATCCCCGTCCAATCTCCCCCACCCGGCACAATCCAATTTAATTTAGAGAAAAATCACACAAAGGCTGTAACATCCAGCTTATCCCTTGAAATGCAATCACTCTGTAGAAAAGAATTAATTTTTAATTCCATCTTAATTACTCGGAGTAATAATCCATTTACACAGACCAATGCGGTCAGCCACATGCATTCCATCGCTCCGGAGGGCCCCGAGCCACGTGACAAATGCCCTTGTCAGCTGACTGGCTGAACTAATCAATCAGAGGCGATTATTATGCCAGGAGCCCTGAGAGAGTCTGGAGCCATCGATTTGTCCCTTCAGATTGTGAGGTTGTGTCTTTCCTATCGCCTACATTTAATTAGTCATTATTTTGGCACTAAGCAGCATCACTAAGCTGCCTTTGCTGTACAGCCTCAGCCTCATACGAATCAGCTGGCTGCTTTTGGCAGGAACCAGGACTGGGGCAAAACTGGTACTCTGCCCATCTGTGGTGTACCTCTGGCCTTTGCCATTCTGTTTTGGAATCCATGTGCTCAGGATCTCTGTTAATGATTCTGGGTTCCCTGCCATTCCAGACTCTTGCTTCTGTGATGCGGGACACGGATCCCTCTTGCTTTCTGCAGATTCATTGACCGTCCTCTGGCTTAGTAAATTGAGCAGCTGAGGGGTAACATTTAGGCCTAAATTGAGCTGAGTCTTGCTGGAGTGCATACAAGGATGAACTGGGAAGCAGAGCCAAGGAGCCTTGGGTTGCTAGAGGGGCCATTTGGCTGGAACCTGGGCCCACTGGAAGGCCTACCCTTATTGTCATCATCACCATGGCTTGTTGTCCCGCTGAACAACCCCAATACTGCAGGGGCCCCTTTGCTCAGCTTGCTTTTGGCTGTCATTGACAATCCAGGAACTTTCCTGGTAAGTTTAAAGGGTCAGTCCACTCCTCCTGAGCAAATGTCATCAGGGCTTCCCTCTGGCAAGCAGCACTTAGTGAAATAAGGCTGAGGGGGCAGCTTCTGACAGCCGTGTTGACATCCTGGTTTGCACACAGAAATGGGCAGGCAGAGAAAACTAGTGCGGTCACCCATATGGGATGATGTAGACTGGACTTCTTTTGCTCCCTGCCCACATAGACATCGTATTCAACCCAGATGCTACAATCTGAATGATACCGTTATCCATCGTGGATGCTGTCATGATCTGTGTAGGCCTGGGAGAAAGGCCGAGAGCCTGTGTGGGAGTGGAGAGCAGACAGCCTACAACCACCATAAAGCTTAGTAATGGTTGTAGCCAATCAGTGTCCAGGGATTGTGTTTGAGAGGGAACTTAAGCTCTGAGGGCTGTGGAAACTGTGTTCTTTCTAGGGCTGCCAAGTCCCCCCAGGAGGCAGGGATTCCCCCACTGAAAGGGCCCCCAGTCAGCTGGTCTGGATCTAGCCGGCAGGGGAAACCCCACCCCCAAAGTGGCCAGATCAGGCCGACGTGCTCAGTGCGAATACGTCCCCCAGAAGTGACATAATCATGCTGGGCACATCGCAGGGCGATGCTTTAGCAATCACCCTAAAAACTCTATAATACCATACATCACTTCCGGGCAACATAAAGTGCACATGCAAAACTCCCGGACGGGGACCAGGTCCCCCCACACACACACACTGTTGCAGGTAAGAGACTTGGCAATCCTAGTTCTTTCTCTTCTGCAGTCTTGTCTCTCACAGTTCTAAACTGAGGGGACAGTCTGGTGTGAGGAAAAGCCAACCACATGGTCCACAATGGCTGCCAACTCGTAGACCAGAGATGTGCTCAGTTCAGCATCCCAAGGAAAAAGAGACTGCCTTCCCTTTGCAGGGAAGTTTTGTTAATCCTCTGTCTTCACCCATTTTGCATCACTCTCCACCCCTTTTGACCTGGTCCACCCATGTCACACAGGGGGACACTGGGATACCCAGGTGCATCCTGGAAGCTCTCCTAGAAGGCATCCTGGGAAATCTCCAGGAGTCACCTGGGGATTCCTAACACCAAATCCCTCAGGTGATTTTGCCAGCAGGCTCATTAGCATAATTATGGCTGTGAACTAACAAGCCACTGGCTTCCTGTCACTTGGAAAGGAAAAGACTTGCACCTTTAAAATACAGAGAAGGGAGAAATAGGGAGGGGCAGTCTGCTATGGCCTGCCAACCTCTCTCCAGGAGAAAATACATTTCTTCACAACATGAATGAGATTCCTTCTGAATCGGGTTGCCAGGTCTTACCTGGCTGCCGGTGGGGGGGGGGACGGGGACGGACTCCTGATTCTCCCTGTAGGTTTTCTGGCGTGCGCACCACAATGACATCACCCAGAAGTGATGTGATCACCTTTCCAACAGGGACAGTGGTCTAGGTTTTTAAAAAAGCTCTTAAGTTTTTTGGGCCACAAAACCATAGAGTTTTTGCCCAATACCTAGAGTGTCAACCCTGACATCGGAAACACAATGACATCACTCCTGGGTGATATCATTGCACCAGTACCACTGGCGCTGGGACAGGGCTTCTTGGGGATGGGGCTTCCCCACTGACCAGCTGGGCTGCAGCAGATTGGGGACCCCGAAATTGGGGGATCCTGTGGCCCCACCAGGGGAATGGCAACCCTACTTCTGAAAAAATATGTTTAAAATCAGTGTGAAAGAGGATAGAAGGACAAACCTACTGACCTAAAATAATTCAGTCATGAGCCCACTCAGTGAAAATGCCAGCTCAGTTCAGCCCTGTGCATTGGTTTCTTTGTTGTCTCAAAACTATTATTATTGTTGTTGTTGTTGTGAATTGTCACAGTCGTATATTTGACTGATAGATGGTGTTCTGCAATTTGAGATCTAGCCAAGTTCTTGGGAATTGCAGAAGTATCTTTGCAGGATTCTTGCTGTTCTCCAGTTTTCCTTACAACAGGCCTGTGAGCCCAGTTAAGCTAAGAGAAAATGGTTGGCCCAAGCTCCTCCAATGAGTTTCATGTCAAGCAGAGATGTGAGGTCTTCCTGGGCCTAGTACACCACTCTAAGCATTACATTGCACTGGCTCTCAATGCGTGCAAAGCTCCGTTTCCTCAAGCGGTGAGGAGTTCAGAGGCAATGCTGCAGAGGTCAGTTTCTGCAAGAAGAAAGAACATAGGATACTCATGGTGTCTTTGTAATATCTATTTTATTAACCAGAATACAAACAGAGCATAGCAGAAGCAAACTGACTCTTACTGCAGGCAGCACAGCTACTGAACTTGCATCAGATTCCCAAAGCAACTTCCTGGACCACCACAACATCTTCTCCAAGCTGCTTTCAGCCCAGCTAAACTCATCTCTCTCCTGCCCTCCCCCTTCTTTCTTTCTCAAACACGCAGAACTCTTAAGTGGCCTTCTTTTCATACATACACATACCTTCTGCAGCACTCTATTCTTAGGTCCCACCCTGCAGGTAAATTGCTAATGCAGGAAAACATCTCCAATCATTTACTCCCATTGAGGAAACATCAGCCAATCATCCCTAACTAATAACAAGCAATCAGCTTAACAAAGGATGATCACCTAGTGGCCATAACAGCAGTAGTCCAGGTACGTGTCTGTTGTTGGTAATGTCTCTTCCCAGTGAATAAACTGCCAGGCAGTTGTTATGCCCTAGTGATTACCCTGTGCATCCAGGAGCGAAGCTGATAAGGGCCAGGAAGTTGTCACCTTTGGTGTCAGAACAAGCATGTCCTTCTCTTCATTCCCCACTCTACCCTGCTGCACAGAACATGTACCTGACATTCTCACGCATCTTATAGATAAGACCAATAAACTCTGCTTGGGCACAAACAGGCCCTGCTAGCCTGGTACAGACAGAGTGGCAGGGGAAAGTACCAAAAGAAGTCTGGGTGGGTGAATTGGACAAATGAAATGATAAAAGGGAAGGCTCTAGGGAACAGTTTACAGCCTGTCTGCAGCATTCTCTGTTCTCTAAGACCCACAGCTCTCTTCCTTGCCATCCTGGAAGCATCCAAAGTTCTTTGAGATTAGGGCTGTAGAAAAGGTTTGTTCTTTTTCTTTGGAGCAAAGGTTGGGAGTAAATTCTGCATTAGTGTTATGATGATCCTAACCCTGATCCTGTATCAGCACCTTCATAACTACAAATGTCAGGAGGGGAAGCTTTGCAATGGGAATAAAGGTGGTTTCTACAAAGTGAGCAATGTGCTTTCTAGTGGTACAGAGGATGAGTGCACACACTTCAAAGAAAAAATAGATGTAAACAATAATAAAAGGTTCTTGAAATGGCAGAGCATTACTGCAGGGCAGAGATAATCTTGCAATTTTTTTTCCTTTTGAAAAGGGCCACAAGAACGATCATGTGGTACAGAAGACAAGGACTTGCCCTTTAAATAACCCTTTAGAAACAGTTCTGAAACAGCACTAGGTATGTTAGGGGAAAGATGGGTTACTCCCTCACTGACATTGTAGGCTCTATCCAATAGGTACCTGTGTCAACACCATTGCCTGCACTTTGGAGAAGATGCTCAGCTTTTGCAAAGTACAGAGTCTAGGAAAAACAAACTTGACTGTGATTGACATGCAGCAGAAAACAAAAGCAAAAAAACAGCCAACTACCACAGGAAGAGAAAGGCTTTCACTGCTCTGAAAAGTTATACTTTTGTTCTCCCATTGAGTGAAGACAAACACATTGCAAAGCGTGGTGGGAGAAGTTAGAATACATGTGTGCTGTATTCTGGAACATTCGTTTTCAGGCCCTAGACTGTGTCTTCAAGCTACTTTCACCACACTTAAAATGCCTTTGTGTTGACTACACTACATGTGACCCTGAAGTGCTGTGACTGCATCTCCCAATGTGTTATTTAGTCTATGAAACAGCCATAGGGGGGAATGTTTTCCTCTCTACCATATCCTCCAATCCCCTCTACCATATCCTCCAATCAAAAAGGTGTTTCCCTGTGTGCAAAATGGATACCTGCCCATTTCCCTAATAACAGCTTAAAACAGTCTGGGAGGCATTTCTGATTAGGCACACAACATAGGGAAAAGTTTAAAAAACACCTTCCCACATCACCATAGTGCCAATACATGCCCCTTCCCTGAAAAATAGCAGAATTCCAGCATCACAGGTGTTCACCTGTATTTTCCTGAGTGGTAGGAAAGTACAAAACAGCTTTCCCAAGGCCAGTTACCTTGTGAGGAAACAGTGCTAGATAACTTGTGTTTTAAAAACTTGCCTATTCCTTTACAAACTAAACTAGTGGGAACTAAATATGCCAAGTGACAGGCAGTGCCACCTCCTATGTGGCCCACACTCACCTAAATAGCTAGAAACCTCCCAGCACTTTTTCCCAGCCATCCCCAAACCCTTTTTCCTGGCCAAATTCAGGACTGTTTCTTTTAGCCATAACCCTACAGGTAGGCCATAACTTTTCTGTCTAAGCTCTGACTACTTTGCAGAATAGTTATTTTTAAAAAATTAATAAAGATTAGCCTGAGGAGATCCACTAATATTAAAGGTTCATGAGCAGGACTGAAGAGGTGTCATAGAAACCTCCTACACAAGTGAATGATAAATTATTGTAGGTATGTTTTTGTTGCTTCTTCCATGCTCTGTCAACAAGCAGACTAGGCAAGAGCCTAGAAAGAGAGTGCTTTCTCTGCTTGGCATAACTGAACCACGTGGCCCTAAGCGACAGAGCCATGAGTATTGACTACCATAATGTTCATAATGAGAATAAACTAACTTACTGTGGCGGGAGTTCTGCAAGGACTCCCAAAGAAGCCACCAATTACACTTGATGACTGCAGTGGGTATAGGGAACACAAGCAGGGAGGAGGAGTTAGTCGTGCCAGAGGAGAGGAAACTAGAAAGACTGCTGAGCAGATGTGGTGGAGCTAGAGGTAGCTGCTGGAACTGGCAACTCTGAGCTTTCTTTGTGTGCTAGAACACTAGATCATGATATGCTTGAATCCTGATTGCTTCTGATTAATGAGCAGAGAAGCAGTGGTAGATGACTACAGTGAATGGTACTGTATGTCTGCCACTTTACTCCATAGTTTCATGGTCATATTCATTCCAGACAGGTAGCCTTGTTTATCTGCTGGAGCAAAGTAAAACAGGAGTCCGGTGGCACCTTAAAGGACTAGGCTTATTCCAGTTTAGGCTGGAATACATTTTATAAATCTTTAAGGTGCCGCTGGACTCCAGATAAACTGGAACCCTTCCATGGATCTGTCCCACCTCAGGTCCATCTGGTTCATGGCACAGAGAAGGGAGCCTCTGGATCTTTTTCTACAGAGGATGCAGCTGCAAGCTCCTAATCTTTGTCAAGGAAGTCTCAGGGCAAGAAAAGGAGCAGAGAAAGGGAACCAACTGCCATCTGATGAGGATGAACAAAATGCCAACAGTGTGCCAGAAACAGTACAAAAATAGTATTTTTGTCCCAAGGGGATTTACAATATAACATGAGCCCAAGGACAGATGATGGGCTCCCCCAACACTGTCTTATTTGTTGCTCTTGGAGGAATGACAGATATTCACTGTTTGTGCCCCTTTACTTCTAGACATGTGAAAAGTCAGAAGTCGGAGGGGAAGACTATTTGCTTTGCTACACTGGCATTACTCTAACACCTTCTGAATTCCAGGAAACATGATGGGGCTGGTGCCGGGTTTTCCAGTCTATGGCAGACAATCTGCCACGCCACAGAGCCTGCCTGTGTTTGAGACTCTTGTTCACACCTATTTCTTGCATTGCTGGGCTTTCAAAGAAGCTTTCACCATAATTGATTTGTTAGTCCTTATAGCAGATTTTGTTGTCTTTCTTGGGATGAAATTGCTGGGACAAAGTCTTGTGTACTGTTGCCAGCAAAGGAGTAGCAGAGCTGGGGGGAGGGAACAGAAACTAAGCAAAAAGATGGAATGGGAAAATGGGGCTCAGAGAGATGAAAGTGCAAAGAAGAGAAAAAGAACACTGTGAGGTAGCAGAGAAAAAAAGGGGTGATATGGGGGACAGAGTGATGTATAGGGTAAAGGAAAGGGGCAGTTGAGAGATGGAAGTTGAGAAAGGCTTGTGGGGAAGATACCTCTGGAGGTGCCAACAGGAGAGTGCCATTGGATGCAGAGAGAAAAGAGTGGGAGCTGGCAGTGCAGAGCCATTGGTTGAAGTGCAAAAAGAAAAGAACGAGTTAACAGAGAATTTGGAGTTACCATGAATACACAGGTTGAGTGATGTGAGTTGTGCACCCCAAGGATGAAAGGGGAGTCCAGGGACAGTCAGTGATAAAAACACATAATTACAGTGGCAACCCTTGAAGGGCTGGCTGCCTAGTTCAGTACAGCAGAACCTGAGAAAATCCAAGGGGAAGACGCTGCCTGGAGACATAGCACTACACAGCAGAAGATAGGATCTGGCTTCTGAAGTAGAATGGAAGTGTGTGTGTTGTGTGTCTGGGATTCTCACTTGAATTCTCAAGCCTCTAATTGGTTTGTGGATATCCCAAAACCTCAACACTGCTTTTTAAACTCTGCTTTAGAGTTTTGAGTGGATTTTCTGTGTGGTAGAACACTATTTTCTGAGAGACTTGCACATCAGCAGCTAAAATTTTGTTGACTTTTGAGTCAAAAATGAAAATGTAGTTTGAAGAGATTCATATATCAGAGTTCTCTACATCCAAACACAAGCATTCCCAGAGCACACAATCATTTGGTAGACAGAGCTATACCTGACTATCAAGAGATGCCTGTGAGTTATCAATGCCATTTATCTAGTAATCTGACTTTTGATGGAGTGAATTCTGGTAGAGAGATGCTTGCATTAAATTTTTCAAAGTGCTTGGTTTGCACTGAATTGGTCAATGTATAATCATAACTGAAGTTGGGGGCCATGATTGGATGTTCAAGTTGCATAAAGATAAGTGGCTCAGCAGCAGAACTTCAGCTTCCATGGCTGAAGAGCAGCTCTGAAAGAGAGAGCTTTCGAAAAGACAGAACAAGGCTTCCATTCTGAACATCCATGGCTTGGTAACATTCTGTGTAAGTCTGCCTCATTTTTAGTCTTCAGCATTTAAACTAGGACAGAATGTTAGTGAGAATGCATTTTTAATGTTTCCTTATATACCTGAATTTATTTCTGTTTTCACTGAATAAATCTTTTTTTTCTCATGGAAGATTATCCATTTTGCCCTTGGAAATTCAGAAACCCTGTCCTAAATCAACACAAGCCTTACACTCCTGGGTTCTTTGTTATTTAAATAATAGAGTTTGAGAGGTTAGATGGTGAGAGTTATCTGCATTAAATGAAAAAGAGGTCCTTTAGTTATTAAATGTGCTAACTCCTCTTTTGCTGTTTCCGAACTTGGAGAGACTAATATGTGGTGAAGTGGTGGCAGAGACATGGAACACGGGGCCAGCCCTCCCGGGATGGATCAGCCTTACACACAGGAACTGCTTTGAGGACTCAGGTTGAGAGGTGAGGCACGAATGTTTTCAGTAATGAAATAAATCAGCTCCTTGTATGTATTTAATTTCCTTTCCACTTTAATTTGTTACTACTACATCAAGAAAGGTCAGGAGCCTGAATTTAGCAAGGACAGAAAGGTGCACAACATCCAATATCCTCTTTCTAGAAAGTAAGGTTTTTCTTTTCCCGTCACAGCTGCAGAAAAGACTCCAAAGTGTCTCTTGCCCAACAACCTGACAGTGGACCCGAGCACTTGTAGACCATGGCACTAAGAGCCTAACATCCAATCTCTTAACATGGGAAGTGGCCACAGGTGGCAAGAAGTGAAGCATAAGAGAGCTTGAGGAGAATGACCCCTCTCCTGGCCCTTACAGAAGTCAACAACACAGGACTATGTTGTGCTGAGGGGGCCCTGGTTATATGCTGAGCCGCTGCAGACACTACAGCCAGCGTCCTCTGCAGCTCTTCAGTAAGAGGGAGAGCCAGGGAAATTGAAAGTGATCTCCCCAATCTGTATTAATTAGAGTCTATTAACTCATCAGAGCGCACACAGGCGGCTACACGGGCCGCTTCCCCCATGAAGGGAGCTGCCACCACTGTGTCTTGGCAGAGAGGGGAACTGAGCCAGAAGAAGAGCTCTTCCTGCTGTGCTTAGGACACAACCTCGCCCACAGATGCATATGTACCAGGGCACAGGAGGTACCCATGTGACTGAGATGGGGTGGGACAGACAGATCCCATGATCCCATTGCAGGGAGAATATGAAAGACAGAAACAACTGAAGGGAAAGGACAACAGGAAAGAAATATGAGAATTGTGCGGTGGGCATCTTTGTCCTTCAAATGTGACCTATGCCTAGACAAGGGCATTGCTGGGGAATGATGCATGATGGGAAGTGGCAGAAGTATAACAAATCTGGTTCAGGAACAGCAAATATGTGCCTGCCCTCCTTCACTGAACACAGAGAAGGAGGGCAGGCACAAGGGTACTGGTCCCGCCCCTACTTTCTCATGATTGCCACATTGTGAGCACAGCATCTACACATGGAGGCAATGTCAGTGCATATGCTCCCTCCTTCTGATTGGCAATATTGTTTTATGAATGTTGCCAGTCATGGGCAGGGAGTGTATATCTGTAGGCACCATTCTCATGAGCCAGTGATCACATGGAGTTAGGGTGCAGAGCCAGTGTGCTCATACCTTTTCTCCCTCTCTGTTTGTTCATTCAACCTGTGGAGGGGTCATGTGTACAGGGCAACAAAAGGAACTTCACAAACAGTGGCATGTTGCATGTGGAATGCCCTTCTCATTGAGGCTTAGTCAGCACCTATCCAGACTTTAAATTAAGGATTCCCCTCTCATAATCTGCTTTTAGCCTGAGAACTGCCTGAGACTCATCTTTTTTGTGAGTATTTTGTCTCTGTGTGTGGGTGCATGTGCGTGCATGCGTGCTAGGAAGTCATGGTTGACTTCTGGTGACCCCTAGTGGGGATTGGACGTTTCAGAGAGGCGGCTTGCTATTGCCTGCCTCTGCATCGTGGCCCTGGTATTCCTTGGAGGTCTCCCATCCAAGTACTTGCCGAGACTCACTTTAAACTGCTTAGCATTTTATGTTCTTATACTCTGGTTGGGTTTGTAATGATGGGCTTTAATTAACAACTTATGGTGTTTTATGATTCTATTATGTTTTGTTTTGTAAATTCCTTCTGGCTGGTTCCCTGGAGAGGTGGTATAGAAATTTTCTAAATAAATTTTAAAATATTCATGAATAAGGCAAGTCGCTCTCATCAGGGCCAGTTCCAGGTTTTGGGTCCCCCTGGGCAGAGTGTCCAGGGGGCCCCTCCCCTCCTTTGCTCACCACCAGACTCCCCCATTGGCATCTCTCTGCCCGCTCACCACCTGCCTAGGTGTCCTTCCTCTGCCTTGAAAGCTCTCCCATGCACCCTTCCTCTAATGGTGCCAGGCAGCATGTGGCTGGGGAGTGGCACTGCCGCCACCGCCAAAAACAGCCCCACTCTGCACCATCTGCATTCCTTTCCCCAGTGACACTGGGACAATGCATGTGGCAGGGAACATGGGTGGTAGGGTCCCAAGCAGATGGGGGAGGCACACCAGTGGGTGGCAGGGCAGGCACATGGGCAAGAGGTCAGTGGCAGTGGGTCCTGCCAGAAACCCTGGGCCCAGGCAGCTGCCCCACCTCAGGGTACACTGACACTGGCCCTGGCTCTCTTGAGTCTTGTCCTGAGGAGGCAGTTTTTGAGTGATGGAGGCATCAAAGCAGCACCAGCAGAAGGGGCATAAAGGAAAACCTTGACCCCCCACCCCGGGGGAAGAACCAGGTAAAATTTAGCTTCTCCCAGCTATCCTCTTCACACTGGGAAGAGCTGAGTGCTGCTGTTAAATTCATCAGTCAATGCCTCTTCTGTTTCTTCAGTGCAAAGGGTCCTCCTAGTGCAGCAGAAACTCACTGATGAGGTGCCCTGTCCTACGGCAAAGGGGCAGCTGAAACGGTGCTTTTGATCTTTCCACTCCTGCTTTGCTGCTTTCCATCTAGGTTTTTACTCCCTTGCCTTTCCTGGTTTCTTGAAAGCCCTGGTGAAAAGTAGCCCGTTTGTCTCCTTTGCCCTTCCTTTCCGAGTTCTTCCACAAGTGGACAGGAAGGGAGGCAGAGAGAGGAGTGCGAGAGCCCTTCTGCACAGAGCTGAGCATCTTGCAAAAAAACAAACAAAACCAAAACACAAGCCTTCTTCAGCAACTTGGGCTCTTCTCCCTCTTCCAGGTACAATGGCTCTTGAGAGCTGATCACTGGGAAAAGAAATATCCCTGAGTGCCTGGCTACGCCCTTTACAAGCAATATTAGAGAGAGGGTGGTGAGTGAACAGTCGGCAGTCAGTGGACCCTTTCTTTGCAGGAAGCATTTTTATTTATTTATTTACATATTTATACCCCACCTTTTCCCTAATGGGGACCTAAAGCAGCTTGCATCATTCTCCTCTCCTTCATTTCATCCTCACAACTCCCCTGCTAGGTAGGTTAGGCCAAGAGAGAGAGAGCACGCGACTGGTCTTAAGGCACTCGACAAGCTTCCATGGCAGAGTAGGGATTCAAAACCGAATCTCCCAGACACTCCAACTACTACACCACTCTGGCTCTAAGGGAAGCAGAGCAGGAGGGTATTTGGGAATCCACCAAGAGGAAGAAGGGACTGAACAATTCTAGGATTCATGACAGCTGGCCGGTTCACAAACTGAATACCAAAAAAAAAAAAAGGTCAGCTTTTGTATTTGATGCTGATGGTTATTTCTGCACCAGTGTGAAGGCTTGCATGCACCAGCAGAAACTGAAAATGAAGAATGTCATAGCTGCCTGTTGAGTTAGACCAAAGAGCTGTCTGGCCTAGTGAGCAGGAGCCACCTTGATGCTCCTGGGAACATGGCAAGGACAGCATCCTTGTCATCATCATCTGGCCCTCAGGCATGCATGGTCTGCACAGGAAAAATCCATTTTGAAAAGATTGCTAGCCAGTAGCCATTGCTGGGCCCATGAATTTGTCTAGTCCTCTTAAAGCCAGTTTAGCATGTGGTCATCTTCACCGTATTTTGCAAGAACAAAGTTAATTTTGATTTACAGTAAGAAATGTCTTCTTTGTTTTTTTACAAAAATCTTACCTATTTTGTATCTCGGATTCCACAGGACCAATGCAGCAACAACTCACTACAGTGAACAAAATTAGGTTGTTGGGTCTTTTAAAACATTTACATTATTTATAGCCTGTCTTTCTCACTTGGACTCAAGGCGGATTAACAGAGCAAGTCAATACAATCAACAGATGAGACAATAAAAAAACAATGCAATAGGATTAGAGTTGTAGAACCCACCAGAAATCTAAAAACAGAACTGAAGCAAAGCATAAGTATTAACATGACACATTAAATGGTGCAAAATTTCACAGTAGGATCCTAGTTTCAGCATGGTCCCTAATTATTTTTCCAAGTAACTTTGTGAATCATTTAGTACAGTACAGCTCTTGCTGGTGTAGAAAAATCTTCTTGAATAATCCAGTTTTGCATAGTTTGTGGAAAGTCAGGAGAGCAGGAGCTTTCCTGACCTCCTCAGGCCAGCCATCCCATAAGGTGGGGGCCACAGCAGAGAGGGCATGTGTATGGGCAGTTGTTGGTTTTGCCCATTTGCAGGTTGGCACCTGCAGAAAACCCTGCTCTGATGAGCGAAGCTGTTGTGGCAGAATGCTTTTGGCCCGGAGCTGGCATCTCTTAAAGCTTCAAGTCCCTTTCCCAAACCCAGCCTGTGCTTTGGATGCTACCTGTCCCTCGCCCAGCTATGCTGGGCTACCAAGACTATGCTGCCATCCAGCAGGATGAGCACAAAGGACTGATAATGGAGCTGTCAGCCTGTGGTGCTGTTTGGTAGTGGAGAGCAGGCACATGGCCCTGTTCAAGGTAGTGGGTCAGCATAAGAGTTCTGTTTTCTTGATCAGACTCAACACTGCCAAAAGAAAGTCTAGCTTTACTCTACATGAGTTGGCTTGTTGTCCAAGTCTGCCCCCTTGCCTTCTTGAATGCTTTAAAAGGCTGCCCATTGTCTCCTGGGACAAGATCAGAGAAGAAGAAGAGAAGAAGAGATTGGATTTATACCCCACCCTTCACTACCCAAAGGTGTCTCAGAGCGGCTTACAAACTCCTTTCCCTTCCCCTCCCCACAACAGACACCCTGTGAGGTAGGTGGGGCTGAGAGAGCTCTTGACAGAAACTGCTCTTTTTCAAGAACAGCTCTTATCAGAACTATGGCTTGCCCAGGGTCATCCAGCCAAGGTGCAAGTGGAGGAGCGGGGAATCAAACCCGGTTCTCCCAGATAAGAGTCCGCACACTTAACCACTACACCAAGAAAGCAAAGTGCCAGGTCTGTATCAGGGGCAGGGTGCTGGATTCTCACAATGGTATATTCTCGCTTGGCATGAGGAACCTCACCCCAGAGAGACACCCACATAAGGCTGGTGCTATTGTGGTGTGTCTTTCAAAGAGGAACAATGGCCAGCTTAGAGCCTAGCAGGACTGGGGATGGAAGGCTTTGGTTTTAAGAGTTGCCAAAGCAACAAGGACAGGGCCAGACCGAGCACGAAGTGCTGTCAAGGAATGCCTCACATGTTGGCTGGGCTTTTGCCACCCCTGCCTTTGAAGGGTCAGAGGGAGTGACCTAGGGTTAGCTCTGCGAGTGCTGCTGCTCACCAAGAAGGAATATTGGGGGGGGGGGTTTAAATGGTGGGGGGATGCATTCAAATTCCCCCATAGAAATCTTTCTGTGTGAAAGTGTACACGATTCAATTTGCAAATAGTGTGAGCTGGCAAAATCTGAGTTTTCTTCCCTAATCCAGATTTCGAGTCAAAAGACAGAGTCCATTTTCACAACACAGAAAATACTTTTGCACCCCAAACTCAGGGGTTCTACGGGAGCAGCCTGTCATCATTTGCAAGTGTTCAAAATTGAATTAAACACTTGCATATGTGGGGAATTAGCTGCCTTTTGAATCCCTGCTATGTTTTGTTTAAGCACTAATAAAAGCCACATGGCTCTGAGGTGTAGGCAAGACTCTGCTCCTAAGCACCCCTCCCCTCATCCCAGTGTGTGGGGGGGCAGTTGGCCAGCTTTATACGGAGCTGGGTATATTTTTCCTGGCATCCGACTGGCAGCACCAGAAGCCAGAACTGGAGACCATCCTGATCAGGGAAAAGATAGAATAATAACAGAGGGGGGAACAGATGGAGTGCGTGAGCGCTGGCCGCTTTGGCAAAGGAGAGAGCTACCAGGGTGCTCTGCCCTAAGATAGCCCCACTTTGCAGTTTGTGTGCCTAGATTGGGGGGTACGCATGCACTGGGTGTCTGGTGTTTGCATGCAAAATATGCACTTTGGGCATATGTGTGCAAAGCTTTGATGAATGTATCTGCATGCAAAGCCTGTTTCTGTTTGTCCTTTTATGTCCGCATTTGATGTGTGTGCATTTACAAGGAAATCTGTCCCTTGTTGTGTTCCCTGGTGCCCCCTTGTGGAGGAAGAGAGCAGTGGGATTGGGTTTGCCCTCTTCAGCTCTTGTATGCAGCTGGAGTCTAGCATGGCCTGGATCATTGCTATATGACAATTTAGGGTCTTCCGCCCAACACTTTTCCCCAGTGCTGTCTGCACTATATAAGCATCAAGTGCAGGTCAGGCTGTTCTGTTCTGGCTGCTACCTGTGTGCTCTGGTGCAGGAGCTCGGATGGGGAACAGCTGCATGCTTCCCTCAGCGCCTTTTTCTCAACCCAGTAGCCTTTGATGGTGCTTTCTCAAAGGCCACGCTCAGATACACTCAGCAGGACGTGGCCCTGAGGCCAGCTGCTTCCCCCTGTGCACCCACTGCCCAGCCTCTTCTGTCTCAGCAGCATCTGTCTCCAAGTGTTCAAAGAACCCAGTCGTGCAGGGGCTGGAGAGACATCAGAGCCAGGATGGTGCAGCTGGAATGGAGATGATGTCCTGCAACAAACTGGCAAGGCAAGGGAACTGAGGATATGAGAGCAAACCGAAAAGGGATCTCTGCTGCTGGTTTGCCGGTGGAGGAAGAAAACAAATGGGTCAGAAAAAGGCCAAGTCTCCCGTGCATGAGGGAAATTGTACTATGCACAGGGGCAGTTGCCTCTGGGTTCTGGAAGCAGAATAATGCTGCACTTGAGAGGGAGCAGCAGTGCCTCACACTCCCACACTTGGCTGTGGCTCTGACCAGCTACAGAATGATGATCTGACATGCAATGCCACCGGGATGAAAAGCCGGGTGCCATAAGGTGCCCATGTATGGAGGTTTCTGAAGCCTTCAGTCAGGACTGTGATTTGTGGTGGAGTGTGGGGAAACGGGGAAACAGCAGTGTGGAGACAGGAGCATCAATGGCTGTAGACTGGCCAGTCTGAGCAACATGTCCAGAGCTGGTTCTGTTGTTTATGCCCAGCTGCCTCTGGGGGTCATTCCTGCCACTCTCCCTCTCTAAAAGTTGCCATCTTCCCTGTGTGAGATCACAGTTGTCTCCATAGCAACCGGCAGTGAGCTCATGTGCAGGGGCTGTGACTTCAGCAGGAACAGATGGAGGTAAGAGTAGCAAAACATCCTGTTTTTATGCAAATGCTGTTACTAATACTTCTTTTAAAAAATGGAGGGTGGCATGTGCCAAGAGAGGCTTTTTTTCCTCCTTTGTGTGCATACTGTGTGTGGCACAGGGGGCTGCTACCCACATGGGGGAGGATTGTAAACTGCTCATCTTCTTCGTTGCAAAACTATTTCTGGGCAACAACAGTCCCATCAGCATGAGGCCAAGCAGGACCTCCTTGCAAGAACTTGGCAGGACTGTGCCCCCCAAGTCATATTGCTAATAGTTGGAATCCAGGAGCCCTTCACTGCATCTTGGGGGGCATTTTTTTAACATGCATAGACATCAGCGTTACCCCTCCCCCCCACCTAGGTCTTTAACCTGGCACAAGTTTCATTCACATTCCAATCTCATGGGTGCTGCTGATCAGATAATTTCAGGAGAGTTTAATAAGCTCCTGTTTATTAAAATCAGATACAAAATCTGTTGCTGACCTGATGTCAGAGATGCTATCCAGGTCTCTCAGAGGTGGCTTAGCTTCCCAGCTGTGCACATTTAATTGCCCTCTTCCTAGCGGCATTGCAGGCCATTTCTTTAAAGGAGGTACCATTCCTGGGATTTGGCTGTGATTTGAGTTTTTCTCTGGTCAGGGCCGTTGTATTTCCATACAGCTGGGAGAACAGTACAGAGACCCAGCTCTTACTGTGCTGCTAGTAAAGGCCAAGGGAGAACAGGTTAGAGAGATGCATTTGATTCTAGGATTCCCTTGTGGGGCAGGAGAGCATGAGGAGATCTGGCCTGGTCAGAGGAGCAGGAGGAAAGCCTACCCAGATGCAGCATGGATCACTGCTTTTGGAGTGCCCTCATCTAAAGCTGAAGTGGAATTTCACACACAATTGAAAAACAGGCAATTTTCAGAAGTGGACCTTGAGATTTTTGAGGTGATGGTTTTAATATGCAAATTCAAAATTAGAGAATTTGAGTGAGAGGTTTCTTTGTTTCCATTCCAGACTGAATATGGGAGGCCCTAATAAATTACAACTGAGAAGAGCTCGATGCTTTTTTAAAAAGAAGGAGGGTTAGAAAGATTACAAATACATGCTTTCTGGGAGCATTTGGTATTTTAAAGCAGAATAACTGGGTGTTTCAGCTGCCAACGCTACCACAATACACAAGCTAAGCCTCTCAGAAATGAAAATTCAAATGTCAGCTTTTGACATTGATTTTTAAAAAATTATAATTTGATTTTGAACTGTGGAAAATAGTTGCAAATCCCCCCTATGATGTATTTCAGCTCTATCCTCCATTCAGCTAAAGCATGGGGGAGAAGATAAATGGGCTCTCTCACCACTGCTGGTTCTGTTACCCCTTCCTGGTGGAAAACCAGCAACAAATCTTTCTCAACCCTCAGAGGCTGACAGGACTTACTGAAGGTAGGACTCACAGAAGCTGGGGCAGCAAGTTGCCAGGGATTTTGTATCCCGTGCACTCTCATTCACCCAGGCATTCTTAACAACAGAGACCTACAGTGCTCCCAGACTTCTGACATTTCCCTCCCCTCCCCACACATTAAGGCTTTGGGGGTCCCCCGCCTTCAACATTAAGGGGCTAGGTGTCCATGCTCAACCCCCACAGTGACTGGACTAAATCAGGCTTCCTCCCATGCCTCTGGTACCCACTAATATTCAGCATAACAAAGAGAGGGCAAAACTATTTGGTTTTACCCTAAACCTCTGGCCAAGAATAAAGTAGTTTGGTGAAGGGGTGATAAGTGGCTTTCCCCCAATGGAAGAGACAAGAGGCGTTGTGTGGCTAAAGCTGGTGGGGACGAGCTGGAGGGTGTGAGCATAAAAACAAGTCACAGGAAGAATGACAAGGGCCCCTTTCACCTAAAGTTAGGGTTGCCAGCCTCCAGGTGGGACCTGGAGTTCTCCCAGAATTACAAGTGATCTCCAGGTTACAGAGCTCATTTCCTCTGAAGAAAATGGTAGCTCCAGCTTCAGAAGGCAGACTTTATGGCATCTAGGGTTGCCAGGTCCCCCCCAGCCACTGGCCAGGGATGGGGGGGTATGGTTCCCAGCTCCAGTTTGGGAAACTCCTGGAGATTTGGGGATGAGATGACAGTGACATCAGAGGGGTACCATGTCCTAGAGCCCACCTTCCCAGGCACCCCTGTTCTCCAGGGGAACTGATCTCTGCAGTCAAGATCAGATGTAATTCTGGGGGATCCCCAGATCTCCCCTGGAGGCTGGCCTCCCTGGGAACCAATCTCTGTAGTCTGAAGATGAGCTGTAATTCAGGGGGATCCCCAGGGCTCACCATGCTGGCATCCCTAAGTGGCATCACATCCCCTGCTGAGCTCCTTCCCCTCCCCAAACCTCCAGGAATGTTCCAACCCAGAGTTGGCAACCCCATTTGAAATAGTTGCTGGGCGGGGAAACTTTATAACAAAAGAGGACTTCCATCTCCTCCCTTCACATAACGACTGTGGTTTTAGTCTAAAAATCAAATGTAGGCCATGACCGCATTCAGCTTGCTCTGCACTGATCCCACTTTCACTAAATCTTAATCAGCTATTTTCCTCGTCAATATTGATTTGTTTACAGGTATGCGCCTACCCTTCTTCCAGGGAAGTCAACTTGGCTCTCATTCCCCCCTCTACCTTTTCTACTCACAATGGCCTTGTGAAGTAGGCTAGGTTGAGAGACAGTAACTGGCCCAAGCTCAATCAGTGAGCTTCAGGGCTGATCAGAATTTGAACCTGGGTCTCCTCAGCTCACATTCAATATTCTATCTGCTACTGTGCTGTAATAGCGACTGGATGTGAAATGTGATGCTGTTACAAACTGGGAAGCTGAGATAAGCCAGTAAACTTTAGAGAGGTTTGGCACCATTGATCCTTTTCTAATTCTTCTTAAGCACTTTGCAAGGCTCTGGGTTGGGGGCAGACACAGATGAGGTTCCTCAGGCAGTAAGGGGCACACTGGTAAAAGCCTTGTGTGCTTAAAAAATAAATAAAAAGAGCATATGGCAGGGGGGCAAGTACATAAACAGAACCAGTGACTCACAAAGATCTACTCAGTAAACAAATTTTCATCAGCACTCGTGACAGGACTGTCCTCTGATCACGTTGCTCAGTTTTGCCATTAGGCCATACCGAGGATCTTGCTTGTGGATCAAAGTAGCTGGGACTGGGGTTCGAATAGAGGATATGCTCATCAATGGCTACTAGCCATGGTGACTATAAAGTACTGAGACTGATGCATGGATACATTATAACAGCTCATACTTTATTAGGTATACTTAAGACTTGAGATTGCTGCCCGGCTCATGTCACAGGCCGGGCTGCGGGGCCAGGCAAGAGTGGGGGTAGTCAAAACACAGTCCGAGGTCAGAACCAGGCAACCCAACAATCACTGGGAAGGACAAGTTCAAGGTGCAAGACAGATGGGATAGTCGAGGGGCAGTCCAGAGTCAGGAACCAGGCGAGTCAAATAACCGGAGAAACCAAGTCCAAATCACAAACCGTTAGCGTAGTCCGAGGGTCAGAGTTCCAAGAGATGCAGAGTTGAGCGGAGTCAAAACAAGCCGAGGTCGAGGAGCCGAGGGAAACAAGACAGGAGGCAAGAATCCGAGCGGGGTGGTGCAGAGTGTTGTCAAACTGACTAGTTGCTGCCACAGTTTGTCCGCGTGCCAGTGATGACTAAATAGCACTCCAAGCAGTCGGCAATTAGCACGCTCCAAGCACGTCCTGGGTCCTGCTAGTACTCAGGGCTAAACGAGCACTGGGTGTGCATGCGTGCTTCTCGCTGCCAGGCTGCCATGTCCCGTTGGCACTGCTCTTGCAGATGAGACACCGGTGGCGGCGAATTGGGGGGCTTGCCAGGTGAGTGGGGATCTGCCCCAGCTGTTGCTGGGCCTGCCTCGGCACTCACTGTGCTGTCAGGTGCAGAGGTTTCTGATGACGGGAGCTCATCCCTGGCGGGACTTAGCTCCTCTGCTGGAGCCAGGGGCTCAGGCTCAGCAGGCATCGTGACAGCTTGCAGGCCGGTTTATATTCCCGTGTTTCCCACTCCCCTAACACACACACACATGTGATAGGTTATTTACAGTGCACCCTATTCCCCATTGGTTACTCTAGGATCCTAGCCATCCGATAGGTGCGGGCTAGGATCCGTTTGGGCTATTGTCTCTGGAGGTGAAGCTCGTGTCTTTTTCCTGACCACGTGGTTCCGTGACCGCGTGTGCGGTCTTCGCTTGGTATACAACAGTGACTAAAGGGAACCTCCATACTCAGAGACAGAAAAACTCTTGAGTACCAATTCCAGGAGGGAACATCAGGGGAAGGTCTCAGTCTTTATGCCCTGTTTGTTGGGCCTCCTACTGTGTGAGACAGGTTGCTGAACTAGATGGACCACAGCTGTGTTCTTATTCTGCTTATGTTTTACTTATGTCTTATAAAGTGGCAATTTCCTCTTGTTGGTTTTGGGGAGCAGCAACATTTACCTGGACCTGGAGTTACCAAACAAACATGTAACACTCCAACCCTGAACCCTCAGGGGAAAGGTCCAACATCCTGTGCTGGAGCTTAGGGGACTCTGTAGCTAAGTGTGTTGAGAGGGCAAAAGAAAAGGGGCAGCTGACCCATCTTTTCTCACCTGCTTTAGCTCTTGAAGACATCAGAGCATTTTACTAAGTGTTCCTGGATCGACTGATGAAACAAAGCACAAAGGCACATGGCTACCAATAGATCCCATCCCAGTTATTTCTGCCTTTCTTTGCCTGTTTCTTGTCTGCTGAAACCCCTTTTTTCTTGTCCTTAATTGCCTTGACAGCTCTTTTGCCTCTTTCTGTACTGCCAACACACCTCTCCACCTAAGTGAAACAGATAGACTCCAGAAGATAGGGCACAATTAGGCAAGAACACACATGTAGACTTTTTTGTTTGGAGAAGACAGTGCTGGAGCAGAATAGGGCTGTGAGCTTTAGTTGAAGAGTGCAAGTAGTTTGCTGGGGGGGGTGTCCCACAGAACCCTTTAGAGCAACAGTTTTCAAACTGAGCTCCAGGAAACCTAGAAACTTTCTAAGGGCTCCTCGATAAGATTGATAATGGTGGACTTGATCCATTTTTGGGAAACAAACTATACACTATTGTTAGCAATGCTCCCTCTAAGCTGCGGAGTCTTGTGAGCAAAAATTCTACTTTGTGAGCTACTGGCATTAATGTTGTGATTGAGCGATTTGGCTACTGCATAAATTACTTTGCTCTGGAGCCATCCTTCCTGAGCTAAGACAAAAAGATGTGAGCCACAGGCTAAAAAACTGTGAGCTACCTCACACTAAATCAGCTTAGAGGGAACACTGATGTTAGGAAAGTGTGGTTCTTGCTTATTTCCAGGGTCTATGATGAATAGTAAAAGTGTGACATTTTGCCAGGACCAGCAAGGACAATAAGTGGGTTCTATTGCTAAAGCCTACGAGATTTGCTTCTTCTGCTATTGCACCCAGAGTCAACTAGTCTACTAGATAGTACTTCAAACAGATTTTATAGTGTAATATCAGTAGGCTTACTAAAGAAGATATGAGGTAATCTGGAGGCAGCATGAAGAAAGTGAGATATAAAATGGCTGTACAGAGATAAAATTGCCAAACAATTTTTAACTGAAGACTGGTTCCTAATTAATATTAATTTTTCACCCGCACACGAAGAGACCTTCTTGTACAATACCTCTGCTGAGGAACCAACTCCTTATAGGAGAAGGACATCACTATCCAAAATGAAGAAGGGCTTCTTGCTGACTCTTAGAGGATGTCAGTCCACACGATCCCATTCAACTTTGTGAAAAATGAGAGAAAATTCTGAACACTGACTCTTCCTACACTCAGTATCCAACTTTACCAACCAAACTTCTTTAGCTTCCTGGCCAGGACTGCTTTTAGGACAGAGAAATACATTGTGTGTGGGGGGGGGGTAGTCAGGCACAGCCTGCATTAGACTTCCAGTAAGTCACAATCATGCTGGGACCAACAGTTGCTGATTTCCCCATTATACAGATGGAGGTTCCTCCCCCCACCCCTAAATGGGCAATCAGTTGGGGACTGAGAACCAGAGTGGGCTGGAGGAGCAAAACGGAGCTTGATTCCTAGGCTTGAGGTAGAAGGGTGCTGTTCTAGCAAGTAGCACTTTCATGAGGGAAAGGCAAATGGAGAAACCCCAGCTTCCAAAGAACCAGGCCAGGACTTCTGGACAATTTGGTATATAGTATGCCATAAAGAAAAAGGAAATGGGGTGGTGAGATGATGGTGACTAGCAAGCTCCATCTTGTGGAGTGACCCTCAGGGGCCCTGCCCATCGAGCTGTTGAGACAGGTCATCCTGCAGCTGTATGGAATGAGGGTTGGCAGAATATGAAAGAGAGAAGAGAGCAGTGTCTGCAGAAGCTTTCTTCTTGGGTCACCTGTTCTGCTAGTTCACTCTTGGTTCTGGCAGCTAAGACCTAACACACAGCAAACAGGGAGAGGACAGTCCTGTCCTGTGAGAGGGCACTTTGACTGTCATGCTTCTCTGGGGAACAGGTTGCGGAGGCATCCACAGGACTGGTATCAGCCGTGTCTTTCTTGCCACTGCCACGGAGGAGCAAGTGCTGCAGGGCAAGCCCAGATGTGCCATGAGCCATCTCCTTCAGGACTGTTTATCAGCTTCATGCAAATAGAACTGGCTAATCAGTCCCCAGTTGCAGGCTGCCAAGTGGATGTGAATAAATATCCCCAGGGAGGGAAGCAAACAGAGCTGGGTTCCTCTCTTGCCAAGTGCCAAAGATTTCCAGAGCAGCAGGAAGTCATGCTGTGGCTCTGGTCTGGCACTTGAGTTGCAAAAGTTGGTTCCAGTCAGGAATACGAGACCCCTGGGAAAGATGTCACAAGAGTCATAGATACTGGGGGATAGGAGCTAACTGGGGAAGCTGGGCAAAAGGGGGGGTTCTGGGCATGGTGAATGAATATCCCACCGTGGAAAGTCCTTTGCTTGCAGCAGTTGTTGGCTGGATAAATGATTCCACAGAAGGGGAAAGATGTGTGAACGGGTGAAGAGGTGTCAGTACCCAGGATGATGAGCAGTAAAATTTGTCCCCTGCTGGATAAACAGACAGCCATTTACTTCCTTAATTCTAATCAGGCCAGGGAACATTTTGCAGTATGACCGTACTGACCATGCTGACAATGGTTCTGTTGTGAAGCACATTCTTGATAAATTCTGCCTTCACAGCATACATTACTTAACTTTCAGCAATCATTCTTAGTCTACTGGTAGACATTTGCAAAATTTGTAATATTTTGGCAAGGACTCTGGTGGTGGAAGGCCACAAGCTAGGGGGAGGTGTAACTCTGGGGATGAAAACAAAAGGGATTTGGGGAGCCATGAGAGGAAGCACAGCAAGGTGTTCAGAGCCCCATTTCACTCTGTCCCAACCAAGGTTCTTTCTGGTCATTAAGGTTTCAGGCCTGCACCTGAAAACTTTTCTCAGCGACAGTGAGAGCTAGTAACTCACTCTACCTCCTTCTTTGAACTCGTACACTGAGATTGCCTAGAAGTCAAATTCCACTTTCTGTATGCCATGATTCAAAGGGTGGTGCCTGCATACATAGGCTATAAAGGCAGGGGGAGTGTTTTACAGTGGAAAGCTATGCAGATTTACTCCAGCCTAAGGCCACAATGGGCTTAGACTGTAATACCTCTGCATAGGCTTTTGCTGTAAGTCACTCAGGAATCCCCCCAATGGGGCTAGGTTCAGGCACACTGACCTCCATCCATTTTTCTTCCATAAACATGCCTTGGCCCAAGCAGAAAAAATCCATTTCCCCTGCTGCTGGCTGCTTTCCTACCCGCCCCCCAGCTTTCTGACTGCAAGCCAGCGTCTCATTATAGTGAACTCCAATCTGCCCTCTCTTTCACAGGGCAATGGGGGGTTGTGTGTGTGTGTTTGTGTCTTGTGACCCACAGCCCACCCTCCACTGCCTCCAAACTTCCCCGGAGTTGGGAGTGGTGGCTCGGGTTGCCAGCCTCCCGGTGGGGCTGAGAGATGTCCCAGAATTACAACTGATCACCAGATCACAGAGATCAATTCCCCTGGAGAAAATGGCTGCTTTGGAGGGAGGACTCTGTGGCATTCTTCCCTCACCAGGCTCCCCCTCCAAAAAAAAATCTCCAGGAATGTCCCAAGCTGGAGTTTGCAACCCTCTGTGGTGGCATCTCATGTATGGTCCCATCATCTGCCACCTTTCACTGACATCAGGGGAGCAACTCAATAGCTGAAACATGATCCCAAGCAGGCATCAGCTGTGCATTCACATTTACTTGATCCAGCTCAGTACCTGAAATTCATCTCCCCAGTCAAAAACATTCAGGGGATGATGAACACCTGCTGGCACATAGCCAAGCATCCCCCCTCACCCTCCCATTTGCTCAAGTCAGTGTGTGCTGGAAATGGGGGTTTCTATGGAAACCCCAGTGCTGGACTGTGATGTCATAGTGCTCAGTGCCTCACACAACTGGGGACTGTGGTTCCCACAGTGTCTATCCCCCTGTAGAGCATCACCCCCTTTTCTCTGGCATTTAAAGTGTGCATGTGCCACCACTTGCTCTTTACAGGATGCTGAGGCCTGAGGTGCCAGAGGTTTGGCAGTGCTGCCATGTGAGACAAGGTCACTTCAGAGCCGTGGTGAAGGGAGGTGCACTCCAGGAAGAGCCCTAAGGCATGGGCATCCCAATCCAAAGAGAGGCAAGCTGCCAAAATGAGCACAGCATAAGAACACTGTAAGAGGGTGTAGGACAGATGTATTCAAAGTTCAAAAACAGACAATTCTGCTTTAAAACAAAAAAGAAAATCCCAGCGCATATTGGGCCACAGGGGAATTGTGTGTTCTAAAAAAATATACACACGTTTTAAATAAGCAGAAGTTTTGCAAAAAATGTCATGAATTGCTTGGCTTTGAACTTTAAATAAATCTGTTCCTGCACCCAATTCTAGCTTGCATTTGTGCAGCATATGGGCTCCTCACCCTGCTTGAGGTGCAGAGGTCAAAAGGAGGGTTGCCCCAGCCCTGCCTTCTTTCTTTTCAGATCAATGTGTTCCTGATGGCTACATCTGTCTGGCACATAAGAGACAAGGGTGGGACAGTTTCCTTCTCTTTAAAGTAGGGACAAAAGTGTGTGTGGGGGGTGGGGGGGGGCTGGAAAGCCCTCTAAGGCAAATCTAAGGGTTCATTAATGTCAGATTTTTCAGTGCCTCTTTCTTCCAAAGCAGATTTAGCCCTCCATTCCTGTGCATGCAGCACACAGGACTCCACCACAAGCATCAGACGCTAGAGCCCACAAAAGTCCTAGGAGGTGCTGGTGGGGGGCTATCTAAGTAACAGGACTAGGCACCCGTTTCTGTGTCTGCACAGTCAGCTTTGGGTGGTTCTAGTAACTGTACTGGTTGTATGTGGTGGTGTGTCCAGCTCTTGAATATGACTTTGCACAGAATGCAGCATTGTGTGTGAGGGCTGCCTAGAGTGTGTCATCTGTGTCAAGAGTGTGCCTCCGTTTTGCTTGTTCTGTGCAGAGGTCTGGGGTTGTCTGTGTGGCTTTGTCCCCCCCCCGCTTTTGTCTGTATACCCATATATCTTTGTGTGTGTGTGTGTGTGTGTGTGTGTGTGTGTGTGTGTGTGTGTGTGCGTGTGTGTGTGTGTGCGCGCGCGCGCGTGTTGTTCGGCGTCTTTTTCTCCTTGGTCTATATGTGCCTAGTCTTCAGATGTGTATTGTTCTGTGTCTGTTTTGTCCCGTCTTTGTGTCTGCCTTCGTGCACGCTGTGTGCGCCTCTGTGTTGGAAGAGGCACAGGTTTCTCCTAGCGAGCTTTGCCCAGCCTCCTTGTTTGACCCCAGCACAGCCTCCCGCCCCCCACCCGTCCAGCAGCTCCGGGTGCCCTGCGGGCTCCTTCACACCCTCCGTCCTTCCTCCCCCTCCTCCTCCTCCTGCTGCGGCAGAGCGGGCACCACCAGAGCACGGGGGTCCCAGGCAGCTCCTCGGGGGACGTTTGTCCAGAACATAAATGCTGATGATTGGCAGCCCCTGCTCCAGACAAGCCCAGGACTGGAGTCGGAACGAGACAACCGCCAGACTGGGCTCCTGACCCCTGGGGAATCCTTGCTCCCCGTGCAAGGTGACGGGGGGGGGGGCTGAGCATGGCGGGTCTTTGAGGGACGTGGTTGAACCTCCGACAGCGGGGGGGGGGGCTCCCCTTTCCCGCACGCTTTCCCTTTTATAATGTGTGAACGATACCTAGGTTTCCTCTCAGGAGTTGATGTAGAGGTGTGATGTCTCTTAAAATACCAGAGATGGCTGGGGGAGATGGGAATCGTTGCAGGGTGGGGTTAGTGAGCTAAAGGGCTATTGCTCTGCCCTGACCTTGGGAAGGAGCAGCAGGAGGGATTGAACAAGTAGCATTTTGTAGGAGGGCAGATTACAAGGAAGACTCTGGGGGGGTGGGGGGTGTCTCCGAACCGCCTGTTGATTTGCCACCAGGGCTGTAATGCTGTGGGCCTGGAACCCCCTGTGGCCGGGGGTGTCTATACAGACCCACAGAAGAGACTGCTCACGGACTTGGACGCAGCCTTATCTACCCTACCGCCCCCACCCCCGATCGGGCCCCGTTTGCCCCTGGCGCGGCTCCCTGCCCCCTTCCCCGCAGGAGGACTTTCCCTACCCGGAGGTGCGGAGAGCCCGGCGAGGCAGGCAGGCAGGTAGGTGTGCGCGGCTCCGCCTGGCGGCTACGGCTCCCTTTCCCCCTCCCAGTGGAGCGCTTGTTTGCGTCTCAGGAGCTTGTCAGTCTGGAACCAGCTGTTGCTCCGTCCCTTCCCGTGGCGGATTCCAGTCCGGGTTTTGCAGCCCCTCGCTGGCTCTTTCTTCTTTCTCTTCTGCATTGCCGCGGACAAGGTGCTCGCAGCCAACCCAGCGCTGCCTGGCAGTGAGAGAGAGAGAGAGAGAGAGAGAGAGAGAGACGGAGACACACACACACAGACACACACATTCGGCACACACGCACAGTCGCGCCGCGGCGACCGGCCGGCGAGAGGGTCTATGCGGCTGTCCGGCGCGGATCTCCGAAGCGGGCTGTCGGACCGAGCCGCCCCCTTCCCGCCGCCCCCCAGATCGCTCCCCTTGGAGCCCCGGCGGCGGCGGCGGCGGGTCCGTCGGGCCATGAGCATCAGATGGAGCGTGCTGGGAGCCCGAGGCGGGCTGGGGCGCTGAGTACGTCCGAGGTGCCCTGAGTTGTTGCGGCCGCGGCGCGGAGCAGACTCCAGCTGGGACCCTCGTCTCCTCCTCCTCCCCGCCCCCCACACCGCCCCGGCCGGGTCCCGTCCCGTCCGCACCGCGATCCTCTCCTCCCCTGCCGAGGGATGGCTTTATGGCAGCAGCTCGGAGCCGGTGCCCGCGTGGGCACGGGGCTGTGGCATGTCCTGCTGGCTGGCACGATCCTCACTAGCCACATTCAGCCCAACGGTGAGTCACAGCGATTTTCATGCGCCGTGTCTTGGTCGGTCTCCTTGGGCAGCGTCTCTGGAGTTCCGCTCTCCTGCCTTCCTTGACGGGAAGAGGGGGGGGACGCGAGAGCGGGGGGGACACACACGAAGCTGGAGGTTCGACGGGGAGGTCGACCTGGCACCCAGCGGGGGAACCGGCACTGGCGAGGGGCGCACGCTTGGCAGGGGACGCGGAGGCTGGCACGGGTAGCTAGAGATACTGAGATTCGGCAAAGGGCACGCGATCGGGCAGGCGGCATCACAATAGGATTGGGCACGAATGTGCTCCATGATGGCAAGGGGGCATCGAGCTCCGCGGGGAGCACTTGGCATCCTAAAGTGTAATAGCAAACTTTCCAGCCTGGTTGCACCCACTGCTCTGTCTAAAAAAAACCCCACTGGGCTAAATGCCAGGTGCCCCTCTCCCTCCACCATCCTCTACCCTGGCACTGCCAAGAGCTATGTTGTTGCAGGAGGGTCCTTTTCTGGGGCTCCATCCTGAGCTCTCACTTGTGGGTTGACCCATTGCTCTTGTTCTCCCACTGAGCCCGATGCTAACTGCGGAGCTGGGGGAGGACTATGTTTGTGCCCCCTCCCCACCAGTCCCTTGCCTCCTGCTGTTTCTCTTGGTTTCGGCAGATCTTTGGCTCCTGTTTCTCAGACCCAGCAGACAGGATGGATGAAGGAGGTTTGTAGCAAGGAGACAACGTTGCATGACTTCTAGTCTCAGCAGAACAACTGAGACTGCTGCCTGCAAACAATACCGGGGTGGGACTTTAGCAACTATTGTGTCCAGTTGTTGGCATGGACGCCTCTGGCAAGGTGACAGGCTACGCGGTGTAGATGTCCAGCCTAGAGGGCCTGAATCTGCCATGGACACTCCAAGGTGAGGACTGGAGGGAGGCACAGGGCCTGTGATGTGGCTGTGCCTGGTTATTGTATGCCAAGTGCAGAAATACCAGTGTTGGGAGGGGAACTGCCAATCTGCAATTGTATTATCAGAATGTCAGTGTGTCTCTAGAGCATTGGCTAATCCATGTTTCATGTTCTTCACCAACAATGACACCCACCAGCAGAGCCCATGGGACAGCTGGGCTCAAATGCAATTCACTCTTCGCAGCATGGAAGCCTAGAACAAACAAACAATGCAGTTGCCCAATCCCTGTGAGGCAGGGCAGATCTTATTCCCAGAGAAAAGATGTGCAACTGAGGCCCAAAGCCGTAGGGACTTTGCCCAAGGTCAACCAGCAGGTCAGTAGCAAAGGAGGGAACAGGAGAGGAATGGCCTTCCTCAGTCCTGCACCTTCCTCTTTTCCATCAGGGTCCAAAAAAACTGACACAGCACACAGGTGTTTCTGGAACTGCTTCTTAGAGCCACAGGAACAAAAGGATTTCTAATCTACAACCCCAGCCACTCCGTCATAATGCACCAAAGACACACATAATGCGTGCACATACACACGATCATACATGGATGCATCATGCACACAGACTTTGTAGAATCTTCCAAGGATTGAATGGGTCTTTTGCAAATGAAGAGGCTTCATGCACACAGATTCAAATATATCCAGGGAGTTCATGTACACATGGTAACAGCACACACACTAGAGATAATGGACACACACGGTGGATGTGCACACAACAAATGTTCACACACATATGTACACTGCAAATCCTCATGGCACTAATAATTCCTCTTTAGGCAACATGCCTTCAGTCCCTCCTGGCCACACTCTTGTGTTCCACAGAGTCACTCAGTTCTGTCCACAGGCAGAATATCTGGCAGAGAGGGATATTCACTCTTCCACAAAACAGCCATCACCAAGTGCACAAACAAGCCCCCCATTGTACGGCTGCACAGCGATTCTTTAAAAATCTCCTCATGGCACAGGCGGCTTTGAAGGAGGAGAGGACCTGGTCCTGGCAACAGAGAGGAGCATGAGTGGATACTGTTTGCCTTTTCTTTCATCTCTTTCCCACTCTTGTCTATTGCCAGCCCGTGGAGAGCCAGCCAACTATCCAGCAAAGCGGGGGGTTGAGTCTTTCAGTCACAAAAAGGGGACCTGCACGGGGAACATTGGGGGGAACGACATGGCAGATGGAGTATCCCACCCGAAGGAAGGCTGTAGATTGCATTCCCCATCTCCTCAGGGTCTCACTGGCTGTGATGCCTGCCTTTCTAGGTGATAGCAGTTTGATTCCATTGCCTGGGGGCTGCACAGTCCTAAAAGGCAGCCAGCTTGTTCCTTGTTGTTCCAAATTCACAGTAGCCCAGGCCAATTGTACCACCCCCAATTTATTGTGTGATGCTGGGGAATAAGGAAGCCACAGTGCCAGACGTAGCCAGGCTCCGTGTAGGAGTTGAAATGAGCTTTGCAGAACTGCTTGACTAACGGTGCAATCAAACCCATTCACATCAGCGGGTTTAGACCAGAGTGACTCTGCAAAGGGTTGTGCTATAATCCCACCCCCCAGGTCATCCTAACTATCGCCAGTTTTAGTTTCTGATTTTCCCCAACCCCCTCCTTTTGGATCCTGTAACCTAAAATGGGTTATGTCCATGACCACCACTCCCTCTTCAAATCTTGTCTCTTGGTGTTCTTCACTTGCTCCTTGATGTTACTATACCTTAATCCACACCTGTCACCCTCTGCTATTTCAGTGCCAGGTTCCCATCCCAGTTCTGACAAGTGGGAGTGCACCATGGGTTCCCATTGAGCTGCATGTCCCTGTTATTACTAGCAGACAGTTCAATATCATACCCTTGTCCCATACATTAATTGATCCAAAATAACTACAGTTCTCTACTTGTGCACTCCTAATAACCAACCCAGGTCAAAATTCCCACTGCACAAGCATGCATTGGAAGGGTGAAATACATTCACCTGTCTGACTGTATTTAAACTACACTGATTGTTAATAAAAACAGAGGGGAGATAAAAGGGGCCCAAGGAGAACTGTTCTGCATTCATATGGATATTGGCAGTTTTGGCCTTGGGGGATGGGTGCATATAGCCAAAGGAGAATCACATTAGAAGTGGACAGGAGAGTGTTGTGAAACAACATCTGAAGACAAAGGATGCCTCTGAGCTGTGCCTGTGGTGGGATGCAGGAGGTCAGGCACTGTGGGAACATCTGGATCCTGTAATTCAGTTGGCAAACTGATGGAATGCTTCCCTATTCAGCAGCCATCCTATGCTCCACCCTGTCTATATACCAGGGGTGGTCAAGATCACCCGCTCCCTTGGCACCCAAATATAACCTCTGTTTCCTTCCATAATGTACTCTACAAATCAGGCTGAGTGGAAATGGAAAATCTCACTTCTGCTAATGGGCCAGGGCAAAGTGTAGGGTTGCCAGATCAAAATGCCAGAAGTAAAATAATGTAAAATAAAAAAGGACATTCTCAAGATGTGACTTTTCCCCCACAGAGTTCTGCAGGGGTGTGACACTTAAAAAGTAAAGGGCCATCCCATTCAATGTCCTTGATTTGCTCTGACTAAGGGACAATCTTTGTAACAACTGATTTTTTAAAGTAACATCTGACAACTTCAGGGGAAATGCTCTAGACCAGAGGTGTCAAACTTATTTGTTACATAAATGTCACTTTGTCAGGCCAGGCCATGTGTGCCATGAAATGTAATGCCAGGTACCAGAGATGTTTTACCACCGACCATGACCCATACCCAGCAGAGTGCAGGGCCAAACCAGCCCTCCTCACCACTTATGGTTACCAACTGGGTTGGGCAATCCCTGGAGATCTGGGGGAAGACCCTGGGGAGGGCCTGTGTTTGGAGAAAGGAGGGACCTCAGCAGGGGGCATAATACCCTAATATTAATAATAATACCTGAGAACCAGTTTGGTGTAGTGGTTAAGTGCACGGATTCTAATCAGAGAGAACCAGGTTTGATTCCTCACACCTCCACTTGCAGCTATTGGATGACCTTGGGGAAGCCATAGCTCTGTCAGAGCTGTTCTCTCAAGGACAATTCTGAAAAGAGCTCTCTCAGCCCCACCTACCTCACAGGGTGTCTGTTTGGGGGAGGGGAATGGAAAGGAATTTGTAAACTGCTCTGAGACTCTGAGTGAAGGGCAGGGTATAAATCCAATCTCCTTCTGTATTGGCCCTTCTAGTTCAAATCTGGACTGGTTTCCCCCCAGTTGCTTGTGGGCTGGATAAGAGCCCTGGACAGGTCAGTTCCGGCCCCCGGGCCAAATGTTTCACATATCTGCTCTAGACTCTGGTCACCATTTTCTTACTCTCATTTTGTGCTGTGTCCCATGTGAAGTTCTCAACTGTGAGGAACTCTCTCAGTCACTGGGGGAGTGGGGCAGCTACAATCAGAAGGATCTATAATCAAAAGGACCTTTGAGTCGTCCTTCTGTTGTCACAGAGCAAGAAGTGGGAGAGGCCATTCTCTGGGTAGAATTTATTTATTGTATTTATAGTCCGCCTCTCTCATGGGGACTCAAGGAGGATTACAACATTTAAAACAGTGCAAGAAAAACAGTGTAAGACATGCAATAAACAGTGTGATAAAACTGGATTACAAATGTTAGAAAACGATGTGGTGAAAATAAGATAAGAATACAGTAAACAGTAATAAGTTACAAGTGTATACCCTTTATAAAAGCGCCCTCTTGAGCAATTCCAGGGAAGGCAAAGGGATGAACTTCTGAATCACGTCCCCAAATTCTGGGATTATATTACAGTTAGAAACCATCCATGAACCAAAGACCTCCTATTGTACAAGTACATAAGAAGCAATCAGATGCTAACCCTGAAAGCTCTTTCAGACTAGCTAGAAAATATCTGATAAATACCACAGTAGAAGGGAAGAATGGAGGGAGAGCCTCAGGAAAATTCCCAGTTTGCTGTCTGGTTTCAGCACACCAGATGCTCCTCACATACATTATGTCAGCATCTCTGTACCAAAATGGTATAGCATATTATAAGGCTGATATCTAAACATGAGGCATCATAACATGGGGAAGGGTGAAGCACATATACTGCCCCAAGTGCCTTAGAGGAATGTACTAAATTGAGAGATTTCCAACAATGGCACAAAATCCCCCTTTCCCTGTCTACAGAAACATGAACAATCTGCAGAAGTCAAGCTGAGATCTGTTTCTATCAACTAGGGGTGTATTAACAGATTTGGAAGGCTTCTTTATGACCATGTGTGCATTATATGTCTTATAGTTAGGATGGGGCAGAGATTACAATAGAAGATCTGTCAAAATTGAATTAGGATTATTTAAAATCTGTCCAGTATGTGGGTGAAAAGAGGGGGAAAGAAGCGAAGTGGCATAATAGATTATACTGTCCTATGATATTGGCATTCCCTAGCCTGGATGGGATCCTTATGCATTTCAGCATCTTGGTCCCTGCTTCTGGCAGGCATTGAAAATATGAGTGTGATGATTCTCCTTTTAAAATGGGGGGAAGAAAAGGAGAATGCAGAGCTGGGTTTTCCTTGAGAGGTCTCCATGGGTCTATGCAAAACATCCAGAGAGGGTTTAGAGGATAGCCACATGATAGCACCCTTTTATCCCAGATTAATCACAGTCACCAGCATGGATTAAAATCACCACTTTGCCTTTTATTGTGTGTTCCCCAAATTACTTAACATTTGCTAACCACCCTTTATTTGTGTAATTAGAGTGGCTAAAACACAGGAACAGGATACATTCCCTCCCTCCTCTTTTCCAATGCATATTTAAAGGAGTGTTCTCATAATTCTGTTCTAATCTGTGTTTTCGATTCTGGACTAATTAACCCAAGTGTTCCTTACAATCATCAACAGGTATTACAATCACATTCCATTCTTGGAACACTCTTTGGAAGAGAAGGAGGGGGAACCCACCCCTTTTCAGGCATCCAGATTATAGAGCAGTTGAATGTGCTTAAAGTGTATGCAGGGTTACATTATATTATCTAGTAAATATCCCTTTAAGGCATAGGCAGTTAGTGCTACTTTTGTGTGTGTAGACCTTTGCCATGCTGCATCCACAGCTGTGCTTATATTGCAAAAAATGTGCTGGTTAAAAATGTGTTAATAAATCAGAAAGAATATAGCGAAACTGTAAGAATGACTGGAGGGCTGGGAGCCCCTTCCTTACCAAAGCAGTTCGATCTGTTTAGTCTCTCCAAGAGAAGGGTAAAGGGTGACTTGATCACAATCTCTAAGTACCTACATGGTACGGAAAGAGATTTCTGACAGTAGACGACAGTAGACGGCTCTTTAATGCAGCAGACAAAGGCAGAATGAGAGCCCCTGGCTGAAAGCTGAAGGCAGACAAATTCAGACAAGAAATTAGGTGCAGATAAGCTGTACCCTCTTAGCACGGAAAAGAAAGTAACCATTGGAACAATTGAGCTAGAGAATTGCCAGAATCACCACTGCTTGTTACAATAAAGCCCTCTTTCACAATAGCTCCTTATGGTGGAACGAGGTATGCGCAAGATCTCTTACCCTTATGTTCCAAGCAATGTGGACACCAGATGCCTTTGAGTGTCTTTGGGGTGGTGTCAGTTAAGTGACTTGTGCTAAACCGATTTTTTGTTGCTGCACCTTCCTGGTTTATGCTGGCTCCAGATTCAGCACTCCCACAGTCGCACAGGGAAGTGACATGGTGACAAAGGGGATAGTTTCTTCTGTTCTTGTTCCAGAGAAGCAGGACTAAAATGATAACATTTTTAGGTCCTGTGCCTAGTTTATGCAGGAACACACAATTGGCAATGTCACAGTTTTCCAGTCTACAATCCTAGGGTTTGGGTTTACCAGTTTCCATCTTGCTCCAGTTCTTTGAGAGGTTGAAAAGTAGGTGCTTCAGGACTTTCCATGCTATACAATCCACTCAGGCCCCTTCTCATACCCTGTGCCAGTCAATCCCATGCCATTAGGTATGGGCAGATCCAGTGCTGTTCTTTCCTGCCTCTCCTAGTACAGTGAGGATCAGGCAAGAAAGACCCAGGCAATCTGCCCTGTACCCACAAGTGATATTCACACTTATTCCCCAGCAGTATATTTTTGCCATTTGGTGTGTATGTGAAGGGGCTTCAGAAGACACTCAGCCAGATACAATAATCTCTAATAGTAGAGATTTGGCTTCATTTTCAGTATTTTCTTTGCTATGTGGAGCTATCCTACAAATCACCATCTCACAGCTGGCAGATCTGAGTAACTCTGACCACACCATAACAGTTACTTTGGGGGCTGACCAAAGTATAAAGTTCTCTACGGCCACCATATGGTCAATGTAGCAACAAGCACGTAGCAACAGAACTTCTCGTGGCCTTCTCCCACAGAATTTCATGACAAAGCCAGCCTAAGTCTCCAGGCTTGGGAGATTTCTGCTTCTCCTACCTTGATATCAGCTGTCAGAGTTCACTTCTTCCACCCAGATCCCCAGCAACAGCATCATTTTTGATACTGATAACATTTTTCTTACACAGCAACGCCCTACACAGATGGGTCAATTCAACCATTTCATTTGTGCCCCAGCCTTTCCACCCTTTCAAATACGAGATCTCAGGATATCCAGATATCAAGAATTGGGCCCTAAATGTTCTGGTTCAGACCAGACATTCAACATTAAAGGGTACTGGTTTCAGACAACTGTCTTGAGGTTTGTTCACACAATCAGTTATTTTAGGATAATAATCCCTTATCTTTCTTCCTTCCCTGATGCATCTTAAGGCAATGAATCAGAAGCCAGTTGAAAGAGAGGCTGGAAGGGGGCCTCGCAAAATAAAAATCTCTCTCATTCTCTTTCATCCCCAAGATAAGTAATCATGCAAACAGTAGTGGAGCTTTATTTTATTTATGGCATTTTTAGCCGAGTTTTCTTCCAAAGGAACTCAAGGCAGGTTACGGTATTATATGCTTTATCTTATTTGCAAAGCTGATGGATTGCAGAGTTCCCTGCAAACCTAAGTGACCCATGAACAACCTAAGACAGCAAACACAGGTTGTGGGCTCCCACACCCTGGGATTCCCTGTCCAGGTAGACAGTGATGACTGATTTAGGATAGCAACATTGATTCAATAAGTTCTGAAACAACCAAGGGTGTTCGCATTCATGTAAGCAACAACCACATTAAGTTTGATGCGCTCAACAAGTAAGCATTTCTACAGAACTTTGTTAGTACCCTTCTGTTAGCCTATACCTGCTGGGATCTCAGTCTGGAGTCTCTTCCTTAATGCATTACTGATGGTCCTCAACCTGATCTGTATACTCCATTGTTTCAAATCTATGTTCCTCCTGTACCACATTAACAGCCCTGACCTGGAAAGCCCATGCTTGCGCAATCTCATCAGCTAAGGAGGGTTGGCCCTGTAGTTCCAAACCCTACTCTCCTGCCCCTACGCTCCCAGCCCCTGCCGTTTTAGTATTCCTTGGTCAGGAAGATGCTCCAATCCTCTGATCATTTCAGTGGCCCAGGGCTGCCTCTTCTCCAGCCTGCAGTGATTAATGCCTTTCCCTGAAGTCTCAAACAATATGGCCCCATATTCAGATTGAGGAGGCTGCCAGAAATGAGTGGATATTTCTTCATTATATACAAATTTACTTTTATTTACTTCATTAAGGTCCTAGTCCAATACTCTAATTGCTGTGCCATGCTGGCATATATTGCTCAGGCTTATTATATCCCATGCCTTGGTATCTGAGCATAGGTAAATCTATCTTTTCTGAAATACCATGTGGTACAGACCTCCTGCAACTGAATCACCATTCAGAACGTAGAGGGTCAAAGACATGTTTGAAAGATTCCAAGCCTAAAAGTCTCTCTGCACACAGAAAATTGGAGCACAAACACAAAATAAAAGTATCTGTAGCTCAGACCAAAATTTCCATCTAGCCTAGCATTGGGTTTTCAACAGTAGCCAGCCAGCCAGCTCTGGGAACCCTGAAAGTAAAGTACCCAAATCTAGCTTGGGAAATTCCTGGAGACTTGGGGGCAATGCCTGGGGAAGATGGGGTCTAGGGAGGGGAGAGAGCTAAGTGGGAATGTAACGCCATAGCATCCACTCTCTAAAGCTGGCATTTCTTCCCCGGGAACTGATCTCTGCAGTCTGAAAATCAGTTGTAATTCTGGGAGAACTTCCAGCCTCCCCTGGAGGTTGGCAACCCAATCTGTAAGCAAGGCTGAATACAATAGTCCTCCTGCACTGTGCATTTCCCTGCAACTGGGATTCAGAGTTATGCCACTTCAGAACCTGAAGAAGAAAGGTAGGCCACACACCTTCTCCCTGACACACTGTCTTTTCATTGGCACGGAGGTTTTCTTTTAATGACAGAGACCAATAAGATCCCCCTCTCCAACCTGCATTCTGAACCGGTACATTCCAAGAGAGTTGTACCACATGATGATGTCTGATTGTACAATTCAACTGTGAACTCTTCTCCTGTCTTTCTTGGTGTGAATCGATCCTATAGCGCCTGAAGGCCCTTTCAAGTGCTAATCCCCTCCTAGTCTAGGATTTTCCTTTGGTTGTCCCTGCATTAAATGACTATTCACAAGGGGACTGTGCTTTGCATAAAGGGTGGGAGGGGGGATGGCAACTTGGCAAGATGATATCAAAAATGACCTGGCATTCTGCTTGGGGGATGGCTTGGGAACAGGCTGCTTAGACAAACTGGCAATCAGTCCTCCTAATGAGATTCTAGATAGTGGCAAGTGCAGCCCCAGGTTAGATTTGGCATCTAAGGGGGGTTTTCCATTGCCTTCTAGGTCTCATTCTGCTGATTTCTGTATGACTGATGGTGTGAGAATCAGGGCAGGTGTGCCAGCACAAATGTGTCTAGCAAGGTACATTGTTGTGCTTCCGTATGTGTTAGTATATGAGCAGAGCAGAATGAATCTCTGTTGGTATGTGCTGGGGAAGGGGGGAGTCTGTAGTAGCAGCTTGTGTTTATATCTCTGATCTGGGCTTTGGATTAACATGTGGTATTTAATGACAGCCTGGAGTAAGGACAGGGGGCTGGGAGTGACAAACAGATACAGCCAAGAAACAGTGGTGTCTATTTTTGTTTGTTTGTTTATTAGCAGCATCTACATTCTCTGACCCATGCCATAGCAGCTCAGACTCTCTGTATTTCGCCATACATAGGGTCAATTTTCATTGGGTAGGACAGAATCAAGTAAAAGGGGCAGTTAGAACGTCCCAGATTCATGTCTGATCTCTGTCCAAAGAAAGTTGTGTGCAGACAGGATCCTTTCTCTGTCTGCATGAAAGTGACATATGAGGGAATCCATGCCACCTGGGCTTGACAGGGACTTGGCTCAAGGCCTGTCCCCCTGTCCAGCAAGGGCTAGAGTCAGGCAGCTCACTATTTCATATGCAGTAGTGCACAGAGCCCCTACTGGACAAGTATAGACTAACATATCATGGGGCTCTGCCTTTTTGAAGTGGGACTCACCTCTAAACTCACTATACTGTTCAGGACCAATGTTCCCTCTAAGCTGCGGAGTCTTGCGAGCAAAAATTCTGCTTCATGAGCTGTTTGCATTAAAGTTGTGAGTGAGCGATTTGGCTACTGCATAAATTAGTTTGTTCTGGAGCCATCCTTCCTGAGCTAAGACAAAAATGTGTGAGCCAGAGGCTAAAAAACTGTGAGCTAGCTCACACTAACTCAGCTTAGAGGGAACATTGTTCAGGACCCACTGCCAAAGTAACTCCACACACTTTCCTCCTTCCCAACATAAAATCCAGAACTTTCACTGAACACTGATAGATCCAGGTGGTTAGCCGTGTTGGTCTGAAGCAGCAGAGCAAAGTTTGACTCCAGTGGCACCTTTAAGACCAACAAAGTTTTATTCAAGGCATAAGCTTTTGTGTGCAAGCAGATACGTGAAACAGAATTTCCTCAGCTATCACATATATGAAGGGAAGTGTTAGTTGTCAGGAAGGGCTAATTACAGTCAAGATAATAAGCTCAGTTTAAATTGAACCCAAACAAATGGTCACCATACAAACTAAGCTCATTATCCCTGTTTGATTCTTGAATCTGTTAAACATCTTTATGCTGTATGATAATTTACTGCTCACCCTCCACCTATATGTATGGACTGGTAATTCCCATTTTTGTTTCTGTCTCTGTCTTGACTCAAACTGGCCTTTCGTGGCAACTAAACCCCACCCACCCCACCTGCCCTTCCTCTCTATTCTTATATGTGATGGTTGAGGAAATTGTTTCACTGTATCTGAAGAAGTGTGCTTGCACACAAAAGCTTATACCTTGAATAAAGCTTTGCTGGTCTTAAAGGTGCCACTGGACTCAAACTTTTTTTCCATTGAACACTGGTGTTTTATTTTTTTCCTATTTATTTGTATTTCATAAATATTTCACCCATTACACAACAGTTTGTATTTCATAAATATTTCACCCATTACACAAAGGCAATCCTTAATTTGCCATCAAGCCACCTCTCCCAGCTCACTTTCTCTTTCCTTCGGGTCACACAGCCCACCTGGCCAGAGAATCACAATCCACTTTGGGATCCTGACCCACCATTTAAAAACCACTGCTCGAGGGTATTTTTACACATGACAAGAGATTAAAGGTATTGGCATGCACATGATTCAGAAAATCCATCGTGTCTCTCAAATAAGATGTGGTACGAGGGACAGATGGTTTAAAAAAATAATCTAAGTACATAAAATCCATAAAGGTACTTCCCCACCTCCTGGTAGACCCATTGTCTTGGGTTGTGGTTCTATTTTGCAACCTCTGGCAATGTACTTAGATTCTTTTAAAAAACCATTTGCATGCACATGCCAATGGTAGGATACAATGTGGATGAGATACAAGTAGGTATTCCATTTGAACCGCAGAAATGGGAAACACAAACACAGCACATGCACGAAAGCAGCCTCTGAAGAGGGTGGCGGGTGTTTGCTTTGGAACTGAGGGCGAACGAGACACCTGCACACGGGGCCTGTTGCTCATCATCCCGGCATCAGATATTCATTAGAGCTTGACTTATCCCAGCCTCACACAATCTATATACATGTTTTGGGCCATGAACATCGCTGTGGTTTATAAGAATGTGGTCTGAAGGAGACCAAGGAGACGAGGGAAAGTCAGGGAAGGTGCTAATTGCACAAGGACTTTACTGTCAACATTGCCTTCCTTCACAAGTCTGCCAGCTGTGTGAAGGCTCCGTCTTCACAGGGTGAATTTTGCGAAGCAGGTCAGGGCAGAGAACAAAGAAAACGTGTGAGAAGCTGGAAGATGACCTGCTGGAGCATATGGAGCTGAACAGCCCTGAAATGAAAACAAGTTTGTGGGTTAAAAATCACTTACATATAGGCAGCCTATGTTTCTTTGCCTACTCTGGCCAGTTCAGGCACTTTACCTAGCATCCCACCTCCTTTGGCTCGAGGGGCAAACAGACTGAAGGTATGGTGTGTGCGGTGAGAGAGCCAAGAGCCTTCATCCTCTCTCCCTGATGTGGGGCATGGCAGGGAACTTGCTGCCAGGCCCTGGCTGCGTGTGGAGGAAGCCTGCAAAGGCTGCCTCTGACTACTGCAGCAGCCCCCTCCTCCTCAAGGCCTGTGTCTCCTCCTCCTCCTCCTCTCCACTCTGCAGCTGGAGGGACCAGGACTCAGGGTGACCTTGAGGTTCCAGCAGGAACGTTATTGAATCCAAGCGTTTGATCCTCAGCTGCAATTAAAGGAGAGGCAGAGGATTTGCTTGGCCTCCCAGAGACATGGCAGCACTCCCTGCTGGATCAGCCACTGTGTCGCATGTGGTCCAGGAGAGTTTGCGAGGGAGGAAGAAGAGATGGGGGGGGGCAGGCCAGAAGATGAGCTCCCAGCTGAGCAGCCCGTCCTACCCAGAGCCTCGGTGGTTCCCTTCCCTCCTCCAGCCCTGCTAGTACCCCTTAGTCCCCCAGGCAGTTCTTCCCTGCAACAGCTGAACCTGTTCTCGGCACAAAGTCTTGTTCCTTTGTGCCTCTTGGTCTGAACCCATCTCCCTTCTGCCCCTCCTCTCCTCTCTGTGATTTCAACTCTGAGCTCTGCTCCACCCCGTCTCCAACTCGGCTGCTGCCCCTAAATCTGGGACAGGTGGAAATGGCTGTGGCAAGCGGTTGCTGAGGTGAGTGGTTGCCACGGCAGCGCGGCTGATGCCTGACGACCGGGAAGCATCTGCCATTAATCAGGGCAATAAGTGGGTCTCTCAAGGCAGGATGCATGGTGCAGATCAGCAATTAGCAAGGGCGGCCTCCCTGTAATGAGCAATTGTGGTAACAAGGGGGAACGAGCAGAGAGGCAGGAGGACAGAATGCCCAACAGACCCTCCCCCCCCCTGCATGCCGGTGTGCAAGGGAGCTGTTAGCGGCTTCTCCGCTGAGCTTGTTCAAGCCCAGCTGCCTATTCCCCAATTAGCCCAATGCCCTTTCCGCTACCTTGAAGTTACCAATGTTGGTTTCAGCCTGGCCTTTTAAGAAGCAGCTTTTAATGTATTCAGAGGCAACTGGGGAGAACCTGAGTTAAGTTCTGACTGTCAGAACTGTAGCATATATGCTGGGTCTCTTCACTCCAACACCATCATAAACCCCTGGCAACATTAAACAGGTGAATAGGCACAGGGAATTGTTGTGGGCAGAGGGGATTTATAGGTTCTCTGCTATCCTTCCTCCATGTCCAGGCTCCAGTCCTTCACAGTGCCATTCCTGCTGCTACATTCTCTCTGCCCCAGGAATCAGCAGTGATTGACCAAGCTTCTGCAGCAGCAAGCTCTGCTCCATGCTGCCACCTTCTGTGTACCCATCAGGCTGCTGGTATCTCTTTGGTACATGCCGTTCATGCTGAGACTTGGGGCTGTGAGGCGGTTAACCTGGGCATCAGATTGTAGGTGAAGATTGACATAACAGACTGTTCCTCTATACAAAAAAAAAAGTGTTCTTGTTAGGAGACGCACTTCTGTAGAACACCTGGTGGTTTCTTTGTTTGACTGGTTTGGCTGGATGTTTATACAGCCAGGCTGCAAGCAACAGAGTATCGCACTGACAGGCAGGCATCATGGGACACCCTCACACATAGACACACAGGAGGAGCAACATCTCCTTCCTGCTGAAAAGAAAGACAGCATTAGAAAGAACTCCAGTGGAAAGGACTTTCTCGAGGCTGGGGGGGAGCAGGGAAGAAAGAGTCCAAGCAGATGTGGTCTTTGAAGGAAAGCCAATGTCAAGAGGAATGGTGCAGCCAGCAGAGGGCAGAAGATAGTGTGAACCCAAGAGCTAAACTATGCAAGGACACATGGATAAAGAGGTGAGCCCCTCTTCACTGTGTCACCTAAGATGAGCAGGGGAGTTCAGATAGATCCCAGGAGCCACAATGCCTACTATTTTCAGTTTCAAGGACACAGCTGGTCACAACCCTCCACATAAACAGGAGTCTTGTGGCATCTGAAAGACTAACAGATTTTTATTCCCACACATGGTGTTAAGGAACAGCCAAAGAAGTGGCCTCCAGTCTATAAAAGGGGATGCTGTAATAAAAATGTGCTAATCTTTAAGGTGCTGTAAGATTTCTGCTTATTTTTGCTGTAATAGATAAACATGACTACCCCTCTGGATCCCTCCAGAAAGACAACTAAATACTAAGAAGGTGCACCGCTTGGGAACAGTGACCATAATGTCACTGAGTTTAACATTTGTACAGATAGGGAGTTGCCCAAAAAGACTGACGCAACCACTTTTAACTTTAAAAGGGGTAACTTCTCTGGTATGAGGGGACATGTGAGGAAGAAATTGAAAGGAAGAGTGGAGAAGGGCAAAATCATTGGGGAAGCTTGGAGACTATTTAAAAATACAATCCTAGAAGCTCAGAAAAATTATACCACAGGTTAGGAAAGGCACAAATAGGTATAGAAAAAAGCCTGCATGGTTAACAAATAAAGTAATGGAAGCTGTAAAAGGTAAGAAGGATTCCTTTAAGCAGTGGAAAGCTAGTCTCAGTGAGGTTGATAAAAGGGAACACAGACTATGGCAAATAAAATGCAAGTCTGTGATCAGGCAAGCAAAAAGGGAATATGAGGAGCATATCGCAAAAAACATAAAGGCCAACAATAAAACTTTCTTCAAATACATTAGATGTAGGAAGCCAGCCAGGGAGGCAATGGGGCCCTTGGATGATCAAGGGGTAAAAGGAGTAGTGAAGGATGATAGGGAAATGGCTGAGAAACTGAATGCATTTTTTGCCTCTGTCTTCACTGTGGAAGACAACAAGTGCTTGCCCACTCCAGAACCACCAATTTTGGGAGGGGGTTTGAAAGACCTGAATCAGATTGAGGTGACAAGAGAGGAAGTCCTACGACTGATGGACAATTTAAAAACTAATAAATCACCAGGCCCGGATGGCATTCATCCGAGAGTTCTGAAAGAACTCAAATGTGAACTTGTGGATCTCCTGACAAAAATATGTAATCTTTCTTTAAAATCTGCCTCCATTCCTGAGGACTGGAAGGTAGCTAATGTCACCCCCATCTTTAAAAAGGGCTCCAGGAGAGATCCGGGAAATTACAGGCTAGTCAGTCTGATGTCAATACCGGATAAGTTGGTGGAAACTGTTATTAAGGAAAGAATTAGTAGGCACATTGATGAACAAAAACTATTGAGGCAGACTCAGCATGGGTTCTGTAAGGGAAGATCTTGTCTCACTAACCTGTTAGTGTTTTTTGAGGGAGTGAGCAAACATGCGGACAAGGGGGACCCAATAGATATTATCTACCTTGACTTCCAGAAAGCTTTTGATACAGTTCCTCATCAAAGGCTCCTAAGTAAGCTCAATAGTCATGGGATAAAAGGACAAGTCCTCTTGTGGATCAAAAACTGGCTTATAAATAAGAAACAGAGAGTGAGTATAAATGGGAAACTTTCTCAGTGGAGGGTGGTAAGCAGTGGGGTATCACAGGGATCAGTACTCGGTCCGATACTTTTTAACTTGTTTATTAACGATTTGGAATTGGGAGTAAGCAGTGAAGTGGCTAAATTTGCAGATGACACGAAGTTGTTCAGGGTGGTGAAAACCAGGGAGGATTGTGAGGCACTCCAAAGGGATCTGTCGAGGATGGGTGAGTGGGCGTCAACGTGGCAAATGGGGTTCAGTGTGACCAAGTGCAAAATGATGCACATTGGGGCCAAAAATCCTAAATATAAATACATGTTGATGGGGTCTGAACTGGCAGAGACTGACCAAGAGAGAGATCTTGGAGTCGTAGTAGATAACTCAATGAAAATGTCTAGACAGTGTGTAACTGCAATAAAGAAGGCCAACGCTATGCTGGGGATTATTAGGAAGGGAATTGAAAACAAATCAGCCAGTATCATCATGCCCCTGTATAAATCACTGGTGTGACCTCATTTGGAATACTGTGTACAGTTCTGGTCGCCACACCTCAAAAAGGATATTATAGCACTGGAAAAAGTACAGAGAAGGGCAACTAGAATGATAAAAGGGTTGGAACACCTTCCCTATGAAGAAAGGTTAAAACGCTTGGGGTTCTTTAGCTTGGAGAAACGACGGCTGAGAGGTGACATGATCGAGGTTTATAAGATTATGAATGGGACTGAGCAGGTTGAGAAAGAAGTACTTTTCTCCCTTTCTCACAATACGAGAACTCGTGGGCACTCCATGAAATTGCTGAGCAGTCGGGTTAGAACCGATAAAAGGAAGTACTTCTTCACCCAAAGAGTGATTAACATATGGAATTCACTGGCACAGGAGGCGGCGGCAGCTACAAGCATGGACAGTTTCAAGAGGGAATAGAGGAGCAGAAGTCCATCAGTGGCTATTAGCCACAGGGTATAGATGGGAACTCTCAGTCTGGGGCAGGTGATGCACTCTATTCTTGGTGCTGGAGGGGGCAGCAGTGGGAGGGCTTCTAGTGTCCTGGCCCCACTGATGGACCTCCTGATGGCACCTGGTATATTTTGGCCACTGTGTGAAAGAGTGTTGGACTAGATGGGCCATTGGCCTGATTCAACATTGGCTTCTCTTATGTTCTTATGGGATCCGGTTTCACCTTTTCCTTTGTATTCTAGTGGAGCATTCAGTCATGATAAACCACTACCTGCATTTTGAAGTGGTACAGCACAAATATGGCTATACCATCTCAGTAAGAACTAGGTCTAAGAAAGTTCAGTAGAAAACAGAAATTGGAGTTCAGCTCCTTATCGGGCATATGCATACAATGAACTGTTGGGACAGCATTGGTCTCAGTCCTCACTGCTATGACTTGGTCCAAAGCTAAGCCACAGCCACTAGCTATCTAGTTTTCACAGGTGGGCTTTCCATTTGAAGGTGCCTGCATAATCTAATGACCAGGTCTATAGTTCAGAAAGAATATGGGAGTACCTGGCTTCTTTCCTAAGAACTTTCATGGCATGGAGCAAGCACAATCATCTGCTAACCAATGCAGATTGTGGTAAAACGTGTCTCCTCTGGCCCACAAGCCCCATTCCACCCTGCCCTCCTAGGGAGTTCCCAACCCCCTTGAGGGGCTTTTCCTCTTGATCTCCAGTAGCCACCACCACCACTTGATCAATATAGGAATTTCCCACTGAGAGGACAAGGACCCTCAGCTCCTCTTTGAAGCTCAGAGGACTCACCTCTGTGTCTCCTGCTAGCCTAGTGCCTGACTACCATGGGGACAGTCTACTGCTTTGTGTGCTCCTGGGGGGATGCTGCTTGTCAACTCCCTCCCTGGAGCTTCCTTTAGAATAGCATGTCTGAACCAGTTGGAGGTATGTGGTACAGAGAAGCACTACCAGCATCAGAAGTTTAAGGTATTTATTTAAAAGAAAGTGTTCACAAGCATATTTTTAAGCATAGCACCAGATCTGAGCAAGGGAAAACAAAAAAAGTTGGAAGGAAAATTCAAATCCTCTGTCCCTCTGCTATACATGCCCTAACTGATGGGAAAATAGGACAGGCTCTTTAACTTAGCTTTTATAACACTCTACAGAGTTCCCATTACCTTCAAAGCTTGCCCCAGCTCTTCCAGGCCAGCCACATGTTCAATGGCCACTTGCTTGCAGACCAGAGCACAGTGTCCTCCTCAGTCAAGCATCCCCAAGAAAAAAGAGCTATTTGCTGTTGCAGGGAAGTTTTATTAACTCTTTATCTCCACCCACTAAACCCCAGTCAACCTAGGTCAAGGCTTTTTTCCCTTTTGCCTCAAGGAAGCTGCTTCCTGAAGCCTATCTAGCATTTTACTCCTCTGCTCTCTGCCTGAAGAAGGGAGGGGGGAGAAGGGGGAAGTTTGAGCCTCCCATTGTCTCTATTAGCATTTCTTTAGAGGTGTCCCTGGAAAGCCATTGATGGACTTCCTCCCTGCCAGCCTGTAGGGAAAAAAACCCTTTTAAAACACCAAGTGGAGGCTTGCTGCTTGCCAGCCTCCCTCCAGGAGAAAATGCATTTCTTCACACAGATCAAACTGCTGTTAAAGGGATATAGCTATGGGGTGGGTTCACAAGTTAGTCACCCTATGATCAACGAGCTCAAAGTAACTAGTTATTACAGGACAGGAGATCAATGGCCTCCGCCCTCCTCACTCAGTAACAATGGAGGGATGTGAGGTGTTATGGCTAGGATCTAGGAGACCCAGGTTCAAATCCTCACTCTGCCATGCAAACTTGCTGGGTGACTTTGGATCAGTCACACTTAGCCTAACCTACTTCATAGGGTTGTTGTGAGAATCAAATGGAGGAGAGAAGCCTGATGTTAGCTGCCTTGGGTCCTCACTGGGAAGAGGCAGGATATAACTGAAGTAAATAAATATAAATGCCCCACAATATTTGTTCTCATTAAGTACATTTGCTTTGGCATTGTGCCATGCAGTGGGATCTGAACATTTTAAGGCACAAGTCCCAGCAAGTGCAGAAAATGACCTCCATTTTAGGGGTTTCCGGGTGGTCTTTTGTAGCCCAACCCAGCCATTCACTTTTGGTTGGAAGGGGGGCCTCGCATAGATCTTTCCAGCCTCGGTGCTGGCTAATTGCATGTAATGGGAGAAGTGTTATCAGCTGAAATACTTAATTAGCTAAATTCCATTGTGATGCAAAACTGCCACTGACAAATTCATTTATAACAATCACTGACTTAATCAGCACTTGGCCCTGCCATTTATTGTGTGTACAACAGGAGGCTGGGAACCAACTTCAGCCTCATGAGTAGAACTCAGCTTGGCTCCCTCGGCCTAGCAGCGTCTGGCAGCAAGAAGTGTTGCATAAGCCATGAGAGAACGGCACTGACTGTGTGGAAAGAGTCCCCAGCTCCTCCAAGTGGCCAGAGTGAGAAAATGGGTAGAGGGAGAAAGGCTGTTTCGGTTGGGCACCTGGGCGAGATTTTATTTATTTAAAATATTTATATGCTACATTTCTGTCCTATGTACCAAAATGGTATAGACATATTTTAAATAAATCATACAGGCAAGGAGTGTGACATCAAAAGAGACTGCATGACACCCTGTGCCTGAAATGAAGGGAAAGTAGGCAGATTTATTTTGATAGTAGATAAGAAATTAACAGTCCCATCCTTTGGGATCATATCTGCTGGTATATCCCCCAAAGAGTGTTATACTCAAGTGATCAAAATCTGTTGGTGATCTCTGCCCAAAGAGTGTCCGGCTGTCCTCAACCAAAGCCAGGGCCTTTTTGGCCTTGGCTCCAACATGGTGGAGATCCAGACCCTGCGGGATTTAGTGCAGTTCCAGAGGGACTGCAAAACAGAGTTGTTCTGCTGGGCTTATAGTTGAGGGCAGCAACAGATTTCCATCTCTAGCCTCCTGCTCTTCTCTTCTCCTCTCCCCTCCCCCCTTTTTTCCTTCATATCAAACAGATTATAAATCACACACCCCCTTAGATTTTATGCCATCTTTTAACTGTTTTGTTGGATTGTATTTTATTTTATTATATTTACTGGATTTATTTTATTTAGAATTATTAATGTATTAGATTAATATGCTTTATTAACGATGTCACCCACACTGAGCCTGGACACAGGGAGGGCAGGCTATAAATCAAATCAAATTAGAGTAACCCCCTTTCATTGGAATCAACGGGCACAGAAGGGTGTAACTCTGATGTCCCTGTAAGTGGACTGAACAATGAGCTCAGGGTATGAAGGCCAAATGTGACATCTGACCAGGGCTTAATTTCTGTCAGGGCTCAGCCAGTCTCCAAATCAGTTTTGAACCCAGGGTAGAGTCCTTTGTAGTAAGAAAAGCATATCTGACCATGTGCAGAGCACCTTTCCTTCATCAATAAGTAAGTATAGTTTGTTCTCAGCCACGAAGGAGGGAAAAGCAGAGCTTCCAAGGCATATGATGCAATGGCATCCAAGGAGGCTTCAGCCTTGGCGTCTCTCTTTCTGGAAATTAAGCACCTGGTCATGTCTAATTCCATTCTGGGTGGGCCTCATTCACCCCTGACAGGCAACTCTTGGGGGGCTATTCAGGTGGAAGCAATACATCATGACCTATCAATTTCTGAATTGAGTTTGGCAGGTGTGTTATGTCTGGCTCAATTTATACATGACCTCGGCTATATGGATGCTGCTATACAATATTGCTTCCCTGTGGTTAGTTCCCGCATTGGTGGCACTTTCTTTGGTTGCCCACGTAGCCCAAGACTCCAAGAAGCAGATCTGTTGTGACAACCATACTACAGAGAGAAAAATGTGTCAATTTGGGCCCTTGAGGGATTTCTTGGAGAAACAGATTCACATTCAGTGGGTGATTCAGAAGCAGTTAACCATGAGGTTGTTTGGCTTGACGTTCCAGAGGTTTGCTCCAAGCAGGAAGTAAGACAAAGTGAGCAGAGTTTTTGTAAACCTCTTCATGGTTGATGTGTCCTCCCACCCCCTTTGCTGCTCCTGGCCTCGGACTAGCTGGTGGGCACCATTCCAGCACTGCCAGCCAAGACCTTCTACTGGAGCATCTTGGCCCAGGTGTGACGGATGTGAGCTGCAGCTCATGCAGAATCAATGGCATGAAGAGGGCACAGATAATGTAACAGAAGTCTGTCTAAGGTGTGAGACAATTATGAAGGGAACCCATGTGGGTAGGAAAATGCCCATTGCAATGGCAAGAAAATATTTTAGGGATGTCTAATCTTTTTCAAGAAGTCTCTGTGGGCATAATGTTTCACACTCCACTCTTCAGTGAACTGCAGGAAGTTCCAGAACAGCTTTGGGTGCTCTTGTGAGGAACGAATGCTGGAGATTTGTGATGATCTGTTTATTTGCTAGCATACAGGTAGAAGGGGCAGGAAGCAAGCCAATAAAGCACACAGGCAGTGCTTAGCCCCAAAACTCCATCAGCAACAGCAGCACCTGCAGCCTTTCCTCCAGCCTGTTTCTTGCCAGCCCCTTTCCAGAATTCTCACTCTATTTACTTTTCTCCCTACATTCAAGGACAACATCACCTAGGATTGCCAGGTCCTCCCTGGCCACTGGCAGCTGATGGGGGGGGGCAGAGTTGCCAGCTCCAGGTTGGGAAACTCCTGGAGATTTGAGGACAGAGTGAGGACAGAGACCTCCAAAGCATCAGTTTCTCCAGGGAACTGATCTTTGTAGTCTGGAGATGAGCTGTAATTCTGAAGAATCCTCCCCTTAGATCAAAATCCCATCCTTATGTTTAAGCTCCCACCCAAGAAAGTAGCAGTATGACATTCCTACCTGTCCCCACCTTTTCACACAAAGGGCAGTTCAAGTGGACCATCACAGACTAGGCCATGTCAAAAGGTGGACCCTACAAAATCAAAACAGCATTTCCCCCCCAATGCTAAAGGAAAGGGAGCCTGAAAGGATGCTCACTGTTTCTTTTTTTCATGAGGCACAGTTGTTCTGTTAGCAAGATAATTTCAGAATGAGACAAGTGCCGCAATGGCTCATCTTTTATCTGCCAGGACAAATTCAATGCCCCCCCCCAAGATAAATGAATTTAGCATATTTCCAGAACAATCCTAGGCCGAATTATGTCAGTCTAGGGATGCCAGCTTTCAGGTGGGACCTGGGAATCCCCCAGAATTACAACTCATTTCCAGACTGCACAGATCAGTTCCCCTAGTGAAAATGGATGCTCTGGAGGCTGGACTCTATGGTGTTGTACCCCACTGAATTCCCTGTCCTCCCCAGGCTCCACTCCCAAATCTCCACCAGTTTCCCAAACTAGACTGGACACTCCCCCCACCTCATGGCCAGGAGAATGTGGCAACCCTGTTTTCTATGCAGTTAGGCTGGAGTTATTCAGCACAGGATTGCACTATTAGAGCACATACTGTAGGCATCTCTTTGCCCCTCATTAATTTTCTGATAATCTCATCTGGTATAGTCCCCTCTGCATGCTTGCAAAGTAGTGTAGAGCTGCCATCTGCACCCTCTGGGAGTGGACTCAGATGAGTGGGCTTGAGATGGTAGGACTGTGACTCATGGACTCTGTCTCTGGCTCTTGAATAGGTGTGGTGCCTAATGTACTGGAGGCTGACTCAGGACTCCTCCTGGGTTCTGTCTTAGTTCTGGGGGTGTTTGCTCTGCCAAGTTCAGTTACTTGGCTTGTATCTGTTTTGTAAAATACATGCAATGCCTTTTTATGTTGAGGTACAAATGAGAAATAGCTCTAGAGGTAAGCATAGCAAGGAGTATCAGGAGCTCCTCAACAGCAGGGCAGGATTAAAAATGCATTAGCTAGATATGACACCTGGGCTCTTGCTCTGGACATGTGACAGATGTAAAAAGGTGGAGGATGTTCTGTTTCTGATTTTGTTCTTCCATCAGCCCATTCTTTGCCAATGGTGGGATGGGGTTGTGGGATGGCCCTCCTTACTATGTGAAAGAGCCATCAGCTGCATTGCAGGGGAAACATAACACTGCTACATCTGTTCTTCATATCTCCCTTTGTTAAAACCTGTTAAACATGAAGGTCTACCACACAGGGGGTTGGAACAGACACCTGCTCAATTTCTCCTCTGTATTTCTCCTCCACCCCTAGGATCTTGCATTTTTGTGTTTGTTTATTTATATCCCACTATTCTCCACAGCTGGGACTCAAAGAGGCTTGAAACATTGTTTTTCGCTCTTCCATTTTCTCACAACAACCCTGTGAGGTGAGCCAGGCTGAGAGTTTGTGACCAGCCCCATGAGCTCCCATGGTAGAAGTGGAGATTCAAACTTGAGTCTCCCAGGATCCTAGTCCAACACTGTATTCACTGTGCCATGGCAGATCTTCCCCCTTTTTGCTTACATATGTTTCAAGATATTATTGCTTCCTCTTCCGCCCCACTATGATTCAAAGCAGCTTCAGGAGGGCATTTGACAAGGTACTTCAATCTTCTGTGTGCACAGCCCCTTCTGGTAGCTATTTAAAAGTACCTTCCTTCCGGTATATGCAGGGGTCAGTATGTAGCAAGACATTTTAGGCCTAGACAAGGGTGGTAAGACTGCTTCTGGAGTGTACTACTTCATATCGCAAGTGCAGGGTACATGTGATTGAATGCATGTTCCTCTAGTAAAACAAACACACAAAACTAGCATGTCAGGCTGGTAGCCTCCAGATGGGGTATAGGATACTCTTGGAATTGCTACTCATCTTCAGGCTACAGAGATCAGTTTCCTGGAGAAAATGGCAGCTTTGGGAGATGGACTGCAGGGAATCACATTCCTCCTGGGCTTCCTCTCTGACCCAGACATCACTCCCAAAGAAAAGTCCAGGAACTTCCAAAGCCAGAATTGGCAATCCTATGTCAGGAAGAATGTAAAGTTAGAACCCTTTCCCTTAACTGCATTGTGTTTGTCACACAGGGACAGGTATGTGTATTTTCTTTGTCACTGCTACAGCTGCCAACACATAGCAGGATTCCACATAGTTTCTCTGTCCTGGTCCGTCAGCAGGGCTCATCCCCCTCTCACATCACCAACAGGGTTTTTCCAGGTGTGTGTTTTTTAAAAAAACCAGCAATTGAATGTTGTTATAGCAACATTATGTTATAACAATATTTGTAGCATGTTCTATGAATTCCCAGTTTTCATTTTTTTTTAAGTAAGTCTCTAGCACAGGAGTCCCCAACCTTTCTGAGCCTGTTGAGTACATTTGAAATTCTGACACAGTGTGCTGGGCACATTCACAAAATAGCTGCTGCAGGTGGTGGAGGCAGCCACAAAAATGGCTGCCATAGCTTACCTTCAATCACACAGTGAAGATCCTTGTGGTGTAGAGGCAGCTGCTGCCAAAGCAACATTTTTAAAGAATCTGCACAGCCAATCAAATTTCCATTGGCCAATCAGAAGCCTTGCTGAGCAAAAAACCCACCTAAAAATTAGGGTGATATCATCGTGTGGCCTACATCAGGGGGTGACGCTCTAGTTTTTTGGCAAACCGCTATGGTTTTTTGCCTTCAAAACCATAGAGTTTGCCCAAAAAACTAAAGTGTCACCCCCCAACATCGATGGCACAATGATGTCACTTCCAGACAACATCATTGTATGAGGGACATTGTGCAGCAATGTCCCTATTTGAGAGTGGGGTTTCCTGAAGCCCTCAAAAGCAGGGAAAACCCCACTGGGACCTGGGGGCTGGGAACCCTACTAAAAATACTTGGCAGGTGCCAAAAGAGGTGTCAGCAGCCACCATGACACACACCATGTTGGAGACCCCCGCTCTAGCATCTTTCATTGTGTAGGTATGCATTTCACCTTATATCTCTGCATCGAAAGCTGCTGCAGACTTTTTTTAAAAAAAATGAAAGCTGGGAATTTAGAGACCCTCTTACACATATTGTTTGTAACATTATATTGATATAATGATATTCAGTTGCTGATTAAAAACAAAAGAGCCCCCAGTGACAAGGAAAGGAAATTGCTGCTGTGGAGAAAATGGTTGTCATGTGGGTGGGAAATCTGAACTTTCCAACCCACATGGCAGTCATCCAGGCATTTCCTCGTCATTCCCAGATAGGGTTACCACCAGGCAACTGGTAGGAGGTTTGTGTGGGAGGGGAGTATCCCAGAAGAAAAACTAAAAAGAAAAACCAGGCCTCATGTTAGGGTTGCCAACCTTAAGGAGGGGCCTAGAGGTGGCCTGGAATTACATCTAATCTCCAGACTTCAGAGATCAATTCCCTTGGCAAAAATGGCTGGTTTGGAGGGAGGACTGTATGACATTGTGCCCTGCTGAGGTCCCTTCCTGGGTGCCACCCCCCATCTCCAGGAATTTCCCAAGCCAGAGTTGGCAACCCTACCTCATCTACTTATAGGACGTTCTGAGCATACAATTCCTGGTAATTCCTAGAGCTACCCAGAAGAGACAAGGCTTGCTTTAGGAATTGCCAAAAACTCTATCATCAGATTTTCCTGTAAGTAGAAAGGCCTTATTTTTCTTTTTAATTTTTATCTCCAGGATGATTGCCCCCCCCCCCCAATTTGGCCTCGGTTTCCACCCACCAATCAAGTGAGCTTTGGCAGGTAAGGGCCACAATTACCTGGAGGTCTCCTGCTATAAGCAGACAAATGGGAACCCTATTCCCAAAACTTCAGAGCAAAGCAGGTTTGGGAAAGGTCATGGAAAAGCCAAGGAAACATTGGGGCATGCACAAATGAACCCTGATATTGTGGCGAAGCGGGGGACACACACACACACTTTCCAACAGCAACAAAACAGGGTGTATAACCCTTGTGGAAATGACCCTAGCTTTCTGCAAGAAGAGATGGGTGTTATATGGAGAAGCATGTAAGCTCTTTCCTAGAGTCTGAAATTATACAATTGATACACAAAGTTGACCACCCCAATGAAAATAAGCTCCTTGGATCAGACACTTCTGTGACTGGTGATACCACTGCATGCCAGGTGGATTAGTACTCCCACTTCTCTCCTCCAAGGATGCTGTCTCTGCCTGTCTCATGCCAGTCTGTGCTGGTAGCTTGACATGAATATGCCTCGAAACCATTGTTCCTTTTTATTAGGGACATCTGGCTAACACCTTAGGACAGCCAACTAGGAGAATGAATGACCTACACTACATTCCATCTACCAGTCAGATTCACTTCAAAATATTTATATGTCAAAGGCACTCCCGAAGCAACTTACAAAGTCTCAGCAAAAAATACAGCCACACTAAAAACCAAGCAATAAAACCCGGTAATTTACTAGCAACAGGTCAAAACAACACAGCAGCACAATTAAAATATCTTTGCAAACAAACAAAAAAGCTACACAATCCAACAGTTTAGCTGTCAGCCAAAATTAGCTAGAGAAGACAATTTTTGGCCAGCCTCCTGAATGTTAAAAGAAAAGAGGCCAGGCACATTCCACAGGCAAAAGCACTCCACAGTCTTGGGTGCCACCACAGAGAAGGGGCCGTTGTGGGTCATGAACCTCCAAATCCTGCAGCCAAGCATCATGATAACAATGGGACCCTGTGGTGACCTCAGTAACTGGGCAGGCATATATCAGATAAGGTACCCAGGACCACTTAGGCTACAGCGGTCAACCCCAGCACTTTGAACTAAGCTGAAACAAACTGGTGAGCAATAGGGGTTGCCAATTCCAGCTTGAGGAAATTCCTGAAGATTTGCCTGTGGACGATGGAGGCTGGGGAGGGGAAGGAGCTCAGTGGGGATGTGATACCATAGAGTGTACCATGCAAAGCTACCATTTTCTTCAGGGGAACTGATCTCTGTAGTCTGGAAATCAGTTGTAATTCCAGGAGATGTCCAGGCCGTACCTGGAGGTAGCCCTAGTGATCAATGAAGCTGGAACAAAGTATACATAATATGATTATTGAACCGTGTTCCAGACAACAAATGAGTGCCTATAATTTGAGCTAATGTCAGTTATTAGAGCTTTTTAAACGCAGCCCCACATAAAGTGGGATACAGTAATCTAGGCTGGAGAGCACCAGTGCCATCTGCAAGGATGACAACAGGCTGGAATTCAAGCATCCTATGGCTGGATGGCATTTCCCGCAGCCCATGGTCAACTCATATACGGCTGATAAGACTAGGATTGCCAACCTCCAGGTGGCACCCAGAGATCTCCTGCTATTACAACTGATCTCCAGATGACCGAGCGCAGTTCCCCTGGAGAGCAGTTCCCTTGGAGATGACCGAGAGCAGTTCCCCTGCTTTGGAAGGTGGACTCTATGGCATTATACCTTGCTGAGGTTCCTCCCTTCCCAAACCCCACCCTCCCCAGGCTCCACCCCCAAAATCTTCCCAAACCAGCTAAGACACAGTTAACACTGACAAAGTGCAGGCCTTCACTTTGCCTATGAGTTTCCTTTTCCCTAAGGCAGCAAAGGCAAACTCAATGAAGTACCTTATTTTAATTTGTTGAAAGCCATGGGAAACATTAATCCTTGTGAGAACCTGGCTGGCCCAACTAGCCTTTGCTCAGCCCACTTCCCAGTGGCCGAGACACCGGCCGCAGTGTGCCAGCCATAGCTGGTCTTTGGCTGCTGACCCACTGGAGCTCTGCCCAGGTAGAATTGGTGCTTGACAACTCCAGCTGGCACATCCCAGTCCTTTAGTGTTTGCCCAGCTGGATGCCCATCAATGTGGCATTCCAGAGTCATTAGCAATAATGAGCAGGACTTGCTATGCATATATGTTTCAGCTCCCTTATTGATGGTCATGTAGATGCATGGGCTGCACTTCACAGGTGTTCTGTCCTAGACTGGTATTATTATGAATGCACTGTGGGGAAGGTGACTCTGCAAATGTTACAGCCACCTGTTAGTTAGTGCTCATGACAAAATATGTTACTAGTGACAGTAGTTCCTACCAATGTCAAGAGGGCTTTTTAAAATACTTGTAATCACACCCTTTAGAGAAGGAATGTTCACCACTGTAGTGGGAAGCAGTCATCTAGTCCTTTAGATATGGCACATACCAGATCAGTTACTCTTTCTTTCTGCACCACTACCTCACTATTACACAACACAATTTGTCCTTCATACTATCTCCCATTTAGTTTTGCATTGTCCTCCTGAAAAAAGGACCTTACCTGGATAGCCCAGTCTAGCCTGATCTCATCATAATTCAGACACTAAACAGGGTTGGTCCTGGTGAGTATTTTGGATCTGAGAACACCAAGGAAATCAAAGCTTGTGCTGTGGAGACAGGCAATGGCAAACAAACCACCTCTGAAGTCTCTTGCCTTGAAAACTGTACAAGGTTGCCATAAGTCGGCTGCAACCTGATGGCATTTTCCACCACCACCACCACTCTGGAGAAAACACTGGAGCACATTTCCCTTGACCTAGAAAACACTGGTGCACATTCCTCCCTGACCTAGAGAATGGCCTAGAGAACAGTCTCATATGCTTGCAAGGGGTAGTCTACTGCTGGCTCTGGATCAGTACTTACATTCCAGTAAAATGCAAAACTGGTCGTGGCCCAGGAAGACTCTAAATTCAGGACAAGACAACTGAGGATACTTGTGTCTCTTCCTCTCAGTCTATGGTGCACCCTATTCTAGATTAATGTGGATCAATGAGGAAGGGAAGGATCTGTGTGTACAGGATCAGGGGGGGGGGATTTCTTGCTTCTCCCAGTACTACGATTCTAGGCTTAAAATGTATTATGCAAACCAATATATTTATGCAAATATCCTTAATTAGCATCACTTGCTCATTTGGCATACTTTATTCTTAGCCAAATATTTGAGTATTAGGAGCATTTGCAGGGCTTTTTGGCAAAGACTGGGGCAGTGGCAGGGAAAGATGCAAGGGTGGGTGAGTGGCAGTAGGCAACCAAAGTGGAGGCCAACATGAAGGGATCGGTGACCAGGCAGAGAGCAGAAGTCAGGAAGAGGGCAGTGGAGTCGTGTCTCCCCCCCCCCGGGCACATGCTGTGATCCAGAAATGTGTTATGGGTAAGGAACCCTGGAACATCCAGACATTGCCATGCTCCTCTGAGCATGTCCATAGCTCTCCCCATAATGGGGCAGCATATACTTATGTGAATCCTCTGTGTGCATTAGAATGCACAAAAGTCTTTGTCTGAAGATGTCTGCCTCCCCATTTTCAAATATTCTCTCCACTATGAGGGCTAGACATACCTCTTAAAAAAGAGCTGAATGTATCAGAAATCCACATTATGCACCAGACACCATACAAAATTCTATGCACACAACGTAATAAGAGGAGAGATGGCTCTACTTACAGCAGATCACAAACTGAACGGGAGCCAGTAAGTGTCATTTGGGATTGTGCTAAGCAAAGAATCAAGACAGAGTTATAATAATATCACTCTGCTTGGCACTGGATAGATTGCAGGCATAGCATTTTGAGTCCAGTTTCAGCTACCATGATGTAGACAAACTGGAGAAAGTTCAAAGGAGAGTAGCTAAGATGATAAACAGTTTAGAATGCAAGACATATGGGGAAAGGTTGAAGGAATGGAGGATATTCAGCTTAGAGAAAAGAAGATTAAGAACATGATAACTGTCTTCAAATATGTAAAAGGCTGCTACAAAGAAGACGGGAAACAGTTGTTTTCTCTCCTTAGCAAGAGCAGGACAACAGAAAATGGTTTTAAGATGCAGGAAGGTTGATTTTAAGTCAAATATTAAGGGAAATGCCTGACTGTAAGAAATATTGGGCACTTGAAAAGGTTAAAGGAATCAAGGAATCCTTCTCAAGGAAGTCATGGAACTGCCATCACTTGTGAGCTGAGAAGAGAAGCATCAATCAAAGACAGCTTATTGATTTAGGATTGCCAAATGTGTGTCTTTAAAAACCCTTTACCCTAAAATATCCCGGCTGCAATAAACTTGATAAACAGTCCTTATTCCAAAACACCCCCTCCCCACAGCACATATGGAAGACGCCCATCATTCCAGAAGCTTCCTTCTTTTCTAGATGGGGATCTGACACTTCTGTTCTCCTTCAGCATGGACTGCTGACAGTTGTGGTGGGTCAGATGCTGGGTTTACACATGGGATTCAGTTTAAGGACTTTGTTCCTCTCTATGCTATGTGCAGTGAGGAGACGAGGGGTAAATGTTTCCAGTTTGCTGTAGTAGGCTGGCTAAGAGCTGATAGCCAAGCTACAGGTGAAGTTGGGGACCTGTGAATGGATCAGCAGATGTATAATTAGTGGCAAAAAAACCCCACCAGGGACAGTGTGTATAGTGTTTAAAGCAGAGGTGTCAAATTCATTTGTTAGGAGGGCTAGATCTGACATAAATGTCACTTTGTTGGGCCAGGCCATGTGTGCCATAAAATGTAACACAAGCTACTGGAGATATCTCTCCTATATAATAATCCTGTTTTGGAATGGCAAGATTCCATGCACTCCCTCAGCCATTGACCCATCAGCTGCCACTCAAGAGTACTCGTATGCCATTGGCTGGGTGCTGGGTCTGCTCCTCTTCCCCGCCCACTCCTTCAGCCACTGTGCCCTGTCAGAATTACTTTCTCTCTTGACAAAGATGCTTTTCCTGCTTGCTTCCTGTGTGGGTCTTAAACTTTTCCCTCAGTGGCTGTTGGTAGGTGTAACAAAATGGCAGTTACCTGTGTTTGTGAGATGGCTGTGGTTGTTTGTTTAAAATGTTCCCCAAAAAGGTTTAATTGAGCTGCAGTTTCAGAGAGGGTATCACTCACTGGGTTGAATGGGGCTTCCTCATCTGCTGGCCTACAGTTCCCCAGGCCAAAAAGTGAGGGAAAACAGGGACTGTCCCAACGGGTGGGGCGGCATCAATATAGTCTGCAGCCCATCCAGGTAGGAGGCAGTCTTTGTCCCTGGGAGGCAGCAGAAATTCAGCCACTCCACAGTTGGCTGGACTGGGGAATGAATGGAAGTTTCCCTGGCTCTCTTGGGCAGGAGAGAGAGGCTAAAGTACAGCCAGTGGTCAGTCCAAGGAGAGATCCTATCCTGAGCCCACAACCTCCAGAGGTAGAGAGTGTTGTGTGTAGGGAAAGAGGATTGCGTTTAATCCCTGTTGATTTATGCCCAGTTGGTTCACAGTGCGTGCTTACTCCTACAGTGTGTGTGTGTGCTCCATAGCTGTGTAAATAGTTAAATACATTCTTTTATTTGGGCTAATAATCTGTGTTGTGCTCTGACCATATAGTATCCCCTGCTCTGCACAATACCAAAGGGAGGGGGTAGTCCAGAGAAGCAAGGAAAGGCCAGACCCTTGGGTTGCCAACTTTCCAGGAAGCCCCCAAAGATTGAGGATGCCATCGCCAAATATTTTATTTATTTATTTATTTATTTATTTTGAAATTTATACCCCGCCCTATCCGGTAGGGAGATTTGGCCAGAGGGGTCTCACTGTCCCTCTAAAAAGGCAGTGATGATTCCGCGAGTGGTGGCGGCAAACTTAAGGAGTGAGATACGCCCATGGGACAAGGGTGGGAGGCAAACAGCTGAGTTGTAAACTGGAGCCTGTTTCACCACAGTAGGCAACCAAGCTTGGTTCAGACAAAGGAAGGAAATCCTTCACAGGCCTTTGTGAGGAACTCATTGGGGCCATTCCTGACTAGGGTTGCCAGCTCCAGGTAGGGAGATTCCTGGAGGTTTCCCGGTAGTCTATGGAAGCCAGGGTTTGGGGAGGGGAGAGACCTCAGCTGAACAGAATGCCATACAGCTCACCTTCCAAAGCAGTTATTTTCTTGGGGGGGGGAGATATCTGTTGTCTGGAGTTCAGTTGTGATACCTGGTGATCTTCAGGCTCCACCTGGAGGTTGGATAACCTAGGCATAACAGTCAGTGCTTTAGAGCAGGGTCTGTTAGATCCAGGTTCTTGCTGTAGAAGCTGAGTGGGTGATTTTGGACCAGTCACAGACTTTCAGCCTAACCTACCTCACAGGGTTGTTGTGCAAGTCAAAAATGGGAGGGGAGAATGATGTCAGCTGCTTTGGTCCCCACTGCAGAGAAAGACTACTTTTCCTTCTGGGAAACCATTGTTGGCAATCTCCAGGTGAGGGCTGGAGATCACTCAGAATTACAAATGCTCTTCAGATGGCAGAGATCACTTCCCCTGGAGAAAATGGTAGACTCTGTGGTAATCAGGGCTTCAGAGCACGGAAGAGGCTACAGGTGTGTGTGTGGGGGGAAATGGAAAGCTGAAGAGTGAGAAGGAAATAAAGGTAGGTTGATGATTGGCTGGGCAGGAGATAGGGTTGCCAACTCCAGGTGGGAAATCCCTGGAGATTTGAGGGATGGAACCTGGAGAGGGCAAGGTTTGAGGAGGGGTGGGACCTCAGACAGGTACAATGCCATAGACTCCACCCTCCCAACCAGCCATTTCCTCCTGGGTAACGATTGTTGCCATTCTCCAGGTGAGGGCTGGAGATCAATCGAAATTACAACTGCTCTTCAGGTAGCAGAGATCAGTTCCTCTTGAGAAAATGGTGGACTCTGTGTCATTATACCCTGCTGAGGTCACTACAGCACATTAACATTGAGTGCCCAAGGCCTTGGCGCTCTCCCAGAGCCTCTTTCTAGAGTTCATTGTATTTATTTCCACAACAGGCCTTATTCCTAGTAAACTTTATAAAGGTGATTTCAGATATCGAATGGCAATAGCAGGTGAATGACAATAGCAGGCTTGATTGGATTAGGTGTGAGATGCAGAGGGGTAGTAGGCATGGAAATACCAGCATTGGTAATGAGACAGGAAAGCAAGGTCTTAATTCTATCCAGGACGATTCAGTCCAGGAGGATGAAAAGACTAAATGGACATAAGTCTGACATTAGAAACCACAACATTCAGTTGCTGGCCTAAGAGTAGAAGTGCTCTTATGAAGGAATTTCATAGGGAGATTAGAAAGAGAGACTGCTGTACTGTAATTGATAATGAAGCTCAAGACAATGCATCCTTCTGGACTGAATTGAGAGCTAGTTTTCCTGTCTCATTACCAATTATCATTTGGCATCTGAAATCACTCCACTCTCCATGACCAATCCAAGTGTTCTAATTCCTAATCAGGGTCTTTTTGAAAGAAAATAACTCCAGATAAATCCCAAAAGAGGAGGAGCAGCCCGGAGAAGGAAGTGAGTGAGTGACTCGTCTTCATGCCTCTCCTGCACAAAGCAGGAAGAAGCCACAAAGCTGTGAGTGTGTGAGAGATGGCGGGGGGAGAGGGGGGAGGCAAGAGGCAGTAAACTGGAAGCAAAAAGCCACTGAGGGAGCTGGGGAAAAAGCAAGCTATGGTGCAACTGCAGTAGCAGCCCTGGAAAGGAAGCAGAAGGAATTTGCTTGTGGACCAGATTTGAGCCCTGTGCAGGCCAGATCTGGCACATGGGCCGCATGTTTGACACCCCTGGTTTAAAGTAACAAACTAGGAGCTGGAAGCCCCAGTTTCAAATTTGCTGTCAGATGCAGTCGCCCATCTGTAATGAGGGCTAGCCCATTCTCATCAGATCTTGGAAGCTAAGCAGGGTCAGTTGTGGTTAATAATTGGATGGTAGACCACCAAGGAAGTCCAGGGTTGCTACACCGAGGCAGGCAATGGCAAAGTACATGTAAAATCTCTTGCTCTGAAAACCTGATGGGGTCACCATAAATCAGCCTCAACTTGATGGCCAGTAGTATTATATGGGACTGTTATAAAGATGACAAGGTAACATGGTAACCACTTTGAACACTCAACAGCGCAAGTGCTATATAAATGCTTATTAAGTTCTACTAGTTCCAGTTTTGAGAGGAACCCAGCAGACAAAAACTACCATCCCTTCCCACCCCCACCATTTAATGGCTTACCTCAAAGCCAGTGAGTAAGAGAAACGAAATCAGGGGCCCAAGACTCAAAAGAGCTGCTGTTGGTTTGAAGGTCGATTGAGCAATGGCTGAACAGTGTAGAACAACTTGACATGTTCCTACATTGTCTTCCTTGTGACCCAACACGTTTCACAAGGGAGATGTCTATAAGCAGGAAGCCAACATAAGGAGCAGAAGAGCTGGGTCATATAGTAGCTCTGAGTATGAATGCATGCAGACGGGGCAGACTAGGAAGTGAAAATGGCCCCTGAAGCAAGCTGAACGGAGTGGTTTCTGTAGAGCTACAAGCCAGCACTGCAGAGATCACTCAGCTTAGTGGTGCAACTGATGGCGAGTATTAACTTGCCCGTTGCTTCCTTCTGAAAACTGGCAGCAGAGTGGGAAAGGCAACTGGTGAACTGACACTAATTACCATTGCCAATGAAGGGTCTGATTCAAGTGACCCCCGAGACTCTGACAGAGTTGCTAGATCTTGGTTATGCTTGCTCCTGGGCCCCAGTGACCCACTGGCAATTTGCTTGTAAATTAAACGGCCAGTCTGCCCCTGCGTGTATGCAGTTTGCGATAGGCCATGCTGTCTTGTGGTCGATGAAACCACCAAAGAATCTCTCATGCTGATCCCCCCCCTCCATAAACACACTGGACAAAAGCAGCCTTCTCTGGAAAGTCCTAATGCAACCAATAGGCCCTCGAAAGGCTGGAGAAATCCCAGCCACACCCCTCTTCCTAATGACTCCAGTGCACTGACAGAACCCTGCAAGGCATCATGGATGGCTGCGTGTGTTTGATTCTGGCAGAGATGAAAGGTTCCCAGAAAGTCCAGCCCAGCTGCAGGGCTGGTTGTGCTCTCTACTCACCCTCAAGCTTTCAAGGTGAAGCAGCAGCAGGGGGGAATACAGAATTGCCTCTTGCGGTACAGGCTGTTTATTCCCAGAGTTGCCTTTTCATCTTTCCACCCTTCCACAGCCTTCTGCCCAGGCTGGGATCCAGTCCCTTACTAGGGATTTCTCCTTCTGTCTGTCTATGTGTAGCCACAGCACATTCCTTTGTAGCAGGGAGGGAGGGATATAATGCTGCATGTTGATCTGTACTCAGATTCTGCAGCCAGTTGCCCAGTTCCCCCCATCAGTCACAGATAACTGTATAACCCCTCCTCTGCTGCTGCTTTTTGGGTGTGATTTAACCTGCCATGGACATACAGGATTTAAATCCACCTAGCCACCACTGGGATTTGCATTTTTGTAGCTCAATTTGTAAAGCTGTGGGGAAGTTTCCCCCCAAAATTTAAAACATATGAAGACAAAAACTCTGATTTAATCCTCTACTCAGCTGTAAGGTGCCTCCCCTTCTTCCCCTCCAGTAGCCAAACAGTCATCAAAAGGCTGCTCTTGTGACTTTCAGAGCATCTCTCTTTTTTGTATTTTGTGCATATGTTTGTGTGTGTATGCTTGTGAGCCTGGAAGTCATGGTGACTTCTGGCAACCCCTAGTGGGGCTAGGACATTTCAGAGAGGTGGCTTGATATTGCCTGCCTCTGTGTCCTGGCCCTGGTATTCCTTGGAGGTGTCCCATCCAAGTACTTGCCAGTGCTGGCCCAGCTTAGCTTCCAAGATCTGACAAGATCGGGCTTGGCTGGGCTATCCAGGCCAGGGCTCAAAGCATCTGGATCTGAGGAACTACTGTGGAGCTGTGATTAGAGCACCGGGCAAGGTGTGAGGGGAGTCTAGGGCTGACTACCTCTGGATGGGGCCTGGAGAGCTCCTGGAATTACCACTGATCTCCAGACTGCAGAGACCAGCTCCCCTGGGGAAAAACCAGCTGCTTTTGGAGGTTGGACTGTGTGGCGTCATACTCCACTGAGGTCCCTCCCCTCCCTCTGCAACAATATCATACTTCAATAACACACCAAAAATGAAGATTGTTTGGTATGGGGAAAAGAACCACAAAAGCTTTGGGGAAAGGGTGACATTCTTCTTGTCAAGACCTAGTTCATCTGGAAACTGGCAGCACCTGCAGGAGGGCATGGCTAGCTACAACAGCAGAGGAATTCCTGCAACACCGTAGCCAAGCCCCCAAATGCACTTCCCCGACTTTTAACCTTGACAGGAACTACCACGAGCTAGCCTGGTCTGGGGCTTCTCCTTCTTGCTGTCTTTAGCTGGGTCAAATTGCCCACCAGGATAAAAGAGTATTGGGAATGATTTCACATAATGATTTTTTACAAAAGAAATAACCACTACCACGATCTCACGCAATCACTCGGGGGGGGGGGAGGATCTCAGCCAGCCCCAATTCGTCTCATCTATAGGCACTGATTTATTTGCATGCGCGTACACACACATCGCTCGCGTAAAGAGAACCGCTCTCACGCTATAAAAATATCACCGATCACCGACGCACGCTCAAAACTACAGCCGTAGGCACTCGCGAGCTCTAAAAACACGCAGGCCTACCGCGGGGGGAGGGGTGTCTGGCTTTCCAAGCTCCGCCCACCCAAAGACTGGCCCCAACCTCCCCCCCTTTCTTCCCTGAAGGGTTAACACCAAAGTTTCCTCGTTTAGGAAGCGCCATCAGAAGCAATTATTGCTTTAATTACCTGCTGTCGGCGCGGGCCAGGGAGGTTGTAAAGTGTGCTAAAATCTTTCATTGTAATGGAGTGCCAGCCCCGCGGCGGGGACTCGATTTATACCGCTCCAGATGGTATCTTTAACTCCGCCGTGAAAACCCGCTGACTCTAAAGGGGCCCCCCGGGAGTGGGGGGAGGGGCGGGCCAGCTCTTGGCGAGGGGTGGCCCCTGTACATGGCAGAGGCCGTGGCCTCCGAATAAGAAGACCTGAAGCTGTAGCGAAGGGGTGGGGGAGAGAAAAGGACAAGGAGGAAGAACTCAAATCTATGTTGCCAATGCTGACTTTCCAACTCCTTCCTTTTTCCTTAACTCCAGCTACATATATGATAAGAACATAAGAGAAGCCAATGTTGGATCAGGCCAATGGCCCATCCAGTCCAACACTCTGTCACATAGTGGCCAAAAATACCAGGTGCCATCAGGAGGTCCATCAGTGGGGCCAGGACACTCAAAGCCCTCCCACTGTTGCCCCCCTGCACCAAGAATACAATGCATCACTTGCTCCAGGCTGAGAGTTCCTATCTATAAAGGTAAAGGTTCCCTTGCTCGAAAGTCAGTCGAATCTGACTCTAGGGTTGCGGTGCTCATCTCCATTTCCAAGCCAAAGAGCCAGTGCTGTCCGAAGACGTTTCCGTGGTCATGTGGCCGACATGACTAAACACCAAGGCACACGGAACGCTGTTACCTTCCCACCGAAGTGGTACCTATTTATCTATTTGCAATTTCTTGCTTTTGAACTGCTAGGTTGGCAGGAGCTGGAACTAGAGACGGGCGCTCACTCCGTCATGCGGCACACTCAGGTCTCAAACTGCTGAACTACTGACCTTCCACAGCCTGCAGTTCAGTGTCTTAACCACTTGAGCCACCGCAGCTCCTTCCTATCTATACCTTGAGGCTAATAGCCATTGATGGATCTATGATGCCTCAACACTAGTTAATCATTGATGAGGAAAATCCACTTTTCATATGCTCAGAATTATTCCTTTATTATTCAGTCAGCTGCCAGGCTGAGCCCTGCACCACAAGTATGTCCTGGGGTTATCCTTTGACATTATTGTTAAAACTGGAATCTGAAAACTAATGACAGAATCTTTAAACAGGGGACTTTGATGCACAAAAGTATTGGGCAGTACAAAGAGCACTCTCCCTTAAGTATCACCCAAAGGTTTGTCTACAACACCTGCTACATAGGTGCATTGGCGCAATACCTGCAAACAGGCAATTGGTTCTGTTGGTACATACCAGAAATTCGGGATAAGTAAGCAGGATGTATCGTAGTAGGCAAGGTCTCTTTAGTTCATATGCCCCTTGTTCAGGTAGCTGTGAAGCCTCAAGAAATGTGCGCACACACAAATTCTGATCCTTCTAGGATTCTGTGGAGCAGCAGGAGTTGTAGCTGTGAGTACAGAAATATAGGGCTGGCCCATCAGAAAATGCCCCCTTCCTTCTAGTGATCCTGGCAACCTTTTCGTAAATTGTATGAGCTAAATTCCCCTTACCAGTGCGCAAGATATGCAGGATAAACTGCTTCACAAAATGACCAAGTGTATTTTACTAAATAGGTATGCATTAAACCATTTCTGGCCATATTAAAAAAATAACCATTGGAAATATGAATTGGAAAGCTACAGGTCTTGCTACACTACAAATCTAAATGTGGACTATCTCTCATGATGGACTCTTTGCTCACTTGAGACTTATCAAAAATAGATAAATTGGTAAAGTGCTTTATTTTCATTGACCAACCTCTCTTGATGTAAGAACATGCAATTTCTTAAGCGCAAAGAACTTCCCCTTAGAAGGATCTTTTTCCTGCCTCAGTTCAGCTCTCTGATGGGAGAGTTCTGGGCAGCTCAAAAGCTTACATACAGTAACGTAAGTCAATCATACTAAAACAGACCATTTTATGTATTCTGTAATCTGTAGGGGGAGCGGGGAACACAAGTAATTACATAAAAATCCCTACTTCACTAGCAGGCACATTACCTGGTGTTGTCAGTCATCATTTATCCATTTTAAAGCTCCCCCCCCCGTAGAGGCTGGTCCAGTACCTTCCTCCTAGGAAACTCAGCTCCTGAAGACTTGGATCCACTCTGTGGGTTTATTATTTGTGAATCATTATTATCAAAGAATAGTGGCATCTTCTCTAATCCATTCTTTATAAATAGGTTTCCACAGATCTTTTTTAGCTTTAAGATGTAGTTACTGAGGATTCATAAATTACTTTTTGAAGCTAGTGGCTATGTTATCTTTGTGCCTTCAGATTCCGTTAAAAAAACTGAAAAGTATCAGACAATGCAATTTTCCATGTAACTGTGTCCCTGCTTTAGCAACTACAGCAAATGCCACCCAATAAACAATTTCCCCATCAACACCAATAAACAGCTATCCATTTTTTTTTTTTTAGTTTCTGGCAGATGCTGCTATTTTCCAAAATCCCCCTTCAACTAAAATATGAGCAGTTGCTTTCGGAGAGCTGTTAGTTCTGTGTCAGAGTAATATCTGACTGTTTTGACATTACTTAAAAAAAGAAACTACAAAAATTCTTCTACCCATCACTGTTTCCCCCCCACTCACTACATACTAGGTGTAAGTAGAGAAACCTAACACAGAAATATTTACAACATAGTCAGAAACCCTGGCTGACAGTGTAACCCTAAACAGAATTTCACCCTACCAAGCCCACTGGATGCATGTGACTTCAAAGACTGTAACTGTGTTTAAGATTGCTCTGTTAGTATTTTGAGAACATACTTCATCTCCCCCTGTCTCAAAATAGAGAACCTTAACGTTTACTTTGTGCTAGAAGGACTCAGTCCCAGAATCTTTTTTCAATGCCTGGACCGGTGGACACGGGAGAAAATTATAAAGCAAAGTGCCTCTGAGCATGTGCAGAGTGCCTCTCCCTACCCTCCCTGTCACCACATGACTCCCTTTGCTCAGATGGCTTGACTTCCAGAGAGAGCTCATCGAGGGCGGGGGAGAGACTGTCTTTTCCGAAATTAAGCACCAATCGAAGTTCTTCTTAATTAAAATCTTTTAAAAAGAAAAATACCCACGGGGACACACTCACTTTCCTGTGTATAGAAGGCCTCTCCGATGTTAAACCCGCAGCCCTCCCGGGCTGGCGAAGCCGGCTACCCCGCCCCCTGGCTGGCAGACGGAGGGCTGCACTCGCTTCCCGGCCAGAGCTCAGCGGCGTTTGCCTTCCACCCCATCACTCTTCCGCTGCCTGACACTCCAGCGCGCTAATAGATTCCCCCGTGCTTGTTAGGGGGCAATTAATTAAAGCGTCTCGCCAGCAGGGCTGTCCCCGCGAGGGTGCTAGAGGGAATGGAAAGCGCCGGGCTACGTGGAGGAAAGCGCGCCAGAGAGCTGGGGCAGGGAGAGGGAAATTGGGGACTGAGTGGCAGCCTCCGTTCCTCCCTCCCCTCCCAGTCCCTGGGGAGGCTCCGGCTGCGCTAATGGGCTTCCCAGCTCCAGTATCGCCGCTGCCTTCTACCTGTCTGTGCACATTCGCGTCAGCCCGTTTCCCTAAGTTGCGCGGGGGGGGGCTGCTGCTGCTGCTGGGTTTTTCTTTTCGCAAGTGGCACCGGAATCTTGCTGAGTCTCCAGTTCCCAGGAAACTGCGAGACTCTCCCGTTGACTTCAAATATTTTTGGAAATCGACCTGGCAAGGAGCGACTTGCTTAATAATTCAACAAGGGGCGGGGTGGGAAGAGAAGAGAAGCATCTTTCAGGGGCTGGAGCGAGCTGCTCCTCCGTTTGTGCCCGCCCGCTGAGGCGGCGTGTGGGGCTTGCGATGTCAGGATGCATTTGGGCGGCCCCACTGAACTGAGCGGTCCCGCCTTGGCAGGCCGGCAGGCAGGAGGCGAGAAAAGCAAAGCGGAGGAAAGATCGACGGCCGGGCGCAGGCAGCAACGCTTCGCACTTGCTCGTCTGATCTCTCGCAAAAAGCTCCTCCTCCAGCTGCGGACTCTCTCTGAGGCTGATCGGCGCCGCTTAAAGTCTCCGAACAGCAGGAGGCCAAACCAGGCTGCGCCGGCCAAGGATCACTTCCCCTTTTTTCTTCCCGCTTTCACTACAGAGCCATGTGGAAACATGGCGCAGTGCAGCCACGTGCACGTCTAGACTGAGGGCCATTTGTTCTCAGGGGTGGCTGGGGGGCGGGGTCAGGACCGTGTAGAGTGGGAGCCATCTCTTGCACCAGAGACCAAGTCTCTCTCTCTCTTTCTCTTTTCTTGGACACAAATCACTAAGGGCAATCAAGAAGGCAACCAGACAGGCACTTCCTGTTGCCATAGGTAGGCCTAAGGAAACTCTGTTGCAGCCTCAGAAAACTCTCTGGTGGGAAAGCCAGCATGTTTTGCACCTTTTCCTCGCCTGTAATAGTTTGTTATAGGTTTGTATTGAAAATGCTGATACAGCATGATTGAGCCCTGAATCTCTTGGACTGCCCCCTAACATCCATCTACAACAGTTGTTTCCCAACCATTGCAGAAAATGGAAGGAGCTCCCACAATGGAAATAGGGCCCAGTGTTAAAGTGGACAGGAAACAGAGCTTGATGTTATAGGTGAAAGTGGGCAGGGGAACATGTTGCTCTGGGGGAGTGGAGACTCCATATAGAACTTTCCCAGAGGTGTGTGTGCGTTACTTATCCTGACTTACCTCCAGGGAGTTCACGGTGGTATTATGAAGTTTATCCTGTTACAGCAACCCTATTGTAGGACAGGTTGGGTTGAGACTTATAGCTGAGCAGGGATTTGGACCAGTTTGGTGTAGTGGTTAAGAGCACAGACTTTAATCTGGGAGAACCGGGTTTGATTCCCCACTTCTCCACATGCAGCTGCTGGTGTGACCTTGGGTCAGTCATAAATTCTCTCAGAGCTGTTATCTCCCAGGCAGTTCATGAAAGAGCTCTCTCAGCCTCACCTACCTCACAGGGTGTCTGTTGTGGGGAGGGGAAGGGAAAGGAGATTGTAAGCCTCTCTGAGACTCCTTCAGGTAGTAAAGGGTGGGGTATAAATCCAATCTCTCCTCCTCCTTCTCCTGGCAGATCTCAAACACTGTTACATCATATTGTATCCACAGGCATGGGAAGGCCAGTGACAGCAGGAAGGAGTGAACAGGAATCCTGTAGACTAGGAGTTAAGAGAAGGCAGATGACCAGGGTCCCACTGGTGGACCTCCTGATGGCACCTGGTATTTTTGGCCACTGTGTGGCACAGCGTGTTGGACTTGATGGGCCATTGGCCTGAGCCAACATTGGCTTCTCTTATGTTCTTAGGTCCGGGCCCCAGTAAGAATTGCACAAAGGAAAGGAACAAGCTGGCAACTTTAGCAAAGGATGCCCACCTGGATGTGTCTGGGGAATATTGAAAAGGGCTCCACAAACCAACCAGGGAAGGAGAAATTAGCAAAGAGATGATGATATTGGGGGGAGGGGTCAACAAGGCCAAAAAAACTCATAGGGTTTGGTAGCAACATTGGGCTTCTTACAGGTATAAGGCATCTTCCAGTGCTGAGATTCTGTCCATGTACAGCAATATTGTTCCAAGGGCCTCAAAGTGTTTGCACAGGCTAACAAGTATATATTTTGGTGAATGACAGAGCAATAGTAGACTTATCGCAGGACAAATAATTTATTTAGTAACCCCCATTCTGAGTAAGTGCCTAATGCACTTGCTTTCTTGAGCATGACTGGCATTAGGACAGTCATATCTGTAACTCATGCTTCAGGTGGTGGTTAGCCTGAATGTGTTTGCCTGTTTTCTGTCTCTTGGAGTATCTTTTGTCATATGTTCATATATTCTTTGTCTCCCCTTGTGTACACTTTATGGCTTTCCCCTTTCAGTATGTGTTTTAATGGCCTTTTCCATCAGCAGTACTTTACTTCCTGTTTTTTAAGTGGGTAGTACCCAGAAGAGTATGGGCTACAAGGTCCATGCTGTGTTACATTCATTTCCAGAACCACTGTGGATTTCTATAGTTGTGCTCCTTGAAAATTTGGTATGTTATGGGTGCATGGATGGGGGAGGCTTTGAATTTGTTTTTCACATCACCACAAGAATACTACTTACAAGTCCTGGTGGGTTTCTTTCTTTTCAGTCAGGTAGCTCTTTCCATGCAGTTTTTCAGAATTTTCTGAAGCGTCAAATGCCACATGTCATCCCACGGGCTTTTAGGGTGTTGCTTCCTTACTTGTTACCTGGCTTTGTCAGCTCATGTGCCATTGCACCAGGGGAATCAATTTCAAGACGATCAATATAGATTGTGAACTTCAGCTGGGAACAGCTCCCTTCATCCATCCACTGTTGGCTCCTACAAACTGGTGCCTGCACAGTTTTCTGCATTCTCAATTGTGCTTTAATGATGAACTGCAAACAGATTGAACCAAGCTCCACAGAGGGATGGCTTGGAAGCTTCTTTGCCTGGTGCTCAGCCAGCATGCCTGAGCCATAACCTAAAGGGACATCCCCTCTGTGTACTCTTGGCTGGACTCGCTGTGTGTGTCCAGTTGGCTGCCTCCATTGACACTGGAGCTGTTGTGTGCCGGGGATCTGGAGGGCTCAGCAAGCCACTTAGTGGACAATAGCCCAGTCACACAGATACAGTGTGGAGATGCATGCTGCCAGCCCCAATGAGCCTGTTGGGGACAATAGCCCTCCAGTTAAGATCCATGCCAGACAGGCCTCTTTCTCTCAGTGAAAATGTTTTTTCTTCCTTTGTCAACAGACTCCAGACAGTTTCAGAGCACAACAGAAAGGGCTGGAGTCTTAAATAAAGATTGCTCCAGAGAGCGCACTTGGAACATGGAAGTAGCTCATTCACCAGCTTAAACCTCAGTTATGCAGACTGAGGCTAAGAGTTCCATAGGAGCAGGCATGGAGCAACCTCAGCACCATGGAGAGCTCAGAGTGCAACTAATGGCACAAACAAGTACAAGGCAGTTCTGTATCAGCGCACTGTACAGGTGGCTATATATAGCATTGAAGGTGGTTTAGGTGAATGAGGAGGCTGTGAAAGTTCAGATCTGTTGTAGCTTAAAATTCATTGATGACAATCAGTGTGGCAGTGTAGAAACCTTACAGAGCTCTTCAGAAGTCAGTGAACCCTTTCACACTCTTCTGTCCATGCTCACCCGCCCATCCCCGACAAGAGAAATCATAATTTCAAGCAGTCAAGGATGATTCTAGGAGATTGAACCAAGTGTTGCTGCATATGTGATGAATGAAGAGCAGTCAGAATGCATTGTTTAAAGGAAGGCATTGATGTTAGGCACAGCATCCTGAAAATCTAAGGTTTATTTTTTAAATCGTCAAGTTTCTAGCTCTTAAGCCTGGAGGGGTAGGTTTGAAAGTATATGAGTGATGCTTTGTGAACTCTGAGAAATTAGTGGAAGGTTTCATGTCTTCAGAGAGTAAAGTAAGGTTTCATTGCCCTGTATAGCTCCTTGCATCTCCTCATGACCAGGAGCAGCAGAATAAATGATGTAAAATAAGCAAGTAGATCCAAATTGTGGATCCACTGGCATACATTGCAAAATCCAGCATTTCTAGGTACAGAGGTAGGGGTATCATGGGCTAGACATTTGAGTGCTTCTCCCACATACCCGTAGCATCCATTTTTTGAAAACGTGCACACTATGTACACCCTTGCCTATGAACTACATGGTGGGGTGATGAATAGGTATTTTGCTGCCATGACAATGTGTTACTACTTGGAAGGTCTCCCCTGGGAAATTAAAAAAAAGATGCTATTTTGCTTATATGGCCTTGTAACACAGACAGCGTCCCCTCTCTCTGGGCCTGAGTGATGGCAACCTGGGTGTTAGGGAATAGCAGGATCCATTTGCTGACAGATGCTCTACTCCTCCCCCTCCATCCAGACCAACCCCCCTTGCTGGCTCCTAGGGCAGGGATGATTGGTAGTATCCCCTTTTACTCGTCTTATCAAAAGTCGCGTACGAGGAAGTGTCTGTCCATTCATAAACGGAACACTCCCGCAGTGCTTAATTAGGCTCAGCAGCCGAGGCTAGCGGTGTGTTCCAAGCCTGATCTTTTGTTAACAAAGTCTGAGGGGACAGTAACTGTGGAGTGAGTGATGGCCACATGCCTTCGGGTTATGGAATTTGGACATGCTGCCGCTGCCACCATCATCATCAGGGACAGGCTTTAGAGGAGCCAGAGAGCCTGTTCTCCTTTGAACAGTTAAAACACTGCATCTGTAATGTCACTGTCCTCTCCTACCACATCACTGTGGACAGATGCAGCAGCCCCACCAAACACCGCTGGGGCTGGATGAAAGGGGAGGGGAGGAGAGGAGCTTTTGCTGAGTAGTAGAACTTGTTCTTCCTTCATGCCCAAATTACCATCACTTTGTCCCAGAGCGAATGGAAGCACAGCAGTGATCTGGAAAAGAGAGGAAGGTGGGACATGCAGTGGCTTAACCAGTCTTTTCTTAACCTGTGTTGCCATTGTCCTGTGAAAGGGTGTGTTGTGTGCCCACATTGTGGCACACTGATGTGCGTACATGCCAATAGTCCCAGAGCATTATGGCAAAAGAAAAACAGAAAGCTTCTTCTGCTATCTAGGCCAGATCACAGTTACATGCAGAGCAGCATTACCAGGGTGTCACTTGCAGCAGAAAGGGCTTGATAAATGGCCTGTGTCAGAGTCACTCAGCTCCATGTGCTAACATTGTCACCAAAGTGGACATGTTAGCCCAGGATGCTAATCTCACCCATCGGAATAAAGCCCAGCACACTGCCGGGGCCTGTCTGCTCCCAGCAGCCTCACATGTCAGGATCTTTGGGCTGCAAACTTCATCTTTCTTCCTCCTGTTGAAATATGAAGCTTATCAGAGCTTGCTTAGGAAAAATCCCAGAAGGCTATTGTTGGTGAGCTCTGACCACACAGACTTAACAGCCCTTTGTGTTCTCAAGCCAGAGGTGGCTGGCAACCAGTTTGTGCAAAGCTTGCTTTGTTGACAACTCTATATGTGTTTGGGATTTCAGGTCTGGTTTCTACCTGGGTCAGTTGGCATTGCCAGAGTTCTTTGCTGTCTTGGAGAGGAAGGCAGTCTGTTAAGAACTTCCCACCACAGCACTAGGGTAGTCTGCTCACATTCCTTGATTTTAGCTCACATGAACAGATAAGTCAATGAACTCACCCACTGCTTTCCAGTATCCATCCTGGCTCCTCATGCGTATGGTACTTCTTTAGATGGTACTTGGCTCCACACAGACAGTATTCTCTGGTTTATACCCATTGTGGGAAGGAAGAGAGAAAAGTAAAGAATCAGTCTAACTCAGTGCTGGCTTTGGAACATGAACAGAGTAACAGCTAGATTTTCAGGCCAGATTTTCTTGGAAGAGACCTGTCGGGAGATTTGGGTGATGGCTTAGAGTAATATGAGAAAGGAATTTCAGTTCTGCCCTGACCAGAATGGCCCAAGTAGCCCACTCTCACCAGATCTCAGAAGCTGATCAGCATCAGCCCTGGTAAGTATTTGGATGAGAGACCTCCAAGGAATTCCAGGGTCTCTAAATAGAGGAAGGCAATAGCAAACCACCTCTGTCAGTCTCTTGCCTTGAACAGTCTAGGGGATCGTAGAACACCAGGTGTGTTTCTAGAATAATGACTATGCATGAAATGTTTCTACATAATTTAGCTAAAGATGTGTTTCCATATCCGGAGTTCCCATGGATCTGGTTCTAGAATTTAGCATAACATAATGGCTAAAGGCCTAACTATACATTGCATCATCCCCAGAGATGCCCCTGGGTTGAACAGAGAGATGTATTCATAACCTCTATGCTTCTCAAGTATGTGTGGGCCCAGTTTGGATAAGAAACATGGCACATGGAGGGGGGGGGTCTTAGACCTCCCCCACAGATACCATTTCTCTGAGCTCAGAGGAGGGCCCTAGAGGATGCTGTTTGCCCACCTGGAAGCTGCTTGTGTCTTGTTGATGCACCTGGTACATTTCCATAATAGCATGGAACTTCAGAGCATGCCTCCCCACCCAACCCAAGGCCATCTCTGGGGGGAACATAATGTATAGTTAGACCAGAGAATCTGACCAATGAGCATGGAAATCCCTGGACCAAATCTTGCCCCTGATGTGAACTCCCTAGGAGGTCTTTGGCCAGCCACACACTCAGCTGAAGCTCGCTATGGGGATTATAAAGACAATGATACTGGCCCATTTTACATTGTTGTAAAAGCTTTTGAAATCAAGACTGAGAAATGCCTCGGACTCTCCAAATGATCCTCTGTAGGGGAGAGGTGGCTCTACAGAGCTGTGGATGGAAGGGACTAATGGCTGCGGAGGGGGGGGCACTGTACAAAAGGAAGTGTGGAGAGACAGCTGCCCTGATCTGCTGAGGGCAAAGGGTGCCAGGGGTCCCATGCAAGCACTAGTGGGCGGTGGGGACCTTTTCGTGGGGCAGAGAGGACATCACTATTGGGCCAGGGTGATGGCTGTGTTAGATGAATGTGCATCTGGTTTGTTAACTCTCATGGATGCAGCTCAGTGGGGCCCAGCTGGTGTAAAGTAATAAGCCAAGGCAGCCTCTGGGTCTGGAGCACATCCATCCATCACCCTTGCTCTCCCTCAGCCTCCCGGCCCCTTCCAAATGCTTAACATTGGCTCTCTGAGATCTGGCTGCCGTGCCGGCTGGCGTCGAGGTTCTGAGGTTCTACAGCAACACTGATGGCATTGTGTTTTCTGTCTGAACTGTTGCTATGCACCACACACACACACACACACACACACACACACACACACACCAGTTCCATTAGCTCAACCATTCATTGTGGCTTGGTGAGTTGTTTGACCTTACCTGTCTTTCACTTGCCCTTCTGTGGGAGGAGACAGGAGCATTCCAAGAAAGGAAACAGCCATCCCTCTTCAGCAGCCAGGGGGAGCTTGTTCCAGAGGCTCTCACCGACACCCCACATCTCCCCCCTCCCACCATCATAGGGACAATCCATATCCTTTGCTAGTCAAGGGATCTGAATTTCCATCAGAAGAATTCTCTCTGTGTGTGTGTATCTTTGCATGGACGTGTGTGCGCCTGGCAGTGGCCTCCCACAGTGTGCAACTGCACATAATATTCATGCCTCTCACAATGCATCCATTTCCCTAAATGAGCTCACACTCTGGTTGGCAGTTCCTTCCCCCTGTCAGGGCTGTAATAACTAACCAGGCTGGGAAGAGGTGAGCTTTCTGATACATGTCTCCTTTGCGCAGATACATAACATTACCATAGACAGAAATAGCCATGTTGAGCAGCACCTGAAGTCTCTGGCAGACCTGGGGCAGCGATTCCTTTGCCTTCAGTAGGGCACAAGCTGAGTCCTTGGATCTTGGATGAGCCTCTCCATTGATCTGAATCCTGGACTTGTACCCTGCATGAACACGAGGTTCAGCATAGCACCCACAATACTTACATCTTGTCCAGTCTTCCATAGAATTAGTGGGTGGAAGGTTCTTATTAACACCATGGCATTAAGGTGAGCTGATTCAGAGAAGTGCAGGCATTCAGGGGAGGGGGGTGAGCAGTGAGTCATCCTTCTCCATGTACCTGGTCTGTCCCTCTGCAATACAGCCACCTCTCTTATGAGCAACCCAGAGACACAAGCCAAGGGCACAAATGACATCCTTCTGGTTCATTTTCCCTGGCAAGATGAACAGCAGGAGGAGGGGTGGTGCCAGCTGAACCCTGAGGTGGTGACTCTGTGACAGCTTCCTCATCAGGGTGGCAGACAAAACCACATGCTGGCTCAGATCAAGAGGCCTCCAATCCAGATTTCATTCTAGAGCTAACCAATAGACTACCAAACTGCCAGCTCAAGAACAGGCAGAAGGCCAGGGAGACCACTGCTTCAGAAGGAGAGGCACAGAAGTTTTGGATTCTCTGGTTTTAGTAGAGCCAGCAATCACTATTAATGTAGCCTAGTGCACTAGGCATTCCCATGCAGTGGAGCTTAGGTACTGAGTATGCTAGCAGCTTTACAAAGTTACACAGAGCCAGTAGGCAGATTCAAAACTAATAAGGGTTCTTTATTATATGGAATTCCATTCTAGACAGTCTAGATGAGAGACAGAGATAGAATCTACTCTAACTACCTAGAATGGGTATGGATATAGGGAAGAGTGCCCCTGCATCCATTGTTCAAAGATGGAGATAAACATGCTCCTTTTTGTGTGTGAGAGGGTGAGGTGTCGGAAGGATGGAAACTCATCCCTAAGAACAGCATTCTACTTCAAAGGGGATAGGATCAGATAACAGGAAGGAAAGGATGCTGTGTGTGTCCTGACCTGACTATCTGACTAAATCTGTGGTGGTGACCTCCTGAAGACTGAGGCAAAGGGACAGCACCAAATCCTTCTCCTCCAGCAAGAAGAAAGGAGGAGACTGGTAAGCTGGAGAGACAAGCTAGGCACTTGAAGGGAGAGCCGCTGACTCCCCAAAATGACCTGCTGGTCTCTGTAATTGGTGAGTCACTTTGAACCCAGGAAAGGCCCCAAGGTGCAGCAAGAGATGGGGACTGGGCTTAGCTGTGTTCTTGCCCTGTGAGATTTGTCAGTCATGTGAGCCAATAAATGGTCCTTTGGGAGAACTGAAAGGACACAAGTCTGGAACAGGAATACAGAAAGGCACAGAAGGTGAAGAAAGACTGGATGAGAAGCATGGAGTGAATACACATTATCTAATGGACAAAGATGGTAGACTTTGGGCTATCGAATGGCTGGAAGTTAACATTAACCACTGCCTCTATTCACTGTGATTTTAGAACACATTACACACGCATCCAATGATTGATACAGAGTTCCTTTGCCTCCTTGGACTTAGAGGATATGCTCAAATAGTTGTTTCTGTTTTTGTCTCAAGTGTGGGGTGGGGGGCTAGCAAACTCTTTTCTGCTTGAAGACCCAACGCAGAGATGCCTGGCAAATAATCTCGGGGGGGGGGACGACCCAGTCTCTCTGTGGAGCTGGCAGAAGCAGCAACTGTGAGCCTCCAAAACGTGTGCATGCACTCTTTGGCAGAATGGGTCTGCTTTGACCTGCAGGCCCTGTTCCACCCTGCCCTCCCAAGTTTTTCCCAACATCTGGAGAGGCTTTTTTCTCTCTCTCCAGTAACCCACTGCCACCACCTGACCTTTGAAAGGAATTGCACATGGGGGGGTCAGGACTCCCAGCTTCTCTTCCAAGTTCTGAGGCTTTTCCATTGTCTCTCCCACTGCCCAGTGCCTGGTTACCACAGGGACCATTTCCTGCTTTGTGCGCCCCTGGAGGAATAGCCACCTGCCAACTGACTGTCTTCCCCCGGCGCTCCTTTTAAAATAGCATGTCCAAGACAGTGGAGGTCTATGTGGTACAGAGAACCACTACTAGCATCCAAAAGTTATAAAGTATTTATTAAAAAGAAAATGTTCACAAGCATACTTTTAGCTCCGTACCAGGAAGTACAAGGGATTCAAAAGAAATGGGTAAAATGTAATTCCTCTGTCCTTCTCTGTACATGCCCTATCAGATGTTAAAATATAGGACAGGCACTTTAGGTTAGGAAGTTACAGATCTCTATAGAGATCCTTTGCCTTGAAGCTTCCTCCAGCTGTCCAGGCCAGCACATGGTTGATGGCTGCCTCCTCCAGACCTCAGTTAAGAGTTCTGTCTGCTCTGATGGACTCAGCACAAAAGAGACCTTCTTCCTTGCTTCCAGGAATTTTATTTTCTCCCTTTCCCTTCCCACTGGCCCAGTCAGGCCAGGTCAAGGAAGCTTTTCCTGAAGTCTCCAGAAATTTCTTCCTGAAGTCTTTTTAGTCTGAATTCCTCCAGATCTCTGTTCCCTGCTTGGAGGGGGGGCTGGCTCATTCATTTGTCTCTAGCTAGAACTATTAGCATTTGTATGAAGATGGGCTGAGGTAAGTCTGGAAAGCAATTGAACTGACTTCCCTCCTCCCTGCCTATTCTCTGCCCAGAGAAAGAAAAAACTTTTAAAACCCAGAGTGAAGGTTTTGCTCATTTCAAACCTCCAAAGATCAAATGCATTTCTTCATACACTTCACTGAGCCCCTAACCCTGCAATCCTCAGCAGCAGACACATCAAGGCTCTCTTAGTCTCCTTACTCCTTGCAAAAGGAGCACTTACAAAAAAGTGGCTTAATACAAGGATAAGAGCAGTGTCTGCTTCATGCTCAGGGTGATGACCCAAGCTAATAGGTGAGCTATTGCTTTAGCACTAGGTGAAATAATTCACTCTTCTGAAGAAGGAAAAGGGACAAGCATGCTGGATCTGGGAAAAAAGTTCTTTTATAGCTACTAACAAAGGATACTTTGTTCAGAAGTAAAGATAACTAAGTACCAAATCCCTGCCTACCCAGGGTCAGCTGAAGAATTAGGGGTATCAGAGAAAGAAAGTTAGCATGGAAGATGGCCTTTGGAATCTCAGATCCATCATTGTCATCAGTTTATCCATGTTATGCCTGCTCTTGAGCTATGTAATCCCATACCTTGCTTTTGAGATAATGCAGTTAAATTAAGTTGACCAGAGTGGAATACAAAATGGAAGACTGCTCAAAATGGCTGATGTGGTTAAGGGTGTGAGTAACAGGAGGTGGCACACAGGCAGTGTGCAAATTGAACACAGAGATGTGGTATACTAAAAGGACATATGCCTGTTATTTGAGAATCTGGCCAGGCTAGCTGTGGTTAAATGGTGGTAAAAAAATGTTCTGGGCCTTGCTATTTGGACATTTTGTAAAAGATCTTCGTGGTTTTGCTATAAAAGACAGGCCTGCTACTAGGAGAGGTTGAAACAATGGGCACTTCAATAAAAAAAAGAAGACACTCTCTTTTCCTGGCAGAAGGATCCTGTCAAGATAAGCTAGCATTAAGATGGATTGGCTGTATGATTATTGTTGTATTTTATTCTCATCCTCTTGTCTAAAAGAACCATATATTTGTGTAGCTAGGCTAAAGCAATTTTGTTGTCTGGTAACCAGAGCTGGCTGAAAAGGTGATGAATTTATACCAAGGAGATGAAGTTTGGGAGATGCGCTTTCCCCAGATTTGCATGTTAATTGAGCCTCACTGCAATGGAATGTGTAAAATGAACTGGTACCATCAATTAGGGAGGGAGGAGCAATCCCCAGCCTGAATGGATTCCATAAGCGACAGACAGTGGCGGGATGCCTTTTTATTAGGACCAATCAAAATAGCACAAAACAGCAAGCATTCTTGCGCTCCAGAACTCTTCATCAAGATGGATTTCGGTACAAATAAAGGAGGGAGGGAGACAAAAATCTGTTTGGAGAAGCCTCTTTTCCACCATGCCCTAAACATCTCCCCCCCCCCTTTTGGAGGGGGGGTTGTACTGCATGTCTAGGCTGATGAAGAGAGATGGGAAACTCAAAGTGCTGCTTTTGTGAGATTTTGGTTGGTCCTAATACAAAGGCGTTCAACAACTGTTGTTTTTGGAATGGTTTTATGCACTGGCATGGCTACCTAAAACCTAAGCTCAGTGAAGTATCTTAACAAGCTGTAGAGCACCTTTAATGGGAAAATTGGCCCATCTCTGCCCTTTCTGTGGTTTCCTCAATTCCCCCTTTGATACCCACTTATGAAAAAATGTGACATTTTGGCAAATGCGCTTACCTAAAAATTTACATATTAATTTAAGTTTTAAATCATGAGATAATTGGTTTTAATATCCACTTGGCCCAGTGCCAGGACACAGCATGGGTTGTGATGTTACCAGCCTAAGCTTTGCATAGATTGCCTTTAAAAAATAAAATGTTTCCTTCATATTGTAGCCTGAGCTTTGCAATGAACTTTGACCTCTGACTGTTTTGTCTGATGCTGTTTATATCACAAGTCTCTTGTGCCTGTCTTAGCAGCCAAGTAAGGATGTATTTAGTCAGTGGATTGGATTGGTCTTTGGTTTGTGTGCCTCTCAGAGCATTACATTTGTGAACTGTTGTCTATTGTGTTTGCATCTGGAAAATTCATGCATTCTGACCTCATTTTCTGAAGCCTTGTTTAATTGCTGACTTCTTTGTGAGTATGATCTGTATTTCGGGTGTAGGGAAAGAGAGTGAGTGAGAGAGAAAGAGAGAGAGCACAAAGGTTTTCTCGAGCTCTGAAGAAAAGGGTGCTTACATTTCTCTCAGGTTATATACACACTCCCTTACTCATTCCTCAAATTTGGTTTTACAGGCCTCTGCTACAAAAGGAAAAGTAAGTGGTGGCAGCAATGCCATTTCACACCACATGCAAAAACAAATTTGATTTGCTTTACACTCATCAGGGAGCTGCAGTCAGTCCTGGCCCTTTGATAAGTGTAGCTGGCAGATATTTGTATTTGCCAACCCTGTGTTAGTTACATTCGCACTATACATTTTTATATTTACACTTAAGCCATCTCAGTAGTACACACCTAAACAAAGTAATGAGTGTAAGGGGTCTCAGCCTCTGGTAATCAAGTTCTTCTGTTACACTTTCCTTTTACAGGCAACCTTCTCCCATCAGGCTGAAGTGTGATAGAGCTGGCTCAGTAACACGCTTTCATCCTTTTCAACCTGTGAGCTTTACAGAAAGGAGTTAGATTTCTGAGTTGGCCAAACGATTTTAATCTCTCTTTCTAATACAGATTTGTTCGCTGATAAATTTTGAGTTATAACACACATACATCTCTGTCATCCGTTATCAATGTGTTCTTACTCCTGCTATCTTTAGAGATAACATTTCTACCTGGGTACTCTACCTGACTACAAACTTTTTCTTAAGAAATTGACCCGAGTTTCAGAACCTGTCATCAGTGCCAGAATGAAACTTTAGGAACATATGAAAGTAATAATAAATAAGCCAGCTTGGAGCATAGTACTTTACCACCAGGTAGAGCTGCCAGGTCCCCTCTGGCCACCAGTGGGAGATGGGGGGGAAGATGGGGGGTTGCCAGATCAGATTGGGAAACTCCTGGAGATTTGGGAGTGGAGCCTAGGGAGGAGGATAGGGACATTGGTGGGGTACAGTGCCCTAGATGCCACCCTCCAAAGCATCCATGTTCTCCAGGGGAACTGATCTCTGTAATCTAAAGATCAGCTGTAGTTCCAGGGGATCCCCAGGCCCCACCAGGAGGCTGGCACCCCTACCACCAAGTAGGGCAGTCTTCCAAATAAGTCCACAAAAGTCAGGTAGCCTACCTGCCCAAACATAGCTGTGTTAGCAGTTTATGACACTTAACAGCATGAAGGGTGTGTGTGACCCAAACCAACTATTTTTCATTTTCTAAAAGCTTCTTTGCCTGGTTGTCTGGAAGCAACCCTTACTTGCTACAAATAAGGAAGTGATTGTTTAAATGCACAACCAGCTTTCCAGTAGATCTGAGCTTAACCATGCTAGCCAGAACAGAGTTATAGCCTTCTAAACACATTAAGTTCAAGGGTATAACAGTTGCACTGTAATGCTTCCAGGGCACAAGTTGCACTGAGGGTTGCACTGTAATGCTTCCAGGGCACAAGACATGATTCCAGGCCTGAGTGCTACATCTCACCTTTTAGAAATAAACTCTTAGCTATAAATCTTATTGCTAGCTCCATGACAAGGCACATGTTTTACTCCTGATTCAAAAATCAGCTCCTGGCACCTCCTTCCACCCCTGCCCCACTAGCCCTCCTTCATTCCCCCACCCTAGTGGCAATGTGCTGACAGGGAGCACATGCCTGACACCTTCAGGATTTCACAACAGGGCGGAGTGACAGGGAAAAGACAGGCCTCACTTACGTCAGCCTAGAAAGGAAAGAAGCAGTTATGCCATCTGGTCAAAAACACATGGGGAGACATCCCCTAAACACGACCAATTACTGTTTCCTCAGTTTCTTGCCAATCTGGAGCAACTGTCATGATATGGGACAGCATTTCCGCCCAGTTCATTCCTGTAGTGGATAGGGTTGCCACGTCCTCCCTGGCTACTGGCGGGGGAGGGGTAGCGTTGCCAGATCCAAGTTGGGAAACTCCTGGAGATATGGGGATGGAGCCTGGGGAGGACAGGGACCTCAGTGGGGCACAATGCCATAGAGTCCACCCTCCAAAGCATCTATTTTCTCCAGGGGAACTGATCTCTGTACACTGGAGATGAGCTGTAATTCTGGGGGATTCCCAAGTCTCACCTGGTGGCTGGCATCCCTAATGGCGTACAGCCTCCCTCTCTCTTTGGTCTTCTGGGGCATGTCTTGGGTCTTTTGTTCATTTCAGTGTTCATAGTAACCTAACTTAGAGGTCCTTTGTCAATCTTCTTCCTTCACCCAAGTACGTAAGTGTCACTCAGCACCAACTAAAGAGTAAGAAGAAACATTCCTATATCTAAATTATTAGGTCAAGTAACTGAAGTTCCAAGAGGCATGAGGCAATGCCCCTCTACAAAGAAAATTTCAGATGGCCAGCCATGTCTGTCTGCAGTAGAACAGTGAGATGAAGAGAGCTTTGACACTTGAAAGCTCATACCCTGCAAATCTTGTTGATCTTTCAGGTGCTACTGGACTAAAATCTTGCCCTTCTACACAGAGAGACCCAGGGCACAGGTTACCCCAATCTATAATTCCCTGGGAACAGGATCGCTGTCTGTGTGGGGGGGTGTACCCCAGCAGTGTGCTGGCCGACAGGAACAGAGTGAGTGGAAATGCCCTGAGATAAGCCCTGGTGTTGCTTCATGGATTAGTTCTTTGATGGTAAAGCTTGACTGTCAGGCCCAGATTTGGACTTGATGCAAAGACACAGCAAATTGAAACTCAGCAGTAGTATCTAATTTGCACAATATTTGCAGCCCCTGAGAGGACTGGATTGCATTTATGCGGCTTATAGAGCACAGTTTAATTTCTAATCGGAAAGGCAGAAGCCTCTTTAGATATTGCATCTTCCGACTGTGAAGTCCTCCCTTCTACTCTGCAACATTTGGGGGGGGAGTTGGATGTGGTTGCGTGCTGGTGATGAACAGGTCTTTTGCACATGTTCCCAGGTACTCGTCCCTGTATCATGGAATATGTTTTTACATTCCTGCTGTAAAACAGTGCATTGGGTTTTCTAAAATCTAGTCTATTTCCAGCTTCTTCCACTCCCAACAAATCTGATTAGTTTGTACATTTGGAGCCAAGACTACTCTTTAACTTTCAACCCCCCACCAAGTTGCCCTCCTGTCCCATAGCAATAATGCTGCCCCAAAGTCTTGGAGACACTTCTGGCAATTTGGCTCCTTTGCTTGGGGTTTGGGGCGGGGGCAGCTGGAACCCCCTGCAATGCTTAAAGACGTCACTTTCTCCGTTCAATGCTGCTGGGAGGAATAATTGATACTAAAGTCCTGGTTAATGCACTGGCTTTGCTGGGGGATTTATCGCCGCCGATAGCGTCTCCTGCTCCCAATTACCCATTTAGCTGCTGAGATAACAGGCTGCTCAATCAGCCCCATCCCCATGGTTATATACTGCAGCTCGATGCTCATAAATACTGGCCGGGCACAGCTGCAGGCACCTCCTTGCGGGGTCTTGGTGGGAGCTGCTGGCATATTTTTCCATGGGGTTATGCCTGCCTGTTGTCTGGCTCCTGGCCTCCCATCCACCTGCCTCAAACCTAGTCCTCTGGCAAGCCTCACCCCTACTCCCGTTTCTGCCTCATGTCTGAGAAATATAGCTCCGATCCATCACCTAGGTGACTTCAAAAGCGTGGAGCCTGTTTCCATGACGATCCTGAAACAGGTGAATGGGGCAGCAAAGGCAAGAGGGTGGCCATACAGCAATCAGAGCTATCCTCCCCCACCAGCCCCACAACTGCTGCTAGCATGTAAGCTACCCTTGCGGGTGCCAGCCATTTAAGTATTGGGAAGCCTGGGGTGTGCTGTCCCAGTGTATGTTGCCTGGGATTCATCAAGGCTACTGTGCTGGAGCAAGCCTGCCTCCACGTGATTTAGGACCCCGTTCCCATCTCCTTGTCTCTTGAACTCACTAGGTAGCATCAGCTCCATCGTGTGTAATATGGGAATAATAATATGGACCCATGTTGTAAGGACTAACATATTTATAAACAGTCTAAAAGTACTGTGTGAATGCTCTCTAGTCTATCTATCAAATACACGTCTAGCTCACCCTTCCTCCAAGGAGCTCAGAGCAAGGTACCACAGTCCTTAGTTTCTCATTTTATCCTCACAACAACCCTGTGAGGCAGGTGGGGCATAGAGAAAGTGACTGACTCAGTGCTATTTTATTTATTTTTTAATTTTATTTTTCAGATTTATATTCCACCCTCTTCACAAGTGGGTGCAGGGTGGATCACAAGGCCATTCGGCAGTACAATACATTAATAATCAGATTAAAACAGTTAAGAACAATACTTTAAAACAGATTGCACTATTTGTGTGTGCCCCCAATCTCCAAAGCTGGTGTCATTGGGTAACTGAGGTCTATTTGAACCGAGTCACACAGCAATGGTGAACTTCAGCAGGGGAAGCCGACTTTTTCCACTGGACGCCCGCCACCTCAGCCAAAGGCCTGGTGGAACAGCTCCATTTTACAGGCCCTGCAGAACAGCAATAAGGCCCTGATCTCATGTGGGAACATATTACACCAAACAAAGATGATGCTTGGTTATCTAGCTTTCTCCCCCCCCATTAATACTGCAAACATGCTACTTTTATAATTCCAAAAATATACAGTGTATAAAAATTACCTGCCTATGGAAGTGGATGTCACTCTCAGATTTCTGTATTTGACTTGTACCATCTGATTGGAAAGGAGTAAGCCCAGAGCAGTGATTTACACAGAAACACAACAGGCAACTTTCCTGGAAACTGGGTAATTCTGCCCCATTTCTGTGTTAGAAATGACTGAATGCAAAGAGGGAGGTTGAATAATTCACCTGGGTGATGGTGGCTGATTAGCAGGACTGGACACCCGGCCAAACCTCCAGGAGACCTCCCAGAATTACAGTGCATCTCCAGACATCAGAGATCAGTTCCCTTGGAGAAAATGGCTACTTTGGAGGGTAGACTCTTAAAGCATTAGAAGAAGAAGAAGAGATTGGATTTATACCCCACCCTTCCCTACCTGAAGGAGTCTCAGAGCAGCTTACAATCTCCTTTCCCTTCCCCTCCCCACAACAGACGCGCTGTGAGGTGTGTGGAGCTGAGAGAGCTCTTTCAAGAACTGCTCTTGAGAGAACAGTTCTGAGAGAACTTGTGATTGACCCAAGGTCATACCAGCAGCTGCATGTGGAGGAGTGGAGAATCAAACCCGGTTCCCCCAGATTAGAGTCTGTGCTTCTAACCACTATACCAAATGGGCTCTGCTGAGGTCTCTCCCCTCTCCAAACCCTGCCCTCCTCGGGCTCCACCCCTAAAATCTCCAGATATTTCCCAGTCCAGAGTTGGCAACCCCACAAGAAACAATAATGTTAGAAATTGTTTTTTTCATGAGGATTACTATGCTGAATGTAAGTATTATAGGTACTCCAGTGTAATGTTTCACAGGGCTACTTCAGTGGCCCCTTTGCCACTTAACCAACTTAGCTTTCCTCCTGCCTCACCAGACAGCAGACTCCTTTGCAGAAGAAAGAGCTGGACTGTATGTGTGTGTGCCACATGTTCATTTCCATACCAGCACTGAGTGGTGCAAATGGACTGGTTCCCTATTACAGCCATTAGGGTAATTAAAGGCGGCAGCTCCTTGAAGTTGCTGCCACCTGGCATGAGGAAGGGATTCACTTTGCTCCCCGCCTCCTTCTCCTCCTCCATGCACTCCACCCCTCCTTCTCCCACCCCCAGCCACATCCCCAGCTATTAAAGGGGTTGGGAAGATAATGAGCTGACAGGGAAACACAAAATCAAAGCAGCCCCCAAGCTCCCGTTGTGCTCATTGAGAGAAACAAGATGGTAATTACAGGGACAGCGGGCAATTAAATGGGTTGAGGGCTAATTAGAGCCATCAGGTGGGAGCCTGCCACAAGGGACTTCACCAGTTTTGTGGGAATGGAGACTATCACGCCAGTTTGCTAGAGGAAGGGGGAGAGGTGCTTCACTTCCAGTCCCGATCCAGATCCAGGGGAACCCCTGACCTTAGCGGTATTGCTGCTGGGACAACCTTAGGCCATGCTCACCTTTCACCAAGTTAATCTTGGGTTGCACATATTGCCTTGGACCTTAGTCTGAATGTGGGTAGGGGTGGCAGGTGTATGTATGCAAGTACTTTGCATTCAACTGTGAGTATGAACTCATAGAACATGCAGGGGGAGGTTCTTTTTGGACTAATCTGTGTACAATAAATGGGATAGGATAGGTTCCTAGTGTACTTCTGAGTATTATAAGTCTCTGAGTGAAGGAACCATTCATTAGATCCAGTGTAGCATAGTGCTGGGCTAGAACCAGGGGAGACTGAGTTCAAATCCTCACTATCACGGAAGCTGGCTGGGTCATTTTGGGCCTCTCCCTCCCTCTCTCTCTCTCACTCACTCAACTTAACCTACCTTACAGGGATGTTGTGAAGGCAGAGTGAGGAAGGGAGAGCCGTGTGTGCCACCCTGAGATATTTGGAGGGACATCAGGATAAAAATGTACTAGAGAGACTGATCTGTGTTGTTGGACTGTGGGGATCTGCTTACATGCTATGAACTGAACCATTCATTGCACTCTATGGGAAATCCTGTCAGGTGCAATGGAGCCCTGAGTCTGCCCTCAGAAGGAAAAAGGTGGTTGGGCTCAAGCATCCCCTGCTTAATTCCACTTCACAATTCCATGAGTTCCGCTTGGATAACCGAGGTGGAATGAGAGACATGCCAGATGTCACCCTGTCACTGATTGAGGGGTGTGGGGGGGGGGGGGTATGGGCAATACCATTCTCCAATAACTCTGTGGAGACGTGTTACTGAGATTAGGAGGTTGGCAGGTGTGCATACTGCAGTTTTTTACTGCTTAAGTACCAGAGGGTAAGTAAATCTAGCCATGGTAAAATGAAGCATTATCAGATACGAATTTAGCGGAGTATTATCACCTGGGGGTTCCCTAATTTTGTACTAAATTCTTTAATGGGAATAAATTCTACAAATTATGCTTCATTTATGAGATCTAGTTCATTTGGATGCTTTACACAACATGTGTCTTTGTTGTCCTAGTTTTGGAGCTACTCTGGGGGGGGAGGGTACAAAGGCCACACCCCTCCACTCCTAGTGGAATCATGCCATGACTCTTTTTTCATGTTCAAAGGCCATGTGAAGAGTCCATGTGAAAAATAAGCAAAGGTGAGAACAACATGGTATATATAGCAGCCATAGGCTACAGGGCCCATGCCCGGGTCCAGGAAACGTGGTGACACAAGCCCAAATTTTGTCCCAAATTCTACTTTGCTCAGAATTCAGTAACCACTCTAAAAACAACTATTGCCTAGAACATTCATACCTGCAAACCTCTGAGCCTGCATAGCCAGCAGGAAGTGCGATTGGTTGGCAAATTGCAGTGGAATCCTAAACAGTCCATATTGAAGTCAATGGACTTTCAAGGGTGTAGTGCTGGCTAGGACTGCACTGTTACTGTTTCAGTGCAGTCCTAGGAACTCTTTCCTGAAAGTAAGCCCCATTGAATAGACCTGAGCAGGATTCTGAGTAGACCTGCTTAGGGTCACTTACACAGAATCCTACCCTAGTCTATTCAGTGGGCCTTACTCCCAGGAAAGAGTTCTTGGGATAGTCACTGAACTATTGAACTGACTAAGATGTTAGGAAACAATTTGATATTCTGTTTCTGTAACAGCCAAGGAAGGAGAGTCTGGGGAGATTCTCATCTTGTGAACGAAAAGGATCGGGGTGCAAACATTTCTGTTAGACTATGAAAACTCAGAGCCTTTCCAGAATATACAAAAATGGAGGTTTATGCCCAGCCCTGGTCCAACCCCCATTGCATGATAATTCAACCCCACATAATAGATCAGGGCACTATTCTTGCCGCAGGTTGCCTCTTGTTTTTGTTAAGGAGCACTCCAGAGCCAGCTTTGCCCAGCAGGGGAGCACACAGGCAGCAAGGAAACTAGGAAAAAATAGCTTTGTCTAAAGGTTCCTGAAATGGCAGTGAAAGGGGGGCAAGGGCAGCGTTCTTCTTTTTGTCTGTTTTTACTTTAAAAAAAACTGGTGCTGGATAAGCACAGCAGCACTTCAGCAGCACATCAGGGGGAACGCACACAGCCGACGAAAACATAAAATGACGCGTTTAAAATAGAAGTTGACAAACCGATGCCACCGTCGTAAGTGCTGGGGCTTGTGTTGCTCGTCACTTGTGCTGTCAGAGGCTCGCTACAGTGAATGGCCTGGATCTAAACAACCACTTTCTCCCATACAAACCTGTCTGAGTATGCCCTGACCTGGGTAGCCCAGGCAAGCCTGATCTCAGAAGCTAAGCAGGGCCGACTCTGGCAAGTACTTGGATGGGAGACCTCCACAGGAATACCAGAGGCAGGAGGTGGGGGCAGGCTTTATTCAACCACCTCTCTGAATATCCTCCAGGCCCCCAGTCGGGGTCAGTCACCAGAGGTCACCATGACTTCCAGGTGCGTGCACACACACATACACATTTAACCCCCCCCCCAAAAAAAAAAACCCTGTCTGAGAATGGAGACCTTCTCCAGGTGCCTTCAGAGGCAGGAAAGGTAGCTGCTGTAGTGAGGGCCTTTTCGGTGGTGGTACCCCAGCTTTTGAAATCCTTCCCCAAGCAGATTTGTGAGGAACCATTGCTAGTATCACTGAAGTGCCAACCTAAGTCCATCCTGTTCCCTTGAGGTTTTCATAGTAACTAACTTCTGTGGGTTTTTATTGTTGCTTGTAGCGCTAAAAGTTTGAATTTTTATTGTTGACTATTTTTATTCTAGTTTTAGCCATTTTCCCCCAAAGATTTCAAACTACCTTGTGGAGTTTTACCATGGAAAAACAAGTCCAGTCAGACTCTCTCAGCCTAACCTACCTCACAGGGTTGTTATCAGGATAAAATGGAGGATAGGAAGAGGGGAATGATGTAAGCAGCTTTGGGTCCCCTTTGGGGAGAAAAGTGGGGTATAAATGAAGTAAATAAGCTATGTTTATAAACCAACACGCTGCTGGTCACCTGAGGTAAGAAACTCCTCCAGGTGACTATAAAGGAAAGCTTTCTCTAAACTAGAATATTTGATTCATTTTGTTTTTTTTCAGAGCACTGATAATCCTCAGATGACTAGCACAGATCGTGGCATGGTCAGCCTCTCTTCTTCTTCCCCCTTTTTTTGGCCCATGTTGCCTCTCTAGGGTTGCCAGGTCACAATGCTGCTCCACTCAGGGCCTTAGGCCTAGTTCCCACATGCTTCCTTGGCTGCTCCATGGCCCAAATCCCCAACTCTCCAATCTTCCTTTGTCTGCCCATTTTCTCCCTGCTGACAGTGTTGGTTTCTAGTTTTGCTTCCCAGTTTTGCTCCAGTTGTTCCTCTTTTCTACCTGTGTTCCCCAACCCTCCAAGCCAAACCAGATGATGGGAGTTTTGTGTCCAGAGCTCCTATATTTTCTTTGACTTTCAATTACCAGGCATGTGGGGGGTTCATTATGGATTGGGACCGTAGTATAAGGGAAAGTGGGAAGTTAAGTCCATACCATTTTCCTGATCAAAATGGCCCTGAAGAGCTGCTATTTGGACTTTTTGGGAAACCTACAACTGTCCCAATGGAGCAAATGGTCTCCAGGCCCATTTTGGCTTGGAAAAACAGCATGGGGGAAACATAAACCTCTTCCCCCTTTGTGTCATGATGATCCCCATCTGAATCAGGTCTCAACCTGGTAACTGGATCTTTAAAAATACTGGACAGTCCAGTTGCAAAACTCCCTCCATATTGTCTAGAATATCCTCAGGTACCCACAAAACCCACTGCCTACTTTCCCCGCTTCTTCTCCCCTCAACCAATCTACCTAGCACTCCTTAGCCCAAGCCTACATTGATGCTCAGCAGGGGCAATATTAGTGATTCTGGGCACCTGGCCAAACGTCAAGGATGGAGCCCCAGAACCACTGGGTACAGTGGGCAGGGTGGCACACCCCACTATAGCTGACTGATAACAGCTGCTGCTAGGCCAGACTCAACATGACATCTGCCATGAGTTGGGTTGGGATGCCCATGAAGTCCCACATCAGGGCAAATAGGACCTCCCATGGCTAATTTGTGCCTCTGTAAAAATGGTGCAGGAGGTAAGGCTGAAGCCCCTCTTCCACCCCCTCACACCATGCTCCTGAGCCCAAGCGAGCCTGAAGGCCTTGGGAACATTAGTTTGCTGTTATCAAGGCATCCCATCCCAACTTGTGGCAGATGGCATGTGAGCTTCTGTTAATGACTCCAGAGTCTCGGGAGTTGTGGCAATGGGGGCTTCCAGGCAGCTTAGAGATACAGGGTTGTTGGAAGGGGCCCCAGCCCCTGCAGTTGATTGCCATCCAGTCTGAGCAAAGCTGCCGCTCCTGCACAGTTCCAAAGCCTCTGGAATTGTGGACAGTGACCTCTGTCAGGCAGAGAAGCAACCAGCTGTAGGGCAGTGGAAGACCTTCCAACCACCCTACAGCTGACCTTCCCTGAAGCTGCTACAGCAACAACTTGTGGCAATGGTAGATTCAGAACAATGGCTAGGTCATCTGGCTGTGCAGTGGCAGGAGCCCCCTCCATGCAGTGTCCATGGCAGCTGCCCTATATGTCCCATGGCTATGGCTGCCCTGATATTAAACACTGCAAAGTTTCTTAAGAGTCTTCTCTTTGAGCCCCTTCTAGCCTTAGTGCCCTGACTCATTTTTTCCCCTCAAGCTTCAGCCTCTACCTACTCTTCCTTCAGGCTCCTTTTCTCAGTCCACTGCCTCTTCTAACTCTCTCTTCTGCCTTCTGGGCTCCCTGTGTTTTAGATTCTGCGACACCCCTCCCAACCTGCTTCATGTGAGGTGTCACATTCCCAGCTAACCTGACAACTCTCCATTCCCTTACTGGAACTGGACTGCAAACGGTTTGGTTTCCTGAGCAACTAATTAAACATTCCAGGTCATCTCGCGGATTCAGACCGGATCTACCCAGTGTAGCACCATGACATGCGAATGAGGTGGGGAAATCCTGAGGTGGTAGAGTGGCCTATACGTCTTCAGACTGCTGATGAGGGATTGCTTTTTGAAAGCTTCCCTGCATAAAACAGCTCCCTGAAAGTAGAACTAGCACAGTAGGATGAAAGCCGCGCTATGCTAAAACATTTTTCTCTGATGTGCCAGTTTTTTCCTCACTTGCATCAAATGTTTAAAATTAGGGGAGCATTCAAAAATGTGGGCCCCTCTGCCTATGGTTTGAAATGATACATTCCACTCTGCCACCTTTAGATTTTACCATTTTATTCCACCACAGGTATAGACTAGACCTTCGACAATGAGGGTCACGGGTGTAACCATCAAAAGCATAACTCAACAGAGATGAGCTGGCAGAGGAGAAAAAGCCATCCTTTTTCTGGTGACAAAATACATATTCTGCAGTCTGCCGTTTGACCACGGCAATGCAGTGTCCCAGCACATCATTCCTGGCTTGTCCAGCACCTGATTGTCCTCCTTCCCTCCCTCCCTCCCTCCCACCCTGCAAACTCCTGCCAATATCTCTCAATCCTGACCTTTCAGCACCTTTCCAGAAGTCCAGCTGTGTGCTTCCATACACACAACACTGCAAATACTCATCCCATAAACCTTTTCTATCCCACACCAGCTTATGGTCAAAGCTCGGAGCTGCCAGTATCACACCAACCTGAAGCATCCTGAGCGTTTATTTCTGGATTTCACTGTCGCGCTGTCTCCCAGCCCCTCTTGGTTGTCTTCTATTCCACCCCACCTGCTACCCCCAATTCTCAACCCCTGCATAACTCCCTGTTCCAGAATTTCTCCTACCAGGGACTATTGCTTGTGCTTCTGTGCTAGATTGTGTGCATTAGTTTTTGTGACAAAGCTGAATGCCCAATTTTAGAGGCTGCTAAATTCACTTCGCATGGTGGGATTAAAAGCGCAGGGCTCTGCAGACGCACTCTTGCACTGCCAGGTGCTGTTTCCCTGTGCCAGACACAAGAAACCTTTGGCTGGTGAGTGGAAAGAAAAGGACATATTGCGCTTTATAGCCATAATGAGTTGGGGAGGGGAGTAAGTGGAATAAATAAAGCTGTTCCCAATAAGATGATGTTTCTGCCTGTAGGTAGCCCAGCAGTAGGTGGATCAGGTAGATACATAGGATATGTTTCTGTAGGACCAGAGGAGGCTGCGTAATTCAGGATTACTGTCATGGTGTTAGAGGTGTGAAGGGAGTGGCTATGGGCAAAGCTGTGTGTCCATGTCAGGTACGCTTTTGGATCCCATGTGCACATTTTGTGGGGTTGGATTTTTATCTCTCTTTCAATGGCCGGCCTACACAGTGCCTCATGTGTTCATATGTGCCTAGATGCTCCATGCTTTATTCTTAATGTGCCCCTTTTGGTATGCTACCACTCAGTAGATATGGATGAGGAATACAGTGTGTGTTTCCAACATAGTTTGTATGAATTCTGTGTACAAAAAAGCAGCACGCTTGTCACCAATGAATATTTTATGGCAGGATTGTCTGATTGGCATGTATACAGACTTTTCTCTGTGTGCAAACGATTGTGTGCGGGTGTTTGTTGGATCTAGATGCCCCCTGGTTGAGCTGCAGGCAACAGAGGTGGGGGCTGGGATGGGGGGAGTGAGAGTTGTTAAATCAGTGAATTATGAAATGCCTTTATATCCAGGACAGGGGTTTTAATTAAATTAATTGCCAGCAACGCTGTAAAAGTGCTGAGGGGTAATAACCGGAGCGTTATGGCGCCGTTTATCTTCCCCACGTAAATTAGCTGCAGTACCTTACTACACTCGGCAGCCAGACGTGAGCAGGGTGCAATGCCTGGCAGGTTGGCTCCCTGGGAGCTCTCTGGTACCTGCCTTCTTCTCTCTTCTAGCTGCAGTGAGTGGTCTGTGTCAGTGCACATCTGGCTGACATGGGACCAGCGCGTGGAGGGCTGACTCAGCAAGGGAGTGATGCACAGTGCCCTCTTCTGGCCATCTGAAAGACTGCAGAGCAGAGATGGGAAAGGTGATGAGGCAGGACCGGTTAGGTGGCTGTAAGGACTTGGTGCAGAAGCGCACGGAAACAACCTTATGCTGCAGTGGACATGGACCCTGTGCAGGGCAAAGAAGAAAAGTGGCCAGTTCTAGGTAGGGCAGGAAAAGACTGGCTAGGCCAAGGCCAGGAGCTCCAGGGGCAGTAGTCCTGAAATCATGTAAGCATGAATAAGAATCCCATTTTGGCCCTGGTGAGGTATATGTCAGAGAAAAAATTATTATTATTTGAAATAGAAACAGTCTGTGTAATCAAGGACCAAGGGTGGTGGTGATGGTGGTGGTCTGTCTGGCGCCAAAGTTAGGGTTGCCAGCTCTGGGTTGTGAAATAACTGGAGATTTGGGGAGTGGGACCTGAGAAGGGTGGGGTTTGAGGAGGGGAGGGACTTCAGCAGGGTTCAGTGAGAGCCAGCTGTCATGTGATATAATGGGTAAGAGCGGCAGGCTCTAATCTGGATAACCGGGTTTGATTCCCCACTCCTCTACATGTAGCCAGCTGGGTGACCTTGGGTCAGTCACAGTTCTCTCAGAGCTCACTCTGCCCCACCTATCTCACATGGTGTCTGTTGTGGGAAGAGAAGGCGATTGCAAGCCTCTTCAAGACTCCTTCATTTATGCCAATAAAGGTTTATGTATGTATGGTATGGACTCCTTCAGGTAGTGAAAAACAGGGTATAAAAAACAACTCCTATTCCAATGCCGGAGAGTCCACCCTTTTCTCCAGGGAACTGATCTCTATTGCCTGGAGATCAGTTCTAATGGCAGGAGATATCCAGGCCCCACCTGGAGGTTGGCTACCCTACCCAAAGATCAAAAGCTGGCCCTTCCCCTGCTGTGGCATCACACTCAGTTCAGAACATACCAGCGGGTAGGTGAGGACCATGGAAGTGCCTGTCTTGCTCTTCTAGCTGCCCTCAGCAAGGGTCCTTGTAGTTCTCCCACTCTGTTCTGACCCTGGCAGCTCTCTTGCACACTTAGAACAGAGGACACCACATGGGTAGAAGTGGATGCATGCTCTGGTCAGAAGAAGAAACCAAAGCACTACATTTCTCTCCCTTATGGAAGCCTCCTGTGACCTCTGAGACCAACTGGACACTGTCGATAGGGGACTGTCTTAAGGCTGCATGGACAAAATTGCATCATGGGTCACACCCATTGGCCTCAGTTGCTCAAAAAACAAATCATGCCTGGAGACTAGACCTGCCCCTTTTACATTATCCCAGCAATTCAAAAATAATTTCCACTTACTCACCAATGATTCTATATTTAATATCCTTTTCTCTCAGATGAACATAAAATGCCAGTTTCTACATCTCTGCAATTTCTCACAGTTTAGCAAGCCAATCTTTCAGCAGACTTCTTTGCCTTAGCAGTGATGATTTTTGCTGCTGTCAAAAGGTTTAATAAACAATTCCTATACTCTTGGCATGCATCACTCAAATAACCCACAGCTTTTGCACTTTTTGAGAGGGGGCTTTTGTTGTTATTTCACACAACCACAGTTTCCACTTTTAGCATCTCCCCAATGCATAGAGCTTGGTTTGGATTTCCCTTTTTTCTCATCCAACCTGGAAGGATACAAAATTGAGGGTGAACTGGAGATAGAGCCATAGCACTTGATTGTGAGCCTAGTTTTGCCTCTGAGGAATAATGCTTGCTGGGCGCCACAGTTACAACTATGTTCTCTTATTAAAATTAAAACCGAGTGTCAGACTAGGAGCTGGGAGATTCAGGTTCAAATCACTGCTCTGTCATGGAAGCTTGCTGGATGACCTTGGGCCAGTCACTCTCAGCATCCCTTGCAGGGCTTTTTGTGAGCATAAGAATAATACACACTGCCCTGAGCTCCTTAGATAAAGGGCGAAATTAAAGAGCACTAAATAAATAGAAAGCATTACTAACAACAAAGCTAGTGGAGGTGATGGTATCCCAGCTGAGTTATTCAAAGTCTTAAAAGAAGATGCTATTAAAGTGCTGCACTCAATTTGCCAACAAATTTGGAAAACACAACAGTGGCCACAGGATTGGAAAAGGTCAGTTTACATTCCAATCCCAAAGAAGGGCAACGTCAAAGAATGTTCAAACTATCGCACAATTGCACTCATTTCACACGCTAGCAAGGTCATGCTCAAAATCCTACAAGCTAGGCTCCAACAGTATGTGGATAGAGAACTGCCAGAAGTACAAGCTGGGTTTCGAAGAGGTAGAGGTACTAGAGATCAAATTGCCAACATTCGCTGGATTATGGAGAAAGCAAGAGAGTACCAGAAAAACATCTACTTCTGCTTCATTGACTATGCTAAAGCCTTTGATTGTGTGGATCACAATAAATTATGGCAGGTTCTTAAAGAGATGGGAGTACCAGACCACCTCACCTGTCTCCTGAGAAACCTGTATAAGGGTCAAGAAGCAACAGTTAGAACCGGATATGGAACAACTGATTGGTTTAGCATAGGAAAAGGAGTACGACAAGGATGTATATTGTCACCTTGCTTATTTAATTTATATGCAGAGTACATCATGCGAAATGCTGGCCTGGATGAATCACAAGCTGGAGTTAAGATTGCTGGGGAAAATATCAATAACCTCAGATATGCAGACGATACCACTCTGATGGCAGAAAGTGAAGAGGACCTAAAGAGCCTCTTGCCCAGGGTGAAAGAGGAGAGTGCAAAAGTGGGCTTGAAGCTCAACATCAAAAAAACTAAGATCATGGCATCTGGCCCCATCACTCCTTGGCAAATAGAAGGGGAAGTCATAGAAGTAGTGACAGACTTCACGTTCCTAGGATCCCAGATCACTGCAGATGGTGACTGCAGCCATGAAATTAAAAGACGCCTGCTCCTTGGGAGGAAAGCGATGGCAAACCTAAACAGCATGATAAAAAGCAGAGACATCACCTTGCCAACAAAAGTCCGCATGGTCAAAGCAATGGTATTCCCCGTAGTAATGTATGGCTGCGAGAGTTGGACTATAAGGAAGGCTGAGCGCCGAAGAATAGATTCTTTTGAACTATGGTGCTGGAGAAGACTCTTGAGAGTCCCTTGGACTGCCAGGAGATCAAATCAGTCAATCCTAAAAGAAATCAACCCTGACTGTTCCCTTGAAGGCCAGATCCTGAAGCTGAAGCTCAAATACTTTGGCCACCAAATGAGAAGGGAGCATTCACTGGAGAAGACCCTGATGCTGGGAAAGATTGAAGGTCAAAGAAGAAGGGGACGGCAAAGGATGAGATGGTTAGACAGTGTCATCGATGCAACGAACATGAAATTGAGCAGACTTCAGCGGACAGCGGAAGACAGGAGGGCCTGGCGTAATCTGGTCCATGGGGTCGCGAAGAGTCGGACTCGACTGTGCGACTGAACAACAACAACAAAATAAATAAAGCTCTACATTAATAAAGCTCAATCTTTTCAGATCTTGGAAGCTAAGCAGGGTTGGCCCTGGTTAATATTTGGATGGGAGATCACCAAGGAAGCCCAGGGTTGCTACACAGAGGTAAGCATCGCAAACCGCCTCTGAATGTCTCTTGTCTTGAAACCCCATGAGTGCTTGCCATAAGTCAGCTGTGATTTGATGGCAAAAATAAATAGTAAATAAATGAAGAATAAATATATCCAAATGTAGCCCCTCCCCCAAGGAACTACACACTTTTCCAACCCAAATAAATGCAAGCATGTTTACATGTATCCCCTAGTTTCTGCATCATTTATTTTGCCCTTGAGCCAATTTTCACTTTGGGGAAGGGATTCCCCCCCCCAGAATGAAATGGCTAATAGGAAAAGGGATGGTGGTGATTGGGGAGAGGAAGCTTATAGAGGCATTGCTGAGACCCGTGCTGTTGTATTATGAAAAACTGAGAAGCAGCTGTCTCTTTTAGGCTCTAATGTGGCCTGCCTCTGATGGCGAGCAACTAGGAACGAATGGGCAATTGTTTAGAATCCAGCTGCCCGGAATGTATCTGAAGATAGCCCTTCTTACTGAAGTGGCATGGCTGTTTTCAGTTTTGCCTGGCAGAGTTTCTGTGAGAACAGCTGAAAGGAGCAGGTTGGCATTTGGCTGGCAGAGAGGCTGTATTTATCAGGGATACTTTTGGACTGTCACTACATGCCTATGTGCTAGTTTCTGCACCAGTGTGATACCTGTTCAGCTTTTAGAGTCATAGTGTGTTAGAAGGGACCTTGGAGGTAATTTAATCCAACCCCCTGCTCAAGTCAGAAACATGCATCCCTGATAGATCCCTATCTGGTCACCGCCCAAAGACCTCCAGTGCTGGAGAGTCTACCACCTTCTGATGTAGTCTGTTCCAGTGTTGAACAACTCTTACCATTAGGAAGTTTCTTCTAATATTGAACTACTTCCATACAGTCTCCACACATTAGATCTGCCTTCTTGAGCACAAGATCACCCATCCACTCATCTTCTACATGACAGCCCTTCAGATGCATGAAGACAGCAATGACATCTCCCCTTAGCCCTATCTTCTCCAAGCTCTTTCAACCTTTCCTCATACAGGTTGGTTTCCAGACCTCTCACTAACCTGGTTGCCCTTCTCTGGATGTGTGTAAGCGATCAGATGATTGCATTGCCACTCACCTCTCCCCCCCCAAGAGACTGACTTTGTAAAGGCTGCTTTGAACTTCCCATTGCTGGGGAAGAGAAGCATTACAGGACACTAATGCTACCAGCAGGCACATTTTCTCCCCCCTCCCCTGACACACATACCATGTTCCCCAATAGTCGTTTCTATGAGATTTTGCCAGAGATTGCCTTCCAAGTTTTTAAGATTTTCTCCACAACCATAAGGACAAGAAACTTGATTTTTAAAGCCCAGTTTTGCCTCAGATATCAAGCTCAGTGAACTCAGGGATGTGCCCAGTACATAGCTTTGGCCCTTGTCCTGCAGTTTTGAATGAGTTATGAATAGAGGGCACCCTGTGGTACCCACTAGGAGTCAACAAAGTCACCACAAAGAGAGCTTGCCTGGGCATCCAAAACATGTGCCCACTGGGAAAACACATATCTGAGACAATATTACCAGTTCCCAATCAGAACAGTCAAAAGTAGGAACATTCAAGAAACAGAATCAAGAATATGTGTGAGAGGTATAGTACTAGATTAACCAATTGCTAGGTGTGAGATGAGTAGGATACTTCTTCATCCCTAAACCATTGAACAGAATTACAGCCAGTGCAGAAAAAGAATCTTGCTTTTCCCAGAGACAAAACACTGAAAGACGAAAGGTTCAGTGGACTTGGTTTTTCAGCTTTGCAATAATTTTCAAATCTAGCACACCAAATCATAGAATATGATATGATCTTGTGGACCATCTCCGCAATAGCAAAATATCCCATCCCTACAACATCTCTGGCAGGTAACCTGTTATCTAGCCTTTCCTTGAAAATCTCCAAAGAAAGAGATTTCACAACCAGCCTAGGCATCTAGTTTCTAGGCACATGTAGTATGATGTTGGATTCTGTGACCTGCCCAGCTAGATGGAACTTCTGTCTGTCTGTCTGTCCCTCCCTCCCCTTCTCTCTCTGCGAAGTGCCATAAAGTTGCTTCTGACCTATGATGACCTGATGAAATAATGAACTTCTCGGGGAATGCAAAGTAACTTAGAAAAGAAATACTTTTTTCTGGTGTATGTGTTATGTGCAGAAGACCACTATTAGCAGAGTCTCTGCTATATGATCAGAGGCTGAGGTATTCAAGAATGCCAGATGCTGGGGGGAGGACTGCCACTCTGGATATATCCCTCCTGCTCTGCTTGTAAACTTCCAGGAAGCCAAAGCTACTGGACAAGATGGACATTTGGCCTGATACAGCAGGGTTTTTCTGATGCCCATAAGACCCTGAGGGGGAATGTGCATTACACTGGAATGGCATTTATTAATTGCCATATGTCTCCTGGTTGCATTAGGGGTAGATTCCTATTGACTTCTAGTGAACTGCCTTTAGCCACTGTTTAGCTACTCCCAAGTTAATGTAGCAGTTGCTTCTTGGGGCAGCAGCCATGGAGCACTTAAATGATAATTAAAAGGGCCTGTGCAGTGCCAGGGGTAATGTGTAAGGTATGCAAAAACTTGGAGGAGCATGATGGGGCTATAGAAAGGCTTGCAGTGAATGTACACAGAATCTGGGAAGAATGCAAGAAACATACAGGGGGGGAATGGAACAAATGAGAAATGCAGGTTCAGAGGTTGTGTCTGAGAGGGGTGCAGGCACTTAAAGAGCATGAGGGATTGTCCAGAGTGACTTGAGCATGAAAGGGGTGAGAGAACATATGAGCAGGCTGGTTGGAGAGAAGCACTGAGAAGCATGCGGGTGAGTCAGGGGTGTTTGCATCACACATGGCAGGAGTCTGGCATGGCGTACATGGAGGAAGGAAGCCTGTAGGTGGATAGAAGGTATTGGAAGCCTGTCAGGAGTGTGAGGGAAATCACTCTTGCTGTCAGGCTTCCAATACCTTCTGGAGCATGTGGGGATTCTGGCAGGAGGGATGCATGTGGGAGGCTTACAGGTGAGACAATATACGAGGGGAGCTGGCGGGAAACAAGCTGGTGGGTGTGGAGCATGTAGGGAGCAGGGTATGTGGGGAGCAGGTGGAGAGTGTGCAGGTGGGTGGGGAGCAGGCGGGGAGCATGCTCAGCGTTAATTCCCCCTGCATTCCATTCTGTTTAATTGCTTATTAAATTCTAAGCAGCCAATAATCAGCAGCAATTACAGCTCCGCGCAGTGACACAATCGCCGCTTTAGCATTTGTTAATCAAATGCTTATTTAGGACTCAGCTTTATTAGCTGTTGCTGGAGGGAGAGCCCAGTCCCAGAGGCTGGAGGAAGGGAACTCCAGCGACCCCCCCCTCAGATCCTCAATTCTTTTGTCCTCTGTGGTGTGGTCAAACTCCCCCGCCTTCATGCCCTGGGACATCCCTCCCTTGGGGCTGTGTCCCTGAGAGAAACAGATTGGAACCCCCATAAATAGCAAGGCAGCAGTGTGCAAAGGGTCCAGGGATTCACCCATGGGTTGGCTGCATGCTCTGTGCCACTCAGATCCTCATAGCCTCCGGGCTCTTGTCAGGATAGAACGGCCCCTGCCCTCAGCCTAGCCAATGGCATGACTGAACCTTCACCTTGAATGCTGAAGCCGCTTTGCCTGAAGGCAGGGATGTCTCGCCTTTCAATCACTTTCAGGGAGGCTACAGGAGAAGGCAGGGAAACTGCTCCAGCCAAGAGGCAGGAGGAGGAAAGCACAAATGTTGTCAACTGACTGGCTCACGTCTCACAATGAGGGGTCCAATAATTACTCCTGTTTTATCCATCTGGGTATGTGAAGAACCATTCTGGATGTGAACAAGGGATGGACAAAGTGTGTGATGAATGTGTCTGAGTGTGTTTGGGCACAAGCTGTTATGGGAGAAGTGCATGGAGTGGGCAGTACTATTATGCAACTATTATTAGCTGAGATGATATATATGAGCAAGGTTTGCTGTCTTCCTAAGGCAATGTGACCCTGTGGTTAGAATCAACTGTTATTAAATAGCTTTATGCACGATCAAAGTGTCAATGAACTTGTGTGCATGTGCATTGGTGTGTGCCTTTTGGAATACAGTGAAGGAAGAACATAGTGACTTTTCAGTGATCTCTGATGTTTAATAAACAAAACTACCACTATGCGTTGTTATACTGTTTTGTAGTTGCTAGAGCCAAATGGCTTTCAAAATAAATGAGTTCAAATCCCATCAGTATTACAAAGAATTCAGATTTAAAAGATGCTTTGGGGACTCATGTAAGCTGTGCGCAGTCAGAATCACTGACTTGGTGTTCTTGTTGTTGCCAGAAGGAAAGCCATGAAGGGTTCACTGTGAAATGCAAAATATCTGCTAGCATTTCATAAGACTGGAAGGAAAAGCCATTGTTATGTTCTTGTAAAACAAAACTGTCACAGAGGGAAATGGACTGGCATGCCTGACCCTGATAGGGTTGCCAGCTCATGGTTGGGAAATATCTGGAGATTTGGGGAGTGGAGCCTGGGGAGGAGGAGGAGGAGGAGACTGGATTTATACCCCACCCTTCACTACCCAAGAGAGTCTCAGAGCAGCTTACAATCTCCTTTCCCTTCCCCTCCCCACAACAGACATCCTGTGAGGTAGGTGGGGCTGAGAGAGCTCTGACAGAAACTGTTCTTTTTCAAGAACAGCTGTGCCAGAACTATGGCTTGCCCAAGGTCATCTAGCAGCTGCAAGTGGAGGAGTGGGGAATCAAACCCAGTTCTCCCAGATTAGAGTCCGCAAACTTAACGACTCCACCAAACTGGAGGAGGGATCTACAGCCTATCCTCCAAAGTAGCCATTTTCTCCAGAGGGATGAGTCTTTGTCACTGGGAGAGCAATCGTAATTCCTTGAGGTCTCCAGGCCTTACCTGGAGGTTGTAACATCCTGTCATCTCACATTTGTATAAACTCACCTGGAGGTTGGCATCCCTTCCAGAGTATCATGCTTTTCTCAAGATGACTAGATCTTCATCGAGAGATAGTGGCTGCCCTTCAAAAACCTGAAGCATCAAGTGGAGACTAAAACATAATTGGTGTTATCCGCAGACTCACTGCAAACCCTCCTTTCCTGCCTCAGCATAGAGAATCTGGATAGGACAAATAATGAGCTGCTGTGGTCAGTGGTGAAGGCAGCATATAAATACGGCAATAAATAAATGAAATGGCAGTGAAGCATGGTCTCTCTGAAGCTAAACAAGCCTGGGTCTCAGCAGCACCTGGATGAGAGACCTCCTGGGAACCACTCCCCCCTATGCTGCCTAGAGCTCCCTGATGAAATAAACAACCAGTTCGGTGTAGTGGTTAAGAGCAGCAGACTTTATTCTGGAGCACTGGGTTCAATTCCCCTCTCCTCCACTTGAAGCCAACTGGGTGACCTTGGGTCAATCACAGTTCTCCCAGCCCCAAAAATAAACCCAGCTCACCACAAAAAGAGCCAGATTGCCAGACAGTCTTTGAATCTCCTGGCTACACTACATCCACTGCCATACGATCATTAATTTAGTAAAGAAATATATTCCGAATAGGATAAAAATATAACACAACATGTAAATTGGAGCTTAGTGGGTTGTTATAATCACAAAGTTTCTACTGCCATTTCCTTGCCAGGACACTTTTTGACTGATAAGCAGAGCAAAGAGTGAATGGGGTCCCCAACACGTTTAAGAAATTTCAATCTGATGTTGCAGCCATCAGATCTTCACGCAGAAAGTATGGCTACCCTTTGAGCAAGTGAATTACCAGATTTCATATTAACACCATAAGTAGATGTCTGTTTTTTCAACAGGAAGTAGAAACAGTGGCTGCAACGCAATGCCTGATAAGGCACTCTGAAGCTCCATTGATTTTAATAGGACACAAGACAACTCAGACTGGACTGAACCACACGTTACATTGGCCCATATCCGGCCACTCAGCTCAACAAAATCTGAAACCTTCCTCCAGCCTAAGAATATTTTCTCCAAAAAGTGGCTCTTCCTCCAGCAAAAGAGCTTTCTCAGTTGGAAGAAGGCTCCTTAGGCAGAAGGCAGGTGTCCCTACTTTGCTGAGCAGAGTAGCAGGATACAGGTGAGTGTTTCTGGATCCACCTTGGGTCCATCTCAGACCAGACATGCACTGGGAGTTCCACGTTCAAAGCTCCCAGCAATTTTTTTTTTGGCCCCCCGAGGGGGATTTTTTATTTGCATTTTTCTATAGACTACAAACTACAACAGAAAAGGGGGAGGGAAAACATCTACAACTAGGGAGAAAGAAAAGATAATCGCAACTAACCAAAACCCCAAGAGATGGAGATCTTCAATAACGCTTATATCCGTGTTAGTCCAGTAAAAAAGCTTAAAAAGCATTGAAAGCTCCCAGCAATTTTTGATGCTTAATTTTATTTATCTGTGGCCTGATTCAGGTCAGGACTGTGGCATGCAAAGGCAGGGGGTTTAAGCCTGCACTGTTTTCCTGACTTGTAATAGTCTCGGGGACCTGCTAGTTGCTCTGGTAGGGAAACTTACATATACTGATGGCAAATGGTGGTTCCTCGGAGCCATTTCAGGCATAGGTGTACCATGTAGACTATGGGGGGGCTCAGGGGTTTGAGCCTCCCCAATTTTTTTTCCAGGGGGGACTGATCCTCCCACAGGGCAACCAGTGTCAGCCAAAACTTTCCTGCACCCTGAGAGCAGCTTGCTCTGTGTTCGTCCTTCTTGCTTCTGGCATCGTAGCTTCCTCTCCAGCAGGGCTGCTGCTGCTGTGTGCTGAGAGGAGTTGTTCCTCTGCACCCCTTTGTGGGGAGGCTGTGCCTGGGGGGGTCTGGTCTCACTCACTAAGCCGACAGGCAAAGAAGTTTTGTTGGGGGGATGGAAGTTGGAGATTCCTCCGAGCTGGGGCACCTCTCTCTGGGTGGGTGCAGCAAGGCTGCTGTTGAGCTGGAGCCCAGTGAGAGACCCCCGCTGGCAGGAGAGCCCCCCCAGTGTTGCTGCATCCACCAGCCAGCCCCCTCCCCAGCTTCCGGGCACTCCCGTGTGGCCCCTTCGTCGGGACACAGCAGTCCAGTTGGGGAAGGGGGTGCTCTGCAGTGCACCAGTCTGCTGCCGCTCACCCGGTGACCATCCTTGGGGCCCACAGCTCCAGGGGCTGGGGGGGCTGCCAATATCGATGGGCCGCTCTGCCACAGCAGGAAGATACTGGTGCTGTTCACAGGCCCCTCTTCCTCCTCCTCCTGAGACCCACTGTTGACTGCCAGTTTCCCCGGTGCCCCGAGCCGAGCTTCGGGGGCTGTGCATGGGACATGGTAGTGGACACCACCTGGAGGGAGCCCCTGCCGGCAAGCTCTCTCTGGTGCTAGGCAGAACAGGAGCTGGGCTCTTCTTCCAGGCAGAGCACAGCCCAAAGAAGTTGGGAAGGGAATGTGTGGAGGGAGGGGTTCTGCCTGTGGCCCAGCCCCAGCTCCCCCAGCCCCCCCCCGAGAAATTGGAAAGTCTACGCCCCTGATTTCAGGTTGGGAAAATGGTACAGCCAGCATTGTTCCCCTTAAGCTGTGTGTGCGAGTGGCCGCTCATTAACACAGGAAGCCCTGCTCAGTTGGAATCTGGAGCCGTGCAGGGTCTGCTTGGAATGAGAACTGCTCCACTCAGTAGGGAAAAAATTAGAGGGAACATTGGGCACAGGGGGGAGGCTTTGAAGCCCCCTGTCCCCACACACCATGGTTTTGATCCAAATTGGCTTCCACTCCTGAGAATAAATGTTCAAAAATCATCAAAACTCTAGTTTGACAAGACCCCAGGGGCAAACTTAGGAACCATATGAGGTAGTTATGCACTGTAACTGCAACTGTAACTATCCACTAGGGTTGCCGTCACTGAGTGGGGAAATATCTGGAGGTTTGAGGAGTGAAGCCTGAGGAAAGCAGGACTTTGGGGAGGGGAGGGACTTCAGTGGGGTATAATGCCATGGAGTCCACCTTCCAAAGTGGCCATTTTCTCCAGGTGAACTGATCTCTGTTGCCTGGAGATCAGTGGTAATCCCAGGAGATCCCCAGCCACTGCCTGGAGGTTGGCAACCCTATTATCCACCCAATTGTCACCAGTTCATGAGTGCTGTGCTGTCTCAGTGTGATGTTTGTGCAAAGCCATTCTGTGGACATAGCAGATGCCCTGTGAGCTCTGTCTTCCCACCCCCCAGAAAGCCCTACTCCCTACCAGTCCTGGCTGGTGCAATGCAGATGTGATAAAGAAGCAAATGCATCTGCTAAAGGGTGACTCTACTGAAGCATGTTGGAACTGTGGGCTTCTGACGAAGGGGGAAGGAGCTCACAAACACCTGCAAGATTAGGCCTCCTTCACACATTCCTCCAATGATACAGAAGGATGGGAATAGTAATCCAGTCTCATGGGCTTTAGTCCACCTGATTAATGCCTTCCCCCCCCCACTTCAGGATACTGACTGGACAGGGACTCCACACCCACTCAGTTTCATGTACATAACTGGAGTGTTCCCACACACTGGGATCACAGCACAAGCAAGTGGCTCGGATGCTGCTGAGTATGTGTGTATAAAAGTGGGCCAGAGACTCCAGGCCAAAAATAGCTCAACAGAGACTTGGAAACTGCACGCATGTCATGAGCTATTCTCTGTCTGGCACACAATAGGCAGCTTGGAAGGTGGTGGCAGAAGCTGATCATACAGCTGCAGCAGCTGTGGGTCTCAAGGGCCCTTGGGGATTAAGCCTGAAGGAGGAGGGAAAGCAAGAACACAACTAGCAGACAGGCCGGATGCCATGAAGTTGGGTGAAGCGACAAGAGGAAGGAGGGAGGCTAATGCCTAGGGTAACCAAGTGCAGCAGAGGGCAAGGTTCCCAGGCCTTTAATTGTTATGTACAAGAGGGAATTTCTGCAGGTGATCGTGTAATGCTGCAGGAGTAAGAAAACCAGGGACTCCGGAAAATCCCCTCTTCTTTACAGCTATTCAAAGTAAGGGAGCCCAATCCTCTGTTCCATCTCACCTTTGGAGAAAGGAAAAGCAGTGCTTCCAGCAGAGGCTAGGTTGAAATGGGAGGCAGTGCCGGAGAGTGATGTACCTGGTGAGATGCACCAGCTGTCGGGGTTAGGTAGACAGGTGTGTGTGTGTATGTGTGGCTGGAGAAACAGCAGGAACTTTGGCACTTGGCCATGTGAAGTTCCTGTGCGCTGCTCAGGTTTTGAGATGCTGTCCTCCTCTTCTCTAGGCTTTGTAGACAAGCAGTCCCTGCTGCAGGTAGCCACGTTGCTATTTTTCCCTGGTGTCAGCAATCAGACCCTGCCCTCTGCCAGGGTAAAGCTGGAGCGCAAGGAGGTGCGGTGGCAGTGCCCTGCAGGCACACCAGGCCCGGCAGGCTGCTGTGAGGGAGAGGGGGGGGGCAGAGGGGAGGCAGCAGGATCAGCTCAGTGTGGCATGACGAGACGAGGCCCCCGGAGAAGTGAGCTATGTCCCTTATTGGTCACACTACATTTCTTTTTCATTAGCAGTTAAATGCAGACATGAGGGATCGGCACAGGTTCACTGGGCGCATGCCGTGCAGCATTTCCTGCCGTGATGGATTAGACCCGGTGGAGGCTGCGGGGGGGGGGAGCCTGTTGTCAGCGGCCCCAGCTGTGCAAGGCTGTCACAGGGGGCACCGCTTGATGTATCAGGAACAAGACGGAAGGAGCCCTCATCAAGGGATGGGGAGGGTGGGAGAACTAGGACTTTGCTTCAGGGTTCAGGAGGAGAGTGCAGAAGATGATGAAGGTTCTTGCAGTGGAGGGAGGTATGCCGTACAACTGTCCCTGTCAAAGGGGTCTGATTCCCATTTCTCCATTACTTTTAACAGTTACTGGCAAATTTTTCCATGTGTATACATTTGGACAAGTGAAATAGCATTTTTCTTATTTTGACATTGAACAAGGGGAGGGAAATGTCAGTATCTGCTGAAATTTCAAAATTTGGAAATTGCACTACCTAAGAAAGTACTTTGCACAAAACATGTGAAAATGTACCAATGTGGGGTACCTAGGATGATTAATGAATGGGCCCCTGCAGATGATTTCTGCTAACTGAAAGGAAGGGGCCATTTTCACCAAATCTTCCCTTCTTGCTCTGACTCCCCCTTCGTGCTGCTCCTAGGGGTTCCTGAGGGGGGCATTTTGGGCTGCAGCAGGAGGGGGAAGACCATGCTCCTTCCATCAGCGGAAATTGTTGGTAGGACCCAAGCCATCATTGTGAAGTTAGGTCTTCCAAAATTCTCTAGCAGTCGAAATGTTGTCTGCCAAACCTCAGTGAAGCGGTCTGACAGTTCTGCAAAAACCCTTTCGCATTAATTGCTATTTATTTTATAACCAACCCATCCAAAGGCCCCAGGACAGGTAACAATATGCTATTTTATCACAAAACTCCCCATAACGTTGCTTAAATCCCATCACATTCTATGCCATGCCATCAAAACCTAATGGAAAACAGTATACATATTTTTACCTGACTAATACTGGAGGATATGTGCCTGTCTCCAGGGCAACAGAACGAATGGTTCTAACTCACCATAACTAGAGCTACATCTGATAGCTGGTTTAATGTCTCAGCTTAGCACCAGATTGTACTTCCAGCTTTTCAGCTGTGGACAGCTGTATTTGAATGCTTAAAGCACAGAGGTGGGTGCTTGAATCTGAGCATCCGCTCTAGGATTTGCATGTTGCAATAATGGTCCATGAGCCCCCAAAAGAGACTAAAAGGACATTAGCAGGCTGAACATGAAGAAGGAATTCTTCATCATTTAGGAAGATGTAGAGGGTCAACCTAACCGTCAAAAAGCCCAGCCAAAAAAAGATCTTGCACATATTGTCTTTGGAGTGTATTTCTACCCCGAGCCAAATTCCAGCATCTCTTATAAAAGAAAATGTCCCACAATGCCCAAAATGTTTGTGGTGGTGGAAGCCATTGTTCTTGACAAGACCAAAACATCCAGAGTCTGAAAATACACTTTCACATGAGGCAGAATGTTTTCTTTGGAGGTGTGTGCCCACTCCCCTTTGGATATTAAATAATTCACACAAGTTCTGCTCCTTTCTAAAGCTTTAATTTCTATTTGTATTTTTAACAAACAAAGCATATGTTTTGAACCTAAGATGTTATAAAACTAACACAAACTGCCTTAAATGTTTAAAGAGCCTTAGCAAAGCTACTTTATGGGATAGGAGGTAATGACAACTATGGGTGACTATTAGCATTATGAGACCTTGTATACGCAAACTTTTTTTTACAGGAACAGCAGGCACTGGTAGTATGTTGTTAATTCCAGTTGGGATTACGTTTGCAATCAAGATTTCAGTCCAGACCAGTAACACCTTAGAGACCAACAAGATTGGGGTGGTGGTGAGCTTTTAAGAGTCAAATCATTCTGAAAAGATACATCTGATGAAGGGAACTTTGACTCTCAAGAACTCACCCCCCCAAAAAAAAAAATGTATTGGTCTCTAAAATGCTACTGGACTGGCACATGGCTGTTCTACTGCAGACCAATATGGCTGCCCTCTGAAACTATTTGTAACCAAGTGTTACAGAAATGTGTGTGTGTGAATTGCTGACAAGTCACAGCTGATTTATGGCAATTCCCTCATGGGGTTTTCAAGGCAAGTGATTAAGCAGAAGTAATTTGCCGTTGCTTTCCTCTGCAAAGTCTTCATTGGTGGTCTCCCATCCAACTACTTGCCCAGCTTACATACCAACATCTGACAAGACTGGGCTATACTATACCATTCCACATCCCTCACAGTAATGATTAGCAGGAGCTATAACCATTGTGCACATTGGAGAACAGTTCTACAGCTATTGCCTATGATCCTGGAAGGTACACTGCCATGGCTGAACTTAAAATGGTGTTGGATTGTAATTCTCTGCATTTGTTCCACTGGAAGTGTTTCTGACATTTCCCACTCATTTCCTAAAAGCATGAGTTTTTGACATTTACCATGACATATATACTACCTAAGAGAAAGTACCTATGGTGCTTTTCATTGGCCCTTAGTATGGGTGGTATTTGGTTGCATTTATGAGGCTTGAGGACAAGAAGTTCAGGCAGTCAATGTGACCATCAGAAGTTGGCTGTGGCGGCAATAGCATGGCTGAGAGCTCTTGCTCCAGTTGCTTTCATTAATGTTACGGACCAATTAACTGTGTAATTAACCAAAGATCCCCAAAGAGCAGAAGCTGTTCTGATTACAGGAAAACAGAGCTGAAACTTTTTTAGCTTCAGAAAGTTGATCTTAGAGAACTCTGAGCCTGGTGAGTAGAACAAAAGTGCAATTTAACCTTGAAAGGTTGAATAGAGACCATTGCAATCTCTGATCCCATGGAGGAAACCCACTTTTTCAAGTTCTGGATGAATTTTTGTCATTGCCCTGGTGCCTGTTTCTAATCACGTGCTTTCTGTCCACCCTACCCAGGTGCCCAGCAAAGTGCTACAGTGCCCATCCCTGTGCCAGGCTCCACTTCAGACCTGCTCCCTCACTTTCTGCTGGAACCTGAGGATGTTTACATTGTCAAGAACAAACCAGTGACCCTGGCCTGCAAGGCCACACCTGCCACCCAGATCTACTTCAAGTGCAATGGCGAGTGGGTGCACCAGGGTGATCACATCATACAGCGGAGCATGGACAAAGGCACTGGTGAGTGGTGGGATTGGGATGAAAAAAGCAGGAGAGCGATTGGTCTTCTTATGGCCTGAAAGACTGATAGTCAGTTTCTGCCTCAATGCCAACATATCCCAACAGTGCAGTCATAAGCGGAGTTACACCCTTTCAAGCCCATGGGTCTCAAGGGCATGACTCTCCTTAGGACTCCACCAAGAGTTAGGAAGGTCTTGTTGGCACACCAACTGAGGGGCTCACCAGACTGTTCAACAACCTCTTTCTGTAACTGCAATAAAGCATCTCCCTTCCCAGTTCACACTGACCACATGCCTGATCTTTTAGCCAGTTAGGCACCAGAACATCAATCGTAGCCTGAATCAGATCTAAACTGTAAGTGGAGGATGAGTCCAAAAACAGAAGGCAAGCTAGACTTCCAAGAGAACTGAGCTGGTACCTGCCTCGTTAGACACCTGACAAGATGTTCTGTGAAAATGGCAAGGGCAGTGCCAAGGACAAGGGCCTCTGCTTCAGGGCCCTGGAAAAAAAGGTTCTCCCTTTGGGTTGTTGGAGGGATGTTCTTGGGGCTGTACTCTGTGCTCCAAAACAATGAATGCCAAAAGTTCTGGACCAAGAAAAGCCAGATTCTGCAGCCTGCATGGGTTAAGCTCACGATCAAGTTTGCACAATTTCCAGAGCTGTAACGAGGGCAAGGCAAGTGAGGCACTTGCCTCGGGCGCACAAAGTGGAGGGGTGCAGAAAAAGTATATCATGACTAAAATAAACGTTGTGTATTCTTACCAAAATAACTACTATGAAAGTATAGGGGGGTGGAAATTTATATTCTTGCCTCGGGTGCAAGATTAGCTAGTTATGGCTCTGACAATTTCTTCTGCAATTTGTACAATTTTTACATAGTTTATTTTGATTTTGGTTGGCAAGTAGGAGGGGGACAGGAGGCATCCAGAGGACTGAAGCCCCACCTTCCAGTGGCTGGAACTCAAGCCACTGCCCTGGCTTCTTCCCCAGGTATTGCCCACACACTTCCAGCCCATCTTCACAACCACAAGGGACAGAATTTTTTAAATGTAAACTGAGATTCTCCAGAGGCTGGATTCTGCACCCTCTACCACATTCCACACTCTGCTGCATTTCATCAAGACTGCATCCTGTTCTCAGCCCTGCGGAGAGTGCCTCCACCCATTGATCTCCCCCCCTCCCCTTTTTGTCTGGAATCTAATTATAGCAGCTTGGGTGACATTAGCTCAGGTATGGAAACGAACAAATAACTCCAGTGGAAGAAAAGATGGTTTGACAGAGTTTGGTTTGTAATGTATATGAACAAGATGACAACCTATAAATATTTGCAGTCATGAAAAGCATGGGCATATGACAAATGACTAAAGTCTTGGTCTCCATTTGTAAAGTTTGGGGATATGTGTAATCCATTGATTATGGTAAAGAGGGAGCTATTAGGGTTATTAAGTTACGGACTGTTTCTTTTTTTGTCATGTCTTCTTTTTCTTCCCTTCCTTGAATAATATTATGTTACTATTTATGTGTGTTGATAGCAACAAGAGAGAATCACGGAAATAATCATGTAAATGAAACCAACCCAAATCTGTGACAATTAACTGATAGACAATTACTTTTACAAAAGATTTTACTGATATCAACCAAAGTCATTAAATATTCATAAGTACACTAATGAAAAATTCTCACGTCCTTTAACGATCACAGTCCAAAGTATTGTGTAACAAAAAGGATTGTGGAAAGAGTGATTTTGTACATGCAACAGACACAATCCTTTTTGTTACACATTACTTGGCACTGTGATCATTAAAGGACGTGAGAATTTTTCATTAGTGTAATTATGAATATTTAATGACGTTGGTTGATATCATTAAAATCTTTTGTAATAGTAATTGTCTATTATTTAATTGTCATGGGTTTGGGTTGGTTTCATTTATATGACTATTTACGTATGTTGGCAGAATCTTCTGTGAATTTAATGTGTTAGTTGTGGTTAATGTATATATAATGCAGTGTAGGTATGTAAGTATTTGTTGGGGCTTTTTTGTAATCAGAATAAAAATTAATCCCAAACAATCTCTCTCTCTCTCCTCCCCTTCCCTTCTCCCTTGCTTCTTTGTCCCCTGATGTTTTGGTAGGCCTGCCCCTCATGGAGGTGCGAATTGACATTTCACGGCAGCAGGTGGAGAAGATCTTTGGCCTGGAGGAGTACTGGTGCCAGTGTGTTGCCTGGAGCTCTTCTGGCACCACCAAGAGTCAGAAGGCCTACGTCCGCATTGCTTGTGAGTGATTCTCTATCCACCCTGGGAGGCTGTGCCAGTGATCTGTTTCGGATCATTCCCAGATCATCCATCATCCCTCCTCTCAAGCCTCCTCCTCATTTTCTTTCCTACCTACTATCCTGTCTAGGACCTCCTTAGATCTCAGTGCAAATGCCATAACCTGGCTTCTGCAGCTGAAAATCAGAGCCCACCAACAGGACTTTTTGTCCATTTAAGTATGACTTGTTGCCTGGCAGGGAGCAGGCAGGGCTTTGTCAACAGTGTTGCCAGTGTAGCAAGATGCATATATGGGGGGGAGGGTTGGGTCTTGGGAGTCATAATACCACAGTGAGTCTCTCTCTCTCTTTTTTTAGATCTGCGGAAGAACTTTGAACAAGAGCCAGTGGCCAAAGAGGTTTCTATTGAGCAGGGGATTGTGCTGCCTTGTCGTCCTCCAGAGGGGATCCCACCGGCTGAAGTGAGTACCAGCCCCATATATTTATTCCTGGGTAACATGAGGAGGCCAAGAGGTAGCCATTCAATGGAATGGCCTTCCACAAAGCCCGCCCCTTGCAACATACCCCAGTTTGAAGGGACACTCCAACATGGAGCCACATCCCACCCACCCCTTAACTTTGCCACCCCACAGTGCTTGCTTCTGATCCAGACTGGGTTCATGATAACTCTTTCCCCTCCATACTCCCCGCTGCTTGATTGACTCCAGCTCATCTCTCTGCAGAGCTCATTAACTCACATTCTGGAGCTTCCCTAGGCTGCCCTGGTGCTGACTGGCCTGTCAATCTCTGTCCCTCACTAGGTCAGTACCAGAACGTGTTTCCCTTTGAGGCACATTGCAGCTACAGAGTCCTTACAGGGTCCTGTGCAGCCTGACTCACTCCTGCCCCATGTGTGGCTTGTGTCTCCCCAAGGTTGAGTGGCTGCGCAACGAAGAACTCCTGGACCCCACGTTGGACCCAAATTTCTACATCACCCTGGAGCATAGCCTGGTGGTAAAGCAGGCCCGCCTAGCTGACACGGGCAACTATACCTGCGTGGCCAAGAATATTGTTGCCCGGCGTCGCAGTTCACCTGCTGCTGTCACTGTCTATGGTAGGGCCCCACCAGGGTGTAGGGTGGGCAGCCCCTGAGGAAAGGGGGTCCAATGGGGAACAGTGCTCATCTCAATACTACCATGGGGTGGGTGGAAGAGTAAGGATCCAGTGCTTTTGCTGAATTAAACCCTGCCTGTCCCTAGAGAGCCCTGGCGTCCTGGGTTCAGCCATTGATCGGTAGGAAAGGAAAGTTGTGTGTCAAAGCGAGTAATCCAATGAGTACAGAAATATTCCCCACTGTGAAGTGAAATATGTTCTTGGGGAGACTCATGGCTTGAAGGAGCAATACGAGTAGGGGAGGGAGCTCCAGCTGTCGATGTCACTAGGGAGTGAGTGATGCTTTTTGCAGAATCCCACAGGGGGAAAGCTGCATGACCCTCCCCCCTCCTCCAAGTGTTTGCCCCTCTGCTTGTGACTCCTGCTACATACCCCCTATGTTTTCCTGTGTATCCCCTCCCCAAAAACTGTACATAAACACAAACACACAACTGAAATTTGCTTAGGACTGGCAGTGTGGCCCTGAGACACGCAGAGGGCTCGGGTTCTTTCCCCAAGCTCAGAGAGCATGGTGCTCCCAAAGAGGGTGCCCCCTGCCCCTGTCAGCCACTGCCCCACCTATGGCACAGTCATTGGGAGCTCTAGTTGATGCTATCCCTTCCCCCCAGTGAATGGTGGCTGGTCGACGTGGACGGACTGGTCAGCCTGCAGTACCACCTGTGGACGGGGCTGGCAGAAGCGGAGCCGGAGCTGCACCAACCCAACGCCACTCAACGGGGGGGCCTTCTGTGAGGGCCAGAATGTGCAGAAAAGTTCCTGTGCCACCCTGTGCCCAGGTACTGCCCTGCCACTGTTGTGCACTTGCTCCTGTGGCTCTGTTTGCTGTGGTCACACCCTAAGCACTTAACCAGCCCAGGGCTCGTAACCATTGAGAAATGCTTAGAAGAAAACCAGCTCAGAGGCTGAGCAACACTTTTGCTGCTGTCCTTCACTCAAAGTGCAGAGTTCCATTTTCTGTTTCTGCCCTGGGCTCACCCTTCACACGGCTCCACCTGAGCCTTCTTCTGCAATCCACCTTTTCCCCACAACCATCCTGATCATTGCCTCCCCCCAAAGCTATCCTGCTGCCTTTGCAGAGAGTCCAGAATGGTGTCATGAAGGCCAGAGGCTTCCTTTTCTGTGTCTCCATCTCTGTTTAAACCCATAGCCCTGAGGGCAACGGGACTTCGCCTAGCCCTCCCCCTCCTTTTGGCTCTACCTGTCTTCCCTAACCCATCTATGTGTCTGTTGTTCATCCTTTTCCATCTCTGAGCCCTTTTGTCCTTCTGAGGCATGTTACAAATGTGGGAAGGACCCCCCTCCCCTTTGTCCTGTTAGGATGGTTTTGATGGTCCACTGTGGGTCAGCCTTAAACTCTGGTGACCTTGTCCATCCTCTCCAACATATCCTAGCATCCTCCTGGCCCTTGAGGCTGCTACTAGGTTTTGGATGTCTGCTTGGGGATTGTGGGGGGTGGTTTGGTGGTTTAGAATTCACTGGGAGGGTATGAATATATCAGAGCTAGCCTTTTGGTTACTAAGCCTTCTCCTGTCCGACAGTGCCTGGTGGTTGGTCAGCCTGGAGCCTGTGGTCAGAGTGTGGTGCGGACTGTACACATTGGCGTAGCCGTGAGTGCTCCGACCCAGTGCCCCGGAATGGCGGGGAAGAGTGCCAGGGGCCTGAACTGGAGACCCGCAACTGCACCAGTGAGCTGTGTACTCATGGTGAGTCTCTACCACTTCTGCCAATCTGGAGAACAAAAAGGGTGTTGTGGTTGGAGGTGGGGGGGGCCTGTCATGAATTCTGATGGGCTTTTCTGTGCTGGCACAAGTGTGTCTTGTTGAGTTCCTTTTTGGGTCGCGTTATGTTGCAAGCTGATTGAGATGTGAGGGCAGTGAGGCCTGTCAGCCTTGCTTTGCCAATCCATCTGCACAAGGCTAGCCACCGTCTGCCCAGCACAGATGGAATAGCTGCTACCTAGTCTGACATTTCCTTGCAGTCACAGACTGCGAAGCAAGTGCCCACCTTGCAAGGACACCCGTATACCCTGCGTGTCCTTCCATGGGCTGCATTCATAGGAGGAGATGCCCAGAATTCTCTCCCAAACATGAGCTCTCTGCACCCGAGGCTCATAATTGGTGGAGGTTGGCCCAGCAAGGTCTGTTGCCCTCCAGGCAGGGGAGGGCTGTGCTGGCATGACAGTGTGGGAGAGTGAGTGACAGGTCCCATCCTGGCTCATTATCTAGCTTAGGCTTGTTAGGCCTCCTACGGGTTTTCTCTTCCTTTTACATCAAATTAACCATTCACGCAGCTGAAACGAAGCAATGTCCCCCCCTGCCCTACCCAGCCTGACAGGTTGGCCCAGCTGGCGGTGAGTGGGGGCGGGAAGGGGATTCAGAGAAACAGCAGGGCAAAGTGCTGTTTCACATAAGACATGCGTTCACTCACATGCTCTTCCCTTCTCTCTCTCTCATGCAAATGCCTGCCCTGCACGTATGCTGCTCCTTAAAGCAAGCTACAGTGTGTACTCGCCAGCTTAACACACACAACAAATGGGCACCCTGACACATAACACCCCTAAACACTCTGTCTCCTCCCCACACACACACACACATACACACACAACCTGACGATATGTCAGCCTGTTGTCTGCACTATTCATTTGAGGATACCCTCCCCAAAGGCCAGCACATATGCCCTCTCCTGTGTTACGGTGATTTGAGTAAAGAAGTTTTCAATCATTTTACTTGCTCAACATGCATGGACACAAGGCAGTGAATGGGGATTAGCCATTAGCTCCTCCTCCTAATTAAAGATGGACCGTCTTTACTCAGAAGGCTTCAGATGGAAAACATTCAAGGCAATGGTGGGGCCAGCGGTGGGGCCAGGCATGGAGTGAAGGGAAGGGGGCAGAGAAATAGAAGAGCACTGCCCCCTTCCAGCCTGCGCCCCATCCCAAGGGATGTTGGCAGTGGGGCTAGGACAGTTAACCCCCCTCCGACATTGGTGCTGTGTAACGCCAGGTCTATAAATAATAAGACCATGGTCGTCCGGGACTTCCTGCTAGAGCAGAATGTAGACCTGGCGTGCGTGACCGAGACCTGGGTACGGGAAGGGGAGATGGTAGCTCTCTCCCAACTTGCCCCTCCCGGGTTCTCAGTCCTTCACCAATTGTGGACTGGGGGGTGGGGGGAGCGGCTCTATTTATCCGGGAGGCTTACTACTTCAGGGAGCTCCCGCCGCCAAAGATCACGGGTATTGAGTGTGCCGGCCTGGCATAGGAGGCCAGGGAGAGTGTGGTGATTTGGCTGGTGTACCGACTGCCTAACACACTGGCCAATAGCCTACTGTCCCTGATGGAGACTGTATCAGGCTGGGCATTGGAACACCCTAGACTGATAGTCTTGGGCGATTTCAATGTCCATGCCGATGATGCGGCCTCTACTCAGGCAGCAGACCTGGTGTCATCCATGGCGGCACTGTGACTCTCCCAATATGTGACAACCCTCACTCACTAGGCTGGGCACACGCTCAATTTGATCTTTGCGGCGGGGGTAACAGTGGACCGGGTTACTGCTTTGGCAGTCCCATGGTCGGACCACCATGCCCTGAGGGCCCGCCTGAATGTTCTGCCCTGACCCTGTTTAGGCGGCAAGCGTATTTTAGCTTGCCTGCAGAGCCAGATGGACCCAGTGCATCTCCAGATCGCTCTGTGGGATCCGATCCCCCCTGGTGGCTCATTGGATGAGCTTGTAGAGGACTGGCATAGCTGACTCTCTACAGCCATTGACAAGATCACTCCCCAGTGCCCTCTGTGCTCTCGCTCTAGGCTTACTCCCTGGTTTACCCAGGAGTTGCGGCTTATGAAGTGAGAGCTGAAATGGCTATAGAGATGGTGGCACTGTGCTCGTGATGAAGCTACAAGAGCATCTTATAGGACGTTTATGAGTTCCTATGAGATGGCAGTCAAAGCCGCGAAGAGAGAGTTCTACATGGCTACGGTCGCATCCGTGAGCTCACGCCCAGCCCAATTGTTTAGAACGATTCAGTCCATAACAGCTCTGCCACAGGGCAGACTAAATGCTAGGGAATTGGATATCAGCTGTGAGGCATTTGCAAGCTATTTCACAGATAAAGTCTTGTCGCTCCGCCGCAACTTCCCGGCCACAGTTGAAACAGTGAGCGAGCTCAAGGCTCCAAGCACGTCTTCAATCTCAGTTCTGGATCACTTCAGCCTACTCAGTCTGGAGGAAGTTGACAGATTGCTCTTGACTGTACATCCAACCACATGCAGCCTTGATCCATGCCCTTCCTGGCTTATTAGAGCTGGCCCTGAAGGGTTCCGAGGTGCCCTAAGGGAAATTATCAAGAAGTACCTCTCTGAGGGGCTATTCCCAGGGGCACTCAAGGAAGTGATGGTCTGCCCTCTCCTAAAAAACCCATCTCTGGACCCAGCCGAATTGGCTAATTATCGGCCAGTTTCCAATTTGCCCTATTTGGGAAAATTAATTGAGAGGGTGGTGGCGACACAGTTACAGGGCTTTGTGGATGACACTTCTGTGTTAGATCCCTTCCAGTCTGGCTTTCGCCCAGGACATGGAACAGAGACAGCATTGGTCGCTCTGACTGATGACCTCCATGGGGGATTGCTGACATGGGAATTCAGGGGCTTGCCTTGTAATGGCTTACTTCCTTTCTCCAAGGTTGGGGACAAAGGGTGGCACTAGGGGAACAGCAGTCCAGGAGGCACCCACTGGAGTTTGGAGCACCTCAAGGGGCAGTGCTTTCCCCAATGCTATTCAACATCTATATGTGCCCCCTTGCCCAGATGGCCCGGAGGCATGGGCTGGGGTGTCACCAGTACACTGATGACACCCAGCTCTATCTGATGTTGGGTGGCCAGTTGGACTCCAGACCAGAAGATCTGGACTGGGTGTTACAAGCCGTGGCTGGTTGGCTCAGGGTGAGCCGACTGAAGTTGAATCTGGTGAAGACAGAGGTCCTGTGCATAGGTCGGGGCAGTTCGGGGGGGACCACTCCCAGCCTTTAGTGGGGCACCATTAGTGCCAGCGCTGGAGGTTAGGAGCTTGGGAGTGCTCCTGGATACCTCCTTAACAATGGAGGCCCAGGTAGCAGCTGAATGTTTTCAGCTGATGAGGCAGTTGGTTCCCTTCCTTGACTGCAACGACCTGGCCACAGTGATCCATACAATGGTCACCTCAAGACTAAACTACTGTAATGCTCTCAACATGGGGCTGCCCTTGTTGCAAATCTGGAAGCTGCAGCTAGTGCAGAATGCCACAACCAGGCTGTTGGTGGGCCTTCCCCGATGGGAGCACATCCAGCCTGTGCTGAAGGCATTGCACTGGCTGCCAATAGCATACCGAGTTTGCTTCAAGGTACTGGTATGGCCGGAGTCCGACATACCTGATTGACCACCTTTCCCCATATTTACCCCAGAGAGCACTGAGGTCAGGGGTCACAGAATCGACTGGCCCTTCCGGGCCCCAAGGGTGCCAGGCTCGCCACTACCAGGGTCAGGGCCTTCTCAGTGGCGGCTCCTTACTGGTGGAAAGAGCTCCCAGAAAAGATCAGGGCCCTACGGGATTTTCTATAGTTCCGCAGGGCCTGTAAGACAGAGCTCTTCCACCAGACTTTCCACTAGGAGCTGCCCTGATTATTACCATCAACGAGCCCAGCCCTCAGCCTTAACATCTGGCCTATACCATCACGTGACTCAAGAAGACCACTGAGCTGGACTGTCTGTTTGCAAACATTCTTAGTACACCACCTTAAGTAACTAATGAAGGATTACTAGCACCTTATGATTTTATGATTCATCTGTATTTGTATTGTTTTAACATGATTTTATGTGGGTTTATTGGTATTTTGTACCAACTGTGTAAGCCGCCCTGAGCCTGCTCGTGGGGAGGGCGGGGTACAAATTGAATAAATAAATGGTTTCCCTAGCCTACACCTCTGTTTTCTCTTGATTCCCTTTTTAGGAACTGGTGGCTCTGAGGATGTGGCTTTATACGTGGGCCTAATTGCTGTGGCTGTCTGCCTGGTGCTGCTGCTCCTGGTGGTGACTCTTGTGTATTGCCGCAAGAAGGAAGGCCTGGATTCTGATGTGGCTGACTCTTCTATTCTCACCGCTGGCTTCCAGCCGGTCAGCATCAAGCCCACCAAAGCAGGTGAGCATTGCCCTGGTTTTGGCACATCACAGCATATTTTTCAGTATTGGTTCTAGTATTTCTGTGGTGTCACATGTGAGTGCGGGAAGCAATAGTGCAAGCTATCTTCATGAAACCACATTTAGTGAGGGGAGCAGTGCCAGCTCTCTCAGAGGCTGATGTTGCCAGCTCTCAGTCTGCAGATGGTGCTTGTCTCGCACAGAATTTTGCTGCACTAACAAAGGTTGAGGCCACTGGTCGTCCCTCTCTACTGGAAAATAGGACTTCCAAGTCAAAACTGAAATATGGTGCCTGTTGCGCCATCTCTACTAAATCTCTGTCCTGTTACTTTTCATGCCCCATGTTTCCTGCAACTTCTCACATGAACCAAAACAGGACACCAACCAATAAGAGCTGCCCATCACTGAAGTGGACAGAAAAGGAAGATTTCCTAATTACCCCATCCCTACCACTTACACACAGACACTTGAGGCTTTTAAATCATTCTGAATTCATTCCTGAAGCACATTTTCCATTGATTAGGAAATATCAAATCTAGGAGAAAGTAGTCCATGCTGGGATGCTATACAGAAGACCTTATGGAACATCCATACCACAGTCAGTAGTTGCTATTGAGTGACAATTAGAAATAAAGGGAGCTAATAACATAATGTAGTGTAGGGGTGTCAAACATACAGCCTGTGGGCTGGAACCTGCCTGCAAGCAACTGATTACCTTTATGGCCAGATGACAGAGGCTGTGTATTATGTCCCTGTAGGCTGTTGCAATGCATAATGGGTGGTGGAAGTGGGAGGGTGGGCATCAGAGAGATACTTTAAGGAAATACTGTAAGAGTGTTAAGGTTTTGATCATGTTTGTATTTTATGTAAAAAATAATATCGTTAATTGGGTTTGCCTATGTCCTTTGTAAAGTTTATATATCTGGTACACAGATTTTATGGCACACATGGCCTAGCCCAACAAAGTGACATTTATGTCAGATCTGGCCCTCATAACAAATTAGTTTGACACTTCTGATATAGCAGACATCAGTAAAACCAAATGTTCAAGGGCCTTTGAAATATCCAAAGAAAAACCGTGTAGTAAAATGCTACCTATGAGTGATCACATCTCCTGATATGAGCACTCCATTTCTGACTTTTTGGAACCAATTCATTAGACCCTCTACACACTTCGAGGGATAGCTTGAATAAACAACATTTGATCAATCCATCAGTCACTCAGCTGCCGTTATCTCATGTAGTGGAATCTTACAACTCAACTCTGGGGGCATCTGGTTGGCCACTGTGTGAAAAGGGATGCTGGACTCCGAAGACAGTTGATCTGATCCAGCAGGGCTACTCTTATTTTCTTTGCATGCTGACTGTGGACTGCACAAGTGATGAGGTGTTACAGTGACGGCTGTGTCATGAAGCTACATTCGGATTCCACCATTGCGTTGTGTGAATTAGCTCGGCATCCTTACTCTAAAAGAAGGAGATTAGGCTACACCTTTAAAAGATGTCCCTGGGAAATGAAATGCATAACCTTATTAATACACAAAGTGATGGTTTGAAGAGAGATCTTTATTTCTTGGGTCATTGCAGCAGTCTGTTACCCCTGCTGGTTAACATATTTTATGCAACACTGTCTGATGAGATAATGTTTTGTGATTAGGCTGCTATCTACCTGAAGTGACTCAAAAGATCTGCATTTGCATCTATAAAGTAATCTGGCTCAGAAAGCAGAGCTCAGAATGAATGAATGCCCTTTTCTGGCCTGGAGAAGATTTTTTTTTTCTTACAGTTTAGAACAGTATATACAATTTTATCAGCACAATTGTTAAGGGATTGTCTCTCCCTCCTCACAGATAACTCCCACTTGCTCACTATCCAGCCTGACTTGAGCACCACCACCATGACCTACCAGGGCTCACTGTGCCCACGTCAGGATGGACCCAGCAAGTTCCAGCTTGGCAATGGGCACCTGCTGAGCCCCCTGGGTAGTGGACGCCACACCTTGCACCATAGCTCGCCCAGTGCTGATCCAGTGGACTTTGTCTCGCGATTCTCTACCCAGAGTTTCTTCCGCTCCTTGCCGAGGGGCGGTGCCAATATGGCATATGGAACCTTCAACTTCCTGGGTGGACGCTTAATGATACCCAACACAGGTGAGGTTGGAAGGCAGGGAAAGGGCACAGCTGGGGATTTGGGAAGGCAGCCCAATGAAGGAAATGCAAAGCTGCTTTATGAGTCCCTTCTGGACCAGTGCTCATATCCACACACCCATGGGGAAGAAGTTCCTAGTAGTCTTTGGGGATAGGGATAATTTTATGGGTAAACTACCACCGCCAAGCATCTAACACTTCTACCTCCCAGGTCAAACTTAGGGCTTTTAAGGGTGAATCATCCATGTCTTCCTAAATCTGATAGACAGTTCTTTACTGGAGCCCCTATTTCAGTTGTCAAATTGCCTCAGAGAGCGGGTGGGGTGTTCTTTCAAACCTGCGGTTACAAGAAGGTCTGCCTCCAAACTAGGGTTGCCAGGTCTTTACCTGGCACCGGGGGGAACTCTCTGGGAGTGGGGGGAGGCGACATTGCACAGTAACGCTCTGGTATTCTGGGCAAAACCCATAGAGTTTTACCCAAAATACCAGAGTGTCACCACACAGTGTCCCCAGTGTGATGATGTCACTCCTGTGTGACGTCATCATGTTGGGGACATTTTGCGGGCTCATGGCTGTTGGGGGTGGGGCTTCCCCTGCTGCCCAACTGGCAAGTGGCAGGCAGGAGCCCACAAAGTTGGGGGATCCCGTGCTCCCACCTGGGGGCTGGCAGCCCTACTCCACACTGTGTATCTTGTGATCCTCTGAGTAGCACCTTCTCTTTTAGGTGTCAGCCTGCTCATCCCACCTGATGCCATCCCACGAGGGAAGATCTATGAAATCTACCTGACACTGCACAAGCAGGAGGATGTGAGGTATCTCTCCCAACCCCTAAAAATCTTCATGCATAAGAACAAAGGCCTAGTTCAAGGCCGCAACATGCACACACATTCCCTGACTCTGCTGCAGTAGAAAAGAGGAAGAGTCCAGGAGCACCTTAAAAACAAAATATGTGGCAAGGTATGAGCTTTCATGGCTCACTGCTCACTTCTTCAGATACAGCTAGAATGGGAGTCTGTCTGTCCTATATATTGGAAAGTGGAGTGATTTCAGATGCCGAATGCCATTAGCAGGCAAGTGACAGTAGCAGGTGTGATTGGATTAGGTGTGATATGCAGAGAGGTAGTAGGTGTGAAGAAATCAGCATTGGTAATGAGACAGGAAACCTAAGTTCAGTCCAAGAGGATGTATTGTCTTGAGCTTCAAGATCAGTTGCAATTCAGCAGTCTCTTTTTCTAATCTCCCCTTGAAATTCCTTTGTAAGAGCACGGCTACTCTTAAGTCAGCAACTGAATGTCCTGGAAGGCTAAAATGTTCCCCCCACTGGTTTTTGAATGTTGTGGTTTCTGATGTCAGACTTGTCTCCATTAATTCTTTGTAAAAGGAACTGGCCTGTTTGTCCAGTGTAGAGGGTAGAAGGGCATTGCTGACACATGATGGCATAAATCACATTAGAGGATGAGCAGGAGTAGGAACCTGAGATGGTATGGCTGATGTTGCTGGGTCCACTGATGGTGTTGCTAGGATCTATATGAGAGCAAGTATGGCATCTTGGTTCATTGCAAGCCTTGGCACCAGAGTCCATGTGACTGTTAAATAGTTTATCATTGTGGGTGAGAAGTTGTTTTAGGTTAGCAGGCTGTCTGTAAGCAAAAAAAGTGTGTGTCCCCCCAGTGTCTGTGTGAGGGAAGCGTCACTATCCAGCATGGGTTGTGAGTCATTAATAATGCGTTGAACTGGCTTGAGTTGTGAGCTATAGTTGACCACCAGTGGTGTCCTGTTGTCATTTTCTTTGGGCTTGTCTTGTAGCAAGCTGTCCCTCATTCTGCTGTAACATATAACAGCTCACTGGGAATCTTGCAGGTATCCATGCCTGGTTTTAGAGGACTCTGAGGCACCTCTGTCCCTACAGGAGCTATATAGTTTGGCCTTACAGATCTGCCCCCTAGGGAGGCACATGCAAAAATTGGCTTGTGCTCCTGAGACACATGTGACTAAATGTCTCCAAGGCCATCATCTTACCATGTTTGCTGCTAACTGTACTCAAAAACTTCTACCTGGCATCTTTATAGGATAGCAACAACCTTGTCTTGGCAATACCAGTTTGGTGTAGTGGTTAAGGGCGGTGGACTCTAATCTGGAGAACCGGGTTTGATTCCCCACTCCTCCACATGCAGCCAGTTGTGTAACCTTGGGTCAGGCACAGCTGTCTCAGAGCTGTTTTCTCAAGAGCAGTTTTCTCAGAGCTCTCTCAGCCCTACCTACCTTACAGGGTGTCTGTTGTGGGAAGAGGAAGGGAAGGAGATTGTAAGCCACTCTGAGACTCTGAGTGAAGGGTGGGGTATAAATCCAATTTCCTCCTCCTCCTCTTCTGGCATATACCTCTGAAATACATATCTCTAGACTTCCTCCAAAGAGTTTGAAACTCTTGACTGAATTAACTTGGTATAAACAATAGAGTTCCTTTGCTAGTTCACAAGGACAGAGATAACAAAGCCAGCATCCTAAACCTGACCATATTATGTGACAGTTACTCCTATTATTATCAGTGGGAAATACTTTCACATAATAAGTAGAGCCAAAATAGGGGGGATGGGTATATTTTGGTGGCCCTGGTGACTATATCAACGTTATGGTTCACTGACTCCATTTCAGAAACCAAATGGACTTTTTGAAATTATGTATATGTGCTGGAATGTGGGAGGGGTCCTCATGTTCTAAATTTGTACCAAGCCCAGAGAAATTATCCTCAGGTCCTGAACAGGATAACAGTACGCAGCAAGTAAAGACCAGTGGACAATTCCTAGGCAGCTTTCAGAGGACCATCAATACATTCTAAGACTTTAACAAACATGTTTCTGTCCTGGCCCTTGACGCTCTGCTCGTTTGCGTCCCACTGCTCAAGACTGCATGAACTAGCAAAGGGAGAAAGCCATCATGGCACACTTAGTGTCAAGAATCCCTTTGGTGCTGGCTGAGTACTGAGGTGGTCAATTTGATTAGGATGTCTGAGAGAAACTTGGCTGGCCCAGATCACCATGGACAGCAGCCTTGCTAGCAATACCGGCAGGACTGTCATTCAGGAAGGACATTGCCAGACTACCCCAGTCAATCTCGCAGGAAAAGAACTCAGTCAGACAGCCGTCTAGTAATCCTCTAAGAAACTTCCCTGCTGGGCATGTTGAGACGCTCTCTATTTTCTCCAGGGAAAGGAGAATGTGCTCCGTATCAGCTGTTTCTCCGGCTGTATTCTCAGAAATGTTTCCCCAGTTTCCATCTTGAAGAAGTCCCCAGTGATAATTGGATCCTCTACCTAGGTAGGGCCTCTTCACTGTCACCAAGATTATTATATCAACATCAAATGTTGAGACAATTGTTGATGTTTACTAGCTACTGATTTCTGAGTCAAGGCGAACCTCTTTGTTTGGATTGTGAGTCCTACCTGCTGACCCTAATGCTGTCTTGTTCCCCATGGAGAAAGATACAGATTTTGTTATCTCTTTGTGCCCAGTAGAATGGAAATCAAGGCAAAACAGCTGACAAGAACAGAGAAACCCATCCATGTATTGCTTGGCATACAGTTTCTCCACCAGCTCCTTCTTCCCCTCTCCCATTAAGGTTGCCCCTGGCTGGCTGCCAGACCCTGCTGAGCCCCATTGTCAGCTGTGGCCCTCCTGGGGTGCTGCTCACCAGACCCGTTATCCTAGCCATGGATCACTGTGTGGAGCCAAACCCTGAGACCTGGAGCCTGCGCCTCAAGAAGCAGTCCTGTGAGGGCACATGGGAGGTGAGTACTTGACTATGGGTGTTCACACAGCAACTCAAGGACTTGAGCAAGTGTGCGTGAACTCTGTGCTTAATTAGCTCCTCCACCTATTTTTTCACTCAGGTAGCCCAAATGCTGTGACCTGTATACATTACCTTAATTTACATATATTGCATAATACATTGTTTCTGCTAGTCATGGGGGAAAGGCAGTAAAGTCCTATTCCTTAGGAATGCTGGAAATCTGATTCAGCCATCCCTCTGGCTACTGAGATTTCCTCAAGTGTTGGCCGCACTCGTGCAAGACTACCTTTGCTTGTTTTGAATAATGCAAACTGAAAGTTCTGAAAGCCAATTTATGCACACTAACACAAAATACCCACAGTGCTTCTTTAGCATTAATGGGATCTAGAGCATTTTGTAGTCCCCAATGTAGGCAGGCACATTTGGGATCCTGGAAGGAGGAGCCATTGGAGCTGTGGCCTACAAACAAGGGCGTGGAGCAAACATTGCTGGAGGCACCTGGAGACCACCAACTGATCTGTCGGTCTCTAAACTTCATCTTTGTCCACATATATCAACTGTGCTGCCCTTACACCACCCATTCCAGTTCATGTATGTTGTGTGCCAGGATGGTATAGTGGTTAGAATGTTAGACTAGGTTCTGGGCAACCCATGTTCAGATCGCCATTCTGCTGTGAAACTAGCTGGGTGACCTTGGGCCAGTCACTTTCAGCATCATCTACCTCACAGGGTCCTTGTGAAGCTAAAATGGGGAGGGAAGTGCCATATATGCCACCCCGAGTTCCTTGAGAGAAGGCCAGGATAAAAATGCCTGCCATTCTTGGTTACAGCTTACCATTCAAACATATCAGTCAACATTCATTCTCTGTGCCTGCCACACTAATACACCCTGAATCTGTCTCATCCATTTGGTCTTGATGCTACCTATCTTGCCAATTCTGCATGGTCAAACTAGTTCTGTGTCCACTATTCCAATGTGTGCTGATTGTAGTTATTTTTGTCCCCCTTCTGTTCTCTCAGGATGTGTTGCACCTGGGTGAGCCAGTGCCCTCAGAACTCTACCACTGCCAGCTGGAAGCTCAGGCTTGCTACATCTTCACAGAGCAACTAGGCCGCTTCGCCTTGGTGGGGGAATCCCTCAGCATGGCTGCCTCTAAACGCCTCAAACTAGTCCTCTTTGCACCCACTACTTGTAGCGGGCTGGAGTATGATGTCCGCGTATATTGCCTCAGTGACACTCGTGATGCACTCAAGGTACTAATTCCAAGGCTGAGATGCCTTCCCTGCAAAATATTAATCCGCCTTTGGGAATTCCAAACCCTTCTACAAATTTCACATCTGTACTAGCGTAATGCACTCTCTGCTCTCCCAGTAACCCACTGTTTGTTCAAAAACACTCTCTCAGGATCTGTTGAATGCCAGACTTAATGCTTGTGTAAGGCATCTGTGCATCTACCACTTCAGCAACAGTGACCATGTGTCCAATGTACTGGTCCTCTTAGCTCCAAACTGCACAATATGTTTGGACAGGAGTCACATTGGGCAGCCCACCTCCAACAAGGCAACTGATGCCCCCTGGGGCTATTTTGGGTCAGGAGAATGGTGCAGGGTGGGGGGGGGAGATGCTGACATCTCAAATCAGGCTTTGCAGCACTTGGAAAATAAGTTCCCCACAGCTGCTGTCTGACTGTGGGATATGTGAAATGGATGGTGTACTTTGGACCTTAAGAACTATCAAAACACAACTACAAGAACCCTAACCTTACCTTACAGAGGCCTCTTGTCTTCCCCACCATTACCCAACAATCTTATTCTGCCATGTCAGTATTTGCCATCCAGGAATTGCAAGCCTAGCATTCCCAGAGTTCCTGCCTCATACTATGGCTTAGCAGCAGTTGGACTCGTAGTAGGTGATGGCCACTGGGAATGGGTGTTAAATGGTTCTGGAAGCTCAGTCTCTTCCCTCTCTGCCCATGCCACCACAGGAAGTGGTACAAATAGAGAAGCAGATGGGAGGACAGCTGATCGGTGCACCACGGATCCTGCACTTCAAGGACAGTTACCACAATTTGCGCCTCTCCATCCATGATGTGCCCAGCTCCCTGTGGAAGAGCAAGCTCCTTGTCAGCTATCAGGCAAGTGTGCTCACTCTTTCTGAGAAGGCTCTCTATGGGGGCAAGGATGAGGCAGTATTTGGTCTCTTTGCTGGCAAGAGAACTTGCCAGTCAGTGCCCACTCCATTTGTGTCCTTTGTTGAGCCACAATGCACCCTTTGTCTCAGGACCAGGAACACAACATCTGTGTGCTGCCAGGTCCTTCTCTTGCCAAATACTAGTCTGTACACTGGGGGGGGGGAGTAATCTACCAAATTCTGTTTGGTCTTCTTCCTGACTCCATTGGCACCTGCTCATCTGGCAGAAGCCTCATGCTGCATCACCCTTCAGGAAAGCTGCCCAGCCTTCCTTGAGCCCGTGGCTCTCTCTTCACAGGAGATTCCCTTCTATCACCTTTGGAGTGGGCTGCAGCCCTATCTGCACTGCACCTTCACACTGGAGCGGCTCAGCACCAGCACTTGCCAGCTGGCATGCAAAATCTGGATCTGGCAGGTTGAGGGTGACGGGCAGAGCTTCAATATTGACTTCAACATCGCAAAGGTGAGAGCAAGGACAGAGTTACGGGGAGGCTGGCAAGATGACTGCTGAGCTGCCCTTTGCACTGGGAGAGTACTCCTGGGCTGGGCAGACTGTTGACAAAGGGGACAGTTTCACACACAGGACCCTCTAAGCCCAGTAGTAAGATAATGGGCACGGTTTCAAATACATAATGGGAGCCTGCAGTTAGTAGGTTGGAGGATCCTAATGAGATGCAAGAGCTGAAGTTGAGGCTTTGGCTCTGTTAGGAGGACTTTCCTTGATCTTGTGCAGGGCTTCCCTTTCAAGACACAGGTCTTGCTGCTGCTCCTCCTTCTGGTAATGTTATCTGCTTCCTCCCCCCCCCCAATCCCAACAGTATGTAGATGGAGCTGAATGTATGTTCTGCTTCTGTGGGTGCTTCTCTTTAAGCAAAAGGCCCCCTCTTTCTTCACACTTCAAGACTGCCCTCTTCCCCACCCACTTCTCTTCCCTTTTCTTCCCCGTGTCTCCGTGCTCCTCTTCCCTCAGCTTGTCAGCTAGGCACCAGCACCATCTTTTTAAACTTCAATGTAATATATTTTCAACCCTTAGACTGTAAGGAAAAAAAATCAATGAAAGCAACTCTTAGATACAAACTGACCAAAGAGAAAGGGAGATGCTCTGGGCAGGGAAGGGCAGAGTTTGAGATATGAATCACACAGGGCTTTTCATGACCACCCCCCCCACCCCCTGTTCAGGAAGCGTAAGAACATTGTCGTGTAGATGTAGCCTACAGAACAGTGACTTCTGTTAAGGTCCTTATGCACCCCATATAGTATTATCCTAGGAAAGGGGTTGGGACTACTTCTGTAATGATAAAGACCATATCGTGGCAAAGGGCTTGTAGTCCATGCTGGGCTCCCCAGACTCCATTAAAGTGTATGCATTTTTCTTTGTGATCTTCTGCTCTCTTTCCCTAAACCTGTCAAAGAAGTATGCAGGCAGAGGTATCCTCTTGAGAAATATCTTTCAAGAAATCACGTTGTTCTCAAGGAGCATCCAGACCACTCAGAAATCACAATCTTCCTTCTGGGTTGCAGGCACCCTGTCCACACACTCAGCCCTCTCATCCGAGGCTCCACTTGCCCCGTAGATTCCAATCGCTGCTGTCCTCTTTCCAGGATGCACGGTTCTCAGACTGGCTGCCCCCAGATCATGAGGCTGGCTCCCCTGCCCTGGTGGGCCCCAGTGCCTTCAAGATCCCCTTCCTCATCCGCCAGAAGATCATCAGTAGCCTGGATGCACCAGGAGTTCGTGGAGCTGACTGGAGAGCATTAGCCCAGAAGCTGCACCTCGACAGGTAAACGGGTTCTCTGGGCAACACTGACGTGGTAATGAAAACCACAGCTAGCACAGTCTGAGCCCACTTGCGGGGAGGGCGAGGTAGAAACCCAAATAAATAAAGGGTCAGTGGATTTTGCTTCAGCAGAAATAGGAGAAGAGGTGGGGTTCTGGGCTGAGTGGAGTCAAGCAGGAGTTTTTGCATGAAAAACTGTGGCCACATTCTTTCCCCTGTGCCATACGCAAATGCCAAGAGGGGGCACTTTGGCTGGTTATTAAGGATTTAGTGACTACTCAGTCTGTCTTCTGCCACTGACAATCTCTCTCTTTCCACAGCCATCTCAGCTTCTTTGCTTCAAAACCCAGCCCAACAGCCATGATCTTGAACTTATGGGAGGCACGTCACTTTCCCAATGGGAACCTCAACCAGCTGGCGGCTGCTGTGGCCGAGGTGGGCAAGCAGGACAGCTCCCTCTTCATGGTTTCAGAGGCCGAGTGCTAAGACACTCAATGGGGACAGCACGGGCCTGAGCTGGGAGATGACAGGGGGCATCTCCATTTGAAGGGGGCAGTGCTCCTGCTTTGAACATGCCTGTGCACCCCTGTCTGAGACATCCTGGCCTCATGCCCTCTATTCCTTGTGCCAAATACAGCCAGAAGGCAAGCACACTGGCTCAGTCTCCAGCAGCCATGGCAAATGCTACTGAATGCTTACCCTGCTGCTGCTACTAAGAAAGCTTTGGGACTGGCTGAGGGAAGCCTGTCCCTTCTGCCTGAGTGGGTTGGCAATGGATTCTGATATGCGAGCATCTGGACTTGGTCATGTGCTCAGAGCCCTCTTCTTCCTTAGTGGGGGGGAGGGCAAGGGGAGATGGCTAACCCAGACCCATTCTCAGTGACCAGGACAAAAAAGGTAAGCTTGCTCCTGGAGCTGTGATGTCTGTACCCTTCCCACACTCCATGCCCAGGACACCCTCTGCTACAATACAGTGGGGCGAGGGGGCACCAGGGCACTTCCAGAGCCATCTCTATATACTTTTGCTCCAGCCCAAGAAGTACCCAAGACTCAGCCATAGAGGGCAGCTCGGGGGGGGTTAGTGGTCTGCAGATGCTGGGAACGCCAAAGGGACAAGGGAGGGTCAGGTGCAAGCAGAGGGCAGTGCTGTACTGGGCAACTGGATCTGTGCCTCCTTAGTCCTTGCCCAGTGTATATGCAAAGGGAATTGTGCGTGTGCGTGGCAGTCCAATCCGTGCAGTGAACGTGTGCTGGACCAGGCAGGTCCATGCCGTATTGTGTAAAGATCGTTTTTTATTCTGTATTCAAGTGCATTCAAGTATTTACACTTGGCCTTATGTACATATAAGCGTCCCGCACAGGGTTTTAGCGGGCATGAATGTAAATAAATTATATATATATATTGCTATATGGGGCTTCTTGCATCTATGCCCATATCAAGCCAACAGAAGTATTGTGAGATCTGCTGCCAGTCAGAGGCCTTCCTGAGAGTCCTGGGGCTGTAGAAATATCCAGAGTGCGGAGGGCACCTCTGTTTTAGCCCTCTTGGAGAGACCAGACTTTGGCTCTTTGGGAAAGATAGCTTGAGGATCTAAGCAGCAGCAGGAATTTGCTTTAGTGTTTTCTATTATATTTATGAAGCTTGAGCATAACGCCGAGACGTTAAGTGGAACTCACAGAGTTGAAATACTACCTCCATCATAACTTGCCTTTTTTGCCATTTTTTCTGCAACAATCTCAAAAAAGGGGTGAAATTCTGAGTCAGGGTTTGGACCTGATAGGGAAGAATGCATTATCCTGTTTATTGGGAGGTGTTTGTCAAGCACACACATGCAAGAAAGCCTTGGCTAAGTGGGTTGTTGGGTGCTCTTGAGGCTGGCCACAGCAGCAATCAGTGCAGCCCCCTTTCCTGAGCCATCTTCTGACAGCAAGAACTTGACTCGGCATTTCGGAGCCAAAACCGCCACTGTCTCCTGAAGCTGTCTTGCGAAGCTGAGGAGAGAAATGGAGAATGTCTTTGAGATGGAAAAGCCTGCATTCAGCCCAGCACTGCACACTCCACAGGAACAGAAGCCTCCTGGATGGATACATTCTTGCCCCTCATTCTTCTTTTCTACCCACAAGCCAGAGATAACATTCATCTAAGGTCCAATTCCTCTTAGGTCCAAACTACACAAGTTACACCCAGCCTGATTCACATCCCCTGTAGCTAGATGCAGCTGCACGGAACTTATTTCTCAAGTGCCATGGGGCCCAATTTGGATCAGGACTGTAGTATGGAGGGAGAAGGAGCTTCCCTCTCCCCCCATACTAATTTCCTTATCCAAGCCTCTGATTTGTGGGTGGAGTGGATTTGTGGGTGGAGTTAGGATTCCTAACCCAACCTATGTCTAAACACATCATGAAGTTTGGACCTTAAAGATCTAGAGTGGTACTGCAAGAAAGACCTGGGCTGCCTACACATTACAAGAATTTTCTGTGTTCCTTTCATGACTTCTGCAAATCTGCACCAGCAATGAGCATCTACATAGTAGTTTTCCTTGCCCTTGCTCCCTGCAACAGTCCTTTTTTCCCCCATGGCACCAGTTAGCTTTTTTTTGGATTTTAAAAATGTCAATCATCAATTTTAAAAAATCCTGAAAAAGCTCTTCAGTAGCATGAGGAAGGAGAGGAATGGTGGCCACAGGGTGGGGCAGAGAGGAGGAAAATGGTGCTAATGTGGATGGGAACTACAAAAATGTGCATCTTCCCATCCCATACAGCAAGCATTGCAACCTGTCCCTGAGATAAAATGGGAGGTAGAATTGAGTCAGTGCTGAAAATGGACCATCCTACTCTCTCCTTCTCTGAGAAAGAAACCTCTTGGGAGCAAGATTTGAGGAAGACCCTTCAGTGCATGAAAATGCTGCTGAGCAAACCAAGTTTTACAATGGTTGCAGCAGCAAAGTGAGAGGAAACACAGATAGTGGGCTATAAGGGGATGACATTTGGTAGATGTTCCAAAAAACCCTGTTCCAATTTAGATGCAGAACTGGAGCAAAACCTCTGTTTGTAAGGAGCCCCAATCCTTATAGAAAAGGATACCCTGTTGGTAGATTATACCTTATAATTGCTAGCTCTCATGATTGCTCCAGCAATTGGAAACCAACCCTGGCATAATTTCTTCCCATACATCATGAGCTGATTGCTGCTCTCTCTGCCTGTCTTGGACATGTCACCCAATGGGCAACCAAAGTCTTTACTTCCCTCAGTGCAGTGGGTTGGGCTAAATCCCTCACTTGCCTTCCAGACATAATGCAGCAAAAGCAACTCACTGAGGGTGCATCTTGTACACAGTCCCATCCACACCAACTGTCACTTCCAGCTTCTCCAGCTGCCGATTCTCTCGGATCTTATCCACAACAGCAGCCAGTCCAGCTGCACATACTTTAGCAGCACGGGTGGATACTGTGTGGCACACCTCCTTCACCAGTTGGGCATCTTCTTCAGATATTGTGAGCCCCTTCTCTTCCAAAGCAGCATGCAGCTCCTGCAGACCTTGGCTACCACTGTCAGGACATTAAAATTAGTGACATAGATCTTTTCATTCCTTACCATCAGCACAAGCAAGGCACCTCTGGTCTGCCTTTTACAAAGTCTGTCTCTCTTTCAGATGCATTCGTCTTCAAAGAGCCATTCCTTCCCAAAATAGGTTGGTGTCACTGAATATGACCCAGTGACAAAATTTGCACAGACCAACAGGAAAGGTCACCCTCTGTGTCCAAAACAAAACTCAAACCTAATGCTAAGGAAATCGGTGTTCCAAATCACAGGCACTCAGATTGGTCTGTGTCATAATAAATGATGAAATTCTATAACATCAACATATATGCAAATATGCCTGTTTTCTATAAAGTGGCTCAGTTTGCATGCTTGTAGGATTTGGAACCAAAGGCTAATGACGCAGACACAATGCTAGGTGAGGCAAAGCAGTTGCATGGGCAAGAGACTTTAGTCCTAAGAAGGGATCGACAGATAGCTGAGCAGGGCAGAGAGCTACCACATCCTGAACAATGGAGTCTTTTGCACTGACATTCTATGGGATTCCTTAATTCTTACAGCTTAGATCTCTAATTTCTGCATGAGAATCCAGATTCACATGGATTCCACAAGTGATGTTAAGATTCTTACTACAAGCCCAATAGAAGCACACTTACTCCTCAATGGCTGTTAACAATTTGGTAGGGAAGAGGTCTTTGGTCTTAAGCACAGATGGCTGTTGGCCTTGAAACAAGATCTTGCGGGATGCTAGATCCAGCAGAATATAGCGCACAATTTCACCCAAGTACATGCCACTGATGAGCTTTTCATACCTTTGGGGAAGATGTTGATTAGTACCACACAAGGAGACCCTGGAGCTGGTACCCTGGCCAAGTCAGCCAAGGTCACAGATGCCATCCCCAATAAAAGATACCCAGATTTACCTCTGTTGGCCAGGGTTGATGGATGCTGCATCTATTTTCTTATCATAGGAGGTCATGATGTATTCAAGGCAGCCATCATCCCCAAATGCCCCCCATTCCATGTTGATACACATTCTTCCCTCCTCACCCTCCACAGTGCCCACATTCCGCATTTCCTCCATATAGCAAGCATTGCAACCTGTCCCTGAGATAAAATGGGGGGGGGGTAGATTGAATCAGTGTTGATAATGGACCATCCTACTCTCTCTGAGCAAGTAACCTCTTGGGGGCAATATTTGAGGAAGACCCTTCAGCCCACTTAGATTTCTCAATGTCACATTGCAGAGAAAGGTGTATGTTGGGAAACAGGGCCCTGCAGGAACCCAGCCTCTGGCCATAAATCCCAAAAGGGAGCCATAGACTGAAAAAAGTAGAGTGAAAGAAGGGTATCTGCACTTAGAAAGATTTTCCCTTGGATTTAAAAGTGGGTATCACATAGATAATTTCAGTGTCCACCCAAAACTGCCCCTACCCCACTCCACCTTACCAACGATGAGGCCAATCTCGCACTTGGGATCCACATAGGCACATGACATCATGGTTCCCACAGTGTCATTCACTATGGCAACCACATTTAGATCAAAGTGCTGGGAAGAGAGAGGAAGGGAGAGACAGAGAGCAGCAAGATGTGTTACCAGGCAACACAATTCCCTATCACCACAGCAACCAACATAGACCCATAGGCCCCGTCTCCTGGGAAATAGCATCCCCCTCCATCTGTGTATCCCTGGGGCCATCAGCCTGGATGGAACTCTCAGACTCTGTCCTGTTACCCTGCTATGGTCAAAGGACACAATGGCTGCTGTTCTGCTTTTCACCCTCCCACTGGGATAGGTGGTGGCCCATCAGATATTAGCCTGTAAAAATCCTGGAAAATGGGGAAAGCTTGGTATTAAAGAAGCTGCCAAGAATGTAATCTAAAGCACAACACAAATACAGCATAATCTTTCCAGGGTTGCTATACATACACATTCTTTCAACTAGGACTGCCAACAGGCCTGGAGGGAGAGAAAAAGTCCTGTCCTTCTAATAGAGGTTCAGTGTGTGAAAATGGGCAGCTGAAGCTTGTCATGGCATGGAGGTAAACAATATTACCTGGTAAATAACATCCCATGAAGTCTTTATTATAGAGAAAGGACTTTTTTTCCCCTTCAGGCAGCTGGCAACCCTACTTTTAACTTAAAATCAGTTTCTAGTTCCAAGTTTCCCTTTTCCAGTTCTTTACTCTGTATACAAGACACATGATCTCTACTAGACAAGGTAGCTGAGTCGTACCAGAAACCATTATTCTGACTTGACCATGCTGTGAAAGTGGAGCTACACATTATGCACATAACATAGGGAACTGAAACTAGATGGCAGCTTTTTCTAGGGAAAAGCTTCCCTTTGGGAAGGTACAATTTGGGGCAGAGGAGCCACATGGAGGGCAGGACAAGTGCTCCACCATTTCCCCATCCACTGCAGCTGTGTTATAAATGGTGCCTGAAGAGCTGCTTTGCCTTCTAAATGATGCATTTGGAACCCCATGGTGTGAGAAGCAGAGGGAAAAGACGACTCAGATCACATCTGTAAAGCTTAGACCAAATCTTAACCTCTGCCAAAGCTATCAAAATCTTTGCAAAGCACCTTCTTTGGCTCCTACGCATACCTGTTGACGTTTTACTGCCTCCCGCAGCAACTGCACGGCATCTTTCCCTATACAGCCCAAGGCACTGAAGCCCTTGGTCCATCTCAATAAGATGCCCTGTGAGATCAAGAGAAATAGGGAATTTTGCAGCTTCGTACATTTTTTTGTTCATGTTGCTCTAAGAGCTGCTCATCCCTAGTCCCCGTGTGCTCTTTGTTGAGACCCCTGGGCACTGCAATGAAAAGGGGCTCTGACAATGGGGAAGTAGAGCACAACTGTGTGTAATTTCCTCTACATTAAGAATATCTAAATTATACACACCCGCCCTGACCTGGATAGCCCAGGCAAACCTGATCTCATCAGATCTCAGGAGCTAAGCAGGACCGACCCCAGCAAGTACTTGGATGGGAGAACTCCAAGGAATACCAGGGTCAGGATGCAGAGGCAGGCAATAGCAAGCCACCTCTCTGAAACATCCAATCCCCACTAGGAGTCACCAGAAGTCAACCGTGACTTCCAAGCACACACACACATACACACACACACAAAATACAGACCAACCCACCCACCCAAAATTGTACACACTCTGTAACTTCTGAGTTTCCATCAGGCTTTATTTGTATACTTTCAAGGGTTAATTATGCACCAATACGAACTCCTGTAGCTTTTCTGTACTTGCTCAGAACTACAGCCTATGTACCCACAACCTATGGATAGGATGCAAGCTGGAATTGGTGGAGTGATGCCATGGTGGTTCATTGTCAAGACTGACACTGTCAGCATTAGTTGCATTTCACAATTCAGAGGTTATGCAGTTGTCTCAGGCAATTCTCTGAACTTGGAGTTTCCCATATCTGCTTTGGAAACAGGACTCCAAACCAAATCAGGCTCATTATTTTGCCTTCCTACCTTACGCCCCTGCAAATGAAACTTCCTACCACTAAAAACACATCCTTTGTTGTTACGTACCTTGTCCAGGCTTAACTGATCACAGGGAAAGGAGAAAGTGAAGCCCAGTGGCAGTGTGCGATCTTGCATACTATGCTTGGCCTGGAAATCCATAATACAGCTAACAATGTGATCGAAGAGCTACAGGAACGAAAGTGGTTCATGAGGTAGAAACAAATCCAAGAAGACATAGTCCCACCGGTAAATGGGATGGTTCCAACTTGTGTGGAATCATCCATTCCCCACTGCCACTAACATCATATGAAAGAGGTAGACAGAGCTTCATTCAACCTAATCATAAACTCCCTTCCCTTCCCCTTCACCCACCTTTATATCATTACTCTGGGCCACTTCTGTTGGAATGGTATAAATCTCACTGGTTATGTTGACACCACCCTCCTGTGGGCTTCTCAACTGCACCACCAGCACTCGAAAATTGGTTCCACCCAGATCAAGGGCCAGGAAATCCCCTTGCTCTACAAAAAGGAGGAATCAGAACTTGAGCGTAAGTGACTATCACCCACAATCAATACTAACTTCAAGTTAATACAATTATGTCTTATTTTGTCATCTTGTCCTGGGCTCAACATGTTGCCAATCCAGGATAGCATTCAAAGAAAAGAATCCCATATAAACCCTCTGTGGGGTAATGTGATGCCTTTTTCGATGAGAGGAACAAGTACAGCAGCAACCATAGATCAAATCAGACCTGGCAGCTGGAACGTTCTCTCCCAACTCAACACAATTTCTCTAAGGCAGCACAGTCCACCTGAGCTGTTCAAAACTCTTCCACCCCAGTATAGGGCCCCACCATTCTGTTCCCTGCCCCTTACCAGAGCCATCAGGCAAATGACGGACAAAAGTAGGCAACATGCGGACAACGGCAATATTGTGTGTCTCCTTCGACAGGCCCTTTTCCATCTCCTGTCTCATCTGGTTCTGCACTTTTTCAAGGATCCCCATAGAAAGTTGCAAGGGTGCTAGGACTCCAGACATCTGCTCCTGCCGGCTTCTAAGCCTCGAGGCAGCAGCTGCCACCAGGGCAGCCCCTATAGCACTGCCATCAGATGCAACAAAGGTGAAGGTACACTCAGGAATTAGGGATTTCAGGGTCTGCTGCACTATCTCACGATACCTGGAGGAGGAAAAAAATATCAAGGGCATTGACAGAGTCCAGTTGGAAGGAGACTATGCTCTGTCTGGTCTAATACATCTCTTCGCTTGTCCCTCTTCCTAGGTCTATCACAGTTGCAAGAAGATTATAAAGATCAGCTGTGTGAATGGGCCATTTCCTCCTGTTTATATTCTCAGCCATTTTTTAGAAAAGCTGAAGCCACTTCCTGAAATCCCAGCATCCTAAACTGGATTGTGTAAACAGATCTTCTATCTTGGGAGAGGCCAATGACCTTGGGAATTGACCAGAGTTGGGAGACATCCGATGGGATGGATACATTTGTTAGACTGTTGTGCATGCATTACTGCTCTAGAAATGGTCATACAGAAGGGTAATACAAGCCCACTGGGTTATAGAAAGAAATAAGCTATACTGGCTTAATGGAGAGGGGTCCCCAGTGTGGTGCCTGTGGGTGCCACGGTGCCTGCCAAGTGCCTTTAGAAAGTGCACAGGGTCAAGTTGGGCATCTCCCAGTAGGGTTGCCAGCTCTGGGTTGAGAAGAACCTGGAGATTTAGGAATGGACCCTGGTGAGGGTGGCATTTGGGAAAGGGAGGGACTTCATAGGGTATAATGTCATAGAGTCCACCCTACAAGGCAGCCATTTTCTCCAGGGGAACTGATCTTGGTCATCTGGAGATCAACTATAAAAGCAGGCAATCTCTAGGTGCCCCCTGGAGGCTGGCAACTCAATTTCCCAGTAAGGCCACTGGATATTTGATTGGCTTTTTAAAATATTGCTTTGGCAGCAACTGCCACCACAGCATAAGAATCTTTGCTGTGTGACTGAATCTTTGGCAGGCATTTTGTGGCTGTGCCCATCATGTTGTGTCAGAATTTCAAAAGGTTGGGGACCATGAAGAGGTTGGGGAATATTTGAATAGGTAAGACACCAAACAATAGAACACCAGGTAAGATTGGCCAATTAATCCCAACCAGGATAAAGTTTGGCCCATTGATCAGCACAGAGAGAGAAAGTCACCACTATGGGAACTGCTGGCCCAGTGGTCTGAGAGACAGTGGGGTCGGTGCAGTGTTCCCTATAAGCTGTGCACGTGAGCAGCTGCTCATTAACACAGGAAGTCCCGGCTCGGCAGCAATCTGGAGCCGCACAGGGTCTTGCACTGCCCATTGCCAATTTCAAGATTACAGCAGTTATATTCTGCTCAGGATGTGAACTGCTCCACTCAGCAAAGGGGGTGGTGGTGGAATTAGAGGGAACATTGGCAGGTGAGCTTCTTGGATGGATATCATATTCCTATGCTCAATGCAACTCCTTACTGTGTCTGGCCCCTGTACAAGGCCCCAGACACAGCTACACCGATATTCAGCTGTGGCAGGTTTTGAGAAGTACGAATATGAGTAATGACGGCAGCCAGTCCAGCAGCACAGAGGTTGGCAGAACGGAGAAACACAATTTGGCAGATGTTCTGCACATGGAAACAGTCTTGGTTGTTCGGCACAAGTCCCTGGCGAGTCAGGAAGTTCTTGGTTTTGGCCAGGCCGACCTTTTCACTGCAATTTAAAAAGACATGTATTAAAGAGGGCAGAGGCATAGAACAATGGGTACCCAAAGAAACAGAAAACACCCCCTCCATCCTCTGGGATGGCTTCAGCATCTCACACTTGTAAAAAAGGTCTGATGAGATGCTCACATTTCATGAGAACACACAACAGCTCCCTCAGAATCCCATATGTTTAGTGGGTCTGGAGAATAACAAAGTACATTGGTGTGCAGTAACAGGGACATTACATCTAGGAACTGTTCAGAATGCAAACATTTAGTTGCAGCCTTTCATGCCATGCAGCAAGGATTGTCACAGGTCAAGTGTGCACCTTATAAATATACAGGGTTTTTTTTGTTAATTTTACACTTGCAATGGGTTTCCTTTTGATAGCAGAATTAAGTAAAAGAATAGACATTTCCCCCTGTTCAACTCATCTAATTTATTCATTATACCATGTCATTTCAATGCCAGTAACCATCAAAACTTTTCCTGTTTTTCTGTTCAGTTGGATTCCTTTTATTTATTTATCTAATTTATTTATTTACATCATTTATATCCCATCTTTCTCTTCATCGAGAGACTCAGAGCAGCTTTACATTATTCTCTCCTTCTCCATTTTATCCTTACAACTTTGTAAGGTTGGTTTGGCTGAGAGTGTGTGACTAGCCCAAGGTCACCCACTGAACTTCTATGGTGGAGTGGGGATTCAAACCTGGGTCTCCCAGATCTTAGCCTGACACACTGGCTTTTCTTGTTACTTTCCCAGTTCCACGATGTCCTGTTTGGAGCCGAGTTTCTAGAGCTGTGTGAATGCATCACTAACTTATATCATCATATTTTCGAACTCTTTCTTAATAATCCCTACATCTTGGTTTTCCCTTCTTGTCAGCTATAAGCTTTTAGGATTTCTTTCCAGCCTCTCCAAATGGTACTAAGCAGCTCTTGGCCCAAAATAGTTCACCGGGGAGGGGGGGTGTTCCACCATGCGTAATTTTGCACCAATCACAACTGAATTTCTTCCACCACTGTGGCCCGGTGCTGTTACTGAGAGCAGGAGTACTTAGGATCCAAGCCATAATATCAAACTATTATTAGGTCAGAAGGGGAAGGGAAGAATTAGGGCCACAGAGGAAGGAGGGAAAGGGTGCATATTTCTTCCAGCCAGAAAGTAGCTGCTGAAGAGGACCATTCCCAAAGGCATTTCTGTTAACTTCATTTCAGCATTCTAACAATCCTTGCACTGTCCCCACTGGCTTGTGGAAAGATTTTTAAATTACATACACAGTGGGGTTTGTTTTGTTATTATTCTGTTCTTTACACACATGTGTAGCATGATCTGAAGACACTGAGATGGGAGGAACAGATGCAGAGGCTAGCCATGCAACATATCCCTCTTGCAGAGGAGGGGGGCAAGATTTTGCTTGCCAGCAAAAACTAGGGAGGAGCAAAGAGGGCTGACCCAAGATATGCTCTGAAGGTACTTTTTTTCAGCAACCTTATGAATGCTAAGTACATATGGGTCTGCTCAGTGCCTGGATGAAAGACCTTCTGATAATCCTATGTATACTGTTTTGAATTCCAGGATGGAAGAAAGTTAATAAATAGGACAGGCTACATTCCCTCATGTATGCCCTGGGTAACATGCCTGTAGGGAAAAGAAACAAACATTTTGCTTGCCTCATGGTAGCCAGGCTGCCACAAAACAGATTGGGTGGAGGGGCCAATTCTTCCCCTCTCCAACAAAAACTGAGAAATGATCAGACATTTCTCTGTACATGAGAGATCTGTAAAGATCAAATTTCTGAGATCTCATAATGTCATTATTTTCATGCACCTTTCATCTGACACAGGTTCCCCCTCACCTCCCAGCTGCTGTTAGCTCCAGTGGGGAGGGAAGGCAGGTGACCTCTTATTCACAGCAGGGGCCAGAGAAGTCTAGTCTTAAAAACAACCCCCCCAAAAAAACCTGGAGATTGTGGGTGGAGGGAGTTAACCACAGCCCCCTTCTGGCATATTATTCCAGTGCCTGAGGCATTCTTTGCCCAGCCCAGCTCTGAAAGCAGAAGTCAGGTAGCAGGGGTGGTGTCAGCATACCCCAGCTGCCAAGCCCCAAGGCATCTGGGAAGGCCACTGTGGTTAACTCACCCAAACCACTTACTTGCTAGCACTCCACTATACTCCCAGCTATACTCACTGCCCAGTGGCACTGAGAAAAGGGCTGCAGGCAGTGGTGAGTATGGGCAGTGGGAGAACTCACAGCCAGGCAGGGGCAGGACACACAGGCATGTGAGAAGCATGCAGGTGAGGGGAAGGGAAGGAGAGTGTGTATGGATGCCTGGTAGTGGGTAGAAGAGAGCAGGGAGGCCCTAGAAACACCCTGCCAGGGCCCCTTGAAACCTGGAACTGGCCCTGTCAGGTAGATTGGAGAAAAATGGTAAAACCAGGACTCACTGCAGTGAAGTAACACAGAGAAAGGAGCATCATTTACATAAGAACATAAGAGAAGCCATTGTTGGATCAGGTCAATGGTCCATCCAGTCCAACACTCTGTCACACAGTGGCCAAAAATACCAGGTGCCATCAGGAGGTCCAGCAGTGGGCCAGGACACTAGAAGCACTCCCACTGTTGGCCTCCCCCAAGCACCAAGAAAACAGTGCATCACCTGCCCCAGACTGAGAGTTCCTATCTATACCTTGTGGCTAATAGCCACAGATGGACCTCTGCTCCATATGTTTATCCAATTCCCTCTTGAAGCTGTCCATGCTTGTAGCTGCCACCACCTTCTGTGGCAGTGAATTCCATGTGTTAATCACTCTTTGGGTGAAGAAGTACTTCCTTTTATCTGTTCTAACCTGACTGCTCAGCAATTTCATTGAGTGCCCACAAGTTCTTGTACTGTGAGAAAGGGAGAAAAGTACTTCTTTCTCAACCTGCTCTATCCCATGCATAATCTTAGAAACCTTGCTCATGTCACCCTTCAGCTGTCATTTCTCCAAGCTAAAGAGCCCCAAGCATTTTAACCTTTCTTCATAGGGAAAGTGTTCCAACCCTTTTATCATTCTAGTTGCCCTTTTCTGCACTTTTTCCAATGCTATAATATCCTTTTTAAGGTGTAGTGACCAGAACTGTACATAGTACTCCAAATGAGGTTGCACCAATGATTTATACAGGGGCATTATGATACAGGCTGATTTGTTTTCAGTTCCCTTCCTAATAATCCTGAGCATAGTGTTGGTCTTTTTTATTGCAGTCATACACTGTCTCGACATTTTCAGTGAGTTATCTACTATGACTCCAAGATCTCTCTCTTGGTCAGTCTCTGCCAGTTCAGACCCCAGACCCCATCAACATGTATTTATAGTTAGGATTTTTGGCTCCAATGTGCATCACTTGGGGACTTGGTTTTGTTTAGATAAAGATATTCCTCTACCTTCTACTTGAGGATACTGGGAAAGGAGGAAAAACTCACACCGATTCATGCCTACCTGTGCCTTGGGCAACTAAGAATTTTAAAATGGGAATGCTTTCTCCTTTTTGCCTCCTTTCTGCCTCACGTTTGGCAGACAGGACTCCTAACATGAGGAATACATTCCCTAAGAATGTCATCCCAATTGGGTAGCTAAAAATATTTTCCCCATTGAAACCAATGGAGAGGAATAAAGAATCCAAACAGTTATAATAAAGAAAATAAATAAAAATATTAAAGAGCAAGCAAAACAAAAAAAATGACCCAAATAACATTTCTGTGCATATTCCTGCCATTTGTATATCTCAGACAGGAATCACTACACATTGATCTTTCTTTAGCATGGAAAATATTGCCATATTAAAAATACATAACATTAAAGCACCAAAGGTAGTTTTATTGAACTCTAGGGTATAATTTGGTATCACCTACACATATTGCTAGGTCACAGGTCATGATGTTTTTAAGTGGCTGATATGTTTTAAAGCTATGAACAACACAATATTAATCTTTACCCATATAAAAACTAATCCTGCATCCTTTTAAGAAAATTTAGGCTACCAATCATCCACAAAAGGAGATGTCAGCAATGATTATTACTATGCAGTTATGGCTATGGGATCATCACTGTGTCCCATTTAAAATTTTCTTTAACCTCCCCTTTTGTCATAATTTTTCATTGTAGTCAAGATGTGCACACACACCAAAAAAGTATGTCTCACATACTATGACACCCCATTGTGTAGTCATTAAGGTGTTTGGGTTTCTGTGTGTGTATGTAGAAATGCAGAAAAGTAGGGTGCTCAAGAAGGTGAGAGAGGGAGGCCTGAGAAAAGATGGAAGCAAAGAGGTACTGAAAATAACCAGGACTTGGAGACAGCAAAGAGGCAAGAGGGAGTAGAACTGCAAACAGGTCAAAAGGGATTATGTGACAAAGGACAAACAAGGGAATGTACCTACTGGCAGTGAGTAAGAAAGACTAAGTGATTGTTCAGGTGAAGCAAACACCCTTGATATTACATTTCTGTCTAGCCACAACTTCACTCTCTTTTCCATACACCTGGTGGGAAGTGTACTATGTGAACGACTTAAATTCCTATCTGTTTTATTCAGACATCTTTTTCCTCGCACATTTGGCAGTTTTTGTAGCCTTGTTCATGTGTTACGGTGATACCCTGCATATTTGAGCATATTCCTGTTTGTGAGAAAGAGCCAACATATGTTCACTTTACAGATGAAACTGGTGACCAGCATCTGGATAAATGTGTGGTTTCAATTACACATTCAGCTGTACATGCATTGAATGTAACATAAGAATTGCTCAATGCAGGGGTCGTTTCCTGCCAGAGCACACCAGAGCAGTGCTCCAGCAGTAAGGACCCAGCAAGCCCTATCCCTGGCTCCCAGCAGCCCTCCGGAGCAAGAAGCTGAAGCAGCATTGCCCATCCTGCTGTAGGGGAGCAGTCCAAGGAAGGTGGCTCTGCATGTCTGGCAGGAGTCTTTCCCAGCGGGTTGCTCTCCACCATCCTGCGCCCAGCATGAACCCCTCCCCAGCAGAGGTTTCTCTAGCACCCGGTCTTGGCCCCCGGCTGGTGGCAAGTGGCGTCAGGGGCTCCGGGCTGCAGCTCCAGGAAGGACAGGATAGGGTGGGGCAACTCGATCCAGCGGGGCAGGCACTGGTGGCGAGGCAAGCCCCGGAGAAGGCAGGCAAGTGGCAGCAGCGGCAGTTGCCATGGTGGGCGCGAGCATGGTGCCATCAGTGGGCATCTACTTTGCCTTCAAGTGGGAGGCGCTGCCGGGGCCCTCCGAGTGGCTGCACATCCCCAAGCGCCATTGCACGCACCTCCTCTACAGCCAGCTCTGCTGAGTAGGTAGGGTGCTCAGAGGGAACCCGCCCCGACGTGCCCAGCCACGTGCAGGGAAGCCCCCCAGGCAGCTCTGACAGCCCCCGAAGGCCTTGCTCGGTGGGCAGGCATGCTCTCAGCACAAGGCCCTGGGGAGGCGGGTGTCTGGGCCGGCCTGCCCCTGCACCATGCCTGCTCCTCAGCAGACGAGCTAGAGACCAGCAAGTAGGGTGATGGGCCCCCGTCGGAACTTCGGGCAGATGGCCCCTTTGGCGGGGAGCAGAGTGGCTAGGCCGTGGCGGCAGGCCAGCCAGGAGCCATCCCTCCTGGGTGGGAGTGGAATGGGGTCAGGTGCCAAGCCGGCTCTTTCCAGACACCCCAAGGGAGCAAGCCAATGAGGGCCAGGAGCCTAGTCGAGGGTGCTCCGTGGGGGGGGGTGGAGGAAAACCGCCTCCTCATTGGGTTTGCACAGTTGGGTGTCAGAGAGCGACCTTTGCTGCCACCACCTCCAGTATGCGGGGAATCCCAGCTTGTCTCATTTGGAGGAGAGATCTCCTGTGTCTGGCAAACTCCCCACGAGTAGGAAGCTAGCAGAGTTGGGGCCAGCAGGGTAGGCACTGGCTCTACTTCCTGGGAGGACTTTTTTGGACTGTTTCAGAGCCAATGTGATTTTAGCAGTTAGAGTGCTGGGCCAGGCTCTGGGAGGCCCGGGTTTGAAGTCCCCCCCAGGAGCCCCAGGAGCTCACTGGGTGGCATGGGGCCAGTCACTCTCTCAGCCTCACCTCCCTCATGGCGGGGGCTGTTGTGATGGTGAAATGGTGGGGAATGGCATCAGCCACTTTGGGTCCCCATTGGGTAGAAATGTGGAGTACAAATAAAGCACATAGAGGAATAAACACAAGGGAAAGTTTAAATCTGAAGCCCCCCCTGCAGTGTTGGTTGCCCCTTTGAAACTCCATTTTAAGTAACAGCAAAATTAAGAGTGGGAAGATGTAAAGAGTGCACATTCCTTGCCAATGTTCCCTCTGGGCTGCACACGGGGCAAAAGGAAATTTTAAAAGGCCTCTGATCTGCATGCCCCCCCAATCTTGTTCATGCAGATGGGTTTACCATTTAAAAATTAAATGGAAATTGAAAGAAGAGCTTAGGAGTGACTGAAGCAATCCAAAAGAGTCCAGTGGCACCTTTAAGACCAAGTTTTATTCAGGTACAAGCTCTCCCTCCTCTGCGAGGCCAGATCTGCACGTTCTCCCCCCTCCCAATAGGTAGCAGTCCAAAACAATCTGTGGAGCCTGAGCAGTGGGTGTTGCCTTCTGACACACTTCTGGTGATGTCAGGGGGTGTGGCATATGCTAATGAGTTATGCTAATGAGCTCCTGCACCTCTTTTTCTATGAAATTACCCCTGGCTCAATGCATGTATAAGGAACAATCAAGTGTACACTGTACACAGATTGCAAGTGTGTTCATTGTAACTTGTGAACAGGGCTTGCGTGTGTGTGTGTGTTCTAGATTATAGTTGATTGTGCAACTCTTAAAGGCCAATTCACACAGTTCAAAGTCCTTGTGACTTCCAAAGGACTTTGGATCACAAAGGTACTGGGAGTTCCATGCTTTCCAGTTGCACTCAAGCTTCCTCCCCCCTCCCAATGCCGTCTTCCTGACTTAAAGTGACCCTAGGGAGCTACTATTTGCTCATTGAGACACTTACATGAATTGATGGCTGCACATATATTTCCCAGATGGGGCAAATAATGGCTCCCCACAGCTGTTTCGGGTTGGGAAAACAGCTGGATACGGCACATTCATACACTGTGGGTCTGGTCTGGATTGGGTCCCTATGAGCCATGGAATTCCCAGTGTACATGTGATCTAAAATCCTTGTAGAAGCCACAAGGACATTCTAACATGTGAACTGTCCCTAATTCATCTGCTTCATTGTTTCATCATGGGCCATAAGCATTCTCCTAGTTATTATACCTTAGTCTAGTCTAACAAGAGGTGCCAAACCTCACCCTAGTACTGCCAAGGACAAACAAGTAATCCAATATTCTAGCTTAAATGACCCACTTACTCTATGATATCCAAGATATCTTGAAACTTCAGTATCCCTTTGGTCATCAGGCCAGGAGCCACGACCCCATTGAAGAGCTCACCCTTCTCAGACAGAGTAGCCAGAATAATGCGGACCGTCTCACACAGGTACAAACTACTGACCAGCTTCTCAAATCTGATAGCAATAAGAAAGAGGATAATCAGTGCACAAAGAGATGGAGCTAGAACAAGAGCAGTGAGGATCTCTCCTGGGTGACTGGAAGGTAATTGTATTCAAGCCATGCTGTTCAAAGAGGAAGCATGTCTGCTTCACAGAACACTGCTGCTAGAAAAGGCAAAGACTGCAAGTCATAGGGCATCAGTCCAAAATAATACTCTAGCAGGAACAGATATGTGGAACACCCTGGTACTTGCATAGGATACTGAAGCTAGCCATAATTTTATGGCTCCAGGGTGCCAAATATTGTGAACATTGTCAAAACCTATATATTACACTCTGAATAGATTGTGAATGCAAATCAGACATAAGATGTCACAACAATTGCCCTGGCCTAGATAGCCCAGGCAAGCCCGAACTTGTCAGATCTCGGAAGCTAAGCAGGGTCAATTCTGGCAAGTACTTTGATGGGAGACCTCCTTGAAATACCAGAGGCAGGAGGTGGGGGGCAGGCTCTCTGAATATCCTCCAGGCCCCCAGTAGGGGTCAGTCACTAGAGGTTGCCATGACTTCCACTTGCACACACAGTCAGTCACCAGAGGTCACCATGACTTCCAGGTGCACACATATGCACAAAAAAAATACAAAGAAGTCACAACAGAAACCAGTAATAGAATATTTTAATCTCCATTGACATACTATTGCAGACATGAACATCATTGTTCTACAAAAAAACCTTCAAAAGGAATACACAACATGAAAAAGCTGAATTAGAACTCAACAAAAAGAAAACATGTCATCCTGGTTTAAGCAGAAACTTGGATTTCCTCAGTCACTACATTTTCTAATACCTCTCCAGGACACACTTTTTGAAAATTTTAATCAGGTGTTCTATACATACTTAATTAGACTATAATTTTGTACCAATATCAGTTAATTTTCACTTAAACCATTTGCTTATCTGTTTGTACTCCTGACCTCTGTCACCATCCACTATGTGCAACGGCTAATTCTGTTGATTCATGATAGGACTCATAGGATACTCACCCTTTATACAACAAGTCCTTTGGTCAAGTCCCTCCTTTTCCCCTTACATTGAGATTTACACTTGAAAGGCTCATATCAAGCTGGGCCCCCCAACCAATCTGCTCCCTAAAAATGCCCCAGCATGGCTTTCTATTGCATATGTATTTAATGAAGTAGACTGTGACTACAAAAGCTCATATTAAAATAAGTGTTGTTAGTCTTTTAAGGTGCCACTAGATTTTTGCTTCATTAAGAATACTAAGCAGAAATCTAACTGATCAATAACTAAAACAAAAGTTGGACATCTTTCATATAGAAACTACATTTTGGAGCAGCAAATATGCATAACCCAGATTATTCCACCAGATCCTGTCCATCAAACAGGGGTATGCAGCAAGACATGATGTTCCTTTTCCTTGCCGCAGAAGCAAGGCACAGGGCAAACAGGATGCACTACTGCATGCACCAGAAACACTCTTAATTTCTTTCACTGTGACCTACCTGCAAATGCCTTGATTAAGCGACTCTTTATCCATTAATTGGTCAAACTCTGTCAGTACATCATCCAGTTCTCCAGCTTGTCCAAAAGAGCCCCATTCGGTGTTTATACACATGCGCCCCATTTTGTTCTCCATGCCTGCTATGTTCTTGGCCTGTTCCATGTAGCAACAGTTAGTGCCATCACCTACCACATACCGGAAGACAAAAAGCAGGAAAAGAACCCCACAACAGAAGAAATAGCCATTTTAGTAAAACACTGAACAGCCCAGCAGTGAGAAAGTTAAATCAAGTACTCTGCTTCTTTTAAAAACTTACCAGCTTCTCTATCATATGAGGCAGGGGAGGATAGACTTTTTGTTTTTGAGAGCAATTTAATACTTTTCAAGACCCTTGGAAGCTACCAGTCACAAAATGGTGGCTCAGTGGGTGGAGCCAGCCACAAAATAGCGGCTTGTACAAACATTACACTGTTTCAGAACACGTCTACAGTGCTCAGGTGGAGGAACCTTTCTTTTGCTGTTTTCCCAATGGAAAGCACCACCACCACCACCACCCTAAATTGAAACTTGCCCTGCATGAAGAAATATGTAGTAACTTCTTTGTTTTTCATGTAAGAAGCAAATAGCAACTTTGGATGCAGAGGGAAAGTGCTCCATTCCCTTCCAGAGTTAAGGCAAGGGTAAGTGTGTGCACAAAGGAGAAAAGGTAGATGGGAAAGGGTGCTGGAGCTGTCATTTTCCCATCCAGAGCAAGGTGCAATGTATGCCTGTGCCTTCCTTCTACATGCATGAAAGGGAAAGAGGAAAGAGGATGCTATGTTAACTTTAAAGGGAAGAACAAACAGGTGATTACAGCAACACTGGAAAAGGGGTGGAGGCAGGTAGCCAGGTCACAGGCAGAAACCCTTGAGAGTGTATGCAGGGTGGAGACTGGTGCACCAGTGTCATTCTGGCATAGTGACATCACTTCTGGTGAAAAATGGAAGTGCCATCTTATGATACTCTAGGATTTTGCAAAAACTCTATGGTAAAACCTTAGCATTTTTTAGGGTTGCCAGGTCTGGGTTAGAAAATACCTGAAGACTTTGGGGGTGGATCCAGGAGAAGGTGGGGTTTGGGGAAAAGAGCGGCCTCAGCATCATACAATGCCATAGAGTCCACCCTTCAAAGCAGCCATTTTCTCCAGGGGAGTTGATTTCTGTCAGCAGGAGGTCAGTTGTAAAAGTGGGAGATCTCCAGGCCCCACCTGGAGGCTGGCAACCCCATTTTTTCCAAATCCTGCAGCATCCCATAATGTCACTTTTAAAGAAGTGCTGGCGCATGCCCCCTTCCCCTCCCCATTTTACACTTGAAGTGCTGGCAGGAAATGAACTGGATTAGCAGGAGATCTCCTGTTATAGCAGAAGAACTGGCAACCCTAGGTGGAGAGATACTTTTAATTGATTGAAGAGTGTCTGGTCACTCCTGAATAATCTTCTAGCAACACCTCACCTGCATGGTCCATCTATAACACAATCCTATTTTTGTCAATGGTTAGTGCTTGCCATTTAGATGAAATGGAAGATCTTACGGTATTCCTGTACAAAATAATCTCCCACCCTCAATCTTAATAGACAGGAAATTGTGTTGTTAGTCCTGTGGCATGGCTATATGTAAACTCCAAACTAGTAATGCCTTGTTGCCTAAACTGCCTTCATGAACACAGTCCAATATTCTTCTAACCTGGCAAGATCTCAGAAGAATAAGCCAGCTCCCTGGTAAAAAGCATAATGTACAGCATCCACAAAATCTTCCACCTCAACAGCACAACTAACATGTGCATGCAAATGCCTTGCTCACCGATCATCAGCCCAACCTCACAGGGCTGCTCTTCACAAACGCAGCTCACCATGATTCCCACGGTGTCATTCACCACAGCTAAGACTTCAATGCAGTAGTTCTGGGGTAATCAAAGAGAAAGAAAGATCAAAGTGACTCTGCTTCTCACTCTCTCACTCTCTTTTTCTGTGGCCATTTCCATACTGATTATTCCCCCTGGGGTTCTAACCAGATGAGAAGTAGTTTTTTCCCCCTGCTTCCCCACAGCATTGGGATACAATTCTACACCTCCTGGTCTCTCTCCAGATTTTCTAAGATATTTCCCACACTTGCTTTGCTGTGAAGTTTTGGGAAAGATCACTCCTGAGACTGGATGACAACATCTGTACTGGTGGCAAAGTTTGAATTTTCTTGGTCCTGGTTTTTTGTTTGTTTGTTTGTTTTAATGGCAACTGAATAATATTCTAACAACCTGTGTATTGTGGTCTTTGAACTCCCATCTTTCAATTTTAAAAAAGTAAGTCTCTAGTCTCTATCATTGCAGAGACATAAGGGGAAAGGTGCATGTCTGCAACAAAAGGGGACAGAGAATTACTTTTTGAATGACAAAATGAAATTCAGAGAACTGATATAATGATACTCAATTGCTGATTTTAAAAAACTGGAAAAGATCTGGCTGCGGGGGGAGAGACGTTGAGATGGCCACTTCCACAGGCCTGTAACAGAGAAGCTGTGGGAAAACCTGTGATATGGAAGCCCCATTGCCACTGTGCTATATCAGCAGTAACAATAGGGTGTGACACGCCGGGTCTGCTCCCCCGACGGTCTCCCGCCCGTAGCCATGGCGCCCAAGCCTACTGTGGGGGCGCGGTGCTGGAGGCGACGGCTGGCTTAAAGGTATCGGTGTTTTGGAGGCATCAGAAATGGCAGGAGGCGGGGTTAACGTCACCCCTCTTGCCCCTCTGCCCCATGCCGTGGAGTCCCTCTGGCTGGTGAGCCCTTGGCTTCTCTCTCTGTTCCCCAGCAGGCTCGTCCTGGCACATCATTCCTCCCTGGCCTCTCTCCACCTCTGCCTTTTTATTCCCTTCCCTTTGCTCCCAGCACCGCACTGGCTCCGTGCCATCCCCACCCCCCTTCCAGCCCCTCCCCCTTGATAAGACAGGACGCGCGCCTGTCGACTGGGGCATGACTGATCCTGTGCTGGCGGCGGTCCTGGTGGCCGCGCTGCCGGCGCCAGCACCGACCTCGGGGGCCTTCAGGGGCGTGGTTCCCACTCCGCCGTCCCCTCCAGCAGCCTCCCACGGGACGCGGCAGTGGGGCCAAGCTCGTCCTGCTTTCCTCTCTGGGTCACCTTCCCAACCGACGAGGGTGTCGGCCATCGCCCCCTCGACCTTCTCTCTCTCCAGCTGGCCTGGTTGCTGCGTGGTCCCGCACCCCAGCATAAGTAGGGGTGTTAGTTAGGCGATCGCGGGGGTGGGGTGGCCCTCGTCCCAGGCCCCCGGGACCAGGACACAGGGAAATTGCACAAGACTGCCTCTGTGTGGAAAACATTCTATATCACTCACTCAGTCTCATAATCACACTTCAATTACAGTTGTTCCTCACCTTGCAATGTTCTTTTACAGCTGTTTGGAGCAGTTGTGCCACATCCTCACCCACCACACCTGAACATTTGAAATCCTTTGCCCATTCAACCAGCTTACACTAAAGGAAAGCAAAACAGGTAGATATTAGAGAGCACTACAGCATCTCCAGTGAGCCTCTGTGAAACCCAGCTTTTCTTCCTCCAAGCAATCCTTTGGAGGGAAAAACACTGTAGAGAGAGATATCAGCATTGCCGTATACTGACCCTTTCCTCAGATACACCTTTTCACTTGGCAGGTTTTTCAGGCCAGGTGTTATATTTATGGCAAACCTTGGAGTCAGTCTATTTCCTCCTTCCCACTAAGCCAGTACAATCACTCTGTATCGTTTGCACTGGATCTGCCTTACTGTTATTGGGGTTCCCCTCCTAACAAATGCACTACATCACTATCCCACCACACACAGTCTGATGTACGGCCACTGCACTATTCACCTGGTTCAGTGAAGTATGTTCACACTGAAAGGGGAAAGAGAAGCCCAGTGAAAAGTATTTCTCAGTGGTGTCAAGGTCATCCAAAAATCTGGCCAGGCACTTGGCGATATATTCAAAAATCTGGAAAAGCAAACAGGGAATTATGAATATAACACATCATCATCCTCACCTCCTTCTACCTATGGCAGTCTTCTCACCTCAGGGCATGTAGCCAGCAACTTTACCAGTAGTGAAACCTTCACAAATCATCTAGCATGGATTTTTGTGCCATCTGGCACCTCCATTATTACTTAACTCAATGGTATATATAACAAAACAGGGCCCAGCCCAGAAGAAGCTCTATTGAAATGTGAACTTGCTAGTCACAACTAAGACTTTTTCCACACACTCACATTACTCCTGATTTTCTTGGGAGTTGATTCAAATGCAATGGAATCACCTTGGGAATCAGCATTTTTCTTCTGCACATGCCTTTAGTGATAAGAATTTCAAGGGAGGGTGCTGTCATCTTCGATGGTGTCATCAGTGGCAGCACAGCACACACACACACCTTTTTTTTTAAGGCACTAAAATATTGATGTTTTGCTATGCTTAGCAACTCTCTAAATTCCCACCTTTCATTTTTAAAAAAGTCTCTAGCCTCTTTCCTCTTGGAAATATAAGGAAAAAGTCTTATCTCTGTGTGGGTGAAGACTAGAGACTTACTTTTTTTAAAAAAAGCTGGGAACTCACAGAACCTGCTAAGACTGCTGTTACAACAATCTAGCAATATATTGATATTTTAATGCCTTCAAAAAATGAAAGAGAAAACAAAACCACTTGTCTTCAGAGTGGGGAAGAGAGGGAGTGGTTTCACCACCACAGTCCAATCATGGAAAAGTGGACTGTAGGTGGGTGGGGGGCCTTAGAAAACATTACTAGCAACAAAGCTAGCGGAGGTGATGGTATCCCAGCTGAGCTATTCAAAGTCTTAAAAGATGATGCTGTCAAAGTGCTGAACTCAATATGCCAGCAAATTTGGAAAATTCAACAGTGGTCACAGGATTGGCAAAGGTCAGTTTACATTCCAATCCCAAAGAAGGGCAATGTCAAGAAATGTTCAAACTATCGCACAATTGCACTAATTTCACAGGCTAGCATGGTCATGCTCAAGATCCTACAAGCTAGGCTTCAGGAGTATGTGGATAGAGAACTGCCAGAAGTACAAGCTGAGTTTCAAAGAGGTAGAGGAATTAGAGATCAAATTGCCAACATTTGCTGGATTATAGAGAAAGCAAGAGAGTATCAGAAAAACATCTATTTCTGCTTCATTGACTACGTTGAAGTCTTTGATTGTGTGGATTACAACAAACTATGGCAAGTCCGTAATGAGATGGGAATACCAGACCACCTTGCATGTCTCTTGAGAAACCTGTATAAGGGTCAAGAAACGGCAGTTAGAACCGGATATGGAACAACTGACTGGTTTAGCATAGGAAAAGGAGGACGACAAGGATGTCTATTGTCACCCTATTTAATTTATATGTAGAGTACATCATGCGAAATGCCAGCATAGATGAATCACAAGCCAGAATTAAGATTGCCGGGAAAAACATCAACAACCTCAGATATGCGGACGATACTACGCTAATGGCGGAAAGTGAAGAGGACCTAAAGAACATCTTGCTAAGAGTCAAAGAGGAGAGCGCAGAGGTTGGCTTGAAACTCAACATCAAAAAAACTAAGATCATAGCATCCGGCCCCATCAGTCCCTGGCAAATAGAAGGGGAAGTCATGGAAGCAGTGACAGACTTCACATTCCTGGGATCCAAGAGCAATGCAGACGGTGACTGCAGCCATGAAATTAAAAGATGTCTGCTCCAAGGGAGGAAAGTGATGGCAAACCTAGACAGCATAATAAAAAGTAGAGACATAACCCTGCCAACAAAAGTCTGTATGGTAAAAGCAATGGTATTCCCATTGCGAGAGTTGGACCATAAGGAAGGCCGAGTGCTGAAGAATAGATTATTTTGAATTATGGTGCTGGAGAAGATTCTTGAGAATCCCTTGGACTGCAAGGAGATCAAATCAGTAAATCCAGAAGAAATCAGCCCTGACTGTTCCCTGGAAGGCCGGATACTGAAGGTGAAGCTCAAATACTCTGGCCACTAAATGAGAAGGGAGCACTCACTGGAGAAGACCCTGATGCCGGGAAAGATTGAAGATAAAAGAAGAAGGGGATGGCAAAGGATGAGATGGTTAAACAGTGTTATTGACGCAACGAACATAAAATTAAGCAAACTCCAGAGCACGACAGAAGATAGGAGGGCCTGGCATGATGTCGTTCATGGGGTCACGAAGAGTCGGACTCGACTGTGAGACTGAACAACAACCACAACAACAAAGGTGGGTGGGTGGGAGGGGACAGGACAAAAAAACTGATAGAAACATTACATATGAGGGAAAAGGTGACTCAAAACTAGCTTCTAGAAAAAATATCAGGGTAAAAGTGGCTTAAAAAACTAAGGGGAAAAACAAAACACAAAGTGAAAATGCATGGAGAAATCAGGGGATAAATGGAAGCAGTATTGGGTCAGAATCCAAGGGGAAAAACCATGCAGAAAAAGTCAAAATTACAACAAACCAGTAATTTCTATGAGAGTTCAGCAAAGTTGACCTAACTGACTTTGCAGTGGTTCCAAAGGCCTTGTTTGCAAGCTTATGGTAAGGGATTACCAACATGCAATTCTATCTCAAAAACAGCTGCAGAGGTGAGGCATTTGAGGCGTAGGATCTGGGGTCAAAAGGTGGCAGAAGAGCAAAGAGCAAGGAGGAGGAGGGAGAGAGAGAAAAGAGTTGCTTGATAAAGGGGTGCAAAAGAAAACAATATATTTGTAAATTGACAGAGGGCTCTTAAAGCAAAAAGAGGGAGAACAGAGGAACAACATAATTGTAAAAACAAATTGAATGGATTAAATGAGCGGAAGGGTAACTGTACCTTGTTATCAATGACCTCTGCAGGGATCGGAAATGACTGCATTTTCAGCTGGGCCGTCTGCCTCTCTTCACCACTCAGGTGCAACAACACAACTTCCACCTGAGTCTGGGACAGTTCTAGACCCAGGAAATGTCCTCTCTCTGTGAAAGAGATCTGAATATAAGGGTAGCAGGCAACCAAGATAGGATTGCCAACCTCCAGGTAATCTCTACACTACAGAAATCAGTTCCCTTGGATCAAATGGCTGATTTGGAGGATGGACTGTGGCATTATACTCGGCTGAGGTCCCTCACCTCCCCAAACCCCACCCTCCCTAGGCTACACCCACCAAATCTCCAGGAATTTCCCAGTACAGAGCTGGCAATACTAGAACAAGACTACGATGCCTCACTCATCCCTATGGTTGCCACAATTCCCTAGGTAAGAAATTATGAACTCACTGTCTTCTAGGATTTGTTTGTTTGTTTAGCATAACACCTTTGCTAACCAATGAGATAATTTCAAATCTGAATGTATATTAAATTATTATACACAAAGAGATTAATTTTCTCATCAGCAAGAAGTATCAGAATTACCTATTGTCCAGGAGAACAGCACAGATCTATGCTAATCGGGTGAAACATCTCATAATCATAAAATTCATCCCTTTTTTCTGTTTTTGTATTTTTTTTTGTAAAAGGAACTCCACACATGCTGACACAGACACTTAACTCCCAGTACTAGAATTTTTGACAGCAACTGTGGCAACCCTAAGAACTGGAGAGACAGCAGGACAAGAAATAGCACTGAAAACAATGCCTTGTGCCTTTAAGCATAGCTTGATAACAGAAATCAGCAACTGAAGCTTTCATGGTAGAAAGATAAACATAGACTCCCACTCCTGTCTACACATCAAGATGGTGTTAAAGGCACAACTACAGAGGTCTTTAAAAAGTTGGCAACCCTAGAGCACAGGCCTTGCAAGAGCTATAAAAGAGTACAGACAACAGTTGTGGGTAGAGTTGCTGACCTCCAGGTAGGGCCTGAAGATCTCCCAGAATGACAACTCATCCCCAGACAACATAGATTAATTCCCCTGAAGAAAACAGCTGCTGTGGAGAATGAACTCTATGGCATTACATCCTGCTGAAGTCCCTTCCCTTCCCAAACCCCGCCCTCCCCAGGCCCCACCACAAAATCTTCAGGAACTTTCCAACCCGGACTTGTCAACCATAGTTGCAGGAACCATTGTCACAATGACCCCTGCAAAATACACTTACCAGTGCCATCAGGCAAGGCACAAATGTAAGTGAGCAACATGGGTAAAGCACCTGCTCCACCTCGAACCTGCTTTTTTAGGCCCTTTTCCATGGCTGCCTGCATGGAGTCTTTTATTTTCACAAGCTGCTTCTTGGATAGGTGAAAGGCTTCTACGTGTTTCTGGACCTGTTCAGGAAAAGAGACAACTGTAGAACGGCGTGGGACTAGCCTCCGAGCACCAAACAAGTCCCTGGATGCTGAGCGTAGACTTGGGTCTGCCATCGAAAGGGACAGAAATGAAGCAGTGAGACTGGTTTTTGGCCTGGGAACCTGAAGTGACTCCCTAGAGGCTGGTGATGAACTTGACATGGAGAAACTCAGAAACGAACTGGTGATTTCACATTCTGGCTGGGAAGCAGAGATGGAGTCCATCAATGCCTGACCTTGATCATTTGTTTCAAAAGAAAGAGTGGAAGAGGCCTCAGAACCTGGGCCTGAAGTTGACATAGTATGTATCAGCAAGGAAAATGTAGGCAAATCCTCCTGGGTAGCTGTCACAGAACTGGACCGTGGCTTGGGAGAAGGGTCTTTAGAAGTTGAGCCTTGGTCTGGGCTAGACATGTTGTCAATCACAAAAAGATTTTGTCATGACACCTAAGCAGTGAAGGGTATGGGACGATGGTTATGAAGTGTGTGGTATTCAAATATGAGTCCGTTTAGAGGCAGGGCGGAAAATGAGGGCACAGTTAAGACAAGGCAATGACCGTAATAAGAATCAGTATCAATCATGAGTAATCATAAGGGGGAGGGGGTGAAGGAACAAAGAATATGTGCAGCAGGGAGAGCTGAAAGGAGATAAGAAGGAAGAAAAGAGTGCAGAAAGGATAGTGAGAGAGCTGAGGGCAGTGGGGGAGGGGCAGAGAAGAATTTAGCTCGGAAGGCAGTTGGAAGAGCAGTACAGTTAGAGCAGAATGGAAGGAGGGGCTAAGAACCAGGTCGGGGGTGGGGGGAGACCTGTGGGTGCAAGTCAGTGTAGCTAAGCCACAGGAATGATAGCCTGTAGGTAAAAGGATTGTGGGGCCCGCTAACAAACTCTCTAATTCCCTTTCCCCAGTATAAAGATATAAGGTATATAATCATGTGTTTCTGACTGGTCCGGTGGTCTGAATGAGTTCTAGCTGTTTCGAAGAACTGAATCAATAATTTTGAATTTTAAAAAGCCCAATAATGAACATGGCCTAGGGTTGCCAGTTTCCCCTGGCCATTGGGGGAGGGGGGAAGGGTGGCCAGCTCCCGGTTGGGGAACTACTGGAGAACTCCTAGAGATTTGGGGGTAGAGCAAGGGGAGATCTCTGTGGGCTACAATGCCATAGAGCCCACCCTCCAAACATCCACCAGGGAAACTAAGTCTGGAAATGGGCTGTAATTATAGGGGAACCAGGGTCCCACTTGGAGGCTGGCATCCCTACAACCACATTTTTTCAGATGCCCAGAAATATGTTCAGGAATAGTATGATCTTCTCCACCCACATCTTCTGTACAGCCTGCCCTGTTTGCCCTACCAGCATCCTAAGCACAGGCCTTATTAGGTGATAGGACAGTGAAGAAAGCATCTAGCTATGTGGAGACAACAGGCCTTATGGGCAGCGAGGACAAGGGCAGAGTTTTTCTTGCTAAACAGGTCAATGTTTTCACACATGATTTGCACATAGGTCATGCAGGTCTCAGCCAGGGTTCCCTCTAAGCTGAGTTAGCGTGAGCTAGCTCACAGTTTTTTAGCCTCCGGCTCACACATTTTTGTCTTCGCTCAGGGAGGAGGGCCCCAGAGCCAACTAATTTATGCAGCTGCCAAATTGCTCGCTCACAACTTTCATGCCAGTGGCTCACAAAGTAGAATTTTTGCTCACAAGACTCCGCAGCTTAGAGAGAGCATTGGTCTCAGCTGGCTAGGAAGACATGATCTCACCCCTTTCCCATGGTACTGGCTGTGAGGAAGAGATGTCTGCTGGAAGGCATTCTTCTGGGAGCACATCAGAGCTGAAGCACTGGCAGTGGGGTCTGTAAGAGGTAACAAGATATAGGATTGAGTTATTCTGTGCTAGGAAAGTTACCTTATAGAAACAGTCAACACAACAATTCTGGATGCAGGTGGCCACTTCAGACAAACCTGACAGGAATCTTGTAATGAGTGATCATGTCATATGCCATATCCTAGGCTCATGAGTCTACAGGCTGACACCCACAGTGACATGTTCCATCTTTGGGGATGTGAGCTGAGGGTGACAAATCAAATTGTCAAAGATAATGTTACTTGTAGCCAGGGCTATTTTGGGGCAGGAATGCGCAGGAATGGAGTTCCGGCTGGCTCCTGAGTTGGCCACATCCAGCGGGAACTCATTAGCATAATAGGCCACACCCAACAGCAGAAACTCATTAGGACTGGCTACATTAGGGGTATGTGGCCTAACATGCAAAGGAGTTCTTGCTACAAAAAAAGCCCTGGGTTTTGACAACAAACAAGGTAAACAGAATAAGAAGCAAAAGATGGGTGTGGCTGGATGACCACACTTCTGGTAACACGGGGTGTGGCCTAATACGCTAATGAGCTGTGATGTGAGGGATGTGGCCTAATATGCTAATGAATTTCTGCTGTTAGGTGTGGCCTATTATGCTAATGAGTTCCTGCTGTGCTTTTTCTACAAAAAAAGCCCTGCTTGTAGCCATTCTTGAGTCCTGTCCTTTTAAATATAGGAGACCCGATATCATTTTTATGGACAGCCACTGGTGTCAGTCTGTATCTCATCCCCATGACTCGCACCCAGCAGGAGTGCAAAGCTTCACACCTGAATGAAGCACAGGGAAGCTGCAATTATCCACTGCTCTATCCACATGCAGCAATTAGCTGCAAATGCAAAACACAATGAGACAGTCATACTGCTATGCACACCCCAGGATATAGATAGTGCATAGCCCAGCAGACTTATCTAGTTGCACTGTTGAAGGATGATCTGGCTCATTATAGAGTGTTATTAGGCATTTTTCTATCATACTGGCCAATTATGAGAGGTGATACATAAAAAAGCTGCCAGTATAAATTTGTGTTGCATATTACTTTGCCTTCCCTAAAGGTCATAATTACTTGTCCTGGCTACTCCTTATGGTTTTGCACAGATCAGTTATTGCCTAATATATTTGAACCTTTTGTAAACACAGTGAATTTGTGTAAAATATGTTCAGTGATAGTTATTGCCATGCTGTTGCTATGCACAAAATAAAAGAACCCCATGGCACCTTAAATACTAACAAATTTATTGCTTAACCCACTTCATCAGATGCAGAAATGAGAAATTCCAGTCAGCAATATCTGCCTTCCAAAATTCACAAGCCAGGCAACCCTGGATGCCCAGTTGTTTTTGGTAGTGACCAGTGTTCCCTCTAAGCTGAGTTAGTGCGAGCTAGCTCACAGTTTTTTTTAGCCTCTGGCTCACACATTTTTGTCTTCGCTCAGGAAGGATGGCTCCAGAGCAAACTAATTTATGCAATAGCCAAATCACTCACTCATAACTTTAATGCCAATAGCTCACAAAGTAGAATTTTTGCTCACAAGACTCCACAGCTTAGAGGGAGCATTGGTAGTGACGCTACAATAGTAGGGATGTCTGGTTATATGGAGACGATCCACTGCCACAAGCCACAAGCACTCTGTTCCTGCAGGAGACTACTATCTTAATAAGGAAGCCATAATCTTTTGACAGTCTTCCAGAGAATACCATCATGACTCTCATGGATGTTGATCCTACCATGGTGTACAGATGCTCTGTATACCAATATCCTCCACAGAGATGGATCACAAGTTTTCAGGAAACTGCAGCACACCTTGGCCAACAAGCTACCTACTTTGCACTCACCCACAATTATTTCAGGTTTGGGAACAGCTTATATCTTCAAGCTAATAGCACTGCTTTGGGTTATCTTGCATGGCTCCACAATATGCCAATATATTCATGTCTGTTAAAGCAATACTTCATCAGCTCCTGTTTCCTCATAGCATTACTCTGCTTGAGATTAATTGATGACACTTTATTATCTGGAGTCATGGGAAGGAGGCACTCAAGAAATGTAATCAAGACTCAACAACTTCTATCCCACCATCCACATGAGCCTGAACCAGTCCACACAGCAGTTTCATTTTCTAGACAACACTGTGAAACTACATGATAGCACCATCTTAATGACTTAATGAGATGTAATGACTGCTACAAGTATCTCCGCACTGACAGCTACCATTCATAACATACCACAAAATCCATTGTTTATAACTGGGCCTAACAATATTAATGTATTTGGTCCACTTCCTTGGATAGAAACTTACACCTAAAGGATTAACAGCAGACATTCTTAAAATAATAATATCCACCCGGGGGTGGGGGGGGGGATGAATAAGGCCAAGCTGGTACTTAGGAACAGACTATTACAGAATAAGCCCCAGAGACTAAGTGCCAGGACACTACTGCTTGTTACCTCCAATTCCCAGCTAGCCATTCCAGCATATCATCAGTAGTCTGTTCTCAGCAATAGTACTTCTGTCTCACAGGTCTTAGGTGGCAAACCTTGCTTACAGACAGCCCTATCATTTCAACCAATTATTCACTAAGAACAATATACCACCCAATAGAGGTAATAGCACCAGAATGAAACCCTGGAAAGAGCCCATTTGCTACCTCTGTCCCCATGTCTACACTGGCAACATTATTACAGGAACTAATAATATTAGCCATACCATCAGGGGCTCATTCATGTATCCATCCTCCCATATGATACATCCAGTCATCTGTCAACAATGCCTTTCTGCAGCTGACATAGGACAAAAAAGTGAAATCACTATGCAAAAGAATAAATGGACGTAAGTTGGACAAAAACAGTGGCACCATTCAAAAACCTGTGGGAGAACATTTCAGTCTTCCAGAATATTCTGCTGCTGAACTGAAAGTCAGCATTTTCCAACAAAGGAATTCCAAAGGGAGATTCCAACAGGAAATTGCTGAATTAGAATTCATCAATAGGTTTGATAGAATTAGCCAGGAGCTCAACAAGTCTGATAATTTTCTCAGTCTCTCTATAGGTGTTAAATTACTTAACATAACTAAGAAATCTGTTATCACCATTTACAGCTGTTGCTAATGATCACTGTGGTTACCTGCATACTTTTTAGTCTTGCATAGAAATGTCACAGGCCATTTACCCCCGTTGTTCACCTTTTTTTCCCTCTCTGTGTATAAAAATCCTGCTGATTGAGAATTCACTGCATCAGCAAGCTGAGCTCAAGCCCATGAAATGCTACAATAAATGCATTAGTCTTCAAGGTGTTAAAGCTCTCCTTTTTCTAGCAGTACACCAACATGGCTTAGGACATACAAATAGGTAGCAACAAGGATTTGTGAGGGGCATCTCATTTTGCTGTGCATCCCTTTCCTCTGCTATTTCCTCTTTCCCTTTCTTGGTAGCCCCCATAGCTTCTCCCCTTTTCCTGCTTCCTTCTCTTATTGCCACCCATCAGCTAACCTACCTTTGTCTGCTTCCATGTTTTCAGTTTTCCCTCCTTCCCTCCCTGTGGCAGCCTGTCCTCAAGAAAAGTCTGGTTAAGCTGTGTAGTGGCCAGTGGCCTGGACAAGTTGTGCAGTGGCTGTCACTGGTGCTGGGCCTGACCCAATTGCACAATGGCTGCTGGTAGGGCCCGACCTAATGCAGTTGCATAGTTGCAACTGCTGAACCAAGTGGTGTAAGTAGTGTCCCCAGTGAGTGCTTCTTTATCAGGGAACATAATGTGGGAAGGGATAGGACCTTTTCCAGAGCCATTTTGATTTCTAAATGCCCCCCCCCCACCTAAACTTTATAGAATATAAGACTTGGAAGACTCAGCAATACTCTGGCAGCTCAGAGTTCAGTGGACATTATTTTCTTAAAGCTACAGGCATTGTTTTTATTATTTTTGGGTGTTAAATTTTCCCAGTTTGGGGGGATGTAGATTTCAGATTTGTCTCAACTTGGGACTTCCTTCAGGTTTATACAGAACCCCCCTCCCAATCTGTTCCTAGTTCTATTTTGTGGATCTAATGACACTATGGCTTGGTTCAGAATTAGATATCTGATATGCTCTTGGGAAATTAAAAACCCATGTGTGCTGGAGAAGTCTCCCTGCTGGACCACATTAAAACTATTTTACCTTATGAAACACTGAAACTCTCAGAGATAGAATTTTGAGAGCTAAGGCTGCCAACCAAGGGCTGACAGTCCCAGGAGCTTTGGAGGGCTGCTCTTGGCATTGCACAGTATTGCATGACAGTGCAACACCACTTCTGGTGGCCTAACTGGAAGTGACATCATGCATCAACATGACACTCTGGCAATTGCTAGTGTGTGAGTGTCATTTTGACACGTGACATCACTTCAGGCTATACAACTGCAGGGACAGAATTTTTACTCTGCATACATGAACACACATGAAACTGCCTTATACTGAATTAGACCATTGTTCCAGCATGGTCAGTATTGTCCACTCAGACTGGCAGCAGCACTCCAGGGTCTCCGGTTGAGGTCTTTCACATCACCTACAACCTGGTCCTTTTAACTGAAGATGCTGGGGATTGAACCTAGGACCTTCTGCATGCAAAGCAGAGGCTCTTCCAGTGAGCCACAGCCACTCCTCTGCTGCTGCACCAAACAGTGGTGGGCAGCAGCAGCAGGAGACAGGTGATCTACCACTAGGATTGCCAGGTCCCCGCTGGCCACCAGTGGGGGATGGGGGGGATAAGGTTACCAGATCCAGGTTGGGAAACTCCTTTGTGGATGGAGCCTGGGGAGAACATGGTCCTCAGTAGGGTACAATGCCACAGAGTCCACCATCCAAAGCATCCATTTACTCCAGGGGATCTGATCTCAGTAGTCTGGAAGTAACCTATAATTACAGGGAGTTCCCAGGTCCCACCTGGAGGATGGCATCCCTATCTATCACTACATTAGGAGCCCTTGTCCTGGTATTTGTGGCTAACAGAATATCAGGTAATCCTGACATGAGATGGATGGAAGGGAAGGAGAGAGGGCTGGTCTGCAACTTTTCATGTTCTGGAATGTAGGGAAGTGAGCAGGTTGCCTAGGATACCCAGATTTACAGCGCCTGGGCAATCTGCTATCTCACCAAATGTCCTTGGGTCCCACAGACTCTTTTCTCTGTTTTCCTCGGGTTGGGACAGCTCTGGCCATTCGGTTTTATTTACAACTTTCGCACCTTTTGCCGCTCGCGCGCTTGGAAACTATTGGTAGATAGATTGGGGGGGGGGGGGCATTTCAAAGCTAGTATAACCGTGGGTGCCTGTTTTGATCTGGTCATCACTGACAATGGATTGTTACCGTGTCTCTTTGAACTGCTTTCAATAAACACTATCTTCTTTATGAAGCCTGGTGTTTGACTGACTTTCTGGAGAACCTGACAGTTTCTAAGAGTATAACTCTGTTTCAATTGACTCTAGAAATGGCACCAAAGGGGAAAGGTGGGCATCTCTCTTGTGCCTGAGTTGCAGTCCCAGTCTAAATCAGGACTGTGCAGTGCTTTTTCATGGAGGTGCTGCTGAGGACTAGCAGCTGCAGTAGGACAAGTCCAAGTCCCTATGGCAACCCTGTGTAAAATGTAATGTGTAGTTTGCACTGTAAGTTCTGAGCTGGAATCTTACCTGAAAAAATGCTCACTCTGTGGTTTTAGGCAAGCCATTATTGCTTTTGCCACACTTCTGTAAGCAGAGTTACACCTTTCTAAATCCCCTGAAGTCAATAGGGTTAGAATTATTTTATTTATTTACTTCATTTGTAGCCTGCCTTTCTCACTGCGACACAAGGCACATTACATGCTGCAACACAAGGTGCATTCAATCAAATAGCATGAGACATCTAATAAGCAATGCAATAGGACTAAGATTACAATAATAAGAAACAATGTACAAAAAGTATCAGACATGATATGACAACTAATGTTGGACACCAGTAGTCATCAATAGCAACTCTCTGGAGTCCAGTCCTTAAAGAACAATTTAAACCAGTCGTGCTCTGGAGTTTGCTTAATTTCATGTTCGTTGCATCAATGACACTGTCTAACCATCTCATCCTTTGCCGTCCCCTTCTTCTTTGACCTTCAATCTTTCCCAGCATCAGGGTCTTCTCCAGTGAATGCTCCCCTCTCATTTGGTGGCCAAGTATTTGAGCTTCAGCTTCAGAATCTGGCCTTCCAGGGTTGATTTCTTTTAGGATTGACTGATTTGATCTCCTTGCAGTCCAAGGGACTCTCAAGAGTCTTCTCCAGCACCACAGTTCAAAAGAATCTATTCTTCGGCGCTCGGCCTTCCTTATAGTCCAACTCTCGCAGCCATACATTACTATGGAGAATACCATTACTTTGACCATGCGGACTTTTGTTGGCTGGGTGATGTCTCTGCTTTTTATCATGCAAACTTTAGAAATGCCTTTTTAAATGCTTTAATGCTGTTGCTGTTTTCCTAATTAAGAAAACTAGTTTGCTCTAGATTTATACCTTCTGTACCTATCTATGCTTAAACATGCTATACCTTATTGATAAACAGTTTATTTACTTATTTATTTAAGACATGTGTTAGCTGCCTTTCTTGAGGCAGCTGACAATATAAATAAAACAGTGATTATAATCTCTCCTTATAAATAATTATCTTTTGGATTTGCAAGATTCCATGCGCTCCCATTGGCTGTAAAATGCCCTCCCTCAGCCATTGGCCCATCAGCCGCCACTCAAGAGTACTCGCGTGCCATTGGCCGGGTGCTGGGTCTGCTCCTCTTCCCCACCCACTCCCCCTTCAGACAGATTTTACATGTCAGATTTACTGGCAGACAGCTCTCTCTCCTGAGGAAGACAGTTCTCTTGACTCCTGTGAGGGACTGTCCCCTCAGTGGCTGTCGGTAGGCAACCAAGCTTGGTTCTGTGAGTAAAAAAACAAAGGACTTTCAGCATAATCCCCTCCCCCGCTCATAACCCCCTCCCCAATGGCCACTTTCCTGTCAGAATAAATGGGAAAAGGCTCTTTCTCCTGCTTAGCTTCAGCATGGCTGGCTGGCTAACGAGGTGGGCCAGCGACCATCAGACCATTTTCTTCAACTCCCCGCTGTGTGGCTGACTTTCCCCTAGGGCTGCCAATCTCCAGGTGGGACCTGGAGATCTCCCACTGTTACAATTGACCTCCAGATGACAGATATCAGTTCCCTGGGAGAAAATGGTTGCTTTGGAGGATAGACTCTATGGCACTATACCCTGCTGAGTCCTTCCACACACACCCCAAATGCTGCCCTCCACAGGATCCACCCCCCCCAAATCTCCAGGTATTTCCCTAATCAAAGTTGGCACCTGTACTTTCTCCTCTGTCAGTAAAAGGCCCTTTCCACACCTATGTTGGCCTTTGGGAGAAAACTCATTGGGCCCAGTCCTGATCAGGCGGCCAACTCCAGGTGGGCAATTCCTGGAGATTTGAGGGATGGAACCTGGAGAGGGTGAGGTTTGAGGAGGGGTGGCACCTCAGACAGGTATGATGCCATAGACTCCACCCTCCAATCCAGCCATTCCCTGATGGGGAACCATTGTTGCCAATCTCCAGGTGGGGGCTGGAGATCACTCAAAATTACAACTGCTCTCTAGGAGGGAGGGGGGAGGAGATGGAAAACTAAAGGTAGGTTGATGGTTGGCTGGGAGGGAGATAGGGTTATCAGGTTGGGAAATTCCTGGAGATTTGAGGGGTCAAACCTGGAGAGGGTGAGTGTTGAGGAGGGGTGGGACCTCAGACAGGTACAATGCCATAGACTCCACCCTCCAAACCAGCCACTCCCTCCTGGGGAACCACTGTTACCAATCTTGGGGGTGGGCTGGAGATCATGCAAAATTACTACTGCTCTTCAGGTAGCAAATATCAGTTCCTCTGGAGAAAATGGTGGACTCTGTCATTATACCCTGCTGAGATTGCCACAGCAAATTGTCACTGAGTGCCCAAAGCCGGGGCACTCTCCCAGAGCCTCTTTCTAGAGCCCGTTGTATTTATTTCCACAACAGGCCTTATTCCTAGTAAATACATAAAAGACCACAATTTAAAACTTCCAATCAGGACTTCCAATGAAAATTTAAATTAGTCAAATGTGATACTAAATAAAACTGTCTTCAACTGCCTCCTTAAAATCAAAAGTGAGGGAGCCAGGCACACCTCCTTGGGGAGGTTGCTTCATAATCATGGGGCTGCCTCTAAGAAGGCCCTCTCTTGTGTGCCCACCAGATGAGCTTATTTGATTGGTGGGACAGTCTGGAGGGCCTCTCTTTGAGATCTTAATTCCTGGGCCGGAACGTATGGGAAAAGACAATCTTTCAGAGATCCCAGCCCCAAGCCATGTAGGGCTTTTGAAGGACAAAAACCAACACTTTGGGCTCAAGAGCAGATCAATATCCATGGTAATTTCTGTAGTATCAGGGTCAAATGCCCCTAGTAGCTGGCCCTGACCAGCAGTCTAGGCACAGCATTCTGCACTAGCTGCAGTTTCTGCACACTCTCCAAGGTGGAGCACATTGCAACCTTCCAGATGCAATTAGATACAATTAAGACTTGGATCACTATGACTAGATCTGACTGAACCAGGAACAGATGCAGCTAACACACCAGCCAAAGCTTGGCAAAAGCACTCCAAGTTTCATTTCATATAAGCAATGAAGGCCTCCCAAGATGACCACAGGGTTAAAGAAAGGCCTGTTTTGCATGGTGGCTGCTGGTGGACTAGGACTATAGTGTGTCCCCCCCCCCCAGTTTCTGGAAAGCGTCTGAAGGTCCAAGTTGAAAAGTAGTGATCCCTGCTCAGCTCTAGGGACTTCCACATGTACAGTGCAATCCTAAACAGAATTATACCCTTCTAAGACCATTGACTTCACTGTTAGTGTAGAAATTAGGTTCCAGTTTAGGAAGTGATCACACACAGATCGCAAAGTACATTCTTTTACAAGCCAAAGGCCCTAATGTTCAATACCTGGCATCTTCAGTTAAGAAGCCTCTAAAATAGCAGTCTGAAAATCACTTTTGCCAGACGGTGCTACTAGACAGAGTTCTGGGCTAGATGAACCAATGTTCTGCATTGATATGCACATGCTTCAGGTGTGCATAAATCAACTGCAGATCAGCAAGGGTCCATCATAGGCTTAGAATGTACCGAAGTTTCAAATATCAAAAGGCCTAACATTTTTTTCCCCAAAGATAATAATAATGAGGATGCTGCAACTGTTCTTATATTCGCCAGCTACTGGCGAAACGTCAGGTCCTACAATGCCAAGACCACGGCCACACAACCCGGAAAATCTACAGCAACTAATGCACTCCGGCCGTGAAAGCCTTCGACAACATATTGTTCTTATATTGATTGGACACATTATACTGAAAAGGAAACATTTCTTGAAATAAAGCTTCCTAGAATTCCTAGTTCCAGGACCCATGCAAGGAGCATCAGTTCTTGATTTAGTTCTATGTGAAGAGCAGAGACTAGATCAATAAATAAATATAGCTGAGCTGCTGGGAAATAGCTATCAGAACACTGTCAAATTCAAGATCTTGGTGAGAGAAAAAACACACCGCTGCAAAATGAAAGAATGAGAAGCTTTGCAAACCTCGGAGAATTTAATAAGGCAAAACCCCTTAAGAATGCATGTGCGCTATTTTCAAAAAGCACCACATCAGAGACACAAAAATAAATAGGAAAAGTAGCCCCAATTCAGACAGAACCCAAAGAAATCAAGTTGCATGACAGGAAGAAGGTGCCAGAGATATTTCACTGAGCAGATAGGTGAACATTTGGATGGTCTGGTGATCAGTATTGGGACCTTGTTTTTCCAACAAGTTAGTTATTGACCTGGCAAAGGGAGGGAATGATGAACTGGCAAATCATGTATATGAGATACAATGCGAAACCCAAAACAGACTGTGTAGAGATTTCGTAACACTGTGAGTATGGGCAATGAGCTGCCAGTGTTGTTTTACAAATGCTGATGTATTCTTGGTGGATGAAGTTAAAAAAGAGATATACCTATCTTTTCAAAGATCCCACCTATCCTTAACACCCTGTTGGCTTCTGAATGAGTCAGTGTCACTAGAAAACAAAATCTTACAACTGTTGTGGGCAGCTTGTGGAATACATCAGCACAATGCGCTGCTGCTGTTAAAAAGGCAAACAGAATAATATGAAATGTTAATAAAGGCCAAGAAAATAACATGGAAAATGCCATTACGCCTTATGTAAAAATCAATGGAACAAACTTATGAAGCTGTCAGATTTTTAGTCTACCGTCTGCTCTGAGACACAGCAATTCTTGAAGGTCTCAGATAAGGGTCTTTAATAGTCTCGCTACTTCAGTTCCTTTTCGTTGTATATGCCAGAGATTGAACCCAAGACCTTCCTCATCAAAGAATGTGCTCTACCTACTGAGCTGTGGCCCCTTTCTAGAACTGAGAAATAGGTTCATATCTTGAGCCTAACATATAAATATAATTACATAATCTCAAAATATAATGAAACTAGAAAAAGCACAGAAAAAGCAATCAAAATTAAAGCAAGATGAATGTCTTGAAGCTTCCACATAGTTCTATGGGCTTGTACCATGGAAATCAATGGGACTTAAGCATGTATACCTGTTCTGGATTGTGGCCAAAGACTTCACATGAGAAACAGATAAAAAAAGAGATCCAGACCATTCAATTCAGAGATGGCTAAAGGGACAAATATTAGAGGTATATAAAGCCTGAATGGTTCTGAAAAAAGTGAATTGCGAATGTACTTAAACTCAAAAGCATCCAATTTAATTAGCATGCAAGAAGTTTAAAGCAAAAGGAAATATTCTTTCATGCAGTACAAATTGATCTTTCGAAGTCACTGTCACAGGATGCGGTAATAAAGCCAAAAACATTAATGGAAAATAGGAATAGGAAACATTATACTGTCAGTAACAGAATACGTAAAAGGGATAGGAGTACTCTATTAGCATTTTGTGGGCTGTACATGCTCTTGAAAGCAGTTGGAATTGACCATTGAGACTGGGAACTACAAATGAAACAGAATTTGTTCTCAATCTAATTCTCTGTATCAACTTCCTGTACATGCAAGGTGGAAGTCCCCCAAAGTCATGCACACTGAATGTGTTTCCGATACTATCCAGAGATTCAAAAGCATTCTGGAAATGCACTGAGAGGTGCATTTGTGCACCTTTCACACACAAGTTTGGCAGCACACAACCTAGCTAAAGCAAAAGATTTCTGGTTCATAGAAGAGAGGACATTTCTTTTTGGTCTAGCCTTTAGCTAATGGGAAGATCAAGAAACCACATAATGCTGAAACCATTTACAGTGCTGCATCTCTATTAGAGCTGAAGACAGATAACAGTACTGAGAGTGGTACATGTTGCTTGATTATAGGCTTGCAAGCTCAGGGCTGGGAAATTCCTGGAGATTTGGAGGGAGGAGCCTGAGGAGGGTGGGGTTTAGGGAGAGGAGGGACTTTAATGGGGTTATAGTGCCATAGAGGCCACCTTCTAAAGTGGCCATTTGCTCCAGGTAAACTGATCACCTGGAGAGCAGTTGTAATTATTCATTCATTCATTCATTCATTCATTCATTCATTCATTCATTTATTTATTTATTTATTGGATTTCTACCCCACCCTCACAGCCAAGGCCAGCTCAGGGCAGCTTACATAAAATCAATACATAGTTTACAATAAAACATGGATATAATAGTGGGAGATCTCTCCAGTCAGCACCTGGAGGCTGGCAACTCTGTGCTGTAAGTCTGTACACTCATCCCACTTTCACCTTTGAAGAATCATTGGCCAGAGCCCATAGCTCCCAACCTGTCTGCATACAATAAGCTCTCAAGAACTAGTCTGTTTCCCTCTCTAAGGCCTGTGTGGGACGGGACTCTCTTGTTCTTCTGACTCAGAGGTTGCAATCTCCTCAGTGTTGTCTCCCAGTTGGAAGTAATACAGAGACCTGTTGTTTGAGCTACCAGAGTCTCCTGTATGTTTGCTACAGAGCAGAACTATGGTTGCCAGCCTCCAAGTAGGGCCTGGAGATATCACAGAATTACAACTGATCTCCAGAGTGCATAGATAGATCAGGAGAAAATGGCTGTGTTGGAGGATGAATTCTATGGCATTATACCAGCTGAGGCCTGCCCCTCCCCAGATCATATCCTTTCCAGGCTCCATCCCCAGATCTCCAGGAATTTCCTAAACTAGAGTTTGCAACCTTAAACAGGACTGAAGGGTGATCTAAAGCAGGATATGTAAGCTTGCCCCTACCTACCACACTTCAGAGGATACTACCATGAGGAGATAAGGTGCTGTCTCTAGAGGTGTTTAGAAGGCACTGCAAGGCTAGTTTATTTGCCGGGGCTTTTAATGAGTTCAGACTGTAGGTATTAGGGCAAGGGGCTGTTATTTGGAGGTTTATTCTATATATTAAATTTATTTACTTCTTATTTACACTCTACTTCCCCACCCCTCCCAGGACCCAAAACTACTTACATCACTCTCCTTCATTTTATCATCACAACCCTGTAGAATAGATTAGGCATAGAGTGTGTATGACTGACCCAATGTCACCTAGCAATCTTCCATGACAGAACAGGGATTGAGACCTGGATCTCCCATATTCTAGTCCAAAACTCTACCACTACACCACCTGGATTCCCCACATCCTAACAGCTCAGGGGGGAGACTCTTGGGGGTTCCCAAATCCCCCCCCCCATTGCCAAGCCTGGCATGGCTCCAAGGCCCCACACCAACTATAGAGCTCAGTGTCCTCCTTCACCACAGGTGGGTCCCACATGGCTGTCGGCCTCCCCTGCCACTACAGCTGGACCTTGCACAGCTGCTGGCCTCCACTACCATGGCCAGGTTCAGTGCAGCTGCTGGCCTCCTCTGCTGCAGCAGCTGGACCCAGCACGGCTGCTAACATCCACAGCTAGGCCAAGCTGGGCCAGCTCCTTCTGAGCTGGTAAAATCATTGTCTGTGCATGTGCATATGCTTTTTAAATTTGGATCCAGTTTAAACATCCCAGTATATCTTTGCTAAATTGGCAGGTTTTTCTACAAAACTAGGGGTTCCCCAAGTTTGCAAAAAAAAAAAAAATCTCTTTAGGCTCTGTGTGGCCCCAATCTGCAGATTCAGCTATCTCTGGCTTGGCAAATTCTTGCAGGTTTGGGGGCAGTACCTAGAGAGGGCAGAGTTTGGGGAGGGTAAGTTGCTCAGCAGGGATAGAATTCCAGAGTCCACTATCTGAAGCTGCCATTTCTTCCAGTGGACTTGATCTCTGTATTTTGGAAATCAGCTGTAATACTGGGTTTTTACAGGTGTTTTTTTCTCTGGGCAGAAACCAGGCTGTGAAGGAGGAAGTCAGTCAATGGCTTTCCAGGCCCACCTCAGCTACCTCTTAAGAAATGCTAATAGGTCTCACTAGAGACAATGGGATGGCCAAGCTCCCCCCTTCTCCCCCCTTCAAGCAGGGAACAGAGTTTTGGAGGAATGGAATGCTAGAAGGTCTCCAGGAAAGAGATTCATGGAGATCTCCAGGAAACATCTCTTTGACCTGGCGTGACCCAAAATATGAGATGCAGCTTTGATCTGGAGAACTTCCCAGGACTTTTGGGAAACAATGAAACATGAGACAATCAAAGAAGACAGCAAAAAGTGAACCTTGTAAAGGGTTATACTGGAGTGCCCTGGTCCTTTCCAAAGGAGAAAGATTCTTCACCCGGTGCTATGCAATAAAATCTTGAAGAGAGACATATCTTGGTTTCTTGGTGAGACATTAAGATATAGTCATCTATGGCTATTCTAACTTAATGGATTAATTTCTCCACAGAAAAGAATATATTTGAAAAGCTTGAGTCACAATGAAAAATCCGTGTAGAACAGAAATGATCACAAAAAGAGGTGGGGCAAGTATTCATTCCTTCAGAATCTACACAGACATTGCATTCCAGTGTTAATGGTTGTAAGCCATTGTGATGTGATGAAGGGGATTTGTGTGTATTTATTCATGTGCATCGTCTGCCTTAAAAAACCTCTTCATTCTTTTTTTTTTTTTTTTTTGAAATAACTATCCTAAAAAGGAGAGAATTTTATTTTTTATAAGAAAAGGGTAAGGTAGACAGATGGGAAGAGAAAAAAGAGCGGAGTGAGTTTTTTTTTCTGTTAGTAAAGGTTAGTTTTATTTCTTCCAATTGTCGGCATCCATCACGGTTGAAAGACCCCCCCATTCCGCGTGTGGGCTAACCGCCTCCGGGAGCGTCCCGAGAAGCGGCCGCCATTCGCAGCACCGAAACCGAAAGCCAAAAAACCTCTTCATTCTTTGTGCTCTTTGCTTGGAAGGTCTGTTGAATTTAACTAAGTTAAACTATAGGTATCAAAGCTGGGTGGTCAGTAAATATTTTATATTTATCATGGGCCCCAATAGGTTCAGTAACTAGCATGTACATTCTGTTGTATCTATCAAAACTAAGTGTACAAATAGATGATCTAATAGACACATGTAATAGATCACATCAAAGTAAACCATGTAATAATGATAACTATATGAATAATCTGGTCCTGTTCATGAGTTACAGTGAATGCATGTGCAGCCTGTGTATATCTGAATTTTCTTTATATGTGTGCTGAGTAATTCTCATGTTACATTCAGTACATGTATAATAAACCATATGACTAAAACCTTACATTTATGCAGGTACTTGCTCCTGGTTTCATTCGTGAAGTGAATCCACATTGGCACTTTCTTACAAACAGATGTATACATCTACTTGCTGCAGGATGTACATGAACTCATTGTAACATGTGAACAGGGCTTTTGCAACCTTTGGTCATGTGATCATAAAGCCCATACTACTCACTCACTCCCATCGGTGCTTAGAAATCCAGGTTAGCAGGGCATTTAGTAGTGCTGTGCTTATGAATTGGTGGCTACAGATAACCAACTCTGTATATGGCTCCAGCTGCTGCTACTAAGTGGTTATCTGGTTTACTTTCATCCTGAAAGGGCTGAATAATGTGGTTTCTTTTTGGAGTGACTGGGGTCAGAGCCCTCACATGCAGAATGTACAGTTTCAAGGAGCAAATGGGCTATTTGGGACTTGAGTGTAGGCAGGAATATTGTAGGGACAGAATGAACCTCAGCTATAGAGTATCAAGGAGAAACTGAGTTCAAACTGATCTAGAGGACATGAAGTTCATTTTCTTGGGAAAACCTCTGAGTCAAAATTTCTCCCCAGACTTATACAGTGGAGCAGTCATATAGTCCATTGCCACAAAGAAGGATTCACTTAGAACTGACAGAATTGACAATACAGAATGTCTGTAAAAAAATTTCCTGGTTTGGCTCAAAGCCAGTTCTCACTTTACATTTTCTGTTTGGGAACAGACACTAGAGTACAAAACATGTACACCTTTTATCAAATGTGAACATGTATATTACGAATAGATGAATGTGATTGGAAAGGGATCAGTTTCACCCCACCCCCACATAGTAACATATATTTCATTCTCCATTATCGGTTCCAGAGAAAATGAAGATTAGCCTCTGTACTGAGGTTCTCTAACGTCATCTGTACCATTTTTAGGGTTTTCATATGTAACTGTACAGTTGCATAAGCTTGGGGTGGTTAACCTCCACGTGGGGCCTGAAGTTCTCCCAGAATCACAGCTGACCTCCAGACTACAGAGATGAGTTTCCCTGGAGAAAATGGCAACTGCGGAAGGTGGCCAGTATGTTATCACATCCTTTCTAAGCTTCCTCTCCTCCCAAAACTCCACCCTCCCCAGGAATTTTCCAACCCTAGCTATGGCCTTGCCTTCGTGATCTTTATGAAAGAATTCAAGGGAAGAAGTTATTCACAGATTTTTCTCTTACAGCTCAAACTGAAGTGATCCCATCATAATGAACATATAATACCTGCTCTGTTACAGTTGGACTCCAGTTTGCTTTGGGGCTCTATTCAAGATGCTGGTTTTGACATTTAAAACCGTTATTTATTTGTGTTCACAGTTCCTAAAGGTTTGTCATCTGTATCAACCTGCCTGAACCCTGCTATCAACAAGTGGTGCCCTTCTGTGTAGGGTTGCCAGCCCCCAGGTGGGGCCTAAAGATCTCCTGGAATCCCAACTGATCTCCATATTACAGAGCTCAGTTTCCCTGGAGAAAATGGATGTTTTAGAGGATGGACTCTATAGCATTGTACCCCACTGAAGTTCTTCTCTGTCCCCAAGTCCCACGCCTCAGCTCACCGCTGAGGAGGAATTTTCCCCACCTGGAGGTGGCAACCCTACTTTCTGTGCAAACCTTACTTGTCTGAGACAAGAGCTGGTCAGCCTTTCTACAAGCTGCCTCCCAGTTATGGAACTCCTTCCCCCAAGAGATGAGGCTGGCACTGTCTCTTCAGGCCTTCCCAAAAAAAATTAAATTATTTGTCTGGAAGGCCTTTGGACTGATTGACTGATGTGTGTTAATGTTACCACCATGTTTCTCTCTTATTGTGTTCTTTGTAATTGCACTTTTTGAATAACTTACATAGTTTGCAGTAGCTTTATAATGGTTGTCAGGCACTTTGGGGGTCTTAGACAGTGCCAACAGGTAAGACAGTGAGAGAGATTTAACTGCCACAGTGAAATTATGCCTTTGTTTCACTGCAGGTAAAGCGGCATCATAAACATAGTTGGTGGCACTGGCGGCAGCAGCAGCAGGGTTATTTAGCCATGCCTACAACATGCAGAAATCCCAAATCAATTTCTTCCCAGATCTACAGCACAGGATTGTGGCAGCACACTTCCTCTGCTCTAGGGACCCTCAGGGTGCTGCACAAGAGGCCCCTGAGTTGCTATGGTCCTCCCTTCTTCGATTCTGAAGTCCTCAACAGCACAAGGAAAGAGGAGAGCTTTTACATAACAGTTGCAAATAGGGATGGTCTGCAACATTGGTGCAACTGGTGGGTTTGTAGTTTTATACCGCCATGGGGATCCTACTATTTGATCCTCTAAACAGCTGCAACAGCACAGGAAATCATATGTCTCAGAATGTGGATTGAACCTAAGCAGGACTAGTCATGGTCAGTATTTGGATGGGATATTGCCTGAGAACTCTGCAGATATTGCCTCGAGCTTTTCAAAGGAAATATGGGATATACGTTTCACAAATAAAAAGCATGCAGGCAATTGCCAGTTAATACTATTTAAAAACTGCATGTTGAAAGAATCAACCCTGCTATTTATAAAGTCCAGCTCATACAATAGACTGATCTGCTCTTCCAAAAAAGGAAAATAAACACAGAAGACCCTCTCATAAGTGTTATTTCCTTAGCAAAATTTTGCTCTTTTGATGCCTTTGAATAGGAATCATATGCCAGTTTGATTTAAAATCTAATCTTAACTGGCTTTTCTCACATTCTTCCGGTCTTCATATCCAATCCAGCTTGGATGCCACATTAAATACAAAAATATTGAATTTTACAGAGGCATCTGTATCTCCTTGCCCCTTCTTGTGGATTGTCTTCTACTACTTTTATTACTTGCTTCCTTTTCACTTACAGCCACGACATTCCCGAATCATGCCTAGATTAGTCGGGTTTTGCTCCCTACATGGAGGGGGGCGCGCGTCCATTATTTGCAACCAGAATACTTGTTCAGTGTTTTTACTGCAATCTCACAGTTGTGATCTAAAATGCTATACAAATTAATGGGCAACTGGTCTGGCTACAAAGAGATAATCAGTAATTAAAGCTCTCCCTAACAAGAATTGACTAATGAAGAACTACTTCAGAAAAGCCATGGCCATGAGTGAAAAAGGACTGATTAAAGTGTCAGAAGCCAATATAAAAGGGGGGGGGATAAAAGGACTGGGATTGTAAATCAAAATAATTGTCACATACCAGGAAAAAAGTTGAAAACAAAATGCAGTAAAGTAATGTGTTGACAGTGATGCAATCTGGATTCTCCATAAAAACAGAATGAACTAATCATGTCCACTTCAGTCTAAAGGACCTCCATTGACCCTGCAGAGAGTCTTCTTTCAATGTGAAGCATGTTAGGGGGCTCCACTATGCATCTTGGATGTTTCTCTTTTTCCTTGTCAGAAGAAAAATGAAGGGAAAAAGAAACAACCCAAAGTGAATTAGGTAACCAAATGAACAAAATACAGAGGTAAAGGTCAAAAATGAGAAATAAAAAAAGAAATAAAACAACAAAAACGTAGAATTAAAACAATGTCTATCTATACAGTGCCTAGGATAGCACCTTGCCCTTGTATAGTACAAATCATGAATGATATAACATATGCTCAAGGATGTCATGCAGATAATTTAGTTATCTGTTGGTCTTTCATTTTCTGCTTTTACTTTTATATTTTGTTCATTGTTACTCTCTTCTTCCTTGTTCCATGTGTTTTCATGGGGAAGAGCCTACTTCAACAGATAATTGACTGTTCACTGTCCTTCACTTCATGAATCTGATAAAATAAGCTGTTGTCTGCAACAGACCTCCTCATTGTATAGAGAATCTAGATTGGTATGCACTGTGCTGCATTCTCTGCAAGACTGAAATCAGTGTTGACTGTTAGGAAAATGAGTGCTGTAAATGTGCTTTTAGGGATGTTCTTCAGCTTCTCAAATAATAAAAAAGCCCACGTATTAGCCATGACTAAAGAACTGGAACAATGTTTATTTGTTATAACATACATCTAGGCCCAGAGGGCTCTGACCAGTACAGCACAGACAATCATCTGAGAGAGGTTATAGAAGAATCTGCTTCCCCAATGATGATAGGAAGAAGGCAGCTATTCAAAATTATTAACTCTTAACAAGCTGGACAATTCTGTATGCATTTTGCTAAAATGAAAGCCCTTACTGGGTCAGACCAGTAGTCATCTAGTCCAGCATCCTGTGATCAACTCTGACCAGTAAGATGGTCTTAGGAAGTACACAGAGAGGACATGAAGGCTACAGCCTTTGTCCCATTAAATATCTCTTGGGAATTGGTGTGGAATGAGAAAATATTGCCATATCCCCCAGTCTGGTATAAACAAGAGATGTTGAAAATTAATAGTTGCTGCCTTAGGAACATATCCTCCCACCACCCCCATCCCTCTCATCGTTTCTTTTTCAACGAATGAATAGCATCCAGACATAGATTGGACTTCCATCAATTTTAAGGCTTTGGATTTCAGTGTGGTTCTCACAGGAGGCTTTTCTGTGTGAGGGGCAGAGCCAGATAACTGAAATAGTTTCCAGTTGGCTATGGGGAACTATTAAGAAATGGACTCCACTTCCTCAACTAAACCCATCAATTTTGTTTCCCTGGCCGATGCTCAGCTGGCACAGCCTCTTCTTGACACCGGTCTCTTGTTTATGGCAGGCTGGGGGCATAAGGTAACATTTTGCACATTCTGCAGTAGTGTCCAGGCTGTATGGGCTTATTTGCTATATATCTTCCTGAGTGAGATTGTGTGAGATCCGTGTGTGTGTGTGTGTAAGAGAGCAGGTAAATATCAATAGTGTATGATTGTACAACCCCCTTTACAAATAACTGTTTGGGGTGAACTGCAAAAATACTACATGTGAGAGACAGAGAAATAAACTGGAATAAAATGTAGGATGGGGGTTTGCCCAGCCTCTCTGCCTCTTGTTGTTCTGCATTAACACTTTGAAATGTCTCTCTTCCACCAAGCAAGTCAGATCTCTCCATATTCTGTTACAATCTCACAACAAAGACACAAGCCCAATAAGTGCAGATTGATGTTCTTCGACTCTTTTTAATTCCTGAGGTACTCATAATGAAATCAAGATCCCTAGCTGAGCCAAATGCTACCCCTTAGGCACAGCTACCCAAGTATTTTCCCATTTTAGCTCTTTTCCCCCAGCACAGTTCTGTCACTCACAAGTTCACCTTCTTCAGAAGGAGAAAGGCAAGTTTCCCGGAAAACAGGAGCACTATTTCTGTCAAAGAGTGGTTTGAAACCTTTGCTGCCTTGAATAGCATCTGTTCCCCAAAGCAACAGTAACTATTTGCAGCTCCCAAAGGTTTCCTGGGACATAAAAACTGATTGGTGGGATCGTATCAAGGGTCCATCTAGTTCAATATCATGTTTCTGATTTTAACAAGCCAGCCTGATGTCTCTAGAAGCCCATAAACAGGCCTCCTCAGAATCTGGTAGTTAGAGATATACTGCCTCTGGACTTGGAGGTTCCATGTAGCTATCACGGCTATTATAAACTTTCCTACCAATCTTTATTAACAAAACATCAAGATGAGAGAAAAATACCACATCTTATGGCAGTTAATTCTATTGTCTAAGACAGTACCTTCTACAAAACTCAAACTTTTAAACTCCCTGTTCCAATTCAAAACTGCCCTTTCCCCCTCTTTTAATGCACAGTCACCCACTCAGAATACCACTGTCAGCCCCTACCTGGCAAAAAGGCATAGTCTGCATTTCTGGACAAGCTAAAATGCAGGCCCCTCACCATGTTATATAATCCTACTTCACTGGAATAATTTGTTCAAAAAGAGAGTGAAAAGAAAGAGGGAAATTAATGATGAGGAGTTTTTTGTTTTGCAAAATCCAGATCATTCTTCCCATTTGACTTCATTCAGTGGCTAAAAATAACTCCGTAGCAGCTCTTGGAAATGACTGTCTGCAGAGAACATCTCTTTCAGATGAAGGAAGCTTTCCAGTGGGCACTTACACAAATATATCTTTATAGTAAAGGTAAAGGGAGTCTCAGAACGGCTTACAAACTCCTTTCCCTTCCCCTCCCCACAACAGACACCCTGTGAGGTAGGTGGGGTTGAGAGAGCTCTGATAGAAACTGTTCTTTTTCAAGAACAGCTATGCCAGAACTATGGCTTGCCCAAGGTCATCCAGCAGGTGCAAGTGGAGGAATGGGGAACCAAACCCGGTTCCCCAGATTAGAGTCCGTGCACCTAACCACTACGCCAAACTGCCATAGCATGCATTTTTATTATTAATTCAAATCAATTAATTTTAAAGACTTTTATATCTCTCATCATGTTCATCTTCACAACAGCCCTGTGAGGCAGCCCAAAATTACAAAGGAGGCCATCATACCAGAAAGATTTTGATTTTCTCCAAGTTTCTCATAAGCCATGTTACTATCCACTGGACTACATCATCCCCAACACATATGGCCTTTCACAACCTTTTGCCAACAAAAATATCTGCACATATAATTCAGAAGCCTCTGCGTACTTTAGCTGTAGCAACTTAAACAGGCTCCCCAGACTGTAGACTCTTTAGGATTAATTGAAATCAGAGATCATGGCCAGCAGAGAGTCAGAACTACTAAAATCTTGCTTTGATGTTTGTTTTGAGTCCCTAAAGTTCTGCCCCCGACTTAAAAAATCCTGGCTACGGGCCTGATCACAGAGCTGCCCCTAGATGCTGATGCCTTCTAGTGCCCCCCCCACATACACAAGGGCACTGCTTCTTCTCTCTTGTGCATGTCCACAAAGGTACACACACACTCACCTTCCCTCTTGCAGGAAGAAGTGGATCATGAAGCTTTCATGCTCCTACAAGCCCCTTTGGTGCCTGTGGGAAAAAGAAAAAAGAAAAAAACACTCTCTGTTGACTACAGTGTCCCTCCCACAGAGAATAGCGGATTTCCCCAGAGTCCTTGCAATGTTTAAGGACCCTCAGAGGCAACCTCCCTTCTCCTTGTGGGAGTGGAGTAGCTACCAGTGGTCACCAGTGGGTGCTCTACCAGGTTGTTGGCTTCAGCAGGTGCATACCAACTTTTGATGCTGGCCTTGACTTTATCAGTTATGATACCCAGGCTTGGGGAACTCTCAGCCCTGGGAGATCCAGTTACCTCTTTTTCATTGGTTTCAGACTTCAGGTCAAGATGCTGCTAATCTGTTGCACTTTTGACCAGAGTTATATTACAATCTCTCTGACTTTTGATCTTGGTTCTGTTTTAATTGTGCTTTGATCTGATGGTTTGCCTATTGGATTTAATATATTAATAAGAATATAAGAAGGGCCCTGCTGGATCAGACCAGTGATCCATTTAATCCAGCACCCTGTTTCACACAGTAGCTAACCCATTATTCTGGGCATAGAGGCAGAATCCTTCCTCCGATTTTGCCTCCTAGTACTGGTATTCAGAAGTTTACTGCCTCTGAATATAAAGATTTCCTTTAGTCACCATGGCTAGTAGTCACTGATAGACCTATCCTCCATGAATCTATCCAATCCCCTTTTAAAGCTCTCTATGCCTATGACCATCAATACATTTTCTGGTAGCAAATTCCACATTTTAAGCACTTATTGAGTAAAGAAGTATTTCCTTTTGTCCACCCTGAATCTACTGTCTAACTGCTTCACTGGATGCCCAGAAGTTCTAGTATTTTGGGAGAAGGAGAAAAAGTTCTCTCTGTCCACTCTCTCTAGCCCATGCATAATTTTATAAACCTCTATCACACCCTCCCTTAGAGCCAGTTTGGTGTAGTGGTTAAGTGTGCAGACTCTAATCTGGGAGAGCAGTGTTTGACTCCCCATTACTCCACTTGCAGCTGTTGGATGACCTTGGGCAAGCCATAGTTCTGACAAGAGCTGTCCTTGAAATGGCAGTTTCTGTCAGAGTTCTCTCAGCCCCACCTACCTCACAGGGTGTCTGTTGTGGGGAGAGGAAGGGAAAGGAGTTTGTAAACCGCCCTGAGATTCTAAGTGAAGGGTGGGGTATAAATCCAGTCTCCTCCTCCTCCTCCTTCTCCACCACCACCACCACCCCCTCCTCCTCCTCCTCTTCCTCTTCTTCTTTGTTGTCTCTTTTCTAAACTGAAAAGTCCCAGATTCTTCACCCTTTCCTCATAGGGAAGGTGCTCCAACCCCCTAACCATCATTGTTGCCCTTTCCTGTACTTTTTCCAGACCTACAGTATCCTTTTTGAGATACGGTGACCAGAACTGCACACAGTATTCCAGTTGAGGCCACACCATAGATCTATACAAGGGCATTATAATATTGGCAGTTTCATTTTCAATCCTTTTTAAAAAAATAATCCCGAGAATAGAGTTTGCCTTTTTCACTGCTATAGCATACTGGATTTACATTTTTATTGAGCTATCCACTACGACTCCAAGGTCTTGTTCCCTCTCACTCTGACCAAGTTCAGATCCCATAAACCTGTACTTAAAGTTGGGATTTTTTACTCCAGCACACATCACTTTGTACTTCCCTATATTAAACTTAATTTGCCACATTGTTGCCCACCCACCCAATTTGTGGAGATCCTTCTGGAGCTCTTCACCATCCTGAATAATTTTGTGTCATCTGCAAACTTGGCTACTATGCAGGTCATCCCCAATTCCAGATCATGTACAAACAAATTAAATAGCACTAGACCCAATCCCAAGCCTTGTGGGGGTCCACTGCCTACTTCCTTCCATTGAGAGAACTGTCCATTTCTTTCTACCCTATGCTTCCTTAAATTTATCCAATTTTAATTTATAAAAGGAGCTGTCCTCTTATTCCATGACTGCTAAGCTTAATCAGAAGTCTTTGGTGAGATACCTTGTCAAAAACCTTATGAAAGTCCAAGTATATAAAGGCTACTGGGTAATTTGATAATTCTATCTTTAATTACAGTTTGTACTAGTTTGCCTAGGTCAGGCTAAGAGGCCTATTATTTCCTGGTTCCCCTCTGGGACCCTTTTTAAAAATTGGTGTGACATATGCTGCTCTCCATTCCTTTGGTACGGCAGCTGATTATATTGACAAGTAGACTAACACTTTCTCATTTGTGTTCCCTAACTCTCAGGTATATGCCATCAGGTCCAAGGGACTTACTGTTCTTTCCCCCCAACAGGTCTAGAACTTCATGTCTCATCACCTCAATTTGACATAGTTCTTCAGACTCAGACTCCACTCATGAAAATCGTTGCTCCACACTATCCACAGGGAACACAGATGCAAAGGATTCATTTAGTTTCTCTGCCTTCTCCCCATTTCTATTTAATAATCCTTTTATTCATTGGTCATCCAAAGGCACAACTGCGCCTCTGACCTAGAGTTGCCAGGTCTCTTGCCTTGAAAACCCCATGGGGTTACCTAAAATCAGCTGCAACATGACAGCACTTTCAACCACACCACCATATGTTTTGTCATGCCAACAAAAGGTTGCTAAATTCAATTCGCTATGGCAGCATTGCTGGCAACCACCACTTCCCACTGCTGCTCTCAGCCAGCAGAAAAAAATTAATTAAAAAATCATGATGGCGTGATATCACATCTGGGGAAAACGTAGAGGTGATGTTACATCACTCTAGAATTTGCTGGAAACGCTGTTGTTTTACCATACAGTTTCCAGCAATTCCTGGAGAAGTGACATTGCACCAATAGTGCCCCACTCCATGTCCTTCCTCCACCAATTCCCACTGGGTACCAGCCATTGGCTGGCAACCCTACTCTGGCCAGTTTCCTTCTTTGGATATATTTAAAGAAATACTTATGGTTTGTCTTGATGATTTTAGCAATCTGTTCCTCAGATTGTCTTTTCACTTGACTGATGGTTAACTTACATTTCTTTTGCCAGAGCCTGTGCTCCCTTCTGTTCACTTTGCTGGGGCAGACTTTTCACTTCTTAAATGCCTTTTTTGCTTTTATGGCTTACTTATACAACTGATTATTTTACCTTCTGATTTTCTGTTTTAATTGTGCTTTGATATGATGTTCTGCCTATTTGACTTTATTATATTCATACAACTGATTATTTTAATGCTTTATTGTCTTTGTTTTTATTTTTTTCACTATTGATCGACAGATGCTTCAGAGGTCCTATTAGGATGGAAAGGCATAGTAAAGTACTTATATAAATATAAATGTTTTAAAAAATAGTAAGCCCTTCCAAAATATGGACATCAGAGAAAATGCTTTTACAGCCTCCCTGTTCCCAGAAGGGTAGGAATCTAAGTCTTTTGCTTTCATGATCCATCTCAGTCTATTTATATTTCTGTGGCAAATGGCTACATAGTGCAATGCTTCTTGCAGGATGAGGTGTCATTTTTCAGCATCACTGATAGGAAATTATGTATGGTCATAAATAAGTTGCAGTTCTTCACACTGGAAACATGGGAACAAAAAATGCCTTTTCGATTTAACATCTGACTGGCTATCTGATTCATCCTGAATGCTCTTGTGTTGAAGTGAACTTTATGTGTTCCAGTTTCAACATCCTGTGTTGTTTTAATTTTTCACTATTTACTCTTTTCAGATGATCAGCATGCTATAATAAGGTAGTCTGTACCAATTCAGCTTGTTTTTAACTTGGATCTTTCCTAGTAGAATTCAATGTGCTGAATTCAGGGGTTTTTTTTGTGTTAGCAGCTTCTTAATTTTCTTCATCGTTGGTTAGGAAGGCATTTAAACAAGACCCCTGGCAGCTTTGGTGCTTACTGAATTGGTATGGCCAGGCCTTGCATATTCATCATGCTTTACAAATTCATTGTGGGATCTAGTGATAATGAATATGAGAAATTCCATCAGATTGTTCAGTCTCTAAACAAAAATGGCTTGGATTCTGTACACATTTTCCTCATGTTCCCCTCCCCCAGCAGTCCTTTTCAATGCCAAATAAGATTAGTTCCAAAGTCATGGTGCCCACATGGACAAAAAGCCACATGAGTCATGTGGCTATGCTATTTATTCAATGTATTGTAGTGTTTTTATGTCATTGTCCCCTACTTTTATAATCTATCTATTGATTGATTGATTCAATTTATAGACCGCCCTCCCTGCAAGTTGGCTCAGGGCAGTTTACATCAGTATCACTAAACAGTAATTTAATAACAGTTTAAAACAACATAAAAACACAGATCATAAAATCCTAAAATCATAAAATACTATGTAAAGTAATTTGTTCAGATTAATTTGAAAATAGCAGTGGTGCCCCAATGTCAAATTAGATCCAGGCCACTGGTGGGGGATTGGCCAGGAAGAGGAAGGGACATCCGCCACCTCAACCATCTTGCAGGCCCTGCGGAACTGTAGTAAATCCTGCAGGGCCCTGATCTCATATGGGAACTCATTCCATCAGGTAGGGGCCAGGGCTGAAAACGCTCTGCACCTGGTTGAGGTTAGACAGATGTCCCTGGGGCCAGGGACTGCCAGAAGATGTTGATTTGTGGATCTCAGTGTCCTACAGGGCTCATATGGGGAGAGGTGGTCTCGAAGGTATTTTGGCACCAGTTGTATAGGGCTTCAAAGGTAAGTACCAGCACCTTGAAATGGATCCAGAATTCAATAGGCAGCCAGTGCAGTTCACGCAGCACTGGGTGAATATAAGCCTGCACAGGCATTGCCATCAGCACCTGTGCTGCTGCATTCTGCACTAGCTGCAGTTTATGGAGCAAAGTCAAGGGCAGCCCCACATAGAGAGAGTTATAATCATCCAGTCTGGAAGTAACCATTGCATGGGTCACTGTAGCCAGGTCCTGGAAGGTGAGCTATAAGGCCAACTGTCTGATCTGCCCCAGATAGAAAAAGACAGAGTGGCAGTGGCAGTGACCTGGGCCTCCATAGAAAGGGAGGTGTCCAGGAACATCCCTAGGCTCTTCACCCTCAACGTTGGCACCAATGGAGCCTCATCAAAGACTGGAAGCCTGATTCCCTGATTCAAACCCCCATGACTCAGATGCAGGATCTCTGCCCTGGATGGATTTAACTTCAGTCAGCTCTGCCGCAGCCATCCAGCCACAGCTTGTAACACCTTGTCCAGATCTCCTGGGGCCATGTTTGAGCAGCCGTCCATCAGTAGATAGAGCTGGGCATCATCCACATACTGGTGACAACCCAGCCCATACCTCCGGATAACCTGGGCAAGGGGGTGCATATAGATGTTGAACAACATGGGGGGAGAGGACTGCTCCCTGTAGTACACCACATTCCAGTGGGTGCTGCTGGGATAACTCACCCCCGAGCACCACTCTCTGTCCCTGACCCTGAAGGAAGGAGGACAGCCACTACAAGGCAAGCCCCCGTATCCCGGCATCGGCGAGGCGGTAGGTTAACACCTCATGGTCAACCATATTGAATACTGCTGAAAGGTCAAGAAGAATTAGCATCTCCGAACTGACTCGATCCAGATGTCTCTGGAGGTCATCCACCAGGGTGACCAACACCATCTCCATACCGTGGGCAAGGCGAAAGCTGGACTGGAAAGGGTCCAGGACCTTAGCCTCATCTAAGAAAGCCTGAAGCTGTGTTGCCACTGCCCTCTCTACCACCATACTCAGGAACGGTAAGTTAGACACTGAGCGGTAGTTATTAAGGACTGTTGGGTCCAAATAAGTTTTTTTAAGCAGAGGGTGAACTACTGCCTCCTTCAATCCCCCAGGGAAGGTCCCCGTTGAAAGGGACACCTTGATAATCTCCCTTAGGGGGGTCTGCACCTCATCACCGCAAACTTTGACTAGCCACGATGGGCAGGGATTGAGGAGGCACATAGTAGGCCTCATAGCTACCAGGATCTTATCAACTTCATTCTGGGAGAGCAGACCGAAGTGGTCCAAAACTGGACCTGAAGATGGCCAGTTGGCTTCCAGTTCTCTTATTGTATCAATTGTGGTCAGAAGGTCATGGCAGAGCAACAAGACTATCTGGAAAATAGCTCGCAAATGCCTCACAGCCAATAGCCAATTCCCTAGTATTTGATGTGCCCTGAAGCAAGGTAGTCAGTGACTGAATAATTCTAAATAATTGGGCCAAGGGAGCTAGCAGATGCAATGGAGGTCGCATAGAAATTCCTCTTCACTGCCTTCTTGTAGGTTCTCATAAACAACCTATAAGATACTCTTGTAGCTTCATTGTGAGCTTGCTGCCACACTATCTCTAGTCGTCTTAGCTCTTGTTTCAACTGCTGTAGCTCCAGGATATACCATGGAGCTAGTTTGGTACAAGGGCAAACAGGGTGCCAGGGAGCGACCTCATTGATGGCTTCAGAAAGGCAAGAATGCCAATCCTCCACCAGCACATCCAATGGGCCACCAGAGGGAATCAGATCCCACAGAGCTTTCTGGAATCTATTAAGGTCCATTTGACTCCGTAGGTGAGCATAAATTTGCTTGCCGCCTAAACAGAGAGGGTTTGGGATACCCAGACAAGCCTTCAGAGCAAGGTGTTCCGACCACAGAACTGCATTAGCAGTAATCTGGTCCACCATAATCCCCAATGCAAAGATAAGATCCAGCATGTGGCCTGCTTGGTGTGTGGGAGTCAAAACAAACTGGGAGAGTCCCAGTGCCACCATGGATGACACTAGGTCCATGACCTGAGGGGAAGTCACACCATCCTCATGGACGCTGAAATCTCCCCAAACTAAAGGCTTGGGTTACTCCAAGGCCCGCTAGATACAGCCTCCAACAGGTCTAACAGGCATTTGCTGGTGCGTTAGGCAACGGTACACCAGCCAAATGGCCAAATTCTCCCTGGCCTCCCACATCAGGCCAACACATTCAATGCTGGCAATCTTTGCCTCAGGGAATGGCCTGAAGGAGAAAGCCTTCCAGATGAGTAATGCCACTCCCACACCACCACCCATCAGTCTGAGACACGTGAAGGACTGAGAAACCTGGGGGCCAGTTGACATAGGGTGTTTTATTGCATTGTTTCTTGTTTACATCATGCTGGTATACATTGCATTCTTTTCAGATTCTGTAATCTGCCTTGAGTCAGGTTGCCAACCTCCAGGTGGTAGCTGGAGAGCTCCTGAGATTACAACAGATCTCCAGGTGTCAGAGAGCAGTTCACCTGAAGAAAATGGCCATTTTGGAAGGTTATGACATTATACCCCATTGAAGTCCTGTCCCTCCTCTCCCCAAACCCTGCCCTCCTAAAGCTCCACCCTAAAATCTCCAAGCATTTCCCAATTCAAAACTGCAACCCTATCCTTGAGTTTTGATAAGGATGGTAGATTATAAATGAAATAAACAAATATTAATAACAAAATAATTTTGGTACTGTTACAAAGGAGCCATATAATATTAAAGTGATATACAGATGGGACTGTTCATAACTCACAATAGCAAAATAATTATAATTCATATGTGGAAGAAGAATTACTGAGCACTTACATCAAAAAGAACAATGAAGGAAATAAGAGGAAAGGTCTGAGTGGAGAATGCAAAATTAAGAGAGGTGAAGGTACAAGAAAACATTAAATTAAAAAAGGTATTCTTTACAAAGAATAACAGAAGAAATTGACATGATAATGATTATATTTATCAATGCAGAAGATATGGATTATGCTGTTAAAATATTTTTACTAATTTACTAAAGGTAAAGCAAATGTAATTTTTCTACAGGAAAAACGCCCAAAGATTTTTGAGAAATAATGGTAAATTACAAATGCGCTCATATTAATAGAAAGCCATGAGGGTTCTTCATGATAAAAATATTGATCTTGTTTTGTGAAAACTGAATGTATAATGAAAGGAAGATATATAGTATTACAAGAAAGAAGTCCAAACAAGAGCCAATCAATTCTGCAAGATATTTTGAAGGCAATTTTGCAATCAGGGCATAATTATAGTAAGGATATAAACTGAATTTTTACTTTGAAATAATGAATAAAATTAACAGTCTAAGAGATTGTCCAAAGTCATTTAAAATAAACACATTTACTAGACCTACAAGATTATTAAAAGAGAAAAAGCCATAAGAGATAAAAAAATTTCTCAGCCCCTTATATCATATATTCCAAAATGGATATGTTTCTAGAACCTGAAATAGTATTGTATGACACAGTTGAGGATAAGACTGAATTTATACTATCCTGGAACTATGAGGAAAAGGCCCTAGTAGTCATGACCTCATTTTGAAAACTGAAGGCAACAGGAACTCCATTTAAGATTTTATTCACTAGACTGGTTAATATGGAAATGGACACCACAATCCTAAACCATTTAGGATTTTTAAGTAGGAACCAGCCCATTGAATTGTGCCTGGAAAAAAACTGGAAATCAATCAATTTCTTCCAGTAGACTTAAGGGACCTAAATAGTTGCAGAATTAGTTATAAAATATTTATTTACTTTCTAACACTGAATAAATATACTATTGAAGGATCACTGCAAGAAAAACACATATTAATAATTATGCAAAAGAACATAATCTCTAAGTATTAGTAGTGTTTTTAGGTACAGAAAAAGCTTCTGACAGTAAGGAATGGTCATTTTTGTTTGCCACCTTAAGAGCTTTAAATGTTTAGCAAAAATTTTCAGCAAAGATTCAAGCTATTTATAGACAACATAGAACAGGGTTGCCAGGTCTTACCTGGCTGCTGGTAGGGGGATCACTCTCTCACTCTGGGAGTGCTTCTGCATGTGTGCAAAGTGTGTGCACCACGATGACATCACCCAGAAGTGATGTTATCACACAGGGCATGTTGGGGGGGGATGCTCTATAGTTTGATGGAAAAGTCTATGGTAACCTTAGAGCTTTTTCTCAAACAATAGAGCGTCCCCCACAACATGCCCTGTGCGATGATGTCACCTCCAGGTGACGTCATTGCTCTGGGCACGTTGGCACGAACATGGAACTTTGGGGGCCTGGCTCCCCCTGCTGGCTGGATCCAGGCCGGTGGATTGAGGGCCCTGAAAATGGGCAAACCCCTGCCCCTGGCAGGGGAATAGCAACCCTAACATAAAACCAAAATTGTAATGAACAAATCTGCTCAGAAGTAATTCTCATTTTATTCAGTGGGTCTTTCTCCCAAGAAAGTGTTCTTAGGATTGCAGTCATAATTACATTTCAAAGGATTCTGGTATATGAGATTTAAAAAAAGAACTCCCTATCTTCCAAATATGTAAAGTAATTTTAGAGTTCTATTGCAAACTGGATTGATCTTGGAAAGCACTTACATTTTGAAATATGAAAAATTTTCATTATGATCCAAAGAGAAAGAATCTCGTTTAAAATCTGTTATAAGATGGTATATCACATTAAAAGAAATCTCTGTGTGTGTTTGTGTATAATCCTATTTGTTGGAAATATGAAACAAAACAGGTAACTGCCATTAGATCTTTTGGTATACCAAAGAAATGCCAGTAAATTTTTGTTACCTTGTCTCTTATATGTTGAGTGCAACAGTAATATGTTATGAATATGATAAATGCTAGGGCAGTGATACCCAGTGGCCTGGGAGTCTTTGTCATGCCACCTGTACCTCTGAGCACCATTTCCACATAGGGCACCGGTCCCGTGTTCCAGAACAGTAGACAAGGCTATTGCCCAATGGGGCATGTGGTTGGCGAGTTGTTCACACTGGGAAGCAGCTGCCACCAGAGGGACTAGAGGGTAGGTAAGCTGCAGGTCTCTCTGAGGCACAGGCCTCATTCCAGTGATAAAAGTAAAGGACCTGTTCTCTTCAACAGCCCCCTACCTTTCTCTGCTGTACTGTCATCCCAGCACCTGGGCAAGCTGGCTGCAGGAACTTGCATGAAAGCTTTCAATTTCTTCCTCATCAGCATCAGTAAATCTGAATGATGTTTATGTTGATAGACATTCCAGGAAGCTTGACTGATATTATTCAGTCAGACTTGCATTATAGCCCCTGACTGCTTGTGCTACATCTAGCCTTATTATTAGAGAAACTCCATTTCTTCTGTGTTTGTCATTTCCAGAGTAAACACTGTGATTTTCTGACTGAAAATGTCCTAATCCAGTCCACTTGATTTCATTCACTCCTAGGACTGCAGTGTTTAAAAGTTCCATTTCTAATTTTATGATTTCAACTTTACTTTGATTCATACTTCTCATGTTCCATGTTCCTATTATATATGTCAAATAGCTCTAGACTTTCCTTTCGCATCCATTCACATCAACAATTGATGTCCTTTCAGCTTTAGTCCAGTCACGTCATTAACAATGCTCCCTCTAAGCTGGGGAGTCTTGTGAGCAAAAATTCTACTTTGTGAGCTACTGACATTAAAGTTGTCAGCAAGCGAGCGATTTGGCTACTGCATAAATTAGTTTACTCTGGAGCCATCCTTCCTGAGCTAAGACAAAAATGTGTGAGCTGGAGGCTAAAAAACTGTGAGCTAGCTCACAGTAACTCAGCTTAGAGGGAATACTGGTTCATTACTAGTCGTAGTTGTCCTCAGCTCTTCCCCAGTAGCTGACTGAGTGTCATCGAACCTGGGGGTTCCATCTTCCAGCACTATATCTTTTTTTTGGGGGGGGGAGTTATCTCCTCATAGGGTTTTTGAGGTAAGAGATTATCAGAAGTGGTTTACCATTGCCGCCTTCTGCACAGTAGGGTTAGCTAAAGTGATACAGCCATTGTCTACTCACCGTTATCACCTTTCACTTCTGCTGTTGCCCTTCAATCTGCCCTTCAAGCACTCCTCCGCCCCCATCGCCATTACATTACCATAGAAGCTTAAAAACAGAATCTAAAACAAGTTATGCAAAGGTATAAGAAAAAACTTACCCATGTTATTCATGCTTCATTTAAACTGGGTTGTCTCACCTGCTCGTGCAGTGTTTGCATGCATGCCAGAGATCTGTGGCTAAAACAAGCACCTTGCTATTATGCTAAGGTTGCACATACAGTGGCTGAAGGTCCAGCTTTAGAAAGTCAGGCATGTGGCACAGCCCAATTTTCTGGAACACCAATATCACCTTTAAATCAGACCTGAGTCTCAGTGGAGGCTCCTCCATAGGGGCAAATGGAACTTGGTCCTTCAAAAAGAAATGAATGTATTTAAATATTTAATTGTATTAAATTACTCAGTTGAAGATTTCTGTGTTACCTAGGCTATGTCACTGACTAATTAATTCTGATTTTCTTCTGGTTGTCCTATCGCATGGCTTCTCTCTCTTTAGCTTCAAACTGGCTTTTCTTTCAGGCCTCTCTGAGGCTATCAGGGCAAGAGAGTGGAACTGCAGATTCACATGACAAGACTCCCTTGCAATAGTTCTCAGTATAGCAGAGCCAACAGCTGCTGAGGCTGCCAGCAATTGTGAGGAAAGTTTTAGTCGATCACATAAATCCAGTGAGCCTTGGATAGGACAGGACGGAATGCTAGGACCTGAGGACCCCCCCCCAAATTAAACTTCATCTCCAGAGGCCAGAGATCCGTTTCCCTAGAGAAAATGGATGCTTTGGAGGATGGACTCTATGGCATTGTGCCCCACTGAAGTCCCTGCCCTCCCCAGGCTCTATCCCCAAATCTCTAGGAGTTGTCTAGGATCTGACAACCTTACCCTCACATCCCCCGCCTGTGGCCAGGAGGGACCTTGCAAGCCTAGGCAGGCCCCTGTGATACGTCTTGGGTACAATGTCCTTCCAGTTGGCTGACTTTTCTCTATTAGGGCAGGGCCAGAGATAGGAATGAGCTGCCATATTAGGAAGAAAAGACAGTTCTAAAGAACAGATTCCCCCCTCTCTTTGCAAGAGGCCTACTATCTAATCTGGCAGATCCAGTTGGTGTAAAGAAAGGTAGGCCTGGATGTACTGCATTGCTATACAGTAGAAATGGGTCTCTATGTTTTTATATTTCTTTTGTAGGAAAGACTTCACATGTGAAAACTCTAGCAATATGGAAAAAAACTAATTATATTGTAGTCCCTTGGAGGAGCCAGGAATTAGGCAAGTGTAGGGTTGCCATTCCCCCACTGGAGGTGGGGGGTTGCCTGCTTTTAGTGCCCCTGATCCGCCGGCCTAGATCTGGCTGGTGGGGGGAATCCCACCCTCAAAGTGCCCCGTTTGCGCCAACGTTACCATAGAGTTTTTCCTCAAATGGTAGAGCATCCCCCTGCAATGTGCCCTGTGTGATGACATCACTTCTGGGTGATGCCATTGCGATGCACACAGCAAAACACTCCTGGAGAGAGGGACAACCCCCTCGCCAGCAGCCAGGTAAGACCTGGCTACCCTAGGCAAGCGTAATCCCCACATCAGGGCCGGATTAAGGCCAACTGATGCCTTAAACACAGCCCAGTAATGGTGCCTCTTGGCCCTTCTGCTGCTAAACTGACAAGACATTAAAGGTTTCCCTTGCTCGAAAGCTAGTAGAATCTGACTCTAGGGGATGGTGCTCATCTCCATTTCCAAGCCAAAGAGCCAGTGCTGTCCGAAGACTTCTCCATGGTCATGTGGCTGGCATGACTAAACGCTGAGGCACATGGAACACTGTTACCTTCCCACTGAAGCGGTACCTATTTATCTACTTGCAGTTTCTTGCTTTCGAACTGCTAGGTTGGCAGGAGCTGGGGCCAGAGACAGGAGCTCACTCTGTCATGCAGCACTAGGGTCTTGAACTGCCAAACTACTGATCTTCCAGTCTGCAGCTCAGCATCTTAACTTCTGAACCACCACAGACAAGACATTAAGACTCAAAAAATACTCACCTTGCCAAAGAAAACTTTTTTTTAATAATGCAGATTAAAGTAGAACACAGAAGTTAAGGACAATTACAAAAAAATCAACTAAAGTCGAGTGTGGCAGTAAAACAGTTAAGGGTATCATAGCTGGGGGGGGAACTCTGTGGTGCCCCTTTCCCTGGGTGCCTTAAACACCTGATTGTTTTGTTTAATGGTTAATCCAGGGATACCCCACTTCCTGTTTCTCCTCAACCAGGGCCTGAGCAGAATGACAAGAGACCAAGATTGAGTGAGCTCTGTAAAATAGTTATTAACATAAAGTTTAAAGTTTATTCAAAGACTGAGTTTCAATATAAAGATAGAAATAATGCCTTTTGAAACAAGAAATAAGGAAACTGAGTACAGAGAATAATAATAGTACTTGTATAATGCTCAAAGTACTTCAACTGGTATAATTTCATCATCCATGATAAAAGACGCGTAACATAGGTTACTTGGAAAAATTACGTTAAGCAATAACAGGTTGGTTGGTGGTGTCCTAGGGTCTTCATACAATCATTGTTGCTTTGATTCTTTAATATACAGGGACATCCCTTCGACATATTTTTTTAAGATTGTAATCCCAAAGGTATGTTATAGCCTGGCCTCAGGGTGCCTAACTTAATTTGCAAAAATACAAATGCAGAAGGGACAAGTACTAGATCCAGTGTGATAATGCAAGAAGCGACTGTCAGTTGTCATTTGCTAGAATGGCCGTGAAGGGCTTTTGTTTGCGCTAGGCATATGTACTACTGTAGTGTATGTGCTATGCATGAGCAAAAGAAATAGCCTCACCAACTCCAAACCTCACCACTCACCACTGCTGAGCCTGAAAATTCCTGCAAACCCGTGAGCTCTTATTTATTTCATTTATTTGTTTAAAACATTTTTTTAATCCCACCTTATCTCCTCAGACTTGAGGCAGGGAGAACATGGCTAAACCAAGAAGTTGCATCCTATATCTAATACTCTGTTCCAAATTTGCATTTCTCTTCTTCCAGTTAGCACATGTAGGCTTTAATTAATAGAGGTAGTATGTCCTGTTCATTAGGCATGCACTATAATTGTCCTTCCATCTTTTTATGAGAGATTTTGTTCTAGAGAGATGGATTGGAGGTTCCAATGCTTTTTTTTGTTGTTGTTAAAAAATACTTCTGGTACTCATATATACGATTATGCAGGGGTCTTTTCGTAGAAGAACATCTGCAGGAGCTCATTAGCATATGGTATGCTAATGAGCTATTAGGCTATTAGCATATGCCACACCCCCTGACATCACCGGAAGTGATGTCAGAAGGGGAAGCAAAAGGGGGGGAAGCATCTTCAAAAGCCTCCCCTTCCCTTCCCCAGCTGGTCTGGGTGGGGGAGCTAAGAGAGAAGGGGTTTAAAGTTTAAACTCCTTCTCACTAGAGTTGGGCCACAGAAGGAGGAAAGAGGGAAGGAAAGAGAGAGAGTAGAGAGAAGGAAAGAAGGAAGGAAAGAGAGAAAGAAAGAGAGGGAAGAGGGAGGGAAACATGGAAAGGAGGAAAAAGAGAAGAGAAGAAGGTGGGAAAGAAAGAAAGAGAGAAGAAGAAGAAGAAGAGAAGAGAAGAGAAGAGAGAGAGAAGAAGAGAAGAGAGAGAGAAGAGAAGAGAAGAGAAGAGAAGAGAAGAGAAGAGAAGAGAAGAGAAGAGAAGAATGAGGGAAAGAGGAAAAAGAAAGAAGGAAAGGAGGGAATGAAAGAAATTCAGTGGCAATTCAGCCCCATTATACCCTATGGGCCATTGAAGTCAATGGTGAAAACATAGGGTATATTCTGGGGACTGGAGGGGAGGGGTTTGAGGGAGAGGCTCCAAGATCACAGGATAGCTGATGGAGCCTCTCCCCAAGATACCCACCAAATTTCAAGAACATTGGACCAGGGGTCCAATTCTATGGGCCCCCAAACAGGTTGCCCCATTTCCTCCATTGTTCTCTATGGTGAGAAAATAAGTTATTTTTTTCCCACTATAGAGAACAATGGAGGGAATAGGGGCAACCTGTTTAGGGGCCATAGAATTGGACCCCCTGGTCCAATGTTCTTGAAACTTGGTGGGTATCTTGGGGAGAGGCTCCATCAGCTATCCTGTGAGTTTCGAGCCTCTCTCTCAAACCCCTCCCCTCCAGCCCCTAGAATATACCCTACGTTTCCACCATTGACTTCAATGGCCCATAGGATATAATGGAGCTGAAATTGACATTCGGCTGCCTGAAAGACTCTCCGGGATGCCGGCTGGGGGTGGGGCTTGGCTTCTGAGCTCCCGGAGCTGCGCTCCGGTGGGCTCCCCACCGAAAAGACCCCTGCGATTATGTCGATTTCCACCAATTCCTCCCTCCCTCTGCAGATCCCTGCTAGACTGTTCCTGATGATCCAGTTTCTCTTTCTCTGGCTGAGTGGGGCAGGCCAGCTGTTGTATAGTGGGTTAGACCCATAATGAAACCACAGACAGCGATGTAGTGATCAGCATGGTTCGCTATTATACAACACGAGACGCTGATACCTGGCCAGGAGGCCAACTATATACATTAGAGAGGGGCCGCCCCCTGGTACCATTGGCGGGTTTGAATTCCCGCCGCCGTTCCCATTGGTCCCCCTAGGCGGGAGCCAGGAACCTCAGTCCCATTGTTCTCAGGTACTCAAGCTCCGGCTCTTCGTTGATGGCCCGAGGTGGTCTGCGGACACAACACCCCTCCCCCCATAGTCCTGATCCTGTCTAGGTGACATAGTCCTTCAGGTACGCGGGGGCTCTGCGTTCCCTGGTGGACCGTCGTGGTGCAGGCGTTGGGGTTTCTCCGCAGCCAAGTCTTGGTGGTGTGGTGGGGCCTGCCCTCTCGCCTCCTTCCGCTGGGGAAGGGTGCGCTGTCGGGCCCTCGGCTGATGAGGCCTCGGGCATAGTGAGCTTCCCGTCGCTGGGGTCCACCTCTCTGCAGTCCTGTTCCGCTTCGGGCTCTCCCTCGGCTTCTCGTGGGGCCTGCTCTACCTCCCCTTGGTTCCCCCGGTCTCCTACCATTGGAAGTAGGCACCGCCTCAGCTGGTCCACGTGGCGCCGCAGAACCTGCCCATCATTTGTCGACACCTCGTAGGAGACAGGGCCGGTGGGGCGGATTACCTTTCCTGCTAGCCATTCCGGGCCTCGGCCGTAGTTTCTTGCGAACACCGGGTCCTCTGGGAAGAAGCCCCGTGGTGCCTCCCGGTCCTCGACCCAGTTGCGTCCTGTTGGAGCCCTGTCGGGGTGCAGGCGGTCCAGGAGGATGGCGGGTCACCGGCCCATGAGAAGCTCCGCGGGGCAGTGGCCACTGACCGGGTTGGGTGTTATCCGGTTTGCCAGCAAGAACCGGGCTATGCGTGACTCCCAGTCCCCCTCAGTCAGGCGGCTTAAAGCTTCCTTAGCCGTGCGGACCATGCACTCCGCTTGGCCATTCGTGGCAGGGTGGAAAGGCGCTGACCTGATATGCCGGATCAAGTTGTCCCGCAGGAACCGCTGGAATTCCTCGGATGTGAACGCCGGGCCGTTGTCGGAGACGATGGTGTCCGGCAAGCCATGTGTGGCAAAGATTTTCCGGAGGGCTCGGATGGTGGCACTTGTGGAGGTGGAGGAGACTGGACTCACCTCCAGCCACTTGGAGTACGTGTCCACGGTGACCAGGAATGTTAACCCGTGGAAGGGCCCGGCGAAGTCGATGTGGAGCCGGGACCACGGGGTCCTTGTTGATTCCCATGACTGGGTGGGTGTGCATGGTGGGCTTGGCCGGACCTCTTGACAGATCTGGCAACACTTCACTCAGGCTTCTATTTCCCCATCGATGCCTGGCCACCAGACGTAGCTCCGGGCGAGGGCCTTCATCCGCACGATGCCGGGGTGTGCCTCGTGCAGAGCCTGCAGGACCTGTTGCTGGAGTGCGCTGGGGACTACGACCCGGTCCCCCCACAGCAGGCAGCCCTTGTGTGCCGATAGTTCCTCGCGCCGCATTGTAAACGCGCTGAACTCTGGGCCCGCCGAGGCCGTAGGCCACCCCCTCACCACCCAGCCGAGAACCCGGGATATGATGGGGTCACGGGCTGAGCGGCGGGCGATGTCTGTGGCCTGGAGAGGGGCGTCCGGAAGACCCTCCATCTGGAGGACATGATGAGCTGGGGCCGGGTCCACCCCTTCGTTCGGCAGGGGGAGGCGGCTCAGCGCGTCTGCATGGCCCATTGTCTTGCCTGGCCGGTGCTGGAGCGTGTAATTGTAGCCTGCCAAGAAGATGGACCACCACAAGACCCGAGGGGAGAGTACCTGCGGCATCCGGCGGTCCGCCACGAAGAGGCCCAGCAGCGGCCGGTGGTCCGTGACGACTGTGAAGGGACGGCCATAGACGAAGTCGTGGAACTTCTTCACCCCGGCCACGACTGCCAGTCCCTCGCAGTCTATCTGGGCGTAGTTCCGCTTGGCCGCAGATAGGGTCCGCGAGCAGTACGCAACCGGGACCTCCCGGCCGTCCAGGAGACAGTGCGCCAGCATGGCTCCCACTCCATATGGAGACGCATCGCAAGCCAGGACCACGGGTAGGGTCTCGTCGAAATGTGACAGGACCATGTTCGAGATGAGCAGGGCCTTGACGGCCCGGAACGCAGCGGCCTGACGCGGGCCCCAGACCCAGGGCGCCTTTTTGTCGAGCAACCTGTGGAGGGGCTCAGCTACCGCCACCTTGTGGGGGAGAAAGGCGTGGTAAAAGTTCAAGAGTCCGAGAAATGCCTGGAGCTCGGCTTTGGAGGTCGGGGGCGGCGCTTCCACGATGGCCTTCACCTTGTCCCGGGCTGGGTGGAGTCCCTCTGCATTCACCGTGAAGCCCAAGAAGTCGACGGATGATACCCCGAGCTGGCACTTCTCGCGCTTGACCTTGAGGCCGGCGTCCCGGAAACGGCTGAGGACCATGCGGAGGCGGGAGGCGAACTCGTCAGGCGTGGCGGCGGCGATCATCACATCATCGAAGAATGGTGTGACGCCGGGAATCCCTTTGAGGAGGGAGTCCATCAGTTGCTGGAAAATTCCGGGTGCCACGCTCACCCCGAATTTCAGGCGATTGACCCTGAAGGCCCCCCGGTGCGTTACAGCTGTTTGGGCCTCTGCTGTCGGCCCATCGACAGGCAGCTGCTGGTAAGCTTGGGCCAGATCTAGTTTGCCGAAGATCTTGGCCCCTGCCAAGGTGGCCAGAACATGGCTCACCACCGGGACCGGGTAGGCATGGTCCTGCAATGCCCGATTTATCGTGCATTTATAATCCGCGCAGATGCGGACATCCCCATTAGGTTTTTTTTTTTTTGTAAATACAATTTATTGGATATATCACATGTTCATACAATTTAAACAAACCACTACATACCCATTTTTGTTTCTCCCACTCCCCCCAAAACAAGGCTTCCCGCACTGCTCCAACCCCATTAATGTCTCCCTTATTCTCTTACCATTACATCTAAACTTATTTTTCTTACTAACGGTAACAATTCAAAAGTCTAACTCTTTTTCATTTTCTTCTTAATAACTATCGAAACAAATCAAACCACGTTTAATATCCCAGTTTTTCAACAAGTATTCTTGAAAGTCTTTCCAGTCTTCAAAAAAAGTTTCATCTTCTTCGTTGTTTAGCTTTCTTGTTAGTTTGTCCATTTCTGCCATAAACAACGTCTTTTTAGTCCATTCCCATGTTTCAGGTACTTTATCTTATTTCCAACATTGAGCAAAAATCAGTCTAGCTGCTGTAATCAAGTACCATAGTAGTGTTCTCTTGGCTACATTTATTTCTTCCATTTTAAGACCTAACAATAACATCTGTGGGTCTTTCTTAAAAGTACATTTCAAAATTTTTTGTAACTCATTGTGGATCTCAGTCCAATATTTTACTGCTTTATCACATGTCCACCACATATGGTAAAAAGACCCTTCATGTTTCTTACATTTCCAACATTTGTTAGACATACTTTCATTTATAATAGCAATTTTTTTAGGCGTCATATACCATCTGTACATCATTTTATAACAATTCTCTTTAACATTTACACAAGTTGAAATTTTCATTGACTTTTTCCACAAGTGTTCCCAAGATGCCATTAATATCTCATTATTAACATTTACCGCCCATTTTATCATTTGCTCTTTTACAACTTCATCCTCAGTATACCATTTCAATAAAACCTTGTACAATTTAGAAATCATTTTTTTCCCCTTTTCAAGCCATACATTTTCAATTTCCATATTATGTTCTCTAAAACCATGTTCTCTTTTATCGGTCTTAAATAAGTCATATATCTGTCTATACTTCAACCAATCATATTCAAATTCCACATCAGATCTATCTTTTAACACAAAGTTTTTCCCTTCTGATTTCAAAAGACTTTTATAAGGTAGCCAATCTAACCCTTGATTTCTTGAATATGGATTAATCACTTCTGCTGGTACTATCCAAAGTGGTCTTTCTTCTGAGAAGAATTTTCTATATTTCATCCAAGTCTCGAACAGTGATCGTCTTATAAAGTGGTGTTTGAAGAATTTGTCCATTTTTACGGACATCCCCATTAGGTTTAATGGGGGTCACGATCGGGGTTTCCCACACTGTGTGAGAGACCGGCTCCAAAACCTCTTGCGCCACCAGTCGGTCCAGTTCCGCGTCTATTTTGGGTTTTAAGGCAAACGGAACGGACCTGCCTGGCACGCATGCGGATAGGGGCCACCGTGGGGTTGAGTTGTAGCGAAACCGGGGGACCCGTGTATCGGCCCAGGGACCCGTCAAAAACGGATGGGAACTCGTGGCACACTTCCTGGAAGTCGCGGGTTGCGCAATGCTGGACCCCCTCGATCGCGATTCCTAGGGGTCCAAACCAGGCCCTCCCCAGGAGGCTAACTAGGTCACCCTCGACTACAAGCAAGTCCAAGTGACCCTTGAAGCCCCGGTACTGCACCCTGAAACTCCCGACCCCCTTCACTGGCACTCGGTTTCTCTGAAAGTCCATGAGCGTCACGGGTGATGGCCGCAAGCGGGGGCCCCCTTTTGGGCAAATCTGTTTTAATGTGGCCTCCGAAATGATGGAACATGCGGAGCCCGAATCAAGTTCCATTTGTAAGGGGGCCCCCTCTACTTTGACCCGGACGTATATTTTTGGGGTAGAGGCCTGACTGGGGAGTTTCAGTACCTGTGCTCGGGCGGCCGGGGCGTTGGTCAGTTGGTATAGGTCCTCCTCCGGGGCCGCGCAGTCCTCGAAGTGCGCCTCAGACCTGCGGCGGGGCGGTTTTTGCGCTGCACGTGATGGCTTGGAACGGCAAACCCTTGCGATGTGGCCCGTGCGGCCGCAGTCCCGACATGTGGCGTCTCGGAACCGGCACGATCTCCTCTCATGCTGCCCTCTGCAGCTGGCACACTCCTGCGCCGCCGAGCCGGGTTGCTTGTGTGCGGAGCTAGCGGACGGTGCTGGCGGGCGATGCTGGGCTAGTGTGCGGTGTACCTCGGGGTCGTCGATGTCGCTGTTCCCGGGGGAGGCCACACGATGCGTCGCGGTGGTGGTGGCCGGGTGTGACCTCTCCCATGCGGTGGCAGTGGCTAACGCTGAGGTGATGGTCACCTTCTCGCCCTCCATTATTCGGCGCCGGAATTTCTCCTCCCTGAGGCCTGCGACGAAACGGTCGCGGAGAGCCATCTCCAAGTGCTCTCCGAAGGCGCAGTCGGCCGCCAGGCGGCGGAGCTCTCCGAGGAACTCCACGGCGGTTTCTTTGCCCTGCTGGTTCCGATGCTGGAAAACCACATGGCAGGTCATCTCCGACGGCTTTGGGGAGTAGTAGTTCTGCACGGCCTTTACAATCTCGTCGACCGTGCACTCCTCCACCTTCTTGGGAGAGAGAAGGTATTGGGCCAGATCTACGATCACGGGGCCGCAAGAGCAGAGCAGCAGTCCTCTCTTTCGGTCTTCGTCCGTGATCTGATAGAACACGAAGGCTTGCCGCAAACCCGTGACCCAGGCTCCCCATCGTTGGGGCTGGGAAGCGTCGAACGGCGGCAGCAGCCCGGATCCTGGAGCGATGGCCATTGTGCTAGTCGGCGGCAGCGACACGGCTCTGGATTCACCCTCGGAGGTGCTCATGGAGGACGCCCGTGGAGCGGTGGAGCAAGTCTTCGGTAGCGTTGTCCGACAGCCCTGCTGGAGCGCTCAGCAGGATCCCATCCTCGTCGCCATTGTTGTATAGTGGGTTAGACACATAATGAAACCACAGACAGCGATGTAGTGATCAGCATGGTTCGCTATTATACAACACGAGACGCTGATACCTGGCCAGGAGGCCAACTATATACATTAGAGAGGGGCCGCCCCCTGGTACCATTGGCGGGTTTGAATTCCCGCCGCCGTTCCCATTGGTCCCCCTAGGCGGGAGCCAGGAACCTCAGTCCCATTGTTCTCAGGTACTCAAGCTCCGGCTCTTCGTTGATGGCCTGAGGTGGTCTGCGGACACAACACCAGCACATGAGGACTGGGAACTGGGATAGCCCTGACAAGGTGTGTACTTTCACAAAACAGCCATGGGACGTTACCTGAGGGAATATGCCAGTTCTCTGCCATGAACTTAGTCACATGGTGTAGCTCAGGGTCACCTAGATCATATGAGCAGGAAATTAAGACACATGCCCGATATCATAGGCAGAGAGGACTCAGTCTGCAAAAGTGCCAGACAGTAATGGATCCCCCTGGGAGACTGCTAAACTGGAAATCAGAACTGGACTGGTTCTTAGCTGCCTTGCATCCTTAGTGCAGAAGACATTCTGGCAGGGCCTGAACACCTCCTTTTCCCTATACTACTAATTCTTAATATCTGTGTATCAGATATGGTAACTTACTCTGTTGCTTCGTAGGGGGGCCACTTCACAAGATCTGTCCAATGTATGCATATGTTAAGTTCACTGCACTGTGATTCTAAGTAAAAAAAAAAAAGTGTGACTCAATCAGCCCTAAATCTAGGCTAATTAATGCTCTGGGTGGAAGCGATAGTGAATCAATTAACATTGCCATCTTTTGTCATTTCATCTTGAGACTAAAAAAAAATTGTGGCTTCCATAAAGATTGGCTTCGAGTCATTTTGAGATCTGGGTTTCATTAGGACTACTTCACATACTGTTTTTCCATGTAAATTCCAGATACGTTTTAAGGGCACATCAAAAAATGCAAAGCTTGAACAACTGGCAAATATGTATCATGCAGAGTCATTCATCAGTGAACTGAGATTTAGCAGTAGCCCCTCTGTCCCTGATAAGTGTACACACAGAACAAACCACAGCACTGAGGTTGGTTGTTCCCAGTTTGTTATACACACTTCCTAGCTCCTTATTGATATAATACTTAAGAAGCTCTGTACTGCATAATAAGCTTTGGACCACGGTCAAAATGGCAGCTCTGGAGGTCAGCCTCTACGGCAGCACACCCCTGCTGAGCTCTCTCCTCTCCACAACCTGCCTTCTGCAGGCACCAACCCAAATCTCCAAGAATTTCCCAAGCCAGAGTGGGCAATCCTTCCTGTCTGAGGACTAGGTTGCAATTGGATAGAAGGGACATGACTGGGTGGAGAGGTCCCCGTGTATTAAAAGCTTGCACAGCAGACAGCTGATAAACTGTACCTCTGCTGCCTCTTCTGCACCATCTTGGCCTGCTTTCTTCAACCCTGCTCTCCTCAGGTCTTCTCATGACCTGAAGATCCTCCAGTGTTCCCGCTGCTGCATATCCCAGGATGGGCCTGAAGCTGTGGCCTGAGCATGGGCAGCTTCAAGGCCTGGGCCATAGCCTGCTGCCTGGGTGCTGCCACTGGAGTCAGCTGCTTTTCAGCCATGCCCACGGACCAACAGGTTGCCAGATAGGGTTGCCAATCTCCTGGTGGTGGCTGGAGATCTCCTGGGATTACAACTGATCTCCGGGCAACAGTGATCATTTCACCTGGAGAAAATGGCTGCTTTGGAAGGTGGACTCTATGGCATTATATACCCCATTGAAGCCCCTCCACTCCCCAAACCTCACCATCCTCAGCCCCCACCCCCAAAATCTCCAGTTATTTCCCAACCCGGAGCTGGAAACTCTATTGCCAGGGCCAGGCTGGGTGGTAGCTGAAGGCTTCCTTTGGGCTCTCTGGCATCTTCTGGGCTCCCAGCTCCCAGTCAAAGCTGGACATTTGATGCTGCCTGTTCAGGGCTGCTGCAGACCACTGCAAATATCCATATTTGGGGGATCTGGCCCTACAAGGGGAGCTATGCTGTTCACTGGTCCACAGCCTAGTTTTCACATGAAGTGGTCCAAAGTGTGGTGTCGGTGCCTCCCAAAGGAATGTAGAAAAAGAAACAGGGGATATCTGTGCCATCCAAAAGCTTTGGCCCACCCTAATTCATATACTCTCATGCTATGTGGTCTGTGTCCTTCAAGAGTCCATGTACTGGTACCTGATCTAAACATTAATTGGCCCCAATGGAGACGTCCCACTTTGGTGCAGTTAGAGCAAAACCTAGGCTCTGGATCAGGGCATAACATGAGTCCCCTGAATGTGGGGGCATATGATTTATAGTGTTCCCAAAGTTATTTTGGGGTGTGGGTTTTTTTTAAGTATCATCAGTAATCATAGATGGATTCATGTCTAAAGAACTAGGACCTGGGAATCAACGTGAGCCTCTTTAGCAAACATGGCTTAACTACTACATAATCAGTGATGTGGTCAGGGCTAGAAGTCCAGGGCTCTGACTCATGTTACACACACACACACAGCAGTTTTAGCTTTAAATTTAAATTTAAGGTATACTTTGCTGTGTAAGGGAGGGGCATAAGACCATTTAATGCATAGTCTAAAATTACCTAACTGCACTAATATGTGAAACAGCACACTTGGGTTCCTCATTTTTGCTGGTTTGCTGGGTATAGTGGAAAAAGTCTTCAAAATTAGTAAAATGCACAGAAAGTTACACTGCAAAGGAACTGAGCCAATTTGTTTATGAGAACTGCAGAAATGTGAAGCCAACTATTCAAGATTAATGCTGTTTTGAACCTCCTGACTACCCTTCTCTCTTAAACACGGTGGTGCCATCCAGCTTACAGTTGGCATGTACAAGGGGGTGGAGTGGGGTGGGGTCCAACTGCCCCTCTCCAGCATATTTACTGCTCCTGGAGTCATAGGAGGCCTTGGCTCTTTGCTTTCAAGCTGTTTTTGTAGCTGACAGCTAGTCCTCTGTGGTGATTGATATTCGCTAGTTGTATAATGGACATCATAAGGCTGCAGGGATTTTCTAGGAAAAATGAATCAGTCAAATGCAATAGCCCACATGGGACAGGCTCTGGAATGTGCCCTGATGTCTCTGGGTTTGCATTGGTTTCTGTGAGGTCAAACAAGCTGTAGCCCAAATGCTTGAATGAATTTGTGTGAGGGGGTGTGAGAGAAGAAAATGTTACAAAAGGCTATACAGTAATGCAATGCTAGGATGAATCAGTTCTATTACTTGAAGTTCCAGTGAGGAGCATAACAACAAGATAAGTTATAAAGAGGTAAAACCTCACCCATTTCTGATCCCAACAAATTCACTTCCCTTGGATCTGGGATTATATTCTTTCTAATTTGTCGAGGAATCCTACCTAGTCTACTTTCTTTAATTTTCTGGGCTGTGGAGCAGCCCAATTCATTTCAAATATGCAAAGAAAAAATCTTAAGCAACAGTCCTCTCCCTGAATCACATCAAAGCCTCTGTTCTGACAGTGGTAGTCCTTCTACTCAGAGCTGAACTGGACATTTGGGTTCTCTTAGGGTCCAAATGTATTAGCATGTAAGCATGGTCATTACCCCACTTGCAGTCCTCTACCATTTGTCACACTCCTGTTCCCAAGATCAATTTTGCCAGCAAACCTTACTTACTGATACCTGCAGGTCTGGCACTGTTCTGTCCTCAGTTACACTTGATCAGGCATCAATAAGCTATAGCCCTGAGACTGCTATTAGTTTCCTGTGTCCCTTCATCTTCTCCATACTCTTTAGCCAGAGATCACATTCTCCGTGGGTTTGCAGCTCAATCAATCTCCCCCTCCCTCTTCAAGAGCCTCTGTGAGAAGAGTAAAACAGAGATCCAGTGGCACCTTAAAGACTAACAAAGTTTATTCCAGTGGCACCTTTAAAACCAACAAGGTTTAATTCTGGGTATAAGCTTTCGTGTGTATGCACACTTCTTCTGAATGCACACTTCTTCTGCATGCACACAAAAGCTTGTACCCAGAATTAAACTTTGTTGGTCTTAACGGTGCCACTGGACTCAAACTTTGTTCTATTGCTTCAGACCAACACAGCTGAATCTAAAGTTTATTCCAGCATAGGCTTTTATGAGTCAAACTTCTCTTCTTCAGATGTATATGAACTGGATGATTATTTTACAGAAAATTTTATGATCAAATTAAAAAATCTGTGAGAAGAGGGCGAGATGGCCAGTATACACCTGATGGAGTCAGAGTTCTCTGGGTTATCTCTGCTCTGCCATGCCATTTCCTTCCTTCTCTGTCTCTGTTTACCCCTTTGTTATAATGCTGCTGTACACACATGGAGATAGGGAGGAGGACAATGCGGAGCATTCTCTTACCACATCAGCCAGGTGGATTCTGCTGGATGTCATCCTTGCATAGTAATTAATAACAATCACAAACATTGTGCTACACAAGTTGATGATGGCACTGCCAAGGGATGGAGTGAGCACTAGAAATCCAAGCAGCTTGCTGGAAATGGCCCCACACTCCCTGGCATGGTTACAGTCTTGCAAAGGCTTTATCTGGCCAGTCATACACCACAGGAGTTGATAGAACCTGGGAAACGCCACTTACCAGTGATAAGATGGGTGCTAAGTTACAGGTTCCTAGTTCCGCTGGGAAGATCTGTTCTGCTTGTTCCCTTTATTCTGCTGACTGCTGGAAAAAGGTGTGCTTTAGGGTCCATGTAGTCGGGACTCTAAAAATGAACGTAGTCTGCAGTTCACTTTTAAGGTTTCCCTCTCCACGCCCTCTTTCTGGACGCTTGCCAGGAAGCAACTCTCTCAGAGGGAGAGAAGAGCCAGCATCTAACAAGCAGCCACCCTTCCTAGAGAAATGCACATTCTTGTTTGCAGTAGGAATTGGGATGGTATCTCCTCCTCCAACCCAAGTGAGATGGGAAGCCACTGAAGTTTCTCCAAGGGCTAGTCAAATCAAAGCTTTCTCCAAGGGCTAATCAAATAACTGAGCATTATAGTCCTCTAAATGAAAACTGGGCCCAGGTCTGCTCTCACTTTGGTATGAATGCTGCACACATTTCTCCAAGAGGATATATGTGAAAAAATTAGTGAACTTTACAACACAATGCCTGAGCTTACTCTATGGCTTGTTCTCATTCTGGAGATCATTAAATGCATTTGCACAGACTCCTAGACAATGTTACTCCACTGTACATACAGTGATAGAGGGGAGAGGTGGTTGTGCCTTTGCAAACTGAGCTCACAATCCTCTGTCTGGACTATCCACATTCATCCCTCTGGAAATCACACTCTGCTGTAACAACTACTATTTGTCTTTTATATAGCATCATCAATGAGCATGGCACTTCACTGAGCAAAGTTAGAGAGGGATCGCTGTTAGGAGTTTACAAGCTAAAGGTAAACAGGGTAAAAAAGAGAAAAGGGAGAGGGAAGAGGTGGGCCTACAGTACACCACTTAATGTATCTGCACAGACGCAGCACACAAACACTCAGAAGAGAACAAAATCTGAGTCCAGTAGCACCTTAAAGACCAACAACATTTTCCAGGGTATAAGCTTTCATGAGCCAGAGCTCATATCATCAGATACCTGACTAAGTGAGCTCTGACTCACAGAAGCTCATATCCTGGGAAATTTGTTGGTCTTTAAGATGTGACTGGGCTCAGATCTGCTCTACTGCTACAGACTAAACACAGCTTCCCTCCTGACACTTGGAATAGTGGATATTGTTATTACTAAAAGCAGGAAAAGGAGTAGGGTTTTAAACAGAGCTTCCAAAAGGGGTGGGCTCTGTGGAGATAAAAGATGTTTGGCTTGGAAGTCCCTTTGGTGAGTTTCTAAGGGAAGAGAATTTCATAACTGTAGAATAATCACCAACAAAACTGTCTCTACACATTCCGACTGGTGAACCTAGCACAAAGCTTCCCTCAGCTGACCATAATGAGGCCTGTTTGGAATAGAAATGCCATTAATAGCAATAATCTCAGATGCTTATCTATTTATTTAGGAGATTTCTATGCGGCCTCTTCAAAGTCCAGTTTAAAGCAGTTTACAATTAAAGTAATAAATAAATAATAAAAACAACACACCACTTAAATGAGCTCAGGGGCATAAACAGCATACCCCTAAAAGATAAAACACCTCCTTAAAAGCCTGGGGGGAAAGAAAGATTTTAGCCTGGGGTCTAAAATACAGTAAAGCAGGTGCCAAGTGAGCTTAAAGGGGGAGGGCATTCTAAAGGCAAAGTGCCACTACAGAAAATGCTCTGTCTTCAGTCATTGCTTGCCTCACTTCTAAAGGTAGGGACTCTAGAGGCAGATCATAACTGGTGAGCTGGACATTATGGGAAGAGACAGTCCTTTAAGTACCCTGGCCCCAAACCGCTGAGGGTCTTAAAGGTAAAAAGCAGCATTTTGAATTGTGTTTGGAAACAGCTGGATAGCTAAGTGCAGATCTTTCAGCATAAGGGTAATCAAACTCTGGCAATAACTCAGCCACTGAATGTTGGATGAATGTTTTCTGTTCTTTTGCAAGGACAGGCCATGGGATGATATAAGAGCATAAGAGAAGCCCTGCAGAATCAGAGTAAAAGCCCATCTAGGCCAACTTCCTGTTTCCCGCCATGGCATGCTTGTTGCCCTAGGAAGCCCACAAGTGGGATATGAAGGCAACAGCCCTCCCCCACCCCTCTGTTAATCCATCTGAATATAAAAGTTCCATTTCACCAATAGCCATTGTTGGACCTATCCTCCACAAATTTTCCCAGTGTTTCTCAAAAACTATCTAACCTACCAGCCAGCATCATCTTTTGAGGTAGTGACATAGCTTTTAGCCTGCATCAAGAGATTAGTCAATTAAAGCAGGAACGTTAGCCAAGGGACCACTAGATGTGGATGAAGTCATATCTCAGATTAATTCTTTATTCTATTTATTCACCATTTTGGTGTTGCTGGCAGATCTTGAGCCCATCACCTCCAGAGTTGTGCAGAACAGAACACCAAAGCACAGAAGGACGGTGGCAGCAAACAAACATTCCTGCAGTTGAGAATGATGCCTAAGAAATGCCTCTTATTTGTAGTACAGCAACAGATGGGCATCCAGCAGTTACCTGATTTGTATCTTTGATAGATCACTCTCTTGGTACAGGCCACAGGAAGACCAGTTTATGTCTTGGGTATTAAGGGGTAATCTTTGTAAGAACAGAGGGAAGGATACCACTGTGAATCTCCTGCAAAGTTGCTTTCATTTGTGAATTTCTTTTGTGTGAAGGACAGTTCAGCCAGTGGGCTGGGGGTGGGGGAGGACATGCTGTCTGTGCAAATCTGTTGTATGCAGAAGAATGAGGGAAGGGAGATAGTTTAATGAATAATAAAACATATTTGAGGCATCGGTGACAGCTGGGCAGAGGTTCAACAGCAAAGACTGCCACAAGCTGTCTCTGGGCAGCAGGCTCTCAGTGACCGACAAGGGCGAGCACAGGACCTGACAACAGCTTTTCTGGAAATGCACTTGCTTTCAGCCTGTGTTTCTAGTGACACTGAGTGAAGGGACATGCTCTGCTATCTCCTACCCTGTCCGGTCAGCCTCAGGAAACCTGCTTTCTCCCACCCTGTCAGTGAACATCAATTCTCTGCTAATTCAGCATTCCTTAGACAAAGGACTGGTAGGCCAAAAAGAAAATCTCGAGAAGACAATCTCTTGCCATCCCCATCTCTCAGATAATCTATTTTAGAACAGAAATGAAATCTCACAGGAATTTGAAATTTGGTAAAAACTGAGAAGTAATATTTGTTTTCAGTTTCAAATGTTATCAGATTTCACTTCTGAAATTCAGTTTAACAAACTTAAACTTTAAAATTTGTTGATAGTGACATTGTGCAGTGCTGGACAGTGCTGTACTCCACCCCCCACCCCAAGCTTCTAGTATTGCCATTTATTATGACAGGGACAACACCTACACTTGCTGTAGGATACAGACAAGTAGCTTCCAAATGGCTTAGTGGGTTTAGCCCCAGTTTTTGACTTCCCAGATTTTTAAAAAGTATATCTCTATAGCCCTTTCCTTATAAAAATGTAAGGGGAAATGTGCAAACAGAATTCCATCAAATTGTTTCACAAGGTTGGGAGAGGGGAAGGTGTGAACCACTTCTAGAGCTCCCTCCTACCATCCTATCAAATAACACCTGACTCACTGAACATATTTCCATGTACTCTAATCCATAACATTCTTCCCTGTTCACTTCCTCTCCCCCTTTATTTCAGCAGTGACAAATGAGAGCACTGGGTAGGAAATGTGGGCAGGTTCTATATTATTTTCCTTTTGTTCCTTCTGTTTGCAGTAGGGAATTTACCTCAGAAGTGGACTGGCCCATGGGAGGGGGGCAGGGGGAGCTGAAGGAGTGCCTAGTCTCAGTCACCTTGGTATCAGCCACCTTCTTGTGGCTCAGTTTAATGACCTGAATGGCCACGACCTGAAGTGGATACTGCCTGTTGTCTGGTAAATGAAATTATTTTGTTCTTTGACTGGAAAAAAACAGCAGCATGTTATAACAACCAAGCAACTATGGTGAAGGTGCAGAGTTCCTCAACATTGTGGCATGCTAGGGTTGCCAACCCTGGGTTGGGAAATTCCTGGAAATTTAGAGGGTGGAGCCTGAGGAGGGCTGAATTTAGGGAAAGGAGGGACCTTGACAGAGTATAATGCCATAGCAGCCCCAAGCAGCCATTTTCTTCAGGGGAACTGATGTCTGTGGTCTGGAGATGAGTTGCAATTCCAGGAGATCTCCAGGACCTACCTGGAGGTTGGCAACCATATGCCACACTGAAGACAAACTTCACCAGGGAATATCAAGGCAATCTGATCAGGAGCTCATCTTGCATGTAATCGGAGAACATGAAGAAAGCAAGTTCACTGAGCAGTCATGTTTGTCTTTAAGTTTTCAGTATGCTTAACTGCAAACAGGTAAAGCATGTACTTCTGGCCATGTGCAGGGTGTCATTCTCTTACTGTGCAGTAACCATACCCACCTGTCTACTTGATACTGGGGATGAATGATGAATGTATAGTTTGGAAAGAGTGCCTTGCACAGATGGAACTCTACCATCTCCATTTTGTTAAAGTACTGTTTAATAGCCATCTCCCTCAGTCCCCAAGTTTCTCTGTACAGTTTTGAATCCTATCTCACATAACACCATAGGGCCTCCCATGTATCTTAAGAGAAGAATGTAAGTACACAAATTAAATCGACAAAGGGCTTGAATGGTTATAAGCAAATCACTTTTCCCCAGATAGCCGATGGCATGGCAAGTTATAGATTTTTAAATTGTGTATAGTAGTTTCACAAACCGTAAAAGCACACATATTTTAAGTGACTGAAGCTTATTCTGTTTATGGTCTCTGTATTCATCTTTTTTATAAATTCAGAATTAAGAAATCACTAGCAACTGACATTCAGTTCTCAAGGAAGGCAAGCCACATTTTACAGATAGAACACAGTCGGACGATGTGTTCTAGCACAATGTTCACCTCTGGCCCTGCCGTCCTCCTCCTTCCATCCTCATTATCTGTAAAGCCAAATTCTTGTGTAAATCTGAATGCTGGTTTTGAGGGGGAAAAATCAGAATGACTTATTTTCATGTCTCCAGTGATTTAGAGACCTTTCAGTTACCTGCCACATAGCTAGATGAAACATAGTTAGTGACATTAAAGAAGGCTTTGATTTTATGTTTGTGATGCGTAACCTTGTCTAGTCGGATAATCTACATGGGGTAGATGTGAATGGAATATCAGTCACTGGTCACTTTCTAGGCCTGAAATGAGCACTTGTCATATGACAGTTCAAACCTTGTTCAATTTAAGTTAGAAAAAAATTAAAATATCTTTATCAGATACTTCAATCATATTCACAAATCACATTTAGACTTTTGTTATGTCAAGGTCACATGATGCCTCACTCCCAGTGTACCCTTATGACCCCCTCGCTTTAGCATTTCTAGCTATGGGCAAACATGCTCAAATTCACAGGAAAGTGCTGAGACATAACAGAAGCCTTGTTATGAAGACTTGTGGGTTAACATGATCCTGGCATATCTCTTTAACTGCATATCTATTTTCATATTTACGTTTGATGGCATAGATCCAACCATTCTCCAGGGAACCTTCCTCCATCTTAAGTGGCTCTTCCATTGAAGAAAGAGCCACTTAAGTTGGAGGAATGCTCCTTATGTTGTAGTGTTTAAACTTTGCTCTGTGGAGTGGTAGGATCCAGCCCAGCATTTCTAGCGGTACTCTTAAAACATCTTAACCATACATCTGAAATTATAATGTGTGAAGAAGCCAGGCAGGAGTTTGTATAGTTAATAGCTTATACAGTTAAGCAAAGTTTCAGGTGGGAAACCATGTTGGAACAAAGTTTGAGTCCAGTGGCACCTTTGAGGCCAACAAAGTTTGAGTCCAGTGGCACCTTTGAGGCCAACAAAGTTTAATTCTGGGTATAAGCTTTCATGTGCATGCATGCTTCTTCAGATACATTGAAACAGTTTTCCTCAAGCCTTACATATAGGTGGGGGAGTTAGTTGCCAGGGCTAGATATTGTCAAGATGCATAAGTAACTGGGTGATTAGTATACAAATTAGTATACAAGAGTTAACAAAAAGTTGTGAGAACTATGTTTGAGTCCAGTGGCACCTCTAAAACCAACAAAGTTCAATTCTGGGTATATGCAAGAACTAAGAGACTTAGCATTTGTAGATGCACACTTCTTCAAATACACTGAAACAGATTTCCTCAAGTGTTACATAGAGGTGGGAGGTTAGTTGCCAGGAAAACAACTACAGTTAAGCAAAATTCCTTTAGACTGACAACATTTGGGACAATGACACTGATGGGACAATCCTATGCATGTTTACTTGAAAGTACATCCCACTGTGGTCAGTAGGACTTACTCCTAGGTAAGCGTGCATGAAATTGCAGCAAGTACTGTTTTAAAACCAAATTGTCTTGTTAACTGAGTTACAGAGACCATACTAAACTATTGCCACCACGTTTACAGCACAACCCTAGGCAGAGTTGTTCCAGTCCAAGCACAAAGAAATCATTGAGCTTAGATTGGAGTAGTTCTGTATAGGATTGCACAGTTAATCCATCACCACTGGCTTGGGTTGGCATTAGAGTTTGAATGTTGCCTTCAGCACTTACATAATCTCTTTATGCCAGCTCTACCCTTTAGTGCAAACCAGAGCAACCATGCACGGAGCCAGGTTCTGTTCAGCAACAGCCATTTCTTCCACATCTCCTAGCCATTCCTTCCTTTGCTCCTTCATAAGCAGCCATTAACCTGAGAACTACCTTTTGCTCCTTTTATTTAATGACCACCCAGTGTTTGGGCTGCCTTGTTTCAGGCAGCAACATTCATAACAAAGCCCTCTAGCTATAAGCCCTTTGATTCCTTTCCATATTGGACACTGGCAATTTAGTGAATAGAACTGATGTAATGCAAGCAAAATCTTTCTCCCTTTCCTTCATCCTTTGCCAGGCTTCTAATACAGTGATGTGGAAATCTTGTGGTAGACTCTAATGTCTAATAGTCCTGTTGTGATAAGATATCTTCTGGATTAGATGTTGCATCCTGTTATGCTCTAGTCTGCTCCTAATGAAAGGGAAACCATGATTGCTGCATTCCTAGCAGGCAAAGGATTGTCAGTTAAAAGGCTAATTTCACAAACAGCCACTTTCCTGATATAAACCCTCCTTTCTTCAACATCTTTTAGATAAAATGCAGGTAAAGCCTCAAAATACTTTCTCCTTGGTCAGTTACAGGCCACTTATCCCATTTACTTGTAATTTATGTATTAATTTGCAATTCCACACAGATAGCTTCTGCTGGGAGCAATGTTTAATGCTTATCATTACGTCCTGTCCTGTTGTTGTCCTAATCTCCATAGTTAATTATACCTCAATACCCAGATGATCACCATGAAAAAAGAGAGGTTGTTACATGGGTTTAGTGTAACCAAACTTTTCAAGGTTTTCAGCTGAATGCCTTTCAGCTTTTCTGTCTGAGATTGTGAAACACACTGAGTTTCTGACCAAAAAAGCAGTGTCAGTTGATGACCTTGGAATTTATGTAAGCTTTAGTTGGTGTGTAGATTGATACTGCTAGTATCAAAGCTATAGAACTGCTACCCCACTTGTGCATTAAAGATCTGTGTTGGGGCAGTTTGATAATTAAATGTCATGTGACGCTTTATGTTAAAGATGTGCCCCCAAGCGATTATGTAGGACTGCTGAAACAGCATACACCCTGCTGTCTTGGCTAGACACTATGGTAGGTTGCAGTCCCCAAACAAGATACAGTTGGTGAATGCAGGAATGCCCAGATAAAGAACAAAAGGGATGCTTAAAATATTACATCATGTCTAGTTACAAATAGCTGGCATGCACGTGCGTTCCCCCCCCATAACTGGTGGTAGGGAAGCTCTACTAGGACTGAGGTACCAGCATTGCCATTGGTATATTTAGTCCAGGTTTTTTTAAGTCACACCCAGGACAAGGCCAGGATGTCAGAAGGAACGCTCAGCTCCATGACACCTGATACCGGGATACTCGGGCAGCCACCCTTCTCTACGCAGCTTGTCTGAAGCTAGATGACAGCAAAAAAGGAGAGAGTTGCAAAAAAGGTGCAGCCAGGCTTGCAAAGTACAGGTTATTGCTGCCCAGGTTACTGAACAGCCTTTCCTTTGTCTGCTCACTGCTATCAAGTACACTGAGCAAAAGTGCTCCAACTGTGTGGGGACGCAGGCTGACAGAAAAGAAGAGCTGCTCCATCCCAAGGTGACAGTGTCTGCTCTATGTTCTGGGCAGCCTTGCCCAGAAGGAGGTTAGAGGGAAGCGGCTGATGGCGGGGTTACCTGACTGCCCCTCTTGCTTTCATGGCATCTCCTTGAGCTGACCTTGGACTTTGGTGACAACAGAGCTTTGGGAATGTCAGTCAACTCTTCTGCTTTCCTTATCACCAACTGAAAAGATAAACAAGGGGCTTTGCTTCCAGAGACAGACCTGCAATAGATTGACAGTTCACGAGAAAGAAACCAGGAGGATGGAGTAAACATGACCACACTGAGAAGGCACCTTCTACTCCATGCCACTGAAGAAAGATCCAAAACCTGGTGTGCTAACTGGGAAAACAGCACCACAATGAGAATGGAATCCAGCAGCAAACCCTGTCTTTGAGAAAGAATATATTTTTACCATATTTTCTTTTGTCAGGTTAATATGGTATGCATTGGGATTCTAAGGATGTTTACTCAGTGATATGTCTTGCCATGTTTGATATAAAATTACTCTGTAGTAAGTGTCTTTGAGCGCCAGTTTGGTGTAGTGGTTAAGAATGCGGACTCTAATCTGAGAGAACCGGGTTTGATTCCCCACTCCTCCACATGGAGCTGCTGGTGTGACCTTGACTCAGTCACAAGTTCTCTCAGAGCTGTTCTCTCAAGAGAGAGTTCTTGAGATAGCTCTCTCAGCCCCACCTACCTCACAGGCAATGCTCCCTATGTGGAGTCTTGTGAGCAAAAATTCTACTTTGTGAGCTACTGGCATTAAAGTTGTGAGCGAGTGATTTGGCTATTGCATAAATTAGTTTGCTCTGGAGCCATCCTTCCTGAGCTAAGACTAAAATGTATGAGCCAGAGGCTAAAAAACTGCAAGCTAGCTCACGCTAAGTCAGCTTAGAGGGAACACAGCTCACAGGGGAGGGGAAGGGAAAGGAATTGTAAACCACCCTGAGACTCCTTTGGTAGTGAAGGGCGGGGTATAAATCCAATCTCTTCTTTAGAATTGTGGTGAAATCCAAGAAAAGCTTTACTGCTTGGTTCTGCTGAATGCAGAACATGGTTCTAAGAGTTTGTGAATGGCTATGCTTCCCGCACACAGGTGCCCCAGAACTGGAAGATCCCTTTATATCCCACAAGCATTTGTTGTAACATTTTAGTTTATGTGAACAGATCATGCCTATGTCATTTTGTTGTTACTGCTGCCAATTTTTTTCCTGTAGCCATGATGCATATGTTTGCTTTGCTTGGCATTACATGGCAATCAAGCTTTGAAGAAAAGCCTATATTCACCCTGAAAGCACATTCCACATCAAGCGCCAGGAGCAGATGACAGAAACCAATTAATCGACAAACAGGTCCTTTAGGCTGTTAATTACACAAATGCTTAACTGCGGATTCTTAGAATCTCCTTGTATCAGATAACAGAGATGCTCACATAGGCTAATCTTGTCTGGCTAGACAAGGCTGGAAGTTAAAGTAATATTGTATCTGCTTCTGCAGCACAAATATTGTACCAAGGAGCAGGCTGAGATTATGCCTTGTATTTTTTTTTCATAACCAGTATTTGTTTATTCTCCTCTCAGTTTAATTTAAGGGAATTGCTAAGTTAGCTGGCCTGTGCCTTTGGAGCAGCACATCTGGAAGTCTCTGTCTGTTCTGGCACCAAGGACCGGATGACACACAGTCACAATCCACAGAACTCCAGGTGTGTCATCTACATATCCCATTCAACACTAAAACAGAATTAATAATCCAGGGAGGGCTACTCAGTGCACAGAGCTGTTGTTAGGGTTTTGTATGTAAAGTACTGTCAAGTTGCAACCATCTTATGGTGACCCCAGTGAGGTGAGCAAGAAGCAGAGGTGGCTTGTCATTGACTTCCTCTGCAGAGTCTTCCTTGGTGGTCTCCCTTCCAAGTACTGTTCCTGCTTAGCTTCTGAGATCTGATGAGATTGGCCTATACCATGCTGCCTTGCCTCCTGCTATTGGAATTACAGACTCAATATTTATACAGGAAAGAGAGCAACTTGGGCCACCTATGACCCTAGGTGCTGCTAAATACTTGGGAGGTGGTCACACAACAAGTGTTCTTGTTTTGACCATGGAATGTGACAGCTCCAACAGAATTAATGGCTATACCTGTTGCCTCAAGGCCTACAGGATCAAAAAAACAACACTTTGATTTCTTTGGAACTGAGGCAGCAAAGCAGGCCAATCCATGCTGTATGCAGTCTTTCATTTTTGGATGACATGCTGATAAGAAGACCCCGTGCATTGGCAGGGCATTAACATGACACACAAAACTTTTTGAGGACACCTACAGGCCACTGAAACCCATCCCCTGAAGCAGGAGCCAACACCAGCCTTTTCACAGTAGATAAAACCACATCCCATTAAGATAACATGTCATCCTTCCCTTTGTTCTCCCTGGCCTCTGCAAGCAATTTAGAGACAGGGATCTCTCTCTTTTATGTGTAATTGCTGTTACCTGCAACCTGCCCTTGAGCTCTTCCAATAGCACGGGCGCTGCGTCAAAATAAAATAAAATCCCAAGAACACCTAGTATTTTGTATGAACACAGATCAATTAGGCAGCAACAGACCATCAAGGTGTAGGCCAGTTGCTCTTGCTGTGCCATAGGCCACTGGTTAGGCACCCCCTGGGCCTCATTTTCAGACTCGACTCAGTCAGGCAAGGGCTGAATGAATTATGTACTAGTATAATGCCCAGGACAACTGAGCCCAAAGTTGGATGAGGCTTCCAGGAGCTACTGCTAATTAAAACAGTAGTGGCACAGCAGGGACTGTTCATAGGAGAAAAAGAGAGAGTCATACCACTGACACCATACCCTCACATAGCTGCTTTGTTCTCATCAAACTCAAAGATGGCACATTAGTAACCGGTGGGCCCTATTAAGGGATGCCAGGCCACTAAGCAGCATCCCTGTGAGCTTTCTGGGCATGGCTAGGGCCAGAAATAAGCAGGGAAATAGTCTCCCTAGCCCAGTTTCACCCCTGCTGTGGTTTTTGTGGCCCTACCATCCTTGACATGTCACACATTGTATGAAGTACAATGATATCATAAATAAAAGGGAATTTAGCCCCTAAGTAGTTTGGCAAGTGAGAGCCCAGCCCCTCAGGCTTGAGAAGCCAGACACCCCTAAGAACTACCTAAAAGGATTGGATAGAAAATGGAGACCACTTTTTCTATTGTTTGATGCCTCTTTTGCATTTATTCACCTCCACCTAGGGCCTAATCTACCTGCCCATGAAGCAAGAAGCCAGAGTAAGTGTCGATAATCCTGACCCTAACCTCAGAGAATCCATTAATTTTGCAAAATCTGCACAATCAAGGGAAGGCAGTTGATAAACTTAAGCAACTTTTAAGTCCAACTGGTCTAATAGTACTTCAGCAGGATCATGCTCCACATTTTAGTATACACTAGGGAGACAGTTCACACTGACCTGTAGGCTCTCTCCTTTCTTTACAAACACAAAGACCATTAAGCAATCTTTTACACTCATGATTTTTTAAAGGAAAAAATGCCCAAGCATCAGCAAACTGGAGTTTATAAAAACATAATAAATATATTTTTTTCTTTCGTAATTGAAAAACAAGGTTGAATAGGCACCTATAAAATCCACAATCAATTCAATTCATGACAAATGCTTGTACAATTCATACACAAAGTACAGAAGAGGGATGGTTGACGGTGTGTGGGAGGCTATGCTCTTCCTGCCAAGCAAAGTCAGTAGAATAGAAAGCATTGCTTCCTATTCCACTTTGAGTTCTCTTTCTAATTGTGCAAGACTCAGAATTTCTTCCTTCTTCTGAAGCTGGCTTTGGTTTGTTGCCGATCGCCTGAGCTTGTGGCCAACTGTTTTTTAAAGTCTACTAGGCAGCTTTTGGCTTCTGAAATAGAGGTGAAGGATTTAATAGGAGAGTCACTGCAAGAGGCATGGGGAAAATGGCTCCAGTCATCCTTGTCACACTCAGCCTCCTTGTCCACCTCTGGTGAGCTGCACCTGGCAGAAGGAAAGTGCAAAAATACATTATCATTATTATTTGCAAAAACAGGCAACACTCTCAAAAAATCTGCATGTTGCACCATGGCATTGTAAGCCTCAGTCGTAGAAACTGAACCCTTTCTAATGGTTCAGTTCTGTTACTAGTGACCTGTACTGACTGGGACATTATTATCATCCACTCTTTTTGACCACAGATGCATGAACTAGGTCAGAGGTGTCAAACTCATTTGTTACGAGGGCCAGATCTGACAAAAATGTCACTTTGTTGGGCCAGGCCATGTGTGCCACAAAACATAATGCCAGGTACCAGAGATATAAACTGTATAAAGAACAGCATCTGGTAAGCTCTGAGTTGGTGTGTCCTCACTGCAAGGCCCCATGGGCTAGGAGGGAAGTGCAAAGGGAAACCCACACAGGTGGACTGGAGAGCCAGCAATGCAGCACTGGGCAGAGGCTCCCACACTGCTTGACTGCTGCAGACAAGGTTGTTCTGCCATGCTGAAGTCACAATCAGAGTGGCTCCCCCCCCCAGCAGTCTCCTGTTCCATCTCTTGCACTAGTTGCTCGTGGGCCGCATAAGAACCTGGATGGGCTAGTCCCAGCCCCCAGGCCGTAAGTTTGACACCTGTGAACTAGATGAATGGCAAATTAGGAGAGTTTCCAGTGCCACAAGATTAGAAAAGGGAAGATTGTACTGTCTGGTGCATCTAACAACCTGGTCTTGATGAAAAGCTACCTGCACTCTGAGCAAGAAGGAAGTGACAAGGGCTCCTTTGCAAACAACATAAGCTGTTGGTTTGGGCTCCTCTCTGGATCACTAAAGCTTTTCTCTTGGCTTTGGCCCTGGATACTGTCTCTCAGACAAGAGTGGCCCTGCTTTTTGTTACAGCCCTTCTTAGCTGCTGACAGAACCTGTGACAAAAGAATCGTTAGCTAACCTTAAGTCTTCTCCAGATCGTGTGGCCCCCATCTCTGCATCTGAAATGAGAACAGATCACAAACTCTTAATTAGCACAGACCCCTCCATTCCAGCAACACCACTGGATGCTGGCATCTTAAGAGCAGGCAAGGCCATCATTCCAGTGGATATGCAGAGAAAGAATAGTCCTGGCTAAATGCTCCTTAACTGAATTGAAGACGAAGAGGAAGAAGAAGAGGAGGTTGGATTTATACCCCACTCTTCACTATCCAAGGGAGTCTCAGAGCGGCTTACAAACTCCTTTCCCTTCCCCTCCCCACAACAGACACCCTGTGAGGTAGGTGGGGCTGAGAGAACTCTTGACAGAAACTGCTCTTTTTCAAGAACAGCTCTGACCAGAACTATGGCTTGCCCAAGGTCATCCAGCAGCTGCAAGTGGGGAATCAAACCTGTTTCTCCCAGATTAGAGTCCGCGCATTTAACCACTACATCAAACTGGCTCTCAAGAAAGGGTAGACTACTGGATTCAGAGTATTTTTAACCTGCCATCCTCTTGACTATGCCCTTCCCTTAGTTACAGTCTGGAATGAGGCACATGGTAATATTTAAAAAACAGATTCTCCCCGTTTTAATTTTATAACTTCTATGACCCATGCTGCCTATACAAACACAGGGTGAGACCACACACAAGCAGAATGTTTGGTTCTGAAAAGTTTTAAAATGTACTGCATTTTAAAATGTTACATTTAAAATGTTACATGTACCATACAGGGAAGGAGAAGCAGATCATTATGCTACACACACTGATATAAAGTCATAGATAAAAACTGAGGTATGAATCAGGAAGTCCCTGATTACAGTCTCACCTATGGATTTGGCAGATAGCTTTAGGCAAGCCGCTCTCTGTCTGCCTCAGTCTTCCATCTGCAATAGGGGAATAATACTAACTGACTTTACATCTGACCCACCATGTAAAGATTACCTGATGTACACACAAAGCACTGTGAGCACACAAAAGAACAATTCAAATGCTAAATATTAGTCTCAGGCTATTCTGCCTTACTGCAAAGCTGACCTATAGAGCATAAAGCACCTACTGATGCTCCTTGAAGAAACACAATTCCACCAATGGCATTTGATCTTGCCATAGCTAGCAAGAGCTACGGTAGTATACAAAGGTCTGGTGCTTTGCTTGTGTACAGACACACATGGTTTTGGGGACAAGAGCACCACCAAGGTTGAATGAGGAAGAATAGTAGATTAACTGTGCAATAGAGGGCAGTCATATTCAGCAGTGCTGCACTAGGGAAAACTGACCAGATATGCACTAGTGCTGCCCCCCCCCTTTACCTGCAGCTTTGTGTTCAGATTGCTCCAACATGTTTAGGAGTCGGCCTTCATTTCTTCCCTCATCCTGTGACAAAGTAAGAGAACATCCTCATGAGGAGTTCCACAAAACAGGACATTTGTTTTCTCCCGGACAGAAGTTAGGGGCATGGGTGCTTGGGAAGAGAACATTACAGGACAAAAGCAGACTCTGCAAATGGAAGGCTCCCCTTTGTTTAACAGGTAAGCAGGTTTTAACATTCTCTAATTTTGAAACCTCAGATACTTTTGTGGGCTTTATACACTTTGTACTTTTCTGCGCCTAAGGTTTTAGAAAAGCTTTGCCAGAAAATGAGAAGGAAGGTTGAATCCCATCGAAACCTGATGCATATGAGTGCAGGGGGATAAAGGAGCAACGACTCCTAGATCTCTTGCTCATAAGGGCGGTACATCGGAGAACACTGAAAAAAATCACTTCTGGGTGTTAACAGTGAGGACCAGGATGCAGAAGCTCTAACTCCAGATTTTGCAAGTCTTCTCTGTTGTCTTAATACCATTAACCTTTTATCTGGGGGATAATCTCCACCTTCTTTCAGAAGAAAACACTGCTGATGTATCACTGCTGAGGTATCCTCCCACTGTGGGTGTCTAAAATACAAACAGAGCAAGGTCTTTATGCCTCCCATGGTTGAGAGGAAAGAAAACTGAGAACAAATGATTTATTTGCCTAGAGGTTTGCCATCTCTGGGAAAGGGGAGACATCTTACGGGCTTTAACAATCTTCTTGCATAATACCTTAGCAGTATGTGGGGAATGATGCTCTTGGACAGCCTGAAGGCTACATGGGGAAACAGGACTCTCAGTTTTAGTGCAACATTAGGCAAAATCCCTGCCTGAGGCCCAGGGATGGCTAATTCCAAATGGATGCAAGGCAACATGAGCAGGAAGCTAAATGGAGTCATAAATTGTTTTGGACATGCTGACCTCTTGCAACACCCTTTACTTTGCAGATGACACTTTCCGTACATGTCTCTCTCTGGCACATCAAAATGAGAATTGCCATGGAAATAATTCCAGTTCATCAATCCATTTTCTTCACTATCAGAGAAGTCAAAACAGGAGGATGGGTATTTGGCTGTAGAAAGGGAAGGGCTAAATGGGACTTATTTGGTGAGGGGCTGACAAGAAAGAGACATAGGAATCCCTCTGGCAACCCAAGAAGGGAGGTGCTAGGAAAGGTTCAAGGGAAACTCAGGATTTGCTTGCCTGATATTCATCTGTCTAGCTGGCACACTGTATCCCTCCCTCCATGGAGGCAAGGACAACTTACAGGGTTCGCCTATGTTATCTTCACAACAGCCAAAGGAGGTAGTTTAGGCAGAGACCATGGGACTGATCTAAGGCAGGAGGTACTATGAAACTAACAAAGCTTAAGCTTCATGGCCCCTAATCCTAGAGAGGCCCTGAAGCAACTTTTTTTTTTATGAGTGAATTGTTCAACAAAATTGATGGAGTTTTTAAAAGTGTTTGTTCTTAAAATAAGGCTATTTTAGTGACATAACCATAAGGCAATGGGTGGAAGTACCTAATACTGACCTTAGAATATGCTCTAATACCCATTTTATATGGCCTCAAAATGTCCCTGTAATGGTCAAATTTCAAGATTTTCTCAGAGGCTTGCAGCACCCGAACCCCCAGCTGTATGGGCTCGCTAAGCTCACCAAAGTCTATTCGTAGCCTACATTTCGGTAGCTGGATCCTTGAATCCTTCATTGGTGTATGGCTTAATAGTTCTACAGCTCAGCCCTTAGCCAATCAGAACCATAAAAAGACATCTGAATTCTCAATTCAGGCCCTTTGAACATTGCTGGATGCTGCCCTATTGTTGCTGATTGAGAAGGGGTCCCCATAACAGTTCAAGCTTCAGGGTCCCAAAAATGTAGGTCCACCAATGATCTAAGGTCAATCAGCAAGCTTCATGGCAGTACTGGAATCTGAACCCAGCTGTCTTAAGACCTTGTCCAACCTGGGACAGAAAGCACCTTTAGTATGACAGATCAATTTCTCTGTGATGGCATACCAGAAGGTCAGAATTATGATCTTTAGACTGGAGTTAGGACAGGCTGTATGAAAGCTGCATGACAGTCACACACACAGCCCCTTTCCCTTGCTTGTCATGTGGATTTGGATTACTGTAGTGGGCATACAAGTGTCCCTGCCCCTGTAAGCTACACCAGATGAAGGAGGTGGAGGCAAAGGAACTCCAAGCACAGTGAAATCTTGTCATGTCTGCTGGACTGATCAGTCATTCTGGAGGACAGAAGGGGATTCAGGATGGCTGCTTTTGACAGCAGCGGCGCAACTTGACATCAGCCAATGAAACTGATTTTTTATTTTGTTTTGCGGTACATGCATTGTTGTTTTTTCTTTTCCTGTACCAAATGTTGCCATCACCATTCATCAACTTTTTTGGTTAGTTGTGAAAACATGCATTTTTTTCTTTGGAGGTTTGAAATAAAAAAAAACCTTCACGTTGAGTTTTAAAAGCTTTCCCCCCCTCTCTCTGGGCAGAAAACAGGCAGGAAAGTTCAACTGCTTTCCAGACTTACCTTAGTCCCCCTTTATACAAATGCTAATAGGTCTAGACAATAGGGTGGTCAAGCTCCCCGGGCCCTGGCCAAGCAGGGAACAGAGATTTGGAGGAATTAAATACTAGAGAGACTTCAGGAAGGAAGTTTCTGGAGGCTTCAGGAAAAACATCCTTTTTTGATCCAGCCCAACCTGGTCAGTGGGTGGAGAAACAGATATGATAAAAACTCCTTGGAGCAAGGAAGAGCTCTCTTTTGTGCTGAGTCCATCAGAGCAGGCAGAACTCTTAACTGAGGTCTAGAGAAGGTGGCCATTAGCCATGTGTTTGCCTGAAGAGCTGAAGGAAGCTTCAAGGTAATGATCACTTTGTAGAGATCTGTAACTTTCTAAACTAAGAAGCCTGTCTATATTTTAACATCTGATAGGGCATGTATAGAGAGGGGGACATAGGAATTGTGTTTTACCCATTTCTTTTGAATCCCTTGGCTTGATCAATCTGGTGCTGTGCTAAAAGTGTGCTTTTGAAAATTTTCTTTTTAATAAATACTTTATAACTTTGGGTGCTGGTAGTAGTTCTCTGTACCACATAGACCTCCATGCTATTTTAAAAGGAGTGCCAGGGGTGTAAACAAGTGGCTATTCCTCCAGGGGCGCACAAGGCTGTAAACTGTTCCTGTGGTGACCAAGTGCTGGGCAGTGGGAGACAAAGAAGGAAGGGAAGCTGGGAGGTTCTGACCCTCCCAGTGGACAATTCCTGCAAAGGTCAGGAGGAGGTGGGGGCAAGTTACCAGAGAGAGAGAAAAGCCTCTCTAGGTGTTGAGAAAAACCTTGGAGAGCAGGGTGGAACTGGCCAGCAGGCCCATTCTGCCACAGTTGTAATTGGGCACAGAGTACTGTTTGGTTATCTGGAAGAATGTTCAGGTAAACATGTCAACTTTGGGGGTTAAGATTCTTTGTCAAAAGAAAACCTTTTTTTATAATGCTCCTCTCGGGATTTTGGGGTATGGGGACCAGTCCCCAGGACAGAGAAGCAAGGCTGGAAACAGCTCAAGAGGAGCCGCTTGCAGTTCACTCTTGCTAGGGTCAGAGTGCTAATGCCCAGAAAAGGTAGAAGCTCTCTTGTGCCAGTCCAGAGACACAACAGGGCTGACCTGGACTTGAGATACCAAAGGGGCACATCCCATGCCTGTTTTAACACAAGTTCTGTCCACATAGAAGAGAGATTTAGGAAGCAGAGTAAATGGCATGAACAGAGGCCTCCCGCAGTGCTGGAAACTGCATCACGCTTGGCTGTGTCCCAGCCAAACTCATCAACAGGCAATCTCGTCATTTGCGTGTGAATCCCTGAGGGGCTGGAGCCTGTGATGGATTTAAGGGATTAGACAAAACCAAGACATCATGTTGCATCTTCCTGCTGAGAAATTACATTGCCTGAGCACTCGCACTGCTGCCATGGATTACGACCTCACCGTCAGAAATAAATCAGTGAGGAGGCTGAATACAGACCTCTGCTACAAACAAGGGAATAGGCAGCTACATCAGAGGGGCTAGGGTGCCAGGAAGCTGAAGCCCCATTGAGGTGTGGCAACTGTACATGACTGCAGAGCATGGCCTGGAAGAAGATCAGCAGCCAGAACTAAAAGAAAGGGCCTGCTGGATCATCTTACTACAGTGTTTGGAGCTCGGCACTGACAATAGGTCTGGACACACCATGTCACAAACAGCAGATGTGAAGGGAGTGCATGCTTGCCATTCATAAGGCAGGCTGCCTTCCTTGGCTGCGGTGTGACCTCTCATAAATTTTGGTCTAGCTTTTTTTCACCTGAAAGCAAGTTAGCTGTAGTGTTACCATGCGAGAGCATTTCCAGCCCACCCAGCAACCACCTTCAAGCTGCAATCCCAATTGTCATCCCTATCCAGAGAACATGTCCATATTTAATTTCCAATTTGTTCCCATTTTTACATGTGTTTTAAAAACATTTTTCCTATGGATTTGATGTTTTTGCAAAAGTGCACATTTTAAATGTACATGCATCCCCTCCCCCAAATTCTGTCTGCTAATATTCCCCTTTTTAAAAAAGGTTTTAGTGTGATACAGAAATACGAGGAGGTTCTGGACCTCACTGATACGTGCATCTCAGAAAGGCACAGAAATGCATTTCCTTTCTTCAGCTGCCAGCCAGCCTACAAGCAAGGGTGATTTTGCAAATTTCATTGCTAAATGTAAAGGTCTACATTCCGCAGGTTTGGCCTGGCCCTGCTCAATGTTGCAACCGTGAGCAGGGAGCATCTCCAGGCTTGACAGAAACCTATTTGCATTTGCTGACCGAAGCAGTGAAAGAAACGGTGTACCCCTCTCCTGTAGTGGCTACAAAGGAGACAGCCATGAATCTTTGTAAACAGACAAAACAGTTGTAGAATGAACAGATGAGCCGCAACAGGAATAGAACAATGTGCATTGTCTCAAGGTGGAGCGCAGTACAGTTGCCAACCACAAAGAATAACTGAGAAACATACAATAAAACATTCGAATTTTGGATGAATATGCAGATAAATGAACGTCTTGCGAGAATTTAGAAGTCACCTGAAGATTAAAAGATGGGGCAAGAACAGCATTAATATTCAGGGATTCATTATGAATCAGTTCCTTAGTAAAACAAATCTCTTTGAATGCAAAGCAATCTTCTTTGGGGTGAGAGAAGCATATTACCTGCAGCATTCAACCTGCTGGCACGGACAGAAGAAGGGAACGGAATGCAAGTTTGCAACAGGGAACAGGAATGTGTGCTTTATAGGCTGCAAAGATGCAATTGCACAAAGACTGGTAAAAACCATCCCAGTTTTGCCAAAACTGCATGTCTCTACAACCCCAGAAATGAGACATGTTGGCCCGGATAAGCAGAGCTGTCTGCCAGAGAGTTGCGCAGATGTCTATGTTGCCCAATCCCTTAGGTTACACCATTGAGGAATGTTACTTTCCAAGTGCAAGGAGCGGAGATTAATTTTTTTCTGCTCCCAAAAGAAAGAAAGCTGTCCTGGAGCTCCTCCTTTATCAAGCATATCAGTGACTTTTGCAGAAATACAGAGAACAGCACGGACAGGGCTGTGTGTATTCTGTGTGCTCAGAGATCTGATTTCTAGGGACAGAAGGCTTCTGAGACTCCCATCTTTTTAGCAGCTTGCTAGCCCTCATGGATATGTTGGGGGTGGGGGACACGGTGGACAGTATTTACTCAAGGATTGCTGCAGTCATGGACCAAGACCTTCCAATCTTGTCTTAAGGATTTTGGGTGAGCAATATCATCCTGTTTTCAAACTTACTTTTGTGGTTAGAGCTATCAACCCATCACAACCTCCCTTGAGAGAGCAAGACAAGACAAAGGCAGGTCAGCTACCCAGTGCACAAAAGCATGGCTTATGGCATCAGCAGCAAGCCTCGCAGAGTAGTCCAACCTCACCTTTGCACGCCGCAGCCTCCTGCCACCCTGGGTTCCGTTGGCGCCCTTGGAGCAGCTCTGGAGTTGAAGGCAGCCATCAACATGCCTCTGGTACTCTTTCATTGGCACCTGACACTTGCAGATGTAACACTTCTCATATCTGCCAGGCCAGAAGAGAAAGGAGTGCATAAGGATTCACTCTGCTTTGAGTGCTTCTGCAAACCATTTCATGGATAAGGCATGTCAATGAAGCTGGATGTGCACAGCGGGATGACCAATAAAGCTGGCCTGTTGCCAATCAAAAGGACGGAGTGATTAGCAGTTTTCCCCCAACTGCCTCTCTATGTCCTGCTGCTGTAGCTGTGGGATGGTAATGAAATCAGCTCCTCTAACTATCGCAAACAATGCAGATTTCCCTTCAGATATAAAACACCCTGTCAACACAGCTGAAGTGAAGTGTTATGCTTTTGCAAGAGAGTTACATTTTGCCCAAAAAAGCAAAACCAAGCGATGTTAAATCAGAGACCCTTTTCTCTTTATCTGAATGAACTTGTCTAACTGGCCATTCAAGCCTGTCTGGGCACTGTCTCCATTTTACAGCCCGAGGCAGAGAATGCACTAGGATGCAGAAATGCCAACCTCTCTCCTCCAAGTGTCACTCCCACCAGCTCATCTGTGTGCAAGGGCTCCCCTCCAGTTACAGAACTAGTAGCTTTGCCCACAGCAGTAAAGGAACCTAGGTCCTGAGAATGATGCTGGACAATGGGAATGAGTGTAAAAATGGAATTGAATGCAGCTGCTCGGTCAGAGGTCCTCTACTGAAACAGTTTGGCAAGCCTCGCTATTCTGTGGCATCTACAACAGGTCTGAAGAGCCCCCTTCATGCTACATTCTGCAGTACTTTTCCATATTTTCTTTCCAGTCGTTGCTGATTACCAAGATAATGTGTCTAAACAGAAGCTGTCCTCTCTATAATTAGCCTAATTCCATTAGTGATGTTGCCATCCACTGTTTATAACAGCAAAATTATTTCCATGGCTGGGATTTTTACTGTCAGATCCATTCTTATGATGCTGTGTGGGTGGGTGGTGCAGGAGGAGGAGGGGCAGCAGCAAGAGGGATTAAACAAAATCTTCTCCATCTGAACAAAGTCTAATTTCATTAAGGATATCGCTACAGGTGCCACTCTTGCCAGCCATCTCTATCACAGCTTCTGGCTGGCATGCAAACGCAGATATAGCATTCAGACCTGCCCTACCGACTCCTGTGTCTTGTCTGCAGCCTAGGGTGAAAGACCATAGCTCTAGCTTGTGATGGTTTAGGCTTGCCTTGATATTCATCTGCCCTATTCAGTGCTAGTACACAAGCTGTGTGTGGTGCAGTCAGCTGTCCTGTGGAAAGAAAGCCTGCCCAGACTTTACAGGGCCCATTTTCTTCCCCTAACTTGCTATCAGGGCTTTTACTTGTCAGCTACTTTCACAGTAGCAATGTGAAATTGTACCTTTCTACCATACTGAAACACAGATTTCTGCAGCTGTATAAGTGACAAGCAATCCCCTCCAGTCCTAGAGAACCAGAGAGAAAACAGGCATCCTTGTCACATGATCCCTTTTTGTGAAAGAAGAAATAGACAGTAGGCAATAGGGAGAGAAACAAGGGAGGGCACACCAGCTGAGACCAAACATGGCAACCATGCTGGCCATTAACAGCTAAGGACCAACTTAATTTTTCTGCTGTGACCAAGAAACCAGAACCCAGGGCAGGGCTGGCTTGGTTCCTGATGTCTCCCTTTGAGCTCTGTGGGATAAAGCCAGAGGCACTGGTCTCAGTGATGAATGGAAGAGGGAAGACACTGGAGAGAGACTGAAGTACTGGAACTTCTTTCCCACATAGCTAACAGCATATAAAAGGCCTGTGGAGAAACCATGACAGATCAAAGGCTTCCAAAAACAAAACACAGAGCGGAGCAAAGCAAACTAAAGGAGAATGATAGGCAAAAATAAGCAGAGAAAGTCAGATGAGAACCAGATGGGTTTTTCCTTCACAGGAGGCCTCTCAGATTCAAGGGGAAGCACGGTGGGGAGAGACAGGCACCAGTGCAGCCAGGTGAAAGAAGTCATGCAGACAAAGACGTCCACGAGCGGTCCTAAATGGAGCCTTCCCGCAAACTGAAGAGAAAAGGTGCTGTGAGTTGGCAGCAAACCTACTTACTTGCCAGCACCTACAGACTGTGATGTCTCTTTGCCCCAGGCAGCTCTGCTCTTGGCTTCCCTCTGTCGCCGGGTCATCACTTCAAAACAAGAAGAGAGAGAACAGCTGCTTGCCAGGCACCACCTCTCTTCTTAAGAACCGGAGGAGGTTTTGTCAAGCGTCCCAACAAAATACACAGTGCGAGTTTGGGAAAGCATTTCAAAGCCCTCCCAGCCAGTTAGTTTGAGGACATCACAGTGGGAAAGGTGAGAGGAGGGCTAGGGTATAATGGCACTGCCTTTCTTACTGTGAAAGCTACAGCAAAAGAGCTTCCACCCAGAAAGAGCATTTGCTAACTTTCTGTCATTGTGACACAAACATAAACATCCAATGACTCCTTTAGAGTTAGCTTGTGAGGGCTTACATGAAGACTCCCCCACCCATCAGTCAATAACCTGTAACTTGATTTCCATGTTGACATGAAGTCTGTAGGCAGCCTGGGGGGTAAAGGGCTAAATACCTGTTTTGGAATTCAAAATAAACATTCCCTTAGCTTATTTGGCTCCCTTATAAAGTCAGAACAACCTCAGAATGTAGGACTGCTCTATACAAGATTCAAGAGCCCTGTCTCCTCCAGAACTATGCTGTATCCCTAAAAGGTGGGGCATCCTCTGGTTTAAGTCAAGGCTTGGTTAGGTGGAGCTCAGTGAATAAAGATAAAAACTGTATACAGTGCAAGGCATTTAATGGCAAGAGGTCAAAGGAGGGAAACTTGTACTGAGAAAAGACTGTGTTCAATTAGTGCACAATCTCCGAAATATCCTGTTTCTATTCCTGGATAAATACTCAACGAATTGGACACACTTGCATGCATTTACTTAAAGGTACATAATCAATTTTGATTAAAACCCTTGATTTTGGCAGACTTTGGAACTTTTTGGCAAGGACCTAGACAGTGGAGGGAAGGGATGTGCTAGACAGCAGGGGACTAAGAAGAAAAAGAATGATGGAAAGAGGGAAAAGTTATTTCCTATTCAGGTTGTATAAATTGTTTGGCTTAATACAGATCTATCCTCTGACTAGATGCTATGTCCAAGACTCCATTTAGTTTTCCACATCTTTAGCCGATGCTAACCACACTCTCTGAACTTTTTCTTTGCAGTCATGAGGACTAGAAGCACACTTTATCAAAAACAGCCAAATTTTACACTTCATTTTTATATACATATGTACAACCCCAAGTATGGGCAATGGCTCTTCTTTTTTTATGAACAGAAATGGCAACAACAATGGCATCAAACTCGGTGATATACATTTGTCAGCAAGCCCAGTCAGGCGCCCCAGATTTTCTCGCCAGACATCTGCGAGAAGAATTTTTAAACATTTCCTTCATATAGTTGAATTCCTCTTGTTGTATCCCTGTTGACAGGCCACCAGCTAAGCTACTTGGGGAACACATCTGATAACCTCAGCCATTTCCACCAGGGTGCTGGAGTTTCTAATGCAGAAACAGATGTTGCTTTAAGCACTCTTGGGCAATCTAGCAGAGGGGACAGTGTATTAGAACACTTTTACAGCCTGGTATCAGATCTTCCTGTGCTCTATACTCTCATTAGGAGAAAGGTCTGAATCAGTGTTATAGGCGCTATAAAACTGTTATTGTTTGCTCAACATCTGCTGTAAAGTGGGTGCCCACAGAGTTCAGAACAGAAAGATTCCTTATCATTGCCAGCACAGCCTGGGCCTTGGAGCATACATTTTGACTCCACAGTTCCTAGGTCCCTGTTCTCTTGGTGGTTACTATAATGGACCGTTCATCCACTAGTTTTAATGGATGCACTTTCCAGCTTACATGCTGCAGTGACCAGAGTGCATTCTGTGTGCTCACTGAGTTGAAGCTTATAGTTGCAGGCAATGTTCCCTCTAAGCTACAGAGTCTTGTGAGCAAAAATTCTGCTTTCTGAGCTACTGGCATTAAAGCTGTGATCCAGCAATTTGGCTGCCACATAAATTAGTTTGTTCTATAGCCACCCTTCCTGAGCTAAGACAAAAATGGGTGAGCCGGAGGCTAAAAAACTGTGAGCTAGCTCACACTAACTCACCTTAGAGGGAACACTGGTTACAGGAGGATTCTGGGATATCCATTAGAAATGGAAGGGGGAGAGAACTATGCCTTCACCCCATGCCCAAAGACACTGATCGGTCATTTCCTATAAGTCTGACTTGGATCCAAATCAATGACCTGGGTGCAAAAGGCTTTCCTGCCCTGCTGTTAATCCTGGAGTCACTTGACACTCCCAGAGGGCTTTTTAACAAACCTGTTTGCAGCAAAAGCAGAGCAGTTCTCAGGCCCAGTGTGCAGTTGTTAATATTCCTGTAACAGTCTCTCGTAGAGTGCCTTGTGCACAGCTCAGGTGTTAATCAGTGCTATTTTTTCTAGGAGAAGAGAACACATCTGGCACAGCAAGTCTGCTAGAAACCTTTGGGACTGGCACTACAGAAATGCCAGGAAAGACCTCCAGCTGTGCTGCCAAGAGCAGCAAGAAGAACAGGGATGGCATCACCAATAGGCTCACTCGACACAGACAAGTTGGCCCACTCCCATTCCAAATGCAGTCCCCAGCAGTGCCACTGCATGATTGTGCCAGCAGAGCTCAATCCCAGCTGAGAAAGCACACACAGAACAAGGTTCCTCTGGAGAAGTCAAGGGGTGGGTGGGGGGAATCTCCTTAGGAAAAGCTACTACAAGATAAATACCCCCTCAGAACAAGACCGAATGTGCGTTGCAACTGCCTACCTACTACAAGCCCAGCATCTCCCCTCAGAACATCCTGCAAGGCTACAGTCAGACATGGCTCACAATGTGAACTGTAACCAAATTAAAACTTTATTGGCTTCAGATTTCCTTCTGTCAGGACAAAGGAAGCTGGCCTGCTCCTGGCTCCTCTGGACATTATCACACCCTATGCTGATGCACTCCACTTTGGCTAGAACTTTCCTTCCTCACTGAGACAGTGTCAGACTGTGAGGCAGGATATTACAGGTAGGTCGTGCATGACTTCATGTGCAAAGAGGAAAGGGGCTTTGACATGGAACAAGCTCAAAGTCCTCTTGCCTGTGCTCCTGCACTGAAATTTATACCTGGTTCTGGACTGAAAGCTGATCAGTACCCTTTCCCTCCATGCTTCAGCTGGGAGCTTTTTTTTATTAATGTGTCTCCCCTCCAAAGCACCCAGCAAAATTATCTATGTCAGTGTTTGTTCGAGGCATTATTTTTAAGCTATTTCTCACTTAATTATTTTATACTTTGAAATCTGCCTAATAAATCAGCACCAACAGCAGTCCTGCTCTGAGTGGGCATGGAGAGGGCAGCTTCAGTGAGAGACACAAAGTCTGACCAATCAGAATGTACTAACCTGGCTTGCCAGAACAGGTTCCCTTTGAGCCCAATCTAGGCAAGATGAGTATTTGTATGTCAGAAACAAAGTGAATGTAACCCATGGGCGGGGTGTGTGTGTGTCACCACTGAATTCCTGAAACAACCTTAGATTACTCTCCAGGAGAGAGCAATAAGTGGCTCCCCTGAGGCCTGCACAGTCTTCCAGTTCCCCAGAGAATCCCAGCTCTCTCTCTTTACATAATAGCTGGGCACCACTCACATCCAGGCCTTTACAAATACTGAAGAAATTAGTATCCTTAAATGATATCAAGTGTCTTGCTACGCTGGCTGTCCTTTTTCTATGAGAGTTCCTATTAATGGAAAGAATTCCTTTTACACTGGCCCTTCTAAGAGGTGATGACGCTCTTCTCTGCCCCGGCTGTTACCTTTTTCTTTAAAAAAATGCTGCATCAGTGCCGCTTCTCTTGGTGTTGAAGTTCTTTTTAAAATAGCATCAGCACCAGCATGGTTGCAGCTTAGAGAAACTTAAGGCTGTTTCACCTTGCACCTGAGACATGGTTGTAGCAAGGAGGAGGGCACCCTGCCTTGATCTATTCTGATGCTGCATGTCTCCACCAATGTGGTCACCAGCACTCCCTCTAAACTGCAGTCTTGTGAGCAAAAATTCTGCTTTGTGAGCTCCTGCAATTAAAGTTGTGAGCAAGCGATTTGGCGACTGCATCAATTAGTTTGCTCTGGAGCCATCCCTTTCTGAGCTGAGACAACAATGTGTGACTGAGCAGGAGGCTAAAAAACTGCAAGCTAGCTCACACTAACTCAGTTTAGCAGGAACACTGGTAGTCACCATTGGGGGAATGAAGTCAGAGGCTTGTCGAAACCAAGAGGGCTTGCTCCCTGTCAGTCTTTGGCAATGTTCATGGCGAACATTCCTGGAAATGTCTGGAGAACAGAGGGAAAATGGCAGAAGGAAAAGACAAGCCATTCCCCCAAAGCTACTGATAGTTACACAAGGCACTAGGGGAGGTCTCAAAGTGGCAGGATGTTGGTGCCTGACTCTCTATGCCACACTGGTCACTGGCCCAAAGGAAGAGCTGCTGGTCTGTCTCTGCTGCACTTCAGCACCGCCACTGCAGATGGCCAGAGGACGGTACTACAGAAATCAGCTCAGCAGGGAGACATAAGAGGCCATTAGGGTTTCCTCCAGTGTTCCCTCTAAGGTGAGTTAGTGTGAGCTAGCTCACAGTTTTTTAGCCTCCAGCTCACCCATTTTTGTCTTAGCGCAGGAAGGATGGCTCTAGAGCAAGCTAATCAATGCAGTAGCCAAATCACCTGCTCACAACTTTAATGCTAGTAGCTCACAAAGTAGAATTTTTGCTTATAAGACTCCACAGCTTAGAGGGAACATTGGTTTCCTCTAATCTTGTAATGCTGCTGACAAACTGTAACCAATTCCTCAGTTTCCAAAATTCTTTGCTCAGCCAAAGACTGCACTCTCAGGTTACCTGTCCAGGGATACCTGCTTGACTGTCTGCTTCCCAGGTGGACTCCAGATCATCAGCCCTGTCAAGATGCAATAGTACAAAAGGAGGCAGTGTACATACATGCAGAAAGAGACACACCAGGTAGACGTGCCACAGAAGACAAGGGTTAGCTTAGTGAAATTTCCAAATGGCTTAGGTGTGCAAGTCCATGAGTACTTGTAGCAGACGAGCATTCAGCCACAGCAACGGGATGCACAAACAAGACATGCCACTGTGCCCAGTGGAACAGATGGCCTTAAGTATCATCCAAGATGAAATGGCTTTTTTTAGGCTACAAGCTCAAACAAGAGCTAGTGAATTTACAGTAGGCAGTAAGAGAACAGTAGACTGACAAGTCAGAGAGGTTCCTTTATAACAGAAAACACTGAAAGATGTTAGAGTTTATAGTACCAGAGACCTCTAGAGTAAATCCAATTAAGCTGTCCTGAAAGTGGATCATTGACCTCTGAAGCCAATGGTGAGGAGGAACTACAGCAGCCTTCTCTGAGCAGATCAAGAGGGAGGACGTTGAGCGGTGCTTTGATTTTCTTCCACACTGTGCTACTGCCCTGATCACAGGCCAGCCAAATACAAACCACATAGTTCAGGGGGGGAAACCCTAGTCAAGTGCTGGGAATGCAAAATCCAGAATTTTCAAACTCAGATCAGTCAAACTTGGCTCAGCAAGCCTGATGCAAGCTTGTAGCAGCTTTTTAAGGATTTGTATTCAATGAAAGAGCATTAGCTAAGTCTGTAGATGGGAGCTTAGTCAGGTTCACAGGACTCAGATAAAAAAGCAAAACAAAACAAATACTTCCATCAAGATTCAGACTTACACTTTACATATGTTGCCAACAAGGACTGGCAGCTGTATTGCAATTGTGAGTCCCTGGTGGCAATTGCTATGTAAAAGCACATTAGAAGCCCAATTTGGATTGGGACCACAGTGCAGGGGGGAGGGATTTTGGGAGCTGAAATGGCCTGGGGGAGTGATGGGGCAAATAACCCCCCCATAGACCCTGGGCTCCCGAAAACAGCACAGGGGTGGAAGGCCACAGCCCCCCCCCCCCCACACACACACACTGTGGTCCTAATCCAAATCTGGCTCCTGCTGCACTTTTATACAGGCGTTGCCACCAGGAACTTGAAGCTGCAGCAGGGCTGCAAGCCCCCATAGTGAACATGTGAAGCATAGTGTTAGTTTGGCCCTTAGCTATCAAAAGGCACCAACCCTACCCCTGGGCCATTTCAGCTCCCAAAACTCCTTCTCCCCCTGCAGTGTGGTCCCAGAGAATGTAGTGATGGCCACAAGAATAAACAGCTTTAAAAGGGGATAGATTCATGGAGGATAAGTCTATCAATGGCTACTACCCATGGTGGCTGAGGGGAACCTCCACATTCTAGGGATGCTAGTCTCCAGGTGAGGGCGAGGGATCCTCCGATTTTGCAGGCTCCTGCCCACCCCTGGCCAGCTGGCTGGTGGGGATGCCCTACCCCCAAGAGCAACCTGTATTCCCTGTTTCCATTGCAATGAACAGATATTAATCTAACTTGTTGGACTCTAGCTGTGTGTTTCCAATTCGGCCCCGGGAGCACACGGGGACAGATTTGTGCATCAGAACCTGGCGACCCAGATGCATCAAGCTGGAGGGCTCTTTAGTCTTGCAGGAAGGAAGTATAGGGGCAGCTGCTGGCTGCACGCCTGAACTCCAAGGGGCGAATTCGCTGCTTGGAGTTCAGGTCTGTGCACCCCTCCCCCACTTCTTACAAACAGCATTTAAAGGTTCCCTTTAAATGCTATTTGAAAGAAGTGTGGGGGGAATGCATCTGAACTCCAGCTGTGAATTTGCCGCTTGGAGTTCAGGTGCAAGCAGACTTTGATTCCTGCAAACAGCATTTAAAAGGTCTCTTTTAAATTCACTGCTTGGAATTCAGGCATGCAGAGCACTGGTCCCCGACATGATGACGTCACTTCTGCGTGACGTCATCACGTTGGGGACATCCCTGCTCCCTCCAGGAACACCTCCCAAAGTCCTCCGTCGGCAATGAGGAAGGACCTGACAACCCTGCCACGTTCAGAGGTAGTCAACCTCTGAATCCCAGTGCCAATATCGGGAAGGTCTGGGCCTCTATGTCCTGTTGTTAGCCCTCTAGAGGAAATGGTTGGCCACTGTGTGAGACAGGATGCTGGACAAGATGGACCACTGGTCTGATCCAGCAGGGCTCTTCTTAACCTACAGACACTACGTTGAGGAGGATGAAAGTATCTTTGCTTTCAGCCTTAAGGGAAGAATGAATGGAGTCAGAAAATATTTGGAAAGATTGGATTTAGAGCCAGCTTTAAACAAAAAGAGAGGACAAAACTGAGTAGAGAGATGGTAGAAAGGGACAAAGGGGACTTGGAGAAGTGCAAAAAGAAAATAGACTAGATTCAAGTTTATATTTTGTGATAATTTCCAAATTTTACATTATCTCACTTCTTCCATTTCTCATGCCCAAAGGTGCATAATTCCTGTGCTACAGCTAGGCAATTAAATTCCTGTTTCTGCATGTGATTTGTTTTCAGTAGTAATTTACAGCTCTTGGGCTTGTTTCAGACGTAATGTCTGTTTGTGTGCTATGTGAACAAGTTTACATAAGTGAGTTCAAGGCTCTTTCCAGTCCTTACTGCCATCACACATTCAGGAGTTAATGGCGGGGGAAGAGCATTGGCAAACCATAGTTTGACATTACATCCAACCCAGTGATCATAGTTTGTCATTGCACTGCAAACCAGGCTTGCAAACTGGGAACAAACCATAGTTTGCAGTCCTGGTTTGTGCTTGCCCTGCAAACACAGGAAATAAACACTAGCTTGTGGCATGCAAAGGGAGAAGGGGTTGTACACCCAAGTCTAAAGTTCCTAGGATCATTCATATGGTGCCACGCTATAGCTGGTCTGAACCAAGCTATCATTTTAAGAGCCAGCCAAGAGCTCCAGCCTTGTACTGCACAGTACCCCCTAGGCAGGCTGAAAGCAAAGGCTTTCTGTGTGCTGCAGCTGGGATCTCTGCTCACAACACACAATAGGATGAGGTTCTTCCTAGAGATGTTATCCTACATTGCACAGTACAGATAACAATGAGCCCAAGTGGTATAAATGCAGACTTTCACTTCGATTTGTGCTGTGTTTGCCCACACTTGTAATGTTTTTCATGATATTTAATAGATCAATTGAAACATATACATAATACACAAGAGGCTTCAAGAGTAGGTGAACAAGATAAGAGCATGGAACCTGCATGTAACTTTGACATGTTCACTGGACCCACACACTAATTAGAATTTTGAGAATTCTTCCTTTCATTATATAAAGTTCCATGCCTCATGGCTGCAAAGAGATTTGTCTCAAGTAGTGGCAAAAGAGTTATATGATGAAAAACAAAGAAACCAGTAAAAAAAAAGCATCTCAGGTTCACTCCATTTACTTTTTGTGATTTCTAATGCTATACACTGAGATTTTTTTCAAAGGCTGAGTCAAGTTTTTCACATTTGAGGGCAACTATTTCAGAATAGGAATAATGCCTGCTAATAATTTATAGTAGTTTGGCTTGACAAGGCTAACAAAAAAAGCTATGCCAATTATGTTAATCACATGCCATTAAATATGCAAATTGGCAATGGCCCTCTGGCTTATAATGTATTTCAAATGTGGTCCTCAGCACTGATCAAATTTTCTACTCCTGCCTTAACAAAGGAAAGGCCAGGCACTGCAATAGCACTTTCTTCACTTGATTTCATATAATGACTAATAGCTACATATAAAACCGTGGCATTTGTGGAACAACTGGATTGCTATTCTTGTTAATTAAAATACAAAAATGTTACACCATCAGAGGTAGATCGTTAATAGCGAACAGTCTTTATATGTACACGTTCAGTCTGCCTGAAGCTGTATTTGCTGCTGTAGCCATCAGCCTTTCTTCACATTTTGCCAGCTGAACATTGCATGTGATAATTCTTCTCTTCCAAAGAGCGACTTTGTCAGTATGGAAGACGTAACAAGAGTCAGGATTTCCTTCATACCAACTGAAGCCTTCTTTGCTTAGCCACTGAGCACCTCCAAGCAGCGGACTAGAAAAGGACTTTGCAGTGAATAGCACTTTTGCACTCGTAGCAGATGGGAAGGCCTTTTTGTATGCAGCATCACTTTGCTGCCCCTTTTGCAGCAGGAGTGAAGACAAAATAGAGGATGGTGTATGGAGGCAAAAGGGGATCTAAACTGTGGGTAAGATTTCTCACTGCCAACCAGAAGTTCAGTGTATTCAAACCCAGGTGAACAGCCATCATGTTCTGTAGATGTGAAAGAGTAGCCTGTCTAAGACTTGAGGGTCAGGATCTGTTCGTAGGGAATGGGGGGTAGGTGGGGAAAGTGATGGAGGCTGCGCCAAAGAAAATCATCTAAACTGCAGACCTAAGTGCTCCCCTTTGTTGGGGCAGACGGAAATGGAGGACATCTACTTTCAAATATCACAGGGCTTGAAACAAAAGCTTTGCAGATTTGGCACTGGCTCCCTGCACTGTAAAAGCCACTGACCTCCAGGCACCTGCAACCTATCCTGTGCTACTGGCATTTATAGAAACTCTGGCCTGGTCTACACATGCAGCAGAATGAGCTGGTAGAGGTTTATCTGCAGTCTGAACTGAGACTGCATGTTTCAGCACCTGAGGCAGTATTCTCATCCCATTGCATCTGCAGACCAGGCCTCTTGTCTTCCCTCAGTTTAGACAAACTGTCATTGAGAGAGGCCTCTCAATCTTCCCTCTGTGTCAAATTACAGGCCTTCAGCCAGTCTTTCTCCAGCCTGCCTGCTTCCATGGTACTCCCAGCACCTGGGTCTGATCATTTGACATGCACAGATAATACATTAGCAATTCCTTGAAAGTACAGAATATGCTGTTTTAGGGCAAGATATTAGACTAGGTTGCATGCTGTATTCTCACCTTTCTGATTTTAGGACTTGTCTGAAGCTAGGCCAGATACTGACTATTCTAACTAGGGCTCCAACAAACATATACAGAGAATAGCTAGAAGGGACAGATACTGGATAGGACAACCATGAACAACTGGGAAGTAAGGCAAAATTTCACAGACCTGGAGCATCTTCTATGTCCTCTCCTGTGCCATTACAATACATGGCATGTCGCTCAATTTCCAAAACTGGGAATCTGCGATCACACAATGGACATGAGACAGCACCATCAGCTGGAAGGCTGGGTGCAGACATACTCTTCCCAGCATCTTCATCTGCATCAGCCTGAGGACCGGAGCAGGGTAAGATAAAAGTCAAGTTAGTTTTCTTGCAAGGTTAATTCTTCATGATCAACCCCGCTCCCTTGACCTTCTACAGTTTCTGACCCTCCCTGGGCCATCAATGCTTCACTTCTAGCAGCACTTTCTATTCCCACTGATCAGATCAGACATAGGAACTACACACTGATAAGCAAGCACTACAGCACTAATATCTACTGCTTATTTTAAAGGCAGCCTGCCCTCCCAAAATTGCCAAGGGGTACCCCTGGAGACCCATGTGTTCTATTTAAGGCAGGGATTACCCGTGCTTTGGGGAAAGTGTAAAACATCTTTAATGGAGAAAGTGAGAGTGTCAGCAAGCAAAAAACAAGTGAAACTGGCACAGAACTCAAGCACCCCGTCCAGGCCCAGCGGCCCTACCTGCAGAGAATGCTCTCTTGGGGAGTAAAATGAGATCACTCTCCTCACCACCATGGCTAGCTTGAAGCAATGGGAAGGTTTCACCTAGTGGCATGGTCTGCACTGTAGCCAGTTGTGGGGTATACATGCACTTGTATATGGTGGTCTGTGCTATTCTGAACATTAATTTTGGTATTCCCTTTGGCCAAATGACAGGCACAGATAAGATGTCATGTTTACCAGACCCAAAGGTTATATTATCACACTGAGAAAATTAGTGAAATGCTCATGTGAAGCAACTAGCACCCTGATTGTACTTCCAAACAACTTAGTGGTACTTGATAGACAGGACCTCTGGGAATCTTGTGGCTCCCCCTTGCATTTTTTCTCCTTTCCTGATTTCCATTTTCCTATTTGAATAAAACCAAAATGCTTCTATAAAGCCCCTTGGCTCAGAAAGGGAAGTTATACCTGCATCCAGCGGCCTTCTTATTTTTAACCCTTTCGAAGAGGGCGTATTTTTGGTACTGGAAAACCAGCAACCAAAAAGCACAACCTGTTTAAAATCCAGACTGACAACTGCTGTGTAAACACAGGAGGCTGCCTTATACTGAAATCAGACTATCAAGGTCAGTTTTATCTGTTCTGACTGGTAGTGGCTTTCCATGGTCTCAGGCAGAGAGGTCTTTCACATCTCCTCCAACTAGATTCTTTTGTTGGGACTTCAGGCTAGGACCTTCTGCACCCAAAGCAGATGCCGTACCACTGAGCCATGGCCTCTCCATTTCGTTCTTTGACAGACTGTGTTGCAGATGGACTGATAGCTTCAAAGAATTCTGTTAACTAAGCTCCCTGCTCTGACACTTCCAGCCAAGTAAGAATTCAGCCAATTGAACATACAAGTTTTATGTTTATTTTTCATAAATGCCTGATGTTATAGTCTATTTTCCCTGAATAAACCTTCAAAATTGCCTGCCATGCTTCAAGTTGTTCAAAAACTCTAGCTGCTAACAAGCAATATTACTTCTTGGTTGTCCTTATGCCCTGCTCATGGGCTTCCTGACAGCATCAGGCTGGCTGCTGCTGGAACCAGGATGCTGGAATGGATGTGTCAGGTAACCCTGCCATTGCTGTGAGGGGAGGAAAGACATATTTCACTGTCCTGGAATGCAGAAGGAACTCTGAGTCTCCAGTCTCACTGACTTAGAGTGTCTGCTCTGCTTCTTATCAATTCACCTGACCTTGGGTCTCATGCTACCCTGGCATGGGGAATGTACTGGTTTGAGGCGTTCTCTTTCATAGCTTAGCCCATGCGCAAAGTGTATTCATTGGCTTATAGGTGGGGGAGTTAGTCTGAATGGGCTATATCTGCTATTGCTTTGTATATCTGGCATCACTGACAAAGAACTGGTTCCTGCAGCTCTATGACTAGTATTTAATAAATACTATCTTCTTATGAAGCCTGGTGTTTGACTGACTATCTGGAGAACTTGACAGGATGGACCGTTTAGCCTGCTGATGCTCTTTTTCCATTTTTACCAAAACCCATCAAGTTCAGAACAGATAAAAGTAAGTACTTCTTCACTCAAAGAGTGATTAACACATGAAATTCACTGCCACAGGAAGTGGTGGTGGCTACAAGCATGGACAGCTTCAAGAGGGAATTAAATAAGCATATGGAGCAGAAGTCCATCAGTGGCTATTAGCCACAAGGTATAGATAGGAACTCTGGGGCAAGCGATGCTTGGGGGGGGGCAACAGTGGGAGGGCTTCTAGTGTCCTGGCCCCACTGGTGGACCTCTTGATGGCACCTGGTATTTTTGGCCACTGTGTGACAGAGTGTTGGACTAGATGGGCCATTGGCCTGATCCAACATTGGCTTCTCTTTTGTTCTTATGTTCACTCTGTAACTGACCCTCACACTTGACTTAAACAGACTTAAATAGCCAGCCCTGTTGCTTGTCCCCAGCAGCTGGTAGTCTGGATTTGCTCTGTTCTGCTTTGAATTCAGAGGTTACTGTTTAGCTTTCGATAGACCTATTCACCATGGATGTGTCCAAGTGCAAGTGAAAAGTAAGTAAGAAAGTAGGAGCAGGGATTTCATGTCCATTCCACGTAGCCCTGGCTTTGTTAAGTCACACCTATCTATCTAGCTGAGTACCACACTTGTATCCCTCTGGGATGCTCAGGGTGGGATAGATGGGGCTCTCATTTTATCCCCACAACAGGCCTGTGAAAGAATTAAGCAGAGAAACCATCAGTTACCCAAGATGAGCTGGATGGCGAAGATTTAGACCAGGGGTCCTCAAACTACGGCCCGCGGGCCACATGCGGCCCGCCGAGGACATTTATGCGGCCCGCCGAGTGTTTATGTCTGGCCCCCCCCCCCCGCCCGGAGCCACCGCCTCCTCGAGGAGCACAGCAGCAGCGCCCCCGCAGCCTCTTTCTTCCTCCAGCAGCCCTGGGCGACAAGAGCGCCCAGGAGCTGAGGAGGAGGAAGGGGTGAGCAGGCTGGTCGTGGGGGAGGGGGCGAACGCGGCGGCGGGGCAAGCAGGCTGGTGGGGGGCAGGGGGCGAACGCAACGGCGGGGCGAGCAGGCTGGTGGGGGGAGGGGAGCGAACGCGGCGGCGGGGCGAGCAGGCTGGTGGGGGGGAGGGGGCGAACGCGGCGGTGGGGCGAGCAGGCTGGTGAGGGGGAGGGGCGAATGCGGCGGCCCTCCAACGGTCTGAGGGACAGTGAACTGGCCCCCTGTTTAAAAAGTTTGAGGACCCCTGATTTAGACCCAAACCTCCCTAGTCTGAGTGCAACACATTTAACCACATCACAAAGGCTTTCCAGTGTTGGCTATACCCCCCTCCCCCCATAGGAGTGTTTGGCATATTTGAGTGATTTTTTCCCCCTTCAGTGTTAAACGTCACCTCAAGGCTTGGTTTGGAGAAGAATGTTGGTTCAGCTAGATGAGCCCTCATTCTGTAGCAGGGATGTACGATGAAAGAAAAAACATCAGAGTTCTTTCTTGGCTTTTTTGTGGGATAAAAAGTTAAGCACTGTTATCTGCATGTCATTAAGCTCACCCATTTTTTTATCTTCAACGGAGCCTCGTCGACACAGTGTGTTTCTCCCTCTGAAATGCAGAGCCTCTGACTTAAACTATTCATGGCTGTAAGAGGCAGAAGGCCAGCTACTGCTGTCTCATTCTTAATACTGGAAGCCTTCTGCATAATGTCAGTCTACCCAAAAAACAACAAAAAAAGGTTCCTAAACCTTTAAAGTAAAGAAGGTTTGCCAGAACCATTAAAATGTCTGTTTAAATATTGAACTAGCTAGATGGAACCTGTGGGAAATAATTCAGGATAGGTGGTTTTTATCAGGGTGGGCCATGCAGGCTCTCTCTCTCTCTCTCTCTCTCTCTCTCTCTCTCTCTCTCTCTCTCTCTCTCTCTCTCACACACACACACACACACACACACACACACACACACACACACAAAACACAAATAGAGGAAATTGTCACCTCTGTCCTTATAACTGCACAGTTCCAAGGAAACCAGAGAGGGCCCGACTGCTTAGGCTTGCTTCATTTTTTATTTTATGAGTGGTCTCCATTATGTAGGCCTGTTGCTTAGCAGCTTCATTACAGAATCTACATTGTCAAGCAAAAGCCCAATTCTATGTGAGGAATTTCATTGACTGATTGAGGATTGCTTGTATGCGTGGGGGTGTGTTGGATTGGTCCTTTTTAAAAAAAAAATCACTCAAATGTGCCAAACACCCTGCTGACAGGTGATCAGTACTGAGCTGCAGGAACCGTCAACAATTCCGCAGTCAAATCCTACACAAAATCCTTTCCTAAAAGAGAGCAGACTCCAAAGCGTATGACTTGGACTGAGAGTTCTACAGTCGTTCATCAACACTGCAGCTACTACAAGACCACCACATCTTCCCAGGCATTTCACATCTCGGCATTGCTACATCTCATTAAGTGCCATTATGCAGTGGTGTGTCATGAAGACATGCCAAGCACAGAACGAAACATGCCAAAGATGAAGAGTTCCGATCAAATTGGTGTTACCCTAATAAGATGACACGTACACAGATGTGAAGAACTCTCTGCTCCTTCTCGTTTCCACTTCCTGAACAGCCAAGCAAATCACATCTTTTGCAAATACCAGGTGTCCAAATAAACTGCTTACACTCCCACAGTAAATAACTCATTGTAAATGTAAATGCAGCATTGTGTAGCAACCCTTGTCAGCCCCCTCCTCTCCGAATGACTTTTGACAAGCCCTGGGAGAACGGCTAAGAGAAGCCTTCCCCGCATGACTGACTGCCCACCCAGCAAAGGGGAAAGTGGCACCAGCCCATGCTGTTTGCAAGAAGAGATGCCCTGAGCAGCTCGAGGCCTCCTTCACTCAAACGGGGTTCATGCCTGTGGGTCAGCAGAGGCTGCATTTGTGTGGACAGTGTTTGCTGTAGAGGAAATCAAGCTGGTTGCTACAAGGCTCGCCTCCTATTAACTACTCAGCCATATGACACAAGGTGCTTTCGATCTTTGTCTGGAGGGCTGAGGTTCAAGCCCATGAGCCAAACCATTAGAGCCTTGCAGGGCTAAAACTAGAAGGTGAGCACTAGAAGGCTTAAGGGCTACTGCCCTCTTCAGAGGGACTGTCATTCTGACCACCCACTGCATGTCCACCAGGGAAATGGCTTGAAGAGAAGCCATTCATCCAGTGCAGGAGCCAACTGCATAACTCCTGGACATCCAAAAGGTCCCTTGTGCTTCTATAAAACGTGTGCAAAACATATCACTGACTGTAAGAGCACAGCAGATGGGTGCCTGCACTGTCCCACTAGCCACAACACCTGACAAACTGATGGCACACTGCCTGAAAAAACTGAGCTATGAGAAGTGCCAGAGAGGGAATTGGACATTATTGAGACACCACTGACTATATGAGGCTCCTCTTACTCACAGGGGCTGAAGACTTGCTTTTTACAAATGAATTCTCTTGTTAAGAGCTCTCCAATTCTCCTGTATTCATGTATCCTGCCAGAACAGCTCTTGGAAATCCCTTTGATATTTCCCTTCTTAAAACTGCAACCTAAATAGATTTTTTCCCCCAGAAGCGGCAACTGAAGTCAGCTGCCATTGTTTTGACAGCTGCATGGTGACTGTTGCACAGGTGTAGTGAGACAGAAGAGACAACTGCATTGGTGAGGAGGCAAGCAAGAGAGGCCTTTTTTGGGATTAATCTGTCAGACATCCAAGGCTGACCGGCTCTCTGGTAAAGCAAGATGCAAACTTTGGGACAAGTTAATTGCCAGAGGGCCCACAAAAGCACATCACACGTTCCACAAGGAAGCAATCTCTAGGCCCAGACGTCTCACATGCTGCCTGCACCCTTGTTGCAGAAGAATACAATGGCCTCAGCCCCAGAGAGCAGTAAAGGGTCAACAGCAAAAGTCTAATTGCACGCCAAGTCACAGTTCTACCAACATGCTTGTAAGCTCTTTGTTCATGCAGTCATTTGAGCCGGGGGGGACGGGGGGACGGGACGACGACGACAAGTGACTGATGCCCTTTCCTTAGCAGGGCCCAGAAGCATCCTTTCACATATCACACAACCCAAGTGGCAGGTGTTGCATGCAAGATGACAAATGTGAGAAAGTCAACAGCACTCTTCTTTAGCTAATGAAAGTGCTGGGTTTGCAGTCCCTGGTCACAGAAATGGTAGAACTGAAATTACTGGGAGGAGCTGTGTACAAAGAGTGGGAGAATAACAGGAGACCCAATGCAAACACACCCGCAGTCTCCCACACAAAACATTTCCTAGCAGGCTGCACAGTTTGCATAGCAGCTCATTTTGGAAGACGGGTAGGAAATGAGACTCTGCATTCCAGACGCTTCACTGGCTGTTATCCCTTAGGGACTTGCTTACCTGCAGAGAGACATCTTTGCTGGATGAATGGATTTCTCTGCTCTCAGGCTCAATAGCTTGCGATGGACTCGGCTGGGTCTCTGCAACAGAAGCCTCCCATGTTAACAACTGCTTGCCCCTTCCCCCTTCTCTAGAAGCCCTCCCCCTTGCCGTCCCCCCCAGCATATTCCACACTAGCTGATAAAACTTATCCCATTTGCTTTACAGTGTCTTCACAGTTTCTAAACATTTTTTAGACTTGTCACAAATGTTAGCAGACAATGTGCAACAACATAGCTAGAGTAGAAGTTTAAAGCTATAGTGCATTAGTGTGTGGATTAAACCACTGCTGCTCCATTGCTCAATGGGGAGCAGGAATAAATAGGTGTGCAGACAGTATACTAGGTTAGGTGTTTGCTAGTGACCAGCACAATGCAACAGCAAAGATTTCCAACTTTGGAAGAAGACAACAAATCCTCTTAGTTTTTTTATACAGCTTTCTCACTCTTTGTATTTCATTTTTTAATACCCTTAGACCACCCCCACCCCGCAGTTATTACCAACAATGAAAACCTCATCCAGTCTCCTGCAGGGAACCTCTCAATTAAACCTGTTCCTGCACCAGATGTGACACTGAAAAAAGCTTGCTTTAGAAAAAAAAATAATTTCAAAACCAGATTGTGTCTCAAAGAGAACAATTTAACCTTGAACAATTTTCTTGCTTACTGAATATAAGAAAACTCCTTTCCCCTAGCAGAGTTCTGAAAATGTATGCTGAAGGCAGAGAGATTTGTAAGCACTGCTGTACGACTGATTTGCTTTGAACTGAAGAGAGAGAGACATCATTCAAGATACCCTCAAAACAACTAGTGTGTGAGGGCTATGGGAGTCTCACTAAGCAACACTTAGCTGTGGCTGGCATCCGTGGAGTCTGATGCCCAAGCAGCCATGGCTACTGTAGCTTCCACAAACGTTCTGCTACAGGGGGCAGAATGGTGATGAGGGTACCCTCCTTTGCTTGACTACAGAACAGGAAGTAGGAAACAGTGCATTCCATTTCCGAAAGACAAGAAAAAGCATTCTTGTCCCAGTGTCCTGCCCAAAGAAACAGGAACTGTTATAAAACACTTACATAAGTGTTAGTGGGACAAAACAAAGCAGCTGAGCTGGTAGAATGCGTTCTCATCCTGCACCTGAGGCCAATACACCCCCCCCCCAAAAAAAGGAAAAGAGAGGTGGCAGAGTTGATGTGCTGCCAGGATTTCCTTTTAAGTCCCATAAGGGAGGCAATTCCAAGGAAGCCAACGGGAAACAGCAAGAAGGCCTACTGGTTCAATCGATGCTACTGCCCAAGTGGCAGGATAGAGAGAGTCTGGTTGACTATCTCCTAGATGAGTCAAGGCACAGAAATGTTGGAATGGAAGCAACCAGGTAGGTCTTTGTGTTTTCCCAAGCAACTGTCCTTGCCTCCTTCAAGGTGCTCACTACCACTCTTGAGAAAAGCGGGATCTCATAACTGAAAAGCCATCAAACGGGACAGAGGTTTGCCTGCTAGAGGAGGCCATTGCCTTTCTGCCTTGAAATCAAACAAATCACAGCAACAGGGGCACATACCAGGACAAATGGTGATTTCTTCTTCGGCACGATTCTCAGCTGCAATGTCTGGGCTTCTCCTGCTATCCAGGGGAGTCAAGGCAGAAATGCTATTGAGATACAAGCAGATAAAACCAGTGTCATAACAGGTGGGCTCCTGAAAGTTAGCTGCTATCTTGGGAGCTCCTCTTATCCCAGAAAATCACAGGACCGAATGCAGACAAGGCATAGCCTTGAAAGAGCCACCCTAAATAATGTGACAGAGGAGGAGCTCTTCTTCTCTAGAAAGACTTCTAAAAGGAAAAGAAAGGGTCATTGTGTCAGACTAGAGAAGTAAGAATATCTGCGCAGAACTGCAAAACCTTCTTTGATGCTTTCTGTTCTCGGTCGCAGGAGTACTGCAGGTAACAGCGCAACCTCATTCTTAGTGAGGGACTCCTTGGCGGAGGAAGGAGGTGGAAACCTGCATGATACCAAACTCTTCCCTCTCCCATGCTTTATTGCTAATTTTGTTTTTATTTTATCACCGCACACAGCTCTTGAAGCAGCAGGGATCACACACACAACTCAAAGCTTCCCTACAGCAAAGTCCTGCCAACACAAACCGATCATCTCTCTCATGCAGCATTTAACTGTGCATGGCTTCCTCTCTCTTTTGACCTTCCAGTGCCACCATTTCCCCCTGCAAAGCACAGTCTCTCCACGTCACACAGGAAGCCACAGGCTGAGCTGCTGTAACATCAGCCCTGTCATCCTCAGAGTTCTGTGTGGCTCTCTGATTGGTTTGATCAAGTATGCAAGGACTCACTTGAAAAACACGAATCCCTATACTGACAAAAGAGAAGATTTATTAAACTAAGCCATGAGCCACTGAGAGTAGGCAACAGCCACCGCAGATTTATGATAAATAACAAAATCCTGATGGGAAACCACAAGTGACTTCTCTCTCTCTCTCTCTCTCTCTCTCTCTCTCTCTCTCTCTCTCTCTCTCTCTCTACCATCTCAAAGCATTTGTTATGAGTCCAAGCTGAGCACAGCTTACTCTGTGTAAACCATCAAGACTTACTTCAAAAGGCCTCACACTAAACAATTTGCTATGACATTTATAAAATGGGTTAATCAATTTGAAGTCAAACCACATTGCTTGCTACACCAACTATCTCCTAGTAACAAAGCATATAATCATTTATTAAAATCTCAATCTAGCATACTTTGCACAACACAGGAAAAGCAACAAAGCCAAGCAGCCCACAGAAAACAGGGGAGGAAGGCGCCTTTGGTGAACACTGCTTCCAAAATTACTCCAACGGCATAAGAATCCAGTGGCATTGGAAGCCTGCTGACCAGGGTGTTTGTGCTTTGCCTAGCACAGGACTCTTCTGGCAAACTGCCCATTGCCAGATGGTCACATGTAATGTGCCCAAAGCTGAGAATACTGCGGCCACTGTCATCTGGATGCAGATGTGCTGCCTAATGAAATTCCATGTCACAGCACGTAATGGTCAATCTAAGACCGAGTGGCCTGATGAGGGTGACTGCCGGCTATATCGTAAAGTTCCCAGGGCCACAGTTTGGCAGGCGCGCTGCACTTCATCAACCTTGCTTGCAGCTTGAAAAATGTACATCTAATAGAACCAGAAGACTAATCCTTTTACCCACATTCTGATGAGGAAATGAAAGAAGCCCAAAGGGTAGAGGGGCATTGCACCAGTGCCACTTGTTGCTTATATAAATGAGGTCCCTGGATGGAGCTGGGGGGCTTTTCCAAGTCACACTCTGCCTAACAAGTACTTTCAATATTAAAGCCATAGTGAGGAAATCTGACTACTGGAAAAGAGGGGATACAACCAATGCTCCCTCTAAGCTGTAGAGTCTTGTGAGCAAAAAATTCTACTTTGTGAGCTACTGGCATTAAAGTTGTGAGCAAGCAATTTGGCTACTGCATAAATTAGTTTGCTCTGGAGCCATCGTTCCTGAGCAACGACAAAATTGTGTGAGCCAGAAGCTAAAAAACTGTGAGCTAGCTCACACTAACTCAGCTTAGAGGGAACACTTGGACACAACTGCTGGCTCCCCCTCCCCCATTTCCAGAACCTCCTGACAACTGTAACAGCAAGAAAGGGATCCACTACTGAAGTTCTCATCCTGAGTATAAGGGTGAAACTGACATCATTTTAATTAGGCTTTGTACACACTAGTGCTTGCCCCACTGCAGGGTGGGAAGAGCTATAGCATTAGCCAGCCTGCTCCCTCACTCAGCATTCAGTCAAAACGCTGCTAGATCAATGAGAAAAGAGGATATCAGGCAGAGAAAAACCTGTGGCCCTGTGCCAATAGCATTTTAATTATAAAACCTGGGAAAACTAACCAAAGAAGCAAGTAACTTCTCACAGCTGGACTTGTGGCTGAACAGCAAATACGTAGGCCTTCTTGGCAAATTACTCCATGAATCTTCCCCTATCTGCAGCATCTCCAGCCGCTTCCTTCATTTCCTGATCTCTACTGCAAGCCATCCCAGACAGTGTGTTTCATTCCTGCTTTGGGAAGCTTTAAGGCAGCAGACTTCCCAGGAGGTATTCCAGAAATGGTCACCGTGCTGGGCCCAGCCAAAGAAGGCAGCAGGGACCCAAATCCAAGAAACAGGCAGCCGCAACCAAAGCTCTTTATTTAATCATCTGAAACAAACAGGGTTTGGACCCTCCCTCCCCATGCATGCCACACACTCATGCTAAAATTGGCTTTCCTGGAGCATTGCTTGCTGCCTCAAGGAGACAAATGTGCTGTCTACAAATATCCGACAGATTTTCTTGGGCTCTTCAAATAAATGCATACATATATATACACATTATAAATAAAATTCCATCATGCTGTGTACACACCCACCAAGACATAAGACCACTACTGTGACTCACCTAGTCTGACTGTTTTGGGACAGGGGCAACACTTCCTAATCTTTACAGAATGGTACATTGGTACTTACCTGAAGGTTCTTTCTCTTCAGTGGGGGAGAAGTCATCCAGGAACTGGTTAGGTCACGCCTCTGCTCGCTTGGATAGGCTATGCAAATTTCTTTATTGCGTGGCTCCTATTGGAGGGACCTAGGCTGACCTCTCCAGTTATGTCCAAGCCCTGTGTTGTTTTCATTTTAATTCTTGTGTTCCTTCTTTCTTTCTGATATTATTATTATTATTATTATTATTATTATTATTATTATTATTATTATTATTATTATTATTATTATTATTATTATTATTATTATTATTATTATTATTTTGTGGAGCAATCACACCATGTTGTATGTGCCACCCTTGGCTTCAATCGAGTTGGTAGTCCTCTGTCCTAGGGTGGGATGTGGATGACTTCTCCCCCACTGAAGAGAAAGAACCTTCAGGTAAGTACCAATGTACCATTCTCCTTCAGTGGGGGGAAGTCATCCAGGAACTGGTTAGCAGTACCAAAGCTGCTCTTCTATGGTGGGTGACTTCTCCCTCCAAAGTCTGTTATAATACTGTTATGCTTAAGGCTACGTCCATGGGCACCGCCTGATCCCTCCTGTAACGCCTCACCCATGCGGACAAGGAGGCCCAGGTGCCTGCTCTGCAGAATCCATCTGCTGTAGCTCGCTTGTCGAATGCTCCTGTGAAGTGTGCTGTCACCTGACCTGATGGTGCCCTTCCTTGCCCCATCGTAGGTCTTGGCCATACACTGTCTGATCCAGTAGACCCCTATGGTCTACGGGGCCCTTTTGTGATACGAACAGTGGGTCTGACCTTTGACAGGAAGGCATACACAGAGAGAGCTCCTCCATATGCCCCATTGTGTCAGGCTTGTACTGTAGGGTGCTCGGGATCGTAGCAGACGGGCAATACAATCGGTTTTAGGCAATGCGTGTAGCACCTTGGAGAAGGCTTCAGGTCAGAGAACTTTGTCTCCGTGTTGGGAACCTGTCAGACTGGGGGCGCCAAGGGTCCTCCTCAGTTAGTAGAGGCCCGTTTGAAATGTCTTCCATGGGTGACTGTAGGGTGCCATATTGATGGCCCCTTCTCCTGAGACCTAATGTCCCTATGGTCTTGGGAAAAACTAGCGTCTTGTGATCATCTGTGATCAATTTTTGTGCAGTCAACCGTAACCATGCTGGTTCTAGGTGCAGGATGGGCCATAAGTGCGGCCGCTCTGTTCTCAGGGGTAGCTACCCAGTGTACCGGATCCAGAAGCCCACGGGGTCATCTTGGTTGGTTGACGGACGCAAACGCCACTTCTGCCCTGTCCCTTGTGATCTTGTTGAACATTCTTCTGAGCGGAGCTGTGGGAAGGAAGGCGTACCGGTGGCCTTCTGGCCTTGCCGCTGGGTCCTGAGGAGCCTCTCGATCCGATGGCTCATTGAGCTCGCTAGCAGGTCCCTTAAAGGTGTCCTGAAAACTAGTGTGATCCGGGTAAAGACTTCCTCACTCCAGGCCCCTTGTCCTGGACTCAGGCCTTTGCCGTTCAGCCTGTTTTGCAAAGGCAGGTGATGCTGTGGGCTGCCTCACTGCTGATAATGGAGTAGGCTGCTGGTCCTACCCCAAGTTTGATGGTATTGGCCACTATTCAAACTCCTTTGTGCGTCCTGCCCCGGGAGTGTGTCTGTGAGTGATCCTAGTAGGCCCTGCCTGACTGGCAGGTGCAGCTGGACTGCCGTTTTCTTGTACCTGACACTCTGTATACCATTCCATATGGTGACCTGCTGTGTGTTCAGGCTGCCCTGTGTAAGGAGCACAGGGCACTGCCGCCCTCTGTGTGTGGAGTCTCCCTTCTGAGTGTAGTGCTGCTAACAGAATATCCCAGATCTTGGTAAAGACTCTGGGTGCTGGGGAGGGGGCCAAGGGAAGCCTTGTAATGGAAAGGGTGGCGTCAGAGCGAACCAGGATATGCAACTAAGCCCTCTGAAGTTCAGGGAGGCCTGGAAGGTCCCCATGTCTTTCCTTCTTTCTTTTGTTATTGTTGCGCCCTGGTGCCTGAACAGGGACCTGAGTCCTGGGCCCTCAGATTGAAAGTCTGAAGCTCTACCGACTGAGCTATACGGGCTCGCAAGTTCAGAAGGGTTCTCCAGTCCCCTGCTTTGGAATGAGGAAGATAACTGCGCTCCCTCCTCTGTACTGCTGTTCCTATGGCACCTATGCTTTTCAGGTGCCGACTTGGCTTTGCACTAAGACTGCCTTGCCTACACTTTGGCTGCCTAGCCTTTAGCCTTGGGCTGACAAAGGCCCACTGGTGTCTTGCATAGTAGTTTCCCAACCCTTGAGAAGGCCAGGAGCCATCTGTCAATTCTGACAGTCATGCTAGTTGCTTCTGGTTGTGGCTGCCCTATTTAATCCTGAAGGATGAGGCCTGTTAGACAGTGGATCTCATCCCTACGTGAAGGGTCTCCCTTCTCTTCCCCTACCTGGGGTGAGAACCCATGAATGGAAACGCATGTCTGTGGTGTCTCCCGCTGAGGCAGGAAGGTGGCAGCATTGCCTCCTTCACCTTTGCCTATCCTAAGTTCCAAGAGACACCTGTCTGAGGGCTACTCTGAAGTTAAGTTACTCCTTGAGAGTACGATAAGGGTTTCGTTTGCTTGAAAGCTGGACAAACCCTACTCTAGGGTTGCAGTGCTCCTTTTCTGTCCCAAGCCGAAGAGTCAGCGCTGTCTGACGATGTTCCCACTGTCATGTAGCTGGCATGACTGTATTCTGAATCGCATGGAATGCTGTTACCTTTCCAGCAAGTGGCACCTATTTATCTACTTGCAACCTCTTGCTTAGTACTGCTAGGTCTTGAGCTGCCCCCTACGACCTATTGGACTGCCGTTTGGTGCCTTAACCAGCAAGGGCCTTGAGATCCTCCCTGGTCTCCTCTGCTGAGGCCATGCACGCTTTGTGACAGACAAAGGGGAGGTTCCCCCCTTTAGGAACTGCCCACTCTGCTCTGATGCTGTTATCAAAGAAGGCAGGAGAATGGTGCAAGAATCTGCACCTGGATTGGTGTCTTGAAACCTCTGAATTTCCGCTTTGCAGAGACTGGAGGTACAGGTTTTCCTGCCACTCCCCAATGGGTACCCCAGCGTGGAACGCATTTGTTCGACAGCCTTCGAAAGGTTCAGATATTAATCCAGTTGGATCCGACTCTGGGGGGCAGTACTCATCCCTGTTTCCAAGTTGAAGAACCAGCATTGTCCGAAGATGTCACTATGGTCATGTGGCTGGCAGGATGAGACACCCCGAGGCGCAATGGACGCCATTATCTCTCCCATGAAGCAACCTGTATATCTACTTGGAATTTCTAGCTTCGAACTGCTGTGTTGTCAGGGGCTGGGACCAGAGCCGGGAGCTCACTCTGTCAAGCTGCCCGTGGGTCTTGACTGCCCAATTACTGACCTTCCGGTCATAGTTCAACATCTTAACCACTGATCCACCACGTCCCCTTCTTTTTTTTTTTTTTTTTTGTATCTCCAGCTAAAGAAGTGATGGTAGATGTAATGTCGGCCTGCAAGGGTAGATAAGTGGTGTGGCGAGTGGTGTGGCTTGTCTTCCTGCAGGAGCCCCTCCGAGGGGCCCCTTGCTTGTATGCACAGGTTTTGGGGTTGTGCCCTTGCTTGCATGCACAGGTTTTGGGGTTGTGCTGGGCTTCGCCCCCCCCCGGCTTTCAGTGTCCTGAAGCCGTTGGGTGCCACCCCAGGCCACTCCCATTAAGGGCCAGATCTAAGGAGGACCCTAGTTTGCACGTGTTGTTGGGGGTGTGCTGGGGCTCCTGCCCCAACCCCCTGTATTCCAGCACCCTGACGCCCTTGTGGTGTTGCCGCCCAAGGGGCCCCATTAAGGGCCTGATCCAGGAATGTCCCCGCTGAAACTCTGAGGGCCTGAAAAGGGGTGTGTGTGCCAAGCCGACTGGGCCCTGTAGCGGTTGCAGCTGATGATCCCTGCAGCGGCTGCAGCTGGTGGTGGACTTATGGGACGCTGTTAAGTTCCCACTGAAGTGGCACCTATTATCTACCTGCCACCTGTTGCTTCCGAACTGCTCGGCTGGCGGGAGCCGGAACCAGAGACGCGAGCTCACTCCGTCATGCAGCACTCGGGTCTCGAATTGCTGAACTGCCAACCCGCCAGCCTGCAGTTCAGCATCTAAACCAGTTGAGCCACAGCAGCTCCTGTGGCTGCGGTGGGAACTGCGGCCAGGGCGAATCTGCCCCTGTAACTCTGGTAGTTGCAGGCACTGCTTTGGGACTATGCTCAAAGGGGCCTTCTCCACCGCCGGAGTGGATCCAGCACATGAGGCCCTTTGTGACTCTCGCGCTGCCAGCTGGTTACTTGGCTGCTGCCTATGAGTGTGGGGGTGGGTGGGATCCCCCACCACCAGAGTGGGCCCTCCGCATAGGGCCCCCGGTGTCTCCTGCACCGCTCGCCGATTTCTAGTCTGCCTTTACGGGTGAGGGGGTGAGGGGGAGCCTACCAGCTTTCCCCGCTCTACCAGCCTGCCGGTATCTCTGGCCAATATGTGTGCCGCTTCCACCGGCGCCCTCTCCCAGTGCCATCCGAAGACTTCCCATCGTCTCGGACCACTCGCAGGGTGGGGGTGCAAGCAGGGACCGACCGGCTCAATGCGTTCGGCCGGCCCCTCACTGGTGGAGCCTCTGTCTGTAGCCCCGTGTTGCCCGACCCCCGATTGTTGGGGGTAAGGGCTGAAGCTCTCTGGGACCAGTAGTGCACCTTTACTGCCCTCCGGATGCTCGGATGGCGGGAGGGGTCATCCAACCTTTGGTAGGGGAGGGGCTTGCCTGCTCCGCGCGCCCCACCGGATGGCCCCGTTGTGGTGCTGGGTTCCTGTGCTGGCTGGGGATGGAGTAGAATTTGCGGCTGTTGCTGCAAGGAGCCCCCTTCGTAATGCTGCCAGGTCCTCTGTGCCGCCCTGGTGTAGGGATAGTGGCTAAAAAGGGGGGGGGCTGTAAGTTCCCATGGGCATGCAGCCCCCTGCCTCCCCTGGATCCTTGGGACCTGCCGGCTGCCTCTACGGGGCTGCCCCCCCCGGCTACCCCCCCGTCAGAATAAGCTCACCGCGGGGGCTCACCGGCCCCTCCTGTTTCCCGCGTCGATTCATTGTTCCGCGTGTTGTCCGTTCTTGTTGCGGGGGGGGGGGAGCCAAATGGCTTCAGCCACTCTGGGTCCCTGGTCCCGGCCGCGTCCTCTGTGCCGCCATCTTGGGCCACGTGTGTGTGTGGGGACGCGGGAACCAGTGGCGGGGGCGCAGGGACCGACTGGCTCAGTGCGTTCAGCCGGTCCCGTACTGATGGAGCCTCCTTCCTCAGCTCAGAGCAGCAGCTGATTCCCAGCCGCTGATGGTACGGAGGTCTCGTTGCGGCCATTCCCCCTCCTCCCGGTACCTCGGGCGGGGGGACAAATCTTCCTCCTCCTGGAGCAGCAGCTGATTCCCAGCTGCTGATGGTGCGGAGGTCTCGCGGCCATTCCCCCTCCTCCCGGTACCTCGGGTGGGGGGGGGCAATTGAGAGCTGACCCAGCTGAGCTCTGAGAAGGAGCAAGGTGTTTGAGCTGCCAGAGGGGTGAGTGGTATTTTTATTTATTTACTTTCAGCTGAGGTGCTTTAGCTGAGAAGGTACTGTGTCAGGGACTGTATTTGGGAGTGTGTGGGTGAGTTGTAACAGACTCCTGACTGCTGGAGTTAGGGTGTGAAAGGGTCATTGTTTGCCTGTAATTAAGTGCTTGGGTGAAATTGAATAGCAGACTCCTGGCTGCTGGAGTTGGGGTGTGAAAGGGACTTTGTTTGACCGTCATTAAGTGCCTTGGGTGGTTTTGAGTAGCTGCTGGCCACACCCTCTCCTGGGAGACAATTCCATTTAAGGCAGGAAGTTTGCAAGAGGCACGAGAGCAAAAGGGCGAGGCTCTTGGCCTGTGGCTCTTGGCCTAGGGGCTCTGTAAGAAGCCCAGGAAGAGCCAGAAAGCCAGGACCTTGGCTCCTTGGTAAGGTAAGTAGACTCCTACAACAGGAGCCATATAAATACAAAGGGTTTTAAAAGGGGGGTTATAGAAAAGTATTTGTTTAAAAACAATTATGAAGCCAGAATGCCAGCAGGGGGTTGGGGGCTATCCAGTGTTTTGCATGGAGTGTCACATGTATGACTATCTGCCCACTGGTCAGAAGTCTTGGGTGTGTGCTCGGTGCAAGGAGCTCCTGGTTCTCAGGGAGCGAGTTTGCTCCCTTGAGGCCAAGGTGGCTGACCTGGAGAAGCAGGGACAGTCAGTTAGGTGCACGGGGAAGACTCTCAGGGACTTGTTAGATATGTCCCACTCTGGATCTGGCAGCCCGGCTGCTGCCAGGGAGCATGAGGGTCAAGGGGAAAAGGGGCACCATGCTGAGGATAAGGGGAATGTGCCCTCAGAAGGGACCTCTTCTTCAGCTGGTGAACGGGTATCCTTTCGTACCAAGGAACCGTCCCTGGGAAGGGTGGGAGGGGGCTCTTGGTAGTTGGTGATTCGATCCTTAGGCAGGTAGACAGCTGGGTGGCGAACCCGCGTACTGACCGTATGGTGACTTGCCTGCCTGGTGCGAAGGTAGCGGACATTACGCGTGTTTTAGATAGGCTGGTAGATAGTGCTGGGGAGGAGCCAGTGGTCGTGGTGCACGTCGGCACCAACGATGTGGGGAAATGCAGTCGTGAGGTCCTGGAGGAGAAATTTAGGCTGCTGGGCAGGAAACTCAAGGCCAGGACCTCCAAGGTAGCCTTCTCGGAAGTGCTACCTGTTCCACGTGCAGGGCTGGAGAGACAGGCACAGATCAGGAGTCTCAATGCGTGGATGAGACGGTGGTGTAGGGGGAAGGGTTCAAGTTTGTTAGGCACTGGGATGCTTTTTGGGACAAGAGGGAGCTGTACAAAAGGGACGGTCTCCACTTGTCCCGAGAAGGAACCAGGCTGCTGGCGCTCAAAATCAAAAAGGTGGCAGAGCAGTTTTTAAACTGAATAATGGGGGAAACCCGACAGGAGATGAAAAGTCTCTGGTTCGGGATGGCTCATCTCAAAGAGATGAAGGGGTAGCTATTACTTTTGTACAAGGAAATGGATTACAATTGTCCACTGAGACTGTGGCTAATGATAGGAACTGCCTGGCAAGGTCTCGAGGCAGCAAGAGGAAGGCTGTGGGCTTAACAAACATGGGAAACTATAAGTGTTTATACACAAATGCTAGAAGTCTCCGAGGTAAAATCGGGGAGTTGGAATGCTTGGTGTTGGGGGGGAAATAGATATTGTGGGTATTTCAGAAACTTGGTGGGATGAGAAAAATCAGTGGGATACGGTGATTCCTGGTTATAAATTATATCGGAAGGATAGGGGGGAAAGGGTTGGAGGTGGGGTGGCTCTGTATGTCAGAGAGGGTATACCGTCCAGTAAGATTGAGAGGGTAAGAGAATTGGATTCCCTTCTGGAAATGCTATGGGTTGAAATAGTGGGTCCAAAAGGAGGCTTAACAGTGGGAGTTTGTTATCGCCCACAAGATCAAAAGATAGAGGAGGATTATAAAATGATGAATGAATTAAAGATAGCGGCTAGACGAAATAACTGTGTTGTAATAGGCGACTTTAACTACCCACACATTGATTGGGTCAATACGAGTTCTAGTCGGGAAAAAGAGATTGCGTTCTTAGACACTCTCAATGACTGTGCTGTGGAACAGATGGTCACAGATCCTACCAGGGGAGAGGCGATCCTGGATTTGGTCCTAAGTAACACCCAAGACCTGGTGAGAGATGTAAAAGTGATTGCACCACTTGGAAACAGTGACCATAATGTCATTGAGTTTAACATTTGTACAGACAGGGAGTTGCCCAAAAAGACTGACGCAACCACTTTTAACTTTAAAAGGGGTAACTTCTCTGGTATGAGGGGACATGTGAGGAAGAAATTGAAAGGAAGAGTGGAGAAGGTCAAAACCATTGGGGAAGCTTGGAGACTATTTAAAAAGACAATCCTAGAAGCTCAGAAAAAATATATACCGCAGGTTAGGAAAGGTACAAATAGGTATAGAAAAAAGCCTGCATGGTTAACAAATAAAGTAATGGAAGCTGTAAAAGGTAAGAAGGATTCCTTTAAGCAGTGGAAAGCTGGTCTTAGTGAGGTTGATAAAAGGGAACACAGACTATGGTAAATAAAATGCAAGTCTGTGATCAGGCAAGCTAAAAGGGAATATGAGGAGCATATCGCAAAAAACATAAAGACCAACAATAAAACTTTCTTCTAATACATTAGAAGTAGGAAGCCAGCCAGGGAGGCAGTGGGGCCCTTGGATGACCAAGGGGTAAAAGGAGTAGTGAAGGATGATAGGGAAATGGCTGAGAAGCTGAATGCATTTTTTGCCTCTGTCTTCACTGTGGAAGAGGAGAAGTGTTTGCCCACTCCAGAAGCACCGATTTCGGGAGGGGGTTTGAAAGATCTGAATCAGATTGCGGTGACAAGAGAGGAAGTCCTCCGACTGATGGACAATTTAAAAACTAATAAATCACCAGGCCCGGATGGCATTCATCTGAGAGTTCTGAAAGAACTCAAATGTGAACTTGTGGATCTCCTGACAAAAATATGTAATCTTTCTTTAAAATCTGCCTCCATTCCTGAGGACTGGAAGATAGCTAATGTCACTCCCATCTTTAAAAAGGGCTCCAGGGGAGATCCAGGAAATTACAGGCCAGTCAGTCTGACATCGATACCGGGTAAGTTGGTGGAAACTGTTATTAAGGAAAGAATTAGTAGGCACATTGATGAACAAAAACTATTGAGGCAGACTCAGCATGGGTTCTGTAAGGGAAGATCTTGTCTCACTAACCTGTTAGTGTTTTTTGAGGGAGTGAACAAACATGTGGACAAGGGGGACCCAATAGATATTATTTACCTTGACTTCCGGAAAGCTTTTGATACAGTTCCTCATCAAAGGCTCCTAAGTAAGCTCAATAGTCATGGGATAAAAGGACAAGTCCTCTTGTGGATCAAAAACTGGCTTATAAATAGGAAACAGAGAGTGAGTATAAATGGGAAACTTTCTCAGTGGAGGGTGGTAAGCAGTGGGGTACCACAGGGATCAGTACTCGGTCCGATGCTTTTTAACTTGTTTACTAACGATTTGGAATTGGGAGTAAGCAGTGATGTGGCTAAATTTGCAGATGACACGAAGTTGTTCAGGGTGGTGAAAACCAGAGAGGATTGTGAGGCACTCCAAAGGGATCTGTTGAGGATGGGTGAGTGGGCGTCAACGTGGCAAATGGGGTTCAATGTGGCCAAGTGCAAAGTGATGCACATTGGAGCCAAAAATCCTAAATATAAATACACGTTGATGGGGTCTGATCTGGCAGAGACTGACCAAGAGAGAGATCTTGGAGTCGTCGTGGATAACTCGCTGAAAATGTCTACACAATATGTAGCTGCAATAAAGAAGGCCAACGCTATGCTGGGGATTATTAGGAAGGGAATTGATAACAAATCAGCCAGTATCATCATGCCCCTGTATAAATCATTGGTGCGACCTCATTTGGAATACTGTGTACAGTTCTGGTCACCACATCTCAAAAAGGATATTATAGCATTGGAAAAAGTGCAGAGAAGGGCAACTAGAATGATAAAAGGGTTGGAACACCTTCCCTATGAAGAAAGGTTAAAATGCTTGGGGCTCTTTAGCTTGGAGAAACGACGGCTGAGGGGTGACATGATCGAGGTTTATAAGATTATGAATGGGATTGAGCAGGTTGAGAAAGAAGTACTTTTCTCCCTTTCTCACAATACAAGAACTCGTGGGCACTCTATGAAATTGCTGAGCAGTCAGGTTAGAACAGATAAAAGGAAATACTTCTTCACCCAAAGAGTGATTAACATATGGAATTCACTGCCACAGGAGGTCGTGGCAGCTGCCAAGCATGGACAGTTTCAAGAGGAAATTAGATAAACATATGGAGCAGAAGTCCACCAGTGGCTATTAGCCACAGGGTATAGATGGGAACTCTCAGTCTGGGGCAGGTGATGCACTCTATTCTTGGTGCTGGAGGGGGCAGCAGTGGGAGGGCTTCTGGTGCCCTGGCCCCACTGCTGGACCTCCTGATGGCACCTGGTATATTTTGGCCGCTGTGTGACAGAGTGTTGGACTAGATGGGCCATTGGCCTGATTCAACATTGGCTTCTCTTATGTTCTTATGTTCTCTTATGTTCTTATGTTCAATTCTTCCTCCTCCCGGAATCTCCGGGTTCTGCAGCTTCCTCAGATCCTGGAAGGGAAGGGTAGGTCCTCAGACGTAAACCTCTCCAGCTCAGCTGCTATTTAACTCTAAACTTTAAATCGCCTATCTTTAACTAATTTTTTCTGGCTTGGAGCAGGAGCTCCAGACATCCTACCGAGCGCAGGGCTATGCAGAAACTGGAGAGGTCAGCCTAGGTCCCTCCAATAGGAGCCACGCAATAAAGAAATTTGCATAGCCTATCCGAGCGAGCAGAGGCGTGACCTAACCAGTTCCTGGATGACTTCCCCCCACTGAAGGAGAAAGGGCTATTTCTTACTTTATACATTAAAGACACAGATGCGTTACTGATGGACACATTCCTCTGCTGGGAAACATCCTAAAAGGTGTTTTAGGTATGCTCAGAGAGAAATTCCTACAAAAGGCCCAAAGCACCTACATTCCTGGTCACATATAAATAAAAATGAGGGATCTCTCCTCGTATACTGCACCACACATCCTAGTTAAAAGTACAGAATGAAAATGACCATGTTATATCTTTCAAAGATTCCAATCAGCTCACAAAGACCAGATCACAGCAGCAGACTTATACTTCCCAAGACCAACTACTCGGACAGATATCTATTTACCTTTGTGTAATCTGCATGGGCTCCCCTTCTTCAAGGACATCTTCTGCAAACAGTACTTGGGAGGCCTAAGCAGAAAGAAAACAGTAAAAAAAAATCAAACCACCCAGCCCTTTATCTTCTTACTGATGGCTCGCTTCTTCCAAGTTAAGAGCTTTCAACATAAAAGGGCCTGAAGGTCATTCAGTCACAGAATCATAGCTGTAAGAAGCCAGATGATGATCAAGATCATCCTACAAAACCCTATCACAAAGTGAAAGCTCCTACCCATATCAAGGCACATCACCCCGACTACAATGGGCTAGAAGCAAACAAGGCACACTGTACTGAGGAAATCAGGTAGCGAAAGTGAAATAGGAATAGTAAGGCAGAGCCCTGAAGCCTGAAGGGTTAAATTCAGAAGCAAAAACCTTGTGAAAACCAGAAGCTGTCAAAAACTCACTGAGAAGCAGTTAGTTGCAACATTGTCCTCTAGCTGGAATATAAACACACAAACGGATCTCCCAAGATGTTCTGAAAGCTCAGAGCTTAGAACTGAATACAGTAACAGTAAACTAGCTCAGCAGCAGAATTAGCCAACTGATTATAATATCAGGGAATGGATTACCATTAGGCGTTGATGGAAGTCATCGAACAATTAATTAAATAATGTGCTAACTGCAGAACTGTGTATAAATTACTATCAAAGTTGTGACTGAAAAATGGTTCTTTGAATCTGAGAATCCTCCCTCTCTCCCAGTAATGAAGTCCAAGTGTTCTGCCTTCCTTATATAAATACAAGACTGAATCTCACTTGTTTGTTCTCTTTCAACATACCTGCTTCTTAATGTAAAAAAGGAGAAAAAATAATCTAGAAGTGGAAAGTAAAGTTATCTAACTAGATAATCTTAAATTCCTTTCAGACCTGGGAACTATGACTTTTAATTATGATTGTAAGTGTCAATTTTTGCTCCCCCTCTTTTTCTTCTTCCTTCTATTTTCCTTCTTCCCCCCACCTTTCCTCCTCTTTCCTTTCTTCACTAGAATTGCTAATAGTTATCACCTGTGTGATCCACCTTGGGTCGGTGAAAGAGAACATCCCACAATTAAGACCCATACTTTAGCAATCTACTTATCCCCCTCCCCCACATATAACAAAGTTCTTGCTGTGCCAACAGCTTTTTATGACTTAGGTAAGCTGCTACAGAGGGAAAGCATAAAGTCCTTGGTCAGGTCACCATCTAGTCCAACATCTGTACTATTGAAGGATCCTCCACTCCTACCAGTCTAAAGGGTTTAAAAAGAAACAATACAGTTATAAGTATCCACACTATACTGTTGAAAAACACCTAAACAAGGAACTAAGGAGATACTTGATCACAACCCACAATGTAATACCCCACCTAAAACTACCCAGCTCAGTCCAGATCTGCTAATTAGGTTGCTTATTCAAATCTGTCCATAGAAGTTTGGGGAAAGGATGGGGGGGTTTGCTGTAAAGAACACTATTATTTGTTTTTAGAGTGAATTTGGCATACAGATAAAGGCCACAATGGGACATTACAGCAAGATGTCATGGTGCTCTGTCTTGTTCTCCCTGAAACATCTAGAGATAGTCCACAACACATAATATGATGTTACTGTATTGCATATGGTTCCACTCCTAACAAGCAGCAGCCAAGGAAGTGGAGTGGAGAAAGGGAAAACTCACAGCACTCAGGTTTTACAACACCCATGGAGTATCACTAGGTATTATGGTTATGAATGTTACCTCTAGTTTAAGCCCGGTTCTAGACAATGACAAGACTTTAAAAAAAATTAAAATATTCATCTAAACAAAAAGAGGCACAGCCTTCCCAGAGAACAGCAGGAAAGGCCCTTTGAAGGGACAGCTCAAGCATTTTCACTGTTCTAGCAGCATTTCACTATAAACGGACTGAACAAGGAACCACTAGGGAAGACCTGAAGGAAGCTGTAGTTACTGCCTTTAACAGCTTTGTAATTCAGCAGATGCAAAGGGCATAGTCAAGCAGATTTGCCAGCAGCTCAAGCTGCCAGGAAGAGCATGATACAGATTAACATCCCAGGCTAGAAGTGGTTCAGAGGGTAACCATGTCAGTCTGCAGTACAACAGCTAGATTTGATTCTAGTAGCATCTTAGAGACCAACAAGATTTTCAGGATATGAGCTTTTGAGAATCAGAGCACCCTTCATCAGACTGGAAATGGTTCCGTTGTAAAACAGGAGCAACAGGTGTCCTTGGAGGGAGGTACCAGCAACGTGGTTTGAACAGCTTAGGAGACACAATATCACCTGAAATGCATCAGGACTTCTGCTACTGTCAACACAAAGGGTGCTGTAACAGTGACAAAGAAAGCTGGTGGGTAATTATGGCAGAGAAAAATGTAATGCTCAAATGAGGCTTAAAATATGGGGAAGTGGCCTTTGAATTACCTGCCATCAGATCCATGTTCTAGTACATGGGGGGAAGGATGTTAAGAAGTATCTGCCACAAAGCATACTGTCAAACTAGGCTGAAGCCTTGCCTTTGCTTCTGTGCCACCCCTCAGAATGCTTTTGTGTATATTTGAGAGTTGGGGGACTTGAGCTTTTCACATTCTAATTGTGTTTTCAGGTTGCCCCAACAACCCCATTTGTTCCTTGCAGCCCCAGAGCCATTTTAAATGTCAAAACTATTACTCCCTGTTTTTGCTGGAAGACTGCTTAAAAGGAACATGCTAAAAGCTTGCATTCCTTAAGGAAGTAGCAGAAGGAATGTTGAGCCTCTAGTTTCAGATACCCCTCCTTCCAGGAATTCACTGGGCATTTAGTATTAGATAGGTGTTAAGAGTCAGCTGTCAGTTCTGCTGGCCCTTTTGGGTCTCCCAATGTTTTCATCAGCATTTCGCTTACTGTAAAACCTTCCAGGTTAAGGGCTTGAATTTTTAACAAAGGCAAGCAGATACAAACAGCTCTGACACAAAATCACTCCAGTCATCGTCATCTATCATAAAGAAGCAAAATGAGGGCACAAGTCCAACACTTTCTCCTTTGCAGGTCACCTTTAAGGTGTGTTTAAATATAGCCTTGCTGGATCCAAGATTGTGAGACCTGACGGCACAGGCTGAACTGCACTCCTGCTTCTAAAAGAAAATGCAGACATGACAGTTTTTCCTCAGAGTGTTCAATATTACAAGACAGAATATAAATATCACAAAACAAGTTAAGTATCTTTCCATCACACGAGTAAACAATCAAATTCACTTGAAAATAGTAACAACAAGGTTGAGCTTCAGTCAGAGAGAAGATAAAGTTATACAATGATCTAGCAGTGTAGTCATTATGAAAAATGAGGGTTGGAAAAGGCTGACACAAACCTAAAATACAGCAGCAATAAATACTTCATCTGACTAGCAATCTGTTTAAATAGCAGCAATGACCAAAAAAGCTCATGAAATGAAACAAACACTGACACCTAGTGGCTGTCAGGCAGGTGATAAAATGGCACATTAAGAAAACATTTAAGGCAACTAAAAATGTGGAAGGAAAAGATTATTTTTGGTCCAGCTGCGAATACCAACTAGGGAAATTATCAAGCTCTCCCTGTCACATATCATCCTATGTCCAGCAGCATGAAAATTGCTCTTGCTTTATCTGTACCCTGTGAGAAACTGGGACCTCTGGCCTCTCTCCTAATCCACCCTGTGTAACAACCACTTTTGTTCCAGTCTCTTTGACAGGGACTCACACCTGAGTGAATTACAACAGGATTTACAACAGATCTCTTTCTCTCTGCTATAATTCACCCTCTTTCCCCACCCTGTTTGTAACTTTGGTTATAAATATGTCTGCAAAACGATTACACACTCCATGCTTCTCATGAAGTGATGTCTAATTCATGAAAACTTATGCTGAAAGCATGTTTTATTAGTCTTTAAAATGTTACAAGACTCCTGTTTATGTTTTACTGAACAAAGGAAGTTGTAATGCTAGGCTAAGAAACAATACCAGGACAGTTTGTCTGGTTTTAGGGATATTATACCACAAGAGAGAAAACAGCAAGTTAAATCATCATCATCATCAAACAGAGCAGTGAAAGTTTCCAGCCTAAAATATTATTTTAAAATAGACTGCAAGACATTCTGGTATCACACAGATCTCACAGTACTTGTAAGACAGAGAATGGGCAAGGCAAGACAAACTAGTTTTTATATTAGCAAAACAAGTATCAACAGGAAGAAAGCAGCTTTCACCACTGAAACACTCAGTTGATATTCCATGTTTTGCTGTCAGTCACACTGTCACTTTCCTAGACAATCAAATGGTTAGCCATCAACAGCTGCTTACTTCACATTCATTAGCAATTTTGTGGACATTTTAAATGTGAATACACTACCAGAGATTTTCTAAGATGGCTGCAGTTTGGGAGACAAGCACAGCTTTAGAGGGAGGCTTGCTGCTTCCTTACCATCTGTTGTCCATTGACACAAAAGGACCAACACAGGCCACCATCTACTAGATGTTAACTCAGGGTCACCGCACAACTCTTAGGGGATAACTCTTTGAACAAAATGCACGGTAGGCCTAAGGGAAACAGTACCTTCCCCTAAATATTAAAATCAATAAAGGCAACAGCCTTCCTTGTGGCTGAGGATACCGTATAGGCCAAATTTATAAGATAAAACAAGATAGCCATTCACTCAAAATTCACCCAACAGACAAGGCTAGCAGAACAATGTTTACCTGACAGGAGCTGCTAATTGGTTCATCTCCATGCTCAGAGTTTTGCCCCTTCGCCACATTCTGCTTTGGATTTTTGTCCAGTTCTCCATTTGCTGGGGAAAGAAGCCAAGCTACACTCTCAGGTTCCTGTTCGTCATCCATATCTTCTCTTTGCTGTTCATCCACACTTCCATTTCCCTTAAAATGCTCCTCTTCCTCTGTACCATACTCATTTTGGCTCAAAGAACATGAGTTAGGAACAACTGGCTCCCCAAATCTCTTCTTCTGCAGGAGCTGCCTCTGAGCTTGTTTCAGGCTTTTCTGATAAACTTCAAGCTGGCACAAGATGACTTGGGTGTATTTATTGGGATCGACTCCTTTAGGACAGAATGGGACACCCCAGTAATAATGTACTGTGTCTTGGTCCTCTTCTTGCTTGCCCTCCTCATCTGCTGTTTGACATGTGAAAAGTTGTGGGGCATTTTCTGGCATTTCAGTTCCTTTCAGGGACTCGGTAAAAAGGTCTGCCTTCTCCCTGGGCTGGATCTGTTGTTCAAGCTCAGCGCCTGGACTAGTGCAGTGGTTCAGGGTGCTATGCTTCTGAGGCACTTTTACTAGGGCTTCTGAGCACCCAGGAAGAGGGTCTCTCTCTGAACAATTTTGGGAATGATTTTCTATTTCCTGGCTTGCAGGTTTTGAAGGGCTGCACCCTCCTGCAAAGAGGCGCCGAGGTGCCAGCGGCCAAGCGCCCAGAGGCCTTCGGGGAAAGGTGGGACTTAAGGCAAATAGCTCCTGAAGACTGGGTGGTGTGTCACTGGAATCGCTGCCTGCTGGTGAGGAAGACCCTTTATTGGATCTTGCAGAAGGCTGGCCTTTCTCTGGAGCTACAATTATGCTAGAGACCAGTGAGCCTTCAACTATCTCCTGGCTTAACCTCGTCAGGACTACAAGGGGCCTCTTGGCGACATCTGTCTGTCCATTCTCATCAACTTTGTGGCTGGGTGAGAGGGAGCTGCCCTCAGAGCAAAGAGAATCAGAGTGAGGTGGCAGGGCAGTGAGCTCAGAAGTCTCTGGTCCAGCTGGGTGGCTTGGCACTGGAGACTCAGGTGCCTGGGCAAGAGGAGGCAGAGCAGCTGCAGAGGAAGAATCACGGGGCTGGCAGCTCTAGAGGGGAGAACAAAACACAAACATGCACAAGCTATTTGCCTTTAAAAATATACACTCCTATTTATTAAACTAAACTAACGATTGTTCTACAGAGCAAAAGAGACAAATGGACATTTCCACAACACGCTACAAAAAAAGGTAGATAAAGGTGAAATTCACCATTAGCCACCAATAATGGCACAATAAAACCTTTAAATGTGCTTGGAGCTCACCTTGTCAGACACATTTATGCCTCCTGGAAAACTGACTAGAATTCCAGCTGGAGACCTGCCCTAGAAGCACTCCTTTAGCACCATTGAGAGGGGAAATGGACAAGAACGGGGCATTTCTAGACAGCCCAAATGTCTTTGCCCTACTTACACTGAGACTCTCAGCAATAGCCTTTCTCAGGAGCTCTTCCTCTTCCTCTTCTTGTGAGTTCAACTGCCTGGCTTCTTGCTCACTCATTTGCAGAGCCAGGGCAAATTGTTCATCTTCTGTCATCTCTGGAGAGAGAGCAAAATAAATAAACAGAATAAAATAAAACGATGCAGCAGACTCTCAATTCTCACACCCTCAAGAAGGTACCTCCTAGGGATTTTCACCTTCATGTGGGGGGGGACTGAATTGGATCAAAGCTATTACATCTCAGCTTACTTCCTGTGCACCTTCAAAACTGGAACAGGCAGTGCTAAATGCAGAGTAATGCATTTTGGGCACTATCAAACCACTGAACCAAAAACAGGGCATTTAGTTAAGGGTAGCCATCATAATCTCAACTCTGACTCCTGAGGTGAATTCATCACAATGAAATGTTTTATCACATAATCACCCAGCAGTGGCCCCCAGTTTGTACTTCTGCACACGTGCCTCCAAGAGCAGAGAGGAGAAAATGATGTAGACTTTGAAACGCGAGCTGTGCATGAACAGACTCTTTTGAGAAGGCATGGTCTTGCTGGCAGAGCAAAATGAAGCTCTTTTCCACACAGTATTGCTGTTAACTAAAATAAAGTCACAATGCTCTGTGACATACACTGCCGTGGAAACATATGTCTGAAATTTAACCATGCAAAGAACATGAGGAAAACAACCTGGAGACTGCAAAGAATGATCTTCAGATGAGAAAGACCAAAACAACCAAAGGCCCCTTCCCACAGGCTCAGTCAGCCAACTGCTCTTTGGTGCAGCCTCTTCCCACTAAGGCACAGTCCTCCCTTAAAGGATTTCCCAGAACACAGTAGAAATCATGAACAATTGTTTAAAAACAAAACCAGTTTGGAAACTAGCTGTTCACTGAGATTTCTGATCCACCACTGTCGCTCTGCTAAAAATAACCAATCTGAAAAATAGAATGATAAGGAAACTCCACAGCTTTCTGGGGATTTGAAGAGTACCCTGAAATGCTCTTCAGTCAAACCCTTCTAGGTTGGTTCTGAGCAGCCCTCTTTCACACACAAATGCCTCTCAAACAAAACTTCAACCAAACAAAAGCACCTGAGTCCACAATGCCATACTCAAGAATTTAAAAGAGAGGAGACAAAAGAGAGATTTTTGATCACCTCCCACAAGTGATGAATGCCACTGAGATTTCTTAATGCACTAATGAAAAGCATTTTGGCACTAAAAAGAACTAGAGTTTAGTCTCAGCCTCCTGGATAGTATCTTGAAACAGATACATTTCACATGAGAAATGCTTAGACCAGACCTCACATATGGAATCCAGGGCCCCCATTTCTCAGCTAAAAGAAAAAGGCTGCCACTTTGGGCTGAGAAAGAAATGACAAAATACAGACTTTGTGACATCCGCTGGAGAGATCTCAACTGTACTGAAGCAACCACATGTGACACAATGCAATGTTTCATTTTCCTCTGCTGCACGAGTATTTTTTCACCAGGGCTGCATTTAGCTATTCCTTCTGCACATGGAAGTGGACTGGGTCACATAATTACAGGCATTCTTCTGCATGGAAGCAATCTGATTTCCTTTTCCTTTGATGCTTAATGGAAGTGAGGGCCAAGAGAGAGTAACAAGAAGGCAGACAACAGCGCTTGGAAGATCTGCAAGAAACTTCTGCCATACTATAGCTTTACTGGAGGGAGGCGGAAATATTTATTACTATATAGTTGCAAGACCTGGAGATCCTGAAGATGACTGTGTAATGCACTCAAGCCAGTTTTAGTCACCTGTGTCTAATGAAGAACATCACACAGCAGAACATTTGAAAACAACTGGAACTGGTCTAATTGGAAATATTTCTGACAGGTTTCAAGGGTCTGAGTAATACTTACAGCAGCTCTGTAAGGTAGGCCAGTGTTCTTATCAGCATTTGATAAGATGGGAAGCTAAAAAGGCATGGCCTGGCTAAGACCACAGAGTGAGTTGACAGCAGCGGTAAGATTTCAACCAGTGACCTCATGGACTACAGCTCATTTCTTAGCCACTATTCTACAGCAACTCTCAGACAGGATCACAATCCTATCCTTTCTCATTCTCTGCTTTTGTTAAGGACATGTATTGGCATAACCAAACTATCAGCCACCATGAAATGCAATGCAAATCAGACTCTACTTATAAAGCAATAGGGTGTCTCATTTTGGTCCCCTCCCCTTTCCCTGGCTCAGTAAAATGGAACACTCCAGACAAGAATTCTGGCATTTCAGCCCATCAGAATTCTGGCTCTATTCTGTTTTCCAAATACACACGTGCATCGAAAAGAATAAATTCTTTTCCCCCTACCCATGAAATCCACAACCTGTGTGACAGTGAAAGAAGCAAGCCGCTTCCCCGAGAGATGCAGGGCATCTGTTCTGCCGAAACCATGCTGCGTATCCCCGGCTATCATGTATTATTCTGCTTAACATCTGATCATTTCTAAACGCTGTCTGCAAACGCTCACAATTTGTGTGTGCTTGATGTTGATTACATTGGTCATAATTTATGATGATTAGAAATTCTAAGTATTGTGTTAGCTTCCTACTGGTGTGGGCAAACAGACTATTTAAGAACTCAGAGACACAAAAATAGAAGCTGAGATCTGAGAGATAAGCTCAGTCTGAATGGTTTGGCAGGTAGTCAGTGCAGCCAGGTTCCAGCACATAGGGAATTGTCTGCAAGCCAATTTGGGCACAAGCTATGTACAAGCACATATATGCAAACCTTGAATAGCTCCATTATCATGCTGGAAGAGGTTTTGTTTGTTTGTTAAAGCCAGCATAGATCCATTGTTCCAAAACTAGGTTTCCTGTATGTTGAACTACTAGATCTACGGATGAGTTGTTAGAGCAGCCATTTAAATGCTATAGGAAATGTAACATCACATGACTTACAGAACTAATCTTACCAAAGAAAATGATGGGAAGGGGGTGCAAGAGTCTTTGTAAAAGACATTCTAGCCTTAAACAAATTAAACCAGTTCAGAGCCTTTTTACATGCTAATATGGCAATTTACAAAGCCATTCATATTTCAGTTTGACATTTGCAAAGTGAATTAGATGCAAAGCTCCACCAGTTCAAGTCCTAGTGCTTACTAATAAAAGATTTGCAAAGAAAATAGAAATATTGAATCTATCACACCCACAATCTGAGTGAAATTTACTGTATAGTATGGGGGGGGGGGGAGGATCCAATATGTTTCAGAAAACAGATATCAAAAAATATTAACAGGAAGATTTCAGTAGGTTTGCATATTTAATTTTACCCTGCCAGAATACTATCATAGGTTTATTTCAATAATATACCACAAAGTTAGAAAGGAACAATGTGACTTATAATGAATACATACCAAAAATACCAGGAATGTTTCAGCATTGGAAACTGGCAACAGATGCAGGCCTGATTTTGTCTTGGGGCTCTGAACCCCCTACACGCCAAGCATTCCCACCCTCCACGGGCTGCCTCTTCTTCAGAAGGCTAGTTTGTCATAAAAGCAACCCTTTAAACACTGACAATGATTTTTACTCCAAATAAATGAACCTCAATTTGCCTAAAAATAAAATACCAAAAGGCTAATTATAGTTTCTAATAAATAAAAGAGCAGACATTTAAATGGATGTCCCTAATTAATTACTCTTAATTGACCGCTCTAATACAGTGGATACAAGACCTGCATTCAAAGCAGGAAACTGGAGGAGATTCTCTACTTTGGTGCAAGCCAGCATTATCAGAAACAACCCAAGGCCAAAGTGGACCCAGGGTCCATTTTCATGTTCAATGGGGCAAAAGGATCCCGTGCACATAGTGGGGATTCAAAGCCAGTTTCAACATTGTACACACAGGTACAAATAGAGGATTTCATGTCTTTTTGCTCTCACTTGCGGACATGTGTGTATCCTTTGCTTCCAGGGAGTATTGGGTATGACTCACTTTCTTGCAAATGAATCTACAAAACAAAACCTTTGCATTCTGCCTAGCATCTCTCAGACTTGGTGTGGACCTGTTCCAACCACTGTGTGGAGTCTATTCAGAAACGAATTCATTTTATTCTCACATCAGGTAGTGCCTGCAAACTGAACATTACTCACTATGGCATCATTCAGATGTAATGGCACTACAGACTGTCATTATGTGCAAGATCCTCAGGTTCACACGCTCCCTCTCCCCTCCCCTTGTGCACGATCCAACTAAAGACTTCATCTTTCGGGGCAACCTATTGCTTGTCATTATGGTTCAGATGCAAACAGTACTTTGCTTTCTTGACTACAAACCAAGATTCCAAAATCTGGTCTAATCATGGTTTGGAATCCCGGTTTGTAGGGGAAAGTACAAAACGGAATTCACATTTTGATCACAGACAAATTGAAAACGTCTGCTTTCTGAGCAAAGCGTGGTTAGTTGTAACCTTTGAACTATGGCTAAAAATCTTCTAACTGGAGCAAGTAGTCTCTAGAAAGTACTGCAGGGAATTTGAAGGAGGGTGATCTACGGGGGGGAGCAAACTCTACAGAATAGCGTGCATTAGGAAGTGGAAGATCCTAGAATCATACCAGACTAATTTCACTTTATCCATAGAACATGTGATCCGTAAAGCTAACAACAGCAAGAAACTCAAATGCATTCTCACCCTAATGACTAAGTTATAAATAAGAATATTTTGTGAACAAAAACCACACTATAAAGGGCACCACCTACAATTGTGCCAAGATGGGGCTGAAGAGATAAGCAGAATCTGACAACTACCACTCCTTCTTCTTTTACCCAGGATTCCCATCTTCCAGTTGCCATTCAGCACAGCCATGAGCAAAGTCACTATCCAAAAAGCTACAGTAATACTAAGGCTTTACACACCCCATGGAAGACTTGGGCCTTCATAAGCCCTCTCTTTTTTATGCAGTAAAACCCACTCAATGGCACCGCAGTTATGAAAGTTTATACATGAGATGCTATCAAGACTGCAAGGGTAGCAGTCTATGCCATGCAGAAAGTTAAGTGGCAAGGCTGAGATGTGTTCTCCCAAAAGATGTCTGCAAAAGTACACATAAGAGGAAATGGTGCAAAAATCTGTGCACTGTTCATTCTCCACTTCTCCCTTGTACAAAACACATGAGACCTACGTGCAATTTTTCTCTTTGCTGAAAACTTCGCTCTATCCAGCTGCTGCTTTGTTCTTTTCTTCTGCAGATCATACTCCTCCTTTGACTCTTGCTGCAGAGGAAGAAACAGAGTAAGTATATAAACTGCAGGAGATGCTTCTGTTTACCACCCTTCCCCCTCCCACCCCACTCCTCCTGTATCACCTTTGTCCAAATCTTGAAGACCAGAGGGGGGGAAGAAGAAGAAACTAGCACAAAGACAGAATTCTCAACGGGTGAGAAATGCGACTTTCAGGCACTAATAAAAGAACACTCTGGAGCTATTAAAAGAACCATGTGATGATATAATGAGCACCAAGAGATGCAGGCAAAATGTGTAAACAGATGAGCAGCAAAGGACAGTAGACTTCACATCACTCACTGCCATGCAGCATACCTGCTGCACAGGGTTTTAAGAGATCTGTCTTGCCACTCCACTGCCTTCCAGAAGTCATACGCACTGGAAATGGGGGGGAACCCTCTACAAGATTCTCCAGCAAGCATGTCTAACTGGGCAGGGAATGTTCTGTAGTCCAGCTGATAAGTCTTCATCCAACAAAAGTTACTTAATCAAAGAGAAGGGGCACTTGGTTAAAATAAATAAAATAAAAAGCACACTGTCTAATACCACTTGCTATGAGAGACATCATTCTACTACTATCTCTCATATTTCAGTTGAGTAACTCCATTCACTCCCATAAACAATTCTTATCCTTTGAGGAGAGAGGGTCACATCCTTCAAACAGCTATCATGCTACAGCCTCCCTGAACTGTCAAGCAAGTACATTTTTAAGAGTCAACGGTGCGAACATTCATCAGGGGCAGTTAAGGTCTGGAGAGAGAAAAAAGGAACAATGGAAGTACAATTGCAAGCTACAGAGGAAAAACTAGAGAAACTGAACAAGAATGATACAGCTACTCAGGAATCTTTTTTAATGATCTGACAGCCTAAAATGGAAACTTACCAGAAGGGAAAAGATGGACAGATTGCTAAAGCCAAGTATATTGGTACAGCATTAAAAAAAGAGGCAAACGTGAAAAATGCATTGCAACTAGCCAGGGGTGCTAGGAACAATCCAAAGGGATTTCACCAGTATATTGGGGGGGAGAAATAGATTGGGGCTGTTGCTTACATCAGAAAGAGAGTATGACAGGGAAAACAAAAGGGAAAATGTACATTGCTTAATATACACTTTGCAATAGTCTTTTTTAAAGTTGCCAAAAACGACAAGCAATTTTGACTGTACCAAAAAGGCCATACATACCGAAAAAGCATACTTGGTTAATCTGAATGTGACATTCATTACTCTTGAGGATCCAACATGAGGTGCATTGTCCCTGAAGGAAGAACAACTAGAGAGCCTGTCGCTGAAAGGGTGGGGGTAGCAATTTTAAACCAAGCATTTAGAAGAAAACAAGGCCAACTATAGCAGCCAATAGGGTTATATTATAGAAGAAATCACACCAAGCTAACTTTGTTCTCTTCCACATCTATTAATTGATTTAGTAGGCAGGGGAATACAAGCATTCAAATGTACCTCGACAAAGATATACAGCCCATCACATACACATTACCAGCAGTAACATCGTAAGGGCATGGAACTTGTTCCCATTCTATATCTAGGAATAGGGAAGCTCTTTTATTGGACGTGGGCTGTTTCATAGGCCTTAGATGTCAACAAGGATATTGATCCACAACCAAATTACATCCTCCTAAGCATGCATGGATTGTGTGAATTAGATGGAGCGACCACAAAGTGGCTAAAAATAACTGCACTTAGTGAATAATAATAAATTGACACAAATGAGAATGGAAGGTTTCTTTCACTTACCGTGAATCTTCCTTTCTCTGTGGTTCTGAAGGGGGACATTCCTCACGTCTGGGATAAGCTCCGCCCTCCTCCTCAGGGTCGGCTCCGAACTTTGATCCAGGCAGGGAGGGGCTTATCCCCTTGGAGGCAAACCAGTCCTTCTCAAGCCCGATTATCTTCCCCGCCGGAAAGGAACTAGAAGAAAACACAACATTTCCCCCCACAACCAAGGGGGTACCAACTGCCCAAACACTACCATAGGGCAAGAAATTTAACCCACAAAAACAACAGTAACAGCGTGGTCTCTCGAAGCCACTGCCCCCCCGTATCAAACTCTGTAAAGAGGGGAATCACCCTAAAAAATGGGTGGGCAGGAATGTCCCCTTCAGAACCACAGAGAAAGGAAGATTCACGGTAAGTGAAAGAAACCTTCCATTCTCCAGTGGTTCTTCGTGGGACATTCCTCACGTCTGGGACGTACAAAAGCTATGTTACCGGGTGGGCTGGCATTCCCAGCTTTACAGAGTGTGTTGAAGCACCCTGCGACCAAATGCCGCTTCCGCTGAAGCTAGTGTGTCCACTCTATAATGTTTAGTAAACGAATGGACCGACTGCCATGTTGCCGCTCGGCAAATGGTTTCTAATGAGGGAAAGGATCGATACGCCACCGAGGTAGCCGTCCCCCGAAGGGAGTGTGCGACGATTCCGGCCGGAATCTCTAACCCTTTTGCTTTATAGGCTAAGATAATGCATCCCTTAATCCACCTACTCAACGTGGATGTGGAGACATGTGTTCCCAAGGAGGATTTCCTGAATGAAACAAAAAGCGTCTCCGATTGTCTCCACCCTTTAGTTCTGTCAATATAGAAACTAAGGGCCCTCCGAACATCTAAACAATGCCATTCCTTTTCTCTTTCATGTTTAGGATTGGGACAAAAGGAGGGAAGAACAATCTCTTCTGCCCTATGAAAAACCGAATTCACCTTTGGAATAAACGCTGGGTCTAAGCGAAGGACTACCTTGTCCTGGTGGAAAATACAGAGCTCCTTGTTAATAGATAAAGCTCTCAACTCCGAAACTCTCCTAGCTGAGGTGATACCTACCAAAAAAAGGGTCTTGAAGGTGAGTTCCTTCAGAGGACACGTAGCCATTGGCTCAAAAGGGTATTTACAGAGAGCCCTAAGTACCACGTTAAGGTTCCAGGTGGGAAACCTGTGGACCTGCGGAGGATTAATGGACATCGCCCCTTTCAAAAATCGCTTAATATGCGGATGTCTAAGCAGAGACCTTCCATGTTTGGCCCCTTGGATGGCTGAGATGGCGGATACCTGTCTACGGAGGGTGCTAGTACTTAGGCCCTTATCAAGCCCATCTTGTAGGAAAGCCAAGACTATTCTAACTGAAGCCGTAACCGGGTTATGACCCCGTTCCAAGCTCCATGAGTGAAAAACCTTCCACGTATGATCATAGGATTTTTTAGTAGAGACCTTTCTGGCTGCCAACATGGTATCAACTACTTTAATTTGATACCCCGCTCCCTCTAACATTTTCCGCTCAATCTCCATGCTGTCAGCCGAAGAAGTTCCGGCCGTGGGTGCCTTGTTGGACCCTGTGTGAGGAGGTCCACCCGAAGAGGCAGGTGCCATGGTTTTGTTGTCGACAGAGATTGCAGTTCCTGAAACCAGGTTTGACGTGGCCAGAAAGGGGCAACCAGTACCACTTCTGCTTTCTGTATACGAATCTTTTGTAGAACTTTGTGTAGGATTGGTAGGGGCGGAAAGGCATAGAGGAGTCCTGGAGGCCATGGATAACTTAGAGCATCTGTCCCTTTTGCCAGAGTGTTTCGTTGACGAGATACGAACTCTGGTATTTGACAATTTAGGTCTGTGGCAAACAGATCCATGACCATTCTGCCGAACTTGTTGCGGATCTGTACGAAGACTTCCCTGTTCAGCATCCATTCTGATTGGTCTATTCGTTTCCGACTGAGCCAATCCGCTAAGTCGTTGTCCTTTCCTGCTACGTGAATGGCTTTTATTGATAACAGATGTTTCTCTGCCCACGTCATTATCAGAGATGCTTCCGCATGAAGGGAGGGAACCTTGGTTCCCCCTTGACGATTCACGTACGCTTTTGCTGTAGTGTTGTCCGTCTGTACCAGAACATGGGTCCCTGACAGAACATCGACAAGTTTTACAAGCCCGAGGCGTATCGCCCTCAGTTCCAGCAGATTGATGCTTTCTGTCATCTCCGCAACCGACCATTCTCCCTGGACCATCTGGTCTCCCGAATGTGCACCCCATCCCGAGAGACTGGCATCCGTCGTCATTACAGATCGTGAGGGGTCCCGGAGAGGAACTCCTATTTTGAACCTCATTGGATTTTGCCACCAGGCTATCATATTCCGGACCGGGGTAGAAAGACTGATCTGTTTTACTCTCTTGTGTGAAATCGCCTTTTGGTGTGGTAATAACAGCAACTGTAAGGGTCTGACATGAAACCGAGCCCATTGCACTATCTCCTGACAAGAGACAAGCATTCCTAGGAGTTTGACCAGGGTCATTAGCTGTGTCTCTGACTTTTGAAGAACTTGGTCCATCAGGGTTTTGAGCTTGAATTCCCTTTCCTGTGACAAAAACACTTTGTCCAATTTCGTGTCTATCTCCACCCCTAGGTGGAGCAATCTCTGAGTGGGAATCATGTGACTCTTCTCCCGATTCACAATGAAGCCGTGGGCTTCTAATGTTAGAATAGTCAGATTTAGGGCCTGTGAGCAGACCGACTCTGAAGGGGCTTTGATCAGGACGTCGTCCAGATACGGAAAAAGACTCACCCCTTGTAATCTCAGATGTGCTACCAAGGTCACCAGTACCTTTGTGAAGACCCTGGGTGAAGACTTGAGACCAAAGGGGAGAGCTTTGTATTGGAAGTGAAGATTTGCATAATTGAATCGCAGAAATTTTTGGTGCGAGCTGTGAATGGGTATATGGAGGTACGCTTCTGACAGATCCAAAGATGTCAGAAAATCTCCCTCCTGGATGGATATAAGAATGGATTTCAGAGTTTCCATCTTGAATTTCCTGTTTCGAATGAGTTTGTTGAGCCATTTCAGGTCTAAAATGGCTCTCGTGGATCCGTTTTTCTTTGGCACCACGAAGAATATAGAGTAAACGCCCTGTCCCTGTTGGGACACAGGTACTTTCTCTATTGCCCCTATATCCAGGAGGTGAAGTATCGCCTCCTTGATTTGGAGGTGTTTCAACCGGTTTCTGTATTTTGGTATTCTGATGAACCTTCGATAGGGGATGGAACAAAATTCCAGTTTGTACCCCTGTGATACTGTCTCCAATACCCATTGATCTGAGATTGTTGTATGCCACATTTGAGAGAATGCCTGTAGCCTTCCCCCTATCTTCTGTTTTCCCGGGGAGGCCATATAGTCATGCTGAAGGTCCTTTCTTGGGACCTTTGGCCGTTGCATGTTCATTTTTAGTGGGGGGAAAGATTTCCCCCCTTGATGTCTAGGTTGCCATTTTCCTTTAAACGACCGTGAATAGGAGGGTTTTTGTCCTCTTTTCTGGTCGCGAAATGGCTGAAAACGTTTTCTCTGTCTGTTATCCCGTCGTTTGGAGGGGAGGACTTTTTTCTTGTCCTTATCCTCCACTAGGTATCTATCCAGACCATCTCCAAATAAGTTAGTACCTTTAAAAGGGACCGCTGCCACCTTTGCCTGAGCAGAGGAATCCACATCCCAGTGACGGAGCCAGTTATTGCGTCTTGCTGTCACGCTACATGCTAAAGCCCTGGCTGACAGTTGCATAGCATCTAGTGTGGCATCTGCCGTGAAGGCAATTGCCAGAGCTATTTTCTTCAGTTCATCTTTGAACTCCTTTGGCACCTCACTGTCTGCCGAAGCCAATTTGTCTGCCCAGTCATACGCAGCCCTGGCAAAGAGAGAGCCGGCAGTAGAGGCTTTGATAGCGGAAGAGGAGGCTTCAAAATTTTTTCGTAAAGCCTGTTCCACCCTTCTATCAGTATGATCCTTAGGCATCCCATCAGCATCCATTGGGAGCACCGAGCTAGAATACAGACTGGTCACCGGATCATCTACCACGGGAAGTTTCAACTTCTTTGTGGCTTCTGGCATAAGTGAATAAAATTTAGAGAACAGTGGGTGATTAGCCTTGGGTTTAGCCGGATGTTCCCATTCCGCTTTCGTAATATTGTAGAATGAAGCGGGGAAAGGCAGCCCTGTCTGTGAAACTGAGACCTTAGGCATTAACTTTCCAGCCCCTGTTTGAAATTCTGGCTCCTGTACTGCTTCCTCCTGAGGTCTAGATGATAGATCTAGGGTCCTCAAAACTTTAGGTAAGAGGCGGGAGTATAAGTCTTGTGGAAAAAGCCTAGATTGTACTGAAGGCATAACCACCTCGTCTTCTTCCGCTGAAAGCTCCCCTTCTTCTTTACCAGAAGAGGAGGTGGAAGAATCTGGTTCAGAGTCCCCAGGCCCCAGAAGGGGACTTCGTTCTCTGGATTTACGTCTGCTATGTTTTGATCTTACAGGTGACCTAGACTCGCTGGTCGTCCTGTCTCTGTTCCTCTTGAGGGATCTACCTCTTTCCATTAAGGAACCGTGTGGTTTGGATCCATGAATTGTTTCTTTTATCAATTCTTTAAACTCCCTTCTCATTTCTCCTCTGAACCAATTTAGCATATCAGACGAAATGGGCTCCCTGGATTCTAGATCTGGGGTATCCCTAGAATCTTGAGAAGTGGATGGTCCTGTCTGTGTTTTGTCCTCAGAGGAACAGCCCCAATCTTGGGATGCCTTCTCAGCCATTACCAGAACCTGCGGGGTGTAGATGAATCTGAAATCAGATCCATGATAGAAAACGAAGATCCCCCCCCCCACTAACTGAGGTTTTGGGGATCATTCTCCGCAAAAGCTATTAAAGGCTTTAGAGATAGTTCTCCGCAGGTTGGTCTAGTTCATTTACTATGATTATAACTCATCCAGATCCCTGGAGAGTGTAGATCATGCACGACATTCCCATCTATTTGTGGGTCTAAAATGGCTACTCCCAGCGTTTCCCGCCAAGATTTTCCTCCCCGGGATGGAGTGAGGCCTGGAAACTCCTCCCCTCCCCACTTGCATTCGCGGGGTTTTGAGGAAGGAAAAAATGCCACGGAGGTTTTTTCTTTTCCCGCTCTGCATCCCGGGGTTAAAAGGAATGGACTTCTGCATTCCTTAGGCAATGTCTCAGCCTCTTCCAGGATTACTGGAGAGGGTAGAAACTGTCTGCCTGCTTCTGCTTACCGCGATTCAGGCGGGAAGGTAGAAGACTGTTTGTCTCTCTCTCTCTCTCGCTCTCTCTCTCTCTGCACTCTCTGTAATAAGAGCAGGTCCTCCGCCCCAGGGACGGGTCAGACCGGCAGAGGAGAGAATGTCGCTGGGCTCAGGAAGCGTCAGCACTCCCTATACAAAGCCCGTCGTAATTAGACACAGCCTCGTCAGGCTGTAAATCTTTCTCGTAGTTTCGTTTCTTCTTTCAATAGGCGCGTTTCCGCGCCTCCGGAGCACGTCCTGCTGAAGCAGGGTCGGCAAAGGAACTGGTTTGCCTCCAAGGGGATAAGCCCCTCCCTGCCTGGATCAAAGTTCGGAGCCGACCCTGAGGAGGAGGGCGGAGCTTATCCCAGACGTGAGGAATGTCCCACGAAGAACCACTGGAGAAAATAGGATGCAACTGGAGTTGTGCAGCAGTTAGTTCTTGAGCCTGCACCATTTTGTTTCACAAATAACTTCTACGCAGAAGCTGACAATACATGTATCAAATTTGTGGATGACTCCAAAAGTGGCTGGGATAGAGATGGGGGGAGAAATCACAGACTATATTCTAAACTTTTAAATGATCTGCATAAGCTTGCAGAGGGACTTGTGGCCCAGGGGTGGCCAAACTTGCTTAATGTAAGAGCCACATAGAATAAATGTCAAATGTTTGAGAGCCACAAGGCATGAACAAATATTGCAAAAATATGCAAATTTGCTTTTACTAACATAAAATAAAATAAAGACAAAATGGGTAAAACAGATATTGATAATAATATTTATTTGTCCAATGTTTTTTACGTGTTTGCTAATGATATTTGTCTAAGAGGGAGAAGAAAGAGAGAGGGGTGGAAAGAAAGAATGAAAGGTGGAAAGAGAGAGAAACAAGAAAGCAAATAGATGGGGGAAGGAAGGGAGGGGAGAAAGAAAAGTGGAAAGAAAGCAAATAGATGAGAGAGGGAAGGAGGGGGAAGAGCAAACAAAACAAAGAAAGCAAATAGATGAGGAGGGAGGGGAGGGAGGAAGGAAGAGAAAAAGAGAAAGGAAGGAAGGGAGATGAAAAGAAAAAGGTGGCAAGAAAGCAAATAGACGGGAGGAGGAAGGATGGGGGAAAGAGAGAGAGATGAAAAGAAAGCAAATAAATGGGGAGGGAGGGAGAGGTGGAAAGAAAGCAGCTTCAGCTTTAAATGTGTTCTCCAACCACCCCGACATCCCCACACCAGCTGGCGTGGAAAAGGGATTTAAAGAAACAAACGCCTTCTCCAAACTGTTGAATGGGGCCATGGGGCGGGGGCTTGGAGAATGCCTTTTTCCTTAAATGTTTTCCCCAAGCCCCCCACCCCTGCTGCCATGCTGGTTTGCCTTGGAGAAGGGATTTAAAGAGACAAATGCCTTCTCTGAGCCAAGCCAGCTGGCTGGTAGGGCACTGGAGTGGGGCTTGGAGAACACATTTGACTTTAGATGGGAGGGGAGGGGAGGGGAGAAAGAAAGTGGAAAGAAAGCAAATAGATGGGGGGAGGGAGAGGTGGAAAGAACACAACTTTAAATGCATCCTCCAAGCCCCCCCCACCAGCTCCCACCCTGGCTGGCTTGGCGAAGGGACTTAAAGAGACAAATTTAAAGTTAGTTGCTTTATTTCACTGCTCCCCCCCAAGCCTACCCAGGGAGAAGAACACTGGCTGGGAAGGGAAGACCGATCAGGGAGGCATGCCTCCCCTTTGCTTCCCCAGCTGCCCTGCCAGCAGCCACACAATATGTGTGAAAGAGCCGCATGCGGCTCCCGAATCACACTTTGGCCACCCCTGGTATAGCCTGATCTCATAAAAACGCAGAAATTATGCAGGTTGGTACTTTGAAGGGAGACCACCAAGGAAGGTTCCGCAGAGGAAGGCAATAGCAAACCACCTCTGCTTCTCACTTGTCTTGAAAATCCCTTGCTGGGGTTGCCATCAGTCTGATGTGACTTGATGGCACTTCATATACATGCATAAGCTTGGAGACTGTTGACAGTAAAAACGACAGTAAAAATGAAAATTAGCAAGTAAGTATAAGAACCAGGTTAACTAACTAATTAGGCAGTGGCATTGCTGAGAAGGATTTCAATATTACAAGAGGTAGCAAAGTGGAATTTAGTGTCAACACACAGCAATGCCAAAACTTACTAAGTTAAAAAAATAAAGCTGGACAGAGATAGATCAGGGATGCTTTAGATATAAGTTAAGCTGTTTAAAAACAGAGGATTTAATGGGTTACCTTCTAATGTCCCTTATAGTTCCAAGATTTGGCTCCATGACTGCCTTCAGACATAATGACAACCCTGCCTAGGACATTCTTGGGCTTGCATGCTTTGCTCCCCGTAGTTTATCATTATGTCCAAATCATGGTTGGTTTCTTGTATTAGAAACACCAGCTTCCACCTGGGTGCCGGTAGGCAGCCCCATCCTCAGTACAATGTGGCCCAAGTTAGGATGAAATGTGCTTAGCACCCCCTCATGTAAACCGCCCAGAGACCCCCTAGGGGGTTAGGGCGGTATATGAAATCGAAAGTTAAATAAATAAAACAAATAAATACAAATGAGGTTTGAACCATGGCGTGGAACCCTGGTTTGGAGGCAAAATACATCATAGTGCGTGTTTCAGAGGTAGCCAAGAGTCTTCAGTTACCAAGCTGCTAATGAGGGAAGATGGGAGCCCATAGATTTCTAAAGCTCATTCTTATAATGACAAAACACAGTTTGTTATTATGTCTAAATGCAGCCAAAGAATCCTACCACCATATAGTGTTGGACTAGACCTCTGAAGTCCGTTTCAACCATATGATTCTACATATTCACATACAGTATATTCTGGCAACACTATTCATACACATGTGCTTGGATGTATTAGAATTCAGAGAGCTGTATATCTACATCAATCTGTTAACGTTGTGCAAGGTTTCTACCTGCCTTAATGGCTTTGAGACTGAATTCCTTCACTCAGACTAAACTTTTAAGCAAAAAGCATACCATATGTGGGGCACAGTTGCTGTACAGGCAGTCATTCCCCCAGTACACAATGCACTGCTGCCATATGACTGCTTTAAACCACCAATTTATTTATTTTATTTGTTTTTGGCTTTCCACTTCATGGCAATGTTTAAAATTTTTAGCCCCCTACATGCATAAGTTATATTTTCACAGACTAGGTCTAATTCTCTGATTTTCTGCCCACATTTTCTAATTGCTCCTGGAATACTCTTCTACAACAATGAATGCTTGCTGTTTCTTACTATTTACCATCATCTGTGGATTTCATTAGCATACAGATTCTGATCATTAATGTGGATGTTAAACACAAGCAACCCTGACACCAGTCCCATCCTCCCCATGCCAGTGCTCAGAACCAGTTTCATGACTGTTTCCTGCTACCCTCTGTCTACAGTTTTTAGAAAATCTCATCCCAGGAGTGTACCTAGCCTACTAACTGCAAGGCATACTAGTATATGATTTTCCAAATCCCAAAATGCACTTTCCTTCGCTGCTTTTAAAACAACCAAAACAAGCAAGCATTTAGTATGGCAGAAGTTATTCCCCAACTGCTTTTTTGAGAGACAATATTTCTATTTCTTCCCCTGCCCCCCAATGCCTCCCACCTTGAATGCTCCCTGGGTAATACTGTTATCTATTGTCTATTCCTTGCCATATCCAGAGCCAAAGTACAGTTCTCCTCATTCCTGCAACATCAGTTCTGCTCCTCATATGGTTTATACATCAAGTGTCACTTTAGGAACAGAATAGTGGTCTTGGTTCATCTGCAGATGGGCCTGCCTGGTGCTGCAGGATCAGCTGTTTAATCTAGATCTGCTAGCAATACCTGTCTTATACCCTCTTGTGGTATGGACACGCTCTCGGAAGCTGCTTTGCCCAATTTGTTCCCCTCTTCCCACAATTCCTATAAATACTTTCGCAACCAGCCATTTCCAGCATTCTGAACTGCAGAAACTAAGCTTTGCTTCATTACTCTCTCCTAATGCTGTTGCTTCTTCCTGTCTTGCTACTGTCTTATGATGTTCCCTTTTGCTCTCCTTTTTATTCCAGCAATTGCTTTTCCTTGCTTATCTTTCAGGGGTATGAGAACCTTGGCTATACAACAAGACTGAGCTCTAGATCAGTATTGTTTTCTTAAGGGGATTCATTTCCCCAGTTCCCAAGTATTCCTACAAACTAGTCTTTGTTTAGTTACTCATGAAGTCTTCTTTTCCCAGTAATATGGCTTTGATACTCTTCCCAGTGACAAGCCAACTGTGTTATTGCTTCCTCCCTCCAGGATTTGCCAGTACTCCCATAATTCACTTGGGGATACAGGGGCTTGCCCTGCAATGACTTGCTTCTTTCCTCCAGGGGTGGGGACAAAGGGTGGCACTAGGGGAACAGCAGTCCAGCAGACACCCACTTGAATGTGGTGTGCCTCAGGGGCGGTGCTCTCCCCAGTGTTGTTTAACATCTACATGCGCACTCTTGCCCAGATTGTCCAGAGGCATGGGCTGGGGCGTCACCAGTATGCTGATGACACCCAGCTCTATCTGACGTTGAGTGGCCGGTCGAAATCCAGCCCGGAAGACCTGGAATGGACATTGCAAGCCGTGGCTGGTTGGCTTAGACTGAGCCGGCTGAAGCTGAACCCGGTGAAGACGGAGGTCCTGTGCCTGAGTTGGGGTGGCCTGGGGATGGGGATCCCACTCCCGACCTTCAGCAGGGCACCATTGGTGCCAGCGTGGGAGGCAAGGAGTTTTGGAGTGCTCCTGGATCCCTCCTTAACTATGGAGGCCAAGGTGGCAGCCACTGCCAAGTTGGCCTTTTACCACCTTCGGCTGATCTGGCAGTTGGTTCCCTTCCTCAACCACGATGACCTGGCTACAGTGATCCATGTGATGGCCACCTTGAGATTAGGCTACTGTAACACTCTCTACATGGGGCTGCCCTTGTCGCTAATCTGGAAACTGCAGTTAATGCAGAATGCCGCAGCCAGAATTCTGATGGGTCTCCCTAGATGGGAACACATCCAGCCTGCGTTGAAATATACACTGCATAATTTATTTTCCTATCCTTTCATGCAGAAGTTATAAACTTCTAACACCTTTCAATGGTGAAAGTGCTGTAGGAAATATTTGCCAATGTTGCCAATAGCATACTGAATTCGCTTCAAGGTGCTTGTATTGACCTTTAAAGCCCTATATGGCCAGAGTCCAGCATACCTGAGGGACCACCTTTCCTCACATATACCCCAGAGAGCACTATGGTTGGGGTCACAACATTGTCTAATGATTCCAGGCCCCAAGGAGGCCAGGCTTGCCACCACTAGGGCCAGGGCCTTTTCAGTGGTGGCTCCTACCTGGTGGAACAAGCTCCCGGAGGAGATCAGGGCCCTGTGGGATCTTCTACAGTTCTGCAGGGCCTGCAAGACGGAGCTCTTTCACCAGGCTTTCAATTAGGAACCAGCCACTGCTACCAACAACTACCAACAACTATTAGCACTATTAACATCGTGATACTAGGCCAGCCCTTTTGGAGATCGAGATACAGCATTGTGTGAGGCCAGACACCATTGAACTGGGACATAACCTTACACCTTATAGCCTGCCATCACTAACTGACCAGACTGACCATCATTGCGAGCATTTTAACTGTAATTTTAACTGTATAATATGTGATTGTTTTATCTCATTTCTAGGTACTTATATGTTTTATTTGACCTGGCACATCATGCCACTGAATGTTAATCACCCTGAGCCCACCCTGCAGGGAGGGCGGGATAGAAATTTAATAAATAATAATAATAATTGCTGAGGCCTCATAGCCTCAGAGATTAATTCTGAGATTATATTGAAAATAAGCCTTCTCCTGTCCTGATAGGTTGCAGAGCCTGAAAAAAGGGATAGAGTTTCTGAGCACCTATAGAAAAGAGCAGCTTAGAGATACAGAACATTCTGACAAAGTATTTTGTTTGACAAAGATTTTATCACTCACGACTGAAACACTGCATAACAATTGAGTGTATCACATTTTGTCTTGAACATAAATTTATTTATTTATTTATTTTTATTTTATTTCAAATCCATATTCTATGCTAAGGAAATCAAAAGTCTATGCTTTTGATATGCTCTAGAAAGCAAGCAAATCCACATAAAATCATATTAATTTGAATAGTTTATGCCTACAGCAAAGGATGAATGGTACTGGAGCACTGACCTGATGCCTCCTCCCCCTCCACAATTTCAATGACCAAAAGAAAACAGGAGGGAGACACTGGAGCAATGCTGGGAAGCCGATAGATACAGGGCCTTATTTAAGTACAGAAACTGTAGCTCTTCACTTTGCAGACATATGAGCTATGTGCACATGATCTAACTGAGACTGAGAACAATAATCCTATTTCTCACTGCATTGGGTACACCACTACCACCCTTCTCTACCAGCTTCTTCTCCAATTGCTTGCCTCCATATTATGAGCAGATCCAAATAGGGTGCAGAGTTCTGGGTGACACAGGAGCTTCTTAACAGGGAAGCACTAGATGTGGACACTTCCCTCTCAGCTGTTCAGCTGGTGCTCAGCCTTATGCATTTTCAACACCAGATAAAAACATATTTATTTGCCCAAGCTTTTAGTCAGTATTTTGCCTTTCTCTTTTTTTCTCTGCCTTTCTTTTTCTACTTAGTCTGGGGAACTCTGACAACTGATTTTATGTTTTGAATGCTGTCCTCTGTGAGTTAGTTTTCTCTCTATTTGTGTGATGCATATTTACTGTGTTTCGAGTTACTGGTTTTCTAGTTTTTAATAGTTTTTGCTGCTTTTGCAAATATTTTTCCTAAGGTTGCACATTTTGTTGATAATATGTGTGTGTGTGTTATTGCCATTTTAACATGATCTGGGTTTTAATTTAATCCCAAGAGCCATCTGGTTGGGGAGAACAATGCTTAAAACTGACAAGAGTGGCCCTGCTGACCACTGGAGAAATTGCTATCCTTCAGCTACCCCAATACACACTGCATAATTTATTTTCCTATCCTTTCATGCAGAAGTTATAAACTTCTAACACCTTTCAAAGGTGAAAGTGCTGTAGGAAATATCTTAGATGACTCCCAAACACTCTGAGACTCCAGAGCATCCCATATATATTTTTAATTCTCTTTGCACTACATTTGCAGTAGAAATAGAACCAAGATCAGTTGTGCAAAATCTTGCCCTTACAATGTTTGAAGTGGCTACCCTTGCTTTATGAAAGAGCACTGTAAAATTTGCTATCATTGTTTCAAAACAGGAGAGTGGTGCTCCCTAGTGCTGGAGAGGGAAAGTGCACAATTCATTGCTGCAGGGAGTGGGTGTAGTCTTGCTGGTGGTGGCCACTCTTTTTTAATAAAAGGGTTGCATAAAAGCTTGTGTGATAACAGCAGAAGAACAGTGAGTCTCTAAAGATATAAAGAATCACAAAGAAAACAAGTATTGGTGACAGGGTGTTGTTGTGTTTTTTTTGGCCCCCCGAAGGGGATTTTTTTATTGCATTTTCTAATATCTATACTATGGGATTCGGGGAAAGGATACTAATTTCCTACCTCTAAATTCTATGGGAGACGGGAGAGGGCAAATAATATACCATCAACTACTGGAATGGGGAAGGAAGACTAAGACCCTACCTCTAAAAGCATACTAATGGATATAGGGAGGGATAAACTAACGAGGTGACACGATCTGGTTACATAGATATATATCCTTGTCACCTAGTAGTACAAAAATTGTTACTGCTTATAAAATTTTAACAAAGAATGGTAAAAAAAAAAGTATTAGGTAACTGGTTAATCAAAAACTGTATTATCAACAATTATCTTGGTTTTAGAGTCTTTTCTTCTTGCGTTTCTTCTTTCCTTGGGCTTTGGAAGTGGCTGCTCCTTTCTCTGATTCTGAAGTTTCTGGAGATCCGTAAAGTTTAGAACTATCGCTTGATGAATCCTATGAGTAGGATTCTTCATCCTCTTCTTCCTCCTCATCATTAGTTTTTGGTTTCTTGTCCTTCTTGCGTTGTGCTAAATTGAAGTATTGGTCCACAAACTTTTTTGCCTTAGGAACAGTATCGATATTAATTTTTTTATCTTCATATTTAAAACTCAGTCCTTCCAGGAATAACCATCTGTAAGGCACTCCTTTTTTCTGTAGAGAGAGAAAGTTCCCTGTAGAGCCTCCTCCACTTCCGTATTTCAAAGGGGATATCCTTCAAGATTTTTATCTCTTCATTCTTAATTTTTAAAGGTTTCCCCTGTGTAGATTTTGGCACCAGATCTCTGGTAGACCTTCTCCTGAATTTCATGCATATTTCTCCCGGGAGGTTTTTTTTTTAATAAAGTCTGGATAAATCCTGTAAGCCCAATCCATCTTCTTCAATAAATCTTCCTGTTTGTAATCTATTAATGGAGCAAGAGCCTTTGCTAGATGAGCCTTTAAGTCCTTGTTCTTCTCCTCTGGTATTCCCTGGAAGCGTAGGATGTACAAGGATCTTTCCAGCTGGAGCTGTGTTAGTTGTGCTTTGTTGCAGGTTCCTTCTTTCTCGGCTTCATCTGCTCTTTTGTTAATACTCTCCGTCTGTTTTTTCATCTTTTCAGTTACAGAGGTTCTTTCGTCCATTTGAGTCAATTGTTTTGCAAACTGTCTATTTTGACGTTGAGATTAGTCATCTATTCCATTAGGGGGCGCAGTGCATTCACCAACAGTGCAGACATATCTGCTGCTACTTCCTGCTTCGGGGAGGGAGTCGTTGGTAGGCTATTTCCGGCCGACTTTTTTTTCTCCAATCCCACCTTCCGCCCTCTCCCAGACATAATATCAACAAGAAGTAAGTTTCCCAAAACAAAGTAAAAGTTATCTGAATTTAATCCGCTTAATGTTCTTATGCAACTTTTGATTTCGCTAGTAATCTGATTCGTTTAGCTTGACTCAAAGTTCTTTATTTGCGCTTTAAAACCGCCTTGCTTTAAGTGTGTGTGGGGGTGCAGTCTTGAGTTTCCCCCTCCCCCACTGCTTCACACTTAGGTGCTTCTAACTGCTACCAAGGTTCTCGTAGACACTTTAAATCACCTGAGCATTGCTTAAATCATGCTTTGAAGCCTTGTTGGATAGTGCTTTTAGAAGCATTTCAAAGCTTTTGACCATGTCCGCTTGTCTGGCAGTCATCTCTCGGCGCCATACTGGCTCTACGGCGACGGGACCTTTCAGGGAAAAAGGTAAGCCTCAATTCCTTGGCTGTCACCTTGGAAGAGGCTCTCCTCAGCTCCCCAGGCTGAGGATCTCCTAGAGAAACCCCAGGAGGGTCTGGAACAATCTCGGACCCTTCCCGTCAGCCAAGTCTCAGCTCTCCCCCATCGGAGCGAGACGGGGTGCAGCCAAGCAGTGAAACGCTTAAACTGGAAGACCGGGTGTTGCTTTTCATACTGCAGTCACAGGCACTATCCAACAAGCAATCCCATGCCAACTACAAAAACCTGTCCCACAAAGATGCTAGAGTAGCCAGGTTCACCAGAGGGGAGGGAATAATATTTTTTCAGTGAGAAAGTTGTTCCTTCAGTGCTGGAAAAAATGAATTATTGGAAGAGATCTGTGAGACTCTGCAGCACTAGTAAAAAGAGAGTATTTGTTGCATAAAAAGTAGAAGTCCTGATAGACCCTCTCTATGATTTGTTCTATTGGATAGTTACGTCCAGGGAGCTGCTGTAGTGAATCCAATTAATCCTCATGGCCTAAACACACACACAGTTCTCAGTGACTGAGATTTTAAAAACCATACTTATTTAATAAAACTAGAAAATGAAAAACACTATTTAATTAGGTCTTAGATCTGCCCATGGGAAGCTTTTGGTTCTAGTGGGAGCAAACCCCATAATCCAGAAGTACTCTGAATCTATGCTTGCGAGGATGGCCTTGATATACCTTCATTGAATGCAGAGAAGGAAAGAAATCAGCAATGCAGTGGGGCTGCTCTAATCTGACCCAACCTTTTAATAATGCTCATCCGCCTATGAGAATATCAACTACTCAAGGGACCATTCAACCAACTGCCTTTTTAATAAGATCGCTAGTCCAAAAATAATCTTAATCAATTAAATATCCCCAAACTGCAGCCAACACTGCCACAAGGTCATTTCTAATGCAAAACTTACAAGGAAAACTAATAGTTATGCTTGATTTGATTTCCATGCTGTACATCTCCACTCACAGTGAGAATTCTGGATAAAGCCTCCCTTTCTTTTCTCTGGGTTAAAGAGATATTTTAAAATATCACAGCCAGAAGTAATCTGGGTTTTTTCTTCCATGCACAGATCTACAGTTTAATTTATGCTTACAGGCACTTTTAGCGTAAGCTTTGCCCAGAGATCACACAAAGAGATTAGTTCTTAAACCCTCCACACATTTTAATGGAAGAACTGCTTTTCTTCCCAGTATTTGAAACTTGGTAATTTGAAACAGGCAGCAGATATATGAATGAACTCTTGCAACTCAACCTTAGACAGTGCCTTGAAAATAAGCCCCACTGTAATCACTTTAAACAAGGTCTTCGCATCCAAGCCCATAGCTCAAATTTCTAAAATCTAGATATGTACAATATTAATCCAGTATTGATATATGGGGCAGTATCTTGGCCAAAAATGAAAAAAGAAACACACACATTGATGCTATCTGAAAACAAAATTATTAGGAAATTCTTTAGTCCTATCGAGGAAAATGAAACCTGGACATGACAGATAGAAGAAGGAATAAGAAGGATCTATGACCAACCAAGCACAGTGGTGGAGAGTAAGGCAAATTTATTACAAACTTTGCAAGGCAAAGCTGGAGACACCTTTTGTTAATTGCACCTCTGCAGCAAGTTCAGCTCCAGTGTCAAGACAAAACCTGAAGACCAGCTAGGAGTAAAACTGACATTAAGCTTCTCTGAATTTTACCTTAAGAAAAATATAAGTGACCTTGGTTGCCATGCTGGGAAGCCGCAAACCCAATATATAGGAAACATATAGGATTTGCACAGGGGCATATGGCTGACTTATTTCTCTTTATGCAATTGCACATATCCAAAAGAAATTTAAACACAGAAAACTGGAATACAGAGACCATGATAAGATGGAAGAACAAAACAGAGATATTTTGTAACTATCCAGGCTATCTTACATGGCATCAGACATCAGTAGCTTTTCCCTTTTACAGATACACCATAAAGAACCATCTGGAGACTATGGAACGGTTAACACCTGTCAAATTACTGCAGCCAATAATAAAACATTTGTGAGCGCCTCAATAAAAGCAGAGTGCTGAGGGGTGCCTATATTGATTTGTCTAGAGAAACACACACATGTGTATGTATATACAAAGCCGTGGCAACCTGGTGGTGGTGGAAAGTCCCATCAAATTCTAACTGACTTAATACAATCCCATAGTGGTTTAAAGGAAAGAGACGTTCAGAAGTGGTTTGCCATTGTCTGCCTCCACGTAGGGACCCTGGATTTTCTTGGTGTTTTCCAATCCAAGTACTAACCTGAGCCAACCCTGCTTAGCTTCTGAGATCTGACGAGATCAGGCTGACCTGGGCCATCCAGATCAGGACACAGAAACATAATACTGCTTTTTAAAAATAGGGCTAGGTTGTCATTATTTTTTAAGTAGGGGATGTCATCCTAACCCTGCTTTTAAAAAATGATTTTTATGTACCAGGCTGGCACCATAGTTTATATAGCCTACCTTGACCATATTAAGACAGCTGATATACTTTTCCTACTTATGATGTTCTTATAAACAAATGAGAGAAGAATGGACTGCACATTACTACTTCATGATTAATGAGTTGTAAGACTGAGCAGAGAGTGGCTTGCTGTTGGGACAGAATGAGAACACAGACTAAAGACAGGTTTGAGCTCATAGATGAAGTATGTCCAGTGTTTCAGATGAAACAAAAGCAGAAGAGACTTTGGATAAGTGAAAATCACCTCTTCTTTCTTCTTTGCCCTTTTTGTTTGCTTCATGTTGTCAAAATGTTGAAATGAGAACAGAAAGTGCAACCAGGATGATAATTCTTTATTTCCTTTAGTTTCCCTGTCTCTTGACCAGCCTTCTTAGCACTCCCTGTCTGTCACCTTCCATGTTACACAGTTCCTTCTGAAGGGATTATTGTGCAACATTTTCAGAGCCATCTCTTTGCTTTCCTCAGTTCCCTTTCTCTTCTGCCCTTTTCCTCAAGTCACTTACAGTTCTCTGACATACTCTGCACCCTTTCTTCAGCCTCCCTGACTCTTAACTTCCTGCCCCACTCTTCAGCCTCCCTGACTCTTAACTTCCTGCCCCTCTCTTCAGCCTCCCTGACTCTTAACTTCCTGCCCCTCTCTTCAGCCTCCCTGAATCTTAACTTCCTGCCCCTTATCTTTCTTACTTACCAGGCTTTTTTTGTAGTCCTCCATCTGTCCATGTTAGGGTTTAATCCCAGCCAAGCTGATAACTTCCCCTTTTTCCCCATAAACTAAACTTCAAACTGCTAAATTCCCTGGGCAACTGAACATTTCCTGTTACCAAAACCAACTCAGTCATTCAGGTTCAGGGGCTTCATCCACTCATTGTAGGTACTCATTTTGAAAATGAAGTGGTCTTAATATAAAGAGAAATTCAACAACAGAAGTCAAAACTTGCCTGCAACCAATGTGATTATATGTGCTGGGGGGGATCAATGCCCCATTAACGAAATACGAGATAATAGGTAAGAAAATGGCTCTGCTGGGAAGGAGGAACCTATGTGGGTCTAGGAAACCATAGCCTAAATAAACACACAATGCAACTCTGAACTAATAGCAGCCAAACTTTAAGACAGGAGGACTGCAATTCTAAGAACACTTTCCTGTGAGTAAGCACCATTGAACAGAATGGGACTTCAAAGCAGAGCAGCTAAGGATGGCTCATAAAATCCTTGTCTCACATTATTCCACACTAGTCCGGCTGTAGTAACTAATATATAAAAAGGACAGAAAACAAGAGATGAGAAATAAGATTAAAGACTGACAGTTGAATGGGAAAATAACAAGACCTTTCTAATATATTTAAAACTTTTCTGAAGCTGCTCAAGCAGAAAGGCTACAGAAGATAGGACAAGTCACAATGGACTTCCATTAATAGGGGGAAAGATTAAGATCATCAGCAAGAATGCCTGAAAGTGAGAAAAGTTACTAAGAAAGATTTTGAAGTAAACCAGTCCGTGGGTTTTTTTTAAAATACAAAGACATATCAAAATTTTCCTACGTAAGGACAGGCATTACCTAGAACAGGGATGGGTGACTATAGCCACTTTCCATGCCCGCCATCAGGGGAGTGGTGGCACACCATGAGATGGTGGCTCATCCAACAGTAATGAAGTGACAGACAGCCTGCTTGTCGCTGTCAGGCCCTGTATTTTCAAAAATTGCATCTCAGGGAACAGATCACAGCAAAGAGCTTTAAATTATCCAACCCCAAACCCAGATAACATATTAAGATTCCTTTTAATGCTAAAATTATACAGTTCTGGGAAAGCTTTTTTATTTCTGTGTCATAAAAATATGTTTTCCCTTGGACAGAACCAAGGCCCTCAGGCTGCCTGTCCTCTTTAACAGAATGCATTAAGCCAAACATGGTAAGCAAATATACCTCCAGGCTCTCTCCTAATCCCTTCAGCAGGTAAACTCCAAGTGTCTGCAAGGAGACTTAAAAAGGGGGTCAGATGTGCACTGGTTGAATAACCAACCAGCTGGGGGACATGCTTATTGAATTCCAGGTTACAGGATCCATATTGGCTGTGTAATAAAGTACAGCTGAAAATCTATATACAGAAATCCCCCTCCCCAAAAGATCCTTGAACTTTTCAGGAATGCTTCTCCTACTTCCAATTTAGCATTACTTCTCTATACAGAGGGCCAATTGAAATGTGCAGAAATCGACCCTGACCTGGATAGCCCAGGCAAGCCCAATCTCATCAGATCTCAGAAGCTAAGCAGGGCTGACCCTGGCAAGTATTTGGAAGGGAGACCTAGAGAATACCAGGGCTGGGAGGCAGAGGCAGGCTATCAAGCCACTTCTCTGAACATCCTCCATGCCCCAGTAAGAGTTGCCAGAGGTCACCATGACTTTCAGGGATGGGCACACACACACACACACTTTTTAAAAAGAAAGAAACATGCAAAAATCGCACATGGTACAGTCCTTTCCTGACTGTGCCAATTTAGATGGCTGGTGAAGGGATATCATGCCACTGCACATGGGGAACTGACAAGTCCACCCTGGGGCTGATGGATCCCTGACAGCCCTCAGTAGGTTTCAAGCCAGACTGACACTTCTGCTGAAGCTCTGATTGACCTGCAGAATAAGGAGCTGACTTTGGCATGTAACATGAGCATCCATAAATGATCCCAACATTATCAGTCTCTCATCCTGCAGAGTTTGGAAGGCATCTTGGTTTACGGAGCAGATCAGAGCTATGAAATGGTTGGGCAGACAATTAAATCACAAGCAGAGGAAAACTCAAAGCAAATCCAACTGATTATCAGTAAGAGCACACTGTTGCACCTACTCTGACTGAATACTGGGGGTGGGGGAATCACACACTGGTGATTTTGTCCTACTTGGCTCATCATTTCCAGAAGTCAGTGCCGGGCAGGGCATTTCACCCCATGGCTTTCATGCTATGGAGTATCTTTGTAGTTTACTCTGTTCTCCATGCTGTTTAACATCTACATGGAAGTTCTTGGAAAGATTGTCCTAGGATCTGGAGTGAGGTACCATCAACATGCTGATGCCAACAAATTCTATTTCTCTAAGAGCTGATTCAGATGGGCCAGTGGAACTCCAGGTTACAGGATGAGGTTATGGAATGAGGGCTGATTACTTGAAATTCAGTGCAGATGAGACTGAGATTCTGCTTGTCAAGGATTAACCCTATCAGAGAGATATGGGGCTACAACCCCCCTTTATTTATTTAAATAAAATATTTCACCGTCATAGTATTTAATATTTTAATGGCCTGTTTTATAGTTTTATGCCAATTCTTGGTTATGTTTGATTTTCTGCTCCAGAGCAAGTTTTATTATTTATTTATTTACCTACTGTATAGCCTGCCTTTCTGCCTTCACAAGGGCCATCAAGGTGGTTAACAATTTAAAACATATACGTAAAATCACATTTTAGAACCACTAAATCAACCCCCAACACACACACAGCATAAGTGGCTTTTGCACTGGAGGGCTCCTCAGTCTGTGGCAATTTCCTCCAGTCTTTATCTGCTGGCAGAAGATGGCAACTGAAGGGGACAGGTGAATTTCCCTGGGGGGGGAGAGTTCCAGAGCTTTGGTGCAATGACTGAGAAGGCCCTCTCCCAGGGTGCCATCTGCCTAACCTCAGAAGGTGGGGGCACCCAAAGCGGGGGTTCCAGAGATGACTGCAGTCATTGGGCAGGTTCATAAGGGAGTCCTTCGGGTATGTTGGTCCCAAACCATATAGGGCTTTGAATGTCAAGACCAGCACCTTGAATTATGCCCAGAAACAAATTGGGAGTCAGTGTTTTGTTTGTTTTGTTTTGCTAGTTGGTTATTTTATAATTTTTTGCTGTTGGTCTGGGTTGTTTTGTGACCGCGTTGTTAATTAGCTATTTTAATAACTGATTGTTTTATGGTTTTACTTTGACTTGACACTAGGCAGTTGCGTCTGGAGAAGCGGTGAAGAAATACACTAAATAAATAGGCTTAAACTCTTTTCTGAGTTGCTAACTGTCCACATATGGAAATTTCTGTCTTTTTTCAAATGGCAGAGCTTTCAAACGTGTGGCAGGGGCCAGGGGAGATCATACCAGTCTGTTCTGCTGGCACTGGTGCATTTCACCAAATGCAAGAGGTGTTCTGGCAGCGAAACAGCCTCTTTTATTGATGAAAACCTCTTCAGACCAGAGGAAAGCATCACTAAAATAGATTAGTAGTCTCCAACCTACTATCCCTACATGCTGCCTTCAGCAGTATAGTCCACAAAGGACCATACTACATCCCATTTCTGAACGTTCCATTCAGCCCCGAAAACACGGGAAGATGCCACGCACATGTACCTTCTAACCTCCATGATAAGGGGTTGGATCCAGCAAACTATGGGCACATGGATCACAGACCTTTCCCTTCCCCTTTGAGGGGTCCATTCCAACCAATGTTCCCTCTAAGCTGAGTTAGTGTGAGTTAGCTCACAGTTTTTTGTCTTATCTCAGGAAGGATGGCTCCAAAGCAAACTAATTTATGCAGTAACCAAATTGCTTGCTCCCAACTTTAATGCCAGTAGTTCACAAAGTAGAATTTTTGCTCACAAGACTCCACAGCTTAGAGGGAGCATTGATTCCAACCCCCAGAAAGTTGATTCCCAAGTTTTCAGGATCCATGTGGGCCACTGACTACACAGGTCAGGGGACTGTAATGAAGGGGGAGGGATGGAAAGGACCCTTGAGGAGAAGGGAGCAACAGAAAGATCCACATTTGTCATTGCCTTTTACAGATGAATTGCTGGATCTAATACAATGTCCTTTGGCGGGTATGCCTGTTGTGAGGTTTTATAACAATGCCAAAAAATGTACAGAATAGAAAAATGACTTTAGTTGACATATAACATCTGCACTAACTGCATATGGAAAGCTAGCTGAGACATGAAGCAGCTTAGTGTTATGAAGCTAAAACTTATACTGATTTTTATAGAGACTAATTTCCTCATTTTCAGCAACGTATGTTTCAAGAAGTTGTGTGGATGAAAATTCCTGACTCTATTACAGAGACTGTCAGTCTTGGCCACTGTTCCTATCCAAAAGGAAAGGTACGCATACATAAAATCCCAGGTTCATCATCTGAAATCTCCGATTAAGGTATGACCTTCTGGCTTAGCTCGTATAACTTGCAAATACTTCTGCTGGAGAACTCAGAGAGCTATTGCCAGTTATAATAATAGGTTAGATGGACAAACAGCTTTCTATACTTTCTTTGATATACATAGAAAATTGTACAGACTCAACTCACTGTATCACCTTATTGAACATTTTGGAAGAAAGCAGATTCAATCACACTTCCTACCATGTGTTTGCCCTTTTCTTGTTTCCTCAATTATACTTTGCCAATTGCACAGTTTCAGTCACAGTTTTGAAAGAATGCACCATTTGGTAAATCTTTCTAGAAAGTGTGTTAAACAGATTAAAAGACAGAACCTAAGAAAAAAGGAAACCAGAAGCCATTCTGGGTTTCAGGGCTTGTTATTTCTGATAACTATACAGATATGGGATCAAAGCTTAATATATGATGACTAAATGCAACTTTCCCTGTCTCAGAAAGAAATCCAGGTAACAAATACTGAGAAAGACTTTTACCTGCCTGAGACCCTGGGAAAGTGTTCCTGGTTGCAGCAGACATCACCAAACATTGATCTGAATGGGTATAAGGCCATTTCATATGTTCAACCCTACAAGCACTGCAAAACCAACACCACATAAAAGAGAAGACAGCCCACAGCACAAACATACACTTACCAAATTCACCAGATACACTATTGCAACTCTTCTTCTATCTTCCTTCAACTACAATCTTCCACTGACTTTACTACCACTTCCTGATCATCTCTTCTAAGGTTATATTTAAAAAGTTATATTAAAAAATATCCTGCTCCAGTTCTAATAGCCAGCATGACACAGTGGACAGAAAGCTGAGCTTCAATGTGGGAAAGCCGGGTTTAAATCTCTGTTCAGCTGTATATTCGCTGGGTCTCCATTAGTGCACCAATATCTCTGAGGACTTAACTACAGGATCCACTATTCCCATATCCATCCCAGAGTGTGTCCTGTCATACAGATGTGCGTTGGGAGTTCCTGAAGACGTTTAAGATTCTCAGTTATGTGAAGGTGATTCAGAAAGAGACTGCAGCCTGCAGAGAGAGGGTGTGTTGTTTTTTTGTTTTGAAACAGCCCAGGAAGCCACGATTTGCCCCACTAGGGAAGCTTCTGGTAATGGGCAAATAGTGGTATGTAAGTTTTTTCAGCAGTACAAATACCAGCTTTCTGGGGCTATTCCCAAGAAGGCTTAAAAACCCCTCTCCGCCTGTGCACTGCAATCCTGATCCAAACTGATGCTCAAACACCTGAGAATTTAAGTTCCCAACAAGTCTGCTTGATAGGACCTGGCTGGGGTGGACCTAAAAATAGTGTATTGTGTAACCCTCCTTGCTAGGAAGTTACAATAGCATTCCAAGTTCCTCAAAAGAGGATACGATACAAATGTAACAAATAAGTAATTTAAGAAATCAAACCCAGCTTACTGTACAGATCACACACCTTTTTTTTAAGAATGGCATCAGTACTTTACAGCTAATAGCAGAGAAAGTCTGAAGACAGGGCCAACCACCGTTGCACCTGCATAGAACAAGCTGAGCCTGTAAGTGGTGCTTAGACTGACCACTGGGCAGAAATGTTTCACCAGATTTGCTTTAGCAGATGCTGTAACAAAGTCCTGAGCAAAAAAAGAAGTTTGCAAACTAGCACGGCCAGTTTGACAATAAAGCTTGACTGAGAAATTCCAGGGAGACTCTGTCTGCCAGAGAGCATCAAATGTGAGATGTTGGATACTTTCCAGCTGCAACTGCTACAAAACATCCTGGCACTGGAGAAGTATCAGAGCCTTGTTCTAAAGATATCTGTCAGGAGGCTGCCAAGGAAAAAGTCCATTGCACTTCTGATTTCCAAACCGGCCATTACACATCTCCGAATCATAAGGAACCACAGTCCAAACAGCTGCCAGATGAATTGAGAATCTACTCCACTCTCAAATGGTTATTTATCTAGACCGTTACATGCACATGCCTCTAATGATGAGGACTTGCTGGATCAAGAATAGGATTCAGGACTTGAATTTTGCATTGATGCCTGGCCAGTCTGAGAAAATGTTTCAGGAGTTAGGCACATTTTTCACAATTCCCAAGAAACAGATTTTTTGCAAGAGAGAAAATGAGAAGGCAGCATTACCGCCCCAGACCTAACAACAGAACAAACAGAATAAATCCACTAACTCAACTAGCTGTGAACTATTTTCACTTACACAGAACCTAATTGGCTCTTTAATGGCCTCCCTGAGCGTATCCTGTTCTGTAATATGAGCGATTATGCCACCAGAATTTATTGTTTATAGGCCTGAACATGTAGCCTAGCCAAAGTACCTAACATTTTTATAGATGCATTTTAAGAGATATTTTGTTTCTCTGCTTTCAGACGTGTACACATTGAGACAAATAATAGTGGCCAATGATAGGTCCCAATCTCCCACATACAGTAGATGCTTAAAGCTGCTGGCGTCTTCTTTCCTTGTAGAATTCAATATACAGATTGACAATACAGGGCAAATCTGAAGTTAACTTAGCGTACTTGCCAAACTGGGGGTTTAGTGCGGAGGGATAATTGCTGCTAGATGCTCTGGTTCTTTAAAGGAGTTTCCCAGCAGGGAAGATCTCCAATAAGTACGCAGACCTAACTTCCAGCATCAACTGCTACAAAGCCTCCCCCCCCCCGCGCTCTGTTTAACGTCTATAAGAATTTTTACCCTTTTCACATAATTACCATCTCTTTATCAATACAGCCCTTCAAAGAAACAAAACACAAGATCTATAATCTGTAGGGAAGCTGAAATCGCTCAGCAATGTGTAAATACCTCCTAAAAAAGCACCAGGCAAAAACGTAAAAACTGCAAATGTACCACGGTAGATTAGTTCCTCTGTCAGTCATTTTGTGGGACTAAGTCCAGGTCATGGGGACCTGGGGCCATCTCCAGAATAAGGAATGAGATCGCTAACTCCCAAACTTGTGGTAAATAATGCAGCTATCAGCACGGATTTAATGGTTAAGGATCTTCATTATGGAGTCCTGTGGAATGCCCCACAGTTTGACATTCAGGTCCCAACAGTTTAACATAAATCTGTCACACCAGACACAACATGACTGCTCTCCAGACAGAGGCGGTCAAAGCTTACCAGACTGTTCATCTTCTCAGATTGTTAAGAGAACTACACTTTGCAATAGGGTCAGTGATGAGGATTTCTTGTGCCACTGCCATCACCAGGGCACAATATTTTGAAAAAACAGATACCACAATCAGTTGGCTTTGGAACAAACTGAGCAGCATCACCTACTCTTTAGAGGCTTTCAGGGCAAATTCTCACAGCATGGGTGCACTTCCAGGAGTCACATGCCCATCGTAAAAGTGCTATGCTTAAAGAACGTCAGGTGGTCGTGGCAAGCCAGAAGCTCTTTTCACCACCTCCAGCCAATGAGTAAGCTTCAACCCATTATTTCAGATGTGAACCATTCATCCCTTCTTAATCTCAAAACATCGCTACTGTGAAGGACTGGTTGACTGCTGGGATAGTGCAGTCAATGCAGAACACATTATCCCCTCCCAATAGAAGCAGCTTGCCATAGTGTTCTGAGATCTGGCTTTCAGCTTCTTTCTGGGCAAAGTACGATGTAATTTTGCAATTTGCAAAATCATACTCATTTGACCTATAAAGCCTCACAACAGGTGAGAACTAGTCCTGCCAAATTACTTAAGACACTACTTCCTGCTCTTGGTCACCAGCACAGACTCAAAGTCCAACTGAAAGACTCTTCTTGATGATATGGCAGTTGGAAGAGAAAGCAGAAGTAAGAGAGACACCTGCAGAAACAGCCCAGCAACAGAACTCCCTTCCTCTGAAAGCCCAGGCAACCTCTGAAAGTAATACAAGCCTTCTCAAAGTTAAGGCAGTATACAGCTTAATGTGCTTTATGCTAGGTCTTAAATAGGCTGCCCTGTGCCCTTGTGATATCGGAATATAAGTCAAAGTAAATACAATTTATTTGGCAAACCTAAAATAAAAAGGCCAAAGAAAGAATGCTGGGAAATAAAGGGGTTTCTACCTGCTGGGATACATTTAGATACTAGGTATCAGAGATCATTACTGGGACAGAAATTCAAGCAACCCTAAAAACAGTTAGCACAACAGATGACGTGGATGCAAAGCCTATCATTGCACTATGCAACTCTTTGCAACTGGATCTTCGCGTCCACACGGGAAGTTCCAAGCTGCAAAGGACTCCTGTAGTGCACCAACAGTGCAACACCCAATGCTACACAGAAGCAATCTTAGGGAAGAGATCACGAACAACAGTGTTGAAACCCCCCTACCTTATTTTGAAAAGACAGGTGGAACTGACTGTCCCGTAGAATTACTTTAGCACCAATGCTCCCTCTAAGCTGTATAATCTTGTGAGCAAAAATTCTACTTTGTGAGTCACTGGCATTAAAGTTGTGAGCAAGCGATTTGGCCACTGTATAAATTAGTTTGCTCTAGAGCCATCCTTCCTGTGCTAAGAGAAAAATGTGTGAGCTGCAGGCTAAAAACCTGTGAGCTAGCTCACACTAACTCAGCTTAGAGGGAACACTGCTTAGCACAGACTCTCCCAGCAAAGACTGTGTTCTTGACCACTCACCTCTCCATCACTGTCAGATATAACAATAAAAGAATCACCAAAGCTGCGTTTCAGCTTGGCACTTGACTCTCCCCTTGACTCCTCTTCTTCCTGCTCTTGGGCCCGGGAATTGGGCCCCTCTGTACTTTTCTTCTTCTTCTTTGGCATCCTTTCCACTGCAACAAACAAAGATTTTATTTTCATTTTTTCCCCATTCTGGTTCAGTTTTTCCCATAATGATTGCGGTACCTGGTTATTTTAAGGCAAAATGCTCTGGGCATTCCATTCTCACAAAAAGCCCCATGAACTTCAGAGCAGTGTTAGGAGATATATTCATCAATCCAACTAAGAATCACTCCCACCCACAGCAAATTTGATGGTTGCATCCTTAACAACAGACAAGGCAGTGGCTTCTGCGTAGTACCTCAGGAATGCCAGAAAAACAGTAGTTTGTAAATTTAAGGAGGATATAAAACCTAAATATCCTGACAAGCAGACTCTTTGACGCCTGCCAAGAGTGAAATATTGGGAGGTGGGCAAATGAATATTAACTTAAGGGGAAGGAAGGAAGGAAGGAAGGAAGGAAGGAAGGAAGGAAGGAAGGAAGGAAGGAAGGAAGGAAGGAAGGAAGGAAGGAAGGAAGGAAGGAAGGAAATGCTGAGAGATGCACATACCTCATTTTCAACCCCCCAACACTCTCTCTCACACACATACACACACACACCTGCTGCTCCGCTTCTGAGCTACATAATCAGTTAGGACAACTGCTCTACAGTACTGCTGAGGCTCAGAGCTGAGCCAGAAGCTCCTAATTTACTCTTGGAGTTCAACAGTCTGGTGCTTTTATGCTTTTTTGGGAGTGTCTCAAATTACGTCTCATTCCCCACAAGCACAATTCTTTACACACCCGTAACTTGTACTTCCCCTAGCCTAGAAAAAGCCGGAAAGCACAGATTCAGGGTACCATGAAGCACCCATCCGAAGCCTGTGGTGTCCCAGCTGGTCTGAACCCTGTGCTGCTGCAGATGCGGGAGACAGAGAGACTATGGATTATGCTGCGCTCAGCACTTCAAAAGAGAAAACAAAACCATCGGAACCATTTGTCTGTTTTCTTATTCAATTTGCCACAGAACTGGAGAAGGGTTCTCCCCCCATACTGTCACATTTTCAAATCAACACCTTGGAGGTGCACTGCTAAAATAAGGCAGAGGTCAAAAGAATAGCCATCAAGGGGGGGAACTAAATGACAATTACAGGGAACAGTCAAGGACACCTAGGTCTCTCTTTATGGCCTAAGCTTCCTACCATGCATGCTCACAGAGCCCTCTGCTGGGGCAGACCGGTTACTAGCTTCCAGAAAGGACATTCCGCAAGGCAAGGAAAAACCTGCTGACTATTAGCATGATGCTAAGAGTGATGAGAAACAGAGGGGAGGGCAGGTGCAAGCACAATTACAGCTAGTGCTTTCGGCAAAGTCTTTCCTTGCCAGACTATGCATAGCAAGAGAGCTACACAACAAGCTTTATCAGGGAAAGCACAGCCAGGAAAGCTGATTAGGGCCCTTGGCCAATTGAGAGAAGCAGCAAGACGGCAAAGCACCCCCCCACACACACATACATTCTCCAAAGCTCTTCTGGCAATCAGCTCAGCATGCAAATTGATCATAGCACCATCGAGCATTTTGATAGCTGTTCTCACTCAGAGGCCTTTACAGAAATGACATCACAATAGCAAAGCCAAAGGATATATTGAGGGTAAGACAAAAGTCCCCTTACACAACGCAGAGGTGGGACTGCAGTCCAAGAGTTTCCTACTGTCAGCACAGATACTTGTCTAGATTGTATGACCGCCACCCTTGAAGATGGTCAAGGTCTCTAGTTGACTGGATAGGTTGGGTGGCTATCAACATGCTCATACAATCCAATCCCCCCAAAATGACCACATCAGCAGGAATGGGATTCTTGAGAGTCTTAATCCTACCCCCAATGTGCCTGATGCATGGTGTTGCATGATTCAAACTACTGTGTGCCCCGCCGCCCCCACTAGTAGAAATCATTACACAAGTACAGGGGGCTAAGGGAGCTGAGAGAGAGAGGAGACGGAGTCACAAGCAGCATGTTGGTCTTGTGCCAGATCTTTTAGTTATAATGGGTGATGATCCTTTTATTCTTTTTTTTAATTCGATCATATAGTATGGCATTATCACTGGGACTCAGGGCAGATTACACAGAGTAATTCAGTACAATACACATGATAGGACATCCAATAAACGGTGCAATAGAATTTATGGAATTAATTCATTCTCACCCCACCTTTTGCCCTAGTGGAGACTCAAAGCAGCTTAGATCATTCTGCTCTCCCCCATTTTATCCTCACAACAACCTTGTGAGGTAGGTTAGGCTGAGAGGGTGTGATTGGCCCAAGGTTACCCAGTGAGTTTCCATGGCATGAGTAGGGATTCAAACATGGGATGTGAACTGCAGAAATCTGGAACCAAGCAGAAATCTGAAACAGAGCATTAGGAGTGGTGTGAACTGAGAAGCTCCCAGTCAAAACATCTCCTTTAGCCACAAACTTGCCAAGGGGCCTTAGACAAGATTTGGCTGCATCACAACAATATAAGGGTAATAATACTGGCCTAGTTTATAGGACTCTTGTAAGGACTGCTGACATTAGTTATCTTTAGCATTTTGAACACCTGAAATGCACTACATTATTTTTTCTTCAAATAGCAACACAAGAGGTTAAGAGAAGGCAGGGGCTTATCATTGCAATGGACTGGATTAAGTTCTTCTCTCCTCACTGCAAGCCTCTTGAGTTGCTTTTTGAAGAAAAACCACCAGAGACACTTGTTTACTCTTTTTCCACACAAACACTCATGCCCAACTCCTGTATAACCCAGAGAAAGAGGCTAATAAACTTGACAGTAACCTTTGACTGTTTCTTCTGTTATTCAACATATAGCAAAGTATTCCCTCCAAAGAGCTGGAGAGAGCGTGCAGCATACAGGAGGAAAATAGAACAAAGAAGAAATGGACAAATCAATGCTCAAAGCAAGAGCATTGGATAAATAATAATAATTGCATTCAAGTAGCCACAGAAGTTATTATATGCTAACAAAATGCCTGGGGGGTGGGCAAGGACCTATATACTTGTGAAGACTGGAGTTGATGGCAAGAGTTTCATAGACAAGGTGGTTTTTGAGAAGATATTTGAAGGAGGAAGGGGAAGGAGATGGATGTGGTAAGATAGCAATGTTCTTGGAGGACATTCAAAGGGTAGCAAAAGAGTTTGGGCAAGGTTGCTTAAGAGAACAGGAGCCCTCAGTTGGACAATGACACCAATCATAGACAGAAACTTCCATTCTAGTTCTATCAGTGTTCCTTATGGTTAGTATTTGGATGGGCAACCTCCAAGGAATACCAGAGGAGGGACACAAAGGCAGGCAATGGCAAACAACATCTCTTCCCTTAAAAACAAGTTGAGCTTGCCACCTAGTGGTGCATAACACTAAAACAGCTAGAACTTCTGGCCGTCAGACAATCTTTGGATCTCCTGGCTATATTACACACACTGTCATATGACGACGACAATGATGATGATGATGATGATGAAGAAGAAGAATTGAATTTCTGAATAGCTCAATCCCTGAGTACACAGGGCTCTGGGCGATTTACAACAGGTTAAAAACATACAAAAAATACAGATTAAAATTGGCAGATCAATTATTCCTAATTTGATCATCTCCAGATGGCATCCATGATTTAATCTAAAATCTACTCTGGACTGTTCTTCTGTCTTGTGGGCCGAAGCGGGCACAATGGAAGAAAAGAGGAGAGTGCCAGCTATGATGGAAAACTGTTGTCCTCAACCAAAAGCCTGGCAGAACACCTCTGCTTCACAGGCCCTGCGAAATTGCATTAAGTCCCACAGGGCCCTGATGGCAGAGAGTTCCACCAGGTTGGAGCCAGGGCCAAAAAAGCCCTGGCTCTGGTCGAAGACAGCCAGATACCTTTGGGGCCAGGGATCACCAGCAGATTGCTTTCAGCAGAGCATAAAACTCTCCCAAAGACATACCAGAGGAGACAGTCCTGGAAATACGCAGGTCCCAGACCACTCAAGGCCTTAAAGGTAAATACCAGCATCCTGAATCTGACTCAGTACTCTACTGGGAGCCAGTGCAGCAGGTGCAGCACAGGTTGTGTATACGCCATCTGTGGCATTCCCATGAGGACTCATGCCATTGTATTCTGGATGAGCTAGAGTTTCCAGGTCAGCCTCAAGAGAAGGCCAGCATAGAGCAAGTTACAGTAGTCTAACCTGGAGGTGACAGTTGCTTGGGCTACTGTGGCTAGGTCAGGGTGCGACAGGAAAAGGGCTAATTACCGTGCTTGGCGTAGATGGAAAAAACCCAGCCTGGCAATATTTGTGACCCATAGTTAAGGAGGCAGCCAGGACCATGCCTACACTCTTGATGGCTTGTGCTGGTGTTAGTAGTACCCCATCAAGGGTGGGAAGTCTATGCCCCAGCCCTGCCACCACCACCCCCTGCCACAGAACCTCTGTCTTTATCGGATTCAGCCTCAGCCTACTCTTTTTTAACCATTCCACCATGGCAGCCATAAGCAACCAAGTCATGAATAGAGAGAACAGGATAGAGATCTGCATGATACTCTGGGCAGAAGGGACTGAGGAAGCAGCCCTGTGTGCTCCAAGCTTATTGTGCCTGCTGCTTTTCTATCCTTCTCTCTGAAATGGCATGTTGGTAAAGAGACAATTTCCACCCTCCGTATGTCCACTGTTCTTGTCTTGAAAGGGAAACAATCAATGTTGCCTTAAAAGTTTCCATCACTTGGGGAAGAGGCCGCAAAATGTTACAATGAGCACCGCTTATGCCCTTCAGAGAAATCGGCAGGTTCTACACAGAAGACAACTCAAGACGTTTCAGATTCAGTCCATCAGATAGCGTATTTTAGTGTGCCTTTGAGATACAGTGAGACAGATCAGGGAAGAGAGCTTGCGAGCCTGCCAAAAAGAAAAAAACCCCACCAGCCGTAGCATCAGCACTCAACCCTCTCCGACTGTGCAATATATCTTCTGCCTGATAGATCACATTAGATAAAGGATTGCTAAGAAGCACTAACTGGAGGTAGGATGACTCACTTATCTTGCACATTTTCTGAGGGGTGTACAGAGGTTTAACCACAAAACTCCCAGCATAGCTCCGAAAGCCAACAGCCTGATGTGGCCTGAAGAGCCCCTCCAACAGAATATATTGAGAGCCCTAAGCAAGTCAGGAAGCACTGAAATGGTTACACTGCCTTCACGGCTCCCTCCCAGCCTTCACTAGTAACTGAGGCCAGTGTTAGGTTTCAGTAAAATGGAACAGGTTAAAGAATTAATTATTTGCAGCTAATTTGGCAAGTGGCCTCACAGGCTGAGTTTTCACCCATCTGCTGTTTCACCTCAGAATTCTATGAACATCTCTCTCTTTCTTTCTAAGCTTAAGACAGCCAAGGTGACCCATTAATACGTGAATCCATGCGCACTTCATTTCACAACTCATGCTTTTTTTCGGGGATATCCTTGAAATTTCCCCATTTATGATTATTTGCCATTTTCTCTCATCATCATCTATCACTTTGATGAATCAGAAAACAATTACCAGCAGGATAATTCACAATCTTGACACTGCAGCCACTAGACCTGCCAAGCTGTGACAGCTTAAAATGCTCAAAAACGAAGCCAAAAAAATGAACGACTCTCATCCCCAAATGAGTTTCTGAGAGGTTGAAGCCACAGGCTGTTGATTTCTCAGCCACTACCCCAACCTCGGGAATGATAAATACATCGCTGACAATCAACACCATAAAGATCAAATCCTCATCATTGCACATATTAGCACTCAAGCATAATACATAGAGCTCCCTTCTGTTTTAACTTGCTTTGCAAATGCTTGAAAACCCACAGCAACTCCAAAGGACTGGGTTGAATGTACCAACTTTTCAGGAAACCCTAGAAAAGATCTGGATGGCAAGCTCATATGCAATATATAACCAACACTGCCAACTGTTCAAAAAGAATATACACATTCATACTTTAGATCACCACTAATTGCTCAGAATAATGAGACTCAGCTCCGTCCCATATCAGCCTACTGCATCGTCATATGAAGTATTTTTGCATGAGTCTTGCCAACTAAGACCATAAGTACATAAGAACATAAGAAGAGCCATGCTGGATCATACCAAAGACCCATCAAGTCCAGCATGCTGCTCACACAGTGGCCGACCAGCTGCCTCTAGGAAGCCCACAAACAGGATGACTTCAGCAGCATCTTCCTCCTGCCTGTGCTCCCCAACAACAGATAAGGAGAAAGAGTGAAGATACTGGAGGGAGAAGATACCCATTCTGACTAGCAGCCACTGATAGCTCCATCCTCCATGAATTTGTCCCTTCAAGTTGCCAGCCATCACCACTTAACTATGTACTATGTGAAGAAGCACTTCATTTAGTCTGTCCTGAACCTCCAGTTTCAGTAGATGACCCTGAGTTCTAGTATTATGAGAGCAGGAGAAAAGCTTCTCCCTGTCTGCTCTCGCCACACCATGCATAATTTTATACACCTCTATCACATCTTTCCTTACAAGCCTTTTTTTCTAGGTTAAACAGCCTTAAGTGTTTTAACCAGTGCTCATAGAGGGCAGCTGCTTTCACTCTTTTCTGCACCTACAATATTCCTTTTCAGGTACGGTGACCAAAACTGTACACACTCCAAGTGTACTGTCAAAGACAAGATGAGAACAAGAACGGTAGATCACAATGTTGACATAAATCAATACAATCCAGTGGCTTAACAGTTACGAATAATAAAGAATCCAACAGAGTCCCTGAAATTTACAGCACTTCTGTGATACTTTTAATTGTGGTTGCATGCAGAGGCGCAAAAAGCAAAAGGCAGCAAAATGGGACAATTCAGACAATTCAGAGATACATAGCTCTAGATTTATGCCTTATGCATCAGGGAAGCTGCTTTTTCCTGTAAAGATGGTGATATCAAAGGGATATTTCCAAGAAAATGTGTTTTGATTTAAGAAGTCTTGCTTATACAAAAATATCTCTGGCCTCAGCCTGTTGCCTTTGAAAACTCATGACCCAGTAATCAAGTTAATCTTTAGGAAAAAGCAGCTACTCTGTTGTTATAGGCTAAGGGTCAATTCAGATTCCTTATGCCATCCAAAGGCTACTGAAAGGCTCTCCACACAGAAGAGCATAAAGTGTGCACTGTATTCTCCCAATCCAATGTGTATCTCTCTATGCCAGTGCCATCTTGCTCTGGCATCAAATTCCTTGTAAAAGAATCCCCTTCCCAATACAAATGTGCCACCTTAATACAACTACTTTCCCAGTATCAGCTAATATCAGATACACTCTGGTGTAGTTCAGGAGCTAAAGAATCTCTAATCTGAAGCTCATTCTTTAATCTGACAGGGTGCAAGTTCCCCAGCTATTGATATGTTTCCTGTTGTTCTAAATCTGTCTACAACAAAGTCTAATGACTGCTATGCCAGAAAACATTGAGGAAACTGTCTCAGACCCACAAGCAATCCCACTCTTTTGTATGACAGTCACAGTTCTTAAGAAACAAAACTTAGAGAATACACCTACTCTGTAAGAGAAACAGCACCAAGTCCCATGCAGCAGCCATTCCAAATTTCCAGAGACATCTCTCTACTCCTTTCAGACAAATATACAGCCTTCCATTAGTTCCCTTCATCTTTCATGAAACATCTAAGGACTTATTTTTGTCCCCGGCCAAATGCAGATGATCCATGTTTAAAAGCTACTTTTTGAAAAATACACCCAGACTCTACAGGCTAGCATAATCCTAGAAAATGTGCTCTAATTCCTTTTTTTTAAATAAACCTTCTACATGGGTAGATGCATCAAGGCAAGTGTGCTGTTGTGTGCCTTGCAGCAGACAAAGCTGCCTTCTGCAAGGGACGCTGCTTTGTACTTTTTCTGTGCAGCCCATCATCTTTGTCAAATTCACCAGCACTATCAACAATGGATGAGTGAAATATACAAGACTTATTTCACATACACATACTTACACACAGTTAAGTGGTATGTGCACCACCATACTGTACAGGAAGCATACATAACCTTTAGAATTTTAAATTTAAAAAGGAAGTGCTAATGAAATGGAGGGAGAGAGGATACCTCTACTCGTTTTTACCACTATAATCCTTTAAAGGAAAAGATGAGCACTTCTACACATTTCTACAATTCAGAAAGAATTTAACCACTACAGATCTGTTACATAATGGTGATGATGATAAAATGTGGCTTTTAAAAAGTACATACATAGGCAATGGGATAGCTGTGTTATTTATCACTGGTAATGTCACAAGCACTGGCCTATAGCTCCCTCTGACACATATCCACAAAGCTTTCAGGACTGTATATTGAACATGTTAAGGGGTGGGGGATGAAATGTGACTTTGGTGCAACAAAGGATAGAATGCACCACATAAGCAAAAGCTTCAGAAGACTGCACATGCTCCTTGAAAATCTGAATTGAAAGCACTTGTGTATGTGGGCAGGGGGAGTATTTTTACACAATATATTATTAATAATACTTCTGAGGTGGAAACAGGATTGATTTGTAAAGGTAAGAATAGAAATAATTTTAAACAAATCTGAGTTCTAAGTTTGGGTATTTAAGCTTTGAAAAAAAGGTAGTTCCTCATAAAGCAGGTATGTCATAGTGATTAGAGGAGTCATACTAGGATAGCGAAGGACCAGCTTTGAATTCCCACTCTAGCATAAAAGCTTGCTGGGCAACCCTGGACCAAGTCCCTCAGCCTAACATACCTCACGGGGTGGCTGTTGTGAGGGAAAAATGAAGCTGGGGTCAACAGTTTTGTAAAATCATAAAAGTAGGGTATGAATAAATAAACGGAGCTTGACAGTGCACGTGCAAAAGGCTTCGTAGAAATAGGCAAGAGGGATTCCTTCAATAAGGCTTTACCTTTGCAGAAAGCAAACTGCTTGTGGGAGATCGGACCCTACTTCGTGGTGGTTGCCAACTTTCAAAATCGCCCCTTGAGTTGTGCCATTAAGAGCATTTTGTAGCTGATAATATTCAGCCTCGTGCCCTGAGAAGCCCCATCTGCTGGGGTTTTTTGCACAGCGCCCCTTGGTTAACGCACAGGAGCCGGTTTTTTTCGTGGCTCGATGGGAACCAAAACGGGGAAAGGGGAGGACGGCCAGGGCTCCAACAAAACACCAGGCCCGCCCACAAGATTTACCGAGCGAAAACCTCCAAGGCTAGCGGGGGCGGCGTACACTCTACGTGAAGATCGCCCTTGGAGACTCGGGCGGGGGGGGGGGGGTGCTACCAGGTCCAGAACCCACAAGAGAAGCTGCACCAGCAGAAGAATAAACTCCATAGGTGGAGCTGAGCGCAGGGACAGGCTACTCACCGGCCCCAAAGACTCCCCACCGGGCCGGTACCCCGCCCCCTCCCAGCCGACCCCACCAGGCGGCAACGTCGACGTCTCCGCAGCGTTTTGCTTGGGCTCGCACTGATTCGGCAACGGCGGAGTAGAGCTAGTGCCCACAATCAAGTTGGCGCTGATGGCTTCGATTCCCACAAAATGGAAACAGAACGCGCGCTCGGAGGTCATGTGAGCGAGTTCCCCAAGATTACCCTTCAGTGAGGCCCTCAGCGTCATCTTGAATGAAGGCAAGCAGCCCGGCTTCGCCCTATACCACTAGGGGTTGGGAACTGTCTCCTGGTTAAAATAATGGTGGGATAAGTTACATAACTACCTGACTGTGTTGCATCCGTACTTTTGAAAACGTAAAAAGTGGGGCTGGTTTTCCTGCTAGATTTCATCTCTTTCGCCCTGCCGTGTTCAATTGCATGGGGAGAACGGTATAAACTACAAACATTTATATCCTGTCCTTCCTCCATGAATCTCAGATTGGTGTCTATGGTGGCCCCCATTTTATCTTCACAACAAACATGTGAGGTAAGTTACTCAGAGTGGCGGTCCCAAGGTCACCCAAGCAAACTTCAGGGGCAGATTGGGGATCTGAGTGCGTGTGTCTCTACAGCCTTTCTAATATGCGTGTCCTGAGAATTCTATTATAAAATTAGGATAGGGGAGGGCAAGTGTAGCTAAAAGTTAAAAATATTTGCTTCTCCTGAGTTCAAAGTGGTTCAATTTCAACAGGCCGTCCTGTTTCATTGTTTATTGAGTTTCCCATCCTTTTGATTACATTAAATCACTCTATGTAATCCACCTTGACTCCCAGGGAGAAAACGGACTATAAATATCACGAATAAATAATTTCTTGTACATCTAACTCTCCATGGATATGAGATCTTGAGTCTCTCATTTTTATCCTGATTTTCCAATTTTATCCTCACAATAACCCTGTGAAGTAGATTCAGGTGGGTAGCCCTGTTGGTCGGAATCAACAGAACAAAATTTGAGTACAACAAAGCTTAATTAAAGAGCTTTCATTACTTAAAATTAAACTTTGTTAGTCTTAAAGGTGCCACTGGACTCAAATTTTGTCCCGTGTGGAGTAGGTTAGGTTCAGAAAACGTGACAGATCCAGGTCGCCCAGTAAGCTCCATGCATGAATGGGAATCTGAACAGGGTCCCTTCGGTCCTACTCGGACACAGGGCTTGGAAAGCTGCTGTTGCAGTGTACAGGAGATGGGAACTAAACGAGGAATTACTGGCATAGTGAATTAATGGGGGGGGGGAGCGTAAAGAAGTGAGCTCTGTCTCGGAGTAAGTGGTAGTTATGATGAAGGTGCCGCTCGATTAATAACAGGATACAATTGCCGGGCACGTTAATAAAGTACCTGTTTAAAAATTCTGAAGGGAGCCCTCATTTAAACGCCTTCGAGGAGACTTAGACGTCCCGTGAACTATTCCCTGTCCCCACACCCTCGCTTGCCCGTATAAAAAATGGCTATTTGGGAGGCTCGAGATGGGTCATATGACTCCTTTTCAAACCCGCATCTCGCGGGAGTGCAAAGGATTAGCCCTCCGTCCCGAGCTTTCCTATTCCCGCGGTTTACGAGGGAGACTCTCGCGATACGCGCCTTTGAAGCCAGCACTTCTCGCGATATCTCGAAGCTCTGGGAGAAAGCGGGTACCTCGGGGGCGGCGACGCTGGGACAAAATGGCGGAGGAACCGGGTAGCAACGGGGACGCTTTACCTTTGCCAGTGGGAAAGGAGGCAGGTGAGGCTGAGTCGCCTTCGTAGTCTCGCGGGGCAAGGTGCTTGTCCTCCTGTGGTTACTTGCCGCCGGCTCCCTTTAGTGGGCGCACCTGGAGTGTAAGGGGCCTGCTGGTCCCTCCCCTCTTTTCACGTGCGGTTGTTGGGACTGTCCGTCGTTCCCGCCCACCTGCCTCTTTCTCCCCACGGCTCTGGTTCCGGAGCCCTAGGATGGGGACTGGCTCTTCTCCCGGCCACTTCACCAACGTTGCACCCGATCCTTTGATTCGTCTCGCTTCCTCCGTTCCCTGTCCGAGTGAGATCCTTGGGAGAAAGGTTTTAAGACGAGATCTGGCCGCTCCTTAATCGTCGCTGACCACGTCTTATCGGTGTGATGAATTGACCTTTCCCGTTTTTCGTCACGCGATAGCTTAGGGTCCGTGGTTAATGGCACAGCTGAAGGAAAGAGGCTGCCCCGTGTCGAGATTCCTTTTCACGTCTGAGCGGGATGGGGCAGGGTTTCCATCCCGTTTCACGTGGCGTTTCTTTTAATTTTTTTACTCTGTTATAAAAGCGTTTTTCCTCGTTGCTCAAAACAGTGTACAGTAAAACAAGCAAATTCTAGCTTCCCTCTCTCGACCCATTCCCAGCGCGAGAACTCGTTGCTGTATGAGGGTTTTAGCTCTTCCTCCCCGGTCGAAAGGCGTTTAATGTCCTGAAGGCCGAGCAAAAGGTGCTGCCCTGCCTGTGCTGGCAGATCGGCGCTTGGGTGTGGATGTTGGCCACAGCTGGTTTGCACCTCCAAAGAATGTTCTTCTTAAAAAGAAAACGAAAACAGGCGATGGGGTGGCCAGGTTTTAGTGCCTTGCCCTCTCCCCCTTCCATTATCGTTCTGATGCTGATCAAAGTGCAGTTGTCACTCAACACTTGGGGAATGAAACTGGTAACTTGTATGTTGCATAAAAGCCTTGAGCTCTGAGAACTGGCCTATCCTGGTGGACTTTCCCTGTAATACTTGTCTACATCTGAGAGTGTATTTTCTGATCATAACAACTACAACATTATATTGTCAAATATTGCTTAATTTTCAAGAATTCAGAAGTTGGAATAAGACTGGAATGAGACAGGAGAGAATGGCAAAAGAATGACATCTAACCTGGGTTAAATAAACAGATGTTGGTGCGTGGTGAAGATAAGTAAGGAAAAGTACAAGATCCCCTTGGAAGTAGGAGAGGTAGCAAGTTACTTGGATGAGGAAGAGGCAAGAGAAGTGATACAAGGGTTGGAACACTTTCCCTATGAAGAAAGGTTAAAGCGTTTGGCACTTTAGCTTGGAGAAATGACGGCTGAGGGGTGACATGATCAAGGTTTATAAGATTATGCATGGGATAGAACAGGTAGAGAAAGAGGAACTTTTCTCCCTTTCTCACAAGACAAGAACTCATGGGCACTCAATGAAATTGCTGAGCATTCGGGTTAGAACAGATAAAAGGAAGTACTTCTTCACCCAAAGAGTGATTAACACATGAAATTCACTGCCACAGGAGGTGGTGGGGGCTACAAGCATGGACAGCTTCAAGAGGGAATTAGATAAACATGGAGCAGCGGTCCATCAGTGGGTATAGATAAGGGACTCTGGAGCAAGTGATGCTCTGTAATCTTGGTGCTTGGGGGGGCAACAGTGGGAGGCCTTCTAGTGTCCTGGCCCCACTGCTGGACCTCCTGATGGCACCTGGTATTTTTGGCCACTGTGTGACAGAGTGTTGGACTATATGGGCCACTGGCCTGGTCCAACATTAGCTTCTCTTATGTTCTTATGTAATGCTAATTGGGCTGTGCAGTAGAGTCAATGTGTAAGTCCTGTAAACTAAGATTGGCAGCTTCCTTTGTGTCCTTGGCTTTCCTATGTATAAAAGAATAGTTTATATTTTTGTAGGGTTATCATTTCCTTCCCTAGTGCCTATGGTTCTCAGTGTTGCTTTCTTGATGGGTGAAGGTCTGTATTACATGACCTACCAATAAAACAGGATCACAGCTATGCGCTGTACTTCCCATGAAGTCAAAAGTAAAGCCAACACAATTAGTTTATCTGCTGAAAGTGCCTGGATTCTTAGAATGATCCTTGATATATCTGTGTCTCTCTATTTGTCACATAACATCCTTTCCTATCTATGGTATGAGTTCAGGGTAAACTTGTACCAGAGATATTCTTTTGTTAAAATCACATTAGCCTTATGTCAGCCATTTTAATTGAACCTATGGGACCAGGAGGTATAAATTGTTAAAGATTTGTCTCCTTTGTGCTGGCCATTAACAGCTTGTGAGACCTTGGTGACCAGTCCAGAGCATTCCACGTTTCATACAAGTGCACTAATTCAAGTATTGGGATTTTATGAAATTATTCTATGCTGAGTATCAGTCAGTAGTTTATTGTATATAGCCACTGGCCATTACAAGTTTAAAAGAACCACGAATTACATTAATAAATATAACCATAAAACTAAGATATAGAAACTTACACTTAAAAGAGATTAAAACAGGTTAATAAACTACAGTTTCAAGGAACCGCCCCCAACACTACCCTCTCAGATCTTAACTTCTTTGCTGCAAAGGCAAACAGAGAGACTCTATAAGATACGTATGCATCATTATGAGATAGCAAGTATACAATCTTCTGTTCTACAGTATATGCTGAATATTGAAATGTTATGTATTCTGTTTTAAAGAACTATAATTGATGAAGTGCTTTCTGTCTTACAAACTTATACTGGAATAAACTAGTTTTGTTTTAGAACCATGGTCTCGCTCTATACTTGATTCAGTCCCTTGCCATTCTCCACTCAACCAATAAAAGAATTCAGGGGAATTGAGGGGTCCCAGGAATAGTCCTGGGCTTCATAACCCTACAACAAGTTTGTTAAGTTGTATACTTTCCTAGATCTATATCAATATGTTTGTTCTTGTTTTTTCCTTTTTCCTGTTTTTTGTGCAGTGGATCCTCTGATCAAAGAAAATAGCCACATCTTCACTGACACCCAGTGCATCTCTGAGTCACAGGAGCTTGCTCAGGATCAGGTATGCTTCAAGCTATGGTCAGCTGCTGAGACTTAACACTAATTTCGGCGAGAATGGCTTTTGCGCAGCAGTGGAAATCGGATAAAGTACCAGATATACAGGACTGGTTAAGAAAACTGCTATTTTTAGCTGAAATGGACAAAATGACTAAAAAATTAAATGGACAAATGGCAGAACAGTATTTAAATGAATGGGAAGACCTGAAAATATATATGGAAACTGAATATAAAATGAAAGGGAAAATATATAACCTTGATTCTTATTGAAAATGGAAATATGTTAGATTAGTCAGATTTCTGTATACAAAAAATATGTTACCTGGTTTATCGATTGCTATAAGTTTAAACCTGATTACTTTTAAATTTTCTTTGTTATTGGCAATAGCAGTGTTGGAAGCCTATTGGGGGGAAGGGGGAAGGGATATAGCTTATAAGTTGTTTTGGAAATTGTGTTTAACAATGTTGAATATATTCCAATAAAAATCTTTGTTATAATTAAAAAAAAGAAACTTAACACTAATTATGGAGGCCTCCTGGTATGCTTTCCTTGGTTTTCTCTTCTCATTTTTCCAGAGTAAGAAACAAGCAAGCAAAGTTCGACGGTGCACATCTATCCATGATGAGGAAGAGCTCAGCCAAAGCAAGAAAATAAAATTGGACACAAAGCAGGTAATGCAGAGCAGTAAAAAAAAATCCAAGGATCACAAGCAAAAGATTTCCATGCACTTAGAAGTCTTGGTGTGTATGCTTCTCAGAATGTGCAGTAATTCTTCAGGGAATTTCTAGTGTCAGGCATTTTTGCAAGAGTATTCTGAAACACCACCTGTTCTTTTGCGGTGAACTGTTAAAACATATATTATTAAATATTTGTTATATTTTACTTAAAATGTCTTTGCCTGACTCTTTTAATTTAAACAATTCAAGAGGTGCTTTCTAAAAATTAAATACGAAGCAAAGCAACAGCATAAAATGAGCTATGAAGCAGAGGCATTGCAAGATCAGATAAATGATGTCATTAGCACAAAGGAATTGTACATGAACAGCAAATACAATAACAACACAGCTAAAAAGTCAGCTGGTGCACATAAGTCATCCAGGGTCAGTTAAAACCAATAAAATGAAAGCTCGCTAAAGCAACTAAAGGCAAAGTCGATCATTTTACTCCCTACAAATGCTCAGGAAGATAAGAACACTTTCAGCTGGTGTTTACTAAAATTTAGTGAGCTTGGCACCTGGCAAACAGCTGTGGGAAGACAAGGCACCACAACAGAAAAGACTGTGTCTCAGGTAGCCAGCCAGCCACCTTGCCTTAAAGGGGGAGTGAGGGGAAAGCAGAGCAGGTCATCCTAACTAGCAGGCAAAAAATAGATTAAGACTGGTTTTTGAAGGGAGAGAAAATAATGGCTTTAGAAAAACTGAAAATAAATTCACACAATTGTTAATGCACCTTTTCATGCTAAATTGCTTTGAAAAAATGACAGTTCACTCTTTCAGACTTTTTGGAAGAACACTTGAGAGCCCTGTTTATAATTCTAGTGCCTACTGGGAAAGTTAACTATATTTTGCTGTATATAAAGTATACTACTTGAGTAATTTTATTTTTCCCCTTGCTGTTTTAAACCAGCCCTCTGTGGTAGATCGATTAAATTAGTTGAGGAGAAATTACAGGCAAGGGTTTGCCTTTCACTCACCGTTCCTGTCATTTACTGATCAAGGTTATTTATCATGCCCTTTGGCCTATAATGGTTTTCTTTGGTTAGTTCTCTCCCACCCTGCACAGAAGGTATGTGTGTATCAAGTGTTCAGCCAGGTATGGTGTGTGAGGTTGAATAAAGGAATTGCAGTACAGTTCCATTTTCTGAACATGGGTCACTTTATTGGTGTATCTTCCTTCTGGCTCTTCAAAATCAGTAAGCCTCTATTCCTTCTTGTAAACAGCAAGGTAGCAATGGAGAAGACAGGAACAAGTGCTGTCCCATCTGTAATATGACCTTTACATCACCTGTTGTGGCTAACTCCCACTATGTAGGCAAGACCCATGCCAAGAATCTGAAGCTGCATTCTCCTAAAGCAGAAGGTATGATCGTTAAGATGCCGAGACTTGTCTCTTGCAGTACTGTGTTTAAAAACAAACAAAGGAAAACCCCTTGGTTAGAATAGTCTAGGGCTCTTCAAAGTAGCTGTGGTCGTTAAGGGAGTTCGTGATAACTTCAATTGAACAATAGGCATGCTGGTCTCTTGTGCTTCCTCGATGACCCTAGTATTACACAACCTAAGCAAACACAGTAAAGCTTACACCTGAATCTTTTCCTCTCTTTGCTGTCTTTGATCTGTTTGTAAGCTTTTGTCAGCTGCAGTCCTGTTTATGTGCACGGGGACATATGCGTGCATGTATGTTGAGAATGTTAAATATGTACAAAGTAAAAGTCTAAGTGCAAACTTCTTTCCTATTAATAAGTTGTTATTTTGATTCTTCTGGTTTGTCTCCAAAATTCTGTCTCTTGATATTTGGATTAATTTTGCAGCTATCGTTCCTGCTCAGAAACAAGCTGCTAATGCACCTCCCACTACAGTGTCCTATAATGACGAGAACCAAAACACTTCTGACCCAGACAAATTCTGCAGTCTCTGCCATGCCATTTTCAATAACCCACTGATGGCGAAACAGCACTATGTAGGCAAGAAACACAAAAAGCAGGAGACCAAACTTAAGCTAATGGCGCAGTATGGGAGAACCCCTGAGGAACCTGCTGCTTCAACAGGTGAGTGTTTCACAACAAGGCTTCTGTAATAAATAAAGCATATGAGTGTTTGAGGTTTGTAAAGCCACAACTAAATTATGAAGTGTCCTGCATCTAATTTATACTGTTAAAAATGGTGTTCTTTTCTCTTTGTCCACTGCCACCCATCACTGTGTTCATGAAAAAGAATGTGTAGATCTGCAGGGGGTGGAGATACAGGGCAGGAGTTCCTCCCTGTTAACAGAGGAAACCCCTAAAGCGTGTGTGGAAATTCTGGTTTGTGGAAAGACTCTCCTCCCCCCTTCCCTCAGTAATAGATATATAGCTGTGTATGTGCACTTGAAGGAAGCAGCAGTTGAGTCCTGTGTGCAGTTGCAAGACTCAAGAAGCAAAAGGCAGCAAAACAGGAGTAACAATTCAAAGGTCCTTAGCTCCAGATTTATGCCTTACGCGTCAGGCGAGCTTTTTTTCCTGTAAAGACAGTGAATCTAAGCACACCTTGAAATCAAAGGGATATTTCCAAGAAAAGGTGTTTAGATTTAAGAAGTCTTTTTTGTACAAAGAGATCTCTGGCCTGAGGCTGTTGCCTTTAAAAAACTCATGACCAGTGTTCCCTCTAAGCTGAGTTAGTGTCACCTAGCTCACAGTTTTTAGCCTCCCGCTCACACATTTTTGTCTTAGCTCAGGAAGGATTTGTCCAGAGCAAACTAATTTATGCAGTAGCTAAATTGCTTGCTCACAACTTTTAATGCCATGAGCTCAGAAAGTAGAGTTTTTGCTCACAGGTCTCCAGAGATTAGAGGGTTCATTGCTCATGACCCAGTAATCAAGTTAATCTTTAGGAAGCAACTACTCAGTTGCTGTATAGGCTGAGGGTCAGTTCATCCAAAAGCTACTGAAAGGCTCTCCACACAGTAAGGCATAAAGTGTGTACTGTATTCTGTAAGAGAGAGAGCACCAATTTCACAAAGTCCCATGCAGCAGCTATTCCATCTCTCTGCTTCTTACAAACAAGTATACAGTCTTCTGTTACTTTTCTTCATTTTGCATGAAACATTTAAGCACTTATTTTTGTTCCCAGCCAAATGCAGCTGATCCATGTTTAAAGACAACTTTTTGAACAATGCTGCCATTACAATGCCAACAAAATCGACTAATTCCTTTGCTGAGTGTCTACAGGCTTACGTAATCCTAGAAAATATGCTTCAACTCCTTTTTTTTGCATGAATCTCCTACATGGGTAGATGAACCAAGGCAAGTGTGGTGGTGTGTGCCTTGCTGCAGACAAAATTGCCTTCTCAAGGGACCCTGCTTTGCACCTTTTTCTGTGTAGCCGATCATCTTTGTCAAATTCACCAGCAGTATCAACAGTGGATGAGTGAAATATACAAGACTTGCTGGTTGGCTGTCCAGCTACATACATTTTACATTCACATACCTACACACAGTTAAGTGGTATGTGCACTGCCCTATTGCACAGAAAGCATAACCTTTAGAATTTTAAATTTAAAAAGGAGGTGCTAATGAAATGGAGGGAGAGAGGATACCTCTACTCCAGAGGTGTCAAATTCATTTATTACGAGGGCTGGATCTGACATAAAAGTCACTTTGTCAGGCCAGGTTGGGCCATGCGTGCCTTAAAATGTAACACAAGGTACCGGAGATACAAACTTTATAAAGGTGATTTCAAATGCCGAATGGCAATAGCAGGTGAATGACAATAGCAGGCTTGATTGGATTAGGTGTGATATGCAGAAGAGTTGTAGGTGTGGAGCTACCAGCATTGGTAATGTGACAGGAAACCTAGGTCTCAGTTCAGTCCAGGAGGATGCAAAGAATAAATGGACATAAGTCTGACAACCACAACATTCAAAAATCAGTGGGGGAACATTTAACCTTCCAGGACATTCAGTTGCTGACCTAAGAGTAGCAGTTCTCTTACAAAGGAATTTCAGAGGGAAATTAGAAAGAGGGACTGCTGAATTACAACTAATTATGAAGCTCAAGAAGACAATGCATCCTCCTGGACTGAACTGAAACCTAGGTTTCTTCTCTCATTACCAATGCCTGCTCACATTCTAGCTGTATCTGAAGAAGTGAGCAATGATTCATGAAAGCTCATGCCCTGCCACAAATTTTGTTAATGCTACTGGACTCTTGCTCCTTTCCACTAATAAAGACTGTAAACTCTGCTGTTAGGTTTCCCCCACACACACACCACATTTAGTAGACCTGTAGAGGGGAATCTCTCAAGGTGAAATAATGTTTTGATTTCAGACTGGGCAAAATCCATTCAGTGCTAGTGATGATATTAAAGCAAGGGTGGGAGTTAATGTGAAGAAAGGCAGCCAGCGAGATTGGGGGGGAAGGAAGAAAGGTGAACGTTTCTCTCTTTTCTTACAGTACCAGAAACGCCTTCCTTGCAGGATCTGAAACTAGAGAAAATTCATCAGAGTAAATCTCCTTTTGCTAGGTCTCTTTAAGTAAAATAAGCCCTCATCACTATTGATCCAGATCTCTTTACTTTTCAGTACTGTTTTTAAAATGATGTTTCTAAGATTACAATAATAATCTCATTTTTAATTTCTTGCCAAATTGCTACATCTGAAACTTCTTCTAAAACTGTTTCTCACCCCTCACCCCCACATGTTGATGTAGACTAGTTGGGACTCATCTCTTAGGAAACCGTGACCTTAAAAGCACAGCAAGGTTTTCCTCCCACCCACCCCTCAACCTTGTCAATCAGCATATTTCTCTGCTCCCCTTCTTTACTTTCAAGAGTGCATGCAAGTGTAAATGGGGGGGGGGGGAGAATCTTTGGGATTTCTAAAAAAAAACAAACCCAATCCTTCATCGTTGTGTCTTCTGTGCTGGCACACATGGGAGCTGCCTGTAGGCAGGCCTGCCGTGGGAGAACTTTCCAAGAACTTCTATAAAGAGTGTTCACTTCCCCTCCCTTCATGGAGGAGATTAGTGAAACCTTTTTCCCACCCATTTGGTCACGTGATGAGCGGAGGGGGAGGCACCTTTCCCTCAGTCCTTTTTCTGCCGCTGTGAGGAAAGGATGGACCTTGAGCTTCTTCTTCTTACCTCAGCGTTTATTTTCGCTTTAAAAAGTTGATTCTCTTCAGGAGTTCCTGTCCTTACATTAAAATGGCCTTGTTTAAGAAGTGCCAAGCGTGTGGTACGAAAGTGGCTTCAACAGACGACCATTTGAAGTGCCTTCTATGTTTGGGTGAGACCCACAATATAGTTTCTTGTGAGATCTGTAGCATTTTGATGCTCAGGACGAAGCAGGACAGAGCCCTGAGGCTAAAAGCTGCGCTTTGGGAACAAGCGCTTTCAACCCCAGCCACTGCTTCCTCCCCTAATATATAGGGGAAGAGTTCTACTAAGGGCACGAAAACCTCCCATAAGCCGGCATCAAAACCGGCAGGGACGCCCCATACTAGGTCGGCTTCTGCTCAGCCACCTTTGAAACAGGCTAAAACCGACAAGAAACGTCGTTCTAAGTTGCCCTCAATGCCGGTGGTTACGCGGACGCCATCTCCGCCGTTGGCTCCTGCGCAGCAATCGACTGCCGAACATCCGTCCCTCAATGTCGAGGTGACCATGACATCGAACGTCAGATCGACGTCACTACACAAGGCTTCAACATCTAGACGCTCCCGATCCACTCGACGACATAGCCCGGGCTCTCGTCAACGTCGTGTCCCGTCATCCAGTCCGGGGGGATCCGCTCGACGTCGATGTGCCTCACCGACTCCTTCGACATCGAAGGATGACGTCGAGATTCTGAGTGTGACAGATTCCCCTCCATCTGTGAGGTCTCGCTCTTCCAGCTCCAGAGGCTGGGCAGCCCCTCCCTGGGATTGCCCGCCTGCTTGGGAACATATGCCTCTGTGGTTTTTTCCTCCCTGGTATGGCACTTGTTCAGCTTCACTCCATACTCGTCGCAGTGTGAGCCGGGCTTCGAGGCATTCGGTTGCAGAATCCAAGTCGTCTTCGAAACTTCACCAGAAGTCCCCAGAACCGAAGGGTATCTACTCATCATCCGACCCTCTTCAGTTGCAGGAAGAGTCCGCTGACATCTCTGATGCAGAATCTGACTGTACATCGTTGCCTTCCCCAATGGACGCTGTTGGCGATCCTGCTCCTGCGTCACCAACTGAGGACTTACATGTATACTCAAAACAATTACTCCACATGGTCAAGGCTCTGAAGATCGACTATGTCACACCCAAACCTCTGGAGGATGATCCAGTGATGGACATTTTGTATGCGTCCGATACTGGCCCAGTAGTAATTCCCTTGGTGAAGGGTATTAAGGAAATCACCCGTAATGCTTGGGCGCATCTAGCGTCCAGTACTGCTTCTATTAGAAAGATAGAAAATTTATATAAGATCAGAGAGGATAATGCTTATTTTTTGTATCACCATCCCCAACCCAACTCCATAGTCACTGAAGTTATCCCATCCAAGCAAACAGGGGGGGCCCGTTCCTCTCCATTAGATAAGGACGGTAGAAAATTGGATATCTTAGGTCGCAAGATATATTCCTCTGGGGCTTTGACACTGAGAGTGGCTAATTTCAAGGCCATCATGGCCAGGTATCAGGTCCTTTTATGGGACCAGATGGCACCATGCCTTAAAGATCTTCCTGAGGAAAAAAGGGAACATGCCAATTGATACAGGCATTGCCTGGCTAAACTTGAATTGAATGCCGCTAGGCACGCTGTGGATGCAGCAAGCAAGGTTATAGCTTCGGCGGTGGTGTTGCGTAGACACTCGTGGCTCTGCACCTCAGCTTTGCCTTTAGACGTTAGAGCCCGAGTCGAGGATCTGCCCTTTGAGGGTAAATCACTATTCAGTGATCAGACCGATGACGTTCTAGAGAAAATCAGAAAGACAAAGTTTACGGCTAAGTCCTTAGGATTGAGCTCTCAACAACCAACTATTCATAAACCAAGGTATTTTCCTCGGCACTATCAACAGTCGGCCACAGGGAGGGGGTACCATTTCCAATCGAATCCCCCTCAGCCCTTCTGGGGCAACTTCCAGTATTCCTTCATGCCAAGACGCCAGCAGCCTAGACCATGGGGAGGCAACTCCCGTTCCCCGAGGAATGGTTCCGCTAGATCTAGACCTTTGCAATGAAAGGTTCCCCCTTTCTTCAGGGCATGTCTCGTTCCTTTTTACTACCGTTGGTCTGTAATTTGTTCTGATAGTTGGGTTCTGGACATAATAAAGTTCGGTTATGCTTTAGAGTTTAACTACAGACCCCCGGTATTTCATGAGGTTATCACGTCACACATACAAACCTCTGCACTAGCGACTGAGATACAGACTTTGTTACTCAAAGGCGCCCTAGAGACAGTCCCTGCGGGAGAGGGGGATCTTGGTTTTTACTCTAATTACTTTCTCATCGAAAAGAAAGGCCACGGTGGCCTTCGACCGATTTTGGATCTAAGGGAGCTTAACGCCTACCTAAGGGTTAGACGTTTTCGTATGCTTTCCTTGGAGGAGGTATACCGGGCTATTGAACCAGGAGATTGGTTTGCCGTCCTTGACCTCCAAGATGCATATTTTCATATCACCATACGGGAAGATCATAGGCAATATCTCCGCTTTAGATTCCAGGACATAGCCTATCAGTACTGTGTTTTACCATTTGGGTTGGCTACTACCCCCCGGGTATTCACGAAGTGTTTCTCAGCCATTGTGGCTTATCTGAGGCTACAAGGTTGTGCCATTTACGCCTACTTAGATGACCAGCTTTTGATAGCCAGATCCAGACACCGCCTCATGGAACAAATAGCCTTCACAGTTCAAACACTTCAATGGTTGGGCATTGTCATTAATTTTTCAAAATCTAGATTAATTCCATCCCAGAGAGCACTTTTCATAGGTGCCTGTCTGTACTCTTTGGCCCATAAGGCATTCTTACCTCCCAAGAGAGTCAATGCCGTTCACAGGCTAGGAGATCAATTTCTACACTGCAGACACCAAAACGCACGCTCAGTTCAAAAGCTGCTAGGTCTCATGGCTTCTACTACCTTTACAGTGCAGTATGCACGTTTACGCATGCGTCCCTTACAGAACTGGTTCTTGAGAAACTTCACTATGGGTGTACATCCCCATTGGTTACGCTTATCCATCCCTCGCCCAATCCTTTGTTCCCTGGGATGGTGGACAGAAAGATCCAATCTCACACAAGGGTTTCCACTGGCGTACGCTGTCCCTGACATACACGTCTTTACGGACGCATCTCTAGAGGGCTGGCGGGCGCATTATGGCGCTCAACAGGTCAGTGGTCGATGGTCACAATACGAGTCCACTTTACATATCAATATCCTGGAACTCCAAGTGGTAAGGTTCGCTCTCTTCTCTCTTGCAGACTTAACAGCAGGAAAGACGGTGCTTCTGTCTACGGACAATACCAATACCAAATTCTATATCAACAAGCAAGTTGGTACTGGTTCCATAAGACTCTGCAGAGAAGCCTCCGCCCTCTGGGAGTTGGCCATTCGCCACGGGTCACATCTCATAGCAATTCACATTCCTGGTCGTCCTGGTGGATTCACTTAGCAGAACATCTCTTCTAGCACACGAGTGGTCTATTCCACTTCGCTACCTGGAACCTATTTTTCACAATTGGGGTTACCCAGTCATTGACCTTTTCACATCCAGCGTGAACAGCCGTTGCGGCCTATTTTGTGCAAGGGCTCCAAAACGGGGATTGCTTGGGAGATGCCTTTCTTCTGAGATGGTCAGGCGTCCTCTTTTACACTTTCCTGCCCTTTCCGCTCTTACCGAGGGTGTTGGCAAAGATGCGATACAACGGGACCACAGCCATTCTCATAGCACCATTCTGTCCCTGCAGACCGTGGTTCCCGATCCTTCAGTCTCTCGAGGCAGAATGAGACCTCTGCCGTGAGTCTGAGACTTGCTGGTCATAGACCAAACATGCTGCCCTCAGGTCCCACAACTGCACCTAACCGCATGGTTTGTTTCACGGCAACAGACTGTTCCAATCGGGTGGCTGAGATCTTATTAGCTTCTCGAAAACCCTCCACCTGGAAGTCCTACAGGGCCAAGTGGCAGAGGTTCACAATTTGGGCACATGAACGCAAAATAGAATCCGAATCTTGTCCCCTGATGGAAGTGTTGGATTACCTTTTGACTTTAGTAGACGAAGGTCTTTCTGCCTCGTCTATTAAGGTTCATTTTGCCGCCATTTTGGCCTTTCATCTTGGGATTGATTCGAAACCACTTTTTTCTAATGCAATCTCAAAACGTTTTCTGAAGGGGTTGTACAATAAATTTCCCCCAGTCAATCCACCTATTCCACAATGGAGTCTAACAGTAGTCCTGACACATTTGTTCCAACCGCCATTTGAACCATTGGCATTATGTCCTCTCTTGTCATATAAAGTTGCCTTTTTGGTAGCTATTACGTTGGTGCGTAGGGTCGGTGAACTGCGTGCACTGCGGTGCGACCCGCCTTTCCTTAAGTTCCATCTGGACAAGGTGGTCCTGCGTCCTAGTTTGGACTTCCACCCGAAGGTACTCACTACCTTTCATTTATCTCAAAACGTTGTTCTGCCTGTGTTTTTTCCTAATCCCTCCTCCGCACATGAAAGGGATTTGCATGCATTAGATGTTAGGAGGGCTTTGCTGTTTTATTTACACCGTACAGCCTCATTTCGCCGTACGAGTCAATTGTTTGTTGCTTTCTCCGGTCCCAGAAAAGGTCAAGGTGTTAGTCCTCAATCCATTTCTAGATGGGTTACTTCGGCCATTCGCAATTGTTACACATCTGCGAATTTAGACTGCCCCTTTCTGGTCCGTGCTCACTCGACAAGGGTCCAGGCCTCTTCAGCGGCTTTCTCCGCAGCGGTGAGTGTAGACGAGATCTGCAGGGCGGCCACCTGGTCTTCCTCTATGACTTTCATCAAACATTATTTGGTTGACATTGATTCCTGGGGTGATGCTGTGGTGGGTAAAGCAGTGTTGCAGTCAGTGTTCAAATAAACTGTTCTTTGGTTTCGTCCACACCCGCCTCCGCTTTTTTCACTATAGCTCGCTATTCTCCCATGTGAGACTGCACAGAAGACACGATGATGAAAACATAGTTGCGCTTACCTGTAACTGATGTTCATCAAGTGTCTTCTGTGCTGGCACACATCCCTCCCTCCTTCCCTGCTGTGGACAACTATAGCTTTCCCATGGCGGAAGGTTAGGACTGAGGGAAAGTTGCCTCCGCCTCCCCTCATCACGTGACCAAATGGGCGGGAAAAAGGCTTCACTAATCTCCTCCATGAGGGGAGGGGGAGTGAATACTCTTTATAGAAGCTCTTGGAAAGTTCTCCCGCGGCAGGCCTGCCTACAGGCAGCTCCCATGTGTGCCAGCACAGAAGACACTCGATGAACATCAGTTACAAGTAAGTGCAACCATGTTCCCCCCCCCCCCCAGTGTAAGTCTGCAAAAGATTCTCATTGCTCTTTAGAATGCAGCCAAACTTTGCCATCATTTGGACTGGCTCACTGCTCCCTGTTCTATTACTCAGAGAGCAAGAAAGAGCTACTCTGGAAAACGTGGTTGCTCTTGTATCAAGTCTTCCTCTGCTAAAGTCCCCTACAGTTCAGAAAGAATTCAGTCACTACAGATTTATTACATAATTGTCATGATGATAAAACATAGCTTTTAAAGAGTACATACATAGGCAATGGGGCAGCTGTGTTATTTATCACTGGTAATGTCACAAACACTGGCCTATAGCTACCTCAGACACACATCCACAAAGCTTTCAGGACTGTATATTGAACATGTTAATGGGGGGAATGAAATGTGACTTTGGTGCAACAGAAGATAGAATGCATCACATAAGCAAAAGCTTCAGAAGGTTGCAAATACTTCTTGAAAATTCTAATTGAAAACACTTGTGTATTTGGGCAGGGGGAGTATTTTTACAGAATATATTATTAATAATACTTCTCAAATGGAAGCAGGATTGCTTTGTAAAGGTAAAGATAGAAATAATAAGTTCAGGCACCCAAGCTATGAAAATGAAGGTAGCTATTCCTCATAAAGCAGGTATGGCATAGTGATTAGAGGAGTCATACTAGGATTGTGAAGGACCAAGTTTGAATTCCCACTTTGGCATTAAAGTTGGCTGGGTGAACTTGGGCCAAGTCCCTCTCTCTCAGCCTAACTTACCTCACAGGGTTGGAGATATGCCCTCAAAAAGTGTTTGCAGGGCTGGAAGGAATTATTGTGGTTGGGGAATAAGGGGGGGACAGACACACAGACAGTTTTAAAACCCAGGCAGCCTTCTTTAACTTCCACAAAATATGGAGTGTGTTTGCGTGCAGGGCCGGCTCGCCCACTAGGCGAGCTAGGCGCTCGCCTAGGGCGCCGGCCCTACAGGGGCGCCAAAATGCCCCCCCCCCCGTGAAAAGCCCCCTTCCCACCCAGCGCCGGCAGCCCCGGCTTTCCTGGGCACCTCACAGCTGCGAGGCACCCAGAGAAGAGGGCACCGCCGCTGGGAGGGAAGGGGCGGGTGTTCTAAGCCCGCCCCTTCCCCGGCTCTCCTGGGCACCTCGCAGCTGCGAGTCACCCAGGACAAGGGCGCTGAGCCATCTCCAGGCCCCACCGGGAGGTTGGCATCCCTGGTGGGGTGGGCGTCCCAGGCTGTCCTGCCTAGGGTGCCTAGACACCTGGGGCCGGCCCTGTTTGCGTGTGTGTCTGAGTCCACACTTCCTCTCCTGCAAACTTTTTAAAAGCAGCCAATGAGAATGCAAGCTGCTATGGGAGTGTTAGAATGCTCTTGCAAAAAGGCAGGGAGCCTTTCCAGCATGTTTACTGAAATGGCTGCTCAGAGACAAGGTGTCTTCTGGCAAGACAAGGAAGTGGAGGGGATGTTGGACATCCTGCTAGAAGGCTCCATGGTGATGAGAAGCATCCACTTGGAGACCTTGTCCCTCTTCACAAGGGTGTCCATAGCCCTGGAAGCCCAAGGATATTTCAGAACAGTGCAGCAATGCCACTCAAAATTTAAGCGGTGCAAGGCATCTTTCTACAGTGCTTTGAAAACATGGCTGGGGTTCCCTCCTACTTGACAGATTGGGGTGGCTGTAGGAACAGGCAGACTGACCAGGTTGGGAAGAGTGCAGACATGCCTGTGAGTATAGAACTCCTAGTAGTTTAATACAACCCCCTACATAGCCCTCCAAACATAGCCCTCCAATAAAGGTTCCCTTGCTTGAAAGCCAGTCGAATCCGACTCTAGGGTTGCGGTGCTCATCTCCGTTTCGAAGCCGAAGAGCCAGCGCTGTCCGAAGACGTTTCCGTGGTCATGTGGCCGGCATGACTAAACACCAAGGTGCACGGAACACTGTTACCTTCCCACCGAAGTGGTACCTATTTATCTACTTGCAATTTCTTGCTTTCGAACTGCTAGGTTGGCAGGAGCTGGAACTAGAGATGGGAGCTCACCCCGTCATGCGGCCACTCTCGGGTCTTGAACTGCTGAACTACTGACCTTCCACAGCCTGCAGTTCAGTGTCTTAACCACTTGAGCCACCGCAGCTCCTCCAATACTATTGCTTTATTTGCTTTTAAGGAAACCCTGCATCAGACACTCTGCAGCTGAGTAAGATCCCCTGCAACCTCCCCCCATCACTTTGCATCTGGGCATAGAATCAAAATTTTGACTTTTGGCATGTACTGTTTCTTAGTATATATGCATGCAAGATTTGCAGGGATTCATCTAACATAATTCATTAGCCTACAAGGAAGTTTTTTGCCCATTATTTTACCAACCATGAGCTTGCATTGGGAAAAGGAGACAAGAGTGTATATGTTTCCTTCCATAGGTTGCAAGGCTGCTGTAAGGGAGGGGGAGACTGAATATCCCAAAAAGCTTGTTTCCATATAGGCTTGCCAGCTCCTCCATGAACACAGGCAGGGGGTGAGGGAGATAGAAGAGTTCCAACATCCAGGCAGAGAAACTTCTGGAGATTTTGGGATGGGGCCTTGGAAAGACAGGGACCTCAGTGGGGTACAATGCCACAGAGGCCACCCTCCAAAGCATCCATCTTCTCCAGTGGAACTGATCTCTGAGCTGCAATTCCAGGAGACCCCCAGGTCCCACCTGGAGGCTGGCATCCCTATCTGGTGCCCTATTATCTTTATAGGCAGTCTGTATTTTGGCAGTCATGCATTTTATGTGCTACTGGTTCCTCCTCAAGGGATTAAACCAGACCTACCCACCCACTCAAAAGACAGAAAAAATATATTTTACATTACCTGATTATTCCAGTTAGCAATGATAACTATATCACTCTAGAAGCTGATTTTTTTTTATTTTTTTTTTTGGGGGGGGGAATCAACACTGTCCCAATTTACTGTGCCTAAATCTTCTGGGACCAAGTCATTTGGTCACTACAATTGCTACAAAAATATTCTCACACTTACCTTAAGGAATATTTAATAGGGCATTTCAAGCTGTGACTGTACTTATAAAGTCTTTGTAATCTCTTGCAGCAGCCCTTCAAGCAAAATGCCCTGCCAGGCAAGCACCTCAGCTGGAAGAGGAAGAGGTGCCTCAGGAGGAGAGACCAGTAGCTGTGGAGCCCCCTCATGCAGAAGAGATGCCTTTGGCTGAAGGTATGTGACTGTTTATTAGGTTGGTGAATGGGACAGCTAGGGAAAATAATAGTGGTCAATAGCCAGCCTCCATTCACTCACCTTAAGTGTTCCTCCATGCAGCCAGCCCCAAGAGCTGCCACAAGTGGTAAGCATCCAGCTGCAGGCAGGTTTTGTAGGGAGGGGACATGGCTTGCTGGGAAAGCCTCTGCAAGGCATGCAGAAGGTTCCAGGTTCAGTCTTTGCTATGCCTATGTAAAAGGTCAGGTGGCAAGTGATGTTAAAGAACCCATACCTGTGAACCAGGAGAGCTTTCAGTCTGAGAGAATGACTGTGATTTTGATGCACCAAGGCAGCTTCCTGTGTTCATGTCCTTACTGATTACCATTTTTTTCTGGCAGGGGATGAAAGGCAAATAGAGAGCCCTACCTCATTCAGACAGGTGACAGATTCCCTCGAGTCCATGAGAGGTCAAATAATGAAAACCTGTAAGTTAAACATGCATTGTTCTTTATAGAGGGTACTGTAGATGGAGACTCATAATGTCCAGCAACAAACACTTAACAAATCTTTCTTTTCCTTAACAGTGGAGGCCTTTGATGTCCGGTTGAAAGCTCTTGAAGACAAAATGGTTAGCGTTAATGAACGACTGGAGAGACTGGAGGGGGGAGGTCAAAACCAATAATCACTAAATATATAAATAGTTTTGTACAGTTAAATTTATGCCTCTGTTCTTTTTAAAGGTTGTCAATAAAGAATTCCAACCAGTGTTGCTTTGTGACTGACATTAGAGAAATATTCCTCAAGACGTGTGGATTTCAGCTGTACAAAAACAGCTCTTGCACCTTTCCAGCGAATTTCTCATAAGACTTCCTCCAGTCATAGTCTACTTATATCAGTAGACTTTGATTGGTGAAACTCTTAATGGTTTTTTGTCAAGAAATTGGACCTTTAGTTCAATTTCTTGTTCATTCATTAAACACCAGGCCTCATATTAATCTCTAGGCCTGCAAATAGGTTGAAAAGACCAAATGGAAAATAACTGGCTGTTGGTACAGAAGGATTGGCAAATCGACCTTGTGACCTTTGGATAACAATTCAGGTAGAGAGACAAACCATTTGTTTACAAGGACAGGACAGTGGCACCATTGCATCTTGGTGTAGAGCCAGTTTGGTGTAGTGGGTAAGCGTGCGGACTCTAATCTGGGAGAATCGGATTTGATTCCCCACTCTTCTACTTGCACCTACTGGATGACCTTGGGCAAGCAGTAGTTCTGACACAGCTGTTCTTGAAAAAGAGCAGTTTCTGTCAGAGCTCTCTCAGCCCCACCTACCTCACAGGGTGTCTGTTGTGGGGAGGGGAAGGGAAAGGAGTTTGCAAGCCGGTCTGAGACTCCTTCAGGTAGTGAAGGGCGGGGTATAAATCCAATCTCTTTTTCCTTCACTATACAAGGGGTGGGTTACATTGCACATAACCCCTCCATCCCATCATAAAGTGACCCACTTCTGATCTAGCTGTTGTAATAGGTTCATGTCAACAAGACTTCAATGGTATGATTTTTGATTGGGCTAATGGGCCCTAGCCCACTTAGATCTCAGGCCTTTAAAAAGTTGGCATTTCTGTTTTTTGTTCATAACTAGCCACAGCTATCATGAGGCAGGATGAGCTAACCTCAGAATGAACCAGGTTCTTGCCTAGCAAGATGCTCTCTGGACAGAGAGATATGGATTGCTGCCTGACTTCAACCCAGAAGGGTAACTATGAATTAATGATCTAATATGTAGCTAGTATATTAACTGTAGTTTTTTGTTGTAGTTCTCACTGCTAATGTTCTTTCAAAATATTCTTGCACATTTTAATAAATATCCTCTGATCATACTTGGTGTGTTTTGTGCTCCAGGTGCCTCAGTCCTATTCCAGTACTTTTAAGAGTCCACCTACCATGTTAATTGTCATGGGTACTCATTCTGCAAGTGTCCTACCTTGCAGGGTTGACTTTCTTAATCCCAGTAAGGTTTGAAGCTTGCCCCTTAGCTTCTGACTGTGTGGGTAGTCAATGGGGCTGGTGGCAGATACCAGAACTGGTGAGTGTGTGGACACCCCTGCTGGCCTGTAAAAAAAAATCCCTTGGGTTGGGGATTCTTGACTGTTTTCTGTGCTGGAATTGATTATTGTGGCATACTATCACCAGTGATATTTATTTCAGCAAACAATAATGTAGTGTGCAATCTTCCAAAATGCAAAATTTATAAAACCTTATAGAGAACATAATGATTGAATTATACAATGTAATTTTAGGAGGGAAAGTAAACTGAAACAGGGAAGCAGGAAAATAACAATGAGAGGAGCACTAACATTTGGAAAATATGCAACCAGTTTAAACAGCAGTGATCAGATTAGGGTGAATATCTCTTCCCCAGGGCACCCTGTATTTCTCCTCTTCTGTTTTGCTCTTCCAAGGTTACAGGGTGCTGAAGTGGCAGGACTACAGTCCTGCTGACTAACACGAGCACTTGCATGCTCTACCACTATGTTGCGGAGGGTTCTGCAGCTCCTTCTCTAAGAGGTCAGTAGCTGTAATAGGGTTAGACTGCATTTCTCCATGACCTCATGATGTTGCCTCATGACTTGTTGAATCTCCTTGTCCTGTCTGTTTGCCTCCGTATGATCAGCATGATGCCTCTCAGACTGGTCCATCATCTTCTGGACCACGACATACAGTCCATAAACCCATTTATATGTGGCTCTAGTGAGCAGCCCAGGATCTTGCGCAATAGCATACCATTCCTCAGAAGGCAGGTTGGAGTGATTTGAAGGTCCAGGCACCTCCAGGAATATTTGGCACTGATGGGAAATAAGAAATAACATCACAGTAAAGAATCCTATGTGTAAATGTCCCTGGCAAACACCTCACTGTTCTGAAACAAACTACCAAGGATGTACATGGTACCTCTGTAGAAAATTATCATTGTACAGTATGCAGTGGGCACATTATTCTCCAACGAAGTCAATTGGGAATAGATCTAAGATTTTTTTTAGATTTCTTGCTAAGCTAACATATAAGATACAATTACAGTGCTATCACTAAATTGTGCAATGTGTGATGCTGAGGCAAAGTAACCAACATCCCTTTTGTCACCTTGTGTGAGTGTGGTTACCATACTGCAGTAGAAATTTGACTGTAGGCTGAATTCAAGATGACACTTATACTCACAAATGAACTCTTCCACCACTGTTGCATCTGTGTCATCAGCCTTTTTCCAAATGTGCCTAGTGATCATCTGTGCAAGTCACAAAATGCAAGTGATTAAACAACCTGGGTAAATTCTGAACACATCAGTTATACACCAGTGATAGTTCAACAGATAGAGGCTTAGTCCCAAAATAGCATGCAAAGCATTATAAGGTGGTTCTCCATGTCCATTTTAAGAGTGCCAAAATGAATAAAAAAATAAGGAAGCAAGTAAGTAAATACATAGTCCTATGAAGATAGATCCAGATGGGTAGCTGTGTTGGTCTGAAGCACCAGAACAAAGTTTGAATCCAGTGGCACCTTTAATTCTGGGTATAAGCTTTGCATGCATACAGAAGCTTATACACAGAATTAAACTTTTTTTGGTCTTAAAGGTGCCACTGAACTCAAACTTTGTTCTGTATAGTTCTATGACATGCTTCCTGTCTGGAGTCTCACTTGCAGCCTTGTTTATCTGTTTGCATAGTTAAATCAGAATAATAAAGATTTATTTGATGGTACAGACAGGCAGTGAACAAAACAAAAACTAGCATTTTACTACTGCACGTTTAAAGTTTAAGGGCCAAACCACAGCACTGCAAAGTAGGCAATACACATAATACAAGACTATGTAAACTTAAACATGCTCACTAGACTGCACCCTTCAGTAAGGCAGGAAACAGTAGCACATTCATGTAACCCCACACCCACCACGTTAAACTAAAGAAACTGCTTTATTCCTACCCCTCTCCATCATGACAATCTGTGGAACATCCACTGACACAGAATATGCTATGCAACAAATGTCAAAGTGCTAACAATGCAGCACCTGTGGTTTAATAAGCTGTCAGAAAGAGGCAAACAGCCAACCTTTCAGAATGCTACCACCGCATGCACGACTTACCAAGAACATTTGGGCTGACGTTATCCAAGTTCACTCTTGGAGCCTCATCACACATGAAAACAACTCACTATGAGCAGAAGAAGCTGGCTCATCATCTAGGAAGGTGATGCTGCATGCATCCCGGGGAGAACGGTATAAACTACACACATTTTTATCCGATCCTTCCACGAAGCTCAGATTGGTGTCTGTGGTGCCCCCCATTTTATCTTCACAACAACCGTGTGATGTTTTCTTGGAGAGTGGTGGTGCCAAGGTCACCCAAGCAAGCTTTGGGGGCAGAGTGGAGATTTGAATGTGCATCTATTACTCTACAGCCTTTCTAACATGTGTCCTGAGAATTCTGTTATAAAATTAGGTTTGGGGAGGGCAATTGTAGCTAACTGTTAAAAATATTTTCTTTTCCTGAGTTCAAAGTGGTTTAATTTCAACAGGCCATCCTATTTCATTGTTTATTGTGTCCCATCCTTTTGATTATATTAACTTTGCATAATCCGTTTTGATTCCCAGTGAGAAAATGGGACTATAAATAACATGAATAAATAATTAACTTGTACAACCGCCTCTAATTTTCCATGGATATGAGATGTTGCATCTCTCATTTTTATCATGCTTTTCCACTTTGGAGCTCAGGGTGGCTGCTTATGTCCTCCTTCTTCTTCCTTCCCCGTCTTTCAAATCACCTTCACAATAACCCTGTGAAGTAGATTCAAGTGAGTAGCCCTGTTGGTCGGAATCAACAGAACAAAATTTGAGTCCAGTGGTACCTTTAAGATCAACAAAGTTTAATTAAAGCTTTCATTATACCTAGAATTAAACTTTGTTAGTCTTAAAGGTACCACTGGACTCAAACTTTGTCCTGTGAAGCAGTGTTCCCTCTAAGATGAGTTAGTGTGAGCTAGCTCACAGTTCTTTAGCTTCCAGCTTACACATTTTTGTTTTAGCTCAGGAAGGATGGCTCCAGAGCGAATTAATTTATGCAGTGGCCAAATCGCTTACTCAGAACGCCAATAGGTAACAAAGTGGATTATTTCTCACAATACTCCACAACTTAGAGAGCATCGCTGTGGAGTAGGTTAGGTTCAGAAAACGTGACAGATCCAGGTCGCCCAGTAAGCTCCATGTATGAATGGGAATCTGAACTGGGTCCCTTCGGTCCTACTCGGACACAGGGTTTGGAAAGCTGCTGTTGCAGTGTACAGGAGATGGGAACTAAACGAGGAATTACTGGCATAGTGAATTAATGGGGGGGGGGGGGGAGCGTAAAGAAGTGAGCTCTGTCTCGGAGTAAGTGGTAGTTATGATGAGGGTGCCGCTCGATTAATAACAGGATACAATTGCCGGGCACGTTAATAAAGTACCTGTTTAAAAATTCTGAAGGGAGCCCTCATTTAAACGCCTTCGAGGAGACTTAGACGTCCCGTGAACTATTCCCTGTCCCCACACCCTCGCTTGCCCGTATAAAAAATGGCTATTTGGGAGGCTCGAGATGGGTCATATGACTCCTTTTCAAACCCGCATCTCGCGGGAGTGCAAAGGATTAGCCCTCCGTCCCGAGCTTTCCTATTCCCGCGGTTTACGAGGGAGACTCTCGCGATACGCGCCTTTGAAGCCAGCACTTCTCGCGATATCTCGAAGCTCTGGGAGAAAGCGGGTACCTCGGGGGCGGCGACGCTGGGACAAAATGGCGGAGGAACCGGGTAGCAACGGGGACGCTTTAGCTTTGCCAGTGGGAAAGGAGGCAGGTGAGGCTGAGTCGCCTTCGTAGTCTCGCGGGGCAAGGTGCTTGTCCTCCTGTGGTTACTTGCCGCCGGCTCCCTTTAGTGGGCGCACCTGGAGTGTAAGGGGCCTGCTGGTCCCTCCCCTCTTTTCACGTGCGGTTGTTGGGACTGTCCGTCGTTCCCGCCCACCTGCCTCTTTCTCCCCACGGCTCTGGTTCCGGAGCCCTAGGATGGGGACTGGCTCTTCTCCCGGCCACTTCACCAACGTTGCACCCGATCCTTTGATTCGTCTCGCTTCCTCCGTTCCCTGTCCGAGTGAGATCCTTGGGAGAAAGGTTTTAAGACGAGATCTGGCCGCTCCTTAATCGTCGCTGACCACGTCTTATCGGTGTGATGAATTGACCTTTCCCGTTTTTCGTCACGCGATAGCTTAGGGTCCGTGGTTAATGGCACAGCTGAAGGAAAGAGGCTGCCCCGTGTCGAGATTCCTTTTCACGTCTGAGCGGGATGGGGCAGGGTTTCCATCCCGTTTCACGTGGCGTTTCTTTTAATTTTTTTACTCTGTTATAAAAGCGTTTTTCCTCGTTGCTCAAAACAGTGTACAGTAAAACAAGCAAATTCTAGCTTCCCTCTCTCGACCCATTCCCAGCGCGAGAACTCGTTGCTGTATGAGGGTTTTAGCTCTTCCTCCCCGGTCGAAAGGCGTTTAATGTCCTGAAGGCCGAGCAAAAGGTGCTGCCCTGCCTGTGCTGGCAGATCGGCGCTTGGGTGTGGATGTTGGCCACAGCTGGTTTGCACCTCCAAAGAATGTTCCTCTTAAAAAGAAAACGAAAACAGGCGATGGGGTGGCCAGGTTTTAGTGCCTTGCCCTCTCCCCCTTCCATTATCGTTCTGATGCTGATCAAAGTGCAGTTGTCACTCAGCACTTGGGGAATGAAACTGGTAACTTGTATGTTGCATAAAAGCCTTAGCTCTGAGAACTGGCCTATCCTGGTGGACTTTCCCTGTAATACTTGTCTACATCTGAGAGTGTATTTTCTGATCATAACAACTACAACATTATATTGTCAAATATTGCTTAATTTTCAAGAATTCAGGAGTTGGAATAAGAATGGAATGAGACAGGAGAGAATGGCAAAAGAATGACATCTAACCTGGGTTAAATGAACACAGGAGGTGGTGGTGGCTACAAGCATGGACAGCTTCAAGAGGGAATTAGATACGTATATGGAGCAGAATTCCATCAGTGGCTATTAACCACAAGGTATAGATAAGAACTCTCGGCCTGGGGCAAGTGATGCTCTGTGTTCTTGGTGCTTGGGAGGGCGCAACAGTGGGAGACCTTCTAGTGTCCCAGCTCCCCTGCTGGACCTCCTGATGGCACCTGGTACTTTTGGCCACTATGTGACAGAGTGTTGGACTAGATGGGCCACTGGCCTGATCCAACTTTGGCTTCTCTTATGTTCTTATGATGTTGGTGCGTGGTGAAAATAAGGAAGGAAAAGTAAGAGATCCCATTGGAAGTAGGAGAGGTAGCAAGTAATTAGGCTGAGGAAGAGGCAAGACAAACTAGAGCTGCTTTATTTCCTGCTGCATAAGGAAATGTAAAGGGGCAGTGCTAAGTTTTGTGTTCCAGTGCTATTGCTGTTGTTATGAACCCAATACTGTTAGAGTTGAATGATAATTCCTCTCTTGTCAGTGTGCCTCTACCATTCAGCACATATGCTGGTGCTTATAATTCATGCAGGATACTAAAACTGAATAGAGGTATGGCACTTAGAGACTATGGTTTTATGCTTGCTCATAGGCAACTTCATTGGACTGTTAAGTTTTTGTGAGCCCATTGTTTTAAAAAAAAGTGTATAAGCAATGCTCTGCATAGCGGAGTAAAAGGGCATCCTAGCTTATTAAGGCTATTTTAATGCAGTGTTCTGTTCTTGGATGGCATTCTTGCTATTCACCATTTTTCTTCACTATAGGAAATATTTAACATGGGCAGCTCATTTGACATCCTAAGGAAACATGACTTTTTATAGTGTTCTTAAACTCCTTTTTTAAAAACAAAACCTTCTGTTTTGTTGCTACCTCATTCAGCCATATGACCCTTTGGAAAGAGATGTAGTGAATGCAGTCACATTTGAGGCATGCTACTTATTATGCAGTTGTATATGTGGTCAGTATACAGAAAATAACCTGTGTTATTTGTAGTAAAATCCATCTCAAGAGATGTAGCATCTTCAATAAATTCCTTTTTGTGATGACTTGAAAATGCTTCCAGTACAGTTCCATTTAACTGTTTGAAGACCGTACCTCTTAGAGAAATTTGTAGTAATTATGACAGATCTCAGGCCCATTCATACTATCTCTACAGTTTTCTGGAGGCAGTAATAACAGAGGTAGGTGGTGGCCCACTGCAAGTACAGTATTGCCCAGTTTTATCATTTGCTCATCTACATTGTAACATGAAGAAAATCAGTGATGAAAACAGCCATTTAGAGGACAATATTGGCCTAGATTGCAGATTGGAGAAGGAAGAGCTAAGCCAGGGGTGGCCAAACTGTGGCTCGAGAGCCACATGCGGCTCTTTCACATGTATTGTGTGGCTCCCAGCAGGACAGCTTGGGAAGCAAAAGGAAGGCATGCCTCCACAATTGGTCTTCCCTTCCCCAGCCAGTGTTCTCTTCCCTGGGTAGGCTTGAGGTGTGTCGGGGGGGGGAGCAGAGAAAGAAAGCAACTTTAACTTTAAATGTGTTCTCAAAGCCCCCCAATTTACTTATTATTGGATAAATAAATATCATTATCAATATCTGTTTTTACCCCTTTTGTTTTTCTTTTTGGCAGTCTTATTTAATGTTAATAAAAAGCAAATTTGCATATTTTTCAATAAAAACTTGTGTGTAATATTTGTTCATGTCTTGTGGCTCTCAGATATCTGACATTTATTCTGTGTGGGCTCTTAACGCTAAGCACGTTTGGCCACCCCTGAGCTAAGTTTTTATTAAATGGAAGTAACTTCTGCTGAATTTAGTTGGAAAGTGCATCCTAAATACTCTGGTATAAGCAATATTAACATATCTTCAGTAGTATTCCGAATACATGCATGTTTTGGAAATTCCTCAAGTTAAAGAGAAAGATGATGGTGTGGAAGGGCAATTTCTAGTGGACATATTGATCAGTTGTAAAGATACCTGCAAACTGCACTGGGAAGTACATGAGTCAAAGTACAAAGCTTCATATTTGCTACCATGCAAGTGTTGTATGGTTGATACAATAAATTGATATAGTTCAAAGGGGCAGTGGGACAATCAATGATTTTTGGTGATTTTTTATTTAGAGTTCCTTTTTCAGATTCTGTAAATCACAGTGTATGATTTTAACAATTGTAAATATTCATACTGGGTCTTTTAAAAAGTTGCAGCTGTAACTTTTAAAAATAACCTGTTTTAAAATGTAATCTGAATAAGAAAGGCTGCTGCTTTGTAGAGAAAGAGCTAGAAGTCAGACAGCACAGTAGATCATATATAGTCATATAGCACAGTAGATCATGTGTTTATATTATGGCTTATCACTGAGAGCTAGAGACTATATCATGTATTGATTTCTCTGGTTGTCCTCTTTTACCTCTAAAAGTATTGAGGCAATTGTGCAGTTCAAATAATTCTTTCCAGAAATATTTATAGGTCTCCACTAGTGCACAGCATGGATATTTTCCATCCATCTCATGGAAGACAAGGATCTGACCAGTTCCTATCACTAGTGTTTACTATTTGTTAATTTTACAGAGGGATAGAGCAGTTCTATGGCAAAGGAGAAGGAGCAGATTAAAGAAGGAGGAACACTAGAAACAGAATAAGTACCTGTTAGTGTTCACTGCGGTCGAAAGTCATGGACAAGCAAACTTTGGAAATCCATGTCTGAAGAAAAATTTCTTGCCCCCTTGCTTCTAGCCTCCTAGAGAAACCCACCAAAATTGTTAGTTATTCTGTTGAGGCTGTTTGTTGATGGCTAAATTGATTCCCTTGTGAGTTCTTCTGGCATTATGATCCTTCTGTTGAAATTAGTGCTGTTGAATGATGTTTATTTATTTTAAATTTTTAACCTTTTCTAGTGAGTTACCTGTGGAGTCTTGTGTTTCTTTAAACAGTAAGAATTGGATCCATGGCACCACCATTTTGAAGCATATGCGGAAGCAGATTTTTTCTGCCTCCTCACTGCAGCCTCCAATGATTGCTGAAGAGGCACTGCCAGGACTTGGAGGACCCCTGTGAGTAAAAGCCACAAATCATAAGAGTCTGCAGCGAGGAGGGAAAAGCAGGCAGAATCCCCCCCCCCCCAGTGCTGCTTGTGGATCTGGCAAGGTAGGATTGATTCCCCCCACTTCCCCCTCCAGCTGGTGTGTGTGGCTTTTATACATGTGGACTCCCAACCCCCCAGCGTCACAACTGTTACTAAGCTCTCCCTTAATCCCCGTGTCCATCTGCAAGTATGATGTGCCAACTCTGCCTGCCACAGGTTATCCATCTCTGACTTTCTGGCATGCTACTGGTAATAACAGAATACTTGTAAATCTAGGTCCTTCTTTAAAAAGTGGGCTCTTCATTTCTATTAGGGTGGACCTATGTTCTTTGATAGAATGATTGGTTGGACATAAGATACAGAAGTTTGAGAGTCTCTGTTTGAGGCTTTGTCAAGGTTGGATGAAATCATCCTTGTCCTTTATAGGTCAGTAGCAGAGTATCTTGGGAGTCAAACAAAAAAACCAAATTTATTACAGTCCAAGACCAGCAAGTATGCTTCAGAAAGATAAAATGTATAAAACAATGTAATACATTAGAAAGTTTCACAGTCATCAAAGAATTTCCCGTGTTAAAATACAGAGTCATAACTCTCATAAATAACAAAATTGGAGCGATCCCTCTATATGCAAGTTATTGGTTAGAGATCGCCTACTCTTAAATGCCAGCCATCGATATTTAGCAACCTTGTATGTTATGTCCTGATTCTTGTCAGAAAGCATTTTGGAAAGAAGTATAGCTCTATGTCTCCCTGGGTAAACTAGAAGTATGGGCATTATGTAAACTTCACATATCTGATTATACATCTTACAGTCAAAGATGACATGTTAAGTCAGGTTTGTATCTGTTTCATTATTTTGCATCGTGACTTGTTTGCCTTAGGTAGACAGCAGAAGGACAGAAGGCAAGTGATGGCATTTACTTGAATAAATTAATGAGTCTCTGATGATATGGCAGATGAAGTTAGGCTTTGTGATAGTGTTGCATAAGACAATATGGGGACAGAGTGATACCTGAATTTGTTGCACAGCCTGATTCCAAATCTTCTTGATAGCAGGTGAGTGACCTGTTCTTTCTGACAGACTACCATTCAAGAGAGGTATAATTGTCTGTGATCGGCTGTACATGACCGAGGACACATTGGAGTGGTGGACCTGTAAATAAGTGGTGTTCTGTCCCTTTCTGCCTTTGGGGCCCATCCTGTAGAAGGCTTCTCTTGAATATCTGTCTGACATTGTCAGCCTTTTTCTTTACTTTATTGATGGGTATTTCTAGCTGTGTTCTCTCTGATGGGCTTTTTCCACCAATTACCAATGTTGTTAGTGATTGTTCTGCGTTGTATGTGGGTGTGTTTTGCACAACTTGATGTTACTTATCACAGCATAAACATAATTCAAATGAGATTCTTTCTGACTTGCCTAATGGTAGTATTTGAAATGGCATTTGTCTTGTCAATATAGTGATTTTCTGGAGTTTGTAACATTAATGCACAGAATGTGCTTTGAAGACAATTACAGATCAGTTGCAGCTGAGATTTTCTGCCCACACAGTGGTATTTTCCAGCTTGCTAATCACTGCGTAAATAGCAGCATCTTGTTTGTGAGATTATTAGCTTACTCTATATGCCCTGACCTGGATAGCCCATGCTAGCCTGATCTCATCATATCTCAGAAGCTAACCAGGGGTCGGCCTTGGTCAGTATATTTGGATGGGAGACCACTGCATGCTGAATGAACGACTGATCAAAAAATGACCCTTCTTTTTTAAAACTATGAGTTGGGTCCACATTTAATTTCACTCCTCTGGGCATTTCTGTCAGTGGAAGAGAACTTTCCTACCCTTCCACCCACTGTAGCCCACTGATCTCCTCAAAATGCTGTTGGGGGGGGCAGCAGGGCACCCTCATGAATAGCATCAGTGGTAAATCAGAGGTCTGCAGCAGGAATTGGTGAGAAATTGCTCCATTTTCCATTTGTGGACAATTTATTATTGGTATTATTATTGTTGCTGCTACTACTATTTCAATTTCTGAATTGCCCTATCCCTGAGTACACAGAGCTCTGGGCAATTTATAACAGGTTAAAAACATACAAATACAATTTAAAATTAACAGATCAATTAATCCTAATTTAGTCTGGATCCAGCCCTATGTGAGGTGCTAGATATTGTCCATTTGGGACCTAGAGAAGTGCCTGACATCCTGTGCATGCATCTGTTGCTAATAGAATTGAGTATTCAGTTGAAGGTTAATGAAAGCATTGGCATTGTGTTTAAAATGGACATGGATCAATTCTAGGAAGAAATGCTGAACCTTTCTGTGTTGAACTAATTATGCTATTTATAAAGTTGATCATTAATTGAAACTGCTTGTCTACAAAGGACTCCTCTGAGTAGGGATGGGCATGAACTAGGAAAATGGAGGTTCCTTCCCATTCAGTTAGTGAGGTTCAGGGGAAAATCTGAGGTCTTCCCTTCCTTCCTTCCTTCCTTCCTTCCTTCCTTCCTTCCTTCCTTCCTTCCTTCCTTCCTTCCTTCCTTCCTTCCTTCCTTCCTTCCTTCCTTCCTTCCTTCCTTCCTTCCTTCCTTTCTGCTGGGGGCAGTGCCCTGAGGCCAGCAGAATGGAAGGAGCTGAGGAGATCTTGCAAAAGCCATTTAAAGGGAAGATCTTGCAAAAGCCATTTAAAGGGATGCAAGCCATTTCAGTGATCCCATTCGCTCTCACCCTGCTTCCCACCATGAACCTCACTGTGATGGACTACCTTTAAAATGCTGTTTTCCTAATGCAGCAAAATTAGAGAAAGGAGCTGAATAGTTAACTCTGTTCTAGAATGTTGAGCTTGGGTGACAGGATGCTCTTTTTCTTTGATTGGCCAGCACCAGTTGTGTGCTGAGGGGAGAGAGAATTCATTTTGAGTTCAGTGGCAGCTACTGTTGAGTAAAGTAAAAGTTCACCTACAGGAGTGGATGTCTAAAGAGTATGACCAAAAGTTGGAAATACAGGTTCACTTTTTGAATAAAGGGAGAGACTCCTTGTCTTGGCTGTGGTAAGCATAACCTGAGAAAGAATTCCATCTAAGAATTCAGAGTCTAGTGTCAGCTAAAGCTGAAGTATGTTTTCACACAGACGCCAGGAACTGGGGTTTGAGATTTTCTTAAAGAATGAATGGGTAGCAGGCTGAAGCTCCTAGTCAGGCAACCCCCTGTAACGACCCCTCCTCATCTCTTGAGTGCTGCCAGCCTGAGGGGTGAGCAGATGTCACGGCCACGGGTGGTCTGACTCCCGGGCCACGAACGGAGCTTGACACAATGATATTGTGGGAAACACCAACTGCCCTTTAACGATTTTTGAATCGTTGGTAGAAAAAGGTTGCTTAGTACAAAAAGGAATAATATCAAAAGTATACAAGGCTTTAGCCTATAAGCAGTGGATCAAAGAGTGATTAACACATGGAATTCGCTGCCACAGGAGGTGGTGGCAGCTACTAGCATGGACAGTTTCAAGAGGGAATTAGATAAACATATGGAGCAGAAGTCCATCAGTGGCTATTAGCCACAAAGTATAAATAGGAACTCTCAGTCTGGGGCAGGTGATGCACTCTATTCTTGGTGCTGGGGGGGGCAGCAGTGGGAGGGCTTCTAGTGTCCTGGCCCCACTGCTGGACCTCCTGATGGCACCTGGTATTTTTGGTCACTGTGTGACAGAGTGTTGGACTAGATGGGCCATTGGCCTGATTCAACATTGGCTTCTCTTTTGTTCTTATGTTCTTATGACCACACTCTCAGCACAACAACAGGGCTTGTGAAATATCTCTAACTCAAGAGCAATGGGCAAAAATATGGTCAGCTAGTATATATGTCTCTAAATCTTTGAATATGAGGCTTCAAAATTATAAGTTCTTCTCCGGATGGTACATGACACTTTTGAAATTATTCCATTCAGGAGCTATAAAAGATCCGAAGTGCTGGAAGGGTTGCAGCCAGATAGGATCTCTATTTCACTGTTGGTGGTCATGCCCTAGAGTTCAGGAATTTTGGTCTTCAATACTTTTGAAAATGGAAGAGATTTTGGGATTATCACTTCCTAATGAACTTGAGGTTATATTGCTTAATCATTGGGAAAACAGTCAATTCTCTTCTACTAAAAGAGAGCTTATTTCACTAGTGTTAATTGCTGCTAAAACATTACTGGCAAAGATGTGGAAAACGGACAAAATTCCTACCATACATCAATGGTTCATAAAGTGGGACATTGTCGCTTTGGATAAACTGGCTACACAATTGTTATCGGTTGAAAACCCTAATCAGAAAGAACGTATTTTTTGAATATATTACAAATAAGAAAGACAAAAATAGTGCCTTACCTGCAAAATATATTGATTTTGTGTTCCTTTGAGTGATTTTCACTTGGTGGTTGGATGTTCATCTCAGGGAATTTGTTGTTGGTTCTTTGTTTGAAAGGAAAATCAGTATTGTAAAACATAAGAATATGCTTATTGGATTGTGTTGTTTGGTTTGAATGTTAAAAAATAAAGTTATTAAAAAAAGACTGAACATGACTCCATGATTTGTAAGCAAGATTTACTGTTTATTTCAAGCTCTGTTCACAGTTTCTCTGTAATCAGTTGTTTTTTTAATACAGTAGTCTCAGTCATGGAACTCCTGATAGGTTTTTGCAATGTTTGCAGTGTTATCTTATTTCTGATTTCATATTTTTTCTCGATGTCCTAATGGAGGAGCCAGGTGAGCTCCGTATAATTTTTTACACTCAGTGGGACTTATGTATTGTAAGTTTTAATGGGGAAAAGAGTATTGATTAGAGTGTATTGTTAAAGTCATTCTTTTCCCTTTCTGAATTATTATATAGCGCTAGAGGGGGAGGGGGGATTTAAACATGGCAATTGATAGAGGTCATTAATAGGTCTACTATAGAGGTAAGCCAAGTGTTACACTGGAACTCTTAACTATTCAATCAAGAATACAGGAATTCTTGCCAAGGAAGAAGATTTTCCTATAAGAAATTTATTGCAATGCAGTAACGTAAGGAGTCAAATTAAGACCAACAAATTGGCAAAAGGTCAACTCCACTTAGAAATTATAGATGCAAACATGTCTCTTAACAACTACTAAGGAGTAAAACTCAAAACACAATATCAAGATGGTTTTAACAGATATTAAAGTAGTAACGTTAAGCTGCAGAGGGCTTAACAACAAAATTAAGGCAAGATGTATAGCCACAGAATTAAAGAAACCACACATAGATATTGCTTTTTTTCCAGAAACGTGTTAAAAACCCCCCAACAAGCATTAGCATCCAGTTGGTTTCCTTCTCAATATCTGGCCCATGGTTCCTCTAAATCTCGGGGGGGGGGGGCATTATGTTTTCAAAACACATTAGATTTCAGTATGAAGCCTCTCAAAAAGGTGCTGAGGGAAGATATATATTTTTAATGTGGCAAGTTGAATGGAAATACTACCACTTTAGCATCTATTTATGTGCCCAATAATGGACAATTGTCATTTATAAAGGAAACCCTTGCTAAGTTACAATGTTTTCAGAAGGGCCCCATTATGTTGGCGGAGATTTAAATTACTTAATGGATAAGCAAATTGATAGATCAAATCCTAAACCTCCACAAAAAAGAAATGGATTTTCAAGCACCTGATCTAATGAATTACAAGATTTAATTGCAAGATATGACTTTTGCGATGTTTGGAGATACCCACATAGAATGGAGAAAGATTATACTTATTATTCACCTAAATTCAAGATACATACCGGGTTAGACTATATATTGATTTCCAGAGAATTGCTCAATAAAACTAAATCTTATAACATAGGGCTCCAACAGTGGTCTGATCATGCACCTGTTAACTGTGTCTTTCAAAAAGAGGAAAAGGACAATGCCGGATTATATTGGAGATTTAATAAACTTTTATTTACTGACTCAAAAATACCAAGTGAACTTAGATGTGAGCTCCTGGAATTTTTCCTGAACAACCAGCATTGTGGAGTGCCTACTGAAATTGTATGGGATACATCTAAAGCTGTAATGTGAGGGAAATGTATATCATTACTTTCTGCCTGTAAAAAAGAAAAGAATAGAAAGATAACTAGAATTAACCAAGAACATACAGCAGCTAGAGGCACAACACAAGAAAACATGCAGCCCTAAAACTTATAAACGACTATTACAAGTATGTAAGCAGTTGGAAATGATAGAATCAGCAAATATCCACAAAATTAACTTTAACCTGAAACAATCCAGTACTACCAAGGGGCCTAAAATGTTACGAGTACTATACTGGAAACTGAAAAAGCAGTGAATTTGAATGAATGAATGAATTTTATTGTCACGGCATACAGCCAGCGGTATACAACCCTACTTGAAAAAGCAGTGAATGGAAAGACAAATTAATAACATCCGTGATAAACATGGTAATGTTTTGACCTCAATGACTGATATAATCAAGGTAATGGAGACCTATTATACCACCTTATATACATCTGTAAGACCTGCAGCATCTGATATCTCGAACTATTTAGGCTCAAGAGCAGAGATACGAAGCCTGTCCGAAGAATATCAGGCTTTTTTTGGATGCATCAATCACCATCAAAGAGGTAGAATCAGCCATAAAGAATCTCAAAAACAACAAGTCACCTGGACCAGACGGCTTTTCAGTGGAATATTACAAAGCATTTTCTTCAGTATTAGCGAAGCCGCTGGTGGAGATATTTAATGCAACTTTAAGGAGAGATACCAGCTACATGGAAATCTGCTAATGTTATTTTGATCCCTAAGAAGGACAGGGATGCAACTGATCCTATCGTCCGATATCTTTATTAAATTCAGATTATAAAATTTTTACTTCAATTTTAACAGCAAGAATTAAACATATTATAGGGCATTATATTCATATGGATCAAACTGGATTTATTCCATCAAGGGACATTACTGATAGCATCCGTAAAATGCTCAATATTATAAATTATGGTAGAAACAGTAAGGCCCTATAATTCATTATTATTATGTCTTGATATAGAAAAGGCCTTTGATATGGTAGAATTTGAATATCTGGAATCACTTTTGTATCATATGCAATTTAGAGAAGCATTCTGGTGGGCAATTCATGTAGTATATTCAAGGCCTACAGCTAAGCTTCAAATAAATGGAACAACTTCACAGGACATTTTGCTTCAACGTGGCACCAGACAGGAGTGTCCATTATCACCTTTATTATTTGCATTAGCTATTGAGCCTCTTGCTAATGCCTTGCAAATCAATACTAATGTTACAGGTATGCAAATTGGAGATAAGACCTTTAAAGTAAGTCTTTTTGTCGATTATTTAGTTATTTTTGTTTCTAATCCAGATTTATCTTTACCAGAAAGCTTTTGGAAATATTACAGGCCTGCACATCAATCAATCTAAATCCCTGCTGTGTCCTATTAATTTGACAAATGGCATAGCACAAAAAATTAAGACTCAATACTCCAAAGGGCAAAGTTATATTGGCAGTACTTAGGCATTAAAATTCCTTTAGTGATATTTGAACTTATGAAACTTAACTATATGGAAGTTGATAAGGAAGTGTAAATGGGATGTCAAACTCATAACATGGCTTAACCGCATTAATATTATTAGATTCTTTATACTCTCAACATTTTTATATTGTTCTAGGACACTTCCCATTTTTATTTCACATTCTACAATATCGAAATGGCAGCATAATATCAATGCACTTATTTGGCAGAACAAGAATCGTCAAATTAGCTTTGAAACATTACGCATTTTTCATAATTGGTGGGAGTGTAAGCATATAATACAATTTTGGAAGCAGATTATAATTCAAATTAGATTGCTAACAGGTTATATATTACCATTAGATCCAGTTCTACTTCTGCTGGGTCTGTGGCAAGAAGAACACCAGTACTTATTGTTTCCCCTTTAATGAGATAGTATTTGTGTGTGTTTGGTAATTAAATGTGACCTGTTACGTAATAGTTAAGGAACTAGTATAATGTAAATTTTAGTTGGGCATAGTTGTATAAGTTTAAGAATTTGTGGTTTATGGTTTTCTATTTTGCATGTATCTGTTTTCAAAACTAATAAAATTTATTTTTAAAAAATAAGCTTGCTGTCCACTATAGGAAAACTTTATGCTGCAGTGCTTCTTGGAAAGTTGGAATCTTGGATTGAAGGAAATAACATTTTGGGAAATGAACAGGCTGGTTCTGGGATAGGAGCAAGTACCATCAACTACTGCCATATGCTCCAGTTCTTGGTTGATAAATACACGAGTTCTGGAGCAGGCATGTTGGCAACTGCCTTTATGGACCTAAAATCAGCGTTTGATACAATTTATAGACCCTGGCTATGAGAAAAGTTGAAAAAATATGGCAGTGAACCACATCTCCTTTACTTAATTCAACAGCTCTACAACCACCCCTCTGCCTTGGTTAGATGTGGGGAGTTAGGACAGCCATTGGAGCTGTTTATCTTAGGCAAAGGAGTCAAGCAGGGATGTTTACTTGTGCCACTGTTGTTTAATTTATATATAAATGACCTCAGTCCCTGTCTTCTGAAGGAAGCATGTCATCTTCCACATTTATCCAAGCACGAAGTTCCAATCCTTCTATATGCTGATGATACAGTGATAATGTCTAGATGTGGGCCTTCACAAGCTGATAAAAAAATTGAGCTTTACTGTTTTTGTGAGGGCTTGTCCATCAATGTGATGAAATCCAAGGTCACAGTATTCACCAAAAGGAAAAGGGGGGAAATCTTCAAATGGGACATAGCAGGCCAACCTATGGAACAGGTCAATCAATTTAAATATCTGGGAGTCCACTTTGAAGCATCTCTTACACAGAAAATACACTTGTATCTAGCAAGGAACACAGCCTTGAAAGTAGGGAGGACAATTGTAAAATACTTCTACTCATTGGGAGATGAATTTGTCCCCTTGGCGTCAAAGGTATTTCATGCTAAGGTTCTAAATCAATTCCTGTATGGTGCAGAAATTTGGATTCAGGCTGCTTCTGAAAAAATGGATTCCATCCAGTATGACTTTTTCCGACGTTTATCGGCTACTCCTAGATATGTCTCGGGCATAGCATTGAGAGTGGAACTAGGCAAATTATCGATGGAAGCTAGGGCTTGGATTAAAGCATTTCTCTTCAAAGTAAAGGTTTTAAAATCTGAGGGAGGATCTACTCGGGCTTATCCAGGCATATAGACATTATAGCCAATGGGATCAACTATTTTGTTTATTTTTACTTTATTTTATTATTGGACTTGTATCCTGCCCTCCCCGCAAGCAGGCTCAAAGCTGGTTCCATCAATATTAATACAAATTCAGTAACAATTAAACCCAGTTGGGGGCGTGGTGTGATGCCAAGGAAAATGGACGCACAGTAGCTGAGCTCCGCTCCTTCCCACCCCTGATCCACGTTAAATCACACCACTTTTAAAATCTAACTACTTCCAAATATATGGGGAAAACTGGTGAGCGATCCAAGAAACCAAAAAAAGACTCAGAGAAGTTGCTTATTGACTATTTTCCTTTATCTACAATGATGCTGGGCCGATCTGCCTCTGAAAACACAGAAGACAAGATGGCGGACGGAACCCAGGAACAGAGGACTCATTATTACATCCGCAAAATGTTTTTAAATAAATGAGCAAGATGGAGTCCAGAATATTAGACTCTATGAAGGCATTGTTTGAGCCAATTCAATCTCAGCTAAATGATATAAAGCAAACACTGCAGGAAGTAGATAAAAAAGCAGATCATGCAACTTCTTTGGGCTTACAAGCTGAAGAAGCGATCAAAGCTTTTAAAACTGAGGAAATAACAACTCGTAAAAGGCTACTGGCCTTAGAAATGGATGCCAGGTAATTTAATTTGAAATTTTGTGGCTTCCCTGAGGATGCAGAAGAGAAAACTGAATTCCAAATATTTTTGGCTCAGTGGCTTACAACTATGCTTAAATTTGAGGAAGACGGCCGCTATGATACTAAAAGCGCATAGACTGCATCAGAAAAATAAAGACAGTTGTAGGGGGCCAAGAGATATTCTGGCAACATTTCTTGATGCAAGAACCAAGAACAGAATATTATCAGAAGCCAGAGTAAATAAAACTCTTCTCTTCCTGGATAACAAAATAGATAGGTTCCCTGATTAACACCGGATGCCATCACACAACAAAGGGTTCTAAAGCCGATCACCACACAACTTAGAGAGGCCAACATACATTACAGATGGGCGGCTGACACAAGACTGCAAGTTTGGCACAAAGGAACATTATACTCAGCTACTGATTTGGAATCTGGACAAGCATTATTGGAGCTTCTGGACATTTCACAGCAAGCTATGAAGACTGATAAACAATCTATTAAAAGAAGGCTGCAGTACAACCTAACTCTGCACAAGGAAAACAAAGTTATGGCACGCTCTTGACTCAAAACTTGCTGAAAGTATACAGTAACTGTTTGTTGAATGTAGAACTCATAAAGTGGTTTACTATATTGGTTTGTTTATTTATTTAATTTTATTTATACCCCGTCCTCCCTGCCAAGGCGGGCTCAGGGCAGCTTACAACAATCATAAATACAATTAAGCAAAGTATTATGGAAGTCGGAGGCTACATAGTAGCAAAAGCTGTTCATGCCAAGTTGTAGATAAGGATATAACCAAAGCCAGCTATGTCCTTCGAGGTATCTTGCAACAGCCTTTCACAGCAGCTGCTCTGTTTTAAGAGTGAGTGCACACAACCAATTCCAGGCATCCCATGGCTGGTACAGTCGCTGAATGGCAAGTTTAGGCTTTGCTTGATGCAGACCTCAGGAGATCTTTGCATGGTGTGGTTTTTTTCATAGTTACAGTCCTTTTCTTTTGCATCCTCCTTTTGTATCCATTTAAATTGGCCACCTGGATATGGAATATATTGCTTTCACGTACAGGGAATAAGATATTGTAACATGACACATTTGTTTCCTGAAGAAGCCAGCCTTGGATCGAACATATCTGAAGTCTTTGCTGAGGTCAAGCCTCATTTTTTCCTTGGAGTCCCCTGTTCTCAGCAGCATTTGGGGAAGAATTTTGGGCTGCAGATGGAGGGGGAGGCAAGAGGTCCCACTCTGTTGTAGGGGAATCCCTTTTATCAGCAAGGACTTTCCATGGAATTAAAAGTGTTAAAATGTTCTGGTTAAATAACTATTAAATATTTTAATGATCCTAAGCAGGATTGGGGGGGAGCAAATGTCTGTCATTTCAGTTCCCTTTATAATTATAAACTGACTATAGCTTTAAGTTCACAAAATTTATTCCTTGTATTAAGAAGTGAGAGAATTTATCTCACTACCTTTCTCAAATATTTGAGGAATCATAGAATGTTAGAGTTGGAAGGGACCTTGCAGGCCATCTAGTCCAACCCCCTGCACTCTGCAGGAACACAGCCGAAACCCTTACATGCCTACAACATACCCAAAAGATGGTTGTCCAGTCTCCTCTTGAAAACGTCCAGCGAAGGAGCATCCACCACCTCCCGAGGCAGTCTGTTCCACTGCTCAGCCACTCTTACAGTCAGGAAGTTTCTCCTGATATTAAGCCGGTAACGACTCCCTTGTAATTTCCACCCATTAGATCTAGTCTTGCAATCCGGAGCAAGAGAGAATAGATCCACTCCATCTTCTACATGACAGCCCTTCAAATACTTGAAGACTGCAATCATGTCCCCTCTAAACCTTCTCTTTCCCCGGCTAAACATACCCAACTCCCTCAGCCTTTCCTCATAAGACTTGGACTCCAACCCTCTCACCATCCTGGTCGCCCTCCTCTGGACCCGCTCGAGTTTGTCAACATCCTTCCGAAAATGTGGTGCCCAAAACTGGACACAGTACTCCAAATGGGGCCTGACCATAGCAGAATACAGCGGAACTACCACCTCCCATGATCTGGACACAATGCTTCTGCTAATGCATCCTAATATTGCATTAGCTTTCTTCACAGCCGCATCACACTGCAGGCTCATGTTTAGCTTGTGATCAACCATAACACCTAGATCCCTTTGACATGTGCTGCTGTCAAGCCAAGTCCCTCCCATTCTATATCTGTGCCTTTGATTTTTTGTACCTAAGTGTAGGACTTTGCACTTATCTCTATTGAAATTCATTTTATTTGTCTCAGCCCACTGTTCTACAGGAAGTTTTTGTCTCTTATTTTTTGTTTTTAGTGTTTTATTTTTAAGTTGGGGGGCTATCAGAGTTAGATACTAAAGGCAGTTACTAGGTAGGTTTAGTTAGGTAAGTTACAGTTATATAGTTGATATAGTTTAAAGTATTAGACAGGCAAGCTAGTACTAGTTTTCATTAAGCACTAGGAGTAAAGTGAAGGAGTAATATTTGTTTTAGATACCTCACTTTAAGGGAAGGGTAGTAATAAAACCTTTATCATTTCTTTGTTACGCTGTAATCTTTGCATTACTACAGCAAATATTCAGGAGGAAAATATGTAAGATATACTATATGTACATGTGGGAAGATATTGGTATTCTGTGTTTTTTTTTTAAAAAAAAAATCTTAGATTATTGTCTTATAATACCAGAGGGATGAATAATCCTGTGAAGCGTAAATGCATTTTTAATCAAACACCCCAACATTGTTTTCCTACAGGAAACCCATAATATGGCTAACTACCCATGTCTTTTTAAATCACAAAAATTTAAATATCAATGGTAGTCCTACCAAAAGGAGCTGCGGTGGCTCAAGTGGTTAAGACACTGAACTGCAGGCTGTGGAAGGTCAGTAGTTCAGCAGTTCAAGACCCGAGAGTGCCGCATGACGGGGTGAGCTCCTGTCTCTAGTTCCAGCTCCTGCCAACCTAGCAGTTCGAAAGCAAGAAATTGTAAGTAGATAAATAGGTACCACTTTGGTGGGAAGGTAACAGCGTTCTGTGCACCTTGGTGTTTAGTCATGCCGGCCACATGACCACGGAAACGTCTTCAGACAGCGCTGGCTCTTCGGCTTTGAAACGGAGATGAGCACCGCAACCCTAGAGTCGGATTCAACTGGCTTTCAAGCAAGGGAACCTTTACCTTTACCTAGTCCTACCAATGGTAGTCTAAATCACGAGGTGTAGCCATTCTGATTTTGGCTAATACCAATTTTACATTTAAGAAATTATTAAAAAACCCTGCGGGTAGATTTCTATTTGTGGTAGGACTCATCAGTACAACTGATGTAATCCTAGCCTCAGTATATGCTCCAAATACAAATCAAATAGCATTTATGACTGAAATACTAAATGAACTAGCTAACTTTCAAGAAGGTGAGTTAATAATCGGAGGGGACCTAAATTATATTATGGATCCCACTTTGGATAGATCCTTTCCTAATAAGACACAGAAGAAACGTATTCTATCAAAAAATAAAGAAACCCCTCTTGTTAAATTGATCCAACAATACTCTGTAATAGATATTTGGAGAAAACTTCATATCGGGGAACGTGACTACAGATACTACTCACAAAGGCATAACATTTATACTAGAATTGATTATTTATTAGCTTCACCATCTATAATGAGCAAAGTTAAATCTTCACAAATTGGGAATTTGCAATGGTCCGACCATCACTGGGTTAGTTGTGACATAGAATTAGAAAAGAAACCAAGACATACAAATTGGAAATTGAATGCAAGTTTATTAAAAAACCAAATTGTAGCAAGTGAAATAGCGTCTGTCATTAAAAATTATTTCATAGACAATGATACAGAGGATGTGTCCCCGGCAATTATATGGGATGCGATGAAGCCTGTCTTAAGGGGGCAGTTGATATCCAAGGCAGCATATCTGAATAAACAAAGGAAACAAAAAAGAGAAAAGTTGTTAGTAGAAATTGCTGAGTTAGAGAAGAAACACAAGCAAACAGGCAATAAAAAAAATAAAAAATTACTAGTCTTAAGAAGAGAGTTAGATACACTTGATATTAACCAGATACAGCAAAAACTGCTCTATTTACAACAAAAATCCTGGCAAAACACATCAAAAGCATTGAAAATCTTGACCAGAAGAGTCAGACAAAAAAGAGATGCTAGATTAATTACTTCAATAAAAGATAGGCAAGACAACTTACAATTTGAGACACAACAAATATTAAAGGCCTTTTTAGAATATTATAAACAGCTTTATGAAACGAAGAAAATAAATACAACCTTTATTAAAACCTACTTGGAAAAACACTATAATAATATCAAGCTTTCAGAGGAACATAAAGCTGTAGTGGAGAGTCCTATTACTGAACAGGAAGTAATTGCAGCAATTAAAAAATCTAAGTGTAATAAGGCTCCAGCCCCAGATGGCTTTAGCTCAGAATTATATAAAAAATACCAGGATACTATAGTTTTGCCTTTTACTAAAGCTTGTAACTATGTATTACACTATGGAATCTTACCACCCTCATGGCTTCAGGCCTCAGTAATAGTTATTCCAAAAACAGGAAAGGATCTGTCAGATGTTGCTTCTTATAGACCAATTTCCCTTTTAAATAGTAATTTTAAGTTCTTCTCCTCTATAATAGCAACACATTTAAGTTCAGGTGTGACACAGTATGTCCATCAAGACCAAGTTGGTTTTATGCCTTATAGAGACATTACTGATAGTACTTATAAGACACTGAGTTTAATTAATTATTGTAAACAAAACAAATTACAATCCATTTGTGTGGCTTTGGATATACAGAAAGCCTTTTTTTTTTTTTTTTAAACAAAATTTTTATTGGGATGCATTCAACATTGTTAAACATCGTTACCAATACAATTTCAAAAAATTCTCATCCCATCCCCCACCCCCCAATAGGCTTCCAACACTGCTAATAACAAAAAAGAAAAAGTCAAAAGGTAATCAAGTTTAGACTTATAACAATCGACAAACCAGGTAACAAAATTCAGATACATAAAAACCTGACTCTTCCAACATAATTTCCAATAAAGGTACAGTACAATCAAATAATCATTTCATTTCACATTCCGTATCAATACAAATCAAGATTGTACATTTTCCCTTTCATTCTATATTCAGTTTCCATGTAGAATTTCAGGCCTTCCCAGTCTTTTAGATATTGTTCTGCCATTTGTCCATTTAGTTTTTTCGTCATTTTGTCCATTTCAGCTAAAAATAGCAGTTTTCTTAACCAGTCATGTATATCTGGCACCTTCTCCGCTTTCCATTGTTGAGCAAAAGCCATTCTCGCCGATGTAATCATATACCATAATGGTGTCCTTTTTTCTTGTGGAATTTTTTCCATTGTCAAACCTAAGAGAAGAAGTTCCGGACTTTTCCTAATAGGAATTTTTAATATCTTCTGCATCTCACAATGTACATTTGACCAGTATATTTTTGCTTTATCACATGACCACCACATATGGTAAAAAGAACCCTCTGTTTTTTTACATTTCCAACACTTATTACTCAAGTTCTTATCCATACTAATATTGGCAATCTTTTTTGGTGTCATGTACATGCTGCGGTGGCTCAAGTGGTTAAGACGCTGAACTGCAGGCTGTGGAAGGTCAGTAGTTCAGCAGTTCGAGACCCGTGAGTGCCGCATGACGGAGTGAGCTCCTGTCTCTCGTTCCAGCTCCTGCCAACCTAGCAGTTCGAAAGCAAGAAATTGCAAGTAGATAAATAGGTACCACTTCGGTGGGAAGGTAACAGCGTTCTGTGCACCTTGGTGTTTAGTCATGCCGGCCACATGACCACGGAAACGTCTTCGGACAGCGCTGGCTCTTCGGCTTTGAAACGGAGATGAGCACCGCAACCCTAGAGTCGGATTTGACTGGCTTTCGAGCAAGGGAACCTTTACCTTTACCTTTACCACCTGTACATCATCTTATAACAATTTTCTTTTACATTAACACATGTTGATATTTTAAAAGCTTTTTTCCATAAAAATTTCCATGCTTCCATGGAAATTTCCTTGTTCATATTTATGGCCCATTTTATCATTTGCTCTTTAACAGTTTCATCCAAAGTAAATACAGTCAACAAGGTTTTATACATCTGTGATATCATTTTTCGCTCTTTTTTCAACCATATATCTTCAAACTCATCGTTCTTAGCTCTAAAACCAACCTCTTTACAATCTTTTTTGTAAATATCCCGTATTTGACAATATTGTAACCATCCATGCTCAAATTCTAATTCATTATTTGGTTTTAAAACATATTTTTTTCCTTCCTTTTGAAGCAACTTTTGGTACTTCAACCAATCATTACCTTTATATTCTGAAAAGGGATGAATAACTGTAGCAGGAACAATCCACAAAGGCCTCTCATCAGAAACTGTGTTCTTGTATCTGGTCCATGCATCAAACAATGTTCTTCTTACATAATGATGCTTAAACATTGAGTCTACTTTATTTTTCCCGTACCAAAGATAGGCATGCCAGCCAAATCTGCAATCGTGACCCTCAAGGGCCAAAAGTTTTCTGTTTTCCAAATTAACCCAATCAGTTAACCAAGACATACATACAGCTTCATGATACAAACGCAAATTCGGGACTTGGAAGCCACCTCTGTCTTTAATGTCATTGATGAATCTGTTCATTTGCTCTACTGACTTGATGGTGACTCTCTTCTGCTTAAATGTAAAACTGACACCTTTTGGAATTTCCCATCTGTATCTTATACCCTCTGTTTTCAGTTTGTCAATCAAGTCTTTAAAAAGTCGTCTGTCCTGAAGAATTGTTCTGGGTAGTTCCTTTAATATCATAATTTTCTTGTTATCGATTGTAAAATCTTCCTGAAATTGTTGCTTGAACAAGTCTTCCTTCAATTTTTTGGATATAAACTGGACGATCACATCTCTGGGTAGTTTTTTCCCTTTGTGCAATCGCAGAGTTGACTCTGTACACCAAATCAATCTGTGCCGCCACCTTCTCCTCTTCCAGTTTTAAAAAATCTGCAACAGCATCCACCATAACAGAATAGATATTCTCATTTTTATCTTCAGGGATTCCCCTAAATCTCATATGATTAAGCATTCCATTGTATTCCACCATTATGTTAGCTTTTGCTGCTTCTTTGGCAACCTCAGAAACATTAGTCACCACTCCTTTCACTCTTTCCTCCACCTCATCTGCTCTTTTGTTCAACACCTGTATTTCTTTTGTAATCCCAGACAGGTCTTTTTTCAAATCTGTTACTTCTGTTACTAGAGTTTTTTCCATTTTTTTAATAGCGTCCATCACTCGTTTCTCCATGGCTTCCATCATGCCCTGTAATTTCTTTTCCTCTTTAGCAGCCATTTTCGGGGAGGACCAAGAGTTCGCCCTCTGTCGCTGCCGAAGATCATAAGCCGTCGTTTAAAATTCACATAAAACTCACATCAAGTTAAAGTCCTTCTTGTGCCCAGTTAAACCGCTCTATTTTCGCTTTTTTCTGTTAAGTCTTTTGGCTAAAATCCGAAAAATCTTTTTTGACCTTCTCAAAATGGCGGGCGCAATTTCTCTATGGTAAATGGCTCTTCCTGTTGTTCACTTCCTGTCCGGCAATCTTAATCGTCCCCCTTGACTTCTGGTTTCCTCCCTTCTTCTGGCCTCCTTGGTCGTCTCTAGGAAATGCTACTTGTCTGGTCTGAGGTCACTTCCTGTTCTGGTGTTTTCTGTCACAGCTAGAGTACTTTTCCACACTAGTTCTCGCGGGGCTTGCTGTTAGTTTCTATTTTAAAGTCAATATTCCAACCGCAGGAATGATCAACAAACCGGCTTTTTGGCCTTTTTTACTGTTTAGCCATGTTTTTTCGGAGTCGGTATTAGTACACACAATACAGCACGATCATGTGCTTCATCGGATGTTGTTTACTCTCGGGATCAATGCGTCTCCGGTGAGCAATTTTAAAAAGTTACCTTCGAAGTCCGTATCTTGTTATAGCAGTGTTTCCTTGTTATCAATTTCCGTAGAATGTCTTGGAGGTCTGGGTCATGCGTTCTTATATTGAGAATCCAACTCGGTGGGGTCTTGTAGAGAAATTCCGAAGTGCCCTCTTGGGGGAGGGGATCAAGGCTGATTGCGACGCTCTTTAAAACCCCGCTATCAGCTGACTTCCGGTCGGAGAAAATGGCGAATTGACACACTTTGCGAGTTGTGCAGAGTGTACTGCGGCATCTGACGACAGTCTGGGCTCTATCGGACCCAGCGCAGCACTCTCCAGGCGGGAGAGTGGCAAGCAAACAGCGAAGCCTGAGGGGGAGTTGAGATCGGTGGAGATAAGCTTCGGAGGAAGCTTGTTTACACTTTGATCTCCTTCCGTGAAGAGGGCAGTTGTAAATCAACTCTACAGATGCCAGCCGGGCTGAGAATTCAGCATAAATTCGCCATCTACCGATCTCTTTACCATCAGATTAACATCGTTTACAGAAGAAGCACCGCGAAACCCCGAGATTACAAGCAAGGTAACAAACGAACAAACGAATAAGCACTTACCGGTTTAAAGAAGATTGTGATATTGAAACGCACGGATAAGCGCTGAAACATTTAAGGAACTATTCCGCTTGAATTAAAAGTAAAATGAAAGCTTTCCTTTAGAGATAAAGGCTGAAAAGTGACTTTGTTTTGCATTCCTGTGGTCAGCCAAGTCTAAACGTTACGTAGCAGAAATGAAACTAACTGTGACTCTGTGATACAGGAAGTGGGCTAGAGTGGAGATTTTAGAGGCTGTTGTGTTTGAAGCGGATGGACATTTTACTGTGTGACACTATCCTCATCGGAAGTCGGATTACAGAGACGGACAGAGGCACAGGAAGTTTGAAAGGAGCCTACTCTAGCCGGAAAACCATAGAGAAATTGCGCCCGACATTTTTGGGAGGACTAAAATTTAAAAAGTTATTTTTAAGCCGAAAATGTGTTTAAGCAAGTTATAAAAGTGGCGATTTGGCTTGGAGATTGCTAATATAAAGATTGATTAGTAGTGAAGTGCCCTCCAAGACGGATTTGAGAACAAGACCCAGAGCTGCTTCATCACCCAGCCCAAGAATGACTGCAAAGGAAAAAAAGAGTGGCAAGCAGCTATGGAAGCGATGGAAAAACGGATGACCGAAGTGGTGCAGAATCTTGGAAAACAAATAGAATCACACCTGGGAAAACAAATAGAATCACAGTTGCAACAGCAACTGCAAAGTCAATTGGAGCAAATAGAACAAGTGCAAGTTCAAGTACAGAAAAAAAATATGGAAGAATTGAAAGAACTGGTACTTACTGAAGTGTCAGGGATAAAAAAAGATACAGAAGAACTTAAAAAAGAAGTCAAAAATCTGGTGACAAAATCTGAAGATATGGAACAAAAGGTTAAAAAAACTCTGTCTGAAAATACAAGGCTGGAGACCATGATGGATTACAGGGCTACTCAGAATCACCTGAGATTGAGAGGGATAGAAGAGGAGGAAGATCAGGATCTACGGGCTCTAGTAATTAAGACATTGACAACTTATATAGGAGAAGATGAAGGAGATTTGGATGCAGACTTTGATTTGATTTACAGAGTAAATTCAGCTTATGCCAAAAGAAAGCAACTACCCAGAGATGTGATTGTTCAATTTGTGACAACAAAGATGAAGGAAGACGTTTTCAAGAAACAATTTACACAACCGTTGGAAATAAATGAAAAGAAAATAATAATTTTGAGAGAAATTCCGAGATTGATTCTACAAGACAGGAAGAAGTTCAAGAAATTGACAGACAGACTAAAAGAAATGAACATTAGGTTTAGATGGGAGATTCCATATGGACTTACATTTATGTACAACTCGGTGAGAACTACTCTTAAAACTGAAGGAGATTTATATAGATTTAAAGCGAGCAATCTGGACGATTTTAAAGATATTTAATCCAACACTATTATGGATTACAAATTTTTATCTTGGAACGTAAATGGACTAAATTCACCAGGTAAAAGAAGACTGGTGAATCATTGGCTGGAGAAGCAAAAATGTAATATAATTTGTTTACAAGAAACACATATAAGAAAACAAGACGACAAATATTTGATTAATAAAAAATTGGGAGAAGAATTTTATTCCTCAGCAGCTAATAAGAAAAAAGGAACAGTGATTTATATCTCAAAGGATTTGGATCCTAAACAAATTTTCTCGGACAAAGAAGGAAGGTATGTTGGCGTGGAAATATGGATGAATAGAAAAAAGACATTGCTTGTAAATATATATGCACCCAATGGTGCAAAAGAGACTTTTTTTAGTGACTTGACCAAAGAGTTGGAGTGTTTAAACTATGACCAAATTGTTCTTGCTGGAGACTTCAATGGTACAGTGAATAATACATTGGATAGAAAATCTAAAGCAAGTGGAGAGACAGTTGGAAAGTTACCAAAAAATTTCTTTCAACTGATGAAGCAAGAGAAACTGGAAGACGTTTGGAGGAAATGGAATCCTAAGATTAAGGACTACACGTTTTATTCGAATAGACATAATTCCTTTTCTCGAATTGACATGATTTGGATGTCAGAGGAGATGGCGCAAAAAACTTATAAAATACAAATTTTACCGAAAACCAATTCTGATCATAATCCCTTACTTTGGATATCTAAAGCAAAACCTAAACAGCTATATTGGAGAATTAATGAAGATTTATTGGATCAAAAACAAATTAATGAAATCTTAAAAAAGGAAACGAAAAGTTTTTTTGAACTGAATTTGAATAAAGGCACGGACATACAAGTTGTTTGGGATGCATATAAAGCAGTAATGAGAGGTATGCTTATCTCTCTGAACTCCAAGGACAAAAAACAAAAGATCCAACAACAGAAAGACCTTCATGAAAAAATTCGACAAAAAGAAAAGGAATTAAAGAAAAGACCAGGGAAGAAGAAGATTATTAAAGAGATCCACTTTCTGCAAGATCAGCTGAATGTTTTACTAAACAGAGAATTATATTGGAATTTGAAGAAATTACAGCAAAAAGCATTTGAGGGTGCAAACAAACCAGGAAAGTTTTTAGCATGGCAATTGAAAAATAGAAAAGAAAGGAATTTTATAACCAAGATTATTGAAGATGGAAAGGATGTTATGAGCTTGAATGGTATAAAAAGAGCTTTTTTTAAATATTACGCCAAATTATTCAAAAAGAAAGGAATTGATCAACAGAGAATCAACAAATATTTGGAGACGATTGAAGTTCCAGAGCTGGGAAAACAAATTAAGGAATTATTAAATGGTTTAGTAACGAAAGAAGAAGTGACAATGGCGATAGAAGATGCGAAGTTGGGCAAGGCTCCAGGACCAGATGGCTTTACAGCAAAGTTTTATAAGAAATTTAAAGAGGAGCTAACCCCTATTTTGGTTCTTCTGTCGAATGAGATAAGAAAGACCAAACGGATCCCAGATTCATGGAAAGAAGCAAATATTTCATTGATACCCAAAGAAGGTTTGGATTTGACTCAAGTAAAGAATTACAGGCCAATATCGCTATTAAATAATGATTACAAATTATTTGCGAAAATAATCTCAGAGAGACTGAAAAAATATTTGAAAGACATAATAGCGGAAGAACAAGCTGGATTCTTACCAAACAGACAAATCAGAGACAATTTAAGAGTGGTGATAGATGCAATTGAATATTATGACAAGCATCCTGAAAAAGAAGTTGGATTCCTCTTCCTAGATGTGGAAAAAGCTTTTGACAACTTAAATTGGGAATTTATGCTGCAAGTTATTGAAAAAATGGATATTGGACAGTCCTTTCTAAATATGATTGTGGCAATATATTCAGAACAAAAAGCGGCTTTGAATATAAACAAAGAAAAGACGGACTTCTTCCAAGTCCAAAAGGGAACACGTCAAGGCTGCCCGTTATCCCCGTTGTTGTTTATTTGGATATTGGAAATATTATTGACAGCGATAAGAAAAGATAACAGTATTGAAGGACTTACAGTGAAAGGTTTTGTCTATAAATACAGGGCATTTGCAGATGATGTAATGTTTATGATTCAAGACCCAATCGAGAAAATACCACTACTGATGGAAAAAATTGAAGAATTTGGTTCAGTTGCGGGATTCTATGTTAATAAAAGTAAAACCAAAGTGATGTGCAAAAATATGACGAAACAAAGACAAATAGAACTTCAAGAGAAAATTCAATGTGAAGTAGTTACAAAGACTAAATATCTTGGAATTGAATTAACCATGAAAAATATTGACTTGTTTAAAAACAATTATGAAAAGGGGTGGCACAAAATTCAGCAATATATGAATAAATGGGACACTTTTAATTTATCATTGATGGGAAGAACCGCGACTGTAAAAATGAATATTTTACCGCGTTTGATGTATTTATTTCAGACTATTCCAGTACTAAAACAAAGGAAAGTATTGGATTCGTGGCAGAAAGAATTATCTAAATTCGTATGGGCAGGAAGAAAGCCAAGGATTAAAATGAAAATTTTATGTGATGCAAAGGAAAGAGGAGGTCTACAACTACCAAATCTAAGACTGTATTATGATGCCGTCTGTTTAACTTGGTTGGAACAGTGGATTAATTTGGAGAATAAGAAGCTATTGGCCCTGGAAGGGCATGATAATAAATTCGGATGGCATGCATATTTATGGTATGGAAAAGTAAAAATGGACAAATTTTTTAAACACCACTTTGTAAGACAATCACTGTTCGAGACATGGATGAGATATAGAAAATTCTTCTCAGAAGAAAGACCACTTTGGATTGTACCAGCTGAAGTGATCAATCCATATTCAAGAAATCAAGGACTAGACTGGCTACCTTATAAAAATCTTCTAAAATCTGAAGGGAAAAATTTTGTGTTAAAAGATAGATTTGATGTTGAATTTGAATATGATTGGTTGAAGTTTAGACAGATTTATGATTTATTTAAGACCGATAAAAGAGAACATGGTTTTAGAGAAAAGAATATCGAAATTGAAATTGTATGGCTTGAGAAAGATAAAAAAATGATTTCTAAACTGTACAAGGTGTTATTGAAATGGTATACTGAGGATGAAGTTGTAAAAGAGCAAATGATAAAATGGGCTGTAAATGTTAATAATGAGATATTAATGACATCTTGGGAATATTTGTGGAAAAAGTCGATGAAAATTTCAACTTGTGTAAATGTTAAAGAGAATTGTTATAAAATGATGTACAGATGGTATATGACGCCTAAAAAAATTGCTATCATAAATGAAAGTATGTCTAACAAATGCTGGAAATGTAAGAAACATGAAGGGTCTTTTTACCATATGTGGTGGACATGTGATAAAGCAGCAAAGTATTGGACAGAGATCCACAATGAGATACAAAAAATTTTGAATTGTACTTTTAAGAAAGACCCACAGATGTTATTGTTAGGTCTTAAAATGGAAGAAATAAATGTAGCCAAGAGAACATTACTATGGTACTTGACTACAGCTGCAAGATTGACTTTTGCTCAATGTTGGAAACAAGATAAAGTACCTGAAACATGGGAATGGATTAAAAAGACGTTGTTTTTGGCAGAAATGGACAAATTAACGAGAAAGTTAAACAACGAAGAAGATGAAACGTTCTTTGAAGACTGGAAAGACTTTCAAAAATACTTGTTGAAAAATTGGGACATTAAACGTGGTTTGATTTGTTTTGATAGTTATTAAGAGGAAAATGAAATAGAATTAGATTTTTGAATTGTTACCGTTAGTAAGAGAAAATAGGTTTAGAAGTAACTGTAACAGAACAAGAGGGATATTAATGGGGTTGGAGCAGTGCGGGAAGTCTTGTTTGGGGGGTAGAAGGGAAATTAGAAAAATGGATATATATGTTGGTTGAAAATGTATGAGTATGTGATATATCCAATAATAAATTGTATTTACTAAAAAAAAAAAAAAAAACCCGCTATCAGCTGATCTCAACTCCCTCTCGGGCCGATGCTCGTTGCTAGTCACTCCCCTGCCTGGGGAGATCTGCGGTGGGCTGTTTGTAGCCCACCCTGTCGTAAAGACCCTCCGTATGCTCTGGGAGCTCTGAAAGCAAGCCAGAACACGTCAGAACGCCATGGATCCCAGACCGGAAGCCCCTGGATATACAGAAAGCCTTTGATGCAGTTAATTTTAATTACCTAAAGCAACTATTTAGGCTTTTGAGATACCTTTTTACGCATAATAAATGCAATATACGAACAACCCACCGCACAACTTAGTATAAATGGTACTTTTTCAGATACATTTATTTTAAAAAGGGGTACTAGGCAGGGATGCCCATTATCGCTTCAATTATCTGCGTTAGTAATAAAGCCCTTAGCGTCAAGAATTAGAATGCACCCAAAATTATATGGCATATGTTAAAACTATCTTTATTTGCAGATGATATTTTACTTTTTTTGACTCAGCGTATAACAAATGCTTCAAAATGTGTTGGAAAAGTTTGACAAAGTATCAGGCTTACAAGTTAATATTGCCAAATCTTCTATCTTTCCAATATACTTAGAAGAGGATATGGAAAAGAACCTTAGAAAATCAACGTTATATAAGTGGACTACAAAATATCTAACCTACTTAGGGATTAAAATTCCATTACAACTTAAAAATACACTGCAAGTTAATTATGATCCCTTACTAGAAGACTTAAAGAGAAAATTTATTCAGTGGCATAAATTGAGCTTTTCTTGGCAAGATCACCTAAGTATTATTAGATCATATGTTCTACCTAAGTTTTTATTTTTATTTAGAGTCTTACCAATAATGATATCTAAAAAGCAATTTGAGATTTGGCAAAAAACTTTATTAAACTTCTTCTGGACCTATAAACGCCATAGAGTTAGTGTAGTAACATTAACCAAACATAAATTAAAAGGAGGTTTAGGCTTTCCAGATCTTTACAGATATTATCAAGCCAACCACGTAGCCAGTATTCTTAAAATATTACATGACTACCAAACTAAAGACTGGATTATAATACAAACACATTATACTTACCCATATGATGTTCCGGAAACAATATGGCAATTGGCTTCAAAGCATTCCAATAAAATAGCTGATAGTTTAGTGTTACAAACTTCTTTAACCACCTGGGAAAATAAAGTAAAACAACTTATTCCTGGTCTTTCAAAATTTCAGAGTATATTTAATCAAAAAAGACTATTACCCCCAAATTTCCCAATACATCAGGAAATATGGAAACAAGTGAATATTACAAAACTTGAAGATATTGTGGAAAATAATATCTTAATGAATAAAGCTCAATTAGAAACAAAATTGAGTTCTACTATACCATGGATGCAATTTCTACAACTATCTCACTTTTGCTCCCAAATACAATTAAGTAAAATCATAACACGACCCTTATCAAGTTTTGAACAACTTTAGACTCAGAAGTTGTCCCTATCGAGAGATTCGGTTCCGGTTTGGTGGAGAGCAGACATGTGTGACTAGCTCCACACAGTTCTGCACTTCCAAAGGTTTTCTTTTTAGGTATACCAATTCCCACGCTTCTCTTTTGGAGGAAGAGAAGGGGCAGAGGACTTCAACTCAGGTCAGGAACGGTGGCAACCTTCCTGGCTTATTAGTTTTGTCCTGGGCAAGAAACCTTTTGGACGCCAATGCGAGGCATGTGCGCACAGCCAAACTAGTGAGAGCCGATAAGGAGCCTAATGAAGGAAGACCAATAAATGCTGCAGTGACTACAACAAACAAAGCTAAGTATATGTAAACTTTCAAGGGGGGAGAAGAGAGGTAACTGGCAAAGACATGAGAATGCGAAAGAACGGAGGGTGCGTCGGGGACACGCCCGAGTAGAGAGCAGAGGGAGGGGGAGAGCGGCTACTGACTGGACAGGGGCTCGCGCGGTTCCCGCCGCACCCGAGTGGGGAATTTAATACGTGACCACAGACCTTTAGTTTAGTTGACCCAGGGTGCTGCATAAGTTTTTTTTTTCTTCTCTTTTTCTCTTGGTTCTACACGAGTGGCTCCGTTGGCAGCGGCGACTTTAAGAGCCAGGAAGAAAGACGAACCCAGAAGTTGTAAAAAGGAGGGACGAAAGCAGCGGACCTATCGGAGGTGCAAGAGGAAAGGGCGGAAGAAGTCGCGCAGCTGGGAAGAAGAAGGGCAAGGAAGAGCAAGGCGGCGAATTGAGGAGAGACGAGGGAGAACGGAAGAACGGCGCGCTGAGAAGGGGTTCTGGCTGACGGCAGGAGACGCTACAGACGGAGACGAAAAAGGGCGGAAAAACATTGAGAGAGACAGGGAGCGAAGAGAGAGGCAAGGCGGAGCCTACAGGAGCATAGAAAAAATAGAGCCAGCACAAGACTTTGAAAGAGATACACAAAAAGATGTTTATATGGCTATTTAAAGGGGACTACAGGGTGATTAAATTATAGCGAACAAGGTGGTTTGCAGTTGATCTTAGGTGGTTAAAAAGAAATAATAATAATAATAATAATAATAATAATAATAAGTGAAGGGTGCTAATAACGAACTTTTAAAAAAATAAAAATAAAACAAAACAATAGGATAGGGGATCTAGACACAGTAGAGGACAAGGGGTGCATATGGCAACAGGGTCTGATACTAATAGAAGACATTCTATTCTGTCACCAGGGCAACTAGGAGTAGCAAGCCACTTAAAAATGAGCGTTGCAGGATTGTCTGTGAAAGAGCTTAAGGCGCTGATGAAGGAGTGTGTAAGCCAATCTATACAGCAACTAATGGATAATACCCTCCCGTCATTGATTAAAAAAGAAATTGAACCATTGCAGGAATCAGTGCAACAGTTAACAGATAATATTCTGCCAGGTCTAATTAAGACTGAATTAGGACCAGTACAATCCAAAATGGATGAAATAGCAGAGCAAATTAAAGCAGAAACCGATGAAATTAAAAAACAGATTCATGAAAGCAAAGAAGAAATATCAAGTATTGTTAAAGTCACAAATGAATTAGAAGGGAAGGTACAAGATCTAGATGAGGAGTTTCAAGAATTAAAAGTTAAAAGTGAAAAAATAGAGGAAACTTTAATTAATTTAGAAATGGAGAGAGCAGGGTTTATATTGAGATGCCAGAATGTTCCAGAAGAAATCGATAAAAGCTTAAAGGAGGACCTAGCAGAAAACATTGCAGACCAGTTGGACATAGGCTCAAAGGAGGAGTTAATGTCAGAAATTGACACAGTGTATCGAAGAAATTCTGCATATGCGAAAAGACACAGAGTGCCAAGGGAAGTACACATTAAATTTCATAAGAAAGAGGTCAGAGACAAAGTATTGAAAGCTTCTTATGAAAATAATATCAAAATTAAGGAGCAGAAATAAGAATCTTGAAGGAAGTCCCGTGGAGGGTTCGAGAAAGAAGACAAAACTATGCTATATTGGCAAATGTATTAAGAGAAAATGAGATATTATACAAATGGTTGATACCAGAAGGGCTTCTATTTACTTGAAAAGATAGGAGATATAGGATAGACTCTGTCTTTAAGGCGGAGGATTTTTTGCAAAACCAAGGAGAAGATCTGGGCTGGCGACGAGAAAGAGGAAGAGAGGAAGAAGAAGAGGAGGAAGAAGGAGAATATTCAGGAGCTACTGGAAAGATGGAGATGGGTCGGAAGCAAGAAAAGGATAAATTTAAAGACAAACTTAAGAAACCACAGCACAAAAAGGAGACCGGAGCTAGAAATACAGCCCCCTGGCAAATGATGACTAGATTCCAATATAGGAACAAAAATGCAGACAAAACAAAACCAAAAAATGGGAAGTAGATCTATAAAACTATTATCGGTTAACGTGAACGGACTTAACAACCCTCAAAAAAGAAGAAGAATTTTTCACCAAATAAAGAAGCAGCAACCGGATATAACATGCCTGCAAGAAACCCACATAAGAGAAAATGATATAAAATATTTAAATATTTAAAAAATTGGTGATCCCTTTATAGCTGCCGACAAAAAGAAAAAGAGAGGTGTAGTAACTTATGTTAAAGACTCTTTAAGACCAGAATTGTGTTATAGCTCAAAGGACGGTAGACTAGTAGCGGTTTCAATAGTAAGAGAAGGGAAAAAGATGCTGATAGTGAACATCTACGCGCCTAATCAAAACCAAAATAGTTTTTATACAGAAGTAAGGAACTTGTTGATGAAGGGAAACTTTGAAGATATATGTATAATAGGTAACTTTAACGTGGTTTTTGATAGCAAAATAGATAGGAAATGTCAAAGGCTAGGGGGAAAAAAAGGGAAGATCCTGCCTAAAGTGTTCCTACAAACAGCAGAAGAGTACTCTTTAATAGACGCATGGAGAGTTAGGAACTTAGAAGCAAAAGACTATACTTACTATTCACCTAGACATAAATCATGGTCTAGGATAGACATGGTGTGGCTCTCAGTAGCTATGCTAAGAGAGGTTAAACAGGTCGATATTTTACCGAATACATTTGCTGGTCAGGACGGCGAAGAAAAAGACCAGATGGAGAATGTATAATGATTTGTTAAAGGATAAGGAGGTAGTATCGAAAACTAGGGTAGAAATACAGGATTTTTTAAAAAGAAATATTCAACCAGCAACCCCTATAAACATAGTATGGGACGCCTTTAAAGCCTTTTTGCGTGGTTGGTTCATAAGTCAAAACACGTGGAAAGTTAAACGGAAAAACAAGGAGCTAGAGGAGATAAAGAAGAAGATAAAAATAGCAGAAAAGACCCTCAAGAGACAGCCTGAGGAGGAAATAACCTACACAAGAATAAAAATGTTACAACATCAAATGAACTTGATACACACACAGGAACTAGCCAAAGATATTGAGAAAGCGAAACATTACTATTTTGAAAACGCTAATAAGCCCACAAGGTGGCTGGCTTATAGATTGAGAAAAGAAAAAGAGAAAAGAATAATTACGGCACTGAGAGATGAAAATAACGCAGTTAAGTTTTCTATTCCAGATTTAAAAAGCATAGTACAAGAATTCTATACGAATTTGTTTAAACAGATACCCCAAGAAAAGCAAAAAATTGAGTTGTTTTTGTCACAAAATGACCATAAGAAGTTTACTGAGATGCAAAGAAAAATCTTAAATGCTACCGTAACACCATGTGAGATGGTAGAGGCAATTAGAAGACAGAAAAAGAAGAAATCTCCCAGGCCGGATGGTCTACCCGCGGAAATATATCAAATATTTGAAGAACAAATATCATTGCCCCTTCAGAGCTTAATACAAAATATCGCGAAGGAGAGAAGACTACTGGACACATGGAATGAAGCTCTGATTACGTTAATACACAAGCAGGGAACTGATGAAAAAGAGGTTAGAAACTACCACCCAATCTCGTTACTGAACGCGGATTATAAGATTTTTGCAAGTATATTGGCATCAAGGCTAAAGAAGGTATTGTCGCAATTAATTCATCAAGACCAGGCGGGGTTTCTCCCAAGAAGACAAATTAAACACAATGTGAGAACTATTATAAATGTCTTGGCGTATTATGAAAGCCAACCGGGCAGAGAATTAGCTTTGATTTTTCTAGACGCGGAAAAAGTGTTTGATAACGTTTCCTGGGAATTTTTGAGACAGAAACTGGAGAGATGGGACTGTGGAGAGAATTTTCTGCATATGGTATCAGCAATATATGTGAAACAACACGCAAAAGTCCTGATTAACAGCAACATGACTGAGAGAATAGAGATACAGAAGGGTACAAGACAGGGCTGCTCGTTGTCCCCATTGTTATTTATTTTTATGTTAGAATCTTTAACGGACATGGTGAGAGCCGACGATCGGATAAAAGGTTTAAAAATAAGAAAAGACGAGTTCAAACTACAGGCATTTGCAGACGATTTAGTTTTCATAATAGAAGATCCCTTAGCTTCAATATCAATATTGTTGGATACGATACAGAAATATGGAGAGGTCGCGGGTCTCAAAATTAATTTAGGGAAAACCAAAATTTTGACTAAGAATTGTTCCCAGGAAACGAAATATAAGATTTTTGAATGCTCGAAAATTGAGATAGTAAACAAGGTGAAATATCTAGGTATATTAATGACTAATAGGAATAGCGCCTTAATAGAGAATAATTATGGGAAGCTAATAGAAGAAATTCAGAGAGACCTAGAAAAATGGAAAAGCATTCAATTGTCGTTTATGGGTAGAATCTCGGTTATAAAAATGAATATATTGCCTCGTTTCCTTTTTCTAGCACAGAATATTCCAATTCTTAAAAATAAGCAGGTATTTGTAAAAATGGATAAAATCACAAGGCAATTTATTTGGCACCCTAAAAGGGCTAGAATAAAACTAAAATACCTACAGGATATCAAAGAAAGGGGCGGATGTGGAGTTCCAAATTGGGACCTATACTACCAAGCAGCGTCGGCGGGATGGGTGAAAGATTGGATAACATTAGACAATGTAAGAATGTTAAACTTGGAAGGTTACGATCTTAACATGGGGTAGCATGCTTATCTATGGTACAACAAAGATAAGATCCACACCAATTTCCATCACCACATAGTGAGAGGGGCATTGATAAAATGTTGGCAAAGTATTAAAGAAAAATATTATGTGAAAACACCGAGATGGGTATCTCCTTTAGAGGCCTATATTAAGCCTTCTTTACTGCTAGAAGAGAAAAAAATGGCATATGATAAGCTATTAGATAAAAAGGATAAACTCAAGCTGGTGGATAAGTTAAATTTGACGTGGTGGGAAAGAATGCAGCTTCAATCGATCTATGCTAAAGATAGATCCTTAGGATTCTACACATCTACCAACGAACTAGATAAAATATGGTTGTCGTCCAGTGACAAACTGATTCAAAAGCTATACAGGTTTTGGTTGGAGAGGTATATGCTGGACGAAGCAGTCAAACCAAACATGGTAAAGTGGGTGCAGGATATAGGGCATACCATTGAAATTGACGACTGGGCTAAAATGTGGAGGATAGCAAAATCATTTAGGGCAACGTTGCTTAAAGAAAATGTATTTAAGATGTTTTTTAGGTGGCACTGGTCACCAGATAAGATCGCTAAATGTGCAGGGAATCTTTCGAATAATTGCTGGAAATGTAAAAAAAATACCGGAACGTATTTTCATGTATGGTGGAGCTGTGAAAAAATGAGGAAATTCTGGAGTATGGTGGGAAAGCTGGTACATGAAATTTTAAATGTAACTATAAACCTATCTCCAGAGCTGTACTTGCTAAGTATATTACCTGATGGTTTGGAACAGGAAGATAGGCAGGTATTAGCCCACCTGGTAACGATGGCCAGGATATTAGTAGCTGGAAAGTGGAAGAGCGAGGAGTTACCCTCCAAACAGGAGCTTGTATGGAAACTGCTAGAATGTTCTGAAATGGATAGATTGACGTTGCTTATTCAGGGAAGAGATGAGTCAGTCTTTCAAAACAGATGGTTAAAGGTCTGCAAGTGGTGGGAAAGAGAATGTACATAATGGCTCCGAAATAAGGGAAAGTTAAAGTATACGGTTGTTGTTGTACATATGTTAAAAAACCAATAAATAAAATTTAAAAAAAAAGTTTTGAACAACTTTATAAACAGATGAATACATCCAGAAGACAAATACTTGCTAAAATATATTTAATATTAATGGAAATAGAATCTTATAAACTGTTAACATATCAAAATAAATGGCACACCATTTGTAACGGAGCTAACTGAGGATGACTGGCAGTCCATGTGGAAGTCGTTTCCTTTCAATACAAATATTATAGAAATAAAATTACAAACATTCAAGATCCTTACCTTTTGGTACTTAACACCCCCAAAACTAGCACACATAACGTCTACAACCTCTCCATTATGTTGGAAGAATGTGGGGAATTATGTTCATTGCTGGATTGAATGTCCTAAATTAAAATTATTTTGGGAAAATGTGATAATTCAAATTAAAACAATAACTGGCCATGAAACTCAGCAGAACATATATTACTGAATAGATGGCAAACAGACATACAATCCAGTTGTAATATGAAGAGGATAGCCATCTTATTGGTAGTGGCTGAAAATGCTGTAGCTTGGCTTTGGAAGGACACCAAAGGTCCTCAACAACACCATTGGCACGCAAAGCTCTGGAAACTTTATATATTGTCAAAAATAACAGAAAAGGTAGATGATGAACGTAATGCATATAACTTTGCTTTAGACCATACTATGATTTGGTTTCCTATTGTTCAATACTTAATTGATCAGGGTGAGCTATCAGCTACAGTCAATGATTTAAACTTATGGTAAATTCTTATTGCTCCTTTTTTGCAACACATGTAATTTGAAACTGCAATCCTGATTTTACAATATGTTCTTAGTAACTTTTTGTACTACTCTTTTCTACAATGTTAACTTGCCTGTTTGTTTGTTGCTTGTTCTTCATTTTTTGTTATTTTTTATTTTTATTTTTGAAATTACTAATAAAATGTTATTTAAAAAAATAATTTAAACCAATTTAAAATAGCAAATTAAGAGAGTACAAAAGTTATAAAATACCATGCAAGATCTAAAGAGATATCTCAGCAGTTAACAGTAGTGTAGGTTCCCAGGTAGCTGTCAGAATCTGATGGGAGGCCAATGAGAGGGGGGGGATGTCCGCTGCCTCAGTTGAAAGCCCGGCAGAAGAGCTCCGTCTTGCAGGCCCTGCAGAATTATAGTAAGTCCCACAGGGCCCTGATCTCATACAGGAGCTCATGCAACCAGATTGGAAAAGAGAATGAAACTTCTAGGAATAACAAATGATATGATTAAGAATACAGAAACCAAAGACATTATAAAACAGATTTTAAAAATGTGTAAGGAAGTTGGATGCTGCAAGTACGTCTATTAGGGCATGCAGGCCTGCTCCCTCTAAGCTGTAGAGTCTTATGAGCAAAAATTCTACTTTGTGTGCTACTGGCATTAAAGTTGTGAGCAAGCAATTTGGCTACTGCATAAATTAGTTTGCTCTGGAGCCATCCTTCCTGAGTTCAGACAAAAATGTGTGAGCCGGAGGCTAAAAACTGTGAGCTAGCTCACAGTAATCCAGCTTAGAGGGAACACTGGTGCAGGGTATGTTTGACAATGCATTTAGGAATTGCCTTCCCGATGCAACTGCCAAAATATTTTTATCAATTGACAGTCCCAAAACTAAGAAGAGCTTTTACTTTGGCAAGAATTAATGTTCTTCCCTCGGCGGCTTTGAAGGACTGATATAGTAGAGTATCATACTGTAATAGGACATGCAGGTACTCATATGATAAAATCAAAACTATTGAACCTATGATTATGGAATGCCCTATTTTCAACAAGTTGAGGACTAATTTAGTCACCCCTTTACTTAAAAATACGAAATTGCTAAATGTGCAAGCCCAGGTGTCATGGCAACTATCAGATACAAATGAACTTGTCACCCTCTCAGTGGCAAAATTCAATGGTGTAATAATCCAATATAAGAGAAATAATATTGAATAAGGTCCTTTAAAATAATTTTTGGTTTTAACTTCTGTTTAAGATGATATCTGTATTAGCAGTACTAGAGAAATAGAGCCAGCTATGCTGGCAAAGATCCTGAGGGAGATAGTTTGTTAATTTGTGTACTTTCCTAGTTCTATATCAATATGCTTGTTCTTGTTTTTTTCCCTTCTTTGTGTAGTGGATCGTCTGATCAAAGAAAACAGCCACATCTTCACTGACACACAGTGCAAAGTGTGTAGTGCAGTTCTCATCTCTGAGTCACAGAAGCTTGCTCACTATCAGGTATGCTTCAAGCTACGGGCAGCCACTGAAACTTAACACTAATTATGGAGGCCTCCTGGTATGCTTTCCTTGGTTTTCTCTTCTCATTTTTCCAGAGTAAGAAACATGCAAACAAAGTTCGGCAGTACATGTCTATCCATGGTGAGGAAGAGCTCAGCCAAAGCAAGAAAATAAAACTGGACACAAAGCAGGTAATGTTTAAAAAATCCAAGAATCACAAGTAATTCTTCAGGGAATTTCTAGTACCAGGCATTTTTGCAAGAGTAGTGTGAAACACCTCCTGTTCTTTTGCAGTGAACCTTTAAAACATAATTATCAAATATTTGTTATATTTTACTTAAAATCTTTGACTCTTTTAATTTAAACATTCAAGAGGTGCCATCCTAAAATTAAATAAATACCAAGCAAAGCAACAGCATAAAATTACAGGCAAGGATTTGCTTTTCACTCACGATTCCTGTCATTTACTGATCAAGGTTATTTATCATGCCCTTTGGCCTATAATGGTTTTCTTTGGTTAGTTCTCTCCCACCCTGCACAGAAGGTATGTGTGTATCAAGTGTTCAGACAGGTATGGTGTGTGAGGTTGAATAAAGGAATTGCAGTACAGTTCCATTTTCTGAACATGGGTCACTTTACTGGTGTATCTTCCTTCTGGCTCTTCAAAATCAGTAAGCCTCTATTCCTTCTTGTAAACAGCAAGGTAGCAATGGAGAAGACAGGAACAAGTGCTGTCCCATCTGTAATATGACCTTTTCCTCACCTGTTATGGCTAACTCCCACTACCTAGGCAAGACCCATGCCAAGAATCTGAAGCTGCATTCTCCTAAAGCAGAAGGTATGATCGTTAAGATGCCGAGACTTGTCTCTTGCAGTACTGTGTTTAAAAACAAACAAAGAAAAACCCCTTGGTTAGAATAGTCTAGGGCTCTTCAAAGTAGCTGTGGTCGTTAAGGGAGTTCATGATAACTTCAATTGAACGATAGGCATGCTGGTCTCTTGTGCTTCCTCGATGACCCTAGTATTACACAACCTAAGCAAACACAGTAAAGCTTACACCTGAATCTTTTCCTCTCTTTGCTGTCTTTGATCTGTTTGTAAGCTTTTGTCAGGTGCAGTCTTGTTTATGTGCACGGGTACACGTGCATGCATGCATGCATGTTGAGAATGTTAAAATTCTAAGTGCAAAATTCTTTCCTATTGATAGTCATTTTGATTCTTCTGGTTTGTCTCCAAAATTCTGTCTCTTGATATTTGGATTAATTTTGCAGCTGTCATTCCTGCTCAGAAACAAACGGCTAATGCACCTCCCACTACTGTATCCTGTAATGAAGAGAACCAAAACACTTCTGACCCAGACAAATTCTGCAGTCTCTGCCATGCCACATTCAATAACCCACTGATGGCGAAACAGCACTATGTAGGCAAGAAACACAAAAAGCAGGAGACCAAACTTAAGCTAATGGCGCACTATGGGAGAACCCCTGAGGAACCTGCTGCTTCAACAGGTGAGTGTTTCACAACAAGGCTTCTGTAATAAATAAAGCATATGAGTGTTTGTGGTTTGTAAAGCCACAACTAAATTACGAAGTGTCCTGCATCTAATTTGTACTGTTAAAATCGGTGTTCTTTTCTCTTTGTCCATCGCCACCCATCACTGTGTTCATGAAAAAGAATGTGTAGACCTGCAAGGGATGGAAGTACAGGGCAGGAGTTCCTCCCTATTTACAGAGGAAACCCTAAAGTAAGCATGGAAATTCTGGTTTGTGGAAAGACTCTCTTCCCCCCTCCCCTCAGGAATAGGTATATAGCTGTGTATGTGCACTTGAAGGAAGCAGCAGTTGAGTCCAGTGTGCAGTTGCAAGGCTGGACAATATTGCACCTTGAGGAAAGGTTGTGAAGGAGGCGTTCAGGAGGCTACAGAGTTCACAAAAGATGTGGGGGGAAAGTTGGCTGGATAGAGAGTGAGCTGTCTGCTGGGCCACCACAAGGCACTGTAATCCATGCAAACTGAACTGTTGCCTAGTTTGGTTAGTAAAACAAACAGCAAAGGAAATGTGGAAACATAATTGTTAAGTCACAAAAGCACATGTCTGTGTTACTGAACAGGAGTAAATGAAGGTAGCATTGTGAACAGTGAAGTGTTACATAAGGGCATTCTCATAAATTGAGGGTAGCCCTTCAGAATGGAGTGGGGATACAGCACAAAGTTGAATCAGCATCCTCAATATTTGCACAGTCTGTGGCTCTATTCATATTGTTTGTACCACTTGGTGCAGAGAGGTGGCTTCTGCTGGTTCCAGCTTCCTACTGTAGCACCACACACTGCACTCCAGCAAGTTCCTTTAACTCTAAGGAATGCTTTTTCGGGAAAGTTGGAGGGTACATTAGTAAGGGTAAAGTAATAAAAGTCATTTCCAGGAACTTACTCTGTTCACAGAAGAGTTGGAGGCAACCCATAATAATCCAAGAGCAAATTGTCAGGATCATAACAAGGAGATGAGAATGATTTGAATGTAACTGCCAAGTAAAAACTCATTGTGTGGCAAAAAATGCTGGCAGCAGAGTATGTATTATGGGAAGAAAAATTTAAAATTGTAAATGTTTATGGAAAACTATATGTGAAAATAATATAAATAATGAGAAGGGAATTCTGAATAGTCATAGAAAATGCGAGTGAACAGTAACAAAAGTAGTGAGTTTTTGAGCAGCAATCACAAAAGTAAGCAGTTAGCATTGATTTCCACTGTTCTCCAATACAGAAAAATGAATTTAATGTATACCTAAAAGTTTTTAAACCATGGAGAAAATAGTGGGATGGCATATTCAAAGGAAAGAAAAAGACAGGCTTGATAAACAGTCAAAAAACAGAAAAACTATAGCTAACCTCAAGAAGAAAGGTGTTTGGTTCCAATTAAGAATAGCGATTTGTAGAATGGATCCTTTAGAAAAGCTTGTATAACCAGTTGGTTAATCTTCCTCCACCTTCTGTCCCCACAGTAGCCTACTATTTATCCCAGCACATCTTATCTGAGGGTCATGGGACGTTCACAAACAAAATTCTCTGTAGTAGAGGGGACTGCAAAGAGGAGCAGGAACTGCAGTGCAGTTTACGACCCTTTGACCATCAGAAAGGATTTTGGTGGGGATAAACAGGCTGCTATGCAAAATTAGAAAGATCTCCTCTACTAACGCATTACATGAGCTTCTCTGTGGGATCCAATCCATTAAGTATTCAAGAGAATGATGCGTACGTTTGTGAGGGTGAATGGGAAAGAATTGGGGGCTTGAAGAAATTCATAAGACAGATTCAGTGTTTCAGTGTGGTTGAAAAAAAATGTAAAATCAGACTTTAAATATATTTCTCAGTGAAGCATGCATACTGTTTGTTTGCTAAAAGAATTTTCAAACATGTTGATTTGTTGCTAAATAGAACTTCTGTAAAGCCCAAGAGAAAAATCTAAAGCCTTTCATTGATCAAGCTACACCTGTGTTTTTTGCACTGCAAGTTGATGTCTGGTACTATATACATGCAGGGATAATCATCATTATCAAGATTAGTTGAAAGTTACGGTTGTGCATTTGTGCATCCATCTTTAGAAGTGCTGTTTAACAAAGTGGCATTTTGTAAACATTCATAGGATCAGGATCAGTGTCCAGAACTTTCCAGAAGGAAGGCCTAATAGTCAGTTGGCAAAATAGCATTTCTCCAGGAGCTGAAAATTTTTCTTGTTTGAGAACAGAATATAATGCAGTATTCAGTATCTGGAGAGCAAATAAGATTGCAATATTACCCATATGGGCATGGTAGATATCCTGAAGAGATGCAGGATTGTGGAGGTGTTACATCACATGACATAAACAGTCTTGAACATCCTTGTCAGTACTGTTCAGCTAAACATTGCAGATATAGGAGCAGTAGTGGCCATTATATGATGGTGCTGCTGTAACATGAAGGCCACTGTATCCCATTAGTACTTGTACAATATGGGAACATCCTCTTTTGTAACCGTTTTTAGGTACTGTATATAGCCTAAATGCCTTTCTTTTGTAGACTCAATTTTAAAAATCCACCTGAACATGTAAGATATTTCAATTACAGGGTGCAGTGTATGATGAACAAAACTATGTCTTGAAGAAAATTTCTTTTATTTAATCATTTAAAGCATTTTTATCCTATCTTTCTACCCAATTAGGGCCCTCAAAGTGATGAGTAGTAATAAAACATTTAAACCAACTTTAAAAAATAATTCACACTCATATAGTTAAGAACAAACAGGAAGGAGGGGATGGAAAATGAAACAAAAAAATCTTCACCTGCTGGCAGAAGAAATTGTAGAGGAGGACTGACTGATCTCCCTTGGAAGAGGATTCCACAGTCTTGATGCCACAACCAAGAAGGCCATTTGTCAGGTGCCACCCATCTAGTTTCAGATTATAGGCACTCAAAGCAAGGCCTCTGAAGATTACCATAAAGGTTCAATAGGATCATATGGGAGCAGGCAGTCCTTAAGGGATGCTGATCTGAAGCCATTCTTCTTCTTCTCATATGGCAAAAAGGTGCTTGAGTTGGACCTGGAAGCAAATTGGAAGCCAGTGCAGATGAAATGTGGTCCCTATGACCCCCCCTCCAGTCAAATTCTTGCCACATAGCTTATACCAGTTGTAGTTTGCCGACCAGGGACAGCCTAACCAAGAGTGCACTGCACAGGGGTGGATCTATATTTTTGGGGCCGTGAAGCTTGAATTGTTATGGAGGCCCCTTTGCAACCAGCAACAATAGGGCAACATCCAACAAGGTCCAAAGGGCCTTGCTGCCTTTGCAAGGATCTCAAGGCTCAAATGGCAGAGAATAGGGTGTTGGGTGGAGTCCTTGAAAATGAGTCATACAGTGAGCCCCCATCCCACCAGCATGGAGGTCTGGGTAACTACTGGGTAACTGCTGTTATCTTTTTCAATGGAGTTATTCCACAGCAGATCACCACATTTAAAAAAAATTAATCTAGAATACCTTGAAATCTCAGGACATATGATGATTTTCCCATTTGTAGTTGCAACAGCTGTTCTTTATCAGAGGTTCTCTCTTTTTCCACTGCTTCCAGTCTTTGGTTTATTGCATTTGACTTGGCTTCAGCTTTTTTCAACATTTTGGCTGTTGGTTCTGGTTTTTTGCTGGTTTCCTTCAATTGCTTTTGAAGACCATCAAAGTTACTATTAAGATTGGTCATCTGGTCCAGCAGAGGGCGTAGTGCTGTAGCCAACATATTAAGGAAGTCAGTGGTTACTTCTGGTCTTGGGGCCGGAATCGCTGAGCTGGCAGTTCCTGGAGAAGGTCTTGTCCTGGCCACCATTGGTTACATAAAGAGAAAAGTTCTTTTAAGTCTCTGAAAGTCTGTTAAGTCGTGCACTTCTTACTATTCCACACACTGCTCGGCTGGGTTGATGCTTTGCACTCAAAACCATCACTCTCTGCTCCTCATACTCACTTGACAGACTCACACTTCATTCCCTGCTTGCTTCCAAACGGTAGGCAAAGTGTCTGTGCGCTAGATCACTTGCTTGCTTGCTCCAGTGTGCGCCTCTGTCTCCATTACTGGTCTCGTGGCGGCAGGATCTGTCGGAGCAAAGGGGAGCCTCAATTCCTCAGCCATCGCCTCGGAAGAGGCGCCCCTCATGCCCCAGGCTATGAGCCCCCTCCAAGGGCTCGGGGGGGGCGGCAGAATCATCCGGGACCGCTCCCATCTGTTTCGATTACGAGCCACTCTCATCGGAGTGCGATGGAGTGCACCCGCTAACAAGTCACCAAAACCAGAAGTCCGAGTAGCTTTTATATATAACGCAAAATTACTGGTCATTGAAAATATTTTAGAATAGTAGCATCCTGATCTCAGACTACATATTTGAGAGGAGGTTTGGTATGCAAAATAAGAATGCTGTTATCTCTTTGTATAATTATTTTTAGAGGTTACAAATAATGTCTGTGATAGTTTTTTAAAAACGATTGCCTAATTAATAATCCAGAAAGGGTAGCCATGTTTGTAGCAAAAAAACTAGGAATCTTATGGCACCTTAAAGACTAACAAGTTTTTATTCCAACACAAGCTTTTGTGGACTAGAGCCCACTTTGTCAGAGGCACGTAGTGGGTCTAAGAAGACACAAGCACACACATAGAAAAATTAACAACAATCTCAGCTCCATATTTGTTACCATCTCTCAAGGGATTAAGAACAACCTAGGATTCCTTAGCTATACTGGTGTCCAGAAACTTAGCAAAGACTAAGGAAATAGTATCACAAATCACTGCTAATATGAATAGCACCTGTACTTTTCTTGATATATGAATTTTACATAATTACAACCTGTACTTACTGCTTTTTCTGAACCTTATTTTTGCCTAATATATATGTTGTTCTTACTCTAGGCAATAGGTGACAATTATGTGGAGTGTATCAATCACTTCAATAGAAATTCCAGATCCAGAGGATTGCATAATACCTCACATGTTAAAAACATGTTTATAATCTGTAGATAAAATTTATAAATAGTATGTATGTATGAGTCTTTAGATAAAATTTATAAATAGTATGTATGCAAGAGAGTACCAGAAAAACATCTACTTCTGCTTCATTGACTATGCTAAAGCCTTTGATTGTGTGGATCACAATAAATTATGGCAGGTTCTTAAAGAGATGGGAGTACCGGACCACCTCACATGTCTCCTGAGAAACCTGTATAAGGGTCAAGAAGCAACAGTTAGAACCGGATATGGAACAACTGATTGGTTTAGCATAGGAAAAGGAGTACGACAAGGATGTATATTGTCACCTTGCTTATTTAATTTATATGCAGAGTACATCATGCGAAATGCTGGCCTGGATGAATCACAAGCTGGAGTTAAGATTGCTGGGGAAAAGATCAATAACCTCAGATATGCAGACGATACCACTCTGATGGCAGAAAGTGAAGAGGACCTAAAGAGCCTCTTGCTCAGGGTGAAAGAGGAGAGTGCAAAAGTGGGCTTGAAGCTCAACATCAAAAAAACTAAGATCATGGCATCTGGGCCCATCACTCCTTGGCAAATAGAAGGGGAAGTCGTAGAAGTAGTGACAGACTTCACATTCCTAGGATCCCAGATCACTGCAGATGGTGATTGCAGCCATGAAATTAAAAGACGCCTGCTCCTTGGGAGGAAAGCGATGGCAAACCTAAACAGCATGATAAAAAGCAGAGACATCACCTTGCCAACAAAAGTCCGCATGGTCAAAGCAATGGTATTCCCTGTAGTAATGTATGGCTGTGAGAGTTGGACTATAAGGAAGGCCGAGCGCCGAAGAATAGATTCTTTTGAACTGTGGTGCTGGAGAAGACTCTTGAGAGTCCCTTGGACTGCAAGGAGATCGAATCAGTCAATCCTAAAAGAAATCAACCCTGACTGTTCCCTGGAAGGCCAGATCCTGAAGCTGAAGCTCAAATACTTTGGCCACCAAATGAGAAGGGAGCACTCACTGGAGAAGACCCTGATGCTGGGAAAGATTGAAGGTCAAAGAAGAAGGGGACGGCAAAGGATGAGATGGTTAGACAGTGTCATCGATGCAACGAACATGAAATTGAGCAAACTTCAGCGGACAGCGGAAGACAGGAGGGCCTGGCGTGTTCTGGTCCATGGGGTCGCGAAGAGTCGGACTCGACTGTGCGACTGAACAACAACAACAAAATGAGTCTTTAAAATGTGCACCGAAACAGTTGTATCCCACCTGTTAAAGTCAAAATAATGAGCAAACACCACCAAAAAAGTGCAAGAGAAATGTGTAGGTGCAGGTATATAGTTCCTTACAGCTCACGTCCCCTAAAATATGTCCCGGATTACATTACTCTTGAAATGTGTGTACTACTTGTACAATACCTTTACAAGGGGCATAGTTTTGCAAATTTAGCAGTAACAGTAGAAGATATTTCCTTTTAACATTGAAGACTGATGTGCTAGATATATTGAGAATCCTAAAGCTCTATGAAGCATATTTGAATGACCTTTAGGTGATAACTTGTGTGTATTAGTCCAACTCATAGTATATATGCTACTGTTTTTAGAGACACAAAGCTTGGACTTTGGAAGTAGCACAAATATCAGACGCTGTGTTTAACAAAATGGTTCAAAATTGGTCAGCAACATATAAAGCCAGGAGAGATGACTGAAGGCTGGAAGATAGGTGTTCTATTCAGCAAGTTATTGGTACCCCAGACTACCAAATTATTTCTAATAGAATTCTGGGATCAAAAATAGGACGAGAGTGTGAGAAAAAGCAGGAAAAAAATGGAAAGATGAATACTATATATAATATACTGCGATATATGACATATCTGAACAATTTTGCATGATGTTTCTTCTCACATTTTAAATGTAAAAATAATTTCATAGTTGAAAAGTATTTTAATGCTTCAACTTCCTGATGCCCTAAAGGGGAAGCAAGAGTCGTTTTGGGAAAATGTGGAAGCAGGGCTGGCCCCAGCTTATTTTGCATCCTCGGCGAGGATCCCTTCTGGTGCCCCCCCCCCCACGCGCTGCCCCCCTCCCCCCATGCGCTGCCCCCCCCCATGCCAGTAGCTCAGAAAGTAGTATTTTTGCTCACAGGATTCCACAGCTTAGAGGGAACACTGCACAGGAGTGTAACCATTTATCCAGGAGATGGCTGGCGGGTGCCTTAGCTGGGCACTTTTGTGGAAGGGGGAAACCCGTGCTGGAAAGCGAAAGCCTCTAATTCCAAACAGCTTGTTCAGCCAGGGTTTCATTCACCACTCCCCCTCGGCCTCTTTCATGTCTGCGGGCCCGTTCCCCCACCCCTCCTGTTCAAGGAGGCCCTTCTCGCAGGGGACGCCATTCCAGATCTCAGGGAGAGGAGAAATGGGCGGGGGGGGTTGGCGCAGAGGACGCTGTACTTGCAGTCACCGCTTCTGGGTGCAATTGCCGGACTTAGGGAGAAAGAGGCGGCGGTCACCCGGTCAGGGCTTTTGGTGGGGGGGGCTTTTGGCGAGGGGCAGGGTGCAGTTTAGCGTCCTAAGGGCCAGCCCGCCCTAGGCGAACACCTAGTTCACCTAGTGAGTGAGCCAGCCCTGTATGGAAGTAGTAGTATCTTTCAGAATTCCTGTCTAATTAAAAAAAGATGTTTCCATATATGACTGCATTGAAGGAGTAATCAAATGCCACTGAGCAGGGAAAACTCAAAATTAAATATGAGAATTAGTTTCAAAAATAATTTCAGTGAAACTGTTAACACCAAGGAGTCCCTTGACATGGCTTTTACAGCTAAATATGGGATTTTCCAGCCTGAGAGATTTGATCCAACTAACAGAGGGACAAATAGTATAAGAGACAAATTCCAAATTGGGCTGACAGTGACAGCACAAACAAATTGAGAAAAATTGGAAATACTTGAGTCGATTCTAATGACAGGTGAATAAAGGCATATATTCAAGATCCTTTCTGCCTGTGGAAGTTCTGTTGCATGTGTCTGGACAAGAGGAAAATGTACCAAGAGTATACTGATGTTATCAAAGGGAGGAATCTATTTGTTACCATTATCAAAGTATGCAGTTGGTTATTCAGTCCAACTGAATCATACTGATTTAATCAGAAGACTTGAACAATATCTTCTTGACATAGAAAATGAAGTGATGCTAATAATGCTCCAGTAGAATACTTCGCAATACTATATAATGTTAGCTCATGTTCTATAATAACTGGTGTATGAAGCAAAGTTCTCAAGAAGAATCCATTCTTGCACATTCTATTCCTGATATTCTGGCTCCTAAAGAGCAAGAAATGTGATAACATTAATAATATCATTTTAAAAAATGGAGGGTCTAAGTGAAACACATTATACAATCAACCAAACAGTTACGTTGGTGAGCAAATGAAATTGTCTTAAATATGTCTTTTTTTGCAGAACAGAGCTGTGTGCAGCTACTAACATTAAGAAAAAAATAACTTGAAATTATTAGCGTTAGGATGGGGTAATTTTGCATATGATTACACTGTTAATGAAACTCAGATTAAAATTTTTAAATGTATTAAACAATTTTAATCTCAAAATTGTTATAAGAAAAGGAGTTGGTAGTTTGGTACAGTTCTCCACAAATAAACTTAATACTCTGAAACATCGTGAATGCTGTTGGATTGTCTTTGGTGGGTATAAGAGGTTTAGAAGGAATATATATATCTAAAATAATTTGTAAATTCCAAGACCTGTTAAGGCCATGTTATGGAAGAAACAAGTGTAAATACATTGATTTGTATTCCATTTGCTGCTGCACCAAGTAAAAGTATTACAGTACTGTAAACAAAAAAATAGACATCCCCTTCCAAATACCCAATTTGTAACTAAATGAAAAACAGCATATATGTTAATTTTGAAGAAAAGTTTATACTGAAGGGAGATAAATAAAAAGCAAAAAATTGAAATTATATAGGGTAAATTAGCAGTAAAGTGCATATTTATTCCGGACTCGAAACATATTATTGTGATCAAGTACATATTTACTCAGGAGCAAGTATCAGTGAGTTCATTCAGATTTACATCTGAATGTGATTGTATAGATTCAAGCACTAAATTTCTTTTTTTTAATGAATATAATGTGCATGAAAAGCTTTGCACACGAACTGAATAAACATGGTGTGGCAGAGGACCATACATGGCATGCTAAGGTACTGTTGGGGATTTCATACACCTAGCAAATATAGGTTGGATCTTACTGCTCTGTTCAGCTTGGTGCAAGAAACTTTACCTCCGGGGAAGAATCCTTTGTTCTGGAGAAAGGCTCCTCACTTAGTTGAGCACAAAGTCCAACCACATCAATAAGGGGAGAGGAGATGAAGAGGTGTGCACAGGTTTTCAGCTATGTAGTTATTTGAAACACAGGAGCCACAGGAATTTAATTTCAAAATGTATCCAAATACTTTAAAAGACAAAGGTGGGGGAGGCAAAACTCAACCCTGAAGATGGTACATGGGTCAAGCTACAACAGATGAAGTATAATTAGAATCAATATTTATTATGTGGTGTACACAATAGTAAAAGAGCCAGTTTGGTGTAGTAATTAGGAGCGCAGACTCTAATGTGAAAGAACCAGGTTTGATTCCCCACTCCTCCACTTGCACCTGCTGGTGTGACCTTGGCTCAGTTACAAGTTTTTTCAGAGCTCTCTCAGCCCCACATACCTCACAGGGTGTCTGTTGTGGGGAAGGGAAGGGAAAGGATATTGTAAGCTGTTCTGAGACTCCTTTGGGTAGTGAAGGGCAGGGTATAAATCCAATCTCCTCCTCTTGTTCTACTACTACTACTACTTCTTTTCTTTTACTACTGCTACTAAAATTAAAACCATAGGGCCAGAATGACAGGCTGTGGTAAGAATGAGAGCAATTTTTAGATAAGCTGTAATATTTTTCAAACACAGTTGAGGAACATGTCAAATGACCAACACAAGATGATACGTGTTTCAGCGAGGGAACAGGCAGGCCCCTCTGTCATCATGTGACCCGTGCCGCTCCTGACAAAGGGGTGATTTTATGTGCCTGAATGAGGCAGATTTGTATGGGGTGGAGCTGCTCAGGTGAAGCCAACTGCCACCGCCTCTGAGTCCAGCTTCTGTTCACAGCTCAGTCACCAGTGGCCCTGCATGTGCAGCTCAGTCATTGATGCAAGGGCTCTGTCTTCCCCAAGGAAAGGGGCTCTGGGAGGAGGGATTGCTTCGCTGCCTTCCAAGGGGCAAGCCAAGCCCATGGCTCTCTCCCCCTTGCTTGCTCCCATTCCTGCCATTCTTGTCGAGGCTTCTCCTTCCTTCTCTGTCTGACTTCCACAATCATGATGGGAAGTCAGAGAATTTCCAGCAGTGTGCATGCTGGGCTATTTTGCGGGGAGTGGGAAAGTCTCTCCTGAAGTGAAGAATGGGGTCCAGGACTTGGTGGAAAGGAGGCTTTAAGCACTCGCCTTCCCTTCCCATGAACTAAACCCCCCAGCCTGCAGAATGGAGAGTGCACCCGCCAGCTCATGGTCCATTTAATGTTGCAGACTGCATGTTTTTGTTGTTGTTGTTCAGTCGCACAGTCGAGTCCGACTCTTCGCGACCCCATGGACCAGATTACGCCAGGCCCTCCTGTCTTCCGCTGTCCGCTGAAGTTTGCTCAATTTCATGTTCGTTGCATCGATGACACTGTCTAACCATCTCATTCTTTGCCGTCCCCTTCTTCTTTGACCTTCAATCTTTCCCAGCATCAGGGTCTTCTCCAGTGAATGCTCCCTTCTCATTTGGTGGCCAAAGTATTTGAGCTTCAGCTTCAGGATCTGGCCTTCCAGGGAACAGTCAGGGTTGATTTCTTTTAGGATTGACTGATTTGATCTCCTTGCAGTCCAAGGGACTCTCAAGAGTCTTCTCCAGCACCATAGTTCAAAAGAATCTATTCTTCGGCGCTCGGCCTTCCTTATAGTCCAACTCTCACAGCCATACATTACTACGGGGAATACCATTGCTTTGACCATGCGGACTTTTGTTGGCAAGGTGATGTCTCTGCTTTTTATCATGCTGTTTAGGTTTGCCATCGCTTTCCTCCCAAGGAGCAGGCGTCTTTTAATTTCATGGCTGCAGTCACCATCTGCAGTGATCTGGGATCCTAGGAACGTGAAGTCTGTCACTACTTCTACGACTTCCCCTTCTATTTGCCAAGGAGTGATGGGGCCAGATGCCATGATCTTAGTTTTTTTGATGTTGAGCTTCAAGCCCACTTTTGCACTCTCCTCTTTCACCCTGAGCAAGAGGCTCTTTAGATCCTCTTCACTTTCTGCCATCAGAGTGGTATCATCTGCATATCTGAGGTTATTGATCTTTTCCCCAGCAATCTTAACTCCAGCTTGTGATTCATCCAGGCCAGCATTTCGCATGATGTACTCTGCATATAAATTAAATAAGCAAGGTGACAATATACATCCTTGTCGTACTCCTTTTCCTATGCTAAACCAATCAGTTGTTCCATATCCGGTTCTAACTGTTGCTTCTTGACCCTTATACAGGTTTCTCAGGAGACATATGAGGTGGTTAATTAATTCAAATGTAATTTAATTCACCTTAATCAAGTGAACTTTAATTAAGTGAACTACCCCCTAAGGAATTTAAATGCTGATGAAAAAAGTCTACGAGCCTGGTTTTGGCCTCAAGAGCCTTCTTCAGTGGTCAATAATATGCACTTGTACAAAAAAACAAATTTACACATCCAGGAACTGCAACTGATGCACAGCCTTCAGGGAAAGTATATGGGCTATGCAGCAAAGTGGAAGTGCATGTGCATTTTCTGTGCAAAAAGCAGATTGGGTTGGATCCAGACTGCCATAAGGGAGATGTCACCTGCAAGCAGTACACTTGATAGAATTCCAAGGTCTTTAAATGTCCCAGTCTACATTTCACATCATATAAATCCTGAAAGTAGCTGATCCTGTTTAATGGTATGAAGGTGTTCTTAAATTAAGCATAAACATCATTCTTTTTGAGCTAAGCAGGTGTTTGAAGGATCAGATCTCTCCCTAGTGTGCAGTTGTCATTTTTATACCCATTTTTTGCCCTTTCCTGCAGTCTGGCATCACCACTAATGGAATATTTTCATTAACACTCTGGTGCTTTCCTTACCCACTGCTTTAATTCCCCATTGCAGTGACGCACAACTTCAGACCTAACAGGTACAGGTTTGACTGTCTCTTCAGTAAAAGCTATACTAAGTGAAAATCATCATAAAACCTAAGCACGTTATGTACCATTCTTCTAAATAAGATGGTCTAGTGAAAGAGATACCAGCAAACACAGAGGCTCTTATCCAATGAGCAGGGTAATGGATACCGAATGGGACTTTCCTGCCTCTACCCTCTTGCTGCAGCCCATTAAGCCCTATGAAATTCAGCTCCTGGTAATCAGGGGACCTGCCCAAACAGGAGCAAAACTGATGTTCATAGTAGTACAGGAGAATTATTGAAATGCCCCAAATCTCCCCCCCCCCGAAGGGTAGTTCCATCATGGAAAACAATGGGAAGATATGAACTAGTATGTCAGTGTCATGTCCTATTGAATTTTTTAAAAAATGCTTTCCTTCTGGTACAACTGAAGAGAAAAGGGATAAGTAGAGAAAAACAGTTTTGCAGTGTTAGTGCTGTGTTCTGTATGAAGAACTGTATATTGCTGCCTAAAGCATCATAGAAATTGTTTCAGAAAATGTTGATTGAGCAAGCTTTATTTACTTATTTAAACTTATTTCTGTACTGTCTCTCTTTCTCAAAGGACTGGAGGTAGATTACAGTAAAAAACAAAAAACATACCACAGAATGTAAAACATGTGAACCAGGCTGAAAAGCATACAAAAAATACAGGTGAAGATTTTAAGACCAAACTAATTGATCTAACTAATTTAAACAGGCCCTTTTCAATCAATCTTGCAGCAGTATCAGAAAGCCATTAAAGTAGGAACCTTCCTTATACCATCCAAAAGACAATTTCACGGTACCACTGCTGCCACTGGGGAGCCAAAGTCCAGATAAGCCTGCAGGTTAGAAACAATAGTAGGCCTTGATTGGCAGAGTGCAACTGTTGTGGGGAAGAGGTGGTCTTCAATAAAGACCCCAGGCCATGAACAGCTCAGATATTCATTGTGTTAATTAATGCCCCAGTAACTGATAAGTTGTATTTTTGTCTGCTTTTGAAAGGCATTGTTTAGAAGAAGAAGAGGAGGAGGAGATTGGATTTATACCCTGTTCTTCACTACCTGAAGGAGTCTCAGAGTGTTTATAATCCCTTTCCCTTCCCCTCCCCACAACAGAAACCCTGTGAGATAGGTGGGGAGAAGAGCTGAGAGCTCTTTCCAGAACTGCCCTTGAGAGAACAGCTCTGAAAGAACTTATGACTGACCCAAGGCCACACCAGCAGCTGCATTTGGAGGAGTGGGGAATCAAAACCGGTTCTCCCAGAGTCAGCAGTCTTAACCGCTCCAAACATCTCCTTTCACAGGTCACCATGAATGCCACTTTGTATTAGCCTAGGGACCGTGAAAGAAACCCAGGTGCCAACTGTGTTCCCAGATCCATTCAGGCAACACTTGTATGGGACCGTGGTGGTGGAGGAGAAAAATGTTATCAAGTTGCAGCTGACTTGGCAACCTTGTAGCATTTTCAAAGCAGGAGACATTCAAAGGTGGTTTGCTTCTCCATAGCAACCCTAGAATTCCTTCGTGATCTCCTATCCAAATACTAACCACCGCTTACCCTGCTTAGCTTCTGAGATCTGACAAGATCAGGCCAGCCTGGGCCATCCAAGTCAGGGCTCAGGACCTTGGTGGCATCAGCTATAACATCAGAGGTTCATTCTGCTATGTGATGTACGCCGTCGTCCGCCAATAGTGCCTTTCTGCTGCCTACACAGGGCAAGTGGATTGCTCTATGCAGAAGAAAAAATGGTCATACACTGATATAAAAGAGCAACATTTAGAAAACTAGAAGAACATCTGTTTGCCAGAATGTTCTGCAGCTAATCTGAAACAATGGCAGACTACAGTGTGAAGGTGCTGAATAAGAGTTGATCAATACATTTAACTATTAAATGGCTTTGATCCATATTAGCATTTCCATTGTCGCAAAGTTTTCTGCCTGCTGAGCATGAGTCCCCTGCCTCCTCCCTCCTGCAGCAGTACAAGATCCCCCAAAGTATTTGTTAAATAGTGGGCTCCATGGATGAGCAGACCCCAAGTCTAGTGATCAGCTCTATTTTATTAGTGATTTCAGCAAGAGCAAGACTGAACTCCAGGGCTGCAGCCCTGTTTAAATAGCAAGCAGCAAGCAGTTGCCACACCCAAATGCACCCCACTCCCAACGATAGGCTATTTACATAACATTACTTAATGATTGGTTACTTCCAGAGTCCTGGTGGGCTATTGTTCTTGGTTCCAAGCTCAGCCCGTCTCTGGTAGAACAATCCTGGAATGTTTCAGTCTCAATACATAACAATATTAGTCTGGATTCAAGCCAGGGCTTAAACAGAGATAATACAGTTATCAGCTACTACATGTGTTCAGTTGCTGAACATAACTAGGGACATTATGCTTTTACCAGTTGCAGCTCTTGTAAAAGAGTACAATGCTTATCTTGCATGCTTTTTAATTTTGCATGAAAACGTTACAGAATATAGCGCCTGTATTTATTGGCCTTTTAACCCAACTGTTTACAATTTTTCCTCAGTGTGTCTGCTGACTAAGGATTCACTTCATGGATCTGATGAAGTGTGGACTGTCATTTATGAAAGTTTACTCTGTAATAAATCTGTTAGCATTTGAGGTGCCAGAAGAATCTTTGTTTTTTGTTTGTTTAGTTTTGCTGCAGTAGACTAACACACTTAATACAATGAACTTTACAATTGTTAACTGATATTCAAATTTGATTGTATTTCTTGTTTTTACTTCAGCTCTCCATTAACTTAGTACTCATTGGGTTTAATGTTATTTTTTCAGCTGGGAAGGGGTATCCTTGCAATACCTGTAACATAGTACTGAACTCTATAGAACAATACCAGGCTCACATCAGCGGTTTCAAACACAGGAACCAGTAAGTGTTTAAATGTTCTGCTGTCTGTAGTAGTTCATTATGTAAACTGTCTTTGCAGGAAAATCACTGTTCCCACATCTGACTTGCGATAGAGATTTTTGCAAATTTATTCTCTTGGCTTACCTCTGGTAAGTTCTGTGGGATGCTAAGACGAGCTGTTTGTTAATAATGAATCAAAGTAATAATTCAGTAAATAGATGAACTTTATGAGCCAGATGACACAGTGTAGCATTTTCCAATGATGTCTTCTGGTCTGGATTCATTTCAGCTGTCCTGAAGCAAGAAAATTTAATTAGCTGTTCTTTGGGGTGGATTCTGTCACACAGCCTTCTTGGCTTCACTGCCACTCTGGCCATAAGCAACAAGTTCCTGAGTTATTGTTATCTTATTTAGAAAACATTTTCAATTTGGACAAATTTGTCCTGGAACTGATAGGAATTCTCAGTATGGGGCAAGTGATGCTCTGTATTCTTGGTGCTGGGGGGGGGGGCAACAGTGGGAGGGCTTCTAGTGCCTTGACCCCACAGCTCGACCTCCTGATGGCACCTGGTATTTTTGGCCTCTGTGTGACAGAGTGTTGGACTAGATGGGCCATTGGCCTGATCCAACATTGGTTTCTCTTATGTTCTTAAAACGCCATAAATGTGGACCATTGTAATAGTGCCAAATTGCTATGAACATTCTAAGAGAAATCCATAGAAGAAAATCTTTCACATAGAAAATGCTGCCCTATGTTGTGTGACTGGTAGTCTCTGGGACTGGTGGAATGCAAGGGAAAAACTAGTTCAAGTCTAACTTTCATCATAAAGACTCATTTCTGCATCTGTTTTAATGAATATGTTCAGAATGCCATGGAACCATCACTGAGCATGATGATTTTCAGAGTGTAGAATAAAGGAAATGTTAATAGAGGTGTAATGTAAAGAATGAGCAGTTGAAGATTTTCATGGCATAGAACCACATAGCATCACCTGGTAATTTCTGCAGATCAAACTGATATTAAAGGAACAGCTAAAGGGGCCAGTTTTAAACTGGCAGCCCTCATACATACCACAGCATTATATCACCAAGTGCAATCCTATGTACTTAGCAGAAAACCCCACCTCTGGTTCATGATGCAAAATATACTATAATGAGTACATCTGCAGATGATCCCACTTCATTGCTTACAACTGTAGCCGTTGCTGGACTCCTGTCCCAACCAAGCACCATGTAAGCATCAAAAGTGTCCATTGTGATGCTTGGAGGCGGGATTTTTCAAGATCTCGAATGCTGCAGATTTGTTGATCAAAGCAAAACTTAGAATTTCTTAGTGGATAAGTGTTCACTTCCTATATGTTGTGAAATTATCAGTTCTTATACTTACTTCTTCTCAAATTACAGGATACCAGGAGCAGTACCCATTACAGGACGGTACCAAAAGCAGCAGTACACACGAGAGGAGACAACAGGCCCTGATGGCTACAGCTACTTTAGCCAAGATCTCTAGAGCAAGATCCATTGGATTTGGATTGCAAATGACCCAAAAGTGAACATCTTTTATCAGCCCACTGTGGTTTTGTTGTTCCTCTGGCTAAAAGAAATCCTCCTGTCCTGCAGTGTACAGGTTTAGCTGATTTCAGAACTAACAGTTGGCTAAAGGATCTAGAAGGGACAGATTTACTAGTTGGCATTCACTCAGTCCTTTAGAATAGTTTTCATTGTGTAATCTCTTGCAGAAATGGCTGGGATGGGGGGCAGTCTTGTGTCTGGCATGAGTGTCTGCCAGTGTTCTCTCCAGCCTATCCTTTCTTCTGCTCGGAAGACACAGAGGGAAGTTCTCCACCCAGTACCAGCCAGAGAAGATTGACCTTTGGAAGAAAGTTTAAGGTTTCGGGTAACAGAGTGCTTAAGTATGAGGTGTGGTATTAGGCATAATTGGACAGACTGGCTATCCTTCACTCTCCTAGAAAGGGGAGTAATATCTTTGTGTTTGTCTTGCCCTTTCTTTGGTTGGGTTTGTGTGCAGAGTTTCTTAGGTCATTGATTGCCATTCGCTTCTTTTTTGTAGTTCTGCAGATGCTGGTTCTGGAGCATCTGATGATCTGTTCAGTAAACCTGGTTCGGTTAATAGTATGCATAATCTGCTTCAAAAAGGCAAAGAACAGGACAGGGTTCTGCTGAAGCAGCTAGGTGTGTTTCCAGAAATGTGTTCTCTTTTCAGTTCCTGATACTTTTATGGAAGCTGTAACATTTTTAACCTAGCCGTGCAAAAATTTCCACTGTGTTAAAAAGTTTATCGGAATTTTTTAATGTAGCAAAGGCTTTTAAAATTGTTTGTTCTTAAAATTTTAAAGCATTTGAGCAAACTTGCACAAAATGATAGTAAGACTGAGAGAAGCAAGCAGCTATCATTGTGGTTTGAAAACTTTAAGGTAAAATTTGTGGAGTGCTCTTTCCCATTTACTGAGGGAATACTTCATCCTCTTTCTAACTAAGTTACGGAAGAGAGCTTTGCATAGCAGTATGGGACTTCCACTTCTGAAATTTCTAAGTCAGATAACCACTTCCCAGGGCTTGGATTGTGGATGCTATGTTTTGGAAGGCCTTTATATGTCAGCTTCTTTAGTTCTGTGTATGTAAACTGTTTTCTTCAGTCAAATGTCTGTTTTCCAGGGGATCCCTTACATTTCTTTCTGATAGTTTCCTGAGGCTCAGAAAGGAATGTAGGTACCAACAAGGAATACTGCTAAATTGGCTACTTGATTTGCTAGGAAAGGAGGTGAAATTAATTTAGGTATGGATTCCTTCCTTTCACCTTGCATATGTTACAAGGGGAAGGTGGTAAGCTTGGAGTTTGCTAACACTCAAGTTTGTATGAAATCTGACAGTGGCATGTGTCCAGAACAATCAATTTAAAAAATCTAATGATTGAAGGCAAATACCATAAAAAAATCAGAGGACTATGACAGATATCCATCTCTTAGCTGGCCTGTGTCTGAATAGCTTTTCTGTGCCTGTCTGAAACTGAAGCTGTTGCTCTTTCTTATTTGGTTCTCTTCCTATCTGTTTCACAGTTATACATCAGAACAGGAGTTCTTTGAAATTAATATTCTTGTGTCTTGATTGACTAAAGCTTTGCTGCCTGTCTTTAGAGCTCCCTGTTTTCCAACTAGTTTAAGGCTTGCGTTCTGATAACTACCAAGAAACCCATATTCTCTTTAAATGGTCTGCTCATTCTTACAATTAAAAGGATTGTATGATCTCTCCTATTCTCTACTATAGTCCTAATCTCATCTCCTTGCTATATGGCAAGGGCATTTACAAAACCAGGAATGGCTTGTCATTCCCTTTCTGCAGTGATGGGAGGTGGGTAGTGGCTGGCACCTTTGCCTCTTCTGCCCACCTCTGCATCTCCTTCTGGAGTAGTGCACCGATGGAAATGTGTGAATATTGCTATCTGTATATTAACATGGCTTCTCTAATATATGTGTGTGCATATTCCCTCTGCAGCACCATAACAAAGTTAAAAAGAGGGTGTTTGCCTCATTGCGTTTCCAGCAGTATACTGTGTTAGTCAGGGTGAGTTCCAGGTCAGATCAAACCAGCAGTTCATTTTCTTGTATTCCCTGTCTTTTAGGACAATTCACTGCTACTGGCAGATCATTCCAGGTAAGCAGTCCTGCTCATAATAAAAACTTTACTTTCTTTCACTATTGCCAGGCTTTTGTGTATAAGATGTTCTCCCTCTCAGACTGAGCGGAGGGGTGGGTGTCAGGGGTGTGGCAGCTTCAAATTGGGTTGGAGGGATGGGGGACAAGGCTTGAATTTGCCACTGGGCTTTTGGGGGGTTTTGGATTTGTGTGACCTGTTTCCAATGGATTGGGAAGTGCTTATTCTGCAGTGCCCCAAAATAGTTTCATATCTTTAGCACCAGTCAAACACCACGATTGAAGTTGGGGAGGCTGTAAAATAACCTTTGAGCATAAGTTTTTATTCTGACAACCTCTGTTGCAGCTTTTCTGTAAATAATAGATGAGACAAATAATGTGTCTTCTGACATACCAGTAGCTATGTGCGCATAAGCCTTGTTTTTAAGTTTCAACTTTCTCTGCAATTAATATTTCTATTTTAGCATCCTCCAGTGTCTTGGGTTGTATGTGGAGTTTGGTCCCTGACATGCCAGTGAGCATTTGCAATCTGCAGAGTAGAGACTTGGACACAGTGACTGCCTCTGTAAAACTCAGACTTTAGAATTTGGTTTCTACTGTATATTGAGTTTTATTGCAGTTACTAACACCTGATATTTTTGGCAAGTGCAAAGCTGAGTTGTCCTGTTGCAGTGTTGACATAATCAAAATGCTGGCTAAGCCTGACATAAAAAGGGTCATGACAAATTCATGAATTTCCTATCACCTGTTTTTATTTATATGTAAATATAAATAAATGCCAGGCACCCTCTTCCTTATTTTAGAGATGAAAGTGTTGTTTTTTATTCATAGCCAATGTAGGTGTTCTGTTTTTGTTTATGTGGGTAATTGCTTCCCTCTGGATCTGAATTCTGCACTTGGAACAAATAATATAAAATCATAAATGGCATAATTTGATAGCAGTGCTTTTTTTCTGCAGAACTTAAAGAGTATTTCTGAAAGGGTCCTTGGAGTTATTAGTTTGGGGAAAGTATTGTGGATTGGAGGGACATGGTCAACATATTCAACTTTTCACAACTTTAGGAGCTAGAACCTTGCCTTACACACTTGTGTACGAACACAGACATTCTCAAAAAGCAAAATCCTCTGATGTGTCACTATTGTATGATACTCAGGTGTACATTGGGAAGAGCAGGTCCCCATTTTATTCATTTGGATTTTTATTCTGAGCCTCTCCCCAAGATACCCACCAAGTTTCAAGAACATTGGACCAGGGGGTCCAATTCTATGGGCCCCCAAACAGGTTGCCCCCATTCCCTCCATTGTTCTCTATGGTGGGAAAATACCTTACTTTTTTCCCATGATGCTGTTAGTAACTCTGGGGGGAGGTGGTTTGAGGGAGAGGCTCCAAACTTTCAGGGTAGCTTCAGGAGCCTCTCCTCACATACACCCCCATATCTCAAAGCAATGGGACCAATGGGCCTAATTATATGGGCACCCAAACAGGTTACCCCTATTACTTCCATTGTTTCCAATAGGGAAACCCAGCCAGCAGCACTTAAGGCAGGCAAGCAGGCAGCACCAGCAGTCAGACTCTCCCAGAGAATCTCAGGGAAAGTGAACTGTCTTGGGAGGTGCTTGTTTGCCATGAGAACAAGTGGCACACTCCAGAACAAGTGGCATTGTGGCAGTGCAACCTGTTTGGGTGCCCATAGAATTAGGCCCATTGATCTCATTGCTTTGAGACATGGGGGTATATGTGGGGAGAGGCTCCTGAAGCTACCCTGAAAGTTTGGAGCCTCTCTCTCAAATCCCCTTCCCCCCAAAGCTACTAACAGCATCGTGGGGAAAAAGTAAGTTTTTTCCCACCGTAGAGAACAATGGAGGGAATGGGGGCAACCTGTTTGGGGGCCCATAGAATTGGACCCCCGGTACAATGTTCTTGAAACTTGGTGGGTATCTTGGGGAGAGGCTCCATCAGCTACCCTGTGAGTTTGGAGCCTCTCCCTCAAACCCCCTCCTCTCCAGCCCCCAGAATATACCCTATGTTTTCACCATTGACTTCAATGGCCCATAGGATATAACGGGGCCAAATTGCCAACGAATCTCTTTCATTCCCTCCTTTCCTTTTCTCCTTTTCCTCTTTCCCTCCTTTTTCCCTTCTCTCTTTCTTTCTTTCCCGCCTTCTTCTCTTCTCTTTTTTCTTCCTTTCCCTGTTTCCCTCCTCCTTCCCGCCTCTCTCTTTCTTTCCTTCTCTTTCCCTCTTTCCTTCCTTCTTTCCTTCTCTCTACTCTCTCTCTTTCCTTCCCTCTTTCCTCCTTCTGTGGCCCAACTCTAGTGAGAAGGGGTTTAAAGTTCTCTCTTAGCTCCCCCACCCAGGCCAGCTGGGGAAGGGAAGGGGAGGCTTTTGAAGATGCCTCCCCCCTTTTGCTTCCCCTTCTGACATCACTTCCAGTGATGTCAGGGGGCATGGCATATGCTAATAGCCTAATAGCTCATTAGCATACCATATGCTAATGAGCTCCTGCGGCTCTTTTTCTACAAAAAGACCCCTGTTATCCTCTGTCCTAATTCCCTTTCCTTTGAGATACACTGTTTTAATTTTATTAAACTTTTTTTTACTTTAAAACATTCAACCACGTAATTGATATTATCATATCTCTTAATTTAATATATCCCAAATCATAGTTTCACATAATAACAAAGTTGTTTTGTAGCTTAGTTTCAAGTTCAAACAGAATATTATAAATTTTTGACAGGAAACCTTTTACATTTTGTTGGAATTAAGCTTCAAATTCTGTGAAACCTCCAAAGGGACATCCCATTGGTAGCTGAGCAGTAAGAGAATTTTAATCTTCAAGAACTGGAGAACTTGACTTCCAGGTGCACACACTCGTGCATGCTCACACTCACACACATGAACATATTAAAAAACACAAAAAATAAAAATGGTGTTTTCCCTCTTTTGTGGAGATAACCAATTTAGAACCTATGTTAATTTAGGTTCATGATAGTATAAATCAGATTAGGGATGGCGAAGCTACCTTTCAAATGTTACATCCAAACTAGGCTTTTTTATATCCAAAATGTAATTTTTTAAAAAAACATCTAGAAGCTTCTCAGCAAGCTATCAGAGAGCAATACTGGTATGTTTTGAAAAAGATGAATCAGTGTTTCAAGAATTACCATTTTCAGATAACTAATTTTCCCCAAAAGCATTGACTTTAATGATGCCAAGAACTGAAACATTTTTAATATCCTATATTATAGCAACATAATTGAGCGTATACAAGTCTTGATCATCATTTGGGGTCGTTATCCCTAAATTTTTAACTTTGTACTTGTTGGATTCTCTGGTTTTAGTAGAGCCAGGAATCACTATCAATGTAGCAGAGTGCACTAGGCATTTCCACGCAGCTAAGCCCTGGTATTGAGTGTGCTAGCAAGGTTACAAAGTTACACAGAGCCAGTAGTCAGATTTAAAAACTAATAAGAGTTATTTATTATATGGAACTCCATTCTAGACAGTATAGATGAGAAACAGAGATAGAATCTAAGCTATCTAACTATGATGGGTGTGGATGCAGGGGAAACATGCCCTGCATCCATTGTTCCAAAGGTGGAGAGCAAAGCCCCTCCTTTGTGTGTGTGAGAGAGAGATATCAAGCTGGAAGGAAGGAAACTGGTCCCTAAGAGTAGCATTTTACTTCAAAGGGGATAGGATCGGATAACAGGAAGGAAAGGATGCTGTGTGTGTCCTGACCCCTACCTGACTAAATCTGTGGTGACCTCCTGAAGACTGAGACAGTAGACAGCATATAGTTTTTCACTTTACTAACAGTACTTTTCCATGCATTTCTTCAACTGCAGTGGCCAGTCTTCTGGGTAAACCATAGATGTTCATATTATAAAAAAGCATTTCAGATTTACCCACATTCAGTTTATAGCCAGCCACTGAGCCATATTCTCAGATTTTCTAAAAGTATTACATTAGAATTCACATCAGTTAAAAATATTACTACATCATCCACATAAAGATTCAATTTATGTTGAACTCATCCAACATTAATGCCCTTTATTTCCTTTGAATTTCTAATCATAACTGCTAAAGAGTCTAAAGAAATCACAGAGTGGAAAGAGGGCATCTCTGCCAGCGCCTCTGAATAACTCAGATAACTGTACCTAATGTTTTGAGAGATGGTGATTAATACTAATACTGTCCTTTAAGAAACTCTTGTTCCAAAGTCTAAACACCACAGAATGTATGTATTGGCCATAAGTGCAGTATGAAACCTCAGGATGATGGACCCTATGTGTATAGAGGATTTGCCTGTGAAACATGGTTATTGAAATGGCAGGCCAGTAACCACTTGGCTCTTCTTCTTAAGACCATCCCTGCCGCTATTGACCTCATAAAAGTGGGATGCCTGCCAAGCCCCATTCGCTATGAGCGGTTTCTTTTATTGTTTTCACTGGAACAGAATTCCAGCTTATATGTATGCTCATGCTTCCAACTATTTTGAGCTTGTGATCAGGGTTCAAACGCACTTTAGGAACTCTCTAATTCAGAAACTAGTCCTTCAAACTCCCTTTAAAAAAGATGCAACCCCTGAAAAGTCCACCACAAATTTAATTCCAATGGAGGAAACAGAACTTCAAATTCCTTGATCTTGCTCAACGAGCCAGTATTATTAAATCTGTCCCCCTCCCCTCCAGTTTGGTGTAGTGCTTAGGAGCATGGACTCTAATCTGGGAGTACTGAGGTTGATTTCCCACTCCTCCACATGCAGCTGCTGGTGTGACCTTGGGTCAGTCATAAATTCTCTCAGAGCTGTTCTCTCATGAGCGGTTCTCAAAAGAGCTCTCTCAGCTCCACACACCTCACAGGGTGCCTGTTGTGGGGAGGGGGAAGGGAAAGGAGATTGTAAGCTGCTCTGAGACTCCTTTTGGTAGTGAAGGGCGGGGTATAAATCCAATCTCCTCCTCCTCCTCCCCCATGAGGGTGACTGGCCCAAGGATTCCAAAGTCCACAGTTGGCACGGAACATCAGCTTCTCTTCTGCCCTGGACATTTGTTGGATACTATGAACTTAGAACCAGGGTGGACAGAAGAAGAGGTTGAAGCTAACCTTCTGTCCTCTTTTGGTACCTTACAACTTGAAGAATAAGATGCCTTGAAAAATTGTCTACAAAACTTGGTGTACTCTCTGAGGAATAGTAAGCAGGCTTCCCCCTCCAAGGAATGGACTACATGCTGTTGTCTTACCACCACTAACTCATCTGTGGAGACTTCTAAGGCAGGGGTAGGTTTTTCCCTTAGGCATAATCGACCCCCTCTAAAGCCAACACTTATAATAAATAGAGGGAATACTAAATTTAATCTGATAGTTTCTTCAAAAAATTGTGACCTCTGCTGGAGATACTAATACCACCAACTGGAGATAGTAATACCCTTAAACAACACAGGTTGTAGCATCTATAGCATGAAGATGTTCAGGCCAGCACATAGCAGATCTGATACCATTTTGCTGCAGGTAGTCTTTCAAAGTCTCTGTTCTCCCACATATGGAGGAAATGTGTAGAAGCAGCTTTGGAACATCTAGATTCCTATCCAAGGGACTGGTGTTGAAATCCCCTCCTGTGAGAGGAGAGTTCTAACACTGCATGTGTTCTGAGGAGAGAGGGGGGTACCTCCCTCTCTGTTCTCTTCTGGCCACCATGATTTAAGTGTTGTTTAGAATGTTCCCCTGAAAACCATTTACTTTCAGGAGTGATTCTCCTAGTTTTCCATTTTAGCATCTCATTTTTCTGATCGTGTATCTTGATTTGGTGGATTTTATTTGTATTGGTTTTTTCAGCAAGTTATTCTTCCTTTTGGCCCACATGCCTGTGGTAAATCAGGCTTCATTTTAAATGTTTTGTTCTTCCAGGGAAATATTACTTGTGTTCCTATGTTGAATGACCACAATCAGTACCTTCTTTGCCTTGGAGAACTGTGCAAGACTGAATCATTCCTGTGCTGTCTCAAATTCGTTATGCAGGCTACTAGAAATCATCCTACTTGTCTTCATGCCCTTGTCCTGGAGAAGGCGCTCTGATTTATCTGATTATTACGCCTTCATCTGTGTGAACTTTGTCATTGCCTAGGACTCTGGGTGTTATATTTAAGAAATCATCATCTATTCATATGTAGTATATTAGTTCTTCTTGTAAACAGGAAATTTGCAACATGGAGCACGCAGCATTGTAGCTCTTCTGGCTACTGTGTGAATAAACATGGTAAAAGTTCCACCTCAAAATCAACTTCCAGTCCAGCAGGGCCTTGCCCTTTTGCTCCCAGTCAGAGCTCCATCAGTAATTGTCTGGCTGTTTATTCCTGAGCTGGTGCAGTTCACATTCAGCATTTACCAGGGCTTATGGTAGTCACAACATTTGTTACTCAGTGTTCTTGCCTCCTATGTGCATTTATTTCCATTGCAGTTTCTCTGCATTTTTACCCACTTTAGAGATCAGTAGTCCAAACATTTCAGTATCTGTTCAACATTCATTCAGTCATTATGGCCATGGATAAACACTCCAAGTTTGTTACTCCATTTTACACCTCCATTTTACACCCCCACTGCCTTCCCGTACTTTGCAGGCAACAGCAAATGTCTCACTGCAGTGCTGGGAATATACATTGCAGACATCTGTCAGGCAACAGATCCTGGTCTCCTGCAGAACACATGATATTCTCATGTTCACATTAAGTTCTCTGGAATCTGGTTGGTTTTGAGGTTTTTTTTGTATGCAGGGCTTTTACCCTCTTTGCTTTCTGTTCTCTCTGGCATACAGTAGTACAAATCACTACCATCGATCTAGAAACCATGTTTTATATTGCCAGCCAAGAGGCACTGTTTCATGAACACTGTGAACCATGCCTTTGGGACTGGTGCATAGTGCCATATTTTCTTTACAATCATGTACCTATAGAGCCTAAACCATTCAAAAGTGGATGTTTGCTGTAGTGCAGGAAGATACATTCACAAAAAGACACTACATGTGCAGTATCTTTGCCTGATTTTCAACATCTAGGGCCAGCTTTTAGTTGATCTTGTGATATATATCACTAAATGTTTTTTGTATTGCAGCAAGGAAGAGAGAGGTCTGTGATTCCTAGTAGATAGGACAGCCATTTATGTTAGGCCGCTCCTTATCTGTCTGCAATCACCAGGCTGGTGGAGAATGTTTGTAGCAATCTCTGTTTTTGTCAGTCCATGGTGGCCTTGCCAACTGTGGTAATCTCACGTGCTCCAGTTGGCCAAGGGGAGATACTTTTTTTCCCACGGAAACCTGGATCTTCTGTCTTGGGGCCAGGGCTGCATTCTACTTCCCAGTTAGTGGCCCCGCAGCCTCACAGCATCGGGGAATCCGACACTCATAGCCTTACTGGTTTTAGGAATTCCTCCATTTGAAGGTCTTGTGGTGCAAAATGGTACCTATTTGCCTTTGTGCAATTCTCAGTACTCTTGGGAAAGGGGATTTCAGCACCAAGTCCTTGGATAGAACTCCTGAATGCTCCAAAGCTGCTACTGTCCAGGCTAAGAATTCATGTATATGATTGCACAAATGACCACTTGAAGAAAGTTATTTACAAGTAAGCAACCTATTCATCTAGCTCTAAGTACAGGTTTGTGACTTACTGCACTTTGGTATCTGACTATTTGAATTTATGCTGACTTGCCAGCTCAGCTGCAGAGAAGGATTGGCTCCATGGCCAGAAGCCAGATTGTTATATTTTTGTATTGATGGTCAGATTGTTATATCCTAGTAGCTGGTTACAATTAGCTATGTTTACACTTGATGTTCCATTATTCCTCTGTAGACCATTGCTTTGAGTGAGGGACTTTTTCCTGCTTTAGATGTCACTGACAGGCAGTTTCATTAACATATTAAGGAAATGTTTTTTTAAAAAAAAATTGGCATGTCTAGGGCTGCTTTCCCATCTTGTTAAAAATACAGAGGCTTTGTATCATCTAATGTGTATGGCTAGAAAGCCTAATTAAATGCAGCATTTTAATCATTTGCATACTACCCTCCTCCAGGGACGCTGGACATACTACAAAAAGTATACCAACTATTAAACTATATGGAAGTTTCAGAGATACAGTTAACAATGAAAATATTGCCAAATAGAGCTAAGTAACTGCTTTCCCAAGTGATATGTATTTTGGACGGTGCATACAATGAAGAGATGTGAATATGACACTTCATTGTTGATGCATTAAACTTGTGTGCAACCACAGTATTAGCTTTGTATTAGACAAAGAATTCTTATTCTTCAAATACAGATGGATGGGAAGTATCAGCTGCTAAAGTGTCTTGCCTTTAGCCATTTCCACACAGCTTGTTTGCTCTAGGTTTGATGCTGTTGAGAAGCACCTTTCTTTTCCTGCTTCTCCACAGCATCATGCTATATTTGTTCACTTCCTGGGGTTTCCCCAGCTTTTCCCTGATCTTTCTCATACCTGCTTTGCTCCAGTGTTTTGGAAAAGATTAGAAAATAGCCTGGATGGCTGCCATGTGGGAGTTCAGATTTCCCCAGCCCCATCTACATAGTAACCATTTTCCCCAAACAGCCATTTCTTCCCCTTGCCACCTGGAGGTCTGTTTTGTTTTTGTTTTGTAAGGGTCAACTGAAGATCATATTGATATAGCAATATGTATAACAGATTCTCTGCATTCTCAGCTTTCACATTTTTTTAAAGTAAGTATGCCCATTCATTGCAGAGGAAAAACAATGAAATAAGGAGCAAGAGAGTTACTTTAAAAAAAGATTCAGAGAACCTTTAACACATTTTGTTATAGTGTTGTATTGATATAATGATATTCAATCGCCATTAAAAAAAACCTGAAACAGGGTAGGGGTGGCCACTGCTGAGGAACTGGGCAGGGAAAGTTTGGAGAAACCTACCATGTGGAACCCCATTGCCTCTGTAACAGCAACAGGGAAACTTCCTCTGAGGAAAACACCTTTATCTACAAGGCTGTTATTATGCAGAGTATGGCAGCACAGCAACAAATTCCAAGTCATCTTTTTGTTTTGTAAAGACTTTGAAGAATCTGCAGATACATCTGACAGAGTCTGTTAAAAGCCATGTGGTTTGTTTTGGTAATAGATAACTATGTGTTAAAAGCAAAATGTGAATTGGACCTTGGTACATTGTGAAGAAGCACCTCAGCCAGGTCATGGTTTTTTAATGTACTATTGCATTATCAGAGCATCTTCTGAGATGGAGTCAGACTCTATAGGGGAAAAATGCATTTTTCTCAGTGACAAAGTGTGATATCCCTGCACCAAAAGCAATACATCTGCATTTCTCACAAATGCATACTTATGTGTACCCACACTCTCCAGTTATCATAAAGGGAAAAATAACTACATTTGAGTAGGCAGCAAAAAAGGCTACTTACATCCTGTATGGGGGCCTCCCTGCCTTCTAATCTGGCATTGCTTGTGCCTAACAGTTCAGTGCAGCTATTATCTTCTCAGTCTCCTGGCCTGTCCTCTGTTCCTCTGAAGGGAGTAGTCACTGTTGCAAAGTCTTGGACGTCTTGCCATGGAGAAAACCCTGTTTGCCTATCTAAATCACCTTTGAGATAGGAATAGTGGCTTTTACCTCTGTTACACACTAAATGTACTAGACTTGCTAGCCCAGTTCAAAACTATCCAGCTTTGAAATATGTGTTGCTAATACTGGCTTTTTTATTAAGTTAGCTGAACAAAAATGAACTTCAGTACTTTCCAGAATTGTTAAAATTCACTTCATCCTGTCAAATAGCCTAGATTATGAAATTAGTAGACAAAATGAATTTTAGGGAAACGTAATCTTCCTTAGGATGTATGAATTCTGATCTGCAAAATGGTATTAATCAAAAGTGCTTATGTGTTTTTCATTGATGGTGCAGAAAGAGCATAAGTCATGACAAACTTGTGAAGAGGGCCTCAGGCTGCTAATAGAAAGTGTTGGGGAGACCGGGCAAAACCACAAAAACTTCCAGAACTAAGCTAAAAAAGACTGGCATTGCCCACCCCAAGCAGCCAACAGCAACACACATTCCCAGAGAGGGCAGAGCTGTAGTTGCTGCTCAGTTCTTTGAACATAGCAGCAGAGCCATTGTGAAAAACTTCCTTTCATCTTTCAAAAGCTAGTCCTACTTTTTGCTGCTTAATCTCTCCTTTGGGATTTCTATCTCACTTTAGATCTATGTATCTTTTCTTAGCCATAGTTCTTACATACACAGAAGGTCAAGCTGGCAGTGCAAGTAGGAACTATCCCAACTGTATCTGCGGCACAGATGAAAAAGCCGCTTGCATTGCAGAACATAGAATGTGGTCTAGTTTTTACAAACTGCAGAAAAGGTAGTAAGAATGTATATAAATCCTTCCACTTCACACTGCTATGGGGGCTTGTGAGTGAATGTTTCTTTATGAAGAAACTTCTCTGTGACAAAAATTCCCTCCACATAGGAAAGTCAGAATGCTACGATACAGTCTTTTCAACACCTAGTTTTCTCTTCACAGGGTATGTCTTTGTATGGAGGTGTACTCCATAAAGGAAGCCCTAACTTCCAATACAAAGTGATATAATACAAACACAGACTTGCCGCCTCATCTACTGTTTGCAAGCATTAGAATGAAATCACCGTCATAACGTGGAATATATAAACTCCAAATGCCTGACCAGAATAAAAGTGGCATAGTTTGGCCTCTACCATCTCTAACCACATGGGGGTGTTGAAGGAGCATGAATTTGTCCAGTGCTTAAAGCAGTAATCCTACCTGCCTGGAATTCAGTTTCCAGTGACTTCAGTTGATCTCTATTTTTAAAAAAGTAAACAAGCGTAGTACTGGTTTCCTAGCTTTATGCAGGGTTGTAGTTGTGGGTTTTTGTTTTACTTAAATTCATTGTATGGAGCAGTCCGTTGTTACGGACAGCCCAACATGTTTAGTGGTGCATCAGTGTGATCTCCTTCACAGTGAGCAAGCAGAGAATGGGAACAGGATTCCATTTTAAAGAACTCTTAGGTACTTCATGCAATTCCTGTGTTTCATACTACAGAATCTGTATGGCACCAGTAGTTGAATTGGCAAGTTATATTTCCCCATCGTATAGTCTTGTACTCCAGCTTTCCCGTGCAACTCTTGGTGCCAGTGGCTGCCATTGTCTCAATCCTATGCTTCCTGTAGATATTGATGCATATACTGTAAAGAATACAGCCTGCTGCATGTAAACAATTATAGCAGCATCATGTGTTTCTAATACTGGTGAATTTTTTGTTCTATGGATATGTAAGGTTAATGTAAAGCACAAATAAGGAGTGTTAAGTATATTTCCCAAAACTTTGATGAAACAGACGAAACTTCCAAAAAGCCATTAGGAAAGGATCCACACACACTCCTAATACAGGGAGTATTCTATAATTGAGTTGCCGCTGTGGTAAAAACCTTGTGTCTGGTAAGCTCTCACTTCAAGTGCAGAGGATACCCAGTCATACCTCTACCATCACATTTTTTGGAATCTCCACCTTGGAGATTGGATCCAACCAATTTTCTGATGGTAAAAAAGGAGAGAGGGTCCTCTTTGAACATTCAAATCATGTAATTCAGGAGCTGTAGTAAGGTGGGGAATTGGGTAAGATTGAGTTAAAAAGTGGCTGGATCCAAGCAGTTGTCCTCTGTTAAGACTGCATGGAGGTAGGTCTTCATTCTCAGCCTTCATTGAGCTTTTCTCAAGAGTTCAGCCTCCATGTTTTCTTCCCTGTGCCCTTCCATTTCCCTTGAGCTGTTTCCTCATTGTTTTCTTCTTTTAAATTGTTCTTCAGGGTCCACTTGTCCACAAAGCTTCTCCTCATTAATTTTTAGCAGGGATAATATTTGCTATCACTTAATTCTTGCTTCCCCCATTGTTAAAATGGGCAGTTTTCACAGTGGCAGGAAGGAATCTTCAAGCTTCCCTAGGGATCTGTATTAGGACTGGTATTATCTAACTTGATCATAATCGTTTGTTTGTTTGTTTGTTTGTTTGTTTGTTTATCAAATTTATACCCCACCTTCCTCGCTGAAGCAAGCTAGAGACAGATAACCATCTGCAAGGTAGCCATGTTTGCAGATGTCACCAGTTATTCATGATAAGGAAATCCAAAACAGACTGAAGGACTGTGGTGTGACCCTGCCAATAGTGCATGAGTGAGCAACAAAATGTCAAATGAAATTCAAAGTAAGTAAATTGCAAAGTCATGCACAATACTAAAAAGTACTGACTTCATATATAGGTATATCTGAATTAGCTCTGACAGGACCCGAGTTCTCTTTCCTAGATAAATGACTGAAAAAACCAGCAGTGGAGCAGCAGTGAAAAGGGCATATTCAGTGTTGGAAACTATTAGAGAAAGGGTTGAGAACAAACCTGCTGGTGTTCTGATGCCTTTATGTTGTGGCTGCACTAGGAATGCTGTGTGTAGTTCTGGTCACCCCTTTCAAAAGGGTTATCAAAGCACTGGAAAAGATACCTCCTTTTCATACAACACATTTTACATATAATTAGCCTTCGTGAAATTCACTCCTGCACGCCACTAAGATGGCTTGTTTAAAAAGTTAGCCAAAGTTATGGAAGAGGAGTTTATCAGCAAGTATTAACCATGATAGCAAAATAAAACCTCCATGCTCAGAGGCAATATACCTTTGAATATCAGGTGCTGATGACCTATGGAGAGTGAGATGTCGCCTTCATGCCCTTTTTGTAGACTCCCTAGAAGAATTTGACTGTCCGTAGTTGGATTAGACAGATCCTTGATCTCATCCAGCATAGCTCAGTCTTTGTTAGGTCGTTTTGTCCAGATATCTTCCTTTATACTTGCTCTGATGCTCTCTAGTATGTTGGCACTAAATTAACATTTGTAGTTAATAGCAGTCTGAAGCCTTACACAAGCCCCTTGCTTTTCTGAGCTGTTGTTCCAAACTGAATTATACCCCACCCAAATGCTTCCATCACTAGTGACTGTGACTGCTTCCTGTTTTCACTTGTGCCTTTCAGCCAAGCAGCTGCAGTGTGACTTTCAGCCCCTACTATAATACTCTTTGTCCAACCTTCTGAGCTTCATTCACAGATTCCAATCCCTAAAATCTCCCAGGAATCTGTGAAAAAAATGCAGCTGTTTAATATTCTAGTTCCCCAAAGATTGATTGGAAGTAGGCTAAGCATTCTGAGCAAAGCTGTGTTAAACTACAACTGCTCTCTACGTGGAGGTGGGGGGCTTGGAAAGTCAGGTTTATGGTGTGACTATACTGAATGCCTCTTACCAGGTTGGGAAGCATTATGTGTTCTAAGATGGTGTGTTGTCTTTGTTCATATTGTCTAAGATTGTGTGTGTTCCAAAATTGTGTGCTGCCTATGGGCAGGGAGGCCACATACAGGTAGGGCAGGGTAAATTAAGCATGAAAAATTAATACGTATGTGACTGACACAAAGGGTGGGAGTAGTTGGGGTTGAGTCCCCAGAACAGGTAACTAAATATGTCCACAAGGACTTGGCCTGGCAAGTGAATAGTAGGCACTGAATTCCCATCATAGCAGATGTGCAGCAGTAGACCATATTCATTAGCCAAAAGGACAATTAAGCACTCCCTCACCTTGAAATACCACTGATCATTTTGCACCCTGTAGAGTTCAGTCTTCCATCAGTCACAAGCAGTGTTTTGGATATCAGCCTGATACTTGCACAGACACATTTCAGTAGTGACATTATAAGTACATAAGTCAGGGAAAGTAATGGTTTTCAAGTGCACAGTACCACACTTTGGGTATTCAGAAAATGCACAATTCCTACAACAGAATGGGACCTCAGGGAAAGATGGACCATGGGCAACCAATGAGCAACAAAAGCATGTTTATAGCACTAAATAAATGAAGTCCCTCAGTCCTAACTTGTGGATTCACTATCCTAGTCTTCTGCCCCAGTAATCTAGTGTCCCTATAACCCACACACTAGTTTTCTTCTCACATTCAGCAAGCACTGCTCCTGCCTCCATTTCCTTAGAATTTTGCCTTCAATGCCAGAGTTTTTCCTTATGCCCACTTGATTCCACATAGTTCTGCTGTACCAGCTCTGGGATTATCCATGTCTTTGCTGTCACCTCTTCTCAGCACCCTGAAGTATCCCAGGGAATAAGGCCTTTGCCATTCTTTTACACACCAGGACTATGTGACCTCTTTGCAGAGAGGGATCAGACAACCCCGTACTCTCCGTGACTGGAATTGGCTGACTGGATTAAACATTCCTTCTGGCTGGCCGGGAGGGGGATGGGCTATGGATTGTGCACTGGGACTGGGGAGGACTGACAGGCAGAGCACAGCTCCTCCTGGAAGGAATAGAACAAGCACTTTATTTCTGACTATAGCTGTGGTGGGAGAGGAAGGGGGATTAGTGTAATCACCTACAGAATTTCCCTGGTAGGCACAGATTGCGCAGGCATGTGGAATAAGGAGCCCAGGAAGTGTCACTGGTCACTCTGACTCAGTCCACTTGAATTAGGAAGAAGTCAAGTCATTTTTCCTGCTGCTACTCCTAGGCTTCTGTGCCTGAGACTGTCCTCTTTGTGAGGAACAAGACAATGGCCCCAATGTCTAGCAAGCCATGTCCAGTCTTCTAATTCTTGGGGAAGTGAGTTGTAAGGTGCAGAGTGGGGGCCCTCTAGTTGATTACTAAATTGATACATTAGATGCTGAGGAACAAGCACAGTCTGATGTACATGATCCAAAATGTGGGAGCAACTGATTTAGCAGTAACTAAAATACAAAGGTGTGGCCTCACCCTACAGTAGCAAACCAACATTCCTTTCTGTGGTATTGACTTAATCATTCAGGATTTGAGAATGAAGGTAAATCCTCTTTCAGTATTCCCTCCAACTTTATTTCTTTCCCATTGAACAGCCCAAAGGTATTTTTTGCCTAATCAACAAGAGAATTATGTTTAAAAAAATAGCAAAATGCCTTTCATTTTTGTGGATGGCATTACTGGGAAGGAGGGGGAAAGTTGACTTTTGCCTGGTTTTGTGGCTGCCACCATCACCACAGGAAAAGATGGAGGAGGGAGAAGCACATAGGTGCACTGTGTCCCTTACCTTCCTGGATCATGGTGGGCCTTCGGAAATGTCTCCATCTTGACAGGAATGGTGCCCTGGAAACCAAATGGCCCCCAGCAAGTACCCATATGTTTAGCCAGTAGAGCAAACAGTGACTCTTCGGGACTATTAAATCTGGGGAAACAGTGTGGGTGGAGGCTTTAAAAGAATCGAGCCTTTGCGGTGAAAATGAATTCAGCAGCAGTGACGGGGGAAAACAGAGTTGCAGGGAAGGACCTTTTTGTTTACTTACTTACTTTACTTATAGCCAGCTTTTCTCACTGAGACCCAAGGGCCAGAGCACAAAACAATAAAAATTCAGTCAGGCAGCATGAAACATCCAATAAATAATGTAATAGGACTAGGATTACAAAGCTTTTTTTAAAAAAATCAAAATTGCCTGCCATAATGCTGAAAGTGGATTACAAAGGTAGAAATGAATGCTGTAAAGGCAAGGTGATAATATACAATAAACATTGCAACAGGCTACAATTCTATTCTCTTATGAAGTGTCTTGAGTTGTTCCATCTGCTAAAGTTCTAATCTAGAAGAGTCTCTGATAACAGACACCTCTTGCTCTGAAGGTTTTTTAATTTCTTTATTTTATCTCATTGAACTTATATCCCGCCCTCCCCACATTGTAGGCTCAGGGCGGATACCAACATGTATATATCTGCAGTTAATGCAGATTTACAATTTAAAACAATAACAATAATCAGTTAAAAAACATAAAATCATTTACCTTAATTCAGTAAGATCACCGGCATATAAAACAACACACCTCAATGGCAGATAGTGTGGTCCCAATCTGGCTTTCAGGATCTGTGGTCACCACCCTAGTCACAAATGGATGCTCACTGCCTCAACTAAAGAACTGTAATAGGGCCCGCAGAGCCCTGATCTCATAAGGTAGCTCATTCCACCAGGCAGGGACTAAGGCCTTTTTGGCCCTGGCCCTAGTTGAGGCAAGGCAGACATCCCTGGGGTCAGGGACTACAAGGAGATGCTGGTTAGCAGAACACAATGTTCTATGGGGCTCATATGGGAAGAGGCAGTCTCGAAGATATGCATGCCACTGACCATATAGGACTTTAAAGGTAAACACTAACACCTTGAAATGGATCCGGTGTTCAGTAGGCAGACAGTGCAGATCTCGCAGCACTAGGCGGATATGTACCAGCACAGGCAGTGACATCAACACCCATGCTGCTGCATTCTGCACTAGCTGCAACTTCCAGAGCAGGGTCAAAATGTCCATGCTGTAGCAATCTTGAGTATGTTCAGGTATGTGTCTGTAAGCTGCAAGCCTACTTTTGATTTATTGAATTCATTGCAGAAATCTCATGCTTTGTATTCTGAGACTAGGACTCAGGGGAAAACATGAAATAGCTGGGTGTTGCAAGCTTTTGTACATAAATTGCTTTGTGTGCCGGTCAAAAACACGTGAAGGCATCATGACACAGAGTGAAGGCTACGTGTTTGTCTACAAAACTATAGTCTTCCCAGAAAAATAACTGCAACTCCTATGAGGCAGCGCAAGAACAGAGAGACAGCCATGTAGAGTGGTCAGAATCAGCCTTCTATCTGGGAAGTCTAGGTTCAAAATCCCCAGTTTACAAAGGGAATGTGCTGGGTGAACTTGGTCTGGACACACACACTCAGCCTAATCCACCTCACTGGCTTGTTGTTATTCCTCATTTAAATAGTTCACATTGCTTTCCTACTGAGAAAAACTGTATCATGAGGGCATGAATGCAGTGATAAGGGGGAGGGAACCCAGTTGCACCCAGGAGAGCCACAGCATAGCAAGCCCAACACATACACACAGCATAACAAGTCCAACAAAATACACACACACTATAGCAAGGCACACAGAAGCTCATACCTTGAATAAAACTTTGTTGGTCTTAAAGGTGCTTTGTATTTCCCCCGTAAAATCACAAAACTGCAACTGACTTATTTTGGCCATGTCATGTGGAAGAACTCGCTAGAAAGAGCAGTTATGCTTGGACTGGTTAGCGGCAGAAGGAATCCAGGCTGCCAAAGAACATAGTGACTAGGCACCATAAAAGTTGATACCAGCCTGAGCATGGAACAACTCAAAGAAACAGTACAAGATCAGAAAACGTAGAGAGAGCTGGCCCATAGAATCGCCAAGAGTCCAGCATGACTGAATGGCTAACAACAACATTTCTCTTGTGTGATTGAGGCAGCCGAGGAAAGGGAGGGAAGAAAGGCTTACCTTTGTCTCCTGTGCAATTGAGGGAGCCTGGCCAGGAAGCAAGTTCTGGCTCGGTTTGTTCCTTCCCTCCTCCTGGACGGAAGAGGAGGAGGAGCCTTAGCCAATGCAGAGAACAGACACTTGCCTATCCTGTGCAGTTGAGAGAGTCTGGCAAAGCAAGCTGCAGTGCAGCAGTAGAAGAACTGGAGAAGGAAGCAGGAGAGAGCCAGTTGCTCAAAGGCCGGATAGAAGCCCTGAGGGGGCCAGATCTGGCCCATGGGCTGCATGTTTGACACCCCTAATCTCTATAACAATGCTGCTTGGAGTGGCCAACAGGGACCCTTTAAATGCTGTTTGGAAGAAGCAGAGTGAGGAGGCCGTGTGCTGGGCCTGCCACATCTCCTAGGCTATGCTGTAGCCAGGCCTACTGCAGCTCCTGGGCTCCACTGGCACCATCAGCAACCATACAGGAGGTAGGTGCATTCTCTGCACTTGCAAAGAGAATGATCTTTTATTTTAGGGAGAATTTAAACTCCACAATGTATTTTTTTAAGAGTTTAGATTTTTCTGCAAACATGGGCAATTCCCAAGTTTGCAGGAAAATCTGTTTAGTGTCAGTCTGGCCCTAATCCACAGATTTAGATATCCGCAGATGAGTGCCACTCTTCACTGTTAGCTATAGATGTATGGAAGCAGCAGGTCAAAGTTTTCATGGCATGGAAATAAATAACATCAACTAATAAATAACATCCCATTAATACACAGGACACTTTTTCTCCACAGCTATTAGTAACCCTATTTGTGTTCTTAAACTACAGGAAATTGGTCAAATACCTCAACTCCAAATATTATGTACAGATTCGCTTCCTCAGGTGTTTGGTTTTTTTTTTAATTTGTGGCAGTGACACTCATTCTGCAGCTCATAGAGAGCCACATCCACAATTACAATCAGCTGAAACAGCCATGTGAATGCTCTGTGCACCGCTTCACCAGACTCATACATGCAATAATATAACTATTAATATATAACTATAATCTTTTAAATTACCAGAGTGCGTTTGAAGGTTGTCTCTCCCCACCACTGTTGAACCTTAGCCAGACCTCATATATTTGAAGTGAAGGAAGAGCCTTGGAAGCTGATCTTATGACACAAAACAGTGTGCAAGCTTTCATCTGAGAGCCAGTTTGGTGTAGTGGTTAAGTGCGCAGACTCTTATCTGGGAGAATCGGGTTTGATTCCCCCACTCCTCCACTTGCACCTGCTGATGTGACCTTGGGTCAGTCACAAGCTCTGGCACAGCCGTTCTCTCAAGGACAGTTTCTGTCAGAAGTTCTCTCAGCCCCACCTACCTCACAGGGTGTCTGTTGTGGGGAAGGGAAAGGAGTTTGTAAGCCGCTCTGAGATGCCTTTGGGCAGTGAAGGGCGGGGTATAAATCCAATCTCTTCTTCTTCATCATCATCTTCTCCAGAATTCTTTATTAGGCTGAACGTTAAAATTCTGTATGTTAAAAGCTATCCAGGTGCTAGGATGAGTGCAGAGGCAGCAGGGAAAGGGAAGGAGGAGTTGGAGAGGATAGATCTTCTACCCCCATCCCTGTCATAAGGCCCATAGCTCAGGAAGGCTTGCAGCTTACCCGTATTCCAGTACATCTAGCAGCAGCTGTTGCAGGTTGGGATCTACCCACCCACCAGGAGTCCCACTGGAAAATGGTGGTGTCCGCTTTCCTGAAACCACACTGGGCAATAGTGCTCAGAAGAGCCACAGGTCGTTCTTGAGCCAGTGGAGAGTATTGAGCCAGTGGAGACTGATTTATGCTATCTGATCATTTCAGTGGAAATACTTAATTTTTGCATGTTTATGATACTGGAAGCAGCTCTCAGAGTGTAATCTCTCATATTTTATATTATTTTAAATATTTGCAGTATGCCTCTTGAATCCAGTCAATATTCTGGTTACTTGAAACAGTTAAAGGGAGAACAGGGTGAGCGGCCAGGTTCACATTGTGACTGCAGATTCATGGATCAAACACACTGCTTTGCAAAGGCCCTGTATGTCAGACTTTGTGCTGCTATGTGGCTAACCCCCAGTTATCCAAGCAGAAGTCTGTTGGTTGGGTGTGGGACCCATGGGAGAGTTTATTTACCAGTTCCTAATGTATATTGGGATAGGTTCTCCCACTCTCACCCCCTCTAACCCTAGTGCTAAATTGAGTTGCAAGGCATGTTGGTCCCATCTCCGGTGAGAGCGACGGGTGAACAATGGGAGCTTTTCAGCTTGACATCTCAATGAGCAGGAGATGGAGAGAGAGCCCCTCCCGCCTGATCAGCTCTCCCCGCACCCAGCTTTGTTTGGGGAGCAGACAGCAACCTCCAGCCCCAGGAGCTTTTCAGTACCTAGGGGCAGCCATTCGTCATGGATTAGAGCCCCCCCTCCTCATTCCCTCAGCTGGTCGTCTGGGCAAGGAATTCACACACTTGTCAGCCCTGGATAGGGAGAAGGGCTTTTGTGCTTAATGGGGCCTGGACCTGGAGATGGGTGAGATGGGTCAGAAGGTTGGGAAGGGGGAGAATAGAGGAAAGCAAATGGGAGTGGGGGGGGAGATGGGTTGGGGCTGATCCTGATATTCTCTGGGAAGTGTCTTAGAATAAGCAGCTTCCAGAAAATTGTCTAATTATTGCCAGCATAAGCCAGTATAAAAGGGAGTAGAATGATTGCTGATGATAACTACTCTTAAGACTGTTCACTGGAGCCCATGAATACAGTATATTAACCCCTTGTGAAAGACCATGCATGGGAAAGCAACTGTCCTTTCCATTTATTCCCTGGGAGCAAGGAGGCTGCTGTTGGGAATTCCCAAGAGGGGCAGAATTCCCCGCTCCCTTTGACATAACGGATTGCTGCAGAAAAGAAGGCCTTACCAGCAAGAAGTCACTAGTCAGAGACTCCTGGGAACTAGAGTGATCCAGCAGGTACTAGGGGGGTTATGGGTACAAAATTCTGGAGGCCTAATTGCTCTGGGGCCCAGAGAGCCAGGCAAATTGTATGATTTGTTTTCATATTCTGTTTGGGATGTTGTGAGGACAGTGGGCATCATTTCTGGGGCCCATGGTGGCTCTTGGCAGTCTTGGAGATAGAATGTTGATTTAGAGTTTCCGAACTACCTTGTCAGTTCTTTCCTCAACCATCCACTGTTCTTTCCTCAACCATCCAAGGGCACTGACTCTCAGCCTTATTTTTCCCATCTGTAAGACAGGAGATATTATAGCTACAGTTGCCAACAACCTGGGGGGGAATGTCCTGTCCTTTTCATAGAGGCTTGATGTGTGAAAATGAGCAGGTGAAATTTTTCATGGTGTGAGTTTACTATACAGAGAGAGCACTTTTTCTCCAGGCTGCTGACAATCCTACAACCCACTCCTTTCCAAAAGGAGGAACACAAAACTAAACAAGAGGGGCTGCCAGCATATTCCCCGCAGATGGAGTTGGGTCATCTTGGCTTTCTCTTCCTGTCCTCAACATTACAAGGGTCGCAGGCGCAAATCACTGCCAAACTCCCAGGAGTAAAAAAAAAAAAGCTGCCCCCAGGACCTAGGCAGCCTTTTGAAGCCTCCCCAAGGGGACAGAAGGTTCTCTGGCTCATTGTCTGACTATTTCCTGAGAGATGGTGACAAACCCTCCCCACAGCACTATCTCCTCTTGGCAGACACAACCAGGGCCTAGAGAGAGGCGGGGGCTGCAGACAGGACCACATGCCAGAAACGCTCCTGTCCCTTGTGGCTTCATCGTCGCCAGCATTAAATTGCATGCAGATGTGTATGCAGGGGAGGGCGCCGCCTGGTTATGATTAGAGTCTTTAATTACAGGCACCCGTGCAGCCTGAGCTGCGCCCTGACTGGATCATAAGAAATGGGTCCAGAAGGATCCACCAGGGGGACCAGGCCATCCCAGGAACAAATAGGAACGCTCTGTCCTCTCAACCATAACAGATGGGGCAGGAAGGAGTTCCACAGATGGGCAGCTAGAACAAACAGGCACTACACAAGACCATAGCCTTGGTTCTATATGCCCTCCCATCTAGAATACCATTCCACAGTGTGCATCAACATATGCAAATGTCTGACTTTTTTACCGTTCAAGTAAAATTGTCATGATTGTTAGAGAGTGGCTGAAGTGTGCTAAGGAGTAGGTAGCCTCTTTAGGAGATCCTGGGATACATGCACAACAAAATCATCCTCATTCTGCTGTTCTAATTTGCCCAAATGAAATGGAAGCAGACCCTATATTCTCCACTCTGTTTTGTCTCCCACGTTGGCCACAGTCACTGCAGCAAAGAAGTGAAGCATTGGGTGCAACCTCTGGTGAGTACCCACCTGGCAGATAGGAGAGGGAATCCTTTTCCTGTCCCTCCTCGACTCAGAAATGTCAAAAGGAGAGCAATTATTGCTAATGACAAGGGAATGGGATGCTGTGTAAAAAGCTATTGCCCACTATGGCAGAGCTGGAAGAAATAGTGGATCTCAGTAAGGGTAGTAAGCAGCTGTATGACTTCATAATTTATTGTATTTATTTATGGTCCACCTTTCTTGCTAAGACTCAAGGCCAATTACAGGGTAAAGCAATACAACCAGACAGCATGATTGAACCCATCTTTACAGCACCATCATTCAGTACAGCTTTCGAGTGGTGATATTGTAAGCTGTCATGAGCATGTGTTGTTAAATGGAAAGGCAGTATATAAAAACAAATAAATAGGATCAGACTGATTTCCCACTGAAGTACCCGTTCACACCTGTCCTTGTGAATTTGGACTTTGTTCCTATGAAGGCATCCAATAAATAATTATTTACTTTTCCTGCCTTTAATCAGGTTTTTTACTGTTAGGTTATGTTTAAGACTCGCCTCGGAAATGGAAGAGAAACAAATGCTGATACCTAAAAATATCTACTTCTTCACAGTGTTGGAAATAGTCACAGACCAGTTTGAAGTGAACGCCTCTCGCAAAGGCAAAGCCTTTTACTGCTTTAGAAGTCTTTAGTATTTTGTTTGAGGCAGAGATGGAGCTTGTTCAGGGCCACTGCTGTTCCTTCTTCCAGGGTATCTGAAATAGTCACACATTATTATATGCAGAAGTCCATACTCTATTTTTTGTCCCCAACGAAGATCATGTAAATAGATCCCAGAAGTCTGAGCTTCCTTTTCCACCATAGTTCCATGCAGTTACTCACTAACTGTTGATTTCTTGTATTGTAAGCCATTTTGCATCCACACTCAGCGGAGGAAAGTTGGGTAAAAGTAACCAAATAAAAAAATAACAGAATTGCATGTTGGTATTGGTTGCAACTGTCATACCATACCAGAATGCTTCCTACAGATTTAAGCAGTAATCACATTTTAGGAAGGGGTAGAGGACTGCCTTCTGGCACTGTTCTCACAAAAAACCACCCCAGGTGTAGAAATTGACAGATTGCAACTCAGACCAGAGATCTTTCCTGTCTCCTATAAATGTTAACAGCATAAAATACTATCACTGGTCAATGCACCCCCCTCCCTCTGCTCTATCCCTCGCAGTCCCTTTATTCAACCTTCTCCCCTGACTACTGCCTCAAATGCTTTTCCAGTTAGATCTTTAAATATGCAAGAGAGAAGGATGTCAAAGAGACCCTGGAGAAATGGTATGAGAAACTTAAGTAGCGACATACTCTAGAGAGAGAATGTGGAGTAGTGGTTAGAGTGTCTGCTAGGATCTTGAACATTCAAGTTCAAATTCCCACTCTGCCATGAAAACCAGCTAGGTGACCTTGGGCCAGTCACTTTCTCTCAGCCTAACTTACCTCACAGGGTTGTTGTGAGGATAAAATGGGGGTGGGGAGAATGATGGAAGCTACTTTGGGTCCCCATTGGGGAGAAAGGTGGGATAAAAATGGAGCAAATAAACCTTGGGATATTTAATGAGATGTGTCACATATCACTGATCCATGAATCTCTGTTTCTGGCAGGGTAATCCATTGTCTTTACAAGCACATACTATGTAGACTTAAACTGGTGAAGCTTGCCCTATCACTGCATCGCCATACTAGGGATAAAGTTTAGCTATTGCCTGTTATGCAATTTTTTTAAGGCTCAAGAACCCCAACAGGGGGAAAATTGACCACCCTGCTAGCTACCAGAGGTAGAAACACAGCCACCTGCAAGATGGGCTTAATTTTAATGGCAACATCTAGGCAGAGAGTGAGAATACAGGAAGCATAGAAATACCAAGGACAGGATGTGGGTTCGGAACCGCAGCAGATAGGATTGCCAGTCTTTTTCAGCAAACAAAATTCAGCAGGTGGTGCTTGTCCCAGCATGTAGATGCCCATCTTCACCTGCTGAATCTCTGCCTGCCACACAGCTGCTAGAGGAATAGGAGCCCTGCTAGAATATATCTGCCCTCAACAGTACAGGAAGTTTGAGAGCTAGTCCTCTATTCTCCGGCACACAGAGGGGCCTGCCACCCCATGTCAAACTGTATGAGGTGATAGAGAGGAAGAGGTCTCAAGTACCAAAATGAAGGCCTGTGCCTAAAAACAATGGATTCAAAAGAGGCCAAGAGAAACTTCCAGAAGGAAAGAGCCCTCTAGTGCTGCCATTCCGCCTACAGGTGCAACCCCAGTGGGAATCAGGGACACAGGCAGCCGGAGTGAGTCGGTACAAGGGCTCTGTGTTCCCTGAACCCCGGCCACTGGCCAAAAGAAATATTGTTGGCACCAGGCAGACTCACTACTCTGGCAGCCAGACACGGGGGCTTTCATAGCTGGGGGCAGGCACTAATGTACAGGGGCAGAGCCAAATGGTTAGCCCCCTCCCCACACACACTGCTTCATTCCAGACAGCCTCCTCTTGCATACTGCTCTGTAACACACACATAACTGTGCATCAGCTCCACTGGGGCAGACTATGCTAGCTGTTGCTGCTACATACCCACAGAGGATTCTAATGCTTGGGAATATGTACACCAAATGACCACATTTGTACAGATACACCTACACAGAATACCATGTTTGCTTTCAACTGTATAATCAATATACAGATGCCTTAGTACGTACACACACAATGAAATACCAGTCTACACTTTTGACTTCATATCTAGGAAACATACTCAAAATAATATCCCTGTTAACTTTTTCCCCCTTTTTTACAATACTGAACTATTACCACCCCCCAAAAAAAACTTATTTGAACATTAAACTCTTAACTGCATGAATATGTATTAGGAAGGAGAACTTGCCCTTTTGTTTAACCATTTTGTTATATATTGGAAGGGGGGGTCAGTATTTATTTATTTACATCCCACCTTTCTCCCCAATGGGGACCCAAAACGGCTTACCTCATTTTCCTCTCCTGCATTTTATCCTCACAACCACCTTGTGAGGTAGGTTAGGCTGGCCCAAAGTCACCCTGCAAGCCTCCATGGCAGAGTGGGTCGCCCTGATCCACTAACCACTATGCTACAATTATGTAGAGTAGCTGGTGCAAGGAGTCAAGAAATAATGTAACCTTGTGAAAATACCTTTCTGCTACGAATGAACATATATCTAGTGTGATAGTGGCACTCACACTCTGATCTATTCCTGTAGTAATTTGTCTCAACAGCAAAACAAAACTTGTACCCACAGCCAATGCTCCCTCTAAGCTGTGGAGTCTTGTGAACAAAAATTCTACTTTGTGAGCTACTGGCATTAAAGTTATCAGGAAGCAATTTGGCTATTGCATGAATTAGTTTGCTCTGGAGCCATCGTTCCTGAGCTAAGACAAAAATGTGTGAGCCAGAGGCTAAAAAACTGTGAGCTAGCTCACACTAACTCAGTTCAGAGGGAACACTGCACAGCCTGCTTAGTAAATATGTACCAGAAGAGGTTGCTCCTGTAGACATACAGCTGATTCATGTGTTGCAGAGTCCACGCATCCCCTGCATGTCAGCCCTGGTTGTACTGATCAGACATGGGTTCTGTGCCCAGAATGTAAACCCAAGACACACAGAACAATTCAGACTGGGCCTGCAGTACAGAGGGAGAAATGACTGAAGTCTTCCCTCTCCCTGCTGTTTCCTTATCCTTGGGGGACCTGATGTGTACTCATGGACCACACGTACATATGTTGGCTCAAGAGCACATGGTGACTCCTGGGAGTCTTTTTCAGGTAGGAAGAGCTGCAAGATGCTTGAGACCTCTCCCCACATGCTGCAGTCCCAGTCTGAATAAGGGTTACACGCAGTGCTGGCTTGCTTACTATGTGAGTTAGGCGCTCGCCTAGGGCGCCAGGCCCTCAGGAGTGCCAAGCTGCCCCCCACCTCGTGAAAAGCCACCGACCACTGCCACCTCCCCACCACCGAAGAGCGTCCTGGCGGGGCTCAGGAAGCAGCAGCAGAGCTAGCCCTCCCTCCCCCTCCCCCTGGGGGGGGGAGAAGGCAGGGGTGGTGGCCGGCATCAGCAGCAAAGAGTGCCCCAGCGGGCACTCAAAGGCAAGCCAGTGCTCAGCTGCTCAAAGGGAAGAGTTGGGGGTTTAAACCCCTGCCCCTTCCCTGGCTTTCCTGAGCGCCTCACAGCTGCAGAGCGCCCAGGAAAGCCAGCACTCCAAGGGAAGGGAAGGGGGTAACCCCCACCTCTTCCCTGGCTTGGCTGCGAGAGGCGCCAGCTGTGGGCTCTCCCCGGCCCAGTTCTCCTCCCTCCGTCTGTCGGTCTGTCCACAGTCCGGTTCTGTCCGGGGGAGGGGCAGCGCTGGAGGGAACCAGGGAGCCGGGAGGGGGCCTCCTTGGTGTTCCCCGGTGGGTCTGAGATGTGCGTCAAGGGCACTGTGCCATTGACCCCCATGCTGGTGCCCTGGTAGTGCCAGGGCAGGGAGTGCAAGCGGCTCTGAGCCGCGGCCGCCGGGTCCCCGCCCTCGCTGCCGGACAAGTACATGCTGGGGACGGGGGGCGGAGCACTGGCTTTCCTGGGTGCTCTGCAGCTGCAGAGCGCCCAGGAAAGCCGGCGCTCCGCACCCCCCTGTATCCAGGCCCCACCGGGAGGTTGGCATCCCTGGTGGGGTGGGCACCCCAGTCTGTCCTCCCTAGGGCGTCCAGACACCTGGGGCCGGTCCTGGTTACGTGCACCCAAGAATTAAAGCACCATGCACAGAATTCTCAGACCCCATCTATTAACAGGACCCAAGGACTTTGTAACGTGTGGATTTGCCACTGTCACTAACCCATGAATCCTCTGCATTTAAAATCTGTGCATGTTACTGCAACAGCTTGCCACCCCAGACTTCCTGCAGCTTAGCCCTCTCCCATTCCTTCTCCATTGCTATCAGTTGTTGAACTTGTGTTCCTGCCTGGGGCTCCTCTGCCTTCAACAACTGCTTGGAAGGGACAAGTCACTCTGGCCAGTCCTGTCTTCCATACACTCATTGAAAAAACACAGGAGCATTTTTTTAGTCAGACCAGGCTCTAATAACCCTACTTCAAGACAAAGTTTGTGTCCAGAGGCAACTAAGTTTTATTTTATTTTTGAATATTTTTTTTTAAAAAATATTATTGAATAAAACGTCATTGGTCTTAAAGGTGCCACTGGACTGAAACTTTGTTCTGCTGATTCAGACGAACATGGCTACCCGCCTAGATCTACTCTATGACAGTCACTCAGGACAATTCACACAATCATCTGAATGCATAGTGGCCACTTGCAACCATTGAGTGCATTAGCAGAGGTAGCCTTTTCTATTCATAATTAATAAATCTTTTAACATAGCAAGGCAAATTTTAGGTAATTCGTAAAGTGTTAGGGGGGAAAGCCCAGCCCTGTGCCTGGTAGTGCCAGCACACTACTAGAAAATCATGGGCAGGTAAGGTTGCCAACTTTGGGTTGGGAAATACCTGAAGATTTGGGGGGATGGAGCCTGGGGAGGGTGGGGTTTGGGGAACAACCTCAGCAGGTACAGTGCCATAGAATCCACCAAATCAGCCTTTCTCTCTAGGGGAAGTGATCTCCATTGCCTGAAGATCAGTTGTAATTCCGGGAGGTCTCCAGGCCTCTCCTGGAGGTTAGCAACCCATTTGGCAGGGAATCCATGTATTCAACCATTTGAAGTAGATTTCCTCCAGCAGTACAGGCCATGAATCAGTCAGCATCCTTTGTGGCCATCTTTTCTTGAGTCACAATTTCATAACTTGGATACAGCTGCAAAAATCATCCTGGAGGGGTATTTTAGCCTCAGATGTGTGTCGGCTGGTTGTGATTACTAAAGTAGTTGTAGGAAAGAACTCAGCACATGTTCAAAGGCACTCATTTATTATAACTTCACAAGAACCATTTACAGGCTGAGTCTTGAAGAGCCCTGGCTTCAATTATGCCCTTTGAATTCGAGAGGCTTTGCCAAAGAAGAACAGAGCTTAATTCCAGCAAGGTCAGCTCCAGAGCATGCTCATGCTGTGTTCCCGTGGGGTGGTAAGGCACCCTTGTAAAACTTCAGGAAATTACAGCACAATTGCACACACAGTCCTCCTACTGGTTACCACCTTTTTCCCCTCTCTCCTGGCAGACCCCTGGGTTTTTAACCAACAGTAAAAGGAAGGCAGAAATTTGCCACGTGAAGTTTTTGTTGAACGGAGATGCAGTGACTGGAAAAACCTGTTGAACTTCTACCTGAGGTTATGAAAAACAGAGCCTGTGCCAGGAAGAAGAAAAAAGTATAACCACTGTAATGGGCGTCTGTTAAAACACCCACCTTGCCTATTCCTGTCCTCAAGATAGCTCGAATGCTGGAGACGAGTGAAACGACGCTCTCTACTCATGGAAATGTAGCGATACCCCCACCCCGCAGGCTGCCATCACTCCATCTACAGTTGATCTTCGTTATATTGCAACTCCGTCCCCCGCCTGCGCTTTCCTTTGGCGCCTCCCTCCTTCCGCCAGCCCTGCCCTCCCCCTCCCAATGTGTGTGGCAGGGAGGCAGCCCCCTCCCACCGTCCCCCGTCCCGTGCGAGCAGGCGCCTGGCTGTGGTTCCTCCGGTGCCGGAGACGCCGTGTCTCTAGCGGTTAGTGACACAAGCGCTTCAGCATCCTCCGCTAGGCTTCGGGGAGATGCTGCCAACCCCTCTCGCCTTGGCGGCTCAGGCGCGGCCATCAGAGAAGTCCGGCTTCCCGCCAAGGTTTCCCGGGGGCCAGAGAGAAAATCAGAGGAGCTTGGGATCGGGGGGGGGGGAGGCGCTCTGGAAGGTGGAAGGAATCTGTATAACTAACCGCGTGTGCGTTCCGAGCCGGTCGGAACCTGGAAGCTTGGCAGAAAGAGGCTATGCAGGATCTGCAGATGGGATTGCCTTAAAATCCGTCCTTTAATTGATTGGATTGCCCCTTGTTTGAGACCATGACTTGCCAAAGATTACTCCTAGAACTCAGTCAGGCAGCAGTAACTAGCGTTGAGCATGTGCAGAGTGTTTCTTTATTCCTCCATTCAGCCGGATCAACAGAGAAGACAGAAGAAGTGAAAATCCCAAGACATTTTCAGTCCTGGCATCTCTCATCTTAGAAATGAAGTGCTAAGTGCAGCCCTGTTAATTTATGTTGGTGAGCCCCAACTGTTTCTGAATACTGTGGGTTTAGGCCCATAGAACAGACAGCACATTTTTGTTTACTTACTTCATTTATTCCCCACCTTTCTCCTTAATGAGGACCCAAAACAGATTACAGAGTTTTCCTCTCCGTTTTATCTTCCCAACTACCTGAGAAGTAGGTTAGGCTGAGAGAGTGAAAGACCCAGTGTCACCCAGTAGAGCTCCATGGCAGTATGGGGATTTGAATCTGGGTCTCTCAGATCCTAGTCCAACTGCTACACCACACTGGTAGGTCACCTATGTCTATATAAGTAGGGCAGCCATGCACTATGACAGATTTCCATCCCCCCCCCTTTTCGCTTTTTCTCCTCTTAAATCCAACTAAGGAAGGGGTTGTGTGTAATTTGAAAGTTTGCATGTATTTTTAGAATTATCTTGCCTTAATAAAAGTATTATTTTCCAAAAGTTTATTTTTGAACTTTTTTCATGGGGATAACATGGTAAGCAATATTGGTTATGACGTGAACAGAGGACTGAACAATCTGAACATGTTCAGCTGCCTTCTTCTGAGTCAAAATCAGTAATGTCTGGCCCTGACCTGGATAGACCAGGTAAGTCAGATCTTGGAACCTAAGCAGGGCCAAACCTGGCAAGTATTTGGATGGGAGACCTCCAAAGAATACCAGGGCTGGGAGGCAGAGGCAGGCTAATGAGCCACTTCTCTGAATGTCCTCCATGCCAGGCATGGACACACACACAGAAAATGCAAAAAAAAAAAAGTAGTATCTGCTCTGACTGGTCTCAGCAGTGGCTTTCCAGTGTCTCAGGCAGGGGTCTTTCATGCTACCTACTCCTTTTAACTGTAGATTCCAGGAATTTAACCCGGGAACTTCTGCATACAAAGTAGATGCTCTGTCACTAATCCATGGCCCCACCCTGTGGGGGGTAGAGAGAGAGAAAAATGATGGGTCAGGATGGGATTAATGCTGGTATTTCAGTGAGGAAATGTGGGGGATAGTATAGGATTGGTTTATCTTGGGAAGTAGGAGGTCTGACTGACTAGAAAAGTACTTTTGTGTAGCAGACACTGAGTGTATATTACTGGAGTGCAGACATTTGGATGGGATATAGAAGTTGTTTCAGGGACAATGAGCATTTCATTTGGGATGTGAAGTTAGCTGTTTGTATTTGGGGAGAGCCGAGAGCGGAAGGGGGTTGCAATGCACAATTCCCTGTTGTGCTGAGCTGTGGGGCTGGCGGGGGCCACGGGAAGGGGCTGTGGGCAAAGGGATGTGGTGACACTGGTATGTGCTGAAACCAGGGAGGCAGGAGGCTTGGCTGCACTGCCATGAAGGGCTTTTTGTTTAACTACTGTTCTGTACTATAAATCAGGAGCAGTGCCCCAGCCCTGGCCCCTCTTGCAGGAGAGGGGAGAGAGGAAGAGACCACATCCAGGGCCCTGGCCTTGCAGCACCTAGAAAAGACCAGGTTTGCTTTGCTGGGCCCTTGTTGGGTGGCCTGGCAACAGTGATCCTCACCAACACCCAGCAAATGGGTTGTGAAAGCCAAGGGAGACCCCACGGCATCCCTGGGGGAAATGCCTTAAGAGGGACCGGAGGTGTGTTGGCTCTGTATCAAAAAAGGAAGTTGCCAACCACCAGCAAAAACTCTTTTAATAGCAGCTGCAGAAATCAGCTAATGAAATGGAGAATAAGTTACCACCTAGTGTCTATACATCGAGCTGCTATAAAACGTGCAAGAGCTGGTTTAAAAAAAAGTTGGCAACTCTGTATGTGGCGGAAGGGATCAAATAGCAAATCAGGCATTACATCAACCTGAATGCATACTCCCCTTCCATTCCTTTCATACAGTGTGTTCTAGGCAGCACTGTCTGTTTCCCCACTATCAGTCATTTCTTATCTTAAAAGCTTGTTTTTTCCCTAATGTAGGATGCAGGAAGGCTTCATTAACATGAACTAAAGTAAATTGTGTTAAGTACATATAAGGGTCCCCCTCCCCCAGGAGGGTTTGTCTTACATTATAAACGTTTTAAAGAACATTGTTTTCCTTCTCAGGAGAATCACATCTAATGAGTATAACCAACTGGCTGAGGGGGGAGAAACCCTATTTAGCCTGCCTTTGTACCTTTAACAACAGCTTGTGTTGTAGAGCTGAATAGCCAAAGCTTTTCACTTTATAAAAATAAGCATCATAGCCAGCCAGCTAATGTCTGCAGACCATGCTGCTGTTAAATCACAGGATCTCATAAAAAGGTTGGCAAATCTACCTTCAGTGAAGCCACTGCATTCTTTGAATGTCTGCTTTTGACAGCAGTGTAGCTCTATGATCTGATTGCTACTATACCTAGGGAAGAGCAAGAGTGGGCCTTGCTCTTATAAGGTCACATTAATAAACAGTGCTGGAATATGGACTACTGTTCTTTTTTAACCCCTTGATATGGGCTCTAGTCCCTGGAAACTTGTGCCAGAATAAAAATCCGGTAGTGATTCTTCATGTAAAGATGGGCCAGATTTCCAGCCCTGCCTGCTATGGCTCTTAGCTGTGTGAGAGTCCAGGAATAATGCTTAAGATCTGTCATAAAATGAAATATCAGCAAGGGCTGGGAACCCATTGATCCAACTGGATGAGGCCCTTAAGAGTAGCATTTTTCAAAACTGGCTGGCCTGAAAAAGAATCACAGACACCTCTTCCTTTGAGCTGAGGCTCCCCTCCTCCCTGCTAGGGATGGTAGTGCCTATCCAAGGGCAGGCCTAAAGGGTGCCAGGGTTGGAGCAGCAGGCGGGAGAGCTCAACAACTCTGCCTGCAGCAGCCATCTAAGGGAAGGAAGGGAAGGGGGAAGCAGCCCCCACACTCGTCTCCTCCTTTCACCACCCCCCTCTCCCACCCCTGAGCTCAGCCACAGGCGCCTGGCTCCAGCTCCAAACAAATGATTAGAAAGCTGGTTATAATTGGATAGGGGGAAGGAGGAGGGGCTCGCCTGCTGAGAGCCACTTGGATCCAGGATGGGAGAGAGACAAGGGCTGCTGGCAGCTCCCTCAAGGAAAACTCTGATCCTCCCTCAGGCAGAAGCTGGGCCCGCAGGATGACAGAACAGGCCACTGCAATGGAAAGATGCTGGTTTGTGTTTTGGCTTCCCCCAGCAAATGGCTGCACTCCTTTCCCTGAGTAGTCAATGCACTGGGCATAAAGGCCCCAATCTATTGGAATATAACAGTTTGGCTGTAGATGCCACTCACCAAACAGGGCAGTTTACAAATCACAGGATACAGTGCTCTCTCTAGGGGCACAGATGCATTGATACCCGGCAGCTGCTATAATCCAGAAGTGCATTGCTACATTCACTGGCTGGCCAAACCACCAGCTGGTGCCAATGAAAGTCTCTCAATAATGAATGGGGCCATTACTTACCTAAAGTAAATCCCTGTCAGTTTCATTCTGTTCATGCCAATCGGGCTGTAACCTCACCTGGTGAGAAGCAGCTCTGCTCCACTGAATTCAATACATCAAAACATTTAGCCAAAGTGGCATTGCTTAGAAAGCAATCTGAAGGCTAGATTTGCCACAAACTTAAACCTGCAGGAGCATCTCTTCTCTGGTGATAGTGGAGAACTGTCGAATTGACAAAACTGACCCCATCCATAGTCATCACAACTGAAGGCAGATTCCAAGTGGGTACAACTCATGGGAATCAAAAGAGCCAGCCACATCCCCCATCATAGTATGAATTTGTCCCTGAAGCACAGAATCTGAGGTTGTTTTTACAACTAAGAAGAAGAGATTGGATTTATACCCCACCCTTCACTACCCAAAGGAGTCTCAGAGCAGCTTACAATCTCCTTTCCTTTCCTCTCCCCACAACTGACACCCTGTGAGGTAGGTAGGGCTGAGAGAGCTATTTGAGAACAGCTCTGAAACAACTTGTAACTGACCCAAGGTCACACCAGTAGCTGCATGTGAAGGAGTGGGAACTCAAACCTGGTTCTCCCAGATTAGAGTCTGCACTCCTACACCAAGCTATGTGTGGCCCAGTCCTAAATATGTTTAGTCAAAAAAAATCCTGTTGAGTTCTAATGGGGCTCACTTGCAAATAGGAGTTCATAGGAATACACAGCAGCCCTGTCACATATATGTATATTCAGGATTCAGTCCTGCTGGTTTTTATGTGACATACTGCCATGTAAGTGAGCATAGGGTTAATATGGTTTTTGCTTTTCTTGCTTCTATAATTTGAAAGGGAAAACTCTGTTGGCTAGAATGTGCTTGTATGTTTTTTAAAAATGGCTTTCTTCAGCTTTCTGCCCCAAATTAACAACATTCATAAGAAACACTTTCCTGATTAAAAGGTGCTCTTGGGATCAACTGCAAAAACAACTTTAAGAAGTATCCCAGGTCACCTAACCCCAAACTACAAATCCATCCAAGTGACCACTGCCAATATCTAATTGTATTTTATTTTATTTTTATTCTGAAAACTGATGCCTGAGGATGGTCTTAGCAGAAAGTCTGCATATGATATTTTTAATGATGAGCTGGTCCAGCTACAGGCTCCCTTGACCCAGTTTGCAAATAAAAATGTCTAGATTAGAAGCATGGTCAGCAGTTTCTTCAAAACCTCCAAGAAAAGACATCTCACAATTTCTTCAGATAGTTTTCTGTTGCCAAACTTGCCTTATACACAAGACATTTTCTCCAAATGTTTCATTTCAATATACCTTTTTGCCATTTAAATCATATTGGCTTGGATCCTGCCTAGTGCTCCCACAGGCACAAGGACTTCTGCTCACAGAATGTGATTTTCCTGCCTCCCCCTTCCTGTGGCGGACCAAAATGCCCTCCGTAATCCTGGCCCTGGATTTCAGAGGGCATTTGGGGAAACTCTCATTCCATGAGCGGAAGTCCTTGTACTGATGGAAACACTAGTGAGAATGCAACTTTCTTTTCTGACAAAGAGCAGCCCGCCCTACTTCTTCAAGACAGCGCAATTGCACTGCTGATCAAATCACTCTTTCCTGAGTTGATCTGTTTTCAAAAAGCCTACTCCAGAGCCTGCATCCTTCATTGGAGTCAATGTACAGGGTGTTTATTGATCTGTAAGACTTGATTAATGTTTAACAGGCTTCTGTGATTGTCTTTTGCAGAAGGTGGTAGCTTGGTGGTTTCAGTCCAAAGGCACTGTGGTTTGACCTGACCAGCACTGATTCCTTTCATTTTTCACTGGTTCCTATTCTGTGGCTCTTTGTGTATGTTGCAGGTGGTTTGAAGCAAAGATCATGCTTAGGTCCGTGTCTACAAGCATCCCATGAAAGATCCTCTGAGAAGCAGTAGAGGAGGAGGAGGAGGCACTCTTGCAAGAAAGGTGCCGCTGTATTGATGGAAGCGCTCTGGGAGGATGCCTGCAGGGCTCAGTGCAGGCACAGGACAGTTTCTTTTAAGGGCTTCTTTTAAAATTCTTCCCCTTGTGTCCTGACTTGAGGGCCCAGTGCCCAGCAGGAAGTGCCCAGCCTGGCCCTCCCTGAGCTGCCTGTCCTCCTCTCAGCCCTGCCTGCATCTGCCTCTGAAGAGCAACAACAACACGGGGCTTTGAAGTGCCTCCCACTCTCCCCCACCCCCCATCTCATCCACTTGCCACAGCAGCTGCCTGCCCTTTGCTCTGCTGAGGTCAGAGTGCTGGCTTGGGGCAATGACTGGCACATCTGCTGCTCTCTGCATGGCCCGAAAGAAAGTGAAATGGGGAATTAAGAGGGGGAGGGCAACCAAGGCCACACATAAGAATGGTGTATCTGAGCCTACGACTGGAGCAGCTCCAGGGCTCCAACTACTTGTGGCTCAGCATCTATGGGACAGAAAAGCATTTCAGCCCCCAGTAAACTTACATCATATGACCAATTCCAGTTATTCAGGAACTAAAGTGGTTTATTTTATGCTGATTTTTTTTGGCTCCTAGCTCTCAGTCCTCTGACTTCTGCTCAGCTCATCCAACTAGGCCTGCCAGAAGCATAAAAATTACACGAGACGCGTGCTAACATCACAAGAGTTGGCAACGCCAGCATTGCGCCATGATGACATCATGGAGCAGGCAAATAACATTGTCTTCCAATATGCTCCTTGGCAGCAGGAACAAAATGCTCATTAAATACTTATGTTCAGCAAGTATCAGCAGATGGGAAACCTTGGATGAACAGAAGGAAACCTGCATTTTACCACTTTCCCAACGTTTGCCAACTGGAGAACAGTAGCAGAGTGTCTTCTGGATTCAGCACTACTGTCCCAACTAGCAATTGCTGGAAAACAGCCAGAATGAGAGTTTCCCTCTGTGAGGCTGAATTTTTAAAGGAAATAGCATGCTTGTGGCAAGGACTGCCAAATGAAAGGGCAAACATCTTCCCCATACATCAAGAAGGTCTAGTGATACCCATATTGGGGATAGTAGTGAGGAGGAGGAGGAGGAGGAGGGAGAATCTGAGATACAGAAACAACATCCATATCCTTAGCAAATCTGTTTCAGAGCACACTTATTAATTGGGGATCTGGCTCTCTTTGCCCCTCTAGGTTTCCAGATATGTGTTTGATGTAGAAAGGATTAAGCAACTCTTCAAAACTGCAGCCTCAGGATTCTGTTTGCCCTTGTTTTTAAATTGTTGGTGTTTGTTGCATATATATCCATGTACAGTATAGTTTGCCCAGAGACCTAGAAAGGACACTGTTCCCAGCAGGAGGCCTGCTCTCCTCCCAGATTTGCTCAACTTGGCCTCAAAGGTATTTTGGGGATTCCTCACTAAAATGGAACTGCAAGGGGAGAGACTACTGAACCCCATTCCTAACGGATCATCCACTAGGGAATGTTTGTTATTTATTTACTTCATTTATATCCTGCCTTTCTTCTCAACAAGGACTCATACTGGCTTATATCATTCTCCCCCCTCCCATTTTATCCTCACAACAACCCTGTGAGGGAGGTTAGTCTGAGAGTATGAGACTGGCCCAAGGTCGTCCAGCAAGCTGCATTGGCAGAATGAGGATTCAGACCCAAGCCTCCCACAACCTAGTCCAGTGCTCTTACCGTTACACCATACTAGCCTTCTTTCTCTCATATGCTCTGCTTCTCCATCTCCTTCCCTCTGGGGGCTGGATCAATGCCATGTGACAGAGACATTAAAGCAGTGGGCAGACACGGCCAATGCCTTTCCTACCCATCCCCCAGGCTCCGAAAGCCAGCAGCTCCCCTCCCTGCTTGTTTACAATGAGCTGTCCAAATGAAACAAATTCCATCCAGCTTAAGATGCTCCCCTCCCCACTGCCCCTCTGCAAACACCAAGCCTCCCCTGCCCATCTCCCATTCAGGGCTCAGCAGAGAAGCCCAAAGCAAAAGAGTTCAGTCTTCCAAATCTGAGTTCACCAGGACTGCAGTCTGCAAATAACTTCCCATGAAGATCTGTTGATAATTGCACTGAGTATGGGGCATACTTGTTAAGACTGAGCCAGTGCCTGGCTTTGGAGAGTGGACACAGTTCCTGTGTGAAGAGTTTGTGCACATATCTGTGGCTATCTGGTAGTTAATACTCCACTTGTTGTCTAGCAGAAATTGAGACTCCTCAGAGCAGCAGACAAGGAGCTCTGACCTCCAGCTTCTCTGTTGTTATAGCTTTGTTCACATGTTACAGTGCTTCTTCATACATCCTGTATATACATGCATATGTCTGTAAGAAGGAGCCAACACATATTCACCCTGCAAATAAAACCAGGGACCAGGACCTAGGTAAACGTGAGGTTTAAATCACACACTCAGCTAGCTATGCATGCATTAAGTATAACGTGAGAATTACTTGGCACATGTATGATGAAAAATCAAGTGTACACTGAACATGGTTGTGGGCAGGGCTCATGATTCTGGCCATCCTTAATCACAAGCTTCTTCCTACTTTGTAATGCCTAGAGCTGAGGTACCAGCCTTTTTTCACAGCCGATCTAGCAATCCTCCCACGTAACCTCTCCTCACTCACATGTTGCTTCCAGATTTTAATTGCTTGGTACAGCATACTTGAAAAGCAGAAGCATTGCCCTTGTCCACATTCTTTTCTGTGTGAGCAGGGAAATGGTCATTGCCCATTTCTATTTGTTGACCACAGGCATAAATCAGTGGGAAAGAGGGCTTAACCCTTTGCCTACTGGCTACTTTTATATTCAATTTTAAATAGCAAAAAGTACCAGTGGGAATGGCCAGTACATGCATTGGAAATGGCCTTGTATATTAAGGCTAAGAAACCCAGAAGCCACCTGGAGGTTAAATTTGAATTTAAAAAATCAAACAGGCTAAAAACCACTATGGTGATGATACAAGTGGTAGTGATACACACACAAAAACACACTTGCATATGTTCTCAGGATGAAGCTTTTAATCCACACAAGAGCAATGCCTTTGGCTCTCTTCCCTGTGACATATGCATCTCCTAACACAGGCAAGGCCTAAATGTCCAGGATCCATGATATGGTTCCTCTGCTATGATTTTGTGCTGCTGTTTAACTCCAGTCTGGCCACAAAGATCACAGCTGCAGTCTTGTGTTCAGTCTTTGGATGCCATGCTTACTTGGGGTTGTGCCGCAAAGAATGACGACCATGAGAAAAAGTTTGCCAACCAAGGAAAAAATGAGAGGTCTAAGCATATTTAGGGGGCATTAGCACAGCACTTTCCACCTGCTGTTGGATGAGTCTCACACTCATTCTCTGACTATAGGTTGAAAGGCTACTGTTCAGTTGCTAACACCACTTCCATGAGCTCCAACTCTGTCTCTAGAGAGCCAGAATGGACAGGATTACCAGAATGCCACCAGCAGCAGCCCTGCCATGCTTCCTGCTATGGGATAACTGTAGGCATAATTTCTTTCATGGAAGGAGAAATAAACTGTGCAAATGCACCTACTCAGAAGAGAAGGGCACATCAAGCCGGACATCAGAAAAAAAACGTTCAGACATTTTGGCTGGGAGCTATTGGAAACAGGATAGCTGACGATAGTGTGAAAAGGCAGACCCATTAATACATTTCCAAGGACCTCATCCTGTTGCTTCACTGGACTGCTGTGAGAGCTGCTCTACTATCCTGCAACAACAACAAAATAGATAAAATCAGTCTGCACAACCTGCGATATCCTCTGTTGCTCCTCAAATTCCCTCTGTGTTTCCCTGACCTATACCTGCTCCCAACATTGATTTCATACAGATTTTAGCTCTCCTTTCTGCTAGCTGGAACAATTGAGTCTTTCTTATCTGATGGGTATTCTGGCCAGCCCATGAGAGCGAAACCATGGTCCTATAAATAGGTCCTATGGCTATCTGGACCTGTTAGAAAGGAGGTTGGAATTAATCCTCCTAATGTACCCACCTGCATCCCTTCCATCTCTCATCCATGAAGCTCAGGATGGTATACCTGGATTTATCCCATTTTAAGTTCATGACAACCACAGGCAGTAAGGTTCACTTGAGAGATGGTAGCTGGGCCAAGCAAGGGTTTGAATGTTGGTCTCCACAGTCCTAGAAACAGATGCTTTTCACTACAGCACACCACAGGCATGAATCAGTAGGGTGGAGGCCTGAATCCTTTGCCTACTGACCATTTTTACATTCCATTTAAAATAGAAAAATTACCAGCAGGAAAAGGGTTAAACAATTCCTACTGCTTCTCCACCCAAAGCAGTCCCTTCTTTAAATTATTGGGGCTGCCTTACACACAAATTCATATGTAACCACTTGATAAGTACCTTATCAAGGAAAATGGATAACTGTCCCTCAGGGTTACTATTGAACCCTAAGATCTGAAATCAAGTGTAGGTTAGGGACAGTGTTCCCTCTAAGCTGAGTTAGTGTGAGCTAGCTCACAGTTTTTTAGCCTCCATCTCACAGATTTTTGTCTTAGCTCAGGAAGGATAGCTCCAGAGCAAACTAATTTATGAAGTAGCCAAATCACCTGCTCACAACTTTAATGCCAGTAGCTCACAAAGTAGAATTTTTGCTCATAAGACTCCACAACTTAGAGGGAACATTGGTTAGGGACCGTGTTTATGTTTGATTTTATCTTTGTATCCCCCATATTTTATTCAAATAGTCAATCATTTCTTTGGCGAACTTCTTACATTTACTGTAACAGTTACTGGATACAAATGTATTTGATGAATGTCAGGTAAGAGAAATTAATCAGGAAGGTGGGGTTCTGAACCAATGTAGGAAGAGACCTTCCTGATTCTATTATGTACCTCAAAAGGCTCTGGATTCAAGGTAGTCAATGCTGTGGCTCTACAGTGATGAGCAGGAGAGCAACAAATGTCACCTCTGACAACCCACATGACCTTTTGCTTTCAGATAATGTAATAGCAGTGATGTAGTCCATGGGGTCACGCAGAGTTGGACTCGACTGTGTGACTGAACAACAACAACAGCAGCAACAATAGCAGTGGGGTGAATCCAAAAAAACTGGGACACAATTTCCTGGCTTCATCTAGGGGCCAGTATGGACCATGTCAGATTTATATTGGTAAAATAATGTGTTTGTATGTTTACAAATCCAGATCGGTTAATCTGATCCTAACAACTTTCAAAATGCACATACCTTTTTACACCAAGAAAAGTTTATGTCCAAAAATGTAGTGTGTGAGAGTTTTTTGAGGGGGGCTCCCATAAAACCACAGGCAAGCCAGGTAGTAAGTCATAAATAAATCCTGACAAGTGAAAAATGTAAATATGGGCATGCAGTCTATCAAAGAGCATAATTTAACCACGTTAGATTTGTATATTAAAGGGAGTGTGCAAATGTATGTATCTTCTACATACACATAGTTTCATGTATAGTACATAAGTAGGAAAATATCCTATATTTGAATGCTCAGGGTGCATTGAACAAAAAAAAGGTTTCTGTCCAAAAATTCAATAGTGGGAGTGTCTGAGAGTGGAGCTCGCTACTCCATGAAAGCTCCAGATATAATTTGCCTTAATGACTAATTTTGAAATTATAAGTAATGGCTAATGATGTTACTTTGTCAGTTTCACATAAGCCATCAAGAAAGGATATACTGCAACAGGGTTATCATCACTACTGGAGAAAATTCCAAAAGGAAGCATGCACTCATTTGCATTGCTGACCCTCCTCCACAGTCACTGTTGAGATGAGATCTTCATATACTGGGTCAACAAGAAATAGAATCATTGCTTGTAGCCCTGAAATATGAAGGTCATGTGGCCTCTGCCCCTAATATGCAAAATATTATGCTTTGCCAAAGGAAACATGAACTATGGGTCTCTGGGAGGATGGAAACTGTGTACTTCAGACAGGAATGAAGCAACTGGGAAAATATCATAAAATGTGCAAGAATTGGCATGATGCTCAAAAGGCTGCAAATGCCTTGACCTGCAAGATTAGGAGCATCAGTTTCTGACCTGGAATAATCCTGATGTGAAAAAAAACTCTCTTCTGTGATTAGGGAGAAGAAAAGCAAGCAATAGAATCAGCATCAACTCTTTACATTAGACCAACTACTTCATAGTGTTGCTGTACAACTGTAGGATGAGATGCTGCTTCAAAACCTTGTCTCAGTGGAACTGGTGGGTGTTAGAAGCTAAATGCCATCATGGAGATTAAATACCTTTCTACTGCAAGATGAGACCATGAATAAGGAATTGGAAAACCAAATAACAGAGTATTTCTGTAATAATAACACAGATGATGTCTCGCCCTTGCTGATTTGGGATGCTTTTGAACCAACAGTTAGAGGCTATTTTATCTCAAAGGCATCCTTTTTGAGAAAAAAGAAATAGGAAAGAGTCAAGACCGCAGACTCCGAATTTCTCAATTGGAATAAATGCATAAACGAACTGGCAGTTTACAAGTTTATAAAACTCTGTTGGCAGCTTGGCACGAATTGGAGCTGCTTGAAAATGTAGATGTCCAGAAAAAACTACTCCGATAACATATTAAAACTACTCCTTCTTAAATAAAAACATGGATTAAATCTCTGAAAGCACTTAAACTGCTGAAACACCAAATAAATAGAAAATAATCTTCTCATCTCATACTGCATCTTCGGGATGCAGCAGGGACAATACATTCCACCACTGCAAATATTAAATGCATTTTTAGAGATTTCTATGTCAATTTTCATAAATCCTTGACCCTGAGCTCGGATTAATAAATTTCTGGATAAATACCCAGTAGCTACACTTTCTCTAGATCACCAGGAGGTTTTTGAAAGATCTTTTACCTCCGAGGAGCTTCTCTCTGTAATCAAAAATTTGAAATGCAATAAATCACCAGGTCCAGATGGATACCCAGCTGAATTTTACAAGAGATATGCTGAAGGACTGCTAAAACCACTAGTGGACACCTGTAATACTATCATTGCGACAGGTTACATTACATTTGCAATTTATATACCGCTCTCTCCATATGGCTCAGAGTGGTTTACAGAACACTTAGTTTGATCTATACTAGGGGCACAGTGATAAGGGGAAGTGTATACCTAACACAACGCCCGACAGCAGGATCTATTGGCTTCAGTGGTAGATTCTCTCTCTCTTTTGGGCGAAGACATCTCGATGCCGAGGCACAGATCTTCTTGTGATAGCGACTTCTTCTGGAAACAGCCCCCTCAGCGCGTGATTGCAGAATTCGGCTTCTCGTCCAATCGGCTCCAGCCTCGCTGTGCCACCATGCCTCTCCAGGACCAGTCTCCGTGCTCACGTTTGCTGCTCATTGTTTGCTGCTGTTGCTGCTGCCATCTTTGCCAGCCCGTTGCCACTGCTTCGGCCACTGCTAACACCGATCCCAAGGGAGGAAGAGAAGGGTGCCCCCCACTCGTAAGGAGCAGGTACCCATTTATCTACTTGCCCATACGGGCTTCCGAACTGCTGGGTGGGCAGGAGCTGGGCCAATGGGCCGGGAGCTCACCCCAGCTGCAGTGGGACTCGAACAGCCGTTGGCTTGTTTGGTTAGATAACCTTGTAGGCTTTAACGCCTTGCACCACCGCTCCCTTACCACCCTCAGGTGGCTTACCACCCTCATGGACTCAGGCAGTAGTAACTGCTATTCCAAAAGACAACAGTGATCCCTTGCTACCAGCTTCATATAGACCAATCTCCCTTCTCAATGTAGACTGTAAGACCTTTACAGCAGCTTTGACAGCTCGACTTAAATTCATTTATAATTGAATACATTAACCCAGACCAAGTGGGTTTTATTCCTGGTAGAGATCTTACTGAAAACACACACACATCTGGCACCATGCAAGACTGAAAAAGGCACAAATGTTAATGCTCTCCCATGATATCCAAAAGGTGTTTGACTTGCTAGAACCTTCCTTTTTATATTCAGTATTGCAATACATGGGGTGTGGACCAAATTTTTTACAAGCAATAACAGCGTTATATAGTGGCCCCCAAGCAAGAATTAAAATTAACAATACTATGTCTGCGGAAATCAGAATTGGCAGGGGGACTCGGCAAGGTTGCCCGCTACCTCCAGCTTTGTTTGCACTTGCCATAGAACCGATTGCTAATGCAGTCAGGGATACTGAATCTATTAAAGGATATAAGATTAGCAAATGTACTTACAAAGTCAATCTTTTTGCTGATGATATGCTTCTTTTTCTGTCCAATCCTGAGAATTCACTGAGGACTCTGTATCAACTTCTGGACACCTTTGCAGCAGTTTCTGGTCTAAAAATTAATCAAAATGAATCAGTTATCTTTCCCTCATGCTTACAAGAAAAAACGAAACAGAAAATTCAACATTCCTATAAATTTCAGTGGACAACATCTTCCTTTAAATATTTGAGTATCCCTACACCTTATGTCCTTTCCGATCTTCAAAAATTTAATCACGATAAAGCCATCAAGAATTTACAACTCAAGCTAAAATCCTGGAACACTTCTTTGCTATCATAGAATGACAGGATTGACATAATTAAGTCTTTTCTCCTCCCCAAATTAATTTTCTTATTTAGAGAGATCCCAGTACAAATTCCACAATCGACTTTACATAAGTGGCAACAGATAATGCTTCATTTCTTTTAGGTTTACAGGAAACACCGAATTGGACAGCGTACTCTTCTTTGACATAGTACACATGGCGGTTTAGGATTACCGAACTTTATCCGATATTTTTATGCTGCACAATTGATGACAGTACTGCAAATTTTAACTGAACCTACTGACAGGAACTGGACGATAGTTTATAAACACTTCGATTCCTCCTTGGATGTACATGATATTTTATGGCAAAAGCCTCACCATCAGCATCCAGAAGCTTTGCACAATCCCTTTCTGCAAACATTGTTCAATATCTGGGATAAACTCTCTCCAAAGTTTCTCCCACGGATATCCAGATTTATGCCTTTGGAATACATCTAAACTGGAATTAGATGTACCTTCTGATATATTCTGTTGATGCCTTTTTCTTCAGTCTGTATTCCCACCTTACCCATGTGCAGACAAAGGGTGTCTTTGTGTCCTGCGAAAGCTCAGCCAAAAACAGGCAGGATTCTCAACCCTTGAACGGAGAACCAGTAGCACTTCCGAGTACAATAGAAGAGACCTGGGGCCAGCTGGAGGTGCATTCTGAATACTATGACCTGATTTTCAACTTGGACAGGCAAGAGGGTGCCCCTTCCCCACCACTGCAATGCGCAGTGTGATACACAGGCACACAGGGTATCCTTACTACTTCTGGGACCCAAGCAGCCAATACCAATGAAGAGGCAGCTATCATATAATCATTTGTGAGGTCCAAGCTCAAAGCGGTGAGTGATTCTGAACTATATTTGAAGATACTAGACTTGAACCTCACAACTGGAGTAGGAACTGGAGAAGATGATCCTGGACAAGGGAGGGAAGCTTGATTTCAACCTGAAGTGGCTGGAGTCAAAGCAGTAAGTGACAACATACAGCTGCCTATTTCCACATTTTAAGCCTTGATTAAAGGGACAGTTAAGGTTGCCAGCTTGGTGTTGGGGAAATATCTGAAGATTTGGAGGGTAGAGCCTTGGGAGGGTGGGGTTTGGGGAGGAACTGGACCTCAGCAGAGTATAATGCCATAGAGTCTACCCTTCAAAGCAGACATTTTCTCCAGGGGAACTGATCCCTGTTGTTTGGAGAACAACTGTAATAGCCAGAGATCTTAGGTGTCACCTGGAGGTTGGCAATCCTAGGGACAGGACATTTTTCTTCAGGTCTGCTGGCAACCTACAAATGGATCTAATCCCATAAAACATCAGAAATAATGCACAGACCTGGCCTTAGGCTATAACACTATGAAGTGTATATTACATGCATTTACTCAAAGTAAGTCCCACTGAATAATGTAAGACTCATTCCCAAGAAACTGACAACTGGATAAACTACTAGTATCTGTGGAAACATCTAAGTAGGGATTTCTTTGCACATACAAGGGTGTATGTAGATCATAATACTGAATAAGCAAGTTCTCCTTAAGGCTCTAAATTATTGTGTGTGGAAATCCTTGGGATGCTGCAGGTTGCGTTGAAGTAGGGTAGAGCATGGGACACGAGGCAAAGGCCTAAGGATTGAAAGTGGTGTCCAGAAGCTTCTGTGTCCAATTAGCCCTGGCTGTAGCAATGACAGGAAATCAGCAGCAAGTGTTTACTGTGGGGGGGATTAGGGCTGTTTAACCCCAGGCTCACACATTTGCCCACCTTCCTTTTACGACAGTCTTTAAAGGGCTCTAATGAGGGTCACAGCCACTTTATGGTGTTGCTGGCAGTGATAACACCCCAGCTAATTACCACAGCAATTTGCAAGCAAGCTGCCTCCACCACGGGACACCCTTGTAAGGAAAGACAGGATAGATAGTACAGGAGGCTGCCAATCAGAGCAAGGAGGGGAGACAGAAGGGAAGAGTTCTTCTCAGATCACCCCCCACACACACACACACACACACCCTTGGCAGGTTCTTTCTTAGGCTGAGAGAACCTGGAAATGATACTAGCTAAGAATCGAGGTAGTCACACATTAGGGCTAAATTTAAGCTGGAACACATCCCCCAACCAAAGCATCCCTAAGATATATGGTGACCTGCCTCTTGGGCATTTCCACATGATGCCCATAGCCTATTTCTTTAGGGATGACACCCATGAGAAGAGGCAGGATTTCTTCCGCAGGCCCCCTTAGTGTTGCTGGGTCTGATGGATTCCATACCTTAAGAAACACCTGCATGGAACAGCAGACTAGCAAAGTGAAGACCACTATCCTTCTCAGAGTTGAGAAAAGAGGAAGTTGTCTCATACCCCTGCATCTCACCTGTTTCTTGGCCCTTCTGTATCCCTTCTTCACCACTAATTGACTCTTTGCTTATCCCTGTCTCCTTCCTCTAAGGATCCCTTCCAAGTTACTTCCATATATTGCTTGATACACTGATGGCATTCAATTAATGCTCTGTAGTACTTTTAGCAATAGTGATGGCGGACAGCATGCAGAATTATATGCCTGAGAAGTGAAGCCTGGGTGGATGCAGGATATGCAATGCATTATGGATGACAATCATGAAAGCGGTAGTTGTGACATAGCAACAGGAATTACAGCTCAAGCAATGTCCTCCAGCATGTTTTACATCTCAAGTTTGTAAAGTGGGCAATGCACCACAGAGACAAAATTATGTTGAAATATATGCTTTATACGGAGTCAGACCCTGGTCTATCAAGGTCACCATCTCCTCTGACTGGCAGTGAGAAGAAGACTTTCACATCACCTACCACCTGATACTTTTAACTGGAGATGGCAGGGATTAAATCTAGTACTCTCGGCATACAAAGCAGGTGCTCTACCTCTGAGCCGTGGCCTAGCTGCTGAATGTAGAAGCCAAGGGGGAAAGGGTGGATTTTTGAGTCTGTCACTATCATTTTGTGTAATCTCCACTCAAGCTTTTTCCTTCTCCGAATCACTGTTTGCCCTTTCTGTATTGAGATTAATGGTGGGCTACTAGAAGCCAGGCCTGTAGCTACAGTGGGGCCTCCTGGGGCATGGCCCTCTGACTTCTTTCCAAGGTCCCACGACTTTTGGGGAGAAGCTGGGGGAGGTCATGCGCACCTGGACTGCAAGCTATGAATTCATGGCTTGGAATGCAGGTCTGTGCGGCCCTCCTGGCTTTTCCCTTTAAAGAGACCCTTTAAAGGCTTGGGGGTGGGAGTGGGGCAGCACACGGGGGTTGTGTGTGAATTTCAGTGCCCCCTGACTTTTTAAAAGGCCCCCCAAATTAAAAAATCCTGGCTATGGGCCTGCAAGAAGTGCATAAAATGTGCTTGCCTGTTGGACCACTACTAATCTGTGCCATTTTCTTGATTAATAAGGGCAAGACTGCCCCAGTAAGCCTCCCTATATTTATAGAGAAGGGAAGAGAAATTGCTGAAAACATGTAAACTGTGCTGCCATCTTATTAGGCCTGCAGCCAGAAGTTTTTTTGTGGTGGTGAGGGTTAAAGGAGTACAGTGGTGGGCAAATAATTTACTTGTTTTATTTACACTCTGCCTTTCCCACTGAGACTGAAGGCTGGTTACATGGTGTAAAACAACATAATTTAATCAAATCAAATGAGAGATCTAATAAGCAATACAATAGGATGAGGATGATAATGTCTGCATGTTTCCTGCAGTCTCTTACTCAGTTTGGGTTACACTCTAGTGTGGGATTTCCAGCCCAAGCTAGTTTCAATAATAAGTGGCAATGCTCTGTTCAGCATTGGTCCATACACCAATCTGGCTGCCAACCACTCATCTAAGGGATGCGAATTTACTAGGAAGAGTAATAGGACATCAAGTTCAAAGGAGACCCTATGTGCTGTATTAAATGTCTGTTAATAATGACAAATCAGCACTTGTTTACTGCAGTGCTGTCTGTGCGTCAGAGCTAAGCACTTACAATAAGATCACAGCCAAAGCCATGCATAGACTGCCAGCAAAGAGCTGGTATAGATAACTCTCTATCTAACACCCAGGGTCTGGAACATATCTGTAAATAGTGCTTCTATTCTGGAGACAGGAGATGATGTATAAACTGATGTCTGTATCTGAGTCAGTTACTTCAGTCTGAAAGTAGCTATAATAATTTGACAAACCATATTTGTGTGTGTGTGTGTATGTATATATATATATATATATATGGAAAAAGGCCTGTTGCAGCCATAAATGCAACGGGTGCTAGCTTGGCCGGGCAGCTGTGGGCCCCATCTCTCCCCCCTCAGCTGCTTGAGTCCCCCGCCAGCCAAGACGGCCAGGGTCGTTCCCCCCACCTATTGCGTGGGGAGGGCGAGCAAGCAAGCTCTGAGAGGGAAGGGGAGGCGGTTTAAACTGCCTCTTCTTCCCTTGGCTCGCTCAGTTTCCTGCGGCTGTGGGGAGGGTGGGAAGAGGAGCAGACCCAGCACCCAGCCAATGGCATGCGAGAAGTCTTGCATGGCAGTTGACAGGCCAATGGCTGAGGGAGCACATGGAATCTGGCCACTCCAAATTGCTTTTATAATAGATATATATAGAGAGATATATAGATATATATCCCAACTTTATCCCCAGAGTAGCTTACATAGTTCTTCTCTATCGTGTAGTTTGGCCAGCAGGAACTCATTAGCATAATAGGCCACACCCAACAGCAGAAACATATTAGCATATTAGGCCACAAACCTGATAGCACAGTTCATTAGCATATTAGGCCACACCCTCATGTTACCAGAAGTGTGGTCATCCAGCCACACTCACCTGTTGCTTCTTATTCTGTTTACTTTGTTTGTTGTCAAAACCCAGGGCTTTTTTTGTAGCAAGAACTCTTTTGCATGTTGGGCCACACACCCCTAATGTAGCCAATCTTAATGAGTTTCTGCTGTTGGTTGTGGCCTATTATGCTAATGAGTTCCTGCTGGGCATGGCCAACTTGGGAGCCAGCCGGAACTCCATTCTTGTGCGTTCCTGCCCCAAAATAGTCCTGAGTGTAGTGTTTAGGAGCGCGGACTATAATCTGGAAGAACCGGGTTTGACTCCCCATCCTCCATATGCAGCTGCTGGTGTGACCTTGGGTCAGTCATGAGTGCTCTCAGACCTGTTCTCTCAAGGGCAGTTCTCTCAGAGCTCTCTCAGCACCACTTACCTCATAGGTGTCTGTTGTGGGGAGAGAAAGGGAAAGGAGACTGAGACTCCAAGACTCCTTTGGGTAGTGAAGGGCGGGGTATAAATCCAATCTCCTCCTCCTCCTCTTCTTTATTTTTACCCTCACAACAACCCTGTGAGGTAGGCTAGGCTGTGTGTGACTGGCCCAAGGTCTCCTAGCAACCTTCCATGGAAGAGTAGGGATTTGAACCCAGGTCTCCCAGATCTCAGCTTGACACTCTAACCACTACACTACACTTTGTCAAGGTCTTCTGTAGTGCCAGTGCTGGCTTCTTTATTCACTCTGGCCCTTTCCACCCCATATCTCAGCAAAGTGCAGCCTGCAGTACTCCCTTCCTAATTTCCATTGGCTGCTCGCTTCTGGATTCCATTACTGACTCTCCATATCACTCAATCTTCTCAGTGCCTGGCCCTGGCCCTGGCCCCTCCCTCTTTCAGTTGGCCCTGAACTGTTTTAGAAGGCTCCGCTCCACTAGGTGACCATAACTCAACCTCCCATCTCTGTTCAACTCAACCTTCCCATGATGCCTCTCCAAAGTCTCTCCCTGCGTGTCTAATCATAATGCCTCTGTATAAATCGATGGTGCATCCTCATTTCGAATACCATGTACAATTCTGGTTACCACACTTCAGAAAGAATATTATAGAATTGGAAAAAGTACAACTAGAATGATAAAAGCACTGGAACACTTTCCCTATGAAAAAAAGGTTAAAGTGCTTGAGGCTTTTTAGCTTGGAGAAAGGATGACTGAGGGGTGGCACGATAGAGGTTTACAAGAGTATGCATGGGATAGAGCAGGTAGAGAAAGAAATACTTTTCTCCCTTTCTCACAATACAAGAACTCGTGGGTACTCCATTAAATTGCTGAGTAGTTGGGTTAAAACGGATAAAAGGAAGTACTTCTTCACCCAAAGAGGGATTAACACATGGAATTCACTGCCACAGGAGGTGGTGGCGACTACAAGCATGGACGGCTTCAAGAGGGAATTGGATAAACATATGGAGCAGAGGTCCATCAGTGGCTATTAGCCACAAGGTTTAGATAGGGACTCTCGGTCCGGGGCAAGTGATGCTCTGTATTCTTGGTGCTTGGGGGGGGGGCAAACGGTGGGAGGGCTTCTGGCCCCACTGCTGGAGTTCCTGATGGCACCTGGTATTTTTGGCCACTGCGTGACAGAGTGTTGTACTGGATGGGCCATTGGCCTGATCCAACATTGGCTTCTCTTATGTTCTTATGTTCTAATGTGCCTGGTTAAGGATGGTGGAGTGGTCTTTAGCTCTGCATTGTTTTATTTGCTTTGGCCTGATCCACCCATGTTATATGATTCAGGTAGAATCTCTCTTTAGCAAGCTTGGTACCTGCCTGCCTGCCCCCTCTTTCCTCAAGGCTTGGATTCTGTAAACCACCAGGTCAGGGATCTTCCCCACAGTCCCACCCCAGCCAGAGACATTTCCAATCCCAGGAAATTTATTCCCAGAGTTGAGGGACTTGCAGGAGTCTTGTGAGATCACCCCTCTTGCCTCTTCCATGACTGAAGCTCAGCTTACACAAGAGAAAGAAAGGAACCATTTCACCCCCTTTCCTCTCCCCACTGCAGTCACACTACCAGTGCAGCTCTGAGTACAATCAAATTGTCATGCCCCGCATCCAGCCTGGGGGCAGAGCCGTCTCTGGGAGACTCGTTGGCCAAAGGGCAGTCCAGAGGGGTACAGCCAGGAGCCTCAGATACAGGAGAGGGCCCAGGGTTGCATCACCGCTGGCAGCCTACTGTCCTGGACTGGAGCACACACGAGGGGAAGCCTCCATGTCTCTCTTAGCTGGCAGGCAACTCCCTTCAGTCTCTGTTTTTCCTCCCTGGCTCTGGCTTCCACCAGTCTTTTATTCCCTTCCACCAACACCTGGTCCCTCCCTCCTCCATTCTTCGTGACCCCATAGGCTCTTGGGGCTGTCCGTCTTCTTTGGCTCCTTCTCTCACTGACCAAGTAGTCTCCCCTTTTAGAGTCGGCTGGATGCTCCACCCTTTCTGGGTTTCAGGGACTGGAGCCAGCTGAATGTCCGTTTGCTCCTCCTGTGGGGCCTGGCGTCATCTGGCTTCAGGTGAGAGGGGTCTCCGAGGTGGAGCTGGCTGGCGCTTGCAGCGGGGGCTGCAGGGACGCTCACGGGCACGCCCCTGTGGTGCCTCCTCTAGGGTACTTCCTCCCAGTCCTCCGACGCCCAGGCTTGTTCCCCCCTCCGAACCTTGGGTGGCAGGGCTGCCGGAGGGGGGTGTTGTCGCCTGGCGGTGGGGCGGGCAGGGCCTCCCAGCTCAGTGTCTCTTGCCCACTGTGGCACCGCAAGCTGTTTGTGTTTTTGTGGCCGGTGGACACTAGGCTGGGAATTGGTCAGAGTGGCTGGGCCACGTGGGTGTCGACAGGCTCCAGCGGGGGGTGGCCAGGGATACGGGTGCTGACTCCACCCTTCTGCAGGGTCGTTGGGACAGTGCCACTTCGGAGGTCTTCGGTCCCTCTGGTTCTGGTCCCAGGCGTCGCTCGGGGGCGGCTTGAGCCGCAACGCAACGAGGCGGGACACAAATAAAATCAAAATCTTTATTAGGCATTTGAATCAAGTCCTTGGACCCTGGGAATAAACTTTCCTGGGATCAGAAATGGCTTCAAGGGAGAGGGGAGAATAGGGAAGATGACATGGCCCGCAGATCTCAGGATCCAACCCTGTGTTTGGTCAGACAGTCCCACCTTTCAACCAGTCTTTTGCCACATCTCAGAAATTACATATTACAAAATCCTCAGGTCATGTCGCCTTCTGCTATGAGGTTCTTCAGATGGACAGGCATTACGATTTCCCTGCTGAGAAAACAATTCCCAGGTGCACACAGGCCTAATTTGGATTGAGGCCACAATGTGAAGGAGAAAAATCTTAAGCCTTCCCCCTGCCATTTTTTGGTCTGAAACAGACTCAGGGAGTACCGCTTACCCCACTGGGGAAACCTATGTGCACCTCCATCATGTGTACATATGGTGCCCCATGTGGGACATATACTGCCCCCCCCAGGGCTATTTCAGATTAGGAAAACAGTCCAGGTGGGAGGCTTAAGCACCCTGGACACTGTGCACCAAAATCCCAAGGTGAATAGTCCTTCTTTGGACCTGGAAATTTTGTTCGGAGCAGGAACTCCCAATGCACATCTCATTGAAAGGCCTCATGGTGGACCCAAGACCAGGCAGACTGGCCATTACAGCCACTGTGCAGAGTCCCAGTGGATCCACACACACACACCCCGCTTCAGCTAGTTCAGCTCAGGGTAGAAGGGTGGCGTCCAGCCTGGTCAAGCCATGAGCAGCCTGGGAAAGTTGCATGCAGTGTGCACTGTGGAGAAGGCAGTGCCCAGACCCTGCAAGCTGTGCACATGCATACATAGCATGTGGATGGAGCTGTGCAAGGTGTGAGGCTGGCCAGCTGGCAGGCTGCCTCTTTCACCCTCCCTTAAGAACATAAGAGAAGCCACGTTGGATCAGGCCCATGGCCCATCCAGTCTAACACTCTGTGTCACACAGTGGCCAAAAGCCAGGTGCCATCAGAAGGTCCGCCAGACTCCAGAAGCCCTCCCACTGTTGCCCCCCAAGCACCAAGAATACAGAGCATCACTGCCCCATACATAGTGTTCCATCTATACCTGGTGGCTAATAGCCACTGATAGACCTCTGCTCCATATGTTTATCTAATCCCCTCTTGAAGCTATCTATGCTTACAAGCAATGGCAGTAAATTCCACGTGTTAACTACTCTTTGGGTGAAGATTACTCCTTCCCTCCTTTTGGGGGTGACAGAGCTCTTTCCAAAGCTCTGATTGTTTAGGGTGCCAGTGATGGAGGGGCACCATCCAGCCTGGCTCCCCCCCCCAGCCACCTGCTGGCAGCTTCAGCATCCATTTGGGATGCTCCCCCTGAAGCTATCGGTGGGGAGTCTGCTCTCTCCTTCCCTCCCTCTGTTGTGGGGGGAACCTGGTAAGTGTGAACCGGGGTGGGGGGGGCAGCTCTGCCTATATTTGCTGAAGGAACTTTACAGCCAAATAAAAAGTGCTTCAATAACTATTCTAAAACTTCCCTTCTATCTGAGGCAGTGTCAGGATTCAAAAGAACTCAGGCAGGGCAGGGGGATGATCAGGTCATGGCTGAGGGTAATCCAACTCAAATGGTCATCGGGAACTGCACAGAGGAGGACTAGCTTCTCTCACTCTGTTACAGTTGGAAGCCTTGCTGGCAAAGGGAGGGGAAGAACTTCTAATGCCACAGAAGGAAAGATTATTCCTAGCTGAACTCTTGGCTTTGTGAAGGTCTTGAATGGGAATGAGAGCTATGAAAAGATTCCTGAAATTTCCCCTCTTGAATTAAGATGGGTGACAGGAGGAGTGGTTCCAGCCCAGAACAAGATGAGGCCTTCCTGAAAGTTCCATTGTCACAATGCAGAGAGGTGACAATACTGGTGCAGAGACTTCCCTGGCGGGGGGCAGGGAGTGAAATTAGTGACAGGAACAACCTCTTCGCTTCGGTGCTGTCCTGTACCACCCACACCATGGCTGTGTTGATCACCCTTCCCTGTCTGTCAGGTGGACCGAGACAGGTGTGAGAGGGATGGGCGGCACCTCTCACAAGCATAGAGGAGGACAAAAGAAGGTTATTCTTCAGGTCTATATTGGGAATTCGTTTTGTTTTGGTAACAGGAACCAAAAGGATAATGCTCATGAGACCTAGATTTGCTTCTTTCATGTCTCTGCAGTTTAACAAGAGGAGGAGGTGATTCAGTCCAAACTGAAGAAGGCATAAGATTCCCAGGCACTTTCTTGATGGTTGCGCACATGCCCAGAAAAACCCGGCAGTGGCTTACAATAACCCCAAGCAGCTTCACTGCATGTTTGCGTCTTTTATTTGTAGAAAGAGAGATGTTCCACTGCCAAAAAAGGAATTCAAGCAGACTTTACTCTTTTAGCAGACCACTTACAAACGTATCAACAATCTGTCCAGTTGCTCTGAAAATTATACTTCTGAATCACTGAAAACTTATCTCCAAAACAAAGACCTTCTGCAGTTCTTCAGAAGCAGCTGTTTCCCAATCCAGTTCAATCACAGTTACAGTAAATGATGCCGAAGATGGTCTTCTCACTGCTACGCCAGAACTGCCTCCCCACCACCACGAAACGTGTCTTAGACAAAGCATGTGTATAGCACCCTGTAGGAGCAAAGGTGTGTGAGAGGTTTATGAGGATCTGTGGGACGGGCTAATACTGAAGAGAGCCAGGAGGTGTGGCTTGGGGATTTCATTAAGGGCACCCTGACTTCCCTCTTCCATAATATGAGTGCTGGAACTTCTCCAGCTCCTGCTCCTACTCAAAGCCCAGTTTACACTAAATCTCACCCTTCTGTCTTTTGCTTGCGTGATCCTTGAAGGCAGGGATTATACCCTGTTGCCTTTGTAGCATGCAGTGCTGTGCCACTTGAGTGCCAATCTCAGTGGAGGCCCCTTGGAGCTGCCATAATGTTTGTTCATAATAAGAAAGCACCACTTGTGCTGAATGGCTTTTCTGTATGTCAGACCCCCACCAGCAGCACAGCACTTCCTGTGAGATCAGAGCAAAATCAAGCAGAAGCTGCAGTTGCCCCAGGGTAACACAGGCACTTTCATGAATGTAATTTGCATAACCTGCAGGGTCATTTGCATTGTAAATTCCGATGGCTGCCTTGCAACTAGTGGGACAATACATTACTGGGGGAACCCAGCTCCATTGGAATGCAGAAGCCAGCATATGAACAAGGCCTGCTAGCTTTGCTGTCCTGAAGTGATGGAACTTCCTGAAGCAAACAAGCCCTGGAGATGAATATGAGCACATTATACGCTTCTCTGCCTCTGTTATTTCTCTGCCTAATTACACAATCTCTTTTGCTGAGTATCCATGTCCATCAGGCAGCTGCTGCCGTTCAGGGCCCACATCAAGAAAGCTCTGTCTTCCCAGAAGGCTTGGAAACTTTTGTTCTTTTTAAAAACAAGAGCTTAAACCTGTTTAGGAGCAGTTGGTGCCCCTAAAGTGGTGCCTAGTGAATTAAAGGATACCTGGAGGCAGCATAAAATGCAATCCAATTTTGCCATTGACTCCATTGCAAACTATATAGAAGAGGAGGGCTCTTCTGTGTTTGCCAAATGACTCTGGTTCAGTTTCAGGGCTTTTTTAAAAATAGTAGGTAGAGAAGTATAAGGATTCCTTATTAAGGAAGGGACAGTTTCCTCTTCCCCTGACCAATGCTTAATTTCTAAACACAGAAGCAATGCGGAAAAAGCTTGCCTAAAATTCAGTGTACTTTAAACTGGAAGGGTTTTCCCTTAATCCTAAAGGGCAGCTTTTATTTACTTAGTGGTGAAGGAGAGGCACTGAGTACATGTGCTCCAAGGTATTATAACTATTTTTTCACATATTCCTGGACTGAGCCCTGGCACTGAGAGCAGATTCCAGGTCTAAGCCTCCAGACCCCTCAGGGAGTCCATAGATTTCCCCTATTTAATCTGGAAGGCTGAAGAAGGCAACAATAAAAGGTGTAACTTTTCCTTTCCTTTGAAGGTTCCCCCCCATATAAAATATCACACATAATTGCTGCACAGTGGACGTTTCTGTATAGAAAGTGGGGTGAAACCCACATACGGATATATAATGACTGTATCTGAAAGATTTCACTACTTGTTTGTCTGCTGGGAAAACCACTAGGCCCTCAGCTTCCTAAAATGCATATACAAGTGTACTTTCAGGGAAAATAATGGCATGTAGCAGTCTCACATGCTGTAGTCTACACATTTCATGCTAATTTCATTTATAAGAATTAGTAACTTTCTCACACACACACACGTTAACATTTTTAATTTGTTTTGAACTGGAATATGACCCTTTTTCTCCCTGAGCTCAGGAGGGCATGAAAGGGTAGAGCTCCCCACTCCAAATGCCCTGCCTCAGCTAAAATGATGGATCACGTTGCCAACTGATTTTACATAAAAAGGACTTAGAGTGGGTAACAGTGGAATCTGTGCCAATACAGCCCCAGGAAGAAACCAGACAAGAAGCTAATGGGGCTCAAGACAAGCACATCTCAGCAAGCCCCAAAGGCTGCAGTTACCTGGGGAATGAGGAGCCAAAACTAATTCTCCCCCCCCCCATCCTGGGAGCCTATTGATATGTAGAACTTTGTTTGAAAAGAGGATGCTCCTCAGAGCAGGCTCTGGCTGGGAAGGGAGTAGCTAGTTACTTTGGAATGTGAGATTGTTTGGATGCTAAGAAGGAGATTTAATCAGGAGTTTCAATGCCCCCCCTTGTGCATGGAAAGCTGGATTGGGAGGTGGCCCCTCGTTGGCTTATTTTTTGACCCCTGACAGAGCCAGGTCTCTGTCTCAGCAAACCGGTGTGCCCCTTGTTTTTTGGCATTTTACAATGCCCACTGCATCCATTTGCATCCTCTCCTCTATGAGCCAGTTTGCCACGGCCATGAGACAATTGAGGATATCAAAGCTAACGGGTGTGTTTTCTGCAGCTACCATGGAAGCATCAGGTGCTTCAGCTGGCTGGATGTTTTCTTTCCAAACGTGGACCCATTCATTCAACTTCTGTTTAAAATGGCTGGCTGGCTGCTTGGTCTTTTGAACAGAGAGATGAGCACACACCACTTGACTCCTCTAACTGCTTCCTGATGTGACAGATGTTCAGGGAAAGACTGTGCTACAGTCTGCAACCCTCCCAGTTGATATAGACTGAAAACACACAGTCAGCCTCTCTGTGCATGCAGCTGCCATTTTCAGAAGCCACAGGGACAGATAGAGCATGAAGGCTGTCAGATCCTTAAGACTGTCAGATCAAAAATGTTAAAGAATACTCTGGAGCTGCTGCCTGGAATAGACTTTGATTGTGTTGGAGAGGCAGTGTGGTGTAGAGGTTAAGAGTGCTGGAGTAATATCCTGGAGACCCAGGTTCAAATCTCCACAGTTGTACCATGGAAACTCACTGGGTGACCTGGATCCTGTCACACTCTCTCAGCCTAATTTACCTCACAGGAGAACAAATGTAGAGTCCAGTGGCACCTTTAAGACCAACAAAGCTCATACCTTGAATTAACCTTTTTGTCTTAAAGGTGCCACTGGACTCTACATTTGTTCTCCTGCTTCAGACCAACATGGCTGACCAACTGGATCTTTCCTCATGGGGTTAATTGTGAGGATGAAATGGAGGTGAGGATAACGATGTAAACTGCTTTGGGTTCCCATTGGGGAGACAAGCAGGATACAAATGAACTAAGTAAATAAATAATAAACATATGTTGAAGGGAAGTGTGAAGAAGGGAAACAAACTCCAAATTCTTAAATCCCAGAGGGGTAGTTGTGTTAGTCTGTGGCAGCAAAAATAAACAGAAATCTTGTGGCACCTCAAAAACTAACAAGTACTAGCAAGGCATAATGGTTAGGCTATGATTCAAGAGACCCATGTTCAGATCCCCATTCTGCCATGAAAGCTTCATGGGTGACTGTGGGCCAGTGGCTCCTTCAGCTCTACCTACCTCGCAGAGTTGTTGTTGTAATGATAAAACTGAGGTTGTTGTAAGCTGGTTTGGGTCTCCACCGGGGAGAAAAGCAGAGTAAAATGAATGGGAGGGAGGGGAGATTTCTTTCTCAGATGCAGTGAATGAATCCTCACTGTGTAGTCGTTTTATGCCAGAGGTTTAAAAACAACCACCATCAAAGTAGCTTTTCAAACCTCCACATAAAATGACTGCATAGTGAGAATCCATTCATTGCATTGGCAAAAGTAGTCTCTATCCGAAAAGCTTTTTCTAAGGTGCCAAAAGGCTCCTGTTTATTCCATGGGTAATGCTGTAGACTAAAAGGGATTCTCCAATAAAATAAGAGACATCTCAAAACAATACATCAACGGATTTTTTTTTTGTTTAAAGAGCCAGGGCTCAAATCCCAAAGTCACATCTTGTACCTCTAGCCCCAGCTGTGTATCTGCTGCAGCTGTAGTCACTGAAAGGCATTCTGCACATGCTCCAAGATATTGTTGTGTTACTGTTACAGGGTCAACCTCTATAATTAGCAATAGGTTCAGTATAACAGGCCAGACATTCTCCCAGCCATTATTCTGCATAGCCCAGAAGTCCCAGGAGAGTTCCAAGGGGTCTTGCAGAAGTTAGTTCGTTACTATAAATGTTTGCCTTTCTCACTTGGACTTAAGGCAGATCACCCAGAGTGAATCAATACAATCAACAGGATGGGGCATTCAGTAAACAATGACTCAGGATTTGGGTTGTAGAACCAGGCAGGTAGCTAGGATTTTTTGGGGGGAGGGTATTTACATTTTTAAGGGGGCAGTTAAATTACAGTTAATTAAATTAATCCGAATGCCTGTTTTTAAAGGGGGAGGCTCTGAGCTTGTATTTAGCCCTTCCTTTCAAGGGTCAGGGCAGCGAGTACATCAGTTCCTAGGAAAAAACAGCTCAGAGGGCATTTAACTGCCTTCAAAAGGCATTTAAATGTCTTTTGAGTTCCCTTCCACAAGAAAGCCTAGATGGGCACTCAAAGAGTGGCACCTTCATTACATTCAATATTGAAGTGGTACCTTCAATACATCTCTAACATCTTTCTTGTCCAGTGAAAGGGAACTCAAAAGGTATTTAAATGCCATCTGAGCTGTCTTTTCCCAGGTCCCATGATGTCCCCCACCCAATTCCACAGTGGGAGGTAGAGGGAAGCCTGAGGGCAAGCCATGATGCTCTGACCCTGGCCACTGTCAGCAGCTGACTGCAGAAATAAGGTTTCTGGCATGGCCATTTGTGGGGCAGTGCCCCAAAATGCCCCACTGTAACTGGGTAGAACCAATCAAAAACACAGAAGTGAAGCAAAGCATAAGTTTTAACCTAACACATTAAATGATAAAAGCTTACATCGTAGGTCCAACTGTCAACAAACTATACAGAGTAGTATGGACCACAATCCCTAATAATTTATCCAAGTACCTTTGTGAAGCCTTTTGTACAGTGCTACTCTATTGCCTGCATCATTTTACATTGTTTGCAGAAAGCCAGTAGAGTGGGAGTCTTCCTGACCTCCTCAGGCTGGCCATTCCTCAGAGAAAGTATGTTTATGTACAGTTATTGATTTTGCCCCTTATGCAGGTTGGTACCTGCAGAAGGCCCTATTCAGATGGGTGAAGCTGTTGTGGTGGAGTGTAGGGGGAGAGGCAGTCTTGCATACATAAGGGTCCAAAGCCATGAAAAGCTTTGTATGTGACACCCAATACTTTAAATTGAGCCCAGTAACCGATAGGCATTGAGCAAACTTCAGCGGACAGAGGAAGACAGGAGGGCCTGGCGTAATCTGGTCCATGGGGTCCCGAAGAGTCGGACTTGACTGTGCGACTGAACAACAACAAACTGATAGGCAGCCAGTGGAGTGACTGCAGAATGGGAATAATATGCATGCTCCATCTAGCTCCTGATAGTAGCTGAGCTGCAACATTTTGCAACCAGCTGTAGTTTCCAAATTGATTTTGAGGGGAGACCAATGTACAGTGCATTACAGTAATGTTGTTTTGATGTCACCATAGCATGGATCCAGGTGGCCAGATCAGTTGTGTGAGCTAAGGGGCCATTTTCTAAGTTAGGCTGAGTTGGAAGAAACCCTTTTTTGAAACTAGTTTAACTTGCTTCAACAATAATACTGGGTCCAGTATAACTCTGAGGCTCTTAACTGAGTCAGCAAGGGTCCTTCAAGACTGTTTTCCCAACCAGAATTGCTTCTGTCTTTTCAGGATGTAATTCAATTTGTTCACTATTAGCCACCATTTAACCACAACAGCCAGGCAGCTATGTAGGACCTCTACTGCATCAGCAAGAGATTTGGATGATATATATCTGCGTATTATCTGCATATTGATAGGCGACCCCCAAACTACGAATGGTTTGTCCTAAGGGCTTTACACAGAGACTGAAAAGCATGGGGGTTAGGATTGTGCCATGTAGGACCCACACCAGATAGGTCCCACACTGATTACTGGTCTCCAATGACAATTATTTGGGTTCAGTACATGAGGAATGATTTGAACCAGGGCAATGCACAATCCCTGATGTTTACTAATGCCTCCAGGCATCTCAAGAAGATGGCATGGTCCATTGCATCAAGGCAGCAGATAAAAATTCAGTAGGAGCAACAAGGAAGCCTGTCTTTTGTCTACATTTCGCCAGAAATCGTCAACTGAAGCCACCAGAGCCATCTCTGTCCCATAGCCCGGTCTGAAATGAGACTGAAAAGGATCTAGAGCAGATGAGTTATCCAAGAAGACATGGTCTGCTACTGCTCTCTCAATAGCTTTGCCTAGGAAGGACAGATCAGAGACAGGGTGATAATTGGCTGCATAATTCATGATACACTGTGTGATGAGTCATTCCATTGTTCAGTGATCCAGTCTACTGATAGGCTTAGTACACTATAGTCCAAGATGCCTGACATGAAGGCAAGGTACAAAAGAGTTGCATGATTCTTCCCTTGCCTCTATCTCCCTCCAGCTCCGATAACCATACTTTATAGTGGCAGATCCTGAGTTCCATTAGACCCAGTACTTCAAAGGGGGTGGAAGGTGGAACTCAGTCAGGTCCCTAGCCAGGAATTTCTAAATCGGGAGGGGGGAGCTAAATTTCTTGGAGGGCACTTAGCCAAATTAGGTAATTTAATTATGATTGTTTGCCCCCCTTTCCCCCTGCACACTCCCAACCCCCAACGAGGGTGAAACCCGGGCTCTGTACAAGGCCCACCCTCTCCCCTCTGCAGCCCGCCTCTCTGCTCTCCTCCAAGTCATGGGGCCTGGGCAGGAAGTGGGGGGGGCGGGTCCCGAGAGGACCCACTGTAGCTACAGGCCTGAGCTCAGTGGAGTGTGGACTTCGGCATCCTCGAAGAGGACGAAACTCAGGTAGAATCTAAACTCCTCTGTCTCCAGCCCCTCAACTATGGATCACACGGCAGTGAGTGCCGTGGTTACAACTCCCATTTGTGTGCAAAGTCCTGCTTTCCGATGACCTGTTGAGAAGCGTTTACCGAATGCATTCTCATCATCCCCAGGCCCTTTTTAACCCCCTCCCCCTGCTGAAATCTCTGAGCCTTATCATTTTTTTCCCGTGCCCCTCTCCGTCTCCTGAGGGGCGCCCCCTCCCCACGGCGAGCTTCTTCTGAACAGGCCTTTAATGAGCTGGGTCTCCAGTTTCCCCTGCGCGCAAAGAGGAAGCAAAGCCCCAACAGAGAATGAACTCCGCTTAATCCCCTTTGCCGGAGCTTTGGGGGAGAGAATTTAGCTAATGTGAGTGTGAAAAGGGCCGGACGCGGGCGGAGGCGGGGGAGAGGGAGGGAACAAGGGAGGGGGCGGGGCAGGGTCCCTCCGATCCTCCCCCTCCGCCCTGGCTCTTTTCGCGGCCCATTGTTGGCTCCGAGCGGGCCGGCTGCGCGCTGCGCGGGGGTGTAACCTGAGAGCTTTGGCTACAAAGTCCCAGCGCCTGTTGCGAAGCCGACAGAAGGCGCCGGGAGCTGGGATCTGGTCGTGGCCGGGCATCTTTTCTCCCCGCCTAGGAAGAATCAGGCGCTGGACCAGATTTATTCTCTTTCGCGGGACCCGCCGGGCACGGCTAAGGCTAGAAATCCCGGGGACTGGAGCGCCGCTCCTTTCCCTCCGCGCCTGCCCAGCAAGGGATGGAGCGCCGGGGCTGTGCCCCGCAGCCAGGAGTAGTGAGACTGCGCTAAGGCGGCCGGAGGAGGTGAGGAAGTCCCCTGTGGGCCCTCAGGGTTGGAAGGGCTGACGCCGGGATGGGTCTGAGCCGTGATGCCGGACAGCAGCTCGGGTGGCTGGAGGTGGACCTGGCCTCCCTTCGCTGCGACCCAGGAGGCTCCCTGGGATGTGGCGGGGCAAAGAAGCGCCTTTCGGCGGCTGGTGAGGAGGTGGACTTTGACCGGGAGGGTCTGTAAATCTGTTACCAGACTGTCCGAGCGCGCAGAAACCCTTTGTCACTTGGATTAACGATTAAACTGCCCTCCGGAGCTCATGCTCGGGCGCAGCTCCCGCCCTTACTCTCACCACGTACAACTCCATCCCCTGTAAACTTACACCGTGTGCGCTCCATAATATGCAGCCCACTCGCGCCAGGCAAAGGAGCACCTACTCCTCCTGCACGTTCGCTTCTCTTTCGGCACACCATGGTTTTCAAGCGCAGTCCGAAATCCCGTTTAGTTGAATAGGGTTTAAACTCCCAACCATCTGCTTAAATCCCATTGATTTCAATGAACTTAATCCCAGTCTAACTTTCTCTGGGTGGTATGATGCTGTCTACAGTAGATGCTTTCTCACACAAGGGACATAGATATTGTAGAAATAATCACACCATGATTGAACTTCCTCACCTTCCGCCATGATTTCCCACCCTGCCCACTATACCCGGGCATCCTCCTTTTCAGTGTCCAGAGCACATCCTGTTTTTGTATTTTGGTTCTGGGTGCTTCCTAGATCACCATCAGTGAACATTAGAAGGTGTACCTGGTTGAGATTTCAAAGAAATGCAGGGTATGAGGGAACTAAATTGTGCTACATTTGGGTAGGTGGACAAGCATCTCAAAGGTCAGGGGCTCTGGGACTCACCCATTATTCAGGCAGGCGACCCTTAAAGGTATCTGCTGGACACTGGGTACAAAGGACTACAATTTGGAATAACATCTCAATCTCATGGGTTCCTCAGCAGTTTCCCTCAAAGCCTAGCCAGTTTTCAAAATGGACATTGCAGAGCTGTAGTTGAAAAGCATGTCCAGCCAGTAATAGGGTTTACTTTCATTCCAGTGGCCTGGAACTTGCTTTGGTTGTATGTAATGAAGGACATCTTGCTGGATTGTTCCAATCAATGTTTTGGAGTAATTGTGAAAGCAGTCCCTAATTCCCATCATTGCCAGCTCTCTCCTTCCAAAGTGAGTGTCCTGCCAGGTATACAGGGCCAGGTATCTTAAGAAGCTTCCTCCTTGTGCCCCTAGCAGTCTGGGAATGGACTATATACACTTTCATCACTTGGGAAGCACAGAGGACAAAGGACTCTCTTTTTGTGTTCTAGGGTTTGAAGATTCAGCTGGGACCCTGGTGTGAGAAGAAGAGACAACAGAATGACATCCCTGTTGTGGGGCCTTCTTACGTTCGAGATAATAGCAGCACTGTCTGTTTGGCCACGTGCTTCAACAGAAGAGACCACGGAGTCAGGTGGGAGTCACTGGAGAAAAGGTGCTGCTCATGTTGAGGGAGGAGATTAGTATTTGATAGGGTGCAAGAGACCCAGATATTTTGGGTTTGCTACTACTTATTAATGCTCCCTCTAAGCCATGGAGTCTTGTGAGCAAAAAGTTTACTTTGTGAGCTCCTGGCATTAAAGTTGTGAGTGAGCGATTTGACTACTGCATAGATTAGTTTGCTCTGGAGCCATCCTTCCTGAGCTAAGACAAAAGTATGTGAGCTGGAGGCTAAAAAACTGTGAGCTAGCTCAGACTAACTCAGCTTAGAGGGAACACTACTTATAATTTGTAGGAGACTTTTAAACTACAGTGCATTTTTGCTGATGTAAGAGAACTCTGTAATGTAGATCAATGTTAGTCACAGCAGTTGAAGTGATTTTTTTTCTCCAAGGCCGCTGAATGAGTTTATGACATAGGTGGTAGCTGAAACCGATCCAAGTCCAGTTGACAATCTGATGGCCTGCACAGGTTCTGGGGTCATGGTAACATTAGTGGTATAATGCGTTGCAGGCCTGTTCTTCTATAGTCAGCTGAGGTGACATCAGAATGTGTGAACAACACATTTCCCTCCCATCCACTATATGGATGCACGAGGAAAACAGAATAGAAGTACAGTTGACCTTAAGGTTTACAACTGCCTAGCCCCTTTCTTCTGTCCCACACTTGTGGGGACACAGATGATGGCTGTAGGATAGAAAGGACATTTTATAAGACTGTTCTTGTAAATCGGAGGAGTTTGCTTTGTGTGTGATACAAAACACGTTCAGCTAGATTTTTGTGTTTTACTCCAACATATAAGTTTCAAACAGGTGTTGTTTCACCATAAGGTAGAACTGAGATACAGATTTCCTCTAAAGTAAAGATAAACAGAAACTGGATTTTCTTATAGACTGAGACTGGAAAGGATTTCTTCCATAACAACCGGTCTGTAGCAGCAGTATTTTCTTGTGACCTGCTTGTATGTTGTGAGCATCTCTGCTGGATCTGCCTCTTGGTTGTGATTTGATAAGAGTTTATACTTTTTTGGTGTGTGTGGGATCGCCACAATGGGATCAAATGTCCCTTGGTCAAGCAGGAACATAAAGGTCTGCCTATGATAGTAGCACAGTATGAATGTGTGACACAGGGTGAATGTAGCTTGCTTTGCCGAGTTGGTCGGATTCAGTGTTTGTCACTATTTACCCTGCAATAGCTCTAATTGTGGATCCATTGCTATGGAGCCAGACACTGTGCAAACATATTGGAGACAGGGCTCCCGATTCTACCCGTTATTACAAAAACACTGTTGTAAATGCAAAGTGTGGAATTTGTGGAGCTGTTTAAATTATTTGGCCAATGTAGTCTGCTAGTTTTATGACAGGCCCCACTGAACAACCTAGTTTATGAGTGCCGCTTATTCTTTGGTGTAGTTTTGTACTTTCAGAACCCCCTGGAAGGGTGGGGGTGAATGGCTAGTACCAGGTGCTTGGCATCCTGTCTTATGCTTCAGAAAAGACATCACTTCCTTAACTAGCCCATCCAGTGAACAAATGGGATGTTTATCACGTGTGCCAACCAGCTGCTACTGTATCCGTGCTGCTGTTGTTCCCCCAATCATTGTACTTTGCCACTGCCAGCTACCCAGCTATTTATTTTATTGGGCTGAAGAAGTGGACATTAGGGCATTGACACAAAGATTGTTTCCTGAAAACTCATTTGGGGTGGGAGGGATTGTGTATATTTCAGAGAAAAGGGAGATACTGAATGTGAAGTTCTGGGTTGCTGTTCACGGCTTTAAATGTTTATGATTTAATTGGGTGTCTTGGTGATAGGTGTGCCTTTTAGCTGGACTATGAGAACAAGGAATCTGATTTGTGACAAGAGGATCCAAGAGTTATTGACATTTGATGGTTTTGGATGAAGCTGTCATAAATTGTCTGTATTGCTATTGTCACTGATGTTGCCTGTCAAAAACCAGGGCAAGCTGGCAGCTGGATTGGACATCTCCCCAGGTCCCTAGAACTGGGAGTCTCTTAGTACCATTTGTGCCTGATCATAAGGGTCTGGAAAGACCAAAACTCTGTAATAAATTAAACTGGCATATGCAGAGCATGTCTTGGATAAGGAGCAAAGAGGATGGCAGCTTCGCATTTGGGGTATTTCAATTGTATTACTCCCATTTCCTTAGCTAAGACAAATGTGTGAGCTGGAGGCTAAAAAACTGTGAGCTAGCTCACACTAACTCAGCTCAGAGGGAACACTGGACACTACTTGATGTGTTAGCCACTCATGCTGCTAATCAAATGGGCTCCATGTCTATTTAAAGCTCTCCTAAAGGTGGGGGCTTCCTTGCCTTCCAATCAAAGTGGTTTTCTCAGACTGAAGCCATATTCGTCTAAAATTATTGAATTACCCTTGGCAATTACTTTAAGTGTTTCTGTAGTAAAGAACAGCTGTGGGGCACATATTCCCCTGTATATGAACAAAGTCTCAGGATCAAGGGGGAAAGCACATTAACAGTTGAAGTTGCCCTGTACTGAATCAAACCATTGGTCTATCGAAGTCAGTGTTGTCTACTCTGACTGGCAGTGGCACTGCAGTGTCTCAAGCATGGTGGCCACTGTCGATAGTAACCCATATAAATCTGCATTGGTTCAAATCCGTTAGCCCCAGTGAATGACACAGAAGTTCTTATAAATTTGAAGCAGATGCTTCTAAATTCTCCAGAAGTTCCTATGCACCTCTGAAGTATTGAGAGTGCATCCAGGGCTGTTGAGTATACCTGTTGATGGTAGGGGAGAAGAATTATTTGGAGTTTCCTGCTGAAACATGTGCTAGCTCCACAAAGAATGCAGGAATACTTCCAGCTCTGATGTTGATGGAGGGGGATGATGGTTGCATGGTAGGGAAGAGCCATGCTTGCAGTAAGCACATTCAGATTGCTGTCTCTGACGCTTGGCAGTTTCAAAACAATCTAGTGTGGAAGGGATGGAGAGGCTCCCCCCCAACACATATACACACTCCAAAGCTGTTCCCTTTAGTATTCATCAGGTTGGAAGACTGACACCACTAAAACTGAGAGTGTGGAGGACTTTACGACTGTGTTGGTTTGAGGGGGGAGTTGGCGGGGCTCCCACAATCCAGGCTGATGTTGGAGGAGGATGGGTCACCAAAGCAATTATAGTTCAAATCCAGGTTAGACAAACAGGGAGGCGGGAAATTGTGGAGTCAGCTGAGTGTGAAACTTATCACTCCCACTCATGCCATGGGAGAGGGAGGAGGGGAAGGCCTGTGTGCTTAGGGGGAGCTGGCGGAGCTAAGCAGGAGAGATGCAAGTACAGGGAATGGGTCTGAATGAAAAGAGAGAGAGGAGAAATAATAGCATTGGTGAGGAAATTTAAGAATTGGGAAAAGGAACCCTGATATTACTCAGAGGCCTTTCATGTGGGCCTTTCTGCACAGTTCTACTTTTTTCCCACTGGCAACAATGATAGGGGCTCCTTATCTCATTCCCCTCCTTCCCTTCCCCGCCCCAACCTGTGGAGGCAGAGCTGGAGCTAATAACGGAGCCCTCTGCTGAAAGGGGCCTGGCCCCTATTGTAAGCCAGGGGCAAGGAGAGCACGGGAAAGGAGCAGTGTGGCTGGGACAATGGTGGCTGGGGGAGGGGCAGCGGTCACGGGCTTCCTGACATGTTCATTTTGGAACCTGTCAAAACAGTCACTCTTGGCTGAGAGAGTGACCACTCAATCGAAGGCCCCCACAGAGAGGCCGGGGAGGGGAGGAGGGGACTGAGCAGAGAAGTCATGCTTCACTGTCCATGGGGATCCTTTCTCCTGTCCAAGACTGGCAGCAAAAGGGCTTTGATGACATCATTGCCCAACAGAACAAGAGGCAAAGGCAGGAACCCAGGACAAAGGCCCTTGTGAACAGAGTTCCGAGGATCACAAGAAAGGGGGGGGCGGGACTTTGACTGCACTCTTCCTCAGCCTGTAGTCTCTACTGTAATGATTCCTTGCTACTACTGCAAAGTCCAAGCCTCTTCTTTCCGTATTATTGCTGTAGGAAATTTGCTTCTCCAGTGCTATTTTGGATATATACCCCCTCCTGATACTACTTCCTCCTTGGCTCCTCCATCCAAATCTCTGCCTGTGGAGCCTACACACAAGTCAGTTACCTGATATCTCATTTATGCTCAGTCAGTTGCTCTGATAACAAACCCTGAGGGAAAAATGTTTCCAGATTAACCTAAAATCCTTCATGGTTATTCTCCCCCCTTCCAGTTTTTCTCTTCAGAAAGTTCCCCGACACTGGAGTGTGTACTGATAAAATCAATAGTTTTGCCTGAGGAAGGAAAAGAACTATGTCCATATAAACAAAATTATATTTCCATTCTCCATATTCTTCCTTCCTGTAAACCTTTTTCTTCCTTCTGCTTTTCTTTCCTTATTACTGTTCTGCTAAGTTTGCCACTCTGGGGCTATTTTGGGTGCTCCAGGTTTTAAATGTAAAACTTCTGTAAACTGTAAAGTCAGAGAAGAAAGCAACACTCTTCCCCATTCCCTCTGCGAAACAAAATTTGGGGGAAATTTTGCAGTATTTGCAATTTTACTTTCCATGTTTCTTTAAAACATGAATATGTTCCGTATGTCTTATACTTTAATCATATGATGTATTATTTAATCAACATTTAAAACTGGTAATATGAATTGCCTTGTTTTATTAAAACAGCATTCACAAGTGTACTGTGTCAGAAGTGGAGTTGCCTTTAGCACCAAGGAAGTGCCCTTGCCTTTTGGACCAAAAGTGTCTAACTGCATGATCATATGCACACTTGCCTGGAAGTAAGTCTCATAGGACATAGTGAGGCTTACTTCCAAATAAGAATACATAGGCTCAAGCTTTGAACTGGGGAAGTAGGGGTGGAAAAATAATAGTAAAAAATAGAAAATCAAGACTATAGTAAACAATTGGAAGGTTTTATTATCTGGGGTAGTAATAACTTCAAACATTACCTTGGGAGACACATGAAAAGTTCAAGTATTAATTCATCAATGTCGTACTGTAATCCTGTGTATGTTTTAAGCCCTGTGGAATTCACTGGGATGTGTTTCTGGTTAAAGACAGACAGGATTGGGTTGCAAAAGTAGACCTAGACTGATAAAGAGGCATTTTATTTATTGATTAAATGCATATCTCACTCCATCCCAATTAATAAATCTTTGGAAATGTTAGCATAAACCAAGTTCATGCCAGACATAACGTGGGAAATTTGTAACTGTAATGTTGTATTAATATTCAAAAGCAGCCATAAAGTGGGGATCTGGATTGGGGAAGTAATGTGGATAGAGGCTTAAATCTTTATCCTGTACCATTTTCCTGTTCAAAATTGCCCCTCCCCAACTGCTACTATCCCTGATAAGGTGGGGGGAAAGACAGATATAATATGTTAATACTTTTTCACCTACAAAGTCTTGCAGCTGTGAAGGGGGGGGATTTGTATGAGGAAAACGCCATATGGGAAGAGACTCCTTTCACCCCTGGGCAATGTCCCCAGTCCAAACTGCACTGTGGCATTTTTTAAACAGCAGCGAAATACATCAGGTGACTAATCTCAGACCTCTTCCAGATTGCAAAATTCAGCCCTGGAGGCTGAAAAAGCCGCAACTTTTGATTATGAACTTATTACTTTGAGCATCATAGACTTCAGAAAATGAAAGATTTGCACAGACTGAAACAAGCCCCTCAACTCTTTCCACATGTTAGCTAGCACCATGATTTTGTGTATTTTCAAAGATTCTTTCCTATGGTGTATATAATGCAAGAGTCCAGGGCATCTCAGAAGCAGGACTGTGTTTGTCTTGCTCCTGTGCTGCAGAAATAATAAGGTTGACAGCCAGGTCCCCAGGTTGCACTCCTTTAGCATATGCCTGAAGATGTTCTGTGTTCTTCAGCATTTGAGATTACTTTTTCAACATTTATCGCAAGATTGTTGGCTGTTCAGTCAAATGCAGTAGCAATGCTGTTGCTGCTAATAACGCTACCTTTGAACATAAAACTAAGGTACTTTTGGTGGTGTGACAACATCTGTTTACCAAATTTCTTTCAAAAGTATTTTGCTCATTGTTTTAAAAGAGCAAATATGGTATATTTTTTCCAGTTTTCTCAAGGGTTTCTAATTCTTCCATTTCAGACCTTGGTTTGTGTGTGTGGGGGGGGAATCCATTTTTCCCCCAGGTCTTTTCATCTGACCTCCAGAGCAAATTGTGGGCTGGGTGAAATTAATTGAAAGAGCAGAAACACTTCTGAAACAGGATGTTCTTCTGGACTTTGCCCACTATGAGGGCAAGGATCCCTACATATGGGCTTACATTTGAGTTGTGGCTGATCCCAAGAGCATGCTCCAGCTGAGAACTATGGAAATAACACAAAGAACATGCAAGGAATGATTTCCTCCTGTCACTGCATAACCACAACCCCTTTCTAAACACTTAGGAAAAGAAGACAAAGTTTCCAGCAGTGGATGCAGAACCTAGGCAAACTTGTGTTTTCCTTTTTAACACAACTATCGTTCATGTGCATGAGTTGGCACAATTGGTGGCTGGTTGTTCTGAGTCACAAAAGATCCAGATGCCACCATTGTCATCATTTACCAGTCTCCAGTGTGCCACTCTCATCTACTTCATTGCTATTGCAGGTGAAATTCCTGCCACTTAAGCTGTCACTCAGTCATGCCCTCTGATGAGCCAGGGAGAGAGAGAGAGAGAGAGAGAGGTATGCACACTGATGCCCAATTATATTCTCTGGGATCTATCTGGATAAAGGAATTCCTGTGTTGCAATTGATGCCCCACCCATATCTCACAGTGTTTGTCTTATGGAGGCTGTACACCATTGTTATAGCAGCTAAAGTGAGCTAACTCTGTCATTGCACTGACTTATACTCTCTCTATGCTGGACAGAAATGTTTGAGAGCCACATGCTGGAGGTGGAGGAGGAGCACTTGCTACTGGATCCAGGGAGTCTGCTGAAGCTCTACTGCAGTGCCAATCACAGCCTCATAATCACATGGTACAAAGAAGCCAAGCAGCTGCTCCCAAGTGGGCGCATCCACATGCGGCAGAGCATGCTGGAGATTGCTGACATCACCTATGAAGACTCAGGGCTGTATTCATGCCAGATACGGAGCACTGGCGAGAGCCTGCGCAACTTTACCATCTCTGTTGTGGGTAAGAGCAAGGAAGGTGAAGGATCTTAGCATCCCTACTTCTGTTTACTTGCCTTTTATGGGAAGAGGCTTAAATTGAATCAGTCATGACGCTTTATCCCATGCAGCCTAACTTTCACCATGCCCTTTTGCAGAAAGCAGCAAGGGTGACCAGAATGTGGAGCCTCCCTACAATGACAGTCTTTTGCTTGCTTCTCTACAGTCCCTCACTATGTACTAGTCAAGAACTTCCATGATAGGCAGTGTTTGTTCGATGCATTTTGGGTGCTTTGGTGGCTGTTCTGCAAAGACTCACCTTATGACACTTTGGTTTCAGATTCATTGGCATCTGGTGATGATGATGAAGACAGTGATGTGGACAATGCCCATGTGGATTCAAATGAGGAGCCAGTACACACCCGGCGAGGTAAGTCTTATGCCCTATTAGCTGTGGTACAGTAGCTTCTATGTACTGCAGCAGTGCTGGAACAGGAGATAAGAAAGGGATGTTTGATGCTGCTATACAGAACAGTCAAACATTTTCCCTGCTTTCCTCTCAGGTTTCTTCTCTGCAAAAATTCTGATAGGCCCAATAGATGTTGACAACAATTATTTCCAGGCTAGTAACAGAATGGCAAGCATTCACTTATGTTAGGTTTCTGAGTTTTCCTGGCAGAGTGGTTATGAAAGTGGTACTGCTTTTTGCTGGAATTGCTGGCAGTCTGTTTCTCTGAAGTAGCCCAAGTGCCTTCACCAGTTTATCTTTAAGGGCCTGAGGCTTTCTTAAAATTTGGGACTGATCATGTGATGTTATCTTCAGCACCTTATTGGACACACCCTCATCGAATGGACAAGAAGCTGTATGCAGTCCCAGCAGGAAATACAGTCAAGTTCCGCTGTCCAGCTTCAGGGAGCCCTACCCCTACAATTCGCTGGCTGAAGAATGGGCGGGAATTCAGAGGGGAGCACCGTATTGGTGGGATCCGAGTAAGAACGCAGCCACTTTGGTCTTTTTGACATTCTCTCCCCCTTTCATCCACCATGTTGAAATGACAGCTGATTTTTGGACTAAGTCACATGAGCTAGGATTTGTGTGGGGGTGGCAGGAATATGCCCTGTAAAACTGTTTAGAGAGGAGGCAGACCCCATTACTACAGAAGCCAGCTGTGAACTTGACAGAACTATTACCTCTATAGCTTCAGTCTTTGTGTGTATGTATTGTAGTGGTGGTTCAGCAACCAGAAGCCACCTCAGCAGTCCCCAAATGTGCTGAGATCTGTGGGCACTTTTGAGATTTAGAGGAATGGTACTGGGCACCACCACAAAATGGCTGCAGCTATAAAATACAAGATATTTCCAACCCAAGCGTCCTCTTACAGTAGAGGCAGCCATTTTGGGGAGGGGCTGTGGCTCAGCGGTAGAGCATCTGCTTGGGATGCCCAAGGTTCCAGGTTCAACCCTTGCTTGAGAACCTGCTACCAGTCTGAGTTGACAGTACTGACCTCGATGGACAGATATTCTGAGTATAAGGCAGCTTTGTATGTGTCAATAGGTGCCATTTGTAGACCTAAAGGTAATGCCTCCAGGGCTCCACTGAAACACTTTCTACTCCAGTTAGATGGTGGACTATCTGTTTACATTGGGAAGAAACAAGCAGGCACATGGAAGCACATTGGTGGGCACCATGACACCCAGGGGCACCACATTGGGGATCACTGTGCTAAATACCTGCTTTGCTGCTGCTGTTCACTTTGTTTATTCTCTTTGTGTTTCCAGAATTTGGAAACACAAAACTGTAGTGTCTGAAACAAAGAGCATCCATTCTATGAACAGTCATGTGTTGGAAGAATGGCTTTAAAATGTTACAGCTACTCACCTTAGCATGCGTCTGCTTCCCTTTCCCCAGCTGCGGCATCAACACTGGAGCCTAGTCATGGAGAGCGTGGTACCTTCCGACCGAGGCAACTACACTTGTGTGGTGGAGAACAAGTTTGGCAGCATCCGCTTTAGTTACTTTCTAGATGTCCTAGGTGAGAGCATCTCCCCCACAGAAGATGGACTATATGAAAACCAACAAAAAGCCGAATGCTCTGGGCCCATCCTAAGGAAGCCTGGAAAGTACTTCACTGATGAGTACTTCTGGGAGGAGGCCACAGCCCACTCCCAGCCTGTCAGCTGTCCAGGTTCTTGTGGGAAGAACTGGGCTTACCATCCTGACCTCAAAATACTCCAGGGAGAAGAAAAATGCCCTGAACTTTCTACCAGCTTCAAAGGAAGCTGGTGATCTCCTAGGATATAAAGTCAGATGAAATTAATTAACCCTGTCTGGATCTCTAGGCCTAAATTTAAGCCTATGCTCCCTTATCTCTCAGCCCCTCATTATCTGTCTTCTCTGAGCTTACTTGTAATCACCGGAAAGAGGCCCTGGAGCCAGCACTGGGTAGGAGTTGAGTCTGCGGCACCAAGTAATGTCAGAAGTGCAGTCTTGTCTACTGCAAAAGAAGAGATAGAGAAGGCATAAAGAGCTCACTAGCCTCAAAGACAGGAACATATATATTGCTGCTAGGAATATCTGAAAGGAAAGTTCTGCTTTTAGGTAAGGGAGAGGAAACCCGCCTCAAAAGAGACAGTTGACTGTGCCTCTTTATTTCCAACCCTCCCCTTTATCATTATCTGCTTTGTGTTTACTGATTTATGCATTGTGGAGTGCCCCTCTGAGACATCTGGCAGATTTCAGCTGCTTTGGATAACACTTTCCTGCTCTGTCCTTTTCAGAGAGATCTCCACATAGGCCAATCCTGCAAGCGGGGCTCCCTGCTAATACCACAGCAGTGGTGGGCAGTGATGTGGAGTTCTTTTGCAAAGTGTACAGTGATGCCCAGCCCCACATACAGTGGCTGAAGCACATTGAAGTGAACGGCAGCAGCTATGGCCCTGACGGAATCCCCTATGTACAAGTGCTTAAGGTAACTGGCCCTGGAAACTGGGATGGAAAACGGTAGATGATGTGGTGATGCTTATAAATGTACTGAACTGGCACTGCCTCTAACATTGGAGGCAGCCCTGAGCAATTTAAGCACCAGCAACTAGCTTTCCTAAAAGGGAGTTTTGAGAAATGAATGAGGAGTGGTGCCCTCCGAGTACTTCTTGAAATGTCTCTTGCAACAAGTACTACTTTGTCGATACCTCCTTTACCTCCAGGGTAACAATGGGATGGAGGTGCAGCTGAAACCTTTCAGTGGGCCAGATTTGGTACAGGATCTTCCAGTTGTTGACTTCTTAATCTGGGAAGGTTGGGATGCAAACACATCTATGTTTTAGGAGTATTAGGAGTTGAACCTTTTACATAGTGTGGCTCTATGATAATTTTCAAAGAATAAGCTCTTCTTACATTAAGGGTTAAAAGAGTAGTTACTGTGTCATTGACAATAAAAGAGAAACAGGATCTGAAAAAGGTGATACCTTCAGTTGTACCACAGTTGGTACAGAAATGCAAGCAAATGCACCTTGTAGGGCAGACAAACTGCTGAATCTGTCACAACTGTAGCTTAGTTGTATTTTGAAGTTTCTTACAGGATATTCTAAAAGCAATGAAGTCTTGCAACAGAATAGTGTACTGAACTGGTGTATTCACAATGGAGAGGTGGGTACGTGAGCTTTAGTAAGCAAAGGAATGCACCAGACCTGACGTATATTGGCAGCAAGCAAGGCATTTGTTTCCAAAGAGAAAGCTGGGTAACTCTCTTGTGTAGTCTAGAGTGAATGCTTACCTCTCTCTTGTCTCTCCCCATTTGTCTTGGCAGACAGCAGATATTAACAGCTCAGAGGTGGAAGTACTGTATTTGCGCAATGTCTCCATGGAAGATGCTGGCGAGTACACATGCCTGGCAGGGAATTCCATTGGCTTGTCCTACCAGTCAGCCTGGCTTACTGTGCTGCCAGGTGAGGAAGGGCGAGGACCCCTAGATGACAGCTGAAGATGGGTTGGGGCAAGAAAAGATGAATGGTTGGAGGATGTTCCTTCACAGTGTGATAACCAGACCCATTTTCTATCACTAGACAGTTGGAAAAAAACAACTCTGCCGTCCTGTGCAAGTCCTTCAGTTTTTTAAAAAAATCAATGGAAAATCAACGGGATGAGTTTCTGGAGGTGACAGATCACTAAAAATATTTGGATGGAAGTGAGGGTCCAGTTATCCTTACTTTCTGGAACATGATAAAATCCTTTATTGGACCATGATAAAATCCTGCTAGATTGTTTCATGGATTTATGCAGTAATGATTCTATATTAAAATACAAATTAATCACAAAATGAGCTGAAATATGGTACTGTTTTAGCAAAACCTCCACAATAATAAAAAATAAAATCTTAAAAGATAAAATTGTATATTTGTAAAGCCATCTATAATTGAATGTACAAAAGAAGAAAAGTTTAAGTATGAAAATTTTAGGAATTTCTGTTCAGTAAAGACTCTAAGCTTCTGTCTGCTTTCACTGGAAGCAAAATTGCCTTAGAATAGCTATACTCACTCCTTGGAAGCCAGTATTTATGTCAATGGTCATCACTGGCCCCATTCTATTGTAAGGAGAGATTTTCTGCACATATAGTAGTGCTGTCCAAGAGCAATACAATGTTAGAAAATGAGATTCAAGTCAACAAAGGAAACCTTGGATATTATATTTCTACAGGATCAGTGTGTTTAATAAACCATATGAAGACAATTTGTCAGATACCAGATAGTGATTCTGAATTTGCTAGAATCTGACAAGATTTCATTTGCCAGACACTAGGAAGCCAGCATTAAACCTTATAATTAAAAAGGATAACTAAGATGAAACATTGCAAATGGTAAAATTTGAATCAGTCCAAAATTATTGTAGAAAAATAACTTAAGGCACATAGACTTTGGTTTTAAGATGTACTACTGCTACTACTACTACTAAAAAGAGATGGGGCAGAGAAATGATCAGCAATACTTGTGTCTAACCTGAATAATGAAACCACTTATGAAGATGCATGTATCTTGATTTGTTTTTGTTTAAAAAGTTATTTAATGCTTATGTATATTATACATATATAGATTGGTTATGCAAAATTATAACACTCTGTAGCACTTTGAGAAGAAGAAAATGGGTACCATCTAGCCAAAGAAAAGCAATGTTAAGCTCCATTTATATCAATGAAAAAACTTTAAGGACATGCTCTTCTGTTGACATCACTGTGACTGTCAGATTGGGCAAGTGGCTGTCTCTGCAGGAGGTGGAACACCTTGTGCAACTGTGCTCTTTGGCCATGCCTTAATTGTTCTGGCCTGGTTGTAGCAGCTGTCCTTGCCGTCAGCCATGGTCAAGGCTAGTTTAACCCTGGAGCATGCTGATTGGGAATTCATTCATTGATTACAGAAGAAGAGCAGGTGCAAGAGGTGAATGCTCCTGATGTCAAGTACACAGATATCATTATCTACACTTCGGGATCTTTGGCTGTTGCTATGGCTGTCATCATCATTGTCCTCTGCCGGATGCAAACCCAGCCAAGGAAGCAGCCCTTGGAGCCTATGGCAGTACACAAGCTCTCCAAATTCCCTCTCATCCGGCAGGTATGTAACCTCCCTTAAGGGGGGTCAGAATAAGCAGGGTGTTGCCACTGCGCTGGTTTTCTTGGGGCCTAATCTTTGGTAAAGTATTATCTGCATGCTCTGAACAAGAATCAATGGAGGACAGTGAGATGCCCAGATATGTAGACAGCATCTGCAAATACCCCATTTGTGAGCTTTCTGTGACAACGTCTTTGTGGCAGAATTCATATCCAGATGGACTTTGTTCTGTTCCAGCATGTGAATTTTAAGCACGCATGCTTTGCCTTACCATCTGAGACTTCTTTGGGGTATGGTGCATTGCCTGTTGTTACTTGAGTTGCATCTAGTCCTTCTGTGGAGAAGAGTGGTGTTCACAGGCCAATCTAATGAATACTGTGCTGCTTCCATAGTTTTCATTGGAATCGAGCTCCTCGGGCAAATCTACCACATCACTCATGCGTGTCACCCGCCTCTCATCAAGCTGCACACCCATGTTGGCTGGTGTCATGGAAGTGGAGCTGCCACTTGACTCAAAGTGGGAATTCCCACGAGACAGGTAAATCTGTGGAGTGAGTGTGGTGTATACATGTGTGCCCCTGTGGAGGATGCTGAGCTATACTTATGTCTTCTAGCTTGGATCACATATCCTGATAGTCAAATTGGTGTTTGTCTCCTCAAGTCAAGGTGTTCATATACTTAGACTTCTAAGACATGGTTCTCACAGGCGCTGCTACTGCTAAGTTTCTGTACACATAGATGTCCTTAGGCTCATGCATGCTCACATTCACGTGAAAGTAATGGCATGTGAACCAAAAAATCCACACTGCCTGTCTTACACATGATTGAAGTAATTCCCAGCACTATGACAGCTCCAAAAGGGCTGCAGTCACATGGGCTTTGGTTTTACATGCTACTCCATCTAGGCAGGATAGATCCAGGTGGGATAGCCTTGTTGGTCTAAAGCAGCAGAACGAATTTTGAGTCCAGTAGCACTTTTAAGGCCAACAAAGTTTTGTTCAAGGCATAAACCCCTCCAGGCAAGTGAGAGCAATTACAAGTTCAAAAATGCTCATTTTTGAGAAACCTGGGTGCACAGTCACATGTGTGAACTAGATGTGTTTGTTCTTCCTCTACTCCCCTGTCTGCTATACTTTCTACTCTAGAGTGAGAAGGGTGTGAGACTATTGGTGACATTTTCCTCAAAGAAAAACCAAGTGGATTCCAAGGCTTCTTTAGCTCTGTAATCTATAAACTAAGAGGCTGGTCTGATACTTAGAACACTTGGGGTTTGTCCTTTTGCATTTCACAGCCAAATATCTTGGGCTCTCCTTGCCAAATGGCTCCATTCCTATGATATATCCTTTAAACTGCCCCCATTCTTTCTTTCCCCTTAGGTTAGTGCTGGGCAAGCCACTAGGTGAAGGTTGTTTTGGGCAAGTGGTAAGAGCAGAGGCTTATGGGATTGATCAGGAACGGCCAGAACGTCCCATCACTGTTGCTGTCAAGATGCTGAAAGGTAACTTGTGGCTTGCAGGGCTACAAGAGACTGTCTCATTGGGGTCTTCTGTACCCAAGACTAGATCATGATTCGCCTTGCCCTCTCCTTGTGTCCATAAAAACCCTTTTTCTGTGCCTTACCAGATAATGCTACCGACAAAGACTTGGCTGATCTCATCTCGGAAATGGAAATGATGAAACTCATGGACCAGCACAAGAATATCATCAACCTGTTGGGTGTCTGTACACAGGAGGGTGAGTGGCTGCAGTTTTGACCTGGGAGGCAGAGATTGTTGTGTGCAATATGGAAAGACGTAGGGATGCTCATGGGGCAAGGAATCAGAAGAGCCTGAGCCCACTGTGGCACAACATAGTAAGAAAGCAGAGGTCCTATGAAGGGATGCTGCAAGTGGAGCATGTAGCACTGCCCCTCTTTGAGTGGGGGACAGTATGTGGAATTCTAGAGGGTGAGACAGAGGGTCACTTTCAGTGTGCAATTGCAGGGCCTCTATATGTGATCGTGGAGTTCGCTGCAAAGGGGAACTTGCGGGAATACCTGCGTGCTCGTCGCCCACCCACACCTGATTACACCTTTGATGTTACCAAAATGCCTGAAGAGCAGCTGTCCTTCAAAGACTTGGTCTCTTGTGTCTATCAGGTGGCACGTGGCATGGAGTACCTGGAATCCAAGCGGGTAAGAGAAGCTTCATTGCACAAGTGTACTGGCCTGTATATTAGGACATTTGTCTTCAGTGGACAGTGAAGAGAGTGATTCATTAGTCTCTACTTCCAGAAACGTTTGCCTTCTTGTCTTCCCTGCTTTGGCCTAGTAGGATGTTTTCTTCACTTAAGCAGAGGCAAATATGATGGCCAGTAGCCATGATCCTTTTTGGTACTTTGATATTGCTTTTCAGTGCCATAAGGTTGCAGGCCAGGAGCTGGTATAGTTATGACTCTTACACATTTTCCTAGTATCTCAAACAGGATCTTTGCTCTGTAGTATGAATTTCAGGTGTGTTCTGGGATTGCCTGAGGGTAGAATGGAGGGTTAAAAGTATCAGGCTTGGGCAGCCCTTGCAAGATGAAACAGAGAATGGTTGAAGGACATGGGAGAGGTATGGGAAACTCATACATACACCCTTACAGTAGATTGAACAATGACATACTCTCCCTGGGTGAGTTTGGCACTGGCTCCAGAATATTTGCCAAGTTCTCAAAGAGAATTCATCTTCCTCTTTTTTTTCTCTCTTTCTCCCTCTTTCTCCAGTGCATTCACCGGGACCTGGCTGCTCGCAATGTACTTGTCACTGAGGAGAATGTCATGAAAATTGCTGACTTTGGCTTGGCCCGTGGGGTTCATGACATAGACTACTACAAGAAAACAAGCAATGTAAGTAAAAGTCAATTGGGGACCATGGGGATGAAAGTCTTGAAGCTGCTATGAATCTTAAGAAATATACAGATTTTTAGGTAAATAAAGAAGAAGAGGCTAGTATTGGACAATTCGAGATATGGACAGTTAAGGAGTGTAGATTGTATTAAGATTCTGTGTATGCACATGCATGCAAACTATGAGGGGTATCAGGATAGTTGTTTTAACTGGGAAGAAAGGAAGTTTTTATTAATCTCTACCTTCAAAATGCCTAAAGTGATGTAGAAATCGGAATTTCAGAATGAGTTTAGATAAAAATTAGCATGATCTTGGCTGCTCACTGGTTGGTGGGGGGCAGAACTCAGAGAGTCCATCATCTTGGGGAAGCAACCTTGAGCTGGAGGCTTTTCATTTTTGCTTACAGGGCCGCCTGCCTGTAAAATGGATGGCGCCAGAGGCCCTGTTTGACAGAGTGTACACGCACCAGAGTGATGTGTAAGTGTGACTCAATGAGATATGGATAAGGGCTCTCACAATGAGACAGATCTTAACAATTATGTCTGGCAGAACAGCTGAGTGTTGTAAGCCACTGTGCGCATTGCTCTTTAACTTCTAAGAAACATACTGGTATGTGGGGAACAATTCTATATGCCAGTTCCCTGACAGCTCTCGGGAGCATGCCATAATTTGCATGGAAACCACTGTACAATGGCCCCTCCTCTCGTCCTATGCCAGGCACCCCACAGAGTATAGAGTAACTTTTCCCCTGTACACTGGTCCAGCGTCCTGAACAGTGCCCAGTGTATGTATGCTTAGTCCTTTCTACATCCCAATGTTCATATACAGGGCGACATTCAATCTTGATGATATGTGCTACAATTTGGCATGTTTCATTGTTGTGAGAAATGCCCTGTCACTGGCTTATGGGGTAGGTTAACCTCAAGATATATTCATGCTGTGGTTATTGCTGGCTTCCTTAATCTCTCTTAACCCTCACCCCACCCCAATTATGCTTTAAGGTGGTCTTTTGGAATTCTGATGTGGGAGATCTTCACCTTGGGAGGTTCTCCATATCCAGGTATCCCAGTGGAAGAGCTCTTCAAACTCCTGAGAGAAGGTCACCGCATGGACAAGCCCTCCAACTGCACCCATGAACTGTAAGCATCTTAAGGTATTTCCTACTCGCTTAACTAGGATGCAAAGAATACAGTGGGAGGCAGATATCTGAAGACTTTCTTGCTTTTGCTTTAATAGGTACATGATGATGAGGGAATGTTGGCATGCTGTCCCTTCTCAGAGGCCCACCTTTAAGCAACTGGTGGAGGGACTGGACAAGGTCCTAGTTGCTGTCTCTGAAGAGGTAGGTTCAAACTATTAGGAAGTGATGAGAACACAAGGTTAGGGAGGAAAAACTGTAACAAAAATCCAGTTATTTAGAACAGGTGGTAGTGGTTTTTAGGGAGGAGGTAGGTTTTCATCCTCAATGAAAGCTGAAAGTGACCATTTTCTGTCTGTTTTCAGTACCTGGACCTGTCAATGCCATTTGAACAGTATTCACCATCCTGTGAGGACACCACCAGCACCTGCTCTTCTGATGATTCTGTCTTCACTCATGACCCACTGCCTATCACCCCCTGTCTCTTCCCCTATCACAATGTGAGGACATGAGGGGAAGCTGGCCATGGACCCCAGGGAAAGCGGCTGTTCTGTTCCTAGAGGATTACAGTGCTTGGGAACAGAAGATCTCTCACATTGTCCCTGGTGAAAGAAAAGATCTGGGAGCTGCATCAGCAAAGCCTGAGAATCTGCATCCAAAGCTTCTGGAGCCTGCTGGACATATGCTACCAAAAGTGCCCTAGTGAGGACTGGATTCCTTCCTTGTAAACTCTGTGCTGGTGCTTTCAAGCCCTATAATCTCAGGTTTCCTCCAGGCTATTACTCTAGCTGAGCCTTGGCTGCTGCCAGCTGGCTGGGGAGAAGTGGTGCCAGAAAAGCAGGGGAGAAACCTAGCCCAAGAGAGGAGCATGCCATGGAGCACCCTGCTTGTTTGTTTGATGCTATCCCCAATTAATAATAATAATATTTTTATAAAATCTCATTATTGGCAGGAGCCAGACAGCTTTTTCCAGGCCACACGTACTCAGCTGGACCTACTCTCAAGGACAACATCTTGCACAGGGCACGGACACGCCTTTCTGGCTCCTGCTGCTCCCTGTATATACCCCTAGAGATAAATATTTATGTACATATCATTTCTAATGCACATGAATTATCCACACCCATAAATTATTTTTTTGGAATAGAGCCTCAGACTGGAGGTTTCTTTGTTCTTAGGAATGCGTGTGGCCTGCTCCCAAGGAAGCACTGACCTAGCCAAGACCAATTCCTGGGCCATGGATCTTTCTTGGAGCCCTAGCCCCCAAAGAGATTTGTCTCCCCGGTTCATAGGCTTAGAAAAGCAGACCAGATTGGTTTTGTCTCGGCTGGTCTTGTTATGCCCACAGTATGTAAAAGCCAAATGTTACAACTACCAGTGGATCTGGATGACCTGGCATACTAGCAACCTGGAGAAAGGATATTTTGGAGAACCATTTATTATTTCTGATTTTTCACATGCCCTTTGTTTTACCTACAATCTAGATGAACATGGAGCTTTGGGAACTCAGTGCACATGCTCTCCATCTCTAGACAGCCAGTGTTACCATTTTTAATGTCACGGTGTCTGGGAGAGCTGAATGATTGTGTGTGTTCCTCAAGCACCTGTTCATTTCTAACCTCATATCCCTACTTCAAAACCCTGGCCATGTCTTTGCTGGGCACCTCTGAGCAAGGTAATGCCAGTCCCTACAACTTTTCAGGGAATTCATTAGCCTGAGAGACCAATGGCATCATAAAGAGGGAATTACAAGAAGACTGCTTCTGATGTACACTTCCCTTTTCCAAAATGGTGGGTCAAAGCAGCCTCTGCTCCCTGGGAGAATCCATCCCAATCCATTTTGCTGGGGACTGGCTCCATTCAGCAGTGACGTGGCTGAAGGGCAGTGGAGAAAAAGATACAACTTTTTCGGTATATCAAGCCATGGGGCCTCTGCTGCTTCTGAGTCTGCATGGCAGACATGGGGGAAGGATATGAGCCTGAGGAAGGGCCTGTGTGGGTGCATAATGCACCTGTGCTGTCTGGCTGAACACAGAGCATGTGCACCTGTGTGCCTCTTCTGGTCCTGTAATGCAGGCAGGCGGGGTGGAGGGGGGCAGAGCTTCCATTCTTTTTAGGCTTGCTCACACAAAGCACTCCCCCCCATCTGTTCTGCATTAGCTGCTGTTCCATTTAAGCAACCGTGAACTCCACTACCAGCATCTCCCTGAAACTGATCCAGCAACTGGCTGCTCATTCAGAGCCTGGGAATCTATCTCAGGATTCAGCAAAGCCCAGTGGGAATATTTCTCTCCAACCCCCACCCCCCACCCCAATATCTCCCCGGTAGTGATTGGTCCTAGGAAGATGATATCAAAAGAAGCTATTTACTTCCATGATTTCTCAAAATCCTCCTTTTTGCCTAGTCTTGGTTCCAGAGGACCTGGCATGCTAAGAAGCTGGAGAAGGATATTTTGGGGGAAGCAGTTAACCATTTATTGCTTCCGATTTTGGCTCTTTTCATTTGCTAATGCCCATGTGGTTTCCCTCTTTTTTTCCTCCCACCACTGAACTATGCATAAAGCATGGGCTCAGCCCCAGGAGGTGACTGCAGCTGTCCTCCCCCCCCACCACCACTTGGTTTAGAGTTTCACAAGAGACCCTGTGAAGGAATTGTAGCTCCCTCCATCCCAGGGAGGATAGGGTTTCAATGGGCCATTTTCCCTTGCGTTGCTTCCTCCCTCCCTGTCCTCTCAGCTGTAGCCCATTTCCAATCCAGCTGGGTGAAATGATGAGAAGTAATGCCTTGCACCCATCCAGAAACTGTCTGTTCTCCAGGGCTTTGTCCATTCAGTGTGATGTGGTGGCGCAGGAGACCATGTGTTGCTACCCAATTGCATGAGTTGCTGGAGCAGCTCTGGGGCTCTTGGGGATGCAACTCCTAAGAGCAGCATGAAGACTTTTGCCAAGGGCAAGTAGATGTGCCATAAGTGTGGCAGCATGGGTTCATGCTCATCCCTTCCTTTTGCTCAGTTTTTGTTGTTCAGTCATGCAATTGAGTCCAACTCTTCGCGACCCCATGGACCAGATCATGCCAGGCCCTCCTGTCTTCCGTCGTCCTCCAGAGTTTGCTTAATTTCATGTTTGTTGCATTGATAACGCTGTCTAACCATCTCATCCTTTGCCGTCCCCTTCTTCTTTGACCTTCAATCTTTCCCAGCATCAGGGTCTTCTCCAGTGAATGCTCCCTTCTTATTTGGTGGCCAAAGTATTTGAGCTTCAGCTTCAGTATCTGGCCTTCCAGGGAACAGTCAGGGTTGATTTCCTTTAGGATTGACTGATTTGATCTCCTTGCAGTCCAAGGGACTCTCAAGCGTCTTCTCCAACTCAGTTAGCAGCACTTATATCAGTATGGGCCACCTGGGCATGTGTGACTTCTGTCTACTTGTATTTTTTAGAGATATGCCTATCCAATAACTTGCTCTTGTAAACAGCAAGGTGGACATCTGAGCTTAACCAACTTCTTTTTCTTAGCCAGTGGCATGATAGTTGTAGAGCTGAGCTTAATTGTGTTGGATTCTCTGGACTTGGTATTGCCAGGGAACCACAGAGAGTAGCAGCAGAGTGCTCAAAAGTTTTAATGCAGCAGAACTTGGGGCTAGGTGTGGCAACAGACTTACATAGTTAGTCAGCAGTCCTAAAACTAATAAGCAACTTTTATTACATACATGCTTGAGAGTGCAGGTAAGAGATAGCTAAAGATTACCTACTCTAACTAGATGTTGTTGGAAGCTGGGCACATATCCAGCCTCCATGGTGCAAGATGGAGATCATGCACCTTCTTTGTGTGTGTGCAAGAGAGAAGAGAGTGAGAGAACGGAAGCTGAGGAAAATGCCCCTAAGAATAGCATTCTACTTGAAAGGAAAGGATCAGATAGCAGGAAGGAAAGGATGCTCTATGTGTCCTGACCTCTCTCTGTCTAAACTCTTTGGTGCAATCTTCTCAAGTTTGGGACAGGAGATAGCGCAAAGTCCTCCACTTCTAACACACTGGCGGTAGGTAGGTCTCCTACAAATCCAGATAGCTATGGTTGTTCTTCACCATTGGTGGAAGCTGGCTGTCTTCTGCAGTGCTATCATGCTCAGATTTTATTTTTAGAAATGGTGACTTCTTGCTTTTGTGCTTGTAAAGTAGAAAAATATCTATACTGATATCTGCTAAAGAGGAACCTAAAGGGGGTCTGAGATGGGTTTTTAGTGATCAGAATACTACAAGAGTATTTCTTCTGCTTCTGCTTTAGTTCTCTGCTAAATACCCAGATGGGACTAATTATGGAAACAAAATCAATTTGTGTACATTTATTTCATTTGTCAAATTCAGCCTGATTACAGTAGGGAGGGTTATTGAAATATTTATACTCTCCCTTATGCAAGATTCAAGGCTGCTTGCAAACAAATCATCATAGCAGGGTTTAGCAGAGTTATGCCCTTCTAAATCGATTGGGCTTAGAAGGGAGTAGTGCTTAGGACTGCACTGCCATAGCAGGAATCTATATGTTGTTGTTGTTGTTCTTGCATATCCATTTGCTTAGGAATATGAAGTGTGTCAGCAAAACTCTTCTCTGGAACCATGGGCCAAGAAGGTTGCTGCATGTTTAGGAGCAGCAGGGACCACTTGGCACTATCTGCAGGGAGCCACTAGCCCTATGAAAGGGCCAGCCTACAACAGGACCGGGAAAAATAAATTGGGAGTCTTTGCCAAAATTGTTTATTTCAAAGATCATCAGACAAACCGCTTATCATAGTGAGTATTTAGCTTGTTCAGTTTAGGACTACCACGAACAGTTAAGACCAAAAACATGGTAAGATTTAGACAGGCTTGGACAGTTTTATAGATGGCAGGATCAGAGCTGGAGCAGCTAATGCCAAGAAGAATATACATTCTCCTTTTATGGACTTCCAGACTTTGGATGTTTAAGACAGACCGTAATAGGGCAGATTATCAAACATCTGCCTAGCTGCAATGGGGAGGGGAGTTGGCACTTTTCCGAATCACCGTGGTCGGCAATGTGCTACTTCTGGGGGCTGTGAACACCAATGATCCAACTGGCAGTGCCACTCTTTATGTGACTTTTCTCATCCCATCTGACATGGATCATACCAGCTCCTAACAAGTCCTTAGAGGCTTTTTTTCTTGGATGCTGACAGCTCTTATTTTGCTTTTTCTGCCAAAACAATGTAACCTATTTGAAATGGAATTGACATAGCTTATAAAAAGCAAAATTCTTCTTTGCCCTAACTGGGAAAAGAGATATGTTAACCTAGCTGGAGAAGGAGAGTTGAGTATCCTGTCTGTGCCCAATGCCAGTTTTCTGACTGTGGAAACCACTATAAAGACTGGCAAGTTGTGGTTGGTTATCAGACCTCCTAGCAAGCAGTGGATGTTTGACATAACTTGGGACAGAGTGAATAGGGTTTTTCTTCAGTGATCACCCTAATGAAAAGCTTGGGAAAGCACTGGTACTGGAAATTGTGACTTGAAAAGATGGAACATGGAGCAGAATGGCAAACCTATCAAAAGCTCAGAGCAGAAAAAAAGTGATTTATACAACCTGCGTCTCTTTTATGCCTTTTACCAAAAACTCTCAAGTTGTGTGTGTGTGGTATTCTAGACTGGGCATTTACTAGCAGGTTTCATCTTTCCTAAAGACTTGCCACAAGATGTGGTATTAAGTATTTGCACCATGTGGTCAGCCACTGCAGTCACATGGTACTTCCTTTCTGACAGGATACTTCTCACTGTAGTTCCAGGCATGGGCCCCTGAACAAATATTGCATTTGAATATTTTTGCAACTAGTCCCAAAGTCTTAAGTCCTGAAGCAAGGGGGATGCCTACCTAAAACAGACTTCCTTCATCTGAATATACCCGCTGAGTGAAAGAGGCCATGCAGTATAGCTCTACCCTTTGTCATATTTTTTATTTATATTTTTATACCACATGCTGGTATCTTCTGGCAGAACTGGCGTGACACAATTAGTGATTATTTGGCTGGGATCCAATGAACCCCATTTTTAAAATCCAAATGTCTTCTGTGTTTTCCTACCCATTCTGGAATCCATTTCATATTCCAAAAGCTTCAGGCAGATTCCATTCATTGTACAACATATCTTTGACTGCGTGGTAAGGGTCCATGCACCATCTCTACAGCTCTGGGAGCTTATGATGGAAACCACTGGATTCCTCTAAGTGCCTGGTTCATGGAACGGTTTCACATTCTGAATTTTCTTGAATTTGAAAGAGGATGTTTGATGATGATCAGTCACTGTGGTGGAATAATAATATATTTGTCATTTATATTGTATTTTTAAATGTTCAGAATAGAATACTGTACTTTCCCCTTCAATGGTATGAATCCAATGAGCTAAGCTAGCAGTCACTAGAAGAGGCATGGATGATACAGCTGAACTCATTTAAGACTAGACATTGTGGTTACACAAAGCATTTGGCACCTGCGGGTCATTTTCAGACCTGGGAGTGGCCCCACTGCATGGATCCTTGAGACCTGGAAACAGCCTTCCTTGCACCCCCATGGTCCCTTTCCCCCCACTGTCCCTGGTAAAGCAGACAGACCACCAGCAGGTGTGAATCCTACCAGCCTTAGTGGCCCAGTGAAAAAGCCCAGCTGCCTGCTAATGTGCCAGAACCAATGCATTCATCACAGCCAGTGAATGAGTCCATTGAGCAGAGCTGAAGAAATTGCTGCCAGTCGGGGCTTGCTAGTCCCACCCTGAACAGCTTGCTCCAACCTCAGGCACTCTGGGGCTAGGGGCTTGGGGGTGTTTGCACAAAGTTTTCTGTGCCATTTTGTACAAATAAACGGAACCATGAAGGGGAGGGGGGGAAGCGAGAGCAGTGCTAGGCAAGGAGTAAGCTTGGTAATGCTTCCCATTTAGTGCCTTCTCTTTGCAAAGCCCCACTCTTGTCCTGGCTCACGTCACCACCACACCTTTTCTCCTTCGCCAGCACCTCAGCTCATCGGCTCCCCTTTAGCCCCCGCTGTAGCTCCCTCTCAACAATGGTGTCTTGTCCAGCTTTGCGTGGGCCCAGGTGGATAAATGATCTCTATTTCAGGGGAAGGATGTGGTTTCAGAAGCTCTGCTGCACTCGCCCTGTTGGTTTGTGTTATTGCTTTCTTTCCCCTCATTTTACATTTTTTTAAAACTCCCTTTTTCTCGGCCTTGCCAAAACCCCTGGAAAACAGCGCCATGGTCAATTACAGAGGGAAGGAGGAGAGTTCATTAATATTGAACACAAGCTCTGAGCCAGGTGGAGAGAGACAAGGAGGAGATTGTATGTGAGAAGCTTGTAGGCCACCAAAGAGAGCATGGGGCTTGTGTTTACACTCTTCCCTTCAGGCCTATCCCCACCATTTGAAGCACACACAGACCACTTCTTTCAGGAGCTAGGCAGGGGTAAAGAGCTTCACAGATTGTGCAGCAGTTCAGCATCCTCTGCCCACCCAGGCCAAAGGCAGCCAGGACTGAAATGGAACCTGTGTGCCTGCGTGACTCAGAATAGAAGGCATCTTGCCACCAGCCCAGGAATAGAAATGCTATCGAAGCCCCCGCCGGCGCCATGAAACTTGCCCCATGTACACAGATGTGGAGTATTGACTTTGGCAGCAGGGACCCTGCGCCTTGTCCCGCTTGTAAAGAGGGGAATGGAACAGAAGGATCAGTATATACCTCACCAAATGACAAAGCCGCTTGTAACACCCACATGTTGACGCAGAAAAATGCATCACTTCAAATGTTAAGAGAACAAGGTGTTCGTAAGAAGGAGAAAGTCAAATGCCAGTGCGATGGTGCTCCCTTTCAGAACTGTTTTGAAACATTAACTTCAGAATGTGTCTCCCTCTGGTTTATAAAGCATGTTTGGCTTTCAGCTTTGGAAACCAGCACATTTTTGATGCCCACAAATGTCTCAGCAGGAAATATAACAACCCTCCCCCTCAAAAAAACCCCATTTGAATTATAAGGGCCTTCGGGATATGGTAGCAATATGATCCAACCAGTGACCGTGTAAGGGCTATTGTGATTAATTCAAAATAATGGTGCCACGCAGCAGATAAACTCCAGTGTTAGGTACAAATTCCAGCACTGACCACTCTGTACTCTTGTGGAAAAAAACAATCGGAGAGGGCATGTTGTTATGGTTGGCAGGCACCGTTAAGAGATGAGATTCTCCTTGACTCGACAAGGCAGTTGTGGTACTCATAGCAAGCAGAGCAGATGTTCTTTGCCTGAAAACCTCTGACCCTGAGACACAGCTAGGGCAGGAGGGAGGGGAGTCCCAGCTGCTCCAGGCTGGACATCAAATTAGCCTTCTTGTTCAAAGTACTTTCCCCTTTGTTTCTGTTCATGTGACAGAGGCCCCAATTAGTTCTTTGTGGAGTATTAATGAGGTGTGAAGAGTAATGAGTGTAAATAAGAGCCCAGCTTGCATAGGGGACCATAAGACCAAAGATTCTATCTACAAAATTAAGAGGAGACATATTTTCTGCAGAATTTGATTAATGAGTTTATAAACACAGGGTACAAATTGTATGGAGAGACATGTACTTATCCTGTGTGCAAAAGAGACAACATGGAGGTCCGGAGCACCACTAGCTAGCATAATATCACTCCTCCCCTGCACACACAGATTTTAGTTATCTGCACTTTCTAGTGCAAAGTATTTAACACTGGATAGTGACCTGTGAGATAGCCCTGGCTTAAATGTAGCAAACAGTTAGTCTTTATCTGTTTCTGATGTGGACAGACTTTCTGCTGCGTGACTACCTATCTTCCAATTACCCAGCTGGCTGCCTTTTAGACCTGGTTCTCACATGTATGCACATTGGTTGGGTTTTTTTTTTCTACCCACGGGGACGGGGACTAGTGGCTGAATGTGTGAACTGACTCTATTGGGGGGGCATTTTGTCTGAGCAGCTTGATTTAAGTCCAGTAGCGGCTTAGAGCCCAATAAGAATTTTGGGATATAAGCTTTCAAGAGTCTCTGACAAAGGGAGCTTTGACTCTCAAACGATTATATCCCAAAATTCTTGTCAGTCTCTAATGTGCTACTGGACCCAGATCTAGCTGTTCTACTGCAGATCAACACAACTACCCTCTGAATACAAAAAGATATAAAAGTTCTGTCTCTCGTTTATTTTATCTATGATGACCCATTCATACACGCCAGTCATCACAAGATGCTGTCATCAAGTGCTGAATATACATATGAGAACCCATCCTTTCACTTGAGACCTCACAGCTAAGCCAGAATATCATTGACCCAGATTTTCATTAATAAATTCCTGCAGGGGCCCTCAAATACACTTTGGGATATTATCGGAGACTGTGATGCAGTTGGCTACAGAACAGAGTTAAAAGAATAGTAGTGTTAGGGCTTACACACAAGGATGGTCTTATCCAAATCTAGGTCTGGAAGGTGTTCAGAGTTCCAGAGGTCAGAGGCTTAAGACTGAAGTTCATCAAGCAATAGATCCTGGTCTGTTACTCAGGTACAAGCGGAAGTCAAATTTTATAATTTATATTCGCCAGTCTACAGATGTCACACTTCCTGATACTTACATTTGATCATTACATTGCCCTGTTCCCTTCTGCGCCTGATGAGCGGGCTAGAAGTCCTGAACCCAATAATTGTAGGGTGCTAGGCTGGGTCCCAGGCACCCTGTGGCACCCAAATGATCCAAAAAGCAGAATGATCACCAGTGTCTTCATATCTAGCTGTTGGGCATTTGAAGCAGCTATGCTGATTCTGTGTAAGACACAGAATGAAAGCTAGCTTCACTACCCCATACCTATGGCTGTCAGCAATACTCCTCATACGGACATACAGGGGTCTTTTCCTAGAAAAAGACCTGCAGGAGCTCATTAGAATAAGGTATGCTAATGAGCTACTAGGCTATTAGCATAATAGCTCATTAGCATATGCCACACCCCCTGACATCACCGGAAGTGATGTCATAAGGTGAAGCAAAGGGGGAAGGCATCTTCAAAAGCCTCCCTTTCCCAGTCAGCCTGGGGGGGGGGGTGTTGGGCCACAGGAGGAAAGAGGGAAGGAAAGAGAGAGAGAGAGTAGAGAGAAGGAAAGAAGAAAGGAAAGAGAAGGAAAGAGGGGATAAAAAGAGAGAAGGAAAGAGGGAAAGAAAGACAAGGAAAGAAGAAGGGAAAGGGGAAAAGGAGAGAATGAAAAGAGGGAAAGAGAAAAAGGAGAGAAGGAAAGAAGGGAAAGAAAGAGAGGAAGGAAAGAAGGAGGAAAAGGGAAAAAAAGAAAAGGAAAGGAAAGGAGAGAAGGAAGGCATGGACAGAAGGAGGGCAAAGAGATGGGGAGAGGGAGGAAGGCTCCCTCACCCACCCAAATCCCTCACTTACCTCCATCAACGCCTTCCCCTGGACTACAGTGCTTGATCGCGGGCCCTGGGAGGCCGGCCACAGGCCTCTTCGGGCCTCCCCGGGGCTGCAGTGCTTGATTGTGGGCCCCGGGAGGTTGGCCACAGCCCTCTTTGGGCCTCCCTGGGGCCACAGCGCCAGAGTGCGGGCCCCGGGAGGCCGGCCATGGGCCTCTTCAGGCCTCCCTGGGGCCACTGTGGCTTGATCGCGGGCCCTAGGAGGCCGGCCGCGGGCCTTGCCCAGGGGCCACAGCGCTAAAGCGCGGCCATGGGAAGCCGGCCACAGGCCTCTTCGGCAGCCCCAGGCCGCAGCTCTTCCGGACGGGGAGCTGGGGGCGGGGCTTGTCGCCACCACCATGTGTCCCAGCGCCTGGGCTGCTGGAGTGGCGCTCTGGCCTGCTCTGGCCCCAAAAGACCCCTGCAGACATAACTTTATGTACTCCCCCTCCCTTGCTGAATCTTCCTACTCTGGAGCTTTCAGACGCCCTGCCCTCATATGCTGCAGCCTTTGGGCTTACTAGATAGGGAGTCTGGTGGGGAAAGGAGGACTATATAAACATATCACTTGCAGGCAATGACCTTACCATAAAGGGGCCTGTGCCTGCCTCCTCAACACTTTTGCATGGCAACTCTGCTGCTGTCTACTTTATGCAGAGGTGAAAGGCTGCGAGCTCAGTTAATGGCATGCATTGGCAGCAAGTGGGTACCGGTAGGGCCAAGGCAGTGGCCATGTCTGACAGGAATGAGGCTGAAACCCACAGCTGGCATTGGAGACTGCTGTCTTCCCTCAGCTGGCTATGACAGGGAAAGCCGAGGGCCCTCTTTGGTCGGGGAAAACTTACACTTGGGATGAATTAATGGCTGGTGGGGGTGGGGTGGCAGCAAAGACCACTACACAGACAGGCAAGGGGCTGGAGATTGCTCTCATGAGAATGCCTGTCATAAACTTGCCTTAAAAGGACAGGCACAGAGGGAAGCTCAAACTTGTAATTAGTCTCAGGACAGCTCCCCTCCTCAGGGCCTTCTCCCTTTTGAAGGGACAGAAGGTATGGGATTTCCACTTTCTCAACCCTAACCGTAACTGATATACCTTGAAAAATTTGGAACAGTATTTTGTAGTGATTAGAATGCTGGACTTTGAGAGGGGAAGCTCAGGTTCATATTCCTGCACAGCTATTGGGCTGACTGTCCAGTCTCCAAACTATTTTAATTAAAAAAAAATTGATCATATTCTCCCAAGAAGTAACACACCTGATTCTGTAATGTTTAGACAATTTCAGCATATATATTTTGCATCAGAAATGCTTTAGATCTGGATTTGGGCTGTGGCAGGAAACAATCAATAAACATTTGGCATCTTCCTTGGAGCAATGTGTGTTTTTAGATTTCTTTGGAGTCATAAATTCTGCTATAACCTTGAAGTGCAGGAAGGGAAGTTGTTGTTGTTTTTCCCCAACATGGGCTGGATTTCTAGTTGCTTCAGTTTAAGAAAAGATAAGCAAGGAAAGTCATTAATTTATAGTTCACCTGGGGCCCACTAGTACCTTACTATGGCCTTGCCCTCAGTCTATAGTGACTGTCCCCTTTTCACAAGCAGGGTGTCAGTAAACAACCAGGTCTGTAACAATACAGACTACCGTGAAAAGCAGAATATTTCACACCCTGCATAATATTTTAGGCACCAGAGATGTGGCAGGTGTTAGAGGTACGCTAGTTGGGTCAAAGCCCTGTATAAAAAAAGACCGGAGAGGGTTACCTACAGTAGCACCAAGCCAATCAGCCTCCAATGTTAGGCTCTCATTATCTGCCCCAGTATGTATCTATCAGTTCAGGATTCAGCTTTTCCAAAACTTCTCTGTCTGGTTATCTAGCAAGAAAATTTTCTTAGTGTAGGCAAACAAGCAAGCAGCTGTTTAAAAGTCTGACCTTTGATGTGACTGAATGCTACAAAAACTAATCTAGACCACCTATCCTATTTTGGCATCTGCATATTCCTTCTGGTGTCTTCTGCCAACATTTCTGTGACCTATTTTTGTTTGCTGAAAGTGACAGGTCTACAAATGTCTATGTAAATCTATGAGCACAGAGAAGTTTGCCAAGCTATTCTGCTATGGCTTCTGAGCCTTCCTTGAAATAGGCCTGACTGCCATTCTGCTTTTCTTAAACTCTTTATAAGCAAGGAGCAGAAATAATGCCACAGAACACCAGGCAGAATTTGCAGATAATTAATGTCTGATGTGAGTGACTCCCAGAGAACCTTAGCCTCAGCTGGAATTTATTCCCATGAAACTACTGAGCTATTCCAAACAGACCCGAGCAGCTCCAGTCTACAAATAATTTACTAGCGAGTGCATAACCTTCTTGGCAGCCCAAGGCATCTATTGTGTTTACCTGTGCTGCTCACAGCTGGAGAGGATTTTATCTTGTTTCTCTGTCACGGTGGTGAATAACATTAGTATTTTTTACAAGTTCTGGTATATGGGAACTTTATCCTTACTTGCCCTATACATCACTTGCCTTATGAGGAACCTATTAGTGTGAATAATCAACCAAATGGCACTTTCACATAAAGTAGCCCAGCTTTAATTGTTATATCCTTCCCAGTTTGAAGTCCTCATGCTGCTACTCTTTATATTATTAGCTTTGATACACACAGTACACATTTAACTATCAACAAGGGTGAAAGTAAGCCAGTACATGTTGGCATGGAGAGTACTGGTAAGAAAGTGGCCAGGGTGGTATCCCTCACTTTCACCTCCGAAACGAGAGAGAACCAATAAGAATTGTAAGCTGCTTTCTAGGGTTGCCAGCCTCCAGGTCAAGGCTGGCAGTTCCCTGCAATTACACTTTATCTTCAGGCTAGAGATAATTTCCCTTGAAGAAAATGGCTACTGTGGAGGGTGGATTCTATGCAATTATACCCCACTGTGGTCCCTGCCCTCCCCATACCCTGCTGTCCCTAGGCTCCACCCACAAATCCACGAGTCTTTTCCAATCTGGAGTTGGCAACCCTAAACACCCCTGCTTATTAAGGCCAAGATTCAGGAAGGAACTATCCATCTGTGCTGTCAACTAGAAATATCTTTATTGAGTTTATGAAGGTTGCCATTTTCTGGATGTGAGCTATGCCATCTTGCTTACATGCCCTATCTTTTGGGTTAATAGTCATAAATGTTTATAAAGACAGGTTATCTAAATCTGTTTACCATAGACCAGAGGTTCCCAATGTAGTGTCCGTGGGTGCCATCCAATGGTGCCTACTGACACCTCTCCTGGAGCCCACCAAGTGCTGTTAGAAAGCAGGCAGAGCTAGGTGTTTCTTTTTCCTAGAAGAACTTCTGATTGGCTGTGCAGATTAAAAGGCACCCCTGTTAAACAGAGCTTCTTCCTCAATTGTTGAAGATTTACTAGTAGAGTTGTATATAACCTTGTTCCCTGACATTTTGTGGTTGGCTCTGCCTCCTGCAGCAACCCACCACCCTATGACAATTCCAAAGATGTCTGCAGGCCCAGAAAAGTTGGGGACCCCTTCCACAGTTCCTCCAGGATGAATGTTACCTTGGTTCACAGTTCATGTAAAACTTTTCTAGTCCCAGAATGTTCAACTACTGCATTTGGAGATGGTGAATTGTTCTAGATCTGTGGGAAAGCCCCCCCGCCCCTGTAGGATAATTGCTGGGCGAGAGCTTCTCTAGTCTGCGTCGTTTTCTAGTTCTATAATTCTTGTCCTACTCCATTGCTTTTTGGAAATCTTCACAGTTTGATGGAACTGTTTCTTACATTTTGTAAACCAATTTATTTTGTTAATAGACTGAATCTGAAGAAGAAGAAGAAGAAGAAGAAGAGGAGGAGGAGGAGGAGGAGGAGGAGATTGGATTTATACTCCATCCTTCACTCAGAGTCTCAGAACGGCTTGCAATCTCCTTTCCCTTCCCCTCCCCACAGCAGACACCTTGTAAGGTAGGTGGGGCTGAGAGAGCTCTGACAGAAACTGCTTTTTTCAAGAACATCTCTAACAGAACTCTGGCTTGCCCAAGTCATCCAGCGGCTGCGAGTGGAGGAGTGGGGAATCAAACTCGGTTCTGCCAGATTAGAATCCACGCACTTAACCAATATAACTGAAGTAAATAAAAATGACAGATTTTTCAGGCCCAGTCTCTTCTGATGGTGTCAGAACCAGTTTGCTGATTTGTTCCCTTCATAATGAGTCCGCATGGGTTGGTCTGTGGCTAACCTTAGATTTTTTCAGTTGCCGTTCACATTCCATACTGGATCTGAGAGGCAGTTCATGATTTTAAAGGAAGAAAGTTTCTGCCACTAACTGCCCCAAGACCAGAATGGAGACTTGTCTATGCCAATATGAGCAAAAAGTATTGCCATGATTCAAGTTCAAATAATTTCCACACTCTTCAGCTTTGTCATGTGTACTAAATATTGACTATAGTACTGATTTTGTGTACTAAATAATGGATATAGTACTGATGGGATGCTAGAATATATTGAAGTGGTAATGAATTCCAGCACTCACCTACCAATTGTACCTATGTCTATCTTAAATGGGAACTGCTTCTTGTGATCTTTAAAAAAGCATTTTAATACCATGCCCTAAGTTTATATAATTCTGAATATTTGAGCATTCTTGATAGTGAGAACAAAGGTGTGACACAATGTACACATTTACAACATCCAGATCTGAACATTTATTTTCTGGTGATAAAGTAGAAACTAAAATTTCAAAAATTATCTGGTGCTGTATGCCACGAGATCCATGCAAGTGGCTTTGTCATTTACCTTGATTATTGCCACATTATAGTCCCTTTATTTACCCAATAGAAAACAAATGGATCTATATTATTTGCAGATATTGGAGGAAATTCTCCCACTAGTTTTAGGGAGGTTCACTAGGACTAAACCCAGCCATGGGGGGGTGGATTTTTTCTGCAGAAACTTTTCCAAATGGGGGGGGAATCAGTTTCTAAGGATTATTTTGTAAAATTAACAACAATAACTGGATGCCATTGTCAATGCAATATTAGACACACCTGGCAATTTTAAGATTGTATTAGTATTTTCCATGTGATGACCCTATAATTCTTGAGAGAATACATGTACATTTCCTTGATTTATAAGCTTGAGGAGGGGGAATAAAACTATAAATACATAAAATAATCCAAATAAAAAAATCAAGTTACGAATTCACCGGATTGGCATACAGGTCACAATGGAAACCAGAGCTAAAATTATTATTTATGTCTTCTCTCATACATTGGAAGGGATACTGTATGGAGCTAACTAGTAATGCAAGTGATGATTCACCCCACTGATCTCTGAGAATGAGTTACATTTGGTTGAAATAGAAGAGTAGACAACCACATCGTGACACATTTTGCACAGTTCTCTGGATGTCTTTTTCTTAAATAATGATGGGAAGTACCCACTATATTGCCTAGCATTATTCCAATAAAAATAATTTCCAAATAAAACTTTGGCTTTATTTTAATATGACATTTGAATCATGCTTGACTTAAAAAGCAAACTTCAGTTTATATTGTTGTTGTTGTTGTTCAGTCGCACAGTCGAGTCCGACTCTTCGCGACCCCATGGACCAGATTACGCCAGGCCCCCCTGTCTTCCGCTGTCCGCTGACAGTTTATATATTTGTTACTATTACAACATAAAATTAAAATGGGGAACTTCTAAAATTTGTTTTCTAAATATAAGCCAAAATAAACATGCTAAATCAAATCAGAGCATTGGATAATTTGCTAATTCCCCTGGAAAGCCACCATCACTGTGCATCCTGGCTTTTAGATGCCAAACAGACAGTACTTATATTCATGCTCTGGAGTTGGTGGAATCTTTCCTCTTTCTCCCAGTACAATATACTGTTTACATAGGTCTCACTTAACACAGCCAAGTTGCTGATGTCTTCCTGCACTCACCCTCCCAAGCAATACCTCTCCTCACCCTCCAAGCCCTTCAACAAGGAGCTACACATATTAGCTGGAAGCTGATAACAATAGTGTCGCCATGGTAGCCCTTACTGCTACTCAGCAAAATAATCATTAAACCAAAGAGACCTAAGGCAGCTATCCTCTTCTAGTATAAGGGCCACAGGCTAACCAGAAGCAAAGAGGCACATGTGGGGCCTGTCTGGGCTAGAGGAGGGGAGGGCCACTTCAAGCCCACAACAACTGGAGGCCGTTTTATTGTTTAACATTCCTGATATTTTCTGTCAGGGCTGAACCAATTGTCCCTAATCCACTAGGCTCTACTGGCCAAACAAATGCAGCTGAATCCTCGGCATCCTGTTCCCACTGAACAGGCATCTTTTGTGAGGGGGGATTTAGAGCGTAGCCCAGTAAATCCAGCTAGTTTCCTGAGTTGGGGTTCCCACACACACTCTCCCAGCTGCCAGGTCCTGCCCACTATTCAGGGTATGGGGATGCCCTCTTCTGCCCCTGCTGAGCAATGGCCACAGAGGCTCTTTGGGAGGGGTCAAACCCTCTTTAGAAGGGGGCACTTTGAGAGCTTTTTGTCACACTGCAAGCCCCCTTTGTATTCTGTGCAGTGCTTTGTTATGAATGCTAACGCTTCTCTCCCTCTGCTTCACTGTCATCTGCCAATATGTCAGTTGACTCCACATCTGTTCTTCATAGAAGCAACTGCTAACCCTTTCATACTGTCCCTCTTATGCTGTCCTGCAGAACGACTGCCAGTGGGCACAGCAGCCATTTTAGATCCATATAGTCCAGGGCTCTGGCTTACAGCAGAAGCATGTGTTCAAAGTTTGCATTAAAAGTTTGTGTAGCAGGGCAGAGAGGAAGAAACTTTGCTTACTGTACAAACCATTGTAAATTAGAATCATGATAAATCAGTAATAATGCCTCTAGCAAAGATGGATGGAAGCAGTTTCAGAAATATTTCTTACTTCTAAGCATTTCACTTGGGTGAGAGTGACAGACACTGCCCTTTTGGCCAGATTTAAATTTTCCTGTCCAGGATTTTTATCCACTGGAACAAAACTACTCAGGGGAAAGTTTCAAATGTACAGCTTCTTTGAGCCAAGAAGAAAGGCATGGTATAAATATTTTAATAAATAATAAAATCTATACTTACAGAGAAAGGTGGACTATAAATAATGTAAATATACAAATAGATATGCAAATAAATGAGTTTACCAACAGAGACGGACCTAAGCTGCCCTGGTAAACTGTGCTTATGACAAAGGGTCAAACTATACACACGGAGGATTTTATATGGATAGGAGCCTCTGAGCTGAGGAAGGGCTTTCTTCCACACCCAGCCATGTGCTATTTTTCTAATTCAAAATGCCTTTCTCCCAGGCTGTTTGATAGGGGGTGGGGGGAGCGCAATATGGATACATGTCTTTTTCTTTACTGGTACTTAAAGCAATATGTTTGGGGAGGAAGGCACAAATAATTTCCATTGGGGAAACTGTAAGGGAAGAGAGAAGAGTTAATCTCCTCCCACTCCAACAGCTAATTTTTACAACAAAATTACAGGCCCTGAAGAAAGGGAGCCATAGTACATTTCAGCCTTCCCAAACTGAAGACCCGCGTTTAACCAACCTTGTAACATGGGGATATTATTCCCCCCCAACTATTTATATCTATATCCGTTTCGGTCTCTTTCTGTTAGTTCCTTCTTTCTTTTGCCCACTTTCTCCTCCCACCATCTTTTCCCTTCCTATAAAAACATCTACATTAAAAAGAAACCGCAATCACAATGGCATATAGCTGGATCAGAGCTGTTCTGTCTTCCCACATTTTTCAGCAGTGTGCTTTACGGCAGAATGCTTAATGTTAGTACTACTGACTTCAGGCAGCCGCTTTACAGCAGTTTTGCTGCTCTATGATTGAGCAACGTGCGCACATCTTGGCTGTTTCTGTTTTCCTCTCAAGGACTCCGGAGACTCTAGGCCCAAAGACAAGTGGAAATGAGGTAAGTGTTCCTTAATTTGAATGCCTTCATTTAAGTGTTCCTTAATTTGAATGCCCTAGATCTTTCAGATATTGCTGCCTCAGAATCACTTTTTGTTATGGATACCAGCCTCCAGGTTGAGCCTGGAGATCTCCTGGTATTATAGCTGATCTTAAGGTGACAGAGATCATTTCCCCTGGAGAAAATGGCTGCTTTGAACAGTGGAGTCTATGGCATCATACCCAACTGAGGTCCCTCCCCAGGCTCCACCCCAGAAGTCTCCAGGCATTTCCCAACCTAGAGCTGGCAAACTTACATTGGGTTCCTCTGAGATGAAGATATTCAGGCTAAACTAGAGTGTGGCTGAAGGCCCCATTCTGAACCAAATAGGACTGCAGTCACCAGAGATCTCCATGACTTCCAGGTGCACACATATTCACCTGACCACACATGCACATATAAAAAAATTACAAAAAAAGAGAATAAAATAAGTAACATTTTCTCCAAGGCCAGGTTACTTAAATTCTGTGTCAAGAAAAGGTGGATTCTGCAATTTGTATAGATCATGCAAACAAGGCAGGTTTGCATATATTGGCTTATTCTGCATAGTTCTGCTTCAGCTTGTCATAGGGAGAAACTGTTCAGGGTATTGAAATCTTGCAGTCTGTTTACTAAACATTTTACTCAACTACACTCTGGTTTCTGAGATTTTACCGGGCATTCAGGGGAGGGGCTGTGTCTTAGTGGCAGAGCAAAAGGGTCCTAGGTTCAGCCCCCAGCATCTCCAGTTAAAAGGATCAGGTAGCAGGTGATGCGAAAGACTTCTGCTTAAGACCAAGGAGAGCCGCTGGCAGTTTGAGTAGACAATACTGACCTTGATGGACCAAGGGTCTAATTCAGTATAAAGCAGCCCCATGTGTGTGTGTATTGTTCACACACTCTTAAGCCTAGCATCACGCCCTTCAGAGCCAGAAACTTGTATTTTGGAAAACAAAAGAAAGTGCTTGCAAATTCTGTGCTTGTACAGTATAATTATGAAAGCAAAGAATGCACTTATTCCTTGTCATAGCTAGAAGCTCACCTCCTTCTGGCAATGCTATAAAAAATTAAGAACTGTCCTGGGCGAAACAGGTGTAGGCTTCATGAGATTAAATATAAATATGAATATGTGAGATTTCCAGTGAATGAGACCCAGGGCACCTGCTCTATACATATATCAGACTATGAAAGGGCCATCTTAGGCACTGATGCTTGGAATTGGGATGGGGCAGAGGTTGGGGCAAAGGTGTCCTTATCAGTGGAGAACTGTTTGCAGTTTCCTAGCTGTACAAACACAACCCTGCAGCCCCTCCTAGCCTCTGAATGAGTCCATTGTCCCAACTACTTGCCAGGGTACATACACGTCACAAGTACAGAGTCACTGAGAACCTTTCAAGATTAACTCTTTATGGCCTGAGCTCTTTCTGCTTTAATCTAAAACTCTGTTTTCTCTTTCCATATTTCATTGTCACTATCTACTCACCAGTCCAGCACTCTCAACTTCCTTTTTATTCACTGCCAACCTCTTTTGAGTAGAGGATTCAGTTAGTGTTGTGTAGAGAGCCAGTGTAGTATAAAGGTCAGGATATTGGAAGACTTGGGTTCACACCCTGCTCAGCCATGAAGCTTAGCTAGTCACTTTCTCACACGCTAATCTGCCTCACAGAACTGTGTAAGGAGGGGGGGGGCACATATGTTGACCTGAGTTCTTTGCAAGAAGGTGAGATTTTTAAAAAAATGAATAATGGATTCTGACACCATGTCATGTGGATGAGAGGAAGACTATCACCCTTCTCAGAGTAATCTGTCGTTATTCTAGAACATTTAGAGAAAAACACTGCTTATGATGTAAGTTTCTTTTGTAGGGCTCCCCTCCATCTTCTTCCAGAGTGCTGGAAAATGCAGAAAAATAAAAATATAGGAGGAGAGAATGTTTTAAATTGATGGCTGTTTTAAAATAATAAATGATCTAACTAAACAGGGTAACACAGAAATGGTCTGATTAAAATTTGCTTGAAACACAATTTGGCTGGCAATCTGTTTGTCATGCATTATATAGTTACAGATGTATAATATCATTTTTCTATGCATTTATAACACTTGTTATTGGTACACTGAATATTGTTTATAGTTGTATGCGTGTCACATTTTTTCATATTGTTGGATCAGTTGGTGTTTTCAGTTGGTAGTTTACAACACACCCCTATTTTTGGTATATGCTTTTGTACTTTGGCACTCTGTTTCTTGAGGGTGTTGCTTCTTGTTTTCGGTGACCTACAAAACATCATTTGCAGTGTTGAGTTCCCCTGAAGCTGTCTGTTTCTGTCCTGCCAGTGAGACTCCCTGATAGTTCTGTATTTCTTGTTGGGGAAGTGTTCATGACCCCTCAGATTCATGACCCCTCAGATTAGTTTATTTATTCAGCATATTTTTTGCCCACTTTTCTGCCCATTGGAGAACCAAAGTGCTTTACAAAAATACACTTTTAAACAAATTTATTATATAAAACAGAGAATGAAAGACAAGAGACAACAGGTAGTTAAGACATCTTGGGGTGGTGTCCCCATGTTAATCCATCTGGCCGAGGCCATGGGCTGTCAGCCACAGGCTAATAGCCAAGAGTCAAGAGCGCTTAGGTAATACAGGACATAGTACAGACAAATATGACCTTGGATGTCTGCTATCTGAAGCCAAGTTTGTTTGTATAACCCAGAGAAGCACATTCCCAAAAAAGTAGCTTGCTGAGAAGGAGTCTCATTGTCTAAAATGTGGCTAACTAAATGGCCTGACTTCAGCCACACGGCAGATAAGCACTCAACACAGATCTCTAGTAAGGATTAATTGTATGCCAGTCTAGTGGTTAAGATGCTGAACTGCAGACTGGAAGGTCAGTAGTTCAGCAGTTTGAGACCCGAGTGCTGCATGACAGAGTGAGCTCCTGTCTCTGGTCCCAGCTCCTTCCAGAGTTTGAAAGCAAGGAATTGCAAGTAGATAAATAGGTACCACTTTGGTGGGAAGGTAACAGCGTTCCGTGCACCTTAGTATTTAGTCATGCCAGCCACATGACCATGGAAACATCTTTGTAGAGCTCTGGCTCTTTGGCTTGGAAATGGAGATGAGCACCGCATCCCTAGAGTTGGATTCGACTGGCTTTCGAGCAAGGGAAACCTTTACCTTTACTAGTCTAGTTCAATACATCTATATACTAATAGCCAAGAGGCCCCCTCTGTGCAGATATCTAAATCTGCACTTGGGGGGCAAAGAGATTTTCCTGCACACTTGGGGCAGTCCCCAGGAGTGCAGAAAAATTGAAAAAGTTGAAAAAATATACGGGGGATACTTAAATCCCTCAAAAGTAAAAGAGTGTTCCTTGTGCATGCACAGAGAACGCTCTGGCCATTAAGGGGGAAGCTCAGTGGGCCTGATGGCTGGGAGCCACTCAGGCCTTTCTGCTGGTGCCCAGGGGGGGAGTGGGAGAAGGCCCAGTGGCTGAGAGCCGCTCAGGCCTCGCTGCTGGTGCCCGTGGGAGGGGAGTGGGAGAGGGCTTGGCGGGCCTGGCGGCTAGGAGCTGCTTGGGCCTCACTGCCGGTGTGGGGGGGTTGGGGAAGAAATGGCAGGCCTCGGCCTCGCCGTTGGTGTGGGGTGGAGGCTCACCTGCGGTAGCTTCCTCCTCCTCCTCCACAAGGAGCTCCTTCTCTCCCCACCCCCGCGAGTATCGTGGCTCCCCACTTCTTGTTTGTTGTATAATAAAGGACTGAAATTGAACTCAAAGTACAGTTGACTTTTGCAATCCTCAGAGCAGATCACAGATGTGGCTGTGTCTCCCCCCCCCCCGCCCCATCACTTGCACTTAAAATGTTTAGTCCTATTGTGATGGAAAGTCTATGAAGGGCAGCTTCAGCTCTGATTGAATCCGGGGCTATCTTTGCCCTCTTCTAAATCTATAGCATCTCATTCATCACTGTTCTCTTTCCCTGCAGTGCAATTGACAGACGTTGCCAGCTGCTGGCCAGTTCTCTGGCCCCTCCCTTAGCCCTAGTAGTGTTTTACCTCTTTGGCTGAAATTTTGCATCCAAGAGTCTTGAGATGTTGGGGGAAGGGGCCTGTATCCCTGGACCCAATTCTATAGCTTTTGTGTTTCATTAGCCCATTTGTAGATAATTTTGATGCATCCCATCTCACAACTTGATTCCTTCTTTGAAATCATGCCAGCGCTGCCTTAGGCACAGGCACAGCTGTGTGGCCCTGAAAAGAGCACCACTCTCAAACAGATGGAGTCGAGAGATGCCGGGGTCTCTGGGAATTGCAATAGTGGCGTGGGTGACAAGCAGCAAAACAAGGCCGTGAACTCTACTGCTTTGTGCTCCTTGCCTCTAATCCTTCCCAACATCTCATGCCGTCGCCCTGTGCCTGTATACCCAAAGCAGCCTTCCCTCCATGCCTATGCCCTTTGCATTGGCACAGCTTGAAGAGGTGACTTGTAGTGGGCAGTTAAACCTGAAAAGAATGCCTCCATCTGCCAGAGGGGAGTTAAGCCGAATCCCCAGGAATCTGTGTTGAGAGGGAGGAGAACAGCACTTGTGTTACTCTCTTTAGGAATGACATGAGGGGTGGGCGGGCCATTAATCTGAGGAAATATTTCTTTTTTTTTCCCAGTGCAGAAATTTGAACTCATACAGCACCTGGGACAACAGGCTGTTGATTGCTTCAGCTAGGCATCCAACACCCTTCCCTTCCACTGCAAAAGAGCCGTTAGTTAAACCTGCTCCAGTGCCCAACAGGGAGGAGGGAGAGTGGCTATTAAATAATTAAATCCTGAAACCCGAGTGAGGGTTTGCTGACCTCTCATGGGCAGGTAACCCCAGCCCAATTCCCAGGACTCACCCCACAGTCAAAACATTGCAGCTTGAGCATTTTTTGTTTTCATAGCTGACGGGGCTGGAGCTCGGCCCACTCCAAGCAGAAGGACCCTGTCTCTCTTTCTCTCTTGCCTTGTCTCAGTCACTGTTTGCCTGCCTTTCTATGGCCCATGGCTACAGTGACCTGCAGAAGATGAGCATCAGGGAACACCAAGTCCACTAGAGGAAGATCACCTAGATTGCCATGACATTTATATCTTACTTGTCATCCTATTCCAGGTGACTGTGATCTACCCTGATTAGAAAGTACTTCAGCTTGTGAGATTGCCCAATGTTAATGTCGTTTTTTCACAACATGTCACCTCCTGTTAGCCAGATATTGAAGTGAATAGAGTGAAAGTGCATTCTGCTACATATCCGGCATAGTACAAACATATGAGCTGATCACTGGAGTTCTTTAGTATCTGTTCTTAAATCCTCTTTTTTCTCACCTCTCATATAAACATGAAGCTGCCTTGTCCTAAGCTAGGCCTTTGGTACATCTTGTCAACTTTGACACTGCTGTTATTTGCAGGGCCTCAGGCAGAGAGGAATCTTTCCCAACATCTGCTGCATCTGAGGAACTTTAACTGGAGAAGCCAGGAACTGAACCTGGGACCTTCTGCATACAGAGTGTGCGCTCTACTATGGAGTCATGGCTCCTTCCTTTCCCCTACAGGTCACAGTTATACCTGTATTGTGCCTGAAGCCTGGAAGGATGACTCAAGAAGACTAATAGCTGTCAATTTCTATTTCCTTGCCCTCCTTGCATAGTATCGCTTACCTCCCTATTTTATCTTTCTCCCAAATTCCAAACTAAATCCCCCTATTTATAAAAGAATTGTGTTGGAGTAAAGGATGCAGCCTCAGTTAATGATTCCTATTTGCTCACATTGCATAATTTATTTGGGTTGCAGAATTTGGAGGCATTAGCATAGAATTCTAGGCACCTGAAAAAAATACTCTGCTTATTAGAAAGGGGCAAACTGAGGGAGCTTATGATGTTTTTTCTGGATTCTGTCCAGTGGTGGAATAAGCCTGATGGATCATGGCAACAAGGTGAACAGTGTGTCCCTTTTATAACAATACAAGGTGAGGGTGAGGCCTTTTTTAAATTTGGGCCTCTGCATCTGGAAATGCCTTTTAGGGAAGCTAGCTAGGTGTTTTCTGTGGTCCAACATGCCCAGCTTTCTGCTCCCTTGCACAGCAAGTTGCCAAGCCCCACGGTTATTATTTTCTTTAAAGTGCCAGCTGCTGTAGTAGAAGGATTTCAGGAGCAATTCCTTTATATGACAAAATATGCTTCAAAAAGGACACTTCTAGCCTATTTAGTTATTTCATTTATTTAAAACAGTTTAAACCACCTCTTGGTCCAACTTAGGGTTCCCAAGGTGGCAAACAATAACAACACTATAATACAAGATTAAAACTTCTGCCCTGGCTGTGGGACAGAGATGGCTCTAGTCGCCCTTACAGATGATCTCTGTAGGCAGCTGGATCGGGGCAGGTCAGCACTGCTGTTGCTATTAGATCTAATGGCAGCGTTCGACATAGTCAACTATTGCCGACGTGGAGTTTGGGGGACTGCCTTGTAATGATTCTCCTCCTTTCTCCATGGTCAGAAACAGAGGGTGGCACTTGGTGAGAGGGTCTCCTTGCGATACCCACTTGAATGCGGAGTGCCGCAGGGGGTGATCCTCTTGCCAGTGTTGTTTAACATCTACATGCACCCTCACATCCAGTTAGCCAGGAGTTATGGGCTGGGTTGCCATCAATTCACAGATGACACCCAGCCCTGTCTGTTAATGAATGGCCATCCATCCCTGACACCTTGGCTGAGGCTTTGACAGCTGTGGCTGGATGGTTGCGGCAGAGCTGGTTGAAGCTTAATCCATCAAGGACGGAGGTCCTGTACATGGGCCGAGGCTGTGCAGATGTGGATATCAGAGTCCCCACATTGGAAGGGGTGCCTTTGGTGCCAACTCAGAAAGTGAGGAGCCTGGGAGTAACGCTGGATGCCTCTCTTTCTATGGAGGCCCAGGTTACAGCAGTTGCCAGATCTGCATTTTTCCATATCAGGGAGATAAGGCTACTGAGACCATGTCTCTCCCCCCAGGGCTTGGCTACAGTGATCCATGCAATGGTCACTTCCAGGCTTGATTACTGTAACTCGCTCTATGTAGGCTTACCCTTGAGGCTGACCCAGAAACTACAGCTGGTGCAAAATGTGGCGGCGCGCCTGCTGACATCGATGCCTATGCGAGCTCACATCTGGCAGATGCTCTGCCAACTGCATTGGTTGCCAGTTGACTTCTAGATTTGCTTCAAGGTGCTGGTAATCACCTTTAAAGCAGCCTTATACGGCCTGGGACCCACATATCTGAGGGACCGCCTCTTCCCATATACGCCCCAGAGCACTATGCTCTATGGATCAACATCTCCTGGTTGTCCCCAGCCCAAAGGATGTCCGTCTTGCCTCGACCAGGGCCAAGGCCTTTTCTGCCCTGGCCCCTGTCTGGTGGAACATGCTCCAGGTCGAGATTAGGGCCCTGTGGGATCTTCTTCAATTCCGCGGGGCCTGTAAGACGGAGCTGTTCCACCAGGCCTTTGGCTGAGGCAGCAGACATCTCTATATGGCCTCCTTGAGGTGGTTGTCACCCATCCATCATCCATCTGTCAACCCAAAAAATACGCCAGGGAACCCACAGCCAGCTGATTTGTTAGAATTATGACTATGTTTTAATGCTTATTATTTTAATTGTTTAATTTTAATTGTATTTATTGTATGTTTTTATGATATTACCCGCCCTGAGCCCACTTGCGGGATGGGTGGGCTATAAATACAAATAATAATAAAACATAAATAAATAAATATAAAACAAAACACATAAACAAAGCCTGTTGGTGACAAAGAAAACAAATAGAATGGCATTAAAAGTCATGAGTAACTGGACTCAGATGCTGTTGTCCCAAGAGTCAATGAGCAAGGATGGGAATCACAGGGGGAAGCAGCAGCCTGGTCACGGAAGAGGTGGCCAGAGAGTATTTCTCCCTCATCAGCCAGTGCAGGAGAGGAGGAATGAGGCATATGTGCCAGGCAGGCACCCAAAGAGTTCTCTTCCCATGGTGCAAAGCTCCCCTCATAGGCAACACGGCCTGATTACAAGTACAAACCTGCTCAAAAGTAAGGGCCTATTCACAAGCGAGGCAAGGGAACCAAGAACTGGACTTGGCCAGAGAGCCACATAGCAAAGAGGGAGGAAGGGAAAGGATACTTGGTAAGGAAGAATCAGAATACCTTCGGGAATAAAAAATGTGCCTCCTCATTCTGAAAGTGCTGTCAAACATGTACATTGGGGGATTCTTATAAGTATTGTATACTTTGCTTTTTAAAAAAGCATTTGATAAGGTCCCTTAGAAAAGGCTCTGCAGGAAACTTAGTCATATGATAAGAAAACAGTTCTTCTTTTTGGACTGGTAAAAAAGAGTTGGAATATTTTGCCTAGGTCCAGCCAGAGGCATGAACTGAAGGGCAGGAACCAAAGGGGTCTTGATAGGGCCCTTTCTTCTTAGCTCATGGCTCACAGTCTGTGGCCCTAAATACCCTGGGCCAGTAGAACTTGGAAGTCAGAGTTGTATTATTTTTTTCTTGTTTGATTGCCTAAATTATACTTTTGTATTTCTTTGTAAGCTGCTCTGTGTCCCTCGTGGGGGAGAAGAACTGGATAGAAATACTTGAAACCTAAATAAAAGAATAGCATTTCGTTACAGCTGTAATTTAAATGAACAATTGCCATAATTGAGGAAAGTATGAAGCCCCATCCTAGCATGCTTGCTCAGAAGTAAGCCCCACTGAGGCTTACACCCAGGTAGGGTATACATAGGACTGCAGACCTAACTTGCTTATAATCTAGAGTCCTGTATGAAGAGTGAGGTAACCCAAGTTTGCAGATGATAATAAATGGCTGGGATTTTACTATCCTGAATCTGATACTAAGGAACTCAGAAAGAATCCCTTCCTGGTGGTGGCGTATAACATTCCATATAAGTGCAATGTGAAGCATGCTGGATGGGAAGAGTCACCTAACATTGCACTTAGTTAATGTGTTATTACTTTTCTGTTGGTTTTTCTAGCTGCTGTTCTCTTCTATTCCTTCTCCCATCTGTCTTCAGTTGATTACTGGATGTTTTTGATAATCACTATGTGTATTAGATGTAAAACTGGCTTTTGGTCATTATTGTAAGCTGCCTTAAGTAGTCTACAGGCCAGAAAGGCTGAATAAAAATAGTTTATAGGGTTGCCAACTCTGGGCTGAGAAATTCCTGGAGAGCTGGGGGTAGGGCCTGGGTAGGGCAGGATATGTGGGGGGGGGGACACCTCAGTGGGATATAATTCCATGCAGTCCACCCTCCAAGGCAGTCGTTTTCTCCAGGGGAACTGATCACCTGTATGTCTGGCAATCAGCTATAATTCTAGGAGATCTCCAGGCTAGAGATGTGAAGGCCTGGGGAAAAAAATGGAAAAATTCTGGAAAAAATGTTTTTTTTCCATTTTTCCCTTGAAGACTTTGTTTCTTTCCGAAATTAAAAAAAGAAAAGAAAAGAAATTGATTAAGGAACATGATAATGACAGACACAACAGAGTAGCTGCAGAAGCACAGACTGAAATTGATACTGATAATTACAGCTCAGAAAATGATTCTAATTAAATTTCACGCCTGTCCATTGAAACTTAGTCCCACACTCCCTTCTATACACTTCCCCCTCTTCAATTGTTTTTATGAGAATGTTTTTTTTATTTTTATTTAATACTGTGGAGAGGAAATTTGAATAATTGTTACTTCTGGATTTTTAAAAATTGTTTTGTGGAGGGTTTTTTGTCTGTTCCACATAAACTAGTAACAGTTCAGAAGAAGAAGAAGACAAGAGTTTGAATTTATACCCCGCCCTTCACTACCTGAAGGCGTCTGAGAGCAGCTTACAATCTTCTTTCCCTTCCCTTCCCCACAACAGACACCCTATGAGGTAGGTGGGGCTGAGAGAGCTCTTTCCAGAACTGCCCTTGAGAGAACAGCTCTGAGAGAACTTGTGACTGACCCAAGGTCACATCAGCAGCTGCAAGTGGAGGAGTGGGGAATCAAACCTGGTTCTCCCAAATTAGAGTCCATGCTCCTAACCACTACACCAAAAGATTGTTGCTCCATTTGTTTCAATTACAAATAAATATTATAAAATAAGTAAATTCTGTTTGTAATAATTGTCTGGATACACTATATTTTTACTATGCTAGTTGTGATAATTTCATGCCAAGTAAAATTGTCCATAGTCATATTTTATGTTTGTAAAGTAACAGAATTACTTTCAATCTGGAAAAGATAAAAGAAGTGCTAATGTAGCATTTTTTTCAATTTTTCCGAAAATTTCTGTTTTTTCCGCGGACTTCAAAATTTCCAGAAATTTTACGTCTCTACTCCAGGCCCCCCCTTGGGGTTAGCAGTCGTAATAGTTTAAGTAATTACTTTATTAGTGGGGAATTGGATCTGGCTACAGTTTCATAGGGCCTGAACTACAGGAGATGTTTTGCCTCAAGTTAAGTCCACGCACTCCTGCCCCAACTTGCTTTGCCTGCAGCCAGATGGCAGCTATGGGAAACTTTCTTCTGAAGCACCACAGAGCCCAACTGGGACCAGGACCATGGCGTGGAGTGGAGGAGAGAAGGGGCTTCAGCCTCCACTCAGTGCTGTTTCCCTGAGGGGCAGAACCATCTCTGGTGTTGCCCTCCAATGCTGCCATAGACAGGAGAACTGTACTGTAACAGCCAGCCTAGCCAGAAGGGTCGAACTCCAAATGGAAGACACGTGGCCCAAACACTAATCAAGGCCACCTGGGGTACATAAGGAGGTCCCTGCTTTGTTGAGCCCTCAGAAACTGCCATCCCTGTCTTGGAAGCAGAAAAAAAGAGGTGTGCCTGTCTTTCCCCCCATTTTGCAGTTAATAGTGGCACAGGGACTCCATTTCAATAGGCAAAACCATTCAGTTTAAATCCTCTTTCCTCCACATGGGGCAAATTAATGAGTGGTTCCCATGTACCTTTAAAAATTGCTTGTAAGGTCCTGTCAGGAAACCCCCATTGTCTCATTGTGTTTGGATCATTAAAATAAAATTTGGTGTTAGGAATTACAAGTGGAGACCCACAAGAAACTTGCGGGATGGTTATCTCATTCGTCACACCTTTGCTTCCTCTTCTCACCCCCTACCTCTCTCACACTATTTCTCCCCTCTGCCCCCCTTTTCTTATTCTATTTCTGCTCCATGCATGTGATTTCCTCTCTCTTTCTGATCTGTCATCTTTCTCTTTGTTTTTCTGCTTCCCCACCTCATCACTCTCTCTCTCTCTCTCCTTCTGCCCCCCACCCCATCATTCTTTCTTTCTGCTCCCATCACTCTCCCAGTCTCCTTCCTGCTTCCTCCCCCACTCCGCAAAACAGCAGCAGCAGTGGTGGCAGTGCTCTCAGCCACTCACCTGCTTCCTCTCCCCCACAGCAACAGTGGCAGCACTCTGGGAATCACAATGGATTTTCCAGCTACAGAGATCAATTCACCTTAGGGCTGCCAGCTCCAGGTTGGGAAATTCCTGGAGATTTGGGGGTGGAGCCTTGGGACAGTGAGGCTTGGGGAGGCAAGCAGCCTCAGCAGGGTATGATGCCATAGACTCAACCCTCCAAAACAGCCATTTTATCCAGGGAACTGATCTTTGTTGCCTGGACGTTGTAATTCTGGGTGATCTCCAGTCTTCACCCAGAGGCTAGCAATGTTGGTTCTCATGGAGGAAATGGCTGGAGGGTTGAGTCTATGGCATTACACCAGTCCAAAGTTCCTCCCCTCCTCAAATCCCACCCTCTCCAGGCTTCACCCCTCAAATGTCCAGGGATTTCCCAACCTGGAGTTGGCAACCCTATTTTCTTCCCAACCAACAGCCAACCCACCTTTATCTGCCTCTCTGTCTTCTGCTTTCCATCTCCACTCCCCAGCCTCTACCTAGGAAAATTACAGTCTTTCTCCACAGTGAGGGCCAAAGCAGCTTTCATTATTCCCTCCTCCTTTTTATCTGCACAACAACCCTGTGAGTTTGGTTAGGCTGAAATATGTGACTGGTCCAAAATCACGCAGTCACTTTCCACTGCAAGATGGGGATCCGAACCTGGGTCTTGCAGACCCTACTTTGAAGCTCTAACTGCTGCACCTCACTGGCTTTCATAGGGTGGCTGCTGATGAAAGGTAGCAAGCAGCCGAGGCTAGGTGAATCATGCAAATCAGGGGGGACCTGGCAACCCGTGACTACTGCCAGGCCTAGAGTGGCCAACCTCCAAATGGGCCCTGGAGACCCCCCAGAATTACAACTGGACTCTAGACAGCAGAGGTCTGTCTCCCTGCAGAAAATGGCTGCTTTGGAGGGTGGACTCTGCGGCATTATACCCAGCTGAGGCCTCTCCATTCCCAAACCCAGCCCTCCTTAGAGTCCACCACAAAATCTCTAGAAATCCCCCAGCCTGGCACTGGCAACTCTTGTGAAGCCTGGCCCCAAGGCTCCCTCCCTCCCTCCCTCCCTGAAAGGCCGAAAGAGTCCTGGAAAGGGCCCTTCCCCCACCCTTTTACTGACAAAGCCAGTTAGAAGCCTCCCCCCCCCCCGAACATTCTAATCTCTCACCGTTGATGCTTGGAGTTAGGTCCTGCAGAGGCCATTTCAAAAGGGTTTTGGGGGAATTCAACCGTTCCTGAAGGGATTCTTTCACTTTTTGGATTTTTCTACAAACCCAGGAAGTCTACTGACTATGTAGGAAAAGCTGTTGGGGGAGAGTGAGCCCCCTGTTGGTGGGAATAAGTATCCGCACATTTTGGCAATTAGAATAAGGACAAGTGGAGACCCGCAAGAAACTTGCGGGATGGTCATCCCATTCCTCACACCTTTGCTTCCTCCCCTCTACCCTTACCTATCTCACACTCTTTCTCCCTTCTGGGGGTGGAGCCATAGACTCAACCCTCCAAAGCAGCCATTTTATCCAGGGGAACTGATCTCTGTCACCCGGACAACAGTTGTAATTCTGGGTGATCTCCAGCCCTCACCCAGAGGCTGGCAATGGTAGTTCTCATGGAGGAAATGGCTGGTTTGGAGGGTGGAGTCTATGGCATTATACTGGTCTGAAGTTCCTCCCCTCCTCAAACCCCACCATCCCCAGGATCCACCCCTTAAATGTCCAGGAGTTTCCCAATCCAGAGTTGGCAACCCTATTTCCTTCCCACCCAACAGCCAACTTAACCTTTATCTGCCTTTATCTGTCTTCAGCTTTTTGTCTCCACCCCCTCCCCCACAGCTTCTACCAAGGAAAATTATAGTCTTTCTCCACAGTGGGGACCAAAGCAGCTTACATTATTCTCACCTCCTTTTTATCTGCACAACAACCCTGTGAGGTTGGTTAGGCTGAAAGTATGTGACTGGTCCAAAATCACCCAGTCAGCTTCCACCGCAATATGGGGATCTGAACCTGGGTCTTGCAGACCTATTCTGAGGCTCTAACTGCTGCATCGCTGCTGGCTTTCATAGGGTGGCTGCTGAACAGCAGCAAGCAGCCAGGCCAAGTTGAGTCATGCAAATTAGGTGGTATCAAGTCACCCAGAGGGTGCTGCCTAGGGATGCCAGCCTCCAGGTGGGATCTGGGGATCCCCTGGAATTACTGCTCAGCTCCAGACTACTGAGATAACTTCCCCTGGAGAAAATGGATGCTTTGGAGGGTGGACTCTAGGGCATTGTACCCCACTGAGGTCCCTGTCCTCCCCAGGCTCCATCCCCAAATCTCCAGGAGTTTCCAGACCTGGAGCTGGCAACCCCACTACCCCCATCCCCTGCCAGTGCCCGTGGGGGGACCTGGCAACCCTAGACTGCTGCCAGGCCTAGGGTTGGCAACCTCCAAGTGGGGCCTGGAGAGTGAACTCCAGAGATCTGTGAACAACAGAGATCTGTCTCCCTGGAGAAAATGGCTGCTTTGGAGGGTGGATTCTGTGGCATGATGCCCAGCTGAGGCCTCTCCCTTCCCCAAATCCTGCCCTCCTTGCACTCCACCCCAAAACCTCTAGGAATCCCCCAGCCTGGCCCCAAGGCTCCCTCCCTCCCTCCCCCTCCCTCCAAGGCCGAAAGAGGCCTGGAAAGAAAGGGCCCTTCCCCCCACCCTTGACTGACAGAGCCAGTCAGAAGCCTCTCCTCCCCCCTCCCCCTCCCCCCAAAGTTCTAATCTCTCACCGTTGCTGCCTGGAGTCAGGTCCCTGCAGAGGCCATTTCAAAAGGCTTTTGGGGGGGATTCAACTGTCCCTGAAGGGATTTTCTCACTGTTTGGATTTTTCTACAAACCCAGGAAGTCTACTGACTATGTAGGAAAAGCTGTTGGGGGAGAGTGAGGCCCCTGTTGGTGGGAATAGGTATCCGCACAGAAAAAAAAAAGTCTGGAATTAGAATAAGGATTAGGAAAGGGACTGGTGATATACTAGCAGGAATACCATGACATAAATCCATGGGGTTGGATACAGTAGATGGGTTTTGTTGTGGGGGGGAAATAGCTCTGGGTCCCTGGGCCAGATGTAGATTGACAGGAGACCAGCCCAAGGGGCAAGAGACAAAGACAAAAGTTTGCACTGTGTTCTTACTTTATTCAGCTAAATACCAAGATAACCAGATTGCTCAGAGTGTATGGTAAAACAGTGTATATGTATTGATCAATAATAAAGAGATCTCTTGGATGCCAAAATGGAAGGCCCAACTGGCAGTCAGAAAAGGCAACCCCTAGGCCTTCCAATTGACACCTTTTGTACCTTTTCATTGCCAAGCATTTTCAAGGCGGTTGCCATAAAGAATGTCGTACAAATACCAATATGCAGACCCTTCCCACTAGAAGCCTTGTAAACTATAACTAAGCATGGATTATCGGGATAAATCAAATGTCATTCAGATAGCACCAGAGGCAGGCCTGACATCAATTCATAAAAGTGAGCTGGTATACTCTGTCTTAGATAATGCAAACAGATGTGGAGAGCACAGTTCAGCCAATTACAGGGTGTTCCTGGGATGCAGGCAGAGCTGAACTGCAAGGCTTTCTGGGACTGAACAGAAATTCTCATGGCTCCATCTAAACCAGGGGTGGCCAAACTGCAGCTCGGAGCCACATGTGGCTCTTTCACACATTTCACACACATCCTGGCAGGGCAGCTGGGCAAGCGAAGGGAAGGCATGCCTCCCCTCCCTGATCAGTCTTCCCTTCCTCAGCCAGTGTTCCCCTCCCTGGGTAGGCTTGGGGGGGGGAGCAGAGAAAGACAGCAACTTTAAATGCATTCTCAAAGCCTCCCCACCTACAAATATCATTGGACAAATAAATATCATTATCAATATCTGTTTTTACCCCTTTTGTTTTTATTTTTGGCAGACTCATTTAATGTTAATAAAAAGCAAATTTTCATATTTCCCAATGAAACGTGTAATATTTGTTCATGGCATGCAGCTCTCAAATACCTGACGTTTATTCTGTGAGGCTCTTATGTTAAGCAAGTTTGGCTGCTTCTGATCTAAACCGAAATTCGGCCACAATTTTCACAGATGGGTGGAAGGGCAGGTGATTTTCACCGATTCCCCCCTCCCTTTGCAGATCTTCAGTTCCCCTCTCATGCCATTCCCACAGAGGTCTCTGAGGGTGGGGGGAAGAAACCATACCTTTGATGAGCACACAGCAAAGAATGAATCAGACACTATTTGTGAGTTTTCCAGGGGCATCTGGCAAACCACTGCTGGAGATGGGCGTGCCTGACTCAGTGGACTTTTGCTCACATCTAGTCAGGTCATCCTCATGTTCCACCTCATAGCTTGGAAAAAATAAGTCATTCGTATCTACTTCCCTTTCCCAGGCTACTTAGATACCATTGAAAATGCCCGTGGTTTTTGAAAAAACTCATGACTTTTTGAGGAAAAGCCAGGTTCACAGTGTTGGGATTAATGATCATCAGTATTTTCTCACGACCCATTGTTCCAAAGGCATGAACCAGAACTGGATTAGTAATGGTATCTCACAGCAACATTGATATAGGGAGCGTCCCTCACTCCGCCTGCAGGCGAGAGGTTTAGGTGAACCTTCTGCCATCCAGCGAGCCAGCAATGTATCCTTCCCCCAGAGTTCACAACACTTGGTTCTTCAGAGCAGTTATTTTGGCATGTGAATAACCTCCCCTCCTACCACATAGTGATTTGCTATCATGGCTCATTAGTCAGCCAGGATCAAGGAGTATGAGAGTGCTTAATTCCCTTCCTTGTCCATTATAGATTTGACTATGCTGGTCAGTTTTTCACATGATCTACTGCCGTAAATCCCTCGTGTACACCATAGTGCCTCCTAATTTTCCTCTTTTGACTCCAGTGATTATGACTCCTCCTAAATGCTTGAGAAAATCATTCAGGCACCAGAGCTGCAGTTTCACATCTAAGATGAAAATTAACATTTATACTCCCTCACCTTCTGAGGCTGAGGACACCCAAATATGGGGGTGGAAGGCTGCAGAATGGCACCTCCTGGAGATGCCTGCAGTTCAGAGTGAACCACCTTCTTCACACGGTCTCCTGCTAAGGCTGGCCCTGACCCATTCTCAGTGTCATGAGGTGAGGCAGAGCTTGTAGACAGTGTCCATCTTTTCAGAGATCAGGCATGTCCCACATCCAGACACTGAATAAATTCAGTTATCATATAGAATGTTGTGTGGTATAGCCAGGAGATCCTAAGATTATCTGGCAGCCTGAAGCTCTAGCCAGGGCTGTAGCCATGGGGGGCACACGAACGCCCCCATGAATATGCTCCTGCAAGAGGGGAGGGAGCCAGCAGGAGGGGAGGAAGAGGGGCAGCCTTATTCAGTCTTCCTGGTTCCGCAGCTGGCTTCTCGAACTTTGAGAAGCCGGCTGTAGAAGTAGGACTCAGTGAGGCCGCACAGTGACCCCGGCTGAGCAGGAGGGGAGGGAGAGGTGCTGCCTCCATGCAGCCTTGCCAGGTCTTCCTTCTGCAGCCAGCCTCTCCCAAGTTTGAGAAGCTCGCTGTGGAAGCAGGAAGACCTGGTGAGGTCGCTTGGCGGTTGCCCCTCTCCCTCCCTTCCAATGGGAGCCTGAGCAATGGGGGGACTTGGGAGCTGCCAGTAAGTTCACCCCCACCCCCCACCTATAGGTCCAATTTGGCTCCCCCCTGCAAAAAAAAAATCTGTCTATGGGGCTGGCTGTAGCGCGCTCTCTCTCTCTCTCTCTCTCTCTCTCTCTCTCTCTCTCTCTCTCTTTTGTGAGCTAGGCTGGCATCCCTACTTTTTTGGGGCTGGGAGAGCTGTGACTGACCCAAGGTCACCCAGCTTGGCTTCATATGGAGGAGGGTGGAATTGAACCCAGTTCTCTCGATTAGAGTCTGTTGCTCTTAACCACTATACCACGTTTGCTCCCGGCCACTGAATGGAAACACTGGACCTCTCTGGCAGAGTCTCTCTGAGGATTAGTTCCTCCACACTTAATATTTTGCTTCTCTCTTATATGCAGTTTGGGTCTTCTTATGCTTTAAGGAGCGATTCAGTTTACAAAGGTAGTTGTTGCACTCACATGTTCCCTCCCTCCTCCTCCACTTTCTCCCCTTTTGTAGTATATTTTGCAGAATGCAGAGATTGAAGACCAAGGTCTTCAAATAACTCTAATTAGTTGAGATGTCTGAATGTGGGAGCCATAACAAATTGAGGTTAGTTTCCCCCCAGTATCTGAAAGTAAAGTATAGTTAAGAATCCAGCTTACTAGGTAAGAAATGAATCAATTTCAGGAATTAAATTTCCAGACATCACAAATAACTAGAATTAGTTGAAGACTTAAGGGGTGCATAAGCTCAACAATTAGTCTGGTATGTGCCCATCACAAGCAAATGCTGGATTGTTCATGGTGTCTAAATTGAGCCTGATTATGTGAATGTTAGCATGGAAATAGGGTTGCCAGGTCCTCATTGGCCATCGGCCGGGTGTGTAGGTGTGTGTGTATGAAAGGGGAAGGTTGCCAGCTCCAGGTACAGAAACTCCTGGAGATTTGGGGTAGAGCCTGGGGAGAACAGGGATCTCAGTGGGGTGCAATGTCATAGGCCATGGTCACACTAGCAGCTTGGTGCAATATGGTGTAGCCTCTACTTGAACTGGTTGAAAGTGTTGCGGGGCATATCAGCTACACAGCACACCCTGCTGTGGGTTACCCACGGAGACATCCCATGGTAAAGCATCCATATTATTGCAGCACCTCAACCACGGAGCATGTTGTCAGGGAAAAAACCCCTCAAAATTCATGTGCATGCATAAATGTGCATGCATGTGCACATGCACACATGGGCATGCACTTGCGTGCACATGCACATATAGGCATTTTTTTTTTAAAAAAAACCCCTCCCTAGCAACAGAATGCATCTGCAGGTTCAGATTGCCAAATCCATTCTGCGTGCACTCCCCCATGTTCAGATATCCATCCATATGCAATAACTGTGTGGGGAACCAAAAGCACCACTTGTGATGTGGTGCCTTTTAACCTAGCTCTAAGTCATCCTATGAAAGGATAATTATGGCTAGGGAATGTCTGACACGTGTGGCTCTTTGACTGTGCCCATTTGATCCGGAGTGGAGGAGTAGCTGTGTCAGGCCAAACTGCCTGTGTGATCACGGCCATAGAGTCCACCTTCCAAAGCATACAAAGTCTGGAAATCAGCTGTAATTCGAGGGGATCCCCAGGTTGTCCCTAGAGGCTGGCATCCCTACATGGAAATAAGTATCACTGAATTTAGTGAGGGTTACTCCTATACAGATGTATATAAAAGTTGTCTGCATGGTTACAAGAGGGGAAGTAAATCACAAAATTAAATCAAGTTTTCCTATTTCACTCCATATATTTCCCAAGCAAACATAGATACTAATTGGTTGTTATAATAATTCAAATATACCAGTTTGCAATATATTTCAGAACCTTTGACCACATGTCTTTTGCAGTACAAAAATAAAAAAATATATCTGTAGGGACATGGAGGGGGTGCATTCCAAAATTAATGGATTTTTATTTGATTGTTTCTGTATGCATAATCAAGGATTGCAAATGTCTCAAACTTTACAGAAGCAAGGGATGGTACTTACAGAACAGAACACTATTTTCCCAAGAGAAGTAAAGTTTAGACAGCAGTTACAAATATCTGAGGAATAAACAAATTGAGGAACTCGGGTAATTACAGGGCATAAACTAGTAACTGCAAGATCAATCTGATGAGCTCACTAGATGCTGCTGCTGAGATATAAGAAGGCATCTCCTCAGCCATCCAGATAAGAGGAGGAGATTGGATTTATACCCCGCCCTTCACTCGGAGTCTCAGAGCAGCTTACAAACTCTTTTCCCTTCCCTTCCCTTCCCCACAACAGACACCCTGTGAGGTAGGTGGGGCTGAGAGAGCTGCCCGTTTCAAGAAGTGCCCATTGAAGGACAGCTGTGGCAGAACTATGGCTTGCCCAAGGTCATCCAGCAGCTGCAAGTGGAGGAGTGGGGAATCAAACCCCGTTCTCCCAGATTAGAGTCCACGCACTACACCAAACTGGTCTGGTAACTCTAGGACATTCTTGGTGAAATTAAAGCTGCACTCCTTTGCACACTTACTGGGAGTGAGCCTCACAATACATCAGAATTTACTTTGAAGTGAAAATGGACAGAATTGGGCTGCATAATACATCTGTCCTTTCTCCAGTGTCTTCCTGCTATGGAGCTGAAGGTTTTCCAGTACAAACCAGAGCACAGTTACTTGAAAGTAAACCCCCTTGGGTTCATTTCTAATTGATTCACATGAAAGAGTGCATAAGAGTGTAGCCTTGCAGGGTAGCTAAAAAATGCATTTTTAAAAATCAGATTTTAAAAATCTAGCACATAGTTAAAAGGCACTTATATCTCATTGAAATCAACTGTTCCTGTGCTTGATTGCAGCTCTGGATTGAAGGTGTAAGTAGAATAACCTTTTACCATGCAGATTTTTTTGAACAAAATACTATTTTAAATATATTTAAATAATCCTCATTAAGAGATGATGTGAATGTGCCCTAACATGCGGGATGGTGATTTTAATCAATAGTGATTGCAAAAACAGAAACAGGGAGGTGGTATTTACAGCAGATTAATTATGCTGGAGTACGATCTGGTGAATGTCTCCTTTGAGGCATGTCACGCTTCCTATTTAGCATGCTTGCCTTCTGCAGTGCTTTCCCATATTTTTCTCCAGTCTTTCAAGAGGCTCGCTTTGCAACCACCTCCGGCTTCCTCATGCCTTGTGACTGGCAAAGTTCTGAGAATCTGCAGGGCATAAGATCCGTCTCTCCCACTTTCAGACCAGCTGTTGGAGCCATCCAGTTGGGGGGAGGCGGTGGCGGCGGCGGTGGTGGTGGTGAGAGAGACCTGTTGTGGCCCTGAAGCAAGGCCAGATGGTTTGCTTCTTGCCAGCACCCAGATCCCATCAAATGCAGGCTGTCACCAGAGCCGCAGGCCTCAGCACGCACTCAGCAGTGAGATCACAGCGCCAGCTCACAACTGCAGAAAGAGCTCCATGATGGAAGGGGAAGGCCTGGGACCAGGCTTTCCACATCAAGAGACTGCAGTGTCTACATACAATGATGACTTCCTGCGCCAAATATCAAGCATTCACTTCCTAAACCACAGGCAGCTTCCTAGCTTTGTCTGTGACTCAAAGCTGATTCACATGGCCCTTGAGCGTGAGAGCTATTTCCTCCAAAGACTGGAGTAAACATGTTTTTCCTTCTGTTCATCTCTTGGTACTGTGGCAGTGGGAGCCAGTCATCACCATGGATCTCTGTTGCATCAGTCCTGTTGCTGAAACAAAGTGGATTGGGCCTTGTCAGCTACCCAGATGGGAACCTAGGAAACTGAATTTAAGCTGTTCCAAGTTCCTCAGAGGACAAGGCATATAATAAGCAGAAAACAATAAATTACAAAGTTGTCATGGGTCAGCCAGGCCTCAGTGAGAGTGAGGACTCCTCAGGAGAAGAGGAGCCCTGTGTAGCCAGCCTTGAATTAAGTTGACTAGCAATATAATGAGATGCAGGCTTGTCAGGATTCACTGCTGACAGCTTGTGCAGAGCCATGACACCCTCAAGCCCTGATTCAACAGGTGAAACTCAGTCAATCATTTCCAGCTGTCCAGTGTCATCTACACACTTAGAGTACCACAGACGGAGGCTATGAACAGAACTACAGGAGAGACAGCAAAGTGCATGTCTCCTGGCCTGATGCCAGCTGCTTGAGTAGTTGAAGGATTACTCCCAAGCAGGTGGTTATAAGCATGACCCTTAAGCCTATTGTGGAAGCAACAAGTTGAAATCCATGACTCTGCAATGCATCAGATCCTGCCTCAACCCAGTGACTCTTTGGGCTGTTTGCTGACTCTGCTTTCATCTTGCTCCTGAACCTGCTCATGAGTGTCTCTCAGATTCTCAGACCCTGCTGTATGGGCTGACCCTCGGACTAGACTTCTGACTCTGTGCATAACCTTGGAGTGAACCTTGACTACTTTCTGCGTTGGTGCTCTTGCCATACTTGCGCCATGCTCTGACAGCACGCCTTATGCTGTTCCCAGCCGTACTTGTGACAGTTGTTGTGTGAGCAGTTTTCACCTGCAGTTTGGGTGATTTTTCATCATGCCCACCACAACCTGTCTTTTCAGAGAATTGCGACCACCCGGGGAGGCACTCTCAGCAGCCCAGTTTGCTCTTTCAGTCATGGATGGAACTGCAGAAATCATCAGATGAAGCTTTTCATTTCACAGAACTAAACTAAGAGACTAACTACAGAGGCGAGCTGAAAAATTGGCAACCCTACCACAGACCAAGGTTGGTTGCGGCCAGAACTAAACAGCAGTGAGGAACTTCAATTTGTTTTTGTGCACATGACCTGAATCCAGAAGTAGATTCTCAGTAAGGCTTGGCCTGAGGCCCTTGTTCAATTGGAGTTCCAACTAGACCTCTCCTGGAACACTCTGTTTAGTTTCTGGGAAGTGTGGGCTGTAGGATTTCTAAAACCAGGCTAGTAGAAATATTTGTTTTAAATGCAATATAACAAACGTTGCATTATAATATTTATATGGTTTCTTTGCATATGGTTATATAATTAATATTATGGCATTTAGCAGGTTAGTAATTTCTTTTGTGTGAAAGCCCAGGATTTTGTGTTGAGCCCAAAGTACAAAGAATTGTTCCTCCTCCTCCATATTTCTCACTTTCATTCGAACAGAAATCCCACTGCCAAGTTGCCAGTAACAGATATGGCTAAAGTTAAATTGCTGGAAGGAGCAAAATTAACAAAAACAAAATGAAATTCACACACTCTCTGACAACCCAACAACACAACACATTGATTATTTTGTTCCAATATTAATTAACACATAATAAAGCATCTAGAAACAGCTATGTAATCTTTAGACAGGGAAAGAGGATATTTTCTCTAGCAAATAATTAATCTGTGGAGGGGAGGGAAAGCCCAGTGTAAATGAATTATGACCAATGAATTTTGAATTCACAAAACTTCACATAAATATCATTTGAATTCATGAAGTGGTAAAAAAAATTAATCAGAGAACACAATTAGCACATAGGAAGAGAACTGTGGATTTCAGTTTGTGCAGTTAGAAGTTTTTAGTTGGCCTGGATCCAGCCTTCTCTTCTGAATTTTCATCTCCATAATTGCCTTTCTTCTTGTGCTCGCTGCTGTTCTCTCTGAGGTTGCTAAAGGAAACAGAGCAGGCTGGCCCAGGTTTGAGTCTGGCTGTCTCAGTCAAAGAGGGGGAAGGGAGAAGTGTGGTGGCAACAGCAGCATCCGGTAGTGGCCTAGGCATTGAGCACGTTTCTGGTTTTATTGCACACATCCTCAATAGTTCATTCAAAGCATTTTTTAAAGAGCTATTTAAACTGTGTTGCCTTTCTAATTCTTTGCACCAGGGGGCGCAATACTGAGGCTGCATCAACCAAGTAATTCTTTTTTTAAAAGTTCATCAATCATTCACAGTGGTCCTTGAGGGGGGGAAAGCTGTGTGCGTGGGACCTGGCTTGCAATATCAAAAGAATGTGACACTATTTCTATTCTGGTTTGTTTGCAAGTCCCTGCAAAAAAACATGTTTGCCAAGTGTCCTACCAAGTAAATGATTACCTTTCTCAGCCTACTGACTCCATCTTATAAAGAGATGACCACAGTCATAGAAAGGACCATGAGGCTGGAGCGCTCTCCCAACTATTACTTTTCATTCATACCTAGGACATAATTGGTTTAATACTTAGTCTGTGCGGAGTACTGTATGGAGGCCTAGAGAACTCTAAAAGTAAAGTCACAGAACCCTCACCAATTCCTGAGGGAGTGCCGTAACCAAGAAAACAGTATTTAGTGTAGATATGCTTTAGCCTTGGGTATAGGACACTGTGTCCTGACTGTTCTGTCAGTGATAATTCATCTTAGTACAGAGTCCTCTTATTCAGCTAAGCAGCATTGCTGATGTGTATTATTCTCTCATGTGTGGATTCTCTCTTGAATGGCTGGGCCTGGTGCTACCCTTACAAATGTTTACCACAATCAGAGTGACCAAATGCAATGGAGGATAGGTCTCCTTGAGTTTTTAACTGTTGTACAGAAGAGAGAATTTCCACAGTAGTTTTCCTTATCACTACATGAGGCACTGCTCTGGCTGAAATTCCCCTCTTCTGCACATCTGTTAAAGACACAGGACCCCTTCTCTCCTTGGCCCCTATTTACCCTAGCTAGGGGAAGTATCCTGTCCTTATTAATATTGGAATTTTGGTTCCATAACATTCTATGCTTGCCATAATTGATTCGGCTCAAGAACTGGCAGTCAGAAGACACTGGCCAGGGCTGACTGGCTGCTTGGTGAAGTCCCGCCGACGTCAGCCCCGGTCAGTGTTTTCGCCTCAGTCTGCTCCAGTCCTCTGACAGGAGAGGACTGTCTGGAGTGTGAGCGCAGGGACAGGCCCTCAAGGCCGAGGCAGGTGAGAGAAGCCCTTTTCCACACACACCCACACCATCCCCTGGGCCTCCTATGGGGCAGTAGGCCCAGAGAAGGCCTTTTCTGTCCCCCCACACACCATCCCCTGGGCCTTCTACTTTTTTCCCACCATAGAGAACAATGGAGGGAATAGGGGCAACCTGTTTGGGGGCCCATAAAATTGGATCCCCTGGTCCAATGTTATTGAAACTTCGTGGGTATCTTGGAGAGAGGCTCTACCAGCTACCCTGTGAATTTGGAGCCTCTCCCTCAAACCCCCTCCCCTCCCGCCCCCAGAATATACCCTATGTTTTCACCATTGACTTCAATGGCCCATAGGATATAATGGGGCCGAATTGCCGCTGAATTTCTTTCATTCCCTCCTTTCCTTCTCTCTTTTTCCTCTTTCCCTCCTTCTTCTCTTCTCTCTTTCTTTCCCACCTTTTTCTCTTCTCTTTTTTCCTCCTTTCCCTGTTTCCCTCCATCTTCCCTCTCTTTCTTTCCCTCCCCTTTCCATCTCTTTCTTTCCCTCTTTCCTTCTTTTTACTCTCTCTCTTTCCTTCCCTCTTTCCTCCTTCTGTGGCCCAACTCTAGTGAGAAGGAGTTTAAACTTTAAACCCCTTCTCTCTTAGCTCCCCCACCCAGGCCAGCTAGGGAAGGGGAGGCTTTTGAAGATGCCTCCCCCCCTTTTGCTTCCCCTTCTGACATCACTTCCGGTGATGTCAGGGGGTGTGGCATATGCTAATAGCCTAATAGCTCATTAGCATACCATATTCTAATGAGCGCCTGCAGCTGTTTTTCTACGAAAAGACCCCTGCTTCCGATAAGGTCTTAATTGTGGTTCCCATTGTTAAATGGGAAGGCTTTCAATCAACATTTCTCTTCTTTTTAAGAATGTTCCTATATTTTAAGGGTAGAAATATATATATATATATATATATATATATATATATATATATATATATATACACGTAGTGACTAGAGTGGTAAACTCCAATGTGGTGCCCAACAATGTGTTTGCTGGTGGCTACTTGCTTCTTACCCAGCACTTTTTCACCAAAGCAAACAGCCAGTTCTGACTATCTTTCACCTCAATAAAGCAGGAGGTGTTTTTGAAGACCCCAAGGGAAATCACTTTTGGTCTTACAGAGCGTGCACATTTGGAGACAGTTGTCTTGATCACAGGTGGATGCTCTGCTTGAAACCTCCCAATATTTTAGCAGCCATTTTGTGATTGGTCCTGCTTCCCAAGGTATCAATTTTGTGATTGTGACCACTGCCCTTTCTTAAAATTCCAAAAAATGCCCACAAGTTCAAATCAAAGTAGCAGCCCCTTGCAGGAAGAAGTTCCGTATTTTTTAATTGTAAAATGAAACTGAATTCTAGGGGGGGAAGCTATTTCTGGTTTTGGCTTAATAGTCTTCTCTGCTCTCTAATAAAATATTTTTCCTTTTTTCTGTTGCTGCTTTGCATGCCTTTCAGTATCAGGTCTCAATGAAAACTTTTTGAAAACTTAGTTCTGTTACACAAAGATTAATACTGCTGTGATTGTGCTGTCCGGTTTTAAAAACATAAAATCAAATCTCTCTTTCAATTGTACTAAATTTGTCTGATGAGATTGAATTTGGTCTATATTTTTCCCCTTGCAATCATGGTTCCCCAATGGAAGGGGGGGGCAGTGTTCCCTCTAAACTGAGTTAGTGTGAGCTAGCTTACACTTTTTTAACTTCCAGCTCGCAGATTTTTGTCTTAGCTCAGGAAGGATGGCTCCAGAGCAAACTAATTTATGCGGCAACCAAATTGCTCTCTCACAACTTTAATGGCAGTAGCTCACAAAGTAGAAGTTTTGCTCACAAAACTCCACAGCTTAGAGGGAACATTGGTGGTGGGCCCCCTGAGAAAAACATGGGCCCCCTGAGCAAAAAGTTGTTAGCTACGGGCCTGGCTCCACGGATGATGAAAGAAATTTCACATGACCTAGGAAAACAATTCCCAGGGGTATTGGTGTGTACATTTGTTCTTATGGGCTCAAATTATGCTCAAGGTGACTGAGTGTCAGTAGTTCCTCATGGGATTTTTGCACACAAAATTGTCTTTGAACAGTTCATTTGTTTAAAGCAGGCCTATCTGGAACCTGGATTTAAATGCCATCCAAGAAGTCTTGCTATGAAGCTGCTAAAGGTTTCCTCATGAGCCAAATAAATTCTTCTATGTTTGGATTTCAAGGTCCTATAGAGGCTGGTAGTCACTGTTGTCTCACTGTGTGTGTATATAACTTCATAGTGGCAAAATCCATGGTTTACTTATCTGTTTACTGTATGGTTAGGAAAGGCTGCCATCTACTGGTACAAAACCTGAACTGGAGAACATAAAGAACAGAATGAGGCCCTGGAGATGGCGAACAGCCCCCTCTGCCTTCTCCACACCTGGTGCTTATTAACTCTGATGTTCCATCTTTCATCACCATCTTCCCTCTGTCTTCTGGATACTGGCACTTCTGAGATTCATCCTGTCTCCTTTCTTCTGCTCAGCCATTATGGGCAGGGTAGGGGTACATCAGATAGTTAGCCTGTCAACCTAAAGTGCAGCAAGAGAAGGGATGAGAAATGCTCAAGCCCTGATATCAACCCCATTCCTTTGAGTGGATTTTTCCTGACTGACTTTCAAAGCAGGGCACCCTGCATGAATGCAAAAACCTGTATACTGGGCGCTAGTGTACTGCTTGTCACAGCAGGGGCATATGTGGGATCATAGTGTTGTGGCTTTGTGATGCAACTTACTGTGCTGAAGTTTACTGATAATGAATTCTGGGGTCCCAATACTCTAGGAATAAGTCCCAGTTGGTTCCCTTGAAGTTGTGCTGCTTTTGCTCAACTGAATTCATTCATATCACCATTGAACTTGCATCCTACTTGTCATAATCACCTTTCCCATTCCAAACTGGAAACATTTCCTGTCCTCTCTCCAGTGTCGAAGACTGGTGGTAGTGGTGAGAGGGCCGATAGTCCTCAATGGCTTTGCCATCTGTTGATTTAAAGGGTCAAAAGTCAAAACCTAGTAACATCCTGAACGGAAACAGAAATAAAAACAAGGACTGAACTTGGTGCTTAGGGTCAATGGGGTCAGGGCTACAAATAATAACTTCCTGCAGCCAGTGTGTGGTTAGGGAAAGTGCTTGCCAACAGACTGATGGCCAGTGACATCTGCTTTCGTCCCCTCCCTCCGCAGACAGCAGTGCCATAGACGCAGTGAGCAAGGGTCTCTGTTCCCTGCTCCGGAGTATTTTCATTGTCCATCCTGTGGGGAATTGGTATCCTATGTTGGATACTCAAGGAAGCTGTTTTTGTTTTCCTCAGGGACACTTACTAAAGCAGGAGTGCTTATAGTCGACCTCTTCCCCCACCTTCAGGTGTACGTCTTGGCCTTTTTTTCTGGGTTGCTGCAGCCCTTTGTTATCTTTGTTCAGTTATTTTGAATTTATTATCTCCCCGTCCTGGATGATTCTCATGAGACTACTAACTATAGGCTGAAAGCCTTTCCAGAGGGAAATAACAGGAAAAGTCTGGTGTTATATATCATCAGGAAATAATAATTAAATGTTTTTCCTCAAGGTGGTGTTTATGATGTGAGGAAGTAACATATTTCCAGCACTCAAAGCACATTTTGCATTGGGAGAATATCCCCTCCCCCCGCCCCCAGCCCTCTGCTAGTGTGTGTCAGTGGTAATAAGAGTGCTTATGAGGAATTTGAAGTGCTATGAGGAATCACTGGCATAGGCCATATATTGGGAAACAACATAATTTCCTTTGCCATATTTTATGAGTGGGAGGATTGGTTAATGCTCTCCCACTGGGGCCTAATAATATCCCGTAGGCTCTTATATTTTTAAAGAAAGGTAACATGGGGAAGAGCCATTTCAGTAGTAAATCATTTGCTTTGTATGAAGAAGGTCCCAGGTTAAATCCCCAGCATTTCCAGTTAAAAGAATCAGGTGGTAGGTAATGTGAAAGACCCTGGCAGCTGCCTGAGACCCTGGAAAGCTGCTGCCAGTCTGAGTAGGCAATGCTGAGCCCTTGATGGACTAGTGAATGGTCTGACTGCATAAGGCAGCTTCATACATTCATTATGTGTGTATTCTGTTGGAAAATTGGTAAAAAAATTAAATATTCAGAGGTTGCAATGGATCTTTGTTCACTGGAGAGGAGGCATTTTCTTTCTATGTAAAAATCTTTATTTCTAAAGGGAAGAGTACACAGGAAAATCTACAAAACAACAAACACTTAAGACTACATGCTTGCAACAACAGACAGACACAGATAGGAATGGAGATTCTTCCTTTCTTCTTGACCCCTAGAAGGAAATCACCTGAATGCATTAACCAGTGATTGTTAGTAAATAGGCTTCAGTTTCCCCAGTTTTCTTCCCACTGGCTTTCTGAAAGGTTCCCTTCCAGGTCAGTCTAAACAATAGCACACAAGGTAATCACATTAACCCTATAATAACTGACTTTAGACCCTGCAACACACATATTTCCAACACCTCTTCTCAAGCTCTAACACGGAAGTCATTATGCATACATATACAACAGACATCACTCGTGATTCACTTTAACATTTGCATCAACCATATTCAACATTTCATGAAGACGTTCAAATTTTTCTTTGGTCAGTGGCTTAGTCAAAATGTCAGCCACCATTTCCTCTGTGTGACAATACTCAGTCTCTATCAGCCCCTTCTGGTACAAATCTTTCACTAGTGCACACATAATACCAATAGATCTACTTTTCACTGTGGTGCTTTCTCCTTTGCATATAGTAATACATGCTTGAATGTCCTCAAACATAACTTCTGGTACCTGTTCTCTTATTCCAAAGTCCTTCAACAAATGAAAAATCCATTCAAGTTTATTGCAGGCACTTTCTGCTGAGACACACTCAGCTTCTGCTGTAGACTGTGCTACAACAGTTTGCTTTCTGCTAGTCCAGTCTATTAGTCCATCTCCATAGAAGAACAGAATCTACTTGTTGACTTGAAATTGTTTGAATCTTCTCCCCAGTTGGCGTCCATATAGCCGACTAGTCTTTGCCCTTCAGATGGTGCAGTTTTCAGTTTTAAGTCCACTGTTCCTTTCAGGTACCTTGCTAGTTTCTTTATTGCACTCCAATCATAATGGTTAGGCGAATTCACTTTTCTGTATAAGATGCCAACTGCGGCTGTGATGTCAGGCCTCATGGTTTTGCTCAAGTAGAGAAGTTTTCTAACTGCTTCTCTGTATTCTCCAATGTCTCTGAGAGGTGTTCCATCCTTTATTTATTTATTTATTTTGGCCCCCTGAAGGGGATTTTTTATTGCTTTTTTGTAATAGACAACTAAAACTACAACGAAAAAGAGGGGAGGGGAACTAACAACTAGGGAGAAAGAAAAGTATACCCACACTATACTAAAAACCCAAGAGTAGGAGATCATTATCCCGGTTAGAGTCTGTTAGTACTATATTGTTATTGAACAATGCATGCTGTGAGTTTCTATCTATCCCTGATCAAAAATTAGCTGATTACTTGTTATGGGAGAATTTCAGAGCATCTCCCAAACTCGCTTCATAAAGGCAATTTTCAGAGTCCTTCTGCCTTTACTTAGGCTTTCTGTCTCTAAAGGCATAGGTTGGTTTGCAGGCAGCTGCGCCTTCTTCTGTGGCCAGGTCTTCCTCCGTCTCTGAGGGTGTGGATCCATTCGAACCAGTTTCACCATCTTCTTTGGTTCCCAGATGACGTTTCAGAAATTCTTTAGCCTTGTGCACGGAGTCAATCTTCTTTCTCTTGTCATGTAGCTTAAAGATGACCCCTTCTAGAAACGCCCATTTATATGCAATTTGATTAGTTTGAAGGAAGAGAATTAAATCCTTGTAGATCTTTCATTTTTGCCGAATTTCAAATGGAATGTCCTTTAAAGTCTTGATGATAGCATCCCCCATTTTCAGTGGAGTTACTGACGTAGCTTTTAAAATTGCATCCCTGGTTTGTCTTCTTGAGAATCTGACTGATATTTCTCCAGGCAGGCTATTATTTTGGGTGTAATTGGAATACACCCTATACACTGCATCCATATCATGCATTATTTCTTCCGCTGTCAAGCCTACTACTGGTGCAATAAGATCACTCAGAAGCTTCTTCAGATCCTCTTTCGGTGATTCAGGAACTCCCTGGAACCTGAGGACCATATTGGCTTTTTCCATTTGTAGAAACAACAGTCTATTTTCCTGATGATTCTGTTTATTCGTTAATTGGCACACTCTTTTCTTCAAAGTCTTGTTTTCGGTGTGCATCTCTTTCACTACTTTCATCGTTTGCTCCATCTGTTTAACTGTTTCAGCCATCTGGAGCTGTTGCGCTGTGAGAGTCTGATTAAGGACGGTTAACTGCTGGTTAATACTAGCGAGTTGATCCATGACAGGCTTGAGCGTGTCTGCTAAGAGTCTCATAACATCTGCCCCCTCGTCTTCCGGCCTCGGACTTTGACCTCCCATAGGTTTCGGCTTTTCTCCCTGCGCCCGACATCTTGATTGATTGTTTACAAAAGCCAGTTGCTATTTCACCACCTCTGAAAATCGCTTATGCTTCAAATCCGCCCTGGTAAGTCTCACCAAACAAGCCAAACTATCAATTCCTCCCCCTCCTTATTCTTCTGCTTTTCTCGCTCGCGGGGGGGGGGGAATCCCTCCGCCTTCCGTTTGCCACTATAAGGGGGGGTGAGGAATTTTCCACTTATTTTAAAGTTCGATTACAGCCAACTCACAATCACTGCCGGCCACTTTTGACCTCGCTTAGATCTTCGCCAATCACTCGATCTCCACCACTTGTTCCGGCCAACCTAGCCGGTGCCATGCGGCCACACAGTGGTAGGACCGTCAGGGCAAAAGGGAGCCTCAATTCGTCAGCATTCCGCCATTGAAGAGGCTACCCCTTCAAAGCCCTATGGCTTGGAACTCCATCCAAGGGTTCCGTGGGGGGGCCACGTCAGTAGCTCCCCTCCAAACCACTGGTGTGCAAATTGCTCCCCGACCCTCGGGGAGAGCGACTGCCATCGCCATGCTATAGACCGGAAGCCCCATCCTTTTCCTTTAGATAACCAGGTTCTAGTGGTATGGATGAAGCTTTGCAGTTTTTCATACCAATAGATTCTATAAAGTCCATAATTTTTCATTTCTGGCATAGAAGAAAGGTTCCATCCTCAAGTCTTTCAACTTGTATTCCGAGGTAGTGTTTTATGTTTCCAAGCTGTTCTACTTCCTTGTTCAGTCCATCAGCTATTTCTTTAACATTCTCTCTGTTTTGACAAGATATGATCAAGTTGTTAGTGTGAACAAGAATGTACTGCTATTGTCCATTTTTAATTCTAGTGCATAGGCAAGGTTCAGCTTTCCCTTGCTCGAAACCTTACTTCTGCAATAGTCCTGTAATTTTGTCATACCAAGCCTATGCTCCTTGTTTTAGTCCATAGAGTTCTTTGCTGAGTCTGTAAACATAATTTTCTTGTCCTTTGACTTTGAAACCCTCAGGTTGTTCCATCAATATTTCCTCAGATAGTTCTCCATTGAGGAATGCTGTCTTTATATCCAAATGCTCTACAATCATGTCTCTTGATGCTGTGACACTAAGAAGTGTTCTGAATGTTGCATGGTCGATAACTGGAGCAAAAGTCTCAAAGTAGTCAGTCCCATATTCTTGTGAATAACCTTTGGCTACTAGGTGTGCTTTGTATAAGTCTACAGTCCCATCATATTTATACTTGATTTTAATACGCATTTGCATCCAACAGGCTTTCTGCCTGGAGGTAACTTTGAAAGAGTCCATGCATCTTTCTCATATATGGATAGTATTTCCTTTTTTTTTTTTTTAAGAAATTTTATTAACAGGATATAATAATACGTTCCATAATTGATAACCAATTCTTGACATATCCTTTTTCACAGTTTTCTGTCCCCCCTCCCCTGGCTTCCAGCAATGCTCCACCCCCATTAATATTTCTATCAACATTTTCTTACATTCAATTCTTATACATATATGGATAGTATTTCCTGTTCCATTGCTTCAATCCATATGTCTCTTTCATTTTCAGGCAGGTTGCATACTTCTTTCCAGTTCTTAGGTTCTTTTGCAGGCTGCCGGCAGGAGCTTCATGCCAGCCCGGGTAGTGAGTAGAAAGACTCTCATTCTACAGGTCAGGTCAGCGTGCCTTCTCCAGTCCGGGTTGTACCGAGGGAGACAGTTCGTTATGGGCTGTTTACATCCCTCATGCCGGATAGGAGTCTCTGAGTCAGACTGGAGCATCTCTCTAGGCTGGGAAATCCATTGTTTCCAATGTGTTCCGGCTTGTTTTAAGTTCTAAAGAGCAGTAGGGAGAGCACAAGCCTCCTGCTCCGCCGCCATCTTCAGTGTCACATCCTTGCTCTGCATTGTACACGCAAAGGTATATTTTGTTTTCCTTTCAGCAAAAGTCACAAAGTATTTGTTCCCGCCACAGGATGGTGCTAATGGGCCAACAAGGTCACTGTACACAGTCTCTAGGAACTTCTCATCATGAGTAGTGGACTTGCCAGAGTACTTTAGAGCAATTCCCTTTGCTTTGAGACATGTGTCACATCTCTCTGTTGCCTTGTCACAACTTACAGCAGAAATTCCACATTCCTTTAACAACTTTTCAAGACTCTGCATCCTACGATGTGCATACTTCAAATGTCATGCATATAAGCAATTCCGATGATCACAACAACCATTGCTACTTTGATAAACTTGTCTCTCATCAGCATCAACAACTTCTGATTTTCCACTAACATCCACAAGATAATGAAATCCATTTCTCTCCTCCACTTCAAATTCAATTCCAGACATTTCACCAACAATCTTACTTCCTTTCCTTCTCTTAAGGAACACATTATGATTACTTTCCATAAGTCTTTTGGTTGAAATCAAATTATCAGTTGCTTCAGGAATCAGAGCAACATTCTTTAATTTAACATGCATCACTTCTCCATTTGTAGCGAGGAGTTTGATTGGCACTGTTCCAACACACTCTACATTAAGAGGTTCTTTATTAGCTTGGTAAATCTTGGGTTTATTTTCAGTATCAAGTTCTCAAAATAAGTCCTGATATTTGCAAATGTGTGTACAGGATCCAGAGTCTTCTAAAAATACTCTCTTACTTTCATCATCATCATCATCACCATCATCACAGATTCTAAACGTCTAACCACTATTTCCATGCCTCTGAGCATTCCTGTTAGCATTTCTGGCTGCATTGAAGTTTCCCTTTGTCGGAGGTCTAAAACCTCTGTGGTTTCCTCTTCCACCAGATGCCGCTCTTTCAGTGTGACCACATGAGCCAGTAGGCTTTTGTCTTGCACCATTTTTAAATTAAATGGAAGACTATCTTAAGAAATGTTAAAAATGTTAAATTAAATTTTAAATTTTTGGCAAGATGATTTTCACCACATATAAAACACTCAATTTTCTTTTCCCTTTTAAATCTGTGTGTATGTTTCAAACTCAAAACAGACATCTCATTAGACAAAGCATCCTGACTAGTTCTGGAGTCATATTCTTCCTTTAAAATCATCAACAAATCATCAAGTGTTAGATCCTTTTGGTGTCTTAAAATCATTGCAAGCCCTCTGTGATGTGTAGGGAGCCTGTTTAAAATGGATGCAGTCATGTCTATTTGGTCAGGAGGTTTCCCAAGTTCTTTCAATTGGTTGTAAGTCCCCATTAGTTTCTTCAATTGAGCAGGCAAAGAGTCACTTTTCTTTACTTTAAAGTTAAAAATCTGAGCCTTCAAGTAATAAATCTTACTAGTTGTCTCCCCTCCATACTTCTCTTTCAGGTGTTCAGTCATTAATTTGGAAGATTCTATGGTATGCAGGCTGGGGACATCATGGCAATTAACCCATAATCTAGGACTTGGCAAAGCCATCTAGTCTTCTGAAGACACTTTTGTCTGGCTGAATTGTAGGGACATCTTTTGTTAAAATTTCTTCGGCCCCGTACATATGCAGTCTATTCTTTAGGGAACTGAACTACCAATTAAAATTATGCTGGGTTAACTTGAGTGGACCTAATCCTCCTGGGTTGAGATCTCTGGCTTGGAACATACATCTGTTGCAGAGGCTTCTGTAGAAGATGAAGCTGTACTTATTTTTAGTTTGCGGGCTTTTAGCAGACACTCAGCAGGCACTCACGTGGTTAATCCTCTCTTCAGAGCAGGGATGCAACAACTGGCTGGAAGCAATCAGCTCCTCCTCTGCCGGGATTCCAAACTTGCAAAAAAAAAACTTCAAAAGAAATAGTTCTCAGCTGCTTCTCTGTGGCACAGGCAGACTGGCTTAGGGAGTTCCACAAATTACACGTGAATCTGGGTAGTCACCTTTCACAGCTGCAGTATGCTTGGCAAGGAGAGCAGAAAAAAACTTGCAGAGAAAAAGTGGTTGTTTTAAAAATCAAGCCTTGCAGCCTTGCTAATTAGCCTCTCTCTCAATCCAGTGAGCATTTAAAAACTTGCTTTACTGAAGCATACCAGACAAGACCAGGCAACCATCCAGCTCTGCTATCAGAATATGTTGAAAAATTGGTAAAAATAGTTAAATATTCAGAGGTTGCAATGGATCTTCATTCACTGGAGAGGAGGCATTTTCTTTCTACGTAAAAATCTTTATTTATAAAGGGAGGGGTACACAGGAAAATCTACAAAACAACAAACACTTAAGACTACATGCTTGCAACAACAGACACAGATAGGAATGGAGATTCTTCCTTTCTTCTTGACCCCTAGAAGCATTAACCAATGCATTAACCAATGATTGTTAGTAAATAGGCTCTAGTTTCCCAGGCTTTCTTCCCATTGGCTTTCTGCCAGATTCCCTTCCAGGTCTGTTTAAGCAATAGCACCCAAGGTAATCACATTAACCTATAATGACTGATTTTAGACCTTGCAACCCACATATTTCCAATATATTCAACCTCAGCTGTTACTTCTGACAGTGGTAGTCCTCGGCCCTGTCTTTTTTGTTTTAGTGGGCCTGTTTTGTTGTTCAAAACATTTTATTATTATTTATTTGAAATATCTACTATACTTGCTATTCCCCAGGTGCACTGGGTGCACCTCATCTCCAGTACTGCAGCATGTATCTCTCTCTCTGATTTTCCAAAAGTGTTGCTAATGGGGGGCGGGGCGACGCCGGGAAAGATGGAAGTCGCCTAATCTCTCTGCTCCACCTCCCTTTCCTCGGTTTTATATCACTTCAGCTTTAAAAATCTTTTTCTGGTCTTGGGTAATGGGCAAAAAAGATCGACTAAACTCAAGTACGCCTACACATAAATTTAAAACAGCACAAGATTTTTTTAAACCAAGGAGTGAGCGTATAGACGGCAGAGCTCCAGAGGCTGGGACAACAGAAATGGCGGGAGACGCAAAAACAATTACAGACTTATCTAAAAAGATGGAAAGTATGATGGAAAATATGGAAAGACGTCTGATGGAACACTCACAACTCACCATGCAACCAGTAAGAGAGCAGTTGGCAGAAATACAGGCTTCCCTCTCCAAAACCTCAGCCATGGCTGAAACAGCAATTAATATGAGCACGATCCTCAAGGATGATGTTCAAGAGTTAAAACAACGAGAAGTAAACACCAGAGAGCGATTATTAATTATGGAATCCCAGGCAAGACAGCTTAACCTCAAATTTCGTGGGTTCCCGGAGGGGGTGGAAGAGGCTTCAGATCTTATTAATTTTATGACAGGATGGCTTTCCTCCATACTACAGTTGGAAGAGGGACTGGCGCCGGCCATTTTAAAAACCTTTCGTCTCGGCCCCCCCAACAATCCCCGACGTGCAGGCTCTAGAGACATTTTAGTTTCATTTTCCGACTGGAGGGTTAAAAGGCAGATTCTGAGAGAAGCGCGAAAAACGGGTCATTTACAATTCAAGGACATTAAAATTCTGGCTTTTCCCGACATCCCCTCTGAAGCTCTGAATATCAGAAAGGCACTTAAAGAGACCACCATGAAACTTCAACAAGAAAACGTCCGTTATAGGTGGCTCCCTTCAGGAAAGCTTCAGGTTATACATCATGGCATTCAACGCCTAGCTGACGATGAGGAATCTGGCCATGATTTACTGGTTGCACTCCGGCTAACAGAGGGCTCAGATAACAGCCGCCGCTCATGCAAAAGAAGATCGGTCTTTCCTGCGTCTCCAGGGCAAGCAAATAAAATACATTCCCATGAAACTGCCTCTCCAATGCAAACTGACAGATCTCGGTCCCCACACTAAGCATATAGAGATTGAATTAAGATGCCCATTATTCACTGTAAAATAAAATGCAAAGCTGAGCAGATCTTTTAGGTAATAGTAATGTTTACGAGGGGAGGGGGGTGAGCTCATTGAGATTGTTTTCGCTCACTAGTTTACAGCCGTTTTCAGGGCTCTCACCCTATTTGTTTGGGTGAGGCTATATTTTTTCCTAAACGGCTTGAAATTCTTAATTGTTATTTTTAATAGTTTCTATCTCTGTTATTGTGTTTTATATCATAATATATTGTTGTACAGTAAGTTTTCACAGGTTAATTGCCCTCAGGGTCATCCAAGTTAACAACTTCTATTATATAGGAATTGTTTCTTACAGAAAGCTAGTTGTTATTCCAGGAGTGGGAAGTAAAAAGGAACTAAAGGGAAACTGTTCATTTGATAAGTAAGTTGATATTCCTATATTAATCTGTAGAGGGTTATCCAGCACACAAGATATATTGCAACAAGGGATCTTTTATCTGATTATTTACTCCTAGAGTCTACTTGATTGTGTGATAGCTTAATTAATTCAATATACAGGAGGTATCATTTAATTATTTTTAAAAGTTGATTAACTAAGCGGATTCTGATTTATAACTATATAATTAATTTCATTGCTTGATTATCAATCTCATAAAACTTAATTAATTTTTAAAAGCTGCTTAATCAATTGGATATTGATTTTTGTCTAATTAACTTGATTATCACATATATAAAATTAATTCATTCATAAGAAAAGGAAGTCAAGGTAATAGTTAAATTGGCTGAATTTTTGTTTTATATATACTGTTATAGTTCTGAACTTTTTCTGGCACTTTATAGTTGTTAAATAACCATTGGAGAGTCCATTTAGACTCCACCACACTATCTGAGATACTGTGTTTATAGTAGTGTTTATAGTAGTGTGTTAAACAGCTTACTCTACATAACTTGATTTGGCTGCCATCTACACCCCTTGTTAGTGTACTGCAGACGTAGTTGGTCACGTTACAGAACAATACAAAAGTTACCTAAAAATATACAAACACACAACAGCACAACAAACAAAAAAATCAATAACCTTACAACCTTTGATTTTGGGCTCAAGTTTGGAGTCATACAAACATGGCTGGTTCTTACAAAATTTGCTCTGTTAACATTAGGGGTCTCGGCAGTATGATCAAGAGAAAAAGGGTGTTACAATATTTGAAGCAACAGCGTCCTCACATTCTGTTTTTGCAAGAATCACACATCAGATCTTCTAAAGGGCCTGTTCTGAAATCACCTGCGTTTCCACAACAATATCAAGCTACAGGCTCTTCCAAAGCTAGAGGGGTGGCGATATTACTGGCTAGAGAGGTAAATTTTGTGTTAGAAGCATCTCTGTCTGATCCTTTAGGTCGGTTTCTTTTCATCAAGGGCACAATTGAAGGAAAACGCTTAACATTAGGATCTGTCTATGCTCCTAACTGTAATCAAATCAGCTTCCTGGATGGAGTTTTTTTGAATTTGCAATCTTTTCAGAGTGGTGACGTTATAATAGGAGGGGACTTCAACTTTATTGCAGATGGAATCCTAGACAGATCCCATCCTAAACTGAGAAGGTCTGGAGTAAAGTCATCAGAAACTAAACTAGCTAAATTGTTCACTAAATACCAGCTACAGGATGTATGGAGAACACTTCATCCAAAAGAATATGACTACACGTACTACTCTGCCAGGCACGACACGTTCACCAGGATTGATTATCTATTGACATCCACTTCAGTTCTTCCAAGGATTTCTTCAGCAAATATTGGCCAGAGACACCTGACAGACCATGCATGGTTAGATTGTCGACTTGATCTTATACCATCACTTGCAAAAGATAAGCAGTGGTCTCTTGATAAAAATATTTTATTACAACAATCTGTCAGAGAAAAGTTAGATTTGGACATTAAACATTATTTCAAGGGGAATAGTTTGGACGCTGCTCCTCTCCCAATCGTTTGGGACGCTATGAAAGCTGTCCTGCGAGGTTCAATCATTTCAATTTCGGCACAGCTGAAAAAAGAGAAAAATCGCATCAGAGTTGAAGCATTAACCCGTCTTGTGACGTTAGAAAAGGAGCATAAACGGACTGGGGATAAGCAAATCTACGCTCAAATTCTGGCGGAAAGAAAGATCTTAGAATCTATTGAAGTCTCTCAGATTCAGAAGAACCTTCTGTTCTTGAAACAGCGCTTCTGGCAAAAATCAGCTAAAAACATCAAAGTCCTGGCTTGGAGGGTTAAGGACAAGAAGAACTCATCTCAGGTAAAGGCGCTTCGAAGTCCAGATGGCAATACACAATATCTTCCTTCAGAGATTGCCCATACCTTTGCTACTTATTACAAAAAGCTGTATAGCTCTGAGAACCCCTCATTAGAGGACATTCAGAAATATCTTGAAAATGAAGTCTGCTACCAACAACTCTCTTTGGATCACTCATTATATATGGACAAACCTTTCACAATAGAGGAACTACAGAAGACCATCAAATCTCTGAAACTCAATAAAGCCCCGGGGACAGATGGCCTCCCCGCGGAATTTTACAGGACTTTTCAATCATCATTACTAGATCATCTGTTGAAGGTCTGCAATAATGTTCTTTTAACGGGGGAATTACCTCCCTCTTGGACGGAGTCCAATATTGTTGTCATTCCAAAGGACCCCAAAAATGCTACAGATCCAAAGGCATACCGGCCAATCGCTCTTCTAAATAATGATGTCAAAATATTTACGACACTACTGGCTAATAGGCTCAAGGATATAATCCCAAAATATGTGGCAGCTGACCAAACAGGCTTTATACCAGGAAGACAACTGACAGACAACATCCGTCGCACTCTCAACATTATAGCTCATGGCAAAAAATCCTCTCATGAATCTTTAGTGCTAGCCCTCGATTTTGAGAAGGCGTTTGATTCCCTAGAAACTCAATATCTATTAAGTTTACTGGATAAGATGGGATTTGGAAATAACTTTCTGAGGGCACTACAATCAATATACGCACAACCTAGATCCAAAGTCAGAGTCAATGGGTGCAACTCAGAATACTTTTTTCCCTCCAGAGGCACCAGGCAAGGCTGCCCGCTCTCGCCCCTACTCTTTGCGCTTGCCATGGAACCGCTAGCTGAAGCCCTTAGAAGAAATAAGAGCTTTGCTGGAATTACCATTGGCAAACAGGAACATAAAGTAAGCTTATATGCAGACGACTTAACACTCTATGTCTTAGATCCTGTGAACTCTATGCCGGCAATTTTAGAATCCTTATCAAACTTTGGGAGGATTTCTGGCCTCAAACTTAATTCATTGAAATCAGAGATATATCCAATATCATTAAGTGCAAACGTTCGTCAAATCATTAAATCGACTTTCCCTTTCTGTTGGACAAATCACTCCTGGAGACATCTGGGAGTCCAAATTCCTTTGGACTTGAATAACTTAATGTCCTGTAATTTTGATCGTCTGTACCGGGATACCCAACTTCGATTGAAAGATTGGAACAACTTAACACTAACACTACCAGATCGTCTGCATTTAATAAAAAACTTCATATTTCCACAATTTCTCTTTCTTTTCAGAGCTCTTCCAATCTGGATACCGGAGACAGCTTTATCTAAATGGCAGAGAGCCCTCACTGACTTTTTCTGGGCCTATAAGAAGGCTAGAATAAATCGCCGAGTACTCAGCAGACCCTCATCCTTGGGAGGTTTAGATTTACCACTCTTGAGTGCTTACTATCAGGCGAATACAATTGCCACAGTAATACGAATGATGAATAATGAATCTTTAACAGGCTGGATGCAAATTGAACAATCATATATTTCTTCGGTACGATTGCAGGATCTTTTTTGGATGACATCGACCGAACGCCCGATCTCAGCACAAAATAATTGTTTTTTACATACAACTCTAAAAATCTGGGATCGTAAACGAGCACAGCTAATACCAAGGATGTCTAAATTTTCATCTTTTATCAATCAACCGTGGTTCCCACCTGGAATGGAATCAGGAGCCTTTCGGGACTGGAAAGTAGCGGGTCTGACTCGTCTCTCAGATCTAGTAAAACAAGGGAAAATACAAGATAAATTTGGATTGGAGGAAGCTCTCGGCGCACCTATTCCCTGGTTCCGGTATTTACAGCTGAAGAATTTGATTGACTGTCTAGCTCAATCTGACATATTCACCAGACCAAAAACGGAATTTGAGACTCTCTTATCTAGTTATGACTCCTCCTTGAAGGGCTTGGTCTCAAAGGTTTACAAGATTTTGTTATCTGCTGAAGGTTCCCAATCTATTCCTTGTCAAAAAATTTGGAAAGCAGAGCTCAAGACAGACTTGCAACACTCACACTGGCTCGACATATGGAACTCTCCAGCGTTTTCCTCACATGTTTATAACATCCGGATGAACTCCTTTAAGATCATACACAGATGGTATTTTACACCAAAAAAGCTGAATCGAATGAATCCTCAGTATGATCCTCTGTGTTGGAAAAATTGTGGATATCTTGGAACGTATCTACACTGCTGGTGGGAATGCCCAGTCATTCAGCAATTCTGGAAGGACGTATTCTCCCAAATCAACAGCATTACTCAACAAACACTCCCTGTAACTCCCGAACTCTCCTTGCTCAATCTATGGGATTCATCATTTGGGAATGACTCCAAAAAGACCCTTACCTCCATTCTTCTTGCAGCAGCCAGACTCACAATTGCGGCAAACTGGAAATCTCCAACACCTCCTACTCTGACATCCTGGTATGACAAGATTTGGGATCAGTTTGTGATGAATAAAATCTCTAACATTGTGGATCGATTACAAAACAGTTCCAGCAGAACTTATGATAAATTTGTACTTACCTGGTATCCAGTACTTGACTTTATGGCAGAGCATAATGTGCTTCCATCTAGGACGAGCTATTACACATGGCTCCATTTCTAATTTCACCTTGACCTTCATCTTACTGCTGAGACTCCTCTTGTATATCAGAGCAATAAACTTGACTCAATTCATTGGAATATATGGTTTAAACAGCACTTTGGTATAGGTGAACGGAATTGATATCATCTTATTATGTTTATTTGTAGGTGTATGTTACTGTTTTGTTGGTGACTGATTGATGGGATTGTAATTTTGGATTTGCAAGACTTCTACATAATATTTTGCAGTTATTGTATGTTTTGATATGTTATACTTGATCTTAATAAACACTTCAAAAGTTTAAAAAAAAAAAAAAAAAAAAGTGTTGCTAATATGAGTAAGAAGGTAATAGGGCTGTTGATGCTGTACTGCCAACACTGGATCACAGCTAGCACAATTGCCATCTTGAGGAGGAAGCAAAAGGGGTTTTAAAATATTTGTCTAGAAAAACCTTTTCATTTATTCTGTTCTCCAGGATACACTTTTTAAAAATTCAGTTATCAGGTACATGGAGGCCTGATTTGGATTGGAACCACAAGGGGACAGGGAGTTATGCTTCTCTCCCCTGCACAGTTGTGGTGATCTAAAATGGCACTGGTTGTTTGCCCTGTTGTGGAAACATACAGGTGAACTCACAGGTTTACCCAAGCAGGGCAAATAGAAGCTCCTCAGGGCTGTTTGAAAATGAGAAAAGAGCATAGGGGGAGGCAAATCAAATCAGGCCTCTGTGTGCCCATAACTGAATTTTTTAAAAACAGCGTGAATTCTGGAAATAAATCTCCCTTCATCTTGTCTGGTTTGGTTCATGGATGAAAGAATGATGTGTAGCTCCGTTGGACACTGTGAAAAAAAGTATAGGGAAGTTTAGTGACAGAAACTAGAGTTTAGGCTGGCTTCTGCACAGGGCTGGTTCCCTGTTTGGGTCTCTTGTCTGCGGTGAATGCAAAGACATTTGCGGTTGTGTGGAACTTCTGTATAGGACAACTCCCCTATTCTTTCCCTGTTCTGCTGTCATTACACCATCCAAGGGCAACTGCTGTTGGGGCTGCTTGGTCAAACATGGGTGAGAGGCTCAGGCAGCACAGCTTCCCTGTGCTACCTTCATTGCCAGCTCATCCTTCCCCAGATGGCCCTAATCACAGTATAGTACAATATAGGCACATTTCGGAGGTTTTCAATGGAGAGGGCAGGGTGGCAAGGGAAGGACAGAGTCCTTTGGCCTCCCAGTCCTCCCCTGCCCAAAAAGGCCAGAGCTTACACACTGTGCAGTTCATTTGCTTTCTGTAGATGGGGTGATGGTGGTTATCCACTTAGAATCCAAAGACTGTGAAGTTTTTGATAAGTCCTGATGGGTAGTTTTGCTAATCTGTGGCAGCAAAGTGTAACAGTGGCACTTTAAAGGTTACACAAGATTTATTCCAGTGTAGGTTTTCCTGAGTCAGAGATCACTTCTTCAGATGTATTTAAGTGCCTGATGGGTGGACATTTTGTGCATCTGAAGAAGCAAGCTCTGGCTCACAAAAGCTTTTGCTGAAATTAATTTCTTAGTCTTTAAGGTGCCACTGGAATCCTGTTTTATATTGATCTTTTCAGTTGAGCCAAGTCCTAGCAGCTCAGGTTGCTGTTCCATAGTCTGGGTAGGAATAATTTTCACTTCTTTGATCATGTTGATCATCAAAGCAATTGTTTCTTGAGGTGCACCTGTCAGAGTTTTCACTTGGTTTCCTCACAGTAGGAAATGTTAGTTATTGTGCATTTTATAGTACCTTCAAAGAGCTGCAAGATTCAGCTAAATTCAAACAATTTGCATTTGGATTATTTATTTTCTTCAATAATGGACAGGATCCAAATAATTACCCAGTTCATCTCCTACACCCCAGGAAGCTTTACACTTAAGAGTCTCTGGAACAGCAACATGATCAAAGAAGTGAAAATTATTCCTACCCAGACTATGGAACAGCAACCTGAGCTGCTAGGACTTGGCTCAAGTTTGGATAGAAGAGAAAAGGCCTACAAGTAAAGAAGGAGATGTTAAATGAAATTTTAAAGCTAAGAACTTTTTCCCTGTATTTGGAGGATCAACCAGGAAATGCCATGGCACCCTTTTTTCATGTTAGTTATTGGGAATAGTAATGAAAGTATGCCCTCTGCTGGACACAGTTCAAATTTAAACATGCTTTCTGAATAAGACTGGTGCTGCTTGTGTTCATGAGAAAATTAAACTGGAAGTTTAATTGATGGAAGCTGGTAGAGCCCAGTGACTACACAGAAATCCACAGTTTGCCTCAACCATGAACTCATAATGTGACAGACAGCCATTCCGATGTCAGTCTTTCATGCACAACATGAAAATCATAAAACTTAATTTTTTAAAAAAATTTTGATTTCTAGCTCACCCTCCCTGCACAGCAGGCTCAGGGTGGGTTACAGCATTGCATGTAACAGTTATTTAAACATAATTAAGCATAGTACCATAATTAAAACCTATATAAAAGATTGATTAATACTAACCAATAGATGGTCGTCTGCAGCACAGTCAGCAGCTGAACTCAGAAGGTTCTACTGCATGAAGTCCCACAGAGCCCAGATCTCTCTTGGGAGAGTGTTCCACCAGGTCGGTGCCAGAGCCGAAAAGGCTCTGGCTCTGGTTAAGGCTAAGTGGATCTTTTTTGGGCCAGGGATCACCTGGAGATGTTGGTCGTAGAGCATAATGCTCTACGATGGGCGTGCTGGGAGAGATGGTCCTGCAGATATGTTGATCCCAGACTGTATCCTCATCCATTTTACTGGAAAATCTTGTCCCAGACAGATTGATTTGTTTGTATGTCCAGGACAAGATTTTCCAGTAAAATGGATGAGGATACATTCTAGCAATTGAAAGCATGGCATGGAATATCATGTGAAGACAGTATGAATAGTAGGTTTTCAAGAGAGATTACCACAGTGCTTCAGTGTGTTCAGATGAAGTTGTGAACGAAACGAAAGCCAACTCCGGGGAGTTTTGTCAACCCACTTTTTCCTGTATTTATGGCGTGCTTATGAAAAAAGAATATACAACAACGTGGATATGTGAACAACTATCATAAAATAACTTTGTTAAATATAGTAGAGAAATTGTACTTTATTTCATCTTAAAGCACTGAGTGTCAGCTTGTTTTCTAGTCAGATCAAGTAGTAACAGCAGTGCCAACCCACCTTGATCTGGATGTCTACAGAGATCATCTGTGAGGACAACCAATGCCGTCTTTGTCCCATAGCCAGGGCAGAAGCCAGACTGGAATGGATCCAGGATAGAGGAATCTTCCAGGAAAGCCTGGAGCTGTTCCATTGCTGCTCCCTCAACTATCTTACTCAGAAACGGAAGGTTTGATACTGGGTGGTAGTTGGCAAAATCAGTGGCATCCAAAGATGAGTTTTTTAAGAGTGGTCCACTATTGTCCCCTTCCTGGGGGAAGTCCCTGAACTCAGAGGCAAGTTGATAATATCTGCTGAGGGGGGCATACCCCTTCACCACTGGCTTTCACCAGCTACGATGGACATGGGTCCAGGAGGCAAGTAGTGGGCTTCATAGTACCCAGGATCCTGTCAACCTCGTCCTGGGAGAGTCAGCTGAAATGGTCCATTACTGGGCCTGAAGACGACCAAGGGGCCATTCTTCAGTTCTCATACTGTATCAGTGTTGGCTGGCATGGCTAGGCGGAGCAACAAGATTTTATCGCAAATTATTTCCCCAAAGCCTAAATAATTCTAAATAATTGAGCTGGGTGGGAATTTGTGGATGCAATAGAAGTTGCATTGAAATCCTTCTTTGTGGCTTTCACAGCCACATAATAGGCTTTCATAAATGTCCTATAAGATGTTCTTGCAGCTTCGCCACCAGACCTCCACCATGCTCACTCTAGCTGTCTCAGTTCCCACTTCATTCCTTGTAGCTCCAAGGGATACCAGGGGCTAATTTAGAGCGGGGGCAAGAGGTCTTCGGGGAGGGATCTCGTCGATGGCTTCAGAGAGATGGCTATGCCAGTCCTCTACCAGCACGTGTAATGAGTCACCAGGGGACATCGGATCCCTCAGAGCATTCTGAAAACCAATTGGATTCATCAGTCTCCTTGAAAGAGCATTAATCAGCTCATCATCAGAGCAGAGAGGGACTGGGACACTCAGCCGAGCCTTTAGGACAAAGTGGTCCAACCGTGGCACTGCATCAATGGCATCCAGGTCCACATTTATCCCCATGCCAAAGATCAGATCCAGCATGTGGCTTACTTGATGCATGGGAGCTGATACAATTTGAGAGAGTCTCAGTGCTGCCATGGATGACACTAGGTCCACAGCCCGTGAGAAGGTGGGCTTATTGGCATGGACACTGAAGTCCCCCAGGACTAAGAGCCTGGGGAATTCCAAGGCCCACCCTGATACCGCCTCCAACAGGCTCGACAAGGTACCTACTGGTGCACTTGGTGGTCAGTATACCAGCCAGATAGCCAAATTCTCTTCAGTATCTCATTCTAGGCTGATAACAATCAATGCTGGTGATCTTTTCTTTTTTAGCTTTTAAACCTTTTATGATTTGTTAACACAGATATTAATGGTTTTATTGTTAAACAAATTGTGAACTCTTTGGTAAAACTATGAAACAATACCCTTAAAAACTGAAAAACACTAATTATGCAAAACTACAAGTTAAAAAATCCAAACCCATATTTTGTGAACTTTAACAACACAACTCCTAATCTATAAACACCAACAGTTTTTGTACTGATAAAAAATACTTAAGAACAAGATTAAACTAGCTTGAAAAAATCCTAGCAATCCATAACGATATGCCCACAGTAAAGAGAATTGCATTATAACCTAGTTGAGAGGTAGTGAAAACAAAGAAAAAAAAGAAAGAAACCAAAAAAAGAAACAAGAAGACCTGCCTAAAGGACAAGAGGGGACTGACTGCCCCTTCTGAGGTCTTCCAGTATAGAAAGTATCATAGCCATACTTAAAAAACTTGAACACCAACGGGAACATTTGAGGTTGAAACCCCTCCCCCTCCCCCACTATAAGACATATAAAGATATATTACTGCTCGTGTCAACATAACTAGCATAGTGTTAAAGAGAATTAACTATTTGCTCTCCTTTTATAAAAGTATAATGCTTCAAAACCTTAAGCATGCATATAAGAAGAAAAAAATACATATTAGTAATACTTAAGCTCTGGTAAACTCATAGATATAGCATAGTTTCATCCAAGATGATTGCAGATTGGGATCTTAGACCATCTTATGGGTGAGACCTGGAAGTCCAGTTTCCTTTTCACTGATTTCTTCGCTGTAGGATCTGACAGAGGTTCTGAGTTCAGCTGTTGCAACATGAAGTGGCCACTGTCTAGATCACGTGCAGTGAGAACAATTCCTTGATGGCGAACTTGCAGAGCACCTGATGGAAGCCACTTATAGCGAACATCAGCTTCTTGTAGCTTGGCAGTAATCAGTTTCAGGGCAGCACGTATTTGAAGATTTTCCCTGGGTAAATCTGGATAGACCTGGATTTTCTGATTCTTATATCGAAGAGAGCATTCCTTGCGTGTGAGCTGAAGTAGTACTTTTACAATTTTGGAATTCCGTGATGCTATCCCAAGATCTCTTCTGTGGAGAGGAAGCTGTGGAGCCAATTCTGTGGGCGCAAAGGATTAATGGTGTGTTTTTTGTCAGGGCTCAGTATTTCTGTTAGCCAATGTACTATAAACATGGTAAGATCCATGCTTCCTTCCTCCTTTTCTTCCATCCCTTTGAATTTCAGCGTATTTTGTTTCAATTTGGTCTCTAGCGTTAAGATTTTTTCCGTTGCCCAGTTATCTTTTTTCTGTAAGTACTGGATTTCATTTTGCACAGTTAATCCAATTTTCATAGCCATATTAGTCATCTGGGCTACTTGCTGTAAAGATTTATTTATATTGTCTAGTTGTTCTCCAAGCGGTGCTGGCTTCATATCTATATGTCCCAATATGTTCGATTTTAGAGCAGAAATAATTTCAATCAGCTTATCGTTTTCCATGGTCTCTAGTGTGTCTGCCGTTTTAATTTTCAGAGTAGGTAAGGCCACGTTTGTCACAGCCACCCCAGGCTTTCGCAAAAAGGCTTTTAGATCTGGCGGTTTTAAATTTTTTGATGACTTTTTGTCCCGAGAGCACTTACTCATTTTTTTAGCATTCACTGGGTGATGGTAGAGCAGTTATTAGGCAGTTTGGGGTGGGTGGGTCCGAAGAGTCAATGCCACGCATCCGCCATGTTAGGTAGCCGACGCCACACCCCCAATGCCGGTGATCTTTAGTGCAGGGAGCAACCTAAAGGAGAAAGACTCTCGGATTAATATTGCCACTCCCCCCCTTTTGTCTGGGACTGATGGAGGCCTGAAAACCCTAGGGAGTCAGTTCTTTCAGGGTGACCGTCACGACCTCCCACACCCAGGTCTTGGTCACGCATGCCAGGTCCACTTTTTGAGCTGCAAAATAATTTTGCAGAGCTCACATCTTATTGTTAATGTCTTGGGATGGTGCAAAGATTGGAGGGAGACCAAGCATATCCATATCTCCTCCTCCTTCTGTTACAGTACCTTGCCCCACTGCCATACTTCCCGGGCTCCACAATTACTGGGATCCCCAACTCCGTATTGGCCTCCCCTGCTAAACCTCATCCAGTACCACTTTACCTGTGTTATATTCACACACAGCAAACTCACAATACAGCTTAATAGTTAATTAATACAATATTCACTAGTTAAGCATTTCATCAATTTCCTCCCTCCCCTCCCTCCTAATAATCCATTCAGAATTCTAACCTGCTAATAAGAGTCTAAGTTAAATTCCTTAGTAATTAAAAACCATTAAAATTAACAGTCTATATAACCTAGCCTTCACAGATATTCCACTAGAAGAAAGTCCTAATTCTGATTAATAACTATCAACAATGGCTGGGCAGTAGAGTTAGCTAAATAATAATTCTACAATATTGTGAAAAATCTTAACATCAGAGAAATTCTACGTGGTGGTTCAGCATCACAACTTCCTGAGCCAGCAGGGAAGCCAGAGATGGTTTCTAAAATCCAGGGGCTTCCTGGAGGGCCCCCCCCCAAAACCAGCAGAGATCTCTGAGAGCGCCCAAGTCCAAAGTTCACGAGACCACCCCCTGCCACCTGAAAACATCTGAAGGGTCCTGTGGCAATCCACAGCATACAAGCGTCTGAGGAATCCCGTGCCAAACCATGGCATACAAAGTCTCCTCGTCCTGGTAGGCCAGCGGGGGGTGGGGCCAATGCCTCCTCCACCTCTCCAGACCTCCGATATTGCAGCGTTCGGGACTCAGCATCCAAGAACCTCAGCATCTGGGCTCCAAGCACTCATTGTTTAGTAGGCTGAGCAATTCCCACTGCATTTACTTCTAGTTCTAATTATAATTCTTCCTTGTGACCAGACGTTCTAGGAGTCTGCATGTGGACCCCTGATACCACCCTACTATCAATAGAATTTTGTGATCTCCGAGGCATCTTCTAGGAAAACAGAGCCTCAGTATCTAGATACCAACAGGAGAGCTCCAAAATAAGCTGTAAGAAAATGACATACTTCACCTGTCAGACTGTCCAAAGTATTGTTGTTTGAACATACTGTTTTATTTATTCATTTATACCCTGCCTTTCCCCCCGATGGGAGCCCAGAGTGGCTTGTGTCATCACCTCCGTTTTATCCTCACAACAACCCCATGAAGTAGGATAGACAGAGAATGTGTGATGGACTCAGGAGTTGCCAGCTTTGGGTTGGGAAATTCCTGGAGATTTTGTGGGTGGAGCCTGGAGAATGCAGGGTTTGGGGAGGGGAGGAAGCTCCTCAAATATAGGGTCATAGAGTTCATCCTCCAAAGCAGCCATTTTCTCCAAGGGAACTGATCTCTGTCATGTGACAATCAGTTGAAATTCCAGGAGATCTTCAGGCCCCACCTGGAGGTTGGCAACCCTAGGCCACAGGGCAGAAGGGAGATTTGAACCTAAGTCTCCCAGTTCCAAGTCTGCCTGTATCCTTTAATTCAGGTGGTTGCCAGTTCACAGATCTTAACAACTGCCATAATCCAATCTCAGACATAATCGGCCAGTTGGTTTTGCATCTTGATTCTGGCTGGCCCTTCCTGACAGCTAGACCCAAAAGCTTATACCCTGAATAAAACTTTGTTGGTCTTAAAGGTGCCACTGGACCCAAACTTTGTTCTGTATCCTTTAATGTGTCATCATCCTTACAGTATCCTCATACTGTATTGAAGTTGCCTTTTGCAATTATAGTGAGTCTCTTCTTTCCCATGAAATAAAGAACAGGTGGTAAACTTAACAAGTGTCTCTTTTTTAAAAATATTAAGCACTGACTTTATATGTAGTAGCTTATTTAAATGTGTGAATATTTGAATGTGCTTCGTGCTTAGCACAGAAGCTGGGCTCACAACAACTTAAGCAAAGGGAATTGCTAATCATATTCTGTGCTTCCTATCAGAAGGCTGGTACCATTCCCATTAGGTATGAGCAACTGGAAAAAATATGGTATTTTTTGGATTTGGGGAATAGGTTCCATATCAGTATTCCAGAGTAGTCAAGTCCCTCCATATAATTTCAAAATTATGATTTGGGAGTATTGTGTTTGTTTTTTGGGATTCCAAAATTTTTCATATTCATTAAGAGGGGACTTTTTCTGGGGAGCAGGAGTGACTGTTTTGCAAGTAATACCAAAATTTCAGGGATCCTAGCCTTGCCTGCCCACTAAAGTAAAAGATAAAGGTTTCCCTTGCTTGAAAGCCAGTCGAATCCGACTCTAAGGGGTGGTGCTCATCTCCATTTCCAAGCTAAAGAGCCAGCACTGTCCTAAGACTTCTCCATGGTCATGTGGCCAGCATGACTAAATACCAAGGTACACGGAATGCTGTTACCTTCCCACTGAAGCAGTACCTATTTATCTACTTGCAGTTTCTTGTTTTCAAACTCCCAAGTTGGCAGGAGCTGGGACCAGAGACGGGAGCTCACTCCATCACACAGCACTAGGGTCTCGAACTGCCAAGCTACTGACCTTCCAGTCTGCAACTCAGCATCTTAACCTCTGAGCCACCACGGGCCCCCTGTCCACTAAAGACCCCCTGAAATTTCATGCAGTTTGGATCAAGGGGTCTAATTGTGCAGACCTCTAAACAAGGTGACCCCAGCCATCCTACTGCATGATGGAAGACAGGAAGGCCTGGTGTGATGTGGTCCATGGGATCGCGAAGAGTCGGACTCGACTGTGCGACTGAACAACAACAATAAGAGTTTCTGATCTCCTTCAGACTACAGCACTATAGTACAGAGGAATAATTGACAATCAAGAGCCAAACCAGACACGATATAAGAGATCTTAACAGGATATCTTATTGCTGGTGGTAGTGGTGTTGGGTTTTGTTAAGTTTAAACCAAATAAGGATGCTCTGAATTTTAAGTAGAGGAGTAATGCAGAGGAAGAGGTATCTAACCCTCTCTATATGCCACAGGTCTGATCAAACTGGGAGTACCTGCCTAGATTTTAAAAAGTCACAACACTCTACCAGGAGTATCATATATGACTTTGGTTTTGGCTCTAAGACTGCAGTTCTATTCTATGCACGCTTACTTGGATGTAAGCCCCATTATATTCAATGCATGAAGTGGACTGAAAAGGAGGTATACATGTATCCTGAGGTATACAGTTAACAGGAATACTAAACAAATGAAATGTATGACTGAAACATTGAAGAATTAAAAGATGCTAGACAAGTGCTCTTTTTGCACTGAGAGTTTATTAAGTGATCCTCCTTCTAAGTACAGCCAGGTTAGTCCATAAATCTTCAGCTTCTCACTCTGATAATTCATTGACTTCCCTAAAATCAGGATAGAATCCAGGGTAAGAATGCTCTAACATCTGCCAGTTCAGCGTACTTCCCATTCACCAACGGTGATCAGGCAGCCAATGAATCAACAGACTGTTTGGCTGTTTGCAACCAGTTTGTGTCTATTTGCAGGAACAGCTATTTGCAGCCATCAGACCCAAGCTGGGACCCAAGCTTCTGATTTCCTGCCGGTGAAATTTTGCTCTGTACACAGCAAAGTTTTTTAAGGGGGCAGAATCAGCAACAGACTCCCAGCTGATCAGCTGGAAGTCTGGTTCTCCTGATCTCCCATCCTGGAAACCTTGCTGCCTTGCAGACTTGGTGAGATGCAGCATATTTAGTCCATGGGGAGAGGGGGTGATGTGATCAGAAGCCCAGCTGATTGTTCTCCTCCCCACCCCAAGCTATTTATTGTCTTGATTTGTACAAAAAAGAAGAGAAATTAGCTCTTTCTCCTTTGCCTTTTTCAGTAGGGATTTTAAAAGCATTAGTCCTGTCCTGGGACAGATTGAAGAGATGAGAAAAGAAAGCAGCTTTTTCTCCTCTCCATTTTGCAGCTTCACTGCATAGCTATTTTGTTGAGGAGAGGTGTGGATCAGAACCTGACTCCCAGCTGAATCCTTGATCGGCTGTGAATTGGCTTCTGATGCAATCCAAACATATCCCTGGTAGGCTCACAGTCTGATTATGACTGTCAACCAGGGTATGCTTGACTGCCAAATGGGAAATTGATTGAAATTTGCAGCATCTCTAATCCAAGGATGGGTCACATGTTTCATGTACACATGAGGTCTTGCAGATTTGGCTGCTTCAAAATGAAGCTTTTTCTTTAATTTTCCATCATTCTGTAATATATAATATATAGTAATTCTATAATTATGTAATCTCTATAATTTGGCTTCTAAACTACTTCTTTTGAGCATCCAAATGATGTTATGTTCCAATAGTCCTTTCTCCATCTTTAGTACACTATCCAAATGTGCTTTTTGCACAGATCTTTTTGTGAAGAGCCCAGTGCAAGTGCGTTATCACACTGTCTTAATGGAAAGGTGCACGTTTTCTTACTCTGCAAAGGCACTGGCCTTATTGGTGCCATTTATCCTGCTATTAATGCCCCCGTAGCCACTATTTTCTCTGCCATACCACCACAGGGCTTTTTGAGGGCATCTAAACAGAACACTATTATGCTGTAATGCTTTAACAATTACTGACTTTTTTAAAGCCCTCAAGTGGTAAGGTAGGGTGAAATGGAGGGTGAAATGATGGCTGATATAGGAAAGTGCACCAAAAACTCCAGGGTGGAAGTACTGTTGCCAGTGTACATACCTCTGCATTTGCAGCAGTGATGAATCCAAAATGGATCATCCTTGCTGTGTGGAAGCAGCCTTAGGCCTCGAATAATTTGTTTTTTAATTTTCTGTTATGCATCATTATCTCTGCAATCTTCATGGATTTTGAACTTCATGTGGTGTGTAGAATGCACATTCATGGCAGTTTTACGAGTATGCCAGAGATCTGTTGAACATTTCAATCAGTTTGGCTTGTGTGACCAATGGACCTGCAGGCAATCTTTCTGATGTGCACAATGAGGTGGTACTAGACTGGGAGGAGAGGTAGAATTCTAGACCAGACCATTTTTGCCTGCAAATACAGAACATTTTACAAGGCTCTCCCATGATCAAGGCTGCTCTATGCTTTTCTCCATAATGTGCTGGTTTCCTGCTTGCAGGGAGTTTTTTTTAAGAAATCTGACATACACACCCTGAAATGGGACAGTCCAATATTCTTCTTTTTCTGCCACCTCATTTCTGTGTGATGTATAGAAGTGCTCAGTGCATACAACAGAATGAGTTGGCAGGATCCTGGCAGAGTGGACTGTACTACTTTGAACTGCCATTTTTTAATGTTCTATTTTTTTTAAAAAAAGTGGCAGTAGAAAACTAGCGCATCAGGGAGGATGGTTGCAGGTCAGTGTATTTTTTGCTGTGCTCATGTTTTCTGTATACTTTTTCTTAATGAATTGGAGTATTTAAGAACATGGTCTCCCATCTACAGTTTGAAATGGTCCATCCCACCATTCCTTGTTCTGTGGCTCATCTAGAACAAGTCTGAGATGCCAGCAAATGTCCATCCACAACCATCCCATGTGTGACCACTAAGTGTGCCACTTCCACAACAAATGGATGGAAGCAATCTTTGATTAATCTGTCTGGTCTCTTTTTTTAAAATGCCCATATATTGGAGATTACCACTACATCTGACAAAAGGCAGTTTCAAAGGCTACTCTCTGGTAACATTTTTTCACATGTGTTTAAAAAAGTTACATGTGAAAAGGTAACATTGCTATTTTCAATAATATTTTCTAGTGATTCCTAACATGATTTGCCTTTTCTATATTTCCAGAATTTCTTTTTCCAGCAGCAATCAAGGACCCAAGCTACTAGTCCTCACCACACTTGCAGGGAATAAAGGGAACAATGGTAAGCAGATATACTCAGAAGGAAGTTCCATGTTATTCAGTGGGCTTACTCTCAGACAAAGTGCCCTTAGGATCAACAGCAGAGAACAGCTGCCTCTTATACTATCTTTTCATTGTTCAGTTCTCTCAGCTCAGGTAGGAAGTGGATACAAGCTCTACCATAATGGCAGACAACTCTCAAGCATAGTACTAATGCAGGATTTTGTAAGTATCATGTAACTATAATTAGCACTTTGTTTCTCAATGAGCATTCAGCACTGAATTCCATCACTGAATGCTCAAACAATACTGAGATTCTCTGACTCACTGTGTCCTGACACAGCTCACCTTTTCAAAGGGTTTCCAGGATGTAATAAGGGATGGTCAGAGCATCTGCAAGAGAGCTGGAACAATGCCGGAACTTATGGTGACAACCCATCATGCAAGGTGTCAGTGTCCAGGACTCTGGTGATCAGATAACCAGTGCCTTGTGTTACTATAGCACTTTGCCAAGGCAGGGAGTTGCTAGTGCCCTGAAGCTCTAGATCAAACAGTCTCTGTCCTGGCACCAAAAGAGTAATGAACATGTGGAATTCACTGCTGCAGGAAATGGTGGCAGCTATAAGCATCGACAGCTTCAAGAGGGGATTGGATAAACATATGGAGCTATTAACATATGGAGCTATTGGACGGACATATGAGTGGCTATTAACCATAACAAGTGTTTGAACAACAGAGTTACAGTGAGGGAAGGGGCAAAGTTGTAATTCCCCTCATGCACTTGTTCCTTTTCATATAAACAATAGAGACTCCTCCTTGGCTTATGCATTACTTTTTTTGCTGTCATTGCGGCTGAATTATGGCAACCCCTGGTGGGGTTTTCAAGGCAAGAGACTTCAGAGGTGTGTTGCCATTGCCTGCCTCTGCATTGTGGTCTCCCATCCAAATACTGACCAAGGCTGATGCTGCTTAGGTTCCAAGACCTGACAAGATTGGGCTTTTCTGGGCAATCTAGGTCACAGCACCTTATACATAAATGGAGCAATTAGGCCAGGCTGCCCCCATCATGTCTAGTATGGTCCTGCATCGCTAAGTCTTATTAATGTTTTGTATAGAATAATAATATTGCCTATACCATCGTAAATTGTGGTGACAAGATAATACAATATAATTAGTTAAGAGGAATGCTGGCTTGTGGAGACTTTGTGTTTGTACCCTATGAACAGTGTTTCTGTATGATTGTTATTCTTAGGAGTTGGCAATTCTAAGAAAGCGTGCAACCTTCAGTTCCCTCTTGACTGAGGAAGGTCCCAGAATGGGAGAAACATTCTGGAACATCCCATATTTGAACACCGGAGGAACATATTTGTACTTGGAGTTCCCTCTAAGCTGCACTAGCTCCAGCTCAGGGAGTTTAAACTTCTGCTCACACTGAGGCATTTCCCCCTCCACTGGAAACAATGGATGGGGGCACCTCCTACTGGGGCCCATAGAATTGGACCCCCAATCCAATCTTTTTGAAACTTGGGGTTGTTGGGGATTTTTTTTGAGGAGAGGCACCAGCAGTTATGCTGCAAATTTGGTGCCTTTAACTCAAAAAACAGCCCCCCTGAGCCCCAGATACCCCTAGATCAATTCTTCATTATAGCCTATGGGGCCCATTGATGATAATGGTGTCCCTAGGCTATAATGGAGCCAGAAAAAAATAGATATTTTTTTTTGTATACACGTTATGTTTTTCAGTATGATTTGTAAGCTACCTTGAGACACAGAAAAGTGGGATTTAAATGTTTGAATAAATAAGTAGTTTGGGCAGGTTGATAACATTTAAGTGACTTCCTATTTGTTAGGTTAGGCAGGGTTCTGACAGTGATTGTTCCACCTCTGTTATACTTGACCTGTAAATTTGTCATATTTAACAACAAATAAAACACAAAGTAGACTGCAAGAGTTCTCCCCCCCCCCCCCCCCAGTGCTGGTATGTTTTCTAAGGCTCAACGCAGGGCAACAGACCAAGGCCAGGTTTACCAATATAGTGGAAAGGGGTGGGTAGACCTGTTCTCTGGAGGCCAGGTCTACTAATATACTGGAAAGGGGAGGGTAGACCTGTTCTCCAGAGGTCAGGTCTACCAGTATAGGGAAAAAGGGAGAGTAGACCTGTTCTCCAGAGGCCTGGTCTATGTAGACCCCATAGAGGACAACATTTTCTGTAGTGAAATTTGACTTGATTCTGTTTTCTCTTATAATGTTTAAATTATTCTTAAAATATAGTTTAAAAGCATTTATTCTGAGATTTTTTACCAGGTTATGTAAATAATCTAAAATATTTTATGCAATAGTCAAATGTTGTCACAATTTTAATGCTACTAGCTTTTTTCTCTCAAGAGCAATGTTCCCTCTAAGCTGTGGAGTCCTGTGAGCAAAAATTCTACTTTGTGAGCTACTGGCATTAAAGTTGTGAGCGAGGCATTTGGCTACTGCATCAGTTAGTTTGCTCTGGAGCCATCCTTCCTGAGCGAAGACAAAAATGTTTGAGTCAGAGGCTAAAAAACTGTGAGGTAGCTCACATTAACTCAGCTTGGAGGGAACACTGCTCATGAGGTAGAATTTCTGCTCACAACATTGTGGAGCTTAGAGGGAACATTGCACAGAGATATATGATTGCTTTACACAAGTGGAAGCGTATTAACTTTTTCATGGATTCTGTTCTTGAACCTTGCTGAGAGTCATTTATGGACTAATTATATTGTATTATCCTGTAACCACAATTTATTATGGTGTAGGAATTTGTTTCAATTGTTGACACTGTAACAGTGACTGTACATTATGGCTGATACTGTGGCAATATTATTGTATACAAAATGTTAATAAGACTTTGATATTAATAAGACTTTGTTACAGCTTTTGAAATATTGTAACGAAAGACAGACAGAATTATAAAATACTAGAAAATTTTTGTATAAAAGTTTATTTTAGATTTGTTGGTGCTTTTTTGTAGTTGGTTCTTCTAATTATTTCTGTTTCAGCACTGGCATAGTCTGGATACACTCACAAGCACTCTGGCCTAGCTACACATTACAGTCTGTTCATGTAAATAAGCATAGTCAAATCTTTGAAGGAAGCACTGAATAAATTATTCCAGGGTGATAAGGGTGCTTTGCAAGGTTGGTATGATTCCCCAGCAGAGCTCCGTGCTTGTCATTTTCACCCAGCAGGGGTTCCTGGGGCTGAGGCAAGAGCTATCCTTAGTTGCAGTCCAATCTCATGCATAGTTATTTAGGCATCTGGCCCAGTTCAGTGATGTTCCACTAGCAACAGAGCTCCCCCCCCAGCAGAAGGCTCCACCATCAGTGGAAAAGTCATGGGACATAACCAAGGCAAGTCTGTATGGGACTCCAGCCTTAGATTGGAGAAAGATGGACAGCTGAGAGAGTCTTCATTTCCCAAGGTATACATACCTTGTCTCTTTATCGCCCCTAGTCAAACAGGTTTTTCAAACAATACAAGAACTCGCAAGATGTGTTTGTCAGAGTGGGATGAATGCATATGCAATCCCTTTCCGATTGCTTTGAACTCTCTGACATATTGCTTGCCATCACAGGAGAAGCAGAAAAGCTTCTGTTATATTTTTATTTATTTACATCATTTATGCACCCCACCTTTTCCCCCACTGGAGACCCAGAGCTGCTTACATTCTTCTGCTCTCCACCATTTTATCCTCACAGCAACCCTGTGAGGAAGGTTAGGTTCAGTGTGCGAGTGGCCCAAGATCACCCCGCAAGCTTCCATGGCAGAGTTGGGATACAAACCGGGGTCTCCCAGATCCTAATCTTGTACTCTAACCCCTATCCCACATTAGAGACCAACAAGATTTCCAGGGTATAAGGTTTTGAGAGTCAAAGCTCCCTTTGTTGACATCCCTATTCCACACTGACTCTCTAATGCTCCAAGATGATTGTAATGTTCCACATCCTTCTCACCTGAGCAAATGTTGAGCTAGAAGCAAAATTATGGCTGCTTGGGGGAGGGGAAAGTTTATTTGCTTGCCTCTTACAGACAAGGAAAGCTGTTTTGCTTCTAGGCTTAGGAAAATGGCATCCAGAGCAGGCCCATAGCCAGGATTTTGTGGCTTGTGGGGCAATTTTTTTTTGGTGGGGCTTGAATTTTATAGTTAAAAAAATAAACCCAGCTCCCTGCAATCTCCTCACCCCACCACTCCTTGGCTGTAATTTCTCTTTAAAAAGCTTTTACAGGAGGAAATCTTGTCGGTCTGTTCCTTTAAGAAAGTGGTGGAACCCCGAATAACCCCACCATAGCTACAGTCCTGATCCAGAGTAAGAATTGTGTGGCACAAGAAAACCCAGAAGAGTAAAACCTGAACAAAATACCTTAAGAACTCCTCAAACTGTTACCTTGCTGTGCAGCACTAGAGGGCGCCAACATCAGAGACTAAAAAGCACTGACTTTTGTGATTCATATTCCAATTTCTAAAAAAATAATAAAACAAACAAAACAAGCCGCCACGAAATCCAGGATATGCCATTTCTCTTACTTCTTTTTAAGACAAAAACATTATCTTTTGCAAGCAGTGGTTTCTGAGTGGATTTATAGTGTTAACTGAATCCCAAGGAAATTAGTATATAAGAATACTAATAACTAATATATTAGCGTTGTTACCTTTTTTGCTGGCAGGGCTCCCAGTCCCATGCCTTGAGAAGAGGCAGGACAGGCAGGTGTGAAATACCTCCAGAGTTTCCCAGGATAGAGAGGCAGTGATTTCTGCTAGTCATATAGTTTTCAGAGGCAACGGGGCCCTGTCAAGAACAAGCTGGCAACCAGGATTCTCCTGACAACAGACACACATTTATTTTGTCATGTTTATTCCATTTCCTAAGTTCAAGACAGTTTATAGGATAATCACAACAAACGATAGGAAATAACAAAAAAGCCAATAACATGGTCTCACAATATACAATAAAAACATCACTGCAGCAGAAGTGAACATCTTGGCAAAAGGCAATTTTAAAAAGAATTTCTTATCCCCCTACAAAACTGTAAACGAGGACTTTCTTTACTTCCTCTGGAAGAGAATTCCAGAAAGTCAGAGCTGCAATTGAAAAAGCTCTCACTGTGTCCGGTTTCAACCTTACTTGACAAAGAGAAGGTACCACTAATGGTGCTTGTCAGCTGGGCCTTCATTGGCATGTGAGCTCATAAGAGGAGAGTGCAAGCATGTGAGTTTTCGCCCTTATTTAGAATTAAATGTTTCATATCTCCCCTGCAGATTTCAGCACAGTTAAAATCAGCACAAGTACTTCAGGATCAGTAAGCACATGTGTTTGCATAATCAAGATTCAGGCCACATTCTGATGTTACAAATGCATCCTGGATTGATCCCAGTTTAAAAACCCAGTTTATGGGGATCAAACAAAGATCCAGTTTACCTGCATTTAGACATCCTGGGAAACGAGTTTACCTTAAAGGATTCTAAAAGCAAGTAATCTTAAATTATGTTCACTAGGGAAGGAAGGAAAGAGCTCCTGACCACAGCAAAAGTCCATATATAAATGCCAGAACATGCAGCCATTTTGGTGGAATGAAAGTAAACATGACAAAGCCCTTACCCTTATGCTTATATTAAAGCACACAAATAAGAATAATCTAGTTGACAGAAAAGCCAAGCACAATTCCTTGAATTACTTTTTTCACATTATGTATAAGTACCATTATTGGCCTACATTTCTTAGTGACCTATTGATATATCCAAAAATTATTTTCATTTTATTTTTGAAATGAGCAGAAAAATATCCTGTTGGAATACCTGGTTCTGTGCTGCAGTGTAGCAGAGGTATTTTAGCAGCAGAGAACATCCATAGGGTTGCCAGCCTCCACTTGGGGTCTGGAGATCTGGAATTATAACTAAACTCCAGACTACAGGGATCAGTTCCCCTGGAGAAAATGGCTGCTGTCGAGGGTGGACTCTATGACATTATAGCCCAATTAGGTCCCTCCCTTTCCCAAACCCCTCCCTCCACAGGATCCATCCCCAAATCTCCATGAATTTCCCAGTCTGGAGTTGGCAGCCCTAAGAGCATTTGATAATGATTTTGGGTTGTATTCTGTAAATAGTAAAGATGCTAAATCCATTTATTTTAAAAGAGTTTATATTGTTAATTTTAAAAGTGTATAATATTTGTCTGTTAATCTGTCATTACCTACCGTGGGTCTCTATATTAGGAAGAAAGGCATGGTTGCAAATATTTTAGGTTACTTAATAAGTAGCGGTTAACAGTATGTTACTGGTGTTCTCAGTCAAACATTGCAAACAGGCTCAGTTTGGCCACAGCTAACACAATGAAAGACAATGGTGCTTTTTTATTTTTGTATTAGCAAGTATAGATTCTGTATAATAATTTTTGGGCTCTATCATTACTTCTTACTACTAAAGTCCAGATGATGAATTTATTATTCCAAATCTCATAAATCAATTATTAGCCCCACCGGGTCTTCAAAATCAGAAATGGGCTCAGTGTTCAAAACAAAATGTTATCTCTACAACTGCCTGTGGTATGTTCTTATAAATGACAGAATATATGTGCGTTAAGTAGTAATATGAGTTTACTGTGGATTTTCATTCATGCCTTGGACAAACTCCAGGGTGAATTTAGTTTTGGAACCACCGGAATAGACTCAGCAAATTGCAGATTAGCTGGCCATTGTAACATTTGCACAATACTGATTGGTGTCCTTCATGAATTTCACAAACTCACAAAGCCACTCTCCCCATTTGCCTGGAGGCTTTTTTTTAAGTATGTAAAATATCAGGTTTTTAAAAGCCCAAGTGTTAAATAATTTAAAATGTTTGGCGCCTCACAACATTATGAGGTGAAATATAAAGATCTTCTTCATGGTCTCTGCATCACACCCACGGGATCCAGTGCGCCTGCGTTGACCTGGTCGGTGTCTGTACAAAGCTCACAACGGGATTTTTGCGCCTCCGCCCTTGGCCTGCACAGGAACCCCCACCGCGCAAGCCCAAGGGGCAGGGGTACGGACATCCCACCAGTTCTCTTCTGACCGCCTCGCTGTTCGCAGCTTTTGTCGGTTGGTGCTGAGAGAATTTTTCTGCCTCACAGTAGGGATCTTGGATATCTTCTTTTTCCTCAGTTTTTTGTTTCTTTTTGTCTTTTTACTAGCTTTTTGTTTGAAGGGACTCTTCTTTTTCCTCCAACTTTCTGTGGTCTTTGGACCGAGTCCGTCCCCCCCCCCCCCGACTGCCTCAGCTGAGTCGGTCTATGGAAAATAAACGTTGGGGGTGTTTTAAGAGGTGCTCCACCTGTGGAAGCAAACTCGCACCACGAGATGAGCACTCTCTTTGTATTTTGTGTCTCAGAGAGAGTCATCGGCCGGAAGCCTGCTCCCACTGCGCCCGCTTTTCAAATCAAACCAAGAAAAACAGGGCTGCGAGACTAAAAGTTGCTCTCTGGGAGTCTGCTCTCACATCTTCCCCCTCAGTAATGGAAGGCAAGCAATCAGCCCCGAGATCATCGGCGGCATCAACGTCGAAAGACACCTCGATACTAAGGGCACCTAAACCAGGCAAGTCCGCCTCCGATATGGCACTTGCCTCAAAGAAAAAGGGCACCTCTATGTTGGCCTCTTCTGTGTTGATGCCTGTTAAAAAGGTGAAAAAGGATAAATCCAAGGGCAATAATGCCCATAAAAAGAGAGATGTGCGTAAGTCTCACGGTTTGGGTAGCGAGATTCCTCCTAGGGGCTCTGCTCTACAGGCTGACAAGCAACAGCAACCCCTACAGACCCAGTGTACTGAACCGGAGCTGCCTAAGGAACCGGAGCCACCTGTGGAGATCTTGGACTCCCCACTGAGGCAGCTGAACCCCCTGGTGCTGGACTCTCGACGTCTACCCAAAAGGGTTTCGTCGGTCGCACCCTCTGATCTCGAGGTAGACCATGTTTCCAAAACACAGGAGATTGCTCCTCGCTCTCCCTCTATGGCTTCCTGGGCCAGTGAGCGGTCCCCTTGGCCTCGATACCGACCTAGAGAACGGTCTCACTCTCAGTACCGTGCTGAGCGCGTTCGTTGGGATGACTATGATCTGCGAGTGGATAGATATCGTCCCTCTCAGGCACCTCGTGAATCACCATCAGGATTTCCATATGGACCACCAGGGTACGCTTATGAGCATCGTTCTGACAAGCCATATTGATTTTCCTCCATTCCCTGGTTGTCACCGAGAGAACAGGAGACATGCGAGCCCCGTCGTCATCGCTCGCATTCTCCTCGTCACTGTCCTCCATCCACGTCGATCTCCAAACTGCTGCCCTCCCCTTCCCAGTCGACCCGCCCCCATCAATCTCCAGCCAGGCTTCTGTCGACACCAACACCGTAGGAGACAGCCTCTCCCTCGGTATCATCTTGGGACTTGTCGGACGTGGAGAACTCTGACGATGACCTTTCTCCTATGGGACCACCCCCCAAACTGAATGTGTCGGGGGACAGCCCTATTTCGCCATCAGAGGATATGACCTCCTATGGAGATCTCATAAAACGTATGGCTCACTCTCTGGGACTGCTGGTGACCCAGTCACAACCCTCCGCCTCTGATGAGGTTTATAATATCATCCAGATCGATGCCTCCACTCCAATAGCCCTTCCCATGTCGAAGGTACTCCTTCGTGCTGTTAAGGCGCCGTGGGATAAGCCATCCTCGACTCCAGTATCTACTAAGAGGCTCAATCACATGTATCGAGTTCAGGAAGAAGGTGCCTCATTCCTATACGTGCATCCCTGTCATAACTCGATGGTTGTCTCAATGTCGTCAAAGAACAGACGTTCTAGTGCCACTCCCGTGGACAGGGAAAGCAAAAAGATTGATGCTTTCGGTCGCCATTTCTACTCCTCCGCTGCCTTAGGGATCAAGGCATCAAACTACTGGCGTGCTTGGGCAGGTACCAATACTCCCTATGGCAGAGAATGGCCGAATTTCTCCCCTCCATACCGGAGGATAAGATGGCAGATGCACGGTCGCTACAAAAGGAGGGTCTCCTGGTGGTGAAGCAGATTCTGAATGCAGCCAAGCACACTTTGTATTCCTGTTCCACATCTATGGCATCCTCTGTGTCTCTGTGGCGACATGCATAGTTTAGGACCACCTCTCTGCCAAACGACACCAGGTCCTACATAGAGGATCTCCCCTTTGACGGAGAAGGCCTTTTCCATTCATCGACGGACACCGCCTTGCAAGAGCTCGATAAGAGCATTAAGGCTTCTAAGGCTTTGGGAGTTTCTGCACCTCAGCGCTCTTACCGCCAGAGATCTTGGTCCAGGTATGCGCCCAGACGTCCGTACGCGACCAAGCCTTCTCCTGACACCACCTGGAGACCCTGTCAATCCCCTGTGGGAAATCGTCAACATTACTCTTACCAGCCCAGGTCCAGGTCGGCCTCTCAGCAACAGCAGCCCAGACCTAAGAACCAACGTGGCCCTAAGCAGGGTCTTTGACTCGCTCCATGTCAAGCCGCTACAGCCAATGCGTCTCTCCCCTTTCCTCTCTGTATGGAGGACTATCACCACCGATGCCTGTGTCTTATCGGTTGTGACCCAGGGTTATGTCATCGAATTTGTCGATTTCCCAATCCTCCCAGTCGTCTGCCCCGCCCCTCCCTCTCCCATCCTTCTACAAGAAGTCAACTCCTTGCTACAGAAGGATGCGATAGAGTCAGTATCAAGGGCATCGGAACGGACAGGTTTTTATTCCCGCTACTTTGTAGTACCGAAGCACAATGGGGGACTGAGACTCATCTTGGATCTCCGAGATCTCAACGTTTATATCCGATACCGAAAGTTCAAAATGACAACCCTACAAGTCACCCTCCCTCTTTTACCTCGAAGCTTCTGGATGGCTACCATCGATCTCCAGGATGCCTATTTCCACTTCAACATCCACCCGTCCCACAGAAAGTACCTCCGTTTCGCCATAGGGGACCGGCATTATCAATACAAATGCCTCCCTTTTGGTCTATCTACCGCACTGCGGGTGTTCACCAAGAGCGTGGTGGTGGTGGTGGTGGCATACCTTCGTCTCCAGGGGATCACCATTCCCCCCTATATCGACGACTGACTTCTGGTGGCAGACACCCCTATGCTCGTCCGAGAGCACACCGCTCGGACTTTACGCCTGCTGGCCTCCCTGGGACTTCAAGTCAACCTCCAGAAATCCCACCTGGAGCCGTCCCAGAAGGTGGAATTTATTGGGGCACTCTTGGACAGTCTTCTGCAGGGCTTACCTACCAGCAGACAGGGCTCTAACCTTGTCTTCCCTTGCAAAGTCTGTGCATACTTCTCTGTCATCCACAGTGTTCCTCATCCAGCGCCTACTGGGGCATATGTTGGCCACCACATCTGTCCTTCCACTAGCAAAGCTCCATATGAGGCCACTCCAACTCTGGTTTCTGAAGAGCTTCAGGCCAGCCTCCATGCTTCAATCCAGATTCCTCACTCCCCCTCAGAGTGTACGGGGTTCCCTAATGTGGTGGATGTCCATTCTGAACATTATGCAAGGCGCCCCGTTCATCCTCCCCAACCCTCTCTTCACCATAACAACAAACGCCTCCCTATGGGGGTGGGGAGCCCATCTCAATGGCGTCAGCATTGGATACCGTTGGGATTTGGGGACAGCGGCCAAGCATATCAACTTTCTCAAACTACTGGTGATCAAGCTGGCTCTGCAAGCCTTCCAGCCTCTGTTTCGAGGTCACTGCGTAGCTGTCCTGACAGACAATACCACGACACTCAGCTATGTAAACCATCAGGGAGGGACGGTGTCACGCAGTCTCTGTCGCCTGGCAATGGAATTGTGGAACTGGTGTTTTACAAACCAAATCGTGCCGCTAGCCACACACATTCGGGGCATTCTCAATGTGGAGGTGGACCTCCTCAGCAGGGGTCACACTCATCACCACGAATGGGAGCTGAATTGGTCATACCTCCTGCCACTGTTCCATCAATGGGGCACTCCGAGTGTAGATGTGTTCGCTTCCAGGGAGAATTCAAAATGCCTGCACTTCTTCAGCCAAGGGGGAAAGGATCCACTCTCCCTAGGAGATGGTCTCCTGTTTCCGTGGGAATGGGGTTTCCTATACATGTTTCCCCCTCTGCCCCGCTTCTGAGAATGGTGCACAAACTGACCAAACTCCATCTGAACTGCATACTGGTGACACCATAGTGGCCCAGGCAACGCTGGTTCCCCGTGCTGCTGCATTTGGTGAGAGGCAAGTACCACCACTTCCCCAGGGTTCCAGACTTTCTCTCTGCAGAGAAAGGAACACTCTTCCATCCGGAAGTCAACACCTTAAAACTGACAGCTTGGAGAATAGAGCCTTGAAATTCTCTGCCAGGGTCTCTGAGGTCCTCTGCAACGCGAGGAAAGAATCCACGCGTCTGTCATACCAAAGGAAATGGTGCAGGTTCCTCTCTTACCTATGCACCCATACAGAGTCACCTACTTCTGTCAGTCTTGACAGGATCTTGGACTTCCTTATCTCCCTCAAAGACCAAGGTCTCTCCCACTCATCCATCAGGGTCTACCTGGCGGCAAACTCCGCATGCCATCAGGGTCTGGATGGCTATACAATCTTTTCGCCTCCAACCTCAAAGCAGTTTCTGAAAGGCCTTCAGAATGCATCCCCCTGTGGTTGCTCCCACGGAACTTTGGGACTTACCGCTGGTACTCCGTCAGCTCACCAGACGGCCATTTGAACCGATGGTTACCTGCAATCTCCAGTATGCAGCCTTTAAGATGGCTTGGGTCAGTGAACTCATGGCACTGCGTCATGACCCACCATACCTGGTCTTCCTCCCAAATTTGGTACGTCTGGTGCCAGACCTTTTCTTCATCCCAAAGGTCATTTCGGAGTTTCATCTCAATACTGAGATATTTTTACCGGACTTTTCCCCATGTCCAAAGGGGGAAGAGCAGCACCCACTCCATACCCTAGATGCCAAGAGAGCGCTTCTCTTTTACCTCAGTCGGACCCAACCATCCAGATGTGACAACTCACTGTTTCTATCGTACACGTCATCTTGTCCCAACGTCTTTCTAAATGGATTGTGGGAACGATCAAACTTTGCTATTCCCTGGCGAAGCAGTTGCTCCCCCCTCACCTGAGGGCACAATCTACCAGGTCCATGGCAACCTCTACGGCCTTTCTGAAGGGCGCAGCACTCACGTCCATCTGCAGAGCAGCTACGTGGTCCATGCCAACCACGTTTATCAAGCACTACGCTCTGGACGTCCATGTGCAACAGAAGGGTGATTTGGGTCATCTGGTCCTGTCCGCTGCGGCTTGCTGAGTCTGCCAGCACCCACCTCCAGGTGAGCCACTGCTTTTTAATCTCCCATGGGTGTGATGCACAGAGACCGCGAAGAAGATAAACAGGTTGCCTACCTGTAACTGATGATCTTCAAGTGGTCATCTGTGCATTCACACCACCCGCCTGTCCTTCCCCACTGCTGTCATCCTCAGTTGTTCTCATACATGACTTGGGTTGATAGCGGTCAGAAGGAACTGGTGGAATGTCCGTGCCCCTGCCCCTTGGGCATGTGCGGTGGGGGTTCCTGCGGAGGTGTGAAAATCCCGTTGTGAGCTTTGTACAGACACTGACCAGATCACCGCTGGCGCACTGGATCCCATGGGTGTGAATGCACAGATGACCACTCGAAGATCATCAGTTACAGGTAGGCAACCTGATCTTCGTCGTGGTCTCTGTGCAGTCCCACACATGGGTTGGGCGCCTGCGCACGACCTCGATCGGAGAATCTTCTAGAGCTTTACCTCAGAAGAGCTTTTGGCAGGCTCTCCTCCCGCCCTGGGGGAGGAGACATGCACTGCGCATGCCCAGAGCGGAAGAGAGAGCTGCCTCCCATTCAGTTCTTCTTCGACCACCTTCGCGTTCACACCTTGTTCCTGTTGTTCTTCCATTTACCTCAGCTGAGTATATCTTTTCTTCGCTTTCATTTTTGTTTTTCCATCTCTTTCTTTCTCTGACTTTCTGTCCTAAATATATATATATATATATATAAAAAATCTTTGTCTATCTCTCTTCCCCCCCCCTTTCTTTGGAGGGTGGGTGGGGATTTTTGTATGGGAAAGACTCAATTTTTTAAGGTCTGTCGTCGTTGCCCCGCCAAAATTCCATCCAATGACAGGCACGACCTTTGCTTAATTTGTTTGGGTGAGGCCCATAGAGTGGATACTTGTCCTCATTGTGCGAGTTTCACTCGTCAGGCTCGCCGTAATCGGGAGACTAGACTCCGGGCTCTCCTTTTAGAATCCGCCCTATGCCCTACAATGTCTTCAGGGGCTTCCCAGGCCTCGGTAGCCAAAAAATCGGACACCTCCTCAAAGGCACCGAAACAGAAACCTAAGCGGGCTGAAGATAAGACCCCTTCGAAGTCGAAGGCCCCGCCATCTGCTTCGGTTTCGAAGGTGGACCCCATCGTCGTGACTGGGTTGTCGACGTTGATGCCAGCCCTGGCCTCGACATCTCACAAGTCTGTGGCTCGACAACAGACTCCGCAGCACTCCCACTTGTCACCTACGGGGATGATTCCTTTGGGCCAGTTGACCAGATCGCCTCCGCAGCTGTCTCCGCGAAGAAGTTCCCAATCTCCAGTGAGGCGTTCCACTACCCCGGTCCACACTTTGGACAAGGGCCATGTTGTGCACCACCATGCGTGGTCCCGATCCCAGTACGATTGCCGACGCCTGATCCGTAGGCAATCCCCGTCGTCGTCTGGTTCTGCCTCTGACCACCAATGCTGGTCTTGCGAAGACCGTCGGGAACATCCGGATGCAGCCTATTATTATTCTAGGTCTCCGACACCGGAGAGACACCACTATGACCGGATCCGGCATTTGGAATGCATGCATCGGACCCATGTCTCTGACCGCACTCGGCGCTCAGAGTCTGTTGCCTTGGCCCATTCCGCCTCTAGGGAACAGCCTTCTGACCTTCCCAGAAATCGGGATGCCCCGAAGAGTTCCCCAATGGAACCTCGACACCGTCCTGCCGTCGACAATCCAGTCATCGACCTTGTCCAACCACGATCCTCCTCTCCCATGTCGATCTCGGACAGGTCGGATTCAGCGGAATTCGATCCCGAGGTCTCTCGGATCGAGGACAAGCCTCGGCGCTCGGGGTCGATTTCCCCTACTGAGGGCCCTAAAGCATTTTTAGAGCTCATTACCAGGATGGCGACTGCCCTCCAAGTACAGGGCTTTACAGAGTCCCCAGCTGTGACCGATGTCGTTCACTGATTGGTCCAGGCTGACCTTCCTCCGTCTCCCGTCTTGCCTTTGCTGCCTGTCCACCTTTCTATCCTGAAGGAGTCATGGGAGCACCCGGCTTCGATCCCTCCGGTTTCGAGGCGCTATGATGGGTTGTACAGGATCCAGGACGCTCCTGGCAAATTCCTCGTTTGTCAGCCACCGAACTCCATGGTTGTTCACTCTTCCTCGAGATCGAAGCAGCCTGTTCGCCAGTCCACGCCTCCTGACCGTGAGGGTCGTAAACTGGATCTTCTGGCCAAGAAGATGTACTCTCTGGCCTCCATGAATCTCCATGTCGATACTTATTTGTCCTACTTGTCAGCCTATGCCTTCAACATTGCCAATGCAATTCGTCCTGTCCTGGAATTCGTTCCAGAAGAGCACCGTCCCACTCTCTCGGCTGCCTTGTCTGAGGTTTGTGCTATATCGAAGCAACAAATCAATTTGGTTTGTCATGCCGTTAATTGCTCATCGAAACTCCTGGTGTCTTCTGTCGTGCTTCGGCATCATGCCTGGCTGCGGGGCACCTCTCTACAACCGGACGTCAAGTTCCATGTTGAAGACCTTCCCTTTGACGGAAACGGCCTCTTCCACTCCACCACCGACGAAGTGTTGAAGGCTGTCGATGATAGTTGTAAGCAAGCCCGAAATCGTGGAGTCTCGGCTGCACCTTACCATCCCAGAAACCATTCCTGGAAGCCTTTCGGCTCCAGGCGATACCTGTCTCCGGCACCTCACTCCCAATGGAGGAGAAAACCATACGATTACCGTCCTCCTTCCAAGCACCGTTCCCAATCTACCAAAAAGCCGCCACAGCCTAAACAGTCTGTTTGACTGTCCCCACCGTCTCCCTTCCCCAACGTCGTATACTCCTTCCGTCCGAACCCGTCTCTTCCCCTTTCTACCAGCCTGGGAAGAAATTTCAACCGACTCCTGGGTCCTCACCATTCTACGGGTCGGGTACGCCATAGAGTTCGTTTCGCCTCCGATCCTCCCACACTTTGTCGTCACACCTCCAGACCCTCTCCTCGATCTCGAGGTTTCCACTCTCCTTGCCAAGGGGGCCATCGAGGTCGTCCCGATGGCGCAACGAACTCTCGGCTTCTACTCGAAGTATTTCCTGGTCCCCAAGAGGGACGGCGGCTTCAGACCAATTATGGACCTTCAAGATTTCAACCGTTACATTCGGTATCAAAAATTCAGAATGGTCACTCTGTAGTCGATCCTTCCTCTCATTCCACGGGCCGTGTGGCTCGCGTCAGTTCACCTCCAAGATGCATATTTCCATGTCATGATCTGTCCCCAACACCGGCGGTTTCTCCGGTTCGCCGTTGGAGATGCCCACTACCAGTACAGGGTGCTTCCCTTCGGCCTTTCTACAGCTCCACAGGTGTTCACCAAGCTGATGGCTGTGGTGGTGGCCGAGCTCCACCGACGGAGAGTCACTCTTTATCCTTACATCGACGACTGGCTTCTCGTAGCTCCAACGCCAAGTCAGTTGCTCCATGACACTCGGGAGACTCTCTCCCTCCTCCGTGCTCTCGGACTCTGCGTCAACGACGCCAAGTCCTCCCTCCAGCCCCTTCAAACTCTTCGATTCCTCGGGGCTCGACTCGACACCAACCTCGAAGTGGCTTTCCTCACGGAATCGAGGGCTTCCGACATTCAGGCGATGGTGTCCTCCTTTCGGACGTGTCCCCAACAATCCGCCCATTCTGTCATGAGGCTCCTCGGTCACTTTGCCTCCACGGTGTTCGTTGTCCGCAACGCCCGGCTGAGAATGCGACCGCTTCAGCTCTGGCTCCTCCGCGCCTTCGATCCTCTCCGGAGGCCTTGGCACACGATTCTGTCGATCCCGCAAACTGTCCTCGACTCCCTCGAGTGGTAGGCTCAACCCGTCCACCTCCTTTCCGGGATGCCTTTTCGACCTCCTCCTCCCGAGTTGCTGTTGACCACAGACGCTTCCCTCTGGGGTTGGGGAGCCCAGTGCAGAACGCTTACTGTTCAAGGGGCTTGGTCTGCTCGAGATGTAACTCGCCACATAAATTACCTGGAGTTGCAAGCAATTTATCTGGCCCTTCGGTCCTTTCTTCCGACCCTTCGAGACCGTGTTGTCCAAGTGGCTTCCGACAGCACCACGGCCGTCTATTATGTCAACAAACAAGGCGGCACTGCTTCTGTTCGCCTTTGCAATTTAGCTATAGACCTCTGGTCCTGGTGCCTCGATCACTCCATTACACTCTCAGCGATCCATATTCCCAGGGATCAGAATGTCGATGCAGATCGGTTGAGTCATTCTGCCTCATCGGACAACGAATGGTCCATTCCCCTCCGGTATCTTCGACCTCTGTTTCGAGAGTTCGGCCACCCATCTGTTGACGGCTTCGCGTCCGTTGACAATGCTCGATGTCGCCTGTTTTTCAGCAGGGGTCCCCCGTCTGCTCGGTCGCTCGGGGATGCCTTTCTCCACAAGTGGAACGGAACCCTGTTTTACCTGTTTCCTCTGTTCCCTCTCATCTCTCGGGTCGTGCAGAAGATTCGTGCAGACAGCACCTCCTGCATTCTGATCACTCCCTGGTGGCCACGCCAGGTCTCGTTCCCGCACCTGCTTCAACTCTCCTGTCATTCCTTCCGTCCCTCCCTGTCGTCCCAGAATCCTCCATCCCAATCCGGGATTTTTCAAATTAATGGCCTGGAAGATCCAGCCCTAGACTTCCCGCCTCAGGTCACTGAAATCCTCCTGAATGCTAGGAAGCCTTCTACTCGACGTTCCTATCAGTTCAAGTGGAACAGATTCCAATCCTATGCTGCTGATCACTCCTTCGATCCAATTCGATCATCTCTCCATGAGATCTTCGCCTACATCGTGCACTTGAAGGATACAGGCCTGGCATACTCATCCTTGCGGGTTCATTTGGCGGCGATCTCCGCCAACCACCCCCTCATACAAGGCTCGTCAGTGTTCTCCCACCGTCTCACCAAGACGTTCCTCAAGGGTCTTCTTCTCATGTGCCCGCCTAGGAAACTGTTGGTGCCTTCTTGGAGCTTGTCTCTAGTCCTTTCTCAACTCATGGCTAAACCGTTTGAGCCTATGGCTATCGCTGACCTCAGGTTAGTTTCCTGGAAGACGGCTTTTCTCGTAGCCATTACCACTGCACGCAGAGTAGGGGAGCTAGCTGCCCTCTGGGTCGATCCCCCTATACTGTTTTTCATAGGGAGAAGGTGGTCCTTAGAACAGATCCTTCCTTCCTCCCTAAAGTCATCTCTGCCTTTCACCTCTCTCAGTCGTCTGTTCTGCCTACTTTCTTTCCGAACCCGACTGATGCCTCTCAGAGAGCCCTGCACTGTCTAGATGTGCGCAGGGCGCTCTCTTTCTATCTACACAGGACACAGCCCATACGTAAATCTCCTCGGCTGTTCCTAGCTTATGGCCCCCCTCATGCGGGGGAACTCATTTCTTCTCAACGTCTCTCTAAGTGAGTGACTTCCACCGTAGCCCTTTGCTATGAGCTGGCACGTCAACCCGTTCCTACCTGTGTCACTGCCCATTCTACACGGGTGGTATCGACGTCCACCGCTTTCCTGGCCGGTGTCCCGTTGGAAGACGTCTGTGCGGCTGCTATGTGGTCCTCGGCATCGACCTTCGTGACCCACTATGCACTCGACGTCCGAGCTCGACGGGATGCTGCCTTCGGTCAGACGGTGCTGTCTCTCTTCGCTTGACGCTGCTGCACCCTCAGGTAGGACCCGTGGGTGATTTCTTTTGATAGTGATGCTGTGTCTTAACCAGTATTTTTGTGTCCTTTGCAGCTGCCAGCTCCCTCCTCCAACTGGTTCAGCTCTTGTAATCACCCATGTGTGGGACTGCACAGAGACCACGACGAAGATAAACAGGTTGCTTACCTGTAACTGATGATCTTCGAGTGGTCATCTGTGCAGTACCACAATCCCACCCAGCCTTCCCTGCTGCTGGCATCTCCAGATTTCCTTCTTTGGATTGTTTGGCCTTCACAGTGGCGGTCGGAGGAACTGAGTGGGAGGCGGCTCTCTCTCCCGCTCTGGGCATGCGCAGTGCATGTCTCCTCCCCCAGGGCGGGAGGAGAGCCCGCCAAAAGCTCTTCTGAGGTAAAGCTCTAGAAGATTCTCCGATCGAGGTCGTGCGCAGGCGCCCAACCCATGTGTGGTACTGCACAGATGACCACTTGAAGATCATCAGTTACAGGTAAGCAACCTGTTTTTTTTAAGACTGTGACAGTTAAAAACAATAAAAACCATCAGAATAACCATAGTTAACAGCAGCAATAAAGGCACAATATTTTACAAGCGGTAAAGACCCTATGGCCCTGACCTGGATGGCCCAGGCTAGCCCAATCTTGGAATCCAAACAGGGTTGGCCCTGATTAGTATTTGGGTGCAAAACCACCAAGGAAATCCAGGGCTGCTGCACAGATGCCTGCAATGGCAAACCACCTCTGTTCTTCTGTTCCCTTGAAAACCCTACAGGGTCACCATTAGTTGGCTGATGGTGCTTTATACCCACACATACAAAAGCACTAGGCTATAAAATAGTAAAAAAATACAGGATTATATGTGTATAATTTAACTCAATGCCTGGGCAAATAACATTTTCAACAGGCACCTAAAAATTTAACAAGCCATGGGCCAGTTAAAACACAGGGAGCGTATACCACAGTCAAGGTGGTACCATATTTCTGTTGCCTTACTGCCCAAGATGGGGGCATACTGCCATGCTCAACTGAGCAAAATCAGAATCCAGTGGCACCTTAAAGACCAATGAGATTTCTGGGGTCAAAGCTTTCAAGAATCCAAGTTCCCTTTGTGAGATACAAGTAGGAATGGAGATCCCTGAGCCTTTATATTTATAATCCCAGTCAGAAAGTGGGAAGGGATTCAGGATGCAATGGTACAATGCAAAATATAATCAGCTTAATTAGAGCAGAGGAGATACGCTTAAGGGTGAGAAATGCAGAAAATTATTATCTGTAACGAGACAAAAATCCTATGTCCCTATTCAACCTTGACAGTAAGTGTGGTTTCATAGATAAATAGGCTAAGCGCCTTTTAAAAAATTAAGTTAAAGTGGTGTAAGTGCAGCAATAAAGGAACCAGTGCAGGAATTAGCTCCACCAAAGCAGGAAGACAGACAGCTAGGGTTGCCAATCTCCAGATGGGGTCTGGAGACCTCCCAGAATTAGAACTCATCTCCAATCTACAGAGTGCTGAGGTCCCTCCCCTCCCTAGGCCCCTCCCTCAAAATTTCCAGGTATTTCCCAACCCAGAGCTGACAACCCTAACACACACCCATTCCTGGAGGGACATACATCTGCATGCAGCCACATAAGATCTCACAAAGTCCCGTACTTATTTAGATTCTTAATTCACCCTCCTCCTGAAAACTCAGAACAGATAATGTTTTGTACCCAACACACCCTTCTATTTTTTGTAGCCCTGTGAAGCTTGGGCCCTGCTTGGAGAAGATTTGGAGTCCCCGAAATGTATTGGTGCCTGGAAAATGGGCTTCTGTACAAATGTACAGGAGTGAACAACAGCCCTGGGCAATAGTAGTCCTATAACAAAATCAGTTCAATCTCTCCCCAGCACTTCTCAGCACAAGAAAATTCAAACTCTTTCTTTGCCAACTCCTTTATTAGCATCTCTTGTGTCAGTCCATTTTCATCCCTTGATGTATCTCTAATTGGGAGAGGGGCTACAGGTAATTGCCCATTAATCAGTTTCTATTAACCCCCTCAGCTAGCAGGAGAAAGAAAAGAAAATGATTCTTCTCTACATTATTACAATCCTGGTTGATAACAGAAAAAACCAATCTCTTTTTTAGACACATTCAGGGGGGTAGCCATGTTGGTCTGAAACAACAGAATAAAGTTTGCCACTGGACTCATTTATTCTTCTTTCTTAGAAACTTAGCCTGCCACATATGCAAGATGCCAACATTTTCAACAATATTAAATATTTAACTCATATGTATACATTAGCATATTCTCCCTATAGGCAGTTGTGAGCCCTTTAGTTAGCTAGAAGTTTGAGTGCATTTGAGTTTGAGTGTCATTTATGTTGCTTTATTAACAGCTTTTATGGAAGTTACAATCTTTTTTAAAGTGTGCAGTTGAATCCTCTGCATTTTATTTGGATGTAAGACCCAATTTATATTTGCATCAGAATCAAGATTTATCTAAATTGTATCATTCTAGGAAGCAAGTAGGAGGTGGTGTGTTTTAATGCTGCTCTGTGGAAAAGAACCACGCACACAAGAGGGTGAAGATGAAACCCTTTTCCATGTTAAATTTTGTCAAACAATTGAGGGGAGACAGGACAGGGAAGCACTCTAATGCCAATTACCACTGAGGTCTGAAGTTTTTACTTGAGCCTGGGAGGGAAAACTTTGATTCTGCCACATGTTAATACTGGGCTGAAGTTTCACTGAATTCAGTGGGTCCCACTCCCAAATAAACGTAAACATTGGAATTTTGGGTTGGGGGAATCTTTATCTCCAGTTTCCAAATCTTGATTATTATAGTAATAACAGCTCCAAAGTAGAAAACAGCATTGTCCTGCTCTTCCTTGAAAACCTTCAGGAAAAGCAATTTCACAATTTTCTGAACATAATTTACTCTGTTTGCCAAGCTACTTTCATACTTTCCCCCCTAAATATTTGACCTACATCTGTCTTCCTGTAGTTTAAACTCCTTGCATAATACATTTTCCATCACTTAATTTTATTTTGTTCCTTTCAAGCCACCTCTCTCATTCGAGATCATTCTGAATTTCAACCTATTCACCCACCCTAGAATCTTGAAAAATACTGGTGCTGATCCTTGGAATGCCACTGGATACTTCTGTCCAACTTGAAACCAATTTAGTCTAAATTTAGAGCTACTGAAGTAGACTGTGATTACATTCCTGAGCACACTTACTGAGAGCAAGTCATACTGAAGGCTAACTTCTGAGTAAATATGGATAGATTTTGGTCAGCATGGAAATGAACTGTGAACCAGGAAGTCCCAAGTACTGCCATGAATTCTGTGGATAATCTCTGGCAAATGACCATCCCTCTGGCAAATGGCCATCCTTTACCACACCTGTAATATGGGAATAAACATACTAGTTATAGGACTTTGAGATTTGTTAGGGTTGCCAACTGCCTGGAGAGAAAAAAGCACATTTCCCTTTAGTAGAGTTTAATGGGATGTTATTTACCAGGTGGTGTTATCTATGCCTTGAAAAGCTTGATCTGTCCATTTCCATGCATTAAACCTCTATTAAAGGGACAGGACATTTTCCTCCAGGCCTATTGGTAACACTAAAAGGTGGTGTTATTATCATCCTGAAGAGCATTTTGTGCCTACCCCTGGCAATAGGGATCAAGCATGGGAGAAGAGGGAACTGGAACATTTTATGGAAGCCTGGACACTTAGGAAGCCTAGACTGAAATTGAAGCCCATTATTGTAATATAGATTATTTATGTCATTAAAGAAGCCCTAAATATTTTTAATGATTCATGAGAATTGATGGATTGGACCATGTATGGTGTGGTGGTGGTGGGGAGACATATATTGTAAGTTTGTTTTGGACCCAGAGCAGAGATGCCTGGGGTCTGCTTCGCAGCCACTGTTTCCAGCTATCCCCACCTCCTCTGCCCCCACCTCTCCCACACTTGTAAAGTGTGATCACACTTGCATAACAATGCAAGGAAGCCACGAGAACAGTGAATGTGAAAGCACATTGCCACAAATGGTGGTCAGAAGAATAGCTGCTGTTCCCTCTGCCGCATAATGATTCTTTAAAAAATAAACTGTATGCAGGACTATGTAAATTCCTATTCTAATTCTGATTTGTTAAGCTTTCTTAAGAGCACTTTATATAGGCCAAAGTGAAAAGGCCTTGCTGCGATTGAGTTATGCTTCTTATGCTTCCCCCCCTGCTTTCCTACTAAACCAGTTACCTGTGTAGATAAACTAGATTTGGTATAATTTATTCTTCATAAAAGCATGTTGGTTGTTGCCAGTAGTTAATCCATTCCCTTTAGATGTTTATAAATTGATTGGTTTCTCATTGGGTCTGTTGTCTTTCCAAACAGAGAAGACAAGCTAAGGAGACTGCATTTATTTCCAGGGCAAAGCATGTTATTTATGCTATCCTCCAGCATCATGCCAGATTTCTTGAATATATGGTTGTGAGATCTGCCCAGCTAATTTTTTCAAGATGCCTGGGTAAATGTCAACAGTCTCTGCTGATATAGACAGTTTGAATTTATTCTGCTCAAGATTATTTTTGAAAATAGAGATCAAGGCTCAAAGGAAAAAAAGTACCACAATCAGTACCACAAAATTATTTCATGTGTTTTACTTTGCTCCTTATTGTTCTGACTTTTGTTATGTTTCCTCTCTGATTGTCATTATTGACATTATTTTAATACAATGTATGGTCAGATGAGACACACAGAAGTGGTACTCCACATATGCTACTTTTTAAACAAGAAGAGCCAAGGGAAGATTGAGGAAGTGGGGGGGAGTGTATGTAACTCTTTCTTCCTTCTCATGCAAAAAGATGCATTGGGGAAACTGCAGGTGAGGAAAGGGTTAACCACTCCTTTCCTCTTGTCACTTCTCCTGTTGTAATCACCCCAGAGGGGCAAGCTTTGCCTGTCCTCACCCACAACTGAACTTAAGTGTTCAGTAACTGAGGCTCAGATAAATGCATACTTTAAATCAGGAGAGGCACCACCATGTCTAAAAGACAAAAAAGTCTTCTGCTGAAAAGCTGAAGATATCCCCCACTGAGGTGAACAGAAAGGAGCACAGATTCTGGCAAAACAAATGCAAGGTGACAATAAGGCAAGCAAGAAGAGTTTAAAGAGCAGATGGCCAAAAATGTTAAAACAAACAAGAAGCATTTCTTCAAATATACCAGGAGCAGGAAACTGCTTAGGGAGGCAGTTGCACCTTTGGATGGTAAAGCAATAAAAGGATTGCTTAAGAAAGATGGGGAGATCACAGAGAAACTGAATGAACTATTTGCATCTGTTTCCACTGGAAAATGTGGGGCATGAACCCACACTGGAGCTGGATCGGTACTGGGACAGGTACTATTTAATTTGTTCATCAGTGATTTGGAACTTGAAGTGAGTAGTGTAGTGGCCAAGTTTGCAGAATGATACCATATTATTCAGGGTCGTGAAAACCAATGCAGAGTGAATTGCTACAGAGAGGATCTATCCAAATTGTGTGAATGGGCAACAATGTGGCAAATGAAGTTCAATGCAGGTAAATGCAAGGTGATGTACCTTGGGACAAAAAAAAATCCTAATTTTATATATATGCTGATAAGGTCTGAACTGATACTAAAAGAGATATTGGGGTTGTAGTGGAAAGATCAATGCTAGAAATGTTTAGGGAAGGGTTTGTAAATAGCACAGCCAGTATTGTAATGATCTTACAGCCTTATTTGGAATACCATGTGCATTTCTGGTTGCCATATTTCAAAAAAGACATTGCAGAGCTGGAAAAAGTACAAAGAAGGGCAGCCAAGATGATGGGGGGGGGTGCACCTTTCCTATGGGGGAAAGCTGAAGTGTCTAGGACTTTAAAGTCCAGAAAAAAGATGGTTAAGGGAAGACATGATAAGAGGTTCATGAAATTATGCATGTGTTGGATAAAGGGAGTTTTTTCTCCCTCTTCTTTAATACTAGAAGTAAGGGCACCCAGTGAAATTGTTTTGAAACAGGTTCAGGATAGAAAAAGAAAGTACATTTTTAACTGAACAAGTACTTCAACTGTGGAATTCACTGCCAGTGAAGGCAGTGATAGTCACAAGCATAAAAGGTTCCCTTGCTTGAAAGCCAGTCATATCCGACTCTAGGGTTACGGTGCTCATCTCTGTTTCAAAGCCGAAGAGCCAGCACTGTCCAAAGACATTTCCGTGGTCATGTGACTGGCATGACTAAACACCAAGGCGCATGGAATGCTATTACCTTCCCACCAAAGTGGTACCTATTTATTTACTTGCAATTTCTTGCTTTCGAACTGCTAGGTTGGCAGGAGCTGGAACTAGAGACGGGAGCTCACCCCGTCATGCGGCACTCTTGGGTCTTGAACTGCTGATCTACTGATCTTCCACAGCCTGCAGTTCAGCGTCTTAACCACTTGAGCCACCACAGCTCCATAAGCATAGATAGCTTTTAAAAGGGAGTAAGACAGCTTCAGGAAGGTCCATCAGTGGCTAGTAGCCATGGTGACTGAAAGGAGTCTCCATCTACAGAGGCAGCAAACCTCTGAATCCCAGTGCTGGGTGGCAATGGCAGGGGAGGATTTTTGGTTGGTCACTATGTGAAACAGTATGCTGGACTAGATAGACGACTGATCTGATCCAGCAGGCACTACTTATATTCTTATTTCTACCACACTTTCCCCATTCTTTGGGCATTTTGGCTTGTGAACCAGATGCCAGACAGTTTCCAATTGTTCAGGGATATCCTTGTTGAAAGCACTTTTAAGAATTTACAGTAAGACAGTTAAAATCCTCACAAGGAGAGGCTACATTCACAGAAGTTTCTAACAATAGCACCTGTTTAAACCACTGTGCAAGATCCCAGGAGGGTACTATTTTATTAATTAGGTGTGTACAGATGTAAGTCAGAAACAATAGATAATTTTCTCACCTGTTATTTTTTCCTCAATGCTTGTAAATGTTAATTATGTTTCTGAAGCCTTTTTGAGAAGAATCCTTGTTTCAGCACTTTAAAAATATTATATTTATATCCTGCTTTTAACATTGTGGAGTTTTAACCTCTTTTTTATTTTCTTTTATGCCTTTGTTATTTATTTTATGTGATCTTTATGTTGTCATACATTGTATATTGCTTTCCCCCCACATACAGTATACTAGCCTCATTCTAATGCTACAGTAGATGCACACACATACAGCCAGCATGTATGTGCACACAACTGTTTGTAAGAAGGAAGGCAACATGCATTCACGTTACAGATGAAACTGGGACCAGCACATGGGTTTGAAATCACACAGCTGTACATGTGTTGAATGTAACATGAGAATTATTCAACTTATGTATAAATAACAGTCAAGTATATACTGTATATGGATTGTACATGTGTTCACAGTATCTTGTGAACAGCGCTACTGTGTTTCTTTGTTGCCATGGCCTATGGTCATTGTAACAAAATAAGTTATCATAAAAATACAAATATCTGTTTCGGTGTACACATTAGTAAAAGATGAAATAGGTTAAAAGAAATGATCCAAATATCAGACTCTTAAAACGTTTTACACAGAGAGCTGAAAGTTTTACATATACAATTGATGGGTATATCTTATGACCAGTAGACCATATGCATTTTGGCCCCTTAGGGCTTTCCTCAGTGGTCACTATTACTATTGTAAAACAACACACATCAAAAAATAAATATATGAACAAAGATTTTCTTTGATGGAAGAAACGCACATCCAGACATATTGGATATTTCTTACCAGAACAATTTGGAGAGCATATGCAGTTACCATGAGAGATTATCCATGGCCTGCTATGTAAACTTCTAGCAATTGCACATCACATGAGAAAGCAACACCTGGCTTTAAAGAAAATCTTTTTTTTCATATATTTATGAACCTATTTCATCTTTTACTAATGTGTACACCAAAATAGATATTTGTATTTTTATAATAACTTATTTTGTTAGCTTGACCCTCATATATCACAGCCATATCTTGGGTTGAGTTCTCCCCCCCCCCCTTTTTTTCCTATGGTCACTGTATACTTAAATATTTATATGTACATTTTAAATGTTATTTTAATGTTTGAATGTTCTAATGCCTGATGTTCATCACATTGGGGACCCTATTTGGGTAAAAAGGTGGTACATAAATGTTTTAAATAAAGTAAATAAAATGATAAATGAATCTGAACCTGAATCAAGGTCCTAGAATGCTACAAAGAAATAAACATTCAAAGTTATGTGCTTGTGCGCAAGTATGTTCCTACTGCAAATGATTGCAATTATTTCTAATGCCTTGTGGATCCCCTACATTTGTGTACACTTGTGGCAGTTTGTTGCAGTGCTCCTGATTCAAACCGTGTGTTACATCATCCATCATCGCAGCTACTCAGTGAAGAGAAACCACTGAGTGAAACAACCATCGACTGAATTATAATGTGTGATCAAGAATTACGGAACGTAAACGCCACTCTGTTTCAGGTTCTGGTGCTTCTTCTTTGAGGGAAAGAAACAAGGGAGAGTAAGGACATGCAAGGAACCCTTTTAAGCTGGAGCACAAAATGTGAGGATATTCGATCAGACTTGCAGTGTAGTCTTGTGCAGAGTTGCTCCGTTGACTGATTAGTTTTTATGAGGGGGTGCCATTTATCAGGGATTTGTGATGCTGTCTACTTTTAATAAATGTATTTAATAAAAATATTATTTCTTGAAGAGTGGGCTGAGACAGTCTTTAGCATGACAACTAGTGGGTTCATTTAGTGTATATTAGTGGGATCCTTTCATATGAACCTATCCATTCATGTGTAAAACAGAGAGTGGGCATCTGTGTTAGTTGTATGTGTTAATGGAGCATGTGTGTGAATCCAGACCCAGGCCCCTTTCTTGTCCCTTGCCTTACTGCACTCTCGTGAAATTTTTTGTCCCAGCCAAGCTGCAGCACCAGTCTGGGAGAAAAATACTGCGGCAAAAACCAAGTACATAAGGTAAGGTGTATTTGAAGAAAAATCACAAGCTGTAGTATCTTATTGTCAGTACAAGGACACCGCTAAGAACAGCTTCTCCATGACACACCATCTGTGTTCTGGCATCACCATTTACAAATACCAACAGTACCATGACATTGTGAATCCACCACCCTTCTCCAGGTTTGCTGGAATACAGAATGCGTTGTGCAAGGTGTTACAGGTTTGAATATATAATGGGATGGAGATGACTTGTCATTGGAGATTCCATTTTCATGAGCATTTCCATTACAACATCAAAAACTCCTGCTATTTGTCAACGGATAACGGAGGTGATATGTTGGCATCTGCCTGTTTTGGTCTCTGAGGATGCCATTTCTGACGGGATGGAGGTGCCTAGCTTCTGCTAATTTTGTCAAAGTTGATATGGTGATTGTATTTTCTCAGAGTCATGTTGAGTGCACTGGGTCTGTAGATTAGTTGCTGGTGGTGGGCAGCTGCTGGTGAGGAAGGGTGTCGTTTGAAAAATGTTGCATGCATTGGTTGGGATAGGGATGCAGTATTCTTCTGTTTCACAGTTCACCCACAGGCATGGATGGATTCTGCAAATGACCAATGATGTGTCACATAATTTAAAGGCAGCCTAGGATTGAATGGTTTTTCACAAAAGCTGCAGTTGGCTCATCCTATGTCATGAAATCAACTTTTTGTATACTCTTCTCATAACTGATAAGTTCACAGAGGCTTTGCAATAATGGCACAGTGATTTAATGGGCATGCTAGAAATAATGCTCAAATGGATGACAGCTCTCTCCTGGTCCTACCTTTGTTCCCTCACCTTTTACTTTATACTACATATCCTATGCCTTGTTGCTTATGATTGTATTTTACTATGATAAAAACTACTGCGTCTGCTATTGGATGGGAGACTAATATTATTAACAATCTCTGCAGGCCATTTATGACTACCACACCTTTGATATAACATGCTGGGCTTGCCCCCCCCATGGATGATACCCATGTGACCTGCACACATCTAAATATATACAGCTCTTTTTTCACACAACAGTGACAGTATGAAAGAATTCACATCCGCTGCAGACTAATGTTAGAGGTTCTGATTTATGACAATACTAGGAATAAGGCCTGTTGTGGAAATAAATACAATGAGCTTTAGAAAAAGGCTCTGGGCAGGTGCCCCAGTCCTGGGCACTCAGTGTCAATTTGCTGTGGTGACCTCAGCAGGGTATAATGACACAGAGTCCACTGTTTTCTCCAGAGGAACTGATTTCTGCTACCTGAAGAACAGTTGTAATTCTGAGTTATCTCCAGCTCTCACCTGGAGATTGGCAACAATGGTTCCCCATGAGGGAATGGCTGGTTTGGAGAGTGGGGTCTATGGCATTGTACCTGTCTGAGGTCCCACCCCTCCTCAAACCCCACCCTTTCCAGGCCCCACCCCTCAAATCTCCAGGAGTTTTCCAACCTGGAGTTGGCAACCCTATCTCCTTCACAGCCAACCATCAACTTACCTTGATCTGCCCCTCTGACTTCAGCTTTCCATCTCTTCCCTCCTAGAGAGCAGTTGTAATTCTGAGTGATCTTCAGCCCCCACCTGGAGAGTAGCAACAATGGTTCCCTGAGAGGGACTGGCTGGTTTGGAGGGTGGAGTCTATGGCATTGTACCTGTCTGAGGTCCCACCCCTCCTGAAACTTCACCCTCTCCAGGCTCCATCCCTCAAATCTCCAGGAATTTTCCACCTGGAGTTGGCAACTCTATCCTTCCCAGCCAATCATCAACCTACCTTTAGTTTCTCCTCACTCTTTGGCTTTCCACGCCCCCACACCTGCAGCCTCTACCGTGTTCTGAAGCCCTGACTGCCACGTCACATTGGCTGTCATACAGGGGCCATCTCAGCAGGATATAAGGACACAGAGTCCACCATTTTCTCCAGGGGAACTGATCTCTGCTGTCTGGAAAGCATTTGTAATTCTGAGTGATCTTCAGCCCTCACCTGGTGATTGGCAACAATGGTTCCCCCAACAGGCACTAAGGGAATGTATTTTACCTCAGAACAGCAACAGCAAACTGTTTAGAATGTTAGAGGAAAAGGCCGCATATGCAAACGACCTCTGTGTTCCGAGGCAAAGCCCAATCAGGCCACATATGCAAATGACCTCTGTTCGGACTGGCTGTGTGTGGGAGAGGAACGGTAAACTGTTTAGAATGTTGGAGGCAGGACTCAGGCAAAGCAGCCAGTGGATAGGGAGACTCTCTGAATGACAGATCAGAAAGCGAACTGATTTTGTAGCCTGTTGGATTGTTCAGGGGAGTCCATGACCAAAACGGAATTATATATACTGGACGATTCCACTGTGATGATGGTGATATGAAGGGAACATGCCAATGCCCAAACTTGAACCAGATGGCCACATTTTACTGGGTCCTTGATCTCTGCTCTGTCTGATAAAGTATGATCCTATTATTGAGGATTGTGATCAACCTACTTAATTCAACTACTAAAGACTGCACTTTCCTTCACTGTAGCCCAACATTTTTTTTTACTGTCAAGTCACAGCTGACATGGTGACACCATAGGGTTTTCTATGCAAGAAATGTTCGGAGTTGGTTTGCCATTACCTTGCTCCATGCCATGACCCTGGTATTCCTTGGTGGTCTCCCATCCAAATACTAGCCAGGGCCAACCCTGCTTAGCTTCCAAGATCTAATGAGATCAGGCTAGCCTAGGCTATCCAGGTCAGGGGTACAATTATTGTAAATGAAATTATCAGTTTAGCTAATATGTGAAGAACTTATCATGGAGAAAAGGCAAGCATCTAGGCCTCCTCTGGTCTTGTGTCCAATAAATTAACACAGGTCATTGGTTCCTCTCTTTGCAAAAGAGGAGGCTGAAAACAAGCAGTACTAATTTGAGCTAGGATTCACAAGCTCCTTTCTGAAATCTGTTTTTGTTGTCAAGGCTAAGGCTCAGAGCTCAAAAGGACGATATTTTCATTAGCAGTTCTGTCAGTGTAATGATAAAAGTTTCCTTAGTCCTCATCCTCCACCAAAATTAAACCAAAACATATATGTTAACTAAAATACTATTCTCCACCTCTTTACACATCACATCACTTCACTCTAGTACCTCTCTTGTGTCAAACATAGATTGTTAGCTCTTCAGGGCAGAAGCCTTTCTGCTGTTATTCTATAAAGTGTCATACATATTCATTGTGATAGATACTGAAACCTCACAGGTCCCATCTAGAGCAGGGCAGATTGCCAAACTACTCAGACAGGTAGCAGTGCTACTACAGAAACGATTGCAATGGGAGGCAATTAAAAATGATAGTAGGTTCCAAGCCAAGTATCTTCCTCTAATATAGGGAGCCATTTCCAAATGGGCACTCCTCTGTGGTCCCAAAGGTAACAGACTCTTGGGGTTTTCCGAAGCACCTCCTATTACACTGAGTTAAAGGAAAGCCAGGGTTGGCTCTTTGTTTAGGTGATGAAGCAAGCAGACAACAAGAAGCACACTGGTCAGGGCCGGCTCGCTCACTAGGCGTTCGCCTAGAGGGCACCAGTCCTTAGGGGTGCTAAATGTCCCCTGCCAAAAAAACCCCGCCCCTTCCCTGGCTTGCTGGCGCGAGAGGGGGAAGGAGGAGGAGGAGGGAAGCCCTCCCTTGCCCTGGGGAGCCCCAGCAGTGGAGAGGTGGGAGGTTGGCAACCCCATAATTGGGTGCATGCTGGGGGGGGGTGCGCCAGAAGATAGCCCCGCCGAGTGTGCAAAAAAACCTCGGGCGGCCCTGACACTGGTAGACAACCATGGTGCTCAAAGGTGCTACATTGATCAGTGCCCTGGAACTGTAATGTCACAAAGTTTATAGTGGCACAATTTTGGCTGGTAAAATGAATACCATCGTAAATTGTTAATTTTAGCTAGGGCTCATAGATGCTCTCAAACATATGCAGAATCTCTTTTTGTCCTCATCCTTAACTAACAATGGTCAGCTGTGCTGCATCTAGTATTAGGAGTCAAGGTATTGAGAATGAGATCCATGGATACTGGTTCCAAGCTACATCTTTTTTGGCCAAAAAAGCACAACAAAAATAAATGAAATACAATAGACATCTTATATATCTATTTCTTAAATCAAAACTATTTTTGTCTATTAAGGCTAGTTTAGCTTCGTTTTGCTTCTGCCCTGGAAAGGACACCCAAGGCAGTTAACAAAATGATAAAATTGCATTGAAATATACAATTGAATGTACAATCAACTAAAATTTCATGGTTATACTGAGAAAAGATATCAATAAAAGCATGTTACATGTCAGTGTGCAAAAATAAGTAGTTTGCCAATTTTCATAAAAAAGATAAATTTGAAAAAAAGAGTCCCAGTCCTGTAATAAATACAGGCTGTATTGTTTGACATCTGTACAACAATGGTTCCAAAGAGTTTGCATGAAAGCTGACCAGCATATCTTGGAGAGACAAATGCAAGTTAAAAGCAACCCAGCCTGAGAGAGCACTTCTAAGCAGGTTTTCTCAGAAGCAAATTATTTTATTCAATAAGGCTTACTCCCCAGAAAGGGTTCTTAGGGTTGCAGCCTGAGTAAGAGAAGCATGCTGACTCACTTAGTTTCTAAATCCATGACAAGCTCCCTGCTTTGGTAATATGACAGATTTACTCAACTCATTTTACAGATAGTAAGCTAAAACAAAGGGGCAAATGAAGTCGTAGTGAACAGAGCTGTTCTAGAAAGATTTCCTCAAATCATTACCTGAAAATAATAGGTTTGATTGAATCAGTGGGATACTATGAGATGGATAAGCTGGATGATTGTGAGGAATTGTGGAAGGGGATAAACAAATATTCCAAACCAGCCGGAAGGTCCTCAGTTCACAAAAGGCCATTTCAGGTTCCCCTCACAACTTTATTTACAAAGTCAAACGTTTCTGCATCCTGGGGAAATCCCCTAAGATGTAGCTGCCTCTTGAATATTTGTGGGTAGCTCTGTTGCACTGCTTTCATGATTGGCATAAGCCACCTGTTTTGTGGATATGGTGACAAAATGGGGAACTGCAAAGAATCATGGGAGCAGGGAACAATTTGGAAATCCCTCCAAACTGCTAAAAAAAACCCCACCCAGAATTCAGTCGATGCTGTACTGCTGTCAACATTCAAGCTCTTCTGGAGTCTATTTAGTCCTCATCAGGCCAATACCACCCCCTTTTAGTTAATTTACAAAGTCAACGTTTTCTGCAAACTACAGGAGTCCTCAAAATAGGCATTTTGTCTGTGGATGGCTCTGTTGTGCAGGTTTCACCACCTGCACAAGGGTCAGCCTGCTTATTAGATACAGTGATGATCACAAACATAACCCACTTGAGCAATGGTTGACAGTGGATTTTGTGATCAAAGTGAAAGGTCAGTTTGTAAGAATCTGACAGGGCCTAAAGACATAAGGAGCTATGTATCATAGCCAGAATAGGGGAGGCATAATGTAGGAATAAAGCACCTGTATATTGAGTACCCAAGGAAGCCAAGGATCCGGATGCCCAGGAATTGGGAAACGAAGGGCAGGCCAGCTGAAGAAAGATATTAAATTGAAAAGCAATGACCTGAGAGGAAGATGAACACTGAACAAAAGAGGGGTGAACCAGGCAGGCAGTGAGTTGAAGGAAGGAGAGGCAAACACAAGGGAAGGTGATGGCTCTGGAAACATTTAGCACAGGTTTGAGGGGGGAAATCAAACTGACAATAAGCAGCGAAGCCCAAGGAGACCAGAATGGATGTTGAATATCGCATCACAGCAATATCCCCCTTGCACAAGAAGAGGGGAAACATGATCATGCCCTTATGAAAATCAGGTGCACAACTGGGAGTGGATTCCAGTACTGGATGGAAGCCCCATCAAGCCCCTATTGCCAAAAGTGGTTCGGGAGGGCCTATTAATGTATTGGAAACCACAGGGTGACAGAGGCGAGTTTGTGCCACTGGCTTGATCATGCCAACTGACTAGAGATAATTATCCTCATCTTTGGTTTACATGTCTTGGCTAGGAACTGAACCGCACAATCACTAAGGGGGACAGAATGGGTCTCGTCTGTCTTACAGCAAAGATTTTCAAAAATGTGACGTGGCCTGATGGAGAGACAGGAACAGTTTCCAAAGGGGTACAAATGTTTCTCTTTTTTCTAGCGTCCAAGGGGGATATTACTGTGAGAAAGCACTTTGTACACTTGAAAGCACTGTTTAGTATGCTAAGTATTATTATTATCATCCAGTTTGTGTTAGGAAGCAGTGAACAACCTCTACCTTTCCTTCACACAAAATTCTTCCCCCTCCCCCATGTGTTGCTGATCTCCTCTGGGACCTAAGGACATTTCCATTTTCTGCAAGGATTTCCCCTCACTCCCCAGGATGAGGGGTTGTAAGAGCCATACAGTTCCAGTTCGTCCATTCAAAATCCACTGTCTTTTTTAAAGATCAATTTGCACCTTAGGCCAAGGAGTGAATTTGGCCAAGTACATCATTATCCTTTTTGATGCTCTGGGAGACTAATACAGCCTTTTTCTACTTTGGGTGAACTTGGTAGCAGTTTTCAGAATCCCTCTCCTAAAGTAATTAATTGTCTCAGGGCTGGGTGCAGCAGGTTGTATTCTTAATTTTTAACTTCAGAGAGTGAGCAGTTTCAGTTTAAGTGACCTTGCCTGGGCTTGCTCAAGAGGTCTGTGGAACAGGAAGTCTGAGAGTGCACCCTTCTCCACACTGGATTTATCAGCCATAGTTTAACCTGTATGCTAGCAAACCTCCCTATGTAATAGGCTGGCTAATCTACACCCCCCCATACGCACACCTTTGCCTGTCTTTGGATGAGAACAACGGCTGTTTTCTATTTGGGAAACATTTCACACATTAGAAGCTGCCCCAAACTAAGGAGGACACTATAGCCCGCCAATGGCCTTGGGCCCCAGAGCCATGACTCTCTGCCTTACTAGCGTTAGCATTTGAATGCACACACTCAACGACGGAGGAGTTTTGCTGAAGCTGAGGACATTTAAAAAAAATAAACTGGCGATCCCAGTTCTCTGAACAGGCTGCTTGCCGACGGATTGCGGGCGAGGATTTCAAGGTAGAAGGAACGAGCCTATCAACCACACCCGTTTTCAGTTCTTCTGGAGGGGCGGCTCGGTGGCTGCACGGAGAGGTTGCCCCGGGAAGATTGAGCTTGGCTGGCGGCTTTAATGGCTGCTTTGCTTTCCAAGGCAGGTTGCCGGGGGGCGGGGGAGGGAGCGGCAGCGGCGGCATTCTGCTCACAATCGAAGTAGGAGCTGCAGCAGGAAGCGAAGGACGCAGCGCACGGCCAAGGCCCGCCGCTCCTGACCGGTGTCAAGGCGCTGAGGGCTGCTGCTGAGGAGTTGGGAACGGGACGCACTGGGGAAGCCTGCCTAGTCGCTCGGGCTCTGTGACTGCCGGGCCACCGAGAACTGGAGGCCCGGGGCTGCCGTGGCTAAGCGGTGGTTGGTCGGGTCCCAGGAAGGTTCCCGGCTGCCCTGTCACGCACAAGACGGCAAAGCGCCCAGGGCAGAGCTGCCCTAGAGAACTACGAGGAGGCAGCTTTCCGGCTGGCCCCAGAGACCAGCTGAGGAAACGGGGCGGGGGGGGGGATCGGCTTGGAAACTACAGTCCCCCGGCCCCACTTCAGCTCCTGGCAGAACGACGAGGGAGGGCAAATTCTAGTCTCTTCGCTAGAGCGAGAAAAAACGTCTCCTAACGTAGAGAGAAACGGAAAAGCCCCAGCCGACTAACAAGAGATTCCCTTCCAACTCCGTTGCCGGGCTAGTCAGAGGCTAAGGATTGGATTCCTCGCGCCCGCTCTCCCCCCGCCCCGCTTTAGAGACTGGGGAGCGGCCTGCGGTCGCTCTGCCTTAAGCGCAAACACGCCTCCCCAGCTGCGTGTGGGGCGCGCACTGTTTGGCCCTGCCACGCAAGAGGGCAGAGTTTGGCCCCCACTGAGGAGCCTGTGTGGGGCCCCAATGCGGCCAGGACTTCGGCCATTATTTATTTTTAGGGTAGTTCGGCTCCCCTCCCCTCCCCTCCCCTCCCCTCCGTCGGCGCGGGAGGGCGAAGGAAGGAGAGCGCGGACGACGAAGCCTTTCTTGATTCACCCACCCCCATTGTTGGCTGGAGATTAGGGAGCAGGCTGACCTGCTTAGTTTCCTTCATTGTTTGGGCGGGAATATGGGGATGGCCTGGCTCCTTTCTGCTCCCAATTTAGCAGCGGCGAGAATTTCCAGCTTTCCACTCCCCCTTTGAAGTGGGACAAATTAGCGAGGCCGCCTGTGCGCTTTGACCACCACCACCATGTACGAGGTGAAAAGCAGCTCAGTCCCAGAAACAGCACCATGAGCACGGGAGAGAACCCCGAGGCAGCACTACACCCGGTTGGCTGGTGGTCACGGGGGTCTACAAGGCTTCCCCTCCCCGGGCTGGCAAGGAGAGCGGCGACTGCCCAGCGGGTGGGTGGGTGGGTGGGTGGGCGAGCGAGCTCAACAGCCACCATCTTTGCTCGCTCCGGCTCCCTCTTGCAGCGCTTGGCTGGGGGACTACCAAAGGCCTGGCCTCGCAGGCGGCGCCCTGCTGAGGCGGTTGAGGACGAGGTGACTGGTGGAGGCTGCGGGGAAGGGAGGATGGTGCAGGGCGCTGGCGGCGAGGAAGGCAGGGCTAGTCCAGCGCGGGTAGAGAAAAGAGCTGCGTCGCCATGTGCCGTGGGAAGGAAGGGAGGGGAGGCCGAGGCCAGGCCGGGCAGAACTGCAAGCCGACACCATGGGGCGTGCGAGTAATGGGAACGGGTTCAGGAGCTAGTCCAAGGAGCAATAGGTGGGGCAGGGAGGGGCTGCAGCAGTGAGCGCTAGGGGGCAGCTGCAAGCGCAGGGGCCGTGGACTGCCCGAAGGGAGTCCGTGTGCAGGGACGAGCAGGCGCGCGCGCTGATTGGCCAACGCGGCTTTTGCTGCTGCTGAACCCCAAGAGTCAGTGAGGGGGCGCGCAAGAGCGCGCACGGGGGACATCAGCGTGGACGCGCTTCCAGGAGCGGCGCACGAGAACGCGCGAGCGAGGAAAGGAGCGAGCAAGCGAAAGAGGCTGACTGGCTGGCAGGCAGCTGTGGTGGAGACGGAGCTGGTAGGGCCCGCAGGAGCCAGATCGGCTCTTCGTTTGGGCCCTGTGCGATGTTGGGGGTGGGGTGGGAAGACGGGCGGGGAAGAGGCAGGTAAATCGGAAGGGATTTTCTTGTCCTTCAGAGGGGCTGAAACGGCTCTTTCCGGTTAGATTCCAAGCGGGCATTTGCAAGGACGATGCAGCCTACTCCCGGATGGGCCTTTGGCGGGGGCGGGGGCGGGATCCCCGTGAACCGGTGTCGGGCCTGGCGCAGAAGCCGGGAGAATGAACGGCTCAGTGTTCAGCAGCTGCAGCTTTCGGGGAGGAGGGGGAGGGCAGGAGGCAGCTGAAGAGGGAGCGCGGCGAGGCCTGGCCTGGCCTGCTGCGCTCCCTGCAAGCAACAGCAGGATAGATGCTGCGCTATTGTGAAGGCAACATTAGCCTGTGCCCGGGAGGTGCCGATCAGGAGGCAACGTTGCCGGGGGTGGGGGTGGGAAGAGAGGCATGCACCCGGCTCGTTATAGGCTCTCTGCGGCCTCCGCGCTGGGAGCAGGAGGCGTCTGCTGGGCCTCTTCTGCCGCCGCCGCCGCCGAACAGGAGGAGGAGCAGTAGTAGTAGTGGCTGCCATTTTGGAGAACAAGGCCCTGGAGGGTTTGCCTGACCCCATTGTTGCTATTTGCTTCACAGGTTGATGCCCGCCGCACAGGATGGATCAAGCCTGCGAAGTGAGCAGGAGGAGCTGCCTGTCCCCTTTCGCCAGCTCCTTAGTGTTAGATGCCCCGGAGGATGAGGACAGCCCTTATGGGGGGGAGGGCCAAAGCCGTAGCCCCGAGCCACCTAATGGGTGCACCATGCAGCTACCCGTAGCAGCGTCTAAGGCTGCTGCCTATGGGCAAGACCCTTCTTCCTGCTACATCCCGCTGCGCAGGCTGCAGGATTTGGCCTCAATGATCAATGCCGAATATCTCAATGGCTCAAAAGATGGCTCTGACTGTTTGCAGGAACTGGAAAGGAGCGACATCTCCAGCCCTGAGCCACCGGAGCTCTGCAGTTCTTCAGTGCTGGCGGACCCAGAAGACTTGCACATCCAACAAGACACCGCAAGACTCCTGGATTTTGAGACACTCTCTCCTTGTTTGGAGGAGGACGAGGATGAGGATGAAGAGTCTGAAACTTCATTTCTAAGTGCAGAAGAAAACCCAGAGGAAGGAGTTAAGTTCCCGATGAAAAATACAGCCACAACATCCTGCAGTAAGGAGGCAGAATTTGGGAATGGAACAGAAGTGATTCAAGAGAATCAGCAAAGCACCTCCATAGGCATTAGATACAATGAGGCCATTTCTGCCTTGCTATCACCCCCCATTCCTCCAGAGCAAATACAAAGTAATTCTTGCAAAATGTCTGGAGTAGGAACTAGAATTGAGAAAGCAGACCTACTTCCAGTGTCTTACTCGCCTGGAGATACAAAGTTGAAAAAAGAAAAAGAGTTCAGCATTACAAAGGTATCTGAAAAAGAAGATCCAGGTCAGAGTCCCATCACTTTAGGACACTTGATAGAAAGACATGAAACGTCAATTACAGCAAAACCTTCAACAACAGGATTACCATCTGTAAGCAGCCTTGGGGTACCAGTTTAAGCTCTGCAAATTTATTTATGGGGGAAATAAGGTTACTATAGTGTTGTCTGGGTCTGTTACTGTTGCAGAGAAATATACAAGTGGGTGGAGCTAACAGGTTGTCTCGTTTCCTATCAGTTTGCATAGTAAAGGTGTTGATGTCAATAAGGTTTTATATATATATATATACCCATTTTGTGTAGCATACAATCCAAAAAGTTGACACAGTGGTGTATTTCTAGTGTGTCTTACTAGAGCTGAAGAGAACTTGGATTTTTTTTTTACAGGAACTCATATTTCCCCTGCAAGTTGTTAACAGTTGTCATAATTATGATTTGATAAGTTTATACATGACTTGAAAACATGCATTGCTCACAAAATCTTGCTCCCTGGGCATACTAGTTAACTTTCGCTATTAACTAAAATTAGAAGTTGTGTAATTACAGCAAGGTGAAATATGCTTGGGATAGGGATCGACTGTTCTAAGCAAAATCTGAATATTTTTTAATGATAGTTGCAGGTATTTTTCTTTTGATTTGCAAGGTTAGTAGGCTACCTCAGACAAAGTGTTTTATTTGGATCATGGCGAATATGGACAGAGTCACCTGAGAAAAATCATACAGTTCTCTTTTGCTACACATATGTAAAGAAATTTGCTTCCAGTTATAACTGCCCAGTAAAATCTATCTGCATGAGGTATGCAGGTGTACTTATTTATTTTTATGCATCAAGGTATGCATTGTAGGTACAGTGCTGTGTAAAGTGGCCCTAACTAGAAAAGGTTTTTTTAGAACTAATAAAATTAGAAGATTTGGCTGTCAATTCTGTTCTTTTTTTTCCCTTGAGAAATGTATTTTTGTAGAGTTGGGAAAAGTCTGTTAAATTATTTTGTTTCATGATAGAAGCATTTCTTTATGTGCAGTTGTATTGGAATCCTCCTGGTATTGAAATTTCAGTTACTGTACTAGGGGGGCACTCTTTATCCAAAATAATCTCATTGCCAAATAGTCCTCTTTGTTGTTATGTGCTCCAGGGGGATAGCAGAGTTGATTCGTTGTTGCAAAAACAACAGAGAACTGCTGGCAGCTTCAAGAGTTTTTCATTTTTTTAAGGACAGTGAGGCCAAAAGCTCAAGTAATGCCATAGATAGTAGCAGGTGTGTCATGGTATTGTGCAGAACTAGACTGGATTCATTATTGTTCGGTATTATCAGTATATTTTCTTTTTTGAGTTATAGTTGTAATAGACCACCAGTACAATTAAGTGGGATGTTGTCTCATAGTCTTGCAGTTTTTCTGAGCAGGGGTTCCATTTGACTAATGAAATAAGTTATAGTGATGCATGGGCTAGAACAAATCTCTTGGTAGACTGCCGTTGCTGAACTTTAGAGGTCTTCTGTAACTAACAGTCATTGATTATTTTTTTGCCATTTTGTGAAACAAAACAGCTGAGTTGTGCAACTGTGGGAGAGCTCTGAACTTATCAATAAGAAATTGAGGGGCTGTGCTCCTAGCAATAGTATCCAGTTACTTAAAAGATAAATATTGTATAATGTGTTACAGGAATTGAAAATGAAGAAAGAATGTGCCCATATGCCTTGCCTTCCATTCAGTCTGATTATTGCAGTACTTTCATGAAGAAGATAAATCAGTTTCCATATAATTTCAATATATTATCAATGTAGTTTACCTAAGAACAACTTTTTTAGAGTTGTTTGATCTGTAGTGCTTGATGCGGTATAGAGACGACTATTTCTTGTGTTTAATTTACATATGCCCCACTAACTATTCTGTTTTGTTAGACATGAAAACTATGTGAATACAAGCTCATATGCATGTTATTTTTTTAGTCTTCATAAAATAAGCTGATAGAAAAAATACTGTGTGTAGGGACAGCAATCCTAAGTAGCTCTACTTAGAATCCCTCTTAGTTCTATTCAGTGGTGCTTACTCCCAGGAAAGTGTTCTTTTTAGTGCGGTGAGAATATTTTTCTGTCATTAAGGCCATGGCTTCTTCAGTAGAGCAGGCCAATACACCATCACAAGAAGATAATTTTTCAGTGCGTCTTACTGGTAGTGATTCCCATATTTGGGTTTTTTTTTGTATTTTTGCATTTTGTGTGTGCATGCACTGTTCCTGGAAGTCATGGCAACCTCTGGCAACTCCTACTGGGCCATGGAGGATGTTCAGAGAAGAGGCTTGATAGTCTGCCTCTAGCCTCCCGACCCTGATATTCTCTGGAGGTTTCCCATCCAAATACTTGCCAGGGTCAGCTCTGCTTAGCTTCCAAGATCTAAAGAGATCAGGCTTGCCTGGGCTATTCAGGTCAGGGCATGATTCCCATGTTGAGAGGGAAAGAAAATACAGGGAGACTAGCTTCTATAAAATGGCTTATTTGGAAGGAAGAAAATATTGAAAGAAATTGACATGTTTAACTGACTGCAGAAAATATGTTGAAACATTCCAGTTTTCAGATACGCAGAAGGACAGAGTGAGTAGGAATGGCTGTTGATTCAGAAGCACTGAAGTGGATGAGAATCATTAAGTTACAGGTTATAGTAAAGAAGATTTAATTTGGATATCAGGAAACATTTCCAGAATCCAGACTCTATTAGGCAGTGAGACAAGTTACCCAGAAAGTCATATAGATTAGCTCCTAAGTGATTTTTATGTGGATGCTGGATGTGTAATAGGAATAACTTGATTTGATTATACACGTTGATCATTATATCCAGAAGGTAAATGCCAATTGGACATTGTTAGATTTGCATCCTGCTAAAACTGATATGCTTCTTTTGCAAGGGTTCTTCACTCACCCCTTCAGATACTTATTTAATTCAGTAGCATAATCCCTATTTTACAGCCCTTCTAGGGTTGAGTGATCATGGTAAGACATGTGAATTTCTCTTTCCATTGATGACCATTGCTTGCCTGCACATGACGTGGATAAGAGGTTCTGTTTGTGATAGTGAATGTGTGTGTGATGAGCATTTTGAAAGACTTTGTTCCAATTATCACATGGAAAAACAAGAGAGCTAGACTTTGATTTTGAGATGATGGGTTATTATATAGTAAGGAGATGCAGGACTGATATATTGAAGTATTTCTTAACATACTCCAATGGCTTTGTTAAAACAATCTTTAATATACATTTACTTAAAGATATGCCTGAATGTAGGATGGGAGATGTGGGGAGCCATATTTCTAAGGTCCAGAGACTAAGCCCAAGAGATTAATGGGATGGGATATCCTACGTGTACAATTTCGGCTTTCCAAATGTATATGTCACTCCCATTCGGCATAGTGAGATTAGTGGAAGAAAAGGCGATTGACTTGGAAATGATGGCCAGGCTTCATGGAAAACAATGAAAAGTCCTGCACATAAGCACTTCTTCCATGGAAGTTCTGCTAAGCTTATCTTGTTTCTGAGAGGTTTGTTAATACATAATATATAGTATTCTTGATAGAAATAATTTTTATTGAGAATCATGGCTTCTCTGTTATGTTCATATTGTAGCAGAATTAATTAATCTAATTAGGGTTGCAGTTTAGCCAGCTAAGGATATAGGCTGCAGTAGTACACAGAGGCTTGTTAAATCCCCATTGACTTAAATGAGTGTAGGCAGTGTAACTGTACAGGACCTAAGTTCTGTAGTTGGTAGTAGAGGAAAGTGCCATCAAGTTGCAGCCAACATAGATTTCCAAGTCAAGAGACAAACAGAGGTGCTTTGTCGTTTCCTTCTCTGCATTGCATAGCAGCCCTGGACTTGCTTGGAGGCCTCCCATTCAAGTACTAGCCAGGGCTGACCCTGCTTAGCTTCTGAGATCTGATGAGGCTGGGCTAGCCTGGGCCATCCAGGTCAGGGCCTGTAGTTGGTAGAAGGCAAGTTATTTTATTTTGAAGGCAAATCATAATCATAATTGGAAAGGAGTTCAGTTATGTAAGGTTATACTTTTTATGTTTGAGATTATTTTGGTTCCAGTATATTATTATGACAGGGAATTTAAAAGATTACATATTTCTCATAATGGGAACAGTAACTTGAAGTCATCTCACATTCATTAATAACTCTCAGGCTGACTTATCGCACTGGGTGGTAGTTGTGAGAGAATGGAGCAGGGGACAGTGAAACTGCTCTGAGTCCCAACTGGCGGGGGTGGGGGCAAAGCAGGATATCAATAAACAAATGCATAAATGAGTACGTGTAGTTGACTGATTAAAGTGCATATGTTCAATTAACAGACAGCACAGGCATAAACAGAATTACCGACTTTAAATAACTTAGTAGAGTATAAACTACTTAGGGTTGCACTACAGAGTTCTTTAGGACAGCCCTGATTCTAATTCTTTGGAATATATAGCAGTGACTGGAAACTCCAGCGCTAAATCCACTCCCCCAGGTTAGTTTTGGGCATTTGACTGGTGGAAGAAGACTTTGTTAATTAACCAGTCTAATATTTTTAAAATATAAACTTATTAGAGCAGCAAAGGTACTCCATTTATCAACAGGATGATACTTACTTGCTTAAATGATATTGCTTTAATGGCCAGCTGGCCACAAGCAGTGGTTGGGGGGCTGGTGAGGAGAAGATGCCACCCTCCCAAGTTGCACAGGGTCGGCATCCTGGGCTACAGGAGCATGGGGAAATCATCACTGACTATTCAGTTTGTGGAAGGAGAGTTCATTGATTCATACGACCCTACTATAGAGAGCACATTTACAAAGCTGATTATGGTATATGGGCAAGAATATCGTCTTCAGGTTTTTGACACAGCTGGCCAGGATGAATATGCAATATTTCCTCAGATCTATTCCATACACATTAATGGTTACATTCTTGTCTAATTAGTCACATCAATAAAATGTTTTGAAGTGATTAAAGTTACCCATGGCAAGTTATTGGAGGTGATGGGGAAAAGTCCAGATCCCCATTATGTTGGTGGGAAATGAAAAAGTCCTGCACATGGAATGGGTGATCAGCTATGGAGAAGAAAAAGCTTGAGTAGAGTCCTGGAATGCAGCTTTCTTGGAATTTTCTGCTAAAGAAAATCAGACTGCTGTGGATGTTTTGAACAGGTTTCTACTTACTGCTCATTAAAAAAAATTGTTATTATGAAGCAAATTAACTTTTAGAAATTGCTTTGGGGGTTATAATTTCTGGCAGCATCTGTACATATTAACATTTGCCAAAAGTAGCCTTTATATAAAATAGCTAAAGCAAAGCAACAGCCACTGTTAAAAGGGCACTCACACTAAGTAGGCAACAAGCCAATGTTCAAGTATTGTTAGTCTCTCCCAGGAGCTTTAGAGAGTACACAACTAGATCATGTGGAGGGGGAGCTCCCTGGTTCCTGCAGGAAGTGTGGAATTATGGGCAGTCATAGACAGTATAATCTTTGCCACTGATGACTGCTTGTGTTTGTGTTTCTGTTTGGAGATGACTGAAGTTTTTGCATGTGGCAAGTGAGAGAAGCTTTATTGTGCTGCTAGGTATATTTAAGTTTTTTTCCTACACTGTACTCTCAGCCAGAGGTTCTTGAGGTGGCTTGCAAAATATCATTAAAACAGGTTTGTCCTTGATTACTTTAGCATCTGATTGTAGAAGCATCTCTTATTGCTGCCCTTGCCAGCCCTACTGCAGTTACCAAGTCAGAGGCAAGAGGACATGTGTGGAGAAGTGTCCATGGAGCTTTCCAGTGGTGTGGTGGGACCCTTCTTTGTCAGTTTTCCTTACCGCCTCAAACTGGTTGCTGTCAAAGATTTTAGGAGGCAATTAATTGGAGAGATTATTTGTAACCCCTGCTGTTGCAGATAAGCAAGTACCATGTGAAATGGCAATCTTATTGAACTGTGAACTTTCAAATAATAGGGGAACAAATCCTTGAATATACATGATACATAAGGAGGGCATGTTTTTTCAGGGATGCATTTTTAAATTTTGAATAGGAAATGAAAAAAAATAATAATTATTATTTTTTTGTATCAAAACCCTCCTAAAAAGGAGAGGAATTTATTCTTTTTATAAATAGAAAAAGGTAGGGTATATAGAGGGATAAAGAAAAGAGCGGAGTGAGTATTCTGTTAATAAAGGTTAGTTTAAATCAATATAGATACAGTTTTTGGCAATCTCCGTGATTTGAGAGTCTTCTTTTCATCTAACAAAAATTCAAAATAACTCTGTTAATGAGGTTAGTAATGTCCTTTGGGGTTAGTTGTTAGTCATCTCCTTTTTGACGCTTCCCGAACAGTTATTTCTTAGGTTGTCTTCCTTTGGTGTCCCTCAGATTATAGGATGGGCCACCTTTGGTTTTCACTTCTCCCGCTCCGGCACCTCCCTCCTCTGGGCCGCTGTCATCTTCACTACTCAAATCTGTCCACGTTGCGAGTGCTGCCTCTTCCTCTGGACTGGCGTGTCTCTTCAGAAATTCCTGCGCCTTGAAGATGGAGTCAATCTTCTCTCTTTTATCCTTGTACTTGAACAAAAGGCCTTCAGGGTAGGTCCATCTGTATATGACCTGTCTTCTTTGTAGAAAAGTGGTCAATCCTTTATAAGCTTTCCTTTTCATCCGGATTTCATAAGGCACATCTTTCAATATTCTGATGGTCTGCTCCCCAATTTTCAAGGGCACCGCTGCAACTGCACGCATGATTTGATCTCTGGTACTCTGCTTGACAAACTTGACAACCACTTCTGCTGGCAGATTATTTTTTTTTGTAAATGTGGAGTAGGCCCTATAGACCTTATCCATTTCTTCTTTTAACTCACGCTGATCTCTGCCAGTTACGGGTGCCAAGGCATTCGCAAGTATAGATCTGAGATCTTCTTTCTCTTCTTCTTTAATGCCCTGAAATCGAAGAGTCAGATTCAATTTTTCCATTTGCAACATCAAAATTCTTTTTTCTTGCACATCCTGATGCTTTTCTAACTTGTTGACCCTCTTCTTCACTTTTCCGATGTCTTCCGACGAGACCAAACATTTCTGTGCGATCTCCTCCATCTTCTTTGACGTCTCTGTTAGTTGCCTCTGTTGACTGTTGAGAACACCTTCCATATTAGTTAAGGTTTTGCTGATTTTCTGTATTTGGACCAGCAGAGGGTGCAGTAGCTCGCTTGTCTGTTGACTGACAGTCGGCTCTGGAGGGGATTACCCGGACCGGAAGTCCCGCCTCCCTTCTTCTCCGTTTTCAAAGGGACCTTCTTCATGGCTGACATTTCTTGTATTTGTTTACTTTATAAAAGTTCGTGATGCGTCGCTCAGGAGTCCCGCTAACTCATTCGCTTCAGTGGCACCCCAAAGGTAATTTCACCAACCCTTCTTCCCTTTCGTCCCCCTTAGCTTTCTTATACAAGTCCCGCTTCTCAGTGGGGGGGGGGATTCCCCCTCCTCCCAGCCGCTTATTCGCTTACGGGGGAAGGGCTCGGGTTTCGCTTCAATTTCAGACCTCCAACTCACGGTTCCTGCTGTTTCTTCTTTTTGCTTTAATTCATCGCTGTTCCTCACTCCTGTTGGAAATCGGTGGCGTTGCTAAGTCCCATTACGGGCACGCCGCAGCGGGGCCGATTGGGGCGGGGAGAAAGCCTCAATTTCCCGGCTGACTGCCGGCAAAGAGGCTACTCCCCAAGCGCCCCTGGTTTGGAGCCTTTGCCTAAGGCTCACTAGGGTCTTGCAAACCTGCAAAGACCCCCCCAAACTGCGTGTGGGCTAACCACCTCCGGGAGATTCCCGAAAGGTGGCCGCCATTCGCACCGCCGGAAACCGAAACCAAAAATTAATTAATTTTGATACGAAGAAGACACTTTCATGAGTGTCCGGATATTTGGGCTCCTTGCAAAAAGATACTGCTTTTTGAAAAATAGAGACTCTCCTACCTGGATTGAGATGAACAACTCTAGGTATGATGTTTAAAAGTGAAAAGTTTTTCGGTTTTGGCGGAGCGCATGGCGGTTGCCTTTCTGGGATGCTCCCAGAGGCGACCAGCCCACACACGGTCGGGGGAGACTCCGCACAAGCGGCGACTCTAGTGAGCCTTAGGTAAAGGCTCCGAACCAGGGGGCACCTGGGGAGTAGCCTCTTTGCCGGCCTGATGGTCGGAAAATTGAGGCTTTCCCCCTGCTCCAGTGGCCCTGCTGTGTAGTGCCCTGATGGGACCTAGCAACGCCACTGATTTCCCGGAGTGAAGAAGCAGAAGATTGCTTAAAAAAGAAAGAACCGGCAGCAAACCGTGAGTTGACGATCAGTTTGAAAGTGGATTAAATGCACTCACCCCCTAATCATACAAATGTATGGGAGGAGGGAGCAACCCCCCCCCTGAAGAAAACGGGATTTATAAAAGAGAAGAGAAAGGAGGTAGAGCGAAAAAGCGGATTAGCGAAGTTACCTTTTGGGATCTGTTGAAAGGAGAGGAGAATAGACTGTTTCCAGAGTTGCGCGGCACGAGCTTTTAAAAGTAAACAATAAAAATGTCGGGGCAAAAGAGAGTCCCGGACAAGCCGACAAAGAAGCTGGGAGGAACTTCTGGTTCTAGTTCCCATCCCTTGGAGCCAACTGTCAATCAACGGAAAGACGAGATGCTGCGCCCTCTGCTGGATCAAATGCAAAAAATCAGCGAAACTTTATGTAGCATGGAAAGTGCTCTCAACAGTCAACAGAAACAACTAACAGATACAGCCAAGAAGATGGAGGAGACTGCAGAAAAATGCCTGATCTCGACAGAAGACACCAAAAAAATTAAGAAAAAGGTCAGCAAAATAGAAAAACATCAAGAGATGCAGGAAAAAAAAATATTGATGCTACAGATGGAAAAATCAAACTTGACTCTCCGTTTTCAGGGCATAAAAGAAGAGGAAAAAGAAGATCTCAGAAATATTTTGGCGAATGCCTTGGCACCAATAACTGGCAAAGAAGCACAAAAGTTAAGGGAAGAGATGGATTTGGCTTATAGAGCCTATTCCAACTTCAGAAAGAAAAATAATTTGCCAGCAGAAGTGGTGGTCAAGTTTACTAAGCAACGTACCAGAGATCAAATTCTAAGAGCGACTTTAACAACACCCTTGAAGATTGGTGAGCAGAACATAAGGATCCTAAAAGATGTTCCATATGAAATTCGGATGAAAAGGAAAGCATATAAAGGACTGACCCTGTTCTTGCAAAAGTATCAAATTAGCTACAAATGGTGGATCCCAGAAGGATTGGTTTTTAAATTTAAGGATAAAAGAGAGAAGATTGACTCCATCTTCAAAGCTCAAGAATTTTTGAAGAGGCACGCCAGCTCAGAGGAAGATGCAGAACTCGCCAAATAGACAGTGTTAAGCAGTGAAGAGGACAGTGGCCCAGAGGGAGGAGACGAAGAATCAGAGGATGGAAGAGCAATGAAGGGCCCAACATATAATCTGAGAGACTTGAAAGGGAGACAACCCAAAACATAAACATTTGCTCATGAAGTGTAAGGATGGACTATATCAATAACTAACCCCAAAGGACTTTACTAATCTTACTAACAGGTTTATTTTTGAATTACAGTAAATTGAAAGAAGATTGGTCAACCATGGAAGAAGCCAAGAACTTTATATATACTAACAAAAAAATTAATATACTAATAGTGACTTCACTCACCTCTTTTCTTGGTCCCTCTATATACCTTCCCTCTTTCTGTATTAAAAGCAATAAAATTCTCTCCTTTTTAGGAGAGTTTTACAAAAAAAAAGTGAAAAGTTTTTCATGCCAAAATCTTCATAAATGGCAGTTATATAATACAAACTGTATAAGTGATCACATCTTTCTTACAATTACTGCCTAGTGGGCTGTTCACATGAGTATCCTGTTGCAGTGGATTAATTCTTATTAGGCTGCGATCACACATGCCTTTAGATCCGACATAAGTGTGAATGCCTAATGGATCTAAAGGGAGCGATCAGATAGCAGCATCTGAGAAGTGTCCCACAGACATCAGCAACCCGTGCTGCTCTGCCGCAGAAGTGGAGTTAAAAGATACCGGGGAAAGTCTGGCTCTTAACAAGATCCGACAGACCACGGACGAACTTTCCCCTGTCTGATTGCGCAAGCACACTCTCATGCTGTCAGGATGGTCTGATCATACCATCCCAGCTTGGTGCCACTCCCCCCCCTTCACAGTATGTTCATCATTGTGTATTCCATAGGGGGCCCTCAGTGTGGAGGTGCGATTCCTCATTTATGCGCATGGGAAACAAATGGCAACCCCCCCCCCGACTCACCCGCAGTGTGATCTCGCAACTGCATGCCAAATTCCTCCAGAGGAAATAGCCTTGCTTCCCCTCCTCCATTCTAGGAGCATTACCATGAGTTATTTTTTAGTGTTTTTCATGTTGTAGCTGTCTAACTTGACATCATTCCAATCTGCACAACTGCCAAATATTTATTTCAGATTGGCCCCAGAATGGCTGTAAAAAATTATTGGTTGGTATAAGAAATAAGTGATTGACTTTAGTGAAATTTTTTTAAATTATATGTTTAGGGAAAAGAAACTAGACACAAAAATCCAGTGTGATAGTCTTATAGCAATCCAAAAGAGAGTCTCATAGCTCCTTGAAGACCAACAGATTATTTAGTTAGTTAGTTATGCAAGCTTTCATTGTCTAGAGTCCACTTCATCAGATGTATGAAGTTGGCAGATACATATATATACTTCTTAAATAGTTTAACAGTGTTACAACACCTCAGATGATGCTCCTGGGAACCACTGAAGTTATGATTTAGGGCAAAGTGATATAAAAGCTGTCATTGCCTTTCCTGCTTTGATATTTTTTAGACTGATGTGGGATATTTCAGAAGGAAATAGATGCATTAAAATTTAAATTTTAAGATTCACGTTTAAATTTTAAGGTTTCTTATCATTTTAATATCTTTAGAATAAAGCATTTGTTTCTGTCATAAATTCTGAGCTACCATTTCTCAGTCTCTGGCTTGTGACCTTCAAAACTGAGTAATCAAGATGTTTTAAAGTGTTGTCTACCAGCTTGGCTGTGTGCCCTGATGGCTAAATTTGTGTTTAACAAACAACTAATGTTCCTACTTCTCTGTCTTGGTGTGTAGCAATTTCAAAGGAAACACTAGGGTGAATATATTGTTATATGTATCATTTTAAAGTTTACTAAGTAGTCCAAGTTTACTTGTAACTCTTGATATCATAGTGTAAAGGTTATTGCTGTGACGTTTGTCATGGCTGTTTCCAAAAGGAGGAGCCAATCATCTGCTGATTCAACATTTTGTCTCTTTTCTGTGGTGGTGGTCCAAAACTCTGAGGGTAATATCTCTTGTAGAGCAGTACTGTGTAGAATTGCTCTTGTCTAAGCCAGCTGAAATTGATAGACTTAGACTGAAGTAACTCTGCATAGGATTGCATTGGCAGTTGCTTGTGTTAATTTTAGTTATAGTTCAGTTACTTTTAAAGATTACAAATTGCATACATTTTCCCTAGAAGGTTGCATAAATTGACAACTAATTGCAACAATAAATGTCTTTAAAATGTGTTGCAATTTTTTTTTCTGGATGGGAAATAATGTTTGGGTTACTTGGCAAACACAAACAGATGAGCAAAAGTAAATAGATTACTTGTTGACTTCTTTTGCCACATAAATGTAGACATTGATGAAAGAACCTGTGGGTTAAATGCAGTAGGACCTACTGTTCATTATTTAGGATCAGTTGAATGCCATATCAGGTTTGTTTTTATGAATAGAGAAATATACATTAAATCCATAGGCAAATGAAATATTTTACATCTCTGTCGCGATCACATGCACAATTAGCCGTGTCATAGGCATGAATGCCAGGCAGATTTAAAGGGCGTGATCAGACACGAACATTTGGGAAGCGCCCTGCACCCATTGGCAACCCATTTTGCTCTGCCGCAAAAGCAGAGTAAAAAGACACCAGGGAAGGTCCAGTAGCAAATGGGTTGCTGTGGGCCACAGACAGACTTTCCCATCTGATTGCTCCTGCGCACTCTGATGGTGTCGGGATGGTCTCATCAGACCATCCTGACTCCGTGCCGTTGTATTCTCCCCCCTGCTCGGTATGCACATCATTGCACACTCAATAGGGAGCCCTCTGTGCTGAGATGCGATTCATCAATTCCCCATTTAAGTGAATTGGAAACAAATGGCAAAAACCCCCAAACCCGACTCACCCGCTGTTGTGTCTGATCATGCAGTGGCGGGCTGCCCCCGCAGCTTCAAAGGACTGTGTGATCGCGCAACTGCGGGTCAAATTCCTCTGGAGGGAATAGCCTCGATTCCCCCCTGGTTTACCTCGCACATGTGACTACACCCCTTGATGAGTTGCCCATCTTTTCATCTCAAGAATATTTGACACCACTTGCTCCACGGGTGAACATCTCAGTGTGAATAAGGTAGTTATCCTAGTTCCATATATTTCAAAATATTTAAATTATTTTGTTTCTTAACAGACATATAGATAATTATTTCTCTCCTTTTTTCTACTTTCATTTCAGGTCCATTCTGTGTATGATCATTTTAATGTATATCTTTGTTAAATTAATGGAATGTTCAGTTTGAATTTTACCACTGAGGAAAGCTTATTGCCAAAACACATTTGTTATTGGTCCTTGCATATGGAGACACTTTGTACCTTTTAATCTGTATTTTATATGATTGGATATTTGTCTTTATATTGGGATGAGGTACTTATGTGTGGAACCATAGGATCGTTGTTTTTAAATAATATTTTATTACTTTTGATTGTATTATTTATTTATTTAATTAATTGGATTTTTATCCCGCCCTCCCCTGCATGGCAGGGCAAAGGGTGGGTTACAACAGATAAATAAAACAGTTGAATAAGATAATTAAACAGTCCCATGTGTTAAGAACTATACAAAACAGATAACATAGCTCCTAAGATGGAGATCAGGCAGAAATCAACAGATGCTCCCAAGGGAAAAATTCTAATTGAACTGTGTGCCCAAGGTGAGCCAAATACTGGGCAAGCCACTGCCAGTAACACAAGATGAAATAGTGTAAAGCAGAGGGGAGCAGGGGAGGCCAGTGATATTTTGTACATTGCACTATGTGCATAGTTATATTTTACTTTTGTTTTCTTTGTTTCAACCTTTTGTGTTACGTTGCATATATAGGGTTATGTTTTTCTCCCCTTTTTGGGTTGTACTCATAGTTCTTCAGTCTAACACTGGCTTCTGGTAATTCCATAATATGGTAAGTGCCAATTCTGTCAATTGGTGCTCTGAACTGAACCCACTCAATCTGTCCCCAGTCTCTCGGACTCATCTTTCAGCCCTTGCTCCCCCTAGTTCTTCCCTGTCTCAGCTGAACCCTTCTTCAAAACCTCTCTTAGCAATGATCCCATTACCCATCTCTTCCCATATTTTTATCTCTACCAGGCTGATTGGTCTTTGCTGAAACTGAGCAAGAGAATATTGGGCAAGGATGTTTGAGCAGAATTCATTTTAAGTTTTCTTATAAAGGCAATATAGAGTTTTCTGAGAAAAGTTGACAGAGTCAGGATCAGGCACCAGACAGTAGTATTGTATCTGAATTGGTTGTGATTGTCTGTCTTGGGGCTAGGAATTTGGACTTTGAGAGTGAAGCCCGCGGTCTCCTAAAATTGGCATAGTTTTTTTTGGTCTAGATGAACATGTTATAGATTTATTTCAAAGGCTGTGGTCCACTGCCACATGCATCTTTGCTTGAATCAAAATGTAATTTTGATGGACTGCAATCTCTTCATGTATTGTTGTTAATAATGATAGAAGAAGAAGAGGAATTGGATTTATACCCCACCCTTCACTCAGAGTGGCTTACAATCTCCTTCCCTTTCTCTCCCCTCAGCAGACACCTTGTGAGGTAGGTGGGGCTGAGAGAGCTCTGAGAGAACTGCTCTTGAGAGAACAGCCCTGAGAGAACTGTGACTGAACCAAGGTCATGCAGCTCGCTGCATGTGGGGAAGTGGGGAATCAAACTCGGTACTCCAGGTTACAGTCTGTTGCCCTTAACAACTACACCAAACTGGTTACCTGTTTTTCTTTTGCATGGCCTGTGTCTGTGATGATTGTGTGCATATACACATCTGCATACAAGCATACATATGATGTAGTGATTAGAGTGTTGCACTAGGATCTGGGAGACCCAGGTTTGAATCCCCACTCTGCCATGATACCTTGCGGGTTGATACACTCCCAGACTGACCTATTTCACAAGGTTGTTATGAAGATAAAATGGAGGAAAGGAGAACAATGTAAGCCACTTTAGGTCTCCATTTGGAAGAAAAACAGGATATAAAATAAATTACCTTGGGGTGAGAGTCAGAGATGTCAGTAGTCTGGCAGTGGCCCTTCAAGCAGTGTCCAGTGTTAAGCAAAACCAAGAGATTATTTTTTTTAAAAAAAAAACTCATAGTGCAGTCATGCCCCCAGTGTTCTGAGGCTGAGGTAGTCTTGTTCTTCACAATTAGACAGATAGATCGAGTCCAGTAGCACCTTGGAGACCAACAAGAGTTTCAAGGTGTATAAAGCTTTTGAGAGTCAAATCTCCTTTAATCAGACATGACAGACTTGCTTTGACTGTCCCCGCTCCCTGAAAACTCACCTATTTTCCTGTGGACTGTTTGCTCTTGTTAAGGGAAAACTAAACCTAAAATAAGAAATATTTTTGGGTGGGGCACAGAAACTGAATGAGAGCATAGTAGTCTGAATACCTGCAACAAACTTTCTAAAAAGCTGGTAATATTTAATTGATTCCAGCTTCTTTAAAATCAAGTAAGATGAAAGAAAAGTGCTAATAAGCATGTCACTTTATACCTTGTGCTATGGTCTAGGCTCTTTCCTCCTAAATTCATCACAGCCTAATTAATCTTTTAATATTTTTACTAAAACATTGATCTCCACTTGTGTTCATGTTTTAAAAAACAGCTGATACTGGCATGTTATATTCTTGAATGAGATAAGCATTTGAAAACTTGACAGGCACATTCCTGTAGTTTAGGTCAAAATAAGGAAGTCAGTGGATTCTTTCCCCGGGACTCATGCTTTGGATCCAAACCTTGTTTTCTGCTGGTAGAAGAATAGTTCTGGCAGAAGGGGAGGCAGCTATAGTTGATTCCTCCCTCCCTCTACAGACCCCTCATACTGTGTCAAGGAACAGTGTTTTGGGTGACATAGTGAGCTGAAGAGCATGGGGGGAAGTGGGATGGTTCCCTTCCACACCCAAAAGTTCTTGTATATTTATTGAGCTTCCACCCACAGTCACTGAACAACTCCATGCATGGCATCTCAAAGCATTTATGCAGGAACCTTACAAGATTTCTAGTGATCTCTCTGTAGAACTGATGAAATGTATAATGCTGATTGCAACAGCTGATTTCTAAAATATTGGAAACAGCTTTTTAAGTATCAGACTTGGGTAACTTTCTAATTTCTAACAATTTTGTGAGATCAGACCAGCAGATAATATTCTGATAAATATTTTTGCCTGATTGTCTAGCTCAATGTTGTCAGCTTCAGAAGCTAAGCAGGGTGGGCTTTTGGAAGGGAGAACACCAAGGAATTCTAGGGTTGCTACGCAGAGGCAGGCAATGCCAAATCACCTCTGAAGTTTCTTGTCTTGGAAACCCCATTTGATTTGACAGCAAAAAAAGTGAGTTATTGCTTAGTGTTAGTATTTGAAGGAGAAATGCAAATCCTACAATCCTAGCAAAGGGAGTGGAGCAAAGACTGTTCCTGAAAGCAAGCTTTTGAGTATTTACTTAGAAGTCTGAGGAAACATTTGCAGTACTTCCTATTTTGTAGAGTATAACATGAAAGATACGTTGTACAGATTCCTTGTGGATAAAAGTGAAGGTTTCTGCTGGACAAAACTCACCTAGATAGATATTTTTATTACAACAGCACCTTGATGTGTACTCTGTTAAAATGAGGCAGAGTTTAATAGGTTCCAGCCCAAAGATCCCATGTGCGTATGGGATCTTTGGGTATTTGTGAGTATTTGTCCTGGAAACCAAGCCAGTTGCCTCTTTTGCCCCATTACTGTATGTAACAGAAATGAAGTAGGTATTATATGTGGTGCATTGGCTAGCTGGGAATAACTCAATGAGCCCTTTCAGTTTTGTTGCCACTGAATATATTAGTTGCAGTGTGGCTTTGATTCTAGTGCAATATATTAGACACCACCATAAGATTTGGCTATCCTACTTAATTTGTATTTTGATAAAAGGTACAGGTTCTGACCTGGATAGTCCAGGCTAGTCAGATCTTAGAAGCTAAGCACAGTCACTCTGGTTAGTACGTGGATGGGGTCTCCAAAGAAGTCCAGGCTTCGCAGTGGCAAACCACCTCTCTTGCCTTGAAGACCGTATGGGATTGCCATTATCCAACAGCACTTTTTTAATGTTTTTATTTGGGGGGGGTTGTATTTTTCATATGTGCGTGTGTGAGTGCACCTGCAAGTCATGGCAACCTGTGGTGACTGACTGCGTGTGCACTTGGAAATCATGGCAACCTCTGTTGGGCCTGGAGAATATACAGAGAGGTGGCTGAATAAAGCCTGCCCCTGCCTCCTGACTGCTGGTATTCCTTGGAGTTCTCCCATCCAAGTACTTGCCAGAGTCGATCCTGCTTAGCTTCTGAGATCTGATGAGATCGGGCTTGCCTGAGCTATCCAAGTCAGGGCTATTCAACTGCAACTTGAAGGCATTTTCCACCACCAAAGAATACAGCCAAAATCAAGGTTTAAATTTCAACAAACATATTAAGAACATAAGGTGGTTTAAGAAAAAGGGCTCTAAACCTGAGAGAGAATTTAAAATTGTTGCAACTAAGCTGCATATGTGTAAAAATAATAGATTATATATGCATTTTATAGGAATTACCTTAGCACCTTAGATGAAGGTAATAGTACAAGCAATTTCTCAGGTTTTTGAATTTCCATATCTGTTATAGCCTTGTTTATGGATTAATACCAAGTTTTGCATTTTGAAGCATACCTCTGTTTTATGTAATACTAATGAAATGTTTTGGCAAAGGGGAAAGCAAAAATTCAGGGAGCTAGTTGTATTTCCGGCTTGAAAATAGTACTATATGGGTGAAGAATTAGTTAAATGAGATTGCTGTGCTAAAAATATACCAAGAGTGTGGTACAGATTTCATTGTTTTTGAGTGGCATGAAATAGATACCAGATTTTGAAATGTGTTTTATACAGTCTTATTAGTTTTCTAATTTTAATATTATATGTGTTTGTTATTGATTGGTTATGGACAGTGATGTGGAGTGGAGAAATTTCTGGAATTTTTTTCTGTGAAAAATTCTCCCCCTCACCTATGTAAATATTGCATTTATCTACAGTTGTCAGGGCTGTTGTGCTGCAACTCAATCATGTTAGCTTGGCTAAATGTGGGATAAGAAGCATGGACAAACTACAGTGTTTGTACATGATCCAGGGCTGTAAATGTTGCATTTGCGTAATTTTGCTAACATTATTTAAATGTGTAAATTATTTATTTAAATTTGAATCAGAAAATTTCCTAACTTATGTAGTTGATTAGAATATTTTTGCATGTTGCCCAGTCACCATCATGCAGGATACAGTACAGAATGCCATATCACCAGAATTATTATGTAATTTGTATTATTTTAGTAAGTTTTATTACTATCAAGAGTTTGTGTCACACTTTGGCAAAGAGAATACTGTAACTGTAACACTTGAAAGAATTGGTTTGTGCACAGCATTCCACGGGAAGCTTGTCTGTGAATTTCCCCATTCATTTCATGTAGGACTTTCACAAGCAGAAGCCAAAGAATGAAAAGTTATTATTTTGGTTGTTGAATTAATCATATCAGAGTCTGATCTCCACCATTTTCTGGTTCTGTGTCTTATTTGCTAACTTTTCAAGTCAGAAATATACTGTTACTAGGGAGCAAAGCCTGTTGTGGTGGAAGACAACAGGCCCTAGAAAGGAAGGGAGGGAGGTGGAAGGGAGAGAGGGCCATAGAAGGCCCAGGGGATGGCGTTGGGGGGGGCAGAAAAGGCCTTCTCTGGGCCTAGTGCCCCCATAGAAGGCCCAGGGGATGGCGTGTGGGGGCGGAAAAGGCCTTCTCTGGGCCTAGTGCCCCCATAGAAGGCCCAGGGGATGGCGTGTGGGGGCGGAAAAGGGCTTCTCTGGCCCTAGTGCCCCATAGAAGGCCCAGGGGATGGTGTGTGGGGGGCGGAAAAGGGCTTCTCTGGTCCTAGTGGGGGACGGAAAAGGCCTTCTCTGGGCCTAGTGCCCCATAGAAGGCCCAGGGGATGGCGTGTGGGGGATGGAAAAGGCCTTCTCTGGCTGATTTGTTTTCAATTCCCTTTCTGATAATCCCAGCATAACGTTGGCCTTCTTTATCACCATTGTACACTGGGTTGGCATTTTCAGTGAATTATCTACCACAACTCAAAGATCTCTCTCCTGGTCAGTCTCCACCAGTTTAGTCCCCATCAACATGTATATATAGTTGGGATTTTTGGTTCCAATGTGCATTACTTTGCACTTGCCCATATTGAACCTCATTTGCCACATTGATGCCTACTTGCCCAGCCTCGACAGATCCCTCTGTAGTGCCTCACAATCCTCCCCAGTTCTCACCACCCTGAACAATTTCATGTGACCCGCAGACTTAGCCACTTCACTGCTTAGTCCCAACTCCAAATCATTAATGAACAAGTTAAGAAGAAGAGGAGGAGGAGGAGACTGGATTTATACCCTGCCCTTCACTCAGCGTCTCAGAGCAGCTTACAGTCGCCTTCCCTTCCTCTTCCCACAACAGATACCCTGTGAAGTAGATGGGGCTGAGAGAGCTCTGAGAGAACTGCTCTTGAGAGAATGGCTTTAAGATAACTTTGATTGACTGAAGGTAATCCAGCTGGCTGCAATATGGAGGAGTGGGGAAATCAAACCTGGTTCTCCAGCTTAGAGTCTGCCACTCCTAACCACTACACCAAACTGGCTCTCAAAAAGCATTGGACCCAGTACTTAGCTCTGTGGTACCCCGCTGCTTACCACCCTCCACTGTGAAAACTGCCCATTTATATTCGCTCTCTGTTTCCTGTTAGTTAACCAGTTTTTAATCCACAAGAGGACTTGTCCCCTTATCCCTTGTCTACTGAGTTTATTTAGGAGCCTTTGATGAGGAGCTTTATCAAAAGCATTCTGGAAATTCAGGTAAACAACATCTGTTGGGTCACCCTTGTCCACATCCTTGTTCACCCCCTCAAAGAACAGGTTAGTGAGAAAAGATGTTCCCTTACGGAATCCATGCTGATTCTTCCTCAATAGCTTTTGCTCATCAATATGCCTACTAATTCTAACTTTAATAATGGATTCCACCAATTTACTGATATTGACATTAGACTGACCAGCCTGTGATTTCACGGATCTCCTCTGGAACCTTTTTTATGAAGGGGTTTACATTAGCTACCTTAGTCCTCAGGAATAGAGGGAGATTTTAATGATAGATTATATATTTTTGTCATGAGACCCACAAGGTCACATTTGTGTTCTTTCAGAACTCTTGGATGTATGCCATCTGGGCCTGGTGATTTGTCAGTTTTTTATTTGTCATCTGTTGTAGAATCTCCTCTCGTCACCTCAATCTGACTCAGGTCTTTTGGCACCTCTCCTGAAACTGGCGGTTCTGGACTGGGCAAGCACCTCCCAACCCACAGTGAAGATGGAGGCAAAAGATATATTCAGCTTCTCTGCCATTTCCCTGTCATCCTTTAGTTATCCTTTTACCCCTTGATCATCCAAGAACCCCACTGCCTCGCTGGCTGGTTTTCTGCTTCTAATGTATTTGAAGAAGTTTTTATTGTTAGTTTTTATGTTTTTCAATATGTTCTTCATAGTCCCTTTTTGCCTGTCTGGTCACCAACTTGCATTTTATTTGCCAAAGCCTGTGCTCCCTTTTATTTACCTCACTCGAACTAACCTTCCACTGCTTAAAGGAATCCTTCTTACCTTTTACTGCTTCCATTACTTTGCTCATTAACCATGCAGGCCTTTTTTTATACCTTTTATACCTTTCCTAACCTGTGGTATACATTTTATCTGAGCTTCCAGGATTTTTAAACTGTAGTGGCTTATTGCACCCTTATAGCACAGACCTGTACACTGTTACTTTGAAGTAAATGTCACTGTTGAATGAGCTTTGTCTCAAGTATGAATGCAAAGGTATTTGTGATTATACTTATTTTAAACATTTTTTACCTGCGTTTTTGTAAAATCAGACTCCTGTGGAATTAATTCTCTGCTGAAATGCTTCCAGTTCAGAAGGGTCACCCTCTACTTAACGGAATTGTTTCAGCAGTTATGTCCGGGTTGCAGTTTGTCTTGCATTCTGGTTCTACCTAAACTTTCACTCTGCAGGCACATGGATAGGTTCCTTTTCAGTGCTACCTGGGAGGTTTCATTTTGGTTGAGAGCCACAATGAGCTAAAGTGACCATGTTTATTGAGCAATAATAGTTATGTGGATGCAAGTGTAATATTGTGAACTGATACTGACTGATAACATTTCCCCCTGTTTGGAACAGAGTGGTGGTCTTGAATTATTAGTTGCATTTCCCAAATAAATATTCACTTGTTAGTGGTCACTATATGCATATAATTGTTGACCACATGTAATACCCAGTTTAGCGGGGTGTTGTATGCCCTCCTGGAAATTAAAATAGAAGTCTACTTTGGTTGTTTGGAAGGACGTTTTTCATTATGTCAGTCCCACCATCCCAAAACAAATATTAAGGAGCAAGATAATTTGTACCTATCTAGTACAGTTTTATCCCACTTTTTCTCCAAGAAGTTAAGGGTTCTTCATTCCTTATCTATTAACCCCCCTCATGTTCTACTGAAATTCCAAGCTGAAGTTTACTGCTGTTGCTTGCTTCCTTGATGCCAAAGTAAGGGACAACCATAAAATTAGCTCGCTGTAGCAAGCATGTAAGCAATTAAGAGGAACCTGTTTTTGCACTGTGAAGAGTGATAGTGCATCATATTGGAAAGGTGGGATTTTTAAATATCTGGTTTCCATTGTAATTTAACAGTTAGATTGGGAAGGGGATTACTAGAAGCTTTAAGTATACAGTAGATCTCATTTACTTCAGAGGGGTTCTTGTAATGTGGAGTTAGTAATAATGACATATCTTACAGATAGCTGGGGTTGTTTTTGGAATAATGAAGTGTTTGAACACTTTTAAAGCCTTACATTGAACCTCAAGCCATTTTTTCTCATCCAGTCTGTAGCTTCGATCTAACTTAATTGAAATGTGCTCTCATTGCCAGCAAAAAGTGGATGAGGAATATTGCCACTTACAGTCAGGGAACTAGTACTTTTTTAATGAGCAAGAAGCATTTCAGTTGTAAATGGGAGTAAAAGCTGCAGAAATTATATTTTTTGTAAGCAATACTATGAAGAGTTCATTTATGCAAACATATGATTTATTTTGCTGTTTCCAGCAGAGCTGAAAACCAGTTTAAATTAGCATTATGAATAAGTAGTTAATAATAGTATTAATAGCCTGGCTATTTCTAAAAGAAGCTTCTGATTGTATGCTTATACCTTTTAATATAATAGTGTGCGCGCGCATGTGTGTGTTAATATAGATGCACTACAATGGGAACTAGAATAAATGGCAAACAGTGTGTGTGCAGGATTTGTGCTGTTGGTGTAGTGAATTTTCACTTCTATACTTTGAGGGTGTGAGAGGCAGTGGATCTATACTGGCCATTCCTGACCACAAAGTACTTTTAAGTAATAGAATATGATGTATTTTTCATTCAGGAAAGTGTACAGATGTTATGTGTTATCAGGTGTGCAGGAGTGCTGCTTTTAAAAATGTTTTGTTCAGATAGTAAACAGTAAATATTCCATAATCCCTTGATTAAGCATTAGGAGGAAAAGTCACACTGCAGTCTGAAACAGGGGATTTAGAAAGGTATAACAGTGTTTAAGATTGCATTGTTAGTGGATTAAATAAATAATTATTAAATTATTTTAAAAAGTATTAAATACATTAATATTTAGGAAAACTCAGAGGGTAATAGAATTTCTATTGTTTGCTACAACTGAGTACTTTGTTGACATGCCCCTCTTATTTTGCATCTACCAGTTTTGCTATCACAATATAATTTCAGTTTATTCACCCATTCATTCATAGTCAAGAATCATTCCCACAATATTCCATGTAGGATATTTTAACTAATAAGAAGATAATAAAGATCCTATTTCTATTTATACAGTGCATTTCATTGCAGAAACCTGGTTGGATCCAATACTCCCTCTAAGCTGTGGAGTCTTGTAAGCAAAAATTCTACTTTGTGAGCTACTGGCATTAAAGTTGTGAGCGAGCGATTTGGCTGCTACATAAATCAGTTTGCTCTGGAGCCATCCTTCCTGACCTAAGACAAAAATCTGTGACCTGGAGGCTAAAAAACTGTGAGCTACCTCACACTAACTCAGCTTAGAGGGAACACTGGTTGGACCCATTATAAGAATTGTGGATCTTTGCTGCTTTTCTGTCTGGCAGCAGCCATTTCTGATTCTGGAAAAATTGATTCCATGTAGAGTAATAGCTGTATAATATTGATAGGCCACAGTAAGGAGAGGGAAAAGAGCAAAATCCCTCCAGTCCTCTTCTGTCCAATGGCACTCAGCTGACAGAAAATGCAGGAAGAGAGATTTCATCTCCTTTCCCCTCACCAGTGCTGCTTCCTGAGCCACATTGCTGTTACTTCACTTGGGTCTCACAACCATGGGAATAAACATTCTTGGGGTCAGAAATGGCTGTTGGAGGGGAGGAGAAAGTGAGGAAGATCAATGAACATAAGGCCATCTATGCTCATGGCCCTCAGGACATCTACTGGCAGCAAGTAGCATAGTTTAATTTCTTGTTGAGTAAAGAAATATTTCCCTTTGTCAGTTCTCAGTGTATTGCCCATCAATTACATTGGGTGCCTTCTAGTTCGGGATGCTGCAGTGGATGCTGAGTGTAGATGAAGTATCCAAATCTCTCCCAGACTTTGTTATATTCCTTCACTTTGTGTTAGTGAGTAGATATCCTGCAATAAAACTTTTAATCTTCTGGGTCCTAAGAATATCCAAAGTTGGGGGAAAATCAGATATTAATTGACTGTGTGTCTCCCAATATTGTATTGGCATAGAACACCAGTATTTTTAAAACATAATTTTTGATCCAAATGCAGCTTCAGCTCTCTTAAAAAGCCATTTCTGAGGGCTACGGTACCAGACAGAACATGGTTTGGTGTGGTCAAATGTGACTGGGAGTTGATGGAAATTAGAGTACCTCCCCTTGCATGAGTGGAAGTGGCTTCTTTTTATGCTGGGGCATTGTCTATGCTTATTGCTTTGAAAGAAGAACTTTTCTAAAAAAATTGTATTTTTCTTGGTTTTATTCTAAATTAACTTTGCAGATACTTGTAGCTGCAAATATGTTTTGTACTGTTTATTGCATTTAGTGGGAATTGAAGCGAAAGGCGGGATATATATATTCATTCATTCCAGCTTTAGTAGTTCCATTTTGAAACTCATAACTTTTCATTTCAGATGTGATTCTAAATTGCCGATGAACTAGATTTCAGGGTCAGATGCAGTCTGGAAACCTGGATTGCTGTCATACAGTTGAAATATGGATGAGGGGAGAGTTACTACAAGGTTGCCTTCAACATACTAAGATTCTGTCCTAGTGGTTGAATGAACTTGGTATAATGTATAAGTAAATAATTTGTAAATAAATAAATTGTGGGTATCTGCACAGATGATTAAGTCCTGTGAGGAGATTATATTTATTTAGGAAATATATATGTCATCTTTCCAGAGAACTGTTTGAGGTGGCTTACAAAGTTAAAAAAGCATTAAAATCATATAAACAGTTAAGTACCATTAGACTCATTTCAGATAATTTCAGATGATTATGCCTAACCACTATACAATAGGAGCATTGGCTTAAGCTTCCAAACACACAAGCAAATTATGTTTAGAACTTAATTTGTGCTTTTGTTTCCCATCTGATCTGTAAACCATGATGTTAAAATAGCCTGATAGTATTCTGTGGACTCAGACATCGTGCCAGCCATAATTAAGCTTACTTAGCCAAGGTTTGCCACAGTGTCTGCATGGCAATGTTTTCTTGAGTGACTACAAGTAGCTTAAATGGGTGGTTTTGAAGAACATTTTATACAATTTGAAAATACTCTGGAATGTATAAAGTATTAAAAATTATGTATGCAATTTCCAGAGTTTAAAATATATTACTTTCTCTGCATATTTATTGCTTTGTATCTTAAATGGTGTCCATTTGTTAAACAAGATGGAGACAGTTTGAATCTTTGATTTTGGAATGGAGTGAACAGAATCAACCTGTAATGTCAATACTTAAATTCTTCATTGATTGCAAGGGGTGGGGGGGATATTGGGAAGGGGAGTATATATGCTTTGTGTTGAGATACTGGTGCTGACTGTGTTTGAGACAATGGCATTGATGGATGGCTTCAAATTTTACTACTTTTCTGAACAGATTCTTAATTTGGGGATTCTTAAAATAGTTTTCTCATAATTCTCTGTGGCCACCACTGGTGGACTTCCTAATGACACTTGGGTTCTGGCCACTGTGTGACAATGTTGGACTGGATGGGCCATTGGCCTGATCCAACATGGCTTCTCTTATGTTCTTGTGCTCTTAGTTTTGGCTGGGATCTAGCTTTTGTGGGTGGCTTTTAAAGGCTTCTTAGATGGGGCCGTGGTGGCTCAGAGGTTAAGACGCTGACCTGCAGACTGGAAGGTCTGTAGTTTGGCAGTTTGAGACCCTAGTGCCACATGATGGAGTGAGCTCCCGTCTCTGTTCCCAGCTCCTGCCAGCCTAGCAGTTCGAAAGCAATTGCAAGTAGATAAATAGGTACCACTTTGGTGGGAAGGTAACAGTGTCCCATGCACCTTGGCGTTTAGTCATACCAGCCACATGACCATGGAAACATCTTTGTACAGCGCTGGCTCTTTGGCTTGAAAACGGAGATGAGCACTGCCTCCTACCGTCAGATTCAATTAGCTTTTGAGCAAGGGAAACCTTTACCTTTAAAAGGTTGGGGGTGAAGATGGGAAGAGATGGTTGAAAATCTCTGTATTTGAAATATATCCTTGTCTTGAGGTAAACTGAAAATCAGAATAAAGCAGTAATACATCTTAAATATTAACATTAGTTCAAATACTGTTTCATAATGACTTGCGGGAATGGCACAGTATTGTATAGTATTCATGCCTCAGTTCACTTCTGAAGTTTTGCAGCAGTGTGCCAAATTGTGCTCATAGTGAGTGAAGGTGTTTGCCATGAGTAGTTGTGTCTGGGAAGTGGCAGAATCAAACCTTAGTGGATACATCTGCTGTTGCTCTGAAGTACTAATTATTCTTGTTAACAAGTATTGATCTTGGGAAGAAGGGCAGGAATCTGTGGTGGAATCAGACAAGCTCCTCTCCTTGCCCCCACCTCAGCAAGTTTTAGTTGTTGAAGGCCTAGAAGAATTGGAGGAAACCAGATGCTCAGGAATAAATTTGCAAGCAAATTGGAAGGGTAGTTGTAGAGAAAAATCAACAGGAACTGAAAGCTACAAGGTGACCTATTGGTCTGAGAAGAGTTGAAAGGTGATCTTGGAAGTATTTATAGCTAGGCAGGGTCAACAGAAGACAATGAGGGTGTGTGTACAAAGATAGGCAGTGAAAGGGGCAGTCTTTGGGTGTAGAGAAAAATCATATAATATTCTTGTCCTGTCAAAAAACAAAACAAAACCCAAGGCTTAAGGGAATGGGACTCAGCCAGCTTATTTTCTGAGCTGGGGATGTGCTAGAATTTAGCAGTTTTCTAAGTGAAAGTGAATTCCATGCTTTGTTGCAACACTGAGAAATTCCCCCTGCTTTTGAGTAGGATTTGTCCTGGTTGTGGTATCAGGTGTAGAGAAATTATATTTTTTCCTCGACAGAAAAGAGCAGCCCTTGTATTAAAATAAGTGCACAAAATTGTGTTTGTCTTTAAATATTTTAAATACTTTACAAAACTATATCAAATAATTACAAAATACACTTAAATAATTACAGTAAGAATAAATAGGTACCACATTTTTTTAAAAAATGTAAATAATTACAGAGTTTGAAAGTACACCCCCGCCTAAAATTCTATACCATGGATCTCTTAACAATGCTACCACTTATATCTTATTCTATTTTAATCTTCTATTTATTACAATCAGTTAATCAGACATATCTCAGAATAATTTCTTTTTCCTGTTCTTTTGACCTATGTTTATTCCAGTATTTAACAAATGGAAACCAAGGTTGAATGAAAAATTCCTGAATCCCAGTTTTCCCTTTGCAGACCTTCTTATGCACAGTTATTTTATTCCACAGGATCACATGCAAACTGTATGTGCCCATTCATCTGTGCCCCACAAAGATTACTCTTTGCAGGCCTGTGCAAGAAGTTGCCTTGCTGCCACCAACAGATTTTTAATTTCATACTTTTTTATTACATGGTAAAATGCTTAACAGTGCTATCCCAGGCTTACACTCCAGCTTGCAATCCAGAATACTATTTATTTCCTTAAATATGTTTTCCCAAAATTTCTGCACAAGTGGGCATTGCCACCAGATATGAAGGAAGGTCTCAGCATCTGCATTGCAATTCCAGCATGCATTAGATATACTTGTACTATTTTAGCAGACCTATCAGGAGTAAGGGACCATCTGTACAAAATTTTAACAATATTTTCTCTAGTATCTATATTAGTAGATACCTTGACAGTATTCTTGTATAAATCTTACCATTGATCTACAGATACACATGTCTGAAGATCTTTTCCCCATCTACTCCTATAACTTGTATTCCTAACTTCCAAGTATGCAAGCAAGCTATAGATAGTCACTATCAAGTGTTTATGTGGCTGTGATTGATTTAGAATATGTTCAAATTGATTTAACAGGCAAAAAATATTCCTCTTGTGGAATCGAATTTGAATAAAATTTCTTATTTGGTGGTATTGAAAAAATTGTAAGGGAGTTTCCCCACCTTCACATTGAAGTTCTGCAAAAGATTTTATAGCTTGGTTGTTAATAAAGTTGACTACCTTAGTCAATTTTAGGCTGTCCCATATCTTAAAATCTCCTGTCTGCTGAGCCTCAGCAAACCCATAATGATTGAATACTGGCATACAAGGTGAGCTAGACAATCCCAACTTGTTTTTACGCTGATCCCGTACCTTAACTAAACTTTACAGATGAGCATTAAGCTATGGTCAGCCATTTGCATTTTATTTTCCCAGATCCAGCTATCTACAAGGCTATGTTGCTCTCTTTCCTATCTGTGTTTTATCTTCTTTAAACCAGTTAGTTAAGGCTGTGAGCCTAGATGCTAGATGGTATCTTTCAATTCTAGGTAGTGTCAGGTTGCCATTTTTCCAGGTCTGTTGGAGCACTTGCTTTTTTATTCTTGGTGTCCTGTTATTCCAAATGAAGCTATTGAATAGTTGCTGTGAATCTGGTTCAGCATTGTACTTTTAATTAATAGTGGTAACATCACAATTATAAAAAGAAATCTAGGTAGAATTTTTGCTGCATTACCAAATCCAGATTACTGAAAGTTAATATAGATCAAGATGGGTAGCCATATTGGTCTGTCCGTAGAAGTAAAAAAGAGCAAGAGTTGAGTTGCACCTTAAGACTGACAAAATGTGTGGCACAGTAAGGTGCTCCTGCTCTTTTCCTACTGGAAATTAAGATGTTTGTCGTAAAAAGGTGTCAAATTGTGTCAAACTGATAGAGATATTTTGCTCTTGGCTCTTTGATAGGCTAGATGTGGAAAAGAGTGCAGGTGCCTCTGGGGCCTGAAAACGGGAGAATTATAGGACTAGAAATTAATTAAGATTTTAACTAGTTAATCATTTGTATTTTAACTGTCTTCTGTTGATTCAATTTACCAAAATTATAATTTTATTTAGAGAAAATGGCAATAATAGAGCTTATTTAGAAGTGTAAAATTTAAAGTTTGTAAATATATAAACATCAGTTTTGTTTACCAGTTAGCAAACAAACAAACTTCTTGTTAAAATGAAAGGCAATGTATAATTTTTTCAAAGCCTATTTAAAATAATTCATCCGAAGTAAATAACTTTCAAAATATGGACATTTAATTTGCTATCCTCCCAGTTGAACTAAATAGATTAAAATTAACTGTACTAGAAATTCATGACTTTTGTGTGTAGGAAATGAGAGCAATATTTGTGAATTCCCAGTTGAGATAAACAACTTTCCCCCCCTCTCTTAAGGGTCACACCAAGAAGAAACCTATTCCTGTGAAGTATGAAGCTGGAGATCTTGTATGGGCAAAGTTCAGTAGACGTCCATGGTGGCCCTGTAAAATTTATCATGATCCTATGTTAGATACTCATACAAAAATGAAAGGTAATGTATTACATCGTTAGAGATTATAGAATTCCATATTGTTAATGCTTTTATGGTCTGCATTATTAATTACAGAGTCTGCCTTACTAACAATTTATGGCATTTCACTTGTAACCTACACTAAATGAGTATCTTCATATCTGTTTTGCTTTTTAGAAAAAAATCCAAAAATATAAGTAATAGTGTTTAGTTAATGGTTCTCTTCCTTATTTCTAGAAAATTTTAAGTCTGGTTATTTTCATAAATCTCTGTTTTGTTTGTACAGAAGTGAAATTAGCATCACTGATGCATATTTAAAAAGATAATACTTTGAAAAAGAAATGTTTCTCTATTCTGTGCTGCCATTCACACAGCACAACACATTCCTATCAACTAAGTGGGTATACTAGCAGCCAAATGTTTAATCAAATTATTCCAAAACCGGATTCCAGATTTTTTCCCAACTGTATTTAAATCTTGTCTTTTGCTATCACTACATTCCTTAAAAACTAAATGTTCCAGTTTTGCCACCCAAGTTTGGATTTATGATGGGAAATGAAAGGGTGTGGTTTTCTAAACTTGTAGTACCAGGAGTCTGGCAGAGGCAGATTTGTTGAGACATTGCAAGTGCCGATGCTCCTGATGTGTAGCCATATAGTAATACTGCAATCCTGAAAACACTTTCCTTGGGAGGAAGCCCCGTTGAATAAGATCTGAATAGACTTGCCTAGGAAGGAACTGAACGTTTTTTAATTCCAAGGGTCAAGAAGAGTTTATAGCAAAATTAATCTGCGTCACCATCCTTTACCAAAAATTCCCATCATCATAATATGCTGGTGAGATGAGCCTCATTTGTTACTTGCTGGAGATGTTAATTTTTCTTCTAATTCACACTAGAGCCATGGGGGAACAATAAATATATTTGATGGGGTAGGACTTCCTTGGTTAACGATCTCCCCATGTCCAGTCACAGAAGAATCATTAGCTGCCGGCAAACAGATTTTTTAGCCTTTTAATCTTAATTCTAGACACTTTCTTTTATTTTATTACACTTATAGTCTGCCTTCCTCCACAAGCAGGCTCAGGGTGGTGTGGTCATGGGATGGAAAAAACATCAGAATGGTGGAGCATATACTTGCCAGTATCAACATGAGGAACAAACTTCTTTAGATCAAGAGAGATCACATCTTTAGTGGGCAAAAGCCCTGTTTTTTACATTGAGGGGACTGAAAGCAGAGGGACCAGCCAGAACCCATGTCCAGTCAGTTCTCAGGTGGGAGAAGTCCATAGTCAGGTGGTATAAAACTGAATCTATTTTTGGGTGAGACCTATACAAATTGGGGTCTGCTTCTCCCTCCTAGCTGGGATCGCCTTACTCAGACTAAGGTATTTCTGTAAATATTTATGTAAATGTAGGAGAGGGTATGAACCCCTTTACCAGGGTGACATGAGTTACCACCATCCATGTTATACATAACAGGTTAGTTTACCAAAGGGATGCAGAGACATATTAACATCTCAGTTTCTGGCTCCGAAGGGAAGCTGTGGTCGCACAGCTGGATTTTGAACTCACTAGCACCACAGAGATTCTAAATTTAGTACATCCTCTTTCATGAAGAAATGATATAGAGGAATTGAAGTTCTAGATAAGGTATCAAGCATCCCCAAACAGTGGGCTTTGCTGAAATTGAATAAGCAAAAGTGATTGGTAAAGATGACTGCTATTGAAGGGTATCCATTTTATTTTAGAAAGCTTCTGTTTGTTCTTCCTGAACAGTTTGGAAAGGACTGAATTGCTACAGTGAATTTATTGTCATTTGTTATCTAATCATTATTTTCAAGATTTTTTAAAAAATGTCTTTCTAGACACTAGTGATGTGCATATAAAATTGCATGCATCCCTAAGAGCTATTCTTAGAGAACTCTTACCAATTGAACACTTCAAAGTGTAAAACTGTTTCTGGAATAACCTTATAGCTGAATCTGAAGAAACCACAACAAAGTTTGGTATATGTTCATACAATATCCCAACATAATCTGAGAAGGCCCTGTAGAATGTGCAAAGTAATGCAGTTTAAGGCAAAACACACATTTGTGCAATTGTATATTTATTCACATGATGTTTTCGCTCAGAATCTATTTACACAATTTATCTATCCTAAGATAACCACTCCTGAGCTCACTGAAGCCTTTGATTTATTCAAGATGTCAAGTGGAGGCAGCAGTCAAGTTGGACATCCAGCAACCCCTCCCAAAATCTGAGGCATTGGGATTTATTTAAAAAATAAAATGTTTGTTCCACTAACTCTTAGCTATCTTGTGGGAGATATTTATGCACTTCCATTCCTACACCTTGATGTGAGTTGCTAATGCTAATCTTATTAATTTTATTTCTATAGTTTCCAATCGTAGACCATATCGGGAGTATTATGTGGAAGCCTTAGGAGAGTCATCTGAAAGAGCCTGGGTTGTAGGAAAAGCTATTGTAGTTTTTGAAGGAAGACATCAATTTGAAGAATTGCCTGTCCTTCGAAGAAGAGGGAAACAAAAAGAAAAGGGCTACAAGCACAAGGTAAAGCTCTTGCTCTTCTGTATTTTGTTTTTGGGAGTCCCTATCTGAGTACAAAGCATGGGCCATGATCCATTAAAAGTTAAACAGTTTTTAAGCTCATTTAGTCTCAGCTGCAAAGATTTCCGGACATGCTTTACTACTTTTCTTGAAATAAAAGAGGGGCCAAAATACTTGGTCCGAATCATGCCTATATCATCTCAAAACAACCCTGACATTTTATAATGTGATCGGGCCTGCAAGGCTGCAGATACATGTGTGTGTCTATATATAAATATATAAAGTAAAAAAGGTCTTATGCATTGGCTTGTCTGTGATGGCTTGCCTGGGAATAGTGCATTAAAATGAATAAAACTGACAGCTTTTGAGAATGTATTCCAGTGTTAATGATGGAGAAAATTTTTCACCTGATGGTAAAACAGGCAGGGCTAGAAAACTGTTTACAAAAGCCTAGCCAACTGTTTGAATTCTTTTAAGAATGCATCACATTTTAGATGTCAGTGTTGAATTAATATTTTTAATTCTCAGTTGCTGCTGCTATGAAATCCTTAGGTGCTCAGACAACCAGCTCTGTAGGATTGTCTCAGCCCATGACTAGAACCATCCAGATTCTAATGTGAGAATCTGTGGAACACTTTGGATATTTTATGAATCCCACTTTGAATCAAGAACTGCAGTTAGCTTTGTTACAATTTTTTGAAGGGAAATAATGTTCACCTCTTTGTATAATGTTGTTCTTTTGTATGGTATAAATATTTGTTTTCTGACTCCTTTGTGTCTCTCTTTAAGGTTCCTAAGAAATTTATGGCTAAATGGGAGATCAGCGTTGGACTGGCAAATGAATGTCTCAAGCAGAGTGATATTAAGAAATGCAACCAGACTTCTAGTCATCCAGAGAATGAGAAGAAGGGCATGCATTTAATGGAATCTTGTACCAAGGGCTCCTTAAGTGAAGAGTGCAAGCAACTGAATGGATGTTTTAGGTCACTGGCATTGGACTCTAAGCATTCTGCTGATGAGAAGACAAAGACATCCAAATCACGAATAAAGAAAAGTTCTGATATGAGGAGGAGAAATAGAGTAAGAAAAAGTAGCACCAAATTGGAGGCATCCAAGAGAGACAGTGGGGAGAAAGTGCCAGTGAATAAAGTTAAAAATATGATTACTTCGGATCTGCCAGATAAGCAGGCTTCTCATGAACTGTGCAGGATAGCAAAGAGCCTAATGGGATCCAAAGGCACTGTGGAAAACTACTTACTCTCTTCTTTTGGAGAGAGACAATTTGACAAGAAATCTATGAAAACCGAATACAAGATCTCTGATAGAGTCTGCCAGGAGGAGACACCCAAAGTAGACTTGAAGAAAAAGAAAAACCCAATAGGCTTTATGTGCAGTTCAAAACTCCAGCACCACTATTCTGCAGCCGATGCTGGAACAGAGGAACAATTGGAATCTGATTCATCAGATAATGACACCTATGATCTAGACCCCTTTGACCAAAGTATAGCAGCAGCAGCAGCCCATACTGTCCTGAAAAATGGTGATTCTCTAAATAACAGAGGAAAGGAACTGTCTTCAGGGCAAAGAAACATTAAACATTCTTCATACGTCTCAAAAACCAGCAATAGAAGTTGCAAATCTCTGGAAGGCTCTCTAGATATAAATGCCAATGTTGAAGCAGGAGGTGAGGAATTCCATGAGCTCTCCCTTGCAGCTGAGGTGGCTTCAGTTTACAGGAATGACAATCTAACCCTTGTAGATAAGCACACTACACCCCAAAGTAAAGGGTTTACAAGTCAGATGGATACAAAACAGCCTCAGTTCAGAAGTATAAAATGCAAACATAAAGGAACTGCTGCTGGGACAGATTCTTCTCTTAAAGAAGACAAATGTAGCCCCAACTGCTGCTTTCCTGCTGCCAAAGGTTCTTCTGAGTCTCAGTTAGATACACCTGCCAAAAGTGAGAAGATTGATGGCCCAAAACTGCTGTACAGCACAAATGAGAAACCTCATGATTCTGCTGAAATAGAAACGGCAGTAGTGAAGCACGTGCTTTCAGAACTGAAGGAGTTGTCTTATAGGCCCATGAATACTGAAGCTAAGGACTGTGGGCCAGCTAAGACCACAGGGTCCTTGCTCTTTTCCTCTGTCTCTGGGCAGAATCACTTGCCTATTGAGCCTGATTATAAATTCAGCACCTTATTAATGATGATCAAGGATATGCATGATAGTAAGACAAAAGAGAAACAAATAATGACTACTCAGAACATAGTCTCTTATAGGAGTCCTAACAGCGGTGATAGTTCCGGAAGTAACACTCCAAATGATTTGACATCTTTGCCTACAATGGGATCCACTCATAAATTAGAAAAAAACCAAGATAGTGTGCAAGAACCAGAGTGTCAGAAACCCAAAGAAGGTCAGTCCTCTTTATCACATGGTATCGCAACCAAGTTGATCGATCCTGGTGCTAACAAAAGGGAACTCATAAATGCTACTGTTTCTGGTACAAACTGCACCGCCAGGTGCAGCTGTCCAAAATCTAAGCATCTGTCCAAACTAGTAGCTAATGCAACTTCAAAGAGCAAATCACTAATCCAGTTATCCAGTACAGCTGAGGGTATGCCCCGTCAGCATAGAACTACTCAAGGATCAGTTGCTAGACCTCTAAAAAATGACAAGGAAGATATTGCAAGGAAGGTATTTTGGGAGTTGATGGGACAATCCCCTGATGAAGACTCTGCAAGTTCCTCTGATGACAGTTTAGTTCGTGTAAGAATGAAGTCAGAATCTGATAAACAGAGAGAGAGCCGCAGCTCCCTTGAAAATGGGGAGTGCCTAGAGTTGGATTCAGGACTGAATAGAGAAGGCTCCTTGAGTGATGAGCCTAAAGATGTAAGCCACGTAGCACCCAAAAAGCGATGGCAGCGTTTTAACCAAAGCAGTGCTAAAGCTGGTAAGCACACTAGTAGATGTAGGGAAGTAGAACAGTTATTGGTCTCTGCTAAATAGAAATGAGTGTGGGACTACAGGCCTGTGTGGGATCACAGATCAAGGGAGACCCAATAGGCAAGAACAATGAGAATTAGTTGGTCAACATTTCACTGCAGTAAATGGGGGGAAAGTAAAGCTCCAGAACTGGAGCTTTCAGTTTGACTCCCTGGTCTCAGTTCTCTGTGAAGGTAAGGGAATTAAACACACACCTTGACCCTGTACATTTCCATGTAATACTCTTAACTTTTCTATCCTATGAAAAATTACTCCAGTGTAAGCCTCTTGAAGCAGATGGTCTTAGAATGGAATAACTCTGTTTAAGATTATAACATAGGCTTGTAAGAAAATTAACATTGTTTCGGGTTAAGCATCAATGCTATCTGAACAACTTGAGAAATCACTTGAACTGCTGTCTAACATGTTAGTTTATCCTAAGGAAATGTTGAGGCTTACTCCAGCTTTTTTCTTTAACGCTTAATTCAAGCAGATTTCTATTTTTCTAATTGTAAAAACCAGTCCACAGAGATGAATGCTGATTTAGAAAAAAATATATATTTTATTAATTAAATTATTTGGTTTTCCCTTGCTTTGTGAAGAAATTTTATTTATAAAGTATAGTAGAGCCAGTCCAGTATGAAAATGTGTACTGCAGAAAACTCAGAGGTGGAAGCTTGGGAATGTTTAATGCTGCAATCCTATACATAGATTTCTTAAGTCCCACTGAAGTCTATGGGACCACTCTAACCTCTCCTGTAAACTTGAATGGAGCACTGTAGCCTAAAATATCAATAACATTTTTCAATGCTATTGAATTTTAATTTTTCTCCTCGTATAAAATCAATAGTTAATGAATTCTGAAGCTATTGAGAAACTGTTGGTACATCTTGGTCAGTATTGTCTGTTCTCACTGGCAGAGAATCTTTTGGCCAGAAAATGGCCATCCCAGCAACTTAAAAAACTGGAGCTGCCAGAGATTGAACTTGGGACCTTCTACCACTAGGCCTTAGACCCTTCCCCAAATTCAGTGTATGACTAAGATCACAAGGTGATTACTGGAATAGGTTCCAATTATAATTAGCCTTTACAATTCTGTAATTTATTAATATTCCATGATCAGCAGTTATGTGCCATGTATTGTGGCAAATGGGAGAGAGCTGACCTGACTTGTGTGGGTTTATTATTAGCTCCAAAAGACAAGTTGACAGCTTCATACAAATGCAACTTAGCACAAAATGTGTGAGACAAAGGCAGCTATCTACCTGAAATGTCTCTGTGTTGGTTTATAAAATACAAGTTACAACATAGTTTGACACTCAGCTGATTAGTTAGAAACAAGAACAGACATCTGCAACATCTCTGAAGAAAAAGCGTGTGGATCAACAATTGCAATAAATTTGGCAGGTTGCCTTAAAACACATGAGAAGGTCCGGGTTGAGTTGTAAGAAGAATTTTCCCCAAATTTTGCATGAGTAAAATTGCTACATTCTTCTGCAAAAGATAGCTCTGGAAAGCAGAGATCATTTTTCCCTTGCCAGAAGCTGATGCGCTGCACGGGACCTTTTGCAACTGTCTCTTCCAGAGGCATCCGTCAATGAAGGCTGGGGTACTGCACTGAGCTGCATAGTATGTTCTCACTTCCTTACAAGTTTTATTCAATTAAAAATAAAATTATCAAGGGATTCACATTGGGCACAGGACATTCCAACCCATGATTGACCTTGGTCCCATAGAAGTCTGGGACTATACTCTAGAAAGTAAATAGTTTGTCCTTCATAAGCTTTGTGTGTCTACATGAATGTTTGTTAGTTTCTGATCAATCCTTGAAGTATCTGAGTGAAACATGTACTAATGGGTGGATGTGCTATATAATGAAACACAAACAAAGTAAAGCAGGAGCTAATGACAACTGGAAGTAAAAGGCAAGAATAAAGGAAGAATGACCTGAGCAAATCATGCTAGGAGAAGACTTTATTCTTGCAAACAATATGCAAGGTAGCGTATCTGGTCTGAAACACTCAAATTGCAGGTTGGTGCTGCCATGATGGGATATTCTGCCACATAAACATTTCTTCTCACAGAAAGCTAGTGTGGGGGGGTACTTTTCATGATGTATTGCTTCATCTGCTGTTTGGGAAGAGTAGTCACAAGTTTTGAACTGTGTAACCAGGTTCTTCTGTGCCTGTTACAACAACTGGACTGTACAATTACAAATGAATCACAGAATCACAGAGTTGGAAGGGGCCATACAGGCCATCTAGTCCAACCCCCTGTTCAATGCAGGATCAGCCTAGAGCATCCCTGACAAGTGTTTGTCCAGCCGCTGCTTAAAGACTGCCAGTGAGGGGGAGCTCACCACTGCCCTAGACAGCTAATTCCACTCATAATATCCAGCCAGTACCTTCCCACCCTTAATTTAAACCCGTTATTGCCAGTCCTATCCTCTGCTGCCAACAGGAACAGCTCCCTGCCCTCCTCTAGGTGACAGCCCTTCAAATACTTAGAGAGCAATCATGTCCACCTTCAGTCTCCTCTAAACTAAACATTCCCAAGTCCCTCAGCCTTTCCTCATAGGGCTTGGTCTCCAGTGTGTTTTATGCTTATATTCTTATACATTTTATATAATGAGAAGAAAAGAGTAGCTCCAGCTTTTTCAAAGCACTGCATATGGGGAAAGAAACCTCTGAACATTAAAAAGCACTTTCTCTGGGGGAAATAGGTTGTGTGTTAACAATCTCCCCCCTTTCAGCAACGGTCCTTTCTCTTTCATCTGTTACCTCATCTACTCTTTTTGACAGTTGCCTATACCTAGATTTTATGTTCCTTATCTTTATCTAATAAAGGTATAGTAGTGTCAGTACATCTGTACTTTAGTGTAGCTTACTCTGATTTGAAGGGTTAGTTAGATCATAGTTAGCGTCCCTCTACATGTATGGAAGCACAAATCTTACAAAGGATCAGCTGCTTATCTTCTCATGTTAGATTTCAATTTTCCATGGACCTGAGGTCAGTGATGTTTCTGAATGTTTCATACCTAGTGTGAGCTTCTTAGGAGTTTTTTCACTGGGCAAAACTTGAAAGGAAAGGAAGCAAGAACATGTTACTGGTGATAAAATGTCATTAGGGAGCAAATTAACTATATATGGCATTTTATAGTACTTTATGGTCAGAGTGCCCATATTCACTTCAGCTATGTTCACAGTATACCTTACATCAGATGTAGACAACCTCGTTTTGTCCTAAGTGCTAAAAAATATGCAGTGTCTGCTTATGAAGATGTTAGCATTCTGGCTAACAAAATGGGTGGGAGAGAGAAGATTTGTATTTGGAGACATCCTTCAAGCACTACCAGCATCTCAAAGATTTGGCTTCGGCTTGGCTGGTGGGTGCCAAGAAAACTGGTCTCATGTTCCATTGTTAATGTATATGCCAGGGGATGCCTGTCCTTGCTACATGCTAACTCTGATTTGAGTCCAGTAGCACCTTAGAGACCAATTTTTTTACCATGGAATAAGCTTTCATGAGTCAAAGCTCAGTTTGTCAGATAAAAATGATTCATGAAACTATACTGTGGAAAATTTTGTTGGACCTGCATCTTGTTCCATTCCTGCAGATTAATAAGGCTACCCACCTGAAATGGACACAAGGTCTGTAACTTAAGCCAATTTTATCATCACCATACTTCAGATTCAGGGGTGAAGCTGTGAGAATAGCTGTTGCTTAAAGCTATATAGTGAATTCATGACTGAGAAACTATTTGAACTAGAATATTTCTGGCTCATGCATAGTACTTTTAGAAAAAGGAGTGGATCATATTGCAGAGGTCTGCAAACATTTCAGTTTAATGTTAGCATGTTATAGAATATCTCGGTTTATGAATAAGTTCAAATTGGATGCCTTCAAGTAACCGTTAGCTATTGGTCTATGTCACTGAGTATTATCTGTCCTTAACTGGCAGTGGCTTTTAGGTGTCTGGCTACCCAAGATCCTTTAACTGGAGATGCCATGGATTAAACCCAGGAGCTGCTGTAAACAAAGTCAGAAGTCAAATGTTAGGTTCATCATTTAGAAGTTGGGAAGGACTATTCTGTGGATGAAAAAAAGTTTTCATAATGAGCCAAATAAATGCTGATGAAATTAATTAAGGTCCAGGACACAATGAATTTCAGGACTACAATACTAGCATTACAAAGCTGCTTCTATGTGCCTTTTGTTTAACCAGTTGTCTTATCATTATTTATCAGTCTTTTGCATTTATTATTTGTAACATGCTGAGTATTTCATAATTTTGTCATGACAGCTTATGTGTTTGGTTCAAGGCTGCTTGTCTCAGCCACAAGGCATAACAAATTTTAAGATATACAAACAGAAAATGAAGCAATCAGGGCAGGTTATATCCTACTGCTGTTCTACCAATTGAAGGGAGGGGGAGTGATCTCACCCCTATTTCCCTCCTCACTGCAGCTCCCTGACCTGTGTAGCTTTCTGTTTCTCCCAGCAATGTTTGGGTGCGGCAGGGGAGTGTCATAGGGGGTTGTTAATGAGAAAGAGAAGTTGGAGAAAGATCTTCTTCCACTGGCAACATGTCCACAAGATACAACCCAAGAATTCTACCAGGCAGTAATTTAAAAATGCAGGGTGGTCACTATAAAGTACTCTTGTTTAACGGGACTGTTAACTGTTTTGAAACTGAGGCAGAGGTAAAAATGCTGTTGGTTTCCTCTTCTGGCTGGCTTAATTAAGCTCAGAAGTGACTCCTCCCCCCCCCCCCGTATTTTAAGCCTGTTAGCTCTTATGTGTGCTCAGAGTAGAAGCCAGCACCAAGGTAAGAAGGAAGCAGAAGCTCTTTATCCCTTACATCTTCCCTTGTACCCCAAGCCTGGCAGGAGCAGCCAAAAATTAGTATGATAGTGAGTTGGGACAACCAAACAGTATGATGCCACCCTTGGACTACCAATTGCCTATTTTAGAGGTCTTCATTAAGCTCTGTTTACAGATAAATTGCTAGAAATTAGCTTGCTTAAATGGTCTGTGGTGTCCATGATTGAGCTGGGAAGCTCTGCTTTCTAAGGTTCAAGATAAATGCTAGGTCACAGTGGTACTTTAATGATGATGTATCAAATCACCTTAGATTATAGTATTGTGATTCAAACAGGCTTGACTTGTATAATTGAAAAGCATGGCTTGGTACCAAAGGGCTCTCCTTACTTCCTCCCTTCACATACTTAGGAGTCCATCAATGACTTCCAGTTTAACACAATTCAGTTTGCCATTCATCTGAACCATCAAACTAAGGCTTATACTTTCTCTCTAATCACATTTTGAAGCAATCCTTGTTTCAGAGCAGAAGAGCGAACATAGTTCGCTTATTCAGATGCAATTATAAACTGGTTTGTGCTAAATTTAAAGTAACTAAATAAATGGTGGAACAAAGTTTGAGTCCAACGACACCTTTAAGACCAACAAAGTTTTACGTAAGGTGTAAGCTTTCATGTGCAAGCAATGCTTCCTCAGACACATTGAAACAAAATTTCTTCAAGCCCTATATACAGGAAGATGGGAGCAGAGGTGGAAGTGTCAGGAAAGACCAGTCAGAGTTAAGATGCATAAGTGAAGCTGAGATTGGATCAAGGCAGCAAGATCAATGAATGGCAGCAAATTAGCACACAAATGCAAGAGCTAACAAACAAATGAAGCTTGGTTGGTCTTAAGGGTGCTGCTGGACTCAAGCTTCGTTCCCACATCTGTTTGTTAGCTCTTACATTTGTGTGCCAATTTGCTGCCATTCATTGGTTTGCTGCCTTCATCCAATCTCAGCTTCACGTATGCATCTTAACTCCTTCCTGACGTTTCCCTCCCCATATTCCTATATGTAAGGCTGAAGAAATTTTGTTTCAATGTACCTGAGGAAGTGTGCTTGCACATGAAGGCTTACACTTTAAATAAAGCTTTGTTGGTCTTAAAGGTGCCGTTGGACTCAAACTGTGTTCTGCTGCTTCAGATTAACATGGCTACCCACCTGAATCTAAATAAATGGTGGTTTGTGAGAAGAGCAAGCACACAGGTGGGTTTGTTCCATTAGCATTAAAAATGGGTTTGTTATTAATGTCAATGCACTCATATTCTTTTTTACCATTTTCCTAATGTGAAAAGAGAATATCTGAGCATTTAATCTAGGTATCAGTTTGATTTTATTTTATCACATGTATCAACTTTATTTTAAATCTGTTTCCATGCTGTTATGTTATTTACAGTATGTATTAATGCTTTCTGGTTTTCAAAATGGTGCCTTGTCCAGGTTTTGTAGCAGTGGCCACCAACCAGTACTTTTTAAAAAAGAGAAAGGACATGATAAACAGAAGAACATCCATGCTTTTAATGGGTCATTGTGCCATCCCAGTTGGAGATTTGGTAAAAAAATAGCTGGTTAAAAATGACCAAGATAAAATACAGACTATCCTTATTTCCCCTGCTGTACTGAAGTCTTAGAGGGGTCCGTGTACTTTGTAAGTGTGAAGATAATTGCACAGATATGACTTAGGGAGGAATTAAATCACAAGCCTTGGAGCCCTGGGTTCTCATCTTGTTTCTGTCAGTTTGATTCACGTGGTAGGACCAGGTCAGCAGGCTCCCCTGGGAGGGAAGGCATTTGCATGTAACATGGTGTGGAGTCCTGCTAAAGAGGAGACAAGACATTTAGGGAAAATGGTTTATATGAACATCAAGAGGGACGTGTTGCTTCTTAACCAATATAAAATTTGATTATTTTTCTCTCTTTTTAAAAATCTTCACTATAGTAATGTCAAGAACTATCAAATGCCCAAAGTGCTTCTCAGAATCTTTTACTGGTCTCTTGGGCATCAGCAGAACCACTTCACAGTGGAGAATTCTCTCCCAGGAATTTTGCTTTTCTCAAAAGGCTAACCCTGAAGCTTTCTCTTCTTTTTCTTAGTAGCACAGTCAGAAAAGAAACGCCTTAGAAAGCCAAGTAAACGACTTCTGGAATATGCAGAAGAATATGATCATATATTTGCACCTAAGAAAAAAAAGAAGAGCCGGGAATCATTTTGTAAGGTGGGTGTACTGTGCAACTGAAATGCAGTAAGAACTTTGTGAAAGATTGGGGAAATATCTAAGTATGGATTTTACAAATTTCTGATGGATAGTTTAAAAAAGTAGGGCTGGGATCCAGCAAGGCCTATGTGTGCATGAACAAAGGGGCACGGGGATCTCTGTTATCTGTAGTTCCACATCAGAAGCTTTTGGTAGTTGCCTCAACTATTAGGAGAGGCGTATCAGGGAGCGCAAAAGGTTGCAGTAAAGAAGGATCCTGAAAACCTGTGGAGCATGCACACCACTTGTGTCATTTTCTCAGCATCTATGAAGATAGGGTTTTGGTTTTTTTGTTATTTAAGCCAATAAGTGTAAACATGCAACAATCATCATTTTGCTAGTCACCCAAGGCTGACTGATTTTACTTCCATTGGATTGTTAACCTATTGCAGAGATGTTGCTATGTCCCTGAACAGACTGTACTCCTCCTTAGTATCCTTTGCATGCACAGGATCTGAATGCTGGAACAGAACCTTAAGTTTTCTCTATTTGTGTATGTGGCTGCTATTAGGCAAGTTCTGTAGAGAAGCCTGAAAACAAACAGGATTGCAGCGGTGGCAAACAAGGTCAGAATAAACATATAGAAAAGAAGTCCATGGATTCAGTTTCACCTGCTTCTTCGTCTAAAGAGTCTCCTCCAGTCCTTGAAGCTGAACGCTGTCTGACAGATGACCCTGAGCTCCATTCCATGGAACCAAGGTCTGAAATGCCTGTGTTGACATTGTCTTCACCAAATGTGTTGGAAACTGCTGCTGCTTCCCCTTCACAGGGAGAGGAACTGTTGGTGAAATCAGGTGAGTTACATATAACTTGTATTTCTGATAGAAATGAGTATGTATTCTGTGTGTGTTCTCCTGTATAGGACTGCCATATGTCCAGTTTTGATCTAATGTCACACGTGAGTTTCTTCTTGCTATGTCTCTGTAATCAAGTATATCCCCACCCCACCTAAGTAACACTTATATGGACATGTCTCTAGGTTCTTCTAAGGATACTCCAGAATGATTTCCCTACTTTGGTATTCCAAGTGTTCATATTAGTGCTGTTTGTAGATATTATTCTCAGGACTTCAGTTTTTGAGGGAACAATATAGTCACTTGCTATGAATATATGTAGAAATGAGGACAACAAACATTGTGTCAGCTACCATTTCATGCAGTGGTAAAGCTTTAAAAAGTGTGCTAAAACTGGCACATCATTTTTAATGTGGTTTTTGTGTTCACTACCAAAATATAAAAGTGTTTACTATTCCTGGGGCTGCAAGAGGTTCTTCCACTGGCCTTAATGATTTTCATGAGAGATGCCAGAGAGCTGGTAGGGATTTGAACAGGCCTCTATTTGTTACATTTGTTATTCCAACATTTTATGGAAAGAGCTGAGGGTGGAGTAATTCCATTGTATCCATCCAACAATCCTATGAGATAGGCTACATGAACAGAATGACTAGCCCAAGGCCACACACAGTACATTCCTATGTAGAGTTATTCACCCAGTCCAAGTTCAGCCAACACTCAATCTGCTATTCTGTGAAACTTAAGCTGATTGATTGGGACTGGAAATGGGTTGTTGGGACCGCAAGTGGGATGCAAGATTCATCGCACTAGTAGCATCATCAGCGTCAGAGATTCTTTTTTTAGGATAAACAAACAGGGAAATACACACTGCAAAGGAATAGGAGAGAGTTTTTTGATGGTTATGCAGAAGAAAGGGGATTGTGGCCACTTGTTTCATGGGAGAGAAAAGTTGTACCTACAAAAATCCCTTCTTGTATAGAACCGTTAAAAGTACACAGAAGCTCTATTCAGCCTAGAGAGAGGGTTCAAGTGGGTCTGAAAAAGCTGAAAACTTCTTGAAGACACAACAGTCTATTTAATATGTAGTCCATGTTTTTAATTTATTGAACTGGATGAGTTTATTACAGTATTCAAACATGCATACATTTTTGCACCATATTACAAAGGTGGTGGGAATCAGGCCCATAGCTAGGATTTTGTGGCTTGTGAGGCAAATCTTTTTCTGGTGGGGCTGGGTGGGGCTGCCATTATTTGCCATAATGAAGGGGGGTGGCACGCACCATCTCCCTCCCCTCCTGCAAGATTTATAAAGGACCCTTCAGCTGATCAGCGGGGAGCACGTGGCCCACCATTCAGCTGGAGGGACCTTTAAATCTTGCAGAAGGGAGGGAGGGGGTGTGCACCAGCCCCTGCTTCTTCTCAGAAGCATTTAAAGCAGCCCGGGGTGGGAGAGCCTTTGTGTGCTGTGGCTTCTAGACAGAGCCAGAAGCCCCCTCCTCAGGTCAGGCAAGGCCAGCTGAGAACGCTGGTGGCCCTACTGGACATGATGTCAGCTACAGTCCAGGATTCCCAAGGGTGGCCAAGCCAGCCCCAGAATTCTCCTGGAGCAAGAAGCTTCCAGCGGGGCCCTCAGGCCACCACCCTCAAGGCAAGAAGGCCTTGAGGTAATAGCCACAGATGATCTGTGCCTTCCCCACCCAGGAGTGTGCCACACAACAGTGCGGTGGGTGGGCCACAGGCCCCACCTGCGCTGACTCCCCTGTGGGGAAGCTTGCAGTCAGGAATGGACCTCACAAGACACTCTCATTGGTCTGAGTGACAATTGTGGCAGGGGCATTTTCTCAGCAAGAAAGAGATCATCACCCTCCCCCGCAAAAGCCCCTTCCGTAGCCTACAGCTGTATCCAGGCTGGCAATTCCCACGGGGCATGAATTGGAGCTGCTGACCATCCCCCTCCATTCAAAAACAGCTGCCTCCAGAAAAGGAAAATGTTCTTGTCAATTACAGGCTTGACCTGACGAAGTCAGGGATTCTTGGATCTGTTTTGCCACAGCAAGGTACGGGAGCATGCACCTTTTAAAAAAAAAGATTTTAATTAAAAAAAAAATTCAAGAGGAAATCTTGTGGGACTGGCCCTTTAAGGAAGGGGGCAATAACCCAAATAGCCCCACTGTAGCTACGGGTCTGGTGGGAACAGAGTGGAAAGAACAGAATGGGGAAAGAAGAAAATTATTTGTTCAGAACTGCTGAGGCAAGGTGTGGAGAAAATATTTGAGACCTAGTGGGAAGTAGCTTAGGATAGCAGCCACATTTTAAATAGTTACCATACTGGACCTTATTCAAGTGAACATGTATGAATTCTTATGTTCATATGATTTTACAGTTCCATATCAAGGAAGGAATAGATTGGAAAATTGGGGAAGAGTAAGATAGGGAAGAAATCCAGTGGTGGGGAATCCCTCAAAGTAAGTGTTGGAGGAACACTATTCTACATGTATAGCATCAAGCACCCAGCTCTACTATACAGGTGATTGAAAGGAGGGTTGCAAACACATTTAAACAGAAGCCAGATTAACAAAGTAAGGAGCTTGGAGGGTTCAAGACTACCAGTAAGTTGGTTTCATCAAATGACCCAAATTCAGACCTTTGAGCTCTGAGAAGTCCATAAAATCTAGGAAGTGATACAGCATGGGTGCTTCACTGGCTCCTCTGGTAGAAGAAAGTTCTGACTAGGTTTGAGCAACCTTGAAATGGTTAATGGTGGGCTGTTTACCTACAATTCTGTGTTCCTTTAACCTTCCATCCCCAAAACATTCTCTTTAGTTTGTGATTTCAGGTTGTTGTTGTAGTTGGGGGGGGGGCTGGCAGAAAAAGCCTCTGTATCTAACTTTTAACTTTCAAGGACTTTGTAATAGCCCTGTATTGCAGTAATCTTTGCTGTTTGAAAACATTCTTGTCTCAGTTGTTCTTCTCTGTACTAGGCTAGTACATATGTGTGATTTTATCAGTTTGAATGAATCAAAGAAAAGAACATTCAGTGATTCTACAAGATTAAAGAGAGGGGGCAATCACTGGCAAAATGGAGTACATTAAGCCTGAAGATGAATAGATTTGTTTTGTTTGTTTACAAAATTTGTATCCTGCTTCTCTGCCCTTTCAAGAGTCGCCAAGGCAGCTGATGGACTATGCAGGAGGACATATTTCACTTATGGTGCCACTCTAAGCAGAGTTGTGTTCTTCTTAGTCCATTGAACTCAATGGGCTTAAAAAGGTATAACTGTTTAGGACTGCTCTGTGGCTCTTGCTGCTGTTCTTGGTCCTGGGAAAAAGAGATATAGCACAACAGATGTCATGGTTGTTTTGATGCTTACAGTTCTTATTTGTACCTTGTAAGGAGAATGACGGACTTGCATCTTTGTTACAGGGAGCTTTGAGAGCAAGCGTCAGAGGAAGCCAACAAAAAAACTCTTGGAATCCAATGATTTGGATACTACATTCATACCAAAGAGAGAGTGGACCTCCATAAAGAAGGTACATTCTTTCATTCAGCTTCTGTTAGCTAGAATATAAAGGTCTACTATGCCCTTGAGTGTAAAATAATTGAATCTATAAAGTAATTCAGAACTTTATTTGTGAATTTTCCATTGTAGGTTTCCCTTAAAAAACCCCCCAAAAACCTGCCATCCAAACTGAGTTTGCATTAGTCATGTAAGCCCTTGAATCTGTATTTTTTTCTAATGGCCAAAGCTACAACCCACTAATCATTTTTTTATACATAACCTCCATTTATCTCAGCTGAATATAAAATCATTTCTTAGTGCTCTGTGTTCTCTAACATAGTTTAGTACATATCTTGGGCTTTTTATGAAGAGTATAGCCTTTGGTATAAAACATGTCCTAGTTTTTCTTTGCATTTGTGGGTGTAAAAAAAATAAGATCAGCACATGCTAGATGTCTAAAGAAGAGAAGTTCTCCATGAACTTATTCTGTGCCAGAATATTAACTCTTATTTGATGTTTATGCCATGATAGAAAGATGATAGACTGCTTTGCTAGAATGTCTCTAGATAGGATGCAAGTCTTATATCTTTTCAGATTTGTTGGAATAAGGAGAACCATCTTATTTTGGTCCTCTATGTAACATAAATATCTGAGTTGTCCTTCCAGTTCTGTAACTTCTCTCCTGTAATATGAGACAACCACATCTGTGAAGTGTATGTGTATTAACTGATATCTGTTAAAATGTGAGAGTGGGATAATGTATTGTATTTAGCTTAGGTCCTTTACATGTTTTGTATGGTGATGATACTTGTAGTCCTTCACAGTACCGCAAATCTGTTAAACACATGTAAGTCAAATGTGATTCTTCCTTTTTGTTACCATTCAGTGATCTCTCTGGGTGGTCTTCTCCCCAGCCTTCTAGTTAGAATAATTTGAGAAACTATTTGTAATATTGATTTGTAAATATGTTGAAGTAGAATTGCAATTGAGATGAGCACAGAGAAACACATCTCCTTGCAGGAATGTGAATTTGGTTAGTAAACTGTCTATGTTACTTATCCGCAGTGTTCTGAGGCTGGTCCTTTGGATACTGAAATGTCGGAGTTGTATTCCACACCTCAATTTCTGGACACTAGTGAAGGTAGGCATTGCTTGAGTTCTGTAGAATGAAGCAAGCCGTTTCCTATGCAGTGAGTAAACTAAGCAAGATTCTTCAGCCACAATAAGTAACCGGTTACATAACAAATAAGCAAAAGGTTCATAGTTTCTGGTCAAGATTTATACAGTTTTTGTTTAAGCTTTTCTGCAAAATCTAAAAAAATACTGCTGTAAAATAATTAACGCTGGATAATATGTCAGAGACAGAAAGGGCTGCTTTGACTATAAAAATAAGTTTTACAGTTGTACAAACAAATTTATTTTGCAGAGTATACACACCTCCAGTTGAGTTAGTTCCTGCTGATGTTTTTGATTGTCAGTAGTAATGTCAGTCTTCTGATTTCTTGGTTTTACTTGTCTCACTGACGCACAGTCTGAAATCTCAGAGTAGATTATAGTAGTTCACAGATTCACCTTCATGCATATGATGTAGTGCTCTGTGGCTGAAAAAAAGTGTATGCCACAATAAATTAGTTGTCTTTAAAACATCACAAGGTGACTGTGTTCAAAAATGGAAGTATAGCTGTTAAAAACAGACTAAAATGCAAAGGATGTAAATTCTACCCTTACATGGAAATCTTAGCAATGGCTACTTCAGCTAGTAATGAAAAACAGTGCAGATTGGCTTGAAGACAACACAGAAGGGATGATGCTCTGTGTGGCTTTCTCAATCTTCATCTGACACCAACTGTGCTTTTCTTAATGATCACAAGGATGAGAAACTTGTTTAAGTTCTCCAGTATATGACCTTCTTAGGTATCAGCTACTTTCCTTTGTGTTGTGCAGAGGAACACATTGAAATGGAATTCTTTATAAACATACCAACAATGTCTTTCAACTAATGGTAATAAAGAAAATAATGTGATTGGTCCTAATATCCTGTTCACAGTTTTTTTAAAATGTGTGCTGACTTAGGATAGTTTGCATGCATTGATTCTGAGTGTAATGGAGAGTCAGGCTGGCTGTAGTGTGCTCAGTGTCATTATACAAGATGGTGAATTCTGGATTCTTGTGTGTTCAAGTCTGAGACATGACAATATCAAAATTGTCTCACAATTCAGCTATTTCTGCCATGGCCTTAAATCATGCACTCTGCCTTGCTACAGCTCCTGAAAAGGCTCCAGCAAAACAGAGAAAGCGAAAGCGGCAGCAGCGAACTCTGTCTGCAGCTCCGAATAAAAAAGAGAAGGTTGAAGATGTCCTGGGAGAAACCTCAAACTCAGAGGTATTCTAAGCTGTGGGTTCTCCCTATTGTGTGAAGCAATACTTTTAACTGCTTTTCTTTTGAAAGTAGCATAAACAAACTCCACCATGTTGCAAAGGAAAATATTTTAAAAGCTGTTGCCAAACTCGAAGAAATTTTGCCTTATGTCCCTCTGAACTAATAGTTCACTTTGGAAGCTCAGGTTTTGCTGCTTGGAATATTCTGATGCAGTGAACTTCACTGGATGATTTACTGCTGCATTTTAAAAGGTATCTTTTAAGGGATGGTTCAGTCATTCAGTTGGATCCAGACTTCCCCCTTCTGCAAGTAGAAGAGTACTTCTTCTTGCACAGGCAGGGGGAGTGATTTTTTTTTTAACAATTCCCCCTTCCCATTGCAAGCATCCTATGATGTTCCTCAGTTTATTGGTAGCATAGTAGGTTGCAATGGGAAGGAGGAGGCACGAAAGCGCTCTTTTGTAAACGGTACCAAGCTGTCAGTTCTTTGGATTATAATTCATGATAGCTTGATTCTCACCTTAGACTGCTGTGGAAATAAAAACTACATATATTTTGTCCTCCTAATAGCTTGATCAAGACTGTTAGAAGTGAAATAGTTTCTCTGTTCTGTAGGTGTGCCATAGGACAGGGACATGTCCAGAACTGTGTTTTTTCCTTGCAAGATTTAGCACAAAGAGGAAGGCATCTGTAAATCCAGGTTTCATATATTTACTTGGTAGCCCTATTAATACAATAGGGTGTAACTTCGAAAAAATCAGGCGGCAGTATTCATACAAGCAGAGAAATTAAACACTTCAGAAAAATATATGATCATTTGTAATTTCACAATGTTTGCCTGATACAGGGGTGTTTTGGGGAAGGATTATTGAAATTCTCCGGTATGGCCAGTCAGTTAAGTCTGCTAAAATAGGATAACAGAACAGTTGTATTTAATGTGCTGTATTAAAGTTCAGAATGTTTCTTTCCCCCAGTGAAACCTAAAGGTTGGAGCAGTGTGAGGAGAGTTAGCGCCACAGCATGAGTCACCTTCTGCAGGCAGAATGATTAGGGCTAGAGGCGTTGCATGCAGCTCAGCAAGTAGGTTGGCGGAACATCCATGTTTTTAGCCCACCTAACAGCAGCCCATTAGAAGGTGTGGGGCTGAAGAAAAAAATTGACTGTGTAAAATTTTGGCTTTATTTTTTTAAAGGGAGATAGAGCTACTCAGGGGGCAGAAGGAAGCCCCAAGGAGACTACTGAAGAAGGGTCTGAAAATGACCATGGAGTGCCTTCATCCAAAAAGATGCAGGGGGAGCGTGGAGGAGGAGCCGCCCTTAAGGAGAATGTGTGTCAGGTAGAAATCTAAGACACTCAGCTTGAATGCTGCTAACTGTGAAGATGTCATGAGCTAGAGTACTTGGGAACAGATGGTGTTAATAGGAGCCAGTATTCTCCAACTCTTGTTTCATGTAGGGCTGGGTTGGTTTGTTTCAGTTTTGTTTGTTTTGTTTGTTCTGCCCTGAAATAAACCTTTTACAAAAAGGGCACCAACTCTGACATGAATGTATTTAAATCTCTGGAATGGGAATTGTGAAGTTGTATAAATCATTGGGATTTCCTTCACACATCTGACACAAACCACACAGATTTTGCTATGTGCTTGCTCAAAAGAGATAGTTGTGGAAACACATTTTTGAAAAAAGGTTCAGCTGGAGAGAACACAAACAGTATATTTTTGTGTGTTTTTAAAAAATCATTCTGTGATAATGCTTTGTTTCCCTTCCTCACAGATTTGTGAAAAGCCAGGTGAGCTGTTGTTGTGTGAGGCTCAGTGCTGTGGTGCTTTCCATCTGCAATGCCTCGGGCTCTCAGAAATGCCCAAGGGCAAGTTCATCTGCACTGAGTGTTCCACAGGTACAGTTCTTGGATGGAGTGGTGTGGGGGGGGGGCAGCAAAGCTCATTGCTACTTTACTCTGCTTTTGTGCAATTTTTTGTGTGAACCTGTGGGAAATGAATGATTTTGCTGTACAGAACAAGTAAATGGTTACACTGAAACAGAAATAGAATAATCCAGCTCTTGAAACGAGCTGCAAGCAGCTAAACGGTTTGCTTTTAAATTTCTGCTTTGTTGCTTTTTAGAAGTCTGCTTCCTTCTATACTTTGACTGCAGTTCTCTTCCATTCTACTCTCCTGTCCTTCAGGGGTCCACACATGCTTTGTATGCAAGAGCAGTGGAGAAAATGTGAAGCGGTGCTTGCTTCCTTTGTGTGGGAAGTACTATCATGAAGACTGTATACAGAAATATCCTCCCACTGTCATGCAGAACAAGGGCTTTCGATGTTCATTGCACATCTGTATGACTTGCCATGCAGCCAACCCTGCAAATGTGTCTGCATCTAAAGGTACAGTAATGTCATGTATCCACAATTGGAATCTTTTTCTAGATCCACTTCCTGTTTAGCCATTATTTAGTATCTATGCTTTTATTGGAAACTTTAAACATGGGGCTGATTTTCTTGTGAAGTTTGAATCTTAATAAAACCCTGTAATTCCAATGTGTTCCTCTGCTAGGTCGCTTGATGCGTTGTGTTCGATGTCCTGTTGCATACCATTCCAATGATTTTTGCCTTGCTGCTGGGACAGTGATTCTTGCTTCCAATAGCATGATCTGCCCAAATCATTTTACCCCTCGAAGAGGCTGCAGAAACCATGAGCATGTAAATGTCAGTTGGTGTTTTGTCTGTTCTGAAGGTAAGACAGTCTGTGCATTGATGCATTGTAATAATGCAATGACTCTGTCATTTGAAGGATACTATTGAAGAAGAAGAAAGTTTGTGCATATGCAGAAAAAATAACGGAAAATGCCTTTTGAATACTCTCCACACTCAGGCTTTCTGGAACTAAACTTTAATATCTGGCTTATCAGGATTTAATTTACAGTATCAGAAATCATAGGTTGACTTCTGTACACTATTAACAGAAGGAGTTCCTGGAATTGGTCTTCTTCCCTGTGAGGCCTTCTGCACCCCCTCCCCCCAAAAAACAAGCTGCTCTAGAATCCCAAGGAACCCTTGGTAACAAGTTGAATTGTGGTGCTGAGGGCTGCAGCAAGGATGGGGAACCAACAGAAGTTGATTTTCTTTTTATTGTGTATTCCATGCACAGGAGAGGTGGGGGTGACTTCTGCCAGGTTCCTTTCAAACTACAGTCCTCTGCACTACATCCCACTCTGTTTCCAAGAACCCTCAGGTGGGGGGAAAGGGTTAGTGGGAAGGGGGGAGATCTGTTCTATTTACTCTTTCGAGTCATGGTTTGTGGGATCCAGCTCCTTGTTCTTTTACACTACAGACATCTGTGAGTTCCCAGAAGCCTAGAATGAAGATCCAGGTAGCTTGATAGCGTAGTGCACAAGACATGTATAATTTTGAAGATGAGCCTGTTGTGGCACATATTCTACATTTGGTCAGACGTATAGCCTCCTTCGGTTCAGCTTAGGAGAAGCTTGTTTTCACTGACAAGGCTGTATACAGTACTGATTGGCTGGCCCCTTTTGTTGGTCATAAAGCCTCACATATCCTTCTTGATGCAGTTTTTTTCAAAGTAAAGTGCTGATGAAATCTTTGATCAGATAAACTTGCAAGGCAGTTGTAGGGATGGGAGGAGACGAATAAAGTAGGTAATGCACCTTAGGCAATCAGCATTCAGTTCAGGGGCTGTCCTTGAGTCCTTCAAGGAAGGAAGTTACCTCACAGCAGGAAAAAAGAAATCTGCACCTGCTTGTTTACTGGTATGTGTCTCCATAAAACCTTAATATGGCTATGCAATAAGGGAGCTGGAAAAAAACAGGATTAAAACCCACTAGAGCAGGTTGCTTTAAAATGGTAGTAGGGGTCTTTTGGGTGGGGGGAGAGCACTGGAGCACAGCTCCGGCAGCTTCCGACTCCGAGGGCAGAAAGGCTCCCCCATGTTAGTTTCCTCTTTTGGCCAGCCGAATGTCAATTTCAGCCCCATTATATCCTATGGGCCATTGAAGTCAATGGCAAAATCATAGGGTATATTCTGGGGGCTCGAGAGGAGGGGTTTGAGGAAGAGGCTCCAAACTCACAGAGTAGCTGTTGGAGCCTCTCCTCAAGATACCCACTAAGTTTCAAGAACATTGGACCAGGGGGTCCAATTCTATGGGCCCCCAAACAGGTTGCCTCCATCCCCTCCATTGTTCTCTGTGGTGGGAAAATAAGTTACTTTTTCCCCACGGTGCTGTTAGTAGCTCGGGGGGGGCGTTTGAAGGAGAGGCTCCAAATTTTCAGGGTAGCTTTGGGAGTCTCTCCCCACATACACCCCCACGTCTCAAAGCAATTGGACCAATGGGCCTAATTCTATGGGCACCCAAACAGGTTACCTCCATTACCTCCATTGTTTCCAACCGGGAAACCCAGCCAGCCGCACTTAAGGCAGGCAAGCAGGCAGCCACCCAGAAGTCAGTCTCTTCCAGAGAATCTCAGGGAAAGTGAACTGTCTTGGGAGGTGTTTGTTTGCCATGAGAATAAGTGGCACACTCCAGAACAAGTGGCACTGTGGCAGTGCAACCTCATTGGACCACTCACACCACACACACCTCAAAAAGAATATTTATAGCACTGGAAAAATGCAGAAAAGGGCAACTGCAGTAATAAGAGGAGGACACTTTCCCTATGAAGAAAGGTTATCACATTTGGGGGTCTTAGCTTTGAGAAACAGTGACTGAGGGGTGACATGATAAGAGGTTTACAAGACTATGCATGGGATAGAGCAGGTAGAGAAAAAAATACTTTTCACCCTCTCTCGCAAGACAAGAACTCATGGGCATTCAATGAAATTGCTGAGCAGTCAGGTTAGAAGTTACAACAGATGAAAGTTTTTTTGGTTCTTATAGGTTTACAACTTTAAAAAGTTCTGCTGGTTGCTGTTGCATGGTGGGGGGGTTGCTTTGTTTTTTTCCTGTCTGCTCCAGCCTCCATACATTTGTCAAATTCCATCTGGAAGCTGTTCATGCCAGCTACCATCAACAACAACTCCTGCATCAGTGAATTCCATGTGTTAATCACTGTTCGGGCGAAGAAGTACTTCCTTTCATCTGCAGTTGCCCTTTTCTGCATTATTCCCAGTGCTATAAATATTCTTTTTGAGGTGTGTGTGGTGTGAGTGGTCCAATGAGGTTGCACCATCAATTTATACATGTATAAATGTTGTTCCTTTTGGTCTTTTGGGGTTTCTGTGTGGCACTGTGGCATACTTGTACTGCCACAGTGCCACTTGTTCTGGAGTGTGCCACTTGTTCTCATTGCAGACAAGCACCTCCCAAGACAGTTCACGTTCCCTGAGATTCTCTGGGAGAGTCTGACTGTTGGGTGGCTGCCTGCTTGCCTGCCTTAAATGCTGCTGGCTGGGTTTCCCCATTGGAAACAATGGAGGGGATGGGGCCAACCTTTTTAGGGGCCCATAGAATTGGACCCACTGATCCAATGTTCTTGAAACTTGGTGGGTATCTTGGGGAGAGGCTCCTACAGCTACCCTGTGAGTTTGGAGCCTCTTCCTCAAACCCTTTCCCCTCCAGCCCACGGAATATATCCTATGTTTTCACCATTGACTTCAATGGCCCATAGGATATAATGGGGCCAAATTGCCGCCGAATTTCTTTCATTCCCTCCTTTCCTTCTCTCCTTTTCCTCTTTCCCGCCTTCTTCTCTTCTCTTTTTTCCTTCTTTCCCTGTTTCCCTCCTTTTTCCCTTCTCTCTCTTTCTTTCCTTCTCCTTCTTTCCTTCTCTTTCTTTCCCTCTTTCCTTCTCTCTACTCTCTCTCTTTCCTTCCCTCTTTCCTCCTTCTGTGGCCCAACTCTAGTGAGAAGGGATTTAAACTTTAAACCCCTTCTCTCTTCACTCCCCCACCCAGGCCAGCTGGGGAAGGGAAGGGGAGGCTTTCAAAGATGCCTCCCCCTTTTGCTTCCCCTTCTGACATCACTTCAGGTGATGTCAGGGGGCGTGGCATATGTTAATAGCCTAGTAGCTCATTAGCATACCATATGCTAATGAGCTCCTGCAGCTCTTTTTCTACGAAAAGACCCCTGGTGGTGGTGGTAGTAGTAGTAGTAGTAGTAATAATAAATAGCATCCTTCAACACTCCAGGTGCCAAAATAATTAAAAGTCATAAGAAACCCAAACTCCGGGCAAAAAAAGTTGTTCTCACCTACAGGTGTAGCTCTATATGAACAAATACAGTAGCTCTGAGTACTGTTGTATTGTAGTGGGTGAAGTACCCTTGACACCTCTGAAATAAAATTGACAACTGTGAATGAAGCTTGTCCTGCACAGAATGCCAAAGTTAATATTGTTCTGACCATTTTTCCACCCTGAGAATTGTGATGGGCTTGAAATCTAAGGAGCCGTTACTGATGGGGGGGAAATACCACTTATGTTTCATTTTGAAGTTTGCACTGCTGATGCTTTTGTTTCTTGCATGGGAAGGAAGAGACTGCATATAGTTGAGTGTTGAACACAACAGGGGGACCCCTTATCTCCATCAAAGTCACCTTTTGTTTTTTACAGGTGGCAGCCTTCTGTGCTGCGAGTCTTGCCCTGCTGCCTTCCACCGGGAGTGTCTGAACATCGACATGCCTGAAGGGAGCTGGTATTGTAATGACTGCAAGGCCGGCAAGAAGCCCCACTATAAGGAGGTGGTTTGGGTGAAAGTTGGGCGTTACAGGTGGGAAATGTTTTAATCATTGTGAAAGTTTGAGCTGGCTCTCTACTGGTTATGGTAATGCCTGCAGGTTCTAACTAAATGGTAAGCAATATAGTGATAAATCACACAAATGAGGCCCATTTTTACATGCTAGTATGCCTATTGTTCCTGCAGTTTCTCCCACATTGATAGTAGAGTGTATAAAGTCGTCTTTCCATGTGAGTAGCAGCTGTATAGGTGAGTTTCTACCAGAAGGATTAACCTAGGGAACAGAAAGCCAGTGTGGTGCAGTGCTTAAGAGTTATCAGACTAGTATCTGGGAGACCCAGGCTCAGATCCCTGCTTGTGCCATGGAAGCTTGCTTGAGCCAGTCACACACTCTCAACCTAACCTATCTCACAGGGTTGTTGTGAGGACAGAATGGAGGAGAGAAAGGCGGGGTATAAATGAATATAATAATAAATTCTGGAATTGCATGTGGACTAACCCATTGTTCCTGGCCTTTTTGTTGTGTTATTACCAGGTGGTGGCCTGCTGAGATTTGCCATCCTAGGACCATCCCTGTCAACATTCAAAAGATGAAACATGTCATTGGTGAATTTCCTGTGCTGTTTTTTGGATCAAATGATTACCTTTGGACACACCAGGCTAGAGTGTTCCCCTATATGGAAGGAGATGTGAGCAGCAAGGACAAGATGGCAAAAGGAGTGGATGGCATTTACAAGAAAGGTAATGTTTTCTTTTACATATTTTGTTTTACTTAATTTATAGCCCACCTTTCTGCCCTCACAAGGGCCACCAAGGCAGCTAACAAGTTAAATATATATATAATAAAATCACATTTTAAAACCATTTTAAAAAAGACAACAGCAGCAGTTCATTAAAACAATTAAAGCCAGAGCCAAAATATGTGCAAAGACATAAACAATAATTAAACCATTGGGGAGGGGGTCACTGAGGGAACACCAAACAAAACAAAGAAGTCACCACCCGCTGGTGGAAGATGGCAACAGAAAGAGACAGGGCAGGGAGTGCCAAAGTTTTGGTACCACAACTGAGAAGGCCCTCTCCCAGGTTACCACCTGTATGAGCTTGGAAGATGGGGCACCCAAAGCAGGTCCTTACAAGATGACTGTAGTGGTTGGATAGGTTCATAAGGGAGTGTAGGCAGTTCTTCAGATATGTTGCACTCAAACCATAAAGGGCTTTAAAGGGCAATACTAGCACCTTGACTTGTACTAGGGAACAAATTGAGAGCCAGCGTAGATAGACCAAGACGGGGGTGATATGGTCCCTACAACCTACTCAGGGCAACTCTATATTATTAAGCAGTCAGATATTATTAAGCTGCCACCAGGTACTAACTTAAGTATTAAAATATTTGGAGGAAATGATTTGATGTTTTTATGAATTTTTATTGTTTTATCATGTGTTGTGAACCACCCTGAGCCTGCTTGTGGGATAGGGTGGGGTACAAATAAAATGAAATAAATAAATATAAATAATTCAGAGCACATTGCAATAATCTGATCCGCTCTTAAGAAAGTGCATGGTGACTTGGCTGCTGAAGCCAGCCATAGGTGTCAAAGGCTGTAGTCCCAAGGAGCTATGATATTACTTTTAGTAGATGTTTTAAAGCTATTGATACAGTTCAGGAATAGACCTGACTGGAGTGGAGCTGTGCTGATGGAAGAAGTATTTTTTCCTCCTTCCCCCTGCATCCCAGGAATAAACTTTCCCAGGGATTTAAGGAATTGTTTGGGGGAGGGGAGGGGAGGAAGATGTACAGTCTTTGCACAAGCAGATAGTTTAAGGAATGGATCCAACAATCTGAATGTTTTCACTGGTCTTAGGGTCCGAAATTTTTAAATAAACCTTTCTAAGCCTGTTTCTGATTCTATATTCACCCCCTGGTATGAAAATAAGTGGTAACAGAAGCCTACTTGAAGTAGCTCAATTCAAACATCTTGATAAATCAAAAGTAATACATCGACTAGAAAAGTGTAAACAAATGGCTGCACATCTATTTAAATCTTACTTTACCTATCCTTAATTTAGCTCTGCAGGAAGCAGCTGTGAGATTTGAAGAGCTAAAGGCTCAGAAGGAACTGAGGCAACTACAGGAAGACAAAAAGAATGATAAGAAGCCTCCTCCTTACAAACATATCAAGGTGAGAATGCAGAAGGTCATAGCAGACCTTGTGGCTTGCATGGACGTGAGGTTCCTAGTCTCTCAAGCCTGGCTAAGGGAGCAAGCCAATGGACTATGAACTTGCCCTTTTGGCCATAACTATAGCTATTGGTTTGTGTTAGCACCAAACTTAACCACAATTAATACGAATCAAGGTGTACTCTTCACATGTGCTCTACTTGCTCTTCTATAATCCATATCTCACACTTGCCACCACGTGATCGTATATAAAATCTGTACAGTCTTTTCACTGTGATACTTGTCCTTTCTAAAATCATGATAGATGAACCACAAAAGCAGCTTCCAGTGGTGGCAGAGATTTCCAGACTGTATTTTGCAGAGTAGGTTAGTGACATTATATTGAACTGTGAATACTATGAACCGGTAAAATATGCAGCCCTGTTCAGAGGAAGAGGATTAACGTTTTGTCTCTTAGCTCTATAGAGATGGATGTTATTTCTGACGAGTGACCACTCTTGAGAGGGTCTGACTTTATACTTTGAAAGTCATTGCTGTAGATAATAATTGAAGTGAAGGATGCACTTATGAGAGGGCCACAACTCAAATGACAGATCATCTGCTTGGCATGGAGAAGGCCCCAAACTGAATTCCTGGCATCTCTGATTAAAGGGATCATGTGATAGACAATGCAGAAGACCTCTTTCTGAGACCCTGAAGAGCCACTGCCATTCAGAGTTGACAAAACTGATCTAGATATGTCAGTGGTATGACTTAGCATAAGACAGCTTCTTGTGTGTTCACTTTCTGTAGCAAATGTGCTTGATTTTTCAGGTATACATGAAAGTACTAAATGGGCCCATTCTTACTTAACCATCACTAAAATATACAGATATTCTCATTTTTTAGTGTACTGATGGCTGCTCCAGCCAAGCTTGTATTTTTTTTAAATGTCTCACAGCTACACTTGCCTATTTACTTGGTGTTGTATGTTTGTATTTAAAGGTAAACAGGCCTATAGGCAAAGTGCAGATCTTCACTGCAGACCTGTCAGAGATACCACGCTGCAACTGCAAGGCAACTGATGAAAGCCCCTGTGGCCTAGACTCAGAGTGCATTAATCGCATGTTGCTATATGAGTGTCATCCAGCAGTGTGTCCGGCTGGGGAACGCTGTCAAAACCAGTGTTTCACCAAGAGACAGTACCCAGAAGTAGAAATCTTCCGCACGCTAGCCCGAGGTTGGGGCTTGCAAGCTAAAAGAGATATTAAAAAGGTATGCTATATTTTGCTGTCTTAACTTCTTTTCTATACTCGATATCAGCAGACAACATCCCACAATTTTTGTAACTTATTATTTTGGCACTTGGAGTGTTGAAGGATGCTATATTGAAGAGGAGGAAAACAACTAACAAAAGGTAGGAGATGTCAGAATTTTCTAAGGGTTGTATTGATTGCATAGCCCTCTTCCCCCCTAAAAGCCCAGTTTTTCACGACAAAAGTTCAGTGTTGCTTTTTTAAAAAAAAGAAAGAAAAGACAAAAATATGCATATAAATCGCTTCTAAGTTACTAAACTTCGAATACCAGATTTTATTTGTTTGTATTTATGAAAATATCTATCACACAGAGTGCCAACCACTCTCTATATCTCTTTCTTTCAGGTTCAGGGTTAAAAGTAGTTCAGGCTGTCACAAGTTGCTAGCCTCCTGGTCTCTTTTAAAAATTGTTAGAAAGCCTGTGGCTCCTTCAGTCACAGAAACATCAGCAGAGGCAGGGTAGCCTTGCCCCTTTAATAATAGGCCTTTACTCAACAAATTCACAAAGTTACTGTGGTTGGGATCTCAGATGCTGCTCCATCTACTTGCTGCCACCATTTATTCATATCCTTAAACTTATACAGACCAAGATCTTAACTGAGATAGATGTGAGTGTATTTTTCTTTCCCTGAGACACACAACCCATAGGGTTAAACAAGTAGTTTGGTGTAGTGGTTAAGTGCATGGATTCTAATCTGGGAGAACTGGGTTTGATTCCCCACTCCTCCACTCGCAGCTGCTGGATGACCTTGGGCAAGCCATAGTTCTGTCAGAGCTGTTCTTGAAAAAAGAGCAGTTTCTCTCGGAGCCCCATCTACCTTACAGGGTGTCTGTTGTGGGGAGGGGAAGGGGAAGGAGTTTGTAAGCTGCTCTGAGACTCCGAGTGAAGGGTGGGGTATAAATCCAATCTCTTCTTCTTCTAGTTAAGTTTTATTTATGGTTTGAATATAACACTGAAGAAAGTAAGGTAGAGGTTACAATATTTCTTTTCTCTTGAACTTGAACTGTTTCCCTGTTCCAGCATTTGGTATTTTTTTATTTTTTAAAAAACAAATTTTATTAGGATATACAATACTTCACAGTTTAGCTAAAATAATGTCAATCATATCCTTTTCTTCAAACTCCCTTTCCCCCCCATTGGCTCTCAGCATTGTTTCCACCATTCTCCTTCAGTGGGGGGAAGTCATCCAGGAACTGGTTAGGTCACGCCTCTGCTCGCTCAGATAGGCTATGCAAATTTCTTTGTTGCGTGGCTCCTGTTCGGAGTGGCCTAGGCTGACCTCTCCAGTTCCTGCATAGCCCTGTGCTCAGTAGGACGTCTCGAGCTCCTAATTCAAGCTAGAGCTATCACAGCTTTATACAGAAATAGAGTTGAGACCTCGGAAGAGCAACATTCCCGCGGGGCACTGGAATGCTTATTACACAGGGGGGCTCAGCCGTGCCAGACGGAGAGCAAGCCCAGGACAGCCTTCCCAGATGCCCAGCTCCCAGGGCCGTCTCGGGGAGGGCGCGCCTGAACAGCGTCAGTTCAGAGCAGGTGGACACAGCCTCCACCATTACGTCCCCGACCAATATAGAAAAGGAGGAAGGGGAGTGGTCTGGGGACGAGACGGAGGTCAAACCGGTCTCCTCTCGTTTATTCCAGTCAGAGCACTTCCAAAGACTGTTGTCAAAGATCATTTCTACTCTCAATTACCAGATGGAAGAGCCCGAAAAGCCGAGGTCCTCAGCCTCCGCCAAAGTGGACCCTAGGGGTTTTAAGAAGCCCATTAAGATCCAGACCTTCTCCCCCTTTCCAGACTACTTTGATGATGTGATTCGGGAGGAGTGGGCCAACCCGGGGGGAGGGACCTCCCTGTTGTCCATAGCAAAGCGTTTTTACTCCCTACCCGAAAGCACAATGGAAGATCTGAAGGTACCCCTGATTGACGCCCCAGTGGTAGCTCTACACTCCGGCGCAGTGCTCCCAAAGGATGGAGAGAATGCCCTAAAGGATGCCATGGATAGGAAGAATGAGACTGCCCTGAAGAAGGCTCATGAAGCTATATCTCTGGCAATCCGATCTGCAGCAACACTGTCAAACTTTATTAGGGCCACTGCTATTTGGGCTGACAATCTACTACAGAACCCTGATGTATCCCCGCTGGTTCTGAAACAAACCCTTTTGAAGATGAAGCATGCAACATCCAATTTTGTGCCAGAGCACAGGCGGCCAACATCATCATCCGCCGAAACATCTGGCTCAAGCATTGGAAAGTGGACAGCTTGTCAAAAAGCAACCTGGCCACAGAGAAGTTTTCTGGGAGGCTCCTCTTTGGAGAGTCCAACCTGGACAAGGTGCTAGTGGAGACCAGAGAGAAGAAGAAGGCCATGCCTTCATCTTCTTATCATCGCGAGAGAGACACCAAACCCAGACCCCCACAGTCCTTTCGTGGCCACTACAATGCCGGACGGGGTCGGGATACCCGAGATCATAGATCATTCAAGAGCTTCAAGTATGCCGGGCATAACGCCCCCAAGAATACAGCAGCCTATAGAGCTGGAAAAGGTGTCCCACCTAAGAAGCAGGCATGACAGTCAGATCGGGTGACGGCTCCAGGCCTTCGCTCACGTCTGGAGCCAGACCACCACGGACCAGTGGGTTCGGGCGATCATTTCCCATGGTTACAGGATAGAACTCCTGGGTTCCCCGCCCCACAGCTTCAACCCATCTCCAGCCCCAAAACAGGGGGAAAGACGGCGGCAGCTGCAGGAGGCGATTCGGCATCTCCAGCATATAGGTGCCATAGAGGAGGTACCCATGGGGGATCGCTTCAAAGGTGTCTACTCTGTACTGTTCGTAGTCCCAAAGAAGTCCGGGGACTGGAGAGCAATCTTGAACTTGAGAGGTCTGAACCGCTGGGTGATTCAGAAGAAGTTCCGGATGGAATCTCTGCGTCGCATCTTGCAAGTGCTACAGCAGGGGGAACTTCTTGACCTCCATGGACCTCAAGGAAGCATACCTACATATTCCTATTCACCCCTCCTCGCGGCAGTTCCTGTGCTTCTGCGTCCTGGATCACCATTTCCAATATAAGGCCTTACCATTTGGCCTTTCTTCGGCTCCCAGGGTATTCACCAAGGTCATGGTGACTCTGGTGGCAGCCCTGCGCCTGCAGGGGATACACATGTACCCGTAGCTGGATGACGTCCTGATCCGGGCGGAGGACTACCAGACAGCAATACGCAACACCCAGAAGGCGAAGGAATTCCTGTGCATGCATGGTTTCCTCATCAACGAGGAGAAGAGCCACCTGACACTGACAAGGGACTTGGTGCACCTGGGAGCCCGGCTCAACACCGTTCATGCTACAGTTTCCCTCCCGGAGGAGAAACAGATCAAGATCCGGGCTTTGGTGTCAGAGGTCATATCCAAGGATCGAGTGGATCTCATGCAACTAGCAGCATTGCAAGGCCTGATGATATCAACGATAGACCTGACTCCCTGGGCGCGGTTACATGCCAGGCCACTACAGTGGAGGCTGCTCCCCTTCCAGCGGGACGTGGCCAGGAAAAGGCACATTCAGATACCGATATCAGATGACTTACGACTGGACTTACAATGGTGGATACAACCCGACAATTTGGCCAGGACCGTCTCCTTTCTAAGGCCTCAGCGACTGGTGGTAACCACGGACGCAAGCAAGAGGAGCTGGGGAGTGCACTGCGATCACCTGGTTGCACAAGGCAGGTGGTCCCCAACTCAGGCCGCCCACAGCATAAACTGGCTGGAGCTCCGAGCAGTCGCGCTAGCACTGAAGGCGTTCCAACAGTACACCCAAAATCAACATGTACTGGTACGCACAGACAATATGTCCACAAAGGCGCACATCAACCGACAGGGAGGCACCAGGTCCAGGTCCCTCTTCTTGGAAGCCAAGCATCTACTTCACTGGGCAGAGAGACACACCAGGAGTCTCAAAGCGGAACACCTGAAGGGCCTAGCAAATCTGCAGGTGGATTGGTTGAGCAGAGAGGATCTGGATCCAGGAGAGTGGGCACTGAACAAGGAGGTCTTCGCCCAGCTCACAGGACGGTTCGGGGTCCCAGTGATGGACCTCCTGGCAAGCTCCAGGAACAACCAAGTGGAACGGTTCCTCTCCAGGTACCAAGACCCAGGCGCGGAGGGAGTCGATGCACTGTCTCACCCTTGGCCGGAAGGTCTCCTGTACGCCTTCCCTCCCACAGCCCTCATAGGGGCAACTATCTCCAGAATCAGACGCGAGAGGGCCACGGTGGTGCTCATAGCGCCACACTGGCCAAGACGGCCGTGGTTTTCGGACTTAGTCCAACTCACTTGCCAGGAGCCATGGGCACTGTCTCAGCGGCCGGACCTGTTACAGCAGGGACCAGTTCTCCATCCCGACCCTGCATGGCTTCGACTAACTGCATGGAAATTGAACGCGTGCGCCTAGCAGACAAGGGCTTCCCCTGCAAAGTGATCGAGGTCATGCTACAGGCACGGCGGCCTTCCACACGTCGCATCTATACTCACACGTGGAAGACGTTCGTACGCTGGGCCACGGCACAGGGGATACACCACACCTAGCCTCAGACAGGGAAGTCATACTCTTTCTCTCGCAGGGATGGCAAAAAGGCCTTCGGCCGAATACATTGAAGAGACAGGTGGCAGCCATACAGGCATGCCTGGGACACGAGGCAAGAAGGAAGGTGGCCACAAGCCACTACATCAAGAAGTTCCTGAAGGGGACGATGCAACTCGCTTCTCCGGTACGACACAGGTTCCCCATGTGGAACCTGCACACAGTGCTACGTGCCTTGACAAGGCCGCCCTTTGAGCCAATAAAGACAGCCGAACTTCGTCTTATGTCTTGGAAGGTCGCCTTCCTCATCGCAGTGACTACAGCCAGGAGGGTCTCAGAACTGTCGGCACTGTCGGCAAGGAAGGAGCTTTGCATCTTCCAGAAGGATTCAGTCTCCTTGCGAATGGACCCGTCCTTCATTCCCAAGGTGAATTCGGCATTTCACATCAATCAGCCTATTATGCTACCATCCTTCTGTCCAAGACTGGCGCACCCTAAAGAGAGGGCATGGCACAAGCTAGACGTACGTAGGGCCCTACGCATATACCTGGACAGGACGGATGCATTTCGCAGATCCGATGCACTGTTTGTGTCTTACGGAGTTCCAAACCAGGGGAAAAAGGTGTCCAAGGCCACCCTGGCATACTGGATAAAACAATGTATTACTAAGGCATATGAGGTGCAGGGGTTTACACCCCCAGCCCATTTGACGGCTCATTCCACAAGAGCGGCGGCAACGTCAGCGGCATTCTCTACACGAGCTACTGTCGAGGAGATTTGCAGAGCCGCTACCTGGAGGTCCTTCTCCACATTTGTGAGACACTACAGACTGGACCAAGCAGCCTCGGCTGAGGCGGCCTTCGGTAGAAGAGTGCTACAACAGGTGGTAGAAGCATAGATGCGAAGCCACTAAGACATAACATCAGTCACCCACCCATAAGACCAGCTTGGGTACAGCTAACCAGTTCCTGGATGACTTCCCCCCACTGAAGGAGAATGGTACATTGTACCTACCTGAAGGTTCTTTCTCTTCAGTGGGGGAGAAGTCATCCACATCCCACCCGTGGAGACTGAAGATCCGGTCAATAGCGCACAGCACACCAAAGAGAACCGTAGTCACAAAACATGAGGTGCGATATAACAACGATCCACGGACAGGGCTTGAACATGACTGGCGAGGTCAGCCTAGGCCACTCCGAACAGGAGCCACGCAACAAAGAAATTTGCATAGCCTATCCGAGCGAGCAGAGGTGTGACCTAACCAGTTCCTGGATGACTTCTCCCCCACTGAAGAGAAAGAACCTTCAGTTAGGTACAATGTACCATTTTATCAATACATAATACATATTAATTCACTGTTATCATATAAATTCTACAGGTAACGCAACTTACTTATTCACAACCACTACTGGTACTGATTAACTATATATATTTATTACATCGCTTGTAGTTTTCCAGGCTAAATATGCTATCCTTCATTTCAAGCATTTGGTATATTTTGTTACAAATTGACTTTTCTTTCCATTTAACTTTAAGCTGCTGTTCATCTCAGTTTAACTCTTCTCTCTGACTTCCTAATAGCCAGCCTCCAACTGCTGTTTTCCAATCATTTCTCACTGTCATTCCATCAGCTCTCATTGGTTGTTCTTAGGGAGGGACCTAACCTGCCTGTCACACCCACCTTTCCTTGTGGTTTGAGACAGCTTAAAATAGTTTAAAACATTTTCAGTTAAAACCAAAACTAAAGTAGCAAATCCCAAGTCTCTCCCACTGCCGCCCTAAAAGATGTCTGCCATTCAAACCTGCTCAAAAGTCTTGTCAAACTGACAGGACTTGCAACGCCTTCTGAAGATCTACAAGGAGTCATAGAGCTGGAGCCACAATGAAAAAGGCCCAGGCTCTGTGAGATGGCTGGACAGGCCATTCAGTGATGCAATAGCCAACAGATGGGCTGCCTGATGACCGTAGTTAGTGCACAGGAATAGTCCAGGTTAGGATGCACAAGAAGGTCAAGTTCTGCTTGTTTGTGTCAGAGGCAACCTCACAATCTTCTCTTTGTTTGTTTGGTTTTTTGGGGGGAAGAAGGAGGGGAAATTACCAATGCAAAAGAAGAGGAGGGATTATTTGTTTCTAAAAGTTGTATTGTAGAGGTGATTCCAAGAGGTGCTGCTCTTCTCTCTCGCTCCCTGTTTGATGAGCTCAGAGATGCATGTGATGAAATTTCTTCCTATATGCAAGTGTGTGACCCTTTTGGATCTGGCCATCCCCCAGAAAGAGAAGATAATTCCACTAGGTCCCATCTGGTTTGCTGGGATTAAAGATGGGCCTCATAAAATTAAATGAATACCACTGAAAAGGGATCATAAATGCTGTATTTCAATTGGGCTGGATAATTAAGAGAAAGTTTCTTAGTTGTTTGCCTGTATGAGTTTTTGCTGTACAAGTTGACTACCATAGGTGCTCTAAATTGCCCTGTGAGTTTGCAAAAATGACCTTGGATTCACCTTGTATATTACTGTTTTTTCAGTGCAGCACTATACAGCACATAATATTAGGGTTCAAATAGAGCTCCTTTATTGTGTTTCGGCATGAAACAGACAGTTGCTTTTGTGAGTCAAACTCTCTGTGCTGTATTACTGGCTTTGTTTACCATGTGGCCCATTTTGTGCCACAAGCCATAAGTAACATGAATTTAAGACACTTTCTGCCATCTAAATCTTTCTAATTTCCCTTGATTCCTACTTTTTTCTTTTTTTTTTACTGTATAGCTGTATAAATAGTATTCATGCTAGTTGAATGGATGAGATTTATTGAAGCAGCTTGCATTTAAGAGAAGTCTGGAACAACACAAGTTGATAACAGCAGCGTTATGATAGTTTGCCACAGTATGGAGGATTTTTTGTTTTTGTTTTTTACAAAAAGGAATACATTTTTTTGCTTGTAATCAAAATTCAGATAGGTAGCCATGTTAGTCTGACCAAAGTTTGAGTCCAGTGGCACCTTTAAAACCTGCAAAGTTTTACTCTGGGTTTCAGCTTTCATGTGCATGCACACTTCAGATACATGAACCTGAAGAAGTGAGCGTGCACATGAAAGCTTAAATCCAGAATAAAATTTTGTTGCTCTTAAAGGTGCTACTAGACTCAAACTTTGGTCTGCTGCTTATAGTCAGATTAGTGCTTTAGACTTTGTCTCTGTGATATACTTAGAAGCTTTTGACTTTCATGAAAGGACCTCCAAGTGGTATGTGTTAATTTTGTCTTTAAGTAATAGAAAAAGTCTTCACTGATGGGTGGGCCCTTGATACCTATTTCAGCTGTTAAAATATGACCCAACTCTTCAAAAAGAAGTATGGTAATATTAATGGGGTTTCCTTTGCCATACTGGAAATTGAATACAGTGGGTTGTATCATACCACTTCATCTACCTCTAGGGTGGTGCATTGTGTTTAGTGCAAGGCGCATTCCATCAGTGAAAGGAGTCCTTCTGCTGGAGGGGCTTCTTGCATCAACAGGCTCTTATGCTGATGGAATGTGCCACATCTTGTACTGACGGAATGTACCACCCGCAGCTGAGTGAAATGGTAGGAAAGTACTTTGAATTTTGCCTGGTTCTCCTTTCTTATTTTATTGATTGTGTATTTTAATTTGTTTTAAATGTTGTGCAAACTGCCTTGAGGAATCTGTTCCAGGATGCAGTATACTTCAGAAAGGGCAGTATACAAATATTTTTTAATTGTTCAATTACCATTTTTAAACAATATTTGTCTGCTCTCAGTTTCACATTCAAGGCACATTTTTATTTCACCTTCCCCCTGCTTTCAGGGTGAGTTTGTGAATGAATATGTTGGAGAATTGATAGATGAGGAGGAATGCCGGGCTAGAATCCGCTATGCTCAAGAGCACGATATCACCAATTTTTACATGCTGACTTTGGATAAGGTATGTAAAAACTTTCTTGTTTTCTGTACTTCAAATGAAACTTGGCTGTCTGTTGTTAATTCTTGATGTGAACTGTGCTTGATAGGAATACTTTAAATGTGAATGTTCCATTTTGTGTTGGCCAGAGCTAGAAATCAGGATATCAGGTTTGCTGGTGTATTAGTCCTGTTAGCATTGTAAAGTCAGAGCTGTGTCCTGTGACTTTAGGATCGGATCATTGATGCTGGACCAAAGGGCAATTATGCTCGATTCATGAACCATTGCTGCCAGCCAAACTGTGAGACTCAGAAGTGGTCTGTGAACGGAGATACCCGGGTTGGCCTTTTTGCCATCACAAACATCAAAATAGGTAAATAGGCTTATTTTTTGTTTGATTTAAAATACTGGTACACTGCCTCTCCACCCAAAGTGCTTGAGGCACTTCACAGTTTTGTTTCTAAGCATTTTGGGATGTCTAGAACTATGTAGCCTCAAATGTTATACTCTTATTTCTGACAAACCCCTACAGAAAAGGATCTATGCTTGGGGTGAATGAAGCATTCAAGCCTGTAATGTATATACTTCAGATTGACGCATGCCCAAAAGCCATGAATGAGACTCTTAAGTTTCCTTTGACAAAGTTGTGTTTTGGACTAAGAAATTATTTGTATATAAGAAACTTACTCAGTCCTTTGTGTAGCTCATGATATGTGTCAAGCACACATGTCTTCACCATGAAACATATATCAGGAGACCTTGACTGACAGCAGCTTTCTTTTATATGCGCTCTCAGCAATGTAGATAAATGTGTTTGCCATACTTGTTGAATTTACAAAATTTCCTCCATGTAAGTGTAGTGTCCTGTGGTAGGCAAGATTGTGCAAACATACTTTGTTTGTCATCGTGGTACCTTTGCAGTCCCACACAGGTTACTGCATATGTGCAGGCCTGCTGTGGAGAGATTTTTGAAACCTAAAAACTCTACAGGATACTTCTTCCCCCCTCCTCCATGCTGCTTTCCTGTCTTTTCCAGGGTAAAATGCCCTTCCCTTGGTTCTCTCTCTCTGCTGTTGTGGGGAGAGGTTCTCTTCTTCGAAACTCCCTGTAAATAAATTGAGGCACTCTGGGCATATGGTTTATAACCTAGATTTATTAGGCACCAATTTCCACATAAGGATCAGATCAGAATTCCAAAAAGATCTCCGCTTCCAATGCTGCAGTCTCTTTCCTTAATAGACCATCCTACTATTTGGTCTAGCTACAGTCCCCGGAGTGTTCATAGAGGTTATAGCAATGGTGGTAATTTACCTGAACATGTTAGGGTGTGAAATCTACCCCTACTTAACACGATTGGCTGATCATCGCAGAATCCAATGTAAAATTGCCATCAGACATCTAGCTAATTCTGAAGGTCTTAGATGGTCTCAGGTTACAAATCATCTTCAAAAAATCCAGACAAGAACCTACCCACAGGGTGTCTTCGGTAGAAGCAATACTAGATTTCTCCCTGGCACCAGCCTTCCCACCCCCAAACAGAATCCTAGCCATACATCTTGGAGTATTCCTTTGCAGGTACCTGTGACTCCCAACTGGTTATATTCTTCCAAAGGCACCTGGGGTTAATGGCCTCTGCCATAGTTGTAGTGACAACATGCACACATCTTACAACTGTGGTTCCTTAAGGGTATATGACATCTTTCATCATCCCCAATCCAGAAAGTTAAATGCCCCAAGATACATTATACATTCCCTATCCTAGTGAACTTTTCCTTAAAACCTTTTGTCAGGGGTTCTATTTCATCCTGACATACCAGAAGTCACCCACACCACAGACATTCCACTGTCAGGTTGGGGTACTCATGCAGAATTCTTCTCAGTTCTCTTTGGTCTACTCATGAGAAATCACTTCATACAAATGCCTTAGAAAGTAACCGCTCTTCAGTCTCACCTAATGGGGAAGTATATCCAGGTGGCAACTAACAACCTAATATCAATGTTTTATATAAACAAAGAGGGAGGCTCAGCCTCTTCAATGTTGTGCCACTTAGCATCCATGATATGGAAATGTTGCATCCTTCACAGCTCACCAATCCAAGTGGTGCACATAGAAGAAGCAACAGCCACATAGAAGACTTCCTCAGCTATACCACACTAGTGCGTCACAAATGAGAACTGAATTATCCCTTCCTCTTCCTGGTATTCCAACAGTGGGGCATGCCCAGTTTAGACCTGTTTGCGACTTGCAAACAGGTCTTGCAAACAAGAAATGTACCTTCAGTTCCCAAGCAGTTTGGCATCCTCATTCATTGGGAGATGCCTTCCAGATCTTGTGGGCAGGGGGCATGTACTATGCCTTCCATCCCTTTCCACTAATCTCACAGGTATTATGCAAAATGAGGGTGGAAAATACAATGGCCATTAGTAATAGACATACGCTTTGACTGAGGCAAGTGTGGTTCCCTACACTGCTTAAGTTGTCATGAGGCAGATACCATTATCTCCCCATCACAGCCTCCTACATCAAGGCCCCTTCTATATGACACTCATTTTCTGCAAAATGGAAATGTTTCTCATCTTGAGCCAGCCAGAAAGAAATCAACCTAGTGACATGTCACCCAGGCCAAGTCTTTGACTACCTCCTACACCTGGTCCAAGGAGAGATGTCATCATCATCTGTCAGAGTATACCTATCAGCCATAGCCTGCTTTCACACTCACATTGCAGGGAAGTCAGTCTTTGCCCAAAGGGAATCTGAAGTGTTCTTAAAGAACCTACTAAATCAGTTTTCCCCCAGTCCCACAGTGGAGTCTTTCACTGGTGCTAACCAAACTGATGGGCAAACCACTTGCCCATTCAGGCTGTTATCTATGGAAACTATATTCTTGGTAATCACAATATCAGCCAGGAGAGTCAGTGAACTCCAGGTATTCTGTTATGACCCCCCCCCCCTTAAAATTTTCAATTCCAGATGGGTGCTATGGCCATCTCTCAAATTCCATCCCAAGATAGTGTCAGAATTTCATTTAAATCAGTACATCAACCTACTAGTGTTCCTTCTACAACCAAAGAATGAGACTGAACATATGCCCTTCACACTTTAGATGTCCATAGGGCCTTACAGAACTAGGAATTCCAGCAAGAACAATAATCTGTTTATCTCCTACTCAGGCCCTCAGTCAGGCCTCAGACTCTCCACACAATCCATTTCTAGGTGGATTGTCTCATGTATCTGATGATGCTACCAGCTTGTGTGAGTTGACTACCCACTACACTTTCACACCCACTCCACCAGGGTGCACTTGACCTCAGCAGCATCTCAGTGAGGCCTTGCAGTCAAAAGAGGCATGCAAGGCAGTGACCTGGTCCTCCTTTTGCAGTTTTGCCAAACAGTACTCCATGGACACTGATGCCATGAAAGCAGCAGCAGTAGGAAAGGTGGTACTGCCATCAGTTTTCAACTAGGAGATCACACCCACCTTCCCAGACTGCACAAGTACCATGACAATGAAAACAAGGATGTGCTTTCCTATAACTGTTGTTCATCAAATGGTCACCTGTTCAGTCATATATCCTTTCCTCCTGCCCCTCTGTGAGTTCTGATGCTTGTAATAAATAAAATGACAGTAAGGAACAGAAGGAAAGGCACTCCACCACCTTCTTTCCCTAGGAAAGCAGCATGGAGGAAGGGAAAAGGAGCATCCTCTAGAGTTTGTGGGCTTCAACCTCTCAGTGGCAGGCCAGAACATGCTCAGTAACCAGTGTAGTGACTGCAGTTACAGGTTAGTGCAATCCTGTCTTTTTGGACTATTGGTGCCAGTTGCACTTGACAGTTGCACATGCACATCTAACATGAGAAAAATTGGAAAGAGGAGAATATTCTCAACACTTTCAGGTATGTTTTCTTAGGCTTAATCTTTTATGCCATTGCTAGGAACTAAACATTATGCTTAAAAGACTGTAACACTCTAGATGAGTCATTGATTTCTCTGATTTACCAGGGACTGAGCTGACTTTCAACTACAACCTGGAGTGTTTGGGGAATGGGAAAACAGTTTGCAAATGTGGTGCTCCAAACTGCAGTGGCTTCCTTGGAGTGCGACCAAAGGTATATCAGCCCATCTCTGGATTTCTTTCCTATTTAAATTGCATTGGCCTAATTTCTTCCTTAATTCACAGGACTGCTGCTCATTGCAGGATGCTGATTAGATTTATTGTGTGATTGGTGCTGGTGCTAAAAGTAACACCTTTGTAACACCCTCTCTGCATCATTTAAACCAACTGAAAATGCAAATGCTGGGTGGGAAGTGGCAATTGTAAGAGAGATCTGTGCAAGCCCACTTTCCTGTAGCAAGAGTCAGGGCCAGTGTTAAATTTGCAGTGTATGTGTAGTACAAAACAAATCTCGATTTGTTAAATCAACAGTATAAGCAGTTCTGTAGCATAGAATACCACTGCCTTTTGTTTTAAAATATATTTAGAATCTCAGGATCCAAGGTAAACATAATCACAATACTTAAAACTATTTAGAACTAGAATGCTTACTCTCCCTCAGGAATTATGATGACTGTAACTATAGCCATTTCCCCCAGGGCACTTTCTTAGGTCAGCTAATGAAGTTTAAGAAAAAAGATTGCGAGGACAGGGAATGTATTCCCTTTGGAAAATAGTTCACTGCAATTGTTTTGCCTCTAGAATCAGCCACCTGCTACTGAAGAGAAGTCCAAGAGGTTCAAGAGACGGCATGGGAAGCGCAAGTCACAGACAGAAATCATGAAGGAGCGAGAGGACGAATGTTTCAGCTGTGGGGATGGAGGACAGCTGGTTTCTTGTAAGAGGCCAGGCTGTCCCAAGGTGTACCATGCCGACTGCCTCAACCTGACTAGACGTCCTGCAGGTCAGTAATATGCTGTCACAACTGTTCATTCAGACAAAGGATAACAGTTGGACTGTTGGCATTGCTGCTGAGAGAGATAAAATGGTGCCTTAGCTGGAAAGCAGGCAGCACCTCATGGAGTGCATATATAGTAAGGACAAAGGACTTAAGTAAGTCAATGCTCCTCTAGTTTATCTGTTTTTGTTTGTACAGCCCTTCAGATTTGCCCTGCTTTGACTTCTTTTTGTTTTCTTGATATTTTGTGCTCATTACTTATGAAGGAAAATTGCTTCAAACATGTTCCCTCTTTTCACAGAGTGAATCATGAGAAAGGAAAGGGATGAAAGAGAGGGCTATGTTTTACAGGATGATAGTTGCTCTATTGTCAAGTTCAGTCCCTTTCTAGCTTTGGTCTTCATCCTGCTTCATCCTGTATTAATTGCAGACAAAAATGCATATATTTGAAAATTATGGAGTTAAAAATTAATTGGGCGAGTGATTACCTTGAAGCAAAACTAAGTTAAAACACAGTCTTTAGAACTGAATAAAACTGACGTAAATGCCAAATTACATTTCCTGCTTTTTGTATAAATATTGTATAATTTTATATTGGCAGTTGGATGCTGGTAGACTGGACTCGTTTAGCTAATATTCCCTACACAGACTCTGTAAGGCAGAGCGTTTCCACTTCTAGACTTCAGTGACTTGATTTTCTAATAAGCAACCTTTCCCCCATTCAGTTGTGCCTGTTCTTCCCATACTGCAGGGAAATGGGAGTGTCCTTGGCATCAGTGTGATGTATGTAACAAAGAAGCAGCTTCTTTCTGTGAGATGTGCCCCAAATCCTTCTGCAAACAGCATCGAGAAGGCATGCTATTCATCTCTAAGTTGGATGGACGCCTGTCATGTACAGAACATGATCCTTGTGGCCCTAACCCTCTAGAGCCAGGAGAGATTCGTGAGTATGCGCCTTCCACAGAATCAGCAGCTGGCTGCAAAAACACTGAGTCATCAGACCAGCAGCCTTCTGCTACTGACCCAAAATCTCAGCCATCAGAGAAGCTACCTCTGACTGTGGCCCTGAGGCTGCAGCCTTCAGATAAACCACCTTCCTCTTCACTGGCTCTGAGATTAAAGTCCTCAGAAAAGCCACCTTCCTCAGTTGCACTGAAGCTACAGCCCTCAGATAAATCACCTTCCACAGTGGCACTGAGGCTACAACCATCAGACAAACTATCCTCCACCCTAGCCCTGAGTTTAAAACCTTCAGACAAATTGCCCTCTACCCTGGCCCTGAGGTTAAAGCCCTCAGACAAATTATCCTCCGCCCTCGCCCTTAGGTTGCAATCGTCTGACAAGCCACTCTCTGCCGTGGCTCTTAGGCTACATCCCTCAGAAATATCACCCTCTACTGTGGCCCTGAGGCTACAGCCCTCTGAAAAACTAGCCTGCACTATAACCCAGAAGTTGCAACCTTCAGAAAAGCTATCCTCCACTGTAGTTCATGAGTTACAGCCCTCAGACAAGCGACCCACCCCAGGGACCTCAGGACCTCAGGACAAGAAACCTGCTGTAGAGGCATCGGGATCTGAGACATCAGACAAAATTCCTGCTTCAGAGACACTAGAGCCTGAGATGTTAGATAGGTCACCTTCTGCAGACACAACTGGGACCCGGATGTTAAACAAGCCATCTGCCACAGAGATGCCGAAGCTCCAGGTGTTGGACAAGCTTTCAGAGCCTGAATCTCTGAAATCTCAGCCACTGGAAGGGGCCACTTCTGTTGGTCCCCTGCCTCAGCCCTCAGGCAAGTCTGTCAGTCCTGTGAGCCTGAGATCTCAGCCAGCAGTCAGGCCAGCCACCCCTATAGCCCTGAGATCTAAGCCATCAGAAAAGCCTATGGGATCATGGCCTCAGATGCCCAACAGGCTTTCTACCCCAGTGGATACCCAGTCTGTGCCATCAGAGAAGCCTTCTACCACCACAGGGCTGAGACCTCAGCTGTCAGATAGGCTTCCCACCCCACTAAGTCCAAGGCCTTTGCTGTCAGAGAAGGCACTGAGGCCTGTTGACCAGAATGCTCAACCAAAAGAAAGAGGCTCTGTGAGCATGGAGCAGAATCCTCAACCAAAAGAACGGACATCTGTATCTGATGAGCAGTCCTGTAGGCCTACAGGGAAACTTTCCGTATATGCGGGGCAAACAACCTGCCCCGTAGAGAACTTGCAAATACATGAACAGACCTCTTGGCTTGGTGCAAAAGGACTGTCATCTACAGAAAAAACACTTTGGACAGCTGAGAAACTGCAGGCCCCAGAGCCCAGTCTTTGTCCAAGCCAAGAAGTGGCCCCTGCAACCTCCACGGAGCAGACATTTTGGTCAACGGAAAGACTGTGTGCATTTGAACAGCCTCCTTGGCCTGCAAAAGAAGCTCCACGTCCTTCTGGGCAAACTTCATGGCTGACCAGAAACATTCAGACATTGGAGCAGATCTCTTGGTTGTCTGGGAAAGCACAAACATCTGTGGGGCAGGACATTTTGCCTTTGTCTGAACAAAATTCGGTGCTAGTACTGAACCAGGACTCTCCTGGCCATGAACCTACTGAGTCTAAACCTAAGTAAAGCCAGTTTATGAGACCAGACGGGTCACCGTTATTGGGTTGTTGTTTTTTTAATTGTATAGGGAAGGGTATTTTTTCTTGTTTTTTAATTTTACTTCCCCAGACCCTTAACTTTCAACACATTTCACCCACCCAATTAAGATCTATACCGGTACACTTATCTAACTCTGAATGAAGCCCAGCCAAGGAGCAAGAATGTTGATGGTCTGTTCCTTCTTCGTTTTGCAAACAATAAAGCTGAAATAATGGATTCCACTGTGGATAGAATTTCTAATGCTATTGAAATAATCAAATTATTAGTCTTGCATGTCTGAGTGACAGGCTTGCACTGAAGGTATGTTTCCTAAATATTTGTAAGTAATTCCAAAGGAGTAATCTCCTTCCATCTGTTCTTGCAAGATGCAGGTCAGCAATTCTGCACTGACACCTCACATTTCCAAAACAATTAAGGGGTAACCCCAGTTGTAGGTCAGGTGTAGGGAAGGGACTTTATACTTTCTTTCTCTAAGTCTGTTTTCCTCCCAGTTCTGTTTTAGGGGTGTTTGCTTGAAAATATGCGGCCATTGCAAAACATGTCAAAGTGCAGGTGCTTTTTTTTGAAGGAAAAAAAAAAGTCTTGGTGTTACTTGAAGTTACTTGAGAAGCCTAGGTCTACCAGGCATGATAGTGCACTGCACCATGACTGACTGATCTTATAAATGGAAGCGGGAATAAAAGAAAGTCAAAGATGTCATCAATCAGTATTCTTATTCTTGGGAGTTAACCCTTTTATGCAGTGCAGTCAGAGCTGCCACTTCTCCAAAAAGTTGACCACTGAGGGCCGCAGTAAAAGCATGCTGCAGAAATTAATAAGTCCCTCTTCTGGACTTTGCAGTGTGTCATTGCTGTTCTCTAGTTTTTTCTCTCCCTACGTCCATTCTTTTTACATCGGCAACTGTTTGTCAGTGTGGACAAATGAAATGAATCATCTTGCCCTTCTCCACTGCAAACGTACTTAAGAGTTCTGTTTGCATTGTATGGTATAGTCCTGGCAGCTTTGGTGCATTGCTGTTGCTAAAGTATAACTAAATTCAGAAGATAAGGCAGAACTGGTCACCTGTTTGAGAAAAAACTTGACCAATATGGGAACTTTTAAAACTCTTATCCTGATTAGTCTTTAGCTTAATGCATCTCTCATGTTACCAAAAATACTGAAAGAAGACTTGAATTAACTGGGCTACACTGAAGAGTCTCTGCAAGTCAGAAACAGAGATCCTCCTAAGACTATAGTTCTCACACTGGAACGCAAGGGCTCCAGCATCTGGCTGAGATCTCTGTTCTTTCCTCATTTTCCAGTCAAGGCTGATGAATTGCCAGGCTGCTATTCTGTGTAAATCTGGTTGAGGGCATTTTGTGTTACCCAACCAGACAGCTATGTTCCCTGCAAATAGAAGAGCAGCTTGCTGTGGTATTGATCAGATGTTACTGTAGAATTATACGTGGGGAATCAGAGAAATTACTACTTGGGGCTGAATGTAGAAGAGCAGACAGGCCCATCAGGCAGGTACTTCCTATACTGATTTCAGCTCAGTCCTAAAAACACCCCAGCTCTATTTGTGCATAGCCATTGTCACTCTACTTGCTGGGAAGTTGGAGTCTTACCATCTGTCATGCTCCAGCTTCAGATAGCAAACCTGGCCCACTTCCATTTGACCTCCTTAGTTTTTCAAGTTTTCGCTCAGAGTAGAAGTCCTAATTGTATCCTAGCCCAGATCCTCTCACATGGGAACAGATAAAGCAGGGTAATTCAGATCTGATAGGCATTTGCCAGTATTGCAATTTTTGCTTTCCACGGTGATGGTTTCTGCTGGGCAATGGAAAATGTTCCCTCTGCTGTTGTGCATCTTATCCTCTCCTCTGAATCATTTCACCTTCTCTGAGTACAACTGGTAACTTTGCAAGGCATTATATGGAATCTTAGTGCTTCAACCTGGTTCTCTGTGAAGAACTGCAGGCCAAGCACAGCTCACAGCTGGAACTGAGGAAATACAAATGCCTTTGCTTCCACATGACTCCTGTACAGAGGAAAACAGGACAGCTCTTCAGAATGAATAAGACAGGAACAAGAAGCCAAGGGCATTTTACTAAAGCTTTTCTTAAGCAATGAAAAGATCACCTTCTTAAACTTAGCAAGCCAACTGAATTATGAGGCTCAGTATATTTAATATTTCTCTTGTGTGGAAAAAGATAAAACTCTAAAATTTTACATATCTAGGCCTTCCCGTGAGCTGGACCGTCATGTAGATTGTGTGTTTAGGGCTTCCTTTGTGCCAGCCCCTCCCCTCTCCCCAGCCAGCTGTTCCTGTAACAAGAAAATACCTGCACTGCTTTTTCCAACTCTGTTCTTGCAATGTCATGTGTTTTGACTAGCTATTTGTTTCATGGGGAAAAAAAACAAACTGTGAATATTTTTGGTGGAGGCTATTTTAAATCTTTAAAGCAGAGCAAATTTCTCTATGAATGAATTCTCCTGTGTGCAGGTTCCAGGGAACAAGTAATGTGATAACAGTAGCAAAGGTGGTCCATACAGCAGCAGCACATACTGAATTTGTGGCTTGAAATTATCATTTAAATTAGGTTGGATTCTTTTGCATGACATTTCATACCGATTGCCAGATATCTCCCTTCATCCTTCCCTTCTCCCTTGAGAGCTTCTCTGTACAGATTCGGTTTTACAGCCTATTCCTTCCCTGATCAGTACGTTTCTTGGAAACAAGAAGCTGCCAAATTAAGCATCTGCAATAGAAACTGTCATAGAAATGTACATGGGAGAATGTGCACATGCATGCCTATAATATTACTATATCCACTACAGAAAGCACCTTTCCAAGCACAGTGTCTAACTGATTAAGCTAAATGAAGAAATCACAAGGCAAAGCTTAGAGAAGCATTCCTACAGAAACCAGAATTGGCACCAGCTCTCTGAATGCAAGGCAGAAGTAAATACTTCCTCTCTGGAATGGGAAGAATTGCTCACTCACATAAGGCAGAACAGTCTATCAGGACAAACACCAACCAAGCAGAGACTGAACACTGTAGCATTCTGAGAAACCCTGAATATGAAGGACTGTCCAAAAGAACACAGGATAAAAGAGAGATGGGATTATCTATTTGTATAGATCACCATGCTTGATATGACAAGGAAGATATCCCTGTCATTTGCCCTTTCCTTAGCCTGAATCAGCTGCTGTTGCCACAAGCTGGGCTGCCAGCTATTCTACTGTTGCTTGTGCAGTAGCTTGCTAGACCACAGTAACAAGCATCTGGTGTTTGAGCTGTCAATCTTCCACCTTGATTTCATATTCCATGCGGGAAACTGGATCCTCTGCTGGTGAGGTCTAATTAGAGAGAGCTTTACACATTTCCCAGCCTCTGTCAAGATAAGCCAGATTCTCTGATTCAGTGATGTGTGGATCATTCAAATAAGAAGAATTGCAGATGTTTATTTCATACCTTAGACTGAGGAGAGACACAAAGAACTAGTGGCTTGTCCACTCTCCTCTCAGGCTCACCTACTTTTTTCCCAACCTTTTTTGTATCCTTAAGGACTATAAATTTTAAAAAGAAAAAGATGAAACTTGAAGTATTCAGGATGCCAGATGCTGTATACTTGTGCATCACATTCACAGAATTGCATAATAGACAGAATGCAACTACTTGGGGCCTTGGTTGATAGGAGCAATTGTTTATAATGGAGCTATTCCCCCCCAATATAAAAACATGTAGCAGTAATGCAAAGCATTTCATGTGAAAAGTAATATTACAAATGTTAATTACTTCATCTCTATGAGAAACAGAACAAGCCAGAATCTGTATAAAACTGGCTTGAAAGTGAAGTAAACAAACTGGTCTTTCCAGACTTAGGTTCTTATTGGCCTTCTGAGAAAGTGGAATTATTACCCAATGTCTTTAACCACCATCCTTCCTACAGTAGAGCTACACTAGAAGCCACAATTCCTGTGCAGAGCTAAAAGATGCATCTCTATACTGCCTTTGGATAGAAAACATGCATGCCAGTCAATGAACATAACTGCAGATTCCTCTGAATGGCATAAGTTCTTTAGCTGTTTCTTGAGGTTTGTATTATTTGGGGGAAAGCAGCACTTTGATTAGAAAATCCATAGTTGCTTATCTTGATCTTGGGGTATTTGTATCACTTTATTGCCCCCTGTGACTTTAGTCTTAACACTGCAAATTTTCTCCCTTCTCCAGTGCTGTGCCACTGTGGCCTGATGTATGTTAATGAAAGCCAGGTAGGCTAGCTACATGGGAAAATGTGGTTCAGCTTTTATATTGAAAGATCTGGCAATCCCCCACCAGTGCTAAAATCAACTGCAGTGGCCTTTGCTTGTCTAGAAAGCATTGCTGTCTTTGTTATTCTGTGAATGCTAAGTGTGCTAAAGTGCATTTGCTTTATGATGTATAGTTTGTAGTGGAGGAACTGAGGTCTGGCCTTTTCTGTTGAAAGTGGAAATTTGGAGTAGGCATTTAAACATTCCGCACATGCTCTTGTTTTTGTGCTGAAACTGTTAATACTTTCTCCCAAAATTTATATAGCTTCTTTCAGGTCTATATGATAACACAGGTTTGTCACTAACCTGTAGTGTGTTTGACATTTTGTAGTGGTGTTCCCTGTCTGTGAGAAGCAGAGGGCCAGTGATGAGGGAAGTATATTCTAGTGTTGTAAAAAGAATTGCATTTACAGGTACCTAGGATAGCTTCATAATGAGAGCAAGAGATTTCAGAGTACATTTCCCCAAAAGTGATGAAATAAGAAGAAGAATAATGACCACAGTTTTTTCCGTTTGACTTCTAAATTCCCAAACAATTGCCATTTTCAGGAAAGCAGGATCAATGTATATATGACACCTACCTTTCACTGTCCCGATTCTCACTATTGGTGCAGTAGTTTTTTTTAAAAAGGTGTGTTCTTGCTCATTCATGAACACGTATAGGTAAACGTTCTTTTACAGCTTTGATTATTTAACAAATCTGTTCATGATAAAACATTTATATAGCTCTCCTTTGTATTCTTCATTCAGTGGGTGCCATACAGCAGGTGGAGCAAGGCGAGAAAAGGGTTCATGCATCCCTGGTATTGCTTGGTCCAAGAATGATGTCTGCTGCAAACAGAGATGGTCCCTGAGACAGCTAGAAATGGAAAAGGGTTAAAATGAGTAGGTTCTCCCCACTCTTTTAAGTAACAAACTGAAAGAAAACAGAGAGGCCAGGCTGGGAAATGAGCATTAAGCAGTGCTAACATGAATGAGTGGAGGAAGATTGTTTATCCAAGCCATTTTGTATTGCTTCATCCTTCTCAAGCATGCTTGTTGCTGATTCTGGAAAGTACTTCAGTGGGAGTTGTGGCTGAGGAGGGCTGTTGCAAGGGGAGGACTGAACTCCTGTTCTGCAGTTACTCTCCAGAGTTTAATCTTTATGTTTCTTCATAGATAATGAGAGGGAAGTCAACAGAGCATATACTGGTGTTAGTGACAGCCAAACTTAATGTATGTATACAAAACAACCCATTCTTATCTGTGTAATCCACAAAATGATTAAAGAGCTGGCAAGGGAAGTGTTTATAGTGTCTGTATTAAGAAGAGGAGTATTGGATCATTACTTTCATTTTGGTCTCCTTATAGCCAGTTGACTGTATGTGAAACTTACTATAATGGAAAAGGTTGCCCTACCCAGGTGTTCCCGGAATATGTACTGTAATTCTTTGTATATAAAAGAAAGCAATTACTGTAAAGTAAAGTTTAACTTTACTCTTGATGGTTGTATGTTGTCTCATTGAGCTTGAGCATTGCAGATTCTGATCAGTTTTGTTATCTCACAGAGGAGACTACAAGCGGGTAGACAGATGGTGCCAAAAAAGCACGGGCCATGAGTTCACTGTTACCCACAGCTCATGGGCAGGGTAGGAGGTGGGGTGGGAGTTCTATTTTACTTTCTTTGCATCAAGGCGAGTCCAGAGTCAGATAGTTTCATAAACTGTTTGGAATAACATTAGTTTCAACAAGAACTTCAGGCTTGCATTCTCCACCTTAGCAGCTATTTCTGAAAACTAGTTTCATTAAAGCCGCCTTATCTCAGTAACGAAAACTTGCAACTGGATTCTAACCACACATTTCTAATGACTGTTGGAAAGCTTTTGGGCCTTGCTAGTTTGCATCAAACCTTTTAAACTTTTAACAAAATGGTAGCCACCAAGACATACAGTGCTAATTTGGAATCTCACACCCTCACTTCTTAGCTGTTTTACTCTGGCAGTCTGACCAAGCTACATACAGTGGCAAACTTTATGAATGCAGGCTTAGATTCGAACTACACATCACAGTGGTAGCCATGTTTGTTTAAAGCTGGCTTTTCCCCAGTCACAAATTAAGCAGTGGACAAAGGGTCTGATGTTGAGAGCAAAACAGGTGTGGGGCAGAGGAAGTGAACCTTTCGTGTACCTCACCCTAGCCTCTCCTCACACATTCTCCATGGTGCTTTTCTGCCAGTGCGGCTCAGATCTAGTATCAGAGCTCAGTTGGGAGAAAATGGTATCAGGAAAGAAATGGGCAGAGAGAGGGGTAATGCCCCCTATACCATACCCTCTTTTACTCTCAAAATTGGGTCCCTACCTCTCACTTTAGGTGCAGTAGATGCATTTTCAGTTATAATCTTTCACCTTGATAGCTTGCTAGTGTAAGGTCCAGTCTGTGATTTGGTTATATTTACATTATGTACATAAAACTAACAATCATTCTGTCAGGGGACCCTGAAATCTGTAGTTCTGTAATGGGCTCCCTTGCCAATTCCTTTCATAAGTGACATTCAAGCTTCCTTGTAGTATTGCTATATCACTGTTGCCCTGAACTGGATTGCCCAGGTTAGCCCAATCTGATCAGATCTCAGAAGGTAGGCATGGTTGGCTCTGGTCAGTATTTGAATGGGAGACCACTTCTGAACGTCTTTTGCCTTGAAAACCCTTTGGGGTCATCGCTAGTCTGCTGTGACTTGCTAGCACATTCCACCACCGTATCATTGTTCTCATGTTCCTGGAAGAACTGTGTCCAGATGTAATTAGGAAATACTAATGGATGCTACAATAAAGCGTGGCTAATCTGGTTAGTGCATTAGAACCACTGACTGGATTTGTTGCTGTCAACTCAGTGGTCGACCCAGAATGCTAAGGGAAAGAGGAGGCCAGTGGCAGAAGAGGGCCAGAGAGATCAGGGAGGGCCCAGCTCTGCAGAGGCTCCGTGCCAGAGCCTGCAAAAAAACCTTGCCACTGCTCATCTGCCCTGCAGGACTCAAATGTGGGCCTGTAGCCCCCCAGGATCCTCTTACTTTGCAGGAACAGTGGTGGCAGAAGGTCCAGGCCAGGGTGGCACAGAAGAGGCAAAATTCCAGATGAGTTGCACGCAACCTAACTGTTGAGCAAGAACAGTGCTCAGATGGTACTTTTGCAAGACCCTGCCCAGAGCACAGCACAGCCTCAGGAACTTCAGCACCTGCTTGCAACTCCACTGGGGTGAATTACCTCTGTCTATTTAAACTGAGTCCCAAGAAGACAACCTTGCTAGATCGACCAGTCCACAAGGCACAAACCCCGTGTTCCAGGCTCCACCCCATGCCTTGACAGCCCCAGGCCTGAGACTAATGTAGTACTTCTGGGGAAACCCAGCTGGACCAAGTTGCAGAGCACAGAGCAGTTGCATGCTTACTGTATCAATGTATCCTACATGAACATCTATATCATGTATTGGGCTTATATATTTGGGAAGTAGATCCTTTACCAGTCCCAAGTATTTGTTTTTTCCCTGTACTACCTTTGTAGACTCAATACAACAGTCCTTAGTTATCAAGAAAAACATTCTTCTCCAAGGAGGAATAGCTGATGATACACAGAAAGGTAATGAAGTGCTGTCCTGTGTCTGCTGCCTTCTGAACCATATCTGTATTTTTAAACAAGAGGGTCGAGGAAGTTGCCACTGTGCTTCCATAGCTTTTTACCATGCAAAACAGGAAAGGATACATACCACTGGTATTTAATATCTTGTGGTCTTTAACTAGGATTGAATCCACACATTACTGAATATTGCACTGTTATTGTGCTATGGCGATTATCAGCAACTGTATCATCTTGTGTGGACAAGCAGATACACTTGTGAACGAGTACTGCAGCACAGTGTAATATCTGAAGTACTGAGCCTGAATTGCAAGAAGCTTCCCATTGGGACTTCTGTAAGCCACCAGTATATTGAGATGAAGTTTAGGAAGCTGCTGTGGTTCCTGAAGTCTGTGATGCAAAAGGCTGTGGGAAAAGCACAGTGTGGAAGGTTGCACCAGAAGGAGGTGGTTAAATAATGTGTGTATATATATAGAGCCCTTAAGACACTGAAGTCCTTGTAATTTTTATCAAGCCACCTGTTAAAAAGCAGCTTATCAAACCAAAAAGTACAAAGTGTATCTGTTAATGCAAGAGGAAGTGAAGCTAGGAAATAAGCTTATTGCTCTCTGAAAGGGCCATAGCAGCTTGCGTGGAAATGAAATTAGCAGCATCCCACCAGTATTTTTATTTACAAAACTCATATACAGCAGCTCAGTTCCTATGAATAAAGCAGTTTATAGAAGAGATTTTATTAAATAGTTTTGTAAACTTGAATTTGTTTGATCACTTGTGGAATTTCCAATGACTTGATCCATAAAAGCCTCAATACGCTGGCATTGTGAGGTAGGAAGAAGGAAAACTAGTTCTAGTTCCCTATGACATTGACCAGTCCCCATCTGCCACTTCTGAGAAAAGGCTAGGAAGAGGAGCCCCAGGCTTTCCTTTCAAAAATAGGCCAAATGTAGGCTGTCAGATACAACATGAGGTAACAGGGAAGCACAGATGCATCTCCGGTGCCATTCAGGATGCCTGGAGAAACTGCCTAGCTCTCACACATTTCCTATGAGAGAGAATGAAAAGTGGAGCTTGAAAATTCTGTTTCCCAGTCTGTCATTCCATGCTATTAGGAAACTTACCTAATTCCCTTTAGGCAGCCACAGTATCTTTCCAATTTCAACAAAATTCCTAGAGGGAACATGAGAATTTACTAAGTGGGGATCAGATTTCTTTCTGATTCATAGCATTCTATTGATTTGGCCTTTTAGGTAGAGCAAAATGGCTGAAGTGAGGGTGTTTGGGAGACCCAACTTTTGATTTTATTGTAATCCAGTTCACGCACATTGTTGAAGATGTGGGACATAAATGTCTTACTGAAACTTCTCACTGGAAAAGTATTCATATTTTGGTATTACAGAGAACCATCCATTCAGTAAATCAGAGAGAGCACTTCATTCTCACCTACTTATTAGTAATAAACATGGCATAACTGCATATACCAACAACTAGCCCAACAAAATACTTTCAGATTGGGCCTGTTATCACCCATAAACGTTAGTCCAATAAAAGGTCTCGAGTTTCTGAGAGGCTCTTTCAGGTATAAACTTTTGTTTCTTCCCTGAAACAACTCCCCCCACCCCTTGTGGCTTGATTATCTTAAAGAGTTGTCCTATGCTGGAAATTGTATAGCCCCAGTGAGGTACATCTTTCTTATTGATGCAGAGTGTTCCCTGTCCAGCTTTGTTTGCAGATGAAGGTCAATCCCATTTTCACCATGTGCTTCCCTATTAGTGTAAAAACGTCCTACCTCCACCTACCTCTATAACAACACAGGACCACACTGCAGTTTTATTTACATTTATATAATTTAGAAGCCAATTTTAAATAATAAAGCAAAGGAATCACACAACACCTTCCAAAGGGCAGAATCTACCACAGTCAGCACAGGCTGTCTTCTGCAAGGAAGCCTGTTGTGAAAAACAATTCCTGGCATGCTTTGATAATTTAGCTAACCTCTGGAAGGGAGGAGGGCACAAGGCGATCCCAGTCTCTCGGCAACAAGGCTTGCAGTAGGTGCAACAAAAAACCTGGGTCTGCTGTACTCTCTCCTTCCTGAAGAGGTGCCAGCCAGGGATGCTCTGCATGGCCAACGGGCAAAATGTTCCATATAGCCAATAAAAGATCTGAACCATCTCAAGAGCATGAACTGCAATGCAAACCCAGGAAGAGGAACACTGCTTTTGGCAAACTAAGGAGAATTTCAATGATGGCAGCAGCTGTAGAAGTAGGTGGGAGTATTCTTCTGGCTCAGATCTACTCCTTTATCCTCTAAAAGCAGAGAAGAGTATATGATAAAGCACGTGGCATAGGTAGCAGCTGGAAGATTATAGCTCTGTAGAAAAAGATATTTCATAACTTCTAGACAATAATTGTGCCCCATCCAGATCAATTCTATACATAAAGGAAGCAAAAAGACCAACACATTTCTTCTGCCAGCCCCAGTCCTGCATTTATCAACAAAACACTTAACATTTAGAAAAGATGAGTTTGTAGGCCACATATGATGAAATGTGACACTTTCAAAGGATAACCCACCATAACTAGTAATCTTACTCAGAGGGTCCACATGCTAGGTATGCCCTAATTCAGGAACAGATTTGCACCAGAGCATTTACAAAGAGCCCTGTTTTGGATGGCCCATGCTAGCCCAAACTCATCAGATCTCAAAAACTAAACAGGGTTGGTTCTGGTTGGTACTTATTTATTTTATTTATTTATATATACTTTCGGCCTATATACAGCCCTAACCGCAGAGGGTCTCTGGGCGGTTTACATAGCGGTTCTAAGCAACCGGTTTTAACCTAACTAGGGCCACATAGTCTACAGGGTGGTGACTGCCTACCAGCACCCCAGGTTAGTTGTCGTTGGGCTTCCTTTTTCGCGGCTTCAGATATTGGCGTCCTGGTGCCCTTTTTCTTGGATGTGAGACCACTAAGGAAGTCCAGGGTTACTATGTAGAGGTAGGCAGGCAATGGCAATCAACTTCTGAAGGTCTCTTGCCTTGAAAACCCCTCTGGGGTAGCCATAAGTTACTTTATTTATTTACTTTATTTTTATCCTCTCCCTGCAAGTGGGCTCAGGGTGGGTTACAAGTCACACAGGTAACTGTAAAATTTAGATAATTAAGATCATATTACTGTTAAAACAATAAAAACCGCCTTGACAATGGTGCTCAGCTAGGGCTGGTCAGAGGCCAGTATTATCAGCAGGGGAGGCTGAAGATGGATTTGGATGTCTGTTGCCTCATCCTAAGGCCTGGCAGAACAGCTCCATTTTGCAGGTTCATGTGGAATTATAACAAATCCTACAGGGCCCTGATCTCAAGTGGGAGCTTGTTCCAACAGGCTGGGGCCAGGGCAGAGACTTGGCAGAGACAGCTGTGACTTGATGGCCCTTTCCGCCACCACCATGTACAAACAGGAGGATAAATATTTTCATGAGGGCACATGGGTGCACAATGGGCAGCTCACCTGTCATTTCTTGAAATGCAGTAAATTGCACATAGTCTTCAGCTACCTTCTTGAACAGCTCGTCTAAAAATAAAAACACAAAATCATGATTTACCCCAGCTGTCTCCAGTAGGAACATGTAAGCTCAGAGGATAATAAAGCCCAGAGATAAACACCCTGTGTCTCCCTTGGTAAACTCATGTAGCCAAATCAAGCAATCCCCTGGATGCGACTTACAATCTGACTACCCACCCCTATTGCAGACCGCAGTTATCAGCCAAAATGCGGTAAGCCTTCTGTCCTAAGTGTGATAACTAGAGTGTGAGTCTCACCAAATTCAGTAGGAATTTCTTATGAACTATGTTTAGGATTAAGCTGCAGTTTTCTTTGAAACAGATGCCATTACTTCTTATCATCCTTCCTCTTCAGAAGGCACACAACAGGCAAGCTGTCACATCTGCAGCAGCCAGGGATTGTCAAATCAGGGGAAGCAATTAGCAGAAGATCTAAGGTAAAGGAACACCAGTCCACATTATTCCCCCTGGGATGAGGCTTTCCGAGTACACCAGCCATGGTCTGGTCATAAAGCTGTAATCCCGCACGCTGATAGATTCAGGTGGGTAGCCGCGTCGGTCTGAAGCAACAGAATAAAGTTTGAGTCCAGTGGCACCTTTAAGACCAACAAAGTTTAGTTTTGGGTATAAGCTTTTGTGTGCATGCATGCTTCTTCAGTCTGATGACATGTGCTTGCACATGAAAGCTTATACCCAGAATTAAACTTTATTGGTCTTCAAGGTGCCCCCACTGGACTCAAACTTTGTTCTAATCCTGCATGCTACAATGGATACTCACCTACATTTTGTCCCGTCTTACTGGAGGTTTCAAATAGCTCAGCTTTGATCTCTGAAATGACAATATAAAATGTTCTGTTTCATTTTCCCCAAGACTACTCGCTAGTCCCTTGTAGACAACTCATCTGTCAATGGAAGGTTCTGGCAGTCACAGAACTTCCCAGCTGCCCCATCCCCAGCAGTCCTTCCTGACTTCAGAAAAGTTTATTCCCACTGCTGTGGAACCCACATGGACGAAGAGTCACATAGGTCAGAAGACTGCAGTAGGGAGGGGTAAGGGACAAAATAACCCTTCCTGCCTTTGCTGTCAATTTTACTGATGGAAAAGGAAGGAACAAGTAGAAGTGATCAGCTCCCAAAACAGCAGAAGATAGCGGCAATCTCTGGACAGTGACTGAATTTCCTGTTATGGATATCACAAGTATCTTTTCCCTATGGACTTGGGACTGTTTTTTTTCTTCTTCACGTGTCCCACATATAAGCTCTCATTAGAGCATTCCAGCAAAGCAATTTGCAGTGATGTCTTTCCCAGCTCTCTATCCCCAGCCTCAGACCCTTCCAGATGCCCACTTCACAGAGGAATTACAGCCAGCAGGAGAACACACTTGTTTCTAAGGACTGAGCTAGCCGAAGGAGAGTTGCCAGAGACCCCAGTAATGCAAAGCTCCTTGGTGCACCCACTGGCTTTATCTCAGCAAGCAGTGAAGGAAAACACACACCATCAGCATAGTCTTGTGCATCATGGAAGTCAATTCCTCGTTTTCTCCTGTCATCATCTAGCAAGTCACTCTTGGTGCCGCATAAATAGATCCTGCAGTTCTGTGGAGGAAAAGGAGGAGGCAAGTACTGCCATTCAAGTTCAGTAGACCAAGCAGATTACGTCCTCACCTGGTCTCAAGAACCCAGCCAGAACAAGCATGTGCCTACAAATAAACCATTAGTTCTTTGAAATGCTCCTCTGTAATTCCCAAAATGCAATCCCAGGCACAATTGACACGGGTCAGGAAATAATCACAGGGCACACAATGCTGTCATGTTGTAAAAGCCAAACATCCCTCAGACTAGGCAAACCTAGATGGAAGCGCCATGTAAACTGCCTTAAGTGTTTACATGCAACCATACTCCCTCATGGATCACTGCCTTGTCGTGGCGAGGGGGCTTGCGTGGTTCAATGAGGCTGTGGGCTATGCCGTGGAGGGCCACCCAGGACGGACAGGCCACAGCAGAGAACTCAGACCAAGCGTGATCCCCTGGAGAAGGAAATGGCAACCCACTCCAGTATCTTTGCCAAGAAAACCCCATGGACAGTAACAAAAGGCTAAAAGATATGACGCCGGAAGATGAGCCCCTCAGGTCGGAAGGTGTCCAATATGCTACTGAGGAAGAGCAGAGGGCAAGTACGAGTAACCCCAGAAAGAGTGAAGCGGCTGGGCCAAAGCCGAAAGGACGCTCAGTTGTGGATGTGTCTGACGGTGAAAGGAAAGTTCGATGCTGCAAAGAACAATACTGCATAGGAACCTGGAATGTAAGATCTATGAATCAAGGTAAGCTTGACGTGGTCAAAAATGAGATGGCAAGAATGAACATCGACATCTTGGGAATCAGTGAACTAAAGTGGACAGGAATGGGCGAATTTAACTCAGAAGACCATTATATCTACTACTGTGGCCAGGAATCCCATAGAAAAAATGGTGTGGCCTTTATAGTCAACAAGAGAGTGAGAAAGGCAGTATTGGGATACAATCTCAAAAATGACAGAATGATCTCGGTCCGAATCCAAGGCAAACCATTCAATATCACAGTAATCCAAGTCTATGCCCCAACCACTGCTGCAGAAGAGGCTGAAGTGGACCAGTTCTACGAAGACCTACAACAGCTCGTAGAACTAACACCAAAAAATGATGTCCTCATCATCATAGGGGACTGGAATGCTAAAGTAGGAAATCAAAAGGTAACCGGAATAACAGACAAGTTTGGCCTTGGAGAACAAAATGAAGCAGGGCAAAGGCTAACAGAGTTTTGTCAAGAGAACACGCTGGTCATAGCGAACACCCTTTTCCAACAACCTAAGAGGCGTCTCTACACATGGACATCACCAGATGGGCAACACCGAAATCAGATTGACTATATAATTTGCAGTCAAAGATGGAGAAGCTCTATCCAGTCAGTAAAAACAAGACCTGGAGCTGACTGTGGCTCAGATCATGAGCTACTCATTGCAAAATTCAGACTTAAATTGAAGAAAGTTGGGAAAACCACAAGGCCATTCAGATTTGACCTAGATCGCATCCCCGATGAATATACAGTAGAGGTGAAGAATAGGTTTAAGGGACTAGATTTGATAGACAGAGTACCTGAAGAACTATGGACAGAGGTCCGTGACATTGTAAAGGAGGCAGCACTCACCGCCATCCCAAAGAAAAAGAAATGCAAAAAAGCAAAGTGGCTGTCTGATGAGGCTTTACACATAGCAGAGGAAAGAAGGAAAGCTAAAGGCAATGGGGAAAAGGAAAGATTTGCCCAACTGAATGCAGATTTCCAGAGAACAGCAAGGAGAGATAAGGAGGCTTTCCTGAATGAACAATGCAAAGTAATAGAGGAAAACAATAGATTGGGAAGGACTAGAGATCTCTTCAAGAAAATTGGAGAAATCAAGGGAACGTTCCATGCAAAGCTGGCCATGATAAAGGACAAAACCGGTAGGAACCTAACAGAAGCAGAAGAGATTAGGAAAAGATGGCAAGAATACACAGAAGAACTATACAAGAAGGACCTCGATGTCCTTGACAACCACGATGGTATAATCACTGACCTCGAGCCAGACATCCTGGAAAGCGAAGTTAAATGGGCCTTAGAAAGCATTACTAACAACAAAGCTAGTGGAGGTGATGGTATCCCAGCTGAGTTATTCAAAGTCTTAAAAGAAGATGCTGTTAAAGTGCTGCACTCAATTTGCCAACAAATTTGGAAAACACAACAGTGGCCACAGGATTGGAAAAGGTCAGTTTACATTCCAATCCCAAAGAAGGGCAACGTCAAGGAATGTTCAAACTATCGCACAATTGCACTCATTTCACACGCTAGCAAGGTCATGCTCAAAATCCTACAAGCTAGGCTCCAACAGTACGTGGATAGAGAACTGCCAGAAGTACAAGCTGGGTTTCGAAGAGGTAGAGGAACTAGAGATCAAATTGCCAACATTCGCTGGATTATGGAGAAAGCAAGAGAGTACCAGAAAAACATCTATTTCTGCTTCATTGACTATGCTAAAGCCTTTGATTGTGTGGATCACAATAAATTATGGCAGGTTCTTAAAGAGATGGGAGTACCAGACCACCTCACATGTCTCCTGAGAAACCTGTATAAGGGTCAAGAAGCAACAGTTAGAACCGGATATGGAACAACTGATTGGTTTAACATAGGAAAAGGAGTTCGACAAGGATGTATATTGTCACCTTGCTTATTTAATTTATATGCAGAGTACATCATGCGAAATGCTGGCCTGGATGAATCACAAGCTGGAGTTAAGATTGCTGGGGAAAAGATCAATAACCTCAGATATGCAGACGATACCACTCTGATGGCAGAAAGTGAAGAGGACCTAAAGAGTCTCTTGCTCAGGGTGAAAGAGGAGAGTGCAAAAGTGGGCTTGAAGCTCAACATCAAAAAAACTAAGATCATGGCATCTGGCCCCATCACTCCTTGGCAAATAGAAGGGGAAGTCGTAGAAGTAGTAACAGACTTCACGTTCCTAGGATCCCAGATCACCGCAGATGGTGACTGCAGCCATGAAATTAAAAGACGCCTGCTCCTTGGGAGGAAAGCGATGGCAAACCTAAACAGCATGATAAAAAGCAGAGACATCACCTTGCCAACAAAAGTCCGCATGGTCAAAGCAATGGTATTCCCCGTAGTAATGTATGGCTGTGAGAGTTGGACTATAAGGAAGGCCGAGCGCCGAAGAATAGATTCTTTTGAACTATGGTGCTGGAGAAGACTCTTGAGAGTCCCTTGGACTGCAAGGAGATCAAATCAGTCAATCCTAAAAGAAATCAACCCTGACTGTTCCCTGGAAGGCCAGATCCTGAAGCTGAAGCTCAAATACTTTGGCCACCAAATGAGAAGGGAGCATTCACTGGAGAAGACCCTGATGCTGGGAAAGATTGAAGGTCAAAGAAGAAGGGGACGGCAAAGGATGAGATGGTTAGACAGTGTCATCGATGCAACGAACATGAAATTGAGCAAACTTCAGCGGACAGCGGAAGACAGGAGGGCCTGGCGTAATCTGGTCCATGGGGTCGCGAAGAGTCGGACTCGACTGTGCGACTGAACAACAACATACACTAAGACCCAACCTCCCTGCCCCACCAGCATCACATCAGTACCCATCTTAAGAGTCTCACATGCTGGGTTATGCCCCTCTGCAAGATGAACTTTCCCTGCTCCTATCCCAGAAAGTCCGAGATACTTTTTACTGCCTGGAAATGGAAATCTACTCACCTCCTCAAAGTTCTGCAGTTCGTTCACCCAGAATTTTGCTCTCTGGAAACTGCTGCTATCAGTAAGATCTGTGGAAGTGGGGAGGTGTCAAAGCTAGATCCTACCCAAAATCCAAAAAGTAGATTCCACTTACCCCTATATAGGCAGAGCACATTTGGAGACTTAAATGAATAGCTAGGTGATTAGTTGGAAAAGCACTGCTTTTTTCCTCAGTAATTCATCATAACAGATGATGACCTGACCTGGTTGGTCCAGGCTAGACTGATCTTGTCAGATACTGGAAGCTATTTATTTATTTATTTATTTATTTGATTTATATCCCGCCCTTCCACATGGGCTCAGGGCGGCGAACAAGAGGCATAATGCCAAACATCAAGATTAAAACACTGAGGCAACACCAAGAATAAATATTAAAACCATAAATAAGATATTAAACTAAAAGAATTAAAACAGTGGTCACATTCTGCTCTTTAATACATTCATGTATCATTGCACCCATAATATCCTGTGGGACTGAAATCCCGTGCCAGGGCCAGTAAGCCTCAAGATGACAACGCCAAGAAGGTAATGATAGTGATGAAGGTGGTGATGGAGGTGGTGGCGGCCCCTACTCGAAGGCCTGGCGGAAGAGCTCCGTCTTGCAGGCCCTGCGAAACTGCATAAGGTCCCGCAGGGCCCTGATCTCTTCTGGGAGCTCATTCCACCTGGTGGGGGCCGCCACCGAAAAGGCCCTGGCCCCAGTCGCAGCATATTTGACTGCCTTGGGGGCTGGGATGACCAATAAATGTTGCCCCCCTGACCGTAGTGCCCTTGGGGGAACATATGGGGAAAGGCAGTCCCTCAGGTAAGCCAGACCCTGGCAATATAGGGCTTTAAAGGTAAGCACCAGCACTTTGAAGCGATCCAGTACGCTATTGGCAGCCAGTGTAGCACCTTCAGCACCAACTGGATGTGGTCCCATCTAGTGAGACCCATCAAGAGCCTGGCTGCTGCGTTCTGCACCAGCCGCAGCCTCCGGATCTGCGTCAAAGGCAGCCCTGTGTAGAGAGTGTTGCAGTAGTCTAGCCTCGAGGTGACCATTACGTGGATCACTGTGGCCAGATCGTCGCGGTCGAGGTAGGGAACCAACTGTCGTGCCAGCCAAAGATGGTAAAATGCTGACTTGACAGTGGCTGCCACCTGGACCTCCATTGTTAAGGAGGCATCCAGGAGCACCCCCAAACTCCTAACCCCTGGCGATGGCACCAATGGCGCCCCGTCGAAGGGCGGGAGTGGGAGTCCCAGCCCCAGACCAGTCTGACTCAGGCCCAGGACCTCTGTCTTTGCCAGGTTTAGCTTCAGCCGCCTCCGCCTGAGCCAACCAGCCACGGCTTGCAATGCCCTATGAAGGTCATCGGGACTAGAGTCCGACTGGCCGCCCAGCATCAGAGAGAGCTGGGTGTCATCAGCGTATTGATGACACCCAAGCCCACAACTCTGGGCAATCTGGGCGAGGGGGCACATGTAGATGTTGAACAACATCGGGGACAGTACCGCCCCCTGGGGCACCCCACACTCAAGGGGATGCCTCCGGGACTGCTGGTCCCCAATCACCACCCTCTGTCCCCGACCTTGGAGAAAAGAGGTGAACCATTGAAGGGTAAGCCCCTGAATCCCCACGTCAGCTAAGTAGGGTTGGCCTTGGCTAGTACTTGGATGGGCCACCTCCACGGAATACCAGGGCCATGACAAAGAGGCAGGCAATGGCAAACCACCTCTGAAACATCTCTTGCCTTAAAAACAAGGCTAGCTTGCCACCTAGTAGTGCATAACGTAACAGAGCTAGAAATTCTGCCTGCCAGACAATTTTAGGATCTCCTGGCTACACACAATGCCTGATGATGATGATGACAACAGAGACATTGCTGCAACCTTTGAACTCTTTTTGTTTGATCACTATGCATGGTTATATATATTATTTAATAAACAAACATCCCTCACCATAACATTCCAAACTTCCCTAACCCAAGAGAGTTATATACAGGGCTAATGGGAACTACCATTTTCCTTGACTCAGGTGTTAAAAGGGTTTGGTTTGACTGGACCATTCCACTACTCATAGTGCTTTACAGCAGAGCAGAGAAGCCAGCATGGGACAGTGGTTTTGTGCGTCAACCAGGATCCCCACTCAGCCATGAAGCTTAATGAGGCAGCCGTTCTCTCTCAGCCTCACCATGTATGCTTTTATGAGCTGAGATAAAACTCTGATAGTTAAGGAATTTATTAAGGCTCAACTTATTAGAAAACTTTTTCCTAGTAATAAAGAAGAAGAGTAGGTTTTATATCCCACTTTTCTGTACCTTAAGGAGTCACCAACAGGCACCTTGTGAGGCCGGTGAGACTGAGAGAGTTCTGAGAGAGCTGTGATTGGCCCAAGGTCACCCAGCTGGCTTCATGCGGAGGAGTGGGGAATCAAACTCAGTTCTCCAGATTAGTGTCCACTGCTCTTAAACACTACACCACGCTGGCTCTCAAAAAATCCACAGTTGACACTAGCCTCATAATTTAGCACCTGCTTAGCTGCCTGTGGCAACAATTGCCTTCAATCAACTCCACAGGCTGAGGGCATACAACTATTTCTGCAGACTGCACTGCCACAGTGCAACACCATTTAGCAGAGCACCACTAAGGAAGCTGTAGAGGCACAGTTTGCCTCCCTTTCGCTGGTCCTGAATCAGAACTTCTTGACAGGGAGGATGGTAACTGGTACTGGCAGCAGCACAGGAAGTGGGGAGAAGAGACGCCATGCTGGTGAGGACTGCAATGAGGGGCTGACCACCTCTTGAGCACTGACTGCCAAGAGTGATCAATGCATATTTTCAAGAGTGTCCATGCATTTTGCTAGTCATTCCTGGTCTAGAAGGCAGCAGCTCCCTGTAAAGAAGGTGATGGTAACAAAGGCAAATCAGGAAACATGTGCTACATAACGATAAAAGGGTTTTGTACGCATTCTCCTGGCATTAGCAGTCCAGAGCTGTACATGTACCTGCATCCACATGCAAATGGTTACTTACCATAACATACAATGGCAGCTTTTGCCCCACGATAGTATATCCGGCTCATGGCCTCATACCTTTCCGAGCCAGCTGTATCCTAGAGAACAGCAACATGAAAGTAAGAGCCTCACGTGTATCAGCCACCTAGGCCATATAAAATAACTTCATAATAAAAAACCAGAAAAGAAATAAAAGACTGCACATGTTGCAGGGCAAAAGGAACACTTCTGGGGAAGACCCAAAGCACCTCTCACCACTATGGTACCAACTCTAAACAGTTTTAACAATAAGAAATAGTCCCTCCACTGTACAACCGAAATGACTTAAGTCTTCTTATACTGTAAAGCTTATTACGTATAGGCTTGGATCCTGATGAAAATTTCCACTAACAGAAGGATTTACATCTGCAGAACAACTTCCTTGCCTCCCCTCTCCCTCTGCAGCCCAAAATGCCCTTTGAAGTGCTGCTCCTGGAGGACAGGGGACCTCCTCCTAGGAATAGCATAAGGGTAGGGGGGGATCTACAGCCAGAGGGGGAAGGGCAAAAATCGCCCCCTCATTTTAATCAGCAGATTCCTCAGGATCCAGTCCATTGCCTACCTAACTCCCATTCCAACTGGCATCTGGACGATATAATGGACTGGATTTGGGTGAATAAATGGAAGCTTAAGACACAGTGGAAGGCTGCAAGTTGGTAATCAGGCTGATTTATGAACAAGTGTACAATCTCCTGTAGATGGGTTTCCACTCTGCCTGAAGAAACAGGTATACAGTTCGCAAATGCTCTTGGCAGCCTTGCTAGGCAGAAGGTGCTAGAAGTAGAAAACAGCAAGAGTACAGTAGCACCTTACAGCCTAACAAAATTTCTGGCAGGGTATGAGCTTTCATGAGTCACTGCTCACTTCTTCAGACAGACTAATATGGCTACCCATCTTGGTGCTAAAACTGTCCGTCCCCCCCAGCTTAGGTGGGTCACCATCTATAGCTATTTCTACTCACAGCCAATCTTGCCACAGTCATACCTTAGTAACATCTGGAACAGACTACTGCAATCTGTTCAACATTGGGTTTTCCTTGAAGAAACTTCATGTAACGCTAAATATCACAGGTTTCTACTGGATTCTGTCAAACAGAACATCTAACACCTGACCTTCTGTCATTGCACTGGCTGCCAATTTGCTTCTGGGCTTAATACCAACTGCTGCTTTTTACCTTTAGGGTCCTAAAAAGTTTGGGCCCAAAGTACCAGAAGGACTGTTTTGCATATTAAGTGAACTGGTTGATGCCTTCCCTTGGGAACCTGCTTTATCAAAGGTGAGGCCAGGGAGGCCTTTTGGGACATTCTTTTTAGCTGTCATCTGCTGGCTCTGGAATTCCCCTCCTTGAGAGTTGAGGTTGGTGCTGTCTTTACAGGCCTTCCAAAGATCCCTGAAGGCTTGTTTGTTTCAAAGGGACAAAGTACTATGCTAATAGCACAACCTCTTTTTAATGGATTTTCTACTGGTGTTAAACGTTTTAGATGTTTTTACATTAGTACTGTAAGCAGCCTTGGGGACCTGAAGAGCAGCAATAAAAATCCACTGAATCAATCAATCTCTCAACTCACCCAAATTCCCAAAGTCACCGTCCGGCCTCCCACTGGCATGACTTTGGCTACAAATGCAGCACCTATTGTCTAAAAGAAAGAGACTAAATATAGAAGTAGTTACATGACCCCAGCAGTCCCTCTCCTAGCTGATAGTCACTCATGTGTGACCAAGCAAGCATCACCTCCCGGAAGCAAAACAGGGAAGTTCTTGCAAATACTTAAATGGACTTTCAGGTCAACGGTGTGTCACAAATGACTAACATGGGTATGTGTTGGGAAGAAAACCAGTAACTATTTTTTATGGATTAGTAATGTTTAGGAATTTATTTACAAAAGCTATCTTAACTGGGAGCAGACATACAGTTTCTCTACTTCCTCAAACTCTTCTGATGAAATAGTGTCAGTTTCCTTTCCTATTCAGAGTATCTGTGGACTTAACAGATCCATCACTGATATCAGTTTAACAAAAGAAAAAAAGAGAAGCTTAAGGGGAAAAACCCAATAATTATTTAGGGGAAGAAGCAGAACAGAAGACAGTTCAGCCCAACTGTCTCCATCTCTACCATGAAAGAGACACACTCACATTCTGGTAGGGCCCCACAAGGAAGCGGTTATGAACATATCTTTCCACCAAGCTGGTCTTGCCCACATATTCTTTGCCCAGCATCACAACTTTGGCATCCACACGCTGCCCACTCATTCTCCTGCCCTTGCAGCAAAGAGTTCCTCCAGAGGGATTCCAAACTCCCCTGTCTCAGAGAGTTAGCTGGAGCAGACAACAGGAAGGCACAGCTCAGGTGGAGAGGCTCACCTGCAGGAAAGAGAAAGCAACGAACTGTATCAGTATCACAGGGAGCAGCATAAAAACACCCCCCACTCCTTGTACTGCATGGGGCACAGTAGCTGTAAAGCAACGAACTGTATCAGTATCACAGGGAGCAGCATAAAAACACCCCCCACTCCTTGTACTGCATGGGGCACAGTAGCTGTAATGGCCATCAAGAATACCCACAGTTCAATCAGAACAGACAGGTTTTTGTATGTAGTGTAGGATCTGGTGGAGGAGGGACACTTAGTGAGGGTGGCAACAAACAAACAAATATATGAATGGGGAAAAAAATGCAGAAAACTCATTTACCCCCTGAGCAACACAAACTGCATCTGGTGAAATGGGCTCGAGTCCAGAAAAGCTTCTGCCACAATAGATCAGCCAGCTTTCCAGATACCACACACGACAAGCAGGACAACCGCACTGGAACAAATGCCAGCCGGGGAAATCTCAAAAGAAGGACACCCGCTTTTCCTCGTCTCCATCAACTCAGCCCATGTGTTGGCTCAAGCGGGTACCCTCTGAGAGATGGTATCAGGCATTGGCAGCCCAGGACTTGGGCAATCTCAGGGAAGTCCCCATCGTGGTCAGGTGGATCCCACTAAGGTGACTGGCATCCCCCCAGAAAGAAAGAACGACTCACTTGGCGGCGGCGGCGACACTCACCTGGGCCTCATGGCGCTGAAGTGCAGGCCGGGGGAGCCCCAACTGGGTCAGTCCCTGGGTAGGCAAGCGCAGCCGGGCAGCTTCCCCGCGCTCCACCGGGGAAGGGGGGCGGTGCTTGGTGCCGGGAACGGAAGCGCGTGTCGGGGAGGTGCTTGCGGCCGAGAAGGGGCCGGGACCGAGGCGGCGGAAGAGCTCGGCTTTGCTGTCGGAAGTCGTTGCCTCGCCCGTGTCCCCGCATGGCGGCGGCTGCTGGGCGCCTCCTGCCGCCGCGATCCTTAGGGCTGCCCGTGTGGCGGGTGAGGGGCCCCTGCAGGCAAAGGGCTAGTCGGCAGCGTAGGCCGGCGCTCCTGTGAACGCGCCCCTCCTTTCTTCTCCGTATCCCGCGGGATCGGTGACGGCGGAGCTGATGGGGAAATACTTCCTGACCCTGAGCGTCCTCAAGGGGCCCTGGGACCAAGTCTTCGCCGCCTTCTGGCTGCGCTACCCCAACCCTTACAGGTGAGAGGCAGCGCACAGGTGTCATTCTGCCCCCCGCGGGAGATTTTGCGGGATGCGTCTGCGTTTTCAGCGGCAGGGGGAGGAGATTGTCTAGGCTTCATCTTGGGTATCCTTACGGGAGAGTGGGGGGAACAATCCTGTGTCTACTCAAAAGTAAATCCCATTATATCCAGTTGAGTTTACTCCCAGGAAAGTGTTTTCAGGATTATGAAAGCCACGGCGGGGAGAGGGTGACTAGATCTCCTGAATTTCACAGCTTTTCATTTCGATGGAAGTGTTTCAAGACTGCAGTTTTACGACCCCCCCCCCAAGTGCTTGTTTACTCCAAAATAAGCCCTACTCTGTTCACTGGAGCTTATTGCTAAGTAATCGTGCCCAGGCTTTTCGTATTAATCCGTTGGGTTTATTTCTGCAACGCTGCGGAGGAGCAGTGCTCTAAATCGGGCAGGGCGCCCTCTGTCTGGTCAAGCTGGCCCCCTCCACTCAAGGACTTTTCACCCACTGGACTGAGAGCTACTGAGCCTCCTGTGGCTTTGTTGGCACAGCAATTGAAGCCTGTTGTTCTTTGCCTGTATCAACTTGAAATAAGACTGGAAAAATCAGTTTAACTCATACTGGCTCCAAAGCTAAAATGGACAAGTGTGTGAGGAAATAACACCCTGAGGTGTGCGCAGAAAACAGCCCTGAATACTGCTATGACAGGAAGCAAGATGGGGCCCTTTATTATATGTTGCTGACTCTGACATAAGGATAGCTTTGCATTCTGGTGGAGAAAAGGGCCAGGTACACAAGCTCATGCTTTTATGATCATTGAAATAACTTCTGACCATGAATGTGGCGCGGCTTCTCCCTGCTCCAGTGTGCTGACACAGCTAGATCATCCAAAGGCACAGGAGAGATAGTTCTAAGGCAACAGACGCTAGGAGGGATCCCATCTTGCTTGCCACTTCCCACAGACTTATATAATGAGATAAATATGGGTTTGTCTGAGCTGTGCAGGCTTCAGCAGGTGTCGCAAAACTTGCTGGCTGTATCCAAGCAGTGCTTGTTGAATGCAGTGTTAGGAGCTATAGAGTTCTTGATCACCAGTTAAAACTTGTGCCCCAAAGGCAGAATGCAGGTGGGTAGAGGAATCACCTTTAGTGAAACTCTTGAGATTCACCACTGTTGACTAGCTACTGAAAGTAACATGGCAAAAGGTCAAAAAGGTTGACTCTGGAAATTGGAGATACAGACACCCTGCTCAGAATAGGCTAGAATTGTTTTATGTTAGTCAGCTCCTCTACTCTATAAACAATTTTGTCCCAAGCTTTCACTAGTACATTTGGCAGGAGCCATATTAATAGGCTCGGGGGGGAGTTGGTGTCTCACTCTACAGATACAAAAGCAACTTTAGTTAGGTAGAAACCACATTTTCCTGATCTCTGCTGGGTTCTGCCTCCACATTGACTGGCTTTCTCTGCTACTTGGGATTTGGCTGAATAAAGCCCACTCAAGACTGCTTAGAATAGACGCACACATCTAAAATGCCTTTGTCTCTTCTCCCCAGTAAACATGTCCTGACAGAAGATATCTTGTACCGGGAAGTGACAGAAGACCAGAAGCTGCTTTCCAGACGGCTCCTAACTAAGACCAACAGGATGCCCCGCTGGGCAGAGCGCTTCTTTCCGGCCAATGTTGCCCACTCTGTCTACATCCTAGAAGATTCCATTGTGGACCCACAGAACCGAACTATGACCACATTCACCTGGAACATCAACCATGCACGTCTTATGGTACACAGCAGTTGCTCTGTGCAGGGCTGGTGCTATGCTGCAAAGGTCTGGAACCAGTGCTGATTGTTGAGAGTGATGGTCATTTTGGTCTTCCATCTCCCATGCAGGTGGTGGAAGAACGCTGTGTTTACAAAGAGAACCCAGGCAACAGTAGCTGGACAGAAGTCAAGCGGGAAGCTTGGGTCTCCTCCAGCCTATTTGGTGTCTCACGTGCAGTCCAGGTGAGAGTACCACATATCTACTTAACTTCATATATTTTCACATGTATACAGTGATCAAGTGCCTAAGGATAAGCTGTGCAAATAGCCATGGGGAAATCGCTGAACATGTTTTTTTTAGTCTCTATTCATGCTTAATGGGTTCTTGTTTCAGGAGTTTGGCTTGGCCAGGTTCAAAAGCAACGTGACCAAGAGCACCAAAGGATTTGAGTATATCCTGGCCAAAATGCAAGGTAAGTGTCTGCAGTGCCAACTGGTAAAAAGGGCCTGCAGAGGCCAAGGATTCTATCACTGACACACATGGGGATGAAGTAATTGGGTGTTGCTCTGCATGCAAACTATCAGCAGTATGTAGCTTATAGCTTTGTAAGAAAAAGATTAATGTACACTGCTATAAGTGCTGGATTGGCAGCCTCCTGCTATTTTCCTAGAATTATTCTAGGATATGTATAGCACAGTAATGTTTTGATTGATTCTGCTAATTCAGAGCAAGGAACTGATGCTGAAGCCCAGCTAGCCTTCTTCATATGATCTTACAGCACTGAACTAGGGTTGCCAGTTCTGGGTTGGAAAATACCTGGAGACTTTGGGGTTGGATCCAGGAGAGGGTGCAGTTTGGGAAGGGGCCGCAGCATGGTACAGTGCCACAGAGTCTGCCCTTCAAAGCAGCCATTTTCTCCTGGGAAGCTGATCTCTGTCAGCTGGAGATCAGTTGTAAAAGCGGGAGATCCCTAGGCCCCACCTGGAAGCTGGCAACTCTACACTGAACTGGCCCTTGTGCCCTGCTGGTGAACCTTGATCGTATTATGCTTCCCTGTTGGTTAAAAGTCACAAGAGAAACGTTGTTGTTTTTGCTTGACTAGTCACAATCAGTAGCCATTTCAGTAACCCAAAAAGAAAGCACTCCTTCAGGCTTTTGCATAAATTCTGGGTAAACTTTGCCAAGTTCTGCTAATTTCCTAACCTGTAGTTGTTGCAAAGCAAAAGGCTAGGAGGAGCACAAAGCACTGAGGAGCCATGATAAATATTGAAGAGGCATGTAAAACTCCTGTGTGTTATGGAGAAAATGAGGCAGTCTAACTATGGGGGGGAGGGAATGGCCTCTGTTTTGCTTCTTTCTCTCATATTTCCATAATGCACTTTTCCTGGTATTGCTCCATAATGTCTAATTGGGTTCTGAACCTTTTCCCATGAGAGTGAGGGCTTAATAACTTCCCTTGTTTAAAGCCAGTAGATTAACAACCATCTGGCATGAAATCTCTGCCATGAAGTCCCCATACAACGATATTTAAACACAGTGGTTTTGCAGAGCATTTCTAGAGAAACCCTTTTTGTCAGGGCTTGAGCTAAGTGGCAAGAGTTTTGTGAGAACTTGCTGGACTCTTTTTTTTCTTTTTAAATCACAGGTGAAGCACCATCTAAAACCTTGGTGGAAACGGCAAAAGAAGCAACAGAGAAAGCCAAGGAGACTGCCTTGGCTGCTACAGAGAAGGCAAAGGACTTGGCAAGCAAGGCAGCTACTAAAAAGAAGTCGCAGCAACAATATGTATGAAAAAGCGGCTTTCCTACAGCAGGGACCGGAGTACCGTCGGGCACCATAGTAGTACTGGGAAGCTCATCTGTAAAATGGGCTTACAGCCCTTTGGAGGTGGAGCTGACCAGACTGTCTCTTATAGATTTTATGTTTTTTTTAATTGAAACTGTACAAATCTGACAATCATCTCCTTTCTAAGGGTGTAATTATCATTAAAAGAACGGACTTCCAATTCAGTCCACTGCCAAGACCTATTCTGCTGGTAGGAGGAACTGATCTTCAAAACTGTGATTAACTGGATAAGTCTTCCTGTTTACATTTACCTTCTTGGGGCTTCCAACTTGTCTATGTGTAGCACAGACCAGTTCAGCAGGGTGGCACCTGCCTGTAAGAAAAGGAGGCTGCCCACTCCAAGAGCTTATTTGGGTGCTTTGGAACTGTTAGGTTTTCTTCTAATGGCTCAGGTGCATATCATTAAAGAAATATTTACTAAAATGCTGCTGAGTACATGTGGGCATGGGGTGCAAAGGGAAGGCAGCTGTACTGTAGGGAATCAGAGTGACTTCCTTTGCAGCTGCACAGACGCAGTCATCCCGTGATCCCAGTTTACCAGCTGCAGGGATAGCTACTTACTACATCATCTGCCTGCAGCTGACCCCATTTTGTGGATTCTGTCTGTTGTGTCAAAGCTGCTACATATAGTGCTTTACAACACTGCTGTTGTTTCATTCTCTCTCTCTCTCTCTCTCTCTCTAGTAGGAGGGGAAGGCCTGCTACCTTCACAAGAGAGCCTCTAAGGAGCAACAGTGACTGTTTCTGGCGAGGGCAGTGTTGAAGTGCAGCCTTAGCGTCCTTTGTCCAAGGCCAGAAACAACTCTCTTCCTCCTTTGCTGAGAGCTGATAGAGGCTGTGGTCCCATTCATAGCAGAATGAAGGGCTGGGAGGTTGCAGTCATCTGTCTTGCTGCAGAGCTGCCCACCAGCGTGGAGTTCTGTTCATCATAACCAGAAGTTGCTGGCATTAGAGTAGCTGTGCTCCCGCCCAGTGTTGAAGGAAGCCACCACAGCATCTTCAATGCTACCAAATTCCAGGCCCTCAACGTCCACTTCTACATCTTCTGTAGCAGGGGGAAAAAAGCTCCATTATAATCTGCTATTGTATGTATTATGTGGTATTTTACTGGGGCTTTGGCTAGCGCCCCACTCTTTTAGGAACAGAATACGGGCCTGGGCAATTGTGTATTAAAGGAGCCATATCCCAACAGCCAGCCCTCCCAAATTTTGCTAGAGTTTGCTAATGTTCTAACAATAGAAAAGGTCAGCCACAGAAACGGCAGACTGCAGCAGGGACAGGGTGGTTGTAAGATGGTCCTCACCTTGGTCTGAGTCTGAGCGTTCCAAGGAGAGCTGAGAGGAATCCAGGCTGTTGACACGCAACCTTTCTACACCAGAATGACCAAGCAACACCTGCAACCTCTGGTGCAGGATCTGCTGCTCACACTGTAGCCTCTCCTTCAACTGCTGAGCCTTCTGCTCTTGTTCTTCTAGCTTCTGCACAAAGAAGGATGAGGATAAGAACAGGATAGGTCACTGAAACCAATGATTCTCCTCCGTAGACATTTAATTAAATGGTGGTAGGTGACACTCCAGAGTAATTCATCTGTCCAGTAGGGTCTTCAGTGCCCTGCTTGTGAGATTTCTGAAAATATCAGTCTGACCACTGGTAGAACACAAAGGCTGGACAAGATGGACCCAGCAAATCAAGCAAAAAGTTGCATCCCCTCAGAAAGTGACAGAGCCACTTAGCTGCAATCAGATACTTTTCCTCTTATGTTCCTTGGCCAAACTCTTTCAGCACTTCCCTTGAAGGCAGGGAGTCTTTGCAAGCCATTCCCAACCTCACTCAATACATCTACTGGATCTTACCCAAGCATACAAAATACAAGACCTACTATAACAACCCACCAAGAACTGATAATAAACCAGAGCTGGCTGCAATGGGGAACATTTAATTGCTTCCACTTGTGTGTGTGTAAGGAATGATGCATGTAATTTACCTTAATGTGCAATCTGGCTTGGTGCAAGAGACTGAGGGTTGTTGAACGAGACTGCTCCAAGTTCAGGGGGACTTGTTGCTTCAGCTGCTCCAAACACTGCCGTAACTGGGCCCTTCTGCCAGGGAAAGACACACAAAAGAAAGGGCTATGTTTCAACTTGGGGCTGTAACTTAACATCTGGGCCCTTTTGAGACAGCAACATGTTTTCCAAAAGTTTTGTCTAGTGGGGGGAAAAGCCATAGAATCCTCCATGCTTCAAATTTTTCATTAACGAATAATTCTGCATGCAAAAACAGAAATTGAACCAGATCTTACAGTCTGCCTCCGCTATGCTGGCCTTGCTAATCTCAAGTAAACATATATGGACAGATGGCTATAGCTGTCATAAGGCACTAAGGAAAACGTGTGTCTTTCTTCTCCACTACTTCCTTAGTGTAGAAGACCTTCTGTGCTTGAGCTACCATCCCCCATGGCTGTTCTTACAACCATAGGCAACTCCTAAAATTGAAAGCCTGACCATGAGACCCTAGCACTGGAGTGGTATCTGCTGACATTAAGGACTACATTGGGTAGTCAGCAATGAACTTCAGTCCAGCCAGAGACTCCCTGCAGATAGTTACCTGAATCAAACCACCAGCATGAGCTCAAAAACAGGGTGTTGTAAAATACAAAATACAGACACCAGCAGTTATACAAGACTAATCAACCAGGAGTGGCAAATGTTTAGAGCAACACCTTTCTCTGAAGAAGTGCCATACTCCCGTGATCACAGGGCTGTCACTTGTGGCCTCAATGTGTCACTGTTCATTGCCTTAGCTATGGCTCTACTGGCTCTCATTTGCCTGTTCTCAGGATCTGTTTCATAATCACTTTTTGTTTCTAAAATATGAATGCCTCCCATCACCTCTCCTGCATTTCCCCAATGCACATCTCCAGTGGGCCCCTGGATCTTGCAGTACACTCATATGTAGAATTCATCCAGCCTACCGGGCTACTCTCATTGATTTCAATAGACTTTGCTTAGGAGTACACATCAAGACTACCAGTCAACAGCATGTTCAGTGATCATACGAGTGCCCTGTTCACATTTCCAACGCTTGATAAATGAGGCCAAAAGGACCTAGTGCAGTCCTCTGGCCCATTCAGTTGCAAAATGCTTTTTCTAGGACATGGATTCCATTCCTCTCCTTGCACACAAAACATAAACTGCAGCCGGTACATTCAGTGCTTTTAGTTTCCCCTTCCTACAAAAGCAGAAAGGGGAATGTGGGGGGAGGGGGCTGAGAGAAAGATTATCTTTGTCCTCATCCTTTCCCATATAAAGTTTACCTGTGCTTCTCCAGCTCATTGTGCACAGACCTAAAAGCAAACAGAAAAGAAAAATAAGGTTGTGGACTATGTTTATGTTTCCAGAAAGACACAACTGTGTGTCTGAGTGCGGCAGAGACAAGCAAAGTCCACATCCTATCTAAGCAAACCCTGTCCTTATTTCAGCTTTCCATACCAGAAGTGGGGGAAGGGCTTGCTTCATCAGGCACAGTTCAAGGAGAAGAACCCCACTGATTAGAACGGTACCAAGTTCCTCCTTACTTTATCTTGAGCATCACAAACCCTCACATCAACCATCGGATCCAAGCAGTCAGGAAACACAGAACATGAGAGGTCAGTAAGGCCAGGCTGATGGAGCAAGATGGAGCACAAGGTCCCGCAGAACTGCATGTGCATCACTGAGAATAAAAGGGCCAGGCTTCACAGAGCAAAGGCTCTTGGCCATGTGTAGCCTACTGTAAGCAATCCACACGGATGACTTCCTTGTATCTCCAATAAGAAAGCAGAGCTTATGCTTCTGCCTACTGAAAAAATAACTGGTCTCAAAGACAAACTAGCAAAAAAAAAAAAAAACAAAACAGAAAAGAGCAGGAGTCCAGTAGCAAAGACTAACAAAATTTGAACAAAAAAATCAGCTGTATCTGAAGAGCTGAGCAGTGACTCATGAAAGCTCACATCCCCTGCCACTAATTTTGTTAGTCTTCAAGGTGCTACTGGACTCTTGCTCTTTTCTACTGCAACAGACTAACCCAGCTAACCATCTTGGTCTAGCAAAGTATCAGCGGCAGCTCCTACGCTAGATGTTCAGGATCAGTGTTCTTATGACATTCACAATCTAACAGATTTACCAATTGGCGTGTTGTTTTCTGGAATCAGGGCTTCTGTCTCCTACAGGCACTGAAATACATAAACCTCAAGACCAAGGTATTCAAATACACGTCATTCATTAAAGGAAAATGGAACAGCAGTACAAGGTATTCAGTCCAAATCTTTACAAATACAAAAGGGCTGAGAGAAGGTGGGCCTATGCTAAAGCTTTCTTATACCACAGACCCAGACTTGATCTTCAGTTATGCGGGGTGGGGGGAAGGAATAGAAGAACCCCATCAGTTGTCACTATATCACATACAAATGTACTTTTGACAGTAATTCTTTTGTTTTTCCAGTCCTTGACAGTTATTCCTGCCAGGTGGACAGGTTAGGGTTACCAGTTTGGTGTAGTGGTTAAGAGTGGCAGACTCTAATTTGAAGAACCAGGTTCAATTCCCCACTCTCTGACATGAAGCCAGCTGGATGACCTTGAGTCAGTCATAGTTCTTTCAGAGCTCTCTCAGCCCCTAAAAACAAGTCCAGCTCACCACTAGCATAACACATTGGAATTACATTCCAATCCCAAAGAAGGGCAATGCTAAGGAACATTCAAACTATCGCACAGTTGCACTCATTTCACACACTAGCAAGGTCATCCTACAAGCTAGGCTTCAGCAGTACGTGGATAGAGAACTGCCAGAAGTACAGCCTGGGTTTCAAAGAAGTAGAGGAACTAGAGATCAAATTGCCAACATTCGCTGGATTATGAAAAAAGCAAGGGAATACCAGAAAAACATCTACTTCTGCTTCACTTACTACACTAAAGCCTTTGATTATGTGGATCACAACAAACTATGGCAAGTCCTTAAAGAGATGGGAGTACCAGACCTCTCTTGAGGAGCCTGTATAAGGGTCAAGAAGCAACAATTAGAACCAGATATGAAACAACTGATTGGTTTAGCATAGGAAAAGGAATATGACAAGGATTTATATTGTCACCCTGCTTATTTAATTTATATGCAGAGTACATCATGGGAAATGCCAGCCTGGATGAATCACAAACTGGAATTAAGATTGCTGGGGAAAAGATCAACAACCTCAGATATGCAGACGATACCACTCTGATGGCAGAAAGTGAAGAGGACCTAAAGAGCCTCTTGCTCAGGATGAAAGAGGAGAGCACAGAAGTTGGCTTGAAACTCAACATCAAAAAAACTATGATCATGGCATTCGGCCCCATCACTCCTTGGCAAATAGAAGGGGAAGTCGTGGAAGCAGTGACAGACTTCACGTTCCTGGGATCCAAGATCACTGCAGATGGTGACTGCAGCCATGAAATTAAAAGACGCCTGTTCCTTGGGAGGAAAGCGAAGGCAAACCTAGACAGCATAATGAAAAGTAGAGACATCACCCTGCCAACAAAAGTCCATATGGTCAAAACAATGGTATTCCCAGTAGTAATGCATGGCTGTGAGAGTTGGACCATAAGGAAAGCATAACGCCGAAGAATAGATGCTTTCAAGTTGTGGTGCTGGAGAAGACTCTTGAGACTCCCTTGGACTGCAAGGAGATCAGATCAGTCAATCCTAAAAGAAATCAACCCTGACTGTTCCCTGGAAGGCCAGATACTGAAGCTGAAGCTCAAATACTTTGGCCACCAAATGAGAAGGGAACGCTCACTGGAGAAGACCCTGATGCTGGGAAAGACTGAAGGTAAAAGAAGAAAGGGACAGCAAAGGATGAGATGGTTAGACCGTGTTATTGATCCAATGCACATGAAATTAAGCAAACTCTGGAGCACGACGGAAGACAGGAGGGCCTGGCATGATGTGGTCCATGGGGTCGTGAAGAGTCAGACTCGACTGTGTGACTGAACAACAATAGCATAATACATAGAGCTAGAACTGGCGGCTGCCAGACAATCTTAGGATCTCCTAGCTATTCTACACACAATGCTGTACGATAATTATCAATTATTGGTGGACAGAAGTCACTCTGGTTACATATCTTCCTGCCAGAGAAGCATCACTTGCTGTGTTCTCATTTTCTCTGTGTGTAAAGTGCCAACAAGTCACAGCCAACTTACAGGGACTCCATATGTCTTTCAAGGCAAGAGATTTCATAGGTGATTTGCCACTGCCTGCCTCTGCACAGAGACCTTAATATTTCTTGGTGGTCTCCCACCCAAATACTAACCAGGACCAACCCTGCTTAGCTTCTGAGGAGCCTGGGCCATCCAGGTCAGGGCATGTTCTCATTTTAGCCTTCAGTATATAAGCGCTCTTCCTTACTTTCATTATGATAAGGGTCAAAGTCCAGGTATCTACAGATTCAGAAGACTTCCTTAGCTAGAGTCCAGCAGCACCCTAAAGACTAACAAAATTTGTGGTAGGAAGTGGGCAGTGACTCACTAAAGCTCACATACTCTACCACAAGTTTTGCTAGTCCTTAGCGTGCTGCTGGATTCTTACTCTTTTCTTGACATAGACAGACTAACACAGCTACCCATCTGGATCTACCTTTTTTAGCCAGTTCCCTACAGAGGAATACAACCTCTTTTATGCAGGTCAAGGAAAGAGAAAAAATGTCAGCCTCAAGCCTTAGAGAAGGGATCTTACCTGACATTTTTCAAGGCCTTTCCAGGCCTCAGCCTCTTTTGGGACTGTATTGTGCCTTTTCCACAGTAAGGTGCAAGAGAGGCATAGCCGTGTTCTGCTTCTAAAGCACAAAACACAAGCTGTAAATTAATTCACCTTCCTCCTATCATACCCCCCCCTTCTTTTCTTTGCTCCCCCACAAATTCACACACACACCCATAGGTGATGCAGCTATCAGTTACTAGACCATCGAGGCAAAAGCCTCATCTGGAAAACAAATTCCACATTTTCGACAACACCGACCCACTGGGCCCGCCTTCGGACAGGTACCTCTCTCCCTGCGCTCCAAGAACTCAGCCGCCTGTAGTAGCACCTGGATGTTGCTAGCGATGAGCTCCATGACAACCAGAGACCGGGACCGAGCCGGACTTCGCTACAGTGTAACCGAGCCACCGCCTGCGGCAGCCAACCCGGGTTCGGCCCCGCCCCTTCGAACGCTCAGTGATTCAGACCCCGCCCCTTCGAAGCAGTCTTGCGGTAGCCGACCCAGATCTGGTCCGTTTGTAGGTGTCACATTAAGCCTTAAGGTGGGGAGCCGTCTTTTGACACCCCGGAACTTGGGCACTAGTTTACGCGTCGCTCCCGCCCCTCTTCAGCTGTTCGAGATGCTTCGCAGCTCTGTTTTGAATCTCAACCTGCGATGGGCGGGGCGAGGGGAACCGCCGCTACGATTGGCCGAAGGATGAGACTAGGCACCCTGACGTCGGTACAGTTTCAAAACAAATTCAGGCGGGAAAAGCCGAAGTTTCAAATTTGAATTGGAGGTGGGGCCAGCTAGGACTGTATTGATTTGGGTTCTTGGGGATCGAGTCATTTAAACGACCTAATTTGACACACGAGCCTTCATTTAGGGTTCACGTTGGAGATCTAGCTTCCGTGCCATATTAATGAACTCGGAATCGTTGCTTCTCTTTCAGGCGGTAGAATCTCCACTCCATTTAGGGGCATACCCGGAAAGAGCGGGGGTAGACAGGTGAGAAAACACCCCTCTTGTCACGCCAATAAACGTGATCTTGAGCATATTTCTTGCTGCGGTCTGCGGATAATGGATAACCAGGCCCCACCTAACAAGGAAGGTAGGGAGCTGAGAAACAGAAATCCAGCCTCGCTGCTGTGTAATGAGATAAATAGTTCCTCAAAAATTAGGCGAACCTACACAAAATAAAAGTATTAAGGAAATCAAAGTGCACCAGATAGTTTCATGTGCTACAGTTTAATGGGCAAAAGTAATTGGGATAGAGTTGCCAGGTCTGCGTTAGAAAATACCTGGAGGCTTTGGGGGTGGATCCAGGAGAGAGCCGGGTTTAGGGAGGGGAGGAGCCTCATCATGGTAGGATGCCATGGAGTCCATCCTTCAAAGCAGCCCTTTTCTCCAGTGGAGCTGATCTCTGTCAGCTGGAGATGAATTGTAAAAGCGGGGTCCCCAGGCCCCATCTGAAGCCTGGCAACGCTAATTTGGGAGGTTTTGATCAACAGTAAGGCACAGAATCATAGGGCCCGGTCACACGGGCCAGAAAACACGCAGGGGAGGCGTGGCAGTTTGCCCCGGAGCTAAATAAGGCACGGTAGCCCGATCTCACAGGCCACCGGACTGCCACGCGCCAGCTCCGCACCACGATCACACCGCGCTGCTGCAGCACGGCAAAACAGCAGCACAGCAGACCACGCAAGTGCAAAGTGCACATGCGCCGTTGGGGAGGGTGGGCCGCTGTCGGTGACTTGTGTGTGCGCATGCTCTGTCCAGCGTTGGTGCGCATCCCAGGGAAACTTACAATATCCGGAAACCCCGGGGACATGGGCGGACGTCGGAAGCCGCGGGATACCGGTGCTCCCACGATCAGACGCCAGCCTTTGCCCTGGGGTTTCCAGAAACTAGTACCTTGGACCTACTAGTTTTTTCCCCACGTTTTCGGAGGGAAGCCACGGGTTGGCCACGGGAGCCCTACGCCTCCCAGATGTGCTCGTATGAACGAACACGGAAAATCCGCAGGGCTCCCGTGACTTCAGCGGGGCAAATGCTCCGTGTGGACGGGGCCATAGAATGTCATCCTTGCAGAGGGCTGTGAACTTCCAGGTGGGACCAGGGAATCCCCTGGACTTATGCACATTGGAGAGTGGCATCTACGGCATTGTACCCCACTGAGGTCCCTGTCCTCCCCAGGCTCCTTCCCCAGATCTCCAGGAGATTCCCAACCTGGATCTGGCAACTCTACCCCCACACTCCCCGCCAGTAGCCAGGCTGGAACTAGCAACCCTGTCTTCCCATTTCCTGCATGGATGAATTTAATTGTCATCTGTGTTAGCAACCTGTAAAGTACTGGGTTTCGGGCCTCATGACTCGGACGACGACATAAGAGAAGACGCGTTTATTCGTACTTCACACAAGACAAGAACAAACAGTAACGGCCGGAGGCCAACTATATACAGTTGGGGGGGACGGCCCTATATTCCTATTGGCGGGTTTGAATCGCCCGCCAATGCTGCCATTGGTTCTCTACTGGCGAGCTCAGGAACCTAGTCCCTATTGTTCTCAGAGAGCGAAGCTTGGCTGTATTTCGCCAGCTCTGCCTTCTGATCTCAGGACACAACACCCCTCCCCCCATAGTTCGTCTCCTATCAGGTGACGTAGTCTTTAAGTATGTTGGTGCCCTCCGTTCCCTTAGCGATCGTCGGGGGGCCGGTACCGGACTGGCGGGGCCCCTATCGGGTGGTCCGCCAGCACAAGGAGCTTGGATCTCTGGTAGTAGCCGAGGCGGTGACGGTGGCGGCTGTAACGGCGGCAGCGGCAGCGGTGGTTCAGCTGTCTCCGGGACCCCCTCCGGAATCCGTGGACTTTCCGGCGCTGGCTCCGCTGGCGGTGCTTGCAGTCGATCGGATGCTGGGGCGGCCGCGGCGTTTCCCGGTAACTGGATCCCTGTGTCGGGGTCTTGCCGCCTCCGGAGCTGGTCGACGTGTTTACGGAGGACCCGGTCCCCATCTGTTAGGACCTCGTATGACACTGGCCCGGTGGGTTTTAGGATGCGCCCGGCCACCCACTGAGGCCCCGCCCCGTAATTCCGGAAGTAGACAGGTTCCCCCGGGAGGAAGGTTCGGGGCGCCTCCCGGGTCTCGACCAGCTTTCTCTCTGGGGCTCGGTCCGGGTGGAGCCTGTCTAACAAAGTGGTAGGGCGGCGGCCCATCAATAGTTCTGCGGGGCAATGCCCGGAGATGGGGTTTGGTGTGGTGCGGTATGTTAGAAGGAAGCGGGCCAGCCGGAACTCCCAGTCCCCCTCCGTTATGCGGCTCAGGGCTTCTTTGGCGGTGCGTACCGTTCTCTCCGCCTGTCCATTTGTTGCCGGGTGGAAGGGCGCTGATCGTATGTGCCTGATTAGGTTCTTTTCGAGGAACGCTTGAAACTCAGCAGATGTGAACGCTGCCCTGTTGTCCGACACGATCGTGTCTAGTAACCCGTGCGTCGCGAATATTTTCCGCAGGGCCCTTATTGCCGCTTTGGCAGAGGTGGTAGACACTGGGCTTATTTCCACCCATTTCGAGTAGGAGTCTACCGTCACCATGAACTGGAGCCCCTGAAACGGCCCCGCAAAATCTATGTGTAGGCGTGACCACGGCTTGTGGGTAGACTCCCAGCTTTGGGTTGGCGCTCTCGGGGGATTGGGGCGTACTTCCTGACACCGTGTGCACCCTCGGACCCAGGTTTCAATTTCGGCGTCCATCCCGGGCCACCACACGTAGCTCCTTGCCAGAGCTTTCATTCGTACAATGCCGGGGTGGGCCTCATGTAGCGTTTCTAGAACCCCTTGTCTCATGGGCCCCGGGATGACCACCCTGTCCCCCCATAACAAGCACCCTTTTAAGGCGGATAGCTCTTCCCGCCTGGCTTTGTATGCCGTGAACTCTGGCCCTGTCTGTTCCTTTGGCCATCCCCTCACCACCCAGTTTAGGACCCGGGAGAGAATGGGATCTCGGGACGTGCGGGCGGTCACGTCTGCAGCCTGAAGGGGGGTTTGGCAGCTCCTCCATTAACAATACTGCGGGAGCCGGGGCCGGATCTTCCCCTGTATGCGGCAGCGGCAGGCGGCTCAAGGCGTCGGCATGACCCAGCGCCTTGCCCGGCCGATGCTCCAACTGGTACTGGTAGCCCGCCAAAAACAAGGACCAGCGCAACACCCGGGGCGACAGTACCTGCGGCGTTTGTTTGTCCGCCGCAAACAGTCCCAAGAGCGGCTTATGATCGGTTACGAGCGTGAAGGGCCGCCCGTACACAAAGTTGTGAAACTTTTTAACCCCCGCCACCAGTGCCAAGCCCTCCCGGTCGATTTGAGCATAGTTCCGCTCCGCGGGGGACAGCGTGCGGGAGTAGTAAGCCACCGGGACTTCCCTCCCATCCGGTAGCTTGTGGGCCAAGACCGCCCCGACCCCATACGGTGATGCGTCGCACGCAAGGATTACCGGGAGCTTTTCATCAAAGTGGGCGAGTACCGCGTTAGAAATCAAGAGTACTTTAACCCCCCGAAACGCCGCCTCCTCCCTCGCTCCCCATGCCCAAGGTGTCGCCTTATCCAGTAGCCTGTGCAGGGGTTCGGCCATGGCGGCTTTGTGAGGGAGAAAGGCGTGGTAAAAGTTCAGGAGGCCTAAGAACGCCTGGAGCTCGGCCTTGGACTTCGGGGCGGGGGCCTCCACGATGGCCTTCACCTTGTCCCTCGCCGGATGCAGGCCTGTTGCGTCTACCCGGTATCCCAAGAACTCCACCTCCGGCACCCCGAGGAGGCACTTTTCCCGCTTCACTTTCAGCCCCGCGGCTTGGAAGCGTCCCAGTACAGTTCGGAGGCGGGCGGCGAAGCTTTCGGGGGTGGTCGCGGCGATGAGGACGTCGTCGAAGAACGGCGTCACCCCAGGGATCCCTTTCAACAAATCGTCCATTAGATTTTGGAATATCCCTGGGGCCACACTGACCCCGAACTGCAGCCGCTTCACCCGGAAGGCCCCCGGTGGGTCACTATGGTTTGCGCCTCGGCAGTGGCCTCATCTACCGGGAGTTGCTGGTACGCCTGTGCGAGATCCAGCTTTCCAAATATGCGCGCCCCCGCCAGTGTGGCTAAGACATGGCTGACCACGGGTACGGGGTATGCGTGCGCCTGAAGTGCCTGGTTAATGGTGCACTTATAATCCGCGCAGATGCGGATTTCCCCGTTTGGCTTGACGGGTGTCACAATCGGGGTCTCCCATCGAGCGTTCGGGACGGGCTCTAGGACTCCCTGGGCCACTAACCGGTCCAGTTCGGCCTCTATTTTCGGGCGGAGGGCCAGGGGCACGGTGCGGAAGCGCCATCGGACGGGCGTCACTGTGGGGTCTAAGTGGAGCGACACCGGGGGCCCTTTATAACACCCCAGTTTCCCGTCAAAGACCTCAGGGAATTCCTTGCACACTGCCCCCCAGTCCCACACCCCGCACTTATTCACTCCCCCAATCGTTATGCCTAGGGCCTCGAACCACACCCGCCCCAGGAGACTCACGAGATTTCCCTCTACCACCACCAAGTCCAAGTTCCCCTCAAAGTCTCTGTACTGTACTCGGAAAGTGCCGACTCCCCGGATGGGGACAGGGTTCTTTTGAAAGTCCACCAAGCTTAGTGGCGATGGACGTAGAGGGGGTCCCCTAATGGGCAAAGTCTTTTAAAGTGTCCAGGGAAATGATGGACGCCGCCGATCCCGAGTCCACTTCCATGCAACAGGGGGACCCCTCGATCCGCACGGTTACTTGGATCTTCGGGGCAGAGGAGAGGTTGGGGTTGGGGAGGCGAAGTACCTGCAGCGGCTGGTCGGTGAGATGGTACAACTCAGCGACCTCTTCCGTCGTCTCGTAGGCGGTGGACGATGCGCGGTGCGGTGGGACCGACGATCTCGAATTCCTGGGGCCCTTGGACCGGCAGACCCGTGCGAGGTGTCCCTGCTTCCCGCACCCGTGACAAACAGCATCCCGGAACTTGCAGGATTTCCTTCCGTGGCCTTCCCCGCAGCTGGCACAGACGGTCCGGTTGCTGGAAGGCTTGGCTGGCTCTCTGTTGGCCTGCTGGAACGGCGCCGGCCGGCGTTGTTGGGGTCTGAGGGCGAAGACCTCTTCCGTATCTACATTCCCGGGGCTTGGACTCCTTCCGACCACATGGGCGGCCGCGGCCGGGCATTCCCCTTCCGCGGCCTCGTGGGCTGTTGCGGCGTCGAGGGCCTCGTCCAAGGAGAGCCTCCGGTGTCCAACCAACTTGCGCCGCAGCTTGGAGTCCGCCAGGCCCCACACGAACTGCGTCAGCAGGTTGTCCTCCACCTTCGGGAACACGCAGTCCACCGCGAGCGCCCTTAGCGCGGCCAGGAAGGTGGCAATGGATTTCCCTGGGGCCTGGACTCGCCTCTGGAATTCCATCCTCTTGGCCAGGAAGGTCGGCCGGGGGCTGAAGTAAGCGTTGAGGACATCCAGGATCTCCCCAAACGAGCTCTCCAAGGCCGTGCGGGGCACCAAGAGGCTCTTGGCGAGGCGGACGGTTTGGGTGCCGCACGCGTTCAGCAGGATCGATCGTTTCTGGTCTGGGTGGCGGATTTCGTTGAGCTCCAAATAGCTGATGAGCTGGTCGACCCATGCGTCCCAGGTTTCTGGCTGCGACGGATCGAAGCGCTCCAGTGTTACATGAGAGGCGGCCATGGCTCTGTCTGTGAAGGCGTGCGCGGGGGCGAGCGGTGCGGTGCTGCTCTTGGGGTCAGCGATGCGATGCTCGGCGAGCGGTGCGGTGCTGCTCTCGGGGTCAGCGATGCGGTGCTCGGCGGTGTCCTTTTCGTCGCTCATGGAGTCACGGAAGGCGTTGAAATCCCACCTTCGTCGCCACTGTAAAGTATTGGGTTTCGGGCCTCATGACTCGGACGACGACATAAGAGAAGACGCGTTTATTCGTACTTCACACAAGACAAGAACAAACAGTAACGGCCGGAGGCCAACTATATACAGTTAGGGGGACGGCCCTATATTCCTATTGGCGGGTTTGAATCGCCCGCCAATGCTGCCATTGGTTCTCTACTGGCGAGCTCAGGAACCTAGTCCCTATTGTTCTCAGAGAGCGAAGCTTGGCTGTATTTCGCCAGCTCTGCCTTCTGATCCCAGGACACAACACAACCCATGGCTGATTTTTATTTATTTATTTTACTTTCCTTAAAAAAACCAAGGGGGGGACTTAAAATTCAGCAACTAGCTAAGATTTAAGGGGGAGGAGAGAAAATACACCTACATAACAACAGCGAATCTACATATAAGTTTCTATAAGCTGTTTCCAAATATCTAAAAATAAGTCCATACACAATTGCCATCTATATGCCATGCATTCAAATATGGATATAATTCTAAGGTCCTTGATCCATCGATTTTCTGGAGTGGGGTTTTATCCTTCCAATGGTGTAATATGAGTCTTTTAGCTGTAGTAAGGGCATTTCGTGGACCATTGGTTAGCCTCCAAGAGATGAGCAAATAGTTTGAAACTGCACAAGCATCTTCAAAAATTCTAATACAATACATTCTAATACAAAATTAATATGAGAAATAACTTCTTCCCAGAAAAACTGAATGTGGACACACCCAAAGTGTGTGTTTAACTAAGGGACCCATCCTGTGAGTTACAACACCAACAATTAGACTTTATTCAATCTTTTGCTAAAGAGTTGCTGTGGTGTCCAGTGTATCCTAAACATAATTTTTTGCTGAATAAGTTTCAATTTAAGATCCATGGAGAGAGCATGTATAAACCCATGTCTGATGAAACTGAGCTGGGGAAGGTATGCCCCAGTCTATATGGCTTCCTAGCTAAGATAGTCTTTGAAGGAAGTCTTTGTCTTTCCTTTCACTATTTACTCAAATGCAAGGCTAGTTTTTTCACAGGTATGCCATAAAAAATAGAGGTGGGTCATACTGGCTTCACAGACATGTTGCAGTTCTGTTGAATAATACATTTGTGTGTGCATAACATTTTAAAGGGGGTAATATATTTTTCCTTGAAGGCTTTCCGAGTTAACAGTATCATACACATAGAAATATTGTTTTTATGAAATACTACTTGCTTTTAATTTTCATTTATGTATGGAAATGTGAGCCCCCCACTTTTTTAAAAAACAGAAATAACTTCATACTGCAACACATAAATAAATGAAGCCTAAATTATACATGATGCTGGGGAGCAAGAACTTACCTTACTGATGGGCACAGAGTTCTGTTTAAAATTCTTTTTGTGTAGCATTGACATGGGTGGCTGAACTTGGGCATGCCAACATTTCATGCTAGCTGGTCATGCAAGATCAACACTAGCAAATTTTCTTGATTGCTGGTATCATATTTAAACTGTGCCTGAGTCAATAACTAGGGATGACACAACAGCAGCTGAAGATTACCAAACAAGTTGCTGAGATCAAAGCCCACATTTCAAAAGTAAGCAAACTTCCCCACATGGGAATCTAATCAAGTACATGGTAGAGTGACTTTAGTCAAGGAAACCTGATTCACTGCTTTAAACCACCCAGAAAAAAGGCCGATTTAAGGTGATCATAAACAATATTTTTAATTGGATAGAATACTATCACCCAGCTCAGCTAAGTACAAAGACTTCCGGCACAAGTCTCCTTGTACCTGAGGAACGCCCTACACTTCGTAGAGCAGAGTGATAGGATCCACCCCATTATGATATAGATATTCCCTAAATAAAGCACATAAAAATACTTATTCAGTTTTAAATCCTCTTCACAAAACTGTAAAGGGATCATAGCAAGTTTCCTACATATTTTTGCTATTTTTAGAAAATGATATGCAATACATTGCTTATTTTTAGATAACTTAATGCTCATGACCCCAGATAGGGTATCCTTTACGACCTGCAGCCATGACAGGTTTTGTAGACAGGTGCTGGTTGGAATCAGCACTCTGAGACGCTGCTGCTTCTAATTTTCCTTTCTGCTTTCACCTGTGCCTTCTCTGTTGTCATATAATTCCTACCCTTCAAAAGTAGATCATCTCCAGTAGCATCAAAGGCTGACAATAACTACTGGTCAGACCAGCATTCTGAGATAGAAGGTAAGTACCTTGATTTATATTTAGAATTAGAACCATGCCTGCTGCAGAGATCAGGCACTTATCAGGCATAAAAAGCCTAAAAGTTTACCCAGATAGATCAGTGGACATGTGGTGACTTGTCTGTCCATAGCTCCCAAGCCATAATGGAAGCCCCTGAACTTTTGTACTGTATGGTAATTTGCAAATTAAGATTTTCCTACAGCCTAATTGTAATACAATCATTCCAGGTAGTCAGCCATGTTGGTCTGAAGAAATGTGTATGCACATGAAAGCTCATACCTTGAATAAACCTTTGTTGGTCTTAGAGGTGCCACTGGATTTTAAATTTGTAATACAAACATATTTTAAAACTGAATGCAGATAGCTTTTGTCTGCAAGTTAGAAATTATAGCTAAAACTTCTTTAAGAAGTCATTGATTTTTATTCACACCAGTTGGCTGCATTCACTCAGTATAGTATTGATTTACCACATTCCACATGTAAGATGGGCACAGGAACAAAGGGACCCATGTCCTCAGTGGAATAAAGAGGCAGGATGTCTCTGTCCTCAGCACACAATCATGTCTGTACTCCAGTCAATACTTTATAGGAATAAGAGTATGTGAAGAAGACACTTGGGGGGGGTCTTCCCCACACATTTCTTATGCCAGCATGGGATAGTAGTTAGAGTGTTATACTAGGTAGGATTGGGGAGATCCAGGTTAAAATCCCCACTCTGCCTTGGATCCTTGCTGGGTGACCTTTGGCCAGTGCTAACTCTCCTAATTGACCTAATGTGGATACTGTGAGGACAACATGGAGAAGGGAAACTGTTGTATACTACATTGGGGAGAAAAAGTGGGGAGAAAAAGTGGGATATAAATTTAGTAAATAATGTCCTGTTCTTGTTTCCAATTAGGTCACTTCCCCATACCAAGTTTATTATTGTTGAGGTGACATAACAGATTACCCCTTTTAGCCAAGCAGAGCCATCTTTTACAGAGAAAATGGGAAGCCTGTGTTATCACACACACACACACCCCTTTTCAGTTTTTCTTGTTTAATACATTAACAGATTAGTATATTGTGCCATCAGAAGGATTAAACCTTATCATATTCATTTACTCTGCAATAGCTTCTTTCTGTACTAGCTGCTGAAAATGATGTGTTAGCTAACCAGAACAGTTGCCTTAAAAAAAAATCACTCAATGTTTAACCTTCAGTAGATCTGGTCATACTTAGAATAACTGCAACTCAAATTTGCATCTGGAGAGGCACGGGGATACGGGGGAAGTGTGAAATGGCAGTCAAGAACCAGCTTCACTATGCCCAAGTCTAGTCACACAACTTACACACAAAACATGGCAGGTTTTCTTTTGCTTAAAGATATGTTAAGAGAACATAGTTGTCCCAAAATATGTTGTCACAACAAACATTATTAATTGCAATGTGTAAAGTGCTGAGTACTAGACAGTATCTTGCTATTCATGCATGAGAATTTGCATGTGTTTACACTAAGACATTCAGTGATTCTCCTGGATTTTAGATACCATTGGTCTTCACCACTGCAGTCTCACATTCAGTGCTAGTACATACTAACAAGATGTCTGAAAATCACAAAAAATTAAAGATGGGGAGAAGTACTACACCCGGCATCCTAAGAGAAATTTAGAATTGCATAACAGTGGCATAGCTGGTGAACTTGGTGGTGTTGAGGTGGGGGCCCCCTATGTGTTAAGCATGGGCTCCTTCACAATGCTACAGCAAACATATTTCCTTTTGTGCACATGAGAATGCACAGATGATTTTGGGCATACCCCTTTCCTTTTTTCCAGTGGACAGCCATCTCTAACCCAATGTCATTAAATCAATATCTGCAATACCCAGGGGTTTTCAGACAGGAAAGTGCCCCTGACTATTTATGTAGAGTACATTTCCCTTCTGGCTGCTGTGCAAGCAGAACTATACCCTGATGACAAGGCCAGCCAGAACTCAAGCCAAGGAGATAAAAGCATGAGAACAAAACACAAATGGTGCGTTTTGCAATGTGCTGGTTTGTTAAATAAAGGAGTTTGCCTTGTACTTATTTTTTTTAACTGCCAATTCAGAACTACATGAAACTCTCATTAGAACTATAGGAATCTGATTTTAGAACTGATTATTTTTGTACAGAACTGCATGTTAGGAAACCTCCGGAGGTACTATAAAGTAGGGACTGTCCCTGAGAAATAAGAACAGTGGAAGGGTATGGTAGATGTGGCGGGGGAGGGAGAAAAGAAGACTGCTTAAAAACTTTGGGTAAACAACATAAGAATCAGGCAGTATCGCCAATGAGCTATGATAGTTTGTTTATGTACCACTTGTTCAAGCATAGATACCTCAGGGTGTACCCCCTTCCCAGTTACCAGGTCATTCACAATTCATTTGCCCTTGTCTCTAAGTTCTAAAGGCATGGGAGCAATGTTCCCTCTAAGCTGTGGAGTCTTGTGAGCAAGAATTCTACTTTGTGAGCTACTGGCATTAAAGCTGTAAGCGAGTGATTTGGCTACTGCATAAATCAGTTTGCTCTGGAGCCATTCTTCCAGTGCTAAGACAAAAATGTGTGAGCCAGAGGCTAAAAAATTATGAGCTAGCTCACACTCAGCTTAGAGGGAACACTGCATGGGAGTGGGTTGTATAAGGTTGTGACAGACACAAACTGTTGACAGAAGCTGGAAGCATGATCATCACCGTCCGCTAAACTTGGAGGGCTTGTGTGCCAGCACCTGCACTACTGACTGGACAGAGGCAAATCAGATTGCATGTTCATTGCAACCCACAACTCTTGTACTAAATGACATGCAACTAAACACGTCTCAGAAGGCATAATCAGGATGGGGGGAGCAGAAAAAGGAAGAAAGAAAACCAATACACACCAGTGTCAACATCTGAAAGTTTGTATTTGCATTTTCTTGTGGCAGGAAGAGGAAGTACAGCAGCAGATCCTGTCAGTCAATACCCAACACAATCACGCCATCAGAGGCTCATTCACTTGTTCATCTTCTAACATTGTATATGCCATCAAATGTCAACAATGCCCTTCGGCTCTCTACATAAGACAAACAGGACAAACCATACGTCAGAGGATAAATGGACACAAATCTGACATCAGGAATCACAAGACTGAGAAATCTGTAGAACACTTCAACTTTCCAGGACATTCAATGGGTAACCTCAAAGCAGCTGTTTTATTACAAAGGAAGGAACAGAATGGAAAGGGAAATCACGGGATTACAAGTTATTAGAACACTTGGAAAAAATCCTCCCTGGGACTGAATAGGGATATAGGTTTCTTCTCTCATTACATATGTTAACTCATTCAGTCTTCACATATGTATTCACAACACGAAGGACTATAAATCCTCTGTATTTTAGTGTATTTCTTTTTCATAATAGTATATTAGAATACAGAATGTAATGCAAAGAATATTGGGATGTTTTGCTGATATGACACTGCATCCACCTCATAAAGTGCTGTTAAGTGATCACGCCTGGGACGTTCTTGGTTTGCTTCCCACAATTAGAAGAGACACCTTTAGACATTTATCTGCTATTATATCCTTAGCTTGTTATTTAGTTCTGACTTTGCATATCTTAAACATCATCATGTTACATGTTAGGTAAAGGTAAAGGTTCCCTTGCTCGAAAGCCAGTCGAATCCGACTCTAGGGTTGCGGTGCTCATCTCCGTTTCAAAGCCGAAGAGCCAGCACTGTCCGAAGACGTTTCCATGGTCATGTGGCCGGCATGACTAAACACCAAGGTGCACGGAATGCTGTTACCTTCCCACCGAAGTGGTACCTATTTATCTACTTGCAATTTCTTGCTTTCGAACTGCTAGGTTGGCAGGAGCTGGAACTAGAGACGGGAGCTCACCCCGTCATGCGGCACCTGGGTCTCGAACTGCTGAACTACTGACCTTCCACAGCCTGCAGTTCAGCGTCTTAACCACTTAAGCCACCGCAGCTCCACATGTTACATGTTAATTTGCTGTTAAGTCCCTGTCTGTAAGTTTGAACCGTACCTACCATTCCAATGTATTTGAAAAAGTGTGCCTTGCACACAAGAGCTCACAACTTGAATAAACCTTTGTTGGTCTTAAAGGTGCCACTGGACTCTAAATTTATTCTAGCACCCAGCACAGCAATCCTACGGGCAAATCCAGCCACTGCCGGCACAGTTATTCTGAACCCAGAGAAGACAAGTTGGCAGGAGTAACAGACAGCATTTATTCAAGTATTCAGGAGAGTTACCAGCTCATGCTGGTTTCAGAGGAAGGAGCTGTAAAGTCTCATAGAGAGGTCTCAAAAGCATTTCCCCACACACTAGTGTGGCAAGAGCATATCAGAGAAAGTACATGCAAGGTTCATTGCAGCCCTTTTCTAAACGACCCACCTTAGCCCTTCCTACATGACAGAAGCTGGCAGGCAAAAAGTTCATGGCTATCTTCCATCCGCTTTGCAATGGTGCTGCTGGAGTCAAGATCCTGCTCTCGGCTCCAGCAAAAGGCACTGTGAAACCTGTATTATGCTCCAGTCCGCATCTGGCAATGCACCTCTATAGGCATGTCAAAAACAAACCTGTAGGACAAAGCTAGCCTTGGATTCCCCTAACCCCAACCACCCTTTCCTAAGTGCAGGAACCCAGAAGCCAGGCTACCAGCACCAGGCAATCCTTAAATGGGTTACAGTCCACTCCATCTGAGAAAGGAGTGATGGAGACACAAGAGGCTATTAATGGCATTTACAGAAGTCTGCCCAAGTGCCATCTACAATGGATTCTAGCTCCAGGCGAAATGAGTTACAAATGTTCTTCAGATGTTAAGACAAATAGTACATGCTATGAAATTCTAGAGTTTCCTCTTCAGCTATTCCATCCTGCACTATTAAAAGCTCTTTGGAGAACTCGTAAGAGCATCCTAATAAGACACAAGTGGCTACTCCCATAGTCCTTTGCAGGTGGCCCAGGCAGTGGCTAGCTGCCAGTCTTTGGTGTTTCTGTAGGCACAAAAGGTGTGTGGATGAAGCTCCAGCTCCACAGCCTGATGCTCACAAGCCACTGGCATCTTTATGGGTAGAAGGTAAATGAGTGGTGTAGCAGTGAGTGCAGATGCGGACTGGCTTCAGCTGCTTGAAGTGGGGCAGAGGTGCCAAGTGTGATGAACAGCGAGAGCAGAAGATCTGTAAGGAAATAAACTGGGCATCAGATAAGGTAACCCAGTTCTGCAAGCCCCACTTATTTACTTATTGCATTAATTCCCCACTTTTTTCCCCAGTGGGGACCCAAAGTGGCTTACAACACTCTTCCCTTCTATATTTTATCCTCACAACAACCCTGTGAGTTAGGTTAGAATATGTGACTGGCCCAAGGTCATCCAGCAAGCTTCCATGACAGAGTGGGGATTCAAACCTGGGACTCCCAAAGTCTGGTACTCTAACCCCTACCTCTTGCTAACTCTTCACATGCTGGGGGGGGGAGACAGTGGCACAGAGATGCTGTCCTAAGAATGCACCCATCCATGTGTCAAGGCTCAAATCACAAACAACTGTTCGCCAGTATCAGTCTCATGCCAAAATGACCCTACATAACCAGCAAGATTCATTTCAAGTCCTTTCCCTGAACCCATTATGCCGTTCAGAATTTCACCCTTGTTCCATTCCCCCTCCAGAACAGCACCACTTGCAATTGCTAGTTCTACCAGCTTGTCCCTCCTGGCTGTGATACATCTCCGTACTTCAGCTAAAGGACCACTAAGGGATTCATTCACAGCATCATGTCACTGAAAGGAATCTTTCAAGAAAGTTATCTAATCCAACTACTGCCCCCAGCATAGGCTACCCCTGGCCTGTAGCTACGGTGGGGCTATTGGTGGCTCTGCCCCCTTCCTTGAAGGACCCCCTTCTTCCCAAAAGCATTTAAAGGGATCCTTTAAATGCTTTTGAGAAGAAGCAGGGATGGCAGATGCCCCTCTCCCTCTGTCCTACAAGATTTAAAGGGCTCTCCAGCTGATCGGTGGGCCAGGTGCTCCCCACTGATCAGCTGAAGGGCCCTTTAAATCTTGCAGAAGGAAAGGGAGAGGAGTGCGTGCCACCCCCCACCCCCTTCATTGTGGCAAATAATGACAGCCCCACCAGAAAAAGTTTTGCCCCAAAAGTCACAAAAGCCTGGCTACGGGCCTGGGCTACCCTACACATAGAAAGCACTCACGTCTACTGCCTGCCAAACCTTGTTTTTTCTTCCCCCAGAATGAAGCTGTTTGCAGGTTCATGAGCAGCAACCAATCCCTTACCTTCCCACAACTCCGACAGTGGTGTCGTCGACGAAGAAAAGTAAAAGGCACACGGCAAGCCATGCAATGACTGCAAGTGCTGTCTGGCACCCACTCCGGTGGTTCCAATGTGTCTGAAAAAGGGGCAGAAGGGCAGCTGGTGACTTGGCTGTGCTTCTTCTGAAGACTAGTAGAGCTATAAGCCCCCTGTCTATTGAGAGTAAATACTAGAGACCCATATATCTCACTCCCTGCAACCAGTCCTCTTCTACACACTATCTCTACTACCCTTCTTTTCCTCCTTTCCATGCTTCCGTCCCTTCCTACAACCTTTATCCTCCATCTTTTGCTCTGTTTTTCTTCTCCCCCCCAACTCTAGGTTTACTTCCACCTCTTCATTGTCTTTCCTGCCTACCCACTCCTACTTTCCCACCACCCAACTCATCTCAGGTTTTAAAATGAAATGCACAGCTCTTTTGGATTACCCAGGCAAGCACACACATCATTAATGATGGTGTCAGTGATTGCCTAGGCAATTCACAATGGCTGCTGAGATCTCCTGAGGTAATTTTGCAAGACTTTGGGTAATGAAGGGTGAGGTATAAATCCAATCTCTTCTTCTTCTTAAAAATTAACATTAACCCCCATTCCTTTATGTTTTTAGCTAACTTTTTCCTGCAAACTTGGAGTTTCCAGGTTCCCCAATTTGTATCTATTCCAATTGTGTTGATTTTTTAAATCTACACTCTGGGGCTGTGTTCAGAATTGGATACACACATAGTAAACAGAGATGTACACGTTAATGGTGAAATAAAATTGTAGAGTCTCAGTAGTGCACAAGACACTGTAGACTAAAAGCCAGAATCCTTTTGAGTAGGCCAGACCAAAGTTGAGACAATGCAGCACCTCAAGTGGGAAAACCCACTGCAAAGCAAACAGGAACCTGCTAGCAAAACCTCTGTTTGACTGCAAATCAAAGACCAAAGCTAAGATACCAGCCAAGCCAAAACAGCTCCCCCCCAGCTGTGCCTAACAGACCCCTGAGAAGCTAGGCTGAACTGTTCTTGGAGTTCAGGCAAGGAGACAGAGGCTCAAATGATGCTGAAGCAGAAGCCTATATTTACCAGTATCACACTCTGGGCTCTCACCCTGTCTTCCATGGCTTTGCCTACTACTGAAGCAGAGAGCACAATCTGTCAGGCGAGGAACTGCAGGCCCCACACAGACCCCCACCTCTGAAAAGGGGAAATGAAAAGTGTTAGCATGCAGGCAACTTATGTCTGCCCACCACAAAATGCCAGAGCCCAGATACAACTAGTATAGTAACATCTGCAGTATGTTTGCGGCCCCAGCACTAAGAGGAGGGGCGAGGCAGGCACCCAGACTAAAGTCCCTCCATAACCCCCAACTAACTACTAACCCTGATTACAGTTTTCTTTAAATAATACACACAGTTTTCAGAAAAGTGAGAAAATAGGCCACAACTTTATAGATTACAGCTGTAGTATGCTTTGGCACAGCATGGGGTACCAGATCCTGTCCCTCAACTGACCACTGTACACCTAGGGATGACATATCTCTGGATACCACAAGGGAGGACACCTTGAGGTGGTCTCCCCTGCCACCTAGGCTTGAGGGTAATCCCTCGGGCTGGGTGTACCACTTGCCCCTCATGCCAAAATCCCTTAAGGGGATCCCCAAACTCAGGAAATGGACACGCAGCCCAGAAACACTTCTTGTTCCACACTTCAACATGCACTCCATTGCCCACTGATGGTCATCACTGCTAAGTACATCTGAAAGGTAAAGGAGCAAGAGCATTGAGTACTGCAATTATCAGCTAGCAAGAGTTTTAATGATATGCTTGCTCAGAGCTTAATACAGCTGACACTCTGCAACTCCCTCTCAGGGATTTCATCATGCTGTGCCAATATGCAGTCAAGGGGGAAAGGCAGCAATGAGCCTTGTTCATCATAGTCTTGTTCAAAGGATGTGACCAGGCATTCAGATGTTACTGTACTTTCAAATGGCCTCCCCAATGCCGGAGTTCCAGTGTGACAGGTTCATTCCTGTTTACAGCCCCATGAAACAAACTTTGCCCCTAACATCACTGCTTGGTATTTATAGCAGAACAGCAATGTGTGTCCACACTGTACCCGGCTACCTTCCTCATGTACTCTCCTGAGTGTAGAGAACAGAGTAAAGGCTCATACACAGAAGTCAAGTAGAGTGACTCACGGCCAGTGTCTGTTACTTCCAGTTCCTCTGTCCGGGATGTCACAATTGCAAATACAGTCTTCAGGATAGCACGCAGGTCACTGGCAAAGTTGGTTTGGAGCTGGTCTGCCACTCCTACCCAAACAAAGCACAATGGTTAGAGTACATAATTCCTTAAAATTGCTAGGCAAAAGAAAAGGCAGGTTCTGAGCACCTGCAGCCACACATATGCACACACACACACACCCCTTTTGCCACCACCGCTTCCCACCTGATTAATGCACCAACAGGGCTACTGATCTCTCCTTCTACAGAGGCATTAGATATACTAATTAGATTTAGATATACTAATTCCCCCTCTGGGTACTAACCTTTCAGTAGGGCTAATGCAGTGCTGTGGCTGAGAGATTAAATCTGTGAATCAGGAAGTGCCCAGTTCAAACCTAGCCTCACTCCCATTTCTGCAACAGGGAGGTAATGTTGAACTGCTTCCCAAAGTTGAGCAAGGATTACTAAGATAATGTATATGAAATACTTTGAACACCTGAAATGCATTATGCAAATACAAAATATTCTACGATCCCTACTCCTTTTGCAATCTCACCTTTTACTAAATAATCCCCCCAGGGATAGACAACATTAACATAGGTTGCTTTTGGCCTATTAAGTTTCATCTAGAGGGTTATGTTCCATTTCTTCTTTTAGGAAACCACTTTGAGAAATAACATGTTGATACACTTACTACAGCCCCATCATGTAAGCTGATAGGTAATGAAGCGGAGCACAAGGCATACCTGGTTCTAATTTACCACATACAGAACTGGTTAGCTTCATTCCCCAGCGTACGCTAGCTATACTTAGAAGTTCATCACAATAACAATTGTACCACATGACAGTCAATTTCATTCCAAGAAGTCTTCAAGATACTCACCTTGCCACTATCTCCTAAGATCTGTTTCCCAAATGGGCAACAAGAAATTTATCATTATGTTCTTAGGTATTGGGATTTTGTGTCCTGCCCTTCTGCCTTTAAGAAGTGCAGATACTCTAGATTCATCTTTCATTGCTTGGTACATGTTTGCAATGGTTCCAGTCCTATCTGGAGGGTAGGTGTCAGAAGGTAGTGCTAGGAGATTGCTGGTCAGACCTTTGGCCTCCGGGGTCCTGCAAGGCTCCATCTTGTTCCCTATACTTTTCAGAGTCTACATAAAACCACTGGCGGATGTAATCCAGAGATCTGGGCTGGACTGACACTAATATGTGGATGACACTCAGCTCTATCTTGCACTTCCAGCTAGGCATGCCAGTCCCCAGGTCGGGGCGGGGATTCCCCCAGTTTTCAGGGATTCTCCTGGCTGCTGGCCAGTGGGGGAAACCCTACCCCAAGTAACTTCCCTGATGTGATGGCATCACCTGGAAGTGATGCCATAATGCCGGGAGCATCATGCAGGGACGCTCTAGTTTAAGGGCAAAATGCTATGATTTTAAGCCGGCTTTACCATAGAGTTTTACCCTTAAACCAGAGTGCCCCTGCACGACATCCCCATCATGATGCCATCACGTCAGAGATGTCCCAGAATGCCCCCCAAATCCCCCCCCCCGCCCCTGGAGCAACAAGGGGACCTAGGAACTGTACTTCCAGCTGATCCCAGGGAGGCTATAGAAACTCTGAACTGGTGCCTGGGTACAGCCTTGGAGTGGATGTGGGCTAATAAACTGAAGTGCTATTAATGAGCAGGAGGTCTGATCTGGGACTTGAAGTGTCACCCATTCTGGATGGTTCCTCAAAGGAATATGTCCATAGTTTGAGTGTTCTTGGATCCAAGCTTTCTCCTGGATAAGCTGTGGCCAGGAGTGCCTTTAACCAGCTTCATCTGGTTAGCCAGCTTTGGGACTTTCCTGGGCAGAAAAGATCTGGCCACAGTGGTGCATGGTGAATGCTTGAAAAAGGTTTAGAAACATCAACTGGTGCAGAATCCTACATAAAGGACATTGACCTAGGTGGGTTGTAGGGACCACATCACTCCAGTCTTGGCCCATCTACACTGGCTCCCAGTCTGTTTCTGGGCACATCAAGGTCCTGGTGTTGACCCTGAAAGGCCTGTATGGCTTGGGATCAACATACCTGTAGGACCATCTGCTCCTTATGAATCTGCCCGACTACCACAGTCATCTTTTGAGGCCCTGCTTTAGGTATCCCTGCTTTCTGCAATTAGGCAGGCAGCAACCCAGGAGAGGGCCTTCTCGATCATGGCATCAAAACTCTGGAACTCTCTCCTCAGGAAGGCTGGCCTTTCCCCCTGCTGTTGCCATCTTCCACCAGCAGGTGAAAAATATTTTAATTTCACCTGGCATTCTCTCAATGATCCTTCCTTCCTGCCCTATGTTTTAATTTTTTTGTATGTGTAGCTTTGGTTTTTAATTGTTCAGTGGTTTAAGATGTATTTTTATTTTATATCTATTAGCCGCCACGGTGGCCCTGATGAAGGCAGAAAGGTCAGGGTATAGATTTTGTAAGTAAATATATATATATATATATGTTTCTACCACAAGTAGCACCTGATCTTTGCCAGTCCAAGCAGGGGGATCACACACTTGTTTAAGCTCTCTCTTATCCAAAAACTGTTTTGTGCCACTAACCAGCTTCATCTGGTTAGCCAGCTTTGGGACTTCCCTGGGCAGAAAAGATCTGGCCACAGTGGTGCACAGTGAATGCTTGAAAAGGGTTTAGAAACGTCAACTGGTGCAGAATCCTCCATAGAGGACCCAGTACTAATTTTCCCCATTGAAATGAGGAATGTGGGATGCCAGAGAGACCTTCTTGGGGAAACTTGGGCACTTACCAGACACACAGACAAATAATGTGTGGATCATGTCTTCAGTGCTCCTGTAACGGGCTCGCAATCCCAACCACCGAGAGTGCTGTGAAACATCAACAACAGCTCCTGCCCAGGTGCTCTTAGACTCCTGCCCAGGATGCCTGTGAAGAGAAACTGTTAGAACAAAGATAAAAAGGCACTCCTTACTCCTATCTTTAAACCCCTCTCCCCCGTTCTGTCCAGGATGGGACTTCCTATGAAGGCATCTGTCCTTTGTGTCTGAATGTCCATCATCAAAACTGCCAAGGAAAAGGGAATCTCCACAATAAAGCTTGCATCAATATTGTCCACACCAGCTTTGGGTCAGAGAACATTCATGCATTTCTCTTTCACCTTCCAAGCGTGCCTTTGAATCCTTAGATCTGACACAGGCATGACTGTGACTCAAAGAGGCCTTCTGGTCTGTCAATTACGATCAGCTGGCTGCTAACCGCTTTTATTCCCTTCACCTTTAGCTATGGATCTTTGATTCTTACCATGACAGAGCTTCACTACTAAAAACACTGAGACCAACATGCCACTCTTTGTTTGGGAGTCAAAGAGGAAGTCATGTGACTCGAGCTTATGGTCTGATTCCTCCTAGTAGTCCAAATAATTGTGCTGAGAAGTTCAATGGGTAAAGCAGCGACTGGTCCCTGGTGGATGCTCCGTACCTTGGGACAGATAAGCAAATATGTGGAGCTGCAGAGCCCCTGAAGTCAGCAGAGTTCACCTCACAGCAGGCCTGTGAATCAGTAGCACTTTCATTCAGGACACGTTTCTCCAGTATGTAAAGCTCTTCCTTGGACAGCACACGAAGCAGGTCTCTGTAACAGAAAAGGTTTTTAAAAGGAAGATATACAAGAAAGATAGCACGCATGAGCAACCCTCAAGGGCTGGTCTAAGCATACTCAATAACTGAAAAGAAGGATATCTCTTAGCTTATCTTATGGTAGAGCCTTAAGAGCAGTGCGAAAGCCAAGCTATGCAACAAGGGACTTGCTTGAGCTTGGCAACCCAGCAAGGCAACTCAATAGCTCATCTCACTCTAGCAGGCACACATGTGCTTGCCTCCCCCCACCCCAAATATCCCACTCTCACCCATGCAAATTGTGTCTCTGCCTTCAAGAGAAAGCATGGACATCTCTACAATGCTCCTCTTAAGAAACACTTAACTGGGATTTCAGTAGAATCATGTGGTAGAGTTTCTGGGACTTCTCACCGCAGAAACTGCAGCTATGAATGCTCTGCCAGTATAGTAAACTAACACATCTGGGAGAAGAACCAGGCTACCACCTCTCTATGAGGTGCTAGTCAACTACATGAAGGGAGACATTTAATATGGGCAGAAGCATTCAAATGAGACCCCCACACCTGTGATATGAAGCAGTTCAGTCTAGGAAAGACATCTCCATATGATTCTGCTGAGCACACAGCTCGGTGCTCAGCTTGCTCCCTTCTTCAGAGGGACCAATCCCCTCAATCCTTGTAAAGCTTCACTGAGGATCCTGTGCAGGAAGGCTGTATCTCATTCACTCACACACCTGATTTTTCTAAGCAAGACATAGAAAGGGCTGAAGACTCGGGATATCTCCTCGGGCTTTCGTTCCAAGTTGAGGGGCCCATCAGGGTAGATCAGGAGCCCACTGTATAAAAGGTTAAAAGGCAGAGGTAGAGGAAATGGCTCAGAAGTAGGAAATGTCCTGCTGCACAAAGTCCAATGCTAAAGCTCAGGGGTATAGTCAGAAAATTTTGGTTGGTGGGGAGTAGAGAAATCTGGGGGGTGCCCCAGCTGCACCTGCTGCTCCTCTTCCAGCAGCAGAAACAGCAGCTCTGGCTCCACTGCGACCTCTAGTCCTCTGGATTGGAGAGACTTAATTTCAGGCTGCTTTTCTGTGTAAGTCAGGGGGGGAATCTCCGACTCTCTCTATTTTGCAATTTTAATTTTATATTATTTTATTGCATTTTTAAAAACATATTTATTTTCTGATCTGGAAAAAGAAAAAAAAGAGACTGAAGCTTCCCTGACAGTGCCTGGGGTCATTCTGGAACATGAATTTTACATTTTTTAAAAAAATTGAATTTTCGATTTTCTTTTGCCTGAGGGGGCAGTGCTCATCTGTGGTGGGCATTGCCCCCAAATGCCCCCCAGTGGCTACAGGCCTGTTGAAGCTGGATTGATTGGATACAATCCGATACTAAAGAAAGTGCCACAAACTACTGTGATACTATGCTACCTTAGCACATCTACCTTACTTTTTGCTCTGAGAGATGAAAATAGAAAACAAATTTTGTAACAAACAAAAGGAAGTGTGATATTTTAACAGTTTCATACAGTCACAATAGCACAAGCAGCACCACTTGAATTTTGAGTTAAACTTTATAACACTGAACTAATCAATGGTGTTGTATCATACATGTTACAGCATATTATGAACAATGACAATTAAACAATAAAAATTTCCTTACAATATTGTACGTCTGCAGTATACACAAGAATTTTCCAGTACTGCTGATTGTCTTAAAAACATTCATATTATGCATTCTGAGTGAGTAAAATCTTGCCTTAAAGTAAGGTGGAATAAAGTGTGTAAGACTGAGTTCACCCACTAACCATCTCCAGTCCTAGAGCCTCAGTTCACAAAGTGTAAATTGGCTTGATATATTCTGCTTTGGAAATACACCAGTCTTGCCAGCGTCAAGAACTAGAAATGACAGGACAAACACTGCAGAAGTCTTGACCTGTGAAGTTCTGCAATCCTCAAAGGTTTGTTCTCAACCACACTATGACCAGTAAAACCACATACCTAATAATGGCCAGGCGGGGAATTGTGAACATCAGCTGCGGCTCATAGCCATCAATCATCTCCTGCGTCAAGTAGCCAAGCTTCAGGGCTCTAGATAAGTGTGAGAGAGAAGTGCAGAGAATGAGAAAAGAAGGGTGTGGACCACATGACTAGCAGCTGTCATAACCTCACTCCAAGCAGCTAATTATCTTAGAAATAGCTTGAGCCAAATTTCCCATATCAAACAGAACTTTGGCAGGTTTGCTTTACAGGGCGTGGTTTTGTTCCGTCACAGAAGTAGGCAGTGCTTGTTCAAGCATTTTCCAAGCCACAAATGAGAGGCCCTGAAAAGAGGCAAAATCCTCACCTGGCCACAGTTTCACAGAAGAGCACAACAATCTCCTGTTGTCTATAGATCTCTTCGGGTGACTTCACTGAAACCAATGAAGACACGTAGCTGGAAAACAGACAGACTGTGAAATCCATTCCACCAATAACATGTTCTGCATATGACCCCTTCTTCAGGTTTCCCAGCAAAGCTAGTGCTTGGTGGCATTAATCTCAGAAGACAGCACCAATTTTGCTTGAGATTACAACAGCACCTTCGACTGAGTCCAACCAGAATACTCTTCAGCACAAAACTGCCTTCATCAAAGATCAGCTGTTAGACTTTTTCACCTCTATATCCCCAACAAGCCCACTTACTGCTCCAAGGCTCAATGTAATATATTTTCTAAAAGGAGGGCAACTTATAGCCCTGTCTACTCCTCACTCTGGAATAGTAACTGGTACTATGCAATCTTAATACATACCTTAGCTCAAACTCTGCAAAGAGGATATCAAAGCGAATCAATGCCCTACGGACAGGCTCTAGGTAAGGACCATGTTGGCTCAGGCTCTGCTCCCGGAGTACTGTCCGTACAAGTTCTAAGCTGCACAGCAGATCTTTGGCCAGAGGTCGAAGCCGCACTCCATCAGCCTCATCCACATCAATATAGGTGCGTGCCATCAAACACTGAAGGGAGAGCACATGGACTGATCAGGAAAATGCCCTATCTTCTGGCTGCCCCTCCCTACCTCATCTTCTTTACAATCCATTTCAGGGTTAGGATGTGCCCTCCAGCAACTGTAATAATTGTGTACTCCAAAATTAGCTTTGGATTATACCTCAGTACACAAGGCAACAATGTTACATCAGGGTTCAGTAGTCATCTGTCCAGGAGGATCCAGGGATTGTATAACAACTGAGATTTAAACCACAGTTAGTGGAAGAACATGGTGTGGCACCAGCTATTCAAAGAATCTAGTTACCTACTATTTCAGCCCTTCATGTATGAGTACCATTCCATTTATGATAGCAATGGAACATAGGTTGGCCAGCTCTTTCAGTTCACCACAGCACATCCAACAGGGCTACCACTCCTCATGGCTCACCTCCGCAGCAAACAGCATGTGATTTCGGAGACTATCCACTAGAAGGTCCTCGGGGAATTTGATTACATAGTCACGGCCATGGCGTTCCTTGGGGATACACTCATCCATTATCTGCTCTATGATGGCTAACAGTTCAGCCTGGCAGAATGGAAAGAGGCATTAGTACTCTCAGCATAAGTACATTTCAGAGACAACAAATGAATTGTTATGCAGGAGGCCACACTGGCCCAGAAAGACAAGGCAAGTTTTGGCATCTGCATGGTCAAATAGAGAAACAAAATGCGGTACTGACAGGAAGTGAGGAGAAATTTAGGAGCCAGATTCATTTTTCAGCATTTGGGCCTTTGTATTTAATGAGCATTTTTTCTAATGACTGCTACCATAAAACCTAATCTTAGACTCTTCACAGTTTCTTGTATGACAAAAGTATTGGATTACATACTTTTATTTATAGTCCACCTTTCTCACAGGAACAGGGATACCAGTCCCCCGGTGGGGGTGAGGGATCCTCTGATTTTTTGGGCTCCCCCCTAGACACCAGCCAGCTGACCAGCAGAGGTAAGCCCCACCCCAACAGTCATCCATGGCCCCGCTTAAAAAAAGCAGGCACCATGCATGCCTGCCTGCCCCGCAAGCTGCGAATCTGCAAGCTGCACAGCAGGCACCGTGGCACCTGCTCTTTTCAAGTGGGGGCCACCCTCTCCTGCCCTGCAAGAAGCAAATTTGCTGCCTGCAGCGCAGGTGCCTGCTTTCCCCCCAATGGTTGTGCATGGCACTCCATCTCTGATGCAATTATGTCACTCTGCTTGATGTCATCCCCCCCACCAGGAAGAAACACCTGGCAACCCTACACAGGAACTCAAGGTGGATTACACATAGTGAGTCAGTACAATCAGCAAAATTGGACATTCAGTAACCAAAGCATTACAGAGGCTTCAACAGAAAAAGCAAAGTATGGGCAATTGTTGATTTTGCCCATTTGCAGGTTGGCAAATGCAGAAACCCCTGCTGACATTTATTCAAGTAAGTTTGTGAACGATTTTGAACAGTGCATCCCTATTATCTATGCAGAAAAGCCTTCTTGAATAATTCAGTTTTGCAGTCTGTGGAAGGCCAGGAAACTGGGAGCTTTCCTGATCTCCTTGCCAGGCCATTCCATAAGGTGGGGTAACCCTGGTTGTATTACCACAACAAAAAGCTAACTTCTAAAGGTAACCTAACCCCCCCCCAATTTCTCACAATTCCATTATTACTTCGAATAGTTCAATTTAATTGAATATTAGAGCCAGTATAGAAAGCAACTGGTTTAGAAATAAATTCATCTACCATTACATGTTAATTTTATACCATTCAGAGAACCAGTGACAAGATCTTTATGCATAATGTATTCTTATATCATACTTCAAAAGGTATTCAGAAGTGAAATGATAAATAAACTTTGTATTTGTACTGAGGATCACGAAAAGACACTACAATAAAATCATTGCTGAAAATACTAGATGCCACCATGAAATTTCTAGGCGCTGTGACAGCCTGGCATTTGTCAAGCCCTGAAGTATCATTAACAAATGCGATATCACAGTATACAATATACAGCAAATAGGCAAGCACTGCACAAATAACACAGACCACAAATGCTTAAGAAGTTATGCACAAAAGTCAATTTATATAATAGGGGACTACATATATCAGTGAAACCATTGTAATTGTAGTAGTGTGAACTTACTGAAGATGAATTATCGAAACAAAGATCAAAATCCGGAGTCTTCGTCCATTTTTGTCTGTGTACCATTTGTGTACTTGTACTAATCATTTTGTTTTGTACCATTTATGGACTTGTACTACTTATGGACCTGCACATTATATGATGTAATTTGGTTTCACTGATATATGTGGTCCCCTATTATATAAATTGACTTTTGTGCATAACTTCTTGAGCACTTGTGGTCTGCGTTATTTCTGCAGTGCTTGCCTATTTGCTGAAGCCCTGAAATACCCCATCTCACCTGACTAAGATGCAGCTGATTTAGTAGCACCAGGTACTGCTGAGGATCTGTCTCCACATCCAGACAATTGATCTCTGTTACTACTCGAGTCACTCTCTCATCAGCATAGAAGAACTGTGACAGCAGCCTGGGATCAGAACGCTGAACAGAAAACAACAAGGTTGGGTAAGTCATTGCTGGACCTTACAAGGCTGGTTAAGACCAAGATTTGAACCTAGTTCTCAAAAAAAAGGTAAGGTTCTAAGCTCTGTGGGAGAGACTCACTAGAGTACATGGAATTAATTCAGAGGACCCAAGCCACAGGTTTCAGACCCCTGCTTTTTTTTGGGGGGGGGGAGCAGGATCGATTTGAAATTTCAGAAGTTACCCATTAGTCTTTGCAAAAAGAGCACAACTATAACCCACTGGAGAAGGGTGTAAGTGAGAAGAAAGATGGCAAGCACAGGAAATAGGGTTGCCAGCTCTGGATCAGGAAATACCTGCAGATTTTGGGAGTGAAGCCTGAGGAGGGCAGGGTTTGAAGAAGAGAGACTTCAATGGGGTATGCCATCGAGTCCACCTCCCAAAGCAGCAATTTTCTCCAGGTGAACTGATCTCTGTCAGTTGGAGATCAGTTGTAATTCCAGGAGATGTCCAGCCACCATCTGGAGGTTGGCAACCCTAATAGGAAGAAAAGTGCCTGACAGCACTGTTCTCGAAGGGTCCAACTGCACAGAAGCAGGTGTTCATGGAACAGATTGCCAGAGTTCATTGGGCTCCTCAGATCTCAACAGAATGGAGTAAAATTACTTTGCCTCAGCATGAATTGGTCCCAACTTCAAACACCCAAAGTACCATGTGCTCTGTAACTCTGAAAATGTAGCTGCACACCTGTACTATAAACACAAACTAGTTTTAAAATATATTAACGGTGTATGAAATCCTATATCATCTTAAAAAATTAGCTAATCCTCTGACAGAACTATAATCCAGAGGATCTGGAGGGAGGAGAGATTGGCTCAAGTATGCACTATGGACACGTCAACACAGGCAGGTAGACAGCCAGTTGTGTGGTTGTCTACAAAGAAGTATGACATTGTCCTAGAAAACCAGGCAGGGAACTGGTCCTCCTTAATTTCTTTCATGCCACAAATGGAAAAACATAGGCTAGTAGCAGGCACACAAGTAGAAGTAGGAAACAATTCATTTAGTTTTTTGGACTTATTTGCAAGATTGTTCTTCATTTCAGTGCTGTGCAGCTGCATGCAGTTAGAAATTGCCAAGAGAAACACATACAAGATTAGCACTGCTTAAGCCAGCAGAGTCAGCACATTTGCGTGAATTAGCCAGGACGGCAGCAAACCAGAAATCACCAAATATTATTCCGAAGTTGTTAGACAGCTCTCTCTTAATTCACTTAGCACATATGCCCTTGCATTTGCCCTCCTCTTTGAGCAGACTTTGAGGGGGACTGAATTCCTCAAGAGACTGTCATCAATATTCCTCCATGGCTCCACTGACTGGAAGGATTACAAACCAATTTAAATTCACAGGTTAGCAATTCCCCACTTTTGCCACACCATGTTCTTGACGGAGCTAGAAAACATGCCCAAGGCTGCCTTCTACATAGGTAGAATTCTCCGCAGGGCTTTCAGAGTTGAGGTAAATGCAGAGGCAAAGGGGCTTCTGCACATGGGAGTTTTCTGCATGTTTTCCTCTGTCTTTTTTCTGACTCTCCCTTTCCACACATGCACTGGAAACACAACATTCATTTGTTTTCGGGTTTTTTTGTTAATTTCTTCACACATTAAAATTTGAAATAGATAAGCAACAATACATTGCTATAGCAATTGCCATTAAACAAACAAACAAATTCAAAAAGGTCTGGCATGACATAGCAGGAAAAAATGCTGGGAAAATAGCTCCAGGAATGGCTGATGGCAGAAAAATGGTGCAGATGTGGGTGGGACCTTTGCAAGGCAGAAAAATACACACCATTCCTTCCAGGCAGCATTTCTAACATGGTTGGATTCTGTTCTTTTAAAAAATATTTAGTAAAGCACATTTGGGAAAGAATGTATAGAGAAGAAGTGTCACAGCTCAGGTGGGGTGTCACCTGACACTGCCACCACTCTATATTTAGGATCTCCTGAGAAGGCCCAGAGCACCCTCCCAAGAACTTCAGACCTCCCTTATTTGACCGAATAATACATGTGAGGACCAGGCAAAGTGAACAACAAATAAAAGGTTTATTCTTACAGGAGGTCAACCCAATTTGGGAACAAACAAGATGCAAGAATGAGTAGGTTTAGAGAAAAGAAACCAAATGCCCTAACGCAACTAGACTCACAGTCCCTAGTCCACTGTCTCAGCTGGGCCTGAGTCTACTCACCCTTCCTCTCAGGGTGGGGGCCTCTCCCAGAAGCAGCCTTCCTTCCAGCCCTGCTCTCTTGGAAGAAAGAACAGCTCTTCTTTTGTACCAGCTCTTTTACTATAGGTCCCCTTTCACTGTGATTAGCTAAAATTGGTGCCAAAACCTCTCAGGGACTTCTGGGAGTTGTAGGCCTGGCCTCCTCCCACTGCTAGTCAGGCTCCCTGGGCCTGCTAGGCCTTTCCTTGCACAGCCCAGATCATGACAACAAGAAACACGATGGTTACAGCACAGCTCAACTTTGCATACAGGCTTTGACAAAGAGCATTCCAGGTTGGGAAGCCAAGGTGGGGAAAAAATCCATGTGGAAGCAGCCTAGGAGTACTTGGCTTCCAAGGACTGGTTACCAGTAACCAGCAAGCAACCTGCAGCTGCTTCAAAGACAATCTGATCTCTTGTCCAAACAACTTCATGCCACAATTAATCAAACAGAAGTGCTACAACATATAATCATGTTGCTGCTAGAGACCCATACAGTATTCATTCTCTAGAGTTACTGCTGCCCTCCATGCAATCACACATACTAGTTTATTAGCACTGTCAACCGAGTCTTCAAACTGAGCAAAGGACAGATGCAATACTAAGCAGCATTCAAAACAGCTTCTTGGTAGACACAGGAAAATACTGTTCCTCTATGTAACATAGAGGAAAATTCTAGAGTGACAACACACACATACTTATACAGAGCTGGGCTCATTGGTCCCCAATTGATAGAGTTCTCCATAATTATTTACATTTCTTGTGGGAACAGACAGGGCTGCCAAGATACCAAGCTACACACAGCCAAAGGACTACAGGAACCTTCAAGAATCCCTAAAAGATGGCGTGGAATTCCCAATTAAAGCAAGCACAACACCGTAACCAGGCCATCAACTAAACTGACTGCTTACAAATAAGCTGTTGGGTGCTAGTGGAGATATCCAACAAGAGTAGGGATGGGCATGTACTGGCTCACAAACTAAAGTTCATTACAAATTTTGGCCAGTTTGTGCTTTGCGAAGTCAAGTTTGTGGAAGGGTGATTAGCATGAACTTTTTACAACCTTTCAAGCTGTTTGTGGAGTTTGTGCTGGTTTGTGAGCAGATACATTCTCAGACAGACTGTCTCTGCGCAATCAAAATGTTTACAAAATTTCAATGGAACAACTGAGCCTCCTGAACCTGTGCCTATCAAAGTGGCCACCAGCAGTCAGCAGTGGCCACCAGCACAGGCTCAGGAGTGTATAGAATGGATTCCGTGCAAGTTAGAGTTTACAAACTTCAATGCAAACTTGGAATGAATGTAGAGAAACATCCGAGGAGGTACCCTGTGACTTTGATGTCTCTAGCTTACACAGGATCTGTTCTATACACTCCTTAACCTGTGGCTGTCAAAATGACTGTTTTGACAGGCGTAGGTTCAGGAGTGTATAGAATGGATCCTGTGTCAGCCAGAGACATGAAACTCACCAGGGACCTTTGACAGGCACGGGTTCAGGAGGCTCAGGAGTGTATAGAATGGATCCTATTTGAGCCAGTTTGGTGTAGTGGTTAAGTGCACGGACTCTAATCTGGGAGAACCAGGTTTGATTCCCCACTCTTCCACTTGCACCTGCTGGATGACCCTAGGCAAGCCATAGTTCTGGCATAGCTGTTCTTGAAAAAGAGAAGTTTCTGTCAGAGCTCTCTCAGCCCCACCTACCTTACAGGTTGTCTGTTGTGGGAAGGGGAAGGGAAAGGAGTTTGTAAGCTGCTCTGAGACTCCCTTGGGTAATGAAGGGCGGGGTATAAATCAAATGTCTTCTTCTTCTTCTGTGCAAGCTACACACCAAACTCACAGGAGATCTCTGGCTGACTCACTGCTACCTGCCCTCCAAGTTTGGTCTGAGTTATGGCCCCCCAAAGAAGGTGCTCCCTTGGACCCCATATATCCAATCCATTAATGTGGACCCCATATATCCAATCCTCCCCAAACTTGGAGGGCAGGTAGAGGAGAGTCAGCCAGAGTTCCCCTGAAAGTTTGGTGTCACTAGCCTATTGGGGGCCTCATGAACCTCAAAAACCAAACCAGTTTGTGAGGTGGCTAAAAATTTGTGATGGTTTGTGGTTTGCAAACAGGGCACATCATGAACCACGAACCAAACCACATTTTCCTGGTTCGTGCCCATCTCTAAAAATTAACTACAGCTTTTAAAATCCTGCATCTTCAATTCAGTGTAGGGCTGGAAAACACCTGGAGACTTTGGGGGAGGATCAGGAAGAAGGCAAGTTTGGGGAGGGGAGGGAGGGGAGGGACCTCAGCATGTTACAGTGTAATACCCTTCAAAACAGCCATTTTCTCCAGGGGAGCTGATCTCTGTCAGCTGGGAATCAGTTGTAAAAGTGGGAGATCTCCAGGCTCCACCTGGAGGCTGGCAACCCTTAATCAATCTCTAGTTTTCTTCACAACTCTGTGCCTTTTTCATCTTGCCCCTCTACGAAACCTGTGCTGGAGAGCTCAGCCTTGTTCCCCAACGCATTTCTAACACAGCTATTCTCCACCCATCACAGCAAGTCTGTCTTTCATGTAATATCACATAACTGGTACTGATTACTTCTGTTTTATGTATAATGCTCTGGTCTGGACTAAAATCCCAGTTGGTTTTTTATTCCACTGTTCTCCCTCCAGTTTGAGACACCACAGCCAGATGGAAAGGACAACAGGAAAATAACGTCAGACTAGTCCCAAACTAATTAACAAGCAGGAATGGAGTGGTTATTTCCTCTTTTTAAACTGTAATTTTTAGACAAGTCATCATTTTCATAGCTAGTTCTAAAGTGTTAGTGGCTTTGTACAGAAGATGAAATCATACAGCCATCTCAGGATGTACAGAGTATGAGGTCATAATACACACCCCTCTCAGGTATGCGGGGAGAGCAGACAGCTCTTTTGCAGAGAAGGATAATCTCAGAAGCACAAACATCACTACAGCTCATTGCACATCCCCCAAATGCACAGCCAGCTGCTCCACCCAAGTCACACCTTGATTAACCCTCAGCAAAGGGCATGTGATATTTAAGCGTGGAACTTTAAAAATGGCACTGAAGGGCAAAATGTCAGCCCCCAAACTTAACATTCATCAGGCTTTGGTTATGACTCTCACACAGATTTCTTCCTGTGATCCTGCCGCAGGGACACTTTGTTTCTCAGTTTCTCCAAGGTCCTAGAACTAGAAGTTTCCTAATCTAAAACTTGCTCCAGAAAACATGGAAGAAGCCCTTTCTTAGCCAAACTCCCTAGTTTGTGAAGACCCGGGGGGGGTGCTAGAAGCCACAAAAATGTCTACAAGGAAATTACCTCTCCACTACTGATAACTCCTAGATTTTTCAGGTCCGGACAAGACAATGGGAGATCTCTGAGTGGAGCTACCTCTTTTTATTTAAATAGCCTCTGTGTGTGTGTGTGTGTGTGTGTGTGTGTGTGTACATGCGGGCATGCAAACTGGGCTGTGGCACAGGAGGGTGATTAAGCCCTATCTTTCACACCATTTCTCCGATCTCTATCACCCCCTCAGAGTAGTTATTTGCCCCACTGGCAGGGTTGGCGTCACGGGAGCTATCATCCCAGCAGCTGCCAGTGATAACAGGATGGCTCCCTCACACCCTCCTCTGATGATCTACTGATCCACCTGCCCATCAGCCCCTCCCTTCCCCTGCCATGCTGTAGGAACCTCTATGGTGATTTCCAATTTCCTGTGAGAGGGGTGCCTGAAGAACCAGCAGAGCACAGCTCGTTTAGCCCTGCTGATGCTGAGAGAGTTTGAAGGAGAATGAAGAAGTTGCATTTTACTCTTTTATTTAAGAATGAGATGGTAAACACGTTTGTGTGGGATTACACCCAAACAAGGTCCGGGGGGGGGGCAGAGGGCTTCCAAACCTGGAGCTAGCTCTCCTCTATGGGAGTGGAGGGAAAGAGACACATACGGGCATTTGTGAGGTTCACTCTATGAGGCAAATAGGTCCAGGAGGCCAGACTTTGGGAAAGTGGTGCATGGGCAAAGAATTAAACTCCCCATCACCGTGTGCCACAACCCTGATCCAAATCAAACACGGCCCCATCAACCATTTGTACTTAAACAAATACCACTTCTAGCTCCCAATACCACTTCTAGCTTGTTCCCCAGTGACTACTCCTCCAAATCCAATGCCTAACATACAAAAAGAAAACCTCAAAAGAAGGCAGAATTTATGCAGAGATCTCTGTTGTTTGGTGCTTAGCTGTCTGGTGTTTATGCTTTGTTTTGCCTCTAACTACCAATCTAATTAGTGATGATCACAACCACAGCATCTACATGCATGTAGCCAGTTTCATCAGGACTGGCCTTGCAGTGACCTGTACCGCCAGACTATCAATTATGGCCAACGTAGCCTCTTCCCTATCACACACATCATTCCTTCTTCCTGCATTAACTGAATGACACATACCCATTTGCATGTCTGGAGGAGGAAGCAAGACTTGGCAGGTGGGGCCTTTGGTTTCCCATGAATGATGGCTATGGAAACCTGGAACAGAAGCATTAGCACCCGATTGCTTTTTTCATCTCTTTTTCCATCATCTTCACCACCCCATCATGGAACTAAATACCCTGGGCAGTAGTGACCTTTTGTCCATTGCCCACTATAAGGTGGGCGATAAATGAAGTAAGTAAATACAGTTTGTAGGAAATAGATAAAAGAAGACAACATCACCAGAGAAAGAAAGTGGATCTTATAAGAATGTTGAGTGGTGCCATGTAGCTATTACTAGACTGATTCAAGTGGGTGTTAATGAACAGTGACTTTTAGTCTGTATTGTGTCAGCAAGTACAAAACATGTTACTAGACGGACATGGTGAAATACTTAAACAACATGAACAGAGACATGCTTAGGAAGTTATGCCAAAACCTGCTTCTTTCCAAATGGCCTATTTTCTTCTCCTGATTATTTATACTGGGCATGAGCCAGGGTCACAAACTTGAAAACAATTTGTATCCCAGCCTTCTACTGTAACCAAGCAGTAACTACTACAGATAATTATATTAGCAAATTCTGAAATACCAGACAAGATCTACAAGACATGAAAACACACACACACACACAATATAAAGGTAAGTATTTAGCCCAATACCAATCTAAGAGAAAAGCACTGATTCAGTCTACAGATTTCTGATAAACACCACCAATATTTTCACCAAAAAAGTCTTGTTGAATAAATCTTAAGTTTTCAATGACATTTCAAGGCAAAGACACTATGTGAAATGTATTTTAATTCAGCCTCTGGAAGATACAGTGATGGTTCAACCATATATCAGCACTTCATGAACAAGCCTGGTACTTAGATGTTCCTTCGTCCCCTTACATGCTCAATTAGTGATGAATAGTATGGCACAAACCAGAGTTCACTATTACATCCAAACTGACAAACCATGTTTGCACAGCCCCCCCTCCCCTGCAAACAATGGGTTGAAGTTCATTTGTAATCTTGGGGAGGAGAGAGCACACAAAAACAGAGCTGGCACACAGCACCAACCAAGGGAAAGTGCTATCCTCATCTCCAAATTCTCCACAAGTTTCAGAGTCCTCAGCACTGGTCCCTTATGTCACACCAGCTTTGGAACAAGTATAAGCATCTCCTTGCTCCACACAGCACAACACAAGACTTCCCCCTTTCTTCTCCCAAGATCTCTAGAATGTGAAGAGAACTTGAGGGAAAGGTAGAGGCAATTCTACCTGTATCACCTCAGCCAGGCTTTTGACCAAGCAGAGGTACTGTGTGAGAACTGGATTGCTTCTGCCTCCACTAAAAGAGGATTGGGCTCCTCTCTTTTATGTCCTCTGTTCAAGCACCCAGGAGACGGAAAAGGAGTTAGAGATGATCACCACTGGTAGCTCTCCATGAAGCCAATCCAATATTTGCAGGCCCCTGCAAATATAATTACAACACTGTGCTACCCTGAATAATCTAATCACAAGAATATAAAAGCTGTTAATGCATTGTTTAAAATATCACTGTCCGTGTTAGGGTTCCCATTCCCCAGGTGGGGTGGGGATTCCCCTGCTTTCGTGGGCTCCTGCCTGCCACCAGCCTCCACCACAACACCATGTGTGATGTGTTGACATCACCTGAAAGTGACATCAGTGCATTGGTGATGGGGGCAGCGGCGCAACACTACTTTTTGAGTGAACCTCAATTGTAAGAAGCCATTTTTACCACAAAGTCTACCCAAAAAGCACAGCATTGCTCCTGACGTCGCCGATGCGCTGATGTCACTTTCAGGTGATGTCAGTGGGTTGCATGATGTTGCTGCCCAACCCCGGAATGTCCCCCAAATCCCCCTGCTGGCACAATGAGGGGACCTGGCAACCCTAGTCAGTGTCAAAATGTTTGGCGTAGCCAAAACAATATGCATATACACTAGGGTTGCCAGCTCTGGGTTGGGAGATACCTGGAGATATGGGAGGTAGAGACTGAGGAGGATGCAGTTTGGGGAGGGGAGGGACCTCAGCAGGGTATAATGACATAAAGTTCACCTTCCAAAGCAGCCATTTTCACCAGGGAATTGATCTGTCACCTGGAGATCAGCTGAAATCCCAGGAGATCTCCAGCTACCACCTGGAGGCTGGCAGCTCTAATATACAAACAGACAAAATTTGGCATGAAGAAAATAAGGAGTCCTGTGAGTGGTATTCAGTGTTCCTTCTAAGCTGAGTTAGTGTGAGCTAGCTCATTTAAGCCTCTGGCTCACACATTTTTGTCTTAGTTAGCTCTTAGCTCCAGAACAAACTAATTTATGCAGCAGCCAAATTGCTCACTCACAACTTTAATGCCAGTAGCTCACAAAGTAGATTTTTTGCTCACAAGACTCCACAGCTTAAAGGGAGCACTAGTGGTATTATTAATTTTTTTTTAATTATATCCTGCCCTTCAAATAGGTTCTCGACTCGGTGGTTTATAGAATAATGCAACAAATCATATCAAAATAAAAAACAAAATAATCAAACCAAATACAATGGATAAGATGCACAAACTTGCTTCCGTTAAGGTAAATCTATTTACCCTGGAAGATTCTCTCAACAGAAATACTTCACAAGACAATGGATCCTACCCACTTGCCTTATCAGCAAGCAGTAGAGCACTAAGATTAACACAACAGGGTCAATAAGAGACCGATCACAAGGAAAATCAACAGATTAATCACAAAAATGAAAATTAATCACAAACATGTAAATTAAGTAAACTAATCAGCAAAGAAAGTCTTGAAAAATAAAAACACCAGGGGACTAGAACAACAACCCTTTGCTACTGGAAACATTGTTTAGTACTATGCTGGCTTCTGAGATTTTACCATACACTGCCTATCATTAAAGTCTGAAGACTAAAAACTATAAATTATAAACTATACATTTTCAGCATCGCCAAAAACATATTCAGCATTTGTGTAACATTCCTGTGCATCACCTTGTTGATTACTTGGCTTGAAGTTTAAGATTATAATCAGTACGTAAGTGGCTGATGAACCAAGAAGGTAACCAGTGTCTTTAAATGGGAAATCACAATCAGATTTCTATAAGAATTGGACAAGGCCAAATTTCATATATACTATATAATTACACTTGGTATACTATATACATAATATACTATACACTATATGTACTATCGTATAGTATATAGTATATATACTGTATATATTATAAACTATGGGTGCGTTCAGACGGGCTGTTTAATCAGCTTTTGGCATGCTTCAGTAATGGATTTTATATGCACGTTCACACACCAACATCTGCCTCCCATCCCCAGCTGGTTGCTTTCCGGCTCAAACTGGAGTATTTTGTTACCAGGTCCCCCTCCAGTGCTTTCCTGGTTCTCCCGTTTCAAGCCACAGTTTTCTGATGTCTGATAATTCCTTGTAGGGTCAAGCCACTTTCGCTTGAAAGCCCGAGACTTCCGCTTTTCAGCCGCCATTTTTTTTTTGTGTCAGCGGTATGCACATAGGTGGAGCTCCGCTCCCACGTTAATAAAACCAAAGTTTAAATGGTGACTTGTTTTAGCATTTAGGCGAGTTCGGGATTTCACAGAGGCCAGTTTCTGGTCAAAAGTTTAAAGGGAAGTGTTCTGTTACAGTGGTTGGAGACACCTCAGGGCATGCTTTTGGCAGGAAACTAGTTGTTCTGCACATGCACGAAGATTTCAATTCTATGGCTGACTGCCTATGCACATGTACAAACTGAGATTTTTTTTTTAAAAAAACCACCGACACATGCTCCCGCGCGTTGGTAGTGTAGATGGCAGGGAGCAATGTGACTGCGCGGTGAGGGAGGTAAGTGTGATCGTGATTATCCAGATCAAAAATAATCACGTCAGAACTGGACCAGTTTATACCACTCTCAGCACGCTGTCTGAACACAACCTATATATACAGTATATTATAATACTGAATATAATGCAGGGAATATTGGAATGTGTATATAGTATATATACTATATAGTACTAAAATACTATTCTGAAAAAGAATTTTTTTTTGGGATTCTTTTTCAGAGTAATCCATTAGAATACTGAATGTAATGCAAGGAATATTGGAATGTTTTACTGACATACCACTTCACCCACCTCAAAAAACAAAGGAAAAAATGCTGTTAAGTTACCTCCACGCCTGAGAGGAGAGGAATGGGGAAATCTCAGTTTACTTCCCACAATTAGAAAAGATGCCTTTACGCATGTATCCCCTATTTTGGCATATTTATTGCTTTGCTGTCCTTCCCCCCTCAATTAAATCAAAAGAACTGTTGACCTTCGCCTGTTATTTAGTTTTGTCTTTGCATATCTTAAAATATCTTCATGTTACATGCTAATTTGCTGTTCAGCGTCTGTCTACAAGTTTGAACTCTACCTTCCATTCCAGTGTGTTAGAAAAAGTGTGCATGCACACGAAAGCTCATACCTTGAATAATTCTTTGTACATTCTATTATTGTTCATCAAGATGACTACCAGTCCTACTGGGACATGTGTAGGCAACCAAGAACCTACAAGCTTCACCTTTTGAACCAGGAGAGTTAAGGAACAAAACAGGTTCCACCCATGGGGAACAGCTGTAATGTCCTAAGCAGGTAAGCTACCTGTTGCCTCCTCCTACAGGAGCATGCTGAGCCCCAGGTGGTGTGTCAGTGTCCTCCCCACTGGGCTGCCCCAAGGAACCATTGAGATGTTTGGGAAGGCAACTGCACCCCATATGGTTTGGAAATGTGTCAGGCTGAGGCAAGAAGGCGCACCCTTCTCCAAAGCAACAGCAGTGTAATATTACAATTCCCCGATACCAGGTTGATGATGATCAAAATTAGATGTGCATTTCACAAGCCATGACCTGTAATCTTTTTGATCAGTGCCTGCATAGCAGCTCAGACAAATATGTCCCTACCAACAGAGAATCTGAGAAGTATCCTGGGCTTTTTACAGCTTGACAAATATTTAAAAGTAGATGTTGTCTGTTCTATGCCACAGTGAAGACATCTAGTGCCCCCTTGGCTCTTCCTCTCTTATTCATACCAATGACGTTCTTTTTCTTCTTTTATACTATATGAGACTCACTGGCTGTTGGGGAAAAAAGTGAACAACAGTAGGCAAGGAGATGTTTTGTGGTTGTTTCTAATGTGTATAGCTGTTAAAAATGAAAACAAATTTCTCAGTAAGTAGTCAGCTGTGGTTATGTAATATAGGATAAGGACAGAAATAATTTCAGGCTCTTAGCTCATGACCAAATATTTCTAGGAGTAAGCAGATATGGCCTTGTTGACCATTAAAATACTGAAGAGTTATGTTTGTTTCTTCCAGTGAAGAAAACACCCAACAACGAGAACTGGATTTTCAGGAGTTTAACTGCCAGAAAGATATAGCAACCTCGCAATGGAATTTTTTCCCATTAAGTACCATTCCCATCTCATCAGCTGGATTTTCTTAAACTGGGTCATGAAAGTGCTCTTCTATGTAACTAACTATGCCTTATTTCTCACTGAAGTGGTAAAAACTTGTGTTAGGCCTGTAAGCACTTCAGACTGCAGGTAGAGGGTCACATGACTGAATGCTCCTCCTTATGAAAAAAATTCTGCACATAGAAAACTGGCATGTTACAGAGAAGGCAAGGCTGCTACTTACCTGACATCTATACAGAGACAATTTTTTTTGTATAGAGGAACAGTCTCCGCCTACATTCCAAAGTAATAAGCCCAGACATGTTCAGCACCTCATTGAAATTTAGGTCTAATTTTCAGCTGTATGGGCAGTCCAGCCTGTAAACTAATTATGTTAGTTCATTGACATTTCAGTTCACTTACTCCACTAGAGACAGACCAAGCCATCAAATCAACTAATACCTTCATAACAAGTTTGTGGATCACAATATGACACTAGCCAACAGCATTATATCACCATAACCATTGTAAAAAGCAAATAGCACTGAGGTTCCCCCTTTCCTTCATTGTGAAACAACCCCATTAGCACCCATCTCTCAATTATGCACACTTTTTTCAAATTAGTATGAAGAATTTGAGATTTACTAACAGAATGAAAGACTTAAAATGCCCCACTTGCTTGCTTTAATAATAACTTTCCCTCTAAGAATGCATTTATTAAAGCATGTACAGCACATAATGAAAATATTTTGCTGAAAGTAGCACTAGGAATTAAGCAGCATATTAAAAATGAAAATGAATAAAAGCAATGGCTGAAGTTGGAATTGGACCCATTTTCAATAAAAAATAGGACACAAGCATGTAACCATACAGACACTAACAGACTGATTCTGCCATTTATTTATTTATTAAATTGATACCCTGCTCTACCCAAAAAATGGGCTCATCTATTGTCCCGTGCAGGTCTAAATATTATTTTCCTAATATGGCACATTAAGACGATTATCCATCAAGTAAAAAAAATGATTAACCATCTGGCTTTTAATCCATCAATTATACTTCAATAAGACTACATATATTCACAACATTTCAACATATGTGCCTTTTTTAGGCAACTGAGCGCCTGTACTTTATACACACAGAAATCTACTGCTCATTGTTAGATGGACGGGTCATCTTTAATGTTTCCTTTTTCCATTTCCTCTTACACTATTGTGTTAGAGGCAAAATGGCTGTTACTCATTGTCCTTCAGTCTCAGACCCAACAACCAATTGGTATGAGCAAGTTTTAATTGTTCATTTACAAATATTGGAGGAAACTAAACGACCAATACTAAACAAGAGCAGATTGACTTATTTCACTGGGCCTGAAGCTTAAAACCTAAAAGTTTTTTCTCCTCAGACTTAAATTTCATTGTTTGTGCCTTTTACCCCTTAGTACATCATCACAATTACTGCAAACCTGTTTATAAAGCACAAGAGCCAACAAGACTAGATTATTTGTCCATTTAAGTACCCAAACCTCAATGTCACAATAAAAGAGTAAGATGAAGCACATAATAGATGTTTCTTACTCTCCTTAAATAAACTATTCAATTCCCAAACGTGAGAAAGTGGCTTCATTTCTAAAACAGCTTGTATACCCCATCCCCAAATCTGTCAGCATTAATTATTCCAACACAGAATAATTTTTTCTTCCATCTAGCTGTCTAAAACCATTTTGGAATACTGCTATATTCCTGAGTTCAGATACATTCCACTTAACCAGTAGTTTATAGGCTGTTCAGCAAGACCTCTCTGTTTGCCCCCAACTCATAATGCACTTTAATTGCATGATTGTTTGCCTTGTAGATAACTCTTTAGATCATGACTGATTTTCAAAACCTGCCCTCATTTTTATCAAGGGGGGGGGGGAAGTATCCTTTTCCTTCCCATAACACAGAGACCTGGGAAATGAGTTCCTTCAAAGCAATGGCACACAAAAAGGATGTTAGCTGGTGATTTCAAAATGAGCTTGTATTGTGGCATACGATGCTGATGTAGGCTGTATTTCCTAGATCAGTACAAGCAATCATAATTTTTTTTACAGGCACACCATGTGCTACTCTCTCTGAATTGCACCTTAGAGTACTTGGCTCAAGGGAAGGTGAGTCATAAACAAGGCAGCAGGAAGTCAACCCCCTGCCAGCAAATGGACAGCAATGATGCCTGTAGAGGCAATTGCATCCACCCACACCTTCAATCATCCAGAGCTGTGATGGCACAACATCAGTTCACACACAAGAGTCCTTTGAACTCTCAACCTCATCCAGAATTGGCCTACAACTAGGACAAGGCCAATGCCCTTTGCTGAAGGGCTGAGCATACAAGTACCTTGATCTGCCACATGGTATTCCCTTTCAGAGGCATGCAGAAGAACAAGGCACACATTTGGCAGTGGTAGCCATGGTCTCAAACCAATGTTAGAGAGCACATCTAACCACAACTGATAAGGGTCACAAAACAAAATTTTGCAGCAACACTACTGATTCAAAAGGTCAGACAGAACACCAAGACCCACATTTACCCTGAAGCTACACTACAGCCTACCATCTATACCCTACCCACCATCACTTAGCAAACAGGGACACCACCCAGAACAGAGCTCTTGACAGCCACAGGCAACAGCCGCTGGAGGGAACATACACATTACCCGCCTTTCCCGTAACTACACTACATTTGCTCTGATCATAAGCTTCCTAAGTTTACTACCACTGAGGAGAAACCCATAAGGAGCAGTGGAGAGAAAAGTGTGAGAACCTATAGTCACATAGACAAGACAACACCTTTGGAAACCAACATTCATTACTTCAGAACTGCCACTTCCTAGTGTGAAAGAATCACAAAGTCACCAAGAGAGTGAGAAAAAGCTTTCCTTTGCCCTTTTTTAGTTGTTACAAAAGGGGTATAATCCCCAAAGACTAAGAGACCGGCATTAACAATCCTGACTTGGCATCTTCAGTGGTGTAACAAACAACTCTCAAAGAGGAGAGGTTCGACCAAGGCGACTGTAAGGAAGCAAAGTGGTTGAGCCGAGAGGATTCTTTCCAAAGGGTTGACAGGAAAAACGGGATCACAGACGAGGCAACCGGCACGAGAAGCTTTCTAAAGGCAAGAAACAGCGGGAGCGCCGAGCAGGCCTGTCCCAGAGAGACAAGAGAAAGAGGCAAGCAGCCTCCGCGGCTGGAGCGGCCCCTGCTAAAGCCGCGAAAAGCATCCTGACTTACCTTCGGTCTGTGTAACCACCTCCGGACAGCAGCAGGCAGCATGGCTCAAGCGAGGCAGGCGAGCGCCGGCCGAAGACAACGCGCTCGCCCTACAGCTCCTGCCTACTCACCTGCGCCCGCTCGCTTGCTCCGCTCCCTGCCAGAGCCAGGGGGCGGAGCTTAGGTAGCTGGGCGTGGAACAGCTCGGCGCCCGGCTGGGCTCCCCCCACTGGCCCGCGCTTGACTGACAAGACGGTCTCCAGTTGCGCGTGGATTCCACCACCTTCAGCTGGTGAGGAATCTACCGCCGGCCCCCTTTGCTAGCCTGGACGTGCGGGAAGAGGGAGTGAAGGACGCGCACTTCCCGCAGGATCACTTCGAGGTCAGGAAGCAAGACCGCAGCCCCGGTCGCCTTCCGCCAATTGAGAGCCAGCTGGGCTCCTCTTCACAGCTTCTGCCGGGTATAACCGCCCGCCCCCCCCCCCCGGCAAGCATCTACGATACTTGCATCGTAGGTAAAAATGCGACTGGTACAGATTTTCTTGTTCAGGGATGCCATTCCGGGTCGGACAAAATTCGGCAAGGTGCAAGGTCCCGTCTTCGCAACGTAAAGGTGTATTTTAAAATTTTTTTAAGGTGCCACTGTTGTTTGGTAGTGTCAGAAGGTGGCCGTGTTGGGATGCAGTAGAAGAGTTAGATTTCAGTCCAGTAGCATCGTAGGGACCAACAAGAATTTCAGGATATGAGCTTTCGAGAGTCAGACTGTGGTGCTGGAGAGCTTATACCCTAAAACTCTTGTTGCTCTCTAAGGTGCTACTGGACTCAAACCTCAATGGTGTTTCCTGTCTGTCTTTCTTAACCCCCTTCCCTATCAGAAGAACACAGGATAAACAAAGGCACAGGCACTCAGGGCTATTTGTAAGGAAAAGATATGTGGTTTTAGTATGCATACCTAGAGCAGAGGCTCATTTAATTTTACTTTTTAACAGCCACTTACACTTACTTAAAACCTTGAATAAAACTTTGTTGGTCTTAAAGGTGCCACTGTTCTATTGTTCTGTTGCTTCAGACCAACACAACCACCCACCTTGATCTTACTTACATATTTTCATTTTTAATAGCCACTTATACAGAATTTGTGGCCAGAGATGAGTACTCTTTAATGATCATGTGAGGTCTGTAACACTAAAAAGAAGTGTTCTCACTGCCCTCCCCAAGTAATAATTTTATTCTTGCCATCCCAATGTCACAAGCTTTATATGTTGGGTTTCTGCCTGCCTTGCAGAAACCCAACAGCTACCTGGAAACAACAATGAATGAGTTATTTTTACATTTTATCCAGCCTTTCCTCGGAGGAGTTCAGGGCACCATCCATCATTATACTGTATTTTTCCCCTCACAACAATCTCTTTGTGGTAGGGTGACTGTCCCAAGATTACCCAGTGAACTTCATGGCTGAGTGAGGTTGGGCCCTTGATCCCCTACACAACAGCGAGAGAAAGGCTGTCTGGAAGGCAGAAAAATAACATGTAGACTCTGGACTAAATTCTCTCCCATATTAATTTATTTAAAAAGTTGCTAGAGCTCATTTCGCCTGGTGGACCTGTCCCCTGATTCCAAATACGGGGACAGCAGATGTTAAGTCTGAAGAAAAGTTATATTCCACATGGCTGTAAAGCATTTTATTGATTATTTGTATTCTGTGCCCTGACTTAAGGACAAATTTGGGTGCAAAGATCTAACTTAACTCAAATTCAACCACATCGGTATGGTTCTTTGTATAAGCAAGGGCCATTTGCTGCTTCACCTGCAAAAATTGGGAATAGATCTCTTTTCCTAAAACCAGCAGGATGAGCAGTCCATCTCTCTGCATAGTGCACCCATCCTACCAGCTCCAGAATGTTCCACTCCCCACTCTCTCAAGACCCATTTAATTGCCTTTTAACTTGAAACTTATGCTCTACTTCTTCCAGTAACTTAATCCTTGAGTGAGGACAAGTATGTATAAAGAATGATTATATATGAAAGTATGGTGGCTGTTTTAAGTGACTATAAAATGAATTAAACAGTCTAAACATGCTACTGAGGATTATGTAGTCTGCAAATTCCTTCTTATATTAAATGATAAAATTGACTCCCCCCATAATTAACTATAACAAACTGAATAACATATTGCTGAAGCATTTGTACAATTGCTGCTCTGGGCTTTTGCTGACAATTGTAATTGTACTGGCTGTTTACAAGAGAATAGTTGCTGCAGCCACAGTATGATACTATAAGCACAGAGCCACTTCCTGTGTAGACTGCCGCTGGCTCTGTACTTAGGGGTCCCACACTCAATGAACACAGGTTGAACATACAGTGTTGATAACATAGCACAAGTTATAAGTCTGCCGGTACCATTAATATGCTGCTTTTTACTCACCAAGTACTGTGGCGTTTTCCACATGGCAGTGAGTCTCCACATAATAGGATTTCCTGCACTTCCCCTGCCTCAGCCCCCCCCCCCATGGCCACCCTCCCACCAGGCACTGAGAGCTCAAGTTTTTTATTTTTAAGAAAACCAGCAATTGACATATCACTATAATGGTCTACCAGGTTTTCTGAAATCCCAGGTTATTTTTTTTTCCCCTGTGAGTAAATCACTAGCCCTTCCAGGAGAGGGAAAACGGTGCCGTACAGGGCAGATGGGGAAAATCCAGACTTTCCCTTCCACATGGGTCCTTCCCCAGCCTCACACTAGAGCTGGATTGAGAACATTCACAGGAAGTCGGTGAAAACCCAAGAGGAGTACAGAAGCATCACAATGTTGTGGTGAAGTGGGAAAAAACCCACTTCACAATACCATCCAAACCTGGTAAACAATCTATGTGTAAGTGACCTGTAAAGTGACAGCCTTAATAAGACTTTGTGCAAGTATACATTCATAGAACTGCACAGTAACGGTGTAAAGTACTAGCAAAAAATCCCAGTTCATTAGACACCAGCTGGAGAAGAGATCCCAAGAGGTAAGGCTGACTGTAAATATGTACCTTCTCCATATCCATTTCACTTATTAGAGCTGGGGGGAAAAAAAAGAATTCAGCTCAGAATGCAGTCAAAATTGAGAGCTCAATGCCTTTGCCAGATGCACTCATTGTTCCTTATAGGAAGTTCATAATTACTTCAAATAGTTTGATAAATTATTTCCTCAGTGCTTAACAAATATAGTCAACAACATTATAGCAAAACAGTCCCTATCCACCTCCCTGGGAATAGTCCTTAGGCTAAAAGTTGGCAATCAAATTATTTGAATCTTACTTTCCCTAAGGTTTCTTCCTTATCACCTCTTTTCTTTCAACAAAGGCTTCTACTCCAATATGTAAGAAGCTTAGGGTATACTGTCATTATAAATAATGTGAAGAGGTTGCATAATATGCTGCTGAAGTCTAGAGTGCCTTTCTAATAGAACACTTCAGCTACCCTATCACAAAAACAAATAGCTACTGACCTTACTGTACAGTGGTTACTTTGTCAACAAGGAGACTTCAAAGGATTGTTCTTGCATTTCATATCCAGAGGAGGGAGTTTGATGACTGACATGAAAAGATGGCAAGATAGACTTCTGAGTACACTACAGCTTTCAGCTGTGCTCTTCAAATAGTTTTTACACTCATCCCATCCCAGACTCTCATTTAGGCTATAAAACATATAGTAGCTAGAGAAACAATTTAAGTAACATAGCATAACTTATGTATAAATTTTGAAGTCAATTTCTAGGGGGGAAAGGACATCTGGGGGACTTTTAGGTAGGGGATAGAGGTGCCATGGTCAGATCATTTTGCCCTGAAGGCCCGGTTGGGTGTCTCTGTTACCCCCTGTCTAGGCAGCAAGCGGATTTATGCTTGCCCATGGATGCTAATGGACCCAATTGGGTTCCAGAATGCTCTGCGGGATCTGATGCCCCCTGGCAATTCATTAGATGTGCTGATAGAGGACTAGGCATTAAATGTGCTGATAGAAGACTGGAACGCCTGTCTCTCTGAAGCCATCAATGAAATCATTCCCTAATGTCCTCTTTGCTCTTGACATAAATTGTCTCCCTAGTACACTGTGAAACTCAGGAGGATGAAATGGGAACTCAGATGACTAGAGCAAGTTTAGCGGTGTACTTGTGACGAATCCGCAAGAACAGCTTATTGGATGTTTATGAAATCCTATGAGATGGCAGATTAAAAAGTAATTTTGTACAGTCTCCATCGAATCCACTAGCTCTCACCCAACACGATTATTTAGGGTAATCAGATCCTTAACCTCTCCCACTGAGAGAACTCAAAATGTTAGGAATTTGGTTGTTAGCTGTGAGGCTTTCGCAAGCTTCTTTGTGGACAAGGTCTTGTTGGTCCATCATGACCTCCCGGTAGGGATCCCCTTATTTTGTGGGCTCCTGCCTGCTGCTGGCCACCTGGCCCATGGGGGAAGCCTCGCCCCAAGCCCCACCCCCAACAGCAACCACCTGCAGCCACCCCCTCCCTCCCCTCCTGCGAGATTTAAAGGACCCACCAATTAGCTGGAGGACCCTTTAAATCTTGCAGGAGGAGAGGAAGAGGGGTGGCCACTGGCTACATGGCTGAACTCCAAGCGGCAAATTCGCCCATTGATTTCAATAGGCTTAGACTGAAGTAATCTGCAGAGGATTGCAGTGTTAAAGCATGATTCACAACTCTGCTTTTTATAGTTAATTTTTATTAGGTTTTAACATATTATAATACAGGAAAATATAAGGCAGGAATAAGGGTACATGGTATGGGATAAGACATAAAGGGAAATTCCATGAAGTTTGTATGATAGCTGTTACAACTTTTCAGTCATAATTCTTTGTTTCCAGCTCTCTTTCTTTTATGTTATTCCTAAAACTAGTGTCGCTTAATCAAATCGCTAAAATCTTCTGTTATGATTCCTGAAAAGAGTCAAATTCTCTATAGTTCAAATTGGAGTTTCTCCAAATTTATATTATATATATTCATTGTTCTTGATCTTCGAAGTTTCTTTTCACCCAGTCATAAAATAGTGTCCAGTTGTCTCTCTCATTTTGTTTATTTTTGTCTTTCAACAAGTTTGACAGTACATCCATTTCTGCTGTTTCAAAGATTTTTGTCAGAAATTCATTTTCTGTTGGTATTTCTGATTTCTTCCAGTACTTAGCATAAAGAATTCTTGCTGCCGTGACTATATGTATAATTAGATGTTTAGCTTTCTTATCTTTTACACCAGGCATAATATTAAGCAGGAGCATTTCAGGTTTAAATGGTAACGGTATCAAACATATTTTTGTAACATTTCATGAACCCTTTTCCAATATAACATCACCTCTTTACACTTCCACCATACATGAAAATAGCTTCCCACCCGTATCTTACATTTCCAGTATTTATCAGACATTCCAGGATACATTCTGGCCAATTTCTCTGGCATTATAAGCCACCTATAAAACATTATATATAAATTCTCTTTAAAGGCAACCGATTGTGTTATTTTAACATTTGTTTTCCATATCTTCAACCAAGGGTCAAGATCAATATTATAACCAAGATTTTGGGCCCATTTTAATATACATTCTTTAATCACCTCATCCTCCATCTTTATCTGTAACAAATACACATAACATTTCTTAACCAATTTATCATTTGTTTCATATAAAAGTGTGTCAAACTCCGACTGTTCTACAGCAAACCCTTGACATGTATCTTTAGCATATCTAGATTTTAAGTGTACTCTTGTCCACCAATCCAAATATATACCTTCTTCCTCTAGTTCTTCTTTGGACTTCAACCCATCTTCCTTTCCTAATAGATCTTCATATCTAAGGGGAGTGGTGGCACTGTGGGTAAATCCCCTGCATAACTATAACATCTGAACTGCCAAGCTTTGTCAGTTCTAGCCCCGTGCTGGTGTGAGCAACCAAGCCTTGTCCCTAGCTCATTGTCCACCCAGCGATTCGAAAGCTTCGGCAAGTAGATAAAATTGGGGCCCACCCGCTAGGGGTGGGCACACCAATCCCTTCGGGGAGGTGTTAGCTGCCGTTGGAAGACGTCTGCTGCGCTGCAAGATCGAAAGGTGGGAAATCTGTGTCGGCATTCCCTGCAGTGGAGCAAATGTGCCAGGCGGCAATGTGACAATGCAACATCATGAGTCCTGATGTCATCAGCCAGCTGACAAAGAATGCTGTCGGATCACATCTGATACAGCCTGCAGATGAATCCTCCCGAGCAGCTACAGTGTGTGATTAAATAATTGTATGTGTTGTCTTCCCTACCCCCATGAATATTGTTAGTCCAATTGTCAATGAGTAACTGTAAATCACTCTGAGCCCACAGGTGTGTGTGGGGAAAAGCAATCAATAAATCGAAAGTATTATTTTTAGTATTATTTTTTCTTCTCTGCTAATATAGGTTGAATAAATGCTTCCACTGGAGAGACCCATTAAGAACATAAGAGAAGCCAATGTTGGATCAGGCCAATGGCCCATCCAGTCCAACACACAGTGGCCAAAAATTCCAGGTGCCATCAGGAGGTCCACCAGTGGAGCCAGGACACTAGAAGCCCTCCCACTGCTGCCCCCCCCCCCCAGCACCAAGAATAGAGTGCATCACTTGCCCAGACTGAGAGTTCCTATCTATACCTTGTGGCTAATAGCCACTGATGGACTTCTGCTCCATATATTTATCGAATTCCCTCTTGAAGCCGTCCATGCTTGTAGCCGCCACCACCTCCTGTGGCGGTGAATTCCATGTGTTAATCACTCTTTGGGTGAAGAAGTACTTCATTTTATCTGTTGTAACCTAACTGTTCAGCAATTTCATTGAGTGCCCACAAGTTCTATCCATCCATCCATCACTGCTCATATGGCTGTGACCTTAAGCATAAATCAGAACCAAAGGAAATATTTTAAAAGACCTCAGCAGGGCTATTTTTGGGGCGAAACACACTGGAACAGTGTTTCAGCTGCCTTCCGAGCCCAGGGGACAGGCACATGCAGCAAGCCCCACCCCCTGCTCCCAGCAGCCTTCAGTTGGGCAACCAGGATCAAGAGGCCAGGAGGTAAGTTGCAGAGTACAACCCCTGCCCGCCTTTCCTGGCCTGCGCTGAGGCACTGGGGCCCGGGGAAGGCCCAAAGAGCCCGCCCATCGGCCTTCCCACACCTGCACCGAGGCACTGGGGCCTGGGGAAGGCCTGAAGAGCCCCCCCCCCGCCAGCCTTCCGGGACCTGCACCTGAACAGCTTGATTGGGGTGAGTGAGGGATCCGTGGGGGTGAGAGTGGGAGAGCCTCCCTACCATCTCTTTGCCTTCTTTATTTCCCTCCTTTCTTTCTCTCTTTTCCTCCTTCCCCTCCTTCTCTCTCTTTCTTTCTCTCTCTCTTTCTCTCTCTCTTTCTCTCTCTCTTTCTCTCTCTCTTTCTCTCTCTCTCTCTCTCTTTCTCTCTCTCTCTTTCTTTCTTTCTTTCTTTCTTTCTTTCTTTCTTTCTTTCTTTCTTTCTTTCTTTCTTTCTTTCTTTCTTTCTTTCTTTCTTTCTTTCTTTCTTTCTTTCTTTCTTTCTTCACAGATCTCTGTTCCCCACTGTTAGGAGATGTACTTTTGAAAATACTGTTATTTTTTGTTTGCTGACTTACACACACACCTGAATGGTGCTCCCAAGTGTCTAGGGCTTTGGGAAAATTGTGTGCGTGGTTTGATGGGACTCTTTGCATTGGGAAGCTGACACTCTGTCTGCATTTTCATGCTAATGAAGTGACACACACATCTCGCACACACCCCTACCCATCATGCACTGGGAAGAAGAAGAACATCTCCATTAGGGTCTGCTGGAAGAATGGTGAAACAACAACAAGCCCACCATCCAGGAATTCAGAGTCAACACGTAACCCACAGGATGCCTGGTTTTGCAAGTGTTAAGACTGTTTCCTGATTTATGACTTGGACCAGAACAGAGTAATTCGAAGTTCTAAAGTTTCCATGACAACTCATCTTCACACCTTTGACCGGAGGCCCCATTGAGTGGAGGGTGTAGATTTCAAATATTGCCCCCTCCTCTTAGGAAGGTACGTCACCATCCCAAAAGCCAATGGTATAGGAATGGGACGGACTAACAGGTGGGAGGACGACCCTACTACCAGCCCTCAAATAGGCCAATAAAAGGTGAAGGTTCAACCTTTATAGTTAGTTAGTTTTTCCTGTTAGCCAGTTTTCTTTACCCTATCCTGGCCACATAGAATCTACTATAGGTAATTCTTATGTGCTTACTTGGACTGCGGCCAAGAAACCCACACGTGTTGGCTGGTTCCGATTGTGTGTAGTGAGAGTCTCCCTTAGTCAGAACTTCTACCCCTACATTCTTCGCTGTGAAGGTCAAGTTCCGGGAATCAGATAAGTATCACATTGTTTCCTAATCCCTCAATAACCTTTAGTTTAAAACCCCATAGTGTCTTCCATTTCTATTGCATCTAAAGGAACTTGTTTGTATATGTGAATGAATCTGTTTTTGTATGCCTGTGAACCAAAAGATATTATTCAGTAAAAAGAATAACTGATTTTACTAAAGAAACCTTGTCACGTGGTCTCTTTTTGGAACGGATTCTCTGGGCGAAACTGCTTTCTCTGTATACATAGACCAGAACTCTAAATAAGTTTAGTCTGATTAATGCGTAGATAAGCATTTCGGCTAACACCCACCCATAGCTAGCAATTCAAAAAAGTCCAGTGTCACCTTTAAGACCAAGTTTTATTTAGCTGTAAGCTCTCCCTCCTCTATGAGGGCAGATCTGTGCATTCCCCCCCCCATAACTCGCAATTTAAAACAGTCCAGTGGCACCTTTTAGACCAAGTTTTATTCAGATACAAGCTCTCCTTCCTCTGTGAGGGTAGATCAGCTTGTTGTCCCCCCTATAGCTAGCAATTCAAAACAGTCCAGTGTCACCTTTAAGACCAAGTTTTATTCAGATACAAGCTCTCCCTCCTCTATGAGGGCAGATCTGCTTGTTCCCACCCCCATAGGTAGCAATTCAAAACAGTCCAGTCCACCTTTAAGACCAAGTTTTATTCAGGTACAAGCTCTTCCTCCTCTGTGCTGAAGTGTGTCCCAGTGTTTTTGGTTTACATAAGTGCCTTCTCATTCTCTCCCCACTCCCCATTACTTAAGCATCATGTTGAGGACTCTGATGCATCTTTAGTCTTCTGGGTTGTCTGTTGCTTGTGAATGTCACTGCTGGGGAAACCACAGGATCTCTGAGTATTTATGAAGGAAATACTTTTCAAAACAGTATATCTTGTTTGCTGCTTAGTTCATGTAATTAGGCTTTGAAGGACTGTTTTGGAAATGATCTGCTTAAAGGCTCTGATGTGGTGGAGAGGGTGTCCTATGTTTCTTATACTTGCTTCTAAAGGTTTTGAGTTACAGTTTGGTGTAGTGGTTAGGAGCATGGACTCTAATCTGGGTGAACCGGGTTTGATCCCCCATTCCTTTACTTGCAGCTGGTGATGTGACCTTGGGTGAATCACAAATTCTTTCAGAGCTGTTCTCTCAAGAGCACTCTCTCAGCCCCACCTACCTCACAGGGTGTCTGTTTTTAAATGGTAGGCAGTTCTGCATGAACAAGATGGGGGGACGGGGGACATTCAGATCAGAGTCCTTTTAAGGTTTCCTTTTGCCGTGTGCAGCTCAGAGAGAACACTGGCCTAATATGCTAATGAGTTTTTGCTGTTAGGGGTGTGGCCTATTATGCTAATGAGTTCTTGCTGGGCTTTTCTACAAGAAGAGCCCTGGACCTTAGTATTATTTCTCTTATATTTGATTATTGCGCCTATGAATTTTGCCACTGAGAGGGTGACACGATCATTGGTATCTGATAGTAGCCATGACACCTAGGCTCGCACATTTAGCATTTCCATATCTTTAAGTAAAGGGGTGACTAAATTAGCCCTCAACTCATTGAATATAGGGCACTCCATAATCATGTGTTCAATAGTTTCTTTTCTTTTTTTTTTTTAAGAAATTTTATTATTTTTGAACAGTAATAGACAGTAAACAATAACAGTGGACAGTAAACAGACAGAAAACCAAGAAGAACAGTTAACCCAAGAAAAACAATAAGACATAAAACAGAAAAAAAGTTAAGTGCTGGAGTCTATACTCTACATTTAGTATATACCATGTGCTTATTTCGAATCAATTTCATTTATATGATTTGTTGATTATTGTTTAGATAGATCCCTTATGCTACCCTGATATTTTTGCAACCATTTAGAAAATCTCTCCCATTTTTTTTCGAAGTCACTTTCAGGTTTTTCATGTAACTGAAGCGTTAGTTTATTCATTTCTGCTGCATCCAACAATTTAAATATCAGTTCTTCTTTACTCGAGACTTCTTCTTTCTTCCAGTATTTTGCATACAACATTCTGGCTGAAGTTACAACTTGTACAATCATGTATATATCTTGTACGTTAAACTCTTGTGATACCATATTCAATAAAAACATTTCTGGTATAAATGGAATATTTTTACCTAGTCTTTTTTGGGTTATTTCATGCACTCATATTCAATATTTTTTAACTAAATCACAAGTCCACCACATATGGTAAAATGAGCCAGTTTTACACTTACATTTCCAGCATACATTTGACATATTTGGATACCATTTAGCTAGTTTCTCTGGTGTCATATACCATCTACAAAACATTTTATACAAATTCTCTTTATAAGATGATGCTTTAGTAAATTTTATATTAACTTTCCAAACTTTTCCCCATTGGTCTAATTGTATATTATGTCCTATATTCTGTGCCCATTTGATCATTACATCCTTCACCGCTTCATCCTGCATTTCCCATTCCAGTAAAAATTTATAAAATAATTTTATATGTTTTGTAGCTGAGCCAACAATTTTATCTAACTTAGAAGGAATAATTTGAAATCCCGTCAATTTATACTTTACATATCTAGAATCCACTTGTGCTTTTTCCCATCAACTCAGAATAATACCTTTTTAAATTAATCCTTCTTTCTGTAACATTTTATTTTGATCATCTAACAAATCTCCATATCTCCACAAATGTTCTTTGGTACATATCATTGGGTTTGTAAATGCTTCTAATGGTGAAACCCATTTTGGTATCTCAGCATAATGTATTTTTTGAATTTATTCCCATACCTTATCAAGTGCCGCTCTAATAAAGTGCTGTTTAAAATATTTATGAGTTTACTTTTTCTATACCATACGAATGCATGCCAGCCCAATTTCAAGTCATGCCCTTCTAATTTCAAAAGTCTCATATCTTCCAGTGTAATCCATTCCTTTATCCAGATAAATGCTGCCACCTTGTAATATAATTGCAGATGTGGAAGTGCTAATCCTTCCCTTTCTTTGACTTCCTGAAGTAGTTTCAATTTAATTCTTGGCGTCTTACCTTCCCATATAAATTGCCTTATCAGTTTTTCAAGTTCTTTAAAATAATTCAAGTTAATCGAAATTGGTATTGACTGAAATAAAAAAGTAATCTTAGTAAAATATTCATCTTTACAGCTGCTATTATACATATAAATGATATTTGTAGATGTTTCCAATTCTCCAAATCTTTCTTAACTTTTCTTAAAAGTTTCACATAATTGTATGTGTACAAGGAACTGCATCTGTTTGATAATGTTATGCCCATATATTTGATTTTTTTGTACCTCTAATCCTGAAAGATTTTGTATTTCTTGTTTTTGCGATATCGTGCAGTTTTTTAAAATCAATGTTGTTTTTCTTAAATTAATTTTCAATCCCACAAGTTTGCCGTATTTTCTTATTACTTGCAAAAGAAAAGTTATTGACATTTGAGGTTATTCCAAAATAAACACCAAGTCATCAGCAAAAGCCTGTAATTTGTATTCCTCTCCTTTAATTTTAATCCCTTTTATAAATTCATCTTCTCTGGCCATATTATTTAACATTTGCAATGCAAAAATGAATAATAATGGTGATAATGGACATCCTTGCCTTGTTCCTTTTCCAATATCAATATTTCGCCTAAGATCTCCATTTCAAATAATTTTAGCTGATTGTGATGTATATATTGTTTTAACCAAAGTAAAAAAATAATCTCCACAATTCCATGCTAATAGTTGTTCTAAAAATAAAGTCCAATTTAAGTTATCAAAAGCTTTCCCTGCATCCAAAAATAAAAGAGCCATTTGCTTTTCAGGGTGCACTTCAAAAAATTCTACTACATTCAAAATATTTCTCACATTATTTCTCATTTGCCTTCTTGGTAAAAATCCAGATTGGTCTTGGTGAATTAATTTAAGTAAAACCTTTTAAAATCTAAGTAAAAATGACTTATATTTGATCATATATATAGAACAGCAGCAAGAATGGTACTAGCAAGTTATTGGAAATCTGATAAAATACCTACGATGAAGGAAGTATATCTTAAAGTTTTGAATGTGGCAGAAATGGAAAAGTTAACAATGTGGTTACATGGCAAAGAGGAAAGTAAATTTTTGACTTGTTGGACAAGAGTGTATGGATATGTAAAGAGTAAGATATTAATGTAGACTCCTGTGATGTAAAATGTAATAGTTACATGTGGCCTAAATTGATGGAAAAATTTATAAATAAACATGTAAAATCTATTTGCCAAAATAGATGCGTAAATTTTATAATCCATATTCAGTAACGAAATAGGCTGATAATTTTTAATATCTTTTCCATCTGTATCTGGTTTATGAATTAGTGTAATCATTGCATGAGTCCATGATTCCGGACTCTTCTTTCGATCAACTATATTTTGGATAGTATCCTCTAATGGTAACGCTATTTGGTCATAAAATATTTGATAAAATTCTGCTGGTAAACCATCTGGACCTGGTGTTTTTTTGACTTTTAATCACTTCAACTATCTCAGCAAAGGAAATTGGATCATTTAGACTTTGTTTTTGGTCTTCCGTAAATTCTTTCTTATTGTATTTTTGTAGAAATTCCCTAATATGGATTTGACCCACTTTCTCTTCTTGATATAAGTTACTGTAGAATCTCTCCACAATAGTTTTTATGTCCTTATGGATATTTTTATCTTCCCCTTGTTCGTCTCTTAATAATTTTATGTGCTTCTTCTCCGCTTGTTTCCTTAGTTTGTATGCCAACCATCTTGTAGGTTTATTAACATTTTTTTTGCAATTTCCTGAGTTAATATACAGTTCATTTGATGTTGTAAATTTTTAATTCTTAATCTTACATCTTCCGTTGAATATCCAATAATCATTTTTTGCTCTTCCTTTTTAATTTGCTGTTCAATCTGTGTACATTTCTGCTTCCTTTTTTTTTAATCCACACAATTTGTCTGATAAACCATCCACGCGCATATGCTTTAAAAGCATCCCATACTATATCACTCTGCATTCCTGGTTGAATATTATCTTTAAAAAATTCCTGAAATTCTATTTTAGGTTTAGTAACAAAGTCTTCATCTTTTAACAACCATAAGTTCAATGACCATCTATTTTTTCTTGGGGTATCCTGTAAGGTCAGAAGTAGGGGAGAATTTCTACCTCCATTATATCATTTACTATGCTGGTCGTTATCCACGCCATATCCAATCTTGACCATGATTTATGTCTTGCCGAAAAAAGTTATTCCTCACTCTCCAGGCATCCACTAAAGTTAGCTTTTCCACCAGCTGTAAAAATGCCTTTGGCAGCTCATTTCCACTCTTTTCTTTTTTCTTGAGGGACTTTCTATCCCAATTTTTATCAAACACTGCGTTGTAATCTCCAGTGATACATAATTCCTCATATGCTTAATTTGCAATAATTCCTTGCAAGTCCTTAAAGAATTTCTCTTGTTGTTGATTCGGTGCATATATATTCACAATCAGTGTCATCTTAGCTTGTCTCTGAATTTTAACAATAAGTATTCTCCCATCTTCCGCTTCATATATCATTTCCAGATGTAAGTGTTCTTTCACATAAGTGGCAAGTCCTCTTTTTTTCTTATATTTATCTGCTGATACAAATAATTTACCATTTTTTTTTGCTTCTAATAATTTTTTCCTCACCTGTTTAATGTGGGTTTCTTGTAAACAAACAACATCTGCATTAACTTTCTTAATTTGTTGAAATATTTGTCTCCTCTTTTGCAGTGCATTCAGTCCATTACCATTTATTGAAATTATCTCCATTTTCCTCCTATCCATTTTTATCTTCTTTTTTATCTTTGTCACCAGTTTTGTTCTTTCCTTGTGCTTGTGTTACCATGGGTGGCAGTATTATTCTATCTTTTTTATTCTCTGAGTCTTCAGTTTTGCTGCTCCCTTTGCTTGTACTTCACCCTCTTCTAGTCCTTCATCTTCCTCTTTTTGCTCCTCATCTTCAGGATTAACTCCCAGGTCTTCTCCATACTTTCTAATGAAGTCTTCTACTGAGTTTAATCTAAATCTTTTCCCTTGGAAGGTAGAGAGTACACCTTCCAGTATTAACCATCCATAGGTTATTGCATTTTCTCTTAGCAACATTGTCAGTTGTGCATAGTTTCTCCCAGGGCTATTTTTGGGCAGGTATGCACAGGAACGGAGTTCCGGCTGGCTCCTGAGTTCACCACACCCAGCATGAACCCCATTAGCATAATAGGCCACACTCAACAGCAGAAATTCATTAGGATTGGCTACATTAGGGGTGTGTGGCCTAACATGCAAAGGAGTTCCTGCTACAATAAAAGCCCTGGGTTTTGACAACAAACAAGATAAACAGAATAAGAAGCAAAAGGTGGGTGTGGCTGGATGACCACTCTTCTAGTAACATGGGGGTGTGGCCTAATATGCTAATGAGCTGTACTGTCAAAGGTGTGGACTAATATGCTAATAGATTTCTGATGTTGGGTGTGGCTTGTTATGCTAATGAGTTCCTGCTGGTTTATTTCTACAAAAAAGCCCTGCTTTCTCCTCTTTTCTCTCACTCTCCATGGAACCTCTTTCAAAATTGTAATTTCAATGGTTTTTTGCTTGCCGCTCTCAAAATAAGATCTTTCATTGTCCTTTTATAAAATCTCACGTGTATCTCTCTGGGTACTCTGTTTCTTCTTGCATATGCTGAATTCATTCGATATGCAACATCTATCTCATCCCATATAGTTTGGAATTTATCTTCTTCCAGATATGCTGCTTAAATTTTGGATATTTCCTCTTTAACATCTTCATCTATTTTTTCAGGAATATTTTGGAATTTCAGCATATATGAAGCTTTGTCAACCTCTAATCTGACCAAAGAGTCCTCAAGAAAATCACATTTCACTTCCATGTTCTGAAATTTCTGCTTCACCCTCTCTGATTTCTCTTATAGTTGATTAGTAGTCTGTTTAAGCATAGAAATCTGTTGGGTATTTTCCACGATTTGTTGTTTATATTCCTGAGTCTGGGCAGTTACTTGCAAGGCTAGGGCATCAAATTTTGCTTTTAGTGGTTCAACTTGCGAGGCCAAAGCATCAAAGTTTGCTTGTAGTGGTTCAACCACCATTGGGAGTGCACTAGTTATAGCTTGAGGAATTGCACTCTGTATAGCTTGAGGAATTGCACTCTCTATAGCTTTGTTTACAGCCTCTTTAATCATATTCTGCAGCTCCTGATTTTGCATTTTTGTTAAGGTGGATGCCACAGATTTTTGCACAGTTGGGGAAGGTTTAGTTGAACTAGAAGACATTTTTCTTTAAAATACCAATTCCCCCCCAAACACTCTCTCTTTTCTTTTTCCCTTGGCTTACTTCTGTTTATATTACCATTCAACAATATTTACTTAACAAAGCCTTCGTGTTCCCAAACATATTATTTTTATTAGTTCTCATAGTTTCCTTTATCATACTACCAAGATCAAACATTCATACCCTATGATTCACCCAAAATATCAACAATTCACTGCAGTCCCAGATTATATTTTAACAACAGGAAGCAAGAAAAAAAGTGAAATAATGGTTCATCACAGTTCCCCTCTCTTAGCCACCATCAGAGACCTTACCACTCTTAAATGTTTTAAGTAATAGTTCTGTCCAGTTCCAGAAGATCCAAATATAAAGTTGTCTCCAAACAGTATTCAAAACCAGTTCAGAGTTAGTGAATAATAATTTCCAAATCAAGTTGCCAAGTATTCCAATAATAAGTCTTTCAATAATAGTCTCCCAAGTATTCCAGTAATAAGTCTTTCAATAATAATCTCCCAAGGAAGTAGTATTAGTAATATTCCATAGTTTAACAATGTTGACAGTGTTCCCTTGAGAGCCTTTAAGTCCTTAAGGCTAGTTCAAAATTGTTATACCAACACAAACTAAATTGCCAACTTAACTAGCCATCAATTGGAAATACTAAGGTAATCCACCAAAATTTAAATTACCCTTTGTAATCCTCCGGTCTTCTCAGTTAAAAAAAAACACCATAGCCCCATCTCCAAATCTGGGGAGTAGAAAAAAATAAGCTGAAATTATAATAACACCAAGTTAATCCAGGAATTCAGAAACCAAGAGAAAAGAAGAAAAAGGTCCAAAATACAAGTTTAGTAATCCATCAAGTGGCCCATCAAATGCAAATAGGTCTGAAAAATCAGGTAATCCACAGACCTTAATAATCAAAAAAGCCCCCAAAAGAAAAAAGAAATACCAAACATGAAAATTAATCCACCAGGTTTAAGCCAACATCCATCTTCCCACATCCAGCATCCAAATATCTTCCTTTACAGTTCCAGAAACCATAGTAGCCAGAGTTCCAAATTACAGATCCTCAAATTCACACAGGTATAACAATGTCATTCAAAAGAGCCAAGAAAAAAACATGCCTAGATATCCATCCTCACACTCCACAGTTCTTGAAGAGGCAAAATTGCAGTCTCCTAGTGTTCTATCTCAAATCATTAACAACATTTCAAGTGTTCTGCCTTCCTCTTTCCAGCAAGCAATTCTTAAATCCCAAGGAAGAAAGGTTCAGTCAATCTACAAACTGATCTCAAAAGTTAGTTTCAGCTCGTTTCTTAAAGTATAATGCCCACAAACTGTTCTTAGCCGCACAGTGGGGGATCCACCTCCCTTTTCTCTTATTCCCAGGGCATTACACTTTATTAGATTATTGTGAATGCAGTCATAAACATCAGCTGCTATTGAAGTGAAGTCAAACTGGGTAAATCCATACTCACAGCACAAAGTTGAAATTGGAAAATAGATGCAAAGTACAGATTCTTAGGTGGAGTATAGCTCCAGAAGTCGGTCAATTGCGCCTGTGCATTTGCAGCTGCTTGTGGATGCTTCCTTCCCTATTTTTGAAAAGGAGCAATGAGGGGTCTAAATGGACGCCACTGCATCCACAAGCCCCCAGATCAAGCTCCCCGCCAACACCTGCCTCCGGGAGGTGTTTTGGGAGGCCAGTGTATCTGGCCTTCCTGCTAAAAATTGGTAGGTTCAGGGGTTTTCTCTGGGAGCCCCGGGAAAGTCCTGCTGAAAATGGCGTGCCACAGACCAGAAGTCATGTGTTCAGTGGCTTCAGTTGTATGATATGAGCATCTGCACGTTCTATTAGAGTATGATACTTTATTATATCTGCCCTCCAAAACTGCCAAGGGAAGAATGTTCAGTCTTGCCAAAGTAAAAGCTCTTAGTTTTGGGAATGTCAGTTGATAAAAGTATCTCAGCAGTTGCATGGGGACGGCAATTCCCAAATGGAGTATCGAACATACCCTGCACGCCCTAATACACATACTTATAACATCCAATTGCCTTACAGATTTTTTAAATTGTCTTCTAATATCTTTAGTTTCTATATTTTTAATCATATAATTTGTTATTCCTAGGCATTTCATTTTCTTTTCCAATAGTTGATCCCGTTGACTGTAATGTGTATCTGCCTGGATAAGCCCAAGTAGAGTAGATTCTCCCACAGATTTTAAAACCTTTACTTTAAAGAGAAATGCTTTAATCCAAGCCCTAGCTTCCATCGATAATTCGCCTAGTACTGCTCTCAGTGTTAAGCCAGAGACACAACTAGGAGTAGCCAATAAGCATTGGAAAAAATCATACTGGTTGGAATCCATTTTTTCAGAAGTGGCCTGAATCCAAATTTCCACAAGTGCCCATGAGTTCTTGTATTGTGAGAAAGGGAGAAAAGTACCTTTTTCTCTACCTGCTCTATCTCATGTATAATCTTATAAACCTCAATCATGTCATCCCTCAGCCGACATTTCTCCAAGCTAAAGAGCCCCAAGCGTTTTAACCTTTCTTCATAGGGAAAGTGTTCCAACTCTTTTATCATTCTAGTTGCCCTATTCTGCACTTTTTCCAATGCTATAATAACCTTTTTGAGGTGTGGTGACCAGAACTGTACATAGTACTCCAAATGAGGTCGCAGCATCGATTTATACAGGGGCATTATAATAATGGCTGATTTGTTTTCAATTCCCTTCCTAATAATCCCCAGCATAGTGTTGGACTTCTTTATTGCAGTCGCACACTGTCTCAACATTTTTATTGACGACGACTCCAAGATCTCTCTCTTGGTCTGGCTCTGCCAGTTCGGACCCCATCAACATGTATTTATAATTAAGATTTTTGGCTCCAATGTGCATCTCTTTGCACTTGGCTACATTGAACCTCATTTGCCATGTTGACACCCATCCTCGACAGATCCCTTTGGAGTGCCTCATAGTCCTCCCTGGTTCTCACCACCCTGAACAACTTCATGTCATCTGCAAATTTAGCCACTTCACTGCTTACTCCGAACTCCAAATCATTAATAAACAAGTTAAAAAACATTGGACCGAGTACTGATCCCTGTGGTACCCCACTGCTTATCACCCTCCGCTGAGAAAATTTCCCATTTATACTCTCTCTGTTTCCTATTAATTGGCCAGCTTTTTGATCTACAAAAAGACTTGTCCTTTTATCTCATGACTATTGAGCTTACTTCGGAGCCTCTGATGAGAAACATTTTGGAATCTTCACATATATTTTATGCCTGATTCTTTCCCATACTAACAACAAAGCTTTCCTCACCAAATGGTTTTTAAAATATTTATGATTATTTTGATACCAGAGATAGGCATGCCATCCTAGTTTTAAATCACGTCTCTCCAATTTTAAGTTTCATATTTTAATTTCTTTTTTTTTAAATATATGTTTTATTAGGTTTTCAAAAGGAAAAGAAAATAGTGAGAGCTATACATTTTTAAAGAAAGCCATGTCAGTGTCTCATACATAACATCATTTGCTTACAAACATCCTTTTTTTCTTTGTTTATAGTATCTGGCAGCATTCTATATTATCACAGTATTTCCTCCTCTACGTAGGTATATCCAAAAAGTAAAGATAGACAATTTCTACTAAAGATGTTCTTATTCTACCATAAACTGTCAGATCTTACCATCCTTATCTATATTTATCCTTATCTATATTTATAGCCTCCCTCATGGATCACTGCCTTGTTGTGGCGAGGGGGCTTATGTGGTTCGATGAGGCTGTGGGATATGCCATGGAGGGCCACCCAGGACAGACAGGCCACAGCAGAGACCAAGCGTGATCCCCTGGAAAAGGAAATGGCAACCCACTCCAGTATCTTTGCCAAGAAAACCCCATGGACAGTAACAAAAGGCTAAAAGATATGACGCCGGAAGATGAGCCCCTCAGGTCGGAAGGTGTCCAATATGCTACTGGGGAAGAGCAGAGGGCAAGTACGAGTAACCCCAGAAAGAGTGAAGTGGCTGGGCCAAAGCCAAAAGGACGCTCAGTTGTGGATGTGTCTGGCGGTGAAAGGAAAGTCCGATGCTGCAAAGAACAATACTGCATAGGAACCTGGAATGTAAGATCTATGAATCAAGGTAAGCTTGACGTGGTCAAAAATGAGATGGCAAGAATGAACATCGACATCTTGGGAATCAGTGAACCAAAGTGGACGGGAATGGGCGAATTTAACTCAAAAGACCATTATATCTACTTCTGTGGCCAGGAATCCCGTAGAAAAAATGGTGTGGCCTTTATAGTCAACAAGAGAGTGAGAAAGGCAGTATTGGGATACAATCTCAAAAATGACAGGATGATCTTGGTCCAAATCCAAGGCAAACCATTCAACATCACAGTAATCCAAGTCTATGCCCCAACCACTGCTGCAGAAGAGGCTGAAGTGGACCAGTTCTATGAAGACCTACAACAGCTCATAGAACTAACACCAAAAAATGATGTCCTCATCATCATAGCGGACTGGAATGCTAAAGTAGGAAATCAAAAGATAACCGGAATAACAGACAAGTTTGGCCTTGGAGAACAAAATGAAGCAGGGCAAAGGCTAACAGAGTTTTGTCAAGAGAACACGCTGGTCATAGCGAACACCCTTTTCCAACAACCTAAGAGGCGTCTCTACACATGGACATCACCAGATGGGCAACACCGAAATCAGATTGACTATATAATTTGCAGTCAAAGATGGAGAAGCTCTATCCAGTCAGTAAAAACAAGGCCTGGAGCTGACTGTGGCTCAGATCATGAGCTACTCATTGCAAAATTCAGACTTAAATTGAAGAAAGTTGGGAAAACCACAAGGCCATTCAGATTTGACCTAGACCGTATCCCCGATGAATATACAGTAGAGGTGAAGAATAGGTTTAAGGGACTAGATTTGATAGATAGAGTGTCTGAAGAACTATGGACAGAGGTCCGTGACATTGTAAAGGAGGCAGCAATCACCGCCATCCCAAAGAAAAAGAAATGCAAGAAAGCAAAGTGGCTGTCTGAAGAGGCTTTACACATAGCAGAAGAAAGAAGGAAAGCTAAAGGCAATGGTGAAAAGGAAAGATTTGCCCAACTGAATGCAGATTTCCAGAGAACAGCAAGGAGAGATAAGGAGGCTTTCCTGAATGAACAATGCAAAGTAATAGAGGAAAACAATAGATTGGGAAGGACTAGAGATCTCTTCAAGAAAATTGGAGAAATCAAGGGAACATTCCATGCAAAGCTGGCCATGATAAAGGACAAAAATGGTAGGGACCTAACAGACGCAGAAGAAATTAGGAAAAGATGGCAAGAATACACAGAAGAACCTTGACAACCACGATGGTATAATCACTGACCTCGAGCCAGACATCCTGGAAAGCGAAGTTAAATGGGCCTTAGAAAGCATTACTAACAACAAAGCTAGTGGAGGTGATGGTATCCCAGCTGAGTTATTCAAAGTCTTAAAAGAAGATGCTGTTAAAGTGCTGCACTCAATTTGCCAACAAATTTGGAAAACACAACAGTGGCCACGGGATTGGAAAAGGTCAGTGTACATTCCAATCCCAAAGAAGGGCAATGTCAAGGAATGTTCAAACTATCGCACAATTGCACTCATTTCACACGCTAGCAAGGTTGTGCTCAAGATCCTACAAGCTAGGCTCCAACAGTACGTGGATAGAGAACTGCCAGAAGTACAAGCTGGGTTTCGAAGAGGCAGAGGAACTAGAGATCAAATTGTCAACATTCGCTGGATTATGGAGAAAGCAAGAGAGTACTAGAAAAACACCTACTTCTGCTTCATTGACTATGCTAAAGCCTTTGATTGTGTGGATCACAATAAATTATGGCAGGTTCTTAAAGAGATGGGAGTACCGGACCACCTCACATGTCTTCTGAGAAACCTGTATAAGGGTCAAGAAGCAACAGTTAGAACCGGATATGGAACAACTGATTGGTTTAGCATAGGAAAAGGAGTACAGTTTTACTGTAAATCAACCAAACAAATGGTCATAAATCAATGTGGGTTAGAGCCAATCAATTACTTATAAAATTTACTTATAATATTTAATCCTTTTCTGCTTTTCTGTACATTTTTCTTTTCCACTATTTTAGTCTTATGCCTTTTTGTTTTTGAAAATAGCATCAATCTTCCCTTCTTTACGATTGGTTAGGGAAGGAACTGAAAAAGCTGTTAGTTCTGTTTTATCTTCTGGAAAGATTTAATTCTCCTTGGTCTTCTCTGAAAATGAAGAATTTGAGAGATTTGTTTTGTCTACATAAGAACTTATTGTTTCTCTATTTGGTGTTCACAATTCCTCCAAAAAACATATCTGAAGTCCTGTTTTTTGGGTGACGTCAATGGGATATTCTGCTCTTTATTGAACCTTTGCAAGATTTTTTCTAGTGGTTGCTGGAGAGTCTTTGTCAGAGTTCGTAAAAGATGGTCTTCAAGATTTTCTCACAGCGTATCCAACTCTTTGAGTATAGTCAAAATTGCCATTATATTTCCTTGTAGCCATTTAAAATCAAATCTACCAGCTCCACAGCCTTATAGACTAAAGTTTTGGTGTGATTTTCTCAGTAGCCAAATATTGTTTCTGTATCCGTTTTACTTTCATAAAGCAAGTATCCTTTTCTCTGTTAAAAATGTGCCACAAGTCTCAAACCACTAACACTGGAATGGAAATAATTCCTTTCAGGATTCAGTAGGATCTTTAGTCCCAGGGACTGTTTACATTCCTTAACCAAGTCTTTTGTCTGCTGCTCGCAAGAGTAAGGAGGCAGGCGGAAATTCCATTCCTCTTTTCCTCAATTTCTTGGGAGAATACGGCGGGGGTGGGGAGGAGGAAAGTTTTGGGAGGTTTTCCAAGCTTAGAAGTTGCAAAAAAAAAAAAAAAGATAACTCACTGTCAATCAGTTCTTTGCAGATGTTATGTGTGAAGTTCAAGGCTCTCTTCTTGGAGCTTGTCACAGCTTGGCAGCCATGTCTAGACATGCCTGTGCAGCTTGATGCTTCGGCTTTATAACGGTCCCGTAGCACAACCCACTAGTTGCAGCTTACGGGAGGCTCAGATCAAGTCCTCTGCAACCAACTCTTCCTCCGGAAGTGTTAATGGGATGTTGGGCATTCCTGATTATCCCTTAAGAAGCAAAGAGAGTCTGAGATTTCTCGGGAGCCCACAAGAAAACATCTGCTTCGCTGTGATGTTAGCTCTGTCTCCTCATATTTTAATTTCTTATCCATTCTTTAATCCAGATCAGTGCGCAAGCTTTATAATATATTCCCGAATCAGGAAGACCAAAGCCTGCATTCTGTTTAAAGTCCTGTAATGCCTTCAATTTTATTCTAGGTTTCTTCCCTTACTATATAAAATTCATTGTTACTTTGTTCAGTTCCTGGAAGTATGTTTGTTTCAATAAAATTGGAATAGTTTCCAATAAAACTGGAAAAGAAAAATAAGTCTAGGAAGTATATTCATTTTAATTGCAGCTATTCTTCCCATAAATGGCAACTGCAAGTTATTCCATTTATCCAACTCGTTTTGGATTTCTTTAAATAGTTTAATATAATTATCTTCCATCAGAGAACTACATTTATTTGTCAAGATAATACCTAAGTATTTCACTTTATGCTCTAATTGAAATCCTGTTTTCTCCACCAGCTCTTTTATTATAGGTTGTGTTATATTCTTTGTAATTATCTTTGTCTTTTGTCTATTCACTTTCATTCCCGTCATGTCTCCAAATTCCATTGTTCTTCATCAGACTGTCTATAGAAGTGCTGGGATCTTCTAAAATAAAAGCTAAGTCACCTGCAAAGGCTTGTACTTTATATTCTTCTCCATATATTGTTGTTCCTCTAATACTTTTGTCTTCTCTGATCAGGTTATTTAATAACGGGGATAATGGACATCCTTGTCTTGTTCCCTTCTCAATTGTTATCTTTTTCGTTAAATCTCCACTTCGCAGAGATTCTCACTTTGGCGCTTTGTTGAGTATAAATTGCTTGAGTCATCTTAATAAACTATTCTCCAGCATCAATCTCTTGTAGTTGCTCAATAATAAAGTTCCAATTAACATTGTCAAAAGCTTCCTCTGCTTCTAAAAAAATTAATGCTATTTGTTTTTCCAGATGTGCTTCATAATATTCCAAAACATTTACAATTATTCTCACATTATTTCTCAATTGTCTCTTTGACAGGAAGCCTGCTTGATCTTAGGTCCTATACTAGCTCCTGTAAAAAGATTAGAAATTGTTGATGACACCAAAATATAGTTGATTCTTGTGTGGGTTTGAAATCTAGGAGAAAAGTAAGTAAAGTCTTTGGTTAGAGAGTTTCTCACTCGCCAAATATCTATAAAACTAAATTGATGGAGAATTGAAGCTAATCCAGTTTGATTGGATGATTTCAGACACAACTTTTTCTTCTTAGTAGTAGTATTTATATGAGATGTGTCCAAATTATAATTGATGATATAATTAAGGTCCCCGCCTATGACACAGGGATCAGAACTGAAGGCTTCGAGCTTGGAAAGCATGTTTTTAATAAATTCAAGTTGACCATCATTAGGTGTATATAGAGATACAAGGGTGATAGGTGAACCATTTAAGCTGCCATTTTAAAAAATATATCGGCTGTTAGGGTCCTTTTCCAGTCTGTTAGTTTGAAGCCTGCTTGATCTTGATGTATCATGTCTAGTAATACATTCTTCAAATGCAATGCTAAAATAGCAGCAAAGATTTTGTAATCCACATTTAAAAGCAATATTGGTCTATAGTTTGTTACTTCTTTAAAATCTGTATTTTCTTTATGTATCAAAGAGATAGTAGCCTCTTTCCATGATTGTGGTAAATTCCCTACTTCCAGTATATTTTCCAATACTTTTTTATATGGTATTAGTAAGCAATCTTCAAAAGTGCTATAGTACTCTATTGGGAATCCATCTGGTCCAGAAACTTTCCCTTTGTTTCTTGATTGTATCTACAATTTCTTGTACTGTTATAGGCCCATTTAATTTTACTTTAGATTAGATCCCTTCCAGTCCAGTTTCCAACTAGGCCACGGGACAGAGACGGTCCTGGTCGCCCTCACAGACAATCTCCGGAGGCATCTGGATTGGGGTGGTTCAGCAGTGTTGTTCTTGTTAGACCTGTCAACAGCGTTCGACACGGTCAACCATCAACTATTGATCCACCGCCTCACTGACACTGGGATTCAAGGGTTTGCCTTGCAATGGCTCTCCTCATTCCTTCAGGGCTGGGGACAAAAGGTGGCTGTTGGGAAACAGCTATCCGGAAGGCACCCACTCGTTTGTGGAGTGCCCCAAGGAGTGGTGCTTTCCCCAATGTTATTTAACATCTACATGTGCCCCCTTGCCCAGATTGCTTGGAGTCATGGACTAGGTTGTCACCAATATGCAGAAGACACCCAGCTCTATCTGTTGTTGGACAGTCAGTCCGACTCTAGTCCAGAAGAGATGAACCTGGCATTGAAAGCTGTGGCTGGTTGGCTTAGACTGAATCAACTGAAACTGAATCTGACAAAGATGGAGGTCCTGTGCCTGAGTCGGAGCGGTCCAAGGTTAGGGATTCTACTCTCAACCTTCAATGGGGCGCCGTTGGTACTACTGGCAGAGGTTAGGAGCTTGGGAGTACTCCTGAAAGCCTCCTTAATGATGGAGGCCAGGTAGCAGCCACTGTAAAGTCAGCCTTCTAACACCTGCGGCTGATTAGACAGTTGGTTTCCTTCCTTGAACACAATGATCTGGCAACAGTGATCCATGCAATAGTCACCTCAAGATTGGATTACTGTAATGCTCTCTACATGGGGCTGCCCTTGTCCCAGATCCAGAAGCTGCAGCTGGTGCAGAATGCAGCAGCCAGGCTGTTGTTGCATCTCCCTATGCGGTAGCGCATCCAGCCTGCACTAAAAGCACTGCACTGGCTGCCTATAGCATACCAAATTTGGTTCAAGGTGCTGGTTCTTACCTTTAAAGCCCTATATGGTCAGGGACCTATTTACCTAAGAGACTGCCTTTTCCCACATGTTCCCCAGAGGGCACTAAGATCAGGGTCCAAAAATTTTCTGGCCCTTCCAGGCCCAAAAAGTCAGGCTAGTTGTGATGAGGGCTCTTCCACCAGGCTTTCGATTAGGGTGCCACCCTTCCAATAATGAGGCCCTGGTCCCAATACCAACATCAACTCAAAATATGATCAATAGCCTGACAAAACCCAGACTACACATGGAGATCACATGGAGACTGAGAATGCCGCTGTTGGCTATGAATTGCACTAGCACTTGACATGTTTTATTCTGTATTGTTGTGATTTTATTTAAATACTGCATTTTAACTATTTTAACATATTGTCTGTAAGCTGCCCTGAGCCTGCCTTGGCGGAGAGGGCGGGATACAAATTAAACAAACAAACAAACAAACAAATACTTTTTGTTCTTCACTTAATTTGATATTATTGTGTTTCTTAAGGTACTCTTTGCCTGGTATAGTTTTTTATAGAAGTTTTCCACTATTATCTTGGGTTCTTCTTGTCCATACTTTTTTTGAGCCATTCTCATCTTTCAGCACGTGTAAATATTTTTCCTTCTCTTTCCTAAGTCTGTATGTCAACCATCTTCCTGATTTATTAGCATTTTCAAAATAATTTTGTTTTGCAAACTTTATTTTCTTAGCAATTTCTTCAGATAATATCACATTAATTTGATTTTGTATCAATTGTATTTTTATTTTCAACTCATTAACCATTGGGTACTTTTTCAACTTTTCTTCCTGTTTTGTTAATTGATCTTTCAGCTCCTGAAATTTCTTCGACCTGTCTTTCTTTTGTTTTGCTGCGAATTTAATTGCCATACCTCTGAAGAAGGCCTTACTTGCATCCCAGACTGTATATATGGAGATATCTGGGTGAATATTTTGTTTGAAAAAATGCTCTAGCTCTTTTTTTGTCTCTGTCACAAACTTCTCATTTTTCAAGTGTTGTATATTCAGCTTCCAGCTAAAGTTCTTGGGGACGCCAGTCATTTTCAAAAATACAGGGTTATGGTCTGCAAAGGTCTTTGGTAAAATATCTGGTCCATCTACATTCTTCATCAAACTTGCTGAGATCCAGCACATATCAATTCTAGACCAGGACTTGTGTCTTTGGGAATAAAAAGTAAAGTCATTTGTTATTGGATTTTTTGTTCTCCAGGCATCAACTAAATTATATTCTTCTGTCAACTGTAGAAACGTCTTCAGTAAGAGTGTTCCAGGTTTTTTAATTTGTTTGGCTGTTTTTCTGTGTTGTACTTTATCGAAAACTACATTATAGTCTCCAATCAGACAATATTCTTTATATTAATGAGTTGCTAATTCCTGTTCCAAGCCCTTATAAAGTATTTCTTGGCAGTCATTTGGTGCGTAAATATTAGTCACTAAAATTTTCCTCCCCCTCTTTGAATTTCCACAATCAAAATTTTACCATTTTCAAAGAGAAGCTTAGTGTCGAGCTTCTCTTTAATATATGTTACTATGCCTCTTTTTTTCTTCTTTAGATCCAAAGCTATAAAGGTTTTTCCCAATCTGTTACACTCTAATAATTGCTGATCATTTAGTCTAATTTGAGTTTCTTGTAGGCAAGTTATGTCCAAATTTAGTTTTTTGTAACTGTAAAAATGTCCTTTTCCTTTTCTGTGGTGAATTAAGACCATTCACATTGATTCTTAAGGATTCTAATTTGTTCTCTATCCATCACACGTCTTTACTATTAATTTGCTTATGTTTGGTCTGTCTTCTTGTTTCCATTTGTGGTACTGCTTTGGCCCCTTCTTCTTGGTCCATATCTGATCCTCTCTGTCTGTCCTGTGATTGGGTCTCTAAAACGTCTTCTTCTTTATCTGATTCTTCTTCTTTGGACTTTCCCCTATTAGATGAAAGTTTCTTTCCATATTTCTTTAAAAAGTCTTGTGCTTTCAGTGTTGAGTTTATTCTGTATCTCTGGCCTTCACATGAAAAGAAGAGACCTTCTGGTATCAGCCATCTATAAGAGATATCAATGACCTTCAGTACTGATGAGAGGAAATAATTATTTCCTCTTCTGTCTCATATTCCATGGTACCTCTTTCAAGATTTTAATCACATTTCCATTTCCTTTTATAGTCACCTCTTTGTCTCTCATTCTCCTCAGCACTGCTCTTTTAGTAAATTTTATGTGAATTTCTCTTGGTACATTGTTCTTTCTAGCATAGCTTATATTCACTCTGTAAATCAGGTCTTTTTCTCTTTGAAGATCATCAATTTCAACCTCCATTTTTAATGCCAGTGATTGTGCTAATAAAAGGGACAATTCCTTATCCTCTTGAATGTTCTGGAACCTCAGCATATAAACCGCTCTGTCCATTTCCAGCTTAATCCTGACAGCTGTTGTGCTTCTGCTAATTCTTTTACTTTCTGCTGAGTCTTTTCTGCTCTTTCATCAGTTTTTTTAATAGTCTTAGCTAATTTGGTGGTTTCTTGTTTGTTTCCCTTAAATTGCTTTTGAAAATCTTTCATTTGTTATTTATGTCTTTAATCTGGGTTGTTATCTGGGGTTAAACTGTTCTGTAATTGGCTCAAGCCAGTTCAGAAAGTTGCTTGCAAACTTGCCTGGAGCTCTTTTAAGGCATCTTGTGAAAGCATTGTTGCCACTGATTTAGTGTGACCTGGAGAATGCCTGTCCTGTGAGATTTGCTCATTTTCATATACTTATTCTAATATAAATTTATCTTAAACAAATTATTTTACCCTTTCATTTCATTTGTCAATATTTTTTAAAACTGTTCAAAACCAATGGACACATTCTCCAATCCCAAAATACAAGAACCAGTCAATTTTTACCATATTCTTTCTACAATCATATAATGTAGCCCCTGCATTTTTCCAGACCAAAATTTAACAAATAAACCGATTTAGTTTTACAGCCAACTTTCTCTGAGTTACAGTCTGTAAATCACTTCCGCAGATAAGAATGACATTCCAAATCTATTCCAGATATGAACAAAGCCTCTTCTGCCTTCCAGTCCTCTAATCAGTTTTAAAATGCCTGATGTTACTCTTCACGCTGACATAACAGAGCTAATCCAAATTAGGCAAGCTTCACATCACACCGGAAGTAAAACAAACAAAAAAGATCCATGCCGCTTCCCCCGCCAATGAACCATGATTCTCAAAGATAGACAAAATAAAGCATGTTATTATAATCCTCTTTGGGCAAAATGACTCTGGAAATTTGAGTCACTTTATGTCTTTTGCTTGTATATCAAACTGGACCACTCAGAAAAGCCGTAGTATCAGAGAGGACTCTCATTACAACCAGATCTCTTCCTAGCAGGAAGACAGATGCTGTTCCTCCTTTCAATCTTCTACCCTCCTTCCTCCCACAGTCCGGCTGCACAGATCTGTATTCTCAAATTAATCTCTTAGTTCAGGTCTTCTTTAATCAAGAAACAAACTTACTCATTTGGAAAGTTCTTTAAAACAGCAATGCTTCATCTGTTCACTTCTCTCACTGTGGGGTGTTCACAGCTGTGTGCCAACATGACTTCCACATCAGTCTGTGCTTCAGGGTAGACAATGGAAGTTCAATCCCCACAGCTGTCACCTGGGGAGAGCTTCTACATCACACCCTCTGCTTGTTGACCCTTCTCCTAGGGTCTCCCTAGATCCTGGGCTCCCCCAGGACCTATAAACCAGGTGGGTCGGCTCTCCTTCAGGAGTAACTCCAAGGAGATACCGATAGTGCCACACCAAAACCCTGCCTCCTCTGCTGCCCTGCCCTGATGCAGCTCCCTCCCACATCAGTTCAGGCAGCAAAGCCTTACCGAATTCCAGATGTCTGGATACCACACCACCCAGCAGCTGTGCAACAACCACAGTGCTGCTTATCATATTGAAATGGACTGGGGAACGTGCCTGGAGGATAGCAGCACAGGATAATGTTGTACAGAGTTATGGATTGTGTTAAGTATGCAACTCAACACGAATGGATTTCAGCAAAGTGATTTCAGCTTTATTGTAACAGCAAACTCAACTCAACAACACACACACAGAACAGTGGAGCACAGCTCCCTTTTTAAATGATCCGGGCTGACACAGCCACACCCATAAATAAGTTAACAACCAATAAGAAACTCAGGATAAAGACCAATGAGGTCTGTTCCCTCCAGAATACATATTTACACTGTGATTGGTTGCTTCATACAATTCCATAGGAATGGCCAATAGGAATGTTACATCTTACAATCTTGTACTAAGAATCAAGCTTTACATAGTAAAGAATAGGCAGCGTTCACAGTTAAGACATAACAGATTGCATCCTAGATTTTTAGCTGTAAGTGCTAAAAAAGCAACAGCGATGAATGAGAAGTGTTTCAGAACATGTTTGATATGACTCCATGCTTTAGGAAGCTCCTGATCTGCTGTGGCCCTCTGTGATACTTGTACAGGAAGAATTGATTCCATGGGTATGAGTGAAGACAGATTTAGACAGACAGTCTGTCTTAGTGTTCCTGCTTTCATAACAGTAGGATAGACAGCTAGCATACCACCACCACTGATAAACTTCTCTCATATGCCATTTTTGTTGTTGTTCAGTCACACAGTCGAGTCTGACTCTTCGCGACCCCATGGACCAGATTACGCCAGGCCCTCCTGTCTTCCGCTGTCCGCTGAAGTTTGCTCAATTTCATGTTCGTTGCATCGATGACACTGTCTAACCATCTCATCCTTTGCCGTCCCCTTCGTCTTTGACCTTCAATCTTTCCCAGCATCAGGGTCTTCTCCAGTGAATGCTCCCTTCTCATTTGGTGGCCAAAGTATTTGAGCTTCAGCTTCAGGATCTGGCCTTCTTTTGCAGTCCAAGGATTTGATCTCCTTGCAGTCCAAGGGACTCTCAAGAGTCTTCTCCAGCACCATAGTTCAAAAGAATCTATTCTTCGGCGTTCGGCCTTCCTTATAGTCCAACTCTCGCAGCCATACATTACTACGGGAATACCATTGCTTTGACCATGCGGACTTTTGTTGGCAAGGTGATGTCTCTGCTTTTTATCATGCTGTTTAGGTTTGCCATCGCTTTCCTCCCAAGGAGCAGGCGTCTTTTAATTTCATGGCTGCAGTCACCATCTGCAGTGATCTGGGATCCTAGGAACGTGAAGTCTGTCACTACTTCTACGACTTCCCCTTCTATTTGCCAAGGAGTGATAGGGCCAGATGCCATGATTTTAGTTTTTTTGATGTTGAGCTTCAAGCCCACTTTTGCGCTCTCCTCTTTCACCCTGAGCAAGAGGCTCTTTAGGTCCTCTTCACTTTCTGCCATCAGAGTGGTATCGTCTGCATATCTGAGGTTATTGATCTTTTCACCAGCAATCTTAACTCCAGCTTGTGATTCATCCAGGCCAGCATTTCGCATGATGTACTCCGCATATAAATTAAATAAGCAAGGTGACAATATACATCCTTGTCGTACTCCTTTTCCTATGCTAAACCAATCAGTTGTTCCATATCCGGTTCTAACTGTTGCTTCTTGACCCTTATACAGGTTTCTCAGGAGACATGTGAGGTGGTCCGGTACTCCCATCTCTTTAAGAACCTGCCATAATTTATTGTGATCCACACAATCAAAGGCTTTAGCATAGTCAATGAAGCAGAAGTAGATGTTTTTCTGGTACTCTCTTGCTTTCTCCATAATCCAGCGAATGTTGGCAATTTGATCTCTAGTTCCTCTACCTCTTCGAAACCCAGCTTGTACTTCTGGCAGTTCTCTATCCACGTACTGTTGGAGCCTAGCTTGTAGGATTTTGAGCATGACCTTGCTAGCATGTGAAATGAGTGCCATTGTGCGATAGTTTGAACACTCCTTGACATTGCCCTTCTTTGGGATTGGAATGTACACTGACCTTTTCCAATCCCGTGGCCACTGTTGTGTTTTCCAAATTTGTTGGCAAATTGAGTGCAGCACTTTAACAGCATCTTCTTTTAAGACTTTGAATAACTCAGCTGGGATACCATCACCTCCACTAGCTTTGTTGTTAGTAATGCTTTCTAAGGCCCATTTAACTTCGCTTTCCAGGATGTCTGGCTCGAGGTCAGTGATTATACCATCGTGGTTGTCAAGGGCATTGAGGTCCTTCTTGTATAGTTCTTCTGTGTATTCTTGCCATCTTTTCCTAATTTCTTCTGTGTCTGTTAGGTCCCTACCGTTTTTGTCCTTTATCATGGCCAGCTTTGCATGGAACATTCCCTTTATTTCTCTAATTTTCTTGAAGAGATCTCTAGTCCTTCCCAATCTATTGTTTTCCTCTATTACTTTGCATTGTTCATTCAGGAAAGCCTCCTTATCTCTCCTTGCTGTTCTCTGGAAATCTGCATTCAGTTGGGCAAATCTTTCCTATTCATCATTGCCTTTAGCTTTCCTTCTTTCCTCTGCTATGTGTAAAGCCTCATCAGACAGCCACTTTGCTTTCTTGCATTTCTTTTTCTTTGGGATGGCGGTGATTGCTGCCTCCTTTACAATGTCACGGACCTCTGTCCATAGTTCTTCAGACACTCTGTCTATCAAATCTAGTCCCTTAAACCTGTTCTTCACCTCTACTGTATATTCATCGGGGATACGGTCTAGGTCAAATCTGAATGGCCTAGTGGTTTTCCCAACTTTCTTCAATTTAAGTCTGAATTTTGCAATGAGTAGCTCATGATCTGAGCCACAGTCAGCTCCAGGCCTTGTTTTTACTGACTGGATAGAGCTTCTCCATCTTTGACTGCAAATTATATAGTCAATCTGATTTCGGTGTTGCCCATCTGGTGATGTCCATGTGTAGAGATGCCTCTTAGGTTGTTGGAAAAGGGTGTTCGCTATGACCAGCGTGTTCTCTTTACAAAACTCTGTTAGCCTTTGCCCTGCTTCATTTTGTTCTCCAAGGCCAAACTTGTCTGTTATTCCGGTTACCTTTTGATTTCCTACTTTAGCATTCCAGTCCCCTGTGATGATGAGGACATCATTTTTTGGTGTTAGTTCTATGAGCTGTTGTAGGTCTTCATAGAACTGGTCCACTTCAGCCTCTTCTGCAGCAGTGGTTGGGGCATAGACTTGGATTACTGTGATATTGAATGGTTTGTCTTGGATTCGGACCGAGATCATCCTGTCATTTTTGAGATTGTATCCCAATACTGCCTTTCTCACTCTCTTGTTGACTATAAAGGCCACACCATTTTTTCTACGGGATTCCTGGCCACAGTAGTAGATATAATGGTCTTCTGAGTTAAATTCGCCCATTCCTGTCCACTTTAGTTCACTGATTCCCAAGATGTCGATGTTCATTCTTGCCATCTCATTTTTGACCACGTCAAGCTTACCTTGATTCATAGATCTTACATTCCAGGTTCCTATGCAGTATTGTTCTTTGCAGCATCGGACTTTCCTTTCACCGCCAGACACATCCACAACTGAGCGTCCTTTCGGCTTTGGCCCAGCCACTTCACTCTTTCTGGGGTTACTCGTACTTGCCCTCTGCTCTTCCCCAGTAGCATATTGGACACCTTCCGACCTGAGGGGCTCATCTTCCGGCGTCATATCTTTTAGCCTTTTGTTACTGTCCATGGGGTTTTCTTGGCAAAGATACTGGAGTGGGTTGCCATTTCCTTTTCCAGGGGATCATGCTTGGTCTGAGTTCTCTGCTGTGGCCTGTCCGTCCTGGCATAGCCCACAGCCTCATCGAACCACGCAAGCCCCCTCGCCACGACAAGGCAGTGATCCATGAGGGGTCATATGCCATATCTATGTATTAATACTTGGGTGCCCCACTGAACTTGGCGGAAATTATTTCTAAGAAAGTCTGCATATGATTGCAGTCTTACAGTACAGTCCTAAGCAGATCATCAACCTTCCGTTTAGAATTGCACTGAGTGTAGGGTCATAAGCTCTGGATCAGGAAATACCTGGAGATTTGGGGGGTGAAGCCTGGGGACAACAGGGTTTGAGGAGGGGAGGGACCTCAGCAGGGTATAATGCTATAGTGTCCACCCTCCAAAGCAGCCATTTTCTCCAGGGGAAGTGATCTTGGTTGTCTGGAGATCAATTGGAATAGCAGGAGTTCTCCAGGTGTTTTTTTTTTAATAACTTTTTATTAAACTTTTTCAACGAAGTATAAAGTACAAACAAAACCAACATATAACAATAATGGATTGAATGTGAATACAGGTGAGAATATGCAATGGAATGCAAACACATTATTAATATTTACATTCATTCTTGAAAACCGTATCTATCACATATAGTGCAATACTTTATAAAATTTGTGTGCTTCATTAAATGCCTTAGGTAAATCACCACTAAAAACATATTCTAGAAACGGAAACCATTTTGACTGAAAAACACAATAACTGGATGTAGATGAAACCTTGTCTGAAATCTTATCTATTGAGTAGTATTCCCATATTTTGGTGAACCATTGTGTCAGAGTCAAGACATTCTTGCTTTTCCAGTTATTAGCAATAACTGTCTTTGTTGCTGTCAATAATACTGAAATAACTTCCCTATGTATTTTGGGTACTTGTGAGTCTTTCCAGAGATCTAGTAAAAAAAATTCCGGGGAGAAGTTTATTGAATACCCTGTAATTTTTAAAATAGTTTTAGAGATATTTAACCAGAATGTCTTGACAACTGGACAGAACCACCAGCAGTGGATGAAGGAACCGTGCCCCCCACATGCCCTCCAACAGAGTGGTATGTTTTGGAAATGTTGTGTAATTTAGCCAGTGTGTGATACCACCTTGTGAGTAATTTATAGCTCTGCAGTTATATGTTTAATGACCTGGAGGTGAGGGATGGCGAAGACCATATTTTGTGCCAGTCCTTGTCAGTTAAAGGAGAGGCACAATTGGTTTTCCATAGAGTTTGGTAACTAAGTGTCTGTTTGGATTGTGATGAGATCAGTTCTCTATATAAAATTGAGATGAAACTCTTAAAGGATGATCTGTCAATTTTTAGAAGTCTCTCAGACAAAGTTAAGGGTCTAGAAAGATTTGAGATTTTCATTAAAGTAGCTATAAGATGCTTCACTTGGTTGTATTCTAGCCAGGATATCGAGCATTTATATTTTTGTTCAATAAAAGTTTGAGGCTATTTCATTACCCTGAAGCACATTAAATAATCTTGTTACACCATGTTGCTTCCAAACTCTAAAGGCATTTGAAGGGTGTCTGGGAATAAACCAGGATTGTCCAGTAAATGTTGTGATGGGTGAAATTCTCAGAGTTAAAAAGGGTTTTCTCCTGTCCCGGACATTAAAAGTATTCTATAGGAACATATTTTTAGAAAAGTCTATCGGTCTTTGTGAGGGCCTCTCCCATACAGTAGATTGAAAGGAGGTATTTCCAAGATAGCAGTCTTCTATTAGTTTCCAATCAGTTTGAAAGGACTGATGGTATTGTTTGATGAGACCTAGTAAAGTTGTTACTTCATGGTTAATCCTGAGGTCTGGTAAAACAAGGCCTCCAGATTTGAGAGGTCTTTTCAGAGTTTTAATGTTCACTTGAGAAGGAGCATTATTCCAAATAAAATTTGTAAAAGAGTTTTGCCAAAGTTTGAAGTAAGCTGGAGGTATTTCAATTGGGATCGTATGAAATAAAAATAAAATTTTTGGAAAAATAAAAGTTTTAATAATCTGTATTTTTTCCATCCACGAAGACGTTGATATGCTCCTATGAGAAGGTGTATCATTAATAATTTTGTTTAGTTGTATAAAATTACACTTAAAGATGTCCGCTAGGTTAAGTGGAAAGTCTATACCCAAGTAGTGCCACACTTTGGTAACCCATGCAAAATTATACATGCTTTTAATATAGACCTTTTGAGAGTCTGTTAATGGGATAGGATATAATTGGGTTTTGGAAGGATTAACTTTTAAACCCGAGATGGCACCAAAATCGTTCTGAAGATTCTCTAATTCTGGCAAAGTAGTTTCAAGATGAGTAGCCAGTACTGCCACATCATCCACAAATAGACTAAGTCTTGTCACTTTGCTATTTGAATCCCGCTAATGTTTGGGTGAAGTCTAATTGCTTGAGCTAAGGTTTCAATTGTGATGGCGAATAAAAGTGGCAACATCGGGCACCCTTGCCAGGTTCCTCTGGAGAGGTTGAAAGTCTCCGAGTTCAAGCCATTGATCCGGAGTTGGGCACGGGGTGACTCATACAGAGTGTGTATTGCCCTTCTAAAGTTATAGCCAAAGCGCATATTTTCTAAAGTCTGTTCTAAATAGCGTGGTTCCACGCTGTCGAAGGCTTTTTCTATATCTATAGAAAGAATGAATGAGGAATCAATTTGGTGATGGTGGTAATATTGTATAACATCCAGTATTTTCCTAGTGTTGTCAGAAATGTCTCTGTTTGGAATGAATCCAGTCTTAGAGAGCCAGTTCGGTGTAGTGGTTAAGTGCACGGACTCTTATCTGGGAGAACCGGGTTTGATTCCCCAATCCTCCACTTGCACCTGCTGATGTGACCTTGGGTCAGTCACAAGCTCTGGCACAGCTGTTCTCTCAAAGACAGTTTCTGTCAGAAGTTCTCTCAGCCCCACTTACCTCACAGGGTGTCTGTTGTGGGGAGGGGAAGGGAAAGGAGTTTGTAAGCCGCTCTGAGACGCCTTTGGGAAGTGAAGGGCGGTGTATAAATCCAAACTCTTCTTCTTCTTCTTCTTCTTCTTCTTCTTCTGGTTGGGGTGTATTAAGGATTCAATTATCTTGTTTAATCTAGCTGCTTATGTGGCTGTGAATATCTTATGGTCCATGTTAAGTAAAGAAATGGGTCTATATGAACTTGGATCTGCCAAACCTTTACCTTTTTTAGGTAATACTATAATTTTTGCGATGTTCCATATGTTTTGGGCATAGTGCCTTCTGACATGATCTGGTTGCATGTGAGGCAGTGAAGCCGTCACTGCCTGGTGATTTGTTAATTTTAAGGTTTTTGATGGTATTTAGAATTTCTTGGGAAGTTATAGGAGTGTCTACCATGTCTCTTTGCTGTGGTGTTAAACGTTTTTGTAGAAACGTTTTAATAAAAAATATGTTGTGAGGCTAAGAATTACTAGATGTGTATAATTCTGTATAATATTTATGGAATGAATCTAAAATTTCTTTTGTGGTAAATTGCAAATGCCCTTGTTTATTTCTAAGATGGCGAACTAAATTGTTAGCCCTTTTCTTTTTAACTTTCCAAGCCAACATTTTAATAGATCGTGAGCTTCTGAGCCAGAATTTTTGTTTAATAAATAGAATCTGCTTTTGTATTTATGAAACCTCTATGGAGTAAAATGTTTTCCTTTCAAGAAGTAGTTTTTTGTAGGTCTTTTTACAGCCGTACATCTTATATTTATCTTCTAGGTTTTTGATTTCGACCTGTAAGTCCATTTTTAATTGTTTTTTTCTTTTTTTACAGGAAGCAGCCAACGTGATCAGTTTACTCCTAATAACCACTTTGAAAGCATCCCAGATCAGATGTTGGGGGACTCCACAGTGTTCAGTAAAATTAAAATATTCCACAATGCTTTTTTCTATATCTCTTGATGTCGTTTCCATCAATAAAAGATTATTGTCTAATCTCCAATTGTAGTCCTGAGTTGATTTATTGTCTGTATTCATAATACATTCAAGCCACGAATGATCAGACCAGAGCCTAGTTCCAATGTCTACGGAAGGGAAGAGGTTACTAATAGAAGTGGAGACTATCAGATAGTCAGTCTATTCTGGTGTGTGTGTTATATTTTGAGGAGAAATATGTGTAGTCTCTCTTGTTAGTATGTCTGTCTCACTATATATCACTGAGAGTATATTGCTTGAATAGTGATTGTAGTTGAGTGGGCTTAGAGGTTTTGATTTCAGGTAATTTATGTGCTTCAGTACGTGAGCATGATCTGTCTAATATAGCATCTGAAATATAGTTTAAATCATCTCCTATTATGAATGGTCCCTAGCTGAACAAATCCAATCTATCTAATGTTTCCTTGAGAAATGCGATTTGGCTGTTATTAGGCACATAGATTGAGACCAGTCAGAGGTTTTTCTTGAGGAGTACCTTTTACAAATATAAATCTGCTTCAGGGGTCTCATTCTATAAGTTCTATATTGAACCTGAATGTATTGCTAAATAGTATAGCTACACCCTTAGCCTTTGTATTCCCTTGGGCCTGTAATTGTTATGAGAATTTTAGAGTACTAAAGACATGAGTTTATTATTCAGGTGAGTTTCTTGAAGAAAGACTACCTGAGGTTTTGTTTTAGTAATGCAGAAGCAATCCTCTTTTTCTTGATAATGTTGTTCAACCCCCTACAGTTGAGGGAAATAAATTTAAGATTAGACTGATGCATCATAAAGGGTTAAGAATAGAAGATTGAAAATAAAGACCCAATTCAGTATTTTCCACAGAACAATCATTTTTGATAATGGGTTCATCAGCATTGCTTTAAAGCATATGGATACACTTGAAGATCTCCACCTTACTACATAAAAGATTTGATAGCTCTTACATTTTACATTTGCTGCTTTAATCTTCAGGTAATCATGAGAACCTGTATGGTTTTGCTTGTGAGGTGGGACCCATAAGGCAAGGACTAATTGGTTGTATTTGCACTATAGCATTGTGCCAATTTTGTAGATGGCAAGCCAAATAAAGTAATAAGAAAAAGGAAACTTATAGTTAACTTTAAATACAACATGTTAAACCAACAAAACTATGCAGGACTTTGAAAGTAGTCCTACAGCCCCCTTTATTCAAGGTTTTGATTACCAAAGTGTTAATATAGAGGGAGCTAGAACGCAAAAGGATTCCTTCCCACCCCCTGCTTTGTAGATAGTAAAAAAAAAAACATTTTACCAAAATTTAAACAACTATAATCCCTTCTACCCTTTAGAAGTCATAGAATTTCTTAGCTTAAAATTACAAAAATATTTTCTTTTAAACTATGTTGAGTCATCTTCATAAGGTTGACTACTACAACAGTTAGCATGAACAAATGCAGTCAAACACGATGACTATGAATTTAACAATAAAATAAATAAATTTTAGCAAGCCTGTTAAGATAGTCAGCATTCCTTATTCTTTTTAACTTTGCACCAGCTGTCTGCTCTATGTGCTGGGATTCCCAGGTCGTCTTGGTTCTCAGGAAATGACGGACGATCAACCTTTAAGTCTTTGAGAAGTTGCAAGCCTGAGTCCAGGTCAGAGGCTTGATATATTGATCCTTCATGAGCCACTTGAATCTTGTATGATGCAAACCCATCTATACTTCAAATTGGCTGTTCAGAGTGTTGAAGTGATAGGCTTCATGATCTTTCAAGAGGGTATCCAGGTGATAAATCCTGAAGTCCTGAGATTTTATGATTGGAATAAAGCAACTGTCCTTGAGATCTTGCTTGTGATACAATGGCTGCCTTAGTACGAGAACAAGTGAATTTCGCTACAGTGTCTCATGGCTGTGACCGTTGGTTCAGATGCGAGGGCCCCACTCTATATGCCCAGTCTATAAGTGGTGCAACCCCCTTTTCAAGGTTAAGAGCAGTTGCCAGCCAATTTACTAGAAAAGAACGGAGATCTGTATTTTCTTCAGCTTGTTCTGAAAAGCCCCGAAACTTCAAATTTCCAGCTCGTCGTTGGTTTTCCATTGTAAGGATTTTATCTGTGGCCCATTCCTTTCTGCTATACAAGTATCTTGCGTCGTCTTAAATTGCAAACTGAACTTCCATGGTGGAGTCTGCTGTTTGGGCTATTTTGCTGAGTGATTGCTTCAATACTTGTAGCTGTGAGGTAATGGGCTGTAAAAGGTCAGTAAATGTTGAAACCATGCTGTGCTCAAGATTTTGTAGGGAGTCAAAAAATTCTTGGCACATTATGGTAAGGCCCGCTCCAGTGGTATTCGCGCCTTCCACCACCATTTTACCTCAGGCAGTAGCTTGGGGATGTTCTGGCCTGCTGACTCGGAAAATAGTCTGAGACTGCTTTAGATTGTGAGGTCGAGTTTCTGTTTTTTAAAGTAGAAGATCTGCCCATGATACTGGTAAGACTAGAGTTGGGTCGAAGTGCCTAGTTTGATAAAGCAGAGGGGGTTTTGGAGGAGCTCACCATTCAGGCGTCCATTCCAATTGGCTGCAACGCCATGCCCCAGTTCTCTAGGTTAACTGAATGCAACATTGGCCCTAATGTATAAAGACCACCCCCCAGATTAGATAAATGGTTATTTAAGAACATTCCTGGGAAATCCCCTCCAAAGATAGGTTCCTTTTTTCATAATTGTTCAATCTATATTTCCTGAAACAGTGTTTTATTTGCCTGTTTTAGTGGGTATAGGACTTATCATGTTCATGTCCATAGTTTCTGCCCCATTATATTTGTTGTGCTCTTATTTGATTTTATGTATGTTGGAATTTGTTTTGTTAAGATGTTTGAAATAAAAATTTAGAAAAAACATAACTGGTTGAACTTTTTACACTGTTCTTACTATTTGCTTCTAGTCTAAGGACTATTTTATGAAAACCTTTTTAGGCAGCTAGACATTTTATGTTGTTTGTATGCTCTGATTGGGTTTTTAGTGGTCTGTTAATTTTTATTTTTATTTATTTTTCACATTTATATTCTGCCCTCCCTGTGAACAGGCTCAGGGCAGATCACAATTCACACTTAAGCCTTATGGCATTACAACAAAATAGTAATAATAATAAATTAAAATAATTAAAACAACATACATCAGTTTGTACAGTCCCCAATATTGGTGTCGCCGACATCCAAGGCTGTATAGTCCAGGCTGTATAAGATGGTATCTTCAGCAGGGGGGCCAGCTTTTTTCCTGGACACCTGTCACCTCACCCAAAGGCCTGGCAGAACAGCTCCATTTTGCAGGCCCTGTAGAATGGTAACAGATCCTGCAGGGCCCTAATCTCATCCAGGAGCATGTTCCACCAGGCTGGGGCCAGGGCAGAAAAGGCCCTGGCCCTGGTTGAGGCTAAACAGACGTCCCTCAGGCCAGGGACAACCAGCAGGTCTTGATCAGAGGAATGCAAGGCTCTCCAGGGCATATATGGGGAGAGGTGGTCCCAGGCCATGCAAGGCTTTAAAGGTTAATACCAATACCTTGAAGTGGATCAAGTACTCCATCAGTAGCCAGTGCAATTGGCAGAGCACACAGGCAATGCAGACAGCAGGTGCACCACAGCATTTTGCACCAGCTGGGGTTTCCAGATCAACCGCAAGGGGCAGACCTGTGTAAAGCGAGTTACAGTAATCAAGCTTGGAAATGACCATTGCATGGGTCACTGTAGTCAAATTCTGGAGAGAGAGGTAAGGGGCCAGCTGCTCGATCTGTCGAAGGTGGTAAAAGGCAGACTTAGCAACTGTGATGACCTGGGCCTCCATAGTGAATGAAGCATCCAGGACTACCCCCAGGCTCCTCACCTTCTGGGCTGGCACAAGTGGCATGCCATCCAAGGCAGGCAGCCTGATTCCCAACCTTACTCCCCCTGACTTAAGTACAGAAACTCCATCTTAGTTGGATTCAATTTCAGCTGGCTCTGCTGTAACCATCCAGCCACAGCCTCCAGAGCCCTAGCTAGATTTTTCTGGGGTAGAATCTGAGCAGCCATCCATCAACAGATAAAGTTGGGTGTCATCTGCATACTGACGACATCCCAGCCCAAAACCCCAGACCAGCTGGGCAAGGGGGCGCATATAGATATTGAATATTATTGGTGAATCGCTCCCTGCGGCACCCCACATTCAAGTGGGTATCACGGAGATACTTCTTCGCTATGCACCACCCTCTGTCCCTGATCTCAGAGAAAGGAGGAAAACCATTGTAAGGCAGACCTCCGAACTCCTATCTCGGCGAGGCAGTGGGTCAAAAGATCATAGCTGACGGACTTCCTCTTTTTGGTGCTGCAATGGCAGATGCTCTCCCCAACATTCGGGGGAGCAATTTGCACACCAGCGGCACGGAAGGAAGCCGCCGGTGCCGTTTCCCCACAGAGCCTTAGGGATTGGCTCCAAGCCATAGGGCTTTTGAGGAGTAGCCTCTTCGACGGTGTAATGCCGGAAAATTGAGGTGCCCCTCCACCCTGACGGTCCTGCCGCTGTGTGGCCTCTGGGCACAAGCTGGGCTGATAGGAACAAGCGCTGGAGATTGAGCAGAATTGTGAGGATGTAAACGAGGTCAAATGGGACCGACAATGAACGTGAGTCAGATGTAAATGAACTTTGAAACAAGCGGAAAACCCCCTACCCCCTTCTATCTTCAAGGTGAGAGAAAGGAGGGACGCCTCCGACTTGCATGAACAGATAAGCGGAAAAGGGGGGGGATGGGGAAAAGTAAGAGATTGGCTTGTTTTGAGAGACTTACCAGAGCGGATTTAGTCCGGAAGCGATTTTCAGAGGTGGTGAAATAGTGGGTGGCTTAAGTAAACAATACGTCATGTTGGTGGGTGTGGGGAAAAAAAGGAACAAAAGCGAAACCACCAGGCAGCCAAAGTCCAAGGCCGGAAGAGGGAGTGGATGTCATGAAACTCCTCGTGGATACCATCAAGCTTATGATGGAACAACTCATTGGTATTAACCAGCAGTTGGTCACACTAAATCAAAACTTTGCATCACAGCAACTCCAGTTGGCGGAAACGGTCAAAAAGACGGAGCAAATGGTGGAAGTTGTGAAGGAGATGTACGCCACAAATAAGAATATGAAGAAAAAGATGGGAGAGCTAGTGAATTAGCAGAACTACCACGAAACTCATTTGCTGCAATTACAAATGGAAAAAGCTAACATAGTCCTTATATTCCAGGGAGTTCCTGAATCAGCTAAAGAGGACCTGAAGAAAATACTCAGTGAAGTTATCACACCAGCAACAGGCTTGAAAGCGGAAGAAATTATACATGATATGGAAACAGCATATAGGGTGTATTCTAATTACACCAAAAAAATAGCCTGCCTGGGGAAATAATGGTCAGATTCTCAAGAAGACAGACCAGAGATGCAATCTTAAAAGCAACATCAGCAACTCCACTGAAATTGGGAAATACAGCTATCAAGACCTTAAAAGACATTCCATTTGAAATTCGTCAAAAAAGAAAGAACTATAAGGACTTAATTCTTTTTTTCCAAACCAATCAAATTCCATACAGGTGGGCAGTGCCCGAAGGTGTCATTTTTAAAATTAACAACAAGAGAGAGAAGATTGACTCCATTTTTAAAGCCAAAGAATTTCTAAAAAGCCATCTGGGATCTAAAGGAGGAGGAGAAACGGGTCAATTGGCTCCTCCCCCTCGGAGACGAATGAAGACCTGGCCGCAGAAGAGGGAGCTGCCACCATCAAATCATCCTATGACTTTAGAGCTAGAAAGCCTAGATAAAGGCAGAAGGACTCTGAAAATTGCCTTTATGAAGCGAGCTGGAGGGGATGCTCTGGAATCTTCTCATAACAAGTAACAAATTAACAATTTAGCTGAGATAGACAGGAACTCACAATATGCATTGTTTATTAACACTAAAATACTAACATTTAGCTTAACATGGATATGATCTCCTTCTCTTGGGGTTTTAGTATAGTGTGGTTTTACTTTATCCCTAGATGTAGTTCCCCTTCCCTATTTTTCTTTGTAGTTTTAGTAGTATATGCAAAAACCAATAAAAAAACCCTTCAGGAGGCCAAAAAACAGAAAAAGATCATAGCTGACCATGTCAAATGCTGCTGTCAGGTCTAACAATAACAACAGCACTGACCCGCCTCGAACTAGATGCCTCCAGAGGTCATCTGTGAGGGTGACTAATGCCATGTCCATCCCATGGCTCGGGCGGAAACCTGACTGGAATGGATCAAGAATGTATGCGTCCTCTATTAAAGCCTGGAGTTGTTCAGCCACCACTCTCTCTGCTATCATACCCAGAAACAGTAGATTTGAGATTGGGTGGTAGTTGGCCAGGACTGTTGAGTCCAATGTAGATTCCTTTAAGGCTGAATGGACCACTGCCTCCTTTAACCCCATCGAAGAGTCTCAGATGAAAGGGACAAGCTGATAGTTTCTCCCAGGGGGGACCAAATGCTCTCCTTGCAGGCCTTAACCAATCAGGGAGGGCACGGGTCAAGAGGGCATGTGGTTGGCTTCACAGCTGCCAAAACTCCGTTGACATCCTCCTGAGAGAGTCAGTTGAAATGGTCCAGTATGGGACCTACGGATGGAAAAGGGGCTTCCAGTTCCTTTACTTTATCAACTGTGGCCAGGAGGTCCTGGCAGAGAGATAAGACTTTATCTGCAAAATAAGTTACAGATGTCTCAAAGCCAGTTTGCAGTTCCCTAGCAGTTTATTTGCCCTGTGACAATGAAGTAAGTGATTAAATAATTCTAAACAACTGGGCCAGGTGTGACTTCGCAGATGTGATGGTGGCCGCATAAATTGCCTCTTAGTGGCCTTCTCTGCCATCTCATAGACCCTCATAAACGTTCTATAAGATGTTCTTGTCACTCCATCACAAGTACACTAGCACACTTGCTATAGCCATCTCAGCTCCCATTTCATTGTCCGCAGCTCCGGAGTGTACCATGAGGTTGCTTTGACACGGGGCGGAGAGAGTGCTGGGAGGTGATCTTGTCAATGACTTTGGAGAACCAGGAATACCAGTCCTCCACCAGCTTATCCAGTGAGCCACCAGGGGGCATGCTACTTTATGATTTTACCATGTTTTACTTGTCTCAAGGAGGTTCTCAGGAAAGGCTTGCATATGCAGTGAGTAAATACATAAATAATAAATTAAGAAGAGTTCTACTGCATCTTTCTGCCATGGGAGGCAGTTAGTGACAAACAAAATAAAAACTTTAGTTGCTGTAGATTTTCCGGATTGTGTGGCCGTGGTCTTGGCATTGTAGGACCTGATGTTTCACCAGTAGCTGTGATTGGACTGTCACACTGGCGAAACGTCAGGCCCTACAATGCCAAGACCACGGCCACACAACCCGGAAAATCTACAGCAACTAATGAACTCTGGCCGTGAAAGCCTTCGACAACAAAATAAAAACTGTGATCTTTAAAAAACAAGAATAATTCAACATAGCAGAAGCAGACACAAGGACAGATATTAAAATGAACAATAGAAAATAAAATTAGTAAATTGTACTTCCAGAGGAAAACAATAGATTGGGAAGGACTAGAGATCTCATCAAGAAAATTGGAGAAATCAAGGGAACGTTCCATGCAAAGCTGGCCATGATAAAGGACAAAAATGGTAGGGACCTAACAGAAGCAGAAGAGATTAGGAAAAGATGGCAAGAATACACAGAAGAACTGTACAAGAAGGACCTCAATGTCCTTGACAACCATGATGGTATAATCACTGCCCTTGAGCCAGACATCCTGGAAAGCGAAGTTAAATGGGCCTTAGAAAGCATTACTAACAACAAAGCTAGTGGAGGTGATGGTATCCCAGCTGAGTTATTCAAAGTCTTAAAAGAAGATGCTGTTAAAGTGCTGCACTCAATTTGCCAACAAATTTGGAAAACACAACAGTGGCCACAGGATTGGAAAAGGTCAGTGTACATTCCAATCCCAAAGAAGGGCAATGTCAAGGAGTGTTCAAACTATCACACAATTGCACTCATTTCACACGCTAGCAAGGACATGCTCAAAATCCTACAAGCTAGGCTCCAACAGTACGTGGATAGAGAACTGCCAGAAGTACAAGCTGGGTTTCGAAGAGGTAGAGGAACTAGAGATCAAATTCCCAACATTCGCTGGATTATGGAGAAAGCAAGAGAGTACCAGAAAAACATCTACTTCTGCTTCATTGACTATGCTAAAGCCTTTGATTGTGTGGATCACAATAAATTATGGCAGGTTCTTAAAGAGATGGGAGTACCGGACCACCTCACATGTCTTCTGAGAAACCTGTATAAGGGTCAAGAAGCAACAGTTAGAACCGGATATGGAACAACTGATTGGTTTAGCATAGGGAAAGGAGTACGGCAAGGATGTATATTGTCACCTTGCTTATTTAACTTATATGCAGAGTACATCATGCGAAATGCTGGCCTGGATGAATCACAAGCTGGAGTTAGGATTGCTGGGGAAAAGATCAATAACCTCAGATATGCAGACGATACCACTCTGATGGCAGAAAGTGAAGAGGACCTAAAGAGCCTCTTGCTCAGGGTGAAAGAGGAGAGCACAAAAGTGGGCTTGAAGCTCAACATCAAAAAAACTAAAATCATGGCATCTGGCCCCATCACTCCTTGGCAAATAGAAGGGGAAGTCGTAGAAGTAGTGACAGACTTCACGTTCCTAGGATCCCAGATCACTGCAGATGGTGACTGCAGCCATGAAATTAAAAGACGCCTGCTCCTTGGGAGGAAAGCGATGGCAAACCTAAACAGCATGATAAAAAGCAGAGACATCACCTTGCCAACAAAAGTCCGCATGGTCAAAGCAATGGTATTCCCCGTAGTAATATATGGCTGCGAGAGTTGGACTATAAGGAAGGCCGAGCGCCGAAGAATAGATTCTTTTGAATTATGGTGCTGGAGAAGACTCTTGAGAGTCCCTTGGACTGCCAGGAGATCAAATCAGTCAATCCTAAAAGAAATCAACCCTGATTGCTCCCTGGAAGGCCAGATCCTGAAGCTGAAGCTCAAATACTTTGGGCACCAAATGAGAAGGGAGCATTCACTGGAGAAGACCCTGATGCTGGGAAAGATTGAAGGTCAAAGACGAAGGGGACGGCAAAGGATGAGATGGTTAGACAGTGTCATCGATGCAACGAACATGAAATTGAGCAAACTTCAGCGGACAGCGGAAGACAGGAGGGCCTGGCGTAAACTGGTCCATGGGGTCGCGAAGAGTCGGACTCGACTGTGCGACTGAACAACAACACTTCCAGTCACCTTTGGGAGTAACAAAGACTTCACAATGTACTGGAGAAATGATAGAGAGTGGCAAAACTCCCGAGGAACTGAGTTCTGAAATTCAGGCCTAAACTCATATAGACACTTATCCTTGATGATGGGGAACATGGAATCTAGATTTTAAAAGGTAGATTCATAGTTGAAGGAGACAGCTCTTTAATAGCCTGTTTAATGGGCAACACCAGCATTTTGGAAGTGCATTTTGCAATGCACTTGATTATGCTAAATTTTAACAAGCTAATTGCTGACATATCTTTGGATTTGGGCAACTTTAAATTTGTCTTTATAGGCCAAAGTAAACACACACAAACTGAATATTAGACCTAGGATTATTTAAATTTTATGTCCTATTCCTTTCTATATACCTTACAGATATATTCATCAAATTAATACTTTGCTTTGTAGATTTATGTAGGGTTCCTTACCCCTTCAGATTTCTTTAAATTCAGTGGAGGAGGATTTGGTTTCCCTGATTTTAGCTTATATCATCAGACATACTTGTTAACTTGTGCTAATTACTGGGAGCTGGACCTGGCGCTTGGACCATCTTGGGCTCTTTTGGGGACCTCTTGTCAGGTGCTCCTGTACAAATGGAATGCATTAGGGCAGGGGTGGCCAAACTTGCTTGACATAAGAGCCACATAGAATAAACATCAGATGGCTGAGAGCCACAAGGCATGGGCAATTATTATACACACATTTTTATTAAAAATATGCAAACTTGCTTTTTATTAACATTAAATTAGACTGCCAAAAATAAAAACAAAAAGGGTAAAAACAGAGATTGATAATGATATTTATTTGTCAAATGATATTTGTTTGCTAATGATATTTAGTTGTCTAAGAGAGATAGAAAGAGAGAGAGGTGGAAAGAAAGAATGAAAGGTGGAAAGAATGAGAAAAACAAAGCAAGAGAGAAACAAAGAAAGCAAATTCTGGGAAGAATAGATGGGGGAGGAAGTGAGGGAGAGGTGGAAAGAAAGCAACTTTAATGTGTCTTTCAACCCCCTCACCCCCCCACCAGCTGGATTTAAAGAGACAAATGCTTCTCCGAGACAAATGCCTTCTCCGAGTCAGCTGGTGGGAGGGGGCTTTGAGAATGCATCTAAAATTAAAGTTGCTTTCTTTCTCTGCTCCCCCCAACTCATGCCTACCCAGGGAGGGGAACACTGGCTGGGGAAGGGAAGACTGGTCAGGGAGGCATGCCTCCCCTTTGCTGGGAGCCATACAATATGTGTGAAAGAACCGCATGTGGCTCCCAAGCTGCAGTTTGCCCCCCCCCCTGCATTAGGATCTACTTATGCTGGGATGGATCCCATTACCTGCAATTTCAGGAGCTAGAGAACAATGGTGAATAATGTCATGACAATTATCACTTTATATTGACGAAGGCTTTATCATTTGCAACCCTGGAGAAGTAGAACTGATGGAGTTTTTAGACCACCTCAACAACATCCACCCGAACGTACAATTCACCACTGAAAAAGGAATTGAGGGTATAGTCCCATTTCTAGATATCATGGTCACAATTAGGTAAATAACGGATCATTATTTACACAAAAACTCCAATCACCACTCTTGGCAAAAAAGAGGCATAATCAAAACATTAGTAGATGGTGCAAGATGGATATGTGAATTGCCCTTTCTCAGTGATGAACTAAATCATCTAAACCACTCCAAGCAAATCAGAAGAGCAATTAAACCAAAGGTAAAACAACAACTGAGGAAAAACAGTCTCCCATAGGAAAAGTGTCTTTGCCATATATCAAAGGAATCACTGATGGGAAAACTTATAAAAAACACAACCTACAAACAATATTCAGAACCGCCAGAAAAATACAACAGATGCTACGATCGGTAAAAGACAGAAGAGACCCCCTCACTTCTGCAGGAGTATACCACATATCATGCAGTTGTGGATAGGTTTACATCACGACCACACAGCATAGCATTCAGACAACAATAAAAAAACAAGACACTGCAGACTGGGCCAACCTGAAAAATGAGTAGTGGCTGAACATAGCCTAACTCAAATAGGACACAGTATCTTATTCCAAGACACTGAAAGGCTGAACAACATATCCAATTACCATGTCAGATTACACAGGGAAGCCATTAAAATTCATAAACACAAACACAATTTCAACAGGAAAGAAGAGAGTTTAAAAATAAATAGGGCATGGTTTCTTGTCCTCAAAAACACAAAATGCTCTACATCTTACAACAGCACTACAGATAAAATTAGAATTTCAACAGCCAATCTATAAGCAATAGAACCTCCTCAGGAAAGCTCCTCCATTAGCATGTCACAGTCTGGGGAACTCCTACAAGATACCCCACCTTCCTGAGTAGATATAAATTACCTGCCTACTATTTTTCTTCTCACCTTGACACAGAGAGCACGCCATCTTTCTGTGTTATACCTCTGAGGATGCCAGTCACAGCTGCTGGCAAAACGTCAGGCCCTACAATGCCAAGACCACGGCCATACAGCCTGAAAAATCTACAACAACTAATTATCATTTTGATCCATTTATACATTCTAAATTAACATTATGGACCAATACAGACCTAAACATTGGGAACAAATCTTTTTTAATGGAAAGATTGGATAGGAGGATATTTTACATTGGACCAATGGATAGACCATGATTATGATTTTTTGTCATTTTCTCAGCTGAGGTCTAGATATGACTCATTAACTGGAATAAGGAGCTCGATTGGCAATGGGATATCTTTAAAGTTTATACCTGCTACCTCCAGGAATCTTAAATTGCAACTTATAGAACAAAAAATTATGTTTAGGATATACTGGACAACACAGTGACTCTTTAGCAAAGGACTGAGTAAACTGTCTAACTGTTGGTGGTGTAACTCACAGGATGAATCTCTTACACATACACTTTGTGCATGTCTATTTGGTTTTTCTGGAAAGAAGTTATTATTCATATTAATTTGTATTAGAATGTCCATTGATTTCTGACGATGTTTATGTACTTTTAAACTATCTGCCCATCTACTGAAGGCTAACCAATGGTGAATGAAAATGGACTCTCCATGTCCTTACTACAGCTAAAAGACTAGTATTACAACATTGGTGTCATGGGTCAGCCAGGGCTCAGCGAGAATGAGGACTCCTCAGGAGAAGAGGAGCCCCACGTAGCCAGCAGAAGCCAGGCTTGTCAGGATTCACAGCCAACAGCTGCTGCAGAGCCACTGACACCCTCCAGTCTTGATTCAGCAGGTGAAACTCAGTTGATCGTTTCCAGCCCTCCAGTATCACCCACACCCTTAGAGCACAGATGGAGGCTATAAACAGAACTACAGGAGAGATGACAAAGTGCACACCTCCTGGCCCAATGTCAGTTGCTTGAGTAGTTGCAGGATTATTCCTGAGCAGCTGGCTATAAACATGACCCTTAAGCATACTGTGGAAGCAACAAGTTGAAATCCATGAATATGCGATTCATCAGATCCTGCCTCAGCCCTGTGACTCTTTGGACAGTTTCCTGACTCTGCCTTCGTCTTGCTCCTGAATCTGCTCGTGGGTAACTCTTGGATTCTCCAAACCTGCTGTATGGGCTGACCCTTGGACTAGACTCCTGACTCTCTGCATAACCTTGGACCAGACTTTGACTATGCTTCTCAAGTCTATTCCTTACTTGCTCCATACTCTGGCAGCATGCCCTATGTCATTTCCAGCCTGGCTCACAACAACTGGAAAGATAAATGCCCCCTCCAGTAAATCAGTGGATCAAGGACCTTATCAATATTTGAATGCATGGCACATAGACGACAATTGCATATGTAACTTTTAGATATTTAGAAACCTTTTATAGAAACTTATTTGTAGATTATAACTACAGTTGTTATATTTTGTCTACATTTTTCTTTCCTTTCTTGCCAATTTTTTTCTCCCATTATTCTTTCTTTCTGTTTTTATTTTTGAAAGAAGGGATTTTTAAAAAAAAAATCGAAAAATGCATTCCTGGCTACTACTACTGAGTATCCATGAGCATCCTCAAACTGAAAATCTGCTTATCAAGGGACAATACAATCCAGAACAGTTTTAACATTGAACAATACCACCTAAATCCCTTCCCAGGAGGTGACACAGGGCAATACCATTGTCAGTCATATGAGAAACACTGAGATACCCAGAAAGACCAATAAGGATACATTTCATTCATTTCCCAGCCAAGGAGACTAAGGCAGTCTTCATCATAAAAAAGAAGCTAGAAAAAAAATTAAAAGTAACCAGAAAATTAACCTAATTCAGAATACCCAGACATGGACCATCATTATAAGCTTTCAAATCTTGAACTTAACTGCCATTTCTGAGGCTGGCTAATAGTTATTTAAAACAGCAGGGGTCTAGTGAAGATTTCTTCAAGAGAGGACTTATCTTGGCCTCTTTTCAATATTTCAACAAGCCAATCATATTTCATGATTGCCTGGTCCACGTGGGCAGATCTACCAAGCCACAGCAGGCAAGGAACAAACACACAAGTGACAAGCCTCACCTCTCCAAGAATCCTGCCCACATGCACAGGTTGCACAAGATGAAAATTATCCCGGAAAACTTGACAAACAGAAAGCAAGGAAACATGCAGAGCAAGAGCTATAATAAATTTGAACATATGCATATATATAAAAAGCTGCTGTCTGCTGTATCAGAGCATTCATCCATCAAGCTGTTTGAGAGTAGATCTCCAGGGTTGGGGCAGAGAAAATTATTTCCCAGTGCCTGCTACCCAAGATCCTTTAGTGGGAGATTTTGTATGAAAAATGTTATTTATTTACATTTTTTCTCCTCACAAGGATCAACAAGGCAGCTAACAATTTTTTTAAAAAAAATCACATTAAAATTAAATCAATTAAAATGTGCTAAAATATGTACAAAACATAAAATAACAATATAAAATATACAGTGGGGGGATCACTGAAGGAACAACAAATGAAACAAAATCTTCACCTCCTGGTAAAAAATGGCAACAGAAGGGGAAAGACAAATCTCTCTATGGAAACAGTTCCAGAATTTTGGTGCCGTGACTGAGAAGGTCCTCTCCTGAGTTGCTACACACCTAATCTCAGAAACTTTTGAGAGACAAAGCTCCCTTCATCAGATACCCAGTAGGAATGGAGATCCCTGAGCCCTCATATCCACTGGGGTTAGGAAGTTCTCCATTCCTACTGGTATCTGACCAAGGGAACTTTGACTCTCTTAAGCTTAAACCTGGGAAATCGTGATGGTCTTTAAGGTACAACTGGACTTGAATCTAGGTTTTCTACTGCAGAACAACACAGCTGCCAGCCTGAAAATGATCTGTCAGCATGATTCCCAATATATTGGTTTCCTCGTTATGATATAGCCTTAATCATTTTTTGAGAATATTATAAATATACCATTATTGACAAAAAAAACCCCAATCTTTTATTGTTGGTAGCATTACTAGAGCCATTTCAAATCCATGGAAAATTTCATTTACAAGCTTTTATATAATTAGCATCCACATCAGATAGGAAAACCAGCAAGAACAAAAAAAATGACCATCTTTCATGAACACCATAGATAGACAGACAATAATTCATGGTCATCTTCCTTATTATATTTAATTACATTTTATTCTACCTATTACAATTATCAGAACTTTATTGCATTAAGATTACTTATACTCTAGATCAGCGTTTTTTAACCACTGTGCCGTGGCACACTAGTGTGCCGTGAGATATTGTCTGGTGTGCTGTGGGAAAAATTCCAATTTCATCCGTAACATATGAACAATTATAAAATAAAGTATTATTATTTCATAATAAAGTAATTATAAAATAATTTCCTTGTGTTTATTTGATTCCTATTCAAGAGAATTACTTTATATATAGTCAATATAGGCACAGAGTTAAATTTTTTTAACATTTTCTAATGGTGGTGTGCCTCGTGATTTTTTTCATGAAAAAGTGTGCCTTTGCACAAAAAAGGTTGAAAAACACTGCTCTAGATTTTCACTTTTTTTTAGAAGAAGAAAAGAGATTGGATTTATACCCCACCCTTCACTAGGAGTCTCAGAGAAGCTTACAAACTCCTTTCCCTTCTCCTGCTCACAACAGACACCCTGTGAGGTAGGTGGGGTTGAGAGAGCCCTGACAGAAACTGCTCTTTCAAGGACAGCTCGTCAGAACTATGGCTTGCCCAAGGTCATCCAGCAGCTGCAAGTGGAAGAGTGGGGAATCAAACCCGGTTCTCCCAGATTATAGTCCGCACACTTCACCACTACACCAAACTATGTTCTATTTATTTTCTATCTTTTCTATACCTATATTCTATCTATATTCTATCTTTTCTATATTCTATATTGTATCTTTTCTTCATTACTTCTTATCTAAATTTTATTACAAACACATATTGCCTAATTCTATCTTTTAATCATTCTCCACTTTAACAATTCAATCCTAGTTTTCAGCCATATAATAAAAAATACATTCCTTTTTTCTTGAAATTCTAAATTCGATCTGTTGTGCAAATAAGATGTTAGTTTTGCCATTGTTGCATACTCAGTTTGTTTTTCCAGTCCATTTGTCGCTGTTACCATATATTTGAATAATTCACTGTACATTCTTATAATGTTGCTTGGTAAAATATTTAACAACTTTTTTTGATCCATAGCAAACATAAATTTTAATACCTTTTGTATCTCTTCATGGATTTATATCCGATTTTGTCTTGCTGTATTTTGTCTTGCTGTCCACCACATATGACAAAATGTTGCATGTATACTCTGACATTTCCAATATTTTCCACTGTAACTCTTATTGGTATTTTCAGTTTCTTTGGGTGTAATATACCACGTAAAAGAACAATATCAATTGTTTGAATTTTCATCCAGGAAGCCTGAATTAAGGCATCTCAATGTAGAAAAGTGTTCACCTAAGCTGGGGTAGCCGCAAATGTTGACATGCCTTGAGTACTGTTGCATGAACTTCTACGTGGATAGAAACAACAGGGGAGCAAGAAGAAGCAGAGGCCTGGTGGGGTAGTATTCCAGAGGAAAAATAGGCAGATGTTAAATTAGTACTTTGTAGATGCTATGAAACATTGCAAGGGCGGTTCAGGACAGCCCGATCAATGTTTTAAACAGGAGAGATCCTCACCAGCACGCAGGTTCCCAAGTGCCAAGTTCTGCCTCACGGCCGGAGGTTAGACTATTACGAACAAAGACAGGCTTTGATGGGAACCTTATACCTCCTGCTTCCAGACGGAGATGCAGAGAAAAGGCCATCTTCACCACCGACGGCAGCTCCGCACCTCCTCTGCGCTTGAACACGCGCTTGCCGTCAGCTATGGCGCCTCCTCCGGCCGCTGGGGGGCGCGCTGCCCAGGCACTGCCCGCTCCGGCTATGGCGGCGGAGGCTTCCCCCCGCGGGCAGGGGCCGGACGGGCCGCGCCGCCATATTGGCTGTTGTCCTGTCTGAGCGGCGGCGGCAGCGGCGGCGGCGGCGGGAGCAGCAACAACAGCGGCGGCGACGAGAGCGCGGCGGCGTGGGGTGCAAGACGGGCATGACTCGCAGGCGGAATAAGGCGGTGGGCGCGGCTGGGGCGCGCCGGGAGCGAGCGGGGGGAGCAGCCCCCCCAGAGCCTCCCGCGCCCCCCGCCGGGCCCGGCCTGCCGGAGACTCCCGAGGCGGCGGCGGCGGCGGCGGGGAGTAGCGCGGAGCTTGGCAGAGCCTCACAGGTACCGAGAACGCGCGTCCACATCTTGCCCTGCCCCCAGAGTCGAGCCTGCATCCACACCCCTCTGCTCTGGGTAGATCACACACCCTACATCCATTTGCGGTGCGATCCACCCTTCACCCAGATTCCTGCCGCACTCATCTGTTTGCGATCGCCTGCATTCATCCATCCCGGGTACCCTTTTGCTCCCTTAGTATATCACCTACAATGACGGTCCTCGAATTTAGTTCCTGCAGCACACTGCTAGATCACCCTGTGTCCAGAACCGTAATGCATCCAGCACCTCCTATGCACCTTGTAGTCACCTCAAGATCCACCTTGAATCCAGGCTGTCTAAATCATGATCCAGTACCGAAGCTCTCTGTCGATTCTCCCCACTCCATTACATAGCCACCTGCTCCCCCTGCATCTGGCACCCATTAAGTCCTGCTCACCATGCTGTCTGCCTCCATCCAGTTCCTTATAGAAACAGCACTCCAGCCTACATTCCAAACGTGCTAGTGTTCCATTTCATCCCAGTCATGTATGCAACACCTATCCTTTTTACATGTGGTATCCACTTCCTTACTTGCATGCAACACTAAACGTGCATATAGTTCACCCAGCATGCAAAAGGCTGCATGCACCTTTACTCCTGTATCTCCTTCTCATTTCCTTAAGGAAGTACCATTCCATATGTTGGATGCACCTTACTCCACATTACTACCAAGGCCTATATCTGGCTTCTCTTGCTATAGCACCAATTCATTCTTTATATGCTGCATCTATTCACTCTCCTGCTTATATAGCTTTGTCAGATGCACAAAGGCAGGCCTTCCCCCCTTGAAAATCATTTAATGCTCAGCACCTACAGCTCAGCCTTCTGTTTGTGCCTTTAGCATGTCTTCTGATTGGGACAAAAACTGAGTGGGGCCTGTCTGAGATACATGCATCCATCTCCTCCCATAAGGTCGGGTGGGGACTTATCTCCGGTATACTGGCAGTCACCTGGATCTTTGTGTAGTCCAAACTTCTTCTACATAGTAAAAAGAAAAGAAAAGAAAATGCTCTTCCTTCTTTATGGAAGCAGAACCAATTACTATTATTTTTAGAAGAGATGTTATTAGTGAAAAGCTGGCTTTTCAGGGGTGGAGGTAAGGGGAGATGTGTGGCTATTGAATCATGAAGCTGAGAGCAGACAACAGTGGCCAGCATGCCACAGAACGTCACTGTGTAACCTGTGATGGTATGACCTCCAAGAGGAATTGAGTTCCCAGCTGGGCCTTGGCATTAGAGTGCATTTGCAGAGCTATGTCTAGTTATTGTTGGGGCAGTTGGACAAGAGCTGTGCTGCAAGCAGAATGCAGTTTAAGCCAGGGAAAGAACGAGAACTCTGGTATGGACAGAGGTTTAGAAGCTTGTCCAGTGTGTTTGTTAGGCCTGGTTCTGGTTAGCTTGTCCCCTCTTGGCACTGGGCAAGCTGTTTCTAGCTCTTTACGGTTAACCATGTACACTGAGGTGGCAAATCCCCAGGACAGCTTTGTGTTAACTAAGGATTGTGGAATTAGCCTTCTGGGAAGCTAGGCGGCTGTTGGCAGACAGCGGACCTGCAGGAGACTCAGCCAGAGTTATACAGAGTATTTAAACGGAGGGGGGCTTTTCAACAGCCTGTGCCAGTCTACAATAGGTTTTCTACCTTATGAAAAACCAGGCTACTGTTCTTGTTTACACATGTGTACATTTTTCAGTATGCCGGTTCTGTGGGGATATGCAGATGATGCAGGCAGTTATATCCAATGGTCCGGTATAGTTCACCTAGAATGTTATTTGGCTGGTCTAATAGGATAAAAAATGCCACACTGATCAAACAGAAGTGTTTGTAAGCAAGCCCCCTGGGTAGAGGACACTGATCCTCTCCTGTCTGCAGCTTCCTCAACCTGCTGCAGCTACCATTTATGAATGTTTGTACAGCAAATAGTTAGCCCCTGGTATACTATGCCATCTTCACAATTCAGATAATGGAGGATGAGAAGCATATAAAGGAATTCTTTGCTAAGTTATCATGTGTAGTGGGGCAGGGCTGGCGGTTGGTTGGGACTTGCCTTGCTCCTTACCTGAGCCATAACGCTCTGCAGAGAACTAGACTTAAGCGGCAGCCACTAAAAATGGCCAACAAATAGAAACTTGGGACACGTTAGTTAGGACATAGCACAGCACCTTTGTATGTGAAGAAGGGAGGTGCAATTGGTTTGCCACAGCAAGCATAAGGCTAGCCAGCAGGCAGGCTGTATCCAGCCTCCACTGATATTTTTCTGCTCCCCCCTTTACCCTCTACTCTTAACATATTGAGTATAGAAAGCACAAGATGATTTTCTTCCCTCACAAAGCACTTCTCACATGTTGCTCCAACGTAAGGTGCAACACTGTGTCTTGAACTCATTGTCTGGCTTGGAGAAGGGCTAGAAGAACCCCACAGCTTTTGGCTCACTTGGGTGGCCCTGTCTTCAGAGGATTCCTCATGAGGGGTGGCCACAAAGTAAAACACAGCACAACTTCTTCCCAGTCATATTTTTAGTCAAAAGGAAGAAAGGTGGCTGTAGTCTTTTCTTTTGTAGGTAGGGGGAGAAGAATAGAAAGAGGAGATTCTCCAGCCGTGCTGCTGAATAGAAGATGTAGTGGTGGTGGTGGGTGTCTGTCTCCAAGGGCTGAAGAAGTTGGCCATTCCTGATCTACAGAACTGAAAATGCATAAATATCTTCTGCATCTCATAACTGCAGTGTATTTTCAGAACTGTAGTGTACCTGCTTTAAAGATGTCATGATCTGTGCCCTGAGGAGGTTACAGCCTGGATGATGCCTGTCAAAAGAGGAGGGTCACTTAGAACATTTGCAAGACAATAAGACTGACTGGAAGAGACGCTTTTGTAAAATTCACTTAAGAGGAAACCTGTGAATTGGCCCATTCAAAGGCTAAACACAAATGCTTGAAGATCTGTGCCTGTTACTACCAAACAAGTTCAGCAGGTTCATATGCAAAGATATACTTGAGCATCTTTGTAAAAAAGAACTGCAATAGAAATCAGTGAAAAGGCTTAGAACAGGGTTATATATGCTTCCTTATAATCACAATAAATCACTGGAATCTTGATTGAGTTTTCTAATTTTGAAATACAGTATCTATATTCAATTTTCCATCTTTGCTATATTTTCACCTGAAAGTCTGTTAAGTTTAGGTGGATGTTGATTTAAGAACAGATCATTACAGTGCTGTGGACAGAGCTGTAGCATTGTGTTCCTGGGTAATGAATTGGGATATAAACCCTAGTGGAAGCTGGAAAGCACAGAACAGATTTCCTTATCCAGACAGAAGAGAGTTGTCTGGAAACAAAGATGGCAAGAAGCTTTTGGTTGCAACATCTTTAATACTAGAGTAAATGACCAAAAAAGCAATATAGCTAAACTCCAAGGAGGGAGACAGATCAGACCTCCTCTGTATACTACTTGACCCAGGAGCAATGTTCCTTTTAAGCTGTGGAGTCTTGTGAGCAGAAATTCTACTTTGTGAACTACTGGCATTAAAGTTGTGAGTGAGCAATTTGGCTACTGCATAAATTAGTTTGCTCTGGAGCCATCCTTCCTGAGCTAAGACAAAAATGTGTGAGCCAGAGGCTAAAAAACTGTGAGCAAGCTCACACTAACTCAGCTTAGAGGGAACACTGCCCGGGAGGAAGAAATATGGGGGGCCCACTAGGCTTAGATATAATCTTTTCTGCTTCTTAGGTGACTTTGTCTTCTGTCCAAGAATGGAAAATCACCCATTTTATATGGAAAAGTAATGTATGATAGATGGCCAACTTTGGAAATTCCAGAAGACAGTTGGGCTTCCTAGGAGACAGTTCCTTTGCTGGATGACCAAAACCCCAGAGAGAGGGGAAAGCAGAGGTGTTGAGTGCATTAGAGTAGATTTGTATGTTATCTTTACAATGTCTGAACCACACAGTCCTTGCCCTGATCATAAAGTAGAGACAGTGGCCGAGGACAGACTGGCAATTTGCCGCGGGATGGGACCTGGGCTGACAACGACTCAATATCGGATTAAATGGAATGTTCACACAGGCACATCTGCCTGGCGTCCCCCACCCGTAGCCTACCGGTGCTCTCGCGCTTCACTGCCAGATTAAAAAAACGCCTGATAAAAGCCGGCGCAAATCTTGAAAGCCTGCGTTCGTTGCGCGTTTCTCCGCTTCCGGGGAGTCTGAACGCGCAGCCGAAAAGCCGGGAGCAACCCGCGTTGGGCATGAGGCAGCAGCGGTGTGATTGGCCGTGCTCCGCTCCACCGCCCAATGCGGTGCCGGCGTTGCAGGGCAAAAAAAAAAATCAGCAAAATGCGCTCATGCGCACATACACCCACAGCCGAATTAATGGGGAAACGGCGAATATAGCACGCCTCTGGTGCAGCATTCTGAACGCTCCCGCGCACCTCCGTCCCGTATCTTCCAGCAGAGGCCCCCGCTGTGTGGACGGGAAAACCCAGTATCATTTACTCCGGGGTTTTTTTTGCCACGACTGGCTACCAGGGCAAATTGCCAGTCTGTCCTCGGCCAGTGATGGATCTAACCAAGTAATATAGTGCTAGCTAGAATAAAACTTAATATTTGCATGTATAGTGTTCAGAGGGTTTCCCATTCAGCTTAGTTTACACTAACCAAGAACTCTTCATTTAATAAAGGAGTCATGCTCAGTTGAACAATGCAGAAATGCAGGGAGCTTTGAGAAGATGAATGAATAGAAGGTAGCATGTTACTTATGGGAACTACAATTGCTGTGTGAAAGTGACTTTGCAGCTGCAGATTCACTTTGCAGACTAGCTAGAAGTTAAGACAACATTTCCCTTCTTCTATCTACTTGTCTCTGGATCCACATCTAAAAATTTTTTATGTGTGCATGTAACCTGCCACATACACAGCCTCATGCAGGCACTCTCCCCTTTGCAGTTCAGAGACTTTTGCAGCGAACTGAAACATCAGCAACTGTTAACTTCCACCACTTTATCCCTACTGGGGAATTACACATAGGTATTGCATTGTAATAGTTTAAAGGCACAGAAATCCACAGACTTAGTCTGACAATTTTATTTCAGTACGAGGCAAATTTACCTTGTCCTCTCATTTAACCAGTTAGGAATATACTGGGATTGTTGACTACACAGTATTTGTTAGCAAGCTGTGTGAAAAGTGACTTACGATAGTCTAATTAAAGTCACTAAAAAGAAGGTTGGCTCTGATTAGGGAGAAACCCCCCCCCCAATGCTTTTAGTACAATAAGATTAGTAAAATGCAAGTTATTCAAAACAGGCTTGTACTGATGCTTCAGTTTTACAAGGTGGGATTCTGACTTACCACATGGCTTCTTAAGATGAGGCAGGCCTACTGAAAGAGTTCTTTATAACTTTATGTAGGTTAGTAAAATACAAACTGCAGTCAGCCACTTCAGCTTTGATATACAAAGTGCAGTAGCATCATTCCCATTCTAACTATAGATTTCTGCACTTAATATTCAGGACTGTCAGTCGTTAGATTCAAGATCTCCAAAACAGTAAATAGTTGCTCTTGTAATCTGGGCGCTGCTTAGGGCTTCCTCCTACCTGCATGCTGCCTTATTACTGCCAGTTCCTTTCCACAACTGGCTGCCTATATAGATAACAGTTTCTGCATATGTTGTGCTGTCTTTGTCGAGCTCTTGCTCATTTCCAAAATATTTCATTGCACTAGACCCAGCTTGGATTTAGGGTTGCCAGGGAGATTTCCAATGAGCACTAAAACAAAATGTTGAACGGATCTCCTTTTTCCTGACTGAATTAACAATTGAACCTTGCTACTCAGGGACCTGATCCAGAGGTGCATTAACTCGAGTTATTTTTATGTTGCGTGCACTTCAGCAGCTGTTGTACTAAGTCAGTCTCGTAGTTGGCAACTGCACCGGGTAAGCACCCAAATGAGCAACTACACTCCAGTAAAAGAGCTGTGCTTGAGGCCATCAGAATACTGTGCTGTGTTTAGAACAAAGCCGCATTCTAGGGGCTGCTTGTGCCCCTCTGCTATTTAGCATTCAAGAACCAATAGCTCAAAAACATGGAAGTGGAGGCTAGAGTGAGCATGTGAATGAAGAATCCATGAAACATCTATATTGGGGCATGTTTTTTGTCCAGCATTGTACCATTAGGGTTGTACACATGACTTTTCTCCCTTTCATAGCATTAGGTGGCTACTGGTCTTCTAGTCTGCTTCAACCTGGTCTGACCAGCTACCTCTGGTCAACCATCCATAGGCCAAAAAACCAGCAAAAAAGAAAGAAAGAAAAATAAATAAATAACTGTCAGGCAGTTAGATTTCTTGTTAATATCCCCTAAAGCCAGTTCGGATCCCTCTTCTCTAGTTCTAGGCAGTTAAACAAGATAGCCTACTGCCTTCTTGACCACCCAGTAGGATGGGATACATAGTGCTGTGAGCAGCTTTGGGGGGTGGCTGCTCTTGGCTTAGCTAGAAGAGTCAACGGGCATCAATCAGATATGGACTGCAAGTTGGAATGGGGCATAAGCATGTTGGAATATGGGCAGCAGCAAGGATAAGGAGACATTTTTGCTGCCACATGTAATTATTGGGAGAAGTTAACCCAGGGGCCATGCAGTTGCCAGCTGCCCAGTACAAGATCATCAAAAAGCTGCTTTAATCCTATATTGTATATAGTACATGGTGACAATTGACATATTAACATGGTAACAGTAACATGGTTATAGTTAACATAGTCCTCTCCCCCCCCACACCCCTTGCCACACATATACTACTTACATAGATAACAGAGCCAAACAATGGTGGCTGAAGATCTTGCTGTCTTCATCCCTGGAGATGGTCATGTCATGGTATTCTTTTCTGGAACTGGACAGCAACTTGCCCTGTAATGCTATACGGAGAACACACAGGACTGGAAAGTGGTTGGGGCAGAGCCAGAGTTCCAAATCATTTTAAAACATCCATGTTGGAAAAGCAGTGCAGAAGTTAGTTTTGGTTTAAGAACTCCTGGAAGAGAGTTTTCCCAGTATGCATTTACAGGTTTCAGCATCACAGTGCCCAGAAAAACATAGGTACTCAGTAAATATCTGCTGAAAGGGAGATGCACGCACTTCTGGATCATAGCCCAGGCTAGCGAGAAAGGCCCAGAAATAAAACCTTCTACAAACTTGTGCTAAAATCCTTCTCCTTTGCTTATAGAAGGATTTCATACTGGGACCAAAAAGCTGTTACATTACATCCATTCACATCTCCCAAGTCCTTGAGAATCATAGTCCTATGACTGGCTACTTGTTCCATAGATCCCAATGCAGGAAGGTGTGTAGCAAGATACTGTGAAAGGAGAATTCTAGTAAGCTTTAGAAGTTACCATTTCAGACAAGAAATGAAAGTTTAGCATAGGATAAGTACAAGGCATTCTCAAAGAGCTTTTACAAGACATTCCTTCCTCTTCAACCCCCTCCCCCCATCCAACCTTTTGCTTTGATGAGATGCCAGCAGGCAACACTGCAATCTAGTGATAGGATAGACCATCAAGCAATGGCTTTTGAAGCCACTGTGGAGAAAGGCAGTAGCACTAACTAGTTTGTTACCTAGGCTTGGGTTGCTCAGGCACTGCATATGACTGCCTCCCAGTTCTTTGTTAAAAACAAATTAGAATTTTCCCTTCCTCTATGTCCCCTTTGAAAAAAGCATTCTTGCAAAGTCAAAACCTTACTTAGAGCAGAAGCATCAGTCAGAACTAGCTCATTAAAAATCAACATTGATTCCAGAAAACAAAAACATTTCTATTAACTACTAGAATCAAACAAATTATCCTGTAATAGGAAAAAGTAGATACTTGGTCCAGTTGTAAAAAAATTGTGCTCTGCTTTATAGCTCTGAAAGCAGTTTCTGGCAAGGTATAAAAAACACAAAAGTGCTTGATCCAGATGTGCTGTTCCACATAGCTGTTTTTTGAGATCTTGAAGGTAATTTATTGAATGAGCAAATACCAGTCACTGTTAGAAGGAAATTATAAGAATATCCAAACAGCCTTTTAAAACTATGCTTTTAATTCACAGGTTCATCTGCTGACCAGGAAACACATTAGCCATTTTAGAACCTATAGCCCTAAATAGGGATGCCATCCTCCAGGTGGGAAATGGAGATCCAAATTACAGTTATCTCTAGACTACAGAGATCAATTCCCCAGGGGGGGAAATGGATGCTTTAGAGGGTGGACTCGATGGCGTCATACCCCACTCAGGTCACTGTCCTCCCCAAGCTCCATCCCCAAGTCTCCAGGGGTTTCCCAGCCTAGATCTGGCAATCCTAGCCCTAAATTAGATGGACACAGCCATCATAGAAAAGTCCACCAAATTCTAGTATCCTGAACACCTCAGTTTCTCATTTCCAAAGCAGCTTGTGAGGGGAGAGAAGTAATCTCACTTTCCTAGAGAACCAAGAATGTGAATACCATGAAAAGATAACAGCAGCAAATCCACAACAGTATCAGAAGGGATTCAAAATTAGTTCCATCCTCAAGAGATAAAGTGTAGTTTTTGCATCACGACTTTAGGGTCTGGCCTTGAAAACACAACCATACCTTCTCTGTGGGAAACCTAGTCCCTCACTAGTCAACCAAGGGCCCCAGAGATTAATGTATTTCAAGGTACATTCACCAACTTGGCTGTAGTATTGAGAGGTTTCAGTTATAATTGGTAGCTCACAAGGAGAAAAAGATGCTTTTATTTTGAAACCTACATGACTAGAAGCACATCTAAGAGCAACAAGGATCAGAGCAAGTACTGCTACTCTGTCCGGTTCTATTCCCTAGAATCCAAAAAGGGATTGTTAAGGATTCAGATGTTTGGCTTATGTTTCTTTACATAGTCTTGGGTGCTAACAAAAGGAATTGTAGAAGCTAAAGAAGCCTATAAATAAGCTGGAGCTACAAATATTCAAACTAGCTTCTGATAAATAAGCCATGCAATAACTTTTTAAAAACAAGTACAATTTAAATATAAGTAAATCTAATAGGTCAACTTCTTTAAAAATTAGACACAGCTGACAAAATACACCCGATTTTCTTCATCTTCAAAGCTTTCTCCCTTATAAAGTATCTAAAGATCTAGTGAGCATGCTCAGTAATTCTCTTTGCTGATTGGGTGCTAGGCCAATTAGTGGTAGAACTGAAACTCTATAAATAGAATTCTTCCTAGGTAGTGGTTGGGTTTCTTTAAGTAGCTAGAGACAAACATGTTTAGTCGCATTTCTCAAAGGTGGCCCTTGATTAAGTCAGTGCTTCCCCCTCTAGTTTTCCAAGGGCTTTTGTTTGCTTGCTTGCCTGTTTTTGGTGGTGTGTGTTTTGGTTTTTGGATTACCATATTCTGTCTTTTTGCAGAGGTGGTAAGAAGAAGCCTGGAGTTGGTTGAAGGTGTGTCAGCTCAGTACAATGATTCTCTTTGGGATATCTCATTTCTATGTGTTGCTCAGTGAAATCTCATAATAATTTTGGCCCAGGCTTATGGTAGTAGCTTTTTCTCATAGTTACTGTGAGAGAGATTTTGATGCTTCTGAAAGTCTTTGTCCTGTGTGGGTTTTGTCTATATTCCATGTAGTATACTAGAGATATGCGTTAGGCAACCTGAAGTTATTCCAGAGTACCTATGTCATGTGGTCAAAACTTTGCCGTTGTCTGTGAAGGATGCTGCATGATGTTAGTAAGAATGGAGTGCCTTGCAGAAGGCTTATAAAAAGTATTACAGATCCTATGGGTTGGGGAGGGTGATGTAGATTTTAGGTGTTGTGAATTGTAGATTTGAGGTCCATGATAATGAGGCTAATATCTACAAATGAAATTTGGACTACTAATTAATATTAGAAGAGAGAGGTGGCAGTCCAGTATGTTCTTACTTGGGAATAAACTCCTGTGAACTCAGTAGGGCTTACTTAATGCAGGACTTGTATAGGACTGCTTATTTGTGGTACTGGCAGGAAGCTAGTGGGAAGAATATGACTTGAAAAATAACCTGCAAAGACTCCTGAGTACTAGCAGTACCCATTATCAAACTGAGATGGTAGTGTGCTCTGAGACTTGAACAGTGTAGGTAGGGTCAAAAAAACTGACTTGCGTTATTCAGTAACAGCAAATCTCTGTCTGCTTTGATGTTGATGTGATATGGGATCCTCTTGGTTCAGAAAGGAGCACAGAGACTAGAAATTTGGCAGTGTTGACTGAATCCTGGTGGAACTGGGCTAGTATAGAAGCTGGTAGCCATTATCTAGAAAAGACCGATGCTGTGAAATTATTAGAACAGGAGACTAGCTATTCTAGGAAGAGTTTTTCCCCTCCACATGCAGTGATTATATGGTGCAACATGAACCTTAGTGAATACAATGGAGGGCATGTTGTACTCAGACCCCAGTCAATAGGGTGAGCATGACCTCCCGAACCTTTGTTAGTGATTGGACCTTTGTCAGTCATAAAAACTGAAGTTTCAGTCACAGAGGGCTCTATTTTCAAATTTTTTTTAGCAACGAGGAGTTGAAGTCTGTGACCCTTCATACATACATTTAAAAATATCGTTTGAGAATTCCTCTAGTGTAACTAAACTTCAGAGTTCACTGAGGTGATAGTTAAACACTTGAATCTGCCTTATACTGAATCACACCACTGGTCCATCAAGGTCAGTATTATCTGTTCTTACTGGTAGCAGCTCTCCAGAGTCTTAAGCTGAGGTCTTTCATATTACCTACACACTGATGATGCTGAGGGCTGAATCTGGGACTTTCTGCACGCCAAGCAGATACTCTTCCATTGAGCTATGGCCATTCTCCTCTCAGGAAACACAGCTGCCTTAGTTTTCCAGGATGATGTAAAAATTATGCTGTTTCATTATTATTCATTATGTTTATCTCCTGCTTTTCCTTCCACTATCTTAAGGCATTGTATGTGGCCTCATGCCATTTTGTCCTTAGCAGTCCTTTTGAGTAGGCTAGGCTGCTCAGCAGTGGTTTCTTCAAGAGCATCTGTTATCTTTACAGCTGAGCTAGCTGTGATATCATACTGGTCTACCAACTCCAGGAGGCTTGAAAGTTAAATTTATTATAAATGGCTTAATTCTCATGGGGAGTTGCTTTCACAAAGAAACTCTCCACATGAAAAGTGAAGTGGAAGCATCCTGTGAGAGAACTCTTCTGCATTAAGCACTGAACACCTGGAAAATCATAAGTCAAAATACAGAATTGTTGTTCAGTTGGTGATGTTTGGTTTCATCCAAGGCCTGAGAGAGTGGCACTTGGTAAATGGATGGGAAGGTGCTGAACCATTCTGCTTTCACATTAGTTATTACTACTTGATTGATGTCCAGCAGCATCAGTTAGCAAAAAAGTTGACTATAAATCACTAGATCACAAGGAAGCAAGGAAGCAAGGAGTGACAGGGCAATGTATCTTCTAACTCAAAGCATTCAAAGCAAGGGCTGAGTGAATTTTGGAGAGGAGCTTTTCCTTCTTTAGCATGGGCTGCCTCTACTTGTATAACCATCAAGATACACTACCTCAGAGTGTTGTTGTTATGAGGATAAAATAGAGAGAGAACTATGCTGTAAGTTAGTTTGGGGAGAAAACTGGAATTTCAAAACATTAAATTTGCAACATATCCCCATCTGTAGATAGGAACCATGAACAGACAAGACATCTTTCTACAAACATGAGAAAAGCCCCAGGTTTGCCGAAAAAATCTGAAATAAAAAAAAATACAAGGGGTAGTTTAAAACCCACCAAAAGAATTAAAGTAGAACTTGTCCTTTAAGAAACAAATGCCCTCTGCATTGGCCATTGTGGGGGTTGCTAGGCAAGCACAACAGTAGTGCCAGCTTTCAAGCCTTAGTTTCTATCAGTAAAAGACAGGAGAGGGGGGCAGAGCCTTCCCAGGGATTTTTTTTTTTTTGGCCTTTGAGGGAGAATTCATTGGGAACCACTGGCAGGCCCAGCTGCTCACTCTTATTCAATAGCAGCAACCACATGAAAGCAAGTGTGGTAGGATCTGGGAGACTCAGGTTCAAATCCCCATTATGCCATGGAAGCTCACCGTTGACCTGGGGCCAGTCACACACTCCCAGCCTAACCTTCCTCACAGGGTTGTTATGAGCCTAAAAAGGAGGTGAGGAGACACCCATCTTCAGCTATTTTTATTTATTTACTTATTGCCCGCTCCCTGCCTTTTACTGACAGAAGTCAAGGTAGATAAAAGGTAGATTGGCTGATGGGTGGGAAGCAGAGAAGGAAGTGGGGAGAGGATATAGGGGCTGCCAGGAGGAGGGAAAGATGGAAATAGAGGGGGAGGGGATACAGTGGAAAATGAGACATCCCCAGGGCTGTTTTTGGGCAGGAGCACACAGAAACGGAGTTCTGGCTGGTTTCAGAGTTGGCCATGCCCACTACAGCCAAAACATCTGTGAGAGTGGCTACAGAGGGAAGGCCTGGAGAGAGAGAGACACACCCTGGCGACTCTGAGACAGGCAGGCCAGGGAGGACCCTGAAAGGATCAGGGAGGCCTTTAAATGCCTCCCTGTGCCTTCCTTGGCCTGTCAGGGTGTGGCCTAATATGCTAATGAGTTTCTGCTGTTGGTGTGGCCTATTATGCTAATGAGTTCCTGCTGGGCTTTTTCTACAAAAAAGCCCTGGACACCCCTAAGTCTTTGCAGGTCTCCCACTTGTAAATATCTAAATAAAGTTGGAGCTTAAGGATTAAGTTCCAGGTTCAAAGGTTGATGCTTGTGGAACTATTTTCAGAAAAAGTGTGTTGGCCTTCAAGTATAGTATTTAGCAACAGAAAGCAATGTCCAATGCATTGTAGATGATAGGCATATCTCTTAATTTCACTGCCTCCTCCTCTTCCAGTACTGGCAAGAGGTTGCTTATTTTTTTTCATGGGGTGTGTCTGATTCTGTGAGAGTCGTGGGACCCAGTGCTGCTAGCCAAATTGTGAAAGTCTCCCCTTGTCACTTTTATTGTCCCTCCCTGCCCCTGAGCATGCCTGTCCCTGCAGTGATTGTGGGAAGAGAAACCCAGTTTTCCTTCTGTCTCCTTCCAGTGCACTCTTTGCCCCTTGTGCTTTGTCTCACCTTGAGGCTGAGCGAGACCATCTGTTTTGCAGCAGCAGTTAGATGTGCAGCCTATTGTCCTGGGCTTCTCAGTTGGTGGGAGACAATGACGACCCTGCCCTTAACTCTTCATGCCTGTCATAATCTCTAAGCAATCCGGTGGCCGGCTGGGCTGTTGCATGTCTTCTGCCCCAGAGCCAGGCAGGAAACTATAGGCCAGGCCTTCTTCCGTGGGAAGAAAAGAGCAGCAGGGAGATGAGCTCTGCCTCAAACAGCTGCAGCTGTTCCTCAGCCACTTCAAGTGTTGAGCAGGGAACAGGTTGCCTGCCTGCTGAGCCCACAGGGCACTGGGGTAGTGCAGTGTGTGTTGGGCTGGGGAAGCAGCTTGCTGGACTGAGGCAGAATCGAACTGAAAGCTGGATGGGGGAGAGAATGAGAACAGAAAAAAACAAGAAAGCACTGGGATAGAAGGCAGATGCCCTGCTTGGTTAATATACATACTCTCTGCTACCACAGGCTGTGTTCTTTCTCTCATTCCTATGTCTGCTGCTCTGCAAATGGATGTGAATAGGGTTTTGACCCAGGGTTAGTTTGTGCAAATGGTATTGTAGTAGCAAAGCCCAAGGGGGTGGAATTAGGTAGACTAGAACATCTAGCTGCCTACTGTGGGTTGTAAATGGATGTTCTGTCCCTCTACTGTGCCCATTGGGCTATACTGGTTCGCACAGCCATAGCATTTAATTTGACAGAGATGCAAGGTAGACCATGACTGTACATGCCTGAGTAAAGGGCTGCCTACATCAGCTTTAGATGAATGCCTCTCTTCCAGTGAACAAGCTGCTATATGTCTGTGTGTCCTTCTGCAGGTGCTGCCTACTTCCAACCAATCTGTGCAGACGTGCTGCTTGCTATGTCACCGGGAGCGTAAAGATTGGGGAGGACCATCCCACAATGGGTTGGTGTCCCCAGGTGAGCGGCTGCCCCCAGACTTTGTGCCGGCACTGGTGCAGAACTTGCTGGGAGAGATGCCACTATGGATCTGCCAAAGCTGTAGGCAGAGCGTAGAAGAGGAAGAAAGGAGGGCAGTCCAGGAGCAGGCACTGGCGGTAAGCATTTAACCCTGTGGCGTGTATTGCAAGTCCATTGCTTACTCCAGAGGAGGTGGTCTTAGACAAAGAGAGCTGCCTACTGTGAATGTCATCTACACAGGAGGTCTCCCTGGACTGGTCATATTCAGTGACCCTTTCTGTAGTCAGATAGCTGCTTATATGTAGCTTTTGTCTCCAAGCTGCAAGATCTGCCTTAGTGAATGTGTTTTCTACACACTGGGGCCTTTTAGTCTTTGCTTTCTTGACCATTTGTGGTGGTGGGAAAGGGGAACAGGAACGGAAGCAAGAGTAGATAGGTCTTCTTCCCAAGAGGCCTCAGCCTTATTGCTCCCATGAAGGTGTCCTGTGCCCATCATGGTAAGACTATTCTGGGACAAAGCCCATCATGTTTGAAAGAGTAAGCTAATTTGGTATTTTGGATCTGCTGTCTGAGTCACCAGCCTTCTCTCTTCAGGTCTCGCTGTCTCATACAGCCTGTAAGTCACAGTCCTGCGGGGCAGGCTCCCATTCTTCTTCATCTTCGTCATCCTCATCCTCGTGCCACGGGAACTCAGGAGACTGGGACCCCAGTTCCTTCCTGTCTGCACACAAGCTTTCGGGGCTTTGGAACTCCCAGCATGTCAATGGGGCAGGCCAGGGGAGCTCCCTTGGGGGGACTCCTGTTATACCAGGTGAGTTCAAGTTCGCACTAGCGTAGCTCTTTGTCTTCTCCCTTTTGCTGTGGGGTTCTCCCTACAGCTCCTTCGTAGAGGCTGTTCTAAGAGTCATGAGGGTGGTAATGACTCAGCCGCGTTGAGAGCTCTGTCACTGACCCCATGTTAATATACTTGTCTGAGGACAGACAGCTCTGTGTGAGTTTGTGTCTTGCCTTTCTCCTGGGGGCAAGTAATACTTTACAAGGAAGGTCCCTACCTAATGGACTTATTGCCAGGGGCTGTCCAACTTACCTAACAAGAGATTTCCTGCAGTCTTGGTCCTCTTTCATGGGCTCGTGTCAGGTGGCCCAAATGGGGAGGCAAGCAGGGGGCCTGGAGAGCAGCCAGCTCCATCTCTGACTCCATTTCAGGTGACAAGCACCCCGGCCTCCCTCCGGAGTGTGCCAACCAGGCCCCTGCTGTAGGAGGTGGGCTCAAAGCCTGTCCTTACAGCCACGCGCTCTCCCCAGCTCCCAGCGGCACCCCAGGCTCACCTCTGCCTACCTCACTCGACTTCTGCAAAACGCTTCCCAAGCAGTTCAAGAGCATGTGCCGGAGACCCACCCCGCCAGGTCTGTATGTGCGGGGCCTGGGGAAGGCCAACAGACCAAACCTGGAGGGCAAAAGTATCACCCTTGTTGGGTTCACAATTAAGCCCCTCCCCCACTAGACTTTGTTGTTTTGGGCTGAATGTGGGACTACAGCATGATAGCCCAAGACCTAAAGGGCCAAGGGTTGGTTCCTTCTCTCTCCTTTGAGTTATCTCCTTGGGGTAGGATTAGGGAGGTATGCCACTGAGCATAAAGCACACAGGGCTGGACTTCCTAGCATGCTCCAAGGGAAACTGACATTTTATGTTACTGTCACTTCAGAAAGTGCCACAGTTGAAAGTAAGGCTTCTGCCTGGGAACATGGCCATCGCATCAGATTGGATTGAACTGTGGCTTTAGGTACACAGTGTTAAAGTCTGGGAGGTATTATAGGAGGGGGGAATACTTCCAGTAGCATGTAGTGGCTAGTGTGCACTGGATGGGCTTAGCTGCTGCAGGGCATATGTGGAAGCTTTAGCTGTCAAAGATTGAGTCTAACCTCTCTGTTCCTGTCTGGCTGCAGGAGAGGCCTTCCATTCTGCGGAGCACCACCGGCACGTGGACCTCACTGCTCCTCCCAACAGCCCCACAGGCCTCCCCTCGCAGCCACCGGCACTCCTTCCTACCAAGCAGATGCCTGCCCACCCTGGGCCCTTCAGCTCCCCTCCTCACGTCCATCTGAGCTCTTCACCACAGGCGGCACCGTTCCCTGCACCAGCCCTCAGCCCACATGCACCAGCCCCAAAGCCAGGAGCGGAATCCCCTCCCACCGGATCCTGTAAGAGTCCACACTTACCCACTGCCAATGTGCCACTGCTGAAGATACCACCTCCTGTAGGCTGCACTCACCCATGCAACGGCCATTGCAGTGGCTCCTTGGGTCCTCCTACTGCCTCACATCAACTGCCCAGCACCAACAGGTGAGTGCACAACCCTGACTACTGGGGAGTCTTGGTGACCTACCCGGTCTCCAAATCGGAATGCTTCGCTGGGAGTATTAGTTAGTGTTCTTGGATACTGGCTCCTTAGAATGTAGATGTAAGCTTCAGAGTAAGATCCTATGGAATGTTACATCAATTTGGTGTAGCTAAACCCTTGTATACCCCATGCAGACTGGCGGGGTCTGAGGCAGGGTGTGGCCCCCTTCCATATCCATGCTGTATAGGCAGTTGTGCCTTGTCCTTGCCCTGCTGTGTGCTAGGGACTGTGGCTGCCACAGGAGCCTTGCTTTAATTCTGGTCCTCAAGAAATGGAACTGAAGCAGTCTGTGATTTTTTTTGTACACGAGTGGGGCTTCTGTCACAGCAGAGGAGCTCTGAGTGTTTCCTTTTTGGAATTCAGAGATGCTCACTATGACCCATTTTGAGATGGGACCTGTCAAATCCACAAGGACCAACACACGGGTACTTATTTAAGAAATATCTTCCCTGCCTTTTAGCACAAGGCAGTGTACAAAATGAGAATCTGCAATTAAAAGAAGCCACATAAAATACAATAAAGCCCAACATCAGTTGCAAACAGAAGCAGAATAGGCCAACAAAATAAAATATCAACCAGCAAATGCCTGAGAAAATTAAAATGTTTCAAAAGCTAGAGATTGATACCAGTCATATATTTCTGGGGGAGAGAATTCTGTTCGCAGTGTATTGAGATGCTCAAGAGAAAGGCAGGCACATAAATACTTCAAGTAATTGAATACTACCCCTAGAAGGCTTTCTGGGATTGCCCTCCACCCAATTTCTGCAGATGGAGGCATCCAGAGCAAAGCCTTAGGGTCTAACTATGTGTTCCATTTTCCCCCAGGTCACTACAATTAAAAGGTATATTGCAAGTTCTGTTCTGGAAACTTAATCCGAGGTACACATGGGCCCAATTCAGATTGATACCATGGCACATAAGGAGAAGGAACTTTAGTCATCATCTCCCCCCATCCCTTGCACTGTTTTCCAATCCTGCCCAGTTGGGAACTATATGGGCTCTGCTGTGGTATACTTAAGGAGCACTGTTTGTCCCATCAGAGAAATCTAGGTGTACCCTATCAGTGCATATGGAGATCCCATCAGGGTAAAGGGTATCCCTCTGGGGCCTTTTGAGGGGAGAACTTAAGGCCCTTCTCCTTGTGTGCTGTGGTCCTGATCCAAATTGGGCCGACATGTGCCTTGGAATTAAGTTCCCAGTGTTGGACTTGCGAGACGCATTTTAATCATGTGGACTCAGAGGACCTGGGGAAAACACAGCGTGTAGGTAAGCCCTCACATAATGATCTTAATGAACAGAATGGTACATATGGTTCTTCAGATAGCTAGCAGTTGTTCAAACAGAAGTGCCAGCTCTGTATAATTTTGTATGGTGAATAAACATGCCACCTACATTTAGGTCTTTGTGTGCTTCACTGAGCTCATTTTGATATGACGTTTTTCTCTTATGAAAGAATATCCATGGAAGAATTTAAGTGAAAAGGTTACATTCAGAATTTAGCATTCCTGAGTACTAGGCTGGAAAGATCTCTGAGTAGGAATCTTACCTATTTGGGGCTATTTCTTGCGAATTAAGTCCACAGGGATTTTGCTTTCTGATGTAACATTTTTCATCCCACTCCAAGTAGCGCAAGATAATGAAATTGGCCTTCTCTGAAGATTGCTTTGTCTCCTGCGCAGCCAGGCAGGAAATGCTGCAGAGCTTTATCATCTTCTACTGTACTTCGCATTTTATCGGCCCTATAAAACTCCTCTCAGATCTTAGCATTGTAGCATTCTTACCTCAGAAGGGTCAAGTTCCTATGCTGATGTGGGGTTCTCCTCTCCTCCTGTGCTGCAGCTCAAGCCTGTCTCTCGAAAGTCTCTTGTATATCTTGTCTGCAGTACTGAGGTGGGAGAGATTTCACTGGGAACATGTCTCACTTTTGCTTGCTTCCGTTTCCTTTTGCAGGGATCCTGCCTGCAAAGGCCATAAGTTCCCAAACGGTACAAGCTGTCACGCGCCACAGTCCTGTGAGGCAGATGAGGGGCTTGGTGAGGATGAGGACAGCAGCTCTGAGCGGAGCTCTTGCACCTCGTCCTCCACAACCCAGAAAGACGGGAAATTCTGTGACTGCTGCTACTGTGAGTTCTTTGGCCACAATGCGGTAAGTGAAAACATAACTATGATTTTACTTGTAGTTGTTTTTTAGCTGTTGGTGTGTGGATAAGGGGCTTTGGAGATCACACTGACAACACACGTGTGACATACATCACTACTTGGTCTTTGTAGCCTTGACATTAATGCACCCCAGCTCTTTGAACTTTGAACCCCTCACAGTTCTAACCAATAATTTCTGATCAGTTGAAATAAAGACTTGTAGTTGCACTTAGACCAGCAGGCTTTCTGTGTCACCTTGGACCTCTGCAATTGCTTATGTGACCAGAACTGGCAGCTTATCTGTCCCCGTGGGTGGCGATGGAGAAAGTATGAAATGACCCTGGGAGCACGCTAGCTGTTTAAGATAGGGGTGGGTTGGTAGCCCTGGGGTATCCAGTCTGCTGTACCTGCAGCAAGCCAATAGCCCAGCTTTCTCCACAGCCTCCAGCTGCCCCAACAAGCCGGAACTACGCTGAGATCCGGGAGAAACTACGCTCACGGCTAACCAAGAGGAAAGAGGAGCTTCCTCAAAAGCTGGGGCATAGCAGTAGCTCGGGAGAGCCAGCCGTGGATCACCGGGATGTGGATGAACTCCTAGACTATATCAACAGCACTGAGCCGAAGCCCCTGAACAGCGCCAAGGCTGCCAAGCGTGCACGCCACAAGCAGAAGAAGAAGGTGGGCTGTGTTATGTGTGTGCATGCACATGTAGGAAAGGGAGAGGGAGCACACACACTCTGGTTCAGAGCTCTGAGGAGATAAGGGGGTGGTGGTTATGGGTTCCGATGAACCTTGGAAAGATGACTCCCTAAGTCAGAGGTGTCAAACTCATTTGTTACAAGGTCCAGATGTCATTTTATTGGGCCAGGTCATTTGTGCCATAAAATGTAACACCAGGTACCAGAGATATAAACTTTATAAAGGCTATAGGCAAACCTTATTAACGATATTATTTTTTTACTCAAAATACAAACAAAAGCTACTGATTCCTAAAGCAGTTGATTTACTGGGAACCCACAAAAGCCCCAGTAAATGTATTTAATCATATGCAAGACTAGTTTTTTCCCTCAGCTAGTGATGGGATTGGGAGAGAACTTGTTTAGACACTAATCTGAATACTTATTTATTTATTTATTTATTTATTTATTTATTTATTTCTTACATTTCTATCCTGCCCTCCCTGAAAGTGGGCTCAGGGCGGCTCACAACAAGGACACCATGTGCCGGAATAAAACATTAAAATCAAAGTAAAAACAACCAATTAACATTAATAAAGTGCTCCATGATTATATTGCTGCCTGCAAAGGCCACAAGTTCCCAAACGGTACAAGCTGTCACTCCGTGATTATATTGCTATAGCTTTCCCCCAAAGCAGTGGGGTAGTTGTCCGTCAGTTCCAGTGTGTGCGTGGGGGTGGGGAGGAGGGATCAGTGGGATGGAAAAGAAAAATGAACTACTTGACAAATATGTTTTTTCCACTTGGGTCCATGGACAGATTTTCATGGGTTCGCACTGATGCTGAAAAAATGACATGATTTCATATATAACCTTCAAGCTTTATTCTACCTGCTTTGAGAACAGTGCTGAAGAGAGCTAGGATAAATACTGGTATATGTTCTCCTATTCCACCAAAGAAAGTCTGTAGCCTTTCTCCAACTTCAGTGGCTCTTCCAGTCCTTAAACTGGATGAAGTGCCTCCAGCCAAAGGCTGGATGTGTGCCAGCCTTCCTGCCTGATGGGCACAACCAGAAGCTTGGTGTGAACCAAAGGACAAGAGCTAAAGGGATCACAGCCTTTAGCCATTGTGTGAGCCACCCTGCAGGATTCAGAAGCTGCTCAGGATGCAGCCTTGTGGTGTTTTCTTTGTTTACATCCTTATATTGTTTATATCCTTGTTGATGTATATTTTAATGTTTCTGTAAGCTGCTTTGGATCCCCATCTGGAAAAAGAGGCAGGGCAATAGATTGCTGAAATAAATGAATAGATGCTTCTATAGCTAAATGGATCTTGCACTTGCCCAACTTCCAATATAATGCATATGGTATAATTGTAAATACCTCAGTAGCAGCCCTCCAAAGCACAGGTCTTTCCAGACTCTGGGGACTTCAGAAATTGAAACTGAGACCTGAGCTACAGCCCTGGCTGCTGAGTTTTCGAAAGGGTGCTGATTTGGCTGTTAACTGTATTAACAGTCCTTGTCTATGTAATATGTTTCAGGAATGCTTCTTTAACTGCTATCTCTGGTAATTCTCAAATCATTATGCATCAGTGCCCCTCTTGCCTTTGCAACCATGCGATAACAATCTAGAAGGAGGAAAGAGGTTAATTATGCTTCTGATCTCATCACAGATTATTTTTCTCTTTCCTGACACACTTCATATTCTGATTCATGCACTGGAATGTATAAACAAATCAGAAGTTGAAGTGAGTTAAGGAGTTATTATCTGTGGATAAAAGGTAAAGGTAAAGGTTCCCTTGCTCAAAAGCCAGTCGAATCCGACTCTAGGGTTGCGGTGCTCATCTCCGTTTCAAAGCCGAAGAGCCAGCGCTGTCCGAAGACGTTTCCGTGGTCATGTGGCCAGCATGACTAAACACCAAGGCGCACGGAACGCTGTTACCTTCCCACCGAAGTGGTACCTATTTATCTACTTGCAATGTCTTGCTTTCGAACTGCTAGGTTGGCAGGAGCTGGAACTAGAGATGGGAGCTCACTACGTCTTGCGGCACCCGGGTCTCGAACTGCTGAACTACTGACCTTCCACAGCCTGCAGTTCAGTGTCTTAACCACTTGAGCCACCGCAGCTCCTATCTGTGGATAACTGATCTGTAAACAAGCCATTCACTTGTTTTCACCTGGGTTCTTGAAGTGCAGCAGAGCTGAGCCAGGCAGCCTGAAAGTTTATCCCTGCGTTTCTTTGCTCACTCCCTTCCTCCTTTTCCCTCACGCTATAGCGCTGTTAGTTGAGTTGAGGGACTGGGATGTGGGTAATTCTACTGGCTCTTGTATGCACAGGGAAAATGCTGTGGGAAATGGCTGGCAACACATTTTCTCCCTGAGGTTTGTTACCATGGCACAGATTCTGTAGGTGCCTTCTCATTGGTTCCCAGCAGTAATTCCCAGGTGGACAGTGTGGCTTGCTGGAGTGGCCATCCAGCTGCATAAAAGAAGTGATTGTGAGAAACTGGAAAGCAGGGGCCTCTTGATCCAGTTCAGCTAGAGGCTGGCAGCCATTCTTCCTCCTCACGCGTCTTTCTTTTCTTAGTTGCTAGTCACCAGTCTGGGCTGCTGGAACTGAGACACTCATGTTAATTTCCTGTGCTGCAGGAGAAGGAGAAGGCTCAGTTGGAAGCCGAAGCCCAGAAGCGAATGGACCGAACCCCACCTACTGGTCAGGACCAGGAGCTGGCGAAAGAGAAACTCCTAGAGTGGCCCCAGCTTGAACTGGAGCGGGTGAACAGCTTTCTGAGCAGTCGGTTGCAGGAGATCAAGAATACCATCAAGGATTCCATCCGTGCCAGCTTCAGTGTCTATGACCTCAATCTGGACGTCAATGACTTCCCCAAAAAGGCAGCTGTGCTTGAACAGAAGAACCTACTTTCCCACCTCAACGGCTCATCTGAGCTGCAGGAGATTGACCTTGACTTGTCCCCACTCAGCCTGGGTGCCCCACACAATCATACATTGCTACGGAGTGATGTAGCCCCCCAATGGGCAGAGAGCCCTGGAGGGGTGCCTCCACCACCACCACCAGCCTCTGAGAATGGTGTGGTGAAGCGGCTCAGCGCTGTCCCCAACCTCTCCCGCATGATTTGGGTTCAGTCACCCAAGCCAACAGACTCTCCCCAGGAGAGTGGGGCTAGCCAGGAGCTGAAGGATATGGCAACAGGCAGGGTAGCAGAGCTGCAAGAGCAAGCACCTGCTACAGGAAAGCAGAGGAAGGGGAAGCGACAGGGCTGCCCAGCAAAGAAAGGGGAATCCATTGCTACCACTGGTGATAATTCTGGCTCCAAGGGGACGGGACCGAAGAATCCACCCAAGGGGACAGCTCCTGAAACCCAGAGGGGAAGTAGCAGCACAGAGCAAGGTGACTGCTCCCGAGGGACACGTCAGGGCCAGGGATGGGGATGCAGCGGCTCTAAAGGAGATAAGGAGAAGAGCACTGACGGGAAAAGCCGGAGAGGTGAAGGCAGAGCTGATCAGACAGAGCAAGAGCCTGCTCCTTCAGGGGCAGGGGACCGGTATCTGCCCCACACAGCTGCGTTGGATGATTTGCCCCAGCCAAAGGGCAAAGGCAAGAAGAGCAGGAACAAAATGGAAAAAGCAAGCCCTTCCATTGGTGAGTCTTTGTCCCCCTTTCTGAGGGAGCCTGTTCAGCTTGGAATCTATTTATTTGGCACAGCATGGACCCCTTAAAAGTGTCCAGGGCACTGAAGTTTCTGGGATACATCTTACATTCCTTGAGTTTCATCACAACCATAGTGTATGGTAGCCTAATCTCAGATGCTTTCAGGTGCAATCAGAAAGACCAGGGTAAGAGGATAGCTGCTAGCTTTCACCCTAATGGGTGTGTAACAGATTTGTCATACCCATCAAATACAATCTGGGGATGGATTAGTACTAGAAAAAAAGAAAACAAAACACACTACTTGTCAGGTATAACCTACTGCTCTACTCAAGAATAAATTTTGCAAATTAAATAAGGAGTTTTATGGAATTAGGAATAGTTTGGCAAGGATTGTTACAGGAAAGAGAGGTATGTATGAGTGATGAGAGGGCAATTGGGTCAAAGGCTGTGGTGCCTGGAAATTAAGGGGAAAGCCGCTGTACATGCCTCAGAAAGCTACAGTCCAAACAAAGCCACTCTTCAGTTTTTGTATCTGGCTATGTATTTTTACTTAGCTGAGGGTGAAATATAGGCTGGTTTTTATTGAGATTGACAAGAAGCCAGATCTACAGTGTGGAATACTGCATGTTTGTGGTATCTGCCTGTAATTTCTGCATAACTTCCTTTGAGCCCCTTCTATGCTGCTTTTATATGTCCTAGTACGCATCCTGCTTTGGCCTCCTGGATTGGGCACAAGTTTCAATTGGTGTGAGGCATATCCTTGGTTTAGGAAGGAGGGGAGGGTATCTTCTCATGTCTACTTCTTTTTGAGAAGCTTAGAGGTTCTGCTAATTCCATTGCTGTTGTGTGTTGGCAGATGATGTGTTCCTGCCAAAAGATGTGGATGGTGTGGAAATGGATGAGACTGACAGAGAAGTGGAGTACTTCAAAAGGTAAGAGTTGACCACATGGACCGTTGTACCTTTCAGTCCATCTGGGCATTGCATGTAAAGAGGATTAGCATTGCCCATGGATAAGACTGGGTCAGAAGGCTGGGGGAAGAGGTAATTATGGTATCTGTGACTCTACAGTTTATACTTGTGTGCATGTAACTCTGACAGTGTTGTATCAGATAATTCTGCTGAGCAAAGAAGGTGCCAACTGCCGGGGTATTGGGGAGCAAAACCCCCACTCTAGTGTATTGAGAGGAGGGTGGCACCATAGCCAGAAATTGTATGGAAGGGAGCATGAGTCCAGTTGGGGAAGCAAAGTTGCCTGGTCCACATGATCCCACAAACTGAGATTCATTGACAAGGCATGATGATAGCATGTGTGGGGGTCCAGTGAAGCTACATTGACTATGACTATTAATGGTAGCGATTCCCACATTGCTTTGTATTAATACCACATGGTGCAAATGTGCACAGTAAAAATCTTGCGGCTTTAAAGAGATGACTTACTGTATTTATCAACTGAAAATAACATGGAAACCACCTAAGTGCTAAATGTAAAATGTTGTTGAACTGTCAGTGCTAGTTTATTATTTCCTCTCTCCAGTTTACATGTGTACTAGGTATGTATAGCATCTAAGAGTCATCAAATGTTTGGGCTAGCTGAGAGCTAACATGAAAATGAGTCCCAAAAGCTGAGATGTCAATCTGCCACTCTGATAATAAGCCCTAAAACTTCAGTATCAGGACAAAAGTCTGAAACAGGGCAATCCTTGGTGGAGGGGATTATTATGTCAACTTCGAACAGCAAAAACCTAGGTAAATTTAGTGTGCTTAAAGGTTACTTAGAGAACAGTCCTAAAGTGTACTCTGAAGTAAGTCTCATGTTATTCAATGGTGTTTACTCCCAGGAAAGTGACTTTAGGATTGTATCTTTCATATTCAGAGGCAGCAGACCTCTTGGTACTAGCATTAAGAGGCAACATCAGGGAAGGTCCTCCAGAGCGACTGGCTGGCCACTGCATGAAACAGGTTACTGGACCTGGACCACTGGTCTGATGTAGCAGGGGGCTCTTATTCTCTTATCCTAAATTTTAGAAGTTTAAACTTAACGATTTTAAATCCCATGTATCCAAATATTTAGGCCAAATAATCGAGAGTGACCATTGTCTGGCGTTCTGTTCACAGCTCTGTTAAATATAACTTTATCTGACTACATAATACTTGCAGTGCAAACATAAAGCCATGATATTATTAGAGCAGTACTGATATTTAATCCAACAGTATGGAAAGCCTCTAAATGAGATCACAGTAATGTAAAATGTGTAATCCTGCATTCTTCCTGAAAAGGAGCCAGCTGAAAACTAAGGTCTCGGGAGGAGGGAATGGTATGGCCAGGGAACAGTATGGTAGCAGAGAACTAGCCCATATGTAAAATGTATACTTTGGGAAGTTTTTTTCATATCTGTTGTATTCTAAAGATTAGGGTTTGTACAGGCATGTATGATTATGAAGCTATTATCTCTAGATATTAAAACATTTCTATGCCACCATTCTACTCAGTTCAGGATCCCCAAGGTGATGAATATTAAAACATTTGAGATATTAAAAAGTATTTAAAATACAAATACATTTACAATATTTAAAACAAATAAAACATATCAAATATGAAAATAGTAAAGGTAAAGGTTCCCTTATTCGAAAGCCGGTCGAATCCGACTTTAGGGTTGCGGTGCTCATCTCTGTTTCAAAGCCGAAGAGCCAGCACTGTCCAAAGACTTCTCTGTGGTCATGTGGCCAGCATGACTAAACACCAAGGCACACGGAATGCTGTTACCTTCCCACCGAAGTGGTAACTATTTATCTATTTGCAATTTCTTGCTTTCGAACTGCTAGGTTGGCAGGAGCTGGAACTAGAGACGGGAGCTCACTCCATCATGCGGCACTCTCGGGTCTCGAACTGCTGAACTACTGACCTTCCACAGCCTGCAGTTCAGCATCTTAACCACTTGAGCCACCACAGCTCCAAATATGAAAATATAAACATACAAAAACTCTTAACAGAGAGGAGGGGCAAATAAGAGTTAATGAGAGAACACTAAACAAAAGTCTTCACCATCTGGCAGAAGACAACTGTAGTGACTGGATCCCATTCCACGCTCCCATGCCTGGCTTGAGGGCTAACATGGGAGGCTTCAGTAAGCTTGGCTGTGGTTGGCTCTCCATTCAACCATTAAGCAGGTGCGCGCACACACACACAGAAGAGGAAAGTTGTGTTCTCAAACCTTTATTCTGCCAGTTGCTTATAGGGTCTTTCAGGACAGCTGCGAGGTGTTTCAGGGCCATTACTCTGACTCCCTTCCCCTGATTGCCTTCAGTCACTCCCTTCTCCATGCTCACACTCCTCCTTCCATGGATCCATGGTGCAAGATGTGATCCTACCTTTGGCTGCCCAACTCCTCTCCATGGCTGACTACAACCAAGGCCATGGCTTTCTTGGTGGCGGCTTCTCTCTGGTGAAATGAGCTCCCAGAAGAGATCAGGGCCCTGTGGGGACCTCATGCAGTTCTCCAGAGCTTGCAAGATGGAGCTCTTTCACCAGGCCTTCAATTAGGAGCCGCCCCCAATAGCTGGAATGGCAGAGAATCCTGTCCCAGCTACACAAAGGATCTATGGGCTGACCGCTAGGATAGATCACTGAAGGTTGGCTGCCATCATCTAATAATATTATTATTTAATGTCTAGCACCTTTTAATGTTGGAATGTTTTATATGGTTTTAGGATTATTTAAACTGCTTACTTGTGTGTTTTTATTCTTTTATGTAAACCGCCATGAGCTGGCTTCAGCTGGGAGGGCGAGGTATAAATCTGATAAATAAATAAATAAAAATTAGAGTGTGCACTGCAGTGGCAAGATCTTTCCTGCCTAGGGAGGGCCAAAGCTGACTCACCAATCAAAGTCAGTGAAAGGTGCCCCTGGCCACCACTGCCACATGTTTATCTAGCAAAAGGCCCAGGGTCAGCAGCATCCCCAAACCTGCTCTTTGGGGGAAGTGCAACCCCATCCAGAACAGGAGATCTCCCTATTTCTGCCTCAGACCTTACCCCACCAGAAGCACCTCCATTTTGTTGGGATTAAGTTTCAGCTTGTTAGCTCTCATCCATCCCAAAACTGTCTCCAGGTATCTGTTCATGTTTTCCAGAGCCTCCCTGGGTTCTGCTGGAAGTGCAAAGATAAAGCTGAGTGTTGTCACCATCTCAGTGGCAACTCAGCGCAGATCTCTAGATCACCCTCCCAGCTTCACATAGGTGCTAAAAAGTATGGGGGACAAGATGGAACCTTGCATTTTACATATCTGTAAAATGGCATCAGTTATCCAGGGATGTAAAATTTCTGGAAATTTTGTAGCCATGGGGGGGAATGTGTTTGTTATAGTTTTTGAGAAAAAATAGAAATGTTAAAAAAAAATGAAATATATGTAGTACTTATCAAGTCTTAACATTTTACTGCTCTAACAATATCAAATGCATTATTTACAATTTTGTTAGCATATAATATTTGTACTACTTGGCATAGTTACCATATTTAAAAATATAAACACCTTAGTTTTCTACAAGCAAAATTGTTTATATACCCAATGTCAGAGAAAGAAATAGCTGCAGTTGCTGCATTCTAGCACAGGTATCTTACTTATTGCTATTCGAGAAGTGGGGGGGAATGAAAGTTGAATTTTTTTTAAAAAGTCAGTTCTCAGAGCTCTCTCAGCCTCAAAAAATAAGTCTAGCTCACCACCTAGTGGTGCATAACACTAAATGAGTTAGAACTGAAGGCTGCCGGAGAATCTTCGGATCTCCTCGCTATAGTGTGCACAATGCCACATGATGATGATGATGATGATTGTTGTCTTATAAAAAGCATGTCAGTCATTTCAGAAGAGTAAATGTTTCATAGGAGTTTTTTCAGTGCTCCCTCAAATTTCCAATTTTTTTGTCAAAAAAGGTCCTTGTTTTTTCCCCCCAGAATGTTTTCCTGGGCCTTTATCTTTGCATTTATCCAAGGAGAACTGATCTGCTTATAATCATTCTCTGAGTCTTTAGTTGATTTAATCAGTGTATCTGTATTCTGTCAAGCAATGTTGCGGGCATAAGGCTGGGAGTTAAGATTCAAAATTCTCTTGGAAGATAGCATTAATCTGTGCTTTCATTATTAAAATAGAGATTCTGAGTTATACTTACCTGCAAATTGCTTCTTCCATTCTAGTATCATAGTTACTCTGTAGTGAGGGAAAAGAATTCTTACTATCTCTGCATTCAGAACAATAATACTTCTTGGCTCAGATTTATTTAGATCTTCCCAAAGACCTCATTTTTCTGTAATAGTGGGGTTTAAGACAGCCTGGATACTATGCCCCCTCAGCTCTTTGGCCTTTTGCAGTTGGGTACTACTTTTTCTGTAGTAAGAGGTTCTGAAGCTTAAACCTATCTGAGCGTTATGCCTCTTCAGCCATTTAGACGGATTTGGGAGGTTGTTAAGAACAAGAACTTGACTGTGGTCATTCATTGGCATTTTGCACAAGCATTCTTTCACACAAGCAAGGTATAATAAGGTGGCTTACATTTAATGATTAATAATAGAAACTGGGCTGAGTAAAACTGGCATTAATTTTTCTTCTACCCCCTCATTTTGCCACCTATGCTTGAGGCAAATTTCCCATTGGCTGGATTTTTATAGTTTATTTTTAACTATTTTTTGCTGTTTTATGATTTTTTTCATGTTTTACTTTGTGAGCCACCTCAAGCATCTTCTTTGGGGAGGTGGAAAACAATGAAAAACACTGTAGATGTTTATTAGTTAAAGCTGAGTAGTTGAGGGGAATGGCACATTGCTTGAAGGGGCATTGCCTCCATATGCCTCCATGTAAGTATGGACTTGGAGGAAGAGCTGAAGGTATTTTGCCAGCAGTTCCCATTATAATAACCAGTTATATTTAGGTATGTGTATTTCAAAGATGAGAAAGAAGTGAGAATGACAGTTTCATTTCTATATTGTATTGAGACAGGTGGCCCCTCAAACACTTTAATTTTATTGTATACTTAGGCTACAACTCTCACAACATAAGTCAAGTTTAAAAAGAACAGCAATTAATAAAAAAAATGGGCTGTGGCTCAGAGGAAGACATTCTGCTTGGCATGCAGAAGGTCCCAGGTTCAATCCCTGGCATTTCCAGTTAAAAGGATCAGGCAGGAGGTGATATGAAAGACCTCTGCCTGAGACTCTGGTGAGCCACTGCCAGTCTGAGTAGACCATACTGACCTTGATGGACCAAGGGTCTGATTCACTGTAAGGCAGCTTCGTGTGATCGTGTGAATTTGCTATAAAAACAGCAACATGTATAAACAGCATTGACAAGCTTTGCAGGATGACAGGCTAAAACCAAAATAAAGCTATTTAATTTGTATCCCACCCTTCTTCCAAGGATTTCACTGTACAGAGTTCTTCAACAACCTTCTGAGATTAGGCTGAGAGTGACTAGCCGAAGCCTACCTAATGAACACATGGTTGAGTAAGAGAGGGATTTCAAAGCTAGTCTCCTCAGTCATAGTCTAACAGTAACTGCTACCCACATTGGCTCCCAAGTGTAATAGGTAAAGCTATTATGATTTAATTGTTGCTTTATGTTTATATAATAGCTGTGAGTATCAAAAGAACACATTCTGTGCTCACCCAACAAAATGCTTGGGAAAACAAAAGTTGTTACTAGTGTCTAAAAGTTTCAGACCAGTATCTCTCCTGTCTTTCAACAGCACATAACCATCTAAATATCTCCTTTCCAAAATGATCTTTTACTTTGTTACAGACATGGCAATTTCTACCAACATTCTATTACTAATAATTTGTTACTCAGAACATGGAACATTCATAAACATTTTAATTCATCAGGACAGATCAGCTAGTGATCAGAGGAAACTTAAAGGTGACGAGCAGTTCTTATAATATCTGTATGTAATAAGCTCCCAGCCCTGTTGTCGCCCCTCTCACTATTTTTCTCCTCTGTTTGTAGGTTTTGCCTGGACTCAGCCAAGCAGACTCGACAGAAGGTGGCTGTGAACTGGACCAATTTCACCCTGAAGAAAACCACTTCGAGTGCAGCTCAGTGAGGTGTGCGGTGCATCCCTGGTGTATGTGCAGGGTCCCACACCTCACCTTGCCTCTCCTTCCCCAGACCCAATAGACAGACACTTGACCTCACCAACCCCTGCTCCCCCCCATCCATGGGGCTCCCATTCCTAGCCTATAGGCATGGCCTGGACAGCCCCTGTGTCCCTCACCTCTCAGTGTTCGACGTTCGGGGAGATGCTGACTGAGCCGCCCCAAGCCCAGGGGCAGTCTTGATCGGCCAAGGCCCAGCGTGGCACAGGGACCAGGCTGCACCCAATAAAGGACTTTTTAATTTTTTATTTTATTTAAAAAACCCAACTTTTCTGTTGTTTGTTCTGCCTTTTCTGGTCCCTAGGGGTATTTCCTAGTGAGGGGGTGGGAAGCTGCAGAAATTCAGCAACTGTTCAGGGGGGAAGGGAGCCTTCCTCCAGTGAACTCTCACTCAGACCTAGCAGAAGGTGAATACTTTTGATCTGTAAAGGCAACAGGTGCACATGGCACTGCCCTTGGCCAGGGCTCCTAGACTCTGGTATGAGAACCTAAGCATCTCTTTGCATGATCAGGGCGGCAGCACTTTGGGGTGTAATGAAGCTGCCTCTACAGCCTCCTGAAAACTGCACATGTCCTGAGGACCCTAGCTGGACTACTCTACCTCTCAGGGAACACTGTTATCTCAACTGGCTTGCCATGCTCTGCAGTCTTGGTTGTTTTCCCAAGATCCTGTTCTCTAATGACAAGCCAATTCTCCTTAAGTACACCACTGTGAGCCAATGACTCCTGTAACATCTGAACAATAGAACCCAGACAGTGGACTTCGAGTATGTTGTAATGAAGCTTAAGCCTATATCACACAAGACAGCCAGCCAGATCTCACTTCCATATAGGGAACTACATGTTCCCCATGTCTGGATGAGTGTTGCACCTATTTTACCATATTTACACACAACAGAAAGTCACCAGTTGGCTCCAGTTCCTGCAGTAGTATGTGTGTTTGTGTGCTTCATACATGATTGTTTGTGATTCCTTCATGGAAGTGACATTCATGTGAGAAGTTTCTCCGACATAGTACAGCCCTAGGTCCAAGCAGTACAGAACATTAGCCCCACTGGCTCCTAAGCATGTATCTCAAATCAGATGGGAAGTGTGACTCCCCTTCAGCCCAGATGTCCTTGATTACTACCGTGTTGCCTGCCTGCAGAATAATCTACTCAGCTGGAATACCCTGCAGTGCCACTCCCCCCTCAAATATGCTTGGTAGCCTTGATGAGAGTTGGGGAAGTAACAGTTCTGCCTGGTTTCATGCCAGAACTTAATACCCCTGGATGTTTGTAGCTTCATATCAAATGAGTTGCTGCCACTAGAGGAATATTTTTGTCATCCCACAACTGCCTGAGAGGAGCCCTGTAACCTCTGGGCTTTTATGGGAGAATCAAACACTGGTAAAAGGGTTGTAATGTTCATTCATCCCAGCCCAGCCCCAACAAAGTGCCAATAGTAAAGCCCTCTTGTAGTCCAGAATGAATAGGATCAGAGGAAAGACCCCGGAAAGCTGGTGGTAGAGTATCCCTTGATAAAGGGTAGAACTGTGGTGACACTGTTTTCTTTGACATGTCTCCATGTAGTTGAACCCACAATATTTTGGCTCTGAACACATGGGGCCGCTTCCCTTAGAAGTGTGTTGTCGAGTTCATTCTTGAGCGTCATTGGGCTTAGCTGTTCCCCTGAACTCTGCTGCCACCCATTACGCCTGATCATTCCAGTAGCTGGGGGCGGGGGTCATCTCACCTGGTTGTCCTGCCAGCCCAGTCAGAGGACTTTGCCTTTGGTTTCCCAGCATCTTAGCAGAAGCACAGAGGGACAAACAGCCTTCTTTCCTTACTCTGTTGCTTGGGCTGTTTTTCTTGCCTATATCTTCCCTTGATGGTTTGCGACATATGACAGGTCAAAGTGCAGCAGTGTTTAAGCTGTGGTGGCTCTTTGACCCCCATTTCTGGTGCTACCCAGGCCTTCTCCCCCACTACTGAGGCTGGGAATAGAGACTTGAGCCCATCCTATTTCCCAGAGCGTATAGCCCGCGCCATAAATCACAGGCAGATTAGCTTATCTGGGTTTCTTTATAATTATTTCCTTTTTGATACTGTGAAATCTTTCGTGCTGAAAGATAAACTGACATTTGGACACAGTGGCTGTGTGTACGGTGTAATTGCTGCCTGTAGCTAGCACCAAGGAGCAAGGGGACTTGGGCAGTGGCTCAACTTCACAGGATCTAGAGAGAGCCTGACTTGGACCCAGACCAGCTGCCAACATAGAAAGCCTAATGTGGGCTGCAATCTGCACAGGACTCATCCCCTTTCATTCTAGCAAGATACTATTTATGTTGCTGAAAGATGGTGGGTACTTCATAGCCTCTCATTCTTATCCAAAATGCATGATGGGCTCCAGTCCTGTTAATTCCTAAGTACAGAGAGGTCTTTCTGCCTCCTGGGATGCTGTTTACTTCAGTAAGGTGCATCATGGATGGCAGCCTTTTTGATTGTGTAACATGGTATTTTGCACTGTGCAAACAGTTGCATGGTCCTCCTTGTACCACATCAGTGAAGCAACTCATCATTCTTTCAGTAAACCTCACGGAAGAATTAAAAAATCAATTGACTTGCATAAGGCTAAACAGCACCTGGAATACGGGTCACCTAGTACCATTAAACTCCTAGTTACTATTAGACCAAATTATTGGCTTTGTGTACACCTGTTGCAATAAAAAAGAACAGCAGAGTAAAGAGCATGAAGTAGTGAGAACAGAATATAGCAGGTGGGAATCATCCTGTTCCTTTTCTCAACAGCTCTTAATCAAAACAATGGAAACAGAAAAAGGAAGAACCTCTTTAGTTTAATCTACTTCGCTAGTTTGATGGGCTACTAAGTGATCCCATAACCACTAGCTCCTTTCCTACTATTAGATTAGGTTGGTGCTAACAATGATATTTCAGGAGGGAGGCATAACTGACACCTTGATTAAAGCAAGCATATAGTCAGATCTGTTTCTATTTGGCAACCCAAATAAAAATTACCCAGCATCTGCTCCAGGGGAACTTACATTCTATAGCAAGAATAAGTGACATTTATGTGTTTTATTGTAAATCTATTACACTGATGTTTATAGTGTTTGCATATATTTAGCCAAGAATCAAAGCTGGAACAACCAGAGGAACAAGTGAGATTTAGAAAGAAAAAGAGGTGTCTTAATGGTTCAGAAGATATGTCCATCCAATACACGAGCATTCTGTTTACAGTAGCTGCCAGCCAGATGCTTCTGGAAAACTCCCAAGCAGGATGGGAGGACAAATAGCCTTCTGATGTTTGTCCCCAGAATCTGGTATTAGAGGTATATTGCCTCTGAACAGGAAGATTCCTATTGCGGATAGCTCTATGCCCTAGGTTTTTTTTTTTAAAAAAAATATACGGTCATTGAATTAGCGAGTTCTGCAAGTTAATTATGCACCGTGAGAAAAGAACAATTTGCCTTTCCTTAATCTGGTGCCAATTTACTGGGTGCTCTGAATTTAGTATAATGAAGCAGAATTCTAACCGCTCTGTACTGTTCATAGTTTTGAAATGTTCCCTCCTTAGCTATCTTTATCTGAACTAAAAAGTTCCAACCATTTTAGCCTTTTCTTGGGGGAAAGGAACTTCAAGCCCTTTATCTCATTTCTGAATCTTTTCCTATTCTATGAACAGAGTAGGTAAATAGTGTTCCAGATGGAGCCAGACCATCAAGCAACAACATGTTGATACTTACAATATTATTTTCAGTTCCTTTCTGATCATTCTTCACTTTTAATAACAACAGCATACTTGGTTTAGATGTTCTCAAGCATGTTCTTAGACAGGTTGCAACCCTTACATGTGAAATTCAGTTTTTCCCCTTGAAAATAATTATTCAATCATTTGCACTGATTTCATCTACTGTTTGATCTGCTTACTTTAGAGAGCTGCTCATGGTCTCCTTGGTAGTTTCCAACCCTGAATAACATAATATGGTTTGTAAGTTGTAAATCTAAACTTTCATGGTCCCAGGAAGTATGCCTACTTGTTTTCAAAAGACCCAGTGCACTGCACCTCATTCTGCACTCCAAGGGAGAAAAACTATATAGGTAACACATGTACCTTTCATAGGAAGCATAAATTAATGTTTGTCAGCCTCTCACATACCATTTGCCTTTCTGGTCGTGGCATGTAAACCCTAAAGGAACACCTCTGGTTTGTTTTTTTAACACAACAGTTCTACAGAATGACATAAGCAATTCAGGTGATCCTTATTTCTTTCTGTTCCCAAGGGTAGTAATCTATAATATTTGGTTTTCAAAAAGCTCTGCTTCTCAAGTTCTACATGTGAGCAGGTTTGTTCTGCATTTCAGATCTAGTTAAACTAGATGCAGTGCAGTTGTACCAGTTTGGTGTTGAGAGAAACTGCTGGCTGTCACAGGCCCTTGTGTCTGATGTGCTCCTTGCCACTTTGACAATGGTATATAAATAACAGAAGTGGAGTTATCAGAAGTTGTACCTAGTTCTAAGTAATAATTCTAATCAAAATTACCTTAGCTCAGACAGCTGACCCAATCTTAACACACTATCTTCCTTTACAGTCCCAGATAAAAGAGCTGGTTTTCAAAAATGCAAGCCCTCTGCCAGATCAGCCAGCCAGATGACCCTGGAAGACCCCAAGCAGTACTGTTACCTATGTGTCACCTGCACATTGCCCCCGTCATGTGCTTTCCATTTAGCTATAAAGACTAATACCTAAATAGCCCCGAGTTTTTTAATTCACCTAATCCCATTTTAGAGTCACAAGTCAGTGGCCACCACCACATCTTCTGTCAATAAATACCATTTCTCACTGAAGCTGTAATACTTTCGTTAGCCTTGTGAGAAATTTCTTCAAGTCCTCATACTTGTAACATTACATGGTTCTGTGACACAGGCAAAGCAAAACATGACTGCTAGCTTCTGAGAAACCACACCTACAGGTCTTCCTGTACATTTTCAGTTTCTCTATTTGAGAGGAAGCTTGACAGTATATGCTTTCATGGTGCCATCACCATGGGTAGGAAGAAACTGCTATGTCAGGATTTCCCAGACTACTACCAGTCTCTGGGTCTCAGGCATATGGGCCACAAAATATGTCCAGTGGGGTTCTGTAAACTAAGGCCCAACCTAATGTTTAAGCAATAAAGATTATTCTAACCCCAAATCTTTGGTCCAATCTGTAGCTGGGTTCTAAAAAGCCCTGCTGCTTGTACATAAGCTTGCTCTGCACTTTGTGCCAGTCTCGTGTTATGAGAAATTGCTACGTGGCATGACAAAATTTTCTGGCTGAAAGCACTTGTCTGAAGAGATGTAAAAAATTTATTAACAGATTTTTATGCCACCTTTCTTAATGTAAATGGAAATGCAAGAAATTACAACAATTCTTTTTTAAATAAAACATCTGATGGACATAAAACAAAATGATAAAAGCAACAACTAGGTAAGGAGATCTGAAAAAGGGCAGAGGGGTTGAAAACCACATATTCTTTGGTAAAAAGTGAAGTTTTTTTGCAGGGATCTTTTTAAACCATTCCCAAATCCATGGTTGATTCTGATAAATCTCAGGTCTTCTGTCAAATCCATAGGAGCAGACCTAGAGCTTCACACCTTGTTTCAGAGCTGTATTATTTTACCACCACTGGACTGCTGTGTGACACTCTGTGTCACATCTGGAGAGTATGGATATTCCTGATCTTGTAGTACCAATTCCTATAGTCATGTTGGTGTGGCCCCTTGGGTCCATTCCCCAGTAGCAACTGTTTGTGAAGTTGCAATAGTTTAGTAATCCTTACATCTCATTCTAACTGCTTCTTTGCTTGTTCAGCCCATAATATAGCTTACACAGTTAAGGCATAGTTTTTGTATCTCATACAAGGCAGCAGCAAGTGGCCAGATCAGTTTTATGGTGTGCCATCTACAGTTTTTCAGGTCCATATTTATTCATAGAGATCTTATGATCCCTGTCAGTTGATTTTTTTTGTCAACAAAGTGTTTGTGTCTACCAATCTAAGCAAGACAATAGGCCAATACTCTGAGCAGTGACTGTTGAATTAATTTTTGATGTTCAAATGAAAACTGATAAAAACCACCCAAGATTCTCTCTGATAAGTAGCTAAGAGGAGTCACAATAGTTCTACTATTTCTATTTTTAGTTATTGTACAAATACCCATCCATCTGTAATTTATTCCTACTTTCTTCCCAATGGAAGCCAAACCAAAGTGGCTTACAACATTCTCCTTTCCTCCATTTTATCCTCAACAATAGCCATATAAGGTAGGTGAGGCTGACACTGTGCTACTGGACCAAGGTCACTCAGCAAGCTTCCATAGTAGAGTGGGGATTCAAATCTGGGTCTTCCAGCTCATAGTCCAACACTAACCTTTACCTGACACAAAGACAGCCCACAAGCAAACACCCCTTTGCTGTTCAGTTTAAATCTGCATAGATAATTTCCTTTTAAACGTTTTAATGTTACAGAAACTTGTTTCTATATTGTATTATTACATTGTATGAAGGACCTGCAACTGATACATCTATTGCGCGGGGGGGGAATCAAAAGTGGCACTCAAGATGACGCAACGTATAATAGAAGGAGACAGAGCATGGCTTTGATTTCAAATACGCTAACAACTGTTGCCAGCGAAGGGAAGCTCTACACAGGCTTCAAATTAAAATCCCCATAGAAGACTCATTGTACTAATCAACATCGGTTCATGAAAGACTGCAAGGCATGAAAATAAATACCATCTCAAAGCCTATGAAAAGTTAGCCGTCGTCCTCCTGTTAATACGCGATCACTTTGCACTGTCCCCATAAAAGCCTCACATGCTTCCACGGCCAGTTCCCGGGCAAACAGGATTCCTCTCTCAGCCGCGAAACTGTCTCGTTCAAATTCACAAGAACTGACACAGCCTCTGTGTTTACTGTGGAGAACGAAAAGTCAACACCGCCACTAACCAATGAATGCCACGCCTACAGCCACCTAGCACTTTCATTTCACGCACATCTCCGCCCACAGCTTCATCAGAAGGCATCGAGGGTGAGGTCATTGGCTCGTTTCAACACCCAGACACAAGGCCTCCCGCCCCCTTTGCCTTCCCCTTTTCACTAAATTTGACCCTCTCCACTTCCCTTCGTGCGCACATCCTTCCTTAGCCGAATGTACAGCTTGTGGGCGTGGTTCCAGTTGCTAAGCGACAAAAGCCTGGCGGCTACCCGTTCTTTTTTTGTTCCTTCTCATTGGCTACGTGGACGTTGTCTCGCGGGGAGTAATTGTGCCGTGTCGAAAACATGGATACCGGAAGCAGCAGGAAGGTACGTCTGAATCTGACAGAATTCCCCCTCCTATCTCCTTTAACCCCGAAAGTATTATTCTTCCCCCTCCCCCTCGCGTACACAAATGCTCACGCACCCTTCCCGCTTTTCTAGGGGAAGGAAACTTCGCCCCAGAAAGTAACTGACTTTTAAAAATTTCCGCAGAGGCAGCGTGAGGCGGACTCAGAGACGTCAGGCCTATCCGGAGAGGAAGAGGAGGGAAAAGAGGTGGTGGCGGAGGAGGATGACGACGAAGACTATGTGCCCTACGTGCCAGTTAAGCAGCGCAAGCAGCAGATGGTAAATGGGGCTGAGGTCACGGAATTGCCCCTTTCCGCTCTGTAGAGCGGTTCGGTGCATGTGTGCTCTGATGCAGCAAATTTTTCTGAGTGTTGCTGAGGAGGGACAACCGGGGGGGGGGGGATCGGATGCCCGCGTGCCACTGCTTGTGGACCTTCTGTCCATTCTAGATCAACACTTGAGAGGGGACCGGATGGCGATCTAGGTAGACCTTTGTCACGTCCGCCCAGTACGGCTCTTCTTGTGGGCTCAAGTGCTGCTGAGTAGATGGGGAGTTTAGTCCGAAGGAAGTCTGTATAGGAACGCGACTTCGGTTCTTCAGCCCATATCCCTTTTGTTCTTGTTGCTGGCCCTGAACTGTTGCCCAACTAGTAATGGATTGGGAGTCCACAGTTTGTAGAGCTCCCCCTAATGGTGTTCCTCCTTCCCATTTACTGATGGGAAAAGCGATGGCTCCTTGTTTTCTTTCTGTATATCTATTTTCCTCTCCTGTCGTACATTATCAGCTTACTTTCATAGACCAACAGTTAAGCAAACCTTCATTAAAGTCAGTTCTTATTGTAATACTTGGGCATAAAGGATAGCTGCAGTCACTTAATTCGGACACCACATCAGGGAGATATATAATTCTGATAGTGCTGGAGAATATTTGTTTGTTTGTTTATTAAGTTAGATATTTTAACCACCCTCTACATTAGTAGAGAAAACATGTACATAATAAAAATTATAAATTAAAATTCATAGTGTGTATTCCAGTAGTAGTAAACCTATAACCAATTAGATGGTGATGAAACTGCCAGAATGTGCCGCTGCCTCATTGTGGGGAGGCAGGAGAACAGGAGGAACAAGACTGCTAGCCTGATGGAGAACCATTGCAGTCCTCAACCAAATGCCTGGCAGAACATCTCCGCCTTGCATGCCCTGTGGAACTGCTTTAGGTCCTGCAGGGCGTGGATGTTACTCAGCAGAGAGTTTTACCAGGCTGGGGCCAGGCACACTTCACACTTCTTTTGTGTAGCAGTGTAGATGGAATAGCTGTGATTCTGTATCTTAACAGTTCTAACCTGTGCTTGGGCTGGATCTCTGGCTTCTAAGCAATTCTTCCACCTTTCTAAATTGATGATTAGGAACAAAGCTAGAAACAATGTCCCAAGGAGAAAAAAGGCTTCTCCAGAACAGCAGAGATATGACTTGGTGGCAGTCTCCACCATTGTGATCAATACACGCATTTCCAGATACAGAGAATATATGTACATGTTGGTCACAGTATGTGGTGGGCCAGAAATAGTGCATCAGAAGAGCTGGTGCTGACCTTGTGAGTGTAAGCAGGCATTTGAATGAACATTTGCTGTGTGGATGAGCTCAGAAGGGGCTGCAACAAAATTTGTTACATGTGGACTGCACTAAATTAAAAGGCATGAGGTGTAGACTGTTTTATTTATATGTATATCCTGCTTTTTAATATTTAGTTTATACATTTATTTTCCAAAAAAAACATACAAATGAATTTTTAAAGCCCCACTGAATAAATTAAACAACTGTAGGATCAGTCTTTTGAAATGTAATGGCTCATCATTGGTGGAAGTATTCTGATGAAGGTTACTTGCTTGCTTTAGACTAAGGGTTACATAAACAAAGCCAAGTTTTTCATCCTTGGCAGTGTGAGGAGTGAAGCTGCCCTCCACCTCCAGTTTCGGTCCTGCCTGCTTCGCCGCAAGAGGGTAATGTTGAGATCGCCTGGTCTGCTCATCTTCTCCCATCAAATTATTTCTGTAACTGCAGACAGGTGAGCAGCTGCTTCTTAAGCAGTACTGCCATCCCTCAATAAAGGATGCATGAAGCATGGCAAGATGTACTTGCAAGAGCCACAAGAGAAATGGGAAGCTCTCTAGGGGCTCTGAAATGCTCCCATGGATTCTTAAATTGGCTTAGGCACTCAGACAATTTATTCCTCATGTGTTGGATGACAGTGGCAGCATCTTTGCATTGCAGGTTCTGAAAAGTGCACCGAGAATAGCAGCTATGTTAGCCAAATGCTCTGTCTGAGTGCAGCAGGAATTTCTCTCTGTCTGTAGAATGCCCTCCACCACCGCCCCAGCTCCCAAGCATGTGTGCTTTCTTCTCCAAATTCATCATTAAGGGACTTTGCATTCTGATTTTTGCTGCTGGATAAAAAGATCATCATGAAAGATATTTACATGGACCTTACAGAAGGAGGCAAATAGAGCAGTTCATTATTCTCTCCTTTTGATCCCACATTTCCAACCCAGAGTTCAGCTGAAAGAGCCCACCCTTCCAAAGCATACTGTTGTTCTGTGCTAGTTACTACATGTCTACCTCAACTGATATTTGTGCTAGTAGATATATTTTTGCTCTTTCTAGGCGATCATTGGCCAACTTTCCACTGTCTAGTGCACTTCTAAGCAGAGTTACATGCTTCTAAGTCCAGTTAACTTCAGTTGATCTAGAAATGTACAGCTCTGTTTAGGATTGTACTGTAAGAGAGCAGTCCTAAACAGGTTTACTCAGAATTAATCCCATTTTATTCAGTTGGGCTTAATCCCAGGAAACTTTTCTTAGGATTGCAGTGTAAGACTTCTATGCCATTCTTTACTATACTCTGTACAAAACAAAGTTGATCCAATAAGAGAGAGTCCCCATGATTCCCAGTGTACCATGGTTCCCAGTGATGAGTTTTGTGGAGCTTATTTGCATCTTTGACAAAGTATGTATTCATACGAAGAGCCATGCTTGGGTTTCTTCCACCTCATTGGAGTAGAAGCAGCACCTCTGTGTCCTTAAGGAGCAGTCGTTCAGAAATACCTGCCTCCATTATAGAATGATATTTGAGTTGCAAGTTCCCAACTTTTTGTGATTAGTCTCAGCACCCCATAGCAGCCACTTTGTGATTGTCCCCGTGGCAGCCATTTTGTGGTAGCACTCATTCGACTTTCTCAAAATACCCAAAGTGCCAAAGACTCAACACCATTAGAACCACTTATCTTGTAAATGTCAACATCATAGACCACTCTCATCTAGCATTCTTCCCTGCATCTATGTCAGGCTGCTTTCCTTGGGCAATATTTCTGCTGTTTTTGCCACATTACTCTGGATTTGTGGTTTAAGTACATTTGCCATAGGAATGCTATAGTATCATTCCCCAAAGTTGTGGACACTGGACTCTTTACTTGCTGTCTGTTACTTTCTTCATATAGATACAGCATTGTCTTGGGACTAAAACTGTAGTAGCATGATGACAAAGAGCAGATTACAAATGGGGGAGCTATGAGTAATTGTTGGGACAGGGAAATGTCACACCACCACTATTGGTCCTTGTTTCCTCTCTTTTTGCTCTGCATCCTCCCCAACCCTTCTGATGTGTTCTTTCTTTTTTCCAAGCATCTAGTCATATGCATTCCTCCCCCATCCCAGCTCTCCCTCAGCCTCAAACCATATCTGAGATGTCCACTAACCAGGTGATCTGATGTGCTTGAAGCCAAAAAGGTCCCATGCTTCTTTCCTGTTTCTCTTGAGGTCCCCATGCTTTCTTTCCCCTCCCTCTAAAGCTCCTATGTCTTTCTCCCTTATGGCCCCAGTGTCCTTTCCCATCCCCAGTCCCTGGTGTGAGGCACCATTTAGGGTTAGCAGAGCAACCACAAATACCACCCATATGTAATTTTCCCACTTTTATTTTTATCCTCCCACTTTCCCTCAATTTTCAGAATTTTCTGTATTCTCCCAGGTTTGTAGAAATGTCTTACTTTTCCCTGGGTGTCCTCATTGTATGGATTTTTTTGATCCACACAATAGTAGACCCAGGGGTCTTTTTGGGGGGGAGCGCACTGGAGCGCAGCTCCGGGAGCTCAGGAGCCAAGCCCCGCCCCCAGCCGGCGTCCCCGGGGAGTCTTTCAGGCAGCCGAATGTCAATTTCAGCTCCATTATATCCTATGGGCCATTGAAGTCAATGGTAAAAACATAGGATATATTCTGGGGGCTGGAGGAGGGTTTGAGGGAGAGGCTCCAAACTCACAGGGTAGCTGATGGAGCCTCTCCCCAAGATACCCACCAAGTTTCAAGAACATTGGATCAGGGGTCCAATTCTATGGGCCCCAAACAGGTTGCCGCTATTCCCTCCATTGTTCTCTAAGGTGGGAATAAACTTTACTTTTTTCCCACCATAGAGAACAATGGAGGAAATAGGGGCAACCTGTTTAGGGGCCCAAAGAATTGGACCCCCTGAACCAATGTTCTTGAAACTTGGTGGGTATCTTGGGGAGAGGCTCCATCAGCTACCCTGTGAGTTTGGAGCCTCTCCCTCAAATTCCCTCCCCTCCAACCCCCAGAATATACCCTATGTTTTCACCATTGACCTCAATGGCCCATAGGATATAATGCGGCCGAATTGCCACCGAATTTCTTTCATTCCCTCCTTTCCTTCTCTTTTTTTCCTCTTTTCCTCCTTCTTCTCTTCTCTCTTTCTTTCCCACCATCTTCTCTTCTCTTTTTTCCTCTTTTCCCTGTTTCCCTCCTTCTTCCCTCTCTTTCTTTCCCTCCCCTTTCCTTCTCTTTCTTTCCCTCTTTCCTTCTCTCTACTCTCTCTCTTTCCTTCCCTCTTTCCTCCTTCTGTGGCCCAACTCTCATAAGGAGTTTACACTTTAAAAACCCCTTCTCTCTTAGCTCCCCCACCCAGACCAGCTGGGGAAGGGAAGGGGAGGCTTTTGAAGATGCCTCTCCCCCTTTTGCTTCCCCTTCTGACATCACTTCTGGTGATGTCAGGGGGCGTGGCATATGCTAATAGCCTAATAGCTCATTAGCATACCATATGCTAATGAGCTCCTGCAGCTGTTTTTCTACGAAAAGACCCCTGAGTAGACCTAAATTGCAAATTGGATATATGATGACTTGCAATTTGTGATAGGGATTTTGTGGGCAGAGAGAGTGTTTTTTGTTTTGCTTAATAACTTACGACAGGCAGGTTCAAGATGTAGAACTTATATAGGTATTCTGCTCTGCCTTTGATCTCATGGAAGCTTACCAGCAACCCCTAGCATCCTTGCAGTGACTTGTATCAGTGGCTTTGTATCCTGCCATTCCACTGAGAAATGTTTGAAGCCTTCTCTCATTTTAAGTGGCTTTGCTATTGTAGGAAGGCTCCTTAGGCTGGAGGAGGTTTCCCCAGCCTAAGGTAGGATATGTGCCAGTCACGTGAATGGCTATGGAAGCAGAAAGGTACAAATAAATTTTCTAAACATAAAGAAATACTGGCAAGTGTGCACATGTAATATCTTCTTCATGAAGATCTTGTTGTATAATAACATATGTTCCCCAAACTGTTTTCCTTAAACACACATGTTTAAGAATGTATTTATTTATTTAATATTCAGATTTATATCCCATCTCATTCACAGCAAATGTGGCTCAAGACAGCTAACAACAATGTAGAAGATAATATAATGTAAATGTAAGGTAACATAAACAAATCAAATGTCATGTAACAGCAATATAAAATAATATAACTTAAAACCAATATAAAGAAAAAGCAGTAAAAATCAGTATATTCTAAAAAAAATCAGTATCAAAAATTGGAAGCACCAAAATTCTGAAAACTAGAGGGAACCAGAGCTGAACAAAAACTTGATGATATAAACACAATCAGAAAAAAGCCTGTCAAAAAAGGATCAGTTTTACATGTTCTGTGGAACCTAACTACTTCCTGCAGGGCATGGATCTCCTCTGATAAGGCATTCCACAGATATGGAGTGACCATGGAAAAAGCCCTGACTCTAGTGGCAGAAAGCCAGATTAATTGAGATGTTGAAAGCAAGCAATGTGGGGGTCATAGAAGAAGAGGCAGTCCTTCAGATCATATGGTCCCAGACCATTTAGGGCTTAAAAGGTGAGAACCAGCACCTTGAATTTTATCCATAAGTCAGTGCAGCTGCTTCAAGATAGACTGAATATGCATAAACCAGGGTGTACTTGTCAAAAGTCTGGCAATTGCATTCTGGACAATGTGCAGTTTCTCAATCATCTTCAAGGGCAGCCCAATGTAGAACAAGTTGCAATAGTTTAGTCTGGAGATGAATCACTATGACCAGGTCCAACTGAGACAAATAGGGGGTCTGCTGATGTGCTTGGGAAAGATGCAAGAATGCAGACCTCGCCACCATGGACACCTGTTTGTCTAGTGATAGTGAAGCATCAAGCCAAACTCCTATGCTGCTCACCAAGTCCTCCTGAGAAAGTTGGATCCCATCAAGAGTTGGGATTTACAGGCCCCCCAAAGACCCAGCCCATCACCACATGACTTCAATCTTAGAAGGATTTAACTTCAACCAACTCTCCCTTAACCACCCAATCAAACATTGTGTGCAGGGCTTTTTTTATAGAAAAAGCCCAGCAGGAACTCATTAGCATAATAGGCCACACCCAACAGCAGAAACTCATTAGAATATTAGGCCACACCCCTGACAGCACAGCTCATTATCATATTAGACCACACCCTCATGTTACCAGAAGTGTGGGCATCTAGCCACACCCACCTTTTGCTTCTTATTCTGTTTACCTTGTTTGTTGTCAAAACCCAGGGCTCTTTTTTTGTAGCAGGAACTTCTTTGCATGTTAGGCCACACACCCCTAATGTAGCCAATCCTAATGAGTTTCTGCTGTTGGGTGTGGCCTATTATGCTAAGGAGTTCCTGCTATGCATGGCCAACCTGGGAGCCAGCCGGAACTCCGTTCCTGCACGTTCCTGCCCCAAAATAGCCCTGATTGTGTGCATTATGTGAATGAGAATGGATAGATAAAACAGAGGGGACAGAAAGCGTTTTGTGGGGATGGGCAGGAGCAAAATATGAGTGTGGTGTTTTGTAATGAGTTCAGTGGCTTCTTCATAATAGGAAAAAATGTTATTGGAAGAGAATTGCAGAGTGGTGGAACTGGAGCTGTAGTCAATGGCAACATGAACCAAAGTTCTTTGGATGATCTCTGCATATCTAGGGCTTGTTTTGTACTGTTTCCAGGGTCAGATCTTGCTTTCAAAGCTACAAAAAAAATTTATACCTGGGAAAGTTTTAGAACAAACCATCAAACAGACAGTCCTTGAATATTTAGAAAGGATGGCTGTGATTACTAAGTGCCAGCATGGGTTTTTCAAGAACAAGTCATGTCAAACTAACCTATGTCTTTTTTTGAGAAAGTCACTACCTTGCTGGATCAGGGAAATGCTGTAGACACAGTTAATCTTGATGTTGGTAAGGCTTTTGAAAGGGTCCACATAATATTCTTGTTGACAAATTGGAAAAATATGGTTTGGATCCTATGACTGTTAGGTGGATCTGTAACTGGTTAATGGATTGCACCCAAAGAATGCTTGTGAATGATTCTTCATCTTCTTGGAGAGGAGTGACAAGTGGAGAGCCTCAAGGATCTGTCCTGGGACCTGTTCTGTTCAGCATCTTTATCAGTGATTTGGATGAAGGGATAGAGGAAATGCTTATTAAATTTGTAGATGATACTAAATTGGGAGGGGTAGCAAATATGGTAGAAGACAGAATCGGGATACAGGATGATCTTGACAGGCTGGAAAACTGGGCTAAAATGGAATTTCAGTGGGGATAAATGTAAAGTTCTGCATTTAGGTAGGAAAAATATATAATTATAGGTTGGATGAGACTTGCCTTGACAATAGTATGTGTGAAAAGGATCTTGGGGTCTTAGTAGACCATACACTGAACATGAGTCAGCAGTGTGATGCAGTTGCTAAAAAGGCAAATACAATTTTGGGCTGTGTCCAGATCATGCGAAGTGATGGTGACACTTTACTCTGCTCTGGTTAGACCTTACCTAGAGTACTGTGTTCAGTTTCAGGCACCACAATTTAAGAAGGATATAGACAAGCTGGAACATGTCCAGACGAGGGCAACAAAGATGGTGAGGGGTCTGGGGACCAAGTCCTATGAGGAAAGGTTGAAAGAGCTGGGTATGTTTAGCCTGGAGAGATGACTGAGAAGTGATATAACCATCTTCAAGTACTTGAAGGGCTGTCATCTAGAGGATGGTACAGACCAGAACCAACAGGTTGAAATTAAATCAGAAGGGTTTTCAGCTAAACATTAGGAAGAACTTCCTGACAGAGCGGTTCCTCAGTGGAACAGGCTTCCTTTGGAGGTTTTCAGACAGAGGCTAGATGGCCATCTGACAGCAATGCTGATTGTATGAACTTAGGCAGATCATGAGAAGAAGGGCAGGAAAGGCTACATCGGTGTTCAGTTCTTGTGGCCTTTTCTTACATACCCATGGAAATGCTGATCGCCACTTTGAGGTCAGGAAGCAATTTTTCTCCAGGCCGGTTTGACCAGGGATCCTGGAGGTTTTTTGTCATCTTCTGGATGTGGAACGGCAATCACTGTGGGTGTGGAGGGGGAGGTATTTGTGAATGTCCTGCATTGTGCAGGGGGTTGGACTAGATGACCCTGGAGGTCCCTTCCAGCTCTATGATTCTAAAAGAGAGTAGTGGAAAGGATGGGGTGGCCATTAGGGAACCACTATCAGAGGTTTTGTGACTGTGACCGATTTCCCACAAGCAGCTTCACCACCCTTGCTCTTCCCTTCCCCTGATTGTATTCGTCAATTTCCTACTACTTGCTACGCGGCTGCATTTTGACCCGCAGCATCCCCTGCTTTCCCCCACATCTTCTCAATCTCAAAAAATAAGTATCTAGAAGACGCAGGGGAAATCAGGAGATGCTGCAGGTCAAAATGCGGCCATGCAGCAAGTACTGGGAAATTGAAGAATACAATCGGGAAGGGAAGAGCGAGGGCAGTGCTGCTGCTTGTGGGAAATCATTCTCAGTTTTGGGTTCTTACTCACAGGTTGGGAAACACTAATCTAGGGGACATCTAGCCTTCCCCTTGAAATGTTTCTTTTCATACCAAAATATTCTGCATATGGGCTAGCAGATCTCCTCTGTTCCATTCTAAACATTGGACTCTGCCTCTTGTATCTCTTACATATGTTCAGCTGCAAAAGCGACTGCAGATGCGCCGCAAGGGGGTGTTGGAGGAGGAACAAAGGGACAGTGGCAGTGAACATCATGGAGATGAAGATGACATTCCTCTGGGTCCACAATCCAATGTTAGCCTCCTGGACCAGCACCAGCATCTCAAGGAGAAGGCAGAAGGTGGAGTTGGCACATTTGGATTGGTCTTTGAGTGGGGAGGAAGCTCTAGAAGGGCTTAACTGACTGCTCTGTAATCTTTCCAGCACGTAAAGAGTCAGCTAAGGAGAAGCAGCTGAAGGAAGAAGAGAAGATCTTGGAGAGTGTGGCAGAAGGGCGAGGTGAGTGTCAAGGAAATACTCTCTCATTAGGGTTCATTGGTATTAGGCAGAAAGAGTGAGACGGCTTCATGTCATCACTCTAGATGTAAACTTTGTGGTGGATCCCCACACTTCTGAGCTCTTAATGTTATCATTAATGTGGCAGAGTAATCCACTGTGTATGCCATTGCTCTTCTCCTCCTCTGGCTTCTGCTGATGCTATGTGTTCCTTGACCTTATAAAGGGCTTACATTGATACTATTGTCTTTCTTTGTGTAGCCCTGATGTCTGTGAAGGAAATGGCAAAAGGCATCACATACGACGATCCTATTAAAACCAGGTAGATTGCATGTTGTTAATGCAAGTTTACTGACACTTCAGTCTATTCAAAGTTCTCTGGGGATGTGTGGTGGGAACACTTGTTCTTGCTAAGATCCCTGACCAAAGGCAGTGAGGTCTCAATTAATCTCTGGATTGTACCTTGGAGCCATTTGTGCCAGGGTATGATTTTTCTTAGACTGAGGGATGGGCTGGGATGGTTTTGGCTAGTGAGCTTGAAGAGTGTGTAGTGGGAAAATAGAGATTTTTTAACAAATAGGTCAAGGCTGCTATGGATAACAATTCTGGTACTTCATTTGTAACTGTCAATGAGAAAGATGGATTCCCTGTGAAATTGGAAAACCTTGAAAATGTAGTACCATTATTAGACAGTGATTACACATACCCAGCTATTTTGTTCCAAAGCAAAATCCAACTTCTAGAGCCATGTAATATGTTTTACTAAGGTCAGCCAAACTAACACAGTACCATGGGCTGACATCCCATTAGGTCAAGTTCTCCTGAACTTCCATCAGACTGGATGTTAAAGGGGTCAGCAAAAATACATTAAGATTTCCCTTTGGGAGAACCTGTGAAAAGTACGGTAAACGTGAGCAAAACTGTTTTTTGCTAGTGACTGCATTTGATTTGTGGCTCTCCCACTTCAGTGTGAGTGGCCTTATCCTGGTGTCTTTGCTCCCTGCTGTTATTTCTTTGCATTTCCTTACCAGCTGGAAGGCTCCTCGGTACATCCTGGCGATGTCAGAAGCGCGGCACGATCGTGTGCGCAAGAAATACCACATCCTGGTGGAGGGAGAAGGCATCCCACCCCCCCTCAAGAGCTTTAAAGAGATGAAATTCCCATCAGGTAGGTGGCTGGATGAGTAATCCCATCTGTGAGGAATTTCTTTTCACGTGGAGGAGTTTGGAGCTGCAAGATCCTGATTTTTCTCTCTCCAGCCAACGTGTTCTAGGGACTGCTTCTCAAGCTACCTTTTGTACTTGGATACGCACGCAGAATACATAACACACATGAAACACATTCGATTGAAACAGTAAAAATTCATGTTATATTGCTTATCCTCCTTTCTAAATGGTTGCTAGTAGGGACTCAATTTGCTTCTCCTTCTTACATGTACAGTAAAAGCTTTTCAATACAGCATTCATAGGGAATGGATGTTGCCAGTTAATCAAAAGTGCCAGATACTTGAGCTTATTGCTCTGCCCCATCCGGTACCTGGAGGACACTGTGTCTGTCTTATCCCATACCATTGGGAATATGTGGCAACAGCCTCCATGCATGGCAGGGCAATTACAGTTTTCCCCTGCACTGTCCCATGCACCAGGCCAGATAAGCAGGCCAGCAGCCCTCCAAGAATGAGGTTAGCTGGCAGTGGTGGCTGTCAGAAGCCTTGCAGCAGCTGAAGACATAAAGCCAGCTAGTTGGAGAGTTGGAAGCAGGGCATGGATGTGCCCAGAGTCACAAGTATATAGTGGTCCTGGGTCATACAAACTTGTCCTCTAAAGTGATGCTGGTTAGCTGAGTAAGCTTTTTCTGTATTTGGCAGGAAAAGCAGCCAGTGATATCTGCATGTTGTTATATTTGCCCTGATCTGTGTGTGTGTGTGTGTTTTGTATTTGGGTCTTTGTAGCTGAGTACAAAAAGTAGCATGAGAAGTGCCTGAAATGTTTTGTATTTTTGTGCTAGGCATATGGTGGGAAACAGCTCTGTTTCTAGTCTGTCCTCCTTTAGCTGCTGAATCTATATCTTACTCTGCCCACAGCAATCCTGCGAGGTCTCAAGAGGAAGGGGATCCAGCAGCCAACTCCCATCCAGATCCAGGGTATTCCCACTATGTGAGTGCTGTAATGCAGTGTTTTTCAACCACTGTGCCGTGGCACACTAGTGTGCCGTGAGATATTGTCTGGTGTGCCGTGGGAAAAATTCCAATTTCATCCGTAACATATGAACAATTATAAAATAAAGTATTATTATTTCATAATAAAGTAATTATAAAATAATTTCTTTGTATTTATTTGATTCCTATTCAAGAGAATTACTTTATATATAGTCAATATAGGCACAGAGTTAATTTTTTTTAACATTTTCTAATGGTGGTGTGCCTCGTGATTTTTTTCATGAAAAAAGTGTGCCTTTGCACAAAAAGGTTGAAAAACACTGCTGTAATGTTTCTTCAGCCTCTTTCTGATTGTACTGGGCCACTGCTGTGCCCTACACAAGGAGTATGGAATGTTATACTGTTCTACTATTCAGACGCTTTCTCTCTTGCCACCCCCCATCAAAATATATTACAATTAAAAATATTAAACAGTTTTTCACTGCTGGTTATGTAGGAGTCACTCATTACAGACTGGGAAGTGCAAGGTGAGGGGTAAAAGGACAAGAAGCAGGGCCACAAAGGACATCTGAGCCCTTTGCTAGGTGAAGACACTCCACATCCCAACTGCTGGAATTCCCATGCGTACCCCTTGGCAGTTTTTAAAATGTTCTGCATTTCCAGACTTTGTGACTAGAAATTGTTGTTGTCTTTGAGACTAGCAATCTGCTTTCTCTCAGACGAAAGTTCAGGCTCTCACCGGTGCTAAGTCTGCAGTTCATAGCCATTTGACTCTCTGGTTTGATGATGTTTTAAGTGCTGAATGTTGCCAGTTTCAAGTGGCACAAGTAGGCAAATCTCCTTCCCCCTACACATTTACTAATATACCACTCCTATTCTAGCCCTACTCCTTCTAGACTAAATCCCTGACTCGCTCCTTTATTTTCTTTGTAGCCTTTCCGGCAGAGACATGATTGGCATTGCATTCACTGGCTCTGGCAAGACTCTGGTGTTTACCCTCCCTGTTATCATGTTCTGTCTGGAGCAGGAGAAGAGGCTGCCATTCTCCAAGAGAGAAGGGCCTTATGGGCTTATCATCTGCCCCTCGGTAAGTTGCGGGATCCCTGCTGTGTGTTTAAGTGATCTTGAGTGGATGAGGGAGAATAGTTGAGACAAAAAGGAAAAAATGTGAATGGTGAAAGCTGCCTGGGTATAGTTGCTGCCTAATAGGTTGCTGTCTCTGCAGAGGGAATTGGCTCGCCAGACTCACGGTATCCTGGAGTACTACTGTCGCCTGCTGCATGAAGATGGGATGCCTGCCCTGCGCTGTGCCCTGTGCATTGGAGGCATGTCTGTCAAGGAGCAGATGGAGACTATCAAACAGTAAGGCCGGTGATGGAGTCTAGAATAAGCATCTAAAGTACGGTTAGAGTTGGCAGCTGCTCCTTCTCTCTAGGGTGGGTGGTAAGAATTGCCTTGTCAATTGCCTATCCTGTATTCCAGTCATAGGCCTATTGGGTATCATATCGGTTGCTCATTTTAGGACCTTATTAGCTGGAATAGGCAATATGCTTCCAGAAGATCCCTTTCCAAAAGGTTTTTGATTTAACCAGCCCACTGGACATATGAGCACATTTACATCCAGCTTGCTGCCTTTGTGGTAAAGCAGCGAGCTTGGACTACATTCATATCCCTTATGCAGATTAGATTATGTTCTGCTTTCACAATTAGTGAGGAGACAGTGGGATACAGATGCTTGAGGTGGGGTTTAATGTAGCTCTATCTTCTAACTTTTTATTCATGTGAACTTTACCAGCATGACTCACCAACCCCCTCTAGGGTTTCTTGGCTCACCAAACAGAAACATTACTTACTTTTTTGACAGCTATCTAGTACATTTTATCCCACTCTTTCTGCAAGAAACTTGGGGTGACAATGTACATGGTCCTTCTTTCCCCCACTTTATCCTTACAACAATCGAGAGAGAAAGAGCAACTGGCCTAAGCTTGCACAGCAAGTCTCGTAACAGAGTAGGGATCTGAGTCCAGATCTCCAAGAGCCTAGCCTGACATTATAGCCACTGCACTACACTGGCTGTCAGTTGAACAGGAGAGGAGTTGAACTGGGGAATCCTGGCCGAATTTTGGTCAAAGTTTGTGGGAATTGTGCTCTTTCAGGGAAAAATATGCATGAATAAGTACCTAACTAAGGCTAAAGAACCCTTCATGAATGACCCTTTCTGAATCCCTGTCTGCCTTGAGTCTTGTGAGCACAGCTTGGAGAAGACAGTGTTTGGCCTCTAGACATGAAAAAATTAGCGTTTCCAGTACCTCTGTTTAAACTGCCAGACTTGGGCTGCCTCTGCAACTTTTACTTCTGTTCTCACAGTGGTGTTCACATGATGGTGGCAACGCCAGGTCGCCTGATGGATCTTTTGCAAAAGAAAATGGTCGGCCTGGATGTCTGCCGCTACCTGGCACTGGATGAAGCTGACCGAATGATTGACATGGGCTTTGAAGGAGATATTCGTACCATCTTTTCCTATTTCAAGGTACCAGGCAGGGCAGCCTGTGCTCTAGAGTTTATCCAAATGAATTCAGAATTTATGTGAGACCCCTTTCTGAGTCATGTCTTATTTTCCTGGTGCAAGAGGCATGTTAACTTCTTGCCCTTGAGCAGGCCACAGTCCTCTGTCATGTTTGAACTTTTTCTTCGTCTTGGCTGTCTTGCAGCAGCAACATTTTCTCTGTCCAGATGAAAGTTTGCAGGTGAATGCTGTGGATGGAACTTAATTGAAGCTGGTTCTCATTAGGACTGTGCCTTGAAACTTGTTTTCACAGGCATAGATCCACTCTAAAACATGTGAAGTAATAATAAAGTGTGCTTTTGCTTCTGTTACAGCATTAAGTGACTGCAGTCAGCATCTGGGATTACGGGAAAGGCGTTCAGGTTATATGGTGGGATTTCCAAGCATGCTTGAGGCCTGGCAAATCTCTTTTTAGAAATCTAGCAGTGACTGAAGCACTGTGTTTGCGTATGTGGTCACAAAATGTCAGAAATAAGTTACCATATGAGCTCTTCCACGTTGCTGTGCAGTTGATTGGCTTGGTCATAAACAGGGTTCTTTGTACTCTGGTCTAGGATGACCCACATTCTCTTTCAAGAAAAGATGATAGTATGACTTGTATAAATTATGCTTTGCATATATTTACATGTTTAGTGGTGTCTCTACTAGGACGGGCAAGTGGCTCTGTAAGGCACTAAGGCCTCCTCAACCACTGGAAATGCTACACTGCTTTCCCTGGCTTCTGAGACTTTGCCAAGCACTGGCTCTTGTCTTTGCAGCCATGAATGCTAGACACTTGCTTTTTAAAAGCGATTTTAAATTCTTTGCCTAATGAGAAATTCGCCACGTATTTAGACTTTCAGAATACTCACAGCCCTACTTAAAAGATTAGTATCTTGTTAGTATACTTTTTGAGACTCCATTTCATTATGATTCCAGTGACTTTTTCCAGTGAGGATTCATGGAGATATGGCAGGATGCAAAATAAAACAGTTGTCCTTCTCTGTGCCTTTATTCCCTTAGGGTCAGAGACAGACTCTTCTCTTCAGTGCCACCATGCCCAAGAAGATTCAGAATTTTGCAAAGAGTGCTCTTGTGAAGCCTATCACAATCAATGTGGGGCGTGCAGGAGCTGCCAGCTTGGATGTCATACAGGTATGTTTGCTTTCTTAAAGCGTGTAGGTGTAAATTGTATAAATGACCCATACGCTTACCATTTTTTAATCTGTAGTACAATGTCATCAGATCTCGGAAGCTAAACAGGATTGGCCATGGTTCGTATTTGGATGGGAGACCACCAAGGAAGTCCAGGTTCACTACACAGGGCAAGCAAACAACCTCTGAACATTTTTTGCCTTGAAAATCCTACAGGGTCACCATAAGTCAGCTGCAGTTTTTTTTTTTTTAACATTTTAAGTTTATTAAGACTCATGTTATACAAAAACAAAACATAGTGCACATACATACAGAATAATACATCTGAAAATTTTAGCTATAGAAGTTACATCAATGGTATCATATGAAAACATTAACTGGTTTAGAACTCATAGCATAGAAAACATTAGCGTACTTTCAACACAGATGAAAGAATTTTATTTCATTATGTTCATTAGTGTCAGTCATTGTGCATAATGGGTGTTATAATGTATGGCGTAAATAACCTCTAAATATTGTCCTACGTATTTATTAAATATATCTGGAATGAGAGCCAAAAGATTCATGATCAAACACAAAGTCAGTAGAGTGAGAAAGAAATAAAGTTCAGTGATTGAGATTATCGCTATGAAAAGATTAGAGTGCGATATAAAGGACTACATGGCTGGCAATCCTGCGTGAGGATATAATCCAAAAATGGAAACCATTTTTCATCAAAGTTAGTTTTCCTTGGACATATCTCCGATCTTCGGATCTTATCTGTAATCTTCTCCATAATGAAGTGATCCCAGACTTTTTTGAACCAAGAATTCCGAATTGGGGCTGAAGGAGACTTCCACATCGATGCTATTGATGTTTTGGCTGCAACAAGGAGGCTTGAGATTAGTTCTTGACTTAATGGAGGAATGTTAGATCCATGCCATTCATCTAGAAAAATTAATTCAGGGGTGAACGATAATGAGTAACCGGTGATAGAGTGAATTTGTTGCAAGATGTCCTGCCAAAAATTTGAGATAACAGGGCATAGCCACCAACAATGAGCAAAAGAACCTCGCTCACCACATTGTTTCCAGCATGCAGGAGAGTGATTCGATGTTATCCTGGCAAGTCGTTCAGGTGTAAGATACCATCTGGTCATGATCTAAGTCAGCTGCAGTTTGACAGCATTTCCCACCACTTCTCAGAGCTGCTTTACAAAATTCTTATCTAACTTAAGCAGGATCTACATCTTGTTGGCGATTGTTTTCGTCTCTTGGATTTCTGTGTCTGCACAAGGCAGTCAGAAAACAAATTATTCCAGTAGCACAACAATGCAATTTTCAGCAATCTGTAAATCCAGCCTGGTTTTCATAATGACCATATAAGGCAGGTTAGCCTGAGGGGTATAACTTGGTCATAATCATGCACTGAACTTTCTGGCTGCTTAAGGATTTGAAACCAAGCCTCTCACCTCCTAACTTAATGGCTTTCTGATCCCTAATCAATTGATCTGTGATGTCATCTGTTTTGGCCCCTTACTATTTTGTCATATTGGGAAAAAGTGTTGCCATGTGACACTGTCATAAATTCTCTCTTGTTAGGAAGTAGAATATGTGAAGGAGGAAGCCAAAATGGTGTACCTGCTTGAGTGTCTGCAAAAGACCCCACCACCAGTGAGTACAATCTCAGTCTAAGGTCATTGTTTCAGAATCTTGCTTTTCCTTTCCTCTGTGTTCCTCAAAACAACCTGAACCATTTGATTTTCTCCTGAAGCAGAAGCTTCTGCAGGAAGCTGTAAAGTGTTAACTTCAACATTTTTCATTGCATTCTGGTTCCATGATCAGAGACACTGAACTTTGTATTGATTGAATGATTGAAGAAGAATCCTTTAAAACATCGACTGGAACACTGAAGCCTTTTGCTTTCTTTGGCAGGTTCTTATCTTTGCCGAGAAGAAAGCTGATGTAGATGCAATCCATGAATACTTACTACTCAAAGGAGTAGAGGCTGTGGCCATACATGGTGGCAAAGGTCAGTAAGGGTCTTTGAATATATTCTTTTAATTTACTGAGAGCAAGTTGTGGTCACAAACATATAACTCTGTGTCACAATCTGCAAAAGCAGCAGAAAAATTTTGGTCTGTAACAGAGTCTCTGTGTCACTATGGTTAGACTTTGTGTGTCACCTTCTCTTTTCACTATTATATTGAATTGGTAAGTGAAACTGAAGAGTGCCTAATTCCAAAATTAACAAGTTAAGTCTTCTAAGAGCTAGAAGATTCTAGCATCCATAGGGTGTGACAGAGGCCAAAGATCAGACAAAGATCTAGAACACTGGTGACAAAGGACCTGAGGATTTTGTCCTTTACAGGTGCCCTGTTGCATGCCCCACAAATAATTTAAACTAATGTCACAGCTATGAAGATGGTACCCTATCAATGCAATTTCTAGTTAATATGCCAAAAAATGCAATTGGAGTTTGTGATTTTAAAAAGTTTTTTAAAAAAAACCCAAACTATGGCCACGTGGCCTGTATTCACTGGGGATCAACTCCTTCTTTCATTTGGTTTTTAGACCAACTAAGGAGAGGCTTTCCAGGAGACAATAGCTCATAGATTCACAAATGGATCTTGTACATATCAGGGTTGAAAGGCCTGTGGAACTGTTTATCCTGGGACTTAATCTATGTGTCTGTGGGGACAAATAGGCCTTTGTCTGGGGGTTGTGAATAATTCTTTGCAGACTCTCTGTATCTTGTTGTCTGTGGTCTATAACCTTTGTGTGTGAGAGAAACACTCTTCTGTTCCCAACTCTTGTGTTTCCTCTTGTAGACCAAGAGGAAAGGACTAAGGCCATCGAAGCCTTCCGAGATGGCAAGAAGGATGTTCTGGTTGCCACAGATGTTGCCTCTAAAGGCTTGGATTTTCCAGCCATTCAGCACGTCATCAACTACGACATGCCTGAGGAGATTGAAAATTATGGTATGGGGCTAACTTGGCTGCGAAATTCTACAAGGATCTTTCTATGTATTTAGAGCTTCCCTTGAGAGGGAATGGTGAAGAAGGCTTATGCCCATAAGACTTGGGTGCCAGCTGTGTAGCATGTGTGTATACATTCCCATAAGTCCTAAAACGTCTGCCTAAGTTAGGATTGCTGGCCCTCGAAGAATAAGACAGAGGACAGCTTCTTCCTCCATGGGTTTGTTGACTGACCTGTTTGTCAATATTGTTTTTCCAGTTCATCGAATTGGGCGTACGGGCCGTTCGGGGAATACTGGCATTGCCACTACCTTCATCAACAAAGCCTGTGGTGAGGAGCTGCAAGGGGCTAGAATAGAGGTTTGGCCTTGAGAGGATGTAAAGGATGTGGAGTTGGTGCCCCATGCTTGCTGTGTTGAATCCTTGTTGCTTGGGCAGCAACCACTGAGGAGGCCAGAGCCTTTCTCTCTTTTGAGTCACTGCTAAAAATAATAAACTGCAGGGACCAGGACAAGGGTATTGTGGATCTTTGGGAGATGCCATTTTTTAAAAATCAAGATGGATACTTGGTTCTGCACAGTCTCCCACTCACTGTAACCAAAATCTATTGTATTCTGTTTGAGACATTAGCCTGCATCTCTTCTAACTTTCCTCTTGGTCCCCAGATGAGTCAGTGCTCATGGACTTGAAGGCACTGCTGCTGGAGGCCAAGCAAAAGGTGCCACCTGTGCTGCAGGTGCTGCATTGTGGAGATGAATCCATGTTGGATATTGGAGGTAAGTGGCTCATAGAGAACAGAGTAGGAGGCAACTGTCTTGTCTGACATTATAGAGAAGGTTGGGGGCTTCCCAGAAGAGGCAGCTCTGCTACAGCCTGGAGTGAACAGAAACTTCCTTTTAATTCTTTCAATTCTTGTCATAATCCATGAACAGTCATGAAAAGATCTTACCTGGTTAGTGACCTCAAGAAGCGTTACCTAGCAGACAGTAAAATGAGTGCAGGACCAGTTATTGTTGCAAATTGCATGGTCCCCTTCCGTGCAGCATAGAGGAGAGTGCTTCTTGCTGTAGGCATCCCTCTGCTGCCTCCCCCACCCAAAACTTTCCTCTCCCCCTGTTATGCCCCAAGCCAAGGAACAGAACTTTATCTGACCCTGTACTTTTTTCTTTTCCCAGGAGAGCGGGGCTGTGCCTTCTGTGGAGGCTTGGGCCATCGTATCACAGACTGCCCCAAGCTGGAAGCCATGCAGACCAAGCAAGTCAGCAACATTGGACGCAAGGACTACCTGGCACACAGCTCTATGGACTTTTGAGTGCTTTCTGCCCTTTGGCCAGCCACAGCCAAGCAGAAGGACTTTATTGTTCTTGGAAGAGCAAATGTCATGTCTAGTAAAGCTTACTGGAGAGGCTGTTGCCAGCTGGAGTGGGAAAGAACATCACATGGGACCCCCTTCCTTTTGGAAGCAGCTGCTGATTCTTGAGATGAATTGCCGGATGTGATCATGGTCCTGTGTCTCAAGCTGGTGGACTGGGAATTGCATAAAAGGGTGCTGTGTTCTTCTTTTTGCTTTGGCCACACCTGTTGATAGGTGTATAAAAGCAGGTGTTGTCCTCTTTGAACACTTCTGTCATCCTAAAATGTTCAGCGTCTTAATCCAGAAAATGGCAGGACAATGCTGCAATAGCCTGTTGCATCAGTGACTGTTGTCATATAGGCATTGTGCAAGCATTGTGCCCCTAAGCCAGTGGCCCTGAAATGGAGGCAGGGAGCAGGGTCTGAGTGGGTAGATTTCTGCTCTATTATCTGACTCCAAGAGCAGTTTCATAAGTTTATGTACACCCTCTCAACTGAGAAATTCAGCCCTTCTCTGCATGGCACCACCTGGCTGTTTTCGGCTATAGTTACTGTGTGTGCTGTAGTCCACTCTCTCTTGCTCCTTATGCAAAAAAGGAGGACGATATGCTCAGTAAGTCAAAAGTGTCCTTGGAGAGACTGTCTCCTGGGACTCCTCAGCCTACTGCGACTCCCTTTTTTGCATGAAGGCCCAAAAAGAGGAAGTTACCGGGCAGGGAGAGGAAGTCGCCAGTGCTATCGTATATACTGACTCATCCCTGTGGCAGCCACAGCAGCTTGCTGTCTGCAACAGTCTCTGCTTCACTGGGCTGTTGCCTGTTGGGATCCCTGCCCCATGGAGTGTCCCGTGAAGGATGGGATCCTGTATGTCCAACATCTCAAGTTTGGGAAGGTAAATAGGGGTTGTGGAGGAGGGGAAGGACCGCAAATAAGAATCCATTGGCTTTTGTGAGTTTCTTCATATTCAGGGGAGTAGTATCGTAATAGTATCGTAGTTCTAGCCATAGTGTCTCTAGGGCTTGAGCTTGTGAGTGGTAATTGGAGCCCACAGTAGCGGTCATGACTCTGAGTCTGTTTCCCACACTTTTTTTTTCAGATTACTGGATTTTTTGGTTGCAACCAAATGTTCTGTAATCCTTGAGTGTAAATAAATTCATCAATACATTAAAATGACAAAATGTATGAATTCAGAGGTACACCCAAAGAATGCATGTGTTGTGTATGTTTATATATGTATATGCTGATTGGTCTGGTCTTGATTATGGTTATGTATGTGGGAACACTGAAATCTGGTGTTTCTCTTGATATGGGAAGACTGTAGAACAGCAGTGGTTGTTTTGGTATTGGCAGCAAGGCATTTCTTGACTGAGTCCGCCATGTTGCTGTGTTCTGTTTCTTACGCCAGCAGGTCAGTGGCTTGGGCATCTCTCCTTGGCTGTCAGTTGTGTTGCAGGTGCCCATTAACCAAGCTCAAGTCTCAGACTCCCCAACAGTACAATTGTCTGGGGCGTGGAGAGCTTGCAGTGGTGCCTGTCCATGTGGAACGGATGTCTGGTGGAAGAAGAAATGGTTCAGCAGCTCTCATTTTCGGTCACCTGCCTTGGATCTGAGCTAGCAAATGTGAAATTATAACAGTCATGCCCAAAGGGCATTTAGCATTTTGTGGGTGTACAGCCTTGCATTAAAACTTAGCATTTGTATAGCATGTTGCAAATGTACAAATAGCTCTATTTACATCGAGCTGGATCCTGTAGCTGTGTGAGCAAAAGGCCTTTTTCCCAGCAACACCACTAAGATGCCATTGAGGTTTGGAGGGGTTGGGGTCCAGAAAGCCACAAAACATAGGCAGCTAGAGTAAAGAGGGGAAAGAAGGCATAATCACTCCTTCCCCTCCTCACAATAGCACCCTCTTCCATCAAACTGAGAGAGGTGTTGTCTCTGTAATCCTTGCAACAGCCCAATCAAACAGGAAGTATTTTTATCTCCATATTGCCAAAGCCACATAAGAACATAAGAGAAGCCATGTTGGATCAGGCCAATGGCACATCTGTGTCACACAGTGGTCAGAAACCAGGTGCCATCAGGAGATCCTCCAGTGGGACCAGAACTCCAGAAGCCCTCCCACTGTGGCCCCCCAAACACCAAAGATACAGAACATCACTGCCCCAGACATAGTGTTCCATCTATACCTTGCGGCTAAAGCTGGGCTTATGATTGAGATGAGATCTAAACGGGATTTCATTCTTGCAGCTTGTGCTTTTAGCTGCTGTGCTGCATCACCTAAGAGACTGGGTTCCAGAAGTTCTTTTCTGTAGCTACTTTTGACTTGGTTTTTGGCAAATGCTAACTGGCAAGAAGGAATGAAGGTGATATAACTGTTGTACATCTGACTGTAAACTGATGCATCTATATGTCGCCTTGCTGTCTTGATTGTTAGAACATAAGAACATAAGAGAAGCCAATGTTGAATCAGGCCAATGGCCCATCTAGTCCAACACTCTGTCACACAGCGGCCAAAATATACCAGGTGCCATCAGGAGGTCCAGCAGTGGGGCCAGGACACTAGAAGCCCCCTCCCACTGCTGCCCCCTCCAGCACCAAGAATAGAGTGCATCACCTGCCCCAGACTGAGAGTTCCCATCTATACCCTGTGGCTAATAGCCACTGATGGACTTCTGCTCCATATGTTTATCTAATTCCCTCTTGAAACTGTCCATGCTTGTAGCTGCCACCACCTCCTGTGTTATGGACTGCTCAGCAAATCTGTCCTACAGAAGTGGCTTTAACCTGTGGTGAACCCCATGGTTACTGGTGCCATTCTTCCTCCTGTCTGAATTAGCAGGGGATAGAAGGCAGCAGGAAAGCAGCCCAGTGAACTTCCTTGGTACTTGCTGCTGCATTACTTCCAAGCTTTTATCTCTAAAATGTGTAAGAGGCAGTTGGAACCTCAAGTCTAGTACTTATTTCTTATGTTCCTTGTACTACCAAAATTCTACTTGTGGTTCTGGCTACTGCAATTCTGTGCCTTCCAAAGAAAATTTAAGCTGCCATATTTCAAAAATTTTAAAACAACAACAAAATTCATGTAATACATTTAATTGGGATCAATCAAAATGGCACCAAAGATTGGCACACTTTTTGAGTGTGTCAGACGTCTTCATCAGGCTCGATGGTATAAAAATGAAAGGGCAGCAGAGCAGATGTCCCAGGTCATGATCTTAAGACATGGATGGAAAATGTTGAGCATGAATGGAGATTTAAAATAGTGCTTGCTTAACGTTTTGTACAGGATGTTGACAAGACACAGGTCTTGTGATCTGAGACATCTGCTCTCCTGCCCCTTTTTATTTTTGTACCATCTAGCCTGGTGAAGTCAAAAGGCTGCACACTTTTTTTGTGTCACTTTGGTTAGTCCTGAGAAAAAGGTATAAAGTGGGTTTTGTTCTTGCGTTTCTACCTGCCAAAGAAATTTGAATGCTGCATTGTGGCAAGTGAAGATTCACAAACCGGCTGGGAATTGCAGTAGTCTGCCATTTGTTTTTTAGTAGCCCCCTACACTTCTTCACTTTCTGAATTGCAAAGTTTATCACTGTAATTCTTCTAATTGAGGGGGTTGTACCAGAGATGAGTGGGAGGAGGGGTTGCAAGAAAGTGGTAATTACTCCCATCTAACCCTTGTCATTGATGCTGCGTCCTAGCACAAGATGTGGCTTATTTTGAAAGAGGCATTCCTTTCTCCCTGTTGATGACAGCATTTTAAAAATTCATTAATCTCATAGTGCAGTATAGTGGAGTCTGTCCCTGCTGATCGCATTCGGCAATTGGGTAACTATATTAGTAGAAATCCAGTAGACATCTTAAGTTGTGAAACTGGAGTGTATTTAAATAGATTGATTACTTTGCACCCTTTATTTGTCTGCTAAACTTCAGTTGCAAAATAAATTTGGAATGGTTTGATAAGGAATGGAAAGGGGCAAAGATTGATGTTAGGTAACCTCGAACTACTGAGGGCTGGTGAGGAGTAGCTGAGAGCCCTAAAGCTACCATCCTTTGGCAGCTTTACATTGTTCTTTCTGAGGCTTACACTAGACACTGCCCACACATAGTAAGGCTCCCCTGTACATCCATAAGGTCTACAAATGTGGTTTAAAATCGGGGGGGGGCGCTTGAGATTTCCTAATGGGGTGGAGACCACTACCTGCTTTGTGAGGTTCTTGTATGACAATCCCACAAATACATCAGATCTGGGCAGAACAATTATTGTGCACAGTAAAAAGCCTCAAAGGGACCTTGGTGTATTCCCAAAACCTACATGATGCTTTCTATGATTCCTGGGGCTTCTTCCCAGAGAAGGATAATCACATTTCTGCTTGGGCAACTAGCTAATTTCTGGACAAATGCTACCTCCAGTTGCTCCATTCCCAGTAGTCTTGTCAGTGCTTAAATTCCTCTATGCAGACTGTTTCTTATCCAGATTCTTGTTCACCCATGCATATCCCTGATTCTATGCTGTTCCCTTTTGCTCCCCTCACAGAAGATTTGGAGGAAAGTGTGGGCCCAGCTGTTTGCTGATAGCCCCTCTGGTGTTGCGCGGCTTGAGTACTTTGAAACTCGTGAAGGTGTCGCAGCAGAGAAGGCAACCCTGCGCAAGGGTGAATGTAAAGTGATCCGCCTCTCGGACTGTGTCTCTGTGGAACGGGCTAGCGAACACAGCTCACCCAAGGACACGGCACCCTTCTACTTGCGCATGATGGCACGCAACTACATTATGGCAGCAGATGAACCAGATGACTGGATAGAATGTGTCTGCCAATTAGCTTTTCAGGTATTATTATTTTTATTTATTTATAGAATGGCATCCCCCCCCCCCCGAAGGGCTCAGGGCGGTGCACAACATTCAATAAATACATATATTAATCAGTGAAATTCAGTTAAAACAAACAGTTAAAACAGCTAAAACAGTACAGTACATATAACTAGTTCAGATGGTGTTAGATACCAATTTATACCCTGTCCTGGGGGGGAGGGAGGAGAGTAAAGGAGGCTGGGCTTGATGCCAAATTTGCTGTATCCAACCATAGGCCTGCCGGAACAGTGACTCGGTAGCATCTTAATTCAACAGAATTGCACCTGGGCCTTACAGAACCACATGCAGATTCCTCTTGCCCATACATCAACCATGTAAGACCGGATAAAGGAGCCAACATTCAGTTGAGCAGCTTCCCTCAGAGGTTTCCTATTACCCTGGGGGATTTTCATTGCCCCACTGAGAGATCCTGGATCAGATAGCTCTAGTAACTTGACATTCCCTGACCACTTAATTACAATGCAGTGGGGGGTTGGTGTGGGTTTTGTGGTGTGTTTTTAAAGAATAATTGGGGGGGGGCAGGGGAGATCTTGAGTGTAATGGTCTGCATAATCCTGCAGATAGCACCAGGCCACAGTTCTCTTGCCTTAGCCCTGCCCTCCAGCACGTACATTGGTGACTAATCAATAAGCCAGCTGAGTCTGGACAGACTGGATAATAAAATGTCCTGCAGCATCTTAAAGACTAACTACATTTATAACAGCATAAACTTTTGCGAGTCAGACGCTATGAAGAGGAAATCATTAATGATTTTATAGTATCTGAAGAAGAGAGCTCTGATTAAAAAAAAAAAAAAGCTCATGCTGAAATAAATGTTGTTGGCCTTTAAGGTGCCACTGGACTTCTATTTTATTTTACTACAACAGACTAACATGGCTACCCTCTGCAGTTAGGAAGGATAACAGACAGCCTAGGCTGGGCTACAGGAAAGAGGTGGGAAAACATCTCAAGGAATGTTTTACTCTGGAAATCCAACTCTGAGCATGGTCTCTGAGTCAGATATTTTTCTTGTTTGTTCTTTCACAAGTCATTTGCAACCTATTCCTAAATCATATTGTTCGTGGTTTAGGAACAGGCTGTAATAGAAAGTCCAAGTCATTTCAATGGGACTTGTTTCCAAGTAAGTAGAGAGCAAGAAAAAACAATGGTGTAGTGGGAAGACAATTTTATTCGAATATAGTAATACTGCAATATAAAAATAACCCACTGGAATACAATTGTCTTCTGACTGCACCATTGTTTTTTTCTTTGTCTCTTTGTTCCAGTTGGCCTTCTTTTTCTTCTTGCTGTTTCCAAGTAAGTAGACATATAATGTTAAAAACATTACAACCTTTTTGAAAGTTGCTTTTGTCTGTCATTTCTGTTTATTCCCAGGAATAATTAAAATACTAGAGGCTTCCTGCTGACCAGATTTGTTGGATGATGAAATTATTTTGCTCTTTGCGCATGAAAGTCCTTCTGTTAAACTTCATTTTCCCATATAAATGAATTTAATATCTAGAAAAGAAGGGAAAGGGAAAGGTGGTTGGCAGAACCAAATGCGTGACTTTATCTACAAACTCACTCTATCAATTCATTGTGAGAGTGGTTTTAACCAATAAAGAGCGCTGCATGATGGATTCTAGAAAAATATTTTCGATTAAGTACTATTTTATTGCTGAAGCCAAACAAAAAGGGGATTCTTTTAAATGAAAGCTTAGTGCTGATAACATCATTAAAAGTTTAGACTAAGCGACATTGCCCATATTTTCATTTGTTTTTGATGTCAATATTAATATATATGGTGTGCTGGGTAATTTTACTAATGGAGAAATGTATGGAATATATAAATGTATGAGCTGGATTAAAGATGGGTAAATTAAGTATTATATTTCTCTTCAGGAATAAATGAGGACTACGCACCACTGCTTTTCATATAATTTCAAATTAACTATGTCTTGAATAAGTTGATTAGGATGACAGAAGGTGCCTTCTTAACTAAGACTGAAACTATCATGACAGCAAAAACACCACATTCTCTGCCATGGATATATCAAAATCTGCTAGAGTTAGCTCCAACTGAAACTCCCGATTATGTTCATATATAAGGAAAAGATTTACAGCTGTCTCTAACTGTAAGAGATTGGAAATACATATGGGGGAAAACTGGCAAATGTTTAATCTGGCTCTGAGGATGGTTGCTATAACATTCATATACAAAGAATAGCTAAAATCTTTGAAGTTCCTTAAATATGTTGGAAATGCAATGGAAAGACAGATTTTTGTCATTGCTAGTGGCAATGTCCAGCAGTAAAGGTTTTTGGGGATATATGTCATCATGAGTCTCTTTAATAAAATTTTCAGTGAGTTTACCTATAGAGCCCAAACTCTGTTCCTGAGAGGGTAAATTGTTAAAGAGAAGGAATAGGTATTGTTTTGCATGATAGTGGTGCCTAGGATTCCTCTTACAAAACAACAGAAGTCCAGATATAAAGGATTAGAGACTGGTCTATAAGAACTTTGGGATCTTTCAAGTATGAACAAAATGTCATGGTTTCATGGGTGTTAAGAAAGAGTGCAAAACTTTTGGGGGGTTATTTAATTTTGGTTTAAAAATAATGGGGATTATAAGCTTTCTAAAGTGAATGTAACCTTTTCTGTGTTGTGATTAATTGTTCTGCCAAAGTATGAGTAACTGCAATTATTGGATTATTAATCTGAATGTTGTACTAGTTAGGCTTTTTATTACTGTAATGTTTCTATTCATGTGTTTGTTTGTTTTTAAAGGAAGGGGAATGGTTATAACCTCACAGATATTAGAACTGAGGCTGAGGGGAAAGACTCCTGTAAGGAAACATTTTATTTATACAGCACCTATCAGGTGCTTTACAAAATAAAAGTTAATCAGGTCCCCGCCTCACCGACTTGCCTTCTAATAGATACAAGACCCAAGGAAAGGGGAAGTAGGCTGGGGAAATCAGTGGCCATTGTGGCTAATAGAAATAATTGGGGTTTGAAGTGAATAAATATGTTTTGCTATGTTAAAATATAAATAGCCAAGTGTAGGTGGAAATCTATGTCCATGGAAAGCATCCTGAATTCAAGTTGCCAAGAATTTATTTGTCAGATTTATACCCCACCCTCCCAGCCAAAACCGGCTCAGGGCGGCTTACATAAAAGAATAAAAACACACAAGTAAGCAGTTTAATCCTATCCTAAAACCATATAAAACATTCCAACATTACCTGCTTTGTTTATATACTCTTAATAATGTCTGAAATGCTGTCATTACCATATGATCTCTTTGCTGTGGTGCATGCAGAGAACTCCTGCTTCATCAAGCACAGTTGGAGATACTCCCAAGCTGAAGCCCCAGATGGAAGACAATGTCATCTACTCATCTTGGAGGGAAAGTATGTATATTGGCCCCTGTGGGTAGGGTGGAAAACCTAGCGCCAAGAGACTGAAGAGCATGAAACTAGTTTCTTGAGGGGCTAACTTGGAGTGGTACCTTTTTCACTGGAGGCCATTCTGTTAAAATACAGCTGAGGAACTTTGTTCTAGCTGGGAATATCATGCAGTTGCCAATATTTTGGTCAGATCTGGCCCAAGATCATTTTTGCTGAGGCAGAAAATCCAAATGTGATCTCCATGGCAGTAAAAATAAAATCACTGAGAAATTGATGGCAACTTGATCAAGTTGTCTCCCCTCCTATTCCATACTGAATCCACAACTGAATTAAGGATTTAAAACTATGTTTCCAAGTTCAAGTTTCTAATAACTGGACTTACGCAACCCATCTCTCTTTTAGGTTATGGTTATACCCCAAGAATGTTGTTCATGCCTCTCAACAATTTGATTTCAATAGGGTGTGTGTGTGTGTGTGTATGTGTGTGGGAGAGAGAGAGAGAGAGAGAGAGAGAGAGAGAGAGAGAGAGAGAGAGAGAGAGAGAGATGCCCTCAACAGGGGGCAGTTGGAGACAAAACACTTCAACATGGATACAAGCCTGCTATTTTGAGAGAATTCTTTTTTATATATAAAGTGGTAGTAATCTTTGGAAAGTCTATGAGTTCATAAGGATGCTCCATAATGCTTTATGGAACAGAGGATGCTAGTTCAAATGAACAGAGGGGTTCTATGATAAATAAGTCCTGACAATTGGGCACTCTGTAAAGAAGAGAGAATAGCTGATGGATCAGATGCCAAAGTACCTTGGTTTAATTTGACAGGTGTTACAGTGATCTCTAGCAACTGCTAGTTGTGGTTATAGGTGAATCTCAGAAGACCAAAGAAGGTATGAGTGAAAAGTGAGGATATTGTTGAAAGAATAATGAGGAAATGAGAAATAACCGAGGCTGCATGGATTCTGCACAAGCACAGCAAAAAAATATTCAGAATTCTGAATAGGATTTCTAGTGAGGCCTCAGTGCTCCTCTGCATAGCAATTTGCTCCATTCATCTGCAGAAGCAGAATAAATTTTATAACATATATCAGTAAATTTTACTACAAAAGCAAATGTGCATGTTTTCCTACTCTGACTTCAGCAATATGGATAAATGATATAATTTTTCTTGATGCAGAGTTGTTTTGTTTTTTAACAAGCTGAGTAAGAGCCATTATAATAGCTTAAAATCAAGCAAAATGTCAGGGCATCCATAACACTTGATTTCTTGCAATATATCTTCTATCAACAGCCTGTGAGTTCCCAGTTATAGTGTTCCATACAGAGGCCTCTTCAAGGTGTCGCCTGAAAGGGAACTACCTGCTGGTGACTTTCTCTGAACGCCTGGAGCTGAAGGACCCCCAGTCTGGACAGATTCTGTATACCTGGCCTTATGCCCTCCTCCGTAGATTCGGCCAGGACAAGGTATGTGGCATTTTCCTCCTTGTTGCTGCCTGAGCCTCCAGTGGTAGCAGGGTAGGATGCTCACATTGCTTAGGACAGAAGACACCAGTCTCCTATTGACTGCCCTGAGGAGTAGTAAAGACTGCAGAGGGCATCTCATCCAGTAGCCTGTGGACAGAGACTGCCATAGTTCTCAGTGGGTGTCATTATCAGGCACTAGTCATACCTGGAGGTAAATAATCAGTTCTGTAGAGGGGCAATGGAGATAGCTATGCTATATCTCAGTTGATGATCCCTGCTATGTGAAGTGTGCCTGACTGAGGATATGCAGGCAAGTGTCACGCTAAAGTTTCCAGCTTCAACTTTGGTTTGCCTTTGGATTGCTTCATGCGTTAAAATGGTCACCTTTCCATTTTTTGTTCCATTCAGAAGAATATATATATTTGGCAATACTGGTGACTATGACTAATGTATTCCTCTTCCCCCACCGCCTCTGTGTTACTTCTTCTGTTGTATACTGTAAGACTCAAATGGAACTGTTCATGTGTAGAGGCCATAACTCAGTTGACTGCATACTGTGCATATAAAGGATATCAGAACCTCTGCTATCTCCAGAAATAAAGATCTCTTCCGGATGGACCAGAGGTCTGACTCACTAGAAGGCAGCTACTTCTAGATAAAATCAAAACTGTGTTTCTTCTGTCTCTGATACAAATGAGCATTGCCAGACTTTCTTTTCAATGTTCTTGGAGAAAGGCACTGAGAGATTCATGTCAGCCAACTATTAGAACCCTTGTCATAAGCGAATACCTTTTTTTAAAAAAAGTCTTTTCTTCCCCTCCCTCCCTCCCCAGACTGTGTTTTCTTTTGAGGCAGGGCGCCGCTGTGATTCAGGAGAAGGTGTCTTCACTTTTAACACCATTCAGGCTGCAGAGATCTACAGGGTTGTCTCAGTTGCCATAGACCACCAAAAGGCCGCTCTTCTTGAAACAGAAAAGAAAACTGGGGTTTCCCCAACTCAAGACTATACACAGAAAGTGGGAGTCTGGTCATGGCCCACCACCATGGAAAGCCTGGAGGAGATGCAATCATTGTATGCAGGAACTCCAAAGGGGACGGTGGAAATGGGCCCCCCGATTGTGCCTTGTAAGGCTAGCCATTCAGTTTCCTCAGAGATGGGGACTCCTGAGCCACCCATCATCTATGCGTCTATTGGCAAGAGTTTTTTCCAGCCCTGGACTGAGACAGTACCCAAGGAGCAGGGAGAGCAGGTCTCAGATCATCTCTATGAGAACCTGTGTGCTCGAGAGCAACGTACCTTCTCTCCAAGTTCTCCTAATGTCACCTACAGAGATTCCTTGGAGGCTAGGGACAATGATCCATCACCCATCTATGACAACAGTCCTGTAACAACAAAATGCTCAAGTAGTCATCCTGGCATGAACCCCAGTGCAGAGGCCGATTCTTCCTCAGAAAGCCAGTATCACCACTTGCTGCTTTGTCAGGCAACAGAGGGCAGAGTTGAAGATGAAGGGGAGGCCCCGGTGAATAATAAACCGAAGACTAGAGGAACTGGTGCTTTGAAGCACAAGCTGGTCTCCTTGTTAAGCAGAGATGGAGGAGTCCCAAAGGCATCTAACAAGAATATGAATCCTGTAAACAAGTTGTAATGAACCCTTCAGCTGCAAGGGTTTGTGTCCCATAGGGTATGAATCTCTTCCATTCATTCCCCCCACCCCTATGCATTATTATCTTTGAAGCCTTGACAGGAACAGTTTTTGATCCACAGTCTCTTAGAACAGATAGTGGTCTTGGGGATGAGGTGAACTAAAACATCTCTCTCCCACTGAATCATTCTTGGATAGTTAGAGATGGGAGTTGGGATTGTCCTTGTAGCTGAATCATTGGATATAAAGGAAGCTGGGGAACTGGATGGATGTGTATTGGTTGGAATTTCTCCCCTCATCGTGTCTCAATAAACAATGTTTTTTAATGCTGTCAACTGTGGTCTTGATTCTGTATACCATACGGGAAATAGTATGTTACAGATATATCTACTGCGGTGCTGAAGAGCTCTCTTCATGGCACACTCCAGGGTACTTATGTTTACACTGCATCACTGTGTATAATTGGGGGGTAGTTAAGTGGAAGAACCACATGCGTTTACATGTCCTGAGTTCAGTCCTTGGCATTTCACGTAACAGGGGATGGGAAAGAATTTTGTCTGCTTCTTGGAGAGTTGCTGCCCTATTAAACAATACTGATATATATTAATATCCTAACTGGGTGCGGCGGATCATTTATTTGATACTGTGGTGCATTTGACTTATACTGTTTCCACTAGAGGGCAATATACCCCTTGCATTAGATCAATTGTTAGCTTGCTTCAGCAGAGATCTTAGATAGAAAAAAACATATTAAGCCTTGCTGGTGACTGGCCAATCCGGTGTGAATTGCTGTTATATACAAAATGGTGCAGCTGAAGCAGGATTGTGTGCTGTTATAAGGAAGGTAGCCATTTCCTATTTGGTGTAAAGAGTCAATTCCACCATTTACATAGTGGAATGACAAGACAACACAGCTAGATTCCAGCCTCCATCTTCCTTCATCTCATCTTCAAAGATTTGTAATTTGGGAATTGATCAGATTGCATCTTGCACAAATTTTCCTGGCAAATATGAGGTATTAATATTTTAAATAGAATAGATTCCAGAGCTTTATGGAGCTAATGGGATAATGTTTTTATGCTGGGCTGACTTATCAGTTTGGTAAATGAGACATGTATACCAGGAAGCATCACCGTGGGGGGGAGTAGAATGGAGTTTAATTCCAAAGGGAAGTGCAGAAACTGTGCAGATCACAGTGAAAGGCAATTACACTTTTGTGTGGTGCTCACTGAAAGGAGCTCTTTGTGATAGTGTGGGACTGTGGTTTATAGTTGTGTCTTATGTATAATTACAATTGGTTGGGTTAAACAATCTATCAGTAGAAGGTGCTGATGGTTGATCTATCAGTAGAAGATGTTGATCTTCCCCCTCCCCCTCCCCAGTCTCCTTTTCTAGTCCCTGGAATGTCACAGGATTTCTGTAGGCTGATAGTCACATAGGTAGGGAGCTGCTCTGAGGAAGCAGAGTTAAGTTGTTTCTTCCTCTTCCTCAGTGGTGCTCTATGAGACTTAAACTGGAACTAACCCAATGATTCCTCTGGAACCTCACATAAGCTTTGATGGGTCAGTGCCCAGTTTGCCAAATGCCCGAGGCTGGTGCCCCAAGCTGACATGTGTATATATGTTCATCATAGGTAATAGGATGGGGTGGGGGCAGCAAACGCTGGGATCAGAAGGCCATTAAATGCAAAATGTAGGAATAGGTCTGTCGCATTTCTGTAGAGAGTGTCTGAATGTATACAAGCTTTTTGGTTTCAAAAAGTGCACATATCTAATTGCATGCTGTGAAATGCTTTGAATTTGTTTAAACTATAGAGCTGTGGCTTTCTGAAACATGAACTGGATCTTAAAATATAAGCCATCTGGCAGCTCTACAATAAAGAAGGGTCTCTTTCACAATGAGGCCGCTCTGTTAACAGGCAGCTACACTGAACACATGGGATGGAAGAGGGATTTCCCTTTGGCGCCATCTGAAGATAATAATGGAGCCACTTCCTGCTTCATTTCACTAAGCAAATCCAGATGTGCTCTTTGAATAGAAGCAGCAGGCAGCCTTGCTGTAAACAATTCCAGCCAGGCCTCAGTCAAAAGGATGACAGGCCCAGCTCTGCCAATGCAGTAGTCTCATTCAGAGGTTCCAGGGGAAGCTTTTCCTCTAGAATCAATCACACAACAGCAGATTGGACAAATGTGCACTGTGTGAAGAAGGAGAGCAAGAGTCCCTAAGACTTATTACCCTGGTCTGGTCTTTGGACAGTGTGGGTAGCTGAGTTGTTGCAGCCCTTCTGGACTCTAATCAGCTACAATTCAATACCAGTAAAATATTTTTATTTGCAAGATGGTTTTCAATCAAATGGTGATGAAAAATAAAACACAGGCGGGGCTGTATGATGGTTGCAGTACCATCTTTTATCCAGCAGAAGGAGGTAGTGGACTAGCTTCCTCTGCCTCATACTGTAAGTCCAATAGATACAAGGTGATTTGACTGCAGCCAACAGAAGGGAGGCATCAGCTACTTGCACTTGAGGGTGAAGTTCCATAAGAATGCAAAAATCTGATTCCTCGGTAACCACTGACACCTGAAGAACTGGGTCTGGTGACTCTACCTGAGTTGCTGAGGAAGACAGGAAGTGGGCTCCTCCTCCTCGTCCCATGTGTGTGCTGTTTGTAGGATCTATCCCTTTCCTTTCCTCCCTAGTTTTTCATCTGTCAATCACCTTTTCCTGCAAGGAGCTCAGAGCAGAGAACAGGATTCTCCTCTCCCCATTTTGTCCATACAAAAGCCCTGTGAAGTAGGTGAGACTGAGAGGTAAATGACTAGTCACACCAGTCCTCATGGCAGTATGGAGGTTTGAACCTGAGGCTCCCAGGTTCTAATCCGATTCTCTAACTACTATACAAGAAGGAGAAGAGAAAAGATTGGATTTATACCCTACCCTACCCTTCACTACCCAAAGGAGTCTCAGAGCGGCTCACAATCTCCCCTCCCCTCCCCACAACAGACACCCTGTGAGGTCGCTGGGGCTCAGAGAGAACTGTTCACGAGACAACAGCTCTGAAAGAACTTGTAACTGACCCAAGATCACACCAGCAGCTGCATGTGGAGAAGTGGGGAATCAAGCCCACTTCTCCCAGATTAGAGTCTATGCTCCTAACCACTACACCAAACTGGCTCTCACAACACTGGCTTCCTTTCCTATCCTTTTCAACTTCACTTTTCCTTTCTTGATTCACTATTTCCATGAAAGCAGGACTGGATCAGAGTTGAAGCTCTGGTTGCAGAATTTGTTTTGAAGGGTCTGAAAAATATAAGCCTCAAGAAAAATGACTGCAAGCATAAGCAGAGGCCTCTTCGCCAGCACTGAGTGGCTGCACCCAGTGGCTGCCCAGTAAAAAGAAGACTCCCAGGATGAATATTATATAATTTCCTGGCAAGCTTGAATTAAATATTATCAAAAAAGGAGGGAGAGCAACAGATCAAAGCACACCAATGAGAACCTCCTCCTGCACAGGTCTCCATCACCCCTTCTCCTTTCAAGTTGATTGTGGGGGGGGGGGAGCTCTGGGGTTCAGCCATACTGGGAAACTAGGCAGGTGCTTAATTGCATATTTTCCATCCTAGTGAGAGACTGTCCTTTTACCATGATCTCCACTGTGAATGGTCAAAGCTTTTCCTCTTCCACATCTGCATCCACTCTTGAGGATAATTTTGGTAAGTCTGTATGGATTTAGATGCCTGAAATTTAGTTCCCAGCTGTAAAACTCTACTACATTCTCCTGTTTTTATAGTTCCTGGACTGATTGATGAAGAACAGCTAGTGGAAGCTGAACTTGGTCAAGAAGGATAGGTCACTGGTGGAAATGAGAGAGGTTAACTAGGGTTGATTGCCCTGTGTGGTCCCGTCCTCTAGCAGGCAGACACATACAGCTAGTCAGTTCTGGGGGGACCTTGGGAGTCCTTTCAGTTTCTTAATTGCTGTGATGCTAACATTAGCAGTGGAATTGTCCAACTGACAACTGCTTTCCAAACACGCAGACTCTTGATAGATGCTTGAGAAATGTGTGAGCTGGCTCCACTGAAAAATATGCTTGAGGAGATGTGAGGTAATATTCAAGTTCTGTATCCTGTCATCAAAAGTGCAAGTCACTATTCCATATGTTGCAATCCTCTAGCAATGCACTTTACTGTATTAACCAATGCACAGATATTTATGATGACATCCCCCAGCCCAGAACTGTTACTTTCACAAAGAAAGGGGCTTAAGTTTGCTTTTTAGTTCCTGATTTGTCTACAATGTTACGATTGTGCATGTTCAAATCTTAACCTTTACAACACGACATGCCTGGATATTTTCTGCAGCATTTACATTGCAAAAGAAGCTACACCTCCCTAGAGGAAAGTGTTTATGTTACACTTTGCTGTGGGCACCCAGTGCAGAGAAATCTTTATTCCAGGCAGTAACAAGTACAAGGTATTTTGAACTGTGAACCCAGGTATTCATCAGACAAATCAGTTATATAAAGGCTTGTTCCCTGCTTGAATAAAAATGGCTCTCAGTCATCACGGTGGAGCAGAACTCTTGCTAAAGAATAAGAAATAGCTTAGTAGTAAGCAACTGCTAACATCTTCAGTTAGGTAGCAATCCTGCTGAGCTCTTTCAGCATGTTTACTCTCAACTCAGTGGGTCTTCTATGGCAATTACTCCCTATTAAGGGTAATTAGCCCTGACCTATATGGCCCAAGCTAGGCCAATGTCATCAGGTCTTGAAAGCTAAGCAGGGTTGTCCCTGGCTAGTATTTGGATGGGAGATCACCAAGGAAGTGCAGAGTTGCTATGCAGAGGCAGGCAATGGTAAACCACCTTGCCCTGGTTGGCTGCAACTGGATGGCACTTTCCACCACCACCGAGTATACTTAGGATTGTAGCCTTAGGGGGTGGTGTTTGTATTTGCAATAATATAGTTTGCTGACTACACAAGTGGTTGTTTAATGAGGATCTTGGGGGTTGGAGGGTGTTATGTACAAACTCCATAGATTGTAAGCATCCTGAACTAAGCAACCGGATTGGTCACCATTGCTACACAGACCAATCTGGAAAGACTCTGACTTTCAGCGGGATCAGTTCCCATTGGTCCTAAGCACTCATAATTGATTGGACATTATTGGTCCAGGGGGTGTGGTTTCCCTGGTTCAAACTGTATATAGTTGGGTCATTCTGTGTGTTGTCTGTCTGTGTTCTGAGCTAATAAAGAAATCACTTGTTTGAAACACTGCCTCGATCTCAGTACATAATACTGGCAACGAGGATGGGATTGTGTGGGTAGGCAGCCCCACAGAACCTGAGGTGATCACTGCAGCGGGCAAGGAATTGTCGCCTTGGCCCACCGGAGCAACCAACAGGACACTGCAACCTGTCGCTCCAGCACAGAACTACGATGGCCACCAAGGGCCACTTTGAACCATTTGATTCAGCTACAGAGGACTGGGACATCTATGTCTCCCGGTTTGAATTCTACGCTACTGCTCAAAAAAATCTGATGAAGATATCCAGAAAGCCATGTTCCTCAGCGTCTGTGGAAAACACATCTTCGACATAGCTTAGACATTAGTGGTGCTGACTGAACTCAAGGTGATCGCCTTCACCACAATAAAGTCTAAGCTTTGTGAACATTTTTCGCCTAAGCCTTCCGAAATTGCATGTCAACATGCATTCCACAAGTGTGACCAGGCCCAAGGCGAATCAATTGCTGATTACGTGATGGTCCTTAAGAAGACAGCACTGCAGTGCAACTTTACAGACTTAAATGATAGATTCAGAGACAGGCTAGTCTGCGGCCTTCGGGATGAGAAACTGCAACGGCTCATCCCTTTTCTGTGCTGTGGAGCTGGGAGCTGGGGGGCGAGGCATGCCCGGGCATTTACTGCTGTCAGGACTTACTGTCTTCCAATACAGTCCTCGTGCATTTTGACCAACGCAAACCTCTCATCGTTGTGGCTGATGCCTTGCCCTACGGAATTGGCGCTGTCCTGAGTCACCATTTGCCAGATGATCAGGAGGCCCAGATCGCATACTTCTTCAGAACCTTGTCATTGGCGGAGAGAAACTATGCACAAATCGACAAGGAAGCCCTCACCCTTGTTGCTGACGTAAAGAAATTCCACGATTTTGTGTACAGGCAACAGTTCCAGATTGTGACTGACCATAAGCCGCTCTTGGGCTTATTCACGCCGGACCACCAAATGCCACAGGTCCTGTCCCCAGGTCAGTCTTTTTGTCTGCCTTTACCTATGACCTGTCCTACCGACCGGGGAAGGCTATCAGCCATGCCGATACACTGAGCCGTTCGCCACTTCGTCAACTGGTTGTCAACCCCTCCCCTGCCTAGCAAATCATGGTCATCGAGGAGCTTCCCCAACCACCGCTTCATGCATCCAATGTCGCATCACAATCTGCAAAGGACCCCGTGATTTCCCAGGTCCTCAACTGGGTGTGGAGGGGGTGGCCATCTGGCTGGCTGGACACCAAGTTCCAGGCTTACAAGATGCACCAACACAAACTGTTGGTTCACAAGGAATGCCTGCTGTGGGGGAGCCATGTGGTCATTCTCCCCAAACTTCGCCACCGGGTGCTAAAAGCCCTGCACGCCAGACACCTGGGAGTCGTTCAGATGAAGGCACTAGCTCGCAACTACATCTGGTAGCCAGGATTGAACCAAGAAATTGAAGGTTGGGTTCAAACTTGCCAACCCTGTCAAGAGTCACAACCAGACCTGCCTCAGGCGCCGGTATAGCACTGGGAAACCACCCAGGTGCCATGGTCCTGCCTGCATATAGACTTTGCTGGCCCCTTTCAGGGACAAACTTTCTTGATTGTTGTGGACTCATTTTCTAAGTGGCTGGAAGTAGTTCCAATGTCAGTAATGACCTCTGCATTGGTCATTCAGGCATTGTGCTGCATCTTAATATGCATGGACTGCCCGAGACTGTTGTGTCCGACAACAGGACACAATTCACATTGTCCAAGTTCCAGAAATTCAACTTGATCCAGCATGTCATGGGAGCCCCATTTCATCCATCCACTAATGGCCAGGCCGAACGAATGGTCCGCACTACAAAGGACACATTGCGAAAAATAGTCTATGGTGACTGGAACCAGAGACTAGCAGATTTCCTTTTGCAGCAGCACATACTGCCTCACACGACTACCAGGAGGAGTCCTGCAGAATTTCTGATGAACCGCCGCTTACCCACAATGCTGGACCGTCTGCATCCGGACCTCGCATCAGATCATCTGCTGCAGTGAGAGGTCCCGGAGCCTCTCTGTTTCTTCCAGCCTGGCAATCTCATCTTTGTCCAGAACTACAGTGATGGGCCGATCTGGATTCCAGCTACAGTAACAACAACTACCAGACAAGTATCGTATGTTGTGACTGCATCGGATGGTAGAAGCCTTCAGAGACATCTTGACTAGCTTAGCTGGCGCTGGGTCAGGAAATCTAAGCCAGCTGACACATAGTCCCAAGTGGCAGAGCCAAATCCTTTGCTGTATCCAACTCCAATTGTTCCCCAGCCAGCCAAGCACCGAGTCGGAGGTGAGCGCTGCCTCGACACCCTGCTTGGAGCTCGAGAACTCTCTAGCGTGGACACCGTCCATCGAGCCTGAGAGTCCTGGCACTATGGTCTCCGACTGCACTATGGACTGTCAGCAGCCCAGTTCCCGCATAGACCCCACTGTGACTGTTGAGGAATCACAGCATTCCCAACGAGTAAGGACTCGCCCTAATTATCTGAAAGACTATGTGTGCTAACTTAGGCGGGAGGAGTGTTATGTACTGAGTTATCTGTATATGTAAAGCATGAACTTCAATCCCAAACTCTATAGACTGTAAGCATCCTGAACTAAGCAACCAGATTGGTCACCGTTGCTACACAGACCAATCCGGAAAGACTCTGATTTTCGGTGGGAACAATTCCCATTGGTCCTAAGCACTCATCATTGATTGGACATTATTGTTCCAGGGGATGTGGTTTCCCTAGTTCAAACTGTATATAGTTGGGTTGTTCTGTGTGTTCTGTCTGTGTTCTGAGCTAATAAAGAAATCACTTGTTTGAAACACTGCCTCGATCTCAGTACATAATAGGGGGGAACGTTCTTGTAGGCTCAGTATGTTCTTCAGCACTAGGGTTACCTACTGGCCTGGAGAAAAACACCCTGTCTCTTTAATAAAGGCTTAACAGAATGTTATTTACCAGAGCTGTTTCCACATGAAGATCCTGTATCCATGCTTTCCCCTACTTTGCTCTTTTCCAAACCTGCTTTGATAGGATCTTTTGGATGCTGTGTGGACAGGAAGGTGAAATTTTTTCTGGGCCTGTTCATACTTGTGCCATTTTCCTTACCTCTGTCCCCATGGTAGCCATTTCTCCCTTCTACCAGAAGGCTTTTTAAATTAGGTAATAGCATAATGTTATAATGATCTATTGCAATGTACAAATTCCCAGCCTCCCCCCTTTTTTAAAAAAGCAAGTTTCTCTTATTTTGTTTATTTGTTTATTTATTGCACTTATATCCCACCCTATCAACCACAGTGGGCTCAGGGTGGCTCACAGCATGAATTAAATACAATGAATATATAAATAAAACAGGATGGCAGCTAAGAAACATACATTACTCCAGAGCAGTCCAGTATGCCTCCTGTTAGACATTAGCAGGATAGTAGGCATCATTAGGCTTACTATGAACAGGGGAGGCTGAGATGGTGGAAACACCTGCCATTTCAATCAAAGCCTTGGTGGAACAGCTCCATTTTGCAGGCCCTGTGGAACTGTAATAAGTCACACAGAGCCCTGATCTCAGTTGAGATCATGTTCCACCAGGCCAGAGGCAGGGTAGAAAAGACCCTGGCCCTGTTTCAGGCTAAGCAGACATCTTTGGGGCCAGGGACTACCAGTAGATGTTGGTCTGCAGAGTGCAAGGCTCTCCAGGGCATATATGGAGAGAGACAGGCCCAAAGGTATGCTGGTCCCAGGCTGCGTAGGGCTTTAAAGGTCAGCCCCATAACCTTAAAGTGGATCCGGTACTCAACTAGTAGCCAGTGCAGTTGGTGTAGGATCAGCTGAATGCGTCAGCAAACACACCCCTGCATTCTACACTAGCTGGAGTTTCCAGGTCAGGATCAAAGGCAGCAGTACAGTACAGTAATCCAGCCTGGAAGTGACCATTGAATGGATCACTGTAGCTAAGTCCCAGGAGGAGAGATAGGGAACAAGTTGCCTGACCTGCAACAGATGATAAAAAGCAGACCTGGCAACAGCAGTGACCTGGACCTCCATTGAAAGTAAGGCATCTAGGATCACCCCAAGGCTCCTCACCCTTGACACTCATGTCAGAGGCAACCTGCCAAGCATTGGGAGCCAGATTCCCAATCCCAACTCCCCATGACTCAGGTACAGGACCTCCATTATCGTTGGATTCAGTCTCAACAGCTCTGCTGTAGCCATCCAGCCATGGCCCCTAATGCCCTGTCCAAACTATCTGGGGTAGAGTCTGGCTGGCCATCCATCAATAGATGGAGCTGGATGTCATCAGTATACTGGTGACAACCCAGTCCAACCCCTGGAACCAACTGGGCAAAGGGGTGCATATAGATGTTAAACAATATCAGAGAGAGAATCACCCCGTGCATCTCTAGCCCTTTTGGTTACGGATGTATAAGGTGAAAGATAAATTTCTTCTTATACCTCTGCAGCCAATTAAAGCTGTGAGCCAGTATATTACTGTAACAGATTGTTATAACATTATAATGCTGTAGAGCTGTAGCTATTGCTGGATTTTATTTTTTTTTGAAGCTTGAAAGAAAGCCTCACTCCCATGGTAATATTCAGATACCAAAGCATCATGTATAATAGATTGTGTACAAAGACAGAAATAAACATGTAAATTATATAAGCAATGTTTGTATTGTGTCAGTTGCTGTAAAAGTAGGATGCATTCACAAACTTAAATGATGTGAACAAAACTAAACACATGCACAATATTTCAAGAGATTAACACTTCAAAGAGTTGTAAACAAATGTTGGGTTCACAACATGAAGCTTGCAAGACTACGGGGAGCTGGTAAGAAGAATCCCATTTCTGTGTGCCTTCGTCAGGTCTTACAGCCTCAATTGTTTGTAAATCAGAATTTTTGGAAGCATAGTATGAGGGCAAAATTAGCTCCATATTTCTCAAGACTTAGAAAATCAAGTTGAGAGAGGGAATCGCCAGTAGAGTTTCAGAACGTGGTGACAGCCTACAGAGATTCACAGGTAGCCCACCTGTGAATCTCTGTAGACTGTCACCACGTTCTGAAACTCTACTGGCGATTCCGTCTTTCATTTAGAATCATCTATGCTTGTGTCCATCACTGTGTTTACTGGCAGTGAATCGCACATTTTAATCACATACTGTGTAAAGAAGTACTTCCTTTTGTCCATCCTGAATCTATTGACCATGAACTTCATTGAGTGCCCTTAAGTTCTAGTATTTTAGGAGAGGAAGAAAAAGTTCTCTGTATCCACTCTCTTTGCCCCGTGCACCATTGGTTGCCCTCTTCTGTAGTTCTTCCTATTTTGCAGTGTCCTTTTTTGAGCTACAGTGACCAGAGCTGCACACAGTGTTCCAAATGAGGCCACACCATAAATCTATACTGGGGCATTATGATATCGGCAGTTTCATTTTCACTCCCTTTCATAATCCCCAGCTTGGATTTAGTCTCCCCGCCCCACACTGCTGCTACACACTGAGTTTACACTTTCATTGAGATGTCCACAACACCCTTTCCCCTCAGTTTAGTTAAAGTTGGGATTTTTTTGTCCCAGTATGCCTCACCTTACAGAAGTAGAGTAGGGAGGCAGATCATTGCTCAATCTGGCAGTTTACCTCCCAACGTGAGAAATTTGGCAACTGTCTTCAGGCTGATGTTGTGAGGCCTCACCTGTTGCTCTCAACGACTTCCTGCTTGATCTTTTCTCTTATGTGTATATATGAAAGCCAATGGATGATAACTAGACTTTAGGGGAAGGGCCATGGCTCAATGGTAGAGCACCTGCTTGGCATACAGAAGATCCCAGGTTCAATCCCTAGCATCTCCGGTTAAACAGACCAGGTAGTAAGTGATGTGAAAGACCTCTACCTGAGACTCTGGAGAGCCACTGCCTGAGTAGACAATACTGACCTTGATGGACCAATGATCTGGTTCAATATAAGGAAGATTCATGTAATTCTTCCTTTCCCCTGGCCCTGGAAGCTTCTTAAAGATACTGGTGCGGGGTACTCTTGGGTATATCACTGGGCAGAACTAGAAACTAGATTATTTCCAAATGCATATGTTACCATTGCTTATTTTTACAAGTTCACAGTATCACATGGTTTGAGATTTCAGCTCCTTTCTAACATAGGCTTGGGACTGTTTATATCTCCAAGCTATGAATAACTGCATTCTGCCTTAAATAGAAGAGAAAGTGACTGAAGATTTCCACAGCCAGAGCCTGCCTTTTTCAGCTCTAGAGGCTCTTTGGCTCAGATACATCCTCTGCATTTATGCTGGGTTTTGATAGTTGTCCTAAAGAGGCAATTTGTAGAACATCTGCACTGATGCAGTCTAGCAGCTGAACTTCTGTCATAGCTGGAGGGAACTGTCGTGTTTGCATGAGCCGCATCTGTATGTGTATACAAGACTATTGCTAGGTTAATTCTAAATGGTAGTGTTCTTATCTTTACAGCTTTGCTTATCAGCAAACATAAATGCTGAAAACATGCAGCAGCAGGTTTGGGCTGGTTAAAATACTTTCTTCATTTACAAGTTCAGAATGACTGAGGATATACCTTATTTACTCGAAAGGAAGATGACGACCCCCCATTAAACCCCCCAAAATTATTATTGTTCATAACTGTAACTTGTACATGAAAGTAAGAAGACACCCCCCCCCTTTTTTTAATCATGTAGCTGGCAGAAAACCCAGTCTTGCATTTAAGTAAATACAGGAAAACTGCAACACTTGCTACGGCAGAAAAAAAACGTAAAGAAAGCACACTTTCTTGATACCACAATGTTGGACTCTTCACTTTCTATCACTGGAGATTCTTAAAAAGAGAGAGCGGAATTCTTAGCTTTTCTGAACATTAAAAAAAATAAATTAAATTTTGTGGGGATGAGTATAGCAAGTACTATAATTTATTTTGTTATCCAGAACAGTTTTTTTTTTAAATATGCACACATGTTGAGGTGCAAAGGATTAACAATGTTGCTTGGAATTTCTACCAGTCTTCCCCACCCCTAAATTTTAGAAAAATATTTCTTGTGGCAGACTGCCCTCGAAGTGTAAGAGAAGAAAAAAGCACTGGCATAAAATATGGAACACAGTTGGCTGTTGGCCTTGTAGAACAGAGCAGTGTCTGGTTTTAAGTCGACAAGCCAAATGGACTTATCGTCTACAAATCTACATTTATATATTGCTGGTATAACTGTTGTGACTCCCACAAAGAAACCCAGACACCATAGTTTTCTGAGGCTACTGAAAATTCATGTTAGAAAGCTTCATTTCTTCATAATCCCAGCATTTTATTTATGAAATTCATAACTGTTACAAAAGGTTTGAAGTTGATCTGCAGTTGGACAAGGAGAGATGCAGTTGGTCATGCAGGCTCAGGGGTCAGTTTGAGTTGGGTTGTTACTTTGTTGTTAAAGAGTGCCAATTTCTGTGCAATCTGAAATGTGCCCTGGAAACCTATGCAACAGTTCAGAGAATTATGAGGCATATTGTCTGTTTTTTAAAAAATTGGTCACTGTGGAAGTAGTATGCAAGCCTCGACTTGCTCACCTCTTTCACCACAGCTCCCCCCCCCCAATTCAAGAACCAAAACACTAAAGTAACATTGCACAAGATTTTGAGTTCTCCAGAACTCTTCATCAGGCAGAACTCAAAAACCTGCAAACTTGTGCAGGTTTTTGAGTTCTGCCTGGTGAAGAGTTCTGGAGATTTTGTGCTTCAGTTTTCTTATGCAAAATCAGATTCTGCTATTTTTTAAAAAATTCCGCACAGCGAGGATCCCTTACATTGTGTCATGTAGGTTATCTGTATTTTGACAGTATACCTTACAAGTTCTGACTGAGGTATTGTGTATTCTGGTTTCTGTACACATAAATCTGAAAGTTCAGATGATAGTTAAAGTTTGAATAGAGAGATCTCTAACATTCAAACTTTGCCTCTCATTTTAAACTTCAGATAGGGACCAGTGGAGGAAAAGAAGAAGAAGAAGAGAAAGAGAGAAGAGATTGGATTTATATCCCGCCCTTCACTCCGAGTCTCAGAGCGGCTTACAAAGTCCTTTCCCTCCCCCTCCCCACAACAGACACCTTGTGAGGTAGGTGGGGCTGAGAGAGCTCTTTCAAGAACTGCCCTTTCAAGGACAGCTGTGCCAGAACTATGGCTTGCCCAAGGTCATCCAGCGGCTGCAAGTGGAGGAATGGGAATCAAACCAGATTAGAGTTTGCGCACTTAACCACTATACCATTCCTTTCCTCATCCTAGTACTGCTAATATTCAATTCACAAATACTTTTGTGATCTAAAAACCATGTAAAGGTAAGTGATGAAAATGGGATGAACAAGTCTGTAGCTAATAAGTGGGACAAACGATGTAAGCATTTCATAATTCATGAAGGGATGTGCCCTTCGCTATCCATTCCTGATGTACAGGTTTCCACAAAGTATCCTGTTAGCTCTGTTGACCTTGGAAGCTGAAACAGGAATTTCCCATGCCCATAGTTCAGCTTCTTTGGGAGACAGGTCAGAATTGTAGCCAGAAATTGTGTGTGGGGGGAAGGAGTGAATAAAATTGAAGGTGGTAAACACAGTTCACAAACAAAAAAACCTAGGTAAGGCAATACTTTTAATTAAATGAGATACTCAAGTGTATTAGTTTATCTTTTTTTGTTGTTGCTGTCAACTCACCGCTGACTTATGGTGACAGGAGCATAAGGCTTTCAAGGCAAGGGAGGATCAGAGGTGGTTTGCTATTGCCTGGCTCTGCATTGAGGTCCATAACTTCCTTGGTGGTCTCCCATCCAAATACTGACCAGGATTGACTCTGCTTTGTTTTTGAGACCTGACAAGATGGAGCTAACCTGGACTACCTAAACCAGGGCTTTATCAAACTTTATCAAAATTACTTTTATTCAGATGTACTGCACCTCTTCACACCACAGCTCAGTCCAGAAGATAGCTACTGGCCTACTGCCAATGCCAGGTGCTTCCAGGTATGTTCTCTGGGGTGTCCAAAGGGGCTTCCCATAGTTGTATGATGTTCTTCAGGGAAAGTTGATATATATTTCAAAAGGAAACTAAATAGGAAGACATACCTGTTACCATGGGGTTTTGGAGTGACTGCCACTAGTTTATGTGAACATAGAATTTTTGTCTAATAGTGATCAGGATTGGGGATTGGCATTATAATATATGTCTCTTGAATGTCTTGCATGGTTGCAGGCTAGTCACCCATGAAATGCTCTGGTGGTTAAGGAAAACTGAGGTGCATGGATGGGCTTTGCATGCAGAATGTCCTCCTTCAAACCCGGTCATCTCCACTTAAAAGGACCTTCTTGAGTAGCAAACTAAAACCTTCCAGAATTTTTGTTTAATCAGAGCAGATGCCTAGGCTTAGATGGATCGATGATTTAGTTTTGTAGAAGAAGAAGAGATTGGATTTCTACACCGCCCTTCACTTGGAGTCTCAGAGTGGCTTACAAACTCCCTTCCCTTCCCCTCCCCAAAACAGACACTCTGTGGGGTAGGTGGGGCTGAGAGAACTCTAACACAAACTGCACTTCCAGGAACAGCTGTGCCAGAGCTTGTGACTGACCCAAGGTCACATCAGCAGGTACAAGTGGAGGAGTGGGGAATCAAACCTGGTTCTCCCAGATTAGAGTCCACTTAACCACTACACCAAACTGGCTCTCTGGCAACCTAATATGTCCATATGACAGCAAGCAGCCATGAGTGGAAAAACAGGATGTGGCTGTAACACGGCTTACAAAGACCATGTCGTGTGAGGACGTGCATCTTTCCTTTTGCGGACTGCATCATTCATGGTGGCATTATAATTCCACTTCTTACTGGCATAACCTGCTGGGCATGCATATGGGTATTGTGTGGCATGAGGAGACCAGATTCACCAACAGGCAGGCATGCCAGAGCCCGGAATTCCACGCTCCCTGCTCTGCAGCCATGCACTTCTTTTCTGTTCCCTTATTCAGATATATAACCTCTTATTTTGAAAAGAAGCCCTATGTGAAAAGTTTAATTTGTTCAGCTCTGGAAGCTGTTGTCAAGGCCCTGAGCCATCTGAAACAGTGCCTCTGAGCACAGACAGGGTGAAGAATTTTTACACTAGAGAAAGAAATCTCTTAATGAATGTGTTGTGGGGGGGGATACGTCGCAGGTCTTTTCTTCGGATGGGGTTTCAGCCGCTTCAGAGAGACGACGAGCATAGCCGATTTCTTATAGAGGGCATTTTAATTGCAGAGAGCCAATTTAACTCTCGCTTTCGCTGGGAAGCTTGCTCTGCAGTTTCACCAAGGTTCAATAGGAGGCGCTCTTACGTCTAGGAGGTGTAGCCCACGCGGCGCATGCGCTCCTAACAAGGGGCGCGATTGTTGAACGCGGGGGGGGGGGGTCGTGTCGTACCGAACTGCTGAGCAGGCGGAGCCGCTCAGCCTGGCCAGATATATAAGGCGCTTCCCCGGAGGCGCTGCGGCTGAGACAGTGCGGTGGCGGCGGAATTGCGCGGTCTCGCCTTCAGGAGGGGTGGTCGCCTGGGCCCTGCAGGTATGCGTCTCATGTTTGTCAGGGGTGGGGTAAAATGCAATGCGGCTGTTCGGGGGAATTTCTAAGACTAGTGCAAAAAGATAGGCACGACTGACCAGTGGGCTGCGGACCTCCATGAAACCCTAGGCGGGCGTCTGGGTGACTTGTGGCTCTTTTCATTCCTTCACCCTACCTCCGTCTCTTTTCGTGCCCTCGCAAAGCAGTCTAGTGACACACGATTCTGTATCCTCCCTTTCTTTGCCTTCTAACGCTCCTTTTCCTCCGTTCCGGTGGCTCAGGAGTGTACATCGTAAAGCCTCGGGGTGCCTCACCATGCCTCCTCCTTCTCCTTGCCGTGCCGTGTCATCGCCGCTGCTCTGGCGAACTGCCTCTAGTCTTGAGTCCTCTGTTGCCATGAGAGTGGGGTGTGCCCCTTCGCCGGTGTTGAGGCTGGCGTGTTGTTCGTGGTACCAGGATGTGACTGGCATTTTTGGCTTCCTGTAATGGATTAGAACTGGAAGTAAGCACAGCTACGCCACAAGAGCAGCCCTCTTTTTCTGAACTGGGCAGGGGTCAGATACAAATGCTCTAGGCATCAGAGTGAGTATTTTGTAGGAGGGCTTCAGTCCAGAGTCTGGATTTGTGCATGCGTATCATTCAGTAAATGTGCCTTTCTGTACATCTGTTCTTGTCCTTGTTCTAAAAGTACCTCTGAGCTGTAACCTAATATTTAAATATGTTTGGGACCTCTGGATTCCAGAGAGGCTATGTACTGTATTGCTTCTGGAGTGAGGTCTGCCATGGCAATTTTCAGCTCTGTGGAACATGCCTGTTTCTTTATCTGGCAGCTGGCTTCATTAAGAGTTGTAGTCTTGATGAGACTTCTTGAAAACTTATTGAAAACCGTGGCTTCAATAAACGTATGTGTGTGATACTGATGTGATGTGTGAGAGACTGGTAAAAGGTCAGTTTATGAATGTGCATGAAAAGAATGCCCCAACCTATCACATATGATGGCTAAACAGAGCTTCCATGTTCAGTTACAGTATATCTCTAAGGGATAGATGCTGGAGACTTACAATGAGGCAGAACTGTTGCCTTCACTCCTGGAAACACGATGCTGGACTACATGGAGATTTGTTATGAACCAGCAGGCATTCTTTTATATTCTTATATATTTGCCTTTAAATTGTGCCAATCTCCAGTTTTCTTTTGAATGTATGCTTTAAACAAGAATGGTTCATAACCAGTGTTCCATCTAAACTGAATTACTGTGTGCGCGCTTACAGTTTTTTATCCTGCAGCTCACACATTTTTGTCTTAGCTAAGGAAGGATGGCTGCAGATTTATGCAGTAGACAAATCACTTGCTCACAACTTTAATGCCAGTAGCTCACAAAGTAGAATTTTTGCTCACAAGACTCCACAGCTTAGAGGGGGCATTGCTCGTAACTGTTTTAAAAGTTTCCTTTATTTATATCCTACCTTTCTCCCCAGAGTGGCTTACATCATTCTCTCGTCCTCCAGTCATTCTCACAACAGCCTTGTGAGGTAGGATACGCTGAGTATGTATGACTGGCCCAAGGTCACCCAGCAAGCTTCCATGGCAGAGCGGAGATTTGAACCTGGGTCATCCCAGATTCTAGTCTGTCAGTCTAACCACTGCACTGCACTGGGTCTCAGATCAAAACCTTTGCTCTTTGCTTCAATATCATAGGTAGACAGCACCTGCCATTAGTATGGAAAGACAGTCCAAGCAAGGGAAGGAGATGGCTCCAGATATATCTTGACTTAATTTCCTTCAGAGATATTGTAGCTTGCATAGGGCTTACATCTGACTAGATTAATTTCTGTTTAAAGGGCCTATTTGGAAGGAGGTTAAAAGTTTCCCAAGGAGTAGGGGCATTACTGCAGCATTTCCCTGCTGGGATTGGCTATTTATTGCTCAGCCAGCTCTTTTCCTTCCTTGTGGTCTTCCAGCTGAATCCACAAAACACAAAATAATCTTGGTCATCATCTGGAGACATGCAGGCAAGGGTCAAAAAAGAGGAGAAAGGGAACCTGGCTAGTCTTTGCTTATCCCCCCCAGACACCTCCCCCATGCAAATCTGTCTGATGACTTTTTGTAGCTGTTAATATGGCAGCATCATAGGGAGTAACTTGCTTTTCTGGACTTCAGGAAGAGTTACTGTGGAAAGTTTCTCACTTTGTATATTTGTTGTCTCTCCACGCTATAAAGAGCTGTGCCTCTGATTTCCATTGTGTCAGTATGTGTCTCCAGCCCATGCACCTTTATTTGTTTCATGTGAATGAATGTTTTCAGTATTGCAGAAGTGTTAGTGACCATTCGTCAGAGAAGTCAGCCGACTTGCGAAGGGCAGGTGTGGAAATGTTTCTAAAGGGATGGTAGGCTCTAGACCTTGCCGTGCCATATTGTCTGCAACGTTTATGTAGTTCCTTGCCATTGTTTAGGTTAGTTGCTGTGGAGTGCCTGTTCTTTCCCATTTCCTATCTTGGTTCTGCCCTGCTACATCTTCCATCATTCCAGTCCTCCTTACAAATTCAGTCACTTCCTGGAAGTGTCTATCAATGCATGTAGATTTGTGGTCAGACTAAGCTGGCTCCTACATTGCCTTGCATCTGGGAAGGTGGTAACTAGGTAAGCACTTACTATATGGGCTTGGTACAGGGCTATTGCTGTATTCACTGGTGCTTCCCTAAATTCGGCCTGCGCTCTGTTGTTCCTTCTCCGTGCCTGAGGGCCTTGATTTGTTCCAGACTCAACTCATTTCCCACAGAGTCAGCTAGCATGGGAGGGGCAGTGTTGCCCCATTCCTATAGCTGCTTAAAGGTCACACAGTGTAACCTGGGAACTCTCTGCTTTGTGACACCAGCATGCCGCCAGTCTCCATGTTGGCACTGCTTGACTGATGCTGCTGCTGCTGCTGCTGCAGTTTGTAGATGCGGCTGGGGGGGGAATCTCAGTTGAGAAAGTGACTCCCAAATGAGCTCCTGTTGTGAGAGCAGAGGCCCAAAGCACTCCTGCAGCCTGTGGCATGGAGGCTCTGTTCAGGCATGTTATTCCAACTCACAGCCTTGGGAGGAGGTGGGAGAAATCAAAGCTCCTAGCCTCTTCCTAGCAGAGTACATTCCTCTGCCATTCCCATGGAGAAAAAGTATTAAGCTGTTTCTGCTGGAATCCTCCAAACTGAAGCATCCCAGCCTACCAGGGAGGGGTATGCTGGCGGGTTGTGAGGGGTTTCTTCTGGAGTGGAAGCACTACATTTCCCATACTAATTTGCAAGAGAGAGAGAGGCCTTTCTGTTCTCTTGCTGTGGGTGGGGAGGGGTGGCCTAGATGGCCCAAAAAAACATTGTGTTTCTGCATTGTGCATGTTTTCTCCCCTTCTGTATTTTTCCTCCTGGCTCCTTGAGTACTCCCTGTCAGGAAGTGTTTGACGTTTGCAGCAGTCATTTGCATCTCTCCCAATCCTGATGAGCAACCAGTGGAATATGACAGGGTCGTCTTGCATGCCTTATATAGACAACAAACCGCCTGGGGAGACTGTGGGAGGGGGAAGGGAGTGCTTGGCCTTTGGATGCTGTCTTGCCTGCTTGCTATAGATTGGGGGTGCTTTGACTAGCACACTCCTGAAGTAGCAAGGTGTGATTGTGGGCCATCTTTTCCTGGTCAGCCAGGAGAATCAGGTCCAGAGCCAGTTTGATTTAGTGGTTAAGAGCAGTGGGCAGACTCTAATCTGGAGAACTGGGTTTGATTCCCCACTCCTTCACATGTAGCTAGCTGTGTGACCTTGGGTCAGTCACAGTTCTCTCAGAGCTGTTCTCTCAAGAGCAGTTCTCTCACGGCTCTCTCAGCCGCACCCACCTCACAAGGTGTCTGTTGTGGAGAGAGGAAGGGAAGGAGATTGTAAGCTGCTCTGAGACTTTGAGTGAAGGGTGGGGTATAAATCCAATCTCTTTTTTTTCTTTCCTGTTGTCCTTTTCCTTGGCCAGCAGCTGTCTAAAGCACAGGCTATAGGAACAGAGCAAATCATCTCCACTTCCCAACCATAGCTGTGTGTGAGCACGCATCCTCAAAGTTATGATCATACTCCCAAGTCAGAATCTTATTTGCCACATGTGGGAGTGCAATCCATTAAAATGGTAATTATTTGACTTTATAACCTCTTTGAGCTAGGGTTCATTGGCATGAGCCAGGCTTTTGCCATCTGTGGTATGTATATGTGAAGCAACAATTTCCAATTCCTGGCAGCCATAAATTTTGTGAACAAATTTGGGGCCTAAATAGATGAGACGTAGGGAGACTGGGTCTTCCGGGCATTTTAAAAAAGTCAGTAGTAGCAGCTGTGCAGAACCTCAGTTCAGATCAGAGCTGCAGTGTGGGAGAAGGAGGGGGTTTAAACCCTTTCACTTTGCCAATTAAAGCAGGCTCCTTGTCTCTCTACCCTACCCTGTTGTTAACTCTGTGTGGCCCTGCCTGGGGGGGGGCGCATCGGGACTTTATAAGAGTCTTCCATGGAAGGCAGAGACTCATCCAGACTTGATGGTGCTCATTATGGTTCCCTTTATTGCCATGAACCAAGTCCAAACAGGTCTCCACATGAGTGCCGTTCCCTTCACTCACCCATTCTCCCTCTTTAAAACCTTAGGGGGCTGAGCTGTGCCTCTGTCGTGGCTTGATTCCATCAGGCCTGACCAGGTCTTGTTGCCTCATCTTGTCCAAGGCCTTCTAGGCTCCCCTTCCTCCATTCTCTGTACCTTCTCAGCCTTTCACAGACAACTTGCCATTCTCTTTGTCTCTGCCCCTTTCTCCCTCAACATTTCCCTGGAGCTCCACCCATGCTGCTCAAACCCTGCACTGCTTCTCCATTCTCTGAGCTCTGTTCGTCTCTTAACTCCGTCCTTGCCTTGTCCCACCCAGGGTGGATTTGCATAGACCTAGCCAGATACCCTTACTGCCAGCCTTGCCCTCAGCCAAAACATTTAGCTGGCAATACTCCTACCTTTGCTGCTGTTCTCAGCAGGTGATTGGTGGGGGGAGGCTCTCCTGCAGATGGCACACCCCAACTCCTGCTGGGGCGGCCTAGAGATGTAAAATTTCCAGAAATTTTGAAGCTCGGGAAAACCCCCAGGTTTTTTTCCATTTTTTCCAGGAAAAAAAAAGGAAATTTTCAGAAAAATTGAAAAAAAATGCTACATTAGTACTTCTTTTTTCTTTTCCAGATTGAAAGTTATTCTTTATGAACATAAAATATGACTATGGACTATTTTACTTGGCATGAAATTATCACAACTAGCATATTAAAAATATAGTGTATCCAAACAATTATTACAAACAGAATTTACTTTTTAAATAATATTTATTTGTAATTGTAACAAATGGAGCAACAATCTCCTGAACTGTTTACTAGTTTATGTGGAACAGACAAAAAAACCTCCACAAAACAATTTTTAAAAATCCAGAAGTAACAATTATTCATATTTCCTCTCCACAGTATTAAATAAAAATAAAAAACCCATTCTCATTAAAAGAACTGAAGAGGGGGGAAGTGTATAGAAGGGAGTGTGGGACTAAGTTTCAATGAATGGGCATGAAATTTAATCAGACTCTTTTTCTGAGCTGTAATTATCAGTATCAGTTTCAGTCTCTGCTTCTGCAGCTACCCTGTTATGTCTGTCATTATCACAGTTATTATGGACCTCTAAAAACTGAAGGTTTGCCCGGACTGAAAATGCCTCCATATGCTAGATGTTGGTCTTACCATTTTCCTGAGGAGAGTAGGAAGAAAGAAAAATAATTTAAAGGTTAGTTTGCAAGAAGACACTAATCTATGGTTGTGAGTGTGGGGGGGGAGTAAAGAACCAGATTAGTAGTAATTAAATTATTATTTACACAAAGGTTATAAAGATAAACTAATGTAGCTAAATGATTCAGTTTTCTGGAATCAGATAAATGAAAACTGTTTCCTTTTAAAATTAAGTAAGTATCAGGTCCTTTTTGTTGCTCTGTATTTTCTTCCAGTGCTTTGAGGCCTAGTGAAACCTGAGTGCCAGTATACCCACCCACATGCAAAAACAAAACTGAAACCTTTTTCTTTTCTTGTGACAATAGCACCTCCTAAAGGAAGAAATGCATCTTGTTCTTGTATTGGAGAGTTCAGTTTGTAACCTAGGACTTGCTTGTCCTCAGTGCACAGAAATTAGATTAATCTGATACCATTCATATTTTTTAGAAATGATTTGGAAAATATTTGAATACCTTGTTTTAAAATATTTTAATCATCATGTTAAAATAAAACGTTCCATAATCAGTTTCTTTTCTTTTTTCAATTTTTCCAGTTTTTTGGGGGAAAAAACAAAAAAAGCTTCAGGAAAAAAAAATGGAAAACCCCCAGGTTTTTCCCCCAGATTTTTCCAGTTTTGTTCCGGGCCTTCACATCCTTACTGGGGCCACTGTACCGCTGTTCCAGATGGTACCTCACCCTCTCCTGGATAGCCCAGGCTAACCAATCTCTTCAGATCTTGGAAGCTAAGCATGGCCGGCCCTGGCTAGTATTTGGATGGATGACCTTCAAAGAATACCAGGGGCATGACGCAGAGGCAGGCAGTGGCAAACTACCTCTGAAATGTCTCTTGCCTTAAAACAAGGCTAGCACACCACCTAGTAGTGCATAATGCTAAAAGAGCTAGAACTTCTGGCTGCCAGACTATCTTAGGATCTTCTGGCTATACTACGCACAAGGCCATATGGTAATTATTAATTATTATTAGGTGGTACCCTACCCTGTCCTAGAGCAGCTCCTGCCTTAATCCTGGTTGGTTGGGCATCCTCTGGCCTTGCTGCTGCCTCTGTGCTATATATTCCCCCCCACCACCAAGAAAGGATGTCCCCTTGTCTGACAGGGGCCATCCCTCCTGGTGGGAAAAAATCTGCATTTTGCATGCTGCAATTCCTTTCAATGAATTACTGTAAAGACATAGGGTTACAGGGCCAAGTATCATTGAGTAAACTAAGGATTTATACATTGCAGCCACTGCAGTGGGACATGATAGGTTACTACCTGGGGGGGGTACCATTCACAATAATATCTAGGAGAAACTATTGCCCACTTAATAGTCAGGGCTTCCCTCTTGACCACCTAGTATGCCTGCTCATGAAGCAAAAAAGTTTCTTACTTAAGTAGATCATGGGGCGTTCCTCTCCTCTCATTCTTGGGCTAATACAGTTAGGAGCATTGGTCTGTACTATGAATGGTTGCTCAAAGTTGGGCAATGCTTAACACTGTTTGGGAGCACAGGCTTGCTCATAATTGCTGGAGTACCTGTGGAATGCTTCTGATCCTGCCACTTCTTGATCAGCTTTGTCTGTAGGTAGGCTGTTGTGGAGAATCAGGGAATAAACAGATGGTAATAACTGGCTAGCCGTAAGAATTGTTGTTTCTCACTGTTTGTCTGAGGTGGGGGACAGGTCTCCAGGGAGGGTGACCTTGCGGTAGACTGGGCAAACCTCTCAATTCAGCCAGTGGCCTATGTACTTGATCAGTTAAGATGGACTTGGGAAAGTCCACCCTTGAAAGTATTTTGATACCTCTAGGTATCTGGTGGCATAATGATTGATTTCTCCAGTGGTCCTAACAGGACCACAGCAACTCGTTCAAAGGGGAGCTGATGATTGGCATGGGGATCAGGGGCTGTCCAGGTTCAGCCTTTGGTTTTGTGAACTAATATTCTAGGCATAAGGCACGGCACCTTTGGGTAGTGTGGTGAGAATCTTCTTGAAGGCCAAATGGTCTGCAGCAGTGATAACATGCACCAGGCTCAATAGAAGGCACTGTGGTCGAGGAACGAAGAGCCGAGTCCTCTTCTCACCCCTCTGATGGTTCCAAACCACTTGATAGACCAGGATCTGTCCTGTCTCAAAGAATGGCCCTTGTGGCCAGGGTCCTATAGCCTTTTCTTCTGTGGGAGCCCCTCTGGTAATCCAGGCATGCCCTATTGTGGAATCTTCCAGTTGTTGTACCTTCCAAGTCCTACATGGGTTGAGATCTAGGACAGGAGGCTTAAAATAGGTTAGTGTTGGTAGTGTGCCCATTTTGAATCAACACTGACTTGCATACATTACATGACTAGATTTGCCACCTATGGGCATTCTAGTGCCTAGGCATGAGGCAAGCTGGTTTACACAACTACTGTAGGTACTTTTACTGACTTGAGCCAGGTCACCAAAAAAAGTCAATTTTATTTAAAATAAGACCTTCCATAGTCATGTGAAATCTATTCAGAATATGCATTTTACTCTGTACTCTTAGACACAGTTTAGTAGATGTTACAGCACAGGCTTTGCTGTGAGAACAGTGGGGTGGGACCATGAAGGGCTGAAGAGGGAAGTCATCTTCTCAGCATGTTTGTGTACTACCTCTGCCTGTTTTCTGGTATGATGCAGCAGCAGGAAAACGTTTGAAGGCTTACTCTAAAGATGGAGGAAGAAAAAGCTTGAAGGCATTGCTGTAGAAAAAAATGAAGGAAGCACATTTGTGTATGTGTGTGAGTGAGAGAGAGAGAGATGCACCCCAAGTGCACACATGTTACACTTTGAGGTTTGGGGAGGCGCTTGTACTTCCCCCTTGCCACTGCTTGCCTCACATGTCGGCACTGGAACTTCTTGTATATGGGAGACATCTCCTACTCTTCAGGTTGCCTCCCTCCACAGCGTCTCTTGTCCTTTTACTCTTTCACTTAAGAACCTTTTTTTTCCCCTCCTCCCCAGAAATGAGTGACATGGATTCGTACAAGGTGGTGCTGGAGGGGCCACCACCATGGGGATTCCGGCTGCAGGGTGGCAAGGACTTCAACATGCCATTATCCATCTCCCGGGTAAGTAGCTAGTTGAAGCCCCTTTTCCAAGGACCCCTTCCTTACCTTCTAAGTCCCCGTGTGCAAGGGTGCTGAGCAGGCACAGAGCTCTATTATGCTGCACCACTTCCTTTGCAAGTATTTCTTTGTGCTCAACTCTGTGCTGGTGTTGCTGTCATAAGAGAAAGGGCTCTGCCCAAGATGCTGCCAATCTTCCTGCTCTCATGATGTCATGAAGGAGCTCTGAGCAATAGTCTGTCACTTGATATCAGGTTCTGGAGGCTCCCGCACTCTATTTTTGGATCCTGTGGTAGTGGCTCTTGCTGGTGACTGGATGGAGATAGCTCTCCATAGGAAGGGATTGTGGCAATGTGAATATATGTTCCTGCTGTTCCAGATATGATGCCAGGGTCTGCAGCTTTACTAAATGGCAGCTTCCACAGGGCTGCAAGCTGGCTTTGATGCTTTGTTGGCATAGGGTTCTCTTGGCACCTAATCAAACAATGTCACTGTGGGAGATGCTTTCTTTAAAGTCCCTCTTTTGCATATTGAAGTGCTGTTGGTGAGTTTGGGAGATATGGATTGCCTTCTAGCTGAGGTCTTTATATTCCCCACCCTGGGTTTAACAGTTGCTGGGAAAACCCTCTGCAGTCTGTGCTGGGGAAGAAAGCGCATGTGTCCAGGTTGAATCGCTAGGGTATGCTGGCTGATTTCTTAAGCTTCTTGTGTGGCAAGTAAGGCTTAATTCACTGTTAGCATGTTGGTGTTCAAGCCATTCTCGGGGTGGTGGTGTTTCTCTGATTCAAAGCTGTGAATTCACAGGGACGCTTCAACTTTGCCACTAGATCAGCCTCCACTTCCGATCTATCATATGGAGGTCTCAGGATGAACCTGGCATTCTTTAATGATAATTACTAAAATTACCCTACAGCTTTTCAGTCTTGCAGCTTCCCTTTCTTCTGTGCTGATATACGTCAGCCTTATTTTCTGGGTCCAGAGGAGCTCCTTCTGTAGAGCCTAGGACTATAATTCCTGACCTGAAAGTGCCCTTCTAGGTTTGCTGGGTACTCATGAAGCTGTCAGTAGATGGCTTGCAGACAACTCCTCCTCTGCTTGGAATTGCCTTATAAGCCTTGGAATGCTGAGCGCAGCCGCTGCTGCTGACGCTTGCGGCCGCTTGGCAGAGCAGAATGTTTTTCTATAAATGAGAAGCCCCAAGGGCTGGGGGAAGGCACCATGAAACCCCCCCCCACACTCCAAAGCCAGACATTCACCCCCCCATTCAAATGCCTTCTGAGTACTCCACAGGTTTTGCGCCACCATCTCACCCCAGATGAGCCTTACTGGTTTCCCACCTCACTTCTTGCAGTGAAGGAAAGTCTATTTACAATCTTTGCTGCTCCATTCCTACAAGGCTGTTTTTCCAGCCCTTCTCTGGGGAGGCTCTGCTTTCCTGCTTGGAGGGCTTTGTGCTGAGACAGCCTCTGCTGTTTGTTCAGGGGTTTATGTGTATGTGATTTTTTTTCCCCCTCCAAGTTTCTCTTGGCTCATGGCCAACTCTTAACAAAAGGCCTAGACAGGGGAGAGCCTATCTTGCAGAGAGACCCCAGCCAGTGCCTCCCGCCAACATGCCAGACTAGAGCAGCAGCCCCCTTTCCCTTGTGCTAGCGTGCCCCAGCCCATCCCTTGCAAACTGTATGAGAGTTCTTTTGTGGTCAGGCCTTGGGAATCCTTTCCTTCCTGTAGTGTACATACCTAGTTACGTTTATCAGTGGGCATCATGGCTGAGTACAGCCAATGTTTGTTGCCTAGTCCGAGGCACTGCTGCTTGGGGAGTTGCAAGTGGCTATACCCGGCCTATACTTTGTGGTTTGCCCCTCTCCTCTGTGGCAAGTCTGCTACCATTGGTAGCAGCTCCAGTGAGAATGTCATATGATGCTTGCTGCACTGACTATGGAATGGGAGGCTAGCTAATCTGCCCTGCAGGTTAGGATGCGTTTGTTGCCATCACACTTCACCTTACTTTAGTTTTGTTCTTTGCTGTCCTAGAACACATCTGTATATTTCCCATAGGTGTGTAATTTGTCTTCCTGGAATGCAGGTCTGGGATTTTACTTGCTCCTTTACTGCTGAACTTGCACGAGTGCAGTTCTTGATAAATTATCTAATATATTGGGGGGGGGAGAGGAGTAAGTTTGAGGAGTGGATTGTAAAAGTAGCACAGCTAATCTTCTGCTTAGGTTATCTGTGGGCAGAAAATTAAGGTGTATGCATGCAAGGCTCAAAAAGCAAAAGATGTAGAAAACAGACTGGTAGTGTAAGTGGAGGGATAGACCCATTGGGTTTAAGAGGGGACTGTGAAACTCCTGTCCATGTGTGTGAAGTAAAATCTTGTGTCTCTTCAATAATGTGAAAGGTCCTGCATAGGAAGCGAACAGGAAGTTGACTACAAATGGATCCTGTATATGGTTGGGACTCGATCCCTTCCAACACACACACACAGCAGCAGCAAACAGTAAAAAACGGAACACCCACACCCTTGGCTGTATGTTCAGAAATGCCCGACTGAGTGCTGCTCTCAGATCTACCAGCAGGGTTGGCTTTAGAAGCTTTCAGTACATCATTTTGGAACCTGCAACACAGTCCCAGAAATGGTTGCCATAATCTTTAAATGCATGGATCCAAGTAGTCTTAATCCTTAATTTTTTTGCAACAAACTAGCTAAAATTATGTAGGCAGCTGCTGGTAAGAACCTATAAACCAGAGAAGAGTTTGGATGTTGTTTACAGTTGAGGGATGGGTCTCTTGCACCATTAGGGTTCTGTCTTGCAGACTTTTATCACCTCAATATTGCCTGAGTGCCTACTTTCCTTTCTTGGACTTTCTTGCAGTCAGTGGAAGAAACATGAAGAGCAGAATACCGAACCCATATACTGATCTCTTTCCCAATCCCCCTCCAGTTTTATGACCAAAACAGAGCTTAGTGGCTTTGCAGCTCTGTCAAGTTTAAAGCCTTCCCTTATTCTAAGGAGACTTCCGCCAAATTAAGTGGCTGTTCCTCCAACGGAAGAGCCACTTTGGCTGGAGGAAAGTCCCTCCATCCTAAAGTACTTGCATGGCAATATGTATAACTCATTTTAGCCACAAGATTTTTTTTTCTAGTCACTTTGCGTGGGATTATTTCCCTCAGCACATAGCTCTAGATCTCCAGGTTAGTAGAATCGGTGCTGCCTACGTCAGTCAGGGGAATGGAGTTACCACTTTATTGGGAGTATTAAATCAGTGGATGTAGACAGAATATATGTTCTTCTATATGCAGCAACCCACTTCTTTGTTTTGGGCTTGACTTGAAAAGAGTGCTACTTTGCACCTTCCCTTGGATTTTTTCATTTGAGTCCTAAAGTTAGGGCCTATGTAGTGTTTTCTCTGTGAATGTACTAATCTAATCCCATTGTCGGTACTTGGGATATTCTGGACTGCTCAGCACATTTTCTAAAGAACTCCCTGCTCAGCCTTTGCAGCATATGGACTTAAAATGGGGCTTCAGTCTTGGCATATGGGCTTTACGGCTGAGCAAGAGAAAGAGGAACCTTTTGTGCAGCCCCTATTGTTACGGTCTGGGTTAACAGGTCTGTTCTATGGAGCCTGAACTTTCATTGGATGAGAAAAGTTTGAGTCCAGTGGCACCTTTAAGACCAACAAAGTTTAATTCTGGGTATAAGCTTTCATGTGCGTGCTCACTTCATCAGTGTGCATGCACACGAAAGTTGATACCCAGAATGAAACTTTATTGGTCTTAAAGGTGCCACTGGACTCAAACTTTGTTCTATTGCTTCAGACCAATACAGCTACCCGCCTGAATCTATTCTCATTGGATGAATTTAGGTAGCCATTTACAAGAGGTAAATTTATTATGGCTAGCAGTGTACAATGATATGGCACGCCAGTTCTTGTCCATTCACTCAAGTACTGGGGGAGGATTTTTCCATACCATTATACCTGTTCAGAAATCTTTGGAAAGCAGTGAAATTTTCCTCACTAAGATACAGGCCACTGGCTCCCTTGTGACTGTATGTACACTGCAATAAGTTGTATTCCATAAATGATAGTGTGTATTTGCTCTCTGTCTTCCTTAAAATTTGAAAGAGCCTTTTAAGATTGAAAGGATGAATGATGCAACACAATCCTGTTGCATAGGGCAATGTGTCTGATCACCTGGAGCCATTATTCATTCCCCCAGATGACCAAGCAGGTGACTAATTTGAAGTCTAAACGGTCTAAATATGCAGCAGAATGAGGTGGTCATATGGGATGTGCTATTTCAGGCTGCACAGAATGAGATGGGGATTCATATGTTTAATTCTCCCCGTGTTCAAATCCCCTGTGAAGAAAAAATTAATGCAGTGATGTGAAAGGTTCTGGCCTATTCTTTCACATTATGCCAGTCCTCCCCCTGCCCCCCCCGCACTTATGGGGGATGTGGTGGAAGTTTGAACGTGTTATCTCTCCACTGTTATGAAGCTGTGCAGTCCATTCTGCCACTTTGGCACTCAGACACCTTATTACCACCACATATAGTTGCCTGTAGACCAAACCTGAGCTGCTCCCATTTGGAAGTGGGTAAGTCTCATGATTTTTTTTCACAGCAGCTCTTGGCCCCTGGTATTGTCTTGCTTCTGTCTAACTCTTTAACTGGTTTGTTTGAGAGAAGAGTTGGTTACTTCAGTCCAGATGTGGACTCCCAACAGGTGTACCTTGAAGTAGTCCTAAGGGAGATTTAGAAAAGCTATCTGTGTTTGTGTGAATCGGAAGTTGAGGCGTTTGTGGGTAGTGAGGAACAGTCTGGTCTTCCGCTAACACTACCTTGCCCTGCTTTGTGTCTGTTTCAGTCCGACCTTAACTGGTGTGACTGTATCATAATGTGAAAAGGTAAAGGTGACTAGAAATGCATTCTTTTCAAATGACTGGGGTCGGATTTCTCATCAGGTTCCTGTCATCTCTCTCTCTCTTTAAAGACAGATAAACATAATCCTGATGATGGGCAAGCCTTGTTTTACTTGGTATTTCTAAATATATTATAGTCTATCCAGAGAGGGACTCTTCTTCTGCTTTGGCCTCTTCCAGGTGCTGGAGCCAGAAGATCTTCTCTGCCTTGTAGTTCAAATCAGCCAAAAGCTTAAGCAGGCGCAAATAAAGACTTCTGGCTGAGTTTTAAACCATTTTGGCTGTGTCCAGCAAAGTTCCCCCCTGCCCCCTGTTTTCGGAGAAGACTTCCCTGTCTTTGAGCAAACTGTAGGTGTATGAATGTCACAGTACTCACAAAGCTGTCACAACTTGGTGACATGTTACTGCTGAGCCAGCATTTTGACTCGGACTCTTAAGCCTGTGATGTCCGGAGCATGGTACCTTGACTACTAGGGTAGACAAAGGTCCATTAGTAGTTCTTACTGGACCACTTTAGCCTTTCTGTGTGCAGTGGTTTAGTCTGCTGTCTAGTCCTTTGATGCTTCCCAGTATCCTTTATGAGATCCTAAGTGATATGAGTTTCTAAACGTCTATGAGCTGATAGATTCTTTGTGCCAGTTTGTTTAAAAACTGGTTTCTTGTTCCACAGTAATCCAGGAAGGTGTTGTAGATGAAGTTACTCATCATTTCTAGGTTCAATTGTCTGAAGTCTGTGTAAGCTCTGACAAGGATCAGTAACTTGTGGCCTTTGGGGCAAATCTAGCCCCTTGATACTCTTAACTGTGAGCCCAGAAGCAAGGGGGGGGTATTGCAATTGCAAGAATGTGATCTGGCAGCAAGCAAGTCACAACTTTCTCAAGCAGGTCTGGCAAAACTAGGACCTTAACAGTAAACAAATTTGGTAGTTCTCAGGGCAGGAGGACTTGGAGGTATTGTTGACTCCCATATTCCAATCAGTGAACTCAGTTTACCAGAATATGAATTTTCAGTTAACATTTTACATGTGTCATTATCTAGAACATCCCCTTGGATTGCTGGAGGAGGCTGTAGTAAAAGAATATGGAGCTTCACATTTGCTTGGCCTCTTAGTTCTGCATGATGTGTACTAAGTAAATGTCGATGGCTTATAGTAGAGCAAATTCTATTGGAATCTAACCTTGGTGCCGCAGAATTATGGTTCATGGGCTAGATAACCACTCTGCATTTCCAGGCATTCTTTAGTCCAGCATGCCCAATCTCGTCAGATCTTGGAAGCTAAGCAGGGTCGGCCTTGGCTAGTATTTGGAAGGGTGACCTTCAAGGAATACCAGGGACGTGGCGCAAACCACCTCTGAAACATCTCTTGCCTTAAAAAGAAGAAGAAGAGATTGGATTTATACCCCACCATTCACTACCCGAAGGAGTCTCAGAGCAGCTTACAATTTCTTACATTGGCTTCTCTTATCTTCTTATGTTCTTAATTTCCTTTCCCTTCCCCTCTCCACAACAGACAGCCTGTGCGGTAGGTGGGGCTGAGAGAGCTCTGACAGAAACTGCTCTTTTTCAAGAACAGCTGTGCAAGAACTATGGCTCGTCCAAGGTCATTCAGCAGGTGCAGTTGGAGGAGTGGGGAATCAAACCTGGTTCTCCCAGATTAGAGTCCATGCACTTAACCACTACACCAAACTGGCTCTACAAGTCTAGCTCGCTATCTAGTGGTACATAATGCTAAAAGAGCTAGAACTTCTGGCTGCCAGACAGTCTTAGGATCACCTGATTATACTACATACACTGTCATATGACGACGATGATGATGATAATAATAATCTCACCTACATAGCAGAAAGATGTTGTATGAGTAATACACTGGCAGGTGGATGAAATGTCTGGTGTATATGTGAAGCAGTAAAGAAAGAGGCTGCCATTGGTTACCTGGATTATCAGAGTAGTTGTGCAACTCATGTACAATACAAGGAGCTGATGTTTGGTTTTATTTCCACATCACTAGGAAGGGGGTATGGTGTCAGCTGGAGCACTGATAGATCTCTCGTTCCTGGCTGTGCTCAGTACAGCCTAATGATCTCCCATTTTGTGCCTGTTGCCTGTGAGCTCACAGGTGTAGGGTATATTGTTGGAAGGTCCTTAGAGAAACCATCAAGAGAAAGGGGACATAGGGGGCACATGGGTGCCTGCCCTTGCAGAAGGATAAGATGGTGATGGAAAACAGCAGGTGGGATGATTTATGTCCAGCTGGTTCAGCTGTCCCAAGGCTGAGATCTGAAAAGCAAGGAGAACTGCTGAGGTCAGGTGGAGAACAGGATAAAAATACACCCTCTGCTGTCAAACAGGGATGGACCAAGGTGGGTCTTGTCCAAGGAACCTCATTGGCTAGGTTAACAAGAGTGTCTACACGACGTGCTGCAACTTGGCTGTACTTAGGGCCAACTTGTCAGGTGGCCTGAGAAAATGCTTACAAGGTTGTCATTCACTGATATTCAAATTATCTGAGTTTTCCCTAATGTGCTAGTTGCTGAAATGAATTTTTAACTGTTCTGCTTTTTCAGGTTTTTTAATAAAGCAGGTTTCCACAATAGCAAACCTATGAAGCTTTGCTTGACTTGCATCCTAAGGACTAGATCCTTGCCTCTTTTAAAGAAAGAGGATAGAACTGAGCTTCTTGGCATGCTGAATTCCTCACCAGATATCAGTTTATGTACTTCTGTGGCATACTACTAGAATATACATAGTTCTGCATTGAAACAATATCAAATCAGATTAGTTAGGTTAAAAGAAACTTTTAAAAAACACCTTGTGAATTTTTCCTGCTTAGTTTTGGTAACATTGAAGTAGTTGGATCATGACTTCTTCGGGGGGGGAGTAGACTATGTTTGCGGTGTGCTGGTTCAGGTTTCTAGCTGAGCTGCAGTAAGCAGGTGTGAGACTCCCTGGGTTTTGATGACATTCACATTGGGAAGGTCAGGGAAGGAATAATATGAAATGTGAGGTGTTAAGAAGGGGGATGCCAGAGGGGTGGAGAGTGAAGGAAGGAAGCTGCTTCCCTCCCTTGCTGAAAATCAGATCCTGTTTGATGCTGCTGGCTTCAGGACTGAGACCTTACCACAGGCAGGAAGTGGGGAAGTGGCTGTTCCCAGAAGGAACATTGACCTCCCTGCTTTTTCTGTAAGGGAGATAGCAAGGCCTCAGTGAAGCTGTGCGGCTGGGAATGTACTGGTGATTGCCCCGAGCTTCCTGTGTAGCTTGGTTAAATGCATGGCCTCCAGGGAGCTGGTAGTTTCTGGTTTGGCTCTATGAGTAATGAGGAAGAAGAAAGGAAAAATGAGTGTAGATCTAACTGTACCAGAATATAGAGTAGTCTGCTGCTGGATTTGTTATCTATCTAATCTGATGTGTGTCAGGTAAACCCATCTCCTCTCCTGTACCTCAGCCCTTGGATTCTGTAATTTCAGTCATGGATGTCCTGTCTTCTGTATTTCAGTCATGGATGCAAGTCCATTCGCTGTTCCAATATAGCAGCAGTTCTCTATCCTTGCAGAACCATTTAGACTGATCAGACATCACTTGACTTCATTCTGAGCAAAGGAATGATTTTCCTACTAACTTCTGGATGAACCTCCACTCTCCTGGTTTCTGTCCCATGACTGGGAATCATCTGCCTCAAAGGCCACAAGAGTGGATTAGTGGGTTAAGAATGGGGTCAGGAAGCAGTTTTCTCCAAGTCAATTTGGCCAGGGATCCTGTAGGGTTGGGTTTTTTTTGCCCTCTTCTGGGCATAGAGCATGGATCACTGGCTCTGGGCAGGGGGGACGTATTTGTGATTTTCCTACATTGTGCAGGGGGTCAGACTAGATGACCCTGAATGTCCCTTCCAACTCTATGATTCTGTGATACATTTGATTCAACAGCCACATTGTACCTGGTGGGCAAGATCTGTCAGAATTGCCTAGTAGTGTGACTTGAATGGAGTGGGTAGGTATGTGTCTAAATTCTGCCCATCAGTTTCTGCCATTGCTGACCCCCATTTGAAGGGTCAAACCTCTGTTCCTCCAAAGCCCATAAATCTACAAGCTGCACATATTTTTTCTGATTTCAGCATGCAAATGTCTTTGAAAGCAGGTTTCTATTGAAAGTTTTGTGCCATATTGTTCCCGGGAATATAAATTGTTGACCATAGCAAGTTCCTCAGGGCTGAGTATGAAATATTCTAGGAGACTTAACTTGTATTGTTGCCCCTTGTACTATGGGAACTTATATCAGCATGCTGTTCTCTCAGGCCTTTCCCTTTTTATGGCAGTTACTGTGCTTTGGCTATGAATCTGTGTAGTGCTAGGAGGAATAGTTTACCCTGAAGGTTGCTACTTCTGCAACATAAGGGTATAGCCTCTTTTGACCTTCTCCCTATGTTTTTCAGCTCTGCTAGAAGCATCCTACCTCAGTATTTCATTTGGGTCTCTTGTGGCATGTCATTATGGTATCATGTGGTACAAAGCCTAGACTTTCCATTCTATGCCTATGTCAGAAAAGCAAGTGTTTGTGGCTGGGCTTTGCACAGGGATTTGCCAGCCTTCTAAGCTGCTCTGCAATTTGATAGCAGATGTTTGGTCCTTTTTACATGCATGTTGACCTGGTCTTGGAGAAATACTTGGATCTCCTCCAAATATCAGGAGCTCTTCATCCCTAGAGAGCAGAGATGGTACAAGACAGCAGCATATCCCTCCGTGCTTCTGTGCTTTTCCCTTAGCTGCATTATGTTTTGGCCTTCCAGGCTTTGGCAGAGGTGGTTAGCTGACACGTAGAAAGCGGAAAAGTGGGGAGGGTGCCTGAAGGCCTGCTTGATGTCTTGTATTGTAAGGACCTGGCATTTGTTTACAATGCAGCAACTTCCTCTCAAGCAGTTACGCAAAAAAAAAAAAAACAATTGTGAGGAAAAGGATTACTGAGGGGATATCCAGAAAAGTTGCCACAAGACACTCTAAACCAGAGGTTCCCAAACTTATTTGGCCTACCGACTCCTTTTCAGAAAAAAAAAGTACTCTGTGTCCCCCTGGAAATCTGCCTTCAAAAAGTGGACAAAAAGATGCAGTGCCAAATTTGCACCAAAGGCTCCTACTGCCCACAGCAAGCACTTGGAACTATGGATAGGGGGTGGGAGTGCACGCACGCCCATTGGTTTGAAGTAAGGAGCCTCTTAGAGTGTTCTGGGCTGGCTCTATGTTTGCTTGTGCTCAAGGGAGGAGGTCCGCAGTGGGCCTCTGCTTGCTTATTGTTACTGCCTCCTTCCTTTCCACCATCACTTCCTCTTCAATCCTGGATGGCACTGAACGCAGGAACCTCTGCCTGCCATTGGAACATCACAATTCTTTATGGCCCAAGGCTGAGGAGATAGCAACAGTGAGTGGCAGGAAGGAGGGACAACTCTCTGGAGCTCCTTTTGGCCTCTGCCAGTAAGGACCTTCTTTAAAGCAAGATAATTCCTGATGTGTCCAAATGTGGTGTGAAAGGCAGTTGCAGTCCACTTCTCCCTGTTCCCCTTCCACTGGGAAATCCTTTCCAGTTGTTACTGTGGCCTCTGGAAAAAAAATCTGTTTTTTGGGGGGAGGGGGCTCCCAGTGGAAGTGAAATGGCACCTTCCTTCTGGCCCTACTAGCCTGGATCCACTCTTCTCCTTAGTATCTCTTTGGAAAACTGCAGGCTTCTTGACAAAATTAATGCTGGGCCTGGGCTTGGAAAAAAAATTACTCCATGAATATATTTGCTCTAAATGTTTTTTAGAACATTGCTTCACAGGTTAGAGAAGACACTACCTGGTTCATCTCAATTCCAATTACCTAATGTGGGCTGCTGTATGTCGGACTTTTTGACTTGGCCTTCTGCTGCCCCTGTGCTTGAGGTCTGAATGTTCAGTCCTGGCTGGCTCTGAGCACCCCTCTGACCTGGCTGACTGGTGCAATAACCCTCCTGTTTTCCTCTACCTCTAAGGTCAGTGAAGCAGGAAGACTCTCTGGGCTAATGCCTCACTGCCCCCAGGGTAGGTATTGCATTGCTGCTGATGAGCTAATGTCTCTGTCTGCTGACAGAGGGAGATGAATAAGATGGCTGGGAGAGGTGAGCCTGCAGAGAGGTGGGCTGGCTGGCTGCTGCTGCTGCCCCATCCCCTTTCCCAACAGACATAAAGACTTGTAGAAATTCCTGTGGCTTGGTAACTCTGACAGGCTTGAGTATGACACATGGATTGTGTTATGGGAAAGGCGTTGACTCACTCCAGGCTCCCCTTCTTCAGAGGCCAGTCTAGTAATGTCTGGTGAAATTCTGAGTATGCTGGAGCCAGTTGCCCACCCCCACCCGCTTCACTGCAGGGACAAGAACTCTGTGGGGAGGGCAGCGGGTTCCCTGAAACTGCTTGCTTCTTCTGCAAACTTCTGTGTACTTATCCTTCACTGAGAAAATGAAAAACTGAAGTTGATTGTCAGTATCCTCTTGCTGTTTTGTGGTTTTGCTTCCACTTAGCATGCTGGTGGTGTTAAATAAAGGAATGGGATGGGCAGAACGTGATGGTGCATTACGCTTTCTGTCCTTTTGGTGTATCTGGATTGGCTTACTTTTTGCCTTCCCTTCCTTCTCCCTAGTATTTTCGTATAACTGAAAACAGCTGGCTGGCCCAGTGACATTTCAGTGCCAAGTAGCTTCTGTAAAAGCACACTAAGATGCTGACTGGACATGGGCAGTTATGCCACAAAACTTTCAGTGAGACTTCCTTTTGTGTGTTTTCCTTTGAACCATAACTATATTTGAGCTATACTCTGACAGGCAACTGAGAAGAGATTTTGAAAAGTTCAGCTCTTAGTGGAGTATTGGCTGCATTTTAATACTACAGTAAGCCATAGTTTGTACAATAAACTTTGGTTAGCTTACCTGGTCTAGGTATCAACACCTGTTTTGAGTGTAAGTCTCAGTTTGTCTGCTTCTTGCTTTCTTTCTGGCTCCCATCTGATAGGATAGCTTCCTAATACTTCAGTCTCTTTGGCCAGGTAGCTGCAAGAAGGGCAGGATTACTTTTTATTTATTTTTTATTATTTCTTAGATTTATATGCTGCCCTCCATAAATTGGCTTATGAATTTAGATATTACAATAAGCCATAATTGGCAAAAGCTGTGGATAACAAACCAGCAACATACCTTATTTGGAAATCCCGGTTTGTTGGACCATCTGTCTGATTTATCAACAGCAGTTTATTGTGATGTCTGAATGCTTCCTCTGTCTATGCAAGTGATAGGCAAGCTGTAAACTGGCAGTCTCAGCTTTGGGAGTGAATTACCTATCCCTAAAATGAACTGTTGTGTTTACTTAACTTTTTTTTTTAAGTACCTCTGCCTGGTATCACAGTGGAAGGGAGAGATGATATAGCTAAAAAGACTTAATGGAAACTTTGGGGTGGCACTGGGTAGCCTGCAGGACAGAATCCTTTGAAGCAATTCAGACCCCAAAGTAATTTTATCTGGCTCTTGAGATTTTGACAGACCAGTGTAGCAAGAAAGATTGCACAACAATTCTAGTCCTTTATTACAGAGTTCACAATAATGATATACTTCTAGCCCCTGTACCATTATCTAGAAAATAGAGACGCTTGAGAATATGGTAGAGTCCATCCCCATCTTTAACTAAACAGTAGGCGACATAAAATCTACAAACCCGGCTTGTTTACGTTTTTAAGCATTTTGTAAGTTCGTCAACATCATTTTTTGGCCCTGGCCTCCACCTGGTGGAACTCTCTGCCGGAAAACATCCATGCCCTGTGGGAATTATTACCTTTCCGCAGGACATGCAAGGCAAAGATGTTCCCCCAGGCATACGGTTGAGGGCAGTGACAGGACAGTATGAAATCTGACACTCTCATATGCCCTCCATCCTCTGTAACCCCTCCCCCCAGGAGGCCTGAGGAAGCTGGATTTTTTTTTCTCCCACCATCTTGGAATGTGTATTGTTTTATTTGTCGATATGTTGTAGGTATTTTAATATTGGTTTTAAATTAACTATTTATTGTATTTTGTTTCTGTTGTAAGCCGCCCTGCTTGCAGGGAAGAGCTGCCCAATAAATTCAATGTAATAAATAATAATAATAGTATTATACTTACTAAAATATGTAAAATTGCATTCTGCCTCCTGAGTAGAACTTTGAGTAATCCAAGTTAATTACATTTCTGATGAAGCTAGTCGGCAGTTGAGTTTATGAATAGTTGGACTCCCTCCCACTCTCTGTTCTGTGCTGTATGAAAAAAAGACTTTGGTCTTATCTGTGATCTCTGTATATTAAGACTGTCAATATTTGCCCATCATTTGTTACTTTGCTGAGGGGTTCCTGCATGTACCAGTCTTCAGGTTCAGTAGCTGAATGCTGTTTACATTAATGCTGTACAGAGACTAATGAGGACTGACTTTCAGCCTTAAGGTAGCCCCCTTCACCCCTGGTCATGCCATTTACCACTGTTCCTCACACTTCTTTCCTTTGTATTACATGGACTATGTAATAAAGAAGACAAATTGCCTTGTAGCATCTGAAAGACTAATATATAATGGTGTGTGAACTGTAGCTTCCATCATCACGTGTTGGTGGCCCTTCCAACAATATGGCCCTGGGCAGATTTAATGCTGCTCAGGGATGAGGAATTAGGTTTAAGATTTAGGCTTGGATCCAGCTGAGTGCTTCTGGAGACGGAAGGATTTCTGCCTAAAAACTGTGATTTTCTTGCCCCACCCCCACCGTGGCACAGAGCACCACATTTTGACTGCAGCAGGTTGGGGTAGGGCAAGTTGCCCTCTGTAGGTATAGAAATCCTTCCATCCCTAGAAACACTCATCTGGATCCAAGCCTTAGGATCATACCCTTCCTCTGTGTTAATTCCTCCCTGCTGTTTCTGTGTAGGTTTATATCTGACCATTACTGATTCTGTTTGAAACTGCTTGAGTGAGTGTCCAAACTCCCTTTCATGACCCTGATTATTTATTCTGTTGCTCAGGGCAGTGTATGTGGTTCAGCCTCTCCCTGCATTTAATCCTCATACCAATTCTTCATGGTAAGTTAGGCTGAGAGGTAGCAGCTGCCCAAGATAACAAAGTGCGGTTTAGGGTGGAGTGGAAATCTGAACCTGGCTCTCTCCCTGGTTCTAATCGATTTCTCTAATTACTACAAAACACTGGCTATCCTAAATCTTATACTGATCCCATGGTCTGTTTTGGGTCACTTAACCTAGGACAGCATTTACATCTGTGCTGAGCCCATGTAATAGACGTGTCCTGTGTATCAGTTACTAAAGTTAGAGATGGCTTGTTCCATTGCCCAATGGGCTGACTCAGCGATTGCTGTAGCACAGGGGGTTTCATTCTAATGGTTTGCCAATTAGTGCTGTAGGCTAGTAGTATAATGCTCACCTCTAACTACGTTTTCCAGGTTTATTTTTTCCTGGTGGGGCACCCATGCCTCCTCTTAACCTGATAGACTGGAAGAGGTTTGCCTGTTAGATTTTTATCACAGGACTTCTTGTCAGGTGGTCCTTCTGCCTTTAAAAATTCTACCAGAAAAAAACACACAATTTAGCTCTTCTTATTCATAAATAAATATGGCTGTCTCATATCTGGCATTTCCAGTTGTGGAGGGGGGGCTTGTAGAGGCTTCCAAGCCTGGGGATAGGGAGAGTCAGTGTGCTGTAGTGGTTAAGAGCAGTGGACTCAAATCTGGAGAACGAGGTTTGATTCCCTGCTCTTCCACATGAAACCAGTTGGGTCACCTTGGGTCAGTCACAGTTGTCTCAACTCTCTCTCAGGCCCACCTACTTCACAGGGTGTCTGTTGTGGAGAGAGGAAGAGAAAGGTGATTGTAAGCTGCTTTGACACTCCTTTGGGTAGAAAAAAGTGGGGTATGAAAGCCAACTCTTCTTCTTTCAGACGAGGTTTTGTTACTTAGTCCGCTATTGTTCCACATGAAATTGCTCTTCATAGAGTCTTACACTTTTCTGAGATGCCCGGTAGGTTTCATATCCCGTGTTCTGTTTCTTTCTAAAGAATACTTCTGTTTTCCAGTCTTGAGAGTATATTGGAAAATTCAACATAACAATAACATGGATCCAATTTGGAAAGTCGGGGAGTAGACTGGTGCAAGAGAAGTCACTGCTTTTAGTAAATTTGTATAGCATATAGTGGGATGGAGAAGGAGCACAGTATGGTTAAGACAGAAAGTTCAGTCGAGTGCTGATTTGAAGAAGTTAATCTGATTTGAGAACTGGGACAGAACTGGTTCAGTCAGGCTTTTAATACTGGTTACCCACCAAAGAATCATACACGTTCTAAATATGAGGGATGCAAATATAAATAATGAAAGTATAAAGCTCTACCTTTTTCAAGAGCTATGGTGTGTGATTTTTCATTATTTGCCTCAATAGCAAGGAACAGATGCACCATCTCAGGCCACTGCAGCTGTGTGAACAGAATGGCCACCTGCTGCTTAAAAGCCCAAGAAGTGCACTTTGGGTCAGGAGCTGGCAACTGCAGAGCTATATGTAGGTAGAGCTGTCTGGCTGTTGCATTCATCAGGAAGTCTAAATTCTCCCACGAGCCATGGCTTGTCTAGAGCCTTACTTTTATTGCACACTAAATGTGTGCAGTTGCTTTTGCAGTGGATCCAAATACATGGACCAGATGCAAAGGAAGGACAGGGTTGCTCCTATACCACTGAGCTGAATGGGAGGACTCTTGGCAGGTACAACTTACCACACACGGGTGAGAGTTCAGAATCTGCCTGCTTCAGTGCAGCTATAGAAATTACAGGATCCCCATCCACAGTGGAAGAGGACTTTAAAAAAAAGAAAGCTGGGGATTCGGAGATGCTACTAGATCATGGCAGTAGGCTGCTGTTACACAACGACATTATATCAATTTATCAATTGCCTATTTCTTAAAAAAGTGTTCTGGAAAATAGTGTGGGTATGGGTGGGACCTTCAGAAATACGCCCCATCTTGTCCTTATGGTGTACAAAGACACTTTGTCTGTGATCTGTCCAAACCAGGTTTGGAGAAGATCACGTCAAAGCAGCAGAAAAGAAAAAAATAAGTGCATAATTAGGAGACAACATTTTGTGGGTGCTTAAAAAAATGCTGCAGTTGGGATGCCAAGCCAGGGTAAAATCTCCTTGTAGAAGTAACCTGTAGTGCAAATAATAACATCTGGATTTTGGAAAGGGACATGGAGTGTTATGTGATGCTTGGGAAATCCCAGTTTTAACAAGGGTGGCTGTATGTTACATGCTGCAGAACAATGTTAATCCAGGATGTTACTACATGTGAGTGTCCCCAGAGTTAATAGTAGTTGTGAAGAGTTGCATGAAGAAGACAACTGGATTCATGGAAAGGGTTCTCTTTACATCAGGCTTAACAGATGACCCCTTGACAATCAGCTAAGTATGAAGAGCCTCTTTGGGGCCCAATTTATGTCGTAATGGATCAGAACAGTTTCTTTTAATGGCACTGAGTAGAGTGAAGCCAAGTCTTATGCAGGGAAAGCATGTTTCACAGTAAATGTATCCATCATGGAGCTCAGAGAGGTATTTGGGTCTGACCTAGATAGCCCAGGTTAGCCTGATCTCATCAGATCTCAGAAGCTAAGCAGGGTCAGTCCTGGCTAGTATTTGAATGGGAGACCTCATAATGCAGAAGGAGGCAATGGCAGACCAGCTCTGAAATGCGTCTTGCCTAGAAAATTCTACAGGGTTACCAGCTGTGTCTTGATGGCAACCTCCCTCCCCCAAACAATCCACCTTAGGAGACAAATTAAGCTGAAAGGTGGTGACTGGCCCAAGGCTGCCCAGTTAGTTTCATGGACTTGAGCAAGACTTGAACCAGGGTTCCCCAGTTCCTGTCCCATCATTACACCACACTGCTTCTAACTACTGGTGTTGTACTGCTACCCTTGTGAGGGCTTTGTTGTTTTACTGTATTTCAGCTGCAGGGGAATTAAGGGAGGTGGAGCTAGGTTGGGTGCTGCTACTCCAGATCTTGCTGCAAGGTGAACATTGGGATTCTTTGCTACCTGTATCATTAACTCTTCTTCTCCTTCCCTTTTACAGCTTACCCCTGGGGGCAAGGCAGCCCAGGCAGGTGTGGGAGCAGGTGACTGGGTGCTAAGCATCGATGGGGAGAACACCAGCACTTTGACACATATTGAAGCACAGAACAAGATCCGTGCCTGTGGGGATAAGCTTGCCCTCAGCCTGAGCAGGTAAGAGGCTCTGGGTGCTGCCAAGTGCTGAACATTTTTTAGTTGAGGGGGTACCATAAATCTAAGGTGTGTTATGCAACTAGGAGCTTACCTAACTGAGCCAATACACTTCTGTCACAGTCACTGTCCTTGGGGTGACTTTGGCACACAAGTACATCAAAAGGCTTAAGCACTTTTCAAAATTGTGTCTAGTTGAAGGGTAATTACTTGTATCCAGGCAGGTAAGGGTCCCTGGCAGTCATGAACAGAACTACCTGGTACTAATGTAAAATGTAAGCATCCTTGTTTGTTTTAACAGAGTGCCTCTTAACCCATGACCACTCTACCTTAAGAATAAAGTCTAGGAATTGTAGAACAAAACTTTAGGGAGCTTAGCAGGATTTAGACCAGAGCTTCTGAATCCTCAAGGCAGAACTCTAGAATAATCTTAGGGTAAAGATTTATTGGGCAGAACTGAAGTAGAGACAAAATGGGGCTCATGTGAAAATAAAAAGGCTGACAAGCAAACCAATTCATTATCCTTCCCCCAGTCCCCAATAGGCTAAATGATACTCCCATATTGCGAGATTATTTAAACCAGTGGTCTTCAGCCCATGGGTTGGGACCTTCAGGTGATGCCCAAGTGCTGGTTTGCATGTCCCTCTAGAAACACTTTTTTTTTGCTGATGCATACACCATGTGCTGTTGTGTGCATGTAGAGTACTATTGCTACATATTAAGACGAGCAACAGTAATTCAGCAGTTGAGAGGATTCCTCCATAGTCTTCTTGTTCCTCATTATGGTACACCATCTGGTGTGCTTTCTCTCCTCACTTCTGTGGTTGTGCTGCCTACGGTCCTGGCCTTGGCACCACTGAAGTCATAGTTCTGGCTCCTTGTCTTCCTATCAGGAGGTTCTGGTATCATGACTTCCTGTCATATCCTTGCAGTTTGGTGGGTTCCATGTGGGGTGGATCCTGTATCTGTAAAGGTTGAAGGCTGCTGGTTTAGGCTATTTCAGGCAATATTATTCCTTCAGAGCTGGGAATATGGGACAGCTGTCCTATATCGCCAACTTCGCTCAGGTAGTTGGTATACTCTTCTGCAGAACAGGACTTGTGAGATCAAGAATCTCGGGATGTCATAAATGCATGTGAGTGAGGGCCAAGCAAAGAGAGTGCAAGTTAAATTGCCAATTACAGCAAGGGTTTAAGTCTGAGTTATGTGAGCAAAGAGAAACTGCTCTGATATAGTATAGTCTTCTAGGAGGTGTTTGGACTCCTCGGAGGAGAAAATTGACATGGGATCAAAACACTCTGATAAACTGAAAATGAGGTTGCTTAGGCTGGAATTTTTGCACCTCTCAACACATAGGAATGCAGCTGATTTTCCAGACATTTCCCAGCCAAAGCACAGCACTACAAATAAAATACTTCTGTATCTGTTTTTAGGCCTAATTTAAGCATGATGCTGATGATGTAGAATATACCTGTGTGACTCTGCATGGACTTAGTATCTCATTTAAACTAGGCTTCCATGTGTGCAAAGCTGGTCCGTGTTCTTAGTTAACCTTAAAAAGATCCATAACCTGGGCAGGCGTCCTGCTGGCATGCTAACAAATTATGCACAGCTGCTTAGCACAGCTAGTATTTCATTTAAACTGAGGGTCTGGGCCTGTACAAAGTTACAGAGTTTTTCTCCCTTGCCATTTAAATCAGGCCTCCTGTCTTCACTGCAAGGCCATGTAGGGTGAATCATACTTCTTTGTCACAATGAAGGAAAGAGCAGGCCACCAGGATACAGGCAAGATCCTGAGACTTCTCCAGAAAGCACAGTGAACCTTGCCTTGACCGATTCAGACTAATTTCCTTTTGTTACCTTCTAGTCTACCTTTCATATACAGGCCTACAGAGTCACTGGTGCTGACTGGGTTGTGGGAGGTGGGAAGAAATATGCAGAAACCTGGGGACTGATGATCTACCCAAAAATGACATGAAGTGAATAACAGTGTCCAGGAAAGAAGTTAGCATGAGAAGGCCTTGGGTTTTAATTCTAAAATGTAAGAGTTTCTTGGTCATTTGGCTAGGACCCTTCCTTGGGTTGCTGTTGCCCTGCTCCTGTATGTGAGTTGCCTCTCCCCAGTACAGAACTGTGAAAGGAAGAGTTCCACTTGCATAAATCTGTCTGTAATTCTGTCCCAGGGCAATTCCTGTCCTTCCTGCTTACAGCAATTTTTCTTTTTCTCTTGCAGAGTCCAAAACCTCTTAGTCAAACCTCCGAAGGTACGTGCTTCATTGCTTCTTGGAGGGGGGGCAGTTCTTGCCAACGTAAAAGGGTGGTAGTTGGACTGCTTGTACAGGAGAACTGTGGGCAGATGGAAGGCATGTTGCTGGGCTGTCCTAATTTGCTGGGGGGTCCTCCGAGCTAGGTTTAAGTGGAACAAAGATGTTGTACTAGCTGGGGAGAGCTTAAATAGTCCTTCAGAGAATGGAGATGGAAGACTGAAATACTCTTCAGTTTCTTGAATATGTTTTCCAGTTACCCATTACTATCTTCCCTCTCTCACCTCATTTTGATGACATCTCTCCCTTTGAGTGAGCCTTCTTCCTGGAGTTAACGAAGCATCTTACCTTTGTCAAGGTGTTCTCTGCTTATAAAGCCAAAGGAGGCATTGATGCTGCACTTTCCCAACCCTCCTAAATTTTTCTTGCCATTAGCCTCCCCTTCTGGGACCTGGAATAGGTGTGTGCCAGAGGCAAGGCTGGAGCTGCCAGCCTTAGCTGAGTTGGAGCAGCAAATCCACCTTCTTCCTTAAGAATCCATTTTAAATGCTTACCATGGATTTAGGGCAGTAGAAAACCCCCAGGATTTGCACAGAAAACTGGTTGTCCAAGATTGTTTCAGGGCTGTCTTTTAGCTTTACCATTTTACTCTCTAATTGGGAATGTCCCTGCTAAGTTTTCAGTGTGGCCAGTGGAGGGAAAGGAACTAGCTGGGCAAGGACTGGCAGGTGGGGAAATGGATATGCATGGTTTTATTGCTATTTAATGTCACAATATGTGCTCAGGAAAACTGCCTAGTCCATCTCCCCCCCCTTCGGACTGTTGTAGAGTATTCGCTTCTGCTGTGGTTGTCGATGGGGGTGGGGCTGAAGGGAGGGGTTCCTGTTTTGTGTAGATCACACACTCCTTGAGCACATATGTGACACTGGGGTACCTGTTTTGACTGCAGCCAGCCCACAGTGTTGACGGCTGAAGTTATTATCCTAGACCTAGTCAGATATTCCTGTGGCCTGAACGCAGCCTGGCTTCCAACTTAGGCACTGCAGCCTCTGGCACTGCCTGGCAATTGGGTGCTCTAGCATGCAGCCTACCGCATCAGCTTGGGTGTTGTGTGTGTTTTGTCTTCTGCTCAGGATTCACTCCCTTCCTCAGAGCCCCTGAAATATAACTTTGCTCCCAGCACTGCCCTCAACAAAACAGCCCGGCCTTTTGGGGCCACTTCCGTTCCAAACTCCCTGCCTGGGCTGGTGACGAAACCCGTGCTATACACACCCCCAGCGTCCGTCTGCACCACACAGCACAATGGGTATGTTGCTGTGCACCCTGGTTAATGGCTTTTGAGGTGGGATGCGGGTGGGGTAGAGTGACATCACTGTAGAGCTCTGGCACACTGTCCTGTCTACACACTGTCCTGTTTGCCCATACTCTGCATGTGTGATTTTAACGGTGGGCAGTGGGTGGGTTTTGGCGGCATCCCCCTCTCTCTGAATCTGATGTGGATCTTAAACAGCTGATGTTGCAGTGACCTCTGGTGGCTGGAGCTAACATTGCAGTGACTAGATTCAACTGTCCTGCTGTAGAATTTTCAGTGTATCTCGAAAGTGTGTGATTGAAATTAAGATTTTTAGTAGCTAGTCTTCCATCAAGTTGCCCCCCTCCCTTTGTAGTCTCCTTTTGCATCTTCTGTACAAAATCCTAGGCAACAGTCAAGAGCATGATGCTAAGTACCGAGAGTCTTATCCTGTACTACTTTGCATGCTAACACAAAGAAATTGCTAAGTGATAGTACCTTGGCAAGTAGTTTACAATGTGTGTGTTGCTTGCAGGTCATATATGGTTGACTTAATTGGAAAGCATGAATGTGATTCTTTATGGATCCACCTGTGAAATCCTGCATGGACACCCCCCACCTTCACTTTACTTTCCAGTAAGGCAGTTTATTCCAAAAGTGTTCTAAATCCTCTGTGGACTTATTGTTGGGTCCCTGCTCCCAACACCATTGTGCACAAAGCAGACTATTCCTTTCAGTCATTTTTTGCATTTGTATTCCACCCTTCATCTAAAGAGCTTAGGTTAGCATACCTGTATGGAATTACCCCACTTTTTCCCATCATAACAACCCTATGTAGTAAGTTAGGCTGAAAGGCCATTGGTTCACAGAGCTTCATTGCCTGAGTGGGATTTGATAATAACCCTCAATGCTGTCTTCTTGAATTGCCTGCCACTTGCAGGCATGTAAATAACTTGGGAAAGGTTTTGATGGGCAACCTGTGGAAGCCGCAGGCTTATTTCTGTGCAAAATTGTGCAGAATGGGACCATCAGTGCGTGTGGAGTGGGGCAAACTATAAACAAAGATGAATTTCCAAACACAGGGTCGTGCTGCGTATGCAGCATGTTGCATCTATATGCACTGTTGGTGATTTCACCTAATGCAATTGGGATGCATTCTGGGTGCATCGAAACTGAGCAAGGCTGTTCTGATTTCGTTTCACAGATGTTTGTGAACCAAAGAGGAGCTGCAAAAAGAGGTGCATGTAATTTGCAGCCCTGACCAGCTGCTTCTGACAATATGCGCTTCTCGTGTCTGACTACATCTATGTCGTTGCCTGCCTCTCTAGGCTTGGGATGTTGCTGAATATGCTGCTGCTTTTTTTAGACAACTATTTTTAGCTGGTGCCCTGAGGGTGCCCTGGCAGCTTTTTCGAGCTTACATGCGCACTAGATATGCTTCAATGCAGCTCTTAACCCCATAGTATACACTGAGACTCCCAACTGAGCCTCCCAATGTAGATGGAGCCAACATAGTGGATGTAATCTGCATGTTGGCAGGAGTGATGATGGGGCATCGTTCTTCTATACCACTTAGTACACAACATTGTCCCTCTAGTAATTGGAACTATGAGTTATGGTGAAGTAGGAGAAGGGAAAGCCCTGTCTGAGCACGTTTCTCTGTCTTCACAGAGCTCCCAGCAAAAGTCAGGTTTCTAGGAGCTTCTTCTCAGCAGAATGGCTCTGTATATGTGTGTGTGCGCATGCATGCATGGAGCAGTTAAGCTGGTTCTTGCTTTTGGGGGGGGTATCAAGTCCTTTCCTGACAAAGAGGTTCACTGAAGCTTTACTATGCATGTCCAGAAAATCAGTTTTTAAAATATTTTCCTAACCTTGGTACTGGTTTGGAAGCATGAATGACATAGCAGGGAATTTAGTTGGGCCAGGATTTTTGTTCCCCAACAGGATACAGAAGCATTTTTTCATTGTCTACTGGCTCTAAAATGTCCTTCTCTTTCCTGTCTGTCTTTTCTTCCCTTTCTCTCTTTCTTGCAGGTGCAGAACCCTGAAAAGTTAGTAAGCTTTTTGCCTGTTCTGTTCTTCCACATCTCCCATACCTTTGTTAAGTTTGTGTGACCTAAGCTTAGTTTTCTATTATTACTAGATCCCTGTCACATTTCTGGTTTTGCTAATTTTGTACTCTCTCTCTTGACATATCAAAGGGAAGTGTGGTTGGGTAGGGGGTACTCCTAAAATAAATGTAGCTTGGAGTATGTATTTGGCCTGGTATTTGGGAGAAAGGAGAGGCTGGACAACTTCAAGGCCCAGAATGGAGATGAAGGTGGATGTCTGGTCTCCCTTAGGGCCAGGCCTATAGCTAAATTGGGGCATCTTGTGGCCCAGCCCCCTGACTTACCACGAAGGTCCCACGACTCCTGATCCAGCCCTCCCCCCAATCCTTACTTAATTTTTTTTCATGCCACAGTACCTGGCTGCGCCACAATATTGCCCTCACTGAGCCTGTCTAGTGGAGCTGAGCCTGCCTGTTGGAATCCCGCAGGGCACGGGAAAGAAGCAAAGTGGTGGTGGCGGGGTGGTCAGTCCAGCACCCCATCTCCTGGTTTTCATCTGCATTGTGAATCACAGGGCAGCAAAAAGCCACCACAGCAGTGGCAGCGCGCCTCCCTCCCCACCTGCCCCATGACCCCTGACTTTTTAAAATTCCCCAACTTAAAAAATCCTGGTTACACCCCTGCTTAGGGCAAAGCTTGAGCCTTCTTGACAAGGTTATGCTGGAATTGATCTGAGCATCTGAAGCAATGTGGTGTGTTTGGGGAAGAAAGGAGCCAAATGAATCATAGTTGCTGCCCTGAAGTTAAAGGCTACACTTTCTTTACTAAGAACTCTTCTTCTGGTACTTCCACATGAGGGGAGGGGGACAATTATTATCCACTTCAGGGAGTGTATGATTGCCTGACCAGATAAGAGGGAGGGAGAGGTGCTGAACTGGCACTGCGTCTTGTCTTCTTTACTGCACAGTCAAACAGTTGGGGCCTCTGGCCACACTGCCCACTGGGCAGAGGTGTGACTCTTTATTCTGCTTTCCTGCGGTGGGGGTGGTATGTCTTACCTGACTCTTTCTCTTGATACTCTTGGCCTCAGAGTTAATGCTCAGCCCCCTGAGGTGAAGGCTCCACCCCAAACCAATCCTGCGCCTGATTATGGTGACTACTACCTGGAGGACAAGTAAGATTTTGGAGCGGGCAGTAGCTGCATCTTGAGACAGTTTGTTGTGTTTCTTGCATGCTGTGTTGCTTCTCTGAGTGTGTATCCCCTTCTGTGAGGTTGCTGTGCAGCCATGAAAGTGAGGAGGAGCAGTCCTTTCCACAATCACAGGTGAAATTCAGACTTGTAGGTTAGATGTCCAAAACCCTTCATTTGAAGCAGATACCATGCCACAGTACTGCATTTGGGAGTATGTGTTAAAGATTAAAGGATATGATGCTACATTTATATCAGAACATTGGTCTATCTAGTTCTGGTATTACTTGCTTTAAGTTGGGTCCAATGCTCCCTCTAAGCTGTGGAGTCTTGTGAGCAAAAATTCTGCTTTGTGAGCTACTGGCATTAAAGTTGTGAGCCAGTAATTTGGCTACTGCATAAATTAGTTTGTCCTGGAGCCATCCTTCCTGAGCTAAGACGAAAATGTGTGAGCCAGAGGCTAAAAAACCATGAGCTAGCTCGTACTAACTCAGCTTAGAGGGAACACTGGTTAGGTCTAAGAGTTGCTATTATCCATGTAAGCTCAATAGAACCTCCATGTCCGGAGGCAGTGAGCATTCATGTACTCTTCCTGTGACAGAGCCAGTCCAAGGTCTGGCAATGTTTTTTCTCAGTCTTACTTAAAAAGCCAGAAGCTGAACATGGGATCTTCCATGCATATCAGACCAGCGCTCTAGAGTTGTAGGGAAGACACTCTTTTTGTTCAAGGCTCAGGAAATTTCCTTGAGACTCTAGCTTGGAGTGTGTATAGATTCTCTCTCATTTGCAGAGCAGGTACCCTTTTAAGCAGTGTCTTTGGCTAAGTACAATTATTCATCCTAGACAAGAGAGCAATGTGGAAGTACTTAAGAGATTCTTTCACTGCTACTGCAGGGCAGTTTACTTGATTGCGGTTATTTATTTTGACCTTCAGAGTTATGAAACCATGGCTGTATCCCGGTTGTGGCTAGCTTGCGGGCGCTCACGACTTGGGCTCCTTGCTTGGTGCAGTGTGTGAGTGTATGCCTGGCAGCTGCCCATTCTAGTGCAGCCCTGGCTGAGTGCCCTTGTCTGTGTTTGTAGGCACTCTCTCCGGCTGGTGAGCCTGCCGGCCTTCCTCCCCAATGACTCCAGCAAAAAGAGACTTATTGAGGACACAGAAGACTGGCGACCACGGACTGGCACCACCCAGTCCCGTTCTTTCCGCATTCTGGCCCATCTCACAGGCACAGAATTCAGTAAGTTCCCCCTTCCATGGGGACCACTTTGAGCGCACTCCTCTCTCATCCCCTGTCTGTCGCTGAAGCAAACATTCTACTCCCATCAGCATTCGGGGGGATGTTGCTGTGGGCCCTGGGAGGAGGCTGGGCCAGAGTGTCTCTTCTTCCATGAGCACCCTGTAGCCTAATCAGCATCAGCCAGCTTGTGAAGACTCTGCAGGAGAATTGCCCTGCAGCCAGAGTCAGAAGCACTTTCTCCCCACCCCCCGGACACTTGGCCTCATTCAGACTCTGCACACACACACACAGTTCTGCAGGCACCTTGGTCTGCCTCCCTGTAGACATTGCACATGTCCAGGCCCTGTGCCCACTAGGGAATGTGCTGTCCTTCTGCCTTGGGTTTTGCTTTCTGTTCCTCTGTTAAAAAACCTTAAAGCAGCTTGGCTGGTTCAGACCCATGATATTCTCTTTCTCCTTTCCTTTTGCTGTTGCCAGTGCAAGACCCGGATGATGAGCATATTAGGAAAGCCAGGTAAGCCGTGCCTGTGCAGGGCTAGGAGAGTGTGGGATTTTTGTCACGGCGTGTGGTAGCTTTTGCTCCCTTGAAGTGCTAGATAGGGAGGTTAAGGCAGTTGCTCAGTTGGCATCCCTGCTTCTCAGCGGTTGTGGAAGGCCTTGCCAAGATAATTGCACCACTCAGCGCTTCCTACAGAGAGGGGGTGGAAACATTCCTCCTGGTGTGTCTGGATTTCTCATGTGTGACTGTTCCAATAGCTTGAAAGTGTAAACGTTGCATTTCTGTTTCTGATTCTGGTTTTTTTCTCCTTTCACTTGTCTGTCCTTCCTGCCCTCCTCCTTTCATTTTTCCAGAGAAAAGTTTGTCTCGGAGCTTCAGAGCCCCCGTTACACTCGCCTGCGGGACTGGCACCACCAGCGATCAGCTACCTCTCTGAATGTGCTCTCCTAAGCAGGATAGGATCCTGTCTTGCTCTTCCAACTCTGCCTCTCTCTGTTGCGTGCATATGTTGTGAGGAGGGCACACTTCTGTCTGTCTCCTTCTAATGGTTGAATGAAACTTAAAAACTATAGAAATCCACAACAGCTCCTGAAATGTAGTGTTTGACCTGTGCTGGAGGATGAGAAGAAACCTGATATAGGCAGGGGGCTCCTGCTGAAAAGCCTGTAACTCTCTGCTTCATGTAACAACACCTTGAGTTGCGTGTACAGAATAAGTTGCAAGCTCCAGACTTAGCCCCTGGGCAGGAGAGCTGGCTTTCCCCGGCTCTAAAGATGCCCTGGCTCTAAGAAGCTGTTCCTCCTGTTCTGCATAAAGAAAGATGGCTCTGAAGCGGCTGTAGAGCTCTTTGCCCACTGATTGTCCCTTTCATGTATGATTGGTGGAAGCTGCCTGTACAAGACTGCCTCACTCTGAAGAGGCCAGCTGTCCTGCCCTTGGCCGGCCTCCTTTCATGAGCTGCTATTATTTATCCTTGTGGACAGGGGAGGCTTTTCCAGCCCCATGTTTGTTTGGTAGAACTCCTCCTCATTCTGCTTAGAGAGGTGTTTAGCTCCTTTTCTTATGTGCTGTCCTCAATACGGTTGTTTACTCATTTTTCCCTTTGCCTGTTTCTCAACAGCAGGTAAATGAGATGAAACAAATAAAATTACTCTCCTGCCAGTCTTGTCCTCCTCTTTGTAAGCAACTGCTTAGTGCAAATGACATTTTTGTCCTGACTTCCTTTCTACCTGTTCAAGCCTTGTGCACTCTTTATTTCAGTGGCTGGGAGGTGTTTGCCACTGTCCCCTGGCTTTTAGAGAGGTGGTACTTCTACATGTTCTCATAGCATCCCTTGCCATCCTTAGTGCTGTAACTAAATGACAGAGCTACTCATCGTCCTCCTGAGAAGAGTATAACTCTCTCCTTGGTGAGCATTAGGGATTTTTCATCCTTACATTTGGGTGACTGCAGTGTGCCTCAGGTTGCAAAAGGCTTCCCTCACTTGGGTGATGCTGACAGGATGTTTGTGTTGAGGTTTGGGAAGACTCTGGAGAAATGAGTCATCATCTTCTATCTGTAGGTGCCCATTTCTGTGAATGGTACGCCCTGCTGCCCTGGGGCTGGAAACTCACATTGCCCCTTTCCCTAGAAAGAATGATATCAATGTTTTGACTATCGGCATAACATAACACTCAGCTGCTATCTGTACAGTGTTGTAATCCACCCACCCCCCAGCTGCCTAAGACCTAATGTGCAGTTTGGATGGAGACTGGATAAATACCTTACTATTTTGTAGTAAAATAAACGTTCTTATTCTCGTAACTGGCTCATGTCTTCCTTCTGGCAAACTCTACAGAATGGGTAGAGGAGAATCTGAAGTCTGGACTGGGCAGGGGAGGCAGTGGCAGAATTCTTACCTGTTTGGTCTGAGACGACTGACCAAAGCCTGTATCTCATCCACTAATACTTCTATATGTTTTGTGGCATCCTGGATTTCTTTTGGGAGTAGGAGCCTATTTACGGTCTAGCACTGGATCCTCTTCCCTTTTCTCAATATCTTAATTCCCAGAGAATCCTGAAATTCTCATGCCAAGCCCACAATGTGCCTTCAGCCTTTCCCTTCTATGCCCTCAGTTTGAGTTTTGCTAAACTCTTCTCTGTTGGTTTCTTTGTATCTTGGGGGGCAAATGTTTGGGGGTGAGAGACATGCACAGTGAAGTCTTTTTGCAAGCTTTGTGAAATCTACAATAAACGGTCTGCCTCATGACCTCTATGTATAATATCCTTTTCATCTTGTCTGAGAGAACCATGTTGGTACAGCTGTTGCTGAGCTGCACTATTTCTGACTGCAGGTGGCGAGAAGCATGTTTAACTATCCCCATACAACAGCAAAAATTCTCCATGCTGGTCAAAAATTAATATGGTAGGGAGAATGATCAGGTCTGACATTGGAGCTTTCTGTATGCAAGGAGAGACTTGTGTATGTAGGTATGTGTTTGGGATATTAAGTGGGGCACGTTCCAAACAGAGCATTTTTCATGAACTGCCCTGTGTGATTCTCCTAATGTTACACTTCAGCTTTCCTCAGGTACGTGGGAAAGGGCATTTGCCTAGTTGCACTGAAGAACATAGCTTTTGAGAATTAACCTCCATGTGGCCTGGCTGAGGTACCATTTCCAGCAGCTGCATTGTAAGCCACCCTAGGCCTTTTTATTGTGTAGATAGGAGGATATTGTCAAGAGACCATATTTGTGATGCCTTTGGAAGAAAGGCCAAGGAGAAGAATACATTTTAGGCTGAGCCTGGGTTAAACATGAGGTAAATCTTCTGAAGGTTTTTAGACTGCAGTTTGTGAAAGGATTGGATAGGCCTCTGAGAGGAATGCTTTGTGGGAAGGACCTGGTAGAGTGAAAGAGTTGTAGGCTCAGACAGCTGTACGGCTGTGTACTGTTTCATCAGAGTAAATGCTGGGATTTGAGTGCTTCTGGCAGCATGGATTAAAAAAACAAACACCCATCTTGTGTGAGTTTATGCCAGAGATGAGCACAAAGCTGCTTCATTGTAAGCGGCTGTGGACAGCTAGTGCTGTGTTGTGTCTCAGTACAGAACAGATGTGTGGACAAGCAATGTAAGTAACTACTTGACCTCAAGTGCCTGGTTAAGGATGGTTCCTTTAGCTTGAAGTGTCTCATTCCTTGCTTATCTTCCATGGCACCCGCCAGAATACTAAGTGTTTCATGTAGACCTGAACTGCTACCTGGCAGATAGCAAATGAGAGGGTTCCAAGAGACCTTGGAGATGGTGATAACCCTTCATGCTAATGTTGTTATCTCAGTGCCCTTGTTTGTTCCAGTGACACCTGCTCAGTAACATGTGACCTAGGCAGCCACAAACAGTATGTTACTGTAGAACATGTGGCCCCAACCTTTTTGATCCTGCAGGCACCTTTAGAGTTCTGACACAGTATGGTAGGCACAGGTACACAATGCCTGCCACAAAATGGCTGCTGCAGGTGGCGGAGCCACCCACAAAATAGGTGTCACACAATGAAACTTAAATTCAACCACACAATGAAGTTTCCTGGTGCTGTGGTGGCAGCTGCTGCCTAATCAACATTTTTTAAAAATCTGTTTAAAAAATAGCCAATCAGAAGCCTTGCTGGGCAAAAGCTGCACCTGGCTAGCCCCACCCACGTTCTAAAAACACTTAGTGGGCACCAGGAAAGGTATTAGCACCATGGTGCCCCTGGGCACCATGTTGGGGACCCCTGCTATATATGCAGGGAACAAAATTTATTTAATCTTTCGTAATCCATCTTTCCTGTTGGTTTCTAAGACACTTCACACACCATGTAATAAAAGCCAGTAAAATATTTATTTATTAATTGAATTTATTAACTATCTTCCCCAGTGGGACCGAGTTCAGGGCGTTGTACACAATCAAATAAGTCAGATAAAACATTTTATCGTCAAACTAAGATCAAGTTAAAATAGTAAAACAGATCAGGCTAAAACAGAAGATCTAATTAACTATAGATGGTGTTAAGATCTTAACAGCGCTGCTGTCTCATGAGGGAAGGGGCAAGGGAGAGGAAGCTGGGAGTGCCAAGATGGGACTGTCACAGTCCTCGACCAAATGCTTGGCGGAACATCTCTGCCTTTCATGCTCTACGAAATTGCAGTGTGTCCTGCAGGGCACAGATGTTAGTCGGCAGAGAGTTCCACCAGCTTGGAGCCAGGACAGAAAAAGCTCTGGCTCTAGTCAAGGACAGCCAGGTGTCTCTCAGGCCACGGACCACCATTAAGTTTTGATCTCCCAAGCATAGCGCTCTTCTGGGGGTATACCAGGAGAGGTGGTCCCAAAAGTACGTAGGTCCCTAACTGTTAAAGGTAAACACCATAACCTTGAATCTGATCCAGTACTCCAAAGGTAGCCAGTGCAGCTCACACAGCACTGGATGAGTGTGTGCTGTGCATGGTGTCCCCGGAAGGACCCATGCTGCTGCATTTTATACCAGTTGGAGTTTCCAGGTGAGCCTCAAGGATAAGCCCACGTAGAATGAGTTACAGTAATCCAATCTGGAAGTGACCATTACATGGATTACAGTGGTTAGATCAGGGCGAGACAGGCACAGGGCTAGTTGCCTAGTGTGGTGCAGATGAAAGACTGGCAACATTTGTGACCTGGGCCTCCATCATTAAGGAGGTTTCCAGAATCACACCTAGACTCCTGATGACAGGGGCCAGTCTGAGAGGCACACCATCAAGGGCTGGGAGTTGATACCCCACACCTGAATCCTCCCTGACCCAGCCACAGAACCTCCTCCTTAGAAGGATTCAGCCTCAGCCGGCTCTGTTTTAACCATCCCACCATAGCCTCCAGCCCCTTTGCCAGAGTGTCTGGGGCAGAATCTGGCTGGCTGCCCATCAGCAGATAAAGCTGGGTGTCATCAGCATATGTATAATATACACTGCAATTTTTTAAAAAATGACCTAGCTTATTTCCATACACAGTAAAACTACAGTTCTGTTCCCTTTATAAAAATGCCCTCCTGAACAATTCTGTTTTATTCACTGTGTGGAATGATAGAAGCGTGGAAGCCTTCCTGACATCTGCAGGCTGGCCATCCTGCCAGGTGGGACTTAACAGCAGAGACTGCTCGCTATGGGCCACTGCTGATCCCTTTGCAGGGTGTCACCTTCAGAAGGCTTTGCTCAGATAAGTGAAACTGTCTTAGTGGAGCACATCGAGAGAGGTGGGTCCAAGGTCAGGAAAGACTTTATAAATTATAACCAGCCCCATGAACTGACCCCAAAAATGGACTGGTAACTAATGGAGTGGCTGCAGGATAAGGGTAATATGCATACTCTGCCTGCCTCTTGATAGTAAATGAACTGCAACATTTTGTACCAGCCAGAGTTTCCAAGTTACCTTCAAGGGCACTCACACGTTGAATGCACTATAATAATCTAGCTTTGAGATTACTGTGAAATGGATCCTGTGGCCAGAATGGCTGGGTCCAAGTTAAGAGAGTCATCCTCTGAACCAAATAAAGACAGAAGACAGCATTTTTTTTACACCTCAATTATCCTGCAATAATGATGGGTCCAGTATAACCCCTAGCCTCACTACTGAGACAGGAAGGGTCAGCTGAACCCTATCAAATGGCGGAGGGGGGAATGTAATGATCTCCAAGATGTCAGCCATTTTGACCAACATCACCTCTGTTTTGCTGGGAATCTGTTTCAGTTTGTTTAGCCATTGTAATTTAACCACAGCAGCCTTTCCTATCCCCAACTAAGCCTGTCCTTGTTTTCATGTTTTCCCGGCTCAGATCCTGGCTATACAAGAGGGATTAAGTGCAGGGTTTTAGTGTTCCTGTGTAAAGCTCACTATCCTCTCTTTCCTTTTGGGGTGAACAAGCTGGGCCAAGGAATGTGTGGGGGTGGGTCTTCACTGCTGGGGAAAGGGGAGAAGATTCTATCCTTTAGACCAGGGGTCCTCAAACTTTTTAAACAGGGGGCCGGTTCATTGTCCCTCAGACCGTTGGAGGGCCGGACTATAGTAAAAACAAAAACTATGAACAAATTCCTATGCACACTGCATATATCTTATTTTGAAGTGAAGAAACAAAACGGGAACAAATACAATATTTAAAATGAAGTAAAGTTAAATCAACAAACTTATCAGTATTTCTCTTTCTCTTTTTCTCACCGCCTGAAGCTAGATTGCGGTCAGACAACAATTCCCATGATCCAGCGCTTCAGCTGGCCAGCTAATCGGCGGCCGCCACCGCCCCCTCTCCCTCTTCCACCAATGACCTTCTTTCTCATGTAAAAAAAAATGACAGACAAGCAGCAGCAGCATAAACACCCGGCGGGCCGTATAAATGTCCTTGGCGGGCCGCATGTGGCCCGCGGGCCGTAGTTTGAGGACCCCTGCTTTAGACTTTGTCACACTTGGTCCTTCCCAGTCAGGGAAGGGAAAAAGGAAAGTGAATGCTTTCTTGGTATATGAATGAGAAGGTGTTAGGGCCCTGATTCTAACACTGATCTCCCTGGATAACTGGACCAGCCAATAGGGGTCACTGCTGCATAGTGGGCAATATTTTTGCTGTCTATCTACTGCAAAAATCCTCTGTTCTGCCTGTCCTGGCTACATTTCTCCTTTGGGCCACTTTGAGGTCTGGTATCTTCTCTGTCTGCACAAGGTGCCAGTCTCTGCTCAGGTGAAGGGACACAGGTTTTTGGAACTAATTGGTTATTTTTTAGCCAGGTCTCCATACCGGATCTGTCTTCTGCACCAGCCTTGAAAGTGGAACCTGGATATGGTAAGCTGAGAGGCACTATGTTGGGGAGCGGGGAGAACACTACAAGTAGCTTGCAGTGGGGACCCTGAGCCAAGGGTTGGCTAGGGAAAGCCACAGGGTATGCCCATAAGAAGATCCCTGCTGGATTGAATAAGTGATCCATCTAGTCCAGCATCCTGCTTCACACAAGGACCAACCAATTGCCTCTGAATATGGAGGCTCCCTTCAGTCACCATAGCTGGTAGCCATTCATGGACTTCTCCTCCATGAATCTAACTTCCCTTTAAAGCCAAGATAGTTGTACCTGTCTCCTTCTTACAACAGTCTTTTGCAGCTTTAGCTTCTCTTCCATACAGGGGAATTGGAAAACCTTTCATTCTCTAAAACAGCATGTTTATGTAAATGAACAGTGGCCAATTCTTCCCTGTCTAGGAGAGGTGGCAACCAGAATATTTGTGATGAGTAGCCGAGTGTGCAGTTGTTCTGAGCAGAGTGCTCAGATCCTGGGTACAGAACCAAAACATTGCTTTGTCCTCCCCTGCAAGTTTCCACTGGATCACTAGGGCCAGCGTGTTCCTGCAAACTTGAAATGCCAGATGGCTTGTGTAACTGTTTCAGGCTCTGCTGTTCCAAAACCTGCACCTGTTTCTGGCCCTGCCAGTCGCCCACCCTGGGCCGTGGATCCTTCCTTTGCTGAGCGCTATGCCCCAGATAAAACCAGCACAGTTCTGAGCAAGCACAGCCAGCCAGCCACTCCAACGCCTATGCAGAACCGCAACTCCATTGTCCAGGCTGCGCAGCAACCCCCCGAGAGTGCCAGCAAAACACCCATCTGCTATCAGTGCAACAAAATCATCAGGTGAGGAGGTCAGGTGTGCTTTGAGGGGGGAGGCTTGCTACTCCTCTCCTGTCCCATACTGCCGGAGTCATGAATTGCAGAACTCGTTCACATGTAACATCCTTCTCACTTGGTTATTGTGGATCACTTGACTGCTTGTAGAGGACTGTATGGACTGACTCCATTGGAAAGCACTGTGTTTGAGGGGATTACAAGAGGTCTGTTTGCAGGGTATGTGTGAATGGGCTGACACAGACAAGGCAGTAGTCAAGTGTTGCTTGAACTGTTTTCTCTGTTTATCGTGACTCCTGATCAACTTGTATCAGTTTGCAGTAAGTGACTCTCTTCCTTAACAATTCCAGATAGGAAAAGTTCTGCAATATTTTCTCTTTTGCAAATGAGGACTAGACTGGGGTTCTCATTCTGCCCAGACTCTGGGAAAAGAGTTTCTCTGACTTTTATCATCAGCCCCAAATGAATCCTTTCTCTTTACTCTCCACTAGGGGGCGTTACCTGGTGGCACTGGGACGCTACTACCATCCTGAGGAGTTCACCTGCTCCCAGTGCAGGAAGGTGCTGGACGAGGGTGGCTTTTTTGAAGAGAAAGGCTCCATCTTCTGCCCCAAGTGTTACGACATGCGCTATGCCCCAAACTGTGCCAAGTGCAAGAAGAAGATCACAGGAGTGAGTTTAAGCTGCAACAAGTCTCCTTCAGAGAAGTAGGCCACACAGTCAAGCATGTGGCAGGCCTTCCCTAGCTGGGAATGAAGTAGTTATTACTGTTTAGGTTTCTCCCCTCTGTGGCAGCCTGAACACCATGCTGAGCTTTTCTAGTTCATCAAGGATTGATACTCATGGCAATGACAAGATTATACAGTACAAACCTGTGCCTTGTAATTCTGTTAGACACCTAAAATCATGTCGATGTGGCTTGCACCAGGAAGCTGACATAGCATAGTAACAAGCAGCATGAGCTGTGAGCTGGAGCTTTCTGGCTATGGACTGGCTGATGTGGACTTCCAGGCTAGTTCAGGGTTGTTTCTGCCATGAGCTTACTGCAGGGCTCCTTTCATACAGGCTGATTTACCCACTTTGGCTTTTGAAGGCAAGTGTTGTTTTTTTTAAAGTTTCATGCATCTTAAGGACAAAATACTGTCCTCCCACAGTTAACGAATCTTTAATCTAGGTTTTAAAAAACCTGTTTCCTCCAATGTTTTTTAAGTTGCATTTTATCCTTAAGCTGTGTGAAATCTTTTTTTTTTTTAAGCAAAACTGTTTGCCTTCAGAAGCCAAAGCAGGTTAGAGCTCATATGAAAGGGACATGGGAGGCTTTAAAGCCAGTTTGGTTTAGTGTTTAAGAGCAGCAGACTCTAACCTGGGAGAACTGGATTTGATTCCCCACTCCTCCACATGCAGCCAGCTGGTGTGACCTTGGGTCAGTCACAGTTCTCTCAGAGCAGTTCTCTCAAGAGCAGTTCTCTCTGAGCTCTCTCAGCCCCACCTACCTCACAGGGTGCCTGTTGTGGGGAGATCGTAAGCCACTCTGAGACTCCAAGTGAAGGGTGGGGTATAAATCCAATCTCCTCCTATTCGGTGTATTCTGCTTCATTACCCTCCCCTAATTTAGTAAAGCAAGGATAACAGCCCATTCTACAGGGCTGTTTGGTGTGCTGGCAGAACTTTGAACCCTTAATATTTATGGACCTCCACATCCTTAGTATCCTCCAGCAGTGGCTGGAAAGTTCAGCCTTACAGTGGAGTGACTTCTGTTTCTGTATTGATCCAGGAAATTATGCATGCACTGAAGATGACCTGGCATGTTCAGTGTTTTGTTTGTGCTGCCTGCAAAACACCTATCCGCAATCGAGCCTTCTACATGGAAGAAGGGCAGCCGTACTGCGAGAGAGGTACAGAGGAATGTGGTTATGTAGTAACTCTAAGGTAATGGAGACTCTGCTGGAAACTTTCCAGGAGGAAAGAAAACCCAAGGGATGTATCCCTTGAATTTTTCTTTCAGCCTTCCAAAAGTGAGTGGATACTGAATAGCTGAATCTTCCGTTAGGATGGTGCTAAATACTGAAATCCCAAAATGTGCTTTTTCTGGTGTGGAAGAGAGCAAAGGGAACAGCTGCTGTTCTTTATGCATTATAGAAGGGAGCCTCAGCTCGACTTTGCTGTCATGGGCAGCAGGGAGAGTTCAGGGAACAAAACCTTAATGGTGTTGTCATGTGACCCAGGTCTAATTGCCCCTTAGTGATGGTTGCTGGGCAGGGCCAGTTCTGCTCAGTTGCTATGGAGATGACCGGCTAGTACCTGCGTCACATAGCATGCTGGGAAATGTTGTTCTCTTCCTGCATGCTGGCTGGCAAACACTGCCCTTTCCTGGAATGTTCCACTGGGAGCTTTATAGGGGGAGAAAGACTTCACAAAAATGAAGTCACCTCCTTCCCTGGGCCCACATTATCTGATATAATGAAAAGAACTGGGATTTTCCTAGATGAATGAACAGTTGTCTTTCATTGTAAATGGCAGGGTATGCATGATTCTGAGCACCAATGTGTATCCTTGGTTGACAATAAGGGTCATCTGCCATTTCCTCACTTAGTCTTAGCCTTCCAACCCAGCAGTAGCACATCCTCTCTTTAGGTCTTAAGAATAAAGAGAACAGACAGTGGGCCCCAAGTGGAGCTGTAAAGGCAGTGGGGGAGTCAGAGCTCAAGTAGCCATGGTTCAGATAGAAAAGGCTGTTACACTGAGTAAGACAGAAGTAAACCTATATAGGCACCGGTAATCAAGGTGTAGGTCCATGTTTAGACAGCCTCTTTTATGAATTCGTTTTTAAGTGTTTCATTTACTTAGTTTTCCTCCTTTGGGTATAGCCCAGCCTGTCCTTTAAAACCAGGGGAGACTTATGTCCATAGAAGCAGGGTCCTTCATCACTTGACCCTCAGGTCTGAATATCATTGCCCAAGCAAAATCAGTCTCCTTGTTTCCTCTTCCTCCTGCCAAGATTATGAGAAGATGTTTGGAACCAAATGCCGTGGCTGTGACTTCAAGATAGATGCCGGTGACCGCTTTCTAGAGGCACTGGGATTCAGCTGGCATGACACTTGCTTCGTCTGTGCGGTGAGCACATACCATTTTTCACTTCCTCTCCCCAGCTCCCTGACCAACTGAACTTCAGCCAGAAGTCTTGCTCTGCTGTAATTCAAGCACAGTTCACGCTAACATGACTGGGGAGAGATCATTCATAGGCAGCGGTAGCATAAACCTTGTTATTAGACGTGAATTCATACGATGATGGTGAACTAGCTATTAATAACCATTGCTCTCTGGTTTCTTCTCCTGCCCTCAAGGAAAGCAGGAGATGATGGTGGCTATGAAGAAGCTTGTAGGACAGCTGCAGTATATGTAGGTGGAAGACTCAAGCAGAATCTGAAAGCGCCTACCACAGAGCTCCTTTGAAGGCCAATAAGTTGGCTGGCAGTGATGATGGCAAAAAATCACACACACACACACACACACACACACACACATTATCATTGTTTCAGCGGAACTGCTAGACTATTTAAGATTATTCAGAATTTGACTTCTAAGATTAAACCCCAGAATTAGGGTAATTTGGCTATTAGCTATGATGATTTTCCATGCTCTTTGCTGATTAAAAAAAAACCCTCTCAGATCCAATCAGACATGGACTCCAGTTTTAGTTTTAATCTAGAAGCAAAGTATTGGATGCGCTGTCTGTTCCAATTTATATGAGTAGTTTTTTGTCCTATTTCCCTGACTGGTATTGACAGGATCCTGGGGATTGGGAAGCCAGCCGCCTATAGCCAGGACGTTTGCCCACTTGGTCAGTTAAATCTTGTGGGGGTAAAGTAAGATGTCCTCTGGCTAATACTATTAATGTTTCATGTAGAGGAGGATTTTGAAGGAAAGAGTTTGAAAGAAACAATTGGTTTACCATAATTAAAGAACCCTCTTTTGACAGCGTAATCATGACCAGTTATTAGCCTCTGTCAGATTTGCCATTTGTAGGCAACATAATTGAAAGAACTCTGGTGGAACAACTCCACTGGTTTTGGGATAACACATCTACCCTTGACCTTTTCAGTCTCACTTTAGGTCTGGACACAGACAGCGTTAGTAGCTCTGTTGAACAATCTCAGTTTACAGTAGAATAGGGAAAACACATCCATGCTGACATTTCTTATCAAAGGCAGCAGATATGGTCAACTGCTCATTTTGTTGAGACATTTTGGGATCAAACTGGGGTTGAAAAGTACTGTTACTCCAGTTCCTTTTTAGATGGGTAAACCCAGAGAGGAGTCAAGGATGGCTCAAGTGTTGGTGCTGTGGGAGTTACCCTGTGAGATTCTCTCTGGCCAGTGTTGTTTAATCTATGTCAGACCTTTGAATAGAATTGTCTGGAGCTTTAGAGAAAGGTGTTACCAGTATGCTGATGACTCCCAGCTCTATATTTCTTTGAATAAGCCACTGAAAGCAGCAGTCTCTGTTCTTGGACAGTGTCTGAAGAGTAACAGGCCCAAGCTGAATCCAGACAACATGGAAGTGATGCTGATCAGTAAAGGAATGACTTTAGAGGGAATTGTCTTGCCAACCCTAGACAAGGTGGTGCTTAAGTTAACAAATTCAGTAAAGAGGTTGGGAGTCCTATTATACCTTGCTTTGAGGTTGGAGGAACAGGTCAATGCAGTGTTTTATTTAAAGTTTACTAGTTTGGAAACTAGTTCATGCCCTACAGTCTGCTTTTGATCTGGGCCTCCATAACTTCAAGACTGGAGTACTGGAATGTATTCTATGTGGGGCTGCCCTGGAAGGTGATTTGGAAGCTTCCATTATTACGGAATGCAGCTGCTAGTTAACTAGAGGTCAATTTTATGTCATCAGTATTTGTTGCCTATTTACTTTTGGGTCAGATTCAAGGTGCTGGTTCTTAACCTACAAGGCTGTGTTTGGTCTGGGGTCTACATACCCAAAGGACCATTTCTCACAGGATGAATTCATGTTCCAAGTTAGAGCTTCTCAAGGCTTTCTTTGAAGTGTCTTGTTCCTACAGTCTCTTAGTTCTGCCACACTTCAAGCATGTTCCTTCTTTGCCACAGCACCTGTTCTTTGGAACAGTCTCCCAGGAGCAGTCAGGAGGTCCAGGTTAGCCTGATCCCATCAGATCTCAGAAGCTAAGCAGTGTTGGCCTTGGCTAGTATTTGGAAGGGTGACCTCCGAAGAATACCAGGGTCATGTCACAGAGGCAGGCAATGGTAAACCACCTCTGAAACACCTTTGCCTTAAAAACAAGTCTAGCAAAACTAGGTGCATAATACTAAAGAGGTAGAACTTGCGACTGCCAGATAATCTTAGGATCTCCTGGCTGTTCTACACACAATGCTGTACAATAACTAATCAGTCAGGACTCAGGAGTATCCCACCTTAGCACTGTTGTGGTGGCCTTGCAAAACCTTCTTGTTTAAAAAGGCTTTGAGGACAGCTGAATGATCGATACAATGTTTATGCCGGTTACAAGTAGAGGAGAGCCAGCCTGGTGTAGTGGTTAGAGTGCTGGCCTAGGATCTGGGAGACCCAGGTTCAAATCCCCACTCTGCCATAGAAGCTCGCTGAGTGACTTTAGGCCAGTCATACATACACAGCCTAACTTACCTCATAGACTTGCTGTAAGGATAAAATGGAGGCAAGTAGGATGGTATAAACCAGTTTGGGTCTCCATTGGTGAAAAAGGATGGATATACATGAAATACATTATTATGTATTTTAATATTGTATTTATGGGGGGGGGGTTATCTGTATGCCATATGGCATTTGTAAGTCGTCGTCAGCTACTGTGTGACAGTGGGGAAAGGATGTGTGAGTGTGTGTTAATTTAAAAAATCTAGTCCCTGATACAGTGTAGAGAGTAGAGCTGCCGTGCAGACCTTTTCATTGCCATGTGGCAGTGCTTGGATCTGGGAAGCGAACAGTGCCAAGGCAAAGCTTTGCAGCTGATGCTGGACTGTGTCCGTAGCAGAAGTAGTACCATTCTTTGCTTTTTGTCTCTGTTGTTGCGCTGGGAGGGGGCAAACTGCTGCTTGCCTCTGTGAGCATTCGGTCACTGATTATTCCCTTTTTTCACAGATCTGCCAGATCAACTTGGAAGGAAAGACGTTCTACTCCAAAAAGGATAAGCCTCTGTGCAAGAGTCATGCATTCTCCCATGTGTGAAGAGGGGAAAGGGGGGACGGGGAACCCAGCCCCTGTATTTCTTTTTCACCACGTTTTTGTCCTGTCCTGTCTGTAGAACTGGGTCCCAGATCCCTCACTTGACAATCATTCCCAGCTGGGGGTAGAATGCTCAGGGTTCCCGTTGGGAAAATTCAGCTACATGGATTCAGACCATTGCTTTTTAATACATTTTCATTCTACACAAGCGTCAGGCCGTTAGGCACTGCCCATTCTAGCTGGGGGCGGGGGGGGGGCTGGGCTTAGTTTCCTTAGCCTATAGGACTTGCCTACACCTCTGTTACTTGTGTAGTTTCAGCCAAAGAGGGAATGGAATATTACTGTATAGCTGAAGGACTGCTGGTGTTAGTGCTGTTGCAAAGTAGGCATCATTTGAGGTTTTTCTGTTCTGTCTGGGCTCATTCACACATTACAAATTGACTGACTGTGGTCTCAGGAGTTCCATGCTGAGAACTTAATTCCCTGGTGCTGTGGTCCCTGTTTTGGGTCGGGATTGTGAGACAGGGACTTCAGCCTGTGCCATTTGCCTAACATGAAATGGCCCAAGGGAACTGCTTTTTTCCCCCACTGGGGAGGCTTTTATTTACTGATGGCTACAGAGAAGTTTTCCCAATAGGGAAAACAGCAGCTCCCATTTTTCATCTGGGAATACAACAGTAAGTTGTCCCTGATCCAAACTGGGTCCTCACATTGGAATTTACTTTTTAGTAGGTAACTCTGTGCATCTATCTGATACCTTATGATGGCCACCAGGAATGTGTAGCGGCGCTCAGACATACGACAGCAAGTGTTTGCATACCCTTTTGGGTAGCAGCTCTTCCCAAAGCTTGACTGGATGGGGCTGGTTCTCTTTATTCCCTGCTTGCTTTGCAATGAAAGAACCACATTCTCCTACTTTTGCCTTTTCTCCCCCAGTAAGGGAAGGCAATAAGGGAATGATCCAGGCTGGTTTTGTCATGCCTACCCTTTGGCCACATTTGGCACTTAACAGCAGAGGAACACTCCCAGCCATAGTGAAATCACTTTTCCCCAAAGCCAAGACCAACCCCCCCCAAAACCCTCCCCTTCCCACCCAAAAAGCTTTATCTGTTACAAAAGTATTAGCAGAGAAGACCCTATCTCCAGGGCTGAGCATTGTGCTGTAAGCTGCAGCCAAAAAAGTAATTGAAAATAATTAAGATGCCATTGGAGAACAGAGGTGTTGCAGGATCCAGCCTCTTTTCCACACCAGCACTAGCTGCTTCTCTTGCATCATGAGGTAAACATTCACTTCCCAGTACACGGTGCTGCATTAGCTTGTAGCTCACAGCCCTGGGCTGGATGTGGCCCTGAAGCTTCCTTACCAAAGAGTTATTACTATTTTGTTTGTGCTGTAAGACTGTCTCCCAGGACCGTACTGTCCGGCTGGGTGTTTGTCATTCTTTGCCACTTCAGTGGTGCCTTTAGTGCCTAATAAATATGCCTTTTGAGTCTTTGTGTCAGTTTTGGTTATTTCTGTGCTTACACAAAGCATTGCCTGCAGTACTGGAAGGGAGGAGACTACGTGCTCACCATCAGTGGGCTAAAGAGGTGTGGAAGTTTTTAAAAAATAAAACTAGTCTTATTTCATTGCTTCCTAAGCCCTATCGTTGTGCTCAAAGAGAAAAACAAAAGGGGATATTTTATTAAAGTATGAGACCTGTGGCATGAAGAATTCAATATCACTGTAACTAGCAGCTGTCTTCATGTTGGAAAGTGACAGCTGCAGAATGTCTTTGGGTGGAATGGAGGTGCTTCAGTTCATAAAATACTGGGAATAAAGCACAGAGCAGCAAATTAGAATTGCTTGGCTTGGTCTGGGATATTCTCACTGTCAAAATGGGCCAGCGGTTGAAGACTTCATATCCCTAATGCTATTGGGAATTATTAAAGAAAAGCAAATGGGGTGGAGAGCAAGTTGCGGTCTGTGACTGGAAAGCAAACCTTTTTACTGTAATGCCTAGCCAAAGTATATGTTATGTTGTTTAACAAATCAGGTATGGGTTGCTCGGACACAACTCACTTTCCCTAGAGCCACACAGCAGCTGCAGGGAACTGCTTTTTAGAGGACAATGGGAGTTGGATTTGGCCTGGGGCTGCAGTCTGGGGGAAGGAGGGATGCCTGCCTTTCCCCTGCTTGCCATTTTCCTGAGTCGAAATGGCCCTGGAGTCCTTGTTTGCCCCAGTGCATATGCAGCGCCATAAGAGAACAAATAATAATCTCAGAAACCATTTTGGCAAAAGGTGTGGGGAGAGGCAGGAGCCCCTCCTCTCCCCAGACAGTAGTCCTGAGCTGAACTGGGGCCCTGTGGTCCTTCAAAAAGCAGTCCTCTGCAGCTGCTGTGTGGTTGCAAGGAATGCAAGTTGGTTCCAGAGAACTCATACCTGACTCATTAAAAGCAGAATGTACTGTTTGGCTGTCCGATTTACAGGAATGGTGGATGACCACAGTGGAGCTAAAGGCACAAAACTATCAACTAATGTTCTGTCAAAGTTATGACAGGCTTTACTAATGTCAAAGTGACCTGCTAGGGAACTATACAGCGGCCCAAGATCTATTGGGAATGCCTCCCTGCCCCTGACACCACTATAAATTCAATGAGACAGTTTTCTTGGCCAGCAATAGTCCTGCTTTCCCCCCATCTTCTCTTATGTTCAGACATTTCCTCCCTTTTTGTCTTTTAACAAGTCATTGTACAATTCCTGATCAACTTGGAGAAGTTTTCCATGCGCCCCTTATTAAGTATCTTAGTGAATAGTGTGCTTGCAGTGGTGTACTGCCTGTTGTTCTTTTCTGTGCCTGGTGTAGCCTTGTAGCTACCATCCTAAATTGCTTGGACTTGATAGTTGCCGATCCTGTATTTGGTGAGAGCCTTCCTTGCCGATTGCAGTTTTTACTGTCGTGAACTGGTTGGTTAGTGCAGTAATGAGCATCTTATCAAGCTGGCTGCTTGCTGGCTTTGATTTGTGTCATGCAGAGGTCCATATGTTGCTGTGGGGGGAGGGTGGCTATTGAAGCCCTAGTGTCTTTGGGGTTGTTTGCTTGTTCTGTTCAGCAAGAACAAATTTTCTTCTGCAGAGGATTAGGGGGGGGGGAGAGACAGATTTTTCCAGGGAGGTAAAGCACCATCAGGGCCACAGACAAGATAAATTTTGAGGCCATAATCACAAGGAAAGTAATTAGTTGATAATCTATAAGCAGACCTCAGGACAGATGGAAGCCCCAGCCAGACTCATTCATAAAATCCTCCTTCAGAGTAGGGAGGCCTTATGGCAGCTCACTACCACGACTTCTCTTTTGTAAAAGGCCGATATTTTGGATACTTTTGCATAGGCCTGTCCTGGTCGTTAATTCTTTGTTTGGATTTGCCAACTTTGGAAGTCCTGAACAGGAACTGGTGGACAGTGTTGGAAGCAGGACGGTTTCTTTTCCTCCTGAGACAAGGCCATCTCCATAGTTTCTCATGTTTAGAATGCATTTTCACTAGAAGCTACATGGGCTTTTGCTGGAGGAGCCAGGTGACTGAGAAAAGAAATGCAGTGCTAAGAAAAACCTCACACTTGAAGAAGCTGCGTGCTGGCACCTACTTCTTAAGGTGCCTTGACAGCCCAGCTAGTGCTCTCACTGTATAGGAATGAGGCAGTGTCTGATTTCAAGGTCTTCTCTGAAAATGTTTTGGAGAAACAAAGCAGAAGGGCTAACAGCAAGTGGTTGTGGGCTTATGCCAACCATGATTCTGAGATACAATGGGTAGCCTGACTTTCTGCTGACAGATAGGATCCTCAGTAGAAAGATTAGTAGGGATTCCTAAATCCCTGATGTCATGACCGGATACCCTTTTCAGTATTGACTAGATGCTGTTTGTCACTCAGCTTGCTTCACATTTCTGTGAATCCATCTCATTGATATGTATCTGCCTTCCTTGGCAGAGAAGGAAGTTGTGCAGATCTTGCTAGCCTTGCTATCACCAGCTGAATACTAAATGGGCTAAATGTGTTTTTTCCTCTCCTTGCAGGTAGTTAAGCCTGGGTGTGCCCAGTGGCACAAGGGCAAGAGTCAAAGGGCTCTAGGATCTTAGCTGATGGCTTGCAGCCTGGGGCCTCCATTAGCCAGCCCATTGAATCAGGACCCAGCCAAGGATGTGTTAGTTTTCTTTATTTAAATTATTATTAAAATAGATTGCTTTGTTTTTTTTTGGAAATTTCTATTAGGCATTTTGGATCTCTTTATGAAGTGGTACAGAAGTGTCCAAATAAATAACTTAAGCTCTGACTAAATGGAATGCCCCCAGTAGTACTTTGCTTTCCACCGCACACTAAATTGAATGTTTCAGAAGCTAGAAAAGAAAGAACAAGTATGCAGTGCTTGGTGTATTTGCCTAGAAAGAAATTCTAGTGGATGTGGTAGAACTTGATTCCAAATAAACAGGCATAAGGTGTTGCTGGATGTACTCTGGAAAATTATGGCTGAAGCTATAATGGAAAACTGGTTCCTTTGGGAGCATTGGTGTAATTCAGCAAATTTGAGGTTGAGTATTGCATTTCCCAGATCAATATGCATTGTGAACCATGTGTTCCCCCATATTTTCTATGTGTGGCACAATGCGCTCTGCGCTGTTTTGCTGAACTAATGGGTGAAGGAATCTTTCCAGAGACAGTCTTAAGATTTGGCAGCCCTTTCCTGACTCACAGTTGTTGTTGTTGTTCAGTCGCACAGTCGAGTCCGACTCTTCGTGACCCCATGGACCAGATTACGCCAGGCCCTCCTGTCTGACTCACAGTATTAGAACCTTATTCAGGAGGATAGCAGCCCAGAGCTCACCAGCATCTTGAGAGCACAGAGTGCCTTTTCCCCCTGCAAATAACCATCCACAACTGGGGTGAGAGTGGAGTTCCTTTACATCCACGGTGACCCTTTCTAAAAGTTTTAAGGGTTGGGACTATTTAGTTTGCAAACGCCTCCACCTCAGGTGCCTTCTTTTGAAATTCGTCTCCTTGACTCTCTGAACGCGGGCCTACCACACTGCTTAGCAGAGGGGCTCCTTCAAGATGGCTGAAGCCGGGCGCCCACCTGTGTTTTAAGTCAGGAGGCGGAGGAGGTGAGTGGCGGGTGCCGCTGGAGAGATGGCCAAGGGTAGGGAGGCGTGAGCCGGCGCTAGGACCGGGCGTGTTAGCAGGCGGAGCCTCCGCTCCTATCCCGCCCGGCTCGCTCACTCGCTGCTACTGCTGCAGTGTCTCCGAGGCAGGCAGGCGGCCTGTCTCTATCCGTCTCCTTCGCTGGCCCCCCCGACTAGTCCTCGAAGCAGCATCCCCTTCGCCGGCGGCATGGCTGGCGTGAGCTTCGGCGCCAACCGCCTGGAGCTGCTGGCCTCATATCAGGAGGTGATCGCGGAAGACAGCCCCACCGACTGGTAAGCGCCCCGGGGAGCCGGTTCTTTGTCCCCGCGGTGGGGACGGGGGGCGGTGGCTACAGTCGCTTTGTGCAGGGGGGCGTGGGCGGTGTCTCCTACCCGCCTCCCTGCTTTTCCGGGGGAATTGTAAGCAATCCCCCCCCCAATATAATAATATTACCCGGTGGTCGAATGTGGGGAATCCGCGCCCTCCCACTGGCAAGATGCCCCCAAAGCTGGGACAGGGCGGCGGGGAGAGCAGCCGGGGGGAAAAAGCCGTTAGCAACCCAAAATGGTGCATTGGTAGCGCGGCCAGGCCGGGAGCCGGGGCGAGGCCACTTTTGTGGGGCGCACAGAGGGCACCACTTGAGGATGCTCGGCTATCCTTCTGTATAGTTCGGGGGTGGAGGCAGGGAAGACATTTAGAACGACATCCTTGCCCCGAAGCCCGTGCTGCTCTTTTGGGAGGGGACAGTTGAAGGAGGCCCCCGGAGCGCCCTTTTCGCTCCCCCCCCCCGCCCTGGTTCCATTTGGGGTTTGAAGGCGCGCCTTGGCACGCAGGTACTGCTGCTTCCCCACGGCCAAGACGCCTCCTTTCCACCACTACCCCCGGCACATCGTTTCGGATGCGGCGGGGGCGGGTCCCCGGAGTCTCTTCCACCTGCTCCTGCCTGCAGAGCTGTCCCGAGCCCTCCGTGGTCCCCCAGCTAGCCAGTCCGGATCATCCAGCTTGGCGCTTGGCCCCGATGCGCGCGGATCCCGCGGGTGCTGTCTAGCTCCGGCCTCGGGTCCCCCTCCCTTTCGGGGTGAAAGTTATCTGATAGAGAGACACTACACAAAGGAAGGTGGGGCTGGACGAGGAGGGAGGCGGGGGTCTGAAGACTTGAGGGGAGGGGCCGCTGGGCTTTGAGGAGGATGGGAAGGAGGGGTTTAAGGGGTAAAAAGCGAGGGGGGCCCTCCGCCGGCAGTCCTCCCAGCTCGATTAGAGGGAGGGCAGAGCCCGTGACTGTCGCATCCTTCCATTGTAGCGGCTGAGGCCTGGATGTGCAAAACGCCGCCTGCATCTCCTTTCTCTTGGTGGTGGTGGTGGGGAGATCTGGCTCAGGCCCATCTTTTTCATAGACTCTTTGAGTTCAGGCGCTTTGCAGAAACGACATTGGTTGTGTCAGCTCTGGACATTCTTGGGCCTGCCACTGTATAGAGAACCCTTGATTTGCAAGTACCCTGAGGGGGTGAAACAGAGCCTTGACTATGAAGCGCCCCCAAACAATAGGCATGTGCTCCATTTTTGCATCCGCCTGAAAGGCTGAGTAAGGCCTCTGTGTTCATGTTTGCAGCCAAGAGAGCTTTGTACTTGGAGCCACAACAGTCACCGTGTTCTCTCCTTGCCTTGATAACAACAGGAGACTTATTGCAATAGATGGAGTCCACTTCGAGTTTTCAGAATAGCTCAGGGGTATGCCCTGATGGTCTCATGTGCAAACCTTTTCTGAAGGAGAATTATATAGAGAAGTTCCAGTAATGACCTAAAGCAAGGGAACAGAACCTGACTTGCCACCTTGTTTTGAATTAGATTAATTCATGTTCCTGCTACAGAGCTGTTAATCAGGTACCTCATATGTGCCACAAGGAGGTAAAAAATCTTTAGGGTTTAGCCTGGGTCCAAATCCATGTCTGCTTGCGCCCTTGAATAAGTTGCTTTCTTTCAGCCATCACTTCCCCATTTTAAAAATAGTGACCATGTTCACTTTTGTTCTGTGGATAAATGCGTTAAAGAGGAATAATACCCTGTGAAGTTTGGTTTGTCTGGCTTACCCAGAAATGGGGGGGGCGGTGTTTAAATAGCAGGCGATATTTAATAGGATAACAACGTAACTAGCAAGCCTCACTAGACTGGTCATTTTTTGTATTGTTAGAAACCTTGAACTATCAGAATAGGAGTGGGTGAAAAACAGATGTATGATAGAGAAGGTTGCTGCAATGCTTTTCCAAGAAATATTGTACTCTGCTTTTTCACAAGAGCTACTAATTCAGAACTTGATCACTTGTAGCAATGTTTTATCCTGCATTACTGACTCTTGCTCTCAATCTTTAATGAAATGCAGGGGTTTTCTTCCTTGCAACTGCTAGCTTGAGTCTCCTGGGTCCCCTTCATACCTTCCTTACCACACCCTGCCCTTGATATTACCCCTCACTGTCTGCCAGGAGCTCTGCTCTCCGTATCTCTGTTGTGGTTTTCTCTTTCCATTGCAAGCTCTTTGTCTCCGGAAGGCCAGATCCCTGTAAAAGTGCTGCACGCCCAGCGATCTGCCAATTCAGGGGCCATTTCTCACCACTCCTTCTTGACCAATGTGGCCTCTTTCCAGATGAGAGCTTTCATGTTATAGTGGCTGCTCTGTTGGCAGGGTATACCTCTTCATTCCCAGAACTGGTTTCTTCTGACCTGATAAGCTGCCCCTTCACCTCTGCTGCCATGTTATCTCTGAACCTGCCTACATCAGCAGTTCCTGGCTTGTTGAGGGACAGAATAACCCCTAGTTCTTGTCAGCTGCTGCTATGCCGCACGCTATGTTAGCTTATAGTAAGGCACATAGGTGGCCAGAGTTTGGCTGGTTATTAGAAAACTTCATCAGTGTTCTGCCCCTCCAGTTTGATAATGATACTTTTTGTTCTCTTGCCAGCACGAGTGGAGTACTGTTATCTGTTTTCTCCCCCACACCCATGCTGAGGCCCAGCTTCATAGCACAGAGAGGAGTTCCCTTGCCTCTTTGTAAACTACTTCCCTCCTCCTCTTCTGTCCAAAGCTGAAGGTCTCCAGCTGCTCCTGTTTGCCTGCTCCTTTTGAGGCCCAGGCAGAAAACAAGTCCGTCTGTCCCCTGAGAGGCATCCCATGAATCTCTCTCGCATGTATGTGGCATCAGTAAGGAGAAGGTGCAGTTAAAACACATAGTGTATGAGCAACTTGTGGGGAGTATGGTAAGAAGGGTGTGTGTATGGGCACACGGGAAATGAAGCCAGCATTGGGTGGAGTGCAGTTCTGTGCTTGGAGTGGCTTGGGTCTGAGATATGCAAGGTCACTTGATGCAAATGAAGGTCAGGTAGTGCCTAATCCCTGTGGTCTCCAGTCTTTCAAGACCTTTAGCCACTGGGTGGCAGCATGTGACCCCTGGGACGTAGTCATGTGAAAGGAAAAGGAGGAGCCAGAATAATGATCCTACTAGTGTGTGTGGAGTGGGTCATTAAACAGACATGGAGCATTGGGGGTCTTGCTGACTGTCTGAGATGGTGGTGGAGTGGCTTGGCCAGATTGTGCTGGGAGGGATGCAACAGAAAATGCAAGGGAGAGCTTTTGCAAGGAAGAGGAAAGGGTGTCTCCAAATGTGCTTGTACTTAACAGGAATCCTCTTCACTGCTGAGTGGCCTCACCTTACTATCTTCCTGTTCCTCTCAGTTTGTGTCTAAAGCAACAGACTAGCAACAGATATTTCCAAGTAATAGCAAAAAAAGTCAGCTCTTTAAGGTCTCATGACCCACCTGGTTGGACCCTGTGGCCCTCCTGAGGATCAAAACCCATGGATTGAAGACCACTGTCTTATCACTCCTTCCCTCAGTTCTGACAGAGTAGAGTGCTGTTTTGCAGGGACCTGGCTCTTTTTAATGTTTTGCTTACATTGTAAAAAATATCAATGGTAAATATTCTTATAAAACTGGGGAGAGTTCGAGGAGGAGCAGCCAAGCAAAGTTCCTGGGGACCTAGTCTAAGACAGTTGAATCTCTGTGGCAATAGCCTGATACTGAAGGGTGCCAGGTAGCTTTAGGTTTGGCCCATGAGGAATCAGTGTCTGTGTGTTTGTTTAGACTTTTAGACTATCCTTCCCTGCAGGCAGGGTTCAGGGCAGTTTACAATAAAAAATAATTTGAAAAAATAAATAAATTTGAATGAATGAATAAGATAAGAACAACAGAAAATTTAGAGTAAGTTAAAACCATAATAAAATACCATACCAATCAATAGAGAAAAAACCTGTCTGTTCCAAGGTGGCAAAAATTTCAAGAAAAATTGTACCTTCCCCATAGCCTCCTAAGGGGGTAGGTGAGGGGAGGTAGGAGGTATTAGAGTGCCAGATTAATTGCAGTGCCATTGCTGTCCTCAACTGAAAGCCTGGCAGAACATCTCTGCCTTACAAGCCCTGCAGAAAGGTCATAGATCCCGCAGGGCACAGATGTTCTGTGGCAGAGAGTTCCACCAGGTGGGGGGCCAGGGCTGAAAAAGCCCTGGCCCTGGTTGAGGATCTCTCTTGGGCCAGGGAGGAAAAGGCCAATGCAGAAGAAAATCCCTCCACAGAAAATGAGGTCAGTTAAAGGGTCATCTACAGCTGGAGGTGGGTTGAACACTCTGGGTGTGCTAATGGACTTGTTTCCAAGGCAATGCTCAGGAAGAAGAGAGCCCAAGGGAGTCTCACGTTGGTAGAGCCAATTGCCCCCCTTGGTAAACTGCTTTCAGGGACAAGGGCTGCACTTACCTCAGCTGATTCTGATCATACAGAATATGGTATTTGTCTGACGCTTGCCAAGAGGACTGTAGCCAGTACGAGGGCAGGAAACAGATATCCCCAGTGTCTCATGCTTGTTCTAGTGACCCTGTTGTGTCATATTTAGAGTGAGCAGTTCGTGAGCAGCTTGTGCAGGAGATGCCTGGGTCTTCCAAATAAGGAGGCAAAGCAACAATTTCGTTTAGCATATCATAGATCAGAATAGAAAATCCTTACCCTGGCATTAGTTTAGGGAGGGCTGTGGCAGCACTCTGATTTTCTTGCCGGGGCTCTGGCCTGTGGCAGTTTGCAGAGGAAGGAGATTAACTTCCCTCTTCCAGCTGCAGGATGAAAATTGCTATGACACTCCCCTGTAATCTGGCTAGAATCTGGGTAGGGAGGCTAGGCCCTACCCAGTGTCTCTTGTCCATTCCTGCTGGAATGGCTGGCCTTGCACATTTGGAGCCTATTGGCAAAATTATTAAAATCTCCTAGCTCCTGGAACAGTCCCCTCCCTCCCCTTTCCAACCATTGTTCCTCCCAGCTCTCATTACCACTTCAATTTCCATTGACGTGCCAGCCCTATTCACTACTATAGGAGCCTCTCGCTCCCTCTCCCTTCCTTGCACATGTTTTGTAACTCCCCGCACCTAGGCTGTTTGTCCCCTCCCGTTGGCACTGGGATCTCTTGTCTGTTGGATGGCCTTTCTTTGGCTCCCAGTTGCATTAGACTCTCTGGCCTTCCTTTATCGCTTCCTGTTTCCTGAGCAGCAGAAGTGCTCAACCAAGCTGGCCCTTGGAAAAGAAGTCCCTTGCAGACGCTGCTGCAGCAAAAGTGTTTCCTCCTGCATCATACCTGCCAGCAGCCTCAGGATGCCCACTGCTGAGAGGCTTCTTCATTTTGAGATCATTCACTGCTTTTAGCACAAGGCAGGCCTCTGTGATTAGTCAGTATGGGAAAGAGATGAACAGAATCATCCACGGATGGAAAAGGTAGAACACTGATGAGGCAGTTGGCAAGGTTTGGAGGTAGCCAGTGGGAAAGAAGTTGCAGCTACATGCCGAGGACCCTCCATTCTGCATTGGTTACCACTCTGCTTTCACATTAGCAATGGAGCTTCTATGTGGGGTTTTTCTGCACTTGCTTTCTTCAGCAGCCATTTCCCCTGCATTTGTCCCTCATTGTGCCACTGAAGGGCTTTTGGAGGGGGCAATTACTGTAGCGTTGTTGTTGCAATTACTGATCAAAAATAAAAAGTGTGGCGACACAGCAACAAAAATGGTGGCTACAAGAGGCTGGCTTAAGAAAAATGACACTAATTAGGGGCGGGATCTTGGAAGATGTGAACTTCTGGCCGGATAGTACAATCATGTACTTGAACTGCACCCTGCTCTAAAGGCTGTAGCAAAGCAGGGTTGGGAAAGCGCATACTGGTGATGGGGAAAGGGCTCTTGGGGCATGATTGGAGTATGATGTCATGTGGATACTCAGAAAAAAAAATGCTCCAGTTTGGCTGCCAAAAGGAAAAAAAAGCCTCAGTGTGGAAGCCACCTGAGAGACACATGAAGGGGTAGGAAGTGGAATTCTGGAGGCTGAGTGGCTTTGAAATAGATGAGGTCGATGGCTGAGCTCAGAAAGCCATATATTTCTAGAATAGTGGTAGAAGCTGCAGGGCTTTAAGCCTGGGGAATGGGAGAATGGGTTTCAAAGGTAACAAAGATCAAAGTAGAATTTGCATTTTTAGCATGTTCCTTTTACTGTAATAAAGTAGAGGCTGCTATAAAACTTCTAGTACCTATACACTATCACTCTTCTGGAAGTATCAGTGGCTCCCTTCTCCTTTTAATGAAATCTTTTTCTTAAGGGTTTTCCTATTTTAGGGGCTTTTTAGTTTCTTAGACTGGATCCTGCATCACCCATCATCTGGGTAAGCTCTGTAGCTCCAGAGTGCAGTGTAAAAGAGGGACTTTATTGACTTAAAAGCATCTTAGCTACCTCTCCCAGTTCTTGAGATGGCAAATGAAAGATGAAACACCGTGAAGGCACAAAAGCACCTACCAGGTGCACCCTGTAGACAGTGCTTAATTTCGAATGGTTTAAGTCCTGCCAGGAAGTCAAGTTGCTTAATTTCAAATATGTTAGGGCAGATTGTGGTGCTGAAGGAAAAGCACTTGTTATGTGCCCAGAGGCATGTTCTGGGGTTTAGCCAGGACAAAAATCAAGTCCTTTTGGTACTTTTAGGAAACAGGGCTAGGAAATTCTGCATTGACATTCTTTTTTGGGGACAAGTTCCTTGGAAGATGCTGTGCAAAGCAGCTGGGGTGGGTGCAGTGGGGCTGAACAATCACTTCTTTATGCTGTGAACCCCATCCTGGCAGCCCAGCAGCTGTCAGTGCACCAAAGCATATGTGGTCTGAGTAATTCCATCCCACAATGGAGCGGGGAAAGGAGGGGAGGGCACCTGACCAGCTCTTATAGCTGAAGGTCATTGGGGTGAAATGGTCTATCATGGGGAGGGGAGCTGTAAATTCCCAGGCAGTGCTTGGCTACTACTGGGCTTTGGGGCATCAGTTCAATTACCTGGTGAGATCGACTCCTGATTGAGAGCCCACAAAAGTGCTGAGTGTGGCAGAACCTGCTGCTTGCTGGCTGAGAGAGAAGGGACAAAGACCCAGCCTCTGTTCTGCTGGATGGGGGGGGGGGCACTGGCTCAGCTTGGGTGGTATTCCCCCGATCCACTTGTGGCATCCTAAGAGTTAACCCACCTGGGTGGTCCTTGCGTCCTGCAGGACTGGCATCCCTGGAGGGGGCTCAGTTGGAACTGCGCTTTGCGGAAATACTCATCAGTCAAAAGCTGCTCTCAAGTTGTAAAGGGGAGCTTGAATGGGTGGGGTGTTTCTATGTGAAGATGGTGCTTACTGTCTGACACTTCAATTATCCTGGAATTATGCTAGGATCCCCCTCTCAAATTGTGTGCTGTTAAATATGTGGGAATCTAATGGCTCTTTGAGCCAAAACACAAAAGTAATCTGGGGTGTGTTTCTGCAGCAGACTGACATGGCTACCCCATTGGACTCTGTGGGAGCAGGGACACGGGGGACCAGAGGGCTGCAGGGGAGCCCAGGCAAAGCAGCACAGTTTGTTGAAAGGTGAAACAGCTAAGGGCTGCAATAAGTCATAGCATTAGTGTGGTGTTAATTTTTTTAAGACGCCCAGAATGGCCTCATCCCATTCATTCCTTTTCCTTTCTCAAGGCCAAGCCTGTTTTCCAGCCTTCCACAAAAGGGGAGCTTTAGTTTGTTGTGTCTCCTCCTTGCATAAGGTCTGGCAGTCCAGGCTGCCCTCCCCCCCCCCTTTGCGGAGGCTGCTGGGGCCCATTACTTGATCAGAAAGGAATTTGGTGCCGTTTTTCCGCACGCCGGCTCCCTGGGGCTCACGGTGCATTAGAAACACATGTGGACGGACTAGGGGCTGCACAATGGTGGTGTGGGGGGGGGAGCCTACTCCTCTCCTTTCTCACTGTGGGGGCAGGGACCTGTTCTTGCTCTAGCTGCAGAGACCTGGTGCTACAGTCTGCTGTGTAACATATGCTTGCATTCAGTGGCTCTGGCTACAGAATACAAGACACTGGGCACCAGAAATCTCTTAAAAGAGATTGCCCCCCTCCCCAAGTCTCATTTTAGGTAAGATGGGCAGGCCTGTGCACCAGGGTTTCCTTTCTGAATGTGGGCCTGACCCACTGGGAAAGGTGCGGTGGTATGTTATGCCTACTGGGTTTTTTTAAGAAGGAGAAGAAGGGAATGGATATGATAGTTGAGAGAAGATATATATAGATGTAGGACTGATGAAGGGGAACAGCCCAGCAATCCCATTTAGGAGGGCAATTCTCCTTTAGGAGACTCTCCTAAAACACAGCCATGCGTTTAAAACTGAGTCAGCAAGAATCCAGCTGCACTTGGGTAGAGTCATGGTGAGGGCTTTCCTCCACTCCCTGGATGTTCTGGCTGCTGGGGCAGCTCACCATTTTCTGCCTTTTTGGGGGGCCTTCCCTTGGGAAGAGCCAGAATCCATGCCTAGGCCTTGCAGCCTCACCGAGTGCTAGGAAGCGTGTACCTCAGAGATACAGAGAAGGTGAAGAACACTGCATATATGATACTGCACAAGATGGCAGGGCGGCCTGAGTGTGAGAATGAGGACAACTGGTACCAGGCAGGGATTCTCATATATGCAGCACTCCAACAGAATTGCCTGCTGCTCAAGCTGACCACTGTTGTATGGCTGGGAAGACCTTGGTGTGATTCTGCTTACTGGAGAGCAGCTGCTGCTGGTCTACTGCCACTCCCACCCACAGGGACCAATTCTATTCCAGTGTGAATTGACATGTTGCCCCTGCCAGCAGCCTGATAGAGCAGGAAGGTCTGAGGGGATGGCCTTTGTGATATCACAGAGTGATGCTGCCTGACATCTCTGTCTTGCGTGGGGGGGGGCTGCCTCTTTCTTGTCCATTCCTTCAATTCGGGTTCAGATGCTTGCACTGAACATGCTAGCTGAAGACTGCCTAAATGAGCTGCCCCTTGTTGCACTCAGGGAAGTGTGGGTGGCTGTGATTGTGCTAGGCTGGATGGTTTCAGAAGCTCATCTGCAAAAAGGACATCTTACTGGTGCCTCTGTGGATTCACACTCTCTGTACCACTCATCTAATTCATTCATCCAGGGTGTAGCAGGACAGTTAACAGAATACATCTCATGAGCTGCTCTCTGGTTTTTAATGCATCCAGCACTTCAAAATATATTGCTTTGTCAACTGCATCCACTAAAGCTGGAGATGAACCATCATTTCCTCTCTCCTTCACCCCCATCTTGTTTTTGTACTAAGTCTTGGGGCCTTTTCAGCCATTTTTAAAAAGTTCTCTGTGGGAAAGTATGGTAGCCCCCACAGCATATGAATATCATTCCCATGATATTCAGGTAGTAGTTGCCTTTTTGCAAGGGGGAATAAGGGCTCATGCGTTTTCATTTCCCTGATTTAGAAGCAGCATATATATGTTTTGCTCTAGAGAAGGGGTAGCACACAGTTCTGGCTTAAAAGGGGGAGAAAGAAAGACAATGCATTTGACTGGAAAAGGTGGGTGATTTCTGCAGTGGATGGGGGAGAGGAGAGTTAGACTTGCTGTTCTTTGTTGCCAAGTTGTAAAAGACTAGCAAGCTTTCTTGCTATACTGGCACAGCAGGGCACTTGGCATCTATAAAAGTTAATATAAGTAACTTTTTACAAAGAGAATGTGAAGTGGTGCAGCTGTGGGGTGCAAGCCCATCCCCTGGCCCTTTGCCTGCCTGGACTAAGGAACACTGCCTCTGTGGAAAGTGGGAACCCCTAAAGTAGACATGCCCACATTACTCCTTATCTGGAGCCCACTTGTAATCAAAGGAACACTCTCTTTTAAAAAGAACAGTTCCATGTAAAAGGAGAAGGAGCAAACTGTGAGAGGAAACAGAATGAAATCACAGGCTGCTTCTAGATTACACTGGAACTAGAGAGTCAAGTCTACTGATATACCCAGTTATGGAAAGCTGGTGTCTGCCTCTTGTACTGCCTCTTCCATGCTGCTCTGAGACAAACAAAGCCCCCAAACCTTTTCCTGGGTTTATTCCAGTAGAAGCCGACCATTTTGTCCCATTCTCAGATGAAGCATCCAGTCTTCCAATAAACTTCAGCTCTGAAATGAGTTGCGTTATTCAATACTTTTCTTCTCCCTGCTTCAGATTCAGTACATGATTTTAAGGCCAAACCACACAGGTTGGTAGCCTAGCTTCTGGGCATGCATGGCTTTGCTGGCATGGAAGTTTCTAAGATGAGGAAAGATTCCAGCTATAGGCCATGTTCAGTTTTTGTGTAACAGATGCATGATGGGGAAGCAAGCATGTCTTGAGGTGTGTGACAGGGGATGTCACAGCTGAGGTCACGGGCAGTAGCCTCTGCCTCTATTCCTCCTTCAGCCACCTTCTGGGTAGTACTCACAGATTTAGTGGGCTGAGTGCTAGGAAGCTGGTTTTCCTGCGTTCCTCCTCATCAATACAGAGAGACATTTGCTTGGGCAATATCATTTGGAAAGTGCTCAGCAAATTAGTCAGTAGAGCTCATTTCCTCTCTTCCCTCCCTCCATCAAAGTGCGTTGTCTGGAAAGCCCCTAAATCCCCTTGCTTTCTGATGTACCCATATTCACAGCTGCTCTGCCAGACCACGGCCTGTTTTCTCTTCATTTTGGGAAAGACCATGGTATTCTATATGGCAGTGTGGGTGTTAGTTTAGCTCCCTTGTTAGGCCAAAATTCTAGTGACTGTGGCAACACTCCATCCCCCTGATCTCTGGTTTTTCATTTATTTTATTTATATCTGCTAATCTGGGCCACCTAGGCTGCTAACAAACAGCATAATAAAAATACATCATAAAAATTAAAAACCATAGCTAAAGAGATATATATATAAACCAAAATACAGCAAAGTAAAACATAAGACAAAGATGAGGGATCATTGTGGAAAAGCCTGACAAAACAAAATCATTTGTTGCAGAAGGTATTGATGGAAGGGGACAGACAAATAGCTCTCTGGGGAGGGACCTTTGGCACTCTGATCAAGAAGGCCCTTTCTCAAATTGTCCCATCTAGCCTCAGAAAGCAGGGGCCCCTGAAGCAGGACTTCAGGGGATAAGAGCATAAGGGAAGCCAGTGTTGGATCAGTCCCATGGCTCATCCAGTTCAACACTCTGTGTCACACAGTGGCCAAAAATACCGGGTGCCACCGGGTACACTAAAAGCCCTCCCACTGCTGTCCCCCCCAGCACCACGAATACAGAACATCACTTGCCCCAGACATAGTGTTCCAGCTATACCTTGTGGCTAATAGCCACAGCTGGAACTCTGCTCCATATGTTTATCCAATCCCCTCTTGAAGCTGTCTGTGCTTACAGCTGCCACTACATCCTGTGGCAGTGGCAATGAATTCCACATGTTAATTACTCTTTGGATGGCCATATCTGTCAGGTAGGTTAGTACAAGGGTATGAGGTCCTTAAGGTAAGTTGGTCCCAAACTGTATGGGGCTTTAGAGGTCCAAAACCAGCAACTTGAATTGGGCCTGGAAACAAATTGGGAGCCAATGTAGATGGACTGAGACTTGAGTGATACCATCTCTATGAGTTTGTGTGTGAAATAGATGAGGGAAGACTCCAAGGTGGCAGTGGACATTCATTGCTTCTGAGATTTCTGGGCACAGTGAAATAATTCCTGGCACCAGAGGCTTTCTGGAGAGGGGGGTGTCTCAAGGAGCTCTCGGTCTGGGGAATGTCCCACTGTGGGGCTGCCTGTGCTTGAGACCACAAGTGGTCCTTTTTGGTCAGCAAGCTGTAATTAGAGGACAGCACTGTGCAAACTGAAGAGCAAGTAGTGACCTTATTTAAAGTGTTCCCCAACATCCTCAGGCTCTGTCTCAGAGCCCTGGCATCTGTCTCACCTTGCTGCCCTCTGTTGCTGGCTGTGAATGCCCTGGCATATTTACCAACTCCATCAAAGCTTCTGTGCTGTGTGCCTGTGCAAGGCTCTCATGAGTTCATGTCCTCTCTCCCTCTCACTGCTGCCCTTGGGGCGGGGCCCAGAGGTGCGTCTGGTTGCAGTCTTCCCCGAGAGCAGCTGCGGCTGTATTCTAGGAAAGAGCCCGGTTCTGAGCTTCCAATTAGGGGATTTGGCTTTTTGGATTAGAGTCAATCTTGTTTGTGCCATTATCTGTGTCTGGCTCCCTGCAGCGTGGCTGCTCTCACGCCCAGCCCTTCCTCAGGAATGGCACGACCAACTTGGCATGGAGAGTATGGTGTGGGGGGAAAGGTGGGCTTATGTAGGGGCTTCGCATTGTGAGCCAGGTGCTGTATGGGCCAGAAGCTTTGCAGCCCACCTTTATGCTGCTTCCTTTTTAACACTTCTGCTCCAGCCCTCAGCTTTCTCTACCATTCAACAGCTTTGTTGACAGCTTTCAATGCCAATCCCTGCCCCTGCTATGCCACCCTCAGTTCTCTCCCTGAAGTCCTTCTTGATAGCCATGAGTCTGCAGAGGCTGAGAATGCTGGAGGACGGGGAGTCTCCTCTGTCTGTGAGCAACCCAGCCCCCCACCTTGAGTCTGTCTGTCTTCACGTGAGTCCTCAGAAGGGAATGCCCCTAGCTGAGTGCAGTGCCCACCTACACAGACGTGCTTAGCTGGCACATTCCCTGGACTCTGAGCTTGTTGGTGCCGCTGCTGTAGCTTTTCTGAAGTGTTCATGGGAGCTGGAGAGCACAGCATGGGGGCCTAACATAATTCGGCGGCCCTGCCCAAGTAGGATTTGCTTTGCCTAGATGGAGAAAGTGGAAGAAGACAAAGTTCCTTGAAAAAGAGGAAGCCACTGTAAGGCTTTGAGGGTGGATGCTGGGGGGAAGGTCCTGTCTGCTTTTTTGGGAAGGTCTGGGTGTTTACAGCTTTGAGTGGGATTTTCTATACACAGCTCTCAGCTGGGTAGTCAGTGGCTGGGTACTTTGTTCAGCCAGCGAGAATGGATATGGGTAAGTGATTCTAGAGGTGGAACTGCACAGCACTTCAACAGATGCCTGTCCCTAAGCTGCATTTACTAAAGTAATGTAGAAGGGTGTGTGGGGCAGGCATTTATAGCAGTACAAAAGAGCAAGAGTCCAGGAGCACCTTAAAAACTAACAAAATTTGTGGCTGGGTAGGAGCTTTCGTGAGTCACTGCTCACTTCTTCAGATACTTCAGAGCAGTGACTCACAAAAGCTCATACCCTGCCACAAATTTTGTTAGTCTTTAAGGACTCTTGCTCTTTTCTACTGCTACAGACAGACTAACACAGCTACCCATCTTGATCTATCTCCATGGAAGGCATTTATAGGTGAGAATCAGCTGGTGGGTATGCATAATTTCCTACATCATTGATGCCTCCCTGTAAAGCCCATGTGTGCATGAGAGAGAGAGAGGTTAAAACTTCTCAGTGAGCCACCAAAACTCCAGTAGGCATGTGTCAAAAGGCATGTGATATTCACATCCCCTAGTTTCCCCTTCAACATAATAAGGGAGAGACAGGGTTGGGAATCTATGTAGTTCTACCCTAAGTTGTTCCCCTCAAACAATATCTCATTATGCCCAGGGCTGTGTGTCCTTAATACGAAAGAAGGACAAATTATGTGTTTGCAATAAATTATGTAAATTAAATAATTTGCATTTCTTTATTTTGCATAGTTCTCTTTCTGTTATTATCAAAAGAAATTGGAGGCCTTAGGCACAAACTGGGGTGGTAATAAAGCGTGGAAGGAACCTGAGGGAAGGGTTTGGGAATAGATGGGCAGAATTCACAGAATCATAGAGTTGGAAGGAACCTCCAGGGTCATCTAGTCCACCCCCTGCACAATGCAGGAAATATACAAATACCTCCCCCCCCACCCTCAGTGACTGCTGTTCCACACCCAGGAGATGACAAAAAACCTCCAGGATCTCCAGCCAAACTGGCCTGGAGAAAAATTGCTTCTTGACCCCAAAGTGGCAGTCAGCATTTCCCTGGGAACGTAAGAAAGGACCACAAGAACTAAGCACTGAGGCAACCCTTCCTGCCCTCTCTCTCATGATCTGCCTAAATTCACAGAATCAGCATTGCTGTCAGATGGCCACCTAGCCTCCATTTGAAAACCTCCGAAGAAGGAGAGCCCACCACCTCCCAAGGAAGCCTGTTCCACTGAGGAACCGCTCTAACTGTCAGGAAGTTCTTCCTAATGTTTAGCCAAAAACTCTTCTGATTTAATTTCAACCCACTGGTTCTGGTCCAACCTTCTGGGGCAAAAGAAAACAACTCCATACCATCTTCTATATGACAGCCCTTCAAGTATTTGAAGATGCCTATCATATCACCTCTCAGTCCTCTCCTCTCCAGGCTAAACATACCCAGCTCCTTCAACCTTTTCTCACAGGACTTGATCTCCAGACCCCTCACCATAAGAATATAAGAGAAGCCAATGTTGGATCAGGCCAATGGCCCATCTAGTCCAACACTCTGCCACACAGTGGCCAAAAATACCAAGTGCCATCAGGAGGTCCAGCAGGGGGGCCAGGACACTAGAAGACCTCCCACTCTTGCCCCCCACAAGCACCAAGAATATAGAGCATCTCCCAGCCTTTGTTGCCGTCCTTTGGACACGTTCCAGTTTGTCAATATCCTTCTTAAATTGCGGTACCCAAGTCAGGGGGTAGCCGCTCTGGGGGTAACAGCAGTGTGAGTGCAGGATAAACAGATTTCATCAACCAGCAGCATCCTTCATGATCATGAGCCTAAACCCTCATCAGACTCTGCCGATGTGTATCCAGATTCCTTACTACAACAATGAGGGCTAGAATCTGTACTTTTAAAAAAAGACCATAATCCTCAAGAGGTCAAGTTCTGTGACAGATGGTACATTTTGCATGGTTAGAATTCATAGAAGGCCTCAGTCCCACTGTTCATGTGCCACAGTGGGAGCCAGTTTGGTGTAGTGGTTAAATGCGCGGACTCTAATCTGGGAGAACCGGGTTTGATTCCCCACTCCTCCACTTGCACCTGCTGATGTGACCTTGGGTCAGTCACAATTTCTGGCACAGCTGTTATTGAAAAAGAGCAGTTTCTGTCAGAGTTCTCTCAGCCCCACCTACCTCACAGGGTGTCTGTTGTGGGGAGGGGAAGGGAAAGGAGTTTGTAAGCCGCTCTGAGACCCCGAGTGAAGGGCGGGGTAGAAATCCAATCTCCTCCTCCACAGTATCACACTCTGGTTGCATATATGTATGCATTATGAGGAGCAAGCCTCAGAACTGTTGCTCCAGGGTTCAGTTCTGGATTCAAGTTGGTGTTAGTCCTGAGGAAGAGAAAAATGTAAGAGACATTGTCAAAAGCATCTGAAGTAACAAATGAGCTACAGAAACTGAACAGGGACTGTTAAAGGACATTTCAGTGGAAAAGAAAAATTCTATATTATTTATACAAGCACAAAATAAATTCTATAGAAAGAAACACCGTAACATTTAGGGCACTTTCTCCTTAGAAAAATAAATGGGAAAGGATGTTACTGACAGCTGTGTATTTTCTCTATCATATTGTCCTAGCCTCAGAAACTTAGTGCATTTACAAAAATCATTTGAGTAGGTTGGCCTGAGGGATAGTAAACAACTGGTCTAAGATCATTGTTCAGTTTCTAAATCCCGGTTATCTGAAGCTCTGAATTGGAAAATAGTGTTGTTTAAGAGCTAAAAATGGTAGATGTGATTTCAAATCCCCACTCAGCTATAAAGTTCATTAGGAGACCTTGGACCTATCATAACTTCTCAGCCTAATGTACCTCCACAGGTTTATTGGGAGAAGAAAATGGAATACACCCCATTTATGCTTCCTGTGTTTGGGGAAAGAGTGAGATGCAAATGTGATAGATAAATAAATTCAGTCTATGCTCTGCAAGACTTCATGCTTACCAAATGTCCTTTGTTTCAAGGGATGACCTTTAGTTCAGAACAGCATAGCTCTGTTGAACACCATAATATTGATGCAACAGTACTTGAGCCTCCCCCACCCCCACAGCTTTTAAGATTTTTCCTCTGGCAAATCAAACGCAATACTGCTTTAACATCATTCTTCTTTATGTCACATAAACATTGGAGTGTCCCTCCAGGTTGTTTGGATAAAAATATGCTGTTCTGAGAACCAACTGGCAGCTAGCTTCCAGCTGAAGAAAATGCTTTGAGCACATAGATTACCTGTGGAGCTGGTTGCATTAGAAGGCTGTGGGACAGCCTAATATAAATGAGTTCTCTAATGCTAGGAACTGCTGTTGGGCTTGGGAAACTAAGGAAAGTGACACATGTTCTACATTCCCAAAACTGCCAGATTCCATGTCCCTTTGTATTGGACAGCATTTTTAAGAACATTGGAAAGATTAACTACCCATTAACAATTTTAAATATCCTTTAATGTACAACATTTGAAGGTTTAATCTAATAGGGTCCCCCATCCATGGTGCTGAAGGAGTATCCAATTGACACAGGGTTTCTCAAATTTATTTATTTAGATATTTGTACCTTGCTTTTCTCTCTAATGGGGGCTCAAATCAACTTACAAAGTCATTCTCCCCTCCCCCATTTTATCCTCACAGCAACCCTGTGAGGTAGGTTAGGCTGAGAGCGTGTGATTGGTCCAAGGTCACCCAGCAGGCTGCCATGGCAGAATGGGGTTTTGAATCTGGGTCTCCCAAATCCTAGTCTGACACTAACCACTCCACTGCCTCTCAAGTGTTGTTGTAACTCCCTGTGTCAATAAACAAATGTGCCAAACATCCTGACGTGTTAGGGTGACAAAAGAAAAACCAGCTGGCGTTCTCATTCCAGACGCAGGATTAGGCAAATGAATGGAAGAAAACTGGGCACAAAGCCAAGGATCTGAAGGAGCCAAAAGTACAAAACTTTACCTCTGGCCACCCTCACTCAGCGTGTGAGAAGATATCAAGCTGTTTGTAGTGAATGGGAGGAAAGAGGCGGGGCTGTAGCTGGCATCTTGATCCAATCAAGAGAGATGCACACAAATTCTAGGTGGGGAGTGGAAGAAAGAGTTCACACCTCCCCTGGCAGCTGTTCATATTTCTGTAGAGAGGACAGCCTTGCACTGAGAAGCCCAAACACAAGTGAGTGCAACTGGCTCACTGGCATTTATCCAATTTTTCAAGACTAACTAACCTTCCTCCAAATTAAGTGGCTCTTCTACCATGCAGAGAGACTCTTCGGTTGGAGGAAGGCTTCAGATATAGCCCAGTGACATGGTAGGATATGTGCCTTTGCTGGCAGCTGTATCCTACAGGCAGATACAACAGAAATCAAGGGGCACCAACAGTGCCAGATGTGGTATAAGAATGCTCCTTCCTACTGGGCCCTAATGTTGCCTCACATAAACAGAGTTTGAGTTTCTTATGCTGCCATGTGTTGTGGATCATGGCTGGAACGAAAAGTTGTAAACTTGGGTGTCGTCCCCCGTCCCCCCCCAGTTTTCAGGCTTATACCACCTCCTCTCCCACTAGCAAAATACTAGAAATATCAACTAGATTAAGAAGGTAAAGGGTTGGCATTGGAGAAGATTATTCAGGCAAGCTGCCATAAAGCCAATATGTTCACAAGACACATCTATGCAGTGGATGGAGTCACAGAGGCAACACATCCCCTCTATGTTGGAGTCCTTCCCCTGACTTCAGCAGGACTCTGGACCAAGGATCTGAGGGCATATGGAGCCCCGATCTTTACTAGAGTGTGAACCACAGAAGAATTCGGCAACTCAGCAAGCAGAGCACATGATGGCCATAAAGAGACACAGCTCAGCAAACTCCCACTAATGCCCCAGAAAGGCACAATGGGGAGGGTGCCTCCCGACCTGTGATGTGATGGCAGAGCACATGGTAGGAACAGCGTATGGCCAAGTGCCAGTGAACACCCCCTCACACACTGCCACCTCCCCTGCAAATCACCTCATCATCATATAAACCGTGTCCCAGCTGGATGGCAGTGAGGTTGCCATGGTGACAGAGGGATGCTGGTTGCCTCGATAAGCTGAAATTTCAGTCTCTCCACCCACACATCCTGGACCAATTCTCCATGCTCCTTCCTCCCCCTTCACATGAGGTCTCAAAAGGAGGTTGCGGAGAGAACAGAATCTTATGCACTTGGGTCGGGCGTGAAAGCATTCGGATCCCTGCTGGCTGATTGGCAAGGTGGGAGGGAGGGGACTTTCCTGAGCCGATATGGAAGAGAGGGTGGTATCTTAGAGACTGTCTCCATGGAAGCCCCATCACACAAACCCCAATGGCTCATTGATATGCTGCTTTTGCTGCTTTAATTTCACTTTCTGCCTCACGCGCTTCCCCCTTCCCACTTCCATGCCTGTTGGGCAGGCAGTTCAGTACCGGAAACATGCGTGGGTCTGGCTCCCCAGGTAGGTAACCATTACACTGTATCAGAGGGGAAATGCCTCTCCCCGTCATTAATTTGTCCCTGTTCAATGGAAAGCCCCTCCCCCGCCTCACAGTTTTGCATATAATCTGCCAAACAGTTCCTGTTCATAAAGAAACATTAATAGGGGCAAGCAGTGGGACTGGATTCACCCTGAGATGAGATGATTTCTTTCAGTGTAGAAGACGACGTGTGGGGCATGTACAAAGCCAACGTTTTAGTTCCCCTTCCCCAAACTGGTTCCTTATCAGAAAGTAGAGCTGGAGACTGTTGCTTGGGTTGTAGCTTCTGGAACCCCTGTTTTCCTCCTGGTGTAAGGGATACATTCTGGGAAACTCAGTGGTATTCTGAAACATTAAAGCCATTCCTGTGACAATGAGCCTGGGATCAGAGGAGGAGGATGTGGTAGGACTCTCTTGGAGTGCACCTGGCACCAGAGACTCAGGAGGCCTAGTCACCCATTACAAAGGCCTTGTGTCCCCCATGGTCTGGGCATTCTGTACTCGGAACTTAATTCCCAGGCATATGTGGGCCCAATTAGGATTAGGGCCCTGGGGACAGGGGACTTAATCCTCCCCTCCACATCATTTTTCCAATCTGCAATAGCCTCAGAGAGCCTTTATTCACCCATTGGGGAAATCTGAGTAATCAATGAATATGTATCAGTTTCCCCAACAGGACAAGTAGCAGTTCCTTGGGGCTGTTTCAGGTGAGGAAAGTGGCATGGGGGGGGGAGCATAAGCCCCTTCTCCCTGCAGTCCCAGATTGAATTGTGCTCCCACATGGCTGGGAATTAAGTCCCAGGCACAGAACTCCCAGAAGGTGTTTGTCAACAGTACCTCTGAGAGATATGAGGACTTTGTAATATGTCTGGAGGCAAGGAAGGCACATTTCACCTTTCTCCTGAATGGAAACCTGTTTACTTTGTCACACAGAACTCAGTTGAGGTCACTGGAAATTGAACTGGCTCCCAAATATGTAGCGTGACCTACGTTCCATTTAGAGTGGGATAAAGAGGTGGAAATTCAGAATTGGCTGGTGTGTGTGTGATGTAATGACACTAATGTGTTCTGAAATACATAGCATTCTTTTAACAATGCATTGTTGCCCTTTAAATTAACATAAAAGGCCTTTGGCCTCCACGCTCAGGGCTGTGTGTACTGTGCATTCGGTGCAAGCACCACCCAAGTGCGGAATTTGGTACGGGTGCAGAATTTTTCTTGAGACATCACCTTTCCTTTGTAAAATGGACCATGGGGACTTGTGGACTGCCAGGATAAGGTTTGAACAGTTAGCTCTAGCAGAGGTCTCTGAAAAGGGTGGTGAGGGAGCAGGATTTCTTGCAGTTGGAGATGGGGCTTCCCTTGTGCCTGCAGAAGCATAATAGGTTGTGAGAATGAGCCAACATAAGCAAATCTATATATAGGTAGGCTGGCTTGGCTTTTCTTAGTACATAACCTAGCTTCCCTTTGTGCACAACTGTGATTTTGTTTTTAGCATGCACCATGTATAGCCTTGACTTTACTTTCCATAAATGTGTTTCCCAGGGCTATATACACCTATGAGGATGACTCTGACAACCTGAAACTGGCTGCCTCAGGAAGTGAGTATTCTCTCTCTTTCCGTCTCTGCCCTTGCCTTATCTTCCTGTTCCCTTGAAATCAAATACTCTTTTGCTTCTTCAGCCCTGGCAGTTTTCACTCTCAGCAGCTGTGTCCCCCCAAAAAACCTCCCCCTCTGTCTCCTTTCTTCAGGAAGAAGGAGTCAAACCTAGCATGGTGTTTCATTAGGGAATTAGGTGACCACACCTTATGGCCAGCCCAGGAGGCTGAGGGAGCATTTTCAACCATATAATACGTTCCTTCCCCGTTCAGAAAAGGCAAAAGGGGTCAGAGACATGAATGTGTCTCACTTGTGTGTTTCTGTCTTTCTCCAGCTGGTGGCCTGCAAGAGCTCTCCAGCCATTTTGAGAACCAGAAGGTGATGTATGGATTCTGCAGTGTCAAGGACCCACAGGCCACCCTACCGAAATACGTTCTTGTCAACTGGGTAAGGCTATTTCCAAAAGGAATAGGGGACAAGAGTTGTACAGAGGGGGTCTTTTTTTTTTAACCTGAAGTAGCTTTTCCTGTCACTGTAGTCCTTTAATGGGAGAGGGGGCCACCAGATGAAATTTTCTCTTCTGGACAGTTCCTACAGCTACAGGGTCTGGATTGGCCTATCTTACAAAGGCTAGGTTTGAAAATGTGCTCAGGTTGAATTGGTTGGTACTCAAGACTGACATGATGCGGAAGGCTGGAGGTTGTGTCTCAACTTGAAGGTCGATTCATGCATGACTTTTTCTCACATTAAGATAATCTCCTTGTGGGGAAGGATATGTATGCGCCTCTTTATTTGTGATGGAGGGCATGAGTCTTTATTGTGCTATGAGAAGGGGCACATAAAATGCGGGGCTGGGGAAAGAATGACCCTTCTAGGAGAACTCTTGCGCTGGACCTCTGTGCATTTGACTGTACTGCCCTCTAGTGGAATTAGTTTTGTTCTAGTCATTGATTGTGTTTGTACTATAAACAACCATTGACTGTTCTCACTTATTACTCTCCCTTGCTCCACCAATAATTGCTTTGCTTTGGCTTGGCCTGACTCCCATTTTTGCTAGTGAGAACCTTTAAACATTTGTTTTGTTTTGAAAAGAATCTTTTGCCAGAAGTTTACTTTCCCCCTTAAATTGCACTATAGAAGTATGCTCAAGATGTATTGCAGTATAAAAGAATGTACCGAAGTATAACACGGTAAAAACAAAATAAGCAGCAGAAATTTAAAAAGACAGGTACTTGGAAAAAATACAGAATAAAAGTGCAGGTCTGGTATCAAAGAATTCATCAGGGGTCTGGAAACTGTAAATGGCTGTTTCCTTGTTGTCAGATCTAAAATTCAGAGTGTTATGTTTAAGATGGATTTCAGTGAGTTTGCATTGTGACAGTCACCTATAAAATGTCGGGGGGGGGGAGCTGCAGCATTGTGGAGAGTCAATCGTTGGTTGCATCTGTCCATGCTGCCCCTCATTTTTGTTTGGTTGTGGAGTGTGAGTGACAGCATTAGCCTGGATGTGACAGAGAAGGGAAATGAGTTTGTAAGTGGCCACAGTTCCACAGATCTCTGAATCTCCCCTCAAAAGGGAGGGGCTGGTGGCCATAGCAAGAACCTCCTTGCTTCCCCTAGACAGCAGGACCTGCTGCAGAGAAGTAGTTGAAGATGTACTTTTCTGGTTCCTGCTTCTTCCAGGGGAAGACTGGGTATTAAGGCTCTGGATCTTGGGGTAAAGCAGTGGACACTTGGTTGGGGGTGGAGGTGTACCTCTGCTTTGCTGGCACAATGGTATGGCTGTTTTTCTGCAGCTGGCCCCAAATCACCAAATATATCGCTGTGTTTACTCTCAGTTCTGGATTTCCTGTGTGCTGGTGCCACCTAGGACTGTGTTGCTGCACTTGCTGCTGCTATTGCAAAGCGCTAACAATTCCTGTCTCTCATGATCCTTAAACTTGACAGGTAGGAGAGGATGTAGCTGACGCCCGCAAGTGTGCCTGTGCCAGTCATGTGGCCAAGGTTGCTGAGTTCTTCCAGGTCAGTGACAGACTTTGGGGGAGAGGTGATGGTGGCTGCTGCTATTACATACAAATGTCAGAGCAACAATTGAGTTATATTGTTTGGAAAGGGTGCTTGGGCTTTGTGAAAGAAGAGATATTGTTTCATGACTGTCATATTGGGATCTGTGCTAGTCTGAACTACCATCTTCCTGGGCAGCTAGCTCAGTTCCTTGTGCCAGAAGACACAAGCCTCAGTTTCTGTGATTTGAATGTTTGACCCAACAGGGCGTGGATGTAATTGTCAATGCTAGCAGTGTGGAAGACATCGATCCAGGAGCCATTGGGCAGCGGCTCTCTAATGGCTTGGCCCGCATTGCGAGCCCGGTGCTGCACCGTCTTCGCTTGCGTGAGGATGAAAATGCCCAGCCTGTGGTAAGACTTCCTGCTTCCTCTTCATCAAGCCACCCTCATGTTCCCTTTGCCGGAGAAGGAAAAGAAAGAGGCTGTGGGCTTTGGCAGAAGTCAGTTTTGTGTTTAGAATGCTCATCAGATCAACATCTGCTGGTGGTCTCCAGCCCAAATGACATTTACTTAGCCTCGGCCAGGGCCAGAGCCTTTTCGGCTCTGGCTCTGGCTTGGTGGAACACTCTCCCAAGCGAGATCAGGACCCTGCAGGACTTGTTACAATTCCACAGGGCCTTTTAACTGGAGATATTCCACTAGGCCTTTGGTTGAGGTGGCAGAGGTCTAATTACATTGGCTTTCCCTGCTGTACCCTGCTTGCACTATTTTATCTTGTGCTATTGGTGGTGGCTCCACTCACTTGCCTCGTATCTGGTTCATATTGGGCACACAGGCAATGTAGAAATTTGGGGGGCACTGGTTAATTTGTGCCAGATCGCCATTTTGTGAGTTTTGTCATCCGGTTGCATAGGTTTTAATACTCTGGAACTATTGTTTTAACTGTTTTAATTGCTCTATTTATCTGTTGTAACCCACCCTGCACCCTTCTGTGTAGGGGAGGGTGGGCTAGAAATTTAAATAAATAAATGTAAAGGCAGTGTGAGGTTGCATATGTCACTGCGTGGTCACAGGTGAACACCATAACCTTACGGTAAGAAGCTGCACTCTTCCATGAAGAATTTCTTGCCCATTACACCCCTCATGTTATCATTCCATTTATATATTTACTTCATTTATATTCCGCCTTTCTCCCCAGTGGCTAACATCATTCTTCCCACATCCATTTGTATCCTTACAACCACCCTGTGAGGTAGGTTAGGCTGAGAGAGACTGGCCCAAGATCACCCAGCAAGATTCCATGGCATGAGTGAGAATTTGAACCCAGGTCCCCCACACCCTAGTCCTGCGCTACCACAACTACACTACACTAGCTGAGAATGCCAGTGAGAACCAGAAATGAGGCTATTCAATAGGGTCAACAAAGATCTGTTGTCTGTAATATGGGCACCTGCACACACCCTGACTTGACATCATCATTCCAGGGCACAACCTATCAGAAAACTGATGCAGCTGTGGAGATGAAGCGACTCAACCGGGAACAGTTCTGGGAGCAAGCCAAGGTAGGTGAACTGTAAAGAGCCCGGCCTGGGGGCAAGACATTTGGGTACAAGACCCTGTTGGGCTGCATCCACACACACATCGCTGGACACTGCCCCGATTATTTTGCTAAAGCAATCATTTGCAACTGAATTGTTTTGTCTGCATCAGAAAATCCAATTGTGAATGAAGACTATAGGGGGAACAGTGCCTGGTTCCAGAGATACACAGAGGATCCTGGCTTTCTTTGTCCTCATGACCTGTACGGTGGCAGCATGCTGCTAGGCAGGGCTGGCATTGATGGTGTTTCTTTGTCTCTTATAGAAAGAGGAAGAGCTGCGCAAAGAGGAGGAACGGAAGAAAGCCCTGGATGAGCGGCTGCGCTTTGAGCAAGAGCGCATGGAACAAGAGAGGCAGGAGCAGGAAGAGCGAGAGAAGCGCTACCGGGAGCGGGAGGAACAGATCGAGGAGCACAGGCAAGGGGGCAGCCTGGGTATCTGGCAATGGGGTAGTGGTGAAGGGAACACAGGAATCATAGTCAGGACTGAGTGCAATTCGAGCACAAGGTTATGGGCAAGCCAAGAAAGACAAATCATTCCACAGAGCAGGGGCAGCTTTGGGCCTACTGGCCTCTAATGGTGTCATGTGTTAGGTCTGAAATATGATGAGCTGAAATATGAGATGTGTGTGCACATGCATGCTTGCGAGCCTGGAACTCATGGTGACTTCTGGCAACCCCTAGTGGGGCTAGGACATTTCAGAGCGGTAGCTAAATATTACCTGCCTCTGCATCCCAGCCCTGGTATTCCTTGGAGGTCATCCACTCAAATACTAGCCAGGGCCGACCCTGCTTAGCTTCCGAGATCTGATGAGATTGGGCTTGTCTGAGCTATCCAGGTCAGGGCAAGGGTGTTTTTGTTTTGTTTTACCTTGCCTTTTGTTTGTTTTGTCTTGATAAGATGCTTGCCAATTTCCTCAGGTCAGGCATGTCCTAGGACCTCATTTCTGTGTTAAAGAGGTGCCATGACACTACTGGTTAATACAGGGGTGTCCTTCTGAATTGGAAGAGCACTGGAGAAGAAAGTGACTTTACTGGCCATGCAGTGCTCCTTGTTATCTGGCCTATGCAAAGGGCTACTCTGTTGCTACAGAATATTGTGTCTCCAGGTCCAAAGGCCACCCAGCAAGCTTCTGTGGCAGAGGGGGATTCCAGCCTGGATCTCCCAGATCCTCACTCTCTATCCACTACACCACCCTGGCTACTGGTCTTTTCCTGCAATGTGTAGATGCTAAGGGTTTATATGTTCTGTGGTGCACTCTTTCAATAGTGAGACCTCAAAGACTTGATAAACACCCTGTGCACATGCTAGAACACTTCCTAGAATCCTCTGCAACATTACAGAGACTTTGTGGCAGAAGTGCAGGGGTTCCTGGGCAGACAAGTTGGTTTAGAAAGGATTCCCTGTAGCTACAAAGTTTGAAGATGCTCTGGATCAGTGGTGTGACTTGGCTTAGTCGTAGCATCCTTTCCTATTTAGATTTATTCTCCTAGTGAAAAGATTCCCTCTTGTTTTCTGGGACATTGCTAATGCAATGATGTAATTTACATTAAGGATTTTTTAAGCTAGGAAAGTTGGCTCCTTTGATCAAAGTAGCAGTAGTTTTCAAGTGGCCTTTAAAAACTGATTTGAAGGAGGACTATCAAAAGGATAGACCAGGTAGGTCCCGTGCCATTTACTTCATATTTATTTGCATGCATGCAGGGAGATTTTTATTGTTTCTTGGGATTAAAGTGACCGTTTTAGATCATAGGAGACCTTTGTGTGTTTGTGTGTAGAATGGCCAGTGATAATTATTAAAAGATGACAATGTTTATGAAGTGAACCATTTAAAGAGGAGTGCTAGTGGGGAAAGGGTAGGTGGGCTGACCCCAGCCTAGATGGGGCATTTAAACATACATGTGCTTTCTCATTCTCTGGTAGATATCTAAGGGAATCAGGTAGGCTGAAAAAAAGTGCCATTTTCAGATGCGATTCTGGTTGAATTTGAAATGAGCACTAAGTTAGGACAGGATGCCAATATTGAATGCTAGGATCAGAACTGAGAATAGCCCTGGTGAACCAGACATAATTGGTCTGCAGAGAAAGTAAAAATGTAATAAAGATTGGCATGTGAAGTGTCGCACATAGGAAAGGAAAATCAAATGTAATTATTTAAAAAACAGAGACAGAGATGAGATACAATATAAAAAGTGATGCTCTTACAAAAATATGCAGGGATTTGAGGGGGACATTTGAAAAGATTTGTTTCTCAAACCCAAGATACAGTGGTTCTTGGATCACTGGTTAGGTTGTAGCAGGAATGCTGTTCAGTTTGGGTCACCAAGAAAAAGAGATTTGGAGTGAGCTTTAGAGAGGGCTTGAAGGAGATGCATGAAAGTGATTCCCAGGTTAGGAAATGAGATCTATGGGGGAAGAATGGAGCAAAACACATCTAGGATGCAAAAGGTATATCCAGGCACATACCAAAGTTTGAGTCTAGACCAACAAAGTTTAATTCAGGGTATAAGCTTTCGTGTGCAAGTGTGCATGGACACAGAAGCTTACACCCAGCATAAAACTTTGTTGGCCTGAAAGGTGCCCCTGGACTCAAACTTTGTTTTGCTGCTTCAGACCAACATGGCTGCCCCACCTGAATCTATCCAGGCACGTAGACATTTGGAATAAAGAAGCCAGAGGTCAGATTGTTCCTGACTTGTATAGCAAAAAAATAACTCAAGGCAGCCAAGCCAGCCTGCAGGTCTACTTAAGCCCCAAGAGGTTAGAGCATGGAAATCTCAAGTCCTCTTCTTTGCCTCCCTCTTAGGCGAAAGCAGCAGAGCCTGGAAGCGGAGGAGGCCAAGCAGCGGTTGAAGGAGCAGTCCATCTTTGTAAGTGATGCTTCAGGAGCTGGGGGAGGGTGGCCCAGCTGTGCCGCCGGCTCCCCCAGGACGGTTGTGGCAGAGGTAGGAATGAAGCACCAAGGCTGGCTGGTGACATTGTGAGCCCGTCCTGCAGCTTCCCAAAGAGCTCCTCCTTGCTGCAGCTGTGTGCTAGGTTAGGAAGAAGTAGGGTCTTCTGGTGTGGTCGAGGTGCCCTGGGGCTGACGCTGACCTCTCTCCCTAGGGGGAGCAGGAGGACGACGAAGACAGGCAGCAGCCCAAAAAGTCTGAGTCGGAGGTGGAGGTGAGTGCGGCCCCGGGGCACAGCATGCGTTGTGTAGGCAGCAGACCACCATGCACCCTACAGGGCTATTGCTGCATGAGGATTGTCATTGTTGCACAGAGTTTTTTTGGCGGGGAGGGGAAGAGGCTTCAGTTTGGTCACTGTTGTCCTGTGAATGAGCTGGCGTGTGGTGTCGAGAAGGAAGTCCATGCTTAAAGGAGGGTTGGTTGTCAGTTGTACCTCTTGGAAGCAAGATGGAATCTGGGCTGTGTTTGTCTCTTCTCCTTTGCCGTGTGCTTGTTTTTGTCGGAAACCAGTTTTGTGCTGCTGTCGCCATTTTGTATCATTGTGCGCCATTGTGAGTGGAGGGCGGGGGGGGGGGACACTGCTTATGTGTGTTGCGAGTACCATATTTGGTCACTATTGCCCAGGCAATTGCATGGGGAGGGATTGGGCTCTGTTTCTGACTTGGTGTCTTTATGCCGAGTGACCAGGCTGTGCGTTACGTGGCTCCCTCACCTCTTCCCCTCCTGTATCCTGGCAGGAGGCAGCTGCCATTATTGCCCAGCGGCCCGAGAACCCCCGCGAGTTCTTCAGGCAGCAAGAGCGAGTGGCTTCAGCCAGTTCAGAGACAGCCCCACCCTTCAGCAGAACAGGTAGGGGCGTACACATCATCACATGCTGGGGCAGGAGGAGGAGTGCATATTTTCACCAAGGGCAGGGGAAGGGGGAAGCGTTGCAGGGAGCAATTGCTAAGCCATATGGAACCAGACCTGGCTTTTGAGGTGGGAGGTGAGTATCTGGGAGGAAGGAGATGAGATCCAGAAACCTGTACTAGAACAGGAGTACGGACAGACGGGGACTAGGTTTCTTAAAATATGAAAGCAGCAAGGAAAAAAAAAGTAATCAAAATTTTATTTTACTATTTATTTTGTGAACATAAAGAAATAAATAAAAGTCAGTAAGCACAGAATGTGCCTGGAGTGCAGATTCTGCTTGGCTACCTTTACCGGGTTTTGTCTATTTCATAATCAACTTCTGAGACACACTGCAGCAGGATGTGGCTTGGAATTTTGTGGGGAGGGGGGGGTTGTATAATGATTTTTGGAATCTGTTTTAAGAATGCTACCAAATTCTGGAGAATGATGCTGTCTTTACCTTTGGGTTTCCATTAAGCTGTTTTCTAACTAGTATTGGTTAGAAACAAAAGGCAAGTTATTCCTCCATTCTCATGGACTGGGGTCACAGTGTATTTCTTGGGCACTGGATGCTGCTGCTACTGCAGGAGGGCTGGGAGCCTTTATAATGGATAAAGCTTAGTAGAAGTCTGGTTTTCAAAGGTCTGTAGGGAAGAGAAGAGCTGCTGCACCACATTTAATCATTTGAGAATGTCGGGGGCAAGCAGATGTCCATTTATCATAGAGTCACTGATTGAAAAGTGGTTAAAAGTGTTGTGGAGTCATCTCTATAAGCAGCTTCACATCAGCTGGGGGTTAGAGAATTTTTTAAAAAAATTAGGGCACCAATTAACAGAATGGAAAACAATGAAATACAAGAATTAAAATTGTAGTGTGTGTGCTCTCTCTCTCTCTTCCCTTCCCTCTTGCTCTCCCTCTCTTGGGGAGAGAGAGAGATCTACTGTTTTAATTCTTGTACTTCATTGTTTTTAATTCTGTGAAAATTGATGCCTTCGTTTTTTAAAGATTTTTTCTTGCTGTGTGTTCATTTTGGTTTGGCTTTTCTCAACCTCCTGGTTACCTAATTCAGTTTAGGGTTGCCCCCCCCCTTTCTTCTTTTGCTGCCAGAGCTTACAGTTCATTGGCTCCCCAGGTGGACTCAACTAGTGACCCCCACAGCAAGTGGTCATCCATTTTTGCTCTCATTTATACCCCAGTATGTAGGCAGCTCAGTGGAAGCCCACTGTGTTCTCCCCCGCCTTTGGCCAGCCTTGGAGAGGAAATGATGTAATAGCAGTCTGTTTGTACCAAAGGATACACACACACTTACACCCTGCTGTTTAAGAAAAGGTGCAATCAAGACTGAGCTGGTCCTCTTGGCAGGAGTGGAGCTGTGTGCAATAGGGCAGCAGGAATCGGCCAGTAAAAGGAGCACAGGGAATTCAGACATACCGCTGGGGCCTGAATTGTGTCAGTTGGGCCTGTGACCGTGTGGGAGGTTTCATATCAAATGCACAGGGAGACCAGAGGCAGCACAGGGCAGTGAGACCCTTCTGACTTGTAGGCACTGTGCCCTGTGGAGCAGAGAGTTTTGATACAGCCTATCAGCCTCCTGGCTGTGTGAGAAGAATGGGGCATATCGCAGACTCTTTAAGAGGCTACAGTTCTACAAGGATTGGGGAACGGCACAGGGTGCTCAGACACTAGAAAACTCCTTGGGACCTGCATTCTTGCTTATTCTCGAGCCTTGGGTTGTTTACTGCTTCTCTCTCTGCCTGGGATGAAGACTACACGTGGTGGTTATTCGGGTTTGGGTTTCTGTGTTGTAACTTGGGTTGGCCGTCTTGGGGGACCAGATTGTCAGTACTGTACAAATGTCCAGCATGAGCCTGTTTCCCAGCACCACTTTTGTTTCCTCCTGCCTCTTAGCTTCCTCTTTTCCCGCAACTTTCTTGCACTCCCCAGCCTTTCATGTGCCACTCGAGCCATTGGCACTGGCTCTCACAGCCCCCAGACACTGTGCCTGTGATCCCCCTGCACTGGCCTCCCTGCCGTGGCTTCCTCCAGTTATCCTGGTCTTCCTAGTGACCTGCGTCCCTCACATTCTTTCCCTGCCTCCCCAGCCCCCAAAGTGGGCATTGAATGCCCAGTGGCATGAGAAGGGGGGGCGGGTGATGGAGTGGGCAGCTGGAGGGGAGACTGACCATTCTCTTCTGCTTTCTCTGTCTCCGTCCGTCTGTCTGTCTTTCTCTCAGCAGGTCGTCTGCACTGTCCTTTCATAAAGACACCTGACAGTGGGCTGCCTTCCTCCTCCTCTTCCTCCTCCTCCCCTCCGCGGACTCCCTTCCCCTATATCACTTGCCACCGTACACCAAACCTCTCCTCCTTTTTCCCATGTAGGTAGCCAGGCCCAGGCTGGGCTTGGGGGAGTTGGTTTGGGGAGGCAGTTGCTTAAGGGGCCTTGTCCCACCCTCGTGCCTTTTGGCCATGTCCCACCCAACCTTGCTCAGCAGGCCCTTTGAAAGGAGGAACTGGAGCCCAAGAAGCTGGCCACAGACTGGACCAGGGAAGACTTGGAGCTCTGATATTCTTTCATGCATATTGCATGGCTCCCTACATGACAGAGAGTAGCCCCAGCTGAGAGCAGTGAAGCTGTAGAGAGTAGGGACCTTTTCATTATGCATCAGCAGCTGGGATCCTCAGGAGGGCTGGCTTTGTCCAATAAGGATGCTTCTCTTCCTTCCCTTCCCCCCTCCCCACTCACGCAAAAACATCTTGACAGGCGGGCTGCTCTAGGAACATCTCTCCATTAGCAGCCAGACCCTAAATCTGAGCGCCGGATTGAAGGCCAGCCATGGATGCCACGAGGGAGTAGAGCCTTCGCTATAAGCCACCATTAGGATACTTAATCTCCTTAGCGGAGCATATATTACTCCTTACTAGAACAGGGGGACTAGGAGCCTGGACGTACGCAAGCAGAAGGTGAATGGCATCTAAACGCATCTGGCACCTGGGGTTGTGTCTGTGCTCAGCCAGGTGTGCAGCAGTAGTGAAAGTGAGGTGTAGCTCTAAATAGGATGGGGTACAGGTTGGGTGCACCAGTGGGGGGGCAGGGACAGATCTAACTGGGCTATGGCAATGGAGGGTGGGCTGAGGTTCAGAGGAAAGCAAAGGAGGTAGGAAGGGGCTATCCAATAATTCCAAGTGTTGTTTGGTATTGGGGAGAAGTGCAGCCACTCCCTTGCATTTGCCACCTCTGTTTCTTGGGCGATGTGTCCCAAAGAACACTACGTGATGTTTGGCTCATCTCTCCAGAGGCAGCAGAGATGGGTTGAATTTGTTCCATTTTCCCAGCATCTCTGTTGATGAAAGCGAGGGAAGGTAACCTGTGTGGTGCAGCCTGCTACGGTCTGTAGACTGGCTTGATCAGGATGTGCAGATAAGCTGGAAGACCTCATGCAAAGGAGTAGCTGCTGTTTTCAGATGAAGTTTACCGTGTCTTTTGTGCGCAGTCTGTGAGGGTGCAGCAACGGGCTTCTTGGCTTCCTCTTGAGTGTCTGCATGACTCGTTCACAGGCAGCCAGACGGACACGCACAGAAAGGTATCTGCCTCCGCCAGCAGCCCCTGCGACTCCAGTACAGCCTCAACGCCTGTTGGCGAGCAGATCGAGCGTGCCCTGGATGAGGTAACGCAGCAGGATGCTTTGAAAGGTAGGTACGGCATCCCCCACCGCCCACTTCTCAAACCCTTTTTTTTGTCCTTGTCCCTCCCAGTAGGTCAGGGATGGGTAATCAAACTGGTTCTTCCTGTCAGCACTTCAAGCCATGGACCCTCTTGACAGTGTGTGAGGCCCAACATCCTCAGTTCTCTTCCTCCCTGTTGCAGATTCCTCCAGCCCAAGCAGTGAAGAGATAGCAGTGGCACCTGCTACAAAGTGGGCTCCTCCCAGTGTGGAGCAACCAGTGGAGAAGAAAGAAGAGCCTCCTGGGGAGTCAACCTGGCCAGAAGCTGACTGGACCGAGCCTCAGCAAGGCGGGACAGGACCCCTGGAGGACCTGGTGTTCCCAGAGTCCAAGGAGGAGCCTCCATTCCCAGAAGCCCCGCCTCCCAAAGAAGAGCCTTTCTTCCCAGCAGCCCCATTGCCCATGCAGAATGAAGGGGCACTGGATCTGGGGGAGGCCTTTGGGTTTTCCCAGCCACCTGCTCCCCCATCAGAAAACCTCCTTGACCTGTGGCAGAATGACAGCGCTGTCCCAGAGCCCACCCCACCTGACGCCTGGCAGATCCAGGGTGGGCCCCCCACTCCTGCCCCGTGGGACCTTCATGATGGGCCTCCTGCAGCTGCCCCCATGCTGGTTGAGGTGGGTGTCCCCCCAGGGGCACCAGAGCCCCCAGCCTCTGCAGGCCTCTCCGATGATAACCTGCTGAACTTCAATGACCTGCCCGAGCCGCCGGCCACCTTTTGCGACGCTGAGCAGGATGAAGAGCCAGCGAGCATGATTGCCATTGAAGGTCTGCACCAGATGACACTCAGCTACCAGCATGCCCTGCAGGAAGCCTCTGGGGTGCACCAGGAGCCCCAGCTGCTCACCAATGGGGAGACAGCCCCAAAGGAAAGCACGCAGGTGAGGAGGCTTTTCAAGAGTACGGAGCTCCAGAAGGTTTGACCATGGCCCCCTGCCCCTGGCCTTGAATAGCAGAGTCATGCCCCGCCTGTCCTCTCGGTGTGCACATAAAATGCCTTTCTCCTCCTTACTACACCACGGGAATAGTAATGGCTACACTCATTTCCTTTCCTATTAAAAAAAGGGACTCGGCATAGCTATGAAGGCTCCCAAACTGCATTCCAAGGCTATGTTTAATTTATGTGGATTAATTATCCTTCAGTACATCTTAAGAGTCAGTCCAACAGCAATTTCAGGATAGAAGCTTTCAAGAGCCAAAGCTCCCTTCATCAGACACAAAGGGGGTTTTGACTTTCAAAAGCTGACACTCTGAAACTTTCGTTGGTCTCTAAGGTACTGCTGGACTCTAATCTAACTGTTCTACAGACCAAAATGGCTCCCCTCTGAAACTACCTTCAGTAACCTATAATAGAGCGGAGATCATGAAAAAGGATAAGATCCCCCCCCCCTTTCTGTTTTTGTGTGTTCATGGGCAGCTTAGACAGGCTAATCTGCACTAAGAAATGGGGTAACGTTACTCCGGATTACCTGATGGGGAGCGAAAGAAAGCAAGCATCTAAAGGACAGCACGTGCCATGCTTTTGTCTTTTGTCTTCTTTTCCAGACCAGTGAGGGTTATTTCAGCCAATCACAAGATGAAGACTTCAACCAGCCGGAAGAACCTTCTGCTAAAGCTCCTCCACCAGTGTTCTACAACAAGCCCCCAGGTGAGCCCAGGGATTGGCACACAGAGTAGCAATAGTTGGCACCACGCTTGCTGTGCTGGAAAAGGGGCTGCCACTTTGGCATGTGGCTCTTCTGGAGCACTGGCTTTTGGAAGGAAACCTTTCGGACTTCCCATTTCTGAAAGCCAGCCCAGACACACTTACTCGGGGCTAATATGTTTGGTTTCACCCTCAGAGATCGATATCACCTGTTGGGATGCTGACCCAGTGCCAGAAGAGGAAGAGAGCTTCGGGGGCAACGTTTAAGAGCCGCTCCCGTGCCCAGCTCCTGTATCCTGCACCTCGCAAGCCCAGCGTGTGCAAACCTGGGGCAGCCGCAGTGAGGGCCTGGTGCCTGCTTGCTCTGTATTGTAGCCCTGCGGTCCAAGGCCTCAGATTGTACCCCAGATAGCCAGATAGGATGTTCTCTGTGGTACTCCGGGGTAACTTTTCCAGCGCGCGCTCTCTTTCTCTCTCTCTCTCTTTCTTTCTCTCTCTCTTTTTCTAATGTTGTCAATAGGAAACGTGTAAATCTGCCTGGTCCCCTCTTTGTTGGTAGCTTCCTTGCAGCCCCCTTGCCATTTCCCAATTGCCTCTGCCTGTTGGGGTTTTTTTTTCTGACCTCCCCACCCCCAATGCCGTTGATGCCATGTGGGTTCATCTCCTGTGTGTGCTGCTCTTGGGGGAAGGGATGGGGAGGGGTCCTTCCTCCCTTCAGAAGACGCTGCCCAGAGCTTTGAATATTTTGCACGAATTTAAAATAAAAAAAATATGGCAATAAGATGGCCCTCTGTGGGCAAAGCTCTGGCACCCATCCCCTACCTTCTCCATTTGGCCCCAAATACAGCCACGGCCCAGGGACGCGATGAGGGCCCTCCCGTAGAGCTCTGGGCTCCAACAGCAGTTAGTGGCAAAAAACTTGTCCCACCACCATTTGGCTCCATGGTCCCCGTGTCGAAGAGCAAGCCCACTCCAGACCCTTCTCCTTAGGCCTTTCTTTGCCCTGGGAGCCTGGGACAAGGGGAGACTCTGGGTGGACCCCTTTTTCCCCACCCCTCTTTCCTCTTCCATTCCATGCTTGGTTTCCTTTCTCTCACGTACAGTAACTGTTTTTTTGAAAGCACAAATTCTGTAACAGCAAATGTGCTTATGTATGTTAATAAATAAATTGATTCCAAGCAGGGCAGTCGGCTTTGCAGCACTGAGTGCCTTTTTCCCCCAAAGAACAGTGAGGGAATACTGTCGCCGTTGTCGTCGCACCCCCCCCCCCGGAGTTATGATAGGACTGGGTTGCTTTCCCGCAGTGTTCCCAAAGCAAATAACTTCAGGTCTTTTAATTTCTCCCTGCTCCAGGGTTTGTGTGTTGCACCAGAATTCCATACTCAGTGCCAGTAAAGCCCAAGGATTTCACGGCTGTCCCCAGGTGGGGATCTTTTGTACAAGTTTGCCATTTGGTTTCCTGATCAAATCTGAAATTTTGAAACCAGGCCATTGGGAGTGGTGTGTGAATTCTGCAGAGAACAGAGCAAGACTCACACCCTGCCTGTTGATGCTGCTTTTAATATATTTATTTATATACCTCACCTCTCTCCCTAATGAATACCCATGTAGAGACAGTTAAGAAATATATTTTGCAGGGGGGGAAATAAAATCTGAGTTTTCAGATTTTGTGTGGCAAACAGAAGGGAACACACATTAATGGTTGTGAACATCAGTATGTAGTCAGCTGAGGGCCCTGGATTAAGCCATAGCCCCAAAATGGAGAAAACGACACTAGGTGGCGCTAGGAACAAAGGAATGCATCTTTGGAACATGCTGTCTTCCATAGGCAGTGGGAAATGCAAGCCCCTCCATCTCTGGGAGGGGGTAGCTTCAGCATGGAATTGCTTCACTCCCTGCTACGGGAAAAAACAGCACACACATTTGTCTTGTGCAAAAAAACTCACTGACCACCCAGCACCAGGTTTGTAATAAATCAGGTTCCACAAACTTTTATTATTGTCAAAGTGTAACAATCAAAAAAATAGGAAACAAAGTTTAGGCCAAGTCAGAGGCCCGCTTGCAGTCAGCACCAACAGAGCCTGTAGTGGGCCCAGAAAAAAAGGGGAGTGGGCGAGATGGGGAGACCAGCCCCAATCTCACCCCAGCTGGGAGGTCATTAGCAACTGTGAAGGCCTGGGCATGGCTGGAAGGCTTGGGCGGAGGGGCATGTGACTCCTACAGCCCAAGGGGAGCGGGCTGCCAGGATCCAGCTTCTGTGCAAGCAGCCGCCATCCCACGCAGCTTGTGGCATGCCTGGCATATTAGACTGCCGTAGTCCTGCCAAACAAAGGCATTGAGACAGGCAGGTGCCAGGGTCCAGGCTCATAGCTGTCTCTGGTGCTGAGTTCTGAGTCTGTCCAGCTCGGGAAGATGCGCTGTGAGTGCTCCGACTCCAGGTAGATGTTGGTGCAGGTGGGGCCCCGGCTGGCTGAGCTCGGCAGGTGAAGGGCTGAGCCATAGCCCCGGTCCAGGAAGAGCGGCTTGTAGCTGGGCGGCTGCTCCTGCTTCTCCGGCTGCTCGTGGCTCAGGAAGGGAGCGTTGATCTTGCGGTACAAGCCACGGGTGTCTGTCAGCACTTCGCTGTAAGGTGGTGGGGGCTCGGCCATCAGCACTGCTTCCTCGTAGCAAGGGGGCTTGGACGGATCTGGCTCTGCAAGCAAAACAATCACAGCAACTGAATGTAGGGAGCTGCTAGGGAGACCGGGAATTCCTACTCCGTGCCCCCTTTTGAGCCCAGGTAACGTTTGCTTCTGCCTTGTGATATGAAATAGCCTCCCCCAAGCCAAGTGAGGCGGGATTCACATGCTTTTTGTGTCCCTGGCGAAAAGGACCAGCAGCACCCAAAGTGACATATGCAGCAGGTTAAGCTAACACAATCACCGGCTGGAGGAACTGGGGCCACACCCCACTGAAATGAGAGTTTGAAGGGCAATTTATCTAGTCAGCAGCCACCTTGCCTCCTCCTTAGAGACACATGCGGCCCCTCTGCCCATCACCAGGTGCAAGACCTGACAGACTCCTTTGAGCAATTAATGGGCACTCCCAGCTCAGTGCTATAGAAGTTGGAGCTCCATAGTATCGAGATGAATAATAGCTTAGTGGCTGCGATCTTTCAGCAGAGCTGCCCTTCCATCCAGTAACACACCCACAGACCCAAGCTCCCTCCCCAGCACTGCCCTCCAACCAGTTACTCCACACCCCGGAGTGCTGAAAGCTCCTCCTCCTTTGCCCTTACCATGCCTGCAGCTCCAAGGCCTTGGGGGTGGGAGGTGGGGGCGATGCGGCTCAATGCGGATTCGGTGGGGCACCGCGATGCCCGGTGGGTTCCTCATGTAACCGCCTCCATAGGCAGGGCCCCCGTAAGCAGGGCCTCCATAGCCCTCATAGTGCAGGGGCTCCATCTCCAGGGTGCGCAGGTGCTGCTCCCGCAGCCGCTCCTCCTGCCGCCGTTTCATGCGCCGACGAAGGTAGCTGCAGAAGCAACACAGCAACACAATGAGCCCCCAGATCAGCCAGAAGCCAGCAAAGCAGGTGAGGAAGGTGTAGGTGCCGTGGGACATCACCATCTTCACGCCTAGGAAATGGGGAAGGGCCCTTGGAAGTTTAGAAGCGAGGATCTTCAGCTCCGGCTGGGTGAATTCGGGGGCCGGGTGGGAAGCCTCTCTCGGATCTTCTGCAACAGGTGAGGAAGGCTTAGTTCTGCAGGTGGGTCAGTCTCCGTTTTCCTCGCTGCCCAGTCATGCTGATTAGCTCCAGAACCTCCCCTGTGCTTTCCTTGAATGTCTCGTCTCACCTTCCTCTAGGTAGGGCAACAAACCCGCTCTCAGCCACACTACAATCCAAGTGCCATCCTAGGCATTTTCTAATCAAGGCAGTGGAACTGCGAGCCGAGGCCCGTATGCTGCAGCAGCTCAGCCCTTTCCAGTCACGCAGCCTCCTGCACGCTCTCCGCAGCCGTTGCCATGGAATCACTTCACTGGATGGATGCAGGAACAAACTTGGGTCTTTCACGGAAAGGGGGGAGTTCTTGCCCCTAAAGGTGCCCAGTGGAGGATAGGAGGGTGCTGGGAAGGCTGGTGGGCACGGCCTGCACACTCTTCTTGAAGGGACAGAGTTCTTGGATACTTGGGGTGACACGACCAGTAACACCAGCACCCAGCCCAACTTCTTCCCATCGCTGGGTCAGGGCATTTGGGGACCAGCAGCAGTACTGACAGGAATTCTCTCTCTGTAAACAGATAGACAGTGCCATTCAGTGTAGGAGGGGAAACAGCCATGCTCTAATCTCTTCCTCAGTTCACACTAGCAAAGGGCAAGGGGACCACTGTCACCCCTCAGCTGCCAACAACACTGCTGCCCCTTAAGCAGGTGAGCCCCTAGGATCACCAACCACAAGCCAACCTGTGATAGGCTAGCCCCAGGGGAGTTTCTTGTTTGTTGCTCAGCTGGGTATACAACGTTCATACCTCTGGCCAACCATCCTAGTTGCTTTCGCAAGGTGAGCCACCACCTGCCAGATGGGTGTGTGTATACAGAGGTCCAATTACACATACCCAGAGTCCCACCCACACACCCACACTCACATGTAGTCACACGCATGCATGCATGGCACACACACAGAGACCAGCATGTGGTCTTCCTCTTCTCTGGCTAAGCCCAGGGCCTCACCATCCTAGCTATTCCCACCCAGATGACTGGTCTATCCGTAGTGTATCAAGACCTTAGGCAGGCACCTGCTCTTCCAGGACAGCAGGGCCGAATAAAAGATCAAGACCGCCACACACCCCTCCTCCCAAACCCCCAGTTCTGTAGCAAGGGAGGCCAGCCCAGTAGCAAAGCGCTACCTCCCATTTCCTCCGGGTGGACCTGGCAGCCCATCGCACTCATTTGTTCCAGCAACCATCACCACAGAAGTCTGCTACCCACACACCTCACAGCTTCACCCCTCCAGAGTCTGCTTTCCACATGGCATATCAGAGAGCTGCCAAGCTGTGCTCAGTTTTGACTTCCAGTAGCCCTAAACAAGGAATAAAATTCCTGATCACCAGCCTCTTGAGCTGGTAACTGTTCTTCAGTCACAAGCCACAATCTCACCATTAAAGTTTTATTGCAGACTCATGAGTTATCCGCATAACCTAAATAGTATGAACTTTGAAAAGGCTACGAGTCTCTGCAGGCCTTGGATGTGTAATGGCCTTTGATCAACATTTGACTGCAAAGCCTGAGCTATCCAAGATTTAACAGTAGCTGATTACACCAGTTGGTAACAAACCCCTTCTGAGAAACTCTGCAGCTAGGAATACAAACAACAGCTCTTGCAAAAAACAGTCCACTTCCAAAAACATCTGGCTTCACTGACAGACCTACCATATCTAAAATGAATCGCTCCCACTTTAAGAGCCCTTTATTATTACTTAGGGTAAGCAACCTCCTGTCCATCAGAGTGTAAGCCAGTCACTGAAACTCCATTGACAGGCAGACTTGGGTCTTGTGTGGTCTGCTAGAATCCCTGTGGCCCTCTGGGGAGTACTAAAGATTTACAAAGCAAACACTTCCCTCAGTTAAACATAATTTGTTTGTGAAGGGATGTGATCCTGACTATGCATTGCTTCAGAATGTAAAAAGAAATGTCTTGTTGGACCAGACTAAGGTCTACCTAATCCAGGATTAGTTGCATAAGGAAGACACTAGGGCTCTTTTCTGCTCACCTGTCATCTTGGAGGGAAGGGCAAATCACACAGGAAGAGCCAGACTATATCCAGTTAGAAGATGAACTATAGCACAGACACAGCAACGGCTCCAAATGAGAACATTTATTGGACTTACATGATCTCAGACAAGCACATTTAGTCACCCGTGGCTGCACGTCTTATCCACAATGGCCCTATCATTAAAAAGTGGTGCATTTGAACTGAATGTTTATTATCTATGTGGTTTTCCTCTGAGTCTTCTTTCGATAAAGTGGCAAAAGTACTTCAATCTGAGTTACTGTTGGAGTTAAAATGAACACACTTGCTTTCTGTGTGTTGATTAGGCACTTTTGTTAATGTAACCCTTCTTATCAACATATAGGCCTGTTACAGAAACATCAGAACTCTGAACGTTAGATGTAGTGATTACAAACAACAGGGAAAGAACACTGACTGGGCGTGAGGTGGGGGTGTGTGGAGCAGAATCTGAAGTGGAGCAAGCTCATTTATCTACATAACTAAGTCAATCCTTCTCATATCTTTTGAACACACTTCACAATAACTTGTTCTATCCAGGAAGTATCACTGAAGCAAAGGAAGGAAGAACATTTGATGTCAATATGACAGGGACAGGGGAACCACAACTACAGATACTCAAGACTTTAGCAAAAAAAAAAAAATCATCCCCAAATCTATTCCAAAATAGATCCCTTTCCTCCAAGAATTCTGAAAGATAGAGGCCATTATCCACCTGCCATTTGATAAATTCTACAGCTCGGACTGCAAGTCCTTTGTGATAGTACTGCTGCAAGTGTGGTGCTGGTAGCGGGCATGGAATCAACTTTTTTTTTAAAAAAGCAAGTGTCAAGCCCTCATGACTGAAGACAGGTCTGCATATATGTGGCCAATGCCTAGAGCAATCTCATAAAGCCTGATTCAGATCTTCAGGAAAAAAGGCTTCAGAGCCCTGAACTGCACTTCGTACAATGAGAAGAAACAGAATTATTTGAGATCAGCAAATAGTACAAATACAGTAATAAACTAAGCAATAGATAACTTGCTGCCCATTAAGGTACCATCAACAACTGCTGCATGTTTCACCCTGCCTAATGGCAGGGCCAGCCTTAAGAATTTTGATAGCATACAAACCACACACACACAAATTAGCTTTCCTTGCCCATAATTAGATTTTTCCCTGTACTGCAGGATACAGAATTGGACTATATTCACTTTCTAGAAGCAGAGTACAGAGAATTCCAAGGCAAAGGCAAGGTTGCCATCTCAGTTCTCCATATGGAACAACCTCGACTCTGTAAAGTTGGTTGGCTGCAGCCCAAGAATAAGAGATCACAAAGCTCCTTTAGTCTTCCTGAATATACTGTAGTACACAGGAACAGTACAATCCAATAAACAGAGCCTAGAAGAATATGAACCCCAAGCTCACCAGCAGGGCAAATACCAACTACAGTCATTCCCAAGCCAACAACAGAATCCTTACTGACTCGCAATTTTCAGCACAGCGCTGCTCTGAAATACTGATGGGATGAAGGCAACCTGGCTAGCCCAATCTCCTCAGATGCTGGAAGCTAAGCAGGGTCAGCCCTGGTCAGTATTTGGATGGGAGACCACCAAGGAAGACCAGGGTTGCTATGCAGAGGCAGGCAATGGCAGACCACCTCTGCTCATCTCTTGCCTTGAAAACCCTACAGGGGCACTTTCCCAAACCACCACAAGACCAGGCAGAGACAACACCAATACTTTCTACACGGAAACATTTCTAGTTCACACTAGTCCTTTCAAAAAGAGAAGAGAGGCATAATTCTTCTAAACACAATTCATACACAGGCAGCAAGCACTGAAGCCAAACCATGGTTCTATAGATTGTCTCAGTAACCTAGTGCTTTACATTTAATGTCCTTGAGCTTTTTAAGGCCCTTAATAATTAAGATAAAAAAGAATCTTTCTTTTAAAACATGCATGAGGTCTTTGCACATATTACCAATTCCAATGCTTTTGAGAGAGAGACCCAACAGGGGCAGTGTAAGACTCATTACTCGCCCCGCCCCCCAATAAAAGGAAATAGGAATCCTTGCAGTGGGCAATGTGGATTCCAATACCCAACTCACAACCATAAATGTCAAAGCAAAGCCTTAGCATCCTGGCAAGGATGACTCCTCCTCGACATGAATTTGGCCTAGTGTAAGGCATATGCATCCATGGAAAGCAGAAAAGGAAGGGAGGGAGAGAGGGATAGTGTATTGCATGGGGGGCCGTGGCATTGCATCAAGGACTACTCCACCTTAACAGCCCACCTTAAAAAGCACAGGCTGTCAGTGGGCCCCATTGGTCTATCCAGGGGTTGAAGCTTTCTTTGCCACTTTACAACTGCAGCCTCTAATCTTCTTCATGGCCCTTCCTGATTGAGACCCCCCCCCCATTGTAGGAACTAGCCATTTGCTGTCAAAGCTTGGCTTCAGGGAGTTGTTGAGAACATGGGTTGGCCTCCAACAGATGCTTCTTTTCCATACCAGGGCTGTTAAGACACTGCTTTTGCAGCTGCCCATAACATACACACACACCCTCAGCTTTTCCCTGTGCACATTGACTTTGCTCACCCATGCATATGACACCAACAGCCCTTGTGCATAGGCAAGTAGGTTAGATGCACAGGGAGGTGCATGTGGAGCACCAGAATGAAAGAGAAACCAGCAAGCCTCCAATACACTCTGACCCACACCCTGACCCCAGAGAGCAGCTGATGCACACAAGAGTGCAAAGACCCTTTCCTGCCTAGCTGCCACCAACACACACACAGAAGTCAGCTCCCAAGCATGTTCTGAAGAGATGAAGGCCCCAAATCATGTCTCTCCCTTCCTTCTGAGCATGGCCACCAGCTCCTTCAGAATGCAGCTAGGACAACTAGTGGTATTTAATTCCTTTAAAAGAAAGACTGCTGGGACTTGTGCACCTGACAGTTATGCATGTGGGCCTGGAGGCAGGCAATACTAAATGAGAGGAGGAGGGCACAACAGTCTGCAAAGGGAAGACACATACCCAGAGGTACTTTTATTTATTATGCACATTCCAGGCTCTGGTTTTGAAAACAGATTCCAGAGCTGAGCTGAACTCTGGTACCAATTAAACTCTGGCAGTCAGATCCTCCAGCCTTGGGGTGTAATTTCCAGGATAGGTTTGACACCAAAGGATATCCTAGATCAGGCTACGTGTCGTCGTCCCCTCAGACTTGTGCTGGAGAAAGAAGAAATAAGGGCCAGCCTGATCTCTCATCTGTACTCTGGCACCATTCCCTCCACCCCCACTCCCCAACTGGAGTTTAAAAATGGAAATGTCTCTTCTTACTCCGGAGAGGAAACTAGGTTCGTTCCCCCCCAAGGCAGATTAACCTCATCCACTCCAAAACAGCCTCCTGCTCTGCAGTTCGGCCTCCTCAGAAGCCAGCGTGGCCTAGGTAGACCCCCTCCCCAACCCCCGTCTTCACTTCCACGACCATTCATGGAGATATATGATGCTCAGAGTCGTGCCCAAAGCTGGGATTGGTGTTTCGATTGCGGCACGGACCGCAGCCCTGCCTAGGGACAGTCCTTCAAGTGCCAGACACTGTCCCGTGAACACACGACTGCCCCTGCCAGCATACATTACACCGAACCCCAACCACACACACACACACACACACACACACTCTCTCTTCCCCAACGCAAAGATGGACGCGCGTTCACACAGCCACACGAGAGCGCGCTAGTCTTTTCGCCTCTCTCCTCTCCCCCCCCATTTATTTCTTTCCTCCTCCATAGTGCCAACCGCCTCCCACCAAGTCCACTGCCAGCCACCGGTTAACAATGCCACCTTCCCCGACTATGCAAAGTCCCGGGTGCCCAAAGCAACAGGAGGCGATGAAGCGCCAGTCGCAGACCGTCTTCCCTGCCAGTGCCACCTCGCCCTGGTGCGGGGGGGGCGGGGGAGAGAAGGCGAGCACCCTGTTTCCAGCACCAGATGGGACAGCAGCGCTTGGAATAGGGCGACCGGATGCCTTCCCTTCTACCAAATGCGGGCTGTAGGGGCGGGGGGGGGAGAGGAGCCAGGCACCTGAGCGCGCAGCCCTGGCAGGTCGGTGGAGCCTTCTTCTCTTCCTCGCGTTAATGGGACCAGGCTGCAGCTGGGTCTCTCCTCCTGCTCCCCGTCTCCTCCAGCGCCGAGATCAGGGATCGCCCGTGGGAGCCCCATCTTCGGGAGTCGGCAGAGCCATCCCCCAGCCTTCAGTCCGGCGGGGCAGGAGGGACACAGCCTCAGCGGGGCGCCCTGTTGGAGATCAGGGAGCGCACAGTGCGGCGTGCCGGCCAGCGCTCGCCTAGCCCATTGCCCGACTCCGCGGCCTCCACGCGGACAGTGCCGGGACTCTCCCTTTGTTTTATCCGCGAGCGCTCACGCGTCTCTCTCCCTTTCTCCCGAGCTCCTGCCTCGCTCGCTCCCTGCCGGCCCCGCCCCTCTGGCTCCTCCCTCCAGCGGCGGCGGCGGCGGCAGCAGTAGCGCCTGCAGCTGCCAGCCTCTTCCTGCCCAGCTCAGGGGGCTCAGCGGCGGGGTTCTCCTAGGAGAAATCCCCGGGCCTTCGAACCATCCGGAGTGGGGAGGGCGGTGTCGGATCAAAAAGAAGAGACTCCTGCTGGCGGTGATGGCGAGAGCAGCGCACCAGGCTGGCTGATCCCGGGGGGCGCCTTTCTGCTCCCGTGGCTGGAATTTCCTGCCGGGATTTGCTTGGCTCCCTCGCTGTCCTTTCCGATTCGGGCGGGTCTCTTTCGACGTCAGCAATGCAGCTTCGGCTCGGGACAGCGCGCCAGGGCAGATGGGGGTGGGGAGACTCCGGTAGATCCCAGGAGGTCTTGCCTCAACACTCCCCCCCCTTAGAGAAATCCGTGATCTCTCACTCCTCACTTTCCCAGCCAAGAATAGTCCCTAGAACTGAGGCCTTGATTCATAGCCTTCCCCCGCACATGCACACGCAAGATGAGATCTATTCCTAGACTCTTATCATATGGAACATAAGAAAGCAAAGGGGCAAGACCTCAATCGTTTAAATCTCCACATTCTGGATGAGGATGGTGGGGATCTATACTACACATGAACACACAGGAAGCTGCCTTGGTCCATCAAAAGTTTAGTATTGTCTACTCAAGCTGGCAGCAGCTCTTTCACACCACCTACTACTAGGTCCAGTAACTGGAGATGCAGGACTGAACCTGGGACCTCCTGCATGCTAAGCAGATGCTGTACCACTGAGCCAGAGCCCCTCCCCTACATATCATCTACTGCACTCAGGATCTGGATTCTAGATTTGTAAATCTGATTTAAAGGCCTTGGCCTTCTGCCTTGGTGGTGGCCAATTTGTGTGTTATCAGGGAGCACAGAGTAGGCCAGGGAGTGAGGCAGGGACCAGCAATTGAAGGCTGTAGGGCCAAATCTGCCCACCTCCTACTTGTGCTCACAGACATAGTTCAGAAGTACCACCTCGCCAAAGGCAAAGAATGTGGGTGGAAAACTGATAGGCAACACCATGGGATTTCACTCTGGGGTGAGGCTGGCCTAGTGCTTTCATTCTTTCCTTAGCGTTGCTTTCCCCCAAAAAAACCTAGTTGGTAGGTCTCCCTACCACCACCACCCTGGAGCAGATTCTGAGTGTCTTCTAACCGGCTTTACTCCATGTGTAGGGAGGATGAAAAGACAGAAATAGCTTCACTTTGAGCTGACTGGGACCAGCAACGCACCACCATCTGTGCGTTCTGTTCATTGCTGATGCCAGCCTGGAAGAGTGCTAGCACCAGGCTCCTGCTCCTGCCTGCCCTCGACATTTCTCCCCAGAAACCAAGTAGAACCCAGCTGAGAGTGCCTGAGGGGATTGCCTGGCCTTAAGCTTTGGGATGAGGGATGGAGTGCTGAGTGAGCTGATGAGCCTGGGGCAGATCCTCATGTTGCCTCCCCTCAGCCATGTGCTCTCCGCAGAGCTGACAGTTGCCATTCCTGACTGCAGAGAAAGGGGGGGGAGGAATGGCAGCAATAATGCAGCCTGCAGGCCTTTCTGTGCTGCTGTCATGGTGACAGAGCCGAGAGAAATACATGAAGCTTCCATTCATTAGTAGTTAATGAAAAATGTCGTGCTTGCCTGGCAGAGCCTTGGGAAGTGGAGCTGGGGAGCCCCGTCAGGGGAATTTAAATGGAGAGATAACCTTGTCACCTCACCATTCTGTGTGTGTGTGTGTGTGGGGGGGGCTATCAGGACTGAGTCTGAGAGGTTCATGCCCTTAAAATGGAAGACCCAGAGACAACACTACAGGATGAGAGCAGCCCCGTCCCCCACGGTAGTTTGGTCACTGGAGAAGCAAATTTTGCCCCTCTGCAACCAATAATGCTAGGAATAAAAGCATGGACAGGGACTCAGAAAGGGCAAAGTGTGTTTCCAAGAGGGGCTTTGTCCTTCACAATATTTTGACAGCAAAACCCCCATAAATTTCGTATTAGCAATCCCATCCTAAACAAATTCTCGGAGGGACAGCAAACTGAGACAAAGCATAGGTCCAGATAACTGTGTACCAGTTAACAGCAGCCTTCGTTCTGAATTTCAGAATGGTTTCATCCTATCCATAAGTTTAAACAGGCATTATATTAAAAAAAATGATTCTTCAAGTGAAGCATGAATCAATGAGACTTAGAAGTCTCTTTTGGTATACTATTTAACCACCTCTATTGGTCTGTATGCCCGGACCTAAAAGGCCCAGGCCTGGCAAACTTGTCAGGTCTCGGAAACTATGCTGAGTGGGCCCTGGTTAGTATATGAATGGGAGAGAATTTCAGGGGTGCGATGCAGTGGCAGGCAATGGGAAACCACCTCTATTAGTCTCTTGCCTTGAAAATCCTAGGGGGTCACTATAAATTGGCTGCGACTTGACAACACTTTTACACAAATACATATTGTCGTGGATGTCTAATGATGGTATTTCTGATCATTGTAACAGTAACTGCTTTTTCTCATGAGTGCTGAAAACTCTTTGCATACAATCTCAGTAAATCTTAAAGGAACCCTGTAAGGTTGGCCAGCATTATTATTGTTGCTGCACAGCAGACAAAAGGGCTGAGTGGCTGGTCTAAAGCTGTTCAGTGAACTCATCAGTGAGCTGAGGGGACTTCTGGCCTATAGCTGAAGCTCCCAATTCCTGTGATCTGTTTCATCAAACCAAAATCAGTATATCTAATTACTAGGGAGCAAAGCCCGTTGTGGTGGAAGACAACAGGCCCTAGAAAGGAAGAGAGGGAGGTGGAAGTGAGAGAGGGTTGGAGAAAGGAAGGAAGAAAGGAAGGAAGAGGGGGAAGAGTGAAAGAAAGGAGAGAGAAAGAAAGGAAAGAGGGGAAAGGAAGGGAAGAGGGGCAGAAAAGGGCTTCTCTGGGCCCAGAGAAGGACTTTTCTGTCCCCCACACACCATCCCCTGGGCCTTCTATGGGGGACGGAAAATGGCTTCTCTGGGCCTACTGCCCCCATAGAAGGCCCGGGGATGGCATGTGGTGGCGGAAAAGGCCTTCTCTGGGCCTACTGCCCCCATAGAAGGCCCAGGGGATGGTGTGTGGGGGACGGAAAATGGCTTCTCTGGGCCTACTGCCCCCATAGAAGGCCCGGGGATGGCATGTGGTGGCGGAAAAGGCCTTCTCTGGGCCTACTGCCCCCATAGAAGGCCCAGGGGATGGTGTGTGGGGGACGGAAAATGGCTTCTCTGGGCCTACTGCCCCCATAGAAGGCCCAGGGATGGCATGTGGTGGCGGAAAAGGCCTTCTCTGGGCCTACTGCCCCCACAGAAGGCCCAGGGGATGGTGTGTGGGGGGCAGAAAAGGCCTTCTCTGGGCCTAGTGCCCCGTAGAAGGCCCAGGGGGTGGCGTGGGGGGCGGAAAAGGCCTTCTCTGGGCCTACTGCCCCCATAGAAGGCCCAGGGGATGGCATGTGGGGGCGGAAAAGGCCTTCTCTGGGCCTAGTGCCCCCATAGAAGTCCCAGGGGATGGTGTGAGGGGCGGAAAAGGCCTTCTCTGGGCCTAGTGCCCCCATAGAAGTCCCAGGGGATGGCATGTGGAGGGCGGAAAAGGCCTTCTCTGGGCCTAGTGCCCCCATAGAAGGCCCAGGGGATGGTGTGGGGGCGGAAAAGGCCTTCTCTGGGCCTAGTGCCCCCATAGAAGTCCCAGGGGATGGCATGTGGAGGGCGGAAAAGCCTTCTCTGGGCCTAGTGCCCCCATAGAAGGCCCAGGGGATGGTGTGAGGGGCGGAAAAGGCCTTCTCTGGGCCTAGTGCCCCCATAGAAGTCCCAGGGGATGGCATGTGGAGGGCGGAAAAGGCCTTCTCTGGGCCTAGTGCCCCCATAGAAGGCCCAGGGGATGGTGTGAGGGGGCGGAAAAGGCCTTCTCTGGGCCTAGTGCCCCCATAGAAGTCCCAGGGGATGGTGTGGGGGGGCGGAAAAGGCCTTCTCTGGGCCTAGTGCCCTCATAGAAGGCCCAGGGGATGGCATGTGGGGGCGGAAAAGGCCTTCTCTGGGCCTAGTGCCCCCATAGAAGTCCCAGGGGATGGCATGTGGAGGGTGGAAAAGGCCTTCTCTGGGCCTAGTGCCCCCATAGAAGGCCCAGGGGATGGTGTGGGGGCGGAAAAGGCCTTCTCTGGGCCTAGTGCCCCCATAGAAGGCCCAGGGGATGGCATGTGGAGGGCGGAAAAGGCCTTCTCTGGGCCTAGTGCCCCCATAGAAGGCCCAGGGGATGGTGTGAGGGGGCGGAAAAGGCCTTCTCTGGGCCTAGTGCCCCCATAGAAGTCCCAGGGGATGGTGTGGGGGGGCGGAAAAGGCCTTCTCTGGGCCTAGTGCCCTCATAGAAGGCCCAGGGGATGGCATGTGGGGGCGGAAAAGGCCTTCTCTGGGCCTAGTGCCCCCACAGAAGGCCCAGGGGATGGCATGTGGAGGGTGGAAAAGGCCTTCTCTGGGCCTAGTGCCCCCATAGAAGGCCCAGGGGATGGTGTGTGGGGGATGGAAAATGGCTTCTCTGGGCCTACTGCCCCCATAGAAGGCCCGGGGATGGCATGTGGAGGGCGGAAAAGGCCTTCTCTGGGCCTACTGCCCCCATAGAAGGCCCAGGGGATGGTGTGAGGGGGCGGAAAAGGCCTTCTCTGGGCCTAGTGCCCTCATAGAAGGCCCAGGGGATGGTGCGTGGGGGACGGAAAAGGCCTTCTCTGGGCCTAGTGCCCTCATAGAAGGCCCAGGGGATGGCATGTGGAGGGCGGAAAAGGCCTTCTCTGGGCCTAGTGCCCCCATAGAAGTCCCAGGGGATGGCATGTGGAGGGCGGAAAAGGCCTTCTCTGGGCCTAGTGCCCCCATAGAAGGCCCAGGGGATGGTGTGAGGGGGCGGAAAAGGCCTTCTCTGGGCCTAGTGCCCCCATAGAAGTCCCAGGGGATGGCATGTGGGGGCGGAAAAGGCCTTCTCTGGGCCTAGTGCCCCATAGAAGGCCCAGGGGATGGCGTGTGGGGGACGGAAAAGGCCTTCTCGGGGCCTAGTCCCCCTCATAGAAGCCCCGGGGGATGGTGTGGGGGGGTGGAAAAGGGCTTCTCTCACTTGCCTCAGCCTTGAGGGCCTGTCCCTGCACTCACACTCCAGACGGTCCTCTCCTGTCGGAGGACTGGAGCAGACAGCTGAAAACACTGACCGAGGCTAACGTGGGCGGGACTTTGCGAAGCAGCCAGTCAGCCCTGGCCAGTGTCTTCTGACTGCCAGTTCTTGAGCCGAATCAATTATGGCAAGCATAGAATGCTGTGGAATCAAAATTCAAATATATATAAGGACAGGATTAACCTGGCCCTACCTGCAGATACTTAAATTCTCAGACTGAGGCCAGGTGGAGAGAAGGAAGATTTCCCCACAAACTTGAGGGGCACTCGAGGCTCACTGAAAAATCTAAAAACTTACCCATAATGGATGGAGGGGGTTAATATTCCCCAAATGAACCTCTCTGTGCTTGTGCAGAACCCTCAGCCCCATCTCTCCTCAGCTGCCTCTGAGGCAGTGAAGCAGCAGTTCTGCAAGTGAGGGAGAAGGAGCCAGCACAAGCCCACCAGGGAGGTAGCAGTACTGTGGGCTGGGCAGCCAGTGGTGGAAATACAAGCCCTGCCATCACTGCCTGTCTTCACCAGGCTCTGTGATAGCAGTAGGGAAGGGACAAAGAGAGAAGGGGAGAAAGTAGGCATGGTGAGAAGGAAAAAGACAGTAAGAGAAGGGGTGGAGGAAGAAAAAGACACAGAGAAGGGGTGGAGAGAGAGGGGAGGAAGCAAAGGCATGAGGAATGGGATGGCCACTCCCCAAAGTTCTTTGCACATCCCTGCCTGTCAATACATCTAATTCTCAACACAGCCAGATCTGTTGATAGTTAAATATGGAGACTGGAGCCATGAACAGATAAGACAGAACTTTATACAAACCTAAAAAAAAGCTTGCAGAAAAATCTGACATCTTAAAAAAACCTATATTTTGGGATTTAAAAACCCCAAATAAAAGAAGCAGTACCTGTAGCTTTAAGAAACAAATACCCTCGGAGACTGTTGGTGGGAAAACACACAGTATTGCCAGCCTTCAAGCCTTGGTTTCAGGAGTAAAAGTTGGGGAACGGGGAAGGGCCCTTTCCAGGGCTGCTTTGGCCTCTCAGGGAGGAGGCAGAGGCAGACTGGGGGTGAAAAATAACTCTAGAAAAGGGCCCCACACTCCCAAGGGAGGGAGGAAGGAAAAGATGTTATGCCTGACTGTTGAAGCGCTTATTTTAAACCAGCTGCTCCTTTTTGTTTTGTTAAGTTCTTGCTCAGGCTCAAGGCTACCAAGATAATGTAGGTTGTGGTTCACAGGGGGGGGGCGCCTCTCTGAATCAGTTTTTGAGTTAAGGTTTGGTTCACGTTTTAGCGCCAAAACATCTATACTGCAGAATCCTAAGCAGAGTTGCACCCTTCAAAGCCAAAGGTCCTCAAGGGGAGGAGATTTCTCTCTAGGATTGCACCACTGTGAGTCTTACAAGTGAAACATACATATATGAAAATGAAAAATGCTAATGCATTATTAAATCTACAGAATCCATGGTACAAAATAAAATCCCTTTATTACGATTTACACATCCCTCATTTCTTATTACCACAGAAGATGCATTTAGCATCTGGAACATGCTCAGAGCCATCATTCTGCCACAAATTCCATGAGAGGCTATTGCGGCCAAAATCTCCATCTGCATTTGTTTATCTGAATATTTCTATTCCACCTTTCCAAAATTGCTCCAGCAGTTAACAAAAATTCCAAATACAAATCAACATCTCCAAATACAGTAAATAGAATGAACATTTCAATAAACCAGTCTAACCAATCAGTACATCCACAAAAGAATTTCCCTCACCCTTCCTTTAAATGCCACTCAGCTATTCCACCCCCTTCCTCCCAAATCCCAGTCTCCCAGACACTCACTGACTGGATGGGTCCTTGTTGCAAGTGTGTAGGCTGAGATGGAAGCCTCCTGTTTGCATCTGAAGGCTTGTCCCCCCTTCAAAAAAGAGGAGGGGGGGGAGCTAAAAACAAATTATGAGGAGCAGTTCCTACAAGGAGGGGGAAGGAGTCTACAGTGAGAGCTGACTGCCAGGGGGCTGCAAGGGAAACTTGCAGCTTCTTTCCTGATTTAAAGTACTCTTTCCTCACCCTAGTTCTGTGTTCAACAAATAGAACTGAACGCTTTGTAATATTGACTGTCAATAGCGCAGAGAAGCACAAGTATGTGAAAGGTGACTTTCCTGCAAGTAAGCATGGGTTGGGGGGTGGGGGAGTGATGGTGAGGGAGCTCAAAGCAAGATTCTGGTGTGTGAGCACTTGGCCTCACAACCTCACAGCATCACCCCTGCGCTCTCTTGCTTTCCCACATTTTGTGACGGAGTGTGATAAAATTCTCCTCATCTCTTTACAGGACAGTATCGACAACTGGCCTGCCGAGTGGCAATGGGAACCCAGAGTTCCTGTTGCCAAGGAGCCCATCAATGTGCATGATTGATGATTGATTACAAAATAGTAAGTTACATCTTACCATGATCAATAATCTCTTTTCATACACATCAATGGGACATCATAAGTCAGAAGCAATGTGCCAGCACATAACACACACAATTACATACATATCAGCGGTCTCATTTGGGAGCTCTGAGTTCTAGCATGAAGGCCAGAAAGAAGGAGCAAACATCAGGTATGGTGGTCCTCTCAGGGTCGGTTCAGTTTTGAGACTTTGCTGTGACATCAGGTTCCTCAATATGGAAGCCTCCTGTACTGATAGCTTGTTGAACCAGCCACAGGTGTCAGGTGCACATGCACAAGCTGTTCCAGCTTGCTTCAGCTCTCTCTCCACTCGACGAGCCTATTTTCAATGGCATTGGCTCATTCTACTGTCATGTGGCATGTCCATATTATTTCTCATTGGCCACTGCTAACTGAATCATATGGAGATACTTTTACTGATAGATCCACCCTACCCTCACCCACCCCCACCCTCTGCGAAAAGCTGAAGCAACATGTTAAAAACGAGATGTTGGTTGGAGCTGTGGAAGCAGAGAGTTCTGAGACAGGAAATGTGTCCCCAAGCCAAGAAAGCCAGCACTTTGATCAAGAATGCAATCAAGAAGGAAACACTGAATGGCAGCAGCCCTGTAGGAGGGAGATATGTTGTGTAAAATGTGCCATGGGTTGGCTGTCCTGATAGGGAGTAGCTGTCTGTCACCTTTGTCATGAACGAATGAATGCTCTTTCTCATGAATGAATTGTCTAGGGATGTCAAGATGAACCAGGGGTTGGAGCAAAGGGTTATTTTGCCATGAGTCAGCTAAGCTGTGCTGTGTGGCCATTGCCCCCTGCGGAATGTGACCAAGAATAGCACTTCCTTTGTGTGGGAAGGAACTGGGGCTTACTCAGCATCACACATGGAACACTGCATTCTTACTGGAACAGGCCACTTGTGGATGCCTATCCTTCAGCAAAAAAATGTCTCAGTGCTCAGTCCTTCCATTGTGTTTTCCTGGTTTTACTAGTAGTATAAAAAAGGGGCATGTGTCCCTGTGGTGGATGACCTCTCCCAACAGCTTACCATTTGCTCCCTACAATAATTACTTCTGCCTCCTGCTGCAGGAAACAGGGGCATTCACCTCCAAGGAACCCTGCAGCAGTCGTATTCCATGTTCTTTGGCAGTCGAGCCACAAGTGGGCCACAGACAGTAATGCTAACGGCATATGTGGACGTGGAAACCACACAGGTCTTTCTATGGTATCGAACGGGGCTTGCCGATCCTGCCACAGCACTACTCCCTGATCCTCAGCTTGTAGAGGCAAAACCAAACAACAACATGGGGACCCATGCATGCACTATAGTGTGCATTAGAGCAGCACATTCTTATAGCTGGCATGTGGCATGTTTGCCAAAACTGTTGGCCTCCCCTGTTGTCTGACTCTTAGTTGACTGGCAGATGAGTTGTAAAGCTTTCAAAAGCAGGCACTGCTACCTGAATTTCCGCCAATAATACAAGAGAATAACTGGATGGGTAGACTGATTTCAAGAGGGCGAGTATCTACAGTTTGTTTTGAAAGAAAAGGAATGATTGGGAGCTTGTCACTGCAACCTCCTCCAACTTGGAGGCTTGCTGCTGGAGTCTCAGTTGCACAGGCCAAGACTAGAACTAAGAAAAAGGAGGGAATATATATATATATTTAAAAAATCTGCGGCCATGAGCCACGTGCTGTGCTGGGTGAGGAGCTGTTTCCTAGCAACGGCTGAGAGCATCGCTCACCCCTGCAGAGGAGCCTCCCACGGCTCGTCCCGGGGAAAGCAGAACATCAGGCTGCTGCAGGGATATGAGGGGAGCAAAGTCAAAATGCAGCCAGGGAAGGTGCGGTTTGGAAGTATCTTTAGGTGAAGTGTATTCCCTGCAGAAGACAGTTCAAGACACAGAAATCTGTGGACTGGGCTCAGAGTAAGACAGAAACAATGCTTTGGAACATTTTGGAATCTGTCCACATTTCCAATTATAACATTTGGTTTCTGACTTCAATATTTGTCCTCAGAATTCACCCTCTAATGAGAACTTTAGATCTGTAGGGCAGCTTCTCATTTAGATGGTAACGTTAGACATTAACAGTCCTGTCCTAAGTAGAGTTGCCCCCTTATAATCTGAGTTACTTTAATGGTATTAGAAGGGTATATCTTTGCTTAGGACTGAACTGTATATTTATTTGTGCTATTTACCGTCCACCTTTCTCTCTGTGTCACAAGGCGGATTCTATAGCATAAGTCAAATATGACCAACAGGATAGGACATCCAATAAATAATGCAATAGGATTTGGATTGCAGAAATCTGAACAAAGCTGAAACAAAAGCATATGCTTTAAAACGACATGTTAAAGATGCAAAAATCACAAAATAGGATCCTACTTAAAGCAACACTTCACAGTTGGTTAAAATTGGCTTCTCAGATACCCCCCATCTAGTTTGTCAGTTTAACCAAGACACTGTAAGCTTTCCTGAATTTTCCAGGAAGTCTCCTGTTTTGTTAATTTTTCAAAGGCTTTTCAAATCCAAGCTGTTTAGACAGCCTTTCTTATAATGAATAGACCCTTTAAGAGATTGGTTTGTGTGCTGGGTTCCTGGAGTTGGGTCTTTATTGTTGTACAAGATGTATACATTGTTGTTTTAGATTAAAACTGTAACTTGTTGGGAGAAAGGCAGGCTAAAAAAAATATGCCACAAATATATCCATGTAGGTTGCACATTTGTACTGAACTTTTGAATGAAATTTGTGCCTTCCTTTTCAGCTTCATTCAGCCCCTTTGATTATAGTGGTGTGAGTCTGTCTAGGCTTTGTACATTTACTGTTGTCAGGCACCTTGCTAAAAAAAATACCTCTGTGCAGGATTGATGGGCAGGTAACTCAAACATGTTGCTTTTATTTTTCATAATGAACATTTTTTTAAAAAGTGGTGCAGAACACTAAAACAGCTAGAACTTCTGGCTGACAGACAATCTTAGGATCTCCTGGCTATACTACACACCCTGCCATATGATAATTATTATAAATTACTATCAGCCTAAACTACTTCTCAGGGTTGTTGTGAGGATAAAACGTAAGGGAGGGAGACCATATATACTACCTTAAGCTGCTTAGAAGAAGAGTTAGGTAAAAATGTAAAAAGCAGATATTGCTACACCCTGATACAACTAGCTCAGTGGTAGAGCTCAGCAGTATATACGTTTTGAATAAGAACATAAGAGAAGCCAATATTGGATCAGGCCAATGGCCCATCTAGTCCAACACTCTCACACAGTGGCCAAAAATACCAGGTGAACATACAAGGTCCTTTCTGAAAGCTTGACCATAGGTCTAATAGATCCATGACTGAGACCTTGAAGAGCTCTCATCAATTAGATGAGACAATAGCGACCCAAATGGGCTAAATTAGGACACGGCAGCTCCCATAGTGCATTCCATCATGTAATGCATCAAAGACATGGCAGGTTTGAGATGATGGTTCTCCTAGGAGTTTCTGGGGAACAGCAGTGAGTGAGGTGGAGCCCCAAAGATGCTACAGGCACCAGCCACTAAGGGCAGACACCTTTCCTTTCCCCTGTTTTCCAGCCTTTCCACTGCTGCTGTGAATGCATTGCGCATCTCCAGGAGAGCAAATGTCCAAGGCTGGACTGTAGTGTCAGGTCTCCCAGACTAAGACTACTGAAGCTTCACAGTAAAGATTATCCAAGGGATTTTAGCCTAAAATGCCCCCTTTCCTGCTGGGGAAAAAAAATCTTCCCACCTCCGCCTGTTTCTATAGCAACTGTTCCCAAGATAACGAACTGCACTCAGCAGTCTCCTGCAAGAGAGTGCAGAAAATGTCGCTGGGACACTGTCGACAGCCTCAGGATTGCCCCCTTAAAAAAAAGAAGACGTGCAGAGAAGAACCCTGGATGCTTATGTCAGAGCCTTTCAGAAGGACAACTCCACATGGCCAGATCACTTGGCTGTCATCTTCAGGAGGCTCCCAGTTCAAGTCTCAGTCTGTGAGAGGCACAATCCAAAGGAACATAGTCGAACCAGCATTTACCACTTGGCCCATCTCACCTGACTGACAGCAGCTCTCCAAGTAATGCCACCTCTGAGCTCTTGTATTTGGAAACAATTCCTGAGTTTTAGTCATGTTAGTCTGCTGCAGCAAAAATGAACAAGCCTTCTGGCACCTTTAGAGATCAAGATGTTTCTATCCCAGCACCATCTTTTATGTAATAGAGTCCACTTTGTCAGATGCATGTTTTTACTGGGAGACCAGGACTGAATCTGGGGGCTTCTAAATCAAAAACATATGCTTTACCACTGAGACACAACTCTTTCTCCAACAGAGAAGCCAAGTTTAGCCCATCCAGCCTAATTTTGGTCTATTCTGACTGGTAGCTGCTGCCTGCTCCCCAAGGCCCCAGGCAGAGATGGGCTCATCCCCTAAGGAGTCTTGCTCCCGAAATCTATACCCAAAGCTTCCATGACTAGAGAAATGACCTGTGCAAGGTGACTGAGAACTTCAAACATTCCAGGGATCTTGCTAGGAAGGACTGAAAATAATGTTTTTATCCTGAGCACTTGAAACAAGGTCAGCCAGAACTAGAGATGCCAGCCACCAGGTGGGACCTGGGGATCCCCTGGAATTACAGCTCATCTCCAGACTACAGAGATCAGTTTCCCTGGAGAACATGGATGCTTTGGAGGGTAGACTCTATGGCATTGAACCCCTCCGGGGGGGGGTCCCTCCCCGCCCTCCCCAGGCTCCATCCCCAAATTTCCAGGAATTTCCCAACCTGGATCTGGCAAACAGTACATTGGACCTACCTGATGGTTCTTTCTCTTAAGTGGGGGAGAAGTCATCTAGGAACTGGTTAAGTCACACCTTTGCTCACTCGATAGGCTATGCAATTTTTTTTTGTTGTGTAGCTCCTGTTGGAGTGGCCTAGGCTGACCTCTCCAGTCATGTCCAAGCCTTGTCCGTGGATCATTCATTGTTTTTGCTTGTTTGATTGTCGTTAAGTTATGCTGTTGCAGCCCACCTTGTTTTTGCCACCTTGTCTAACTCCTCATAGCCAGATCAGGTGGAATGTGGATGACTTCTCCCCCACTGAAGAGAAAGAACTTTCAGGTAGGTCCAATGTACCATTATCCTTCAGTGGGGGGAAGTCATCCAGGAAATGGTTAGCTGTACCCAAGCTATTCTTCTGGGGTGGGTGATTGATTCTATGTCTGTTTTCACCACTTGCTGTAATATCCTTCTGCCAAATGCCGCCTCTGCCAAGGCTGCTTGGTCCATTCTGTAGCGTCTCACAAAAGACACCCAGGTAGCTTCTCTGCAGATCTCCTCTACAGTCGCATGCATGGAGAAGGCTGCTGTCACCGCTGCCGCCCTCGTGGAGTATGAGTTCAGATGGCTTGGAGATGCAAAGCCCTGCACCTCATAGGCCTTGGTAATACGTTGTCTGATCCAGTAGGCCAGTGTAGCCTTGGAGGCTTTTCTGCCCTGGTTGGGTGCACCATATGTCATGAACAATGCATCTGACCGCCTAAAAGTGGCTGTCCTGTCCAGATAAATACGTAGAGCCCTACATAAGTCTAGTTTGTGCCAATTCTTTTCTTTAGGGTGCGCAGGTTGTGGGCAGAACAACGGTAATGTAATCGGCTGGTTGATGTGGAAGGCCGAATCTACCTTGGGAATGAAGGATGGGTCCATCCGTAAAGAGATGGAGTCTTTCTGGAAGATGCAGAGCTCTTTCCTAGCTGAAAGCGTGGCCAGTTCAGAAATCCTTTAGGTCATAGTTACCGCAATTAAAAAGGTGATCTTCCAGGACATTAGCTGAAGCTCCGACATCCTCATGGGTTCAAATGTTGGCTTTGTCAAAATGCGTAATACTTTGTGGAGACTCCACATCAGGAACCTGTGTCGAACTGGAGGAGCCAACTGGATTACTCCCGTCAATTTTTTTTAACATATCAGCGAGTGGACACCTTCCTTCGTGTGGCATGTTCCAGACATGCTTGTATGGCTGCCAGTTGTCGCTTCAGCGTGTTTGGCTGAAGACCTCTTCGCCATCCCTCAGAAAGAAACAGAATGACCTCCTTGTCTGTGGCCTGCAGAGGGTGAATCCCCTGTGCTGAGGCCCAGCTGACGAAGGTCCTCCACATATGGCTGTAGATGCGGCGTGTGGAAGGTCTTATTGCCTGCAGCATGACCTTGATCACTTTGTGGGGAAATCCCATGTCCACTAGTCATGTGCGTTCAATTTCCATGCAGTCAGTTGCAACCAAGTCGGGTCCAGGTGGAGGATGGGCCCCGGCTGTAGTAGATCTGGTCTTTGAGGTAGTGTCCACGGTCTCTTGGAAGCCACAATGGAGGAGATGGCTTTTATTTTTCTCTCTCTTCCTCTCTCTGCTTCTTTTTGTTGTTGAAGCTCTGTAGGTCTTCTGGCTTGGAGCAGGAGCTCCAGACATCCTACTGAGCGCTGGGCTATGCAGGAACAGGGAGAGGTCAGCCTAGGCCACTCCAATAGGAGCTACACAACAAAAGAAATTTGCATAGCCTATCCAAGGAGCAGAGGCATGACCTAACCAGTTCCTGGATGACTTCCCCCCACTGAAGGAGAACCTATCTCCCCCCATCCCCCACCAATGGGGGGGGTTTGACATGGCAACTCTAGCAGACCACATGCCCCTGTGCCCAGGCTACTTTCACCATGCCCAAACAATGTGGTGTCAGCTGCTTCAACCTTTCATACTTTGAATAAGCCGAATACAGGCTTACCAGGACGCAGGGAACCTGTTATTTCAGGGAGCAAGATATCCCTTTTTCTGTTTCTAATCTACATCAGAGATTTTTTGCTTCGGGTGCCTTTTGTTTAAAGTATCAGCTATGAAGTAAATATCAGGTCATGGGACTGGAAGAAGTACAAGTAGCTTCGGGGGCATCGACAGGGGGATAAGAAGGCGATAGTTTACTCCACCCGTTTCTCCTTTCCGGCAGCAAAACGCCCCTTCCTGAAGCGCCTTCGCAACAGAGAGAAGAGGTTTCGAATCTTCCTGACACGTGGCCGCAGTTTCATGTGCCATTTCCTCCTAATGGTTGGCGCACTCCACAAACCGGAGGGAGCCAGCGGCCTCTTCCCGCGGGCGCACAAGTTTTCTTCCATACTGCCCTTTTTAGGCAGGGCTGATTCTTCTATCGATCGGTTTTAAATGGCATCTTACAACCCTAAATAGGACCTTCCAGGCTGTCATTAATGGGGAAAAAGACACGACTGATGAACTTTATTTTTTGCTCGGGGAATTTGCATTTGAAACATTTGTCAGGGAAAACAATGTACTACCCCTTCCTCCGTATATACACTGTTCCTCATCTGTAAAGCATCATGGAAAATGGTGTTGCTGTTACACAGCCAAATAGCAGCAATGCCAAACCGGTCGTAACCCCCCCTCCTTTTTTTTCCCAATCGCAGAGTTCAGATCGGAAGTCAGTGTAAGTAATTCCAGAATTTAAGCAGACAGCCTTCCAGCCGACTGTTTCCGAGCTGAAAGGCGGAGCTCTCACTGGGAAGAAAGCCGAGTTGCTAAACGTTGGAATTAGAGGTGTGTCGAAACGACCCCCTTAAACTTTCTTTCCTCCCCTTAACCTCAGTTCACCTTATGTTCCAGTTGCTGCTGATCACCACTTATGAGGTCCTGTTGCTTATGTATAAGGCATTATTGGAAAGGGGGGAGGCCGTTCTATCCTGGCCGGATAACGCGAAACAAGACACAAACACAATGGTTTTTAAACTACAGGAAACTAGATCTAGATGGAAGATTAGAAAGAACTTCCGGAAGGAAAACGACTTTTCAACAATGGAAGCAACGTTGCTTGGAAATTTCCAGCATCGGGCAAGGCAGCTTTGGGGGCAAGCACGAAGCGCAAGATATCCTATCTCAGGGCAAACGGTTGGGCTAAGATCGGCGAGTCTGGTGTGCAGTGCATGCTGGCAGTGCAGTGGGTGGGGTGGGGGAGAATGAGGCTCCTTAACCAAAAGCTGCTTTGTTACTTTTCAGTCAAGTCACTCTCCCCCTCTCCCGGGGGTGGGGGTGGGAGAAGTCAGTTGAGGGGTGACCATCTTGCTACAAATGATGCTATAACGAAGTCTTCCTTTAAAACAGCAGTATGGCCAGCGCTGCGTACATTCCGACAATGCTTCCTCCTGGAGAAAGCTTGGGTGTTGCAAAAACTTCGGCTTCATTTAATTCTGGCACTGCTTGCGCGGAACCCGAACATAAGAACATAAGAGAAGCCAATGTTGAATCAGGCCAATGGCCCATCTAGTCCAACACTCTGCCACACAGCGGCCAAAATATACCAGGTGCCATCAGGAGGTCCAGCAGTGGGGCCAGGGCACCAGAAGCCCTCCCACTGCTGCCCCCTCCAGCACCAAGAATAGAGTGCATCACCTGCCCCAGACTGAGAGTTCTCATTCTATACCCCGTGGCTAATAGCCACTGGTGGACTTCTGCTCCATATGTTTATCTAATTTCCTCTTGAAACTGTCCATGCTTGCAGCTGCCACGACCTCCTGTGGCAGTGAATTCCATATGTTAATCACTCTTTGGGTGAAGAAGTATTTCCTTTTATCTGTTCTAACCCGACTGCTCAGCAATTTCATAGAGTGCCCACGAGTTCTTGTATTGTGAGAAAGGGAGAAAAGTACTTCTTTCTCAACCTGCTCAATCCCATTCATAATCTTATAAACCTCGATCATGTCACCCCTCAGCCGTCGTTTCTCCAAGCTAAAGAGCCCCAAGCATTTTAACCTTTCTTCATAGGGAAGGTGTTCCAACCCTTTTATCATTCTAGTTGCCCTTCTCTGCACTTTTTCCAATGCTATAATATCCTTTTTGAGATGTGGTGACCAGAACTGTACACAGTATTCCAAATGAGGTCGCACCAATGATTTATACAGGGGCATGATGATACTGGCTGATTTGTTATCAATTCCCTTCCTAATAATCCCCAGCATAGCGTTGGCCTTCTTTATTGCAGCTACACATTGTGTAGACATTTTCAGCGAGTTATCCACTACGACTCCAAGATCTCTCTCTTGGTCAGTCTCTGCCAGATCAGACCCCATCAACGTGTATTTATATTTAGGATTTTTGGCTCCAATGTGCATCACTTTGCACTTGGCCACATTGAACCCCATTTGCCACGTTGACGCCCACTCACCCATCCTCAACAGATCCCTTTGGAGTGCCTCACAATCCTCCCTGGTTTTCACCACCCTGAACAACTTCGTGTCATCTGCAAATTTAGCCACATCACTGCTTACTCCCAATTCCAAATCGTTAATAAACAAGTTAAAAAGCATGGGACCGAGTACTGATCCCTGTGGTACCCCACTGCTTACCACCCTCCACTTGGAAAGTTTCCCATTTATACTCACTCTCTGTTTCCTATTTATAAGCCAGTTTTTGATCCACAAGAGGACTTGTCCTTTTATCCCATGACCATTGAGCTTACTTAGGAGCCTTTGATGAGGAACTGTATCAAAAGCTTTCCGGAAGTCAAGGTAAATAATATCTATTGGGTCCCCCTTGTCCACATGTTTGTTCACTCCCTCAAAAAACACTAACAGGTTAGTGAGACAAGATCTTCCCTTACAGAACCCATGCTGAGTCTGCCTCAATAGTTTTTGTTCATCAATGTGCCTACTAATTCTTTCCTTAATAACAGTTTCCACCAACTTACCCGGTATCGATGTCAGACTGACTGGCCTGTAATTTCCTGGATCTCCCCTGGAGCCCTTTTTAAAGATGGGAGTGACATTAGCTACCTTCCAGTCCTCAGGAATGGAGGCAGATTTTAAAGAAAGATTACATATTTTTGTCAGGAGATCCACAAGTTCACATTTGAGTTCTTTCAGAACTCTCGGATGAATGCCATCCGGGCCTGGTGATTTATTAGTTTTTAAATTTTCTATCAGTCGGAGGACTTCCTCTCTTGTTACCGCAATCTGATTCAGGTCTTTCAAACCCCCTCCCGAAATCGGTGCTTCTGGAGTGGGCAAACACTTCTCCTCTTCCACAGTGAAGACAGAGGCAAAAAATGCATTCAGCTTCTCAGCCATTTCCCTATCATCCTTCACTACTCCTTTTACCCCTTGGTCATCCAAGGGCCCCACTGCCTCCCTGGTTGGCTTCCTACTTCTAATGTATTTGAAGAAAGTTTTATTGTTGGTCTTTATGTTTTTTGCGATATGCTCCTCATATTCCCTTTTTGCTTGCCTGATCACAGACTTGCATTTTATTTGCCATAGTCTGTGTTCCCTTTTATCAACCTCACTAAGACTAGCTTTCCACCGCTTAAAGGAATCCTTCTTACCTTTTACAGCTTCCATTACTTTATTTGTTAACCATGCAGGCTTTTTTCTATACCTATTTGTACCTTTCCTAACCTGCGGTATATATTTTTTCTGAGCTTCTAGGATTGTCTTTTTAAATAGTCTCCAAGCTTCCCCAATCGTTTTGACCTTCTCCACTCTTCCTTTCAATTTCTTCCTCACATGTCCCCTCATACCAGAGAAGTTACCCCTTTTAAAGTTAAAAGTGGTTGCGTCAGTCTTTTTGGGCAACTCCCTATCTGTACAAATGTTAAACTCAATGACATTATGGTCACTGTTTCCAAGTGGTGCAATCACTTTTACATCTCTCACCAGGTCTTGGGTGTTACTTAGGACCAAATCCAGGATCGCCTCTCCCCTGGTAGGATCTGTGACCATCTGTTCCACAGCACAGTCATTGAGAGTGTCTAAGAACGCAATCTCTTTTTCCCGACTAGAACTCATATTGACCCAATCAATGTGTGGGTAGTTAAAGTCGCCTATTACAACACAGTTATTTTGTCTAGCCGCTATCTTTAATTCATTCATCATTTTATAATCCTCCTCTATCTTTTGATCTGGTGGGCGATAACAAACTCCCACTGTTAAGCCTCCTTTTGGACCCACTATTTCAACCCATAGCATTTCCAGAAGGGAATCCAATTCTCTTACCCTCTCAATCTTACTGGATGGTATACCCTCTCTGACATACAGAGCCACCCCACCTCCAACCCTTTCCCCCTATCCTTCCGATATAATTTATAACCAGGAATCACCGTATCCCACTGATTTTCCTCATCCCACCAAGTTTCTGAAATACCCACAATGTCTATTTCCCCCCAACACCAAGCATTCCAACTCCCCGATTTTACCTCGGAGACTTCTAGCATTTGTGTATAAACACTTATAGTTTCCCACGTTTGTTAAGCCCACAGCCTTCCTCTTGCTGCCTCGAGACCTTGCCAGGCAGTTCCTATCATTAGCCACAGTCTCAGTGGACAATTGTAATCCATTTCACTATACCCAAGGTATAGTGTGGTGTAAAATAATGTGGTGCTGAACCGTCTGGGACTTCGCATCCCATTACTCTCCCTCACGCAAGATCAAGCACCCACCCCCGGTGAAACCTTCAGTGGCGATTTCCTGGTCAACCTATTCACTGCAGCGCAGTGCTTTCAAGTTAAGAGTCTAGCAGACGAGAGCCAAGCGCCCCCTACCGCGAATACCTCCTTCTCTGACTTACTCAGCGCTTGCTCTTCTATTCTTATTGCCTTGGAAACGTCATCGGTAGAAAATGCAGCGAGGTCACGCCTCACTCTTTCCAGGCAGGATGAAAACGCGGGGAAAAGCCCCCCCCCATGGGATTTTTGCTCAAAGGCACTGGTGCGCCCTTAACCGTGCATGGTCGCGGGAAACAAAGAGTTTGATCTCTGCATCCGGGGCAAGCTCGCACCTCCAAGACAACACCTATTAAATGATGGAGGTCCTTAAGAGGTTCTTTGAAAAGGAGAGAAGGCAAATCTTGTCCAAGCAAACTGGGATGAGCATCTCGCTCCTATTCCCCACCCCCACCCCGCCAAGCCCACCTTCACCAAAGCAAACTGAATATTGTATACACTACCAAAATAGTACAATGACATTATGCAAATTAATTAGTTCCAGGATTGACGTAATTTGTTTAAGTGCAAAATGCAAGTTTCCTTGGCACCGAATGTTGACTCTTATTTTTAGCAGAATATAGTCAGCTCAAGAGACAGCACAGTTAGATGCTAATGCTTGACAGTGCTAGTTTAGCATAAAGTAAAGGTTACTATATTAGTACCGTTATGTAGAGCAGCAGACTGGCAAACCCAGCAACCCTCTTCTCCACTGATAAAAGGTCAAGGGTGGGCATATTGTTCAGAAAAGGTGGGCTACAGATTAGCTGTTAATTCCTGGAGTGGTGAGGAGGGTAAGCATCCATTACAGCACACCAAACCGAGACTCTTGATACAATTACAACCCAAACTTATATACTGAAATGTGGCTTCAGGCAGTTCTAATGCTGAGTAAGACCAGGATGTAAAACACAGTACAAGGGCATGCTTTGAACACAATGTAATCTAGTCAAATTATGTGAAGACTGCAGAAGGCTGAGAATTATGCTCATCAAGGGCACAGACTAATCAAGTCTCACTTCAAAATATTAGAAATTATGTTGCTGCAGCTGGAACGTGGGTGAATAAACTATCTTGAGCAGAAAGATTTAAAGTGAAACCCAGTGCCTATCCATTGTGGGTGTTGTCAGAAAACAAAAGGTTTGGAATTGAATATCTTGCAAAGCCCATCACCTGCAGCCAGCAGGATCATTGCAGGAATTTCAGCCTCACCAATGCCTGATGCCTAATCCATATGTAAGAACTATCTGATTCTAGATGCCGAGTGCTGGCCAACACAGCACTTAGAATTGCAACACAGCAGATTTTTTTTACCAAGAAGAGTGACAAAGAGCAATGGGCAACATGGATTGCTAGCTGCCCAGGTCAGACTCATTCTGCCAAAGCAGCAGTTTTCAGGTGAAGTTAACTATCTGTCATTACCATTGCTGATATGTTGTTACCGATCCCTGGCAGGACCATCTCTGACATAACTGCATGTGTGCACACACCCGTACCTTTTTCCTTTGCTAGTGAAGGTTCAGCTCTCAGTACACAAGGTGAAGACATGTTGGCCTCAAGTTTCACAAATTATTTTAACCATGTCATGCTTTGTAGAGTTCTCATTTTTCTTTGAAAGGAAGCATGAAAGGAAGCAGAAAGGGAGCAAGAGCTTATTCCCTACACTGACATTCCCATCCTTCCACACCTGTACAGCAAGATCAGAACTAGGGGCACTGTTGTCATACCAGCCTACAGTAGCCAAGGTCAGATGGTGGCTGCTACTTTCCCTGTAATTTGTAAAACACAGTGATGGCAACCCAGTTTTAATGTGCTTTACAGGCTCCAGCAGGATTAGGTACTCTCAAAACTAGCTTGGAGTAAACCTGACAGTTGAGCTCCTATGGATCTCCCACATCCGTGCATTGAAAATATGCTTAAAGTGGTCTTTAAGATAAAAACACAATAGCAGGAACATGATACACTAGCAACATACTAAGAAGTCAATATGTTGACGAAGGCTTTCACAGCCAGAGTTCATTAGTTGCTGTAGATTTTCCGGGTTATGTTTGTGGTCTTGGCATTGTAGGACCTGACGTTTCGCCAGTAGCTGTGACTGGCATCCTCAGAGGTATAACACAGCAAGATGGAGTACTCTCTATGTCAAGGTGAGCAGAAAAATGGTAGGCAGGTAATTTACATCTACCCTGGAAGGTGGGGTAGGGCTGAGTAGTAGTTCTCCAGGCTATGAACATGCTAATAGAGGAGCTTTCCTTTTTTTTCTTCTTTATAGTGGAGGAGCTTTCCTGAGGAGGTTCCTTTGTTTATGGATTGTTTCCTGAGGAGGTTTCCTGTTTTTTGAGGAGCAAAGAACCTCCTCAAGAAATAGGAAACCTCCTCAGCAATGCTCCCTCTAAGCTGTGGAGTCTTGTGAGCAAAAATTCTACTCTGTAAGCTGCTGGCATTAAAGTTGTGAGCGAGTGATTTGGCTGCTGCATAAATTCGTTTGCTTTGGAGTCATCTTGAGCTAAGACAAAAATGTGTGAGCCAGAGGCTAAAAAACTGCAAGCTAGCTCACACTAACTCAGCTTAGAGGGAACACTGCTCCTCAGGAAAAAATCCATAGACAAAAGAACCTCTCCTCAGGAAAGCTCCTCCATTAGCATGTTCATAGCCTGGAGAACTACTATAAGATAATGACTCAGCCCTACCCCACCTTCCAGAGTAGATATAAATTACCTGCCTACCATTTTTCTGCTCACCTTGACACAGAGAGTACTCCATCTTTCTGTGTTACACCTCTGAGGATCAGGGCCAGCACACTTGCTAGGTGAGCTAGGCGCTCGCCTAGAGCAGCTGGCCACAGGGGTGCCAAACTGCAGCCCCCCCGTGAAAAGCCCCCCCCGTCGTGAAGAGCACCCCAGCGGGACACAGGAGGCGGCAGCGGAGCTTGCCCGCCCTCCCCTCCCCCTCCGGAAGCCAGCGCTAAAACCCCTGCCTCTTCCCTGGGTTGCCTGGGTGCCTCACAGCTGTGGAGCACTCAGGCAAGCTGGCGCTGGGAGGGAAGGGGCGGGGGTTCCGTGGCTTGTGGCTCGCCCACCCTCCCCCCTCCCCCCTCGGGGGAGAGGAGGTGGGGGCGGCATGGTGGGTGTTTCCAGGCCCCACCGGGAGGTTGGTATCTGCGCCCGCCTAGGGTGCAAAGCCACCTCAAGCCAGCCCTGCTGAGGATTCTAGTCACAGCTACTGGCGAAACGTCAGGTCCTACAATGCCAAGACCACAGCCACACAACCCAGAAAATCTACAGCAACGAATACTAAGAAGTCATACACAAGGCAGGATTTGGGAGTTTGATACCTTACAAGGCCTGTAGCTACAGTGGGGCTTTGGGGGGTTCTGCCCCCTTTCTTAAAGGCACAGTCTCACAAGAATTTCTCTTGTAAATGCTTTTCTCAATCATCTGTAAATGTTTTTTAAAAGGCATGTGCTCATTTAAGCAGAGTGGGGTGCTGTAGTCGACTAATTCCCGCACTGAGCAATACAGTTGGAGTAAGTGACCTCTAGGATCCTTTCTCTGTATCAAGAAACTGGTCTCCTTTAAGAGAGTTTTTCTGCCTAAGTGTTAGCTTTCTTTACTATAGATGTCATCACCCCCATCTCCCGGCTTGTTATCAGAATTGTTGCTTAGGTTAGCAGAAGTGATTAACTTGCAGCAGCTGAGAACTCATCTAAAATGGTTGACAGCTTGCAATTTAGAGATCTATCCTGGTAACAGCTTTCTATTGGCTAAATAGAACTTTGCCCCACCAATTAAGTCTGTCTCTTATTTCATTTATACACCACTTTTCTCTCAAGTGGGAACCCAAAGTAGGCTACAACATTACCCCTTTTATCCTCACAACAACTCTGTTTGGCAGGTTGGGATGAGAGGGCATGACCCATCCAGTTTTCATGGCAGAGTGAAAGTTTGAAGCTGGGTCGCCCAGATCCTAGACTGACACTCAAACCACTATACTTCACTGTCTCTACTACACATTTGGTATTACACTTCCATGTAATGCAAGACAGTTATATCAGTCCCAGATGTACTCATGCAACAAGCTTGAAGCTGTGAAGTTGAACTTATAAACACGGCACACAACAGTAATTTTTAAGAAGGTCCTTTTATTCCCATAGTCCCACTTGAAGGAAAGGAGTTGGTAAAGAAGAGGGAGGGAGGAAGTTCCAGAAACAGTCTTGCCTAGGCAGCAATGTTCCCTCTAAGCTGAGTTAGTATGGGCTAGGTCACAGTTTTTTAGCCTCCAACTCACACATTTTTTACTTAGCTCAGGAAGGATGGTTCCAGAGCAAACTGATTTGTGCAGTAGCCAAATCCCTCACTCACAATGTTAATGCCAGGAGCTCACAAAGTAGAATTTTTGCTCACAAGACTCCACAGCTTAGAGGGAGCATTGCTAGGCAGTATAAGTAGGTAGTAGCAGCCTGCCCCCAATTTCCAAATCATTTAGTGGGTACATCTGGTGCCATCCTTCTCACAGTGTTGTCATTCTACATACATCAGTCCACTGCTGCTAAGCAATGACAGCTGCAGAAACATCAGAACAATGGAAACTAGACATAGACATGTTAAGGCAGATCAGCCCAAGCCCATGAAGATAGAAGGACAGATACTACTTTAAATGAGAGTGGGGAGAACATATTGCACAAGCTAAGGAAAAACCAGGCAGGAGTGAAGAACTAGACCACAAAGAAGTAAGGAGAAGAGACCTAGAGCCACAAGCCACTCTGCAGTTTTTGCATTGACAAACCCTCCTAAGAATGACAGACCATTCATCTCACCAGGAGACTTCCTAGTAGTCTGCTGCCTTAGACGGCAGGCCACTGGCAGCCACGAGGGAGTAGAGCAAAGTCCCAGCAGCTCTGCAGCCTGGCAGGGGTCACATAGCTCAGCCCCTTCAGCAGCAACAATAATGGACATCAACACACCCACTGCTTTCTCCTGGACCACTGTCAATGGTGGTGGTGCAGGAGGCAGCAATGGGTGAGCTGATTCCTATTGTCAGCACTACTGGCCATGGCTGAGCAGTCCCCCTCCAGTGCTGGCTTGCTCCTAGACCATTTTAAACTTCCTAGTTAAACTAACTAGCCCCAGCTCCTCCTAATCACAAAGAGTACATTGCTCCAACTAAGACTTTTCAGGTAGCATGTAAAGGAAAGCCACTTTCCACTACAAACCTGCAGCTTTAAGTCAAGTAAATTATCTATTAGGCTAAAGTTTGGTTCTAATTAACTGGTGGAGCTGCTATCTTTGTAAAAAAGACTAGTTCTGTTTCCAATTTGTATTCAAAGTCAAAATATAAAATATAAAATTTGCCACTGGGAACATGACCACTGTGCCTTTTCTTGCTACTACAGAGAATCAGTCTTTTATATCTCAATCTTCCGTGTGCACTAATTTTTTAAAAAATGACTTTTAAAATGCTTGTTTTACTATAGTGGGGAATATTTTATACTCCAAAAGTTGATGAAAGAGAACATATTGGAGAACATATCCTTCTAGCAACAAATTGTGGATTTTATTACATCAGCTTTATGCTTAAAGGAAACTGTTTTTTCCATCAGTATTTTGTAATATGTAAATTTAAACAAATCCTAGGGATAACTCATTTTTTAAAAAAAATATTAAAAGGAATATAGTTTAAGTGACAAAATACATGCCATCATCCATTGTGAATGGTGCACTGTTGCAGCGTTTATATTTTGCCATTTTCAAAAATGTTCAACATTTTTTCTAAAGTTCTTCTTTAAAATTAATCAAAAAGCATGAATCAGCTCTTTGATAGAAATATAATCCATACATGTTCTCAGCAAAGTCCTCAAATCTAAAATGGTCAGAAATATATAAAGTTGTTAAAGGAAGAAGAAATGAATAGAAGAAATACTGAAACAAAAAAAGGGGGGAGATGCACGTACTGAGGAAGTGTAAATAGTTTGTTTGTCTAGAAGTTCCAAGGAAAAAGGACACTGATAGGTACATTGAAGTATAATGTCGAAGCTGAACAATAGGCTGTCGAGCAGTCCAAGATATAAGGCAGTATCCAAGTAACAAAGGCTCTCTCAGACACAAAAGCACTGAAAAGAACCTGTTCTCTCTGATTCAGAGGCAAGGCAGGCTGATAATCCCACACTGAAGGGGAGCACTAGGAGGAAACTGCTCAGCACCTGATGATAAAATTGACTGCATTCATCTATGCACCACAGCAATATGTAGATAGAACTTACAGGTAAAAACGTTCAAAACAGTTTCAATAATCCAAACAACAGTGCATGGTATACCACAGGTTAACTGAGGAATGAGAATGACTGCCCTGCTGAAGGATGGCATGTCTGCACATGCACACATACAATCTGAAGATGAAAAATGACCAGGAGCCTGAAGTAGTAACACACTAGACATCAGTAGGAAATTATAAGGCTGAAACCTTTAGTATAGGCAGTGAGCGGTACTAGGAGCAGGATGAGTCAGCTGAGCTCTGTGAATGCTCTGCATGGGCCCTAGCCATGAAGAACCATGAAAGATTTCCCTGGGGAAACAGGACCAGGACTTTGGCAAAGAGCCCAGAGGGCTCAAGACTCCAAGCTTGGATTTGTGCATGTTCCCACACTGGCACAGGTGGCAGGATCCCTTTAGAGTCATCCTTTTGGAAAACATGACTAGAGCATACAGCAGAATTGCTTCATTACTTTGTGGGGGGGAGAGGAAAAGGCAGGCTTAATTCCTATGGAAGCTCATGACAGAAGGCAGAAATACAAACAGCCCCCCTGAGTTCTTCCTGTCCATTCCTAACCACACCTAATGGAGTCCCATACAAGCCATTAAAGCCAAGAACCAGCATGCTATTTTTTGTGTGTTCGTCTATGTGCTTGCGAGCCTGGAAGTCATGGTGACTTCTGGCAACCCCTAGTGGGGCTAGGATATTTCAGAGAGGTGGCTAGATATTGCCTGCCTCTGCATCCTGGTATTGCTTGGATGTCTCCCTTCCAAGTACTTGCCAGGGTCGGCCCTGCTTAGCTTCTGAGATCTGACAAGATTAGGCTTGCCTGGACTATCCAGGTCAGGATCCAGCATGCTATTCTAGCACTTCAGGATTCCCATTAGATTATAATTTAGAGGCAGGATCCATAGCCCACCATCCTGGGGGGACCTCTCAAATGAGTGTTGCCTAAACTAGTCTACATACCTAAAGGGAGTCTTAGATGTTTCCGCTTCTCTCACAGTGCATTATGGTAACATAGCAAGTCGGGTGGGGCATGCATGGACCGGGTGGCTGAAGTCATTCCCTGTGAACTACGTATGCTAGTAGTGATTGCCCTTGCAACGCAGCTGCCCTACTCTGTTGTCTCCCCACCATCCATCTCTTCCAGCACACGAGATGGAGGACTTGCATGGGAACCAGAGCTACACTGATGTTCCCCAGATATTACTGGTGGGGGGGCAGGAAAGGAGAGAAATGCAGAAGGACCCCCTCTCCCTGACAAGTAAAAATGTATATGTTATATACATACATTCATAGATATATCGTCATCAATATAAATATATAAAACAAACTCCAACAGATGAGCAGATGGGAGGCCTGAGGCCAGGGCCAGCCCTGGAATGTTTCACTGGCTCCCGCCATCCTCTCTCTGCTGTGGAAGAGGTGCTACAGCAGGGTGGTTCTTTGGTGGTGCACCAAAGACCTCTGCAGAGGGACCTGCTCTCTCCAATCCCGGAGTGCTTCCTCTGTAGAGCAAGTGTCTGCTGCCACCCTGAAACGATGAGCCCATATCTGTCCAGCTAGCATGTGCTGGACTGTCCGCCGAGCCAGTACCATCTCCTGTGCAGAGTCAGCTTGCTGCCTGGCCAGGCTCTCAGTGAGAACGCACTGGCTGCACCTATAGGCGAGTGGGTTCCTCTTCACTTTCACTGCAGTTCCCACAACAGTCCTGGAGAAAGAAGGGAGGCGGAGTAGGGAGGGGCAGGGGAAGCACACAGCAAGCACAGAGTGAGTAGTTATTTTTCCAATAGGCAGGCAGACAGACGCAGGATTTCATTCTGTCTCCCGAAGACAGACACCATTGCTTAGAAAGGATAGTTGCAGCCCCACAACAAAACAAACCAAGTCTGCTGGTGGAACTAGTCCCACGACTAAAGCCCTCTGGTAACCAGCCCACAAGACCTGTGAAATTATCTTGCTGGGACCCTTTACTACTTGCCATCGTCAGAATAGGATCCATAGTTCAAGAATGCATTTTCAGTATAAAAAAGGTGAGCCCTTATTTAAGTTCACTGCAGCTGGAAGAAGCTGCAAGACTGTCTTCATTCCAATGGCACAACTGCAGTAACAGAAAGAGTACAGACTAGTGGTAGGGAGCAGGAAGCACATCAGCAAGCCCTCAGAAAACATTTAAGGCCTTTGGGTACAAAGTTGAGAAGAGGTAAAACTCAAATATTTCCTAAGAGCAGGGGGGCTACAAAGGAAGCACAGCAGCTTCAGGTGCTGTAGAAGAGGACGGGAAAGACACACCTGTTGCCTCCATGGAAAAGGACAAGACACTCAGTTCAGTTTATGGTGCTTTACAGGAAGCATGGTTAGTGGCTTGAGGGGCTATTAATGCACATGTAATCTGGAGGGGGAAGGAAGGGGAGAGAAAGGGAGGCACTGAAGAGGTAGAATCCACATCCCCCATGTCTCGTCATGTCCGCAAGGGAGCTTAGGGCACCAGGTAGTCATTTTCCCGAGCAGAGCAGCCAGGAGAGAAAGGGTTGCTCACCTCTGGAAAGAGAAAACATGGTGTGAGGCCCGGTCAGAGACAGCCATGCTTTCTCCCCTGAGCCCTTTTCCAGCTTTCACAACCCCCTCTTGTCAAACAGAGACACCTGAGCAGGAACTAGCAAGGTGAGGAAAAATGATGAGCCCACAGAGGGTAAGCGTTGCCAGTACAAATGGGCTGTTACTTATGGCATGCTGGTAGAAGGGCAGCTCCTCCTGCACTAGGTGCAGAACACCTGTTTCTCCAGAAAAGTAACAAGCACATATGCTGGGAACTGGGCTACGTTTCTAAATCAAAAAGATGCAAGAAGAAAAGGGATGTGGCCTGGAGCTTCCTAAAGTTATCCTAGGTCTAATCCGTGCTAGTGGCTTAAAGATTTATTTGTTTGCTTAACAAAATTTGTACCTTGCTTTTCTGCCCTCATAAGGGCCACCAAGGCGACTAACAAATGAAAACATACATTTAAAAGAAATCATTACAAATCATTTAACTCACAAAAACACATCATTAAAGCAAGAGCTAAAATATATACAGAAACAATACAATTAAAACATTGGGCAGGAAGGAGGAAACACTAAAGGAAGACCATACAAAACAAAAAAGTGTTCACCCACTGGTGGATGATGGCAACAGAAGGGGACAGACTCTCCCTGAGGGGGAGAGTTCCAGTAGGCTGTCTCAGGCTGCCACCCACTTAATTTCAGGAGGTGGGGAAACTAGGGGTGTGTAAATTTTTTTCTTGGTATTTTTTGGTTTGGGTCTATTGCACCTGAAAAAATTTCCGGATTCCCCAAAAAACCCAGATCCTGATACCGGTAAAGCACTCTGATCTCGGGTTTTTCAGAAATAGACCCAAACCAAAAAACACAGAGGGGAAAAAAGCAGCAGCAAAGCTGCTGAAAATAGCTGAGAAGCTGCTCAGCTGGGGCTTTTTTGGGGGGGGGCACTCCCTCTAAACCAGACTGCCCAAAGGAGCTCACTAAGCAGCCGATCCTGCTGGGAGAATTCTCCCTGCAGGCTCTGCTAGGCAGTCGGGTTTAGACTGGACTGCCCAATAGAGCCCACTCAGGAGCCAATCCTGTGGGAGGGAGGGTTCATAAGGGAGTAGCTGGTCTCCCGGATATGTTGGTTCCAAATGACGTAGGGCTTTCAATCTGACCACAAACAAATTGGGAGCTAGTGTAGATGGGCCAAGACTGCAGTGATGTGCTTTGCAAGTGTGAAAAAGACAAGCCAGTTTGAACTGGTCATAGCATGAGTGTGCAGATAGGTGATGAGAGAGAAGGGGGCAGAGAGCTACAGGGCTTTTCCAGGGGCTGGTAGAACCAAAACAGCCTATCAACTATAACCTAATGATTGCTTATGCTAGGCTGCCAGCTAGACACAAAGCAATGGCAGAACACCTGCTTTGGATGCAGAAGGTCCCAGGTTCAATCCTCACCACCACCAGTTACAGGGTCAGGTAGCAGGTAACATGAAAGACCTCATGCCAAGATCCTGTAGAGTCAATACTAGTCAGAGTAGACAATACATAGACTAATGATCTGGTTCTACATATGTTCAATTTTGAATGTTTACACACACACAAGCATAGTGCCTTGTGGGTACCAAACCCAAGACAAGCACTGAGATCCAGCAATGTGAAAAAGGGTGTGGGCTGAGGTGTCTGGCTATAGAAAAGCAAGAAAGACAAAGGGGACTATCCCAATACAATAGTGATGCGTTTTGTAAGCTGAACCCCACATCTGAAGACATACCTGCTTCCCACCCCTCAAGAAATTACCTGTCGGCTAAAGAGACGTTGCAGCAGGCCCTTTTTGGGCTGAGGAGGTTGCTGCCCTTTCCAGTCCAGGTCAGGAGGAACAGCACCATCTGGACCAAAGACATTCAGCTCCTTGAAACACTCAGTCTCTATCATCTAAAGAGGGCAGAAAATATGCAGAATCTGCTACCACTCAGGGACCAGTTGACATAACTAACTCTGTGACACCAGCTCCTTGTCCTAATTAACACTGTTAGAATGCCTCAGCCAGCCAACCAGCTATCAAACAGCTCTGCACCCACCCTCTGGCAAGAATGGTTGACCATGCAGAAGCATCAAGCTGCCTACCTCATTCTGCCAGGGGATGGAGACACTCCCCGTTGCAAACTTATGGTAGAAGTCATGGTCTGTAGGCTCCAGCTCAACACCCTTGACAGTGGAGAACTGCTCAATGTCCAGCACATCCTTGCAATAAATTGCTTGAGGCTAGGAAGAATGGGGGGGGGATTTTATTCAAGAGCTTATTCTCCTAAATACAGTGAGCAATTGGCATGAGAACAAGATGTTCTCAGGAAATAAGGAAGGCAAGCATCCTGAACTCACATCAGGCTTGAATGGCGGGTCTAGCATCCCTGCTTCCAACCGTTTGAAATTCAAATGTTTAAAGAGAGGATGCTCTTTCACCTCCTGGGCACCAGCACCTCGACACCCCAGCCGCTCCATTGGGTCTTTGCAGAGGAGCTAGAACACAGAAGAGTATGGTCAAAAGGCACAGACAAAAAGAAGCAGCCCAGCTTCCACAAAAACCAGCAGTAACCACCTCAGACCAAGACCATTATATTTTGCTTTTAACTAGAATTGAACTCAAGCCTCCCTTTTTTCTTCCTTTGAGCCCAAACACAGTTCAGCTTCCTGGTTTAGAATACAGTGCAATCCTCTGCAGAGCTGCTCCAGTCTAAACCCACCAATTTCAGACTCTGCATAGGATTCCACTAAAAAAAGCTGTTGACTGTACGATACTCTCTCAACTCTCTACACCTGCCAAGCCTAAAGAAAAAGGCCTCACACTTCAAGGTTTAATGGTTGAGCAGGCAGCAAGTCCTAGGAATGGGGCTGAGACACATTTATACACACGAACGCTCCCACTAGCCTACCTTTGTTTAAAATGTAGTTAAGAGGCTCTTTCACTATTGCTATATGACTACCGGTTAATTAACCAGAAACCTAGATGCATTCAATGAGACCATCTATGTTAGCTATTCATGAGTTTTTCTTCCAAGTGTCTTAATCTGGTAAATTGAGATAGCATGAGTTAATGTAACAACACGACACAAGGAGGGGCTCAAATACTGGGCCACTACTAGATCCTAGGCAGATTTTCCAAAAGCCAGGCTGAACTGGGGTGGGTGGGAAAATAGGTGATGTCAGGTGAAATCAGCTGAAGTTTTAAGGTTCAAATCACATCAGAGTTCATTGAACACGGACTGTTTTTACAATGAAATTTGAGCTGGTGCAGAACTGAAAAGGTGGTTCCATTTCCAGGCTGCATCTTGTACATTAAAATCAGCTTCAGCATGATCCTCCTGCTATCTCTGTCAAGAAACAAGATGCATCCAAATAACCTGTACTATCAGAAATTATTATATTTTAATAGTTCTATGATTGATCCCTGAATATAAATATAGACACATCTTTGTAAACAGTTAAAATATGCAAGTCACATTGTTATTTTGCTACACTCAAGTTATATTTTATCTAACTGTATATTGGAACATTTACAAATAATTAAAAAAAAAAGAAGCAGCAAGATGCAGCTGTCTGAAAGGAACCCACCCTGAAGAGGACAAGTATCCCTTTGCAGTGGGATCAAAGGAGGGTAAGCTTGCCCAAGGCCAAGGAAACAATATTCATACCATGGAACAAAAAGATCGAGAAGCAGATGAGAACTTTTCCGAGTACTCCTCCTGCACATCCTTCACAAGGCGCTCCACCTCTTCACGCTTGATCTTCTTCTTGCGCTGCTGGAAGGGAGACTGCCCCTCAATCATCTCATAGAGCAGGCATCCTAGGGCCCACCAATCAGGGCTGAATGTATATCGCTCATTCTTTACTACCTCAGGAGCTGAAAAAGTAGCAAGGACTGTATGAGCAAGGCTGTGTGGATTCTTCAAATACACAGAACTGGGATGTGGCATCAAGCTCAGCATCCTGATGCCAGAACTACACATTTAGCAACAAACATGATTTTCTACTTGAATCTCATCACAATAGCAGTAAGATGTGTATTTGCTTGTACACTTAGTCCATATTCGAGAGTTGTGCCCCACAGCTGGGCTTCTGGGATTGGTCAAAGAAAAGCCAGTTCAACCACTTAGGATCTTCTCACTGCCCTACACCTGTTGCAACTGATGTACAGGAAATCTCATCCTTTCTCTCCACTTAAACAGTGCAGGAGTGCATATCTGCATATTTACTAAAATGCAGGTTAACTTGCATAATCTTAATATTTTATTAAAATCATAGTCAGGTTTGCTGACTGCAGAACTAGTATACCTAGATCTTGCTCACTGGATTATATACCACTTCTGTAATCCATCTGGAGTAACTACTTCAGTGCATTTTGTTTTTGCTCTTATGATGCGGCAAAGAACAGGATGCCACATCCCTGCACAAACTTGGGTCAGGACACAAATGGCCCCTCTGTAATCCAAAAGGCAACTCCCCCTGCTTTTTCTCTGAGCAACAGAAAAATGCTTATCCCAAACTCCCCTAGCAATCATACCTCAACTTCTACTCTAGCAGGAAGCACACTAACACTACAGTGTTAAACTTGCTTCCTTGGAAGTAAGGTCCACTGAACATCTCTACACACCCACACAGCCTTCTTTATAAGAACACATGCTTAGGACAGCACTGCACTGCTACAAATTTGCAGGGATTTGTTCTTTTCCCCAAAGCCAAGGCATTCAAGAGCAATTAGTTCACCTCAGGCATCCAAGAAAGCAATCAGTACTGATGTCAGAGGAAGAATCAGGGAAAAATTGGATACTGTCACAGTAGAAGCAAGTAAGGTGGACTGCATAATGATGTAAGTTTGGCCTATCTTTCTGAGGGTCAAACAAGACGTGATTTAAAATGTCATAAGGGCATTCGGCTTTAAAATGGCAGCAGCATCCACAGGTCTTAGTTTGGCCCTAATTCAAACACTTCTTAAAGGATTATTATCCTACAGGTCTGCTAAACTTTAATGACTTACTTTTCACTGAATTCTCTGTTTATCTCTGTACAGAACTACATGTTTTGGGAAAAGACTGCTTTCCCCCATCCTTGCAAGATGTGCTTCCTAGCCTCCATGTTGATCCCAGTCAACTCACCAGAACGTGTCATGGATACTCACCCATGTAGCCAACTGTTCCCACTCGACCTTTTATTGTCTGGCCCTCCGGAACATAAACAGCAAGCCCCAGGTCAGAAATGCGGATGTGACCTTAATCAAAGGAAAGTGAGTCATGGAAGTGTCCAGTTTGCAGATTCCCCTCAACCCAGAACAAATCCTGTTACAAAAACCCACTCACCCATGTATGAGGACATTTACTCACCGTGATCATCCAGCAAGATGTTCTCAGGCTTCAAGTCTCTAGAAAGAAGAATAAATTTTGTAAGATACAAAACTGCACTGGATTTCTCCTTCTCAACCACCATATGAGGGACACCAGAAAAACCTCAACAACTAGAATACAGAATACCCAGAAAACTGCCATTCTCATTCCCTGCAGCTTTTTAACAAAGTCCTTTGCAGTTTGGTAGCTACATTCAAGATACTACATAAGAACATGAGAAGAGCAATGCTGGATTGGACCAGTGGCCCATCTAGTCTACCATCCAGTTTCACACAGCAGCCAACCAGTTGCCCTGGAAGGCCAAAGGGGGCCCAGTGGCTAAGGCCTTCCCCTGATGTTGCTTCCTAGCACTGTGTTTCAGAGGTTTAGTGCCTTTCCTTTCATTAAACATGACTAGTAGCCATTGATGCACCTATCCTCTGTGAACCTGTCTAGCCCCCCTTTTAAAGCCATCTATGCTCATAGCTACGACTACCTCCACTGGCAGTGAATTCCACAATTTAATATACTCATTGAGTGTTTCCATTTTATTGTCCATTGGGTGCTCCTGAGTTCTAATATTATTGCAGAGGGAGATAAAGCCCCCTCTTTCTACTTCCTCCCTCTCCCCATGCATGATTTTATAAAACTCTATCATGTCCCTTGTCCCTCCTCCAGTTAGCCCTTCTTTTTTCTAAACTGAAGAGTCCCAGGTTCTCCACCAGCCTTTCCCTACAGGAAAGGTGCTCCAACCCCCTTGATCATCTCAGTCTCTCCTGTACTTTTTCCAACTCTGCACTATCCTTTTTGAGATACAGTGACCAGAACTGTACAAAACCGAGGCTGCAGGATGGCTTTATACAAGGGCATTACAATATTTGCAATTTGATTCTCAATCCCTTTCCTAATAATCCCCAATATGGAATTTGCCTTTTTTTAAACCACTGCTGCACACTGGGTTGAAATTTTCATTGAGAGTTCAGAGCCCAGCTGAAGATCACACAAATTCTTACTGGCGCTGAAATTCCCTGAACACTACCTAGGACTGTGAGAAACATCTGCTCACATCACCTGTATACTATTCTCTCATGGTGAAGGTCTTCCAAACCACAGCAGATTTCAGCAGCATAGAAAACAGCTCGTGGCTCTTCAAAGCCCGCTTCTCCCATGTGGTAGATATGGAACTTCAGGTCCCCTCCATTCATGAGGGTCAAGACCAAGCACAGAGCATCTTTCGTTTCATATGCATAGGCCAAACTCACCTACAATACAAGCCAGGTTAGTCAGCTGCTAGAACAGAAGCAAAACAACCTCACTCAGCACAGCAGCCACAAACTAAATACAAAGTATATATAAAATACAAAGAGGGTTCAAAGCAAGATGTCACTCAGGTAATAGGCTGCTGGATACTATGCAGTATCTCTGCAGATAGAAGGATTTCTGCCAATCGAGTGCCATTGTCACCCGCTGCAGCCCAAATGACCCCTGGAAGGCTACAGTGGGTCTGCAGTATGAGGGGGAGATCAGAGACTGGAGTCATGATCCACAGGCAGACATTTCCCAATTATAAAGAACTCCCTTGGCCTATTAAAGTTCAGCTCAGTTAAAAATGAAATACACAGGTGTCCTATTAGTTGGACTGAAGGCCACACACATGCCCAGGAACTCCTTTATGATGACAAAGTCAAAGAATGCAAAGCCTACCCATATCAATGAAATCTCTGCATGCAAAGAGCAGATTTGCTTTGCAGGCACATTGCTACTCCCTTCCCTTAAACCAACCAACTTCATTTATGAAATCAAGAATTATATTTTATTCTTTAAGGGAAGCTTGGTTTACAGAGATCTTCTGAAACCCTCAAGTTAAAAGTGAAAAAACATGGCTTAAACACAAATAAAACTGGAACTGCTATCAGGTTACTTTTAAACCACTAGCAAAAGCACTCTTTTCTCAGCTTCTCATCAGTGGACAAGCAAATCCAGATATCTGTCAAGAGGTGGAACCTTTTTATTTATACCACACTTTTCTCTCCAACCAGGACACAAAGCACAACATTGTATTCCCCCTCCATTTTATCTTCATAACAACCCTGTAAAGTTGTTTAGGCTGAGAGAGCGACTGGCCCAAGATTACCATGCAAACTTCCATGACACTGTGAGAATTCCAACCTGAATGTCCCAAATGCTACTCACTCTAATCCAGGAGTCCCCAGTGTGATGCCGGTGGGCGCCATGGTGCCTGCAGACATCTTTCCTGGCATTTGGCAGGAGAGTGGGCAGGGCCAGGTGGCGCTTTTTACAACGAGGCTTTGGATTGCCCATTGGAGATTTGATTGACTGTGCAGATTTTTAAAAATGTTGTTCTCGCAGTAGCTGCCACCACAGCACAAAGATCTGCTCTGTGTAACAAGATAAGCAGTAGCAGCCATTTTGTGGCCAGCTCGGCCTCTAGTGGCAGCCATTCTGTGGCGGCCATTTTGAAGCTGTGCCCATCATCCTGTCAGAATTATAATGGTACTCACGGGTTCCAAAAGGTTGGGGATGGCTGCTCTAATCACTACCCCACACTGGTTTTGTCATTCAACCAGGAAACCTTCCCAGCTTTGCTTCTATGGTTTCAAACCACATGGGCACAATGGAAGCCCGGTGCCACACAGACATGACCGACAGCAGAAATTGTACTGATTGCTACTCAATTGAGAAAGGCGGATTGCAACTGAGAGGGAAAGGCCATTGCAATGAAAATCTGGTTCTTAAATATTACAGCGGCTGTGAGATAAAACCAGCATGTTCAGCATGTCTGAAAATGAAGACCTTACAGTGCTTGTGGCAGAGAATCAGAACAGCTGGGCACAAACCAGCTGACAAACTAAAGCTCATCATGAATTTTGGCCTCTTCAGGGTTCAGGAGCCTAAGTTCGTGAACTGAAGAACCAGGACAAACTACCATGAATTTTGGGTGCAATTCGTGGTGGCTCATGATGGTTCAAGAAGAGCAGAAAGCAGGGGTTTACCACTGCTTTCTGCTCTTCAGGAGGAAAAGCTGAGTGGCTGGGAGCTCCCCACCGCTCAGCTGTTTGGTTTAAATGGTTTGGAGCCATTTAAACCACCGCTGCTTTGTGCTCTCTGCGGCTTTTTGTGGGGACCACAAAACAGGTTTAAATGGAAAGGGTGAAGTCCTTTCCCAAGAGATCTTCCCTCCTTCCTTTCTGCTGGCAACGACTCCTTGTGGCCAACAGAAAGGAAGGGGAGGAAGATCTCCCTTCCCAGGAAATCATCTCAGGAGATCTCAGGAGATCTCTCCCCCCACTTCTGCTAGCCGGGGCTTGCTGGGGCCAGCTGAAAGGTGGGAGGGAAGTCCCTTCCCGAGATATCCCCCCCTCTGCTGGCTGCTGTTTTTCGGGCTATCCATTGTAGCCCTTTTAAAGTTTAAAGGGGCTGCAGAAGACATGGTGAAACAGCTGTGCAGCATGAAGCAAGCTGCTCCCTGCCATTCAGCTGTTTTTCCAGCTTTCCACAAACTCCATTTAAAGAGAATGCAATCCCTTCCAATGGGGTTTGCAGGGCCACAAACCAGTTCAATCTCTGTGAGGCCAGTTTGGTTTGGGATTCGGTCTGCAAGCTGCCACAGACCCTGAACCAAACCATCTTTTTTGGGGGTATGTGCCCATCCCTAATCCAGACATCTCCCTGAATACTGTTCTTAAGCAGGAGATGGCAACTGAAGACACCCATCCAAGACCCACTGTTATCAGAGTGGCCCCAAGCAGCTGGATACTAGTCCAAAGTATAGCACCATGGGCTCATGGTTGGCAGGAGGGATATCCAGTGGCCATCCAGTTGAGGAAATTCCTAGCACTGTAGCCTTCTGCAGAGTGAAACTCAGAGTTTCACTGGGGTGGGTGAGACTCAAGGGCAAGGTCAAGCCCTGTCTCATCCCAAGCACAAAAGTAAAACAGTTTCTATGTACTTACTACAAACCTACTGTTCACTTTCTCCAGTATCTGCTTCTCGTTCAAAGCCATGGCTTCCCCTTTCCTCTTTTTTATTCGCTTCTTCTCGAGCTTCTTGCAAGCATACATCTTCCCAGTGGCTCTTACTTGACAAGCACATACCTTGAAAGAAGAAAATATCGTTAGGAAAACATAACTGCCAATCAAACAGTTTGTTAGATTCTGAAATCATCACTCTCACTTGAATAGCTTCAAGGTAAAATGCTGTGGTACCTTAGAGATTAAATGGTTATATGGTGATACATTGTGAAAACCAGTTTACGGTGGAAAAAATTGGCTCCTGCCTCTTGTTGCTGTGAAAAAAAAATGCAACCCACCCTTCAGTGCTCAGAAGTAGTTAAACCAAAATAAATAGTTTTAAGATTGTAGTCTTATGATTATGCAGCCTAGAATCTCTCTGCTTGGAGAGTGGTATTTATGGTATGAAATAATAAAAGCAGCAGAAAGAGCCTAACAATGCCATCCTAGCAACATTTTGCTAGGAGTAAGTGTCACTGTATAGACCTTAATAGGCATCTGAGTTGACCTTCTGAGGACTGCTCTCCAAGATGCTTAGCCTGACACTCAATAGAATACTGAAGTTCAGGTATTCTTCTGTGCATTGCTGCCCAGCTGACCGACAGCACCTGCATTCAGGGCTGAAGTTTGAGTCCAGTAGCACCTTAAGGTAGAGGTGCTGAACTCATTTGTTACAAAGTCTGGATCTGACATAAATGTCACTTTGTTGGGCCGGGCCCTGTGTGCCATAAAATGTAATGCTAGGCACAAGAGATATAAACTTTATAAAGGACACAGGCAAACCCAATTAATGATACTACTTTTTATTCAAAATACAAGCATGCTTAAAACATTAACACTCTTACAATATTTCCTTAAAATATCTCCCTGACACCCACCCTGGTGTAGCAGTTAAGGGTGGTGGACTCTAATCTGGGAGAACCAGGCTTGATTCCCCGCTCCTCCTCCACATGCAGCCAGCTGGGTGACCTTGGGTCAGTCACATTTCTCTCAGAGCTGTTCTCTCAAGAGCAGCTCTCTCAGCCCCACCTACCTCACAGGGTGTCTGTTGTGGGGAGGGGAAGGGAAGGAGATTGTAAGCCGCTTTGAGACTTCGTGTTAAAGGTGGGGTATAAATCCTATCTCCTTTTCTTCTTCCACTGCCCATTTCTCATTAGCACTGGGACAGTATACAGGGATATAATGCACAGCCTCTGTCATTTGGCAAAAAAGGTAATGACTCATAGGCTGGATAAGAGCCCTGGACGGGCTGGTTCTGGCCCATGTGCCATATGTTTGACACCTCTGCCTTAAGGGCTATCAAAATTTTTCAAGGTATAATCTTTGACTCTCAAAAGCTTATACCCTAGAAAACATGGTTGGTCTTGAAGGTGCTACTGTACTTAAATTCTGATCTACTATTATAGACCAACAAAGCTACCCACCTGAAACTAACGACACACATAGCTCTTATTATGGAACACAATGCCCCCCCCCCCCCAAAAAAAAAAACAAAACCCATATTCCAAGCTATTGCTTCTTGGAAGCAAGAAGGGAAGTCACCACCTGTGTTGAGGCTACATACCTCTCCAAAGCCTCCCTTTCCTAGTACACGATACTGGCGGAAAGTGTTCTTGGTCACATGCCGCCTGAGAACAGAACAGAGGAAACTAGAGTGAACTAGAAGTAATCAACTGAAAGGGTAAAAAGGTTCTCCCCGCCCACTTCCCATGCATCCCTTATTCTGCAAATTAAGCAGACTGCTGCATATGAAGGCAGTAGGATCATGTAGCTTATCAGGTTCAAGGCTGACCACAGAAGAAGCCAAAATATGCTAAACATGACTCATTTTCCCTTCATGACCACCAGCCAGCAACAACTTTCTTCTCATGACAGACAATGAGCAGATGAAGAAGCATGAAACGCACTTTTCACTAGGACATCATGCATGAGGGCACTTGGTCAAATAAAGCATACCCAACCCATACCACTGAAACCACAGAAAGGTGGAGTTTTACCTTTCAAGATATTTCCATTGCAGAAAACGATTGAAGTAGATACTGTCAAGGTAGTCAGCAAAAGGTGCCACACTCAGGTAGTCGTGGATGAGCCTGAGGAAGGGAACAGAGCCTCTCAGAAACAGTGAGGTTCTACTATACAGGAACATACAGAAGACATATGTTGTTGAGGGCTCGTTACACTTCAAAAGCTTGACAATTTCCAAAGGCTTTGAAGGGCTCCTTGCTCATGAGGCCAAGGACCCCAGACATAATGATGAGTCCAAGGACAAGATATCCAATCTGGGGAGCAATAGAAAGGATGAAGACAGGCACTTCCCTTTGCAGAGGTTGGCAGAAAAGCAGGGTCCAGACTATAGGCTCTTTGTTCCTAGAACACCAATGTTTATGACACAGTGCCAGAGATTTTTGAACAGCTGCAAGGCCCGGGACCAGAGTCCTGAATTATGTTGGATAATGACAACAAGATGAAGAATACAGGGAAAACCCTCCAAGCAATGGCTGTTTTTAAGAAGCTTCCTTTTAGCACTGTTTCAGCCTTTGAATACAGCCACAGGCATAAGCACAATTCTCTCTCTTTGACAATCTGAACAGCCCTTTCAAGATATGGAAGGACTGATATTCGGATAAGGCTATGAAGCAAAAATTGAGACAGTGTGAAAAGTTTAAGACACAGAAAAGGCATCCCAAAATGCCCCCCAAATGCTTCTCCTGGGGGACAGAGACTCCCCCCCGTGGCTCTGGAGCAACATGCTGGGCTGGAGGTCTGCAGCAGGAAAAAGGAACCGCCAGAAATCACCCCCTTTCCATCAGCAGCAGTCCTCTGCAGGATCCAACCCAGTGACTACTATCCTGGGGAAGTGTGGATATTCTGCCCCAAGAAACTTCTAATCTTCCCACTCACTTGGTACATTCCTTAAAGAGCTCTTTACATGGCTCCTGCTCCAGTCGCTCTGAGCACAGATTTACTAGATGTGAGGGAACTTCAGGAACATGGTCCGCACCCTAAGAACGAAAGATCAGGGTCAAACTTGAACAAAATATTACACTTCTGTTTGAACTAGTAGCTGGCACAAGCATTTGCTCCAGGATGGTAATGTTCAGAGCCAAGGCTCTGTGCTACAGCTCTCACTACAGCCACTTACCATACAGCTCATCAGTGCAGTGGCCAGAAGCTATCCAACCAGCTCCTTTTCTTCACTGCTGCAAATTGAGAGGGTTCTCACCTTAGGGCTCAGGTATGTCTCAATCAGGATCTGCCCACACTCCTTCCGTTTTTCATCAGGCGTCACCTCATACTCTGCCTACAGAGAAAAGAGGAAAGGAAAGAAAGCGTCACCTATTTGCCTTAGGGGCCTGTACGAAGAATAAAATGCAGAAGGGATCCAGATCAACCATCGGAAGCCTGTTTGGAGTTGCAGTTCAGAGTGTCACACCAGGACCTGGGAGACCCAGCTTCAAATCCTCACCTAACCATGCAACTTCTTGGGCCAGTCATGTTCTCCCAACCTAACCTACTTTACAGGACTGTTGGGAGGACAAAGGAGGGGAGGAGGACCATGTACACTGCCATGAGTTCCCCAAAGGAAGGCCAAAATAAAGGAGATATGCATTAAGCCAGATGAGGAAAGTTGCAGGAAGTCCACCACCTGCCCAAGTAGTCTTTGTGAGGAATTCAGTGTCTACCAGAAACACGCAACACGCAAGCCAGCTCTGAACAGAATATGACTGCAACAGACGCAACAAGGTGAGAGTAAGCCACCTCTGTACACTAAGCCCTGCAGGCAGGCAGTACCCACACATGGCCACCAGGGAATCACACACAGATGTGCTTACCAAAGCATCCAGAAATTTGACACAGCGCATCAGCTCCACCCGGGTTTCACAAAACTGCCGGAAGAGCAAGCGGCCTATGGGCTGCTTCTCACACAAGCTGTGGTAGTCCCGCTCTGGAAAGAGAAAAAGCATTAAACACTGGCCAATATCCATACCAGATCCAAGGAAGAGCCATTAGAGACTGAAGACAGACATTTAAACCCTCTTCCAGAGAACTCATTCAGTTATTTCTACAATGTCCATCAGTTTACAGATGAGATGTGCCATCTCTGGAAACCAAAAATCAAGGAAGAGAATCCACGGGACTAGGCAAATTCCTGGGCAAACAGCCTGTTATTTCTTCCCTCATTTCCATTTTGAATCTCACCTCAGATTCCAGCCATAGACCACCTTTACCTGCAAGGTTTTAAGAGCATCTCTGGACTATCAGACATTTCCTCCTGGTGACAGAGCAAAGGAGATGTCCAATTGCACAACATTCCCACTGCTCATTGGAAAGTTTAGAAAAGAAGGTGACAAACTGCACCAGAGCATACAGTATCCAAGCAAGGTAATAGCTCCAATTGATTCCTAAGAATCTCATTATAATAGCGGGACAGAGATACCTATCCTCTCTCAACCTTTCTTTGACAGAGACTGACACTCCACATAATTCACTGTTTCCAAGGATGCTCTCTCTCTGTATATGCATATGAAACCCATTGGACTTTACACTTCTCCAGTTTAAAAACAAATGCTCCAAAGTCTTGTTTGGTACTAACCTGAGGCTCACTTTTTTTCATGATGTTTACTGGGGGGGGGGGGGCTTCTCCTCTTGTGACCCCTCAGTATGGCACAGAAACACTGCCACCCAATCAGAAAAGCTGCTTAGCACAGCTACAAATAAGGCATGCTAAGTCTTTTCATCCTGATAATTTGTCAGGTTGTTTTTCCAACTACCACCTATATACACTCCAAAACCTTACTTGTTTCCTTATTAAGCTGGGGCGGGGGGGGGGATACAAGCTCCTTCCTGCTTCTGCCGTCACTATCACTAGAAGAAGCAGGAAATAAAAGCTTTCTTTTCTTCTTAAAGCTTTCTGCTCATGTTTGTCTTCGATGTGTAAATGGAAATTATGTACACTGGAGCAAAATATCCTAGCATCACTCTGACAGGCATCTGAACTGGAGGTGACACCAGGCTTTTGTTGGATGGGTCATTGAAAACAGCAACTCAGAGTGGGCAAAACAGGAAAATTCCACGCAAAAAGATAAGGAAGAGGACAGAGAATAAAACTGCTAGCATCATGATCATACTGTCTTTATTTCATTTTTCTTTCTTTCATTGTGAAATCCAGTTAGTTATAGGAAGTAATTTGCAAAATCCTTGGTTGGCACTTCCCCTACAAAGAAAGATTAAAACATTTGGAACTTTCTAATTTTGAATAAGTGACTGGGCAGTGGTGGGAGTAAACATGACAGGATTCTATAGGATTATTCTTGGACTAGGGAAAGTGGATAGTGGACTTCTTCTCCATCTCACATAATACAGAACCTTGGGGTTAACCAACAAAAGTAATCAGCAGTTAACTTCAGAAAAGTTGAAAAGAAGTACTTCTTTTACACAATGCATACTGACACAAGATGGGGCAATGACTATTCACTTAGATGGCTTTTTAAAGGGAATTAGACAGAATCCTGTAGGCAAGGTTTATCAAGAGCTGTTAACCGTGATGGCAAGAGGCAGCATGTAACTGCATGCTGGTGGCTTGGCAACTGCCCTGATTGTGGGCTTCCCAAGGTATCTGATGACCAGTACACGGAACAAGATGTTGCACTAGATGGACCTTTAGTCTGATGCAGCAGGTCTGATACTTTTATGCAGAGATGTCAAACTCATTTGTTACGAGGGCCAGATCTGACATAAATGTCATTTTGTTGGGCCGGGCCATGTGTGCCATAAAACGAATGCCAGGTACCAGAGATATAAACTTTATAAAGGACAGCAGCTGTAAGCTCTATATCCTCACATGGGCTGGGGGGGGGTGCAGAGGAAAGCCCACATGGGTGGACTGGAGAGCCAGCAGTGCAATGCTGGGCAGATGCTCCCGCACCATTTGACTGCTGCAGGCGAGGTTGTTCTACCATGCTGAAGCCACAAACACAGCAGCTCCGCCCACTCAACCCCCAGCAGTCTCTTGTTCCCTCCCTTGCACTAGTCGCTTGCGGGCTACATAAGAGCCCTGGATGGGCTGATTCTGGCCCCTGGGCCTATGTTTGACACCCCTGTTTACAGTCTTATGTTTACAGTCATGTTACAAGGTGTTCGTTCCTGCAAGAGTCACTGATGTTGGCATGCTTTCTGAGTGAAAGAAGGCAAACCAGAGAAGTGACTTCTGCAGGGACACAGCAAGGCAACCTCCTCAGAGTGTCTGAAAGATCCAATCATATCAGGTATAAAGAGTGGAGTCTAATTAGGAGACACTAGTGGAGTCTAATTTGGAGAAAGTAAGGGTAGAGCAATGACACCAACAAGGGAAACTGTAGGCAGCCTCATTGGTGGGTGGATAGTTCAGGTTCATAGAAATCTAATTCATTCATTCATTTTTGACATGCTAGCATTTTTCACAACCCTCAAGTGTCCCCAACCCCAGAACAGAGTTTAGGAAACACTGATGTGGGAAAAATCACAATGGTCACAAATGAGATTTCCAGGTGTCTGGGAACAGAGACTCTCTAGTACAGCTACCATCCCTCCCCAAGCTTCCAAATACTCCTTCCAGTCAGGAGGCATATCTAGATCAAGTGACTAATGTTAGAACACAAAGCTCTAAAACTCACTGATTTAACAAAAACAGAATGAAAGAAAAGCAGAAATATTCTTCCAGTCTCCCCCTATATACCACTATATTCCACACTTCATAAACTCCATCCTTCTTCCCTGGCTTAAGACACAGAGAATAGAATTAGGGCTGAATTTACTCATGTGAGACCTTTTTCTTTAATACCACCAGGTATCTATTTTGATTTTCATTTTAAGATGCAGAACATTTTGCATCAGTGCTGTACCTTTTTAAGCAGCAATCAACAATAGTGCCATCAGCCCATTTTATTAGCAAAGACAGAGCCACCAAAAGTCAAGAGCTGACCCCTTCAGTACGACTGTCATTTCATGGAAAGAGGTATGTATGATTAAGAGCCTGAGATTATTCGTTCATGGGATACATCGGCATCAACAGTGCAACACAACTCCACTTTTAGGTGAAGTTATAAAGTGGTAAACTATGGCCTCACAGCGAGAGGAAGGAGCAATCCCATTCTAGTAAAGGCAATCACACGACTGCATGCCCAGTGTAACTATAACATGACAGGTGTTTGCAATAAAATAAAAGGATTTCTTTTGTTTTTACTTAACTCCAACGAACTCAGGACAGGATCCTGAAGTCCCACCCACCTTGCAGGAATCGTTACTCATCATTTCCCAGGAAGCTACTCTTCTGCCCCAGCTCTCTCGTGGAGTGTGTTGCAAGTACTCTTCTCTGTGCCACAGTTTCTCTAAGGAAGCTGTGGTTTCCTGATTTGCGAATATGCTCAGAGAAAACAACACCAGACTAGAAAGGGCGGAGGGGAGGGGAAAGGGGCCACATGCAAGCGGTACTGTTTCCTTCTCTGCCAGGAAACGAGTGTATTGAATGAAGGAAGGTGAAGGGTTCAGAGCCTGACAGACTAGAAGATTCCACTAGATCAATGGCACTGCTGCAGAGGAGATTGGGGGTCGAGCCAAGCTATTTTGCAAGACAAGGGCTCTAGAGTACCTAGACAATTCCCATGTTAGTCAGATTTCCTCAGGGGTGTAGCCAGAACATTTTGGTTGGTGGGGCATTGGGAAATCCTCTGGGGCATGAACAAAATGCTCAACCAGCAAGGTTTTTTTAATATAAGCAACTAATAGGAGAAACATCCAGGCAAAAAACTTGAAACAAGGAAACAGTCACAGAAATGCTGAAATTGGGAAAAAGAAAATGAAAGACGACCTGGATAGCTAATGGATCAGTCTAGAGAAGAACAGTCCACTTCCTGAGCTTGGGAGGTCTGCAAGGGGTTAATGGGTGGATAACTGTAGGTGGCAGTGGAGGCACCATTGTGCCAAGCAGGCCGGCTCATCATCGGACATACTTCTTTCTCTCTCTCTGCTCTGTCTTGCTACTGCTCCTCTTCCACCACTCTCACACTGCCTCCATGTTGCCTCTGAAAGCAGAAGTGGTGGCAGCATCACAGGTGGAAACCTCACTGCCAGGCCTGCTGCTCTGAATGCCTAAAATGGTAGGGCTGGTCTGGGAGCTCCGAGCTGACAAGAAAGCAACTGCGGGGACTCATCTGAATCCGGTGAATAGCGTGAAAGACCTTTGTGGTGTGGCTGGACAAGGGGCCTTTGAGAGCCAGCCAGTGTGTTGCTAGAGGAAGGGAGCCTTGTACACCACATTGCCCCCCCCCATGATGAATCCAGCCTGGGCTATGAGTGATAGGGCACGTGCCCCTAAGTGCTCCACCGTGGCTATGCACCTGGCTACATAGGGGAGGAAAATTTACTCTTTACTTGCCATGAAAATTGCTGCTCTGACAAAAGAAAGTGCTTGTAGGGTCAGTTCACACATTCTGGAAGATAAGTACACACAGCAGGGGCTCCTTATCCTTATACCACTTCATTCAGAATGTCAGTCTGTTACACAGTTGTTTATTACATCGAAGGCTCTTTTTGTAGCAGGAACTCCTTTGCATATTAGGCGACACACCCCTAATGTAGTCAATCCTCCAAGAGTTTACAGTAGCCCCTGTAAGAAGAGTTCTGTAAGCTCTTGGAGGATTGGCTACACTGCCTAATATGCAAAGGAGTTCCTACTACAAAAGAGCCCTGATTACATCTATATCCCACCTTTTTTTCATCAGAAAACACAAGACAGTATACAGGAGGAAGTTCCAAGGTCTCCCAGCCAGGCCCTGCCCCGATACAGACAGACCTTTAGATCATGCCTTGCACATGCACCACCTGTACACATGAAGGACTACATCTGAATCAGCACTAACTGGGGAAGCTTGTAACAGCGGTGTACTGGGAGACAGCGCCCTGCACCCTCTCTTTCACAGCCTGAACAAGTGTGGCCTTTGGCTCCTCTGCCTGAGGCCGTTTCAGTACATGTCTAAGCAGGGTCCTCCTGCTGTGCTACCCAGGAAGCACTATGCTCAATTCCCCATTCAAAGATACCACTGAATCACTTGTCAACATTACTGTCGCAAGCAAGCACTTGGAGAGATGAAGGAAGAAGACACAGGAGGATCCGTTTGGTTTTTTTTTAAGAGAAGAGTTGATGAAGATGTGGACATATGGATGGGAAAAACAAGGCACACAAGGAGAATGTCACAGCCACACTCCCAGCTGTGTCCAGCTACAGAGCTCTTCCTAATCTGTGTTCTTGTAGGGGACACAGGAAGAGAACCAAAGAAAGGTGGACTCCCTCCCTCTTAGAGACAGAAAGTTCAACCTACTTCCTGTCTCCAAGGATTATGGGAAGGAGTGCTCAAATATCACGATGTCCTCCTTCCCTCAAGTGATAAAAGCCACCTTATGGGAGAGAGAAATCATGAGGATTAGCCCAGTAGCAGCAGTGGTGGAATAAAATGACATGCAACCTAAGCCAGATCTAAACAGACGTTAGATGAGTGAGCCACATAGAAAGTTTCAATACTGAGCAACGGTACACTGGCAGAACACCAGCAGTGTATTTCATCTGCCATCACATGCAAGATAATGCACATCGGAAAGAATAATTAAGTGAAACCACTCAAGAAAAAAGCCTGGGCGTCACTGTGGGCAGCACAATGAAACCTTGGCTTAGTCCACAGTTGGGATCAGCAAGGGGAGAAAAACAAAAAACAGAGGAGCAGAGGAGAAGCTGAACAGAACATTGAGCTGTTTTCTGAAAGGTCACATAAAGAGGCTGGACTTGGATCTAAAAATCAGTATTCAGAATGTCAGTCTTCCATATCATAATGCAGAAGTCAGCATGACTAATTAGATGGTACAGCAAACCATCAAGATTTTATGTGATGAACTTCTCTCACTCAGCTCAGCAACCTTTTCATACTAAAGCCTAGTTAACTGAGCTAGTTAGAACTGACAATTTCAGTGCTATTCATAATTTAAAGACAGATGCCACATATCTCAGCTTCCCTCCTGCAGAGCCCGAAAGGATTATTTTGCCCCCACCAGCTGCTAGTTTACACAGCTCTTTCGGGTGCAGCTATAGAACTGGAAAACTATATTTCTGGAGAAAATAATCATCTGAATATATCTGAGCCTCTGAAAGAACAGCTAATACTGGTTCCACACAGGAGAGTGGAATCCAAGGTAAAAGACCTCTTTTTAAAAAATTAACAGCAGTAGCAGCAAAGAGCATGATCCAGGCTAAAAGAATCACCTTTGCCATCTGTGAGAAAGCTCATACTTTGCCACACACTAAAGCAGTATAGAATATCCTTTCCAATGGCCTGGATAATCATGTATTACCAGGAACAAGACACTCTGAGCTATATATTCAGTAATGAGCTGCCCTGACCACCTTCACTGCACCTAAGGGTCGCTGTGTATGCTACTCATCACCCCCCAAATTCCTTGTACTGCCAAAGGAATCAGTTTGGCCTTAAAAGGGAATCTTAGAGAAACCAACATCTTTGATCTTGGGATATATCCTTGGACTGGCACTCTGATAGCAAAAGAGATTTCAGCCCCCAAGATGGCACATCAGCAATGAGTGCTGGAATGCAGGAATCAAGCTTGGCCTCAAACACAAGAGCATTTTGTTTTGCTGTTCAGTTGACCCCCTCATCTCATCCCAAGCTTCTTTTTTGACTATAAACAGAAGATGAAACCTGATTCACTTAACAGTTGTGGAAAAAAGTAAACTGGCCAACTTCTAGGAGAAGATGCTCTGCCTCTTCAGAGCAGGCAGTCCTTTTTTCCAAATACTTAAGCATTTCAAAAGGCTCTGGGATTAGGGGAAAATGCTGTTGATGATTCCCATCAAGCTAGCAGAAAGATGAGAGGAGCTTGCTTAGATCTCAGAACAGCTGAAGGCAAAGCACTGATACTCACAAGTGAGCACACAGAATCTTTTTCAAGAAAGTCTAGTGAACAGCACACCATTGCAGAGGTTCCGAAACTTATTTGACCTAACATCCCCTTTTCAGAAAAAAAATTACTCAGCACCCTCCTGGAAACGTATCTTGGAAAAGTGGACAAAAAGATGCAGGGACAAATTTGCACCCAAGACTCCTACCGCCCACCTGGATCATTCCAGCATCCCTCAGGGGGCAGCATTGCTCACTTTAGGAACCAGTGATTTATTTCAAAGAAGATTACGGAAGCTCTGCAATGGGGAGTATATGGGACATAACTAGGGTTGCCAGGTCCCCATGGCATGCAGGGGATCCCCTGGTTTCTGGCACTCCCCTCTGGTGCTGGCCAGCTGATTGGCACGGAAGAATTACCCCCCAAACAGGCAAGAAGCCAGAAATAAACACAACATGCCTACTTCACCTGGAAGTGACATAGGCACATCGGTGATATCAGAAGGTGACATTCTGGTTTTGGGGCTAAATTCTATGATCAAATTAGCTTCAAACCATAGAGTTTTGCCCAAAAACGAGAGTGTTGCCCCCTGATGTCATCAATGTGCCTACGTCACTTCCAGGTGATGTAGGCACGTCGTGTTTATTTCTGGCTCCTGGGTAACATAGGCACGTTGTGTTGTTCGGGCTCCTGGGAAATTCCTCCCATCCCCCACCCATGAGTCCTAGGGACCTGGCAACCCTAGGCATATGTGAACATATGAAACTGCCAGTTTGGTGCAGTGGTAAAGAGTGTTGAACTAGAATCTAGGAGACCAGATTAAAATCTCCATTGTGCCACAAAGCTCCTTGCCTGAGCAAGCCATAGTCTCTTAACCAAGCCTATTTTGCAGGGTTGCTGCGGGCATAAAAATGGGAAAGGGACGATCATGTACAACTCCCCGAGCTCCTTGACAGAAAGGCAAGATTAAAAAATGCACTGACAGACTGGTCCATCTAGCCCAAGTCTGTACCTTCTGACTTCCATCTCAGGCAGAAGACTTTCTAGCTCTGCTACTCAAGGCTGAACCCAGGACTTCCTATATGCAAACCACGTACTGAGCTCTGGCCCCTCACAAGGCTGCCAGTAAAAACCATGGTCAAGCAACACAGCATGAAGTAAAACATATTTTACCTCTAAGCCAAAGATGCTTGAGAATTAAAGCTCTCAAGTTGACAAGAGAAGAATGAACAAAAATTTGTATCAAGCAACTAAAATCTCTTCATTTTCACTCCTGCCCTGCCAGTATCACATTTGGAAGAGCAGGAGAGGCTGTGGCTCAGTGGTAGAGCATCTTCTTTGCATACAGAAGGTCCCAGGTTCAACCACCTGCATTTCAGTTAAAAGGAACTGGTAGCAGGCAATATGAAAGACCTCTGCCTGAGAACTTGGAGAGCCTCTGCCTGTCCAAGTAGTTAATAATGACCTAGATGAACCAAGAGTTCAAGATGGGGAGGAAGGCAGCTTTCAGCATTACAGATGTGATCCTCACCCAATGTTTGCCGAAGATCTTCACATTGGCTGATGTGTGGAAACTGCAACATTTGGCGCCATTTCTTGCTTTTGCCCTTTCGGTTTCCTCCTCCACCTGAATGAGATACAGAACAAAAAACAAAACAAATATATAGTGAACAAACCATGAACAAGAGCTGACCAGAATTCATACCTTAAGAAGACTTATCTGCATCAAGCTCTCCCCTGGTGCTACTTACATAGAGATCTCAGAAGAACCATCTCCAATCACAGACAAGGAAACTGAATATCAGATTGGCAAAGAGCTTGTTTCAGGTCACAGAGTGTTTCCCTGTAACTAACCTTCACTAGGCTGAATACACAATGCACTGAAACACGATCTCCAAGATTCTCTTGTATATCACCATTACAGCACACATTGCTGTCTAGAGGTTCAATGCCAAGTCTTTGTATGCTAAGAAAGGGAACCTCCTCTAGAAGAATAAACGTATCCTTGGTAGACAGCCGTGCCTAAGTACCTACTCAGTGCTGAAACTAATTCAAAGGATAGCCATGTTAGTCAACTGAGTCTGAGACATTATAGATTTTGCTCTACTTCTCTCGTTCAAGGAATGGAATGAGAGTTAATTAGCATTCTGAAAATTGAAGCTAAGTAGCATTACAGTTCCACAATGCTAATAAGAGGTATTAGGGTTAATTGCCCAGTCCTTCTGGCCTGCCCTTGGGCACTATTATTCTTGGAAAGGAAGGATAAAAAAATACTGCCAGTTCTATATGCACCACCTACTCCTCAAATGATGTTAGAAGACATGAAAAAGAACCTACAGAGCAGCCATTTCCTTCCCACCAAGCCAGTCAAATCACATACACGGGGCATTTTACTACCCCAAATAAAGACTTCCAAACTGCACCTGCTTATTAATCTTTTAAAAAGTTAAATTTCCTTCACACAGGGATTAGGACAGTTAGTGTTATCTCATATTATCCTATCAGCAAAGGGACTGAGAGATAGACACACCTAAGACCACCTATTGAGTTTCATGACTGAGAATGGATCTGAACTTGGGCTTCCCACATCCAAATCTAATAGCCAGGCTTTCTAATCACACACTCACTCATGGACTGGAGAAAAGGTTTCTGTCTATTAAGAAACAGATGCTACCACAGCTTTTTAAAGAAACAACCTTAGTAAACAATCAATGTGGTTAAAATATACCCAACCAGGCAGATTTCCTGTGACCACCAGAAGCCCTTTACATGCAAATCAGGAGGGGGACAGGAGGAAATAACCAGATGCACAGCGCACACAAGGACATGATTTATCTGACCTGCTAGGTATTGCACAGGATGAGGAACCTTCAGTTTAGGATTATTTTTGCGGGCCAACAGGATTAGTGCAGCAACTGGTCCAATGTTTCAATTGTTCTGGCAAAGAAAACCAGTTCTCTGCACACCTGGGTTACAATGCAGTTCCATAATAATCAATAAAAATTCCCTACTCTTTACAATGGGAGATGGACAGTACCCAAAGAAAATAAGGGGTTCAATCTTCAGAGAAGTTCCTGTTTGGCTAAAATTATTACACTGGAAGTAAGAGAACCGAGGCTAGGCAAATGACTTAAGGTTGAAGCAAAGCAGCATCTTGATATGTTACTGGTTTTGCATTCTCACCTTGAGCATGGGTGGGTGAACGGGTGGGGGGAGAGTAAACAGAATACATAGGCATAATATATAGCTTTTTCTTAAAGCAGCATTGCCTAAAACCGGCCAGTACTTGTGCCATGCAATTGACTGTGCAAACATAGGAAGGAAGTGAATCAAGGCACTGGGCACCCAGCTGCACAATACTTGCTTATCACCCTAAAGCTGCAGCTTTACAAAGGGAGGAAGCAATTGGTGAAAGAGAAGACAGGTCTGCAGTTTAAAGAGGTTTCAGTGATGTAGCCTCACAAATGGGCCACTCATTAAGGCCAGTGCCAATGATTCAGTTTCTCCTCACCTAAAAGAAATCCAACAAAACAGAAGGAAGAAAAAGAAAGGCAGCCCAACCATCATACTATTCTATCTCTGCTGAATATGGACACTAAGCAGAAGCACTTAAGAAGGAAAAGAGATAAGATGCTCTCTCATGCTTTTCCCTGGAACAAGTCAAAGCTGACCACATCCTTCTATGAATGCAGCTTAAAGCTTCATTAACCTTGGATGTGAAGACTGGCATCTGAGATTTCACCAGGTATTTTAAGCCTGAAGGGAATCTTAGTCAAATATTAAAATGAGTTTCTCAGGGCCTAATGTCATCTTCAGCTAGTAGAAGCAGAAATGTATAAAGTAACAGAAATATATAAATTGCTTCATCTAAAAGACATTGCAAAATTTGTTGGCACAAATTTTGGTTTCCTTGGTAGAGAATTCTAAGTGCATAGTACAACCAGCCTTGCATTCAGAACCCTGCGTTATTGCGACTTCCACAGTTTTAAGTGAGCCATCCCCTCATCCTGTTATAGTTCTGCTGTTGTAATCCAAGATGTGAAAGAATTTGGGGCAGCAGACACAGTCCCACACTGGTCAGGTCTGCCTTGGCTCATGAACAGAATACAGTTGCCTTACTAACTGAATACCCTTCTGCTGCAGAATAGGTCCATGTCAAAAGTACCTGGAGAGGCAACAGCCTCTCCTTCACCTGGAATCATACAAACAGGCAACCTTGTGTAGAGGAGGGCTGGGCAACTTTTTCAGCATTTAGAGCTACTTCAACAGTAGCAGATTTCTGACCTAGATAAAATCTCATGTAAGAAACAGTATGGCAACTATAGGTGAAATTTGTGCAACAAGGGTGCACACTTATTTCAACACAAAACACAGCTTCCTAGTATATGCATATTATGCATGGATATTTGTTCCTGTATGAACATGTTTTCTGTATGGGAAATTTGAGTGGCTCTAAGAGGCCATCTTGGAAGCATATGATGAGCTGAAGGGTTCCACCTGTGCAGATACTTAAACCCCACTACAATACAGTACATAAAAGATGCATGGAAGGAGCAGAATTCAGTGGCAAATGGACATAAAGACTTCCTCTATTATTTATACCCTGCCTTTCCCCACGGTTCGACATGGCTCACAATGCATAATTAAAACTACCCAAGTAACAATAAAACCTCAGTTCACCCCAACCTAGTAAAATGGCTGCAACTTACACTCCATTAAAAGTTCTGGTGAATAAGCCTTACAGAGCCTCCTGAAAGTCTCCAAGAACACCACCCCCAGACTCACTCAAAGAGACTGTTCCATAAAGTGGGTACAACTGCAAACCCTAGGTGATGTCAGGTGATGTCTGCCTTTAGTGAGGAAACGCCAAGAAGCTGGGTGGCAGGCTGAAGACCATAGTTGGTACATGTATCTAGAAAATAATTCCTGGCAGGTGGAGGGGGTTAGAAGGTTTCTCCTCAGTTAAGATTTCAAGCCAGTTGGGCTGATCAAGAGTTATAATGTGCTTGATTGCGTTTTCAAAACTAAGAGTTAGAATAAAAAACAATGATATACGAAACTGCAAGATCTATATAGAATTATTGTTGAGCCTTGAAGGTTCATGGCCATCACATTTTATTTTTATTTACTTCATTTGTACCCCTGCGGCCTCCCCAACAAGGACCAAAAACTGCTTACACTATTCTCTTCTCCATTTTATCCTCACAACAATCCTGTGAGGTAGGTTAGACTGAAAGAGTGTGACTGGCCAAAATACACCCAGTGAGCTTCCATGGCACCAGTGGGGATTTGAACTAGGAATCTCCTAGATATTAGTCTAACACTCTTAACCACTACACCACACTGGCTCTCAAAAAAGCAGTAGAAACTTTAAAAAGTTAAAGCCAGTATTTCCAGGATGACTGAGCTGAAGTGCAATATATAAGTGTCCAGCAGTCCCCAAGCATGTTGACAATACTACTGAAGAATATTTAATAGACAGCATTTAAATTGCACTCAGTTCCATTTGGACAGTTATGTGTAAGAGGAATTCTGAATTACTGCCAGAAAGTCTCTCTGACCTAAAGCACTGGTTGCCTGCTCTTCCTTAAAAAGGTCAATAATTTATAACAGGGAACTCCTAGCCCACCATTTCAGATAATTTAACTGAAGTTCTTACTTCTCTGTAACAGCCTTGTTTATCAATGATAACTTCTCTCTCCCATCAAGAAACCTGTTGACCCATGGTTAAGACTCCCTTCCATCCCAACTTGATTGCCTGAAATATTTTGAACTGTCCACACTGCCCACCTCTTTATCAAACACAATGTGGCCCACCATAAATCATCAACTCACTCCCCCCCCCCCTTCATCTCAGTTAATTCACTCTCAGTGCAAACTTATGCTAAACTGGTTTGGTCAGGATTATTTTTGCTTTGTTTTTAATAAGAACACTCAGCCTTGTAAATTAAGTTCTTGAGTGTCTAGCTGTGGCAACTCCATCACAAGGAGTTTAACAAGAAAAAAAATAGAAGAAATCCTAACTTTGGTAGTACAGCTTCCGTCTACGCAGGAAGCTACTGAATAATCAATAAATACCCACAAGTATCTTACCAAAGTCAGAATGTGCAATGCCCTTAAAAACTCTCCTTTGGTTAGTACTAAATTATCACTTTCATTCTTATGCAATTTCCTCTACATAATAGCTTCTAAATAAAAAACCCACTAAAATTTGGAAGCTGTTCTCATTCCACATAAGTCATGCATTTAGATGAAAAAATAGGGAAAGGCTTTTAGGAGGATGAGCTGTAAGGCTAAGTAAACAAGGATGGCAAGCAACATATACTCTTATATTGTCATGCCAGGACACCCAAAGCAACCAGTTCAAAATACAGCCACACAGCCTCCGCTTACTTTAAACTATGCTACAAACCCAAAACCATACAAACAGAGCCCAAAAGGGCATCTTCTTTCCAACCAGCAACAGTCTAGAAAGGAAATAATACTTTGCACACATCCTTTAATGCAAAGTCATTGCCCTAGCAGAAGTAAATCCAAAGCCAAGGCTGAGTCCACTTGGCTTCTTTGCTGCAAGCAATTTGGAAGTAGGCATAGAATTCAGCATCTTGAGGATCCCAGATGTCATTGACATATGAGAGCTGCTGGTGAAATACCTGGATGGAGCCAAAGGAGGTAGGACTTCTATGAAATCAGAAAACTGGGTGGGGGGAGCTTCAGCATTCTGTAACCCCTTGTCTTTTTCATGACTCTCAGAACAACAATAAATCAAGCAAAATAAGCAAGTGCACACATATTTATTTGATGCACATTGCTTATTTAGACTTTGGGGGGAACTGGCAAATTTTGAGAGCTTTTTTTTAAAAAAATTACACAGATGTATTAAAAGCCCAGTGCAGAGCACTGAAATTTTTCCAGTACATTTCAAACAATACACAGTGCCTTTACAAGACAGGTAGGTTTGAAATTGCAATAACAGATGAAAAAGCTTTTTGTGACAGTTATCTGACAGAAGGCTGTCAACTTTCTCAGCTCTGCAGCTCTTTTTAAGCACTTAAAGCATGACCAAATGAAATAGGCAGTAACAGGAAACAACACTGATGAGTCACACCTCTACTCTAGGATGGTACCAAAATGGTACCATTCAGCAGTTAGAGGCATTGTTTTATCCTTTATTCATTTTCTTCTCTCTGCAGGTAAAAAAAGCAATAACAGAGGCTCTCATTCCACCTCACCAGCAATCCCACCAAAATGTAAGAATTCATGTACATGCAAAAATGGTAATGCCCTTTCACACACCACCCAATCCAGAACACTGTCAGATGAAGAAGGATGGGAAAAGGGTTGCCAAACCTTTCAGCACCTAGCTTTAATGCAGCAGCCAAGTACAAAATCATGCACAGAGGCCTTGTGTTGAAAGCCAGTTCTATAAACCCTTTAATTTGGTTTCGGTAACAGGCCAAGGCCATAGAACAGCAAATAAATATTGCTCTTACAAGAAAATTCACACAATATACTTCACTCCTGATGCCCCACCTACAATAGTTACATGGTCTCATGTACACAGTATGATCTCATATGAAGGTATCTTATCAGCCTGCTAGTTTATCTAACTTAGTAGCCTACTCCAACTAGCCTCTAGATAAACACCTGATACTTGTGCTTCTTAAGATGAAAATGCCAGGGACTGAACCTGAGACCTCTTGCATGCAAAGCAGATGCTTTAGTATTGAACCACAACCCCTCTCATGTTACTAATATGCAAAATCATTTGAAGAGGAAAAATGCACAATTTTATTGCAACTTTTTTTAGCTCCTCTTAGTCTTTAGAGGTGAGATTACATCCCTATGTCTCATTTAAAGATTCTGTTTGTTTTACAATGGTACCACAATGGTACCACTATCTATAGATCCCGAAATCCACACTAGAGACCAAGAACGACTAAGACAATTTTTCAAAAAATAGTCATGGCACTCCCACAAGCACTATTCAGCCACAAGAAACTGTATATGTCTGTCAGATGTTCACAGGCTGGCTTCCACCTCTTTGTGGATAGCTCCTTTACCAAGCCTTTCACACACACCAGCTATGGGCTTGCTGGTTTGTGACTCAGGGACTTTGCTTTTTATGCTTGCAACACCCCAGGAAACAAGCCAGGGCAGTTTGTTGCCCAGATCACAACCATCCCTTCTCCCTGGCATGGTTTGACAACTGAAGCTCCAGAAAGATGAGACCTTTGCCTCTTAATTGGGAGACGACATAGCCAGTAGGGATGCCAGCCTCCAGGTGGGATCTGGGTATCTCCTGGAATTACAGCTCATCTCCAGAATACAGAGCTCAGTTCCCACGGAGAAAATGGATGCTTTAAAGGATGGGCTATGGCACTGTATCCCATTGAGGTCCCTGTCCTCCCCCTTTCCACCCCAAAATCTCCAGGAGCTTCCCAACCTGGATCTGGCAACTCTAAAAGCCAGGCACCCCTGCTGAGTTCCAGAGGAGACTGCAGCCAATCCTAAACTGGGCACCGCTCTGGCTGCTTTTCTACCTCCTGACAGCGCCTTGCAATGTACTGCAAACGGATGCGCTGCTGTGCCGGCCGAGCGGAACAGTGCTGAACGGCACGGGCTTGGCCGGTCTCCTGCCCTCCTCTCACATGCCCGGCCTGGTTCCTCCGCTGCTACTGCTGCTGCTGCACGGGGTATGCCCTCACCCTCGCGCGCCTTGAGCAGCACCGTGTTGGCCACGATATTCTCGAGCTCCATTGGCGCGCCCGGGGCGCCGCTCCGCTGCCGCTTCAACCACTGCCACCGTCTCCTGAAGCTCCTCCAACCGCGCTCCCTTCAGCCCACCTCCGCCTGGTGAGCTCCGGCACCTCAGTCACCTCCGCTGCCTGCGGTCCTCCGCCAATCCCCACGCGCGCACCTCCCTATCGGCCGCCCATTGGTCTGTGAAGCTCCCCACCTCCTTTTGGCCCTTATTTTCTCATTGGCCATCGCAAGGGAAAGAGGGCGGGAAGGGGCCGATAGTGAATACGAAGCAGCTGGCCTAAGCCAGCTGATTGGTCGGAACTCGCTCTTAGGGAAGAGGGAAGGACTGCCAAGAGAGCTTTTACCAATCAGGTCACTGATGGTAAAGGATTGGCTAGGTTCGACCCGCGACATCCCAGCCCTCCGCGCCCCACCTTTGTGTTAGAACGCGATTGGACAAGAAGTTGTTAGTGGGTGATGATCGGAGATGTGATTGGCGGTCTTGGAGGGCATGGAACAAGGTTCGCGCACGTGACTGTTATAGCGAGGGTTCTTAGGGGTTGAGGGGGACAGCAGGGCTGTTGTTGAGGTTACTCCGAAGTCATCCAGGTTTAGTTGAATTTAAAAGTCGCGTTAGAAATGACGCCTGAATCTGACAGTCTTTTAGAGAAAGTAGTCTAAAAACTTTTTCCCCACAGCCTATATTATAACTATTAAGTAGCAAGTTCTTAACAGGGTAGATCCTCTTGCAGATCTTGGAACGGTGCGCCTCTTTTAATGGATCAGCTGCTGCTTCCTGTTTCATAGGATTATCTTTCCCACCCCTGCCACTGATGACCCAGCCTTTGTTATAAGCGCTTATTTTTCACTTCCCAGTTTCACTCTTGGCCCATTCCTGCAGCTGTAAACCTGTGTCTGGGCTGTATTTCAAGAGGCCTTGAACAACAGAGGACTTCATTTTAGATTTCTGTGCTGTGTTGATAGTTATTCTGATTGAAGAAGAGATTGGATTTATACCTCGCTCTTCACTTGGAGTTTCAGAGTGGTTTATAAATTTCTTTCCCTCTTCCTCCCCACAACAGACACCCTGTGAGGTAGGAGGGGATGAGAGAGCTCTGACAGAAACTGCCTTTTCAAGGACAGGTCTGACAGAACTATGGCTTGCCCAAGGTCATCCAGCAGCTGCAAGTGGAGGAGTGGGGAATCAAACCCGGTTCTCCCAGATTAGAGTCCAGGCACTTAACCACTACACCAAAGAGGCTGGCCTGTCTAGCTTCCCAGGATGTCTGCTGGTGCCACCCTGCAAATGGGCAAAATCAACAACTGCCTGGACATGTGCATTCTCTGTTGTGGCCCCCACCTTATGGAATAGCCTACCTGGCCAGAGCAGGAAGGCTCCCACCCTCTTGGCATTCACATAACTATGCAAAACTGAATTAATTAAGAGGGCTTGTAACACTTGAAATAGAGTTGTACTGTAAGAAAATAGCTCAGAAAGAAGCTTGGGGTAAAGGAATGTGGATTGTACTACTGCGTATAGCTTGTACTATCTGTTGCTGTAAACAGGTTCCTACTGTGTAAATTTTGCATTGTTTAATGCAAGGGTCACCAGCCTTTTTGATGGTGCTGTAAACAGGTTCCTACTATGTAATTTTTACCTTGTTTATTGCCGGGGTCCCTAACCTTTTTGAGCCTATGGATACCTTTGCAGTTCTGACACATGTGTAGGAGCTAGAGTGACACACGGACACAGAAGAAACCCAAGTGCAGTGAACAAGATGAGTAATTACTAAAAATACACTGGGAAAGAGGAGTGAAAGCGAATAAAACCAACACTGTAATGGCAGCTTCCACTGAAGTGACATTGTCTTAATCTGTTCAGTCAATCAGATCTCCAATGCCCCACCCACTTTCTCAAAACACTTGAAGATGCCAGGAAAGGTGTTGGCGGGTGCCATGTCACCCATGGGCACCATGGTGGGGACCCCTGGTTTATGTAAATAGGTACCATTTCTAACTGCAAGTCATGGGGCAAAATGATTGAAAATTCCTTCTTGGTAAGAAATATTTCTACACAGAAGATTATATATATGAGAGAGAAAAATTCTAGCCAAGTTTCCCCCTCCCCCACCGATATGGTAGCAAATTTGAGGGGGAGGGTATAAGAGGACATACTGTATAGAGTATGAAGCTTGTGCATGAAATTATTGATATGGAATGGGATGTAATGGGAAGAGAAGGAATTTAGGAAATTTAATATTGTATGAGAAAATAAAAGTTTGCTTTACAAAGTTTTCTCCTTTAGTATATGTTACTAAATGAATGTATGTTAATGGCAGAAGTGAACATCTTTGTACTTGACAAATGTGACAAAATGGACATATAGGTAGGTAATTCCCATTGGATTAGTGTCTATCCTTTGAAAATCCCTTGGTTCAGCCAGCCTGGAAACTGCAGCACATGCCAGGAGGGTCAATTAAGGAAAATTCTGGGATCCTGATGATCTTGGGGTTATGCGTGGGCTGTTTGCATTTATATGTGGGCTGGGGGCTGTTTGCATTTATTTATTTATATCCTGCTTTTCTCCCCAGTTGGGACCCAAAGCATCTTAGAACATCATTCCCCACTCCTTGATTTTCTTACAACAACAACCCTGTGAGGTAAGTTAGGCTGAGAGTATGCAAGAGGCCCAACGTCACCCAGCCAGCTTCCATGGTAGAAGCGCAGATTCAAATCTCCTAGGACCCTAGTCTGAAATGCCTTCAATTCAATTCATAGACCTTTATTGGCATTACAGCATAAATCCAAATAAAATACACTGGAATCCACAGTCAGAAAGAACATCTCTTCCTAGAGGCCTGGTAGAGGAATTTTGCTACAGATTCAATGATTTTGCTCTTATTTGAGGCTAAAAGTATAAAGGTCTTAAAATACTCAGATCAACCCTCCAAAGGTAGCAGGAAAGGCTTTAATACAGCACGAAGATCATCATAAAATTTACAGTGCAAAATAACATGATTGTTACAATGTCACTCATCCCACTTGTACACAACCTATCTGTATATGGAATTTTCTTAAATCTCCCTTATAACATCATAGATGGGAGAACATTAAAATGGGCTAACATAAACACCCTATGAAGATGAGAATCACACAAACAAGATAGGTATTCAGGAAAGGAAGGGCCAGATGGAAGCTCCCAAGGCACTGGGGAACAATGTCCAGAAGCCAGGCTTTTCAATTCTTGTATCTCAATATCGGTAAGTCTTTGCTTAGTCAAGGCAAAAGCCTGCTTCTCTGAGAGCAAAATCACTGACATGCCATCCATTACACCACACCAGCTCTCTGTTTCATCCATTGTTATTTTAACACACACATGCACAACAAGCAAGTTAACCACTACTGATATCACAGAGTGGGTACATAAGTAAGGAGGTGGGACTGCCCTGGAGCATCCAGAAGCAATGCTAGGTCCAGAAACACCCATAAACTGTGTAAGGGGAACTGCAATTCTATTCAAACAGGTAAATCTATTCCAAGGTAAACTAGATCTCTGGCCACCAACTTCACTGTCTAATCCAGGGTGAATTTAAGGATGAAATCCAATGTATACTTAATTAGGAGTAAATTTAGTTTAACTCTGGGGGATGAACCTGATTAGGCTGCATGTTTGTTAATCCTAATCCAGTCACCTGTTCATGGAATTGATTACCATACCTAGATCTGAGGAAAAGGAAAAACAGAGCTGGGTATGAACAGCATATTGAAGACATCGCACCCCGGATCTCCAAAATGATCATCCCATGGTTTCATGTAAAAATATATGTGATCTAGAAGTTAATTTGTATGTCGACGAGTCTTGTAGCATTGGCAGGCACCTTCTGTGTGGCAGGAAATACCTCGTTTCCAGTAAGGTTTCTCCAGTGTTTCTCTTGGTGCCAGACTAATGCCAAGGCAGCCAAAATTGTCTCCATCCCTGCCCCTCAAAACCAGAATACAGTTTGAAATGGATTTTGATGATCATTTTAATCTAGAAGTGCCTTGAGCTGCTTAGCCACCTTACCACAAAACAGTATATTGAAGAATGGCTTAGTTCTCCCCAGATCATTAAGGGGTCAAGCAAGGGACTTCTAATAAGTCTTATAGGGGTTCAGATAATGTATTCCTAAAGGGAAACATTCTCTCTTTCCTACTAAGTACAACCAGTCTCCCTTGGATGTAAGCCATAAACGGCAAAGGTTAAGAATATTGATGGTAGCCAGACATTTCCGAGCACGCTCCCCACATACTGGGATAAAAACTAAAATGGTACCTGCTTCCAAATGTTTCTGTTAACAGAATACTGGCAATACTTCATCCTGATGCTATGACTCCACAGGGAGACTCATTTGTGAGCAATGGAGAGTGGAAGGCTGCAAAAATTCTGGGGCTTAAGGATAGGGATTGGAGCATCTCAAAGGTCATTTCTGCTGACTTCAAAGGGATTTATTCCCAAGTGTGTCCAGTAATGCTACCTGTGGATCAGCCCTGAAGCAACCTGCATAAAAATAGGCTCATTGCTTTTGTACATCTCCCTCTTGTACCCTGCATGGAGATTTCAGGAGTTCACAAGCTCCAGAATACCGGAGTGATTCCCCACCATCGTTCACAAGGCCTGTTCATAAGTTAAAGTGAACTCTCATACAATTCAGGTACACTTGATTGTTCTTTGTAAGTGCACAGAATGTATATACAGCTGAAGATGTGATTTATCCCATATTTATCCAAGTACTGGTCCCTGGTTTCATTCATAAAACATTGGCTCTTTTTTACAAACAGATGTATGCGTATACAGTCAGGATGTTTGTGTGTTCACTGTAATGTCACCATCTTGCCACCACAAAGGATGTTAAAAAGCAAAGAAAATTAACAACTGGGATTAGGGTCAAACAGTGTGCAGTGCTCCCTTTCAGCTGGTGCTCTTGTTCTGGCCTTTGGTACAGATCTTCTATTGAACATATCCTTTCCTCTGTTCTGAGCAAGCAGAAGGGCTTTCTTTTACTACAAACTATCAGCAAAACTGTTGTTAGAGAAATAAAGTGCTGAGCTTCACTTCTGCATCCTAGTAGCAAAAGAGACTTGTCAGCAGCAGGATTCTTTTCAGATAAATAAGAGGCATGGCTGATGTTGGAGGGAAGGCAGGTTGGTACAACCTAGTCTTTTAGAATTTTAGAAGCTACACAAGGTTTAGTACTTGGAGCCAGTTTGGTGTAGTGGTTAAGTGCATGGACTCTAATCTGGGAGAACTGGGTTTGATTCCCCACTTCTCCACTCACAGCTGCTGGATGACCTTGGGCAAGCCATAGTCCTGTCAGAGCTGTTCTTGAAAGAGCAGTTCTCGATAGAGCTCTCTCAGCCCTATCTACATCACAGGGTGTCTGTTGTGGGGAGGGGAAGGGAAAGGAGATTGTAAACCGCTCTGATGCTCCTTCAGGTAGCAAAGGGCAGGGTATAAATCCAATCTCTTTCTCTTCTTCTTCTTGGATGGGAGACCACCAAGGAAGGCTTTGTGGAGGAAAGCAAAGGCAAACCACCTCTGTTTCTCATTTGCCTTGCAGGGGTTGCCTGAAGTTGGTTGTGACCTGATGGCACCTATGTAAGTATGGCCATACCTGGGAAATGGTTTTGCTGATGGCATTTTGTACTGAGTGACTATACATTTGCATCCTCAGCCACAATCATATACAGGCTCACAACAAGTTTGCTCTCCTGTGCATGGTCTAGAGTTTTGTGGCAGCAGCCATAACTCTGTTTCAGACGACTGCACCACTTCATCACTGTTCATGATGTGCAAGTAACATTTTGCTTGCAGTATCCAGTAATGTTATGTCCTAAGACCAGGAACAAGACCAGGAACAAGAGCAAAAAAAGCAGCCAAGCTCCGTTCCTGAGAACAATAGGGACTAGGCTCCTGAGCTCGCCAAAAGGGAGCCAATGGAAACATTGGCGGGAGATTCAAACCTGCCAATAAGAATGTGGGGCGTACCCCCCCCTTACTGTATATAGTTGGCCTCCGGCCGTTACGGTTTGTCTTTGTTGTGAAGTACGAATAAACGCGTCTTCTCTTATGTCATTGTCCGAGTCATGAGGCACGGAACCCAGTACTTTACAGTGGCGACGAAGGTGGGATCCAAGCACCTTCCATGAGCGACACTAAGGACAAGGAGGCCACCCCGAGCATCGCATCGCTGACCCCGTGAGCAGCACCGCACCGCTCGCTGACCCGAGCATCGCATTGCTGACTCAGTGAGCAGCACTGCACCGCTCGCTGCAACCGACACCTCCGGCCGCCATGCGCCTTCGAAACAGCCATGGCCGCAACGCATGGGAGCCTGGAGCATTTCGATCCATCCCGGCCAGAAACATGGGACGCGTGGGCAGACCAGCTCATAAGCAACATGGAACGCAATGATCTACGTGACCCAAGCAAACAAAGATCGCTCCTGCTGAGCTTGTGTGGGACAGACACCATCCGGCTCGCGAAAAGCCTCCTGGTGTCACATACGGTGCTGGAGTGCTCGTTCGAGGACATGGAGGTCCTCAACAGCTATTTTAGCCCCTGGCCGACCTTCCTGGCCAAACGCATGGAATTCCAAGGGCGCGTCCAAGCCCAAGGGGAATCCGCCGCTGCCTTTATGGCCGCACTAAGGGAGCTCATGGTGGACTGCTTGTTCCCAAAGGTGACGGACAACTTGCTGACACAGTTCGTGTGGGGCCTTACGGACACCAAGCTGTGGCACAAGCTGATCGGCAACAGGCAGCTAAGCCTGGACGAGGCCATGCAAATCGCTACCGCGCATGAGGCCTCAATGCGGGAGCGGCCAGCATCAGTGGCTCATTTGGTCGGGGCAGGTCATAGTCTGGTGGGCTCGGATATGGAGGATGTCTGTTCTCTTTGACCGCACCACCGCCGGCAGGCACCAGGGCATCAGTCCAGGCCCTCTGCGCCAGCTGCAGAGATGCCCATGGGAGGAAAACATGTCAGTTCCGGGACATGATATGCCATGGCTGTGGGAAGCAGGGGCATCTCACCAAGGTCTGCTGGTCGAAGGGCTCCCGGAGTGCAAGATCGTCCACCCCGAAGCTCCGCACATCTACCACCGTGCATGAGATGGCTGAGGAGGTCACCAATCTCTATCATCTTACCGACCAGCCGCTGCAGGTACTGCACCTCCCCAACCCCAACCTCGCCGCTAGCCCGAAGATCCAAGTGCATATTCGGATTGAGGGGTCCCCCTGCTGCATGGATGTGGACTTGGGGTTGGTGGCGTCCATTATTTGAATGGACACCCTTCGGCAGCTTTGCTCGTCAGGGGGACCCCCTCTGCGCCCATCACCGCTAAGCTTGGTGGACTTCCAGAAAAACCCCGTCCCCATCCGGGGAGTCGGCACCTTCCGGGTGCAATATAGACACTTTGAGGGGAACCTGGACTTGTTGGTGGTGGAGGTAAACCCTGTGAGCCTCCTGGGGAGGGCGTGGTTCGAGGCCCTAGGAATTACAATTGTGGGGGTGAATAAATGTGGGCCACAGGACTGGGGCGAGATCTGCTGGGATTTCCCCGAGGTCTTTGACGGGAAGCTGGGTTGCTACAAAGGGCCCCCGGTGTCCCTACACTTAGACCCGACTGTGACACCAATCTGGTGACACTTCCGCACGGTACCCCTGGTCCTCTGCCCGAAAATCGAAACGGAACTAGACCGGTTGGTTGCCCAGGGGGTCCTTGAGCCTGTCCCCAATGCGCAATGGGAAACCCCGATTGTGACCCCGGTTAAACCGAACGGGGACATCCGCATCTGTGCGGATTATAAGTGCACTATAAATCAGGTGCTTCAGGCGCACACGTACCCCGTGCCCGTGGTGAATCACGTATTAGCCACGCTGGTGGGGGCACACATTTTCGGTGAGCTGGATCTCACCCAGACATACCAGCAACTGCTGGTGGACGAGGCCACGGCCGAGGCGCAGACCATAGTGACGCACCAGGGGAGCCTTCAGGATAAAGCGGCTGAAGTTTGGGGTCAGTGTGGCCCCAGGGATCTTCCAAAACCTAATGGACGATTTGTTAAAAGGGATCCCTGGCATGACGCCATTCTTCGATGACGTCCTCATCGCAGCGGCCACCCCAGAGAGCTTCGCCGCCCAACTCCGCACAGTTTTGGGATGCTTCCAATCCGCGGGACTGAAGGTGAAGCAGGAAAAGTGCCTGCTCGGGGTTCCGGAGGTGGACTTCTTGGGGTACCGGGTCGATACAACGGGCCTCCATCTGGCGCAGGACAAAGTGAAGGCCATCGTGGAGGCCCCCGCTCCAGGATCCAAGGCGGAACTATAGGCATTCTTAGGCCTCATAAACTTTTATCACACCTTTCTCCCGCACAAGGCTGATGTGGCAGAACCCCTCCACAGATTACTGGACAAATTGGCCCCTTGGGAATGGGGTGCGAGGGAGGAGGTGGTGTTCCGGGGGGTTAAGACTCTGTTAATTTCGAACACGGTGCTCGCCCATTTTGATGAAATGTTACCCGTGATTCTCGTGTGTGACGTGTCACCGTATGGGGTCGGGGCAGTCTTGGGCCACAAACTGCCAGATGGGTGGGAGGTTACGGTGGCCTATTACTCCCGCACACTGTCTCCCGCGGAGCGTAATTACATGCAGATTGACCAGGAGGGTTTGGCGCTGGTGGTGGGGGTTAAGAAATTCCATAACTTTGTGTATGACCGGCCTTTTACGCTTGTCACCGATCACAAGCCGCTCCTGGGTTTGTTTGTGGCCGACAAACAAACACCGCAGGTCCTGTCCCCCTGCGTTTTACATTGGTCCTGTTCTTGGCAGGGTATCAGTACCAGTTGGAGCATCGGCTGGGCAAGACGTTGGGGCATACCGATGCCCTGAGCCGCCTGCCACTGCTGCAGATGGGGGAGGACCCGGCCCCCACCCCCAGGGTGCTGCTGCTGGAAGGGCTGCCTACCCCCTCCCCTTCAGGCTGCAGACGTGGCCGCCCGCTTGTCTCAGGATCCAGTCCTCTCCCGGGTCCTAAACTGGGTGGTGAGGGGGTGGCCAGCTGAGCCAGCGGGATTGGAGTTCATGGCTTATAAAGCCCGAAAGGACGAGCTCTCCGCCCTGAAGGGATGTTTACTATGGGGGGACAGGGTGGTAATCCCAGGGCCACTGAGATAAAGGGTCCTTCACTCACTACACAAGGCACACCCAGGCATAGTACAAATGAAAGCTCTGGCAAGGAGCTATGTTTGGTGGCCCGTGATAGATGCAGAAATAGAAACATGGGTCTGGGGTTGCCAACAGTGCCAGGAGGTCCGCCCCAATCCCCCAAGCGCATCTACGCAGAGCTGGGAGTCCACGCACAAGCCATGGTCCCGCCTGCATGTAGACTTCGCCGGGCCGTTCCAGGGACTCCTGTTTTTAGTAACGGTGGATTCATATTCTAAATGGCTCGAGATCAGCCTGGTGTCCACAACCTCAACCAAAGCGGTGATCAGGGCCCTACGGCAAATATTCGCCACCTACGGGCTGCCGGACACAATCGTGTCTGACAACGGGGCTGCTTTTACCTCCACCAAGTTCCAATCATTCCTCGAAGGGAACCTAATTCAGCACATCCACTCGGCGCCCTTTCACCCTGCAACCAACGGCATGGTGGAATGAGCGGTTCGCACGGCCAAGGAAGCCCTGAGCCAAATAACTGGGGGGGACTGGGAATTCCAGCTGGCCCGATTTCTCCTCACATAGCATACTACCCCAAACCCAGTCTCTGGGCAGTGCCCACAGAACTGCTGATGGGCCGCCGCCCCACAACCCTTCTAGACTGCCTCCACCCCGATCGAGCCCCAGAGTCACGGTCACTGCGCGAAACCAGAGAGGCCCGAGAGGTTTCAGGCCAGGGGAACCTGTCTATTTCAGGAACTTTGGATCGGGACCCCAATGGCTGGCCGGCCGCATCCTGCAACCAACCGGACCGGTTTCCTATGAGGTCCTGGCAGATGGGGACAAGGTCCTATGAAAACACGTAGACCAATTATGGAGGAGGCAGGACCCCGATACACGGATCATGGCCCCGACACAGGCGGACCTGGAAGCCACCATCCTGACACCAGAACGGCCGCTGCCGTCCCCGGGCGATTGGGAGCCGACCCCAGCAGAGACAGCCAGTCCGGAAGCCGAGCAAGCGAACGAGCACCAACCATTGTCACTGCTGCCGGTGACCCAGGAACCAAGTGCAATAGCACAACCGGAAAGGGCCGCTGCCAGTCTGACACCTACACCCCGCAGGTCGCTTAGGGAGCGGAGAGCACCGGCCTACCTAAAGGACTATGTTACCTGATGGGAGACAAACTATGGGGGGAGGGGTGTTATGTCCTAAGACCAGGAACAAGAGCAGGCAAAAAAGCAGCTGAGCTCCATTCCTGAGAACAATAGGGACTAGGCTCCTGAGCTCGCCAAAAGGGAGCCAATGGAAACATTGGTGGGAGATTCAAACCCGCCAATAAGAATGTGGGGCGTCCCCCCCCTTACTGTATATAGTTGGCCTCCGGCCATTACAGTTTGTCTTTGTTGTGAAGTACGAATAAGCGCGTCTTCTCTTATGTTGTTGTCCGAGTCATGAGGCACAGAACCCAGTACTACTTCTCTTATCACATGAAGGCAGCCACACAAAGCCCTTCTGCATGGTCAAAGAAACCCCACTGTGAATTGTGGATAGTTTGGGGTAGAATTTTAGTTAGTGACATCAACCACCATCATGATTTTATTTATATACCTTTTTTCTTTTTTTCCAGTTTGTACTAATATACAAACATATGAAATCAACATTGTATTGATGTACAAAAAGGAGCTATAACTCTGCTTCAGACGATGGCACCACTCTGTCACTGTTCATGATGTGCAAGTAGCATTTTGTTTGCAGCACCCACTTCTCTTATCACATGAAAGCAGCTACACAAAGCCTTTCTGCATGGTAAAAGAAACCCTGCTGTGAATTGTGTATAGTGTGGGGTAGAATTTTAGTTAGTGACATCAATCACCATCATGACTTTGTTTATATACCTCTTTTCTTTTTTTCCAGTTTGTATTGATATATACCACTTTTTGTGTTAAAATTCCAGAAGAGAGACCTCCTTTCAAGATTTCTTTGATTTAAACTGAATGAATTGGTCTGAAACAGTGTCAAGAATTTTGAAATGAAATTTGCCAAGGACTGCAATGAAACCAAAATAATAAAGGTTTTGTTTTATTCTCTGGCACAGATGAACAGCAGGGGGCAATGTAGGAAAACAAGGGGGGGAGAAAGGAAAACAGTTTCATCTAGCCTGCTGCTTTCCTTGAAAGGCCAACCCCGCTTGGTTGCTCCATGCTTAGTTCCCATGTATTACAGCTGTTAGTTGTCTACTACAATGAGCTCAGCATTATTTGTCGCCCTATCAAGCGCTTCCCAGAGGCCCAGGAGCAGGAAATGTTCCTATTTTAGACAAGGGTTCTTCTTTAGAGAAGTGACTGTTTCCCAGAGGTGCTGCTGGAGGAAGGAAGAAGATGGTAAGTGGTGGTGCTTGTAATAATAATAGAAAATATGGCCAGGCTGGGTCATATAACTGTCATTCCAACAGGGAAATGAAAACATGGAAGGGCTGGGCTAAGCTCAACAAAAGCATATGACATATTGCTGTAGTTGTAATTTGTAGCATTGCACTGTCTTGCTCCCACCTCTTGCTTTTGCTATTCAGACTGGGTAAATTGCATAGCTATTGTTAAGTATGAGACTCAACAAAGGATTGAGCTTCAAGTGATTTCAGCTTTATTAAACAGCAACTGTAAGTCAGGAACACACAACAACAAGGGGAGCACAGCTCCTTCTTTTAAACTCTCCTGGGCTGTCAAAGCCACACCCATTACAAGTTAAAGACCAATCAGAATACAGGGATAAAGGCCAATCAGGACCGTTCCCTCTTTGCAACAATATCACTCAGTGATTGGGTAATTATACAGGTTTCGCAGAAACCGACCAATAGCAATGCGACATCTGAAAAGCCACATTCAGACTCAAGCTTAACATATGAATAGATAGGAGCGATTCACATTCAGTACATAACAAATTCCTCCCCCCTAAGATGGAGCATTACCCTGCCAAACATAATCTTTCAGGTAGGGGGGGCACCTCGGCTTCGGTTCGACCAGCGCAGCGGTCTCTGCTCCGTTGGACTTGGAGCGGCACACTCTTCTGGAGCCCTGGTAACCTCTCTCGCAGGAGAGACGGGGAACACAAACAGGGACCACAGGCTCTGGAGTTGGAGTCTGCCCAGACTCCGATTCCCCTTCTGCAGCACTCACCTCCTCGGCGGGAGGCCCCTCCTGCTCAGGGACCAGCTCAGGTTCAGGCACGGGCTCAGCGCTTGAGTCTGCCCAGCACTCCCTGAGCTGGTCTATGTGACGGCGAATCTCCCGTCCGCCGGGAAGCTGGACCACATACAGCCTGGACCCTGCAACCTTCCCCGTAGCCACCGATGACCTTCCCCGTAGTTCCGGGCAAAAACCTTGTCCCCACACTGGAACACTCTCCCCTGTGCTGGTTCCTCAGACCGTTGCTTGGACTGGTCCAAGTCAGGGTGCAAACGGTCGAGGAGGGTAGATAGCTTTCGGCCCATCAAAAGTTCAGCTGGGCTCCGTCCCGTTGCTGAACACGGGGTGATGTGTTGCCTCAGAAGGAAAGAGGCCAGCTTCTGATTCCAGTCCCCGCACGTCAGGCGCCCAAGCGATTCTTTTGTCGTCCGAACCATACGTTTGGCCTGTCTGTTAGAGGCTGGATGGAATGGGGCCGACGTTACATGGCATACAAGGTTGTCAGCCAGGAACCCCTCAAATTCTGCCGAAACGAACTGTGGCCCGTTATCGGAGACGACACAGTCCGGCAGCCCATGTGTGGAAAACAACTTGTGCAGGGCATGAATCACAGCCCCAGAATTCATTGATCTCATATTTACAACCTCCAACCATTTGGAGTAAGAGTCTACACATATGAAAAACATTTGCCCATGGTACGGGCCCACAAAATCAATATGGAGGCGGGACCATGGCCTCCTTGACTTTTCCCAGGGCTGGACAGGAGCATGAGGTGGTTCTGGCCGGGACTGTTGGCAGGACATGCCGTTCCGAACCCAAACCTCAATGTCTGCATCAATGTTTGGCCACCATACGTACCCTCTGGCGAGGGCCTTCATATGAACCATTCCTGGATGGCCCGCATGCAAGGCCTCCAGGACTCTTTCCCTTAGCTTAGAGGGAATTGCAACTCTATTTCCCCAAAGCAGACAGCCCTTAGTCACAGATAATTCATTTTGGCGGGAAACAAATGGTTTGAAATCCGCCTCCACTTTCCCGGCCGGCCACCCCCTCCACACCCAATTGAGAACTCGGGAAATTAAAGGGTCCTTTGCCGACGCAGCGGCAATGTCTGTGGAGGTGACCGGTGCCTCCGGGAGCTCTTCCAGCGCCAAAACATCCAGTTCTGGCTCCTCGTCAGAGTCAGTTAGTGGTGCGGGGCAGCGGCTAAGGGCGTCTGCATGCCCAATAGCCTTCCCTGGATGGTGCTCCAGCTCGAAATCGTATGCCGACAGAAAAACTACCCACCTTAGCATCCGGGGCAATAGAATGTTCAGTGTCGGCCGGTCTGGTGAGAAGATGTCCAGGAGGGGTTTGTGATCAGTCACAAGGAGGAACTGCCGCCCATAAACAAAGTCATGGAATTTCTTTATTCCTGCAATTAGGGCGAGGCCCTCCTTGTTGATCTGGGCATAGTTCTTTTCTGCCTTAGTGAGGGATTGGGAATAAAATGCGATCGGTGCCTCAGATCCGTCCGGCATCAGGTGGCTGAGAACGGCACCCACCCCATAAGGAAATGCGTCAGCTGCAAGCACCAGCAGTTTGTTTTCATCGAAGTGCGTCAGGACTGCACTCGATGACAAAAGTTCCTTCACTGAAGCGAATGCACGCCTCTGCCGCTCACCCTACTCCCATTTAGTGTTCTTGTGGAGCAAAGCGTGCAGAGGTTCAGCGACTGATGCCTTGTGTGTTAGAAAGGCACCATAAAAGTTGAGTATTCCCAAGAAGGACTGGAGGTCTTTCTTAGACTGGGGTGGAGGCGCGTTTTGGATTGCCGCCACCTTGTCGGGTGTGGGGTGGACCCCGTCTGCATCTACGAGGAACCCCAAGAACTCAACTCTTTTTACCCCGACAACACATTTCGAACGCTTAACCCACAGCCCGGCTTTTTTAAAATGACTCAACACTGCTCTTAAGCGAGCCATCAGTTCACAATCATCTGTGCCTGCAATTAAAACATCGTCGAAATAGGGCACGACACCGGGTAGCCCATGCAGGAGCCCCTCCATTAGCCCTTGAAAAATGCCCGGGGCGACATTTACTCCAAATTGTAATCGTTTTACCCTGAAAGCCCCTTTATGGGTAACGATTGTTTGGGCTTCAGCAGTTGCGTCGTCCACCAGCAACTGCTGGTAAGCTTGAGCCAGGTCAAGCTTGGCAAAGACTTTTCCCCCTCCCAGTGATGCCAGTACGTGGCTGATTACTGGCACTGGATAGGAATGCTGCTGCAGAGATTTGTTAACTGTACATTTGTAGTCTGTGCATATTCGTATAGACCCGTCGGCCTTGACAAGTGTCACAATTAGAGTCTCCCACTTCCCGTAGGGTACTGGTTCAAGAACACCCTGACTGACGGTGTGTGGTTCCGGCTTCCGGTCGGAGTAAAATGGCGAATTGACACACTTTGCGAGTTGTGCAGAGTGTACTGCGGTATCTGACGACAGTCTGGGCTTTATCTGGCCCAGCGCAGCACTCCCCAGGCGGGGGGGTGGCAAGCAAGCTGCCAAGCCTGAGGGGGAGTTGAGATCAGTGTGGATAAGCTTCGAAGGAAGCTTGTTTACACTTTGATCTCCTTCCGTGAAGAGGGCAGTTGCAAATCAGCACTACAGATACCAGCTGGGCTGAGAATTCAGCATAAATTCGCCATCTACCGATCTCTTTAACATCAAGTTCAACATCGATTACAGAAGAAGCACCGCGAAACTCCGAGATTACAAGCAAGGTAACAAACGAATAAGCGCTTACCGGTTTAAAGAAGAACGCGAAATTGAATCGTACGGATAAGCGTAGAAACCTTTAATGAACTATTTCGCTTGATTTAAAAGTAAAACGAAAGCTTTCCTTTAGAGAAAACGGCTGAAAAGTGACTTTGTTTTGCATTCCTGTGGTCAGTCAAGTCTAAACTTTACGTAGCAGAAACGAAACTAACTGTGATTCTATGATACAGGAAGTAGGCTAGAGTGGACGTTTTAGAGGTTGCTGTGCCGGAAATAGACGGACGTTTGAATGTGTGACACCACCTTTACCGGAAGTTGGATTACAGAGACGGACAGATAAACAGGAAGTCTTGAAGGAGCCTACTCTAGCCGGAAAATCATAGAGAAATTGCGCCCGACATTTTGAGGAGGACTAAATTTTAAAAAGTTATTTTTAAGCCGAAAAAGCGTTGATACAAGTTATAAAGGTGGCGATTCGGCTTGAAGATTGCTAATATAAAGATTGATTAGCACTGAAGTCACTTTCAAGACGGATTTGAGGTCAAGACCTAGAGCAGCTTCATCACCTAGTCCAAGAATGACTGCAAAGGAAAAAAAGAGTGGCAAGCGGCTATGGAAGCGATGGAAAAACGGATGACCGAAGTGGTGCAGAATCTTGGAAAACAAATAGAATCACAGCTGCAACAACAATTGCAACAACAGCTGCAAATACAACTGGAGCAAATAGAACAAGTGCAAGTCCAAGTACAGAAAAAAAATATGGAAGAACTGAAAGAACTGGTACTAACAGAAGTGTCAGGGATTAAAAAAGATACAGAAGAAGTTAAGAAAGAGGTCAAAAGCCTGGTGACAAAATCTGAAGAAATGGAACAGAAGGTTAAAAAACCCTTTTAGAAAATACAAGACTGGAGTCCATGATGGAATATAGAGCTACTCAGAATCATCTGAGATTGAGAGGGATAGAAGAGGAGGAAGATCAGGATCTACGGGCTCTAGTAATCAATACATTGACAACTTATGTAGGGGAAGATGTTGGAGATTTGGATCCAGACTTTGACTTGATTTACAGAGTAAACTCAGCTTATGCCAAGAGAAAGCAATTACCCAGAGATGTGATTGTTCAATTTGTGACAACAAAAATGAAGGAAGATGTTTTCAAGAAACAATTCACACAACTGTTGGAAATTAATGGAAAAAAAATAATAATTTTGAGAGAAATTCCGAGATCAATCTTACAAGACAGAAAGAAATTCAAGAAATTGACAGACAGACTAAAAGAAATGAATATCAGGTTCAGATGGGAGATTCCATATGGACTTTCATTTGTGTACAATTCGGTGAGATCTACTCTTAAATCTGAAGGAGACTTATACAGATTTAAAGAGAACAATCTTGATGATTTTAAAGATATTTAATTCAACACAATTATGGATTACAAATTTTTATCTTGGAACGTAAATGGACTAAATTCACCTAGTAAAAGAAGATTAGTGAATCATTGGCTGGAGAAACAAAAATGTAACATAATTTGTCTACAAGAAACACATATCAGAAAACAAGATAATAAATACTTGATTAATAAAAAATTGGGAGAAGAATTTCATTCCTCAGCAACTAATAAGAAAAAAGGAACAGTGATTTATGTTTCAAAAGAATTGGATCCTAAAAAAATCTTCTCAGATAAAGAAGGAAGATATGTTGGCGTGGAAATATTGATGAATAGAAAAAAGACATTGCTTGTAAATATATATGCACCCAATGGTGCAAAAGAGACTTTCTTCAATGACTTGACTAAAGAGTTGGATTGTTTAAATTATGATCAAATAGTCCTTGCTGGAGATTTTAATGGTACAGTGAATAACATATTGGACAGGAAATCCAAAGCAAGTGGAGAGACAATTGGAAAGCTACCAAAAAATTTCTTTCAATTGATGAAGCAAGAGAAACTGGAAGACGTTTGGAGGAAGTGGAATCCCAAGACTAAGGATTATACGTTTTCTTCTAATAGACATAACTCCTTTTCCCGAATTGACATGATTTGGATGTCAGAGGAGATGGCGCAAAAAACTTATAAAATACAAATTTTACCGAAAACTAATTCTGATCATAATCCCTTACTCTGGATATCTAAAGAAAAAACTAAACAACTATATTGGAGAATTAATGAGGATTTACTGGATCAAAAATTAATTAATGAAACTTTAAAAAAAGAAACGAAAAGTTTTTTTGAATTGAATTTAAATAAAGGTACGGATATACAAGTTGTATGGGATGCGTACAAAGCGGTAATGAGAGGTATGCTTATCTCTCTGAACTCAAAGGACAAAAAGCAAAAGATGCAACAACAGAAAGACCTTTATGAAAAAATTCGACAAAAAGAAAAGGAATTAAAGAAAAGACCAGGGAAGAAAAAGATTATTAAAGAGATCCACTTTCTGCAAGATCAGCTGAATGTTTTATTAAACAGAGAATTATATTGGAATCTGAAGAAATTACAGCAAAAAGCATTTGAGGGTGCAAACAAACCAGGAAAGTTTTTAGCGTGGCAATTGAAAAAAAGAAAAGAAAGGAACTTTATATCCAAGATTATTGAAGATGGAAAGGATGTTATGAATTTGAATGGTATAAAAAGAGCTTTCTTCAAATATTACACCAAATTATTTAAAAAGAAAGGAATTGATCAACAGAGAATTAAGAAATACTTGGAGACTATTGAAGTTCCAGAGCTGGGAAAACAAATTAAGGAATCATTAAATGGTTTAGTAACGAAAGAAGAAGTGATAATGGCGACAGAAGATGCAAAGTTGGGCAAAGCTCCAGGACCAGATGGCTTCACAGCAAAGTTCTACAAGAAATTTAAAGAGGAGCTAACCCCCATTTTAGTACTTCTGTCGAATGAGATAAGAAAGACTAAACGGATCCCAGATTCATGGAAAGAAGCAAATATTTCATTGATACCTAAAGAAGGTTTGGATTTGACTCAAGTAAAGAATTATAGACCAATATCGCTATTAAATAATGATTACAAATTATTTGCAAAAATAATTTTGGAGAGATTGAAAAAATATCTGAAAGATACTATAGCGGAAGAACAAGCCGGATTTTTACCAAATAGACAAATTAGAGACAATTTAAGAGTGGTGATAGACGCAATTGAATACTATGACAAGCATCCAGAAAAAGAAGTTGGATTCCTCTTCCTAGATGCGGAAAAAGCTTTTGACAACTTAAATTGGGAGTTTATGCTGCAAGTTATTGAAAAAATGGACATTGGACAGTTCTTTTTAAACATGATTGTGGCAATATATTCAGAACAAAAAGCGGCTTTGAATATAAACAAAGAAAGGACGGATTTTTTCCAAGTTCAAAAGGGAACACGTCAAGGCTGCCCGTTGTCCCCGTTGCTGTTTATTTGGATGTTGGAAATATTATTGACATCAATAAGAAAAGATAATAGTATTGAAGGACTTTCAGTGAAAGGATTCGTATATAAATACAGGGCATTTGCAGATGATGTGATGTTTATGATTCAGGACCCTATTGAGAAAATACCACATCTGATGGAGAAAATTGAAGAATTTGGCTCAGTTGCGGGCTTTTACGTTAATAAAAACAAAACTAAGGTGATGTGCAAAAACATGACGAAGCAAAGACAAATAGAACTTCAAGAGAAAATCCAATGTGAAGTAGTTACAAAGACTAAATATCTAGGAATTGAATTAACCATGAAAAATATTGACCTGTTCAAAAACAATTATGAAAAGGTGTGGCATAGGATTCAGCAAGACATGAAGAAATGGGACACTTTGAATTTATCATTGATGGGGAGAATCGCAACTGTAAAAATGAATATCTTACCGCGTTTGATGTTTTTATTTCAGACCATTCCAATACTAAAACAAAGGAAAGTATTGGATTTGTGGCAGAAAGAATTATCCAAATTCGTATGGGCAGGAAGAAAGCCAAGGATCAAAATGAAAATTTTATGTGATGCAAGAGAGAGAGGAGGCCTTCAACTACCAAATTTAAGACTGTATTATGATGCCGTCTGTTTAACATGGTTGGAACAGTGGATTAATCTTGAGAATAAGAGGTTATTGGCTTTAGAAGGGCATGATAACAAATTTGGATGGCATGCATATTTATGGTATGGAAAAGTAAAAATGGACAAATTTTTTAAACACCACTTTGTAAGACAATCACTGTTCGAGACATGGATGAGATATAGAAAATTCTTCTCAGAAGAAAGACCACTTTGGATAGTACCAGCAGAAGTGATTAATCCATATTCAAGAAATCAAGGGTTAGATTGGCTACCTTATAAAAGTCTTTTAAAATTAGAAGGGAAAAATTTTGTGTTACAAGATAGATTTGATGTCGAATTTGAATATGATTGGTTGAAATACAGACAGATTTATGATTTATTTAAGACCGATAAAAGAGAACATGGTTTTAGAGAAAAGAACATTGAAATTGAAACTGTATGGCTTGAGAAAGGTAAAAAAATGATTTCTAAACTGTACAAGGTTTTATTGAAATGGTACACTGAGGATGAAACTGTAAAAGAGCAAATGATAAAATGGGCTGTAAATGTTAATAATGAGATATTAATGACATCCTGGGAATATTTGTGGAAAAAGTCAATGAAAATCTCAACTTGTGTAAATGTTAAAGAGAATTGTTATAAAATGATGTATAGATGGTATATGACGCCTAAAAAAATTGCTATTATAAATGAAAGTATGTCCAACAAATGTTGGAAATGTAAGAAACATGAAGGGTCTTTTTACCATATGTGGTGGACATGTGAGAAAGCAGTAAAGTATTGGACTGAGATCCACAATGAGATACAAAAAATTTTGAAATGTACTTTTAAGAAAGACCCACAGATGTTATTGTTAGGTCTTAAAATGGAAGAAATAAATGTAGCCAAGAGAACACTACTATGGTACTTGATTACAGCAGCTAGACTGATTTTTGCTCAATGCTGGAAACAAGATAAAGTACCTGAAACATGGGAATGGATTAAAAAGACGTTGTTTTTGGCAGAAATGGACAAATTAACAAGAAAGTTAAACAACGAAGAAGATGAAACTTTCTTTGAAGACTGGAAAGACTTTCAAAAATACTTGTTGAAAAATTGGGACATTAAACGTTGATTGATTTGCTTTGATAGTTATTAAGAAGAAAATGAAAGAGAATTAGATTTTTGAATTGTTACCGTTTGTAAGAGAAAAGAAGTTAGAAGTAATTGTAACAGAATAAGAGAGACATTAATGGGGTTGGAGCAGTGCGGGAAGCCTTGTTTGGGGGGGGAGAAGGGAAATAAGAAAAATGGATATGTAGGTAGGTTTAAATTGTATGAACATGTGATATATCCAATAATAAACTGTATTTACCAAAAAAAGAACACCCTGACTGACCAATTTATCTAACTCTGACTCAATTTTTGCTTTGAGCGTGAGCGGGACCTTCCTATACCTCAATCGTATCGGACGAACTGAAGGGTCCAAATCAAAAGAAACCGGGGGGGGCGTTGTACATGCCGAGCCCCTCACCAAACACTTCAGGAAACTCGCTATACAATGAGTCCTGTTTATTTACACAAATTTTGTTGATACCAGTGATAGCGATCCCCAATGCCTCAAACCAGTCGAGGCCCAACAGGCTAACCCGCTCACCCTCTGCCACCAGGAGAGACAGCTCAGCCTTACGGTCTTTGAACTCGACGTGGAAGGTCACCTTTCCTGCCAACGGAATGCGCCGTCCCTGGAAGTCGATAAAGCGGGTCGACACTGGTGCCAGACGGCGGCGGCTTCACCTCGGGAACAAGCGTTGCCATGTCTCTGTAGAGATGACGGTGACGGACAATCCGGAGTCCACCTCCATGATGCAGAGAACGTCGTCCAGATGAACCGTCAGGTAGATTTTCTTGCTGGGCTTGCCTCCGGTGGCCAGGATCGTCGATGGGCAGCAGCAGGAGTCGGTCTGATGACAGCCAGATGCCTTGTCGTCATTTCAAACACGAAACCTGGGGTCTGCACGTCGCGAAGACGGTGGAGATCTTTTGGTGGCACGACAGACTCGGGCCAGATGACCTCGCTTGCCACAGGAGCGGCAGATCAGCTCCTTGGCCCAACAGAGGCCTCTGTCATGCTTGCCTCCGCAGCCGGTACAGGAACGTGCTACTGGAGTCTTCGGTCTGGTTCGCGGTGGGTGTGTCTCCCTGGTTCTGCATACGCCGTCAGCCTCGCCGTCGGACTCACTGATGGACTGCTGGTGGACCGCAGGCTCTTTACTTGCCGGTGGCGGTTGTTGTCGCAATTCTCGGGTCAATTTGTCGGCGGCCTCAGTGGTGACGGCCTCAGCGTAGGCCACAGCATATGTAAGCTCGGAACGGGCGAACAGGCGCTGCTGGAGGTGCTCGTCCCGAAGGCCGCACACCAGTCGGTCGAGGAGGGCCTCTTCCAGGTCGGTGAAACCGCAAGGCCGGGCCACCTTCTGGCTATCGATTCAGCCGGGCCCTGGCACCGCTTTTAAAAAGTGTGCCTGCAGGCTATCTTTGACGGCTGTGGCGCGAAATGGCCCTTGAGCTTCGCTGTGATATCAGCCCATGTAGCTGTGCTAAGCTCGGTGGGCGCAACTAGGGACTGAGCGATGTCATAAGAACATAAGAACATAAGAGAAGCCAATGTTGAATCAGGCCAATGGCCCATCTAGTCCAACACTCTGTCACACAGCGGCCAAAATATACCAGGTGCCATCAGGAGGTCCAGCAGTGGGGCCAGGGCACCAGAAGCCCTCCCACTGCTGCCCCCTCCAGCACCAAGAATATGGCCTTGCCACAGCAGCTTAGTAGCATCGCCTTCTTCCTCGCCTCGTCCATGATCTGGTTTGCCTGGAGGTGAAACTCAAACCGTGCCAGGTAAGAGTCCCAGTCCTCTGTCGCCGGGTTGAATGCCTCGAACGCCGGATTTACGGCCATCTGGGCTGACGGTGCTGCCACTACTGCTCGTGGAGCCTCAGCCGACTCGACCGGGTGTGTGTACTTGTCCGCCGTCTCGGTTCAGCGAGGATGGGATGCTAGAGCAGGTAGGCTGCTGTCTCAGTTCAGTGGGGCTGCCTACCCGCTCTAGCATCCCATCCTCGTCGCCAATTGTTAAGTATGAGACTCAACAAAGGATTCAGCTTCAAGTGATTTCAGCTTTATTAAACAGCAACTGTAAGTCAGGAACACACAACAACAAGGGGAGCACAGCTCCTTCTTTTAAACTCTCCCGGGCTGTCAAAGCCACACCCATTACAAGTTAAAGACCCAATCAGAATAGAGGGATAATGGCCAATCAGGACCATTCCCTCTTTGCAACAATATCACTCAGTGATTCGGTAATTACACAGGTTTCGCAGAATCCGACCAATAGCAATGCGACATCTGAAGAGCCACACTCAGACTCAAGCTTAACATGTGAATAGATAGGAGCGATTCACATTCAGTACATAACAGCTATGACTATAAATTCCAGGGCGCAATGATAAATCAAAGCAGCACACAACAGTGTGCAAGCTTTTGAATCTCTGGAATTCTTCATCAGACTGGATATTAAGAAGGGGGCCGGGGGTGAAAAATGTTTCATGCCCTGATCTTAAGGCCCTTTTTCTGCATCCTGTATACAATACCAGGTAGGTTTAAGTGGATATATGCCCTGGATGGCAGCTGGTAGTACCCTTTCAAACTTCCTGGCATTCTACACAGGATGCAGATAACAGCTCTTAAGATATCCCCCTCCTCCCACAAACACACTTTTAAACCTCTAGCTAGATGAAAAGTCCTGTAGAACTCAAAAGCTTGCATGGTGTTTTATGTTATTTTAGATCATTAAGAAGTATTTCATTTATTTGTTTGATTTATACATTGCCCTCCCCCAATTTTGTCCTAGGGCACTTAACAACAACTATAAATACAATCCCAATAAATACAATAAATATATATACAGAATAAAATTTATAAAACAATAAAAGCAGTGATATCAAACTAATCAAATGGTGTTGAATATTCAATATCCTTCTCTAGAGGGGAGGAGACAGGAAGCCCAGGCTCAATGGCAAACTGTTGCTGTCCTCAACCAAAGGCCTGGCGGAACATCTCTGTCTTACAGGCCCTGTGGAACTACACTAGGTTCCACAAGGCCCGGATGTCATTAGACAGAGAGTTCCATTAGACTGGCGCCAGAGCCAAAAAGGCCCTGGCACTGCTTGAGAACAGCTGGCTATCTTTCGGGCCAGAGATCATCAAGAGATTCTTATCGCCAGAGCATAATGTCCTTGGGGGGTATATAGGGAGAGACAATCCCATAGATACACTGGTCCCAGATCATTTAGCGCCTTGAAAGTTAGTACCAAAACCTTGAATCTGATCCGTTACTCAGCTTGGAGCCAGTGCAGCTGGTGAAGCATTGGCTGTCAATGGAGTCGAAGTAAGGCTTTTGTTTTTGACTTTTGTTGGACCAACACAGAAAAGAGTTGTGGCTAACTAGTAAATAGGGTTTCCAGCCTTCAGGTATGGTCTGGAGTTCTCCCACAATTACAATTTATCTCCAACGATCAGTTCCCCTGGAAAAAAATGGCAGCTTCAAAAGGCAGACTATGGCAGCGGTTCCCAAACTTATTTATTTATTTATTTATTTATTTATTTATTTATTTATGTGCCTCCTTACCCAGATTGCCCAGAGTCATGGGCTGGGATGTCACCAGTATGCTGATGACACCCAGCTCTATCTGATGTTGGGCAGTTGGTCCGGCTCCAGACCGGGAGACCTCGACCAGGCATTACAAGCTGTGGCTGGTTGGCTTAGACTGAGTCGGCTGAAATTGAATCCGATGAAGATGGAGGTCCTGTGTCTGAGTCAGGGTGGTGTGGGGGTAGGGACTCTGGCTGTTGGTGCCAGTGCCGGAAGTGAGGAGTTTGGGAGTGCTCCTGGATGCTTCCTTATCAATGGAGGCCCAAATAGCAGCCACTGCGAGGTCAGCTTTTTACCACCTTTGGCTGATTAGGCAGCTGGCTCCATTCCTCGACCGCAGTGACCTGGCAACAGTGATCCACACGATGGTCACATCGAAACTAGACTACTGTAACACTCTCTACATGGGGCTGCCCTTGTCGCAAATTTGGAAGCTGCAGCTAGTGCAGAATGCTGCAGCCAGGCTCCTGATGGGCCTCTCCAGGTGGAAGCATATTCAGCCTGTACTAAAGGCACTGCACTGGCTGCCAATAGCATACCGAATTAGCTTCAAGGTGCTGGTTCGTATCCGGCATTCCTGAGGGACCGCCTTTCCCCATATTTACCCCAGAGAGCACTATGGTCGGGGTCACAAAACAGACTGACCCTCCTGGGTCCCCAAGAAGCCAGGCTTGCTATTACCAGGGCCAGGGCCTTTTCAATAGCGGCTTCATACTGGTGGAATGAGCTCCCAGAAGAGATCAGGGCCCTGTGGGATCTTCTACAGTTCCACAGGGCCTGCAAGATGGAGCTCTTCCACCAGGCCTTCAATTAGGAGCCGCCACCATGTTAACAGCTGTAACTATGACCCTGGCCCTTGGTTCTTGACACCTAGCCTGCACCACCTGTTTGTTAGGAAGAACATGAGCAGAATTATGGTGAAATCTGTGTACACTCTTAAGAATGCCATCTTATAACAACTATTAGGCAGCACTTTATAAATTATTATTGTTTACTGTTGAATAGTTTTTAGATGATTTTATGTGATTTAAACTGTATCATATTTATTACTGTAAGCCGCCCTGAGCCTGCTGTAAAGTGGGTAGGGCGGGCTATAAATTACTAAATAAATAAATAAATATTTGGCCTACTGCCCCCTTTTCAGGAAAAAAAATTACTCAGCGTTCCCCTGAAAATATACTTTGAAGAAATGGGCAAAAAGATACAGTGACAAATCTGCACATAGTAAAGAAAGATGTTGTAAATAAGACACTTTGAAGCTCGAAATCATAAAAGTATTTTATAAAATCAACCATAGTAACATTTGCATACACACATAAAATTAAGATAACAAAGGATATTGAAATAAAAATCACAAATGACATTAAAAATAATCCTAATGAGAAGGATGAACCTGGTGCACCGCTATCTATTTATTAATGTTTGGCTCTATTTTTGTCATCAGCAATCTTAAATCACCACAATTAGCTCTTTGCAGTTGGTTTCTTTTTTTAGTTAACAGATTTGTAACTGCACTGAACCCATGTTCCACTAAACATGTTGAAGGAAATGCAATTAGAAACTTTTGTACTATAGCCCATAATCCAGGATAAAGTGTAGGCATCTGCTTTTGCAGCCAGAACTGTTGGTAACCATCTTTGAATTTAAATTTCAGTTCCTCATTTGTGTTACTTCTATAAATTCTTCTTGTAATTCTGGAGATTTTTCTGTATCTGTACTTGAAAAAGGGTCCAAAACCCAGTCGGGTATGTTCATTATAAGAATATCTTCAAATCATTGATTAAAGTCAGAATAGTGAGCCTCCAAGTGCTGACAATAGGTAAGCAAGTCTTCATCATGTTTTTCTATTGTTGATAAATTTGGAAACTGGCTGAATTCCCCTCGTCCTAAATTTCATTTGTACAGAAGAAGTTTTGCCACAAACTCAGAAATGACAGTTTTTGTCTTGATTGAATTCAGCTCATCGCCTTGGAGCTGTAGATTTGTTTCATTAAATTTATTAAACAAGTCTGTCAAATAAGCTATGTCTTTTTTTAATCAATCAAGTTGGCTCATAAAGCATTGTCTTTGTTTTCTAGGAACTCTAGCACTGAGTCAAAGAGTTTATGAAACCGATCCAAACAGGCACCTTTTGATAACCAATGAACTTCTGTATGAAGCAGCAAGTGATCAAATTTATCATCGTTTTCAATACAAAGTTGTCCAAACGCCTCTGATTTTGTTGACTGCTTTAATGACATAATATAATGACCTGTGTAGGTGTTCACTCAGATTTTTGGCAACTAGATGTTGACGATGAATTACACAGTGTACAGTGAATACATATGGAACCACTGTTTTAAAATATTCAAGAAATCCCCTGTAGTGCCCCATCATCGCTGGAGCTCCATCAGTAGCAACTGACAATATATTGCTCAGGGGAATTTCTTTTTCTTTAAAAAACTCTTCCAATGCATGAAATATCAATTCTCCTTTGGTATCAGTTTGCAAATTTTTAGCAAATAATAATTCTTGGCAAATTTTTCCTTCTTTTATGAATCGCACGTATGCTAAAAGCAAAGCTTCATTTTCTGGCAAAGTTGACTCATCAAGCTGTGCAGAGAACTGGGATGTTTTTAAATACTCACATAATGAGTCTTCAACATCTTGAGCCATTTCATCAATTCTTCGTTGCACTGTATCATTGCTCAAATAAATTTTCTTGGTAATATCAGATGCTGGCTTGTGTAGCATGGTGCGTATTACCTCACTTATAGCTGGTAGAATTAGTTCTTCACCAACAGAATGCGGTTTTCCCGATTTAGCGATCAGTAACGAAATGTTGTAAGAAGCATGCAGCCCATCGTCATCTTGTTTGGATGCTATTGAAAAGAGTTTTGCCAATGTTGGCTGTCTCAAAAAGTTTTCTTTAAGTGCTTAAAAATAAGATAAATCCTTATCTTTCTTATCAGCATGAACTTTTGTCAAATCTTCTTGTAGTCTTGAAGGCTTCATAGCTTCATTTGATAAAAGTTTTTGGCAAATCAGGCATATTGGTAATGTACTGTTTGTAGGCAAATGAATAAAGCCATAGTTCAAATATTGAATACTATATTGTCTACATTTTTTCTTAGGTTCAGCCATGATATTATCTGTAAAAACATAAAATTTCGGTGCTTATTTATAAAACAATTAATATTACCGGCAGCAGGCATGAATTATAGTTCTTCCCACCACTAGGGAATAACACCCCACCCACACACATGAATTGTTGGGGGAAAGCCAGCTTTGAAATATCTGGAAATCATTACTGTCTTGCACCCCACACTAGGTGCAAGGCAGTTTACATAGTGCAATCCAAAGAGCAATCCAGTACCCCAATTTCTTTAATCTTGAAATCATTACTTATCAGTGGCAGAGCAAGAATTAAAACCCAGATCTCCCAGACACTTGTCTGACACTTAAACACTGTACTACACTGACCAGATGGCTGTCCCAAATAGAGAAGTGTAGTGTATCCATTTCAGAACATGTGCTCAGGCCAGCCCTGTGCTCGGACCGGTTTCAGCAGGTCCAACATGCGGCCAGGCGAAGTGCCTGAGCTTCACTCCAGAGGACAATGGACAGTAGGATCCTAGCTCCCTTCCAGTCAGTGAGCCAGAATCCTAGGGGATAACTCAATCAATGTAAATAGTCCAATCACGGGGTTTTGTGTGTGTTGGGGTGTGGGTTCCTTTGGGAATAAAAGCCGGCTCACTTGTGTTCTTGAACTAATAAAGTATGTGAGAGCTGAAATCACTTGTCAGTCTCGGTACTTTTCAAGAAGCTTCTCAAGAACTTCCACTTTAACTTCGGGCTTCCCAGCTGCAAAGTCCTGCTTCAAAGCATGTAACCAAGTCCCAGTGAATCTCACAAGCCCAAGTGCAAGGAGTCAGAATTTGCAGTCGTTGGCTTTTCCCATTAAATGTGCTTCATTTGCATAACTTCTGCAGACTACGAAGAAGTTGGCATTCTTTGAGGTACACAGCAGTACAGTCTCAAGAAATATATTTAAAAACCAACCAGAAAATTACAATATTTAAACAACAACCAATAACAAAAGTTGAATCACAAAATTAAAAACATTGAGCAAAACCCCCCACGACACTGACAAGCAATTACTAACAGTTAATTTTAAAAAACAATCCAACAGAAATACTTTTAAATGCAAACCAAACTTTTAAAACTTTCCCTTAAAATTATTAACTGTAAGAGAGTAAAGCTTAGCCAACCCCCACCCCACACCCAACAGAGCTGTAACCCAAAGCCACCACAAGCAGGCCGCCCAACCTAAAGTAAAGGGACACTAATTTAAAAGGTCCTTTTGCTAATATCCTCCTCTAAAAATAATATGTATTTTCCCCAAATCTTACCTTTTAGATGTCTTCTTCAGTCCAGGTAGAGTCCACCACGATCCACACAGGCAGGCCAAGGCAGGGAAGGCCTGAAGCCAGAGGCCAGCAGCAGCCACCACACAATAGCCCAGCAGCAACACCCAGCCTTACAAGGGTGGACATGCATTTGCAATTTGCAAATGCATGGCTGTGATTGGCTGTGGGGACCCCTCTCCCCCTCCCTCCCTGATCCCAGGGAAGACCAGGAGAAGGCAGGAAAAAGCTGCTTTAGATAGGTTCTGGACTCTTCTTTCTTTATGTTTCCACCACCCCCTTATTTTTATTCAGTGCCCCCCAGTTGCACCCAAGGCTCCTACTGCCCACCTGGATCGTTCTAGTGCCTCCCAGGGGGCAGTATGGCCCACTTTGGGAACCAGTGCTCTATGGAATCACATCCTCACTGAACTTCACCCCCCCAAACCCAGCTTTCCCAGGCACTATCCCCAAATCACCAAGAATTTCCCAAGCCAGTAACCCTAGTGGGGTAGCATCTGTTTTTAAGTGCAGAAGGTGCAGAGTTTCCAAACCCAGAGCTGGCAACTATTGAGTTGGTCCTAATAAAGGTAGAACATAGATTGTGTTCTTGGCTTTTTGGATTTTACTTTTGGGGACACATTGCTGCAAAACAGTTGTCCACCAGTAGGGTTAAAAGTGTTTTTCGTGGTAAACTTTTATACTTTTGGGGGGTGAGTATTTTGTGTGTGCGCATTTGTGTGTATATGTGCACACACGTGTATGTGTGTGTGTGTATAAGTACTTGGGAGCCTGGAAGTCATGATGAGTTCTGATGACCTCTAGTGGGGCTAGGACGTTTCAGAGAGGTGGTTTGCTATTGCCTGCCTCTACGTCCCAAGCCCTAGTATTTCTTGGAGATGGCCTATCCAAGTACTTGTCAGGGTACTTGCCTGCTTGGCTTCCGAAATCTGGTGAAAGTGGGCTTGCTTGGCCTATCCAGGTCAGGGCAAGCTTCTATACTTTTAACAGCTAAGTGACAAGTAAAAAAACTGGTGGGTAAAGCTTTTCTCAGCATGCAGTTGTGGAAAGCCCACCTAACCCTACACTAATCTGCTTTTCTGTTGCCCCCTCACCCTCTTTTCCAAGGCAGCAGGAACAGACATTAAAAGTACAGAAGATTTATAATGTGACAATTGTGCACAGTGAAACCTTAAGAAGAATCCATGGATTTATAGAACACAAAACGGGATACCTTAATCCCTCTGAATCATGTACATTTTCATGGTCCTGTATTCTAAAGTGAGACTGCTTGGTAGAGTGGTAGCGGCGGCGGCGGCAGCTGCAGCAGAATTATCACATAAAGAAATCAGAACATAAGAGAAGCCAATGTTGAATCAGGCCAATGGCCCATCTAGTCCAACCCTCTGTCACACAGTGGCCAAAAATACCAGGTGCCATTAGGAGGTCCAGCAGTGAGGCCAGGACACTAGAAGCCCTCCCACTGCTGCCCTCCCTAGGCACCAAGAATACAGTGCATCACCTGCTCCAGACTGAGAGTTCCTATCTATACCCTGTGGCTAATAGCCACTGATGGACTTCTGCTCCATATGTTTATCTAATTCCCTCTTGAAACTGTCCATGCTTGTAGCTGCCACTACCTTCTGTGGCAGTGAATGCCATGTGTTAATCACTCTTTGGGTGAAGAAGTACTTCCTTTTATCTGTTCTAACCCAATTGCTCAGCAATTTCATTGAGTGTCCACAAGTTCTTGTATTGTGAGAAAGGGAGAAAAGTACTTTTTTCTCTACCTGCTCTATCCCATGCATAATCTTATAACCCTTGATCATGTCACCCCTCAGCTGTCATTTCTCCAAGCTAAAGAGCCCCAAGCATTTTAACCTTTCTTCATAGGGAAAGTGTTCCAACCCCTTTGTCATTCTAGTTGCCCTTCTACAGGACAAATATCCATTCCAGAGATTCTGAAGAGGGAGGCAGTAGGGGAAGATTGCACAACACAGTCATAGCTATAAAGAAAGATTAGTCTTGTAGGGTTGCCAATTCTTGGTTGGGAAATTTCTGGAGATTTGGGGTTAAAGCCTGAGGAAGTGGGGGTTGGGGGAGGGGAGAGACCTTATTGGGGTATAATTCCATAGAGGCCACCCTCAAAAGCAGCCATTTTCTTCAGGGGGGAATTTCTGCAGCCTGGAGATCAGTTGTAATTCTGGGAGAACTTCAGGCCTAACCAGAAGGGTGGCAACCTTAGTATCACCTTAAAATTAGAATCCATGAAAGCTTATGCTGGTGGAACTCTCATTCAAATAACATCTGTGCCCTATAGGTCTTGGCACAGTTCCGCAGGGCCTGTAAGACAGAGATGTTCTGCCAGGCCTACGACTGAGGGCAGCAACGATTTCCATCATGCCTGGCCTCTCCCCTTTTTCTCTCCTCCTTTTGCCCCCCCCCCCTTGGGGGGAAGGATAAGGATTGGTCTTTAAGCGCCATCTTGAAATAGCTATTGGATTTTTAAATAATTTTGTTTATTGATTCTGATTTAATTTACTGAAATATTGTTCACCACCCTGAGCCCTTCGTATAGAGAAGGGTGGTCTATAAATTGAATAAATAAATAAATCTGTTAGTCTTTAAGATGGCATGACACTCTTTTTTCTTACTGCCACAGATTAGCATGGCTGTCCCACAGGAAATTTGACAGGTAGCTGAAAACATGAAGCTGCATTATATTGAGTCAGACTATTGGTCTGTCGCAGTCTCTATTGTCTACTCAGATGAGCAGCAGATCTCTGGGTCTCAGCCTGAGGTTCTTCACATCACCTACTAGCTGATTCTTTTAGCTAGAGATGCCAGGAACCTTCTGTTTGCCACCACTGAGCCATGCCCCTCCCCTTGATACCCATAAGAAATTCCAGGTGTATGGGAACAATAATCAAGAGAGCTGTTACCTTCTCTAGCCTCATAATTCATTCCTCAAGAGAGGGATCATGTCAATAATCAAAAACATGATTCTATTCTAAACGGCAGAAGATTGAGACAAAACAGGAAGCAGGGACAGTCTGATAGGGGAATCTATCCTGCCCCTGCTGAGTAATTCCTACCCACCACTGTGTCCCTCCTCACTCCCACAGAACCAGCTAAGGAACAAGCACTTCTCTGGATGACTGAGACACACAAGGTATGAGGCAGCTGATTTCTGGGGTGCGCTACATTTGGGGTTTCTGGTAGTTGCCCTGCAGACAGATGCTGAGGTAACTGGACAGTGTGGAATAAAGGCACCCATTAGCACAGGCAAAGGAAGCTGAACACTGCAAAGCCCTACTCAGAAAGGGGATTGTGCTCTGCTGAGTTTACTCACAGGGCAAAGTTCAGCAGCATTATGGGCTTGGGATGGCATGAGGACTGCTGAGGACTGCACTGCCAGCCTCTTACTAGCTTGAGGGAAAGGAAGGTAATCTTAAATGGATGGATGGGAGCCAAAATGGATCAGATGATCCTTCTTAATAGGCCAGGATACTTTGACTTGAAAAGAAGCTTTGTGTAAGTCCAGAGCTTGCTGTCTTCCTCTGTCAGCAGAGTTCCTGCAAAAAACATATCTATATCATTTTGAATCCTTTGGGATGGGCAGTTTCCCAGGAGTCTTGTTAAATCAGTAAGAAATGAGTGGCCCACACATGATAAATTATGTGCCCATCACAAACAAGCCAGCCACTTTGCTGTCCTAGCCACATTGACCCATGCTACTGTAACCTCCAGGCTGGACTACTGTACCTCTCTGTACATGGGCTGCCTAAGAATTCTGTCATCAGTCACTTGAACTTGAATGGTGTTATGTCAGTTGCACTGGCTACTTGTTTCCTTTTGGGCTTAATTCAAAGTGCTGGTTGTTCCCTTTAAAGCCCTTTACAGCCTAGGGCTCACTTACCTATTGCCAGCATTTACATGCCAGCTGTACTCTTCCAACAGCCTTCTCATTTTCTCTCAAGACAGTCTCTCAGGACAAGCTGGCCAGCATCAATCAGGTTGTGGGCATTTTCTGTAGCCAGACTGATCAGTTGGAATGACCTACCAGACTTCACTTTCTGCATTCAGCAAGGCATGTGAAAATTGTTTTGTTTCAATGGTGGCCTTTGGTAGAGGGTGAACTGTTTTGCAGATCTGGCTGTGTTGTTTTGTCTTGCTCATGAATTGTTCTGTTGTATTTGACGCAGATAAGGTGGGATATATATATATATATATCATATCTACTTTCTTCTAGAGTATTTCTACACTTGGTATTTCCTGAATGTTTAAAGAGCAATCCCCACTAAGGTCTTGTTTTTGCTTGGCAGATGTGGCAAAATGGCACACGTACTTCGTGGGAGACCTCTCTTTCAATGAAGCCCCCAAGCCCCCACTATAACCATTCAGCACCTTTACAGTGTGTGGCTGAAGCAGAGTTCCAGCGCCTGCTTCTTCCAATTACATACAGTGTGGTTTGTGTGCTGAGCTTGGCCTCTAACGGTGTAGCCTCATGGAGCTGCTGGGCCATCCGGGCCCGGGCCCCACCTGTCATGGCCTTCATCTATAACCTTATTGTCATTGACCTACTGTTTGCATTGTCATTGCCATTACAGGCTGTGTATCACGCGAGAAACAATGACTGGCCTTTTGGTGAGAATCTGTGTAAAGCCACCAATGCACTTTTCTTGGCCAACATGTTCAGCTGTACCCTTTTCATGGCCTGCATTTGCCTGGAGCGTTACCTGGCTGTCATTCATCCTGTCCGCTACCTGAGCTTGAGGTGGCCCCTCTGTCGTGTGCTTCTGTCTTTGGTGATCTGGACACTGATAGGGATTGGACTACTGACCCTGTTCTCCAAGACCACTGTGACCAGTCGATTCCCAAATGGGAACACAGCCTGCATGGAGAATTTCCCAGCTCATGTATGGAGTGGAGGTCTGGCAGGTATTGTTCTAGCCTCCTCGGCATTGGGCTTCTTTGTGCCTTTCCTCACCATTGTCATCTGTTCCATAGTGATTGCACAGCATATCATTCATCTGAGCCATGGCTCAATTCAGGCTTCCTCACTGCGGAGGCACTCTCTCCGCACCCTCCTGATGGTGACCGTCCTGCTCACACTCTGCTTTCTACCATTCCACATCATCTACACACTACACACGCTTGGCCGGATTGGTGTCCTGTCTTCTCCAGGGCTTCTGCAGTTCACGTGTTCAGCCCAACGGGCTACCATGGCCCTTGCTAGCATCAATAGTGCTCTTGACCCACTAGTGTACTACTTCAATATGGAACTTGCCCACTGGAAACTGCCCTGCTGCGGTATGGTCATTCAGCAACGTAAAGGCTCAGCTGGGGCTAGCCCAACAGTAGAGATGAATCAGAAACATGACCTAGAGGGAGAGATCTTGCCTAAGGCCCCTCTGCAAAGCAACATTTGACTTCAATTAGAGCTCCCACCACACCACACTGTGAAGACGATCAACCCGTAGAATGGAATCTGGACTTGGAGAGGGCAAGGAAATAGAACCAGCTTATGACTAGGATAGCTTTGGTACAGCTAAGGGTCCTGCAAGGAGGGATTGCTGGCAGCAAGATCTACAAACTGTATTTGGCCCAAACTAAATTATGGGGGGATGGATTAGGGCATTCTCAGAATCCTCAGATCAAGCTAGGTCCATGGCCAGAGAGACCACCTGAATGCAATCGGAGCAGAGCAGATCTTGAGATCTGCAGTGCAGGCAAGCAAGGAGTCCAGACAGAGTGAGGCATAGGTATGATCTGAAAAAAATGCAAAAGGTTAGGTGGATCCGGGTCTAGGAATAGGCAAATGCTTGCAAAAATCTGATCTAGAAATAATCTGAAGTAAATGTATTAATTTCATGCAAGTATTCTAGAATATCTATGGCATGAAGACCACAACTGAACTTGGATACTGCTATGCATGCTTGATATGCATCCAGGGATAATGAAGACAAAAGAAATAAAAGCATAATCTGGTTGGGGTCAGGTTTTATGGATTTCGCCTGCGTCTCACACCTGGAGAAGAGCTTGCAAAGAGTATGGTGAAACAAATGAACAGTTATCATTTTTATGGGCTCCAAATATAGTCCAGTAATCTAATATTTATTATACTTTATGGATATTCCATATGATTTGTTGATATGTGAAATGGTGCCCAGTGTCACCAACATCAGCTGTTGGATGTTAGACATGTGGCATTGCAGGGGTGGGGGGCCTGCTGTCTGATTATTGTGAATGAGTGTCTCACCATGGTTTTTCCTAAAGTTATCCCAGATGGGAGTAAGAAAAAAAATTACCTTAATGATTTTTAACGTATCTGAATGCCAGCTTCACAGGGTGAAATGGGGTCTGAGATGAATGCTTAGCAAGACTGAGGATTTTAAATTTTAAGAGAGAGATTTCAGTTGGCAGGCATCAAAGAGTTTCTCCAAACTGGATGAATGAACAATAAAATGCAAATGAAATGAAAGTCTGAAACAATGCACATTCATCGGGAAAAAATCTCAAATTCACAGACACACTGTTTGAATCTGAACTGGATGTGACTAGCTAGGAGGGAGATCTTGGAGTAATAGTGGACAGCTCAATCAAAATGTCAGTTATCTATATGTGTGTGTGGGTGGAATCTGTGTCAGGGAAAGTGGCCAGTATCATTTTGTCTTTATAGTGTGACTGCATTTGGAATGCATGCCCAGTTCTTATTACCCCATACTAGTTAGAAAAAAGCAACCAACATGATCAAGGGGGCAGAGCACCTTCCCTAAGGCTAGATGACGCTTCTTATGCTCTGATCTTCTTATGCCTAAACATCAACCCAGCTACAATAGTCAACTATCTTTGTACTTGATACATCATGAACTGGCTTCTGGAATTGTCTTTGGGCAATTTGGGCAATACAAATTTCTTTTGATTGCAGTCAAGTGACACTAAGCATATTAGGCTCTCTAAGCATTATCTCATTCCCCAGGTTTGGTCAAGCTCAAAACATATATGCAAATCTAAGAAGATTGGAAATGTCATAGAGAATCACTAGACTTGTACGTAGCTTTCACTATTAATTATAACAGATATAAAAATGGGATATTTTGTAATTATCATAATTCATATTAAAACAAACAAGTGCCCCATATAAATAGCCTATAATAGAAAAACAAAACCAAGATTTTCTTTTGTTTTGTTCCAGTTTCTTTTTTTACTGCAGTCTCTACCTCTATTGGTTTCACTTTTACAAGAGAGGCAGGATTTTCCCAGAGAGTATACTTTATGGACAGGGGGACACGGAAGCTCTGGGCTCTCTTTAATGATTGCAAGCTACATTCACTAGGATCACATACATGTGTGAGGTATTCTAATCCTGAAGGATATGGAGTACAACTTTGCCTTACTCTCTCCTCCCAAAGTGTACCCTACTCTGCCAAATTTCCCTTACAGTCTGCCATCCCCTGTTTGCCTTCTGCTCTCCAAACCTTATTCCCCATCCTCCTGCTGCCTGCCTGCCCAGAGGCCTTACCCTCCTTTTGCCATCAAATGCCCTTGCCTTGTCAGTCTGCCTCTTCCTCACGCTACTGTTCTTCACCCTCAGATGCTGCAATGCTGTCTGTATTACTGCTTGAAATTTTTCCTCACTTTCCCAGAGACTTTAATGTTAAACATGGGTGACTTTCATTGCTTCAAAAAGGTGTGTGTGTGATCCTATCTATAGACCTGCTGGGTTTTGTCCAATTTGGATGGAAGACCATGAAGATACAGACTTCAGAAAGGGAAGGGGGTCTTCCATTGAAACCAATAGGAAATAATAATGAAATAGAATGATAAAAACAGAACAATAACAAAAGAAACAATAATGAAACAAAAACCATACAAAGCAACCCAATAATGAAACTCCCTTTGGGAATTAATAACAAAAATTAAATAAACAAACCAAACTCCATAGCACAAGTCTAAGAATCACCCATAGATGATAATAACAGCAGTCAGAAAGTTCACAGCTTTCAGGAGGAATCACACTTGGAATGGTCAGGCAATGACAGTTTGGTCGCATGTTCCTAAGATAATACCTTTGACATATGCCGGATGAAACTGGCTGAACCACAGGCTCCAGTAAAGTAGTAGGGAAAGAGACCCCTATGAGTGTACTGTTTCAACAAACAAGAATATTACTTGGTAGAAAGAGCTCGGGGGCTAGAGTCTTGGCTCCCAGACTACAACCTCATAATTTGTATCCAAAACAGCCACTGTCAGAGTGAACCTGTCACAGATAATCTGTCCTCCCTGTTCACTGCTTACAGTACTAATTAAAAGCCCAACCAGTTTGACAGGTGGGAGAGTGGGAGGAGGGATGGAGAATTCTAGCTCTTTCCCCCACCCCAGTCCCCAGCTGCACTTATTTCCCACCTCCCACAGAAGTACCACCTGTGTGAAGGATTTTTGTACTCCTAAGAACAAGTGAGCATATATTGTAGTGTAAACAAATCACTTGGAGGGACTGACAGACTAAGCCCTCAGTGTTTAAAAACTGTGTGTGTTCACTGACAAGATCCATATGTGGATAATACTTAAGGGATTCAAGGTCATCCGACCTTGCTTCTCAACATTTCAAGAATTTGGGATCAAAACAGATGAGATAGAGAGGACCCATGACTGGATCTCCCGTCTCTTTAAATTTCTTTTATTAGGAGCAACAGGAGAGCATGACAGAGACAAGGTCCATAGTGCTGGGAGAGGAGGCAGATAACTCTCCCCCAGATATCATTTTCTCCTTAGCAGAAATCAACTCCCTCTCCCCAATTCACCCTGTTAGGGGAAACATATCAGTATTGATATGAAACTGAAAACAGACAACTTGTATGTTCATCACCCCCCACCCCCCACACACACATGCACCACAGGGTAAACAGCAGCTCTGTAGGCCATTAGAAGTTGAAGAAAGAGGGCTAATTTTCCTCCCCTGTCATGCAGGTCCCTGATCCTAATTGGAGGATCCTATGGTTGCTATTTACCAGTTAAAATGCTTTGAAGATCCACTCAAAGATGATCAGCAAGCATCTTATCTAGTAAGCTCCAAACTGCTCTACCTTGGCTGGGAGCTCACAAGGCAGTGCTGCATTAGATACCACTGCAAGACATAAATACCTCCAAGGTTTATACTTGTCTCAACAGAGACCAGGCCCAAACTGAGCTTCTATATACTGGAGCATGCCCAGAAAGTTCCAGCTCCTTAGAACAAAAAAGCATCTCTTAAAGGGCCTGTGATTGCCTTTGGAATCTTGCATTCTTGCAGCACTCTGTGACCTCCTGGCAGGTCCTCTGGCATCTCTAGTGAGTTTATTTATTTACTTATGTTTTAAGTTTGGATTGTCCAGTCCAGTCCCTGAGTGCACACGGCTCTGGGCAATTTACAACAGGTTAAAAACATCATCATAACATTATTGAAAACAACATTAAAGCCTTAAAATCATCAGTCAGTCAATCCCAATTTAATAGTCAGATGTGTCCATAATGAATCTAAAACTGACTCTGGACTGTTCTTCCATCTCGCAGGCAGGTTAAGGAGGAGGCTGAAGTGGGTAAGATGGAAGAAAAGAGGAGAGTGCCAGCTATGGTGGAAAACCATTGCTGTCCTCAACTGAAAGCCTGATGGAGCATCTCTGCCTTATAGGCCCTGTCGAATTGCATTAGATCTCGCAGGGCCCTTGTATTAGATCTCACAGGCAGAGAGTTCCACCAGGTCAGAGCCAGGACCAAAAAAGCCCTGGCCCTGGTCAAGGACTGCTGGATATCTCCAGGGTCAGGGATCACCAGTAGATTACTCTCAGCAGAGCGTAATGGTCTGCCAGGGACTTACCAGAGGAGACAGTTCTGAAGATACGCAGGTCCCAGACTGCTCAAGGCCTTAAAGGTCAACACCCAAACCTTGAACATGGTTCCATATTCCACTGGGAGCCACTGAAGCTGGCACAGCACAGGTTGGTTATGTGCTCTCCATGGTGTTCCCGTCAGGACCTGTGCCACCTCATTCTGGAGTTTCCGGGTCAGTCTGAAGTAGGGTTGCCAAGTTGGAATTAACTTACAGTGGGGGAGTCCTGTGCCATCCCAGGAGTGTGTGTGCACGCGCAAAGCACGCGCGCCACTATTATGACACCACCTGGAAGTGATGTCATCGTGTCGGGACATTGGGGGCGGGGGCACTAGGATCCGAGGGAAAACCATACAGTTTTCCCTCAAATCATAGAGCGTCCCACCCCCAACGTGGTCAGCATGATGATGTCACTTCCAGGTGACATCATCATGCTAGGGATGTTTGTTGGAAGGGGGTGGAGTTCCCCCAGGGCCCAATTTGCTGGCGTCAGGTAATGGGCCTCTTGGGCGGGGGTTTATCTGCCCCCTGGGGGACTTGGCAAGCCTAGTCTCAAGGGCAGGCCAGTGTAGAGCCTAGTTTGGAGATGACTGTTGCATGGATTACTGTGGCTAGGTCGGGGTACAACAGGAAAGGGGCTAGTTGCCACGCTTGGCATATATGGAAAAAGGCCAGTTTGACAATATTTGTGACTAACACTGGCACAATCTGTCAAGAGTTTGGGCATGGTCTTGGATGCCTCCTTAACTATGGACAGATTGCGCCGGTGTTAGTGGCACCCCCTCAAGAGTGAGAAATCTATGTCTCTGTGGCAGAATTTGGGGTTCAATGAGTCTGGGCCTTCTGTTTTTCTATGCTAGGTAGATTTTGCTATAACTGACTTTGGTGTCTGGGCTCAGAAGTCCCATAAGCTATTGTTCTTTTGCTGGTAGCCTGGGCATAAAAACTGGAGCCTTGCCCTGCAGATGTACCTTTGCCTGAACTCACATTCCATGGCCTTCCAAGTGCCAGGCTCCAAAGACTAAACATGTCTCTCTAGGTCTTTTTGACATCACAAGTTAATAAAATATATCTGGGCAAAAATTCATACTAGCAGCTTAGGCTGGTATTTGGCAAGTTTGGTATATTTTAAATTGACTCCTCCCTTGATTCCTATTGGTTGAAAAGAGAATAAAAAGAAGGCTTTGGGCTTCATTCAGGGCTGTTTGGCCAACACCCCACCTAGGCTTGAGTGAGGTCTTGGTCCACAGTCCAGGAATTCCTTGTTCTTTCTGAAGTGTACACTGTATCAGATATTGGGATTTTTCTATATTCTTTTGAGTATTAATATTGAATATATGCTATTAAGTTTTACTTGTGTATGGTTTTAGAGTTAATAAATACTTTTAGTTTAAGGCAACGGTTCTCTCTGTGTTTCTCTCCCTCTGGAGACCTGAGTTCCCTAGCCAGACTCCACCTGCCCATAGAAAAGAACCCTAATGGGATTGGGGATCCCTGGTAGAGGACTGGACCCCTAAAATTCCCCTACAGCCCCAGCCCTGAACTCCCTCCCCCGCCACAGAACCTCTGTCTTTGTTGGATTCAGTCTCAGCTTACTCTTTGTTAACCATCCCACCATGGCTTCCAAACCCTCGGCCAGATTATGCACTAAGGTTGCCAGGTCCCTGTGTCAATCTGGCGGGGGGGGGGTTGGGGGGCGTTCCAGGGGTGAGCGGGGATGCCCCTAAGCCCCGCCTTCAAACTGCGGCCACCCAAGGCCACCCTTCTCCCTCCCTGCTAAAAGATTTCAAGGGCTTCAGCCGATTGATAGGGAGCACATGGCCTGTGCTGACCAGCTGGAGGGCCCTTTAAATCTTTAAGCAGGGAGGGAGAGGGGCTGTCACTGACCACAGCTCCACAGCTCCTTTAAAGGGTCTTTTTGCCAGTGTGTGTGGGGGGGCTCCAGCGCACAGGGCTCCTTTCCCAGTGGTGGTTTGCTTCCAGGGGCTCAGATTCAGCTCTTGGGGGAACTGGGTTACTGGCTGTGGGGTTCAGGTCAGAACTGCTGCTATGCTTCCAGACTATTGTTCCCGGGATTTAGTTACTGGCTCAGACAAGCTGTCTCCACAGCTGCCTCTTCCTTCTTTGGAACAAAGCCTGCAAAAGGGTCTGTGCTGGGCAGTCCCTTTTTTGAGTTTGTGTGTGTTGGAAGAGAAGGACCAGATGCTGTCTCTTACCTCAGTGGGTGGGAGTGGGTACAAGAGAGTCAGATAGATAGACAAACAGGAAACTGTGAGTTTCCTTCCTGTTTACTCTTCTGCCTCTGTCCCTTTGATGTGTAGACTGATGCTGCTAGAGAAATGCTTCCTTCCGTTCACACTTTTCTCCCACACACACAAAGAAGAAGTGCATTTGCTCTCCATCTTTGGCACTATAGATGCAATCTGCATCCATACAGGAAGTTAGACTCTATTCCTGTCTCTCATCTATCCTATGTAGAATGGAGTTCACTAAATAAAGAACTCTTTATTAGTTTTGAAAATGACTCAGTAACTTCGCTAGCACATGTAGAACAAAGAAGCTCTGCTGCGTGTAGCCTGTTCGTGCACTCTGCTAAACTGATACAAGTTCCTGCCTTACCATACCAGTGAATCTAACAGTGTGCAAATGGCAAAGAGTGAAAATAATGACAAAGAAAGCTGAGTTGACTGCAGGTGAAACATCTTTGGGCACAGACTAAGTTTGGTGGCACCATGGCACAGCCACTGTTTATATAAAATATATTCTTAATACTATCGTTTACCAAATTTGAAACTAAATTTGAATATTAACTTTTGAATACAGTCTCATTAAGTTGTTTCTGGAATCATTGTAGGGAGTGGGAAAAATGGGAAATGGAGAAAAGGAAGTGCACCAATATGGAAATAAATGGGTAAAGAAGAGTGATTCGTAGGCATGCCTTACAATCCTAAACAGAATCATACCCATTGACAGCAATGGGCTTAAAAGGATGTAACAAAGGATTTCACTGATATACCCTAAACTCCAGATTCTCTGCCAGAACAACCCCCTTTGTTTTCTGAAACTTTCAAAAATGCAGCCTACATATTTTTGAGGTTTTACACATAGCAGAGGAAAGAAGGAAAGCTAAAAACAACGGTGAAAAGGAAAGATTTGCCCAACTGAATGCAGATTTCCAGAGAACAGCAAGGAGAGATAAGGAGGCTTTCCTGAATGAACAATGCAAAGTGATAGAGGAAAACAATAGATTGGGAAGGACTAGAGATCTCTTCAAGAAAATTAGAGAAATCAAGGGAATGTTCCGTGCAAAGCTGGCCATGATAAAGGATAAAAACAATAGGGACCTAACAGAAGCAGAAGAGATTAGGAAAAGATGTCAAGAATACACAGAAGAACTATTCAAGAAGGACCTCGATGTCCTTGACAACCACGACGGTATAATCACTGACCTTGAGCCAGACATCCTGGAAAGCGAAGTTAAATGGGCCTTAGAAAGCATTACTAACAACAAAGCTAGTGGAGGAGATGGTATCCCAGCTGAGTTATTCAAAGTCTTAAAAGAAGATGCTGTTAAAGTGCTGCACTCAGTTTGCCAACAAATTTGGAAAACACAACAATGGCCACAGGATTGGAAAAGGTCAGTTTACATTCCAATCCCAAAGAAGGGCAATGTCAAGGAATGTTCAAACTATCGCACAATTGCACTCATTTCACACACTAGCAAGGTCATGCTCAAGATCCTACAAGCTAGGCTCCAACAGTACGTGGATAGAGAACTGCCAGAAGTACAAGCTGGGTTTCGAAGAGGTAGAGGAACTAGAGATCAAATTGCCAACATTCGCTGGATTATGGAGAAAGCAAGAGAGTGCCAGAAAAACATCTGCTTCATTGACTATGCTAAAGCCTTTGATTGTGTGGATCACTATAAACTATGGCAGGTTCTTAAAGAGATGGGAGTACCAGACCACCTCACATGTCTCCTGAGAAACCTATATAAGGGTCAAGAAGCAACAGTTAGAACCGGATATGGAACAACTGATTGGTTTAGCATAGGAAAAGGAGTACGACAAGGATGTATATTGTCACCTTGCTTATTTAATTTATATGCCGAGTACATCATGCGAAATGCTGGCCTGGATGAATCACAAGCTGGAGTTAAGATTGCTGGGGAAAAGATCAATAACCTCAGATATGCAGACGATACCACTCTGATGGCAGAAAGTGAAGAGGACCTAAAGAGCCTCTTGCTCAGGGTGAAAGAGGAGAGCACAAAAGTGGGCTTGAAGCTCAACATCAAAAAAACTAAGATCATGGCATCTGGCCCCATCACTCCTTGGCAAATAGAAGGGGAAGTCGCAGAAGTAGTGACAGACTTCACATTCCTGGGATCCCAGATCACTGCAGTTGGTGACTGCAGCCATGAAATTAAAAGACGCCTGCTCCTTGGGAGGAAAGCAATAGCAAACCTAAACAGCATGATAAAAAGCAGAGACATCACCTTGCCAACAAAAGTCCGCATGGTCAAAGCAATGGTATTCCCCGTAGCAATGTATGGCTGCGAGAGTTGGACTATAAGTAAGGCCGAGCGACGAAGAATAGATTCTTTTGAACTATGGCACTGGAGAAGACTCTTGAGAGTCCCTTGGACTGCAAGGAGATCAAATCATTCAATCCTAAAAGAAATCAACCCTGACTGTTCCCTGGAAGGCCAGATCCTGAAGTTGAAGCTCAAATACTTTGGCCACCAAATGAGAAGGGAGCACTCACTGGAGAAGAACCTGATGCTGGGAAAGATTGAAGGTCAAAGAAGAAGGGGACAGCAAAAGATGAGATGGTTAGACAGTGTCATCGATGCAATGAACATGAAATTAAGCAAACTTCAGCGGACAGCGGAAGACAGGAGGGCCTGGCATAATCTGGTTCATGGGGTCGCAAAGAGTCGGACTCGACTGTGCAACTGAACAACAACCACAACAATACGTAAGAACATAAGAGAAGCCAGTGTTGGATCAGGCCAATGGCCCATCTAGTCCAACACTCTGTCACACAGTAGGCAGAAATACCAGGTGCCATCAGGTGGTCCAGCAGTGGGGCCAGGACACTAGAAGCCCTCCCACTGCTGCCCCCCCCCATGTTTCTTCCCTGTTTCATAAAGCTGCAGCTGCCATTCTCACAATACCAAAAGTCTGTGCTAAATAGAGATCTGCTTTTGTAACTGTATAGTGATGACATATACCCATAGAAAATACGCACAGTCCTGAAGGGAAGAAGGCATGGCATTTTTCTGTTTCTGGTTCCCAGCCTCTCTGTTCTGTCCCTGGGCTGTCCTTCCCATGCTACCAATTAAATCCCACCCAAAGACCTTTGCTTTGAGCTGTATCGATCTAGGACTGTTTGCTTTGCCTGGAACAGAGCACGAACCTCAACACTTCATCTTCGCCCAGGCACTTCCACCATGACATTCCTCCTGTTGCTGCTGCTGGTGGTGGTTCTGAGCCCAGGGGAGCCATTCACGGTGAGATTCCAGTACAACTCTTTTCTATTATGTTGATTCCTTCCTTTCTGCTTAGATTAATCTAGGTCCATTCTAGCTTAGATCAAAGTTCCTCGCCCACTACAACATGGGCACAAGAACAGGTAACATGTCCATTAAGCATATAAGACACTGAAGAGCTGGTAGATGTGCCAGGAAAGGTATAAGACAGTTAGTCGAGATCTGAAAAGAGTAATAAGATGTAAGAACAACTCAGTCATGGGAAACTGGGGGGCATAGTTAGACCTCCTCCTGCCAGTGCAGTTCAACTCTATTCTTTAATCTGGTGCTCATAATTTATTATTATCTGGTTGGTGATGTTGAGGGCTAGTGATTCAATAATCAGAGAACCAGGAACCAGGAAAACGGAGTCTTTCTAGTGTATTGTTTTATTGCATAAGGCATGCAGAGTCATTGCACAACTGTTCCAAAAAAGCTCAATGCTTTTCCCAGATGTCTTCAGTGGAAACACTGCATTTTCCCAGCATTCAAACCACTGTATTGTGATGAATGGGAAATGTCATTTATTTCCCCTCTCCCCGCTAATTAAAGTTGTGTGTGGAAGTTCTGTGGTCAATGCCTGTGACATCACTGAGATCTATCACCACATTTGTATTGTCTTGTCATGCCTGTAAAATTTTGAAAACACATTAAGGGTTTTAACCTTTTTATTTTTCTGACTCTAGACACTCAGAGTTCCAGTGTGTATTAATCTAAGGAGAGGTAGCCTTTTAAAATCCTTCACCAGAGCCTGGAAAAGATCTGCAAGTGTTTAAAACATAATTTAGGGCAGCACGGTTCCTTTTTCTGCACAGAGGCATACATTTTTGTGCTTAAAAAAATGGCAGTAGGGCCACCCTTACACATTTTATGAGAATACGTTAAGGAACAGTCCTGAGGGTCAGTAGGCTGGAGTGAGGAGACATAAGGCAATGAACTTGCTCCCTCTCTTCCATGGAGCTCTGCTTGCAGACAAAGGAAGAGGAGAGATTTCACCTCAGTCTCTCACTCCAGCCCCTCCCCCACAGGGATTCTGTGTCCAGGGTGTCAGAGAGAACTGCAGCAATACAGAAGAGTACAGTGCAGTGTCTGCCCATTGTGAAGCCATAAGAAAATGGAGTTTCAGGTGTGGCAGAACATTAGATTCTCCCCCACCTCCGACCTGAAATGTTTTAAAAGTGCCTATGCGGATAATCCTGCAGAGCTTGTTGGAGGCTTTGATGAACCTTTTATTCCTGTTGAGGACAGTTTAGTGAAACCTTATAGCTGGTCTTTTAAGTTTTTTTATTTCACTGGAAACTACTCCTCAGGATAGGGAGAAAGTGGGGAAAGTGACAGTAAGAATTGGGGCTTTTACTTTTTTAAAATCAGCAAAATATCACTATATCAAATCCAATCCAATTACTATATCAAATCCAATGAAATTCCTTCAACTACTGTCAAAAACAGCGAATATCATATCAATATCCTGTTATAACTACAGGTATAGGAGGTTTTCCGAATTCTCAGTTTTCACTTTTAAAAAAGTAAGTCTCTATCCCTTTTCCTTGCAAAGATATAAGAGAAAGTACATATCTTTGCAATGGAAAGGCTTAGAGACTTTTAAAATGAAAGCTGGGAATTAACAGAACCTGTTCCACCTATTGTTACAATGGTATATTAATATAACAATATTTTAGTGTTTTTTTTAAAAAAGGCAACAGCCCCTATGGCCCGGGGGGGAGGGCATTGCTAGGGAACTGTGGCAGGGAAATTTGCCATGCAGAAGCCTCCTTGCCATTGTGCTGTATCTGCAGCTGCAACAGTGACCAGGAAACCACAAAAGCTCATCCCCCTGTAGAAATCATCATAGTAATTTATCTTTTTCTGGCAGCCTCCTCGTGGGAATCAACACAAGAAGAAGCATAGTGATAGTGGTGAGTACTAACTCTGTGCCTGCACCAGTCAAGGAACAGTAGTTCATATGGCAAATTCCAAATTTGGAATCTAGTTGGGGTTTTAGATTATTTATTTCTAATTGCTTACATAGTGCAAGAATCTGTGGCCATGAAATTGATATAAGGGAACAGGGGCTTGGTTGAAGGATGGGTAATCATGTTTTGGGGAGAACTGACTAGTGACAGTTCTTTTTCTTTTTATAAGAAACAGAGTAGCAACGAAGGTGGTGAGGGGTCTGGAGACCAAGTCCTATGAGGAAAGGTTGAAAGACGAAAGGTTTAGCTTGGAGAGGAGAGGACTGAGAGGTGATATGATAGCCATCTTCAAATACTTGAAGGGCTGTCATCTAGAGTATGGTGTAGAGTTGTTTTCTGTTGCCCCAGAAGTTCGGACCAGAACCAATGGGTTGAAATTAAATCAGAAGAGTTTTCAGCTAAACATTAGGAAGAACTTCCTGACAGAGTGGTTCCTTAGTGGAACAGGCTTCCTTGGGAGGTGATGGGCTCTCCTTCTTTGGGGTTTTTCAAACAGAGGCTAGATGGCCATCTCATAGCAATGCTGACTGTGTGAACTTAGGCAGATCATGAGAGGGTAGGCAGGAAGGGTTGCCTCAGTGCTTAGTTCTTGTGGCCCTTTCTTACACACTCAGAGAAATGCTGATTGCCACTTTGGGGTCAGGAAGCAATTTTTCTCCAGGCAGATCCTTGAGGCACTCCACCTGTCACTGCTCTCCAAGACGATGAGGAACCATTCACAAGCACTCTTTGGGTGCGATCTGTCAACCAGCTACAGATCCACCTAACAGTCATAGGATCCAAACCACATTTTTCCAATTTGTCAACAAAAATATTATGTGGAAGTTTATCAAAAGCCTTACTGAAATCAAGATAAACTATGTCTACAGCAAGGTAGTAACTTTCTCAAAAAAAGAGATAAGGTTAGTCTGACATGACTTGTTCTTGAGAAACCCATACAATTCTTCTTCTTCTTCTTCTTCTAAGTCTGGGTTGGTACAATATGGAGCACTCCATTTCTAAGAGCCAGAAAAATGAAAAACAAATTTTAAAAACTTTCTAAAAAGAATGTGACATAGGCATGTGGGAGAGGAGCATGTTCACCAGAGCTTTTGTTCTGCATTGTCCATACCGTTTTCAAGGATTAGTGCTGGATTTTCTAAAAGTTTTCCCATAAATTTGCAATCCGTTATGCTGCTGACCACAATCTCATCTCTTAGCATATGGCCTTGTGATGGGCCAAATTCACAATGCTGGTCTGTTTGTCTTAGCTTGGTCACAAAATCATCTATTCCAATGCCTCCTTATATTGTAATTGCCAGAACTGGTATCTCTCAGACATAGCATTTTTCCTGGTTCACAGTACAATTAGAAATCTGTTAAAACCCTTCCTATAGTTTTGTTTGACAAGATCTGCATACACCCCTTGCATAGTATTATAAATCTCAAGGGCTTTTTCTTCTGTGCAGTGAAGAAAGACTGCAATTTTATAATCCTCACATTCTTCTTCAGGCTTTGTGACTACTAGGTACAATTTTAGTTTCTGATCCCCTCGTCTCCAGTTCTCCCCTAAACTTCTCACAAAGGAGGAATCTGATGAAGGCTTGAAATGGTCTATTACTGAACAAAGAGTATAATCAGGAATCTTCTTATAGGGGCGGAGACCCAAAGAAGGAATAGGATCATTTCTGACACCCTGTGCTATTCCGTTCTGCTTGCAGGTCAACAATAGGATACTCTCTCAGGTTCCTGCTCTTAGGTTCACACAGACAGGTGTGTTCAAAATTATATATATTTATTAGATTAAGGTGGGTAGCCATGTATATCTGAAGCAATAAAATGAAGTTTGAGGCCAGTGGCACCTTTAATTCTTGGAATTAAACTTTGTTGGTCTTAAAGGTGCTACTGTACTCAAACTTTGATCCATTTATTAGCCAGAAGATACAGAGATGGAAGCAACTTGTTTCAGGACAAGGGAGCTCATGCAGCCTACAATTCCAACCAACAAATGATAATGGAGCAGGTGCTCCACCCCATGAAACTAAGCCAACTCACACAAAACTCAGAGGGGGAAGTATACTGTTCTATTGTAATGTATACAATAAACACACCACAGAAAATATCTTTTCCCTGTAAAAGATCACCCCACAAGAGATTTTTTTTATGTGCTTCCTTTTTCCCTCTTAATATTAGCAGTGACAAATTAGAGCACTGGGCACAAATCCAGAGTCAGGTCTGTGCTCTATTTGGGCTGCCCCCACCAATTGTTTGCTGTAGGGAATTTGCCTTAGGAATAGATTGGCCCATGGGGGAGGGGGTGGAGGAAGAAAATTAGATCCCAACTGTACCAGGCTGTTTCTAATCATACATTGCAAATTACCTAGCTTTCCTGTGTGAAGAAAAATGCACCTCTATGGGCATAATGCTCAGTCAGACTTAAGCCACAGAATCTCTCACTAAGAAAAAGTAGTACTTTATTGTTCAGGGCCAAGTAGGGGGCATAATATCCAGACAACTCTCCGTCACCTCTCACAACAGAAAAATAAAGCCTTTGGTGAGAATCTAAATAAATCTGAGACAACTATAAGTCTTGTTCTCAATACAAAACTGCAAAAAAGTAAAAACAGTGCTGGGCATGTGCAGAGTACCATCCCCTCCCTACACATTGACTACACACATTTACCTGCTTAATGTTAGGGGGTGAGTTTCTAAGTTGGAGACCATGGAGGGCAGGTGGAATGCTGGCATTTCTTATTTTAGCAATAGCCATTTAATAGCCACCTTCCCCATCCTGCCTTTCTCAAAATTGTTTTGACTCCAACCCCATAAAAATTCACAGACAGACCCTCCAACATCTTTTGAAGAGGAATATAGGTATCCTCAATAACAATAACATTATTGTAGATGAGTGGCAAATGGGTAAGATATGCTGTGACAGTTATGGAGGTGGAAGTCTGAGCTGGAGTCCTGGAGACTGGTAGAGTTTGGGGAAAATACATTTTTACCATGTTATGTATTGAGCCTGAACTGTACTTGCAAAAGGACTTAGCTTGGGGATGCATAACAGTAGCTTGCTAGGATCCTAGAATGGACCAGTAGGGTGACAGGGATCCTAGAGTAACCCAATTGGGAAACAATGTAGTGTAAATAGCCTATAGTTGGGAGTGGGGTGTGTTTTGGGTGTAACCTTCTTCAGGCAGAAATACCTGGCTTTGGCCAGGGGTTTATCAGTCTTATTTTTCTTGCTGAATCACTAATAAACTATGAGTTGATCACTTGAACACGTCTGAACCCACTATATTTCATACCAGATGGAAAGGACTGGGGTCGTTTACAACACAAAGGGAGAACACACTAGCTCTTTGATGTGTTAATACCTTTTGGTTGGAGGGACTGTGCTCTGGTGGGTTTAAGCCCTGGGACCTGACACCTAGATTGGCTAAGGCCTAGGGTGGCCAGCTGTGGGTTGGGAAATTCCTGGAGATTTTGGAAGTGGAGGGGGGGGGGTTGAGGAGGGGGGACCTCAGCCCAGTATAGTGCCACAGAGTCCACCCTCCACAGCAGCCATTTTCTCCAGGGAAACTGATCTCTGTTGTCTGGAGATCAATGTGAAATAGCAGGAGACCTCCACACCCCCCTGGAGGTTGGCAACCTAGCTCAGGCACTAGAAGTCCATCTGAAAAAGGGAACTGTTCCTTTGGTGTAGTTTGTTGCTTTTTGCTCTTTTTTTTTTTGGCTACGTGAGAGCCTGGGAGAAGCTTTTGTGGGTTGTTGTTGATGGTTTCCTAGAGAAGAGTGATGCCAGAGGATGCTTGCAGGTGAGACCCTGGGGGGATGCACTATGCAACAAACAGCCAGCTTCAAGACTGGAACTGATGTTCAAGGATTGCAAATTAACTAGCCAGTAACCTTTCTTTCATGTTTCTTTTATTTTGCTTAGCTGTGCCTAGATCTGTCTTGTAACTACCGTGAGTTGTGCCTTGTAGGAATAAAATTGTTTAACTAAGGAGCCTGCACACTTCCTTACTCCTTGCCTTACTACTCGGCATGCTAATGTAAAGATTCCCATTTGGTGTTGGTCCCCTGGAATGTACCAAGAAAATGGGGGGGGGTGATTTCAAGATCTAGGGGTGGTGGCATGCTACCAAAGAGGCAAAAGAGAGAGGCAGGAAACAGCTTTCTGCCCCAGCTTCCTGACAGGGCTGCGAGCCAGCAGGGGAAGTCTGGGGAGAAAGCACCCTCTCATTTATGGGGCGATAAAGCTGTTCTACTGTAAAAACATACATGTATAACATACTCTATCATTAGACCTGCCATCTTCTGTCTTTCTTCAACATAACTGAAAAACCAGCCTCTTCTTGGATATCTGTCCTTATAAATAATTATCTTTTGGTTTCACAAGATTCCATGTGCTCCCATTGGCTGTAAAATGCCCTCCCTCAGCCATTGGCCCATCAGCCGCCACTCAAGAGTACTCGCGTGCCATTGGCCGGGTGCTGGGTCTGCTCCTCTTCCCCACCCACTCCCCCTGGCAGACAGCTCTCTCTCCTGAGGAAGACAGTTCTCTTGACTCCTGTGAGGGACTGTCCCTTGGCTGTTGGTAGGCAGCCAAGCTTGGTTCTGAGAGTAAAAAAACAAAGGACTTTCAGCATAACCCCCTCCCCAACAGCCACTTTCCTGTCAGAATAAATGGAAAAAGGCTCTCTCTCCTGCTTAGCTTCAGCATGGCTGGCTGGCTAACGAGGTCGGCCAGCAACCATCAAACCATTTTCTTCAACTCCTCGCTGTGCGGCTGCCTTTCCCTTAGGGCTGCCAATCTCCAGGTGGGACCTGGAGATCTCCCACTGTTACAATTGACCTCCAGATGACAGAGATCAGTTCCCTGGGAGAAAATGGTCGCTTTGGAGGGTAGACTCTATGGCATTATACCCTGCTGAGTCCTTCCACACACACCCCAAATGCTGCCCTCCACAGGATCCACCCCCCCAAATCTCCAGGTATTTCTTTAATCAAAGTTGGCACCTGTACTTTCTCCTCTGTCAGTAAAAGGCCCTTTCCACACCTATGTTGGCCTTTGGGAGAAAACTCATTGGGCCCAGTCCTGATCAGGTTGCCAAATCCAGGTGAGCAATTCCTGGAGATTTGAGGGATGGAGCCTGGAGAGTGTGAGGTTTGAGGAGGGGTGGCACCTCAGACAGGTATGATGCCATAGACTCCACCCACCAATCCAGCCATTCCCTGATGGGGAACCATTGTTGCCAATCTCCAGGTGGGGGCTGGAGATCACTCAAAATTACAACTGCCCTCTAGGAGGGATGGGGGAGGAGATGGAAAATTAAAGGTAGGTTGATGGTTGACTGGGAGGGAGATAGGGTTGTGAACTCCAGGTTGGGAAATTCCTGGAGATTTGAGGGGTCGAACCTGGAGAGGGTGAGTGTTGAGGAGGGGTGGGACCTCAGACAGGTACAATGCCATAGACTGCACCCTCCAAACCAGCCACTCCCTCCTGGGGAACCACTGTTACCAATCTTGGGGGTGGGCTGGAGATCACTCAAAATTACTACTGCTCTTCAGGTAGCAAAGATCAGTTCCTCTGGAGAAAATGGTGGACTCTGTCCCTGCTGAGATTGCCACAGCAAATTGTCACTGAGTGCCCAAAGCCGGGGCACTCTCCCAGAGCCTCTTTCTAGGGCCCGTTGTATTTATTTCCACAACGGGCCTTATTCCTAGTGGTTTTAGAAAACAAATTTCCCCTCTATGTTACTGTTATACCTCCAACTATTTAGAGGCCTCTGGCCTCCTTAGCACAGTTATGTGCTCCCAAACTCTTTGACTGCAGGGGACTTAAAAGGATGTAACTCTGCACTGTCAATCACTTACCTTACATCTAGATGAAACATTATTAATTTTGTCTAATAAGGTTGTGATATTCCATTTGTGAGTGCAAAATTTAATAAGATAATACTATGAGAAACAGAAACCCAGCACCCTAAATTTTAGTTTTTAGGCTGTATCAAGCTCTTACAATGCTCTTTGCCCAAGCTGCAGCCTGGAAGGTTGGTAGCTTGGCAGTTTGAGACTTAAGTGCCATGAGACGGAATGAGCTCCCGTCTGGCCCCAGCTCCTGCCAACATAGCAGTTCGAAAGCAAGAAATTGCAAGTAGATAAATAGGTACTGCTTCGGTAGGAAGGTAACAGCATTCCATGAGCCTCAGCGTTTAGTCATGCCGGCCACATGTCCACGGAAAAAGTCTTCGGACAGTGCTGGCTCTTCGGCTTGGAAATGGAGATGAGCACTGCCCCCTAGAGTCAGACTCGACTGGCTTTCGAGCAAGGGAAACCTTTACCTTACCCTTAGGCTGCAGACCTGCCTATCACCACCTGCAGAATAATTCCATGAGACTCTTATTATTTGAAAAGGTTCTTCTCTCACTTCCAGGATACATGGAGGTGAGCAAAAGCAGGAGGGATGGAACAACCATATGTTGGCTTTTATATTCCTGTTTGACACAGTATACACAACCCTCACTCTAAGCAATTCATCTACTTTTGCCTTGCAGAGATGGTTCCCAGTGAAGGGCCCTGCCATTTCCCTTTTCGCTACCACCGTGAAATGCATTATTCCTGCCTCCCAGGCAGCTTTGCTGATCCTGAGCCCTGGTAAGCATCTCTTGGGTAGGATGGAGAGTGGGGACTGTTGAGTGGAATGCATCAACCCACGAAGTTGCCTTATACTGAGCCAAACCATCACTCCATCTAGCTCAGTATTGTGTGCTCTGATCGGTGGCAGTCCTTCTGACTTCTAGGCAGAGAAAAGTCTTTCCCAGTGCTGCTCATGGATTATTCTAAATTGGAGATGTCAGGGATTGAGCCTAGGATCTTTTGTAAGCAAAGCACATGCTCTAACTGAGGCCTAGCCCTCCAAAGCATGCTGTGAGGGAAGAGGGGACAATATGGGCCTGGCCACACCTGCATTTGAGGTGTATGGGGAAGTCATCACTTGCAACTTTCCATTTCGGGATAGGTCCAGCCTCCAAGTATTGGTTTGCTGACTCTCAAATTCTTCCCTGTCAGGTGTGCCACCACAGAGAACTATGACCGAGACCAACAATGGAGGTACTGTGAAAAAGAGGAGAGGCCAAGAGGTGAGTCAGTGGTCTGAAGAAGCCAATCTACTAGCAGCTGACATAAGGAAGGATCTCCACCATAGGGTTTTTGACCTCCAATCCTCCACTCCATCCTATCATCTTTAGGTGCTTGGTCCAAAACAAGAAACTTACTCTGAGAAATCTATGCCTTAATGGGGCTGTCAGTCAGCTCCAGCAGCAGAGTAAAGGTATATGTGCTCTCTCATCCTTGGCCTGGTTGTGGCTAAATTTGGTCGGTCACTAAGAAAATCTCCCCATTCATAGGCAGTAAATCCCTGACTACCAGTGCTAGGCAGCAATGTCATGGGAAGGCCTTGGTCACCATGCCGCATTTGTTGGCCTTTCAGAGCAACTGGTTGGCCACAGTGTGAAACAAGATGCTGGACTAGTTGGACCACCATTCTGATCCAGCAGAGCATTTTATAAATTCTTAAAACAAGTACCACATTCATGTGGTCACCAGCAGTGCTGTCCTCCATGGTGCCCAGTATGGTGCCCAGTTCTTCTTCTTGCCTGTCTGCATGACTGACTCTTACCCTCTTTTTTCAGGACACTGTGACCCTAACCCATGCCAAAATGGTGCTGTCTGTGAAGCTCGGCGCACTGGGTTTCATTGTATCTGTAATCCTGGTTTCTATGGGAAGCATTGTGAGAAAGGTAATAGGGCCTGAATCCTGGAGTTATGGACCCTGCATGGTTCCATAATAGCCTAATAATGATGTTCAATAATTTGGCAAAACAAATTATGAACAACACCAATAACAAAAGAACTACCTTTGTCTTTGTACAAGGGCAAGTTTGCTTTCGGCATCCTTCTCCATGGGGCCAAGACCTCAGTCTACAGTACACCAAACTGAATGGCTGAGAGCTGTTCCTCTATATTGTAATGTGTTCTGCTGGACTTCATAGCCCCATCCTCAGGTTTGACACTCCCATTTTGTTCTCCTGGTGCCAAACTGACCAAATTAAGCTTTCAATGATCATGAGGTAGTATTGGCAATTCTGAGGAACCTTGGGATTTGTCATGTGTTGTAAGCTAAAGTGCGGGTGAAGGGATTGTTATGAATGAGAAGCTGCAACAGTTGCTTTTTTGTCTGTCTCTAGAGGGCAAGTTGCATTGTGTGAGGTAGATGTGATCTGAATCACCCTGTAATCTTGCTTTGCAGAAAGCTGCTTTGAATCTCTGGGGCGCCTGCACATTGGAGAAAAGGAGACCTGGCTGCGGTATCAACCTGCTAGGCTGGAAGAATGCCATTGTGCTGGAAAGAAGAAGATTGTTTGCAAGCCCGTGTATGGAAAGGGTCAGATACGGAAAAGCCAGGATACTGGGGGGGGGGGGAGATGCAGGAGAGATTTGTTGATTAAGCCACAGAGTAGGTATAAAGTACTGAGAGTGATGTGTGGCAGAGTGAATTCAGCTCATACTTTATTGTAGATAGTAGAACAAGAGAAGCTGTTGCCGGCTCACAGACTAGCCTATATTCCTAAGTCACAACACACCCAAACATACACCCACACCCGTGACAGGATATTTACAGTACACCCTTAAACCCATAGGTCCCTTCTAGGATCCTAGCCTCCTGATCGGTGCACGCTAGAATCCGTGTGGGCTATTGTCTCTGGAGACGAAGCTTGGGTCCTTCACCTGACCATGTGTTGCCCCAACCATGTGCGCAGTCTTTCCTGAGTACATAACAGTAGGAATGGGGGCGGAGTTAGATCAGAGCTACAATGCAGGGACAAGAGAGGATTTAACAGTTTTCCTATGTGCTATTTCCCAGACAGAGATCACTCCTCTTCTCTGAATTCCTATTATATATCTAAAACCAACCTTCAGGCAACCAGTTATTATGGCCAGGCTTTCCAAGTCAGAAAATATGATTTCCAGGGAATCATCAGCCCTGGACCCTGTATTATTGGCAGTAGGGTTACTGCAGCATACAGAAAGCAAAGGAGAGAGAGTATAAAGGGAGTGCAATCATGGCCATCTATTAGTGCAGAGGTGTCAAACTCGTTTGTTACGAGGGCCAGTTCTGACATAAATGTAACTTTGTTGGGCCGGGCCATATGTGCTATAAAATGTAATGCCAGGTACCGTAAATATAAACTTTATGAAGGATACAGGCAAAACCAATTAATGATATTATTTTTTACTCAAAATACAAACAAAAGCAATTGATTTCTACGAGTGGAAGCAATTGATTACTAAGAAACCTACAAAAGCTCCAATAAATGTATTTAATCATATACAAGACTAGTTTTTCCCCAAGGGATACCATAAAAGGGGGGGGGGTATCTTACACTGACATACAAATTAGTTACTTTTTGTATATATAGCACTTTTATGAGATGAGTCATCTTCCTTGCAAATAAATTAGGTAGTTTTTCAGCACACACACACACACCCAATACTCCCAGCCTCAGCTGTCAAACATAGCTACAATCCATTTCTCGCTCTTTGTTTCCTCTCTTACCCTGTCCTACCTCTGAGGATCTCAAGGAAGCACACTGGACTTCTCCCTCTGCTGCTCCATCCTCACCACAATAACAACCTTGTGACGTGGGCCAGGCTGTGCAACCAGGTCCTGGCCCAGGGTGGGGGGTCTGAAACTGGCTCTCCCAGATCCCCTTACCCCCAGTTCTTTTCCCTCCTTCATTTCCAACAGAAGATGCAGAGCTGAGGCTTGACAGACATTTTTTGTCCAACTGCAACTACTTTTCCATCATGAGCTGAGAAGAGGTGGGAGGGAGAAAGGAGGTCACCTTCCTCCACTCACCCCAACACTCACTCTGCCTCCCAGCTGTTCAGACATGTGGTGGTGACAGCAGTGCCCCTTTTCCCCTTCACTCCTCCCCTTGTTTCTAAGGCTGGGACATCTTCCCCCTCAGATTGGGATGCACAAGACAGCCCAGTTGCCTCCCAATCCATGCACTGACCCTCCTCCTCCTCTCTCCCCCACCAGTCCTGGCCCTTTGTTGTCAAATCTCCACTCCATGCACCTGCTCTCACACAGTCACTGTTTGAAAAGGTTGGTGCAATGCTGGCAGTGCTGGCTGCTCGGCTTCATCTTGCCCGTATAGTGGCTTCGCTGTGGTCTAAGGAGGCGGGAGGAGAAAAACACCACACCTCCTCTTTCTCCGCCTTCATTGCCACCACCACCCCATTTTACCTCAGCCTCTTAGCCCTGCCCCTAGCCATTTCCTTTCTATTAATTTTATTATATTTATATTTCTTGATAGCTTCAATTGTACACACCTCACCACATGCATCCACAGTAGGGAGAAGCCTCCTGTCTTCCTTCACTTGTACCAGTTGCTTGTGGGCCAGATGAGGAGGAGGAGGAGGAGGAGATGATTGAATTTATACCCCACCCTTCACTCGGAGTCTCAGAGTGGCTTACAAACTCCTTTCCCTTCCCCTCCCTGCAACAGACACCCTGTGAGGTAGGCGGGGCCGAGAGAGCTCTTTTTAGAACTGTCCTTGAGAGGGCAGCTCTGACAGAACTATGGCTTGCCCAAGATCATCCAGCAGTTGCAAGTGGAGGAGAGGGGAATCAAACCCAGTTCTCCCAGATTAGAGTCCACGCACTTAACCACTACACCAAAGAACCCTGACAGACTGATTCTGGCCCACAGGCCATGTTTGACTCCCCTGTACTAGTGGGATGGGTAGAGAGACAATAGTGCCAGAACTAGGAAGGGGAAGGGGGCAATCTCATAATGAGCGGAGTAGGAGGGACACAAGTTTTCCTCAGTGGGTCAGGATCATCAGATATGAGACATAAAAAGGAGGAAGTTATACTTGGCTATTAAGGAAAATCTGACTTGGTATATTCTCAGTTGAAGTTATTCTTGAACTCAATCACTATACTAGGTTCATATTTTTTTCTGTGATTCACAGCATGTACAACAAACCCTTGCTTGAATGGAGGCCACTGCATAATGCTGAAGCAAGGCTGGGTCTGTGGCTGTCCTGAAAGGTTTTCTGGACCACTATGTGATATAGGTAAGGCTATCCTCTGGAGGATAGAAATGTTTATTTATATTATTGACATTTAGGCATGGGGCTGCCAGCTCTGGGTTGGGAAATACCTAGAAATTTTGGGGGTGGAGCCTGAGGAGTTTGGGGAGGAGGAGAGGGACTTCAACTGGGCACAGTGCCATAGAGGCCACTTTGCAAAGTGTCCATTTTCTCCAGGTGAACTGATCTGTGCTGCCTGGAGATCAGTTGTTGTAATAGTGGGAGATCTCCAGCCACCACCTGGAGGCTGGCAACCCTGCATAGGCAACAATTGCCTGGATTGGGGAAATTACTGCGTAAAGTAACTCAAATTATATGTATGCCTCATTGGGATGTTTATCACAATGGGGAAAATCACAGCTACTCAGAGGCATTGGGGGAAAGGATGTGGGGGCTTAAGCCTCCCTTTCTCATGCACATGGATCCTGATCTCAATCTGGTCTCCACAAAATCTGATAACTGCATTTTTAAAAATGCTGGGAACTCTCAGCATCTTGTCCAGTTTGGCCCTTCTCCTGAGTCAGACTGTTGCTTCATCCAGCTCAGGACTGCACATTGTGGTTGACAGTGATTCTTCAGGGTTTCATGTGGAAAAAGATATTTCACTATCTCCTGTTTCAGATCCTTTAACTGTAGACAGAAAAAAAAATCATTCTTCTACTAAGCCACAACCTCTTCCTAGTTGAGACAACTACCAGATGTGGGGGATGATAAAGGTTTATAAAAATATGCATGGGGTGGTGAGAGTTGAGGAAGCGACATTTTTCTCCAGTTCCCAAAATATTAGAACTTTAGGGAATCCAGTGAAGCTGATGGGCAGTAGGTTCAGGACAGACAAAAGGAAATACTTCTTTAGACAGAGAGTGATTAAAATGTGAAATTAGCTGCCAGAGGATGTAGTGAGGGCTACAGGAATAAACAACTTTAAAAGGGGATTAAATAGATTCATGGTGGGTAGGTCTATCAGTGGCTACTTGCCATGGTGACTGAGGGGAACATCCACATTTAGAGGCAGACAACCTCTGAATCCCAGAGCCAGGAGGCAACATCAGGGGAAGGCCTCAGCCTCTATGCCTTGTTGCTGGCCATCCAGAGGAACTGGTTGGCCACTGTGTGAGACAGGATGCTGGACTAGATGGACCATTGGTTTGATCCAGCAGGGCTCTTCTTAGCAACATGAAGGTGAGGTTGTCTTCTTGGTAAAGGGCAAGTAGGGGGTTCATAAGCATTGCCTTCTACAGCACCTGCCAGTTTTAATCGCCGGCCTTCTTGCTCCTTAGATCACTCTCACACCTGCTACAGTGGGAATGGGCACCTGTACCGAGGTATTGCTCAAAGCACTTTCTTAGGGGAGCCCTGCCTGCCTTGGGACTCTCCCATTCTGTTTCATGAGTTCTCCAGCAACACTTTGGAAAATGCTGTCAGACTAGGTCTGGGGTCGCATGTATTCTGCAGGTGAGCTGTGTCTTTAATGTAGTAAGTGGGAATACATACCAAATAATAGGGTCAGAGGGATGTGATAGAGCTATCTGGCTGGGGAGAAATTCCAGGGATGGGAACAGCCAGAGCTGCAAATGATAGATGGGATAAGACTTGCTGAGTGCAGATCTTTTTTGAGACAGAAATGGACACTTTGTTTATACAGGAACCCTGATAATGACAGACAGCCGTGGTGTTACGTGCTGCGAGATAAGCAGCTCAGCTGGGGATTCTGCAATGTCCCCCATTGTTATCCCCACACTAATGGTAAGGCATGCCATTCTCTCTGGATGAAATGAATGGGGTGTGGGTGAACAAACCAGAAATTAATGAGCCATGCTGCTTTCTCTGTAGATAGTGCGAGTACAATGAATGTGGGAAAGCATGTGGAATCAGTGACAGAGTCTCCGGACAGGACCAATAGTTCCCAGTCCAGTGCTGGCTCAGCTCCAGTGTGTGGACAACGCTATACGAAGACTGCCTCCCAGAGAAGTCGTGTGGTGGGGGGCATGGTGGCACATTCTGATGCCCATCCTTACATGGCTGCCATGTATGTGGGGGAGCAGTTCTGTGGAGGGGGCCTCATTGATTCCTGCTGGATTCTGACTGCTGCACATTGTCTGGAGAGAAGGCAAGTCTTGATACCGTTGTTTCCCAGAACTGCTAAGGGCCTGATAGTGAATCTAGAGAACGTAGATTTGATGGTGAAGGGCTCTACTGATAAAATATCCTGTACTCTAGGCCAGCTGTCTCCCAGATTTCAGTTGTGCTGGGCCAGACCCTCTACAATGTCACCACCAAAGGCTCCATAAAATTTCAAGTACAGGGATATCAACTGCATGAGAACTACTCTGAGATCAACAAGCACCATGACATTGGTGAGAATCTCTTCCTGTATGTCTCTCCCCCACGCCCCCCTACACACATGGGGTAACCATCCATGCCTGTGCTTTGGACACCCATAGAGCATCCAGTCCCACCCCTGTGCCTGCCTTCTTTATGGAACATTTTTTGGTTCTCTCTATACCATCCAGTCCCAATCAGAAATGCCTTTCCTTAACCTTTCTTGAATCCAAAGGACCTTAACCATTGAGTTGTAGAATCAAAGGTGGGTCAGAGGATGAGCTGGTTCCTCTCTTAACAGAACCACAAGGTTCTAATCCATATTATACAGTCCCAAAAGGGAACAGAAAGTACAGTGCTGGACTTTGGCCATTCCAGAAGCCTACTTATATGCCTTGTGGTGGGGAGTTTCTCTTCAGTCTGAGTCTCTGTTTCAAGTTCAACCACTCTCCATAACGATAGGTAGCAGTTTCAGTCACCACCTCTCTAGCAATCTCCTCCCCTGTGCCCAGTTCACTATACCAAGAGACTGTCATACTAACTGGATGTCTGTACTCTCCCCAGCACTGGTGCGATTGAAGGAGAGTGGACCAGGACATTGTGCTGAGTTTTCACACTCCATCTCACCTGTGTGCCTGCCCAGTTCTGTGGAGATATATGATGAAGGCAATCGGTGCCAGGTTGCTGGTTGGGGACATCTGTATGAAGGTGAGAAGGAAGCCGTCAGAGCAAGGTGTGCTGACAGGGCCTTATCCATTCTACAGAAACCCAAACCTAAAGTCCACCATCATTTTCTCTACAAGTTTTTGTTGCAATGAAAGGCATGATGCTGTCCCATTGGCTTCTCTGCCTCTCCCTTCTCAGACATTTCTCAGACATTAATTTTGGAGGAAGCAGAAGAAGCTACTAGCTGCCTGCAACCTTTCAGTATCGTTTCCACCTACAGAGTCAAGATGATTTCATTCATATCAGTACTATGAGTCTGCAGGCAGCCAGTGAATGTGGTTGTTAACCAGCAGTGTTCTCAATGGCCACAGGGCCAATGCAGATGACCTTATGATTGCAACTAAATAAGTCCCAGCAGGGCTATTTTTGGGCAGGAACGCACAGGAATGGAGTTCTAGCTAGCTCCCAAGTTGGCCACACCCAGCAGGAACTCATTAGCGTAACAGGCCACACCCAACAGCAGAAACTCAATAGGACTGGCTACATGAGGGGTGTGTGGCCTAACACGCAAAGGAGTTCCTGCTCCAAAAAAAGCCCTGGGTTTTGACAACAAACAAGGTAAGCAGAATAAGAAGCAAAAGGTGGGTCCAGACCACACTTCTGGTAACATGGGGATGTGGCTTAATATGCTAATGAGCTGTGTTGTCCGGGGTGTGGCCTAATATGCTAATGAGTTCCTGCTGGGCTTTTCCTACAAAAATAGCCCTGAGTCCCATCTATCTTAAAGCGAATCATTACACCCCAACCACAATATCCTAACGCTTAGCACCCTTTGATATAAACAGACCACATTTTGTTCTGATACACTGCCTTCCTGGGGCCCTGCTCTTTCCCTCCAGGAGCTGACAAGCTTTCACTGTATCTGCAGGAGGCAGATGTGCCCGTCATTCCTCATGAGCAGTGCCAGGCCCATAACGTACATGGGACTCGTGTTACACCAAAAATGCTGTGTGCTGGATACATGGATGGACGAAGTGATGCTTGCCAGGTGAGCTCATTGGGAAGTAAAGGGAAAGGCAACACAGGAATGTCTCTGGCATCCCTCTGCCTACTGCCCAGGTTTGGAGTCGAGCCAGCCATTTGCTCTGGTAGATTTTCCTATACAATCCTATCTAGCTACCACAGTTGGAGAATCCAGGCAATCTACTGGCTAAACGCTGGCTATATGTTCTACTTCAGAGTCATATTGAAGCACCACAACTAAAGCTGTCAGATCCCTTCACCTTGTACTGTTATCTAGAGTCATGCATGCTATATTTCTTCTCAGTAAACTTCTTTCTCCAGTACAACTTCTCCACTTGCCGACTTTGGCTATTCCAGTTATTCCCAATCACAGTATCTTTCTATATTTATGTTAGTGTGCCTGAGGGCTATAGCCTGCTCAATGGCAGATTAAATAGGGGGACAAAGAAAGCTGCCTCCTCAAATCTTTTTGAAGGACTTGGAGATTAGCAGGAGCTTATGAGTTTGACAAACCATGTGCACAGTATTCTCCTCAACTCCTCTCCCAGCTCTTCTCACACACATTTCATCACCACACTTGTGCATTCTTTATAGTATGTTTGGGCTTCTCATATATATTCCTAATTCCATATAACACTTATTGGCTAGAAATTCAAACCAGTTCATTGACTGTTCAAATGTTTTTCCCCTCCTTACCTGATAAGCTTCCCTTGCCAAAAAAAAAAAGCCTGTGCATGAAAAGCAAAGGTGTCTTTGATATCCAACCAGCCAAATCCTCTAGTGCACAACTTTGTACCTGCTGGATTTATCAGTGACAGTCAGACTGAACTAGTTTGTGAGAGTGGTTGACAACAAGTTATTCAAAAGAAAATACTCATCTTGGATACAGAAATGTTGGCAGGTGGTTTGTCGTGAAAAAGGAATTCTATACAGGTTGTCCACGCAAAAGCTAGCTAGAGATCTACATGACATCAGGATCTATGAAAAAAACATCTGCATGGGAAGGGAGAAGATGGATTTGGTACACACTGCTGGGGAAGAATAGGCTTAATTCTTTTTCCGGCTTCATTTTTCTGATTGGAAATGCACCCCTTCACACACACACTTTTAATCCCAGTAGAGATTAAAAAAAAACAGGTAATGTATTGTGCTTGTCTTTTTCCCTTCCAGGACTAACGACAGCCTGAAAGGCCATTTTCAATCCCCAGCACCACTACAGACAGATGTTTTTTGTCTCTAAATACCAAATGGGGAATCTCATTGCTGATCTCCAAGTTCATGTGTAGTTTGGTCCCTAGATTAGGAGTATGTGTTGTAGACTTGTAATTAAATTTACAGTATAACCATTTGGTAACAGCCACGTTACTCTTACCCTGCCAAATTGTTCTTCCCTATCCTAACTAAAATTCTTCTTCCATCTATTAGAACTGGACATGAAAAGTTTTGTGATTATTGGGTGGGCTTCAGAAAGCAGTGAAGCTAACCGGATCCTCAAGTACCAAATGGACAATTTTCAACCCTACTATAAAATATCACACCACATTGATTTTAGTGATGGCAGTGGTCGGTCCTGGCCTTTGCTGATCTGTTTTTTTCTCCCCTCTGTGCTGCAGGGAGATTCTGGTGGGCCTCTAGTGTGTGAGGAACAGAATAAGGCCATCCTTCGTGGCATTGTCAGCTGGGGCACAGGCTGCGCACAGGAGAACAAACCGGGGGTCTACACTAATGTTGCTCACTACCTTGACTGGATCCGAAGCAAGATGCACTAGTGAATGAAAGAGTGCAAACTCACTCAATAGACAATGAGTATTGTACAGTCCCAGAAATGTCAGTCCTATATGTTATCATAAAAATAAATCGACCCCCCAGCAATACGGCCTGGGATCATTGTTTTATGTTGGCATTATATATTCTGAGATACACTAGTGCTGTCTGGGATTGATTGATTGATTTCTTGCACACACACACATACACAAACACACAAATGGCTATTGAAGCCAAAATGGATCTCCACTAGGGTTGTCAGCTCTGGGCTGGAAAATACCTGGAGGTGTTGGGGGTGGAGCCTGAGGAGGTCAAGGTTTGGGGAAGGGAGGGACTCCAGTGGGGTATAATGTCATAGAGTCCACCTTCCAAAGTGGCCATTTTCTCCCGGAGGAATTGATCTCTGTTACCTGGAGATCAGCTGTAATAGTGGAAGATCGCCAGCCACTACCTGGAATATGGCAACCCTAAATTCTATAAAAAAGTAAATTTATATCAGGGCTCAATGCCTCTGTTATGTATGCGGACTGCCTCCAGGGGTCCGCAGCTAAAGTAAGGAGCTTGGTCCCTGAACACAAAGGGACCTAGGATCCTAGACCACCTAGTGTCCACCAATAGCACCCCGGCAGGAAATTCAAACCCTCCAATGGGACTGTGGGTATGCCGGGTGGGATGTATCTAGTTGGCCCTTATGGGGCCATTTTGCTGGTTTGTGTGTGAAGTACAATAAACACGTCTGAACACATGTCGTAGTATGAGTCCTCCATGCGGCAAACCCAGTACTTTACAATGGCGACGAGGATGGGATTCCAATGAGTGGGTCTGACTCTCCAACCAGTGCAGTAGCAAGCAACGATCCAGAGGAAGCCACCACACCCTGCACCGCTCCCCGCTCCATGCTAGAGTCATGGCTTCCGCTCCAGGACACCTAGAAGCTTTTGATCCCACTCATCTTGAGCTTTGGGATTTGTGGACAGACCAACTGACCTGCTACCTCGCCTTCCATGAGGTGACCAACGCAGGCAAGAGGAGGGCCCCCCTCCTCAGCTCTTGTGGCATGAACACCATCCAGCTCACGAAGAGGCTGCTGGCACCTCAAATGTATGTACAAGGAGATTATCAACACCCTGACCAGGTACCTCATGCCCAAGCCCATGACGCTGGCAAAGCGGATGAAGTTCCAGGGGCGCCTCCAGAAGTCCGGTGAGATGGCCACAGCCTTCATGGCCACGCTGTGTCAACATGCAATGGAGTGTGTATTCACCAAGATAGAGGAAAACATCTTGACCCAGTTCATCTGGGGGATCAGCGATGTGAAGCTCCACCGATAAATGACTGGCACCAGTGACCTCAAACTCAACGAGGCCCTTCAGCTTCCCATCACTCATGAGGCCTCTTACCTCAACCGACCACCAGCAGCATCCCATCTAATGCTCCCTGACTCGGTGCCCGAGAACTCCAATGAGGACGATGTCCGTCTTGTCCGCCCACCCAACCACCAAAAGCCGCCAGGAGCTGCTGCAGCCTTCGGACCCTCCAGGAAGCTCGCTGGGCAGACCTCGTGCACCCGTTGTGGAGAGGCGCACGAGAGAGAGTCATGCTGTTTCTGTGACGACACCTGCCACACTTGCGGTAAACAGGATCACTTCTCCCAGGTCTGCAGGTCCAAAGGGCAACTGGAACCACCAGAACCACCCGCCCCAGCCGCAGCAACGCCGCCAAACCTCCACGCACTATGAGGACACCACTGACAACCTCTACCTCCTGGCCCTCCCTACAGTCACTACGTCTCCCCAACCTGCCCAACCTGGTTCAGGCCCAGATCGAGGGGTCCCCCTGCTCGATGGAAGTGGATTCCAGGTCAGCAGCTTCCATCATATTGGTGGAAATGCTGGATATACTTTGCCTAAATGGTGGGCCTAACCTGCACCCCTCAGCCTTGAGCCTGGTGGACTTCCAGAAAAACCTGGTTCTGATATGGGTCGTGGGGACCTTCTGAGTGCTGTACCGGGGATTTGAGGGTTTCCTGGACTTGATAGTCATGGAGGGAAATTTAGTTAGTCTGTTGGGCTGGGCGTGGTTTGCGCCATTGGGCATCACCATGGGGGGGTGAATAAATGTGCACCGTGGGACTATGCTGATGTTTGCAGGGAATTCCCTGAGGTCTTTGATGGGGCTTTGGGATGCTACAAAGGGCACCCGGTTTCATTACAGCTCAACCCCCAGGTTGCCCCACCTGCATGCGGTTCTGCAGCGTCCCGATCGCAATACGGCCAAAAATAGACATGGAACTAGACTGCTTGGTGGTACAAGGGGTCCTAGAAACCGTCTCACATGCACTGTGGGAAACTCCTATAGTGACCCTAGTGAAGCCAAATGGAGACATCCGCATCTGTGCGGACTATAAGTGCACTTTAAACAAGGCCCTCCACAACCACTCTTACCCAGTCCTGGTCGTTAGCCATGTGTTGGCCATGCTGGCAGGGGCTAAATTTTTTGGCAAGCTGGACCTCGCACAGGCATACTAGCAGCTGCTGGTGGATGATGCCACTGCCACCACACAGACCATTGTCACCCACAGGTGAAGTGCTTGCAGTTTGGCGTTAGTGTGGCCCCAGGGTTGTTCCAGCAATTGATGGATTCCCTTTTAAAAGGGATCCCTGGAGTGACGCCTTTTTTTGACGACATCCTTATCGCCGCAGCCACCCCAGATGACTTCACTTCCCACCTCCGCGCCATCCTCTGCCAGTTCGACGCCGTGGGCCTCAAGGTCAAGCGAGAAAAATGCCTCCTCGGCATCCTGGAGGTGGACTTCTTAGGGTACCAGATAGATGCTTTCAGCCTCCACCTGGTGAGGGACAAAGTGAAGGCCATTGTGGAGGCCCCTCCGCCTACTTCCAAGGCAGAACTCCAGGCATTTCTGGGCCTCCTGAACTTCTATCATGCCTTTCTGCCCCACAAGGTGGCAGTGGCGGAACCCTTGCACAGACTCTTGGACAAGATGGCGCGTGGTCTTGGAGCCCTAGAGAGTCCACGGTGTTCCAGGGGGTCAAGGCGCTCCTGATATTGAATGAGGTGCTGGCCAACTTTGACAAGTCTCTTCTGGTCATCCTCGCTTGCGACGCCTCCCCCTATGGCATGGGCACTGTTTTGGGTCACCTTCTTCCTGACGGCTGTGAGGTCCCAGTCGCCTACTACTCCCAGACCTTGTTGGCCGCCGAGCACAACTATGCCCAAATCGACTGGGAGGGCTTGGCGATAGTGGGGGGGGGGAAATTTCACAACTTTGTTTATGGGCGACCCTTCACTATCATGACAGACCATAAGCCACTCCTCAGCCTGTTTGCAGCAGACAGGCAACCCCCCGAGTACTCTTGCTCCGGGATTTCTGTTGGTCCCTTTTCCTGACGGGTTATGACTACCGCCTGGAGCATCGCCCAGGTAAGGTGATGGGGCACACCAATGCCCTCAGCTGCCTACCACTGCCATCCGTGAATGCTGACCCTGCTCCCAACCCCAGGGTACTCCTCCTAGAGGCCCTCCCGGAACCTCCCCTGCAGGCAGCTGACATCACTGCCTGCTCGGCCCATGACCCCGTCATCTCCTGGGTCTTGGGCAGGGTGGTAAGGGGGTGGCCTGCAGCTGCCACGGGCCCTGGGTTCGCCGCCTTTGCCACACACAAGGATGAGCTCTCAGCCCTTAAGGGGTGTGTCGTCCCCAACAGGGATAGGGTGGTCGTCCCCAACAGCCTGAGACAGAGGGTCCTCAACACGCTCCACGAGGCACACCCGGGGATAGTTAGGATGAAGGCTATGGCCCAGAGCTATGTCTGGTGGCCAAGGATCGATGCTGAGATCGAGTCCTGGGTGCAGGAGTGCCAGAGCTGCCAGGCAGTCTGCCCAAACCCACCAGGCACACCCAAACAACCCTGGGAGTCCACACATAAGCCTTGGTCCCAGCTACATATAGACTTTTCCAGCCTTTTCCAAGGACTATTATTCATGGTAACCGTGGACTCTTACTCCAAATGGCTGGAGATAAGCCCCGTGATCACCACATCCACGAAAGCCGTCATCCATGCGCCCCATAGGATCTTCGCCACCCGTGGTCTGCCGGACACATTGTCTCCGACAATGGGGCAGCCTTCACGTTGATTGAATTCCTGGACTTCCTGCAGCAGAACCTGATCCAGCACATTTGCTCCATGCCCTTCCACCCCGTGACCAACAGGCAAGCAGAGCGCATGGTGTGCACCATGAAGGAAGCCCTCAGCTGAAGCACGGATGGAGACTGGGAGTTCCAGCTAGCCCACTTCCTCCTGACGCAGCGGACAACGCCAAGCCCTGTCACTGGCTGCTGCCCCGCAGAACTTTTGATGGGCTACCGTCCCACCATCCTGTTGGACCGCCTGGGCACTGGACTCGAGAAAGCTGACAGAGCAGAGGGATGCCTCCCAAGGGTTCTTTCCATGCGATCCAGTGTACATAAGAAACTTTGGAAAAGGTCTCATGTGGCTGGTGGGCAGAGTCATCTGAGCGACCGGCCCAGTGTCATATGAGGTGTCTACGGAGGACAGCAAGCTCCTCAAGAAACATGTGGACTAACTTCAGCAGTGACAACTCCCAGCGGAAGAAGAACCTCCCCTGTGGGAAGTAAGAGCTGAACCCTCCATCCCAGAGACTACCAGGCAGCCCACCCCCTCGAGTGCGGAAGAGGCCCCGGCAGATGAGCGGGTGCCTGCACCCCCGAGTCCAGCCGAGGAGCTGCCATCGCTGCCCCAGCAACCAGACCTGGCTAGCCAGCCGGAGCCAGCAGCAAGCACCCCTGTGCCTGCGCCTTGGCGCTCTCTACGAGAGCACAGACCCCTGCCTACTTGCAGGACTACGTCACATAGGCAGGGACGAAACTATGGGGGAAGGGGTGTTATGTACATGGACTGCCTCCAGGGGGAAGTCCAGGAATTCCATCCAGGGGTCTGTGGCTAAAGTAAGGAGCTTGGTCCCTGAACACAAAGGGACCTAGGATCCTAGACCACCTAGTGTCCACCAATAGCACCTCTGGCAGGAAATTCAAATCCTCCAATGGGACTGCGGGTGTGCCGGGTGGGAAGTATATAGTTGGCCCTTGTGGGGCCATTTTGCTGGTTTGTGTGTGAACTACAATGAACGCGTCTGAACGCATGTCGTAGTACGAGTCCTCCATGTGGCGAACCCAGTACTTTACAACCTCTTTACAAGAGGGAGTGGTCCCATCCTACCTTAAAGAGGCAGTGGTATGCCCACTTCTGAAGAAACCCTTCCTTGACCCAGAAATTTGAACTACTGTAGTCCAATAGCAAATATCCCTTTCCTGGGCAAGGTTCTAGAGAGGGTGGTTGCCAACCAACTCCAGGCAATCTTGGATGAAACTGATTATCTGGATCCATTTCAGTTGGGGATCAGGCCTGGTTTTGGCACAGAAACAGCCTTGGTTGCCCTATATGATGACGTATGCTGGGAGCAAGACAAGGGGGGATGCAGCCCTATTGATACTGCTGGATCTCTCAGTGGCTTTCGATACCATCAACCACGGTATCCTTCTGGAGTGGCTAGCTGAGATGGGAGTGGGAGACTGCATTGCAGTGGTTCCATACCTACTTAGAGGGCCTTCTCCACAAGGTGGTGCTTGGGGAATATTGCTCAAGCCCATAGATTCTCCAACATGGAGTTCTGTTCTGTCTCCCATGCTATTTAATATCTACATGTAACCGCTGAGTGGGGCCATCTGGAGTTTTGGAGTGCATTGCCATTGGTGCACTGATGACATGCAGCTCTATTTCTCCCTTTCATCATCAGCAGGTGAAGCTGTGGATGTGCTAAACCGGTGTCTGGCTATGATCATGGACGGCATGAGGGCTAACAAACTGAAACTCAGTCGAGACAAGATTGAGATTCTGTTGGTGGGTGATTCCTTTGACTGAATGGGGGGTGTACAACCTGCTCTGGATTCAGTCATACTCTCCCTGAAGGAGCAGGTTTGCGGCTTGAGGGTGTTCCTTGATCCATTTCTTGTCACTTGAGGCTCAGGTGGCATCAGTGGCTCAGAGTGCTTTCTACTAGCTTTGGCTGGTGGCCCAGTTGCTGGTGGCCCAGTATCTGGACAGGGACAGCCTGGCTTCAGTAATTTATGCCCTGGTAATCTCCAGACTAAATTACTGCAACCCAACTCTGTGTGGGGCTGCCCTTGAAGACAGTTCAGAAGCTGCAGCTGGGGCAGAATGCAGCATCTAGATTAATAACTGGGACCCAGAGGTTTGAATATATAAGACCAGTTCTGGCCTGCCTGCATTGGCTGTCTGTATGTTTCAAGTCTCAATTCAAGGTGCTGGTCTTAACCTACAAAGCCCTACACAACTTGGGATCACAATACCTGTCAGGGCGCCTCTCCCAACCCCACTCTACCAGACACTATGCTCAACTTCTGGGGCCTTCCTCCAGGTGCCAACCCCTTGAGAAGCAACTAGGGGAAGGGCCTTTCTGGTGGTGGCTCCTGCCTTTGGAACAACCTCCCTGCTACAGCCTGCCTGGTGCCAAATTTGCCATCTTTCAGTGCCAGGTTAAGACAGCCCTCTTAGCAAAGGCCTTTAAAGACCTCCCTGGTCATGCAGAAGCCCAATATGATTAGCCAAGTGTTTTTCTTTCACTTTGGATCAGATCTTTTTGGGTCAGGTTTATTGTTGTTTAATGTTTTTATCTTAAATTAATTCTTAATGTTTAATGTTTTTATCTATTGTATTTTATTGTTTTATATTTGTTGTAAACTGTCCAGAGAGCTTCAGCTACAGGTGGTATAGAAATAAACAAACAAATAAATAAATAAAAATTCCAAAAGAAGAGAGGGTATTTAACTCTTCAACTCACATTTGGGTTTGTTAAGCAAAATTAATATCCCTGCAATAAGGGTTTTTTTTTGTATTTTTGCCTGGGTGTGCATGCGCATGTGCATGCGTGCGCCCATGCCTGGAAGTCATGGTGACATCTGGTGACTCCTACTGGGGCATGGAAGATGTTCAGAGAAGTAGTTTGATAACCTAGTATTCCTTGGAGGTCTCCCTTCCAAGTACTTGCCAGGGTTGGCCCTGCTTAGCTTCTGAGATCTGACAAGATCGGGCTTGCCTGGGCTATCCAGGTCAGGACCCTACAATAAATTTTAAAGGGTGTTAATTCTTCCCATGCACTGGAAGTCTGTGTCTTGACCACCTGTCTTCTTCGTGCCCTCATTCTTCCATCCAGACTACTAGCACAGCTGTTTCCAATACACCTCATAAGAATATAAGAACATAAGAACATAAGAGAAGCCAATGTTGAATCAGGCCAATGGCCCATCTAGTCCAACACTCTGTCACACAGCGGCCAAAATATACCAGGTGCCATCAGGAGGTCCAGCAGTGGGGCCAGGGCACCAGAAGCCCTCCCACTGCTGCCCCCTCCAGCACCAAGAATAGAGTGCATCACCTGCCCCAGACTGAGAGTTCCCATCTATACCCTGTGGCTAATAGCCACTGGTGGACTTCTGCTCCATATGTTTATCTAATTTCCTCTTGAAACTGTCCATGCTTGCAGCTGCCACGACCTCCTGTGGCAGTGAATTCCATATGTTAATCACTCTTTGGGTGAAGAAGTATTTCCTTTTATCTGTTCTAACCCGACTGCTCAGCAATTTCATAGAGTGCCCACGAGTTCTTGTATTGTGAGAAAGGGAGAAAAGTACTTCTTTCTCAACCTGCTCAATCCCATTCATAATCTTATAAACCTCGATCATGTCACCCCTCAGCCGTCGTTTCTCCAAGCTAAAGAGCCCCAAGCATTTTAACCTTTCTTCATAGGGAAGGTGTTCCAACCATTTTATCATTCTAGTTGCCCTTCTCTGCACTTTTTCCAATGCTATAATATCCTTTTTGAGATGTGGTGACCAGAACTGTACACAGTATTCCAAATGAGGTCGCACCAATGATTTATACAGGGGCATGATGATACTGGCTGATTTGTTATCAATTCCCTTCCTAATAATCCCCAGCATAGTGTTGGCCTTCTTTATTGCAGCTACACATTGTGTAGACATTTTCAGCGAGTTATCCACTACGACTCCAAGATCTCTCTCTTGGTCCGTCTCTGCCAGATCAGACCCCATCAACGTGTATTTATATTTAGGATTTTTGGCTCCAATGTGCATCACTTTGCACTTGGCCACATTGAACCCCATTTGCCACGTTGACGCCCACTCACCCATCCTCAACAGAACCCTTTGGAGTGCCTCACAATCCTCCCTGGTTTTCACCACCCTGAACAACTTTGTGTCATCTGCAAATTTAGCCACATCACTGCTTACTCCCAATTCCAAATCGTTAACAAACAAGTTAAAAAGCATCGGACCAAGTACTAATCCCTGTGGTACCCCACTGCTTACCACCCTCCACTGAGAAAGTTTCCCATTTATACTCACTCTCTGTTTCCTATTTATAAGCCAGTTTTTGATCCACAAGAGGACTTGTCCTTTTATCCCATGACTATTGAGCTTACTTAGGAGCCTTTGATGAGGAACTGTATCAAAAGCTTTCCGGAAGTCAAGGTAAATAATATCTATTGGGTCCCCCTTGTCCACATGTTTGTTCACTCCCTCAAAAAACACTAACAGGTTAGTGAGACAAGATCTTCCCTTACAGAACCCATGCTGAGTCTGCCTCAATAGTTTTTGTTCATCAATGTGCCTACTAATTCTTTCCTTAATAACAGTTTCCACCAACTTACCCGGTATCGATGTCAGACTGACTGGCCTGTAATTTCCTGGATCTCCCCTGGAGCCCTTTTTAAAGATGGGAGTGACATTAGCTACCTTCCAGTCCTCAGGAATGGAGGCAGATTTTAAAGAAAGATTACATATTTTTGTCAGGAGATCCACAAGTTCACATTTGAGTTCTTTCAGAACTCTCGGATGAATGCCATCCGGGCCTGGTGATTTATTAGTTTTTAAATTGTCCATCAGTCGGAGGACTTCCTCTCTTGTTACCGCAATCTGATTCAGGTCTTTCAAACCCCCTCCCGAAATCGGTGCTTCTGGAGTGGGCAAACACTTCTCCTCTTCCACAGTGAAGACAGAGGCAAAAAATGCATTCAGCTTCTCAGCCATTTCCCTATCATCCTTCACTACTCCTTTTACCCCTTGGTCATCCAAGGGCCCCACTGCCTCCCTGGCTGGCTTCCTACTTCTAATGTATTTGAAGAAAGTTTTATTGTTGGTCTTTATGTTTTTTGCGATATGCTCCTCATATTCCCTTTTTGCTTGCCTGATCACAGACTTGCATTTTATTTGCCATAGTCTGTGTTCCCTTTTATCAACCTCACTAAGACTAGCTTTCCACCGCTTAAAGGAATCCTTCTTACCTTTTACAGCTTCCATTACTTTATTTGTTAACCATGCAGGCTTTTTTCTATACCTATTTGTACCTTTCCTAACCTGTGGTATATATTTTTTCTGAGCTTCTAGGATTGTCTTTTTAAATAGTCTCCAAGCTTCCCCAATCGTTTTGACCTTCTCCACTCTTCCTTTCAATTTCTTCCTCACATGTCCCCTCATACCAGAGAAGTTACCCCTTTTAAAGTTAAAAGTGGTTGTGTCAGTCTTTTTGGGCAACTCCCTATCTGTACAAATGTTAAACTCAATGACATTATGGTCACTGTTCCCAAGTGGTGCAATCACTTTTACATCTCTCACCAGGTCTTGGGTGTTACTTAGGACCAAATCCAGGATCGCCTCTCCCCTGGTAGGATCTGTGACCATCTGTTCCACAACACAGTCATTGAGAGTGTCTAAGAACGCAATCTCTTTTTCCCGACTAGAACTCATATTGACCCAATCAATGTGTGGGTAGTTAAAGTCGCCTATTACAACACAGTTATTTCATCTAGCCGCTATCTTTAATTCATTCATCATTTTATAATCCTCCTCTATCTTTTGATCTGGTGGGCGATAACAAACTCCCACTGTTAAGCCTCCTTTTGGACCCACTATTTCAACCCATAGCATTTCCAGAAGGGAATCCAATTCTCTTACCCTCTCAATCTTACTGGACGGTATACCCTCTCTGACATACAGAGCCACCCCACCTCCAACCCTTCCCCCTATCCTTCCAATATAATTTATAACCAGGAATCACCGTATCCCACTGATTTTCTTCATCCCACCAAGTTTCTGAAATACCCACAATGTCTATTTCCCCCCCAACACCAAGCATTCCAACTCCCCGATTTTACCTCGGAGACTTCTAGCATTTGTGTATAAACACTTATAGTTTCCCATGTTTGTTAAGCCCACAGCTTTCCTCTTGCTGCCTCGAGACCTTGCCAGGCAGTTCCTATCATTAGCCACAGTATCAGTGGACAATTGTAATCCATTTCCTTGTACAAAAGTAATAGCTCCCCTTCATCTCTTTGAGATGAGCCATCCCGAACCAGAGACTTTTCATCTCCTGTCGGCTTTCCCCCATTATTCAGTTTAAAAACTGCTCTGCCACCTTTTTGATTTTGAGCGCCAGCAGCCTGGTTCCTTCTCGGGACAAGTGGAGACCGTCCCTTTTGTACAGCTCCCTCTTGTCCCAAAAAGCATCCCAGTGCCTAACAAACTTGAACCCTTCCCCCTACACCACCATCTCATCCACGCATTGAGACTCCTGATCTGTGCCTGTCTCTCCGGCCCTGCACATGGAACAGGTAGCACTTCCGAGAAGGCTACCTTGGAGGTCCTGGCCTTGAGTTTCCTGCCCAGCAGCCTAAATTTCTCCTCCAGGACCTCACGACTGCATTTCCCCACATCGTTGGTGCCGACGTGCACCACGACCACTGGCTCCTCCCCAGCACTATCTACCAGCCTATCTAAAACACGCGTAATGTCCGCTACCTTCGCACCAGGCAGGCAAGTCACCATACGGTCAGTACGCGGGTTCGCCACCCAGCTGTCTACCTGCCTAAGGATCGAATCACCAACTACCAAGAGCCCCCCTCCCACCCTTCCCAGGGACGGTTCCTTGGTAAAACTTGGTAAAACTCATATTCCAGTACTCTGGAGAGCATCCTATGTGCCATTCTGGGGCAGCTGAGGGAGAGAAAGAGAGCCTGTACAGGAATTTGTATATGTACACAGCCGGGTCTGGCATTAGCATACCCTAATGGGGGCAGCTGCCAGGGCCCAGAGCTTTCAGGAGGGCCCGTTGCTGCCAATTAGGGCATTCTACCCCATTGAAGTCCCTCCCCTTCCCCAAACTCTACCCTCCTCAGGCTCCACCCCCAAAACTTTCAAGTATTTCCCAACCTGGAGTTGGCAATGGCAACCCTACTTCCAAAATTCCCCCTCCTATTCACTGATTAGTACTCTACCACCTGTGCTGCCAGCTGCACATAATTTCTGGTGCCACCAGGGAAAAGGTTGCAGGTGGTGCAGGTGGCTGTGAGCATGGACAGCGAAGGTCCTGCAAGCAGGCAAGGAAAGGATACCCAAGCAGGTGGTGGACATGAGGATGGGTGGGAGGGAATGAGGGTATGATCAGGGCCTGGCGGTGGGCAGAGGAGAGGGGGACCTAGGAATTTTCTGCCCAGGGCCTCCCAAGATCTAGAACCTGCTCCACATACACAAATAAGTCAAGAACATTTGGAGCCAATGAAGAAGAGGATAAGGGAGGAAGAACACCCACTCCATGCCCCTAATTGTTCTAACAGAGTGATTTATAAAGAACTCTGAACACCAGAGGGCAGCCCATATGCAGACTATCCCTAGTCAGATACTTAACAACATGGACAGCAAATTTGCACTTACAGGAATTAAATTCAATTGTTAACATCCCTTTCTGACATGGAGACATACCAGCATAATCTTAACTGCTGCTCAAGCTTGCCAGAAGACAAATCTGTGCTATGTATCCCTGAATTTTTTTCTCCTTGTGCCTGACAGCACTGTATGTTTTATTAGAAAGCCAGCCTCTGTAAAGTACTGGGTTCGCTGCATGGAGACACAGACTATGGCATGCTTTCAGAAGCATTTATTGTACTTCACACACAAAACTGAAAAGCCGGCCCTGCAAGGGCCAACTATATACACTCCACCCGGCACATCCACAGTCCCATTGGAGGGTTTGAATTTCCCGCCAGAGGTCCTATTGGTGGACACAGGATGGTCTGGGATCCCTGGTCCCTATTGTGTTTCGGGACCAAGCTCCTTCTGCAGTCGTGGACCCCTGGTGGCAGTCCGCATACATAACATCCCTCCCCCCATAGTTCCGAACCAACCTATGTGACATAGTCCTGCAAATAGGCTGGTGGTCTGTGCTCTCGCAGGGAATGCCAGGGCGCGTGGACAGGCTTGCTAGCAACTGCCTTCGGATGGCTGGCCGCTTCTGGTGGTTGTGGTGGTGGCAGCTGTTCCTCTGGTCCCAGTGGTGCAGGCGTTGGCTCGACTGCTGGTGCCTTGCTGGGGTTTGGTGGGTTGGTCCGGGCGCTGACCTCAGGGGTGTAGAGTTCAGGCACCACGAATGGGGGTTGCTCCTCTGTGACCAGGAGCTGTCACTGCCGAAGATGGTCGATGTGTTTCTTTAGGAGTTGACCGTCATCTGTACACACATTGTATGACATTGGGCTGGTAGCTTGCACAATTCTTCCCGCCATCCACAGGGGCCCCCTCCCAAAGTTCCTTATGTAGACAGGGTCTTCTGGAAAGAACCCTCTAGGGGCTTCCCATTGTTCTGTCAGTTTCCTGGAGTCCAGTGCCCGGTCCAGGTGTAGCTGGTCTAGCAAGATGGTGGGGCGACGGCCCATCAAGAGTTCCATGGGGCATCTGCCACTGATGGGGTTTGGTGTCGTCCACTGTGTCAGGAGGAAGCAGGCTAGCCAGAACTCCCAGTCTCTGTCCATGATCTGGCTGAGGGCTTCCTTCGCGGTGCACACCATGCACTGTTTGCCTGTTGGTCACAGGGTGGAAGGGCGTGGAGTGAATGTGCCAGATCAGGTTCCACTGGAGGAAGTCCTGGAATTCCGCTGATGTGAAGGCTGCCCCATTGTTGGAGACAATCGTGTCCAGCAGTCCATGGGTGGAGAAGATCCTGCGGAGCGCACAGATGATGGCTTTCATGGATGTGGTGGTCACGGGGCTTATCTCCAGCCATTTGGAGTAAGAGTCCAGGGTTACCAAGAATATTAGTCCTTGGAAAGGGCCAGCAAAGTCTATATGTAGCTGGGACCACGGCTTGTGTGTGGACTCCCAGTGTTGTGCTGGTGTGCTTGGCAGGTTCAAGTGGACCGCCTGGCAGGTCTGGCACTCCTGCACCCAGGACTCGATCTCGGCATCGATCCCTGGCCACCAGATGTAGCCCTGGGTGATAGCCTTCATCCTGACTATCCCCAGGTGTGCCTCATGGAGCATGTTGAGGACCCGCTATCTTAGGGTGTTGGGGATGACCACTCTATCCCCCCATAGCAGACACCCCTTAAGGGCTGAGAGCTCGTCCTTGTGGGTGGCGAAGGCGGTGAACTCAGGGCCCATGGCAACTGTGGGCCACCCCCTCACCACCTAGCCCAAGACCCAGGAGATGACAGGGTCGCGGGCCAAGCGGGCTGCGACATCAGCGGCCTGCAGGGGATTTTCCGGGAGGCCCTAGAGCTGGAGTGCTCCGGGGGCGGGAGCAGGGTTGGTGACCACAGACGGAAGTGGTAGTCAGCTGAGGGTGTCTGTGTGCCCCATCGCCTTGCCCAGGCGATGCTCCAGGTGGTAGTTGTAACCCACCAGGAAGAGAGAACCCAGGGCGAGAGCACTTGGGAGTCTTGCCGATCTGCTGCAAACAGGCCAAGGTCCGTCACGATAGTGAAGGGGCGCCCATAAACAAAGTTGTGAAATTTTTTTACCCCCGCCACTATCGCCAAGCCCTCCCGGTCGATTTGGGCATAGTTGCACTCGGCAGCCGACAAGTTCTGGGAGTAGTAGGCGACCGAGACCTCATGGCCATCAGGAAGCAGGTGACCCAAAACTGTGCCCATGCCATAGGGGGAGGTGTCGCAAGCAAGGATGACCCGCAGTGACTCGTCAAAGTGGGCCAGCACCTCGTTTGATATCAGGAGTGCCTTGACCCCCTGGAATGCCGTGGACTATCTAGGGTCCCAAGACCACTGCACTGATTTGTCCAAGAGTCTGTGTAATGGCTCCACTACTTCCACCTTGTGGGGCAGGAAGGCATGATAGAAGTTCAGGAGGCCCAGAAACCCCTGGAATTCCACCTTGGATTTGGATGGAGGGGCCTCCACAATGGCCTTCACTTTGTCCCTCGCCGGGTGGAGGCTAGAACCATCTACCCATTACCCCAAGAAGTCCACCTCTGAAATGCTGAGGAGGCATTTTTCCCTCTTGACCTTAAGGCCTGCATCATCAAACTGGCAGAGGACAGCATGGAGGCAGGAGGTGAAGTCGTCTGGGGTGGCCGTGGTGATAAGGACGTCGTCAAAAAGGGTGTCACTCCAGGGATCCTTTTTAAGAGGGAATTCATTAATTGCTGGAACAACCCCGGGGCCACACTCATGCCAAACTGCACGCGCTTCACTTTAAACACGCCCCTTTGGGTAATAATAGTCTGCGCGGTGGCAGTGGCATCATCCACCAGCAGCTGTTGGTATGCTTGTGCGAGGTCCAGCTTGCTGAAAATTTTAGCCCTTGCTAGTGTGGCCAACACATGGCTAACGACTGGGACTGAGTAAGAGTGGATGTGGAGGGCCTTGTTTAAAGTGCACTTACAGTCCACACAGATGCAGACATCACTGTTAGGCTTCATGGGGGTACAATGGGAGTTTCCCACGGAGCGTGCGATATGGGCTCCAGGACCTCTTGTGCCACCAAGCGGTCAAGTTCTGCATCAATCTTTGGTTGTAGAGTGATCAGGGTGCGACGGAACCACATGTGAATGGGGGCTACCTTGAGGTCAAGCTGTAGCGAGACACCCCAAAGCCCCATCAAAGCCTGCGGGGAATTCCCTGCAAACATCAGCAAAATCCCTCAGCACGCAGTGCCTCACCCACCCTATGGTGATGCCCAGAGGTCGTCCATTCCTGCGGTGGCCTTGTATTGTGTGGAGGTCTGGCAGTGTGGCTGCGGGTGGGGTGGCTGGTTCTGGTTTCCCTTGGACCTGTAAACACAGGTGAGGTGTCCTTGTTTCCCACACATATGGCAGACAGCGTTGCGGAACCGGCACAACTTTCTCTCGTGTGCTTCCCCACAGCTGGCGCATGTGTCTTGACTGGCAGGTTTCCCAGTGTGCTCAGATACTCTGGCAACACCCAGAAGCTTCCTGCGGCTGGTGGGGTGGACAAGATGGACATCTTCCTCGTCAGAGTTCTCAGGCGCAGAGTTGGGGAGCACGAGATGGGACGCTGCTGGTGGACGGTCGCAGTGGGAGGCCTCGTAGGCGATGGCGAGCTGGAGTGCATCGTCGATTTTAAGGTCGGTGGTGCCACAGACGAACTGGGTCAAGATGTTCTCCTCCACCTTGGTGAAACTGCACTCCATTGCATGTTGGCACAGCGTGCCATGAAAGCAGCAGCCGTTTCACTGGGCTTCTGGATGTGCCCCTGGAACTCCATCCCACTGGCCATCATCATTGGCTTGGGTGTGAAATATTTGGTCAAGGCTTCGATAATTTCCTCGTACATACATTCGAGGATTACCTTAGGGGCTAGGAGGCTCTTCGCAAGCTGGATTGTTGCCACTCCACATGAGCTGAGGAGGAGGGCCCTTTTCTTGCCAGCATTGGTCACCTCATGGTAGGCAAGGTAGCAGGTCAGCTGGTCCATCCACGAATCCGAGAACTCGGGATGTGTGGGGTCGAAAACTTTGAGGTGTCCCAGAATGGCTGCCATGACTTTAGCACAGTGTGGGGAGCGAAGTCAGGGAGAGCCAGGCGCGATGTGGTGTTGCTCAGGAGCGGTGCGGGGCACAGTGGCTTCTTCTGGATCGTTGCTTGGTGCTGCGCTGGTTGGAGAGTCAGGCCCACTCATCAGGATCCCATCTTCATTGCCACTGTAAAGTACTGAGTTCGCCACATGGAGACTCAGACTACGACATGCGTTCAGACGCATTTATTGTACTTCACACACAAGACTGAAAACCTGGCCCTGCAAGGGCCAACTATATACACTGCACCCAACATACCCACAGTCCCATTGGAGGGTTTGAATTTCCTACCAGAGGTCCTATTGGTGGACACAGGGTGGTCTGGGAACCCTGGTCCCTATTGTGTTTCAGGACCAAGCTCCTTCTGCAGTCGCGGACCCCTGGTGGTGGTCCATGTACATAACAGCCTCCATGCTGCAGCATTTGCAGTGCTGCATGTTCAGGTTGTACCAAACCTTTTGGTCCAGAGTATCACAAACCTGTAATAAGGTGTGAGAACGCTACCATGCACTAAGATTTGCTGTCAAGAAAGACTGGTCAACAGCACAAAGATGGAATCCCCATGAGGCTTTAATGGTCACTGCTGAAACAATAGCAGGGTTGCCAGGTCCCCCATGGACATTGGCAGGGGATGGGGTAGGGCTGCCACCTCCAGGCTGGAAAACTTCTGGAGATTTGAAGGTGGGACCTTGGGAGGACAGGGACCTTAGTGGAGTACAATGTAGTGTCCATTTTCTCCAGGGAAACTGATCTCTGCAGTCTGGAATTGAGCTGTAAATCCATGGGACTCCCAGGTCCCACCTGGAGGCTGCCATCCCCAATCAAGACTCATTTCCCAGGGAATCTCATGACACCAGGGCTCCAGTTGCCAGCACTCTGTGTCAGATTTAGATGCTGTATCCCAGCCACGGAGCCGATAGGCTGGGACAGGGGGAGAGATCTTGATCAGCTGGGCCTGAGGAAGCATCTCTTCTTATTACTGTCCCAAAAAGTATCAGTTTGGACTGCTAAAGCCTAGAGATGTTCTTGCCAGGAAGGTGCAGCATTATTGAATGTAATTCTGCATGCAGAATGTGGAAGAGAACCACTATTAAACAAAGTTTGAATGCCCCCCAATCCAACTTCTGACAGTTTTTGGCCCTTGTGATTGTAAAAATATCTGTGAAAGGCTGCTTTTGGGGGGGGGGTCCTCTTCTGGCTCTTTCAAGTGTTTTTCAATCATATTTTCTCACATTAGCTCCAATGGATTGTGCAAACGGAGCACAGTTATGCAAATTGAGTGGGGTTGCCAACCTCCAGGTGGTGGCTGGAGAACTCCTGGGATTACACCTTCTCTCCAAGTGAAAGCGATCAGTTCACCATCAGCAGAAGTCCATCAGTGGTTATTAGCCACAACCTATAGATAGGAACTGTCAGTCTGAGGCAAGTGATGCTCTTGGGGGGGCAGCAGTGGGAGGGCTTCTAGTGTCCTGGCCCCACTGCTGGACCTCCTGATGGCACCTGGAATTTCTGGCCACTGTGTGACAGAGTGTTGGACTAGATGGGCCATTGGCCTGATCCAACATTGGCTTCTCTTATGTTCTCTTATGTTCACCAGGAGAAAATGGCCGCATAGGTGGACTCTATGGCCTTATATCCCACAGAAGTCCCTCCCCCAAACCTGCCCTCCTCAGGCTCCACCCCAAAATCTCTAGGTCTTTCCCAACAAAGAGCTGGCAACCCTAAAACTGAGCAAAATAAGGACCTCTCAAAAATTGTATTAATTTTCATAATTTATTTTTAATGCAGAAGTTATATTTTCTGCCCCAAAGAATTGGTTTTCCTCAATGAAAAATTTAGACCTTTGGATGCAGAGAATAAATGGGTTAGTGTTGAATCCCAAGGAGATATTCTGCATGATGTAAAAAGAATTCCACACAGATTCAATTATTTGATATGTGATCTCAGTTCAAAATTCACAACTGAAAATTCATGAAAATGCAAATTTTGATTGGCTTAAAGCCTATTTTCTCTTTTAGCTGAAAATGCCTTTGTTGCTAACACGTAATAAGTCATAACACTGTGGGCACCCTGAGGCTTGCTTTACCCAGGACATTTAGCTCTGCCCCTGCTGGGCCTTAGGAAAGGAAAGGAGGGGATTTGTTTGCCACCTGGAGTCATCCTCTTCCCTCCTGATGGCCAATTCCTCCCTCCCCTTATTTGGTGGACTATTGGCAAAAATATACACATCTGAAATCCATACACTTATACCCCTCAATCAACATATATTTTACTCAAATCTTAACAGGTGAAATTCAAGTATTTATATTATTGAATCAAGTTGAAATGTTGCATTCCACAATAATTTAATCCCTTGTGTGCTCTGTGTTTTAATTTTTGTAGCTCCAGGGCTATTTTTGGGCAGGAACACACAGGAATAGAGTTCCGGCTGGCTTCAGAGTTGGCCACGCCCACTACAGCCAAAACCTCTGCATGAGGGGCTACAGAGGGAAGACCTGGAGAGCGCCCCCCCCCGGCAACATTTAAATGCTTCCCCATGCCTTCCCCAGCTTGTCCAAGGACCAGCTTCCCTGGGCTCCTTGCAGCTGTGGGGCACACAGGCAAGCCAAGGGAAGGCAGTTCAAACTGCCTCCCCTCCAAGGGCCGGCTTGCCCGGGTGCCCCAAGGCAGTTTAAACTGCCTCCCCTCCCCTCCAAGGGCCGGCTTGCCCGGGTGCCCCAAGGCAGTTTAAACTACCTCCCCTCCCCTCCAAGGGCCGGCTTGCCTGGGTGCCCCAAGGCAGTTTAAACTGCCTCCCCTCCCCTCCAAGGGCCGGCTTGCCCGGGTGCCCCAAGGCAGTTTAAACGGCCTCCCCTCCCCTCCAAGGGCCGGCTTGCCTGGGTGCCCCAAGGCAGTTTAAACTGCCTCTCCTCCCCTCCAAGGGCCTGCTTGCCTGGGTGCCCCAAGGCAGTTTAAACTGCCTCTCCTCCCCTCCAAGGGCCGGCTTGCCTGGGTGCCCCAAGGCAGTTTAAACTGCCTCCCCTCCCCTCCAAGGGCCGGCTTGCCTGGGTGCCCCAAGTCAGTTTAAACTGCCTCCCCTCCCCTCCAAGAGCCAGCTTGCCCAGGTTCCCCAAGGTAGTTGAAACTGCCTCTCCCCCCTCCAAGGGCCGGCTTGCCGGGGTTCCCCAAGGTAGTTGAAACTGCCTCCCCTCCCCTCCAAGGGCTGGCTTGCCCGGGTGCCCCAAGGCAGTTTAAACTGCCCGGGTGCCCCAAGGCAGTTTAAACTGCCCGGGTGCCCCAAGGCAGTTTAAACTGCCTCTCCTCCCCTCCAAGGCCCGGCTTGCCCGGGTTCCCCAAGGTAGTTTAAACTGCCTCTCCTCCCCTCAAAGGGCCGGCTTCCCCGGGTTCCCCACGGCAGTTTAAACTGCCTCCCCTCCCCTCCAAGGGCCGACTTGCCCGGGTGCCCCAAGGCAGTTTAAACTGCCTCCCCTCCAAGGGCCGGCTTGCCCGGGTCCCCCAAGGCAGTTTAAACTGCCTCCCCTCCCATCCAACGGCCGGCTTGCCCAGGTTCCCCAAGGTAGTTGAAACTGCCTCCCCTACCCTCCAAGGGCTGGCTTGCCCAGGTTCCCCAAGGTAGTTGAAACTGCCTCCCCTCCCCTCCAAGGGCCGGCTTGCCCGGGTCCCCCAAGGCAGTTTAAACTGCCTCCCCTCCCCTCCAAGGCCCGGCTTGCCCGGGTCCCCCAAGGCAGTTTAAACTGCCTCCCCTCCCGTCCAACGGCCGGCTTGCCCAGGTTCCCCAAGGTAGTTGAAACTGCCTCCCCTCCCCTCCAAGGGCTGGCTTGCCCAGGTTCCCCAAGGTAGTTGAAACTGCTCCCCTCCCCTCCAAGGGCTGGCTTGCCCGGGTGCCCCAAGGCAGTTTAAACTGCCTCCCCTCCCCTCCAAGGGCCGGCTTGCCCGGGTTCCCCAAGGTAGTTGAAACTGCTCCCCTCCCCTCCAAGGGCTGGCTTGCCCGGGTGCCCCAAGGCAGTTTAAACTGCCTCCCTCCCCTCCAAGGGCTGGCTTGCCCAGGTGCCCCAAGGCAGTTTAAACTGCCTCCCCTCCAAGGGCCGGCTTGCCCGGGTGCCCCAAGGCAGTTTAAAATGCCTCCCCTCCTCCAAGGCCCGGCTTGCCTGGGTGCCCCAAGGCAGTTTAAACTGCCTCTCCTCCCCTCCAAGGGCCAGCTTGCCCAGGTTCCCCAAGGTAGTTGAAACTGCCTCTCCTCCCCTCCAAGGGCCGGCTTGCTCAGGTTCCCCAAGGTAGTTGAAACTGCCTCCCCTCCCCTCCAAGGGCCGGCTTGCCCGGGTGCCCCAAGGCAGTTTAAACTGCCTCCCCACCCTCCAAGGGCCGGCTTGCCCGGGTGCCCCAAGGCAGTTTAAACTGCCTCCCCTCCCCCTCCTCCAAGGGCCGGCTTGCCCGGTGCCCCAAGGCAGTTTAAACTGCCTCCCTCCAAGGGCCGGCTTGCCCGGGTCCCCCAAGGCAGTTTAAACTGCCTCCCCTCCCATCCAACGGCCGGCTTGCCCAGGTTCCCCAAGGTAGTTGAAACTGCCTCCCCTACCCTCCAAGGGCTGGCTTGCCCAGGTTCCCCAAGGTAGTTGAAACTGCCTCCCCTCCCCTCCAAGGGCCGGCTTGCCCGGGTCCCCCAAGGCAGTTTAAACTGCCTCCCCTCCCCTCCAAGGCCCGGCTTGCCCGGGTCCCCCAAGGCAGTTTAAACTGCCTCCCCTCCCGTCCAACGGCCGGCTTGCCCAGGTTCCCCAAGGTAGTTGAAACTGCCTCCCCTCCCCTCCAAGGGCTGGCTTGCCCAGGTTCCCCAAGGTAGTTGAAACTGCTCCCCTCCCCTCCAAGGGCTGGCTTGCCCGGGTGCCCCAAGGCAGTTTAAACTGCCTCTCCTCCCCTCCAAGGGCCGGCTTGCCCGGGTTCCCCAAGGTAGTTGAAACTGCTCCCCTCCCCTCCAAGGGCTGGCTTGCCCGGGTGCCCCAAGGCAGTTTAAACTGCCTCCCCTCCCCTCCAAGGGCTGGCTTGCCCAGGTGCCCCAAGGCAGTTTAAACTGCCTCCCCTCCAAGGGCCGGCTTGCCCGGGTCCCCCAAGGCAGTTTAAACTGCCTCCCTCCCATCCAACGGCCGGCTTGCCCAGGTTCCCCAAGGTAGTTGAAACTGCCTCCCCTACCCTCCAAGGGCTGGCTTGCCCAGGTTCCCCAAGGTAGTTGAAACTGCCTCCCCTCCCTCCAAGGGCCGGCTTGCCCGGGTCCCCCAAGGCAGTTTAAACTGCCTCCTCCCCTCCAAGGCCCGGCTTGCCCGGGTCCCCCAAGGCAGTTTAAACTGCCTCCCCTCCCGTCCAACGGCCGGCTTGCCCAGGTTCCCCAAGGTAGTTGAAACTGCCTCCCCTCCCCTCCAAGGGCTGGCTTGCCCAGGTTCCCCAAGGTAGTTGAAACTGCTCCCCTCCCCTCCAAGGGCTGGCTTGCCCGGGTGCCCCAAGGCAGTTTAAACTGCCTCTCCTCCCCTCCAAGGGCCGGCTTGCCCGGGTTCCCCAAGGTAGTTGAAACTGCTCCCCTCCCCTCCAAGGGCTGGCTTGCCCGGGTGCCCCAAGGCAGTTTAAACTGCCTCCCCTCCCCTCCAAGGGCCGGCTTGCCCAGGTGCCCCAAGGCAGTTTAAACTGCCTCCCCTCCAAGGGCCGGCTTGCCCGGGTGCCCCAAGGCAGTTTAAAATGCCTCCCCTCCCCTCCAAGGCCCGGCTTGCCTGGGTGCCCCAAGGCAGTTTAAACTGCCTCTCCTCCCCTCCAAGGGCCAGCTTGCCCAGGTTCCCCAAGGTAGTTGAAACTGCCTCTCCTCCCCTCCAAGGGCCGGCTTGCTCAGGTTCCCCAAGGTAGTTGAAACTGCCTCCCCTCCCCTCCAAGGGCCGGCTTGCCCGGGTGCCCCAAGGCAGTTTAAACTGCCTCCCCACCCCTCCAAGGGCCGGCTTGCCCGGGTGCCCCAAGGCAGTTTAAACTGCCTCCCCTCCCCCTCCTCCAAGGGCCGGCTTGCCTGGGTGCCCCGAGGCAGTTTAAACTGCCTCCCCTCCCCTCCAAGGGCCGGCTTGCCCGGGTGCCCCAAGGCAGTTTAAACTGCCTCCCCTCCCCTCCAAGGGCCGGCTTGCCCAGGTTCCCCGAGGCAGTTTAAACTGCCTCCCTTACCCTCCAAGGGCCAGCTTGCCCGGGTGCCCCAAGGCAGTTTAAACTGCCTCCCCTCCCTTCCAAGGGCCGGCTTGCCCGGGTGCCCCAAGGCAGTTTAAACTGCCTCCCCTCCCCTCCAAGGGCCGGCTTGCCCGGGTGCCCCAAAGCAGTTTAAACTGCCTCCCCTCCCCTCCAAGGGCCGGCTTGACCAGGTTCCCCAAGGTAGTTGAAACTGCCTCTCCTCCCCTGCAAGGGCTGGCTTGCCCAGGTTCCCCAAGGTAGTTCAAACTGCCTCCCTCCCCTCCAAGGGCCGGCTTGCCCGGGTGCCCCAAGGCAGTTTAAACTGCCTCCCCTCCCCTCCCCTCCAAGGGCCGGCTTGCCTGGGTGCCCCGAGGCAGTTTAAACTGCCTCCCCTCCCTCCAAGGGCCGGCTTGCCCGGGTGCCCCAAGGCAGTTTAAACTGCCTCCCCTCCCCTCCAAGGGCCGGCTTGCCCAGGTTCCCCGAGGCAGTTTAAACTGCCTCCCTTACCCTCCAAGGGCCAGCTTGCCCGGGTGCCCCAAGGCAGTTTAAACTGCCTCCCCTCCCTTCCAAGGGCCGGCTTGCCCGGGTGCCCCAAGGCAGTTTAAACTGCCTCCCCTCCCCTCCAAGGGCCGGCTTGCCCGGGTGCCCCAAAGCAGTTTAAACTGCCTCCCCTCCCCTCCAAGGGCCGGCTTGACCAGGTTCCCCAAGGTAGTTGAAACTGCCTCTCCTCCCCTGCAAGGGCTGGCTTGCCCAGGTTCCCCAAGGTAGTTCAAACTGCCTCCCCTCCCCTCCAAGGGCCGGCTTGCCTGGGTGCCCCAAGGCAGTTGAAACTACCTCCCGTCCCCTCCAAGGGCCGGCTTGCCCAGGTTCCCCAAGGTAGTTGAAACTGCCTCTCCTCCCCTCCAAGGGCCTGCTTGCCTGGGTGCCCCAAGGCAGTTTAAACTGCCTCTCCTCCCCTCCAAGGGCCGGCTTGCCCGGGTGCCCCAAGGCAGTTTAAACTGCCTCCCCTCCCCTCCAAGGGCCGGCTTGCCCGGGTGCCCCAAGGCAGTTTAAACTGCCTCCCCTCCCCTCCAAGTGCCGGCTAGCCCGGGTGCCCCAAGGCAGTTTAAACTGCCTCCCCTCCCCTCCAAGGGCCGGCTTGCCCGGGTGCCCCAAGGCAGTTTAAACTGCCTCCCCTCCCCTCCAAGGGCCAGCTTGACCAGGTTCCCCAAGGTAGTTGAAACTGCCTCTCCTCCCCTGCAAGGGCTGGCTTGCCCAGGTTCCCCAAGGTAGTTGAAACTGCCTCCCTCCCCTCCCCTCCAAGGGCCGGCTTGCCCGGGTGCCCCAAGGCAGTTTAAAATCCCTCCCCTCCCCTCCAAGGCCCGGCTTGCCTGGGTGCCCCAAGGCAGTTTAAACTGCCTCTCCTCCCCTCCAAGGGCCAGCTTGCCCAGGTTCCCCAAGGTAGTTGAAACTGCCTCTCCTCCCCTCCAAGGGCCGGCTTGCTCAGGTTCCCCAAGGTAGTTGAAACTGCCTCCCCTCCCCTCCAAGGGCTGGCTTGCCCGGGTGCCCCAAGGCAGTTTAAACTGCCTCCCCACCCCTCCAAGGGCCGGCTTGCCCGGGTGCCCCAAGGCAGTTTAAACTGCCTCCCCTCCCCTCCAAGGGCCGGCTTGCCCGGGTGCCCCAAGGAAGTTTAAACTGCCTCCCCTCCCCTCTAAGGGCCTGCTTGCCCGGGTGCCCCAAGGCAGTTTAAACTGCCTCCCCTCCCCTCCAAGGGCCGGCTTGCCCAGGTGCCCCAAGGCAGTTTAAACTGCCTCCCCTCCAAGGGCCGGCTTGCCCGGGTGCCCCAAGGCAGTTTAAAATGCCTCCCCTCCCCTCCAAGGGCCGGCTTGCCCGGGTGCCCCAAAGCAGTTTAAACTGCCTCCCCTCCCCTCCAAGGGCCGGCTTGCCCGGGTGCCCCAAGGAAGTTTAAACTGCCTCCCCTCCCCTCTAAGGGCCTGCTTGCCCGGGTGCCCCAAGGCAGTTTAAACTGCCTCCCCTCCCCTCCAAGGGCCGGCTTGCCCAGGTGCCCCAAGGCAGTTTAAACTGCCTCCCCTCCAAGGGCCGGCTTGCCCGGGTGCCCCAAGGCAGTTTAAAATGCCTCCCCTCCCCTCCAAGGGCCGGCTTGCCCGGGTGCCCCAAGGCAGTTTAAACTGCCTCCCCACCCCTCCAAGGGCCGGCTTGCCCGGGTGCCCCAAGGCAGTTTAAACTGCCTCCCCTCCCCTCCCCTCCAAGGGCCGGCTTGCCCGGGTGCCCCGAGGCAGTTTAAACTGCCTCCCCTCCCCTCCAAGGGCCGGCTTGCCCGGGTGCCCCAAGGCAGTTTAAACTGCCTCCCTCCCCTCCAAGGGCCGGCTTGCCCAGGTTCCCCGAGGCAGTTTAAACTGCCTCCCTTACCCTCCAAGGGCCAGCTTGCCCGGGTGCCCCAAGGCAGTTTAAACTGCCTCCCCTCCCTTCCAAGGGCCGGCTTGCCCGGGTGCCCCAAGGCAGTTTAAACTGCCTCCCCTCCCCTCCAAGGGCCGGCTTGCCCGGGTGCCCCAAAGCAGTTTAAACTGCCTCCCCTCCCCTCCAAGGGCCGGCTTGACCAGGTTCCCCAAGGTAGTTGAAACTGCCTCTCCTCCCCTGCAAGGGCTGGCTTGCCCAGGTTCCCCAAGGTAGTTGAAACTGCCTCCCCTCCCCTCCCCTCCAAGGGCCGGCTTGCCCGGGTGCCCCAAGGCAGTTTAAAATGCCTCCCCTCCCCTCCAAGGCCCGGCTTGCCTGGGTGCCCCAAGGCAGTTTAAACTGCCTCTCCTCCCCTCCAAGGGCCAGCTTGCCCAGGTTCCCCAAGGTAGTTGAAACTGCCTCTCCTCCCCTCCAAGGGCCGGCTTGCTCAGGTTCCCCAAGGTAGTTGAAACTGCCTCCCCTCCCCTCCAAGGGCCGGCTTGCCCGGGTGCCCCAAGGCAGTTTAAACTGCCTCCCCACCCCTCCAAGGGCCGGCTTGCCCGGGTGCCCCAAGGCAGTTTAAACTGCCTCCCCTCCCCTCCAAGGGCCGGCTTGCCCGGGTGCCCCAAGGAAGTTTAAACTGCCTCCCCTCCCCTCTAAGGGCCTGCTTGCCCGGGTGCCCCAAGGCAGTTTAAACTGCCTCCCCTCCCCTCCAAGGGCCGGCTTGCCCAGGTGCCCCAAGGCAGTTTAAACTGCCTCCCTCCAAGGGCCGGCTTGCCCGGGTGCCCCAAGGCAGTTTAAAATGCCTCCCCTCCCTCCAAGGGCCGGCTTGCCCGGGTGCCCCAAAGCAGTTTAAACTGCCTCCCCTCCCCTCCAAGGGCCGGCTTGCCCGGGTGCCCCAAGGAAGTTTAAACTGCCTCCCCTCCCCTCTAAGGGCCTGCTTGCCCGGGTGCCCCAAGGCAGTTTAAACTGCCTCCCTCCCCTCCAAGGGCCGGCTTGCCCAGGTGCCCCAAGGCAGTTTAAACTGCCTCCCCTCCAAGGGCCGGCTTGCCCGGGTGCCCCAAGGCAGTTTAAAATGCCTCCCCTCCCCTCCAAGGGTCGGCTTGCCCGGGTGCCCCAAAGCAGTTTAAACTGCCTCCCCTCCCCTCCAAGGGCCAGCTTAACCAGGTTCCCCAAGGTAGATGAAACTGCCTCTCCTCCCCTGCAAGGGCTGGCTTGCCCAGGTTCCCCAAGGTAGTTGAAACTGCCTCCCGTCCCCTCCAAGGCCGGCTTGCCCAGGTGCCCCAAGGCAGTTTAAACTGCCTCCCCTCCCCTCCAAGGGCCGGCTTGCCCGGGTGCCCCAAGGCAGTTTAAACTGCCTCCCCTCCCCTCCAAGGGCCGGCTTGCCCGGGTGCCCCAAGGCAGTTTAAACTGCCTCCCCTCCCCTCCAAGGGCCGGCTTGCCCGGGTGCCCCAAGGCAGTTTAAACTGCCTCCCCTCCCCTCCAAGGGCTGGCTTGCCTGGTTGCCCCAAGTCAGTTTAAACTGCCTCCCCTCCCCTCCAAGGGCTGGCTTGCCCAGACATCCCAGGCAGTTTAACCGCCTCCTCTCCCCTCCCCTCCAAGGGCTGGCTTGCCCAGGTGTCCCAAGGCAGTTTAAACTGCCTCCCCTCCAAGGGCTGGCTTGCCCGGGCTCCCTGCAGCTGTGGGGCACCCAGGCAAGCCAAGGGAAGACATTGGGGTGTGGCCTAATATGCCAATGAGCTGTGCTGTCAGGGGTGTGGCCTAATATGCTAATGAATTTCTGCTGTTGGGTGTGGCCTCTTATGCTAATGAGTTCCTGCTGGGCTTTTTCTACAAAAAAGCCCTGTGCAGCTCTGGAAAATAAAGGTCCTGTGAGAGTGTTCCATAACCCAAGCCCAGGGCCTAGTTTCTTCTCCGAAAAAATGTGGGCAGTGAAACTATCTATTCATCCTGCCTAATCTGTGGTGAATGGGGTCAAACACCTTCCATGAATTAAGTCACACTGTGTTATCTGTGCTTGGTAAATAACAGGCACAGAAAAAGGGAGCTTGCAGGAATTACATGAGCTTGGGCTTTGGAATGTGGGCAATGACAGATGCCCTAGAAAATATATTAAGAATGGATACAGAACAGCCAAAGAAATAAGTAACATGGTTTTATTTTGACTCATGGGGCCACACATCTCTACAACTCCAGATCTTTGCTCTGTAAGGTTTAACTTTTGCCACCTTGTCCTATCTATATATATAAAAGAAAGTCCCCTCACCGTAAAATCAATGCCTAGGCCAAACCGCTGGACCTAGAAACACCAAATTCACGGAGAGTGCTCCTACCATGGCATAGATGCTCACTATGAAGGCATTTTTAGAAATTCGACCCCTAAGCAGGTCAAAAGGGGTAAAATGTGCACCCCCCCCATTGATTCCTATGTGGCTGCCAGGCAGCTGCCTCCGTGCACCCTCCACTCTCTGATTGGTCAGCTGCAGAGCTCAGTGTTCTGAGGTTTAAAAAAAAAAAAAAAAACCAGTTACAGGGGACTGTAGATTGCTCATGATAGTTCAGGAAATCAGGAATGGCCAGGTGAAGCAAAGCTGCTGGCCCAGCCTCTCTGATGGCTTCCAACACACTCCCCCCACCTCCTATACCTAACAGGCGGTTGTCTGTCAGGTGCAGCCCCACCTCCACAGTGGCTTCTAATACTCCTCCCCCTCCTACACTGGACAGGCAGCTGCCTGTCAGGTGTAGGAGAGGAGGTGGGATGGCCTCCAACACATTCCCCCCACGTCCTACACCTAACAGGCAGTTGTCTGTCAGGTGCAGCAGTGGTTGCAAGGTGCTTAAAGCCATGAGAGATCCTGCCAGCCCTGCCTCCACAGTGGTTTCTAATACTCCTTCCCACTCCCCATCCTACACTGGACAGGCAGCTGCCTGTCAGGTGTAGGAGAGGAGGTGGGATGCTTACAGCTGCCGGGGAGGTTTGCTCAGCAGGATTGCCTTAGCACTGCTGCTGGCCCAGCCTCCCCAATGCCTTTAAATACAATCCCCCCCAACACCAGACAGGCCGGTGTCTGTCAGGTGTAGTAGCAGGGCCAGGGTATGAATGTTTATGGGGAGATAGAAAAGGACATTTCTAGGAGCCATTTCGATGCATGACTCCCTCATGAACCTGAAGAAATGTCCATCACATCACCACTCCCTCACACCAACTCCCCCTCACACCTCTTACCTCTTACTGTCCCCAAGAAAGCTCCTGGCAAACATCAAGCCAGATACACCAACGCTACAAGGAGGAGGCAACTTAGGAATGTGCAAAGACATTTGCACATAGTACTCCTGCAGTGCACTGAGCTGCACAGGCCAAGTACCAGCAAGATCAGCCTGAGGTGCTCAGAACAACACAGTCTCCATATGAGCAAAACAACCCAGGAATACAAGAAGAGAGGCCATCACTTTCGTGGAAGGTAGCAGGAGTTGACTTAACAGACGACTGCTTCTTAAATGGACAGTTCTATGTGGTCTGCTCCAGGGTGAGCTCATCAAGCAGCCTGGTGATCCTGGTACCTGAGGGCAGAACCACCAATGTGGTCTAGAGAGAGGTCCTTCAGTAGGGGGGGGAGTACATATGTCTCACTTAATTTCTTACACTACAGTCTTCTCTGTTAGAATTCCTACAACAAACGTCACATTTCAAATTTCACATCATCAGTATTATAACTGGATTTATGGAACTTAAATACCATAGTGAAGCACACATAGCAGGCTAGTATGCTATATGAGCCTATGAACATGCCTCAGAGTAAGTCAGACAATTTGGTACTTCCTGTTTGATACTGTCTACCAGGGCTCATTTCCTTCCAGAGTGCGCCGGAGCAATGCTCCAGCAGTAACGAGCCCAGGAGCAGCAAGCCCTGCACCCAGCAGCCCCCCGCCTTCCCTGGCCCAACTGCCTAGGCAGGCAAGCTAGGGAAGGCCATTGAAGAAGCGGTGATGCATTTAAATGCCTCCCTGTGACTTCCCCGGCTTGCCCGCTTCAGCATGCGAGCCAGGGAAGGCTGGGAGAGCCCCCCCACAGTGCTTTCCCTGTCCTGCCCGCAAGTAGCAGCCGGCCAGGGTCAGCAAGCCAGGCAGCCTGTGGGGAGCCGTGGAGGGAGGGAGGGAGGAAGGCTGGCTGGGTGCTTCACTTAGCTTTGCCAGGCCTCGGGGAGCAGCACTACCGCAGCTCAGGGCTGGCAGAGGAGGAGGAGGAGGAGTGCGTGCGCAGCAGGGGGCAAGGGAGGGTACGCAGATCCCCAGCAGGAGGGCCGCAACTGACACTCTTCTGGCTGCATCTCTCACCCCCAAGCAGGGTGCCGGGGAACCACTTGGCACAGGGCTGGGAGGAAGCCCTGCCCTGGATCGCCCTCCGAGCTCCACTGGGCTAGCCCAAAGATCCTGGGCTGAGCCACCGCAGGTGTGGCTCCTCAGACATTCCTCCTCCTCCTCCTCCTGCTCCTGCTCCTGCTCCTCCTCCTCCACGCTGTTCCCTGGGCACGCCTTCCACCCTGCCTTGGTCCTGCTGCTGCTGCTGCTGCTGCTGTGCGTGGCTGCCCAGAACGTCAAGGGGCGGCTGTGGGGCTCGGCTCGCCTCAGCTCCAGTGGCGGGCTTGGGCTCCTCACTGATGAGGTTGCGGTACCCTGAGCAGCACCACATCCTTGTCCGTGCCCTTCCTGCCTTCCTCACAGGGTGAGCGTGTGTGCCTGGCTCAAGGTCACCAGGCAAGCTTCCACAGAGTGGGGGTTTGAACCCGGGTCGCCCAGATCACGCTCTAGCCACTAGACACGATACTAGCTCTTGATGGAGGAGCCCAGTCTTCCTTGGAGGAAAGGAGGGGGAAAGATATGATTGTGATTTAAAGGCACTATTTTGCTACATTGTATTTGGCTTGATTTTAAGAAGAGGTATTCTGCTACAATTGCTTTTGCTTTTTTAAAAAACCCACTACATAAATGCTAACTTCGTTCCTTAGGGTTAAAGGAAGGGGTGGGTGGAATTTCCTCCATCACAAGCCCCCGTAGTTCTATTTTATCTACAGTTGATTTTACTGTATCATCAGTTATTCAAGAATCGGGCAATGAGAACATAAATAGGAAATTGCTGAAGGGGGGAAGTCCCCACTTAAAGTTCACGGCGGTGTTCCAAATTAACAGCCAGGTTCCATCCGTGTTTACTCAAAACTAAGTGGCACTCAGTGTAATGGGGCTGATTCCAGTGATGTCAGGGTGTGTGGCATATGCAAATAAGTTATGCTAACTAGTTATACTAATGAGCTCCTGCACTTCTTTTTCTATGAAATGACGCCTGCTCTCTACTAACAGCAGCTGTCCAGGGACTCAGGCAGAGAAGGTTCTTTCCCAATACTTTCTGCCTGAGAACTTTTTGAAACTGAGGTTGCAGTCAGACAGGCAATTTGATTCAGTGTGGCCCCAGTTCTAATTGATCCAGGTTTTCTTGTAACAGAGAGTTTTGATCAGACTCAACACCTTAACCCTCCTCACCGTGCCTTCACCCTGTCCTTGATCGATCAGATGCCGCAGCCAAGGCAGCTTTTTAAAAATCATTAGGTTTCCAAGCATGCGCATAAGCACTGATGGGAATCAGCGCTTCAAACTCCTGGCAGAATGGTGGCAGCTGGTGGCCAATGGGATTGCTAGAGGAGGCTGCTGGGAAATGGAGTCCATCTGAGAAATTCTATGTTTCAAATGTTTAAAGGGGGGGGGAGAAGAGAGAAGCTTCATCCTGTATTCTGTGTGCTGCTGGTGTTCTTATTTAAAAGCTTGGAGTGAAGCTGGAGCCACCAACTTTGTTCTCAGACTCCCTTCCCCCTCTGCTAGGAGGCAGTCCAGACAGGTGGAAATGTAGAGTGAAGCCAGAAACAACTGTAAAGTACCTGATTTTCCCAGTGTCGAGAAAACCATGGTGAAAGAGGGTGGATTGCGGAAGGGCAATGAGTGCCAGATGGGATGCAGATGTGGCCATCTGATCATGCAATTTAAATCCATTAGGGAGTCACAATGACACAGGCACAGAAAGATTGTGTGATTGCAGCCTGAGATGCTGATTGTTGAACCGGGGACCATCTTCATGCAAAGTATATGCTCTGCCACTGAGCCACAGCTCCTCCTTTGTTCCAGAAGTTAAGTTCAACAATTGCAGTTACAATAAGTAGACTGACCCTAATGGTGGAAAAGGGCCAAGCTCTCTTTACAGAGAGAATGAGCTACTTTGAAAATAAATTCTTGAAATACCATATAGCATCTGCTCAGCATTAACACATATATGCCCATTTGACAGTATTGCCCCATCTGTGATTTCTTGAGGTTCTCCCTCCCTGATCAGGTGCTAGCCCTAACACTGTGACCAAATTGTGGCCTGCCCTGAGCTGGATGGTCCAGGCTAGCCTTGTCAAACCTCAGAAATAAAGCAGGGTCAGCCCTGGTTAGCATTTGGATGGGAGACCAGCAAGGAAGTTCAGGGTTGCTACACAGAGGCAGGCAATGGCAAAGCGCCTCTGTTAATTCTTGCCTTGAAACCCCTATGGGGTCACCATAAGCTGGCTGCGACTTGACAACACTTTCCACCACCAATTGCAGACTAGATAGAAAAGATACTTTCGACCACCAATTGCAGACCAGTGAAGAACATCAGAGATAGTTGTGGCATGGAAGGCTGGAGACCAAACAATTGGTTTTTTAAGAGCTTTGAGAGAGGCATAATTTCCTATGCATTTATCTGTCAATTCTAGTTAAACAAGTTTATTTATTTAAAACATTTATAAGTCCATTTTTCTTTCAAATAAATGGGACCCAAAACAGGGGGGAAATAATACAAAGCCTACAAAATAATGAACCTCTACAGAACCCTGCAGCACTTGTTTACCAAATGCAAAACTTGGATGTACGCGCACAGCAGTCTGCTTTCAAAGCCACTGCAGTTCTCTGAAAAACTTTCTTCTGTTTCTAGCCTTAAGCAGAGAGTGTGCATGCTTAACTAGAGTTAAACGTTCCAGAGTGCACAAAGTGTTGCTAATGAGTGCTGGCTACAGCTCCCAGTTGCTATCACAGGAAGAGAGCAGAAACCGTTGTTGACCCCAACAAGAGCCAGTCCCAGACCACAGCTGTGACGGATATCAGACCAATCTCCTTAAGAAGCCTGATGGATCCAAGCCTGCTCCTTATCTTACCGCATCGCTGAGTTTGGAAGCTAACTGGGCGCAGGAGTTTGGAGCTAGGCCCTGGCCTTGTGGAATCCAGCTCCCATGGCGCCAACAGCTGTTTTTAGATGGGTGAAGGGTCAGTGTTTCAAGTTTTTCTATTTTGAGCCACAAAGCTGGGGAAATTAGTCAGCCTCTGGCCTCTGGGTGTCTGAGCCAAGCATCCTGGCCAGCCTGGCTCTCATATGTGAGCTGCATTGCTTTAGATTCCCAGTCCAGCTTTTACAGAGCCCCAGCCCACTCCATGGACCCTAATTCTCCTAGGTCCACTTTTCATCTCCCAGTTTGCACATTTGGTCAGGCTTCAATCACAGCCCGGTCAGCCCCATCTTCTGGGACAGGAAATTCTTTCCCAACAGATTTCACATCAACAGTGGAGCTCCTGCAGCAGCCTCTCCTTTGTGTCTTGCTGCTGCCCTGCCTCTCACCACCCTGCAATGGGCACAGGCTGTCCCTTTGGCCTTCCAGCAGCTGCCTTAGGCAAGGGTAATGAAGGGTCTTTGCTCTTGCCTTCATCACGGGGATTGCTAGAATCTAAATATGGATGCTCTCTCTCCCCCTTGATGCAGAGCCCTTTTGCAGCTGCACCTTCCCCCTCCAACCAGTGAATGGAAGAAGAAGCAGATGAGCATGGGAAGGGGAGGAGAGGATTGGGGCTTGACCATCCGCTGGCCCCATCTCACCCTGCTACTGACCTTGCTCCTCTTTACATTAGAAGACTGGGTCTCTGGATCTTTGGACTGAGCTGCAAAGCACCTTTCAGGGACAGTTCCTGTCTCCAGCCTTGGGCACTGTAGACATCTTTCCATGAACCAACACCTTGGAAGGGAAATATCCAAGAATAGGGAAGGGTTGTGAGAATAACAATAATGTCAAGGGGCAGCCAAGGAACATCCTGAGAACATATTGCTCTTCCTACCTCCTTGCCCTGCCATTAGCTATACTGCTCCCTGGAGGACTGTCCCTCCACTCAGACATCAAAGCCCCTTCCACCCTTATTTTCCTCCACGCCAGATGGCTTCAGTTCAGAGATGCAGTATGGGAGGGGTTTATTAGGACAAATATTTGATGGCAACTCCAACCAGATCCTCCCTTCTTGCCTGGGAGGCAGAGTTGCACAACCCAGGATTCAAACAACAAGCTGTTCTTGGCCAAATCCTGCAGAGCACCAAGAGATACACAAGACCCACAGAGTCTCTCATGCCCTGTGCTCTTCAGTGACAGAACTCTTTGCAACAGGATATCCCAAGGATGGAAGGGAGGAAACAGAGTAGCTAACGAATGCAGAGTACAAACAGCCCTTACAAAGCCCTACATAGACAATCAAAGACATCCCAGGGCCAGTAGTATTCATGAGACTGGACAGTAGGGGTACCTAGCCAGCAAGAAGGTACATGGATAAGATGGCTCTGGAATGCTGAGCTCTGGGGCACGGGGTTTCTTACAACCTTTCTTGGAGCACACATACCAGAATCTGTTGTTACTGTCACACATTACTCATAAGAACATAAGAACATAAGAGAAGCCAATATTGAATCAGGCCAATGGCCCATCTAGTCCAACACTCTGTCACACAGCGGCCAAAATATACCAGGTGCCATCCGGAGGTCCAGCAGTGGGGCCAGGGCACCAGAAGCCCTCCCACTGCTGCCCCCTCCAGCACCAAGAATAGAGTGCATCACCTGCCCCAGACTGAGAGTTCCCATCCATACCCTGTGGCTAATAGCCACTGGTGGACTTCTGCTCCATATGTACTCCATCCACCTCCATCCGCAAGTCATAAACAAATGTCGGTTTTATACTTTTGCTTGCAATGTAAACACTGCCAGCTCTGCCAGCTCTGCCAGGTGCCTCAAAAACATTTCCTTCCAGTATGGTCACACAACCCCAGAAAGAAGCTTGGTTCCTTTAAAGCTACCAGTTTATTAGGAAAGGCAGCCATGGCTTTGAAAGCATGCACACAAAGCTGACTTTTTACAGAGTCAAACCACTGGTCTATCAAGGTCAGTATTGCCTATCCTGAATGGAAACATCTCACCAAAATCTCAGATAGACTTTGGCTGATTCTGTATTGGCATTTCCCTTCACTGTTTTATGAAACTGATGTTGGAACAGAAATTCCCCTCTGCATTGCATGTTGCTTTCATTCCCTTCGATCATCGGATTTTTATGGTACCCTCCAGACTGCATGCCATTTGACTTTCTTTGATTATCAGGTTTTATGGTACCTTCTGCATAGATTTATGGCTGTTTTATGGCCGTTCAGGGGTGACTTGGCAGTCAGTATGGCATTGCCCTGAAGTATTCGAATGTGGTTTTGAGATGTACTTTTCCCTCCCAGTTGAGAACATGTGGAACAAATGCTAGATGCAGAATCGCCCAGAGCTGGATTCGTAGACAAGTGAAGTAAACTACAGTTTAGGGCCTCAGATAGATTACAAGGGACCTTCAAGTTAAAAAAATTACTAAATTACCATTTTTGGGTAATGTGATGGGATCTCTTAAACTTGCCAAAGCTCAGTATGTTCAATCAGGCCCTGTAGGCAGAGGTCTTTCACATCACCCATTACATGATTTTTTAAACTAAAAATATTGGGGACAGAACCTGAGTCTTTATGCATGGAAATAAAATTCTCTGCCACAAGGAGCTAAACAATGTATTACCCTTTTCATATGTTTTCATGCATTCTCTGCAGCCACACAGCAATTATGCAGAACTGCTTCTAAAAACCCCCCACCACCCAAATAGGCTCAGAATAGTGCAGTGGGGGGGGGGTCCCTGCCTCCCCGCACAACAGTTTTCTCACTCAAAAACACAAGGGGAGTTATTTTGCTGCTCCATCTGCACACAGATGCTCTAAAATTGGCAAAAGATCTGTACACAAACCTCGCCCCCTGGCATGGTATTCACACAAGAAAATTACTGGGGGATGGGAAGTTAGGAACCTTTCCTCCCCGCATGGTTCAATTCTGTGAGCCCATTTGGGCTCTCCCTTTTTCTTTCTTTTTTTAAAGAAGCAGTTGACCACAGCTGCTGTGTGGCTGCAGGGAGTGTGGGAAAACAGCGTGGAAAAGGTATAGTTTGGCTGTGAGCCACAAGCCTTATTTTCTCCATTCTTTTGTATATACCCCACCTGCTGTGCACATACTTGAAGTCTTTCTTACTATAAAGGTGAGGGAGGACTACAGAATAAAACTAAGGAAGGAAAGGAAAAGTCATGGCTGGTCTGTTTCTTGCTTATCTGGTAGTTAAAAGGTCAGAACAAATCTCTGGGTTGCAGCCTGGAAAATCCTACCTTTTTACCATCTGACCCCAGTTTAGGATACTGCAATGAAACCTGCTCTGTTAGATGAACTACAAAAGGCCAACCAAAGTCTTAGAGAACAGAACCTACCAAATCTCCATCTGGGAGGGTGTAAACTGACCAGACAATAGCCAGGCACCAGTTGTTCCCTATTAGGCTTCTGGAACTGGGGCAGATTCATAATGGGGCTAATAGGGCCTGTCTCCCTGGATACCTGCTCAATTTAACCCCTTTCTTAAATTGCTCTGTTTTTGCTTTCTAGCTTCTGGAAAGACTGGGTAACTGTATGTGAGCTAGTACTTGCTGTTTTCTATCACTGAAATAATATTAATATTTGGGAGATTTAAAATGCAAGGCTATGTAAATTTTGAGTCCAGTGGCACCTTTAAGACCAGAGAAGGTTTATTCAAGGTATGAGCTTTCTTGTGCATGCAAACTTCCTCAGATACAATGAAATGGAAATAGAAATAGCAGTCATACATATAGAGGGTGGGCAATATAAATTAGCATACAGAATAATGAAGATGTTTTTAACAGATTAAAAGAATAACAAGCTTAATTTATACGGCTATCATCTGTTTGGGTTCAACTCCTCAGGGAAATCGTAGCAAGGAAATAAATATGTCAGAATTGGAGATCGATGTATCCTTAATTGTGGAATGGTGAGAGTCTGTCATTAGGTCCCTTCTGTTGCCTTTCCAATGTGGAGGTGACCTTACAGCATCTTTTTCTTTGAAGTGGGGCGAGGGGTTGTGTAGAGTTATTTTCCACTGCCACTGGACTCAAAACTTGTTCTACTGCTTCAGACCAACGCGGCTGCCCACCTGGATCAGTGGGTATGCGTAGGGGTTGCTAAAGAGTTCTTAGCCATTAACATTTACCCTTATTGAGAATGTAAAGGTGGGGTCACATCGTGCATTATCCAGTTACAGGGTTGCTCTTCTGGCAAAACAGAATAATATTTTTCCATATTATTTTCCCAGAGGTGTTTAAAGGGGGGGGGGGAATACATAAGCAAATACCTGTGGCTGAAAATGCAGTTAGCAGATCATCCCTTAGTAGTAAGATTGACCCCCCACACCCACCCAATGCAACGGGATCTGTGTCTTTAATAACTGCTCAGTGGCCAAAAATGCAATAGATAAAGCTGCTCCCACTTCCTTCATACCAGGAATAAACTACACCCGTTGAAATGTTTGCCTAATGTGCAGATGATAAAGATCCCCCCAAAAAGGAGGCTGGCAGCTCTAGATCTAGAGCCTGTGTATGGAGTAGCAGGATGGTGGCTGAGGTCGACTCCTCCCTGTCTGTCAATCACATTTTATCCTGCCCTTCCTCCAAAGAGCTCAGGCCAGCATGCATGAACCTCCCTCCTTCCATTTAATCCTCATAACCACCCTGTGATACCGAGTAGGCTGAGAGAGACTGACCAAGTAGCCCAAGGTCACCCTGTGAGCTTCATGGATGAGTGGGAGTTTGAACCCAGGTTGCCCCTCTTCTGTGGTGCCCTGACCATTACACTACGCTGGCTGGTGGCCTGTGTGGCATGCAGGGCTATTTTGGGGCAGGAACACATAGGAAGGGAGTTCTGGCTGGCTCCCAAGTTGGCCACGCCCAGCAGGAACTCATTTGCATAAAAGGTCACACCCAACAGCAGAAACTCATTAGGACTGGCTACATTAGGGGTATGTGGCCTAACATGCAAAGGAGTTCCTACTACAAAAAAAGCCCTGGGTTTTGACAACAAAGGTAAACAGAATAAGAAGCAAAAGGTGGGCGTGGCTGGATGACTACACTTCTAGTAACATGGGGGTGTGGCCTAATATGTTAATGAACTGTGCTGGCAGGGGTGTTGCCTAATATGCTAATGAGTTTCTGCTGTTGGGTGTGGTCTATTATGCTAATGAGTTCGTGCTGGGCTTTTTCTACAAAAATAGTTCTGGTGGCATGTACCTATTTTTGTTTACCCCATCTTCCTCCAGGGAGCTCAGGCCAGCATGCAGGGTTCTCCCCCATTCTGTTCTTGCAACTATTTTGTGAGGTAGGCTAGGCTGAGAGAGAGTGAGCTTAATGGCTTGAGTGGGGAAATTGAACCTGAGTCGCCCAGGTCCCAGTTTAACATTCTATCAACGATACCACTCTGGTGGAATAACAAGAAATAGATCCCTAGAACCAGTGCTTTTTTTAAAAAGTGCCAGTATTCATATATAAAGTTACGTGGATTTCCACTGATTCTCCCCTTATGACTTGGGAGAGCCCCCCCGCCCCCACAAGGTACCAGTTCTCAGCTCTGCTGAATACCACCACAAAATTCTGGGGGCATGCATTATGGAGGGCAAGCTGTTACACTCTGGCACCATCTCCAATGTATTGCGGACCTAATTGCCATGATCCAAAGTAATGGGAAAAGCCAGAGTTCCCCAAGTAACTGGACATAGATATTGCCTACAACATCCCTGTCACACACCAACCATCTGCAATGCTGAATAAATGGTGGGGTGATCATAGCTTGGGCAGCAGCACCCATCAGCTGCAGGCCTTACTGATTTGTCTCAGAGCCAAACATCCCCAGAAGCCCAACTCATTGCTGAATCTCTGCTTTACCTAAAGCAAGTTCAACACACTGTGAAGGACAGAAATCCATGTTGCAATTCCCACCACGGGCATCCTCCCAGCAGTGCCAGCAGCAGGGTAATGTTTGCCAGAGCCAGATGGCAGGCTGACTCACTCAGCATCTGGTCTCCTCCTTGCTTTGCTCAGCTCCCTTCTGATTAGCAGCCTGCAGACTGGGCAGAGAGGCAAGGCGGACATCTCCCCACACCAAGTCGTTGCTGCAAAGAGGAAGAGGAGATGCAAATGCTTCATGTAGCAGAACAGTCCACCATGACGCTCATGCCCGCAGGTAGCAGCATCGTCCTCATTCTGTGCAGCTGAGGCTACAGGGAAATGGCAATTCTTGGCCAGTCTTCTTTCCTTCAGAGCTCTAATGGCGGGGGAGAAATACTAGCTGTAGAAGTTAGGCTCTTTGCTCAATTCTTTGTTTGCAGAAGCAGCACTCAGTGTCTCCAGAACAATTATGACTTCGCCTAGCCTCTCACAGCTTGTTGCTCTCCGGGAAGGGTGTGTATCAAAAATCTAGCTTCCCGGGTTGCTTTCTCATGGCAGCAATAGCTATCCATGTCCTTCTTATCACTGCTATGAATGCAGAGGCCTTCATAGTGGCAACAGAGCATCCACACCAGGCAGGGGGCTGTTCCCATGCACTTTCCTCTCTCTTCCGATTTTTCCCTTCCATATGGCTCTGCAGTGTTTCTGCATCGGCTATTGGCAGGAAGCGTTATCATCAGTTCCTTGATGATGCACAGCCCATTGTGAGGCTGTTTGCCAGTAACACCTTGGTACTGGGGCCAAAAAAGAGGGCATGGCTCTCTTCCCTGTGCCCTGATTGCCAGCTTCCCAGGAACATCTGCCTGGCCACTGTTAGAGAGAGTGCTGAGCTAGATGGTCTGACCTAGAAAGCTATTCTTATTATGCCCATAATTCCCTAAAATGTTTCTGCCCCTTTTCCCTATAAGGCATTAAATGCCTTTGGTGTGAGAGGCACTCCAGAACATTTGTACCTCCATAGCTGTAATGAATAAATTTTATGTATTTGGATATTGATAGCCTACTTTTCTACCCGGGGGGGGCACACAAAGCGCCAGCATGCAACATTGTTCTCCAGGCCTCCATTTTATCCTCCAGTCTTCCTTACCCCTGAAAAGTATGCGAGGCTGAAAGGGAATGACTGCCCCCAGGTTGCCCAATGAGCTTCCATGGCATAGTGGAGATTTGAAGCCAGTTCTATACTCTAACCATTACACTATGGTCATCCCTTATGACTTCCTCTAATATAGACCTTCTGCTTCTCGTGATTCCCGGCTATTCTTCTTCCCAACAGAGCAGCAGTGACAAGGGGACATGATAAAGTTTCCATAGACTAGGAAAGAAACCAGATTAACTGTACACTGATCTCTGTGGATTATAAGAACCTGCACTCCAAAGCCAAGGTGATGGACATCAGAATGCATCCTTGCTTGGTCATTAATTAATTATTGTATGGCAGTGGGTGTAGTATAGCCAGGAGATCCAAAGATTGTCTGGCAGCCTGAAACTCTAGCTCTTTTTGTAGTGAGCTAGGTTTATTCTTGTTAGCAGAGTTTAAATATGCAAGGAAGTGGAGAAAAATATGTAGCTTTATTAAAGAACAAACCTTGATAGAACATAGAAAAGAGAACCTTAACTGTCAAACTTAACTACTCTGTGAGGAACAAAGAGCAACAGGAAGCTCTTAAGGAACAGGAAGTCTCCAGAAGAGCCAATCAGGAGACAGCAAGGACACAGTTTGAAAAAGTGGGAAGTCCCTAGTCTAGCTATGCTAACTACATGTCCTTCAACTGTCCCCCTGTAGGATGATCTTCAGATCTTTTTTATAAGGCTGCACTATAGACCTTGCATATTCCAACAATTGGGGGGGGCTGAGAAAACTGTGACTGACCCAAGGTCACCCAGCTGGCTGCAAGTGCAGGAGTGGAGAATCATCAAACCTGGTTCTCTAGATTAGAGTCCACTGCTCTTAATCACCAGACTGTGCTGGTTCTCTTACCTTTGCTTGGTTTACTGCAGTAACGGCCAGTAATGACAAGTCAAGGTCCAGGTATTAGAACTCACCATTTTAATGTACTCTACAAAATGTGTACAGCATCCTCACCCCCACCTCAATTCTGCTTCCAGTCTCTTGAGCCAAGGAGAAGGAAACAGCCAGCGTTCTAGAGGTAGGCCAGAAGTATAGCTTGATACTATGCTATGACCAGGCCTATCAACCCTCCATATCCTGGCCAGACATACCAAGCTCCTGTTGCCCGTGTTACTTTTGGCACTGGAAGTTCTTCAGCAAAACTTGCACCCAACCTCAGCCTCAAGTAGTTCCCTTCACTGTGGCCTGGGGATGACTTTCCATACCCAAGCCCCAGAGCTCCTGCCTCTCTCTCAGCCTTCAAGCCTAAAAAACCCCCCTCATTTTTGACATGGAAGTCGGCAGGCACGGTACAGAAGGTGCTGGAAGGCCCGGCGGAAGTCCCGGTTGAAGACAGTGTAGATAATGGGGTTGAGGCTGCTGTTGCAGTAACCAATCCAGAAGAAGAATTTGAAGAGACTCCTGGAGATGCAGCAGTCTTCCCCAAAGATGGATTCAAGGCTGTACATGAAAAAGAACGGGAACCAGCAGAGCACAAAAGCCCCAATGATGACAGTCAGGACGAAGGTGAACCTGCGCTCCCGCACCTGCATCAGTCGGTTAGTGGAAATGGACAAGTCCCTGCTCCTGCGGTGTTGCCGGCTGGAGGGAATTGACCAGGAAAGCCTCTGCATCTTTTGTGGTTTGGAGCTGCTGTTGCTGGCTTCTTCTACCTTCCATTGCCGAGATGGCCGGGGCAAGCCAGGCAGGGGGAGAGAGAGCTGGCCCTGCTCCAGGCCGGGGCTCTGCGCCTCCCCAGTGGGCTGGGTGCTGGTTTGGAGAGTGTCACACTTGATGGCGGTGATGAGGGTGGGGTGAGAAGCACGTCTGGCTGCAAGGACTATCGAGTTCCTGTGCTTGGCCACATGGTAGATCCGGCAGTAGACGGCAACCATGATGAGGCAGGGGGCATAGAAGGAGGCGGTGCAGGAGGCCAGAACGTACCAGGTGTCATCATGCAGCTGGCACTCCCAGGCCTGGGATGTCGACTTGAACAGCGGTGGCAGGGATACAAAGGCAGAGATGGCCCACACGGCCCCAATCATGCATTTCACCCGCAGGGGGCTCCTTTTGAGGTTATATCGGGCAGCCCTGGTTACAGCCCAGTATCGGTCCAGGCTGATGGCACACAAGTGCATGATGGAGGCAGTGCAGAACAGCACGTCCAGCGACAGGTAGAGGCTGCACCAAAGGCGACCAAAGCACCAATAGCCCATAACCTCATTGGCCAGGGAGAAGGGGATGACGAGGGTGGCTACTAGAATGTCAGCTGCAGCCAGAGACACCAGGAAAAGGTTCTGTGGGGCACGAAGAGCACGGCTGGAGTACACGGCTAGCACTACCAGCACGTTTCCCGTCAGCGTCACAAGCGCCATAGTCAGCACCGCTATCAGAATGACTGCTGTGGCCAGAGGTGAGTAAGGGATGCTAGGGGTCACCCCACAGCTCTGGTTGCTGGAAGCATTGCAGAGTGGCTCCATCCCATTCATCCCCCAACCAGGCCATGGGGGTGCCCCAAAGTGCCTCGGTGTTGCTCCCAGGTTCCCTCCTCACCCAGGCCCACTTACAGCGCACTTCCAGCCGCAGAGTCATGAGTCCAGGAGAGTGTGGCACCGCCAGCCTTCCTCACTAGGCACCATCCTAGGTTGGGGCAGAGTCCCAGTGTAGATCTCAGTGGGTCAGATGTTAAAGCAGAAGCCTCAGACTCCAGAGAGGCTCCATAGGTTAGAGGAGGATTCTAGGAAGTTTCCTCGGACCCACAAGTGCCACCATCCAAGCCTAATCCGGTGTCCCAGGCAGTGGCTGGAGAAGGTGCCCAATTCCCTCTAGACGCAGCCCCCTCCCAACTTTTGTTTCTCTTCAAAAGTGCCCAGATAGCAAACTTTTGGGAGGCGGGAGGAGGGAGAAGAGTCCTTTCTTCCTGGCCGATCCCTCCCTTTCCCTGCAGAAGACCGGAGCCCGCCAGAGCAGCTCCAGCTCTGAGCTTCTCCGAGGCCGGTCTCCGTGCAGATCCCTTGAGGGAGGGAAAGGAGGGGCGGACAACGTCGGCTGGTTGGCCGGCCGGCGTCCAGCCAGCTCCGACTGGTGGGAGAGGCCGTTTGCTGCCAACACGAACAAGCCCTCAGCACCACGCTCACCCTCGCCCACAGCACCTGGCAGCCGCACACGCCCAGGGGAAGGGCTGCGCGCCCAGCCGCCGAGGCAGGACTCTGTCCAGCTGCGTTCAACGGGACGCCCTGCTTCCAAAGAATTCTCCGGAGGATCCTATCTTAGCCTTTCTCAACCAGCTTGGGCGGCGGCGAGACTGGAAGCTAAAACTGCCGTCGAAGGTAACGGAAGTTTTGAAAACAGCATCTTTATTTGTTACCCTAATGGGTGGAGAGGGGAGCCAATCACGTCCACGTGCTCTCCCAGCTTCGGCCCTGCAGCACTGCAAGGGTGGCGCTACTGGAGTCCTGGAGCGGGCTGCTGGAAGATTCGGGTCCCGGTCAAATTCACTGGATGAGCCGAGCGAGAGCCGGGCGACTCTAAAACAGAGCAGTGGGGAGCTTGTGTACTCAGCCCTCTGAACTCCTGGGAAGTGGGGTGATAGGGTGGATAATCCCGCTGCTCTGTTATGTAAAAGATGTTTATCCTGCACTTTAGACAGAAGGCGGCTTTTGACTCTGCCTCAGGCAGTGCAACCCAGTGGCTGCAGTCTTTAAAAACAAACGCGCTGGGGACTGAAGTTTGCCAAGGTCGCAGGCTTTTGGATTTAGAACTCCACACTCCCGTCCTAGGTGTGTGGCTGGGATCACTTGGTACTGAAGGCAATAACTCTGTACATGTACAGGAGTACTGTGGTTGCTTTATTAATTCATCATATATTTCTGGTTAAAATAATTTAAGACTCTTGGAGTCTGGCAAGCACTAACTGACATTCAGTCACGTCCTCATTGGAAATTTCTCGCCTACATTCTCTGGCCTATCGTCAACTGTCTGTGCCATTTGCTAGCCCTTCTACATACCCCTCCTGGAAGGGCTGCGTCCACAGGCCCGGGGTCCTCGTCTCATCGCTGAGCTTTATTCAGTTTAGCATTGCCACCTAGTGGCCAGCTGCATCCACGGCGGCTGATCTCTGTACCAGGTACCCATGTTCAACCCCCCCCCCCCACCGATTAAAGCTTAAAATACAGCTCACCTACTCGCAGGAGTACTGGGGGCGTGGGTGGTTAACTTTTTTAAAGGGCAGGTTTGAGGAACTGCTTGTCAAGGGCCTGTGTGAGCAATTTATAGCACCATTCCATATTCACATTTCGAGTGCATATTAGTAATGCAGAAGCAGGAGATCCCACAGAATTATTCATATTTGGCATTAAATATTGATTCTCCCAGGACAGCTCCACAAGCAATTAGTGAGCCCTTATCTGATGCAAGGTTTGAATACAGTGCTGTAAGGCACTGAGCCACAAACAAATGAAACTGAACAGCTTCCTCATCTGCTGTCTTTTGGGGGAAGTTAATCATCTGTATGTTTTTTACAAAACCTATTTTTGTATAGGTTTCTCTGGTACATGGTTGTGCACAATCTCTTCTGAGCCAATATAAACGAGGTGACGGATAGAGGTTAATTGGTTTGGGAATGTTTAAATATGGAACATCCTGCTTCAGTACAAGAAGCTGGTTCTTTCTGGCCCACAATTACCAAAATATAACCATCAAACTGGTTGTTTATCATTCCCCCATTCCAAAAAGTCATATAATCAAAATGATGTGACTACTTTTTTGACCTTGAAAAAGAGTAAAAACCAATTCATATGTCCAAACACAAATGCTGTTTTCAAACCGAGGGGTTGCATCTGAGTCAAGAAAAACATACCAAGCCACTGCCTCCCCAATGCTGGCACCTTACCAGGTTGACTTCTGTCCTAGATAAAGTTGCCAACAGGATTGGGGGGAAATGTCCCTTCATTAGAGGCTTCATATGTAGAAATGGGCAGCTGAAGTTCTTCAGGGAGGAAAAAAAATCACTCAAATAACATCCCATCAATCCTCTGTCAAAGAGAAAGGACATTTCTTTTCTCCAGGCAGCTGGAAACCCTAGTCCTAATATAGGCTAGGAAGAGCACCAAAAATGAAGCTATCAGCTAAGCAGCAATGAGAAAAATCCTATGAAATAATTTTTTTAAAAAAACAACAACCCTAGAGCAATTTTTTTGTTATCTTTCCTGGGTATTGTAGGGTGATGCATGAGCAAGCTACTGGTAGCTCACAGTCTACCTCAGGGGTATCAAACATGAGACCTGGGGGCTGGAACTGGCCCATGCAGGGCTCTTAACTGGTCTGTAACCAACTGGTGCGAGGGAGGGAACAGGGGGCTGCTGGGCGGGGGGAGGGGGGCAGAGCCACTCTGATTGTGGCTTCAGCAGGTTGGAACAACCTCGTCTGCAGCAGTCAAGCAGAACCCCTTCACTTCAGTGGCAGCCTCACTGGTAAACTGGGAGCCACCGCACCCGCATTCATGATGGCATGGGGTTCCAAGGTGAGGTTGCATGCCTCTCCGCTTGACCTGCAGCTCTGGAGATGCTGTCCTGGATGGCTGCAGGGATCAGCGTTTGCATCTTGGGGGGGTGCAGACAATCTTCTGCTGGGGCCTGCTGGCGGCCAGCACCACGGCCATATTTACCTCCCCCATGTAGCAGCTGTGCTTTGGCCCATGGGAGGGGTGTTCTTCAGAAGTTTCTTTCAGACATCAGAGACACAGCCCTGCCATGGAGCACATGACTAAGAAGCAAGGCCTCCCTCCTCCATGGACCACCCAGTGGCCTTCAGCCATAGGTGGCTGCTGCCTCTTGGGGGGGGATGCTGGCGATCTCCAGTTATACTGGTCCCTGGGTGGCCTAGGGTGAACAGCCTTGTGCTTGTGGTCCCCACTCTCCCATCAGATGATCTGTCAGCCTTTTGCCTGGAATGGCTGCAGCCGCATGGGGGTGGTGTGACTTGCTGACAATCTCTGGCTTGAATCCCCAGCATTGCCTGCCATGGATCATCTGGCATTGGCCGGAGGTGGCCACTGCTCCACATGTCTCTGGCTTATTGGGCTTTGCTTGGCCTGGGTCTTGCCCTGCACATGGCCTTGGACCTGGGCCACCCCACCCCCAGTTCCATAGGCAGGGAATTAATCCAACTTCTTCCCAGTCCCCTTCCATGGTGGCTCAGGGGCAGGAGGGAGCTGGCAACACCCAGCTGCTTCGCATATTTACCCTGGGGCCAGGGCTAACAGCAGCAACCTGAGGAAGGGGTCCCCCTCCCAGCAATGCAGGGGTGTCTTCCCAGCACTGCACTGCTGGCTCTCCAGTTTGCCCGTGCAGATTTTCTTTGGTGTAGTGGTTAAATGCGCGGACTCTAATCTAGGAGAACCCAGTTTGATTCCCCACTCCTCCACTTGCAGCTGCTGGATGACCTTGGGCAAGCCAGAGTTCTGTCAGAGCTGTTCTCTCTAGGACAGTTCTGGAAAGAGCTCCCTCAACCCCACCTACCTCTCAAGTTGTCTGTTGTCTCCCCTGTTGGGGAGGGGAAGGGAAAGGAATTTGTAAGCCACTCTGAGGGTGTGGATTGGGGTTCGCCACTGTTCCCTCACGCATGTAAATTTCATGTTCACATGTGCCAATCCACCTCCCGTGCCAAAGCCGGCTCACTCCCGCAATGGTGGCAGCACCACCCCCCGACAGCGGCAGAAGGAGCAGCAACCACCCGAGCCTGCCCCATGGCCGGCAGGATCGCCTGGAGGGACGGCGCAGTGGCAGGCGAGCAGGTGGTGAAGAGAGGGGCCGGCTGTATCTAGTCAGCCCAACCTGAAGTAAAATGTTCCCGATTTAAACAAAGTGGGAACAAAGCGCGATTACTTTGCCGTGTGACCGCACCCTGAGACTCTGAGTGAGCGGCAGGGTATAAATCCAATCTCTTCTGCTGCTGCTGCTGCTGCACCCCGCCCCCTGCCCATGGGGCCTTGTAGTGAGGACACACCAACCTGGCACTTACCAGCTGCTGTCCTTTATAAAGTTTATATCTCTGGTACCTGGCATTATGTTTTATGGCACACATAGCCTGGCCCCACAAAGTTCCATTTGTGTCAGATCTGGCCCTTGTAACAAATTAATTTGACACCTCTGGTACCAGTTGGGGACCCCTGCTCTAACAACTAAGTTTATTCAGTCTTTATTGACTATTAAAGTAAAAACAGGTACACTAGAAAGCCGGTGTAATAGGGTTGCCAGCCTCCAGCTGGAGCCTGGAGATCTCCTGCTTTTACAGTTGATCTCCAGCTGACAGAGATCAGTTCCACTGGAGCAAATGGCTCCTTTGAAGGGTAGACTCTATGGCATAGTACTATGCTGAGGCCCCTCCCCTCTCCAAACCCCACCCACTCCTGGCTCCACCCCCAAAGTCTCCAGATATTTTCCAGCCCAGACCAGGCAACCCTACAGTGTAAGGTAAGTGGAGAAAGTTTTGGACAGCTATGATTCACACATGCAGGCAAGGCCCTGAAGTGGCAGAATGGATTATACCATGTCAGATCGTAGGTGGGGGGCTCCAGCTCTTAATGTTCTTTTGCATTTTAAAAAAACAAACTCCAAGCAAATAAAAATTGTTGCACCTGTGGGGAAAGGTTCTGTCTCCTCTCTTTGTTACTGTTTTAATATTGGGAAGAATTTCAAAATGTGACCTGCAGTCTGATGTGGTGCAGTCCATTTTACCACCTTACTGCCATCCCATCCCCCTGCGTATGTGAACCAGATTGCTGTCCCCAAGCTACAAAGCAAACTGGGTGGCTCTGAACCAGTCACCATCTTTTAACCACAGGGTCGTTATGACCACCATTGTATCCCATAATAACAGTATTGTGCACAGTGTGAAGTCTGATGATTCCTAGAATGACAGGAGAAACTGGAAGTGACATCGTGCCCTATGTGGCACTGGTGCCCGCTGTGCCCCTGGCCCCCCTATCTCGCACCTACTCCCCCTGACATCCATTTTGTAGTGCTACCTTTTACCATATCTCAACTCCAGAAGTGCCTGTAGGCTCAATAAAAATGAGGAGCCCTGGTGTAAGCACTGAACTGGCAGTCCTGCTTCTTTCTATCCTATAGTGCATAGATTCAAGATTATAGTTTAGGTGTCTTTATAATTATATAGATTTAGCTGATTTATTGTCTTGTTTATAAACATTTCAGTAACCATTAAAAGAGATTCTTGCAGCTGCTCAAAACAGCCAACATTTTGGGAATGTTTAGTTAATATCAGTTTCTGTTGATTTACAAGTCACAAATGCTGCAATTGGTTCCCAGTTAGAATTCCAATTTAAAATTGGTAGTTAATATATTAGTCCAGTTAATGTTTTCCGCCCATTTAACAGATTACCTGGATGTCAGGGTGCCAAACTCTTATTCCTTGTTCTAGTATACGCTAGGTAAAGGTAAAGGTTCCCTTGCTCGAAAGCCAGTCGAATCCGACTCTAGGGTTGCGGTGCTCATCTCCGTTTCAAAGCCGAAGAGCCAGCGCTGTCCAAAGACATTTCCGTGGTCATGTGGCCGGCATGACTAAACACCAAGGCGCATGGAATGCTGTTAACCTTCCCACTGAAGTGGTACCTATTTATCTACTTGCAATTTCTTGCTTTCGAACTGCTAGTTTGGCAGGAGCTGGAACTAGAGACGGGAGCTTACCCCGTCATGCGGCACTCAGGGGTCTTGAACTGCTGAACTACTGACCTTCCACAGCCTGCAGTTCGGCGTCTTAACCAGTTGAGCCACCGCAGCTCCCTAGTATACGCTAGCTGCACAGAATTCCCATGAACAGATGTATTAAAATGTAAAACCTGCCCTTATTCAATAACATTTTAACTTCATGGCTCCTATACAGAATAATGCGATAGCTCCAGAACATATCTTGTTTTTGAAATTTTGATTTGGAAACCCTCTCTGAATGATCAAATGCTGCAACATTGCACACTTTAAGCACTGGACTGCAGTCCCAAGTTATTGAGCAGAGGCTGCAGAAAGTGAAGAATCCTTGCAATTCTATCCTACTCTGTGTGGATGAGGTGCTCTTGTCCACCCCTGCAACTTTTTGAGCGTTAAAATCCCCCCTGCTCCTTGTCCCGCAGCCCTGCCCTCATAGCCATAGTTTTCTCTGGACTATGCTGGGGTGCTGGCGCACAAAAGTTTAACAGGCAGCACATGGGGGTTCTGTTTCTGCTCACAAGGCATCTTCCCTTCCATTGGAAACAGTGGAGGATGGGGGCACCTCCTTCTGGGGCCCATAGAATTATACCCCCTGATCCAATCTTTTTGAAACTTGGGGGCAGGGGATGGTTCTTGAGGAGAGGCACCAGCAGCTATGCAGCATATTTAGGGTCTACCTAAAAGACCCAGCCCCCCAAGCCCCAGTTACCCCCAGACTGATTCTCCATTATAGCCTATATGGCCTATTGACTATAATGGTCCCCATAGGTTACAATGGAGCCAGAATTTTTTTTTTGCAAACCTTTTTTATGCTTTTCAGTATGATTTGTAAGCTGCCTTGACTCACAGGGAATAGTGGGATATAAATATTTGAATACATTAGTAGTTTGGGCAGGTTGATAACATTTAAGCACCTTCCTGTTTGTTAATTTAGGCAGGGTTCTGACAGTGATTGTTCCTCCTCTGTTATACCTGACCTGTAATGCTGGTTGTCATATTTCACTAAAAAACACAAAGTAGACTGCAAGAGTCCCCGTCCCCCCACAAGAGCTGGTATGTTTTCTAAGACTCAGCACAAGGCGACGGTTTGACACCAGATCTTCCAATACAGTGGACTGGCGTGGGTAGACCTGTTCTCCAGAGAACAGGTCTACCAATACAATGGAAATGGGTGGATGAAATTTAACTTGATTCTGTTTTCTCTTATGATGTTTAAATTATTCTTAAAATATAGTTTTAATATAATTTAAAAGAATTTATTCTGAGAGTTTTACAAAGTTATGGAAGTAATCTTCTAAAAAACCAATTTACGTGATAGTCAAATGTAGACTTGTTCACCACTTCAGTGTTACTAGCTTTTTTGCTCACAAGATAGAATTTCTGCTTATAACACTGTGGAAGTTAGAGGGAAAATTGCTTATAGCATTTTTAAAAATCACCTCATTAGGCTTTTAAATGGCCTTTCCTATATAGTACCAAAAATGCACCAGGAAATCATAGAATCATAGAATGTTAGAGTTGGAAGGGACCTTGCATGCCATCTAGTCCAACCCAATGACTTCCTTTTTATTGACAAAGGTTTTAATTCGCTCGCTGGCTGTTAATCTCCATTGTAATAACTCAGCTGTTTGTTGGACAAAGGTAGGGTAGGGAAAAATTTATAAATGATAAGCATCAAAATCTTTACAATATGGGTTTAAATTTGAACATATGAAACTCTGGCATACAATTTGTCTGAAACCATGAAGTCACAGATTAAAATAAATGTTTTGTCACAAATACATTTTTCACAGTGGATGGGCTGCTACAGTTATGGAAATGCTGATTCATGCATTACATTTTTAGGGTAGCATATATTATAAAGATGTAACATGTAGTGTTTAATAAATTGGAATGCTGCCAGGATTTTTCAACAGGGATAAAGGTCCCTGTAATATGTAAAGGAAGTGGGGGGGGGGCACCTACACTTTACTGGGTCCTAATAGTACAAGGCAAGGGGGTCCAGCCCAGGCTGCAAATTCATTACTATGAGTTTGCCTTCACAGATTTCAGAACATCACCTTTCTTTTATAAAGAGGACAGAATTAGAGCAAAAGACCTGTGAGTGTACAGGCAGCCAGAGATTACTTAGTAATTTTATCATTAAAAAAAGAATACTGAAACAGTGTTCCAAGTACTGACACAGAACTACTTTGCCATGTTCTGTGATATTCCTTTCAAGAGGCAAGAAGTAAGCAAGAGGATATTAACATGATGGCCTGTTATGCACAGGTGTTTTCCCTTGCTTTCACTGTGCATGTCCATTGGGTTTTCTTTGTTGTTCTGCTTTGATTTTCCTCCTTTCAGTGCTCAGTTGGCTTTCTGGTTGCTGTTTCCCTGGCTTTTCTGAGAGTGGTTTTGTGCCAATTTTCCCCTTGTTTCACTTCCAAGCCAAAGGTAAATCAAAAACATACAGATTCCCCCCACACACTTTTTGCTGCCCCTCAAAGGTCACTCCCCACCCACATTGTGGTCATTCTGCCCACTCTGCCCCTCCTGCCATCCTCCCCCCTTCATCAGTGTACAAACTCCATTTCCCCCTTGTTTTTACATTTTAAAATTTTTGGACAAGCGGCATGAGTCTAGCAATATGAGACTATCGGTAGTCTCAGACTGCTGAATAAAAAAATTAAAATGATGGGGGGAAGTTTAAAAGGAGTTGTGCAAGGTTTAGTTCCCTGCTGGTATGGACTTGAAAGAGGGATCAGAGAGGAGGCAAATGGCAGCATCCCCCATGGGGGGGGGAAGGATTTCAGTGCTGCATGCAAACAAAATAATTGGGGGTGGGATCATCAGCTTGGAATGAAATTGACATGAGATGTAAAGAAAGAGAGAGAGAGACTGGGATGGGAAGCCTAAAGCTTTGAAAACATTTTTCCCTTTAATGCTTTAGTGAACAAAGTTGGGGGAGGGGACCATTTTGGCAGTCTCTGGAAGCCTAACATCTTTTGCGAATTACTAAACTTAAGAATCACTTGGGATCAAAGAGTGCAATTTGCACAGGACAGGATTTAGAAAACTGCCAGGATCACAACTAGTGTGTAGGATCAAATTAGAGAATCACAAAGAGAAGACCACATAAATTTGCAAGGAAGGGCAGGAAATTAGTGTTACTATGCACCTGCACTAAGGCATCAGTGAAAATACCCCCCATTTTTAAAAATTTAGTGGCACAAGACTAAAAAAGTTCTCCAGAATTTCTGCCAGAGGACCCTCATACAAACTGCAGCCCTGTATAAAGCATGGTAGAGTTGCAGCCGACTTTGCACAGGCAAACGTGTGCACACACACACGTTGCCAATGATCACAGCCTGCAATGCCAGTGTCAATGGATTCTCCTATGCATTCTGTACACTCAATATGTTCCCCCATGTTATGAGATCATGTGACTCCCATTTTTCACAGTTGTTCAGTCATGTTGGTATGAAGCAGTAGAACAAATTTAGAGTCCAGTGGCACCTTTAAGACCAACAAAGGTTTATTCAAGATATGAGCTTTCATGTGCATGCACACTTTTTCAAATACATTGGAATGGCAGGTAAGGTTCACAGTTATAGCCAGAGAACTTGCTGTTCATTCTCTGGCTATAAGTTTGAACCTTACCTGCCACTCCAATGTATTTGAAAAAGTGTGCATGCACACAAAAGCTCATACCTTGAATAAACCTTTGTTGGTCTTAAAGGTGACACTGGACTCTAAAATTGTTCCATTTCTCACAGTGGCTGATAACACAGCAGAGAATCCCCTTGTGCTTGGCAATATGGAAAACGGGCCTTCCCAGCTGCTTATCAATTTCAGAAAAAGTCTTATCAGTTTCAACATTGGTTTTCCCCCTTTGCCTGCATTCATTTCTGTTCCCTTTCATTCAATGAACTAACACTCAAATGCATGTGTCAAACCTGAACTGTGAGGATTTAAACAGAAGGTGCTTGCTGGACTCCACACATCACAAGTGATGTTCTACCCCAATTTAGAAAAGTGCAGGTTTTTAAATGGTACCCGCAGAATAAATACACTGGAGGGAAAAAAATGATGCATAAGGCAGTCACAGAATCCAAAGTCAAGATTAAAGGTTTACTACTCTGAAAATTTGCAGTAAGATGTGCACATGTAATGGGCCGATGTTGGTGGGGCAACAGTGGGAGAGCTTCTAGTGTCCTGGCCCCACTTATGGACCTCCTGATGGCATCTGGTATTTTTGGCCACTGTGTGACAGAGTGTTGGACTGGATGGGTCATTGGCCATTGGCCTGATCCAACATTGGCTTCTCTTATGTTCTTATGGTTGAAGCACCACTACTCAGCTATGTATAACATGGTATAATATGTTGTGCATCTTGTAAAATGCTACAGAGGGAAGTCCCCAGTAATAACCTGAATATTTTCTTACCTCTACCAAATGGAATATCTAGAACACAGGCATTCCAAGATTCATCTGGGGAACATTATCCAGTGCACTACACTCACAAACACCTCCCCACATGAAAGGTGCAAACACAACTGTAATGACTGAATTTCAACTTTGCACACATCCATAGATGCATACATACATATACACTATGGCAGTTATGTGCATAATCACAAGGCACACAGACATCCCATATAAAGTCACACTAACTGGTAGATATTCTAGATAAACCCACAATGCCTGAAATGCAGATGCACAGGCTGGAACCCCAAAAGGCACTGATATATAGTTGCAATCCCACAGACCCAAAACACATACCCTTCGTGAGAGCAATTGTACTTTCATGCTCTCAGAGACTGACCCTGTGTTTTCTGCTGCAAGGAAGAGAGGGAGCCATGCTCCACCATAGTTTACAAATGGGTAGCACTTTGCATTTGCAATGAATTTAGCCGGGGTGAGGGCCTTGGTGGTAGAGACAATTCCTCCAAGAAGGTGATTGCAGGGTTGTGAAGGCCTGCTCTGGCTTTGACCTGAGGAGACACATCAGTGTGCTCATCTTGGCTGCCTGGGTCACTGCAGCACAACGTGGCTCTGGTGATGACTGCATCCATGGGTTGCAGAGAATGTAACCAGTATGGCAGGAACTCCCAAGTCTGAAGCCACCTGGGCAATCGACCAGGGCTTTGTGACTGCATGATGTTGACAAAGACCACAAAGGATAGAAGGCTCAGGAAAGGAGCTCCCACACCTATCAGGACCCGCCACCCTGCCATGGAGAGTCCAAAAACCAGGGATGGCAGCAGTAGGAAACAGATGATCAGGTAAAAGACAGCAAACCAGCGGTATTTGGCTGTGCGCTCTCCTAGTGCCCTGGCCATCTGGATCGGCAGGCGGGTGCAAGGCAAAGGGTACCACAGCAAGATTCCAGAGATGTTGAAGAAGAAATGGCAGAGGGCAATCTGGGGAAGGAAAAGAGAGCCACATCAGTAAGCTGTCTTGGGGGCAACATTAGGCAGCTGATGGGAAGAAGAAAAAGAGATTGGATTTATACCACGCCCTTCACTACCCGAAGGAGCCCCGGTGCAGCTTACAATCTCCTTTCCCTTCCCCTCTCCAAAACAGACACTCTGTGAGGTAGGTGGGGCTGAGAGAGCTCTTTCAAGAACTGCTCATGAGAAAACAGCTCTGAAAGAACTTGTAACTGACCCAAGGCCACACCAGCAGCTGCTTGTGGAGGAGTGAGGAATCAGACCTGGTTCTCCCACTCCTAACCACTACACTAAACTAGCTCTCAAACTGGGCATCAAACTAGAGAGATTGAGTCATGTAAAATATGTTCCCCTTTTCCCTTGGTTCTTTTAAATGCCTCTCAGCTCCAATCCATGGTCCTTGTTGTATCAGTATGAACCTTCCAAAGAGAGGTACAGTTGTGACAAACCAAGATTATTTGGTGGCAGTAACAAAAGATATAATTCGCCATGGACAGATTAACCTTGAGGACAACTCCAGTTCAGGAGAGTGGAGAGGAGCAAACTTTTGCTCACCTGGAAAGCACTGGCCAATTTGTCTCCAGGACTTGTCAAGGCAGCTAGGATAGCAGTAGTTGTAGTTCCAATGTTGGAACCCAATGTGAGTGGATAAGCACGCTCTAAGCTAATCACCTCAAGGCCTGCCCAGGGAGAGAAAAAATCAGTCAACATAATAGCACCTTCCTTCCCCACAATGCACATCTAAAATACTGCATCCAAACTAAGATGAGCTATAATTTCTTGTAACATTTTCTAGCATAGGAATTTGAGGGATAGCTACACTGCGTATCATTAGCAACAATAACAACATTTTTGTTTAACCGTATATTATTGTAAAGCTCCATGTCACATGATCTTTTCAGATGCTGATCTTTCATATGTCCAATGTTAAACATGCCCACATACCCTAAGACTGAACAGAAGGAGTTGGACTAATACACATTATGCACTATGGGCTATTTGTCTCCCCCTTCTGCAGCTGAGTCTGGTTTTCTGTTGCATGCACACACGTGCACGCACAAAATTCTTTCCAGCTTGCTAGCCCTTTCCACCATAGGCCCTTTCAGGTGTATTTGGGCCCCCAAGAAAGGAAAATGATGGCATGTTGACTTACCAATGAGTGGAGTGATCGCTGAAGTAAAGACTGAGCTGCTCTGTACAACGAAGGTCATTCCAGCACCAACAAGCATGGCGAAGTAACCGGTGACCCAGCTAAAAGGGGATGGCAGATCTACCCATACCAATGTCAGTGTCAGAAAGAACAAAGGGACATAACTGAGTCCCATATACGCATTCTGCTATGAGAACCCACCTGTTGCATTTATGGAAGCCTGGACACCTGAGAAGCTCAGCTGGAATCCAAGCCCTTTGGCCCCAGATACTGACAACGCCTCTATGGAGACCAGGAGTCCTCTCTCACCCTGGATTCAGTCAACCCACCTGTATTGATGACCTTTTGGATAGCCCTGGCCACGTGGCCTTTCAGCACAGAGTTCAGCAGTTTGACCAGCATGATCAGGCAGGAGCACAGCAAAATCAGAGAGCCAGCCAGCAGAATTAGGCCCACAGATAAGTCTGGCAGAGAGGAGTCCACAAACAGGTGATTACCTAGGTGAAGGAACAGGGGTCAATGCGAGGTGCAGGGATTAGATTGGCACCACAGCCCAGTTCTTCAGGCTCGACTCTAATAAATCTTGCCCTTCTTGACTTGTGAATATCCCTTATTGCCATCACAGGAGTGGCACATTTTTAGCTGCCATTGTTGACAGGGCCCTGCTGCCCAAAAGTTGACAGTTCTTACATTTCTGTTGTGTGGCACTGCTGAGGTTCGCAGCACTTCCTAGACAGCCTGGAAGAAGGGAGCTGCAGTTCAGGAATCTTCTTTTAGTTTCTGTAAAATAAATCTATAAAGAAAGGGGAGGGTGGGAGAGAGAGAGAGAGAGATCAGGAGCTTTAGCTTCTGCAGGTGCTTTGTCAACACAGGTGAGGAGTCGGTCACACATGCTGAGAGGATGGAAGAAGTATTACAGCTGTGCTATTAATATTTTGGTGTCTCTAGCTATAATTAAGACACTTTGGTAATTTCATCCCATAAAAGACTCTGCTTGTCCATTCTGATTTATTTCTCCCAGATAAAATAATCTGTCTTAAAATACGAATTCCAACATTTGTAATTTTTTCTGCGTCAGGTTTCTTCTTACTTCAAAGACACTAGCAAACCATCTACATGATTTCTTTCTTGAACTAATGGACCACTGTCATTTAAGCATCATTTATTAGTTTATGGTTTCTAGTATACACCCCCTACAATGAGCAATGTATAATGCCCATCTTTAGGTCCTGCCTTATTGTCCTTAAATTAATCTAGGCACCTAATTAAGTTTTAGTACCTATCCCCAGCTTGGTTACTATGGACACCATGGTGCCTGCCCATGTGCTTCCTGGCAACCATTTGCTTCTTTAACAAAGCATCTCTTCCTCAAAGCAAAGAGTTTAGTGTTGGCTGTCCTCCACTTCACCAGAGCAGGAGGTAGTTCAGAAAAGCCCAGGAGGTATGATCTTTATATCTTCAGGAACAATCTGTTCGTAAACAGCTGTCCCCATCAGAGAAGGATGCTTGGCTTGGAACCGCTCAGTATTTTGTGATTGGGCCTTGCCACATGGCAACAGTTTTGTGATTTGTCTCACTACCCTATGTCAGCCATTTTGTTTTGGCATTACAGGTTCAACAAGATTGGAGAACATCAATCTACCTGGTCACAATGGAAGAGATGCTATTATTGGCGCGATATAATATAGTCTGGGAACCTTCAGGTCAACAGATAAAATGTGATGCTGAAAGTCGATCTCATCTCTACTAAGCCATTAGCTTTGCTGTCCAAGAACCCAAATCTTGTTTAGTCCATGAAAACCAAATTTCCTTTCTGATCATAGAACTTACCTGAACTAGCATTGCTACCTTGCCCCTCCAGCTATCCCTTTAGTATAAGTTTGATTTGCTGCAATTATACAGTCATATTATTTAGCTCCATGCCAAGAACAGCTTCAACTGCCCATTCCATATATTAAACTTCTGTTAAAAGGACAGAACATTTTTTCCTGGCCAGTTGGAAACTTTGACCTGAACATGTACTAAACTATGGATTTGTACATCTACAATGGTAACTAAAAAGCTCCTGTCTATGCTAAAATCCTAGGTCTGAGCTGCACATTCAGCAAAATCACTTGATAAAGAGTTCTCCCAGGATTGTACTACTGCAGAGAATATGTAGGAGTGATATTTTTATATCCTCCGACATCAAAGACTAATTAAAAGCTAGGAGTGCTAAACTAGACCTTTCCATTTCTGTTAGTATTCTATATGTAGGGAGTTTTTAATATAAAGGATTGTGTAAAAATCTGATGTTGTACAGTCCCAGAAATCTTTTTGCCATCTAAATCAGCTTTTAAAGCAGTACATTAGAATGTATTCTCTTCTCTTTATATCTACATCTTTGTGATTTCCTTTTACATTGTTTAAACATGCTGAATTTCTGTCCATCCCACAAGAGTCCAGTCAGTCTGGTCAAATGCTATGGTGTATGAATATAGTTCTTGAGTTGAAATACAAGTACTAAAATTGGTGATCCTAGCCTGACTCTGGTCCATTAAAGCTTGGGCTATGCCAACTGAAGGAAAGCAAGGAGCTTGGCTGAGTATCTTGGCTCCATGACAAAAGCTGTTATCTTCCACTTTCTGACAATGTTGTTTAATTATCACTGAAAAACTATACAACCCTGTTTTTCTAGTCTTGAGAGCTCTTCTAGCCTCTCCACTCTTCAAAATGCTACTGGCCAAGATGACCTGTGAGCCAGTTCCTGTTCTGTGTAGTTTGGGTGCTGAGCCATTGATTTGAAATTGTTTGTCATACCATATGCACATTCTGACACTCTTGCCCTCCATGTCCGTCCATCCTCCACCCAAGGTATTCTCTCCCTCTGGGAGAACTCTCACCTGTGAGGATGGTGCTTCACACCACACCCGGATCAGACTCTTGTTCCGCAAGCTGTCATCACCTACAGCAATGCCTGAGATTACCGACTTATCCAGCTGTTGGAAAAAGGGGGAAAGGTCATGAAAATGTGCTGAGAGAGCATGGGGACTCTTGCAGGGGATGGAAGAGAGAAGGAAGTCCCTGGCCTAGAGTTTCAGGGATATCAAATTCCCTAGATAAGCAAACCAACAATGGTGCTATTGTCTTGCAGTTAAGACTGGATTCTTAGGGATCTAAGGGATCTGACACTGTAAGAGCATAAAATAGCTCACATTTTATGAGAATGTTGTGAGGGTCTCATTCCCTCTCAAAATGTAGTTAGTATGTTGTATTCAGGAAGCAGCTGGATGAGGCTCACTGCTGGGTGTTTGCCCTTGAGGGGGCAGAATTTCAATCTGCTGACAAAGACTTCAGATGAGAGCGAAGCCTGGGAAACAAAGAACTTTTCTACTCTTTTACTATTCTTGCAGGATCTCCTGGGCCCTGACTGGATCTGTTCTGGCCTTCTGATTGGCTAGGAACTGACTGCAAACATTTTTGGGTCACCAGCTGAGGCTATGGCCCATTCTGCATCTAGCATTCACTGCTGTTTTACCAAACCCCTGTTGGAACAGAAATTCCTCTCTACATTGCATGCCACTTTCACTTTGATTGATTGTTGGATTCTATGGCAGCATCCAGACTGCATGCCAGTTTCACCGTTTCATCTTTCAGTTTTATGGTATGCATAGATTTATGGCCATTTTATGGCCATTCAGGGGTAACTTTGCAGTCAGTATGGCATTGGCCTGGTGTATTTGAATGTGGTTTTGAGCTGTATTTTTTTCTGTTCCAGTGTGGGTTTGGTGAAACAACGGAGTGAATGCTAGATGCAGAATGGACCTATAACATTCTGTTGATGATGTGAAGCAAATGAAGCTTTCATCACCAAGATATTCTGTCTAGGCATTTTCTCCCAGTCCTTGGCTTCCAACCTCCTTTCTTGTTTTGCCTCCTGGATATCAACCCTTCATCTGTGACCATAGAACTGGCCTCATCTTGAAATGTATTGGAAATGCAGACTTCAGCTGATCCCAGTAGATTGCCAGTTGACTTTAAACAGTGGCTAGGATCCTCAGGCTCACCAGCCAGTGAGGACTGAGTGGTGGATTGGAAGATGGGGACATTGCCAGGCACAAGGAGATGCAACCTATTCTTTCAGTAGAGGAGACTTCAGAGGCCATCCCTGACTTGCCAGGAACACAGACCTGAATAATAAGATGAGTGAAGGGCTCTGTGATGACCTTCAGCAGCTCCGGGGCATCCTGTCCAGTGCGGAAGTTGAGAGTTGCCACGGCAACCTTGGTAATGTGGTGCAGGTAGCCACTAACCACTTCAAGAGGTAGCAAAACCAGCACAGACAGCCAGTTGAAGCAATCATGTATGGTAGCACCTGCAAAGGCCCTGCCAGACAGTAGAGAAGCCATTGTTGGCATGAGGTATAGGAGACATAGGATAGGAGGAAATGCTCTACCACATGATTTCGCCCTCATTGCCAATTTTTGCCCTTTGTCCCTTGGGTTTCCTTGCTTGACACTCCAAGGTACCAAACATTCCCTTGTTAAAATGGGCTTGTTCTTTACTTCTCTGGCTAATGCTACATTTATCTGCTCAGCCGGTCTTGTAATTTCTAAGTGCTACACCCTCCTGTACTGCACCTAGTAATGCTGGCTTTCCATAGATTCTTCCCCTACCTCCAGTCTCAAGTTTTCACTCCCACAGTGTCTGGCCACTCACTCCATGCCCACTGTAATACTTACCTCTTAAATTCATTTCGGTCACCAGCCTGCATGAGTGCCACAATGGTGCTGGTGACAGAAGTTCCAATGTTGGAGCCCATGATGATAGGGATGGCAGAATGTACCTCCAGCACTAGGGAAGTAAAGGGCAAAGAATGTTGATGGACAGCACTGACTCTGTGACCAGGAGGAACACCAGAAACAATGAATACACGCTGTAAGTGCTTCCTGCTCTCAGTGCCCCCAAGCATTGCTGTTCTCCTTCCTTCTGAGGAAGTGTGCCTTGCACATGAAAGTTCATACCTCAAATAAAACTTTGCTGGTCTTAAAGGTGCCACTGGACTCAAACTTTGTTCAACTGCTTCAGACCAACATGGCTACCCACCTGAATCCATCCTTCCTTCCCAACCCACTTACATCCCCAGTGGACACTCCAGTTGCATCTGGTTAAATTCAAAAGTATCTTATTATCATGACAAAAAACCCCTCAGCATTGCCAAGAGAAGGGTAGATGACACTGATATCCAGTGATGCCACCAGATGTATAGGAATTAAGCCGAGAAAGAGTGGGAAGGAATCCCGGAAAAATCCTGTCCTTTTACTTTTAACCCCACTTCTGTCCACCAGCATCACTTACATCCTGAGGAGACCATGCTGACAATGATGGAGGTAGAGGTGCTGGAGCTCTGAACCAGGACTGTGACGAGGATTCCCACTACAAGCCCTGCCACTGGGTTGGAGAGAATGGCATTGTCCTTGAAAATGTCCCCTGCTACTTTACCTGGAAAAGAGGCATATTGCTAGTGAGCTAGGCCTGTGCACATGGCCTCCAGTGAGGTCTAAATGAATCCATTACAAGGCAAGTTCATGGCCCAGAACTGCACGATAGAATGTACTTCAACAACATCAGATCTCACATCCACTTATTTGCCATTCATTTCCTTGCCTTTTCAGTTCAAGTTAAGATTGCCAGCTCCAGGTTGGGGTTGGCAACCCCAAATAGCACCGGGGGGGGGGAGCAACTGAGATCATGAAAATGGCATGGGAGGTTAAATAAGGTTACCAACTTTGGTTTGGAAAATTCCTGGAGATTTTGGGGTGGGGAAGGAGATTTTTGGGAGGTGAGGGAGCTGAGCTGGATTGCAGTGCCATAGACTCCACCCTGTGAGGCTGCAATTTCCTCCAGGGTAACTGGTCTATGTAATTTAGAGATCAGTTGTAATTCCCAGAGAATTTCAGGCCTACCTGGGGTTGGCAGCCCTGGGTTAAACTCTACTGTTCCCTTCTCCTCCATATTGCCTCTGGTTGCTATTTAATGCTAAAAACCTGGATCAGTTAATATTTCTTCCACAGTCTCATCAAGCTGAACATTTGGGAATATACAATCATGTGTGAGAGATATGCAGAGTCAGGGCAGGGCCTTATTGAGACATGCTGAGGCGTGTTAAATTTACAAGGCCCCAAGACATTAAGCAAAATGAGTATCTCTCCTTATATCTCTCCTTATAAATAATTATCTTTTGGTTTCACAGGATTCCATGCGCTCCCATTGGCTGTAAAATGCCCTCCCTCAGCCATTGGCCCATCAGCCGCCACTCAAGAGTACACGTGTGCCATTGGCCGGGTGCTGGGTCTGCTCCTCTTCCCCACCCACTCCCCTTGGCAGACAGCTCTCTCTCCTGAGGAAGACAGTTCTCTTGACTCCTGTGAGGGACTGTCCCCTCAGTGGCTGTTGGTAGGCAGCCAAACTTGGTTCTGTGAATTAAAAAAACAAAGGACTTTCAGCATAACCCCCTCCCCCGCCCATAACCCCCTCCCCAATGGCCACTTTCCTGTCAGAATAAATGAAAAAAGGCTCTTTCTCCTGCTTAGCTTCAGCATGGTTGGCTGGCTAACCAGGTGGGCCAGCGACCATCAAACCATTTTCTTCAACTCCCGGCTGTGCGGCTGACTTTCCCCTGGGGTTGCCAATCTCCAGGTGGGACCTGGAGATCTCCCAGTTACAATTGACCTCCCGATGACAGAGATCAGTTCCCCGGGAGAAAATGGTTGCTTTGGAGGGTAGACTCTATGGCATTATACCCTGCTGATTCCTTCCACACATACCCAAAATGCTGCCCTCCACAGGATCCACCCCCCCAAATCTCCAGGTATTTCCCTAATCAGAGTTGGCACCTGTACTTTCTCCTCTGTCAGTAAAAGGCCCTTCCACACCTATGTTGGCCTTTGGGAGAAAACTCATTGGGTCCAGTCCTGATCAGGTTGCCAACTCCAGGTGGGCAATTCCTGGAGATTGGAAGGATGGAGCCTGGAGAGGGTGAGGTTTGAAGAGGGGTGGCACCTCGGACAGGTACGATGCCATAGACTCCACCCTCCAATCCAGCCATTCCCTGATGGGGAACCATTGTTGCCAATCTCCAGGTGGGGGCTGGAGATCATTCAAAATTACAATTGCTCTCTAGGAGGGATGGGGGAGGAGATGGAAAACTAAAGGTAGGTTGATGGTTGGGAAATTCCTTAGACTCCACCCTCCAAACCAGCCACTCCCTCCTGGGGAACCACTGTTACTAATCTTGGGGGTGGGCTGGAGATCACTCAAAATTACTACTGCTCTTCAGGTAGCAAAGATCAGTTCCTCTGGAGAAAATGGTGGACTCTGTCATTATACCGTGCTGAGATTGCCACAGCAAATTGTCACTGAGTGCCCAAAGCTGGGGCACTCTCCCAGAGCCTCTTTCTAGAGCCCGTTGTATTTATTTCCACAACGGGCCTTATTCCTAGTTATTCTAATATTGCAAATTAGGGTTTTTCTTTTTGTATTTAGAGGCCCTCAGAATCTAAGGCCTTAAATTGAAGTTTGTTTCATTTATTATAACTGATCTCTAGATGACAGAGACCACTTCCCTTAGAGGAAATGACAGCTTCAGAAGGTGGACTCTGGCATCACATCCTTGCTGATCTCCCTCCCCAAACTCTGCTCTCCCTAGGCACTACCTCTCCCAAACTGGAGCTGGCAATCCTATCACAGGAGGCTGCCAGCTGCAGCAGGAGAGGAGGGACTCCTCTTTCCCTCTCTTGCCCCTTGTCCATTCAAGCTGCCCTCCCCAATTTTCTCCCTGTCTTGCAGAAGGGGAAAAGAAGAGAAGAGGAGATTGGATTTATACACTGCCCTTCGCTCAGAGTCTCCGAGCAGTTTACAATCTCCTTTCCTTCCTCTCCCCACAACAGGTAGACAGGGCTGAGAGAGCTCTGAGAGAAATGCTCTTGAGAGAACAGCTCTTGAGAGAACTGTGACTGACCCAAGGTGGAGAAGTAAGGAATTAAACCTGGTTCTCCAGATTAGAGTCTGCTGCTCTTAACCACTACACCAAACTGGATAGGACATCATACAGTTTCTCTCCTGTGACACAGTTGCCAACCTCTAGGTGAGTCCTGGAGATCTCCCAGAATTACAACTACTCCCCCCCACATACACTAAGGGTCTAGAAATCCTGATTAACAAGGCTTTTTTTAAAAAAAACTGAAGAAAGCAAGAAAGCAAGATAACCACTCTCAAAATGCAAAACAACTATCTTAGAAAAGACTAGAGGGATTGTGAACGAGGGAGAAATAGAGGCATGGGTTGTTGTGTCCTGGGATCAGAAGGCAGAGCTGGCGAAATACAGCCAAGCTTCGCTCTCTGAGAACAATAGGGACTAGGTTCCTGAGCTCGCCAGTAGTGAACCAATGGCAGCATTGGCGGGCGATTCAAACCCGCCAATAGGAATATAGGGCTGTCCCCCCCTAACTGTATATAGTTGGCCTCCGGCCGTTACTGTGTGTTCTTGTCTTATGTGAAGTACGAATAAACGCGTCTTCTCTTATGTCGTCGTCCGAGTCATGAGGCCCGAAACCCAGTACTTTACAGTGGCGACGAAGGTGGGATTTCAACGCCTTCCATGACTCCATGAGCGACGAAAAGGACACCGCCGAGCATCGCATCGCTGACCCCGAGAGCAGCACCGCACCGCTCGCCGAGCATCGCATCGCTGACCCCGAGAGCAGCACCGCACCGCTCGCCCCGGCGCTCGCCTTACCAGACAGAACCATGGCCGCTTCTCATGTAACACTGGAGCACTTCGATCAGTCGCAGCCAGAAACCTGGGACGCATGGGTCGACCAGCTCATCAGCTATTTGGAGCTCAACGAAATCCGCCACCCCGACCAGAAACGAGCGATCCTGCTGAACGCCTGCGGCACCCAAACCGTCCGCCTCGCCAAGAGCCTCTTGGTGCCACGCACGGCCTTGGAGAGCTCGTTTGGGGAGATCCTGGATGTCCTCAACGCTTACTTCAGCCCCCGGCCGACCTTCCTGGCCAAGAGGATGGATTTCCAGAGGCGAGTCCAGGCCCAAGGGGAATCCATTGCCACCTTCCTGGCCGCGCTAAGGGCGCTCGCGGTGGACTGCGGATTCCCGAAGGTGGAGGACAACCTGTTGACGCAGTTCGTGTGGGGCCTGGCGGACTCCAAGCTGCGGCGCAAGTTGGTTGGGCACCGGAAGCTCTCCTTGGACGAGGCCCTAGACGCCGCAACAGCCCACGAGGCTGCGGAAGGGGAACGCCCGGCCGCGGCCGCCCATGTGGTCGGAAGGAGTCCAAGCCCCGGGAATGTGGACACGGAAGAGGTCTTCGCCCTCAGACCTCAACAACGCCGGCCGGCGCCATTCCAGCAGGCCAACAGTGAGCCAGCCAAGCCTTCCGGCAACCGGGTCGTCTGTGCAAGCTGCGGGGAAGGCCACGCAAGGAAATCCTGCAAGTTCCGGGATGCTGTCTGTCACGGGTGCGGAAAGCAGGGACACCTCGCACGGGTCTGCCGATCCAAGGGCCCCCGGAATTTGAGATCGTCGGCCCCACCGCATCGCGCATCGTCCACCGCCTACGAGACGACGGAAGAGGTCGCCGAGTTGAACCACCTCACCGACCAACCGCTGCAGGTACTTCGCCTCCCCAACCCCAACCTCTCCTCCACCCCGAAGATCCAAGTAACCGTGCGGATCGAGGGGTCCCCTTGCTGCATGGAGGTGGACTCGGGATCGGCGGCGTCCATCATTTCCATGGACACTTTAAAAAGACTTTGCCCGTCAGGGGGACCCCTCTACGTCCATCGCCACTAAGCTTGGTGGACTTTCAAAAGAACCCTGTCCCCATCCGGGGAGTCGGCACTTTCCGAGTGCAATACCGAGACTTTGAGGGGAACTTGGACTTGGTGGTGGTGGAGGGAAATCTCGTGAGTCTCCTGGGGCGGGCATGGTTTGAGGCCCTAGGCATCACAATTGGGGGAGTGAATAAGTGCGGGATGCGCGACTGGGGGGCGGTGTGCAAGGAATTTCCCGAAGTCTTTGACGGGAAACTGGGGTGTTATAAAGGGCCCCCGGTGTCGCTCCACTTAGACCCCACAGTGACGCCCATCCAACGGCGCTTCCGCACCGTGCCCCTGGCCCTCCGCCCTAAAATAGAGGCCGAACTGGACCGGCTAGTGGCCCAGGGAGTCCTAGAGCCTGTCCCGAACGCTCGATGGGAGACCCCGATTGTGACACCCGTTAAGCCAAACGGGGAAATCCGCATCTGCGCGGATTATAAGTGCACCATTAACCAGGCACTTCAGGCACACGCATACCCCGTACCCGTGGTCAGCCACGTCTTAGCAACACTGGTGGGGGCGCGCATATTTGGAAAGCTGGATCTCGCGCAGGCGTACCAGCAACTCCCGGTGGATGCAGCCACGGCCGAGGCGCAAACCATTGTAACCCACCGGGGCGCCTTCAGGGTGAAGCGGCTGCAGTTCGGGGTCAGTGTGGCCCCAGGGATCTTCCAAAATCTCATGGACGACTTGTTAAAAGGGATCCCTGGAGTGACGCCGTCTTCGACGACGTCCTCATCGCCGCGACCATCCCGGAAAGCTTCGCCGCCCGCCTCCGAACTGTACTGGGACGCTTCCAAGCCGCGGGGCTGAAAGTGAAGCGGGAAAAGTGCCTCCTCGGGGTGCCGGAGGTGGAGTTCTTGGGGTACCGGGTAGACGCAACAGGCCTGCATCCGGCGAGGGACAAGGTGAAGGCCATCGTGGAGGCCCCCGCCCCGAAGTCCAAGGCGGAGCTCCAGGCGTTCTTAGGCCTCCTGAACTTTTACCACGCCTTTCTCCCCCACAAAGCCGCCGTGGCCGAACCCCTGCACAGGCTGCTGGATAAGGCGACACCTTGGGCATGGGGAGCGAGGGAGGCGGCGGCGTTTCGGGGGTTAAAGTACTCTTGATTTCTAACGCGGTGCTCGCCCACTTTGATGAAAAGCTCCTGGTAATCCTTGCGTGCGACGCATCACCGTATGGGGTCGGGGCAGTCTTGGCACACAAGCTACCGGATGGAAGGGAAGTCCCGGTGGCTTATTACTCCCGCACGCTGTCCCCCGCGGAGCGGAACTATGCACAAATCGACCGGGAGGGCTTAGCACTGGTGGCGGGGGTTAAAAAGTTTCACAACTTTGTGTACGGGCGGCCCTTCACGCTCGTAACCGATCATAAGCCGCTCCTGGGTCTGTTCGCGGCGGACAAACAAACGCCGCAGGTATTGTCGCCCCGAGTGTTGCGCTGGTCCTTGTTTTTAGCGGGCTACCAGTACCAGTTGGAGCATCGGCCGGGCAAGGCGCTGGGTCATGCCGACGCCTTGAGCCGCCTGCCGCTGCCGCATACAGGGGAAGATCCGGCCCCGGCTCCCGCAGTCTTGCTAATGGAGGAGCTGCCAAACCCCCCTTCAGGCAGCTGACGTGGCCGCCCGCACGTCCCGAGATCCCATTCTCTCCCGGATCCTAAACTGGGTGGTGAGGGGATGGCCAGCGGAACCGACAGGGCCAGAGTTCACGGCATACAAAGCCAGGCGGGAAGAGTTATCCGCCTTAAAAGGGTGCTTGTTATGGGGGGACAGGGTGGTCATCCCGGGGCCCATGAGACAAGGGGTTCTAGAAACGCTGCATGAGGCCCACCTCGGCATTGTACGCATGAAAGCTCTGGCAAGGAGCTACGTGTGGTGGCCCGGGATGGACGCTGAAATTGAAACCTGGGTCCGAGGGTGCACACGGTGTCAGGAAGTCTGCCCCAATCCCCGAGAGCGCCAAACCAAAGCTGGGAGTCTACACACAAGCCGTGGTCACGCCTACACATAGACTTTGCGGGGCCGTTTCAGGGGCTCCAGTTCATGGTGACGGTAGACTCCTACTCGAAATGGGTGGAAATAAGCCCAGTGTCTACCACCTCTGCCAAAGCGGCAATAAGGGCCCTGCGGAAAATATTCGCGACGCACGGGTTACCAGACACAATCGTGTCGGACAACGGGGCAGCGTTCACATCTGCTGAGTTTCAAGCGTTCCTCGAAAGGAACCTAATCAGGCACATACGATCAGCGCCCTTCCACCCGGCAACCAATGGACAGGCGGAGAGGACGGTACGCACCGCCAAAGAGGCCCTGAGCCGCATAACGGAGGGGGACTGGGAGTTCCGGCTGGCCCGCTTCCTTCTTACATACCGCACCACCCCAAACCCCATCTCCGGGCATTGCCCCGCAGAACTATTAATGGGCCGCCGCCCTACCACTTTATTAGACAGACTCCACCCGGACCGAGCCCCAGAGAGAAAGCTGGTCGAGAACAGGGAGGCGCCCCGAAGCTTCCTACCGGGAGACCCTGTCTACTTCCGGAACTACGGGGCAGGGCCGCAGTGGGTGGTCGGGCGCATCCTAAAACCCACCGGGCCAGTGTCATACGAAGTCCTAACAGATGGGGACCGGGTCCTCCGTAAACACGTCGACCAGCTCCGGAGGCGGCAAGACCCCGACACAGAGATCCAGTTACCGGGGAATGCCGCAGCCGCCCCATCATCCGATCGACAGCAAGCACCGACAGCGGAGCCAGCGCCGGAAAGTCCACGGAATCCGGAGGGGGCCCCGGTGACAGCTGAACCGCCGCCGCCGCTGCCGCCGCCGTTACAGCCGCCACCGTCACCGCCTCGGCTACTACCAGAGATCCAAGCTCCTTGTGCTGGCGGACCACCCGATAGGGGCCCCGCCAGTCCGGTACCGGCCCCCCGACGTTCGCTAAGAGAACGGAGGGCACCAACATACTTGAAAGACTACGTCACCTGATAGGAGACGAACTATGGGGGAGGGGTGTTGTGTCCTGGGATCAGAAGGCAGAGCTGGCGAAATACAGCCAAGCTTCGCTCTCTGAGAACAATAGGGACTAGGTTCCTGAGCTCGCCAGTAGTGAACCAATGGCAGCATTGGCGGGCGATTCAAACCCGCCAATAGGAATATAGGGCCGTCCCCCCTAACTGTATATAGTTGGCCTCCGGCCGTTACTGTGTGTTCTTGTCTTATGTGAAGTACGAATAAACGCGTCTTCTCTTATGTCGTCGTCCGAGTCATGAGGCTCCGAAACCCAGTACTTTACATGGGTAATGTAGCAGTACAGATGGGAAGGTTTATGTAGGGACCTCTGTAGAGCACTTGATCACTAGAGGCCTCATTTTTGGCGTCTGAGCCCTGGGCTCACTTGGTTTCTTCCTGGCTGTGGACTCTGTGGCATTATACTCTGCTGGGGTCCCTTCCTGGGTTCCACCCCCAAATAGCCAGGAATTTCCCAGCCCCAAATTGGCAAGCCTAAATTCCTTCTAAAACTGAAGAAGCACCACCTCTATGCCAAATTCTAGAACATGCACAAGGACAATTTTTCTTGAAATCTAGAAGGCACCAAGAAGAAGGAACTCAGGTAGAAAAGGAAAAGCTAAGAAGGCCCAATGGGAGATTTAACAAAGAAGAATAATTCTCAAGATTAATTTAGAGTAACGGATGGGATGATTCCTAGCTGAAAACTTACTGGTATCAGTCTGAGAATAAACATTAGGAACACAAAATGATAAGACAGCTGATTTCGGTACTAGGAAGAAGGATTGACAGGTAGGGGGTCCTATGCAAAGCAAAATGTTCTTGTACCACTAGCAAACATTAGATTCCCTTTTACAGAATAGCACAGCTGGTAAAGTGGCAGGACAAAGCAAGCCAGAAACACTTGCAAAATGTGTGCTATTTGGAAGAGTTGTTTTCTAGTTCTATACTACCCAAAAATAAAACGATTTGTTTTGGAAAGATGCTGAGGATTCTTGCTGCTGTTGACCTTGGACTTTTTCATAGCAGCACTTGAACCTAGCAGGATCCACTCCATCTACTGTGTAAGGCAGGAAGCAGAAGCAATAAGAAGAACATCTAATAGTTCCATTCCAACCCAGGGTCCCTACAGAACAAGCAAACCAGCAGAAATATATCATAACCCTCACCTCCTGCCAGCTGGAAGGCAGAGCTCAGCACATCGAGGGAGCACACAAACAGGTACAAAAAGCCAAACATCAGGGGCACCTTGAGAAGAGACACGAGGATGGGCTTGGTTCTTGCACATGTGCCAAGTGCTGCAAGGGAATGACACATATTAAACACCAGATGCACATCAGTGTTATCTTGGACAAGCCAAGGTTATTTCCTCTCTCCACCAAATATGCAACTGCCTCCTATCTCATACTTTATCTCCTTCTTTCCCTATGTAGAGCCTTCCAGTGAATCTGTGCAGGGAATGTTTAGGCTCTTGTAAAAAGCCATGGTGAGTTGGGCCTGTCACAGGAGTAGTGGTGGGGGGAAAGGGAAGAGTTAAAACCAAAGGCACAAAAAAATCACCAGGGTCAGCTTATGCCCAGCACCCTGTGTATGAAAAGACCTTTCTGCAACATCATTCCATCAGGCTGGCATGCCAGTTCTAAAAACAAACCCATTTCACTTCAATTCCAGCTTGGGTTGCTTAGTAACAGTAAAGAACCTGCCAATCATCTTTCTATAAATGCCAAATGCTTCACAGCAGGGAAATGGACAGAACTGGGTACAGCAATCCTACAGCGCCCACGCAATCAGCATGGGTGACTGAGAATAAAGCCAAGAAAGTGCATTCTGACACAACACAAGCACCTTAGCTCTGACCCCAAGACAGTGCGAGACAGAAGGTCAACACAGTTTTGAGCTTTGCACAATTTTTGCCTCAATTGTGACTCTTAGAAGAAACTTTCCTGTGGGAAGTGCTCTCTCTCAGTATTTATCAGCTGGAAGCAGATTGTGTACAGTTGCTGGTGTTATACAGCCTTAGTGTTTAAATTCTAGCAAGTAGGACATTATTACTGATTCATGACCAAGTACCATTTATGGCTTGACACACAATAGTGCTCAGGCATTCTGACAATTGTTCTTACTTTTTCAGGTGCTTATATTTTCTGGGACAAGGCTTGGGATGGCCCATCTTTAGATCCTCACTCCTCCATGGAAGCTCACTGTGTGACTTGGTGTCAGTCAGTCTTACCCTGCCTGACCTCACAGGTAGCTGTGAGGATGAAGGGGAGCAGGAGAGATGGAAATGGGCTTATCTGGGGTTTGATGGTAAATTTTTGGATAAAATATTGGGCCCATGTTATGGGTTATGTGGAAATCCTAGTCAACCTGATTCAGATGCTGTTGTTCATGACTTGTTGACTAATATTAAACAGGCTGATATTTTTCCTTGTGCAGCCCACTCTGATGCATATTTTACTGGTTTAACTAAAACTTAGTCCCAATTAAGTGTGTATAGGATTATTGCCATAAAAGGAGAACAGTCACCAAGAAAATGTTAAGCAGTTGCAAGTAGGTCAAATTGACCCACAATATAATTTAATAGAAAACAAAAATTTCTGCCTGTTAATAATTGGCAATGTGATCATATGCCAGCTGAGGAAAAATTTATCTGACTTGGGTCCAGTCCGGATCACTTCTAATCTGGAGGGTACTGTGTGTGAACTTGTTATCTGACTTTGCATCAGGTGCCATTCTGAGTCCACCTTGCAACTGGTGAAATAAAAGGCATCCTTAGAAACCCTAGGCATCAGCAGAAGAGAAGCTGAAGAGTAAATAAACCAGGCAAGTCCCATGCTGCAAGGCAGTGAACAAAACTGGCCATATAAGTAAGGATTCCTGTAGCCTGGCATTATTTCTTGTCCATCTGCCTGAAAAGGAAGTTTACAATACAGCTCAAACCAATGACTCCTCTTGGCTAGAATCAGCAAAGTACAACAAGGCAGGAGAAGGCTGCTCAGCAAGATTCTAAATGGAAGGAGGGACAGGGCCATGTGCTTATCTCCACTTTCTGGGTGAAAAATTGTCTCTACTTTCAGGGTGGCTTTGGATGAGCCCCAAAGCCTGGAAAGACTCATATTCTCCCCATGCTTCAGGATGTGTGGGATGGTGCTTCTCCCCAGGGAAGATACACACATTTCCAGGCTTTGGATGAGACCAAGAAACATGGTGAGAGGAAACATGCGTCACTTACTGTGCAGCCCTAAAAAGAGTCACATACTTTAAAGCCAACTGATTTCAATGGATTTAGTAGGTTGTAACTGTGTTTAGGATTGCACTGCAGTTTTTCTTTTCTCTGTCTTCTCCAAAGCTATCCTCATTAAAAAAAATCATGGTGAATGTTGTGTCTGAAAGGCAGTTATTGTCTCTACATCAGATGATTGAAGTTTAGTTCATTCTGAGCTAAAGAACCTAAATTACCTTGTTTCTGCATCTTGTCCAAGCCTGAGTGGGTGTCTTGCCATGGTTTGGAAGAACAGCTGCCCAATTCATATTTCTCTGTGCTTTCAGCCAAACACCCAGGAGTATCTGGGCATAAGTAGTCAAGGTCGGGATGACTCACAGTATTGACTGTGGGGAACAGATAAGCTCGAGGGTCAGAAGGCTTCTGGAGAACTGTAGAGAAAGAGGTGGTGATCATTCACCAGTATCCTCTGAACATCAGGCCTTCCCTGCTGTGAGCTCATAGTGGGGGGGGGGGGAACTAGTAGCATCCTTTAGGGCTGTCTTGGCCCTTACACAGAAATGAAACCCAAATGGAAAAAAGTTCCCATAACTACAATCATCCCCAAATGGAAGGCTGTTAGTAGTCTGTAGCAGCCCATGAAAGTCCCATATCACTAACAGCAGGCTATCATCCAGGCACTGTCTTGGAGAATATGAAGGGTAGCAACAATAGCCTAGAGAAAATATAATGTCCAAAGATGCAAGCAGTTCTTAGCAGCATATTTAACCTTTCCAGTCCTCGTGTTACTGTGCCTCTTTTACCCACTGTGGCTTGATTCTGGAGCCCTTCTTCTTTATCATTGTACCATAGCAAACTTAAAAAAGAGTAGCTAGCAAAAGCACCAGACCCACATGGAAAAGAATCTGTGGCAGGAGGCCCCCCCCCCCCGATGATGAAAATTGTCTAGGAGTCCTGATTATGCAGAAAATAAACATATACCCAGGTGCAAGAGGAAAGATACAAAGAAGGCAAAGTGAAGAACAAGGGATAGATCATCAGATCAGTCCCATCAAGTACAGTATGGTGAATGCTTCAAATCATTAGGGATGGTTGAAGGGTAGCTGGATCCCTGTCCTAAGTACCTTGAGGGCTGGGACAGTAGGTGTAAGGTGGTGCATGTAAGACTCTTCCTCCTCCTGTAGGTCTACGGCATTGAAGTGGACTTTCTCTTCCATAAGGTAGCATTATTCCCTGCCAATCTGGACAGACATACATCAGTCAACATGGAAGCAGGACTAATCTCTTTGTTAAGAGGAAGTTTCATCTGCTTCACCCACATAGCACAAGAAAGCTATTTTCCAGGCTCAGAGATTACCATGGATTCAGTAGCTACCACTTAAGGTGTTATCTCTAAAGCTACACCTAATTAACAAAGTGGAATCCCAATCTGGTCTCTTCTGATATCCAAAAGGTTAGGTAAGTGCAGCAGCCTCATATGGCAGGAGCTTTGCCTTGCATTGTGCTGACCAGCCTTCATTCCATAAATTACTCTGGACTTCATCCCGTTGGAAGGCCAAGAACCCATTGGTCTAAAGTCAGTTGCCAAATCTGTGCCCACACCTGAACCTTCCCCTCTAAGTTGTTTGGTCTCCCCAGTGCTGCTCGGGGCTCTTGGTTCCTGCTGATTCTCTTACCTGCTGCAGGTAAGTTGCTCAGAGCAACATCTCAAGGGTGCACACACTAGTTCCTCACTAGGCAGTCTGGCTGGAGAACTAGAATTGTCCTTTATACAGCTGATAGGAGCAAAGTCTAAGGAGTCTTGTATTATCCCATGCAATCATTCCACATCCTCCTCCTCTCCAGAAATTCTTTTAGTTAATTGCTAACCTCTGTATCACCTTCTGTGGAGGTAAGATGGTTTGTGCTATGTTGGAAAGACACTGATATAGGCTAAAATAAACAGGAGTTTTGTGGCACCTTTAAGGCTAGCAAAATTTTATTCCAGCATAAACTTTCATGGACTAGAACCCACTTGTTCAGACTAAATACTGGAGAGAGATTATCCAGGACACAAATCTGCCCCCAACTCCGTGAATACTTGACATACCTCTCTGTGTATTCAGATCTCAAAAGAGATGCCCACTGTTACTTTTCAAGGGAAATCACATTTTTAATTTGTAGGAGATATCTCTCAGTTCAAATAATACTGGTGACCTCCTAGCTGAGTGTTTTTTTAGAATCTAACCAAAGTATCTGAGTTACATTTTAAATGAGACTTATAGAGCAATCCTAAGGACACTTTCCTGGGAGTAAGCCCCATTCAGTAAACTTCAGTAGGATTTTGAATAGACCTGCCTAGGACTGCACTGTAAGGGACTTTAGAGGAGTGTTAGAATGAACAGGAAGTCAGGTGATTTTTCAGATTACACACACACAGAGAATTATATCTTCATCATGCCAGGGAGTTGGCAAATGGGAAAGACTCTGCTAGCTGCATAACATCTACAAGGATCACCCAAACCCTGTGTTCAGTTAATGGGCTCAGCAACAGGAGTTTCAGGTTCCTAATGTGCCCATCTTCTATAAGGTTTATATTATTCTTATTTCTAAGGGATTTACAAAGTCTAGGTGTTGTACATAAAACCAGGACATCGGCACTGCCCTCAGGCTTCCCTGTAGCCTGTAAGGTCTAAATAGATCATTTTGACAGCTTTTAATATGAATCCATTAAGGACATGAACTTATTTTGTACAATTGAGCACTCCAGATTAACTAGGGAAGCTGAAAAGTACAAGAGAAAATAACATGCAGGACTGCCCTTGGTTATTACGGTTTGCAAGAGGCCTGCTTCCCTTTTCATCACCTCTGCAGCTCTAGACCTATCCATCCAGGATTCCAGGTGGCTGTGTACCCCTGCTCTCCACTGAACCAACCTTCCCCTCATGCCCTACACGCTGCTACTGGTTCCCTAACTAGGAAAAAAAAGTTCAGCTTTCTGAGGGCCAGGTTGACTTTTTTTTCCCCTGACCCAGAGGGTGTGAAGCTCATTTGAATTGCAGTGCACCCGCACCCGTGTCCTTTTGATGTAGAAGTGGTTCAAGAGCACATTCCAAGCTGCCTGGAAAATACAGCTTGCTCTCTGCTATGCTATGCTATGGTTGCCACTACAGGTTGGGAAATTCTTGAAGATTTGAGAGCAGAGCCTGGGGAGAAAGTCCACCCTCCAAAGCAGCCATTTTTGCAGAAGAATTTATCTCTATATTCTGGAGAGCAACTGTAATTCCAGGACATTGCTGGGTCCCACCTGGAGGCTGGCAACCATAGGAAAAATGGCAAGTCAAGATGGTGTAGAAGAGGTAGTGGGGTTGCTGTTCATCAGTTGTCTGCTGGGCAACCTTTTAATACACTGGCATCCATCTACCCAATCATATCCCTTCTATCCAATTGCAACTAAGTCCTCATCGGGACATGATACAAACATGCAGGCAGACAAAAACAGTTGTTAAGCCATGGTGTCAAGAAAATAGTTAAAACGCTTGGGGCTCTTTAGCTTGGAGAAACGACTGCTGAGGAGTGACATGATCGAGGGTTATAAGATTATGCATGGGATAGAGCAGGTTGAGAAAAAAGTACTTTTCTCCCTTTCTCACAATACAAGAACTCGTGGGCACTCAATGAAATTGCTGAGCAGTCAGGTTAGAACAGATAAAAGGAAGTACTTGTTCACCCAAAGAGTGATTAACACATGGAATTCACTGCCACAGGAGGTGGCAGCGGCTACAAGTATGGACGGCTTCAAGAGGGAATTGGATAAACATATGGAACAGAGGTCCAGCAGTGGCTATTAGCCACAAGGTATAGATAGGAACTCTCAGACTGGGGCAAGTGATGCTCTGTATTCTTGGTGCTTGGGGGGGGTAACAGTGAGAGGGCTTCTAGTGTTCTGGCCCCACTGCTGGACATCCTGATGGCACCTGGTATTTTTGGCTACTGTGTGACAGAGTGTTGGACTAGATGGGCCATTGGCCTGATCTAACAATGGCTTCTCTTATGATCTTATATTTTTGTGGTAATATTGATGTGTTTTACGCTCCCACCCCCCACTGTGCGTGTGTGGAAAATGTATGGACATGGGAACAGCTATCAGGTTCCCAAGCCATAGTAAGCCTGGCTGTTTATAAAAGAGCTGAATGTCAGGGGACTGGAATAGATGGTCTATTATCGTAAAAGCAGAATTATATTTGTGCTAACCCCTTAACTCCCACAGTGGGAGGGAATAAAACAGCACATTCTAGACTAATCTTGACTGGCAACCTACCCAGGTAACCAATGCCTCAAAATGACAGGTAACACCTGCTTGCCCTATGTCTGTGTAAGCTGAACAAATATGAGGAGGGAGGGAAAAGAATATCTTTTAATCTCAGGGCCACAGAGGAGAAAGGGAAAACACCTCCTCGGCTTGCTTAGTACATACTGTCGTGAACAACAAGTTCAAGGGCCACAACATCAGTTCCATTTCAGTGGCCAAAGAGGGGGCAGAGGGAAGAGATACTGGCTACCAGCAAGGCAGAGGCAACAACAGCCATTCCCCTCCTCCCCTTTTGACGTAGGTGTTCTCTGGCTACATCCATCTGGAGACTTTTCAAGCATAACAAAGAGCTGTCAGGGAGCCTCAGACTTTAACAGTAGGAAATCTGCCATTGTCACTTGAATTGAATAGCACTGTCTGCAAACAGCTCTGCTGTGTCATCTCCCCCATCTCTTTCCCATCATGCTCTCTGCTCCCATGGTTACTGTATGATGCCAGAACTCTTTCTTCAGATGCTTCAAGAAGTGCTAACTTAACTGTTAGGTCAGGTATGCAGTAGAGCAGGAACCTCTGCAATACAACTACACTCTGCATACAGTACTTCTCCCTAGAGATGCCAACCTCGAGGTAGGGCCAGGTACTTTGGTTGTTAGCCTCTGTGGCATTATACCCTGCTGAGCTCCCTCCCTTCCCCAAACCCCGTTCACCCCAGGTTCCACCCCCATATCTCCAAGAATTTCCCAACCCTATGAAATGCCAACTTCCTTTTTAAAGAATCTGCTACTTGGACTTTACTTGGGGGCAGAGCCCACTGGATGCTAGTGGTGGAAGCTATCATTTTGGCAGATGTGTGGATAAAGCACAGCTGCCTTTCCAGAGATGAAGTTCAGTGATTTTTGGTGGGTCCAGAGGAACAGCGCCTAATGCAAAAGCCACTTGTGTGCCTAAGGTATTCAACCTTTTAAAAAGAAATTGCTGAAGGAGAAAAAGCAATCTTGTCCCCTTGCTCTTCTGGCAACTGGCCCAAAAGAGAGAGCGAGAGTGATAATCCCCCCAGCCCTTCCTCTGGCTCACCAATCTATCTGGCTTGCAGCATTTCTTCACAGAAGCCCCTGAAGATGTTAAACCCACATAACCTCAACCCTGATCCCTGTGCCCAAACTCCACCCTCATTACTGTTTATCATTACTTGTTATCCTGGTAGCCAACTTTCCATCCACCTGACAGACTCTAGAACAACCAGAGGGGTACCCTTCGGGGGAATGATTCTGAGAGGCCAAGTATCAAACTCCACTAAAGTCTAGTCCTGAAGAACACTTGGAATGGAAAAGATGAGTGGAGTGGCCATGGGATAAGGGTGGTATTGAACTACTAAGATTCTAGAATTCTTTTTCTCACTATATTTATATGCCCACCTTTCTCCTGAACATCTCAAGGTGGGTAACAATACAGAACACCATTTTATAAACCAAACATTAGGAATAACAGATATACAACATTACAATCAGTACTTATGCTACTCACCCACAGACATTTGCCCTCTGTCCAGGTTCAGACTGTACCCAAAGCTCTCCAGAACTGCTCTGTTTGACAGCCTTGTTAGAGAGCCAGGACTGTCAGAGCCCTCCAGCCTCTTCTGGGAGTCTGCTCCGGAGGAATTTGGTGGCCACTGAAATAGCGTGAGCCCTGGTTGCTGCCAAATGATCCTTGGACAAGGGGAATACTGACAACCAGGGCTATTTTGGAGCAGGAACACACAAGAATAGAATTCCAGCTGGCTCCTGAGTTGGCCACACCCAGCAGGAACTCATTAGCATAATAGGCCACACCCAACAGCAGAAACTCATTAGGATTGGCTGCATTAGGGGTGTGTGGTCTAACATCCAAAGGAGTTCCTGCTACAAAAAAGCCTTGGGTTTTGACAATAAACAAGGTAAACAGAATAAGAAGTAAAAGGTGGATGTGGCTGGATGACCATACTTCTGGTAGCATGGGGGTGTGTGGTGTAATATGCTAATGAGCTGTGCTGTCAGTGTGTGGCCTACTATGCTAATGAGTTTCTGCTGTTGGATGTGGCTAATGAGTTCCTGCTGGGCTTTTTCTACAAAAAAAAGCCCTACTGACTACCCTTCTGGGAAGATCAAAGCTGCCTCACGGGAAGATGCAGGAAGAGGAGGTCCTTCAAGTTTATGACCCCTAGGTCATGAATGGCTTTAAAGGTAAGCACCACCACCTCCAATTGGGCCTGGAAACTAATCAACAGCCAGTGAAGAGACTATAGTCTCATGTAACATAGTCCCACTGACTAGCCCCACACAACAAACAAGCTGCTGCATTTCACACTGATGGTGATTTCTGGATCATCTTCAAGGGCAGCCACATGTGAAGTGTGTTATAGTAATCTGGCTTCAAAGCCACATGCATTTACAAATAGCTTGATGTAGCTTGAAACTGCATTTTTCACTGTCACAGACATCTGTTTCTCCAGCAGGACACCAGGATCTAGCTGTACTCCCAAACTCTTAAGAGAATCTTTCACAGCACAAACTGCATACTATCGAAGGGCAGGAAGTACAGTCCCATTTAAAGACGTGGTCTTTCTAGCCAGCATCACCTCTGTTTTACCTGAATCCAGTTTGTTTTCTTAGTCACTTGATCACTGCAATTCAGACTCTGGATCAGGACAAAGATAGCAGCAGCCAGTCACTTTTTCAGAGTAGTATATAGCTGGATGTTTCTAGCATATTAGCATAGATGATAATTTACTACAAAACTGTGGACAATCTCATTAAGGGACTGTACATGGATATTAAACAATCTTGCACCCCACCCTATGTCAGCTCCAAAGGGGATGGTTCAGCAACTCCCACTGCAACCTGTTTTAATGATCTGATAGAAAAGACTGGAACCATCTCAACACTGTTCCAGTCACTTTCCAGGTAAAATTAAATTAAATTAAATTATCATATGGCATTGTGTGCAGAATAACCAGGAGATCCTAAGACTGTCTGGCAGGCAGAAGTTCCTGCTCTTTAATGTTATGCACCTCTAGGTGGCGAGCTAGATCTGTTTTTAAGACAAGAGACATTTCAGAGGTGGTTTGCCATTGCCTGCCTCTGTGTCACGACCCTGATATTCCTTGGAGGTCACCCTTCCAAATACTAGCCAAAGCCAATCCTGCTTAACTTCCAAGATCTGACAAGACTGGGCTAGCCTGGGCTATCCAGGTCAGGGCACTTTCCAGGTGCTTCAGTTATATCACATAGTCCCCCATATCAATGGCTGCTGACAGATCTAACAACAGTAGAGATGCATTCCCTTTGTCCATATGAAGAGATCATCCTAAAGCACTACTATAGCTGTCTCTGTTCCAGACTCAGTCCTGATGACAAAGGATTTAGGGCAGATGTCTCATGCAAGTATTTCTAGAGTTGCTCTGCCATTTTCCTCAAAAGAGAAGGTTCCAAACCGGTTTATAAGTGGCCAAAACCTGATTATTCAAATATGCAGTCTTGATTAAAGGCCTGATAATTGTTTCTTTCAGGGGCTTCGGAAAAACCATCATGGAGTCATTCACAATCCTCTCAATCAAAAGACCTAATGCCCGGGCTTCCGGTCTGGGATACATGGCATCCTGATGTGTTCTGACTCTGCTCCCAGAACATACGGAGGGTCTTCATGACAGGGTGGGCTACACAGCCTGCCGCAGATCTCCCCAGGCAGGGGAGTGACTAGCAACGAGCATTAGCCCGAGTGGGAGTTGAGATCGGCTGATAGCGGGGCTTTAAAGAGCGCCACGACCAGCCTTGATCCCCTCCCCCCAAGAGGGCACTTCGGAATTTCTCTAAAAGACCCCACCGAGTTGGATTCTCAACATAAGAACGCATGACCCAGACCTCCAAGACATTCTACGGAAACTGATACCAAGGAAACACTGCTATAACAAGACACGGACTTTGAAGGTAACTTTTTCAAATTGCTCACCGGAAACGCGCTGATCCCGAGAATAAACAACACCCGATGTAGCGCATGATCGTGCTGTATTCTGTGTACTAACACCGACTCCAGAAAACGCGGTTAAACAGCAAAAAAAGGCCAAAAAGCCGGTTTGTTGATCATTCCTGCGGTCGGGATATTGACTTTAAAAACAGAAACTAACACCGAGTCCCGCGAGAATCAGTGTGGAAAATTACTGAAGCTGCGACAGAAATCATCAGAACAGGAAGTGACCTCAGACCAGACAAGTAGCATTTCCTAGAGACGACTAAGGAGGCCGGAAGAAGGAAGGAAACCAGAAGTCAAGGGGGACGATTAAGACTGCCGGACAGGAAGTAAACAACAGGAAGAGCTATTTACCATAGAGAAATTGCGCCCGCCATTTTGAGAAGGTCGAAATGTTTTTATTCGGATCTTAGCTAAAAGACTTAACAGAAAAAAGTGAAAATAGAGCGGTTTAACTGGGCATAAGAAGAGCTTTAATTTGATGTAAGTTTTGTGATAATTGTAAACAACGGCTTACGATCTTCGGCAACGACAGAGGGCGAACTCTTGGTCCTCCCCGAAAATGGCTGCTAAAGAAGAGAAGAAATTACAGGGCATGATGGAAGCCATGGAAAAACGGGTGATGGATGCTATACAAAAAATGGAAAAAACTCTAGGAAAAGTAGTTGATGAAGTAAGTGACCTGAAAAAAGACCTGGCTGGGATTACAAAGGAAATACAGACGTTGAACAAAAGAACAGACGAGGTGGAGGAGAGAGTGAAAGGAGTGGAAACTGGTGTATCTGAGGTTGCCAAAGAAGCATTAAAAGCCAATGTAATGGTGGAGTACAATGGAATGCTTAACCATATGAGATTTAGGGGAATCCCTGAAGATAAAAATGAGAATATCCATTCAGTCATGGTGGGTGCTGTTGCAGATTTTTTTAAAACTAGAAGAGGAGAGGGTGGCGGCACATATTGATTTGGTATACAGAGTCAACTCTGCGATTGCACAAAAGAAAAAATTACCCAGAGATGTGATTGTCCAGTTTATATCCAAAAGATTGAAAGAAGATTTGTTTAAGCAACAATTTCAGGAAGATTTTACAATTGACAACAAGAAAATTATGATACTAAAGGAATTTCCCAGATCAATTCTTCAGGATAGACGGCTTTTTAAAGATTTGATTGACCAACTGAAAATAGAGGGCATTAGATACAGATGGGAAATTCCAAAAGGTGTTAGCTTTACATTTAAGCAGAAAAGAGTCACCATCAAGTCAGTAGAGCAAATGACCAAGTTCATTAAAGACAATTTTAAAGACTCTGATAAATAAATACAAAGTCAACATGGAGAGTCAAATTATTTCTTGGAATGTTAATGGACTTAATTCACCCCAAAAAAGAAAAAATATTAGGCTATGGTTGGAAAAACAAAAATGTGATATTGTTTGTTTGCAAGAAACACATATTAAAAAGACTGATGTTAAATTCTTGACTCAAAGTAGACTAGGGGAGGAATTTTATTCCCTCTCCTCACAAAAGAAAAAAGGAGTTGTCATATATGTAAAAAAAGAATTGGAGCCAAAGGAAATTTTTAAAGACAAAGAAGGAAGGTTCTTGGCAGTGGAAGTTATGCTTCAGAACAAAAAGAGTCTAATTGTAAATTTCTATGCCCCAAATGGAGCCAAGGAAAAATTCTTTCAAGATTTGTGGGAACAATTACAACAGTTAACCTACGAGCAAATGATACTGATGGGTGACTTTAATGGTACTGTTAACAATGCTATGGATAGAAAATCAAAAAAAGGAAGTGAAGGCATAGGTAAACTTCCGAAAGTATTTTTTCAAATGGCAAAACATGAGCACCTAGAAGATGCATGGAGAATTAAAAATTCTAAAGACAAAGACTACTCCTTCTACTCATCAAGACATGAGTCTTTTTCAAGAATAGACATGATGTGGATGACTGAAAACTTGATCTTGCAAACACGTAAAATTGAAATATTACCTAGAATCCTTTCTGACCACAGCCCATTAAAGTGGTCAACATATGTTAAAAGAAAGAAATTTCGATGGAGACTTAATGAGAATTTACTGGACAAACAAAATATTGTGGACAAAATAAAGACGGAAACCAAAACGTATTTTCAACTAAACTTAAATAAAGATGTACAGACGCAAACGGCATGGGAGGCATATAAAGCTGTGATGAGAGGACATCTAATTGCAATTAACAACAATGAAAAACAACAATCCAAAATAGATAAAGAAATTATGGAAAATATTCAAAAGAAAGAAATGGAACTTAAGAAAAGACCTGGCAAAAAGAAAATTTTGAGAGAGTTGAGGATCCTAAGGGAACAATACGATGTGAGGTTAAATAAAGAAGTATATTGGAATTTGAAAAAATTGCAACAGAAGTCCTTTGAAGGAGCGAATAAACCTGGAAAATATTTGGCATGGCAATTGAAAAAAAGAAGAGAGAACAAAATAATAATTAAACTGAAAGATGGGAATAGAGAAATCATAGACCCAGGAGGGATCCGGAGAGAATTTTATAAATACTATGCTACTCTTTTTCAAGCAAAACAAACGGATCAACAAAAAATTCAAGATTATCTATCAAAAGTAAATTTGACACAACCAAGCTCAGACATAAAAGCAATGTTAAACGCTGTGATAACTAAAGAAGAAATCAGCAAAGCAATAGGAGAGGCAAAAATCTCCAAAGTTCCAGGACCAGACGGTTTTTCAGCCAAATTCTACAAGAAATTTCAAGAAGACCTGGTACCGGTTCTAGAGATTCTTTTAAATGAAATTAGACAAAGTGGGAAGGTTCCAGACTCCTGGAATGAAGCTGCAATCACCTTAATACTGAAAGAAACTCAAGATTTAACTAATGTTAAAAATTATCAACCAATTTCACTTCTGAACAATGACAACAAAATTTATGCAAAAATTTTAGCAGAACGCCTTAAAAGGTATTTGAAAGACACTATTGCTGAAGATCAGGCTGGGTTTTTGCCAGGTAGACAAATAAAAGACAACATGAGGGTTGTTTTAGACGCAATAGAATACTATGATAAGCACCCGGAAAAAGAGGTTGGCTTTTTATTTTTAGACGCGGAGAAGGCATTTGATAACTTGAATTGGGAATTTATGTTCAAAGTGATTGAAAAATTGCAGATGGGCGCAGAATTTACAAGAATGATTAAATCAATATACAAAGAACAAAAGGCTACGGTGATTGTAAATGCAGAATCAACAGAAACGTTCCGGGTCAGAAAAGGGACTAGACAGGGCTGTCCTTTATCGCCATTGTTATTTATCTGGATTTTGGAGATTCTGCTGCAAGTGATTAGAGATTATGATAATATAAAAGGTTTGAATATTAGGGGTTTCTCATACAAATTAAGAGCATTTGCTGATGATATTATGTTTATTGTCAAAGATCCTGTTAATAATATGCCTTTGGTATTTGAAAAAGTAAAAGAATTTGGTGAACTCGCAGGGTTTTATGTAAATAAAAACAAATCGAAAATATTGTGTAAAAACTTGAACGTCACAAAGCAACAAATCTTACAAAATTTGACAGAATGTGAAGTGGTTAAAAAGGTTAAATATCTGGGAGTTGACATTACAATGAAAAATATTGACTTGTTTAAGAATAATTATGAAAAATTGTGGGTTTTGATAAAGCGTGATTTAGAAAAGTGGGAAAAACTTAGATTATCTCTTCTTGGAAGAATTGCCGTTGTCAAAATGAATGTATTGCCCAGGCTGATGTTTTTGTTTCAGACAATACTAATTGTAAAAGATGTGAAAGTTTTGGTGAAATGGCAAAGAGAAATCTTTAAATTTATCTGGGCAGGAAAGAAGCCAAGAATTAAAATGAAAATAATGTATGATATTAAAGACAAAGGTGGCTTCCAAGTCCCGAATTTGCGTTTGTATCATGAAGCAGTATGTATGTCTTGGTTAACTGACTGGGTTAATTTGGAAAACAGAAAACTTTTGGCCCTTGAAGGTCACGATTGCAGATTTGGCTGGCATGCCTATCTTTGGTATGGGAAAAATAAAGTAGACTCAATGTTTAAGCATCATTATGTAAGAAGAACATTGTTTGATGCATGGACCAGATACAGAAACACAGTTCCCGATGAGAAGCCTTTGTGGATCGTTCCTGCTGCAGTTATTCATCCCTTTTCAGAATATAAAGGTAATGATTGGTTGAAATATCAAGAGTTGCTTCAAAAGGAAGGGAAAAAATATGTTTTAAAACCAAATAATGAATTAGATTTCGAGTATGGATGGTTACAATATTGTCAAATACAGGATATTTACAAAAAAGATTGTAAAGAGGTTGGTTTTAGAGCTAAGAACGATGAGATTGAAGATATATGGTTGAAAAAAGAGCGAAAAATGATATCAAAGATGTATAAAACTTTGTTGACTGTTTATACTTTGGATGAAACTGTTAAAGAGCAAATGATAAAATGGGCTATAAATATGAACAAAGAAATCTCTATGGAAACATGGGAATTTTTATGGAAAAAAGCTTTTAAAATGTCAACCTGTGTCAATGTAAAAGAAAATTGTTATAAGATGATGTACAGGTGGTATATGACACCAAAAAAGATTGCCAATATTAGTATGGATAAGAACTTGAGTAATAAGTGTTGGAAATGCAAAAAAATAGAGGGTTCTTTTTACCATATGTGGTGGTCATATGATAAAACAAAGGTATACTGGTCAAATGTACACTGTGAGATGCAGAAAATATTGAGAATTCCAATAAGGAAAAGTCCGGAACTTCTTCTCTTAGGTTTGACAATGGAAAAAATACCACAAGAAAAAAGGACACTATTATGGTATATGATCACATCGGCGAGAATGGCCTTTGCTCAACAATGGAAAGCGGAGAAGGTGCCAGATATACATGACTGGTTAAGGAAACTGCTGTTTTTAGCCGAAATGGACAAAATGACGAAAAAATTAAATGGGCAAATGGCAGAACAATATCTAAAAGACTGGGAAGGCCTGAAATTATATATGGAATCTGAATATAGAATGAAAGGCAAAATGTACAATCTTGACATGTATTGAAACTCTATGAGAAATGAAATGAATATTTGATTGTACTGTACCTTTATTGGAATTATGCTTGTAAAAGTCAGGCTTTTATATATTTGAAATTGGGTTACCTGGTTTGTCGATTGTTACAAGTCTAAACTTGATTACCTGTTAATTTTTCTTTTTTTGTTATTAGCAGTGTTGGAAGCCTATTAGGGGGTGGGGGGATGGGGTAAAAATCTTTTTAAATTGTATTGGTAACGATGTTTAATAATGTGGAATGCATACCAATAAAATTTTGATGTAAAAAAAAAAAAAGACCTAATGCCCTCCCTGTAGGATTTTAAAAACCAAGAAGTACCCAGAACCTTGTCAACAACAGGTCAGGAAAACTAGCTAGAAATAATCCAAGCAATAGTAGCTACATGGTGCCACAGATACCTCTACCGCTTATGTACCAGGCGGATCAGAATGGATCTGAGAGATTTTGTCCACAAAGAATCATACAAAAATATCACTGCCAGATGCCAAAACATTAATGTTTAGAGACTCACTCCTGGGAGTTGTTAACTGCTTAATAAACCTACATAATTGTGCTGGATGTGATTCAGCCAACATAAAGGAAGCAGAAAAGTAAAATTTCTTTGCTGCCATCACCACCTCACAGGCTTTCCAGTGGATTCTGTAGTATGTTATGTGAGATTTGGCCCAAGTTTTCCAACACAATTGCTGCTCTAGATGTCTACCAGTCCTTTTTAACATACCCAACTCCCCAATAAACCAGAAGGCTGGAATTCTATTTGAGGGGGGGAGAAGACACTTGGGGCTGACCCTGTCTATCATCCAGTGGAGCCTGTCATTCCTAGCTGCCACCAGATTTTCCAGAGAGTTACTCCTCAAATCCTCCATCACTTTTTGGAATTTCATAGGATCCATTAGCCTCTGGGTGTGGCTAACCTAATCAGTCCACCACCCTTGCAGGGGTGAGATGCTATCATCAACTGAGCTTTCAACAGATAATGATCTGACTGTGGCACAGGCTGAATTTCCAGGCCTTTAATTGGATCACCACAAGTCTGCTCATTACAGAAAATTAGATCTAGCGTGTGACTTTTTCATGGTTGGATGGATCCATCAGAACCTGGGATAGCCCCAAGGCAGCTATGGTGGCCATGATGTACTAGAACACAACAGTGCCTCCTGGATGATATGAAGTAGAGACTGGAAATCTATTATCCGTTAATGATAATAAGGTAGGGGATAATGATAATTAGGTGGTAGAGAAATAGTATTTTTAATATATTTCTTTTAATAACATAGAGCCCCTCTACAAATACTCAGAGAGATATACAAATTAAAAATATTAAAACAGTATAAACAGACAAAATTACAAAATGCCCATAGCCATTAAAGAATATGAAATTATACCATCTCAAAAATGACAACAAATAACAACAAACAAAAAAGCCAGCATAAGACCCCAAGGAAAGCAGCTACAAAAAAGATCACATCCAAAACACACTTTTAATACAAAAAGCACAATGAAATCATAGAGAGGTAAACCAATAGTATAACTGAAATAAAGGTGAAATAACAAGTAGAACAGGCAAGAAAACCATAGAATGGGGTTCATAGGCAATCAAGAAAATAACTAATCTTTTGAAAGCCAGCAACAAGGGAGTTGACTAGGCCTGCGGCAGACAGTTCCAAAGCCTGGGGACCCCAGCTGAAAAGGCCCTCTCCTAGATGCCCACTGAAGGCCAGCACTGTTGGATCTGGTCTGTGTGCAGTCTTATATTAGTAATGCTATGTTACTGGAGCCTAGAGAGGCTCTTCTTATTGTGTAAAGAGAGTCATGTTCAGCTGTCAATAATGTTGGTTTACCCAGTGCTGGATTACCCAATAGGCTGCTTAGGGCAGCAGCAAAGCAGGGGAACGAGAGAGAGAGAGCAAGAGAGAGAGAGAGTTTTTAAAAAAGAAATTGGTATCTCAGCCTCACCCACTTCATTGGCAATGTAATAGAAGTACAGCACTGTTGTAAAGATTACTGCAATAATGTAAAGCACTTGTAACAGCATACACATCATAAGTAGGTAGAAGGAAATCAGCATTCCTAGCTTCTTTTCCTTGCTATGAGAAGGGAGACTGGGATGGAGTACAATTTCCTTTTCTCTGTTTCTTTCCTTTCCCAGTATACAGAATAATCTGTTGTGCGTATATTTCAAACCTACATATGTACCAAAAAATCCACCTGCACAAACATGTAAACATGGAGGACTGAGTGAAATTATGCTAATGATTCATTTCATGTTGAGGCAAACATGGAATAAGAAAAAGATTAGCTTTTCAAAGCACACCCTAGTTGTGCACATGGATGTACAATAACCATCCTTTTTAAAGAAATGTTTGATTGAAAAATTTGTTATTATTTCATTGTAAACCACTTGGGCCTATTAACTAAAAATCTGCCTAAAAATCTAATTCAGTAAATAGAATGCCATTTGAATTACAGAGATAACTAAAGCATGCTGAGACATGATGTCCATCAAAATGCTTTGCTTTACTGTGTATCATTCTCTGATTCCTTGTGTAATAAATTTCACACATTGTGCATCATTTCCATCATTTGCACTTCTTCTTCCCATGATAACTGGCTACTTCTTTACATTTTCAAGACACTTCTTTTTGAAAGATTGCAATAAAATTGTGCATAGCCAGATTTTATTCTCTGGTGGCATGAGCAGCATCTCAAAAGAACAACAAAAGAATCTTTGAAAGCCATATCTGGAATTGACTGCAAACAGGTGGCAAAATCATAAACAAAAAACACAACATTGAAGAGGGCTGTGGTTAAGGCTGGTGAATAGTGGGATAAAGAATAATTTAATAGGAAAACTTAAAACCCTTTGTAGACAGACAGACTGGTATGGTCGACATTCATGCTGCTGCTCTGAGTGTGCCCTACAGAGGAATGCATCCCAAGGGAAATTCTGGATTTTCAGGCAAGTACAAATTAGGAATTTTGGGTTTGAGGACTTCCTCTGCTTCATGTTGTGCATTTCAAAAAGCAAACGTAAAAGCACTGTTAAGTGCACATCAAAGTCACATACTCTGCAACACTCATGAGAAATTCCCCAAGGCACAGAAATTTCAAGTATTGCTGAAATCAGTGCAATAATAACGACTTTTGTTTCTATAGTGCTTCCAAATCTCTGGCATGTGGATCAGTTTGCATAATAGTGGAAAGTGGAAACTGTATTTAACATCTGCCTGTACCTGTTCAGACATGCTAGCATTGTGTCCACCTCAGGGAGCAAGCAGTCTTCTTTCCAGAGCCCCTTACAATCATTAATCTACTTTCCCCTGGCCTAACACTCATTGACTGACTTGGGACCAAAGTCCTCGCCTAGTGCTGTGACATTTCACTGACACTGCAGACATTGCCTCCCACCTGTTCTATCATGCAAAGTCAAGGGATACGATGTAAAAAAGGTAGAGGCTGTGACAGTACTTTATTAATAACACATCTTGTTCTATGGACACACAGTGAATCATCCCTCTTTTGTGCTCTCTGGTTTGCAACAAGGCAATATGTCTATTTTTTTTTTCCTCAGGAAGAGCCATTTATCCCAGAGGCATGTGACGTGCAAGCTAAGTGGAGGTTTCTCCATTTATTTTGTCTTCGGGTGAGAATGTTAAGAACTGATTCATAGGTGGGGGGGGGCACATGGTGCAGCCCTTTCACAGGATTGTTCCACCTACAGTGGAGGGATTCTTGATTGAAAACAGCCCCACATCAGCTTTTCATGGATAGAAAAACTTTAGACATGCTAGGAGGCTTGGATATGTGGGTGTCTCACATGCATTTCAAGATGGTATATGCCTGTGATGTGGCCTTGCCATTGCCTCCTTGTACATTCAAACTGGCTCTAAAAAGGGATGGAGCAAGAGCTAATCTCCCATTTAGCAGTGAAAAAGATACCAAATAAAGGATCCCATACTCCCACAAAGTGGTGTTTCCAGCAAATAGATCAATAGAAGGATAAACCAGGCTGGAATTAACACAGATACCAGTTCCTTCAGCAGGAAGTAGGGCAATGTAAGAAGATCCTCAAGGTAGATACCTTGGTATTTTGGTGAGACATTAGCTATTAGGAATTGGAGGGCCTTTCTGGGTGATCAGTTCACATGCATGTCAATTGCACTTGTAATCTTCATAAAATAATCCTACAAATTACTTTATATGATGTCCATCTGTACCTAATAGATGGGAGGCAAGAGACTAGCAGTGTCACCAGGAGACAACAATACAAGGTCTTTTAGCAGGCTTAGCCTCCAGCCTCATGCTCCCTCTTTCCCATCCTCTTCATATGGCAACTGCATAAATGTGACCAATGAGAATAAAACAGATTCCAACTAACTTTATTTACCCAGATCTCATATCACAGAGGGGACAGACAGTCAGACAGTAACAGCTGGACAGACAGTACCACAGTGACATCCACAAGGGCATGAAGCCCAAGTAAGACAGCCAGGCCAAGGAGAAGCACAAGGAACGGTCACAACTCCACTCCGCAGAACCATGACCAGCTCCTCAGGTCTGCTGCTGTTGAGCAGTATTGGGTGCTGGTACAGGACAGGAACCCTGTAGAGCAAAGGACACATTCAGAGGAAGGTAGAAACAACCTGGAATCTCCATAATCCAATAAAGCTCAGACTAGTAAATATGCTTTTTCTTCTTATGGGAGCTCCTGGACTGAAACCCATTTTGTGGAATCCCTGTTTGCCACCACAGACAAGGAAAACCTGTCATGCCATTCCTCCCACCACTATGAGTCTCCTTGCATTTCCCCATTGACACTTCTTGAACCCTCTTGCCCTCTTAAGAAACATCTCTAATCTTCATAAGATTATCGTCTTTGGAAAAATCCTTCTTGGAGCACAACTGAAACGTGCCTTTATTTTTCTGGACAGTCACATTCTACAATGCAGCAAAAGATACCTTGTTGTGGTAAATAAATTATCCTGCATTTATGGATCTCTTCCACTTTGGAAACTATCATCTTTAGATAGGCACTAAACATACCTTGGACTCATCTGCATCCATCTGGTTTGGTAAGGACTTCTGGGGTGTGTGGAAGGCCTGTAATGAGGGTCAAGTTCAGCCAAGTTGCCCAATTGTTTCAACCTAGAATGTAGTCTGCACTACCATCCAGACATGGTAATAAAGCAGAGGCAACCCTGTCCCAACAAATTTGTAAGAGAATAAGCATTTGCCCTAGCATGGGCCTCTGCACAGTTTTCTCTGGAAACTTAAGCCCAGGATGCAGGGCCTCTGCCCCACACTCTATCATATGGCATGACTATACACAGTAGGACTATTGTAATAAGCCACCACAACTAAAACCCCAATTTATTCTTCAGACTTTGAGAGAGAACTTCCTTCCAGAAAGCCTACTGGACTCCAGGGTGGAAAGCTCCCACCTCTGAAGAGACTGCCTTATCAGAGGCCAAATTCTTGTAGAATGAGGTCCCAGAGGAATACTATGATTGGCCCAGAAACCTGCCAGGTTCCACCCATTTGATGAGGCATCACAGTCAAAACTATTGGGTGTTCCAAAGGAGGCTCACCTGCTTGCAAGGCAAGATATGACTGCCTATAGGCTCAGGAGTGAAGGGATTCAAGATCAGGACTGAATCTCCAAGGAACACAGCTCATATCCGAGCTAAAGCACTATGAAGACAGGAAGTCTGAAGGACTGAAGGACATCCTTTATTAAACCAAGTGCTGGGTTTGTTATCAGATTTAATCACTTGCTCCCCAAATCCTTGGCATAGTCCTCCTTTCATCATATTCAGCTTAACTATTGGCCTACTGGATTCCCTTACTGGAACTTGTCTGATTCCAGGCAGCCAACCACCCATGAGTCTCACCATGCATTCTGGACTCTTCACTCAAGTGGAGTTGGGCTGGCACAGTTACCTTCTTGGCAGGCTGGATCTCCTCTGTGGATTTGGACCGAGCTTTTACGCCCTGCTTTTGTGGGGAGGTGGGCTGTTCCTGTGGCACAGAAAGGACACATCAGATTTGGAGGAAATACTGTTAAAGTTCTCCTCCTCCTTTGGTACTGCCACTTCAGGAGGGGTTCATGGGTACACCATTCAAAGGTCCCGTTAACACCTTATGATGACATTCCACACCACTGAGCTGTGCATCTGACATGGGCTGGGCTTGTTGCATCAGATTGTGACCAAGCTGTGCATCTGACTTGGGCTGGGTAGTGAGAAGGACCCATGCAAGTGGCTATACCCATGTGGTGCAATTATTCAAATACAACATAAGATTTCACCATGGCAAAGCCTTTCTCATGTGCCATAAACCATATGAGTGAATGGGACCAGCTGAATTGATCCATTTGCACTGTCTAGAATGGCATACCCTGCATAGTCCTCATTCCATTATATATGGTCTGCCTACAGCAAAATATTTTCTTGCACTGGCCTTCTGTATGAGGCGACTGAGGGAAGCAGACAAAACCATGTAATCCAAAAGGCAAGTCACACAATCATTTGGATGTCACATAGTATGGTGCATATTGTTTTATCGGTAGTTGCTGCGTGCAAACCAGGAATCCCAAGATTGCCTATGATGGTACAGAGCATGGTGTGGTACACCTCAGGGATCAAGTTCTGAAACCATGGGGCTGGCTGCCATTGCATGGGAAGAATAATACTACCTAACTGCTAGAAAGGGTGATGCAGAAATGTAAATGTCTTCACAGGATTTTCAGTAAGTGTAGCTAAGTTCCTCACTGGTCTCTACAGCCACTCAATACCGTCTAAGCAAGATTTAATAATTCAGGATCTTTCCCCTGACACTCAACAACAGCTCCAGCCTTCAAGGACTGGAAATGCTCAAAAACAGGGTAACTTACTATACATACAGAACGTATTAAGCTAGTCTTTTGGTGCATTGAACTCAGTATTGTCTATGTCAATAGGCAGCAGCTCTCCAAGATCTCAGGCAGAGGTCTCTTTGGCAGAACCTGCCACCAGAGATACCTTTCTTAACCAAAGCACCAAAGAATAAAACTGGAATTCATTGCATACTACTGGGCTATGGTTCCTCATTAAACAAACTACAGCCCACAACCACCACATTGTTCTGTACATACTACAAGTATATACTGGATTATACTGGAGAAGACTCTTCTACTCACCAAATAGCCCTAAACTTCTTTCACCCATGAACAGAGAACACTGGGATTCTTTACCTATATGCCACTGCTGTTTCTGGATGAAAGTTTGGCTTCTTCCTCAGAGGTGCTTAACATCTTTAATATCATCTCTAATGAAGGACTGAACAGACCCTTTGGGAAGGATTTCTCTGAAAGATGGCTTAGGTCTTCTCCAGCATGAGCTCCTCCCTGCATTACCTTTGAGTTCAGGTCCATGATTTCTCCCTGGTGAGTAGTACTGAGGTCTTTGTCTTGCCAGAAGGAAGATTCTGTGAGGAAAATGCACATCATCATCTTTCTCACCCTGCTCTCTTCTCTCTGTCTCTGCCAGGAGCAGAGCTGGCATGACAGACATCAGAAAGTAACCTAATTGCTAGTAGTGGCACTAACATCAAAGGAATCTGGATTAAATTCCCTACTTTCCCAGAAGCAATATATTATATTTTGAGTGCCGCAGAAATGCTACTTTAAGCAGAAGATTGTATGTGACAACAGCCCCCTTTTCTGCACTAAAAACAAAAGGGCTTTGCTTCTATGAAGACATATTTTCCACCTGCTCCTAGGTGGAGAGGTGTCTCCAACATAAGAGCATGGGAGCAGTGTTTGCTGTGAAACTTTTTACTATACATTATGTAATGCAGTTGTGTGTTTCCATCAAAATCTATACCACCAGGGAAATCATCCCTGCTTCCTTTAAAGCTCAGTTAATCTAGCTTTCAGTCTACATATGCCCCTGCAAACCCAAGCCAATCAAATCATCGAAAGCCACGGTTGATGGGGGCTGAGCTATAATTGATTTGGCAATGAACATTTCCAAGAAGAGACAAAAATATTATATAAACAATATCAGAAGGGAGATACTGGAAGAACGTAAACCCCAAAGAGAGATATTAGGGCTTCATTTTGTTGGCATAGTTGTGTTGGCAGGTGCTTTTAGTATGGCAGGAACTGCGGCCCTCTATGAGTAGATATTCTTGAATATAAGTACTTTAAACAAAGAATCAGGGCATGCTGAGAAATAACATATTCTATACTGAGTTGCAACTGTTCATTTTACCTTGCCCCATTCAATTGTCCTCACTATTTTTATGTCATATGAAGGTCTCTACCTGTCATGTTTTCATCCCACTCCTACTCCAAAGAGCTCAAGATGGCCTGCGGGGTTCCCCTCCACCCTCACAAGAACCTTGTGATTCAGGTGGGGTAGCCATGTTGGTCTGAAGCAACAGAACCAAGCTGGAGTCCAGGGGCACCTTTAAGACCAACAGAGTTTAACTCTGGGTATAAGCTTTCACGTGCATGCCCATGAAAGCTTATACCCAGAATTAAACTCTGTTGGTCTTAAAGGTGCCACTGGACTCAAACTTTGTTCAAGAACCTTATGAGGTAGGCTAGGCTGAGAATGTAACTGGCCCAGGCTCACCTAGTGAGCACCATGATTAGCTGGGATTTGAATGTGGGTCTCTCCAATCCTTCTTCAACATTCCAGTCACTGTAGCATACTTCCTCTCATTGAGACACAGTCAGAACACAGGTCCATCTTAACCTAGTATTGTCTTTTTGGACCGTCAGTGGCTTTTCAAGAGCTACCCCAGCCTTGCTGCTAGAACCCTCTAATACATTCCATTTGGATTTACCATAATTGGATACAAAACCCTGGGTACAGAGCCAAGGCAAACTCATCATCCTAGTGCACTAGGTGTACATTTGAACCTACCTCTTGCCTGGCATGAAAGATGAGTTTAAAACAAGTGTGGCATACAACTCAGCCAAAGTAAATCACACTGGCTTCAGTGGTAGAATTGAACACATGGTTTACAATGCCTTCCAGAGCAGTTACACCCTTCTAAACACATTGACTTCAGTGGACTTAGAAGGGTGTAACTCTGTTTAGGATGGCACTATAAATCTCTCCCAGTGAAAACTATGGGAAATAAAAGTGCTTAGCTTTGGCTGGACTATACCTAAAGGTTGCACAGCAAAAAAAAAAAAAGTATGCCAGATTGCCAAACCTAAAACAGGTACTAAAGCTGCTGGAGGAAGGGGAGGAAGCCATGTGATTCTTCACTACTATACAGAAAACATACAAAATGATGCAAAAAGGTTGCTCTCTATCCCCACTTCCTATTGTAAGCTTTTTGGCACTACCAAACCCTACTTGTAACTAAGGGGAAAGCAGCATGGCATCACCCTCTATTCTACCTTTTGCCCACCTTCTTCATGGTCATAGCTGAGCTGTCCTTGTGGGAAATATTGTTTTCAGCTCAGCCATTTTCCTCAGTGGAAAAGTCACTGAAATGCCAAACTGAGCATTAACCAAATGGCCACCAGCAGAGACAGTGCATTTCTGTAGATGGACAAACAGTCCTTTACCCTTTTTCCATCTTTGCAGTGTACAAAGGTGAGGAAGGAGATAAACCCACATTTTATGATCCTTTTGCTCATCCAGTCCAAGACAGGGACACTTCCTTGCTGAAGTATACCTCATACTTAGGGAAGTGGGAATCTGCCTTAAAAACCAAGCGCAGCAGACAGAAAGCATCGGGTCTGTTTGTGGACTGGAGGGGGGGGGGGACTGGCTTCATGATGTTGATGTGTGACACATATCTGTGGGCATGCACTCTCTCCTACCCAGATGTCCCCTTGTCTAGGGATGCCAGCCTCCAGGTGGGCCCTGGGGATCCCATGGAATAACAGCTCAACTTCAGACTACAGAGATCAGTTCCCCTGGAGAAAACAGATGCTTTAGAGGGTGGCATCTAGGGCATTGTACCCCACTGATGCCCTGTCCTCCTCCCCAGGCTCCACTCCCAAATCTCCAGGAGTTTCCCAACCTGGATCTGGCAACCCTACGTCCTCATCCCTTGCTAGTGGCCAGGGGGGACCTGGCAACTCTACCCAACAGGTTTGTTAAATGTCTTGACTGGCACAAACTGGGCAAATATGGAGGCTATCCCACTCTCCTGTCCCATTTATTTTATTTCTTATGGCTCTGGGATGTACCTATTGGATTCCTCCTTTGGGTGCAGATTTCTCAGAGTCAGAATACAAGATCCATATCACAACTCCTGAGAAAGTAAGCCCAGGTAGTCAGGATAGAACATAAAGTAGAACTTAAATCTGAAGACAGAATCTGATCAAGACATTAATTAAGATCATCCCTAGTACTCATCAAAGTCTATCCAATTAAATCAGTAGGGCCCCAAGTTTATGACCCCCCCTACAGGCAGAAGCACAGTGATGGACTACCGTCTTTTGGGTATGTTGTTGTAGGGCTATCTTTCAGCTATGCTCCTGCAGAGTGCAGGGAGTTGGACTAGATGATCTGCAAGGTCCCTTCCAACTCTAACATTCTATGATTCGAAACATCATGCTACAACAGTGAGTAGAATTCAAAACAACTATACAGTAGAAAAGGGAGCTCAAAGGTAAGGCACTGAAATAAAGTCTAACTCCAGACTCTCAAGGGGAGACTTGTCGTCGTCCCCACACACCTTCTTAAGGATCTCTGTGTCACAGCATCCCCTAGCGCTATACAGAAGAAACGGGGACAGCCCTGCCTGTGAAGATGGTAGGAACGCTTTTGCTCCCTACAGGCACAGCGCCCTCTACCAATGCAAGGCTCTCCCCAGAAGGGCTAACATACTGAAGAGAGAGACCCTTAGTCCTTGAGTGACCCTCCCCTTTTCCATCAGCCATAGCCCAGCGGCAGTCTTTCCCCGACAAGAGCCAGCTTCTCCCGCGCTTACCTGGCTGTCTGTCGCTGGGGCTACCGGCGGCTCCTACCGTCCGGACTTGCAGCCTACACTGGATTCTCCCCTCCCCACTCTCATTCAGATGGTGAGGGGCCGGCACATGCGGTCGGGGGCAGCCAATAGGGAAGCAGCTGCTGCCTCTGCCGTATTTTGCATGCGAGGCAGCGGATCTGCAGAGAGCTCAGTGCCTCTGAATGAATGGGGCAAGGGGGTGGCTGTCGTCTCTGGCGCTACCGCTACCGCTTGACTGGACCAACGCGTTCAGACAAGTAGAGCAGACCAGGCCTAAAGGTGTATGGGGGTCACCGTCGCCTAGGGGAGGTTTTAAAGGACTTAACTGTGTGTCCCACGCCCGTGGCTGCAGCAGTCTACAATCACAGAGCTTCTGGACTACATCTCAGGTATTCAAAATAGTCCCTTTTTGTTACAGAAATTGTGCATAGCCTATAGGCTGACTTCTTGAGCAAAGAGGAAAAGTGGGGTAAAAATATTTTAATAAATAAATATAATAATTCTCTTTGGTGGCAAAAGAGAAGGCGTACAGCTCAGAGCTGTATATTAGAGATTTCCAGAGACATCCACCCAGCAAGGGTGATTTTTGCATACAGCTGAGGCAGCTAGGTGCCTGCATACCCACACTCATCAAACTTGATGGAAGCTCCTGTTAAGGAGCTGGAAATGCATTGGGATCCTGGAGATTAAAGGAGAAAAGGCATGGTTCCCCTTCCCCTCCTTGCAGTTGTCTTTTGCTAGTCACACAGGATGTTGCCCTAACATACATGACAGATGTGGAAAGATCCCAGGGATATTGCTTGGGATGGGGGTGTAGAACCCAAACTGTTTAGACCCCATAGATCCTGCAGTTCACATCATGCACAGAGAGAAACAGGTCTGCCTGGAGAGCTTGCATGCTCACCATTGACCTCCATAGCTGCCTGGAAACGTATGTGCAAAAACTCACAGAGACTCAGGACTTCATTTGCAGTGTATCTTACAATCCAAAATGCTTTACAAAGAGACCAAAAAATACATACTATATACAGGCACCATCACCACGAGCCACAGGGGTGCAGTTGCTGCTCGAGTGGGCACGGGCAGCAGTTGTTTTACAACACAGAGCAACACCTTACAACAGTCTGGTACAGGAAGTGAGCAACACTGGTGTTTCCCTGCCCTGCCAGCATGGGCAGTTCCAAGGGGTGAGACTCAGCCAGAACATTAACAGTACACACTTCCACTCTCGGAAGACAGGCTAGGGATCTCTAATACCGGGTGTGGGCTCTTGGAAACAATCATAGCCCTATGCCAAGGAGGCAGGGCATGACACTGCACCAGATATTAGACAGGAAGGATGTGGCTGTATGGCTAGGAACATAAGACTGACGTTTGTCTTGGCTGGTCGGGGGTGGGGGGATGGGACACATGATGGAGGATATCACATGGCTGTTTTCCCAGCAGCACCAGGTGACAACGGACATCCTGTGTTCTGCTTTGAAGTGGAAGCTTGAGTCTCAGACTGCTCCTGGGACTGACAATGGGAGATAATGGCAGGGGCATCTGGTGTGCACTTCTTCTCTAGGTCAGGTTTGGAGGAGGATGGGATCTCATAAGAGACACCATCTTGTTCAGGCAACTGAAGGAAGTCAGGTAGTACTAGATCCTCTTTGGACAGGATCCCACGCTGGTCATTGACTCTGCAGCTCTGTGCCCGGTTCAGCAGCTCCACTAACCCTGAGGACAAGAAATAATTCTTGGTAGGTCTAGCTTGGGACTGTCATTCTCCAGATCAACATCAATATTCTGATCTTTACTACTGCCGTACTCTTGTGACACATTTACACAACAAATTTATATCAGTTTTCTATCAGTGTGAGTATTGTGGCTCCCCAGGTCAAACCTCATCTGAACCATGAAAGAGAGCAATCCTAAGCAGGTCTACTTAAAAGTCTGTTCAGGTCTATGCAATGGAAAACGTCCTTAGGGTTGTGCTGGAACTTGCTTGCTATAGCAAGCCATTGGTTTGTCAGCCTCAGCTACTCCTCCTCATCTGTAATATGAGGATGATCTTAGTGGCATGCTTCACAGGGGTGTTGTAAGGACTGCTGAGCTAATGTGAAACACAGAACCCTTGACTTGTGCTACATCAGTGCTCAATATCATCATCAGGGTTGGCTGTTACCAGTGCTAAACTAATGAAAAAGCATAGATACATTTGGTGGCCTAAATCAATTAAGCAGATTTTCCACAGTCTGCTAATATCTACTATAGAGTTTGCTCACGATGAGGAGGGACAAGGGGTTATGCAGCCCACTGAATTTCAGTCCTGTGACAACTGGAAACCTTGCTCGGCCTCCCTTCCCACTTCTGAGATTACAGCAGGCATTGCCTATGTATTTTCAAGCCTCTCTGTACTCTGAAGGGCTGAAGACTTTTCACAGGGAAGCTAAGATTCTCACGATCCTGAATTCTGTGTACATTTCCAAGCTGGATCATGTGAATGAGAAAGGCCCCCATCACTGCTGGAGATGCCCTTTTCTTAGAAAAGCTTTAACCTTCTTTTCTTACCTCTATGGCCTCCTGACATGCCCAGCCCAGCCCTAGGCACCCTTTTCTTATCCTGTTAATTCTGCTCTGGATAGGGACTGTGCCATTTTTATGTTCAGTTATCACTAAATAAAGTCAAATGGCAGTAGTAAAATAAACATACCTTGCATACTGACTAGACATTGTCTTGCTTTTACAAATAGTATATGCATCTGGCATGTTTACTATAGCCTAGCTTCACATACTCATTTGTGAAGGTCTGAGATCTATTCACATTAGTTCAAACTCCTGCATTCAGTGGCTAAAATTAGTTTGACTGAACTCAGCGAGAATTTATACTGGCACACATAGATTTTTTGGTATACATTATGCACCTAGAGTCTGCTAAAACTGATGGCTCATCTTGGCAGCAAATCAAACTGCATCAATCTAATTTTTGCCTTCACAGGATAGTCCCACAAGTCCTAAATGAATGGCGACAAGAGTTGTATCCATTTCTTATGAGGAGGGGCAAGGATAGGCCTACTCTGTGGAGACAGCCATACTGTTATTTGTGCATTAAAAAAACAAAATGACCAAGCAGATGTGCACTCCAATGCTAGAAAGTAAAAATGCACAGTTTCTGCTTTCTTCCTTTGAAACTGAGAAACTCAGAAATGCTTAGCTTGTCTGGATCATGTCCAGTTGTACTAAATACCATAATACCATATTTGCCTACATTTATAGGGAATAATAATTTATGCAGGTGGTTCTGCACAAGCTAATTCTCTCCACTTCCACAAACCCACTTCCCCATCCTCCCAGCCAATTACTTCCTGGCCAATCATCAGCATTCATTGACCTCTTTTGCCAGGGAAAGAAATGTTGAGTAATGGCAGTGATTACCTACCTTCCAGGTCGTATGTGCGTCGATTCTGGTTACTCCTTGTGGGTCTGGTGAAGGAACAGTGCATCTCTGAGAGTGATTCTGCCTCGGATTCAGTCTCTACAGAGCTATTATCCTGGAACCACAGTGGGAGAGGGCGAGATTAGTGATACAGCCAGTAGATGAACAACCCTGTGACAGGATCTCTGAAGCCCTCTCCATGACCATGAAAATGAAACCACCCATAAATGAGGTGGCAAAAGTTTTCCTAAATTTTGCAACATCTTATTGCAGGTATAAAGATTTCAAGGCTGGAAAACAAATTCTCTGCACATGCAAAATTAGAATAATCAGAGAGAAGACAAGTCAGAACTGTTTTCTCTTGAGTCTAGTTTTCAATGCATAGGCAGAGTTCAGTGTCTTTTAAAAAAAAAACCACTATAAAAAAGCATTTACTCTAATGATCCCTCAGCAGCAGTATGAATTAAAACCATTCTAGCAACAGTTATATCACATCTGTGGTCAAGCTCACCTCACTCTGCCCACGAGATGGGCTTGTTACAGCATGACTGACACCAGCAGGTTTCACCTCTGCAAGAAAACACATGAATATAAAATCCTACTGGGTTAGGGGACCAATGAATGGGATCTCTGGCAACAGTAGGAACAGGGCTGGAAGGCTGAGTAACCAAGTAAAAAGCTGGCAGAGGTGTCCAAGAAGCTCAGAGCTTTCTAGAGGAGCCAGCATGACAGAAACCGAAACTTCAGAGATGAAGGTTGTTAACTGCCCTGAGCCTGCTTGCAGGGGAGGGCAGGCCATAAATCAAATCAATCAAATCCACCAGTTCCCCCTTCCAGCTGCAGACTCCCCATTTGCCTTGTGTGCTGCTCCTGAGCACTTCCTGTCCCCCAGGAGCAGCATATTGGGAAACTCAATGGGCTGCAGCAGGAGAGAGGAAGGCTGTGTTACATTCATAGAAGTACGCGTGGAAAACTTAGTCTGGATCCAACCCATAGATTAGGAGAAGGAGGTGAAGGCCAGCGCCTATAGGAAAAAGCGGCTGAAGGCCATAGATCAAGACAGGCAGAGAACAGGGTATAGTATTGCATTCTATCTGACAGGATCTTTATCTACTGATGTCTTGTTTACTCTCAGCACCTAAGATCATGACTGCTCTGCATGTGAAAGAGTCTTTCTGCATGAGCCTCTGGTCCCTGCCTGCTTACGTGAGAGCTGCCTGATCTTCATCTGACTTGTTCACTGTGACAGGAAGCTTAAGTTTTAGACACTGTTCCTCTCCCAGCATTGAATGGGGGGGCAACATTTATGTATTATGACTTTACACTTCAGCCACTACTCAAGGCAAACTATTTATTCATTAGTGTATTCAAATCACTGATACTCCAGACCTTTCAAAATAATTTGGTTCCCCTCCCCCCAAGGCAGTAGATAAAACATGATAAAATGCAATAAAACAACAATAAAAATAAAAAAGAATCATGGATAAAATATGTGGCAAGCACACTAAAAAGAAGCTGCTTCTCTATTAAAAACTTAGGGAAATAAAATAGTTTTGAACAGGTTAAAATGTAATAAAAGAGGCAGAGGGTATTCCTTAACTAGAGTGATACCTCAGAAAAGACACTTTCTGTGATGTTCAGTCCCACCTTCACCAGAGGAAGAGTCTCTGCTGGTGCCAAAAAAAGAGCCACAATAAGCCTGGTGCCAAGAAAAGAGCCACACTAGTCCTGACACTCTTTGGGATCCACACAATAATCATTCCCCACCTTGAGGCAAGGACCTTGTCTCAGACTGAGTGATGCTGAGCCTGAGCAGTCCACTCGCTATGCATAGGGACTATACAGGGCCAAGGAGACAGGATCTTAAATGTGTGCCTTTGACCTTCACATACCTGTATCTGACTCCAGCACAAGCTTCTGAGAAGCCACTGTGCTGACTTTCTCCTCCATATCTATAGCATGGAGCTCACCAGGCTGCAAGAAAAGTATAGGGTTAGAGATAGAGAAAGGCCAGGACACAAGGGTTTTCTGCCAGTGTGGACACTTTGCATACATTTTGCAAAGGCAGGCAGTTTCTCAACAAGAGGCTGAATAGAACTATCTATATATTATAGGTCACCAAAAATAATCTATGTGCTCCAAGATGCTGGTGATTCTTGTGCTTGCTGGGGGACTTATTGGGCCTGAAAATGATCTATGTTTAACTGCAACAGTACACTACCATGGACTCCAGTCTGGGAACAGTCTTTCCTGGCCTGCCCCTTAACTCCCCCTTCTGATGAACGTTGCCTCTAATGCTGAGCAAGAGATGGTGATGAGAGCAAATGTAATCAGCAGTTCTGGCATGACTACTCAGACAAGTGTTCAGCTACCCAGACTTCATTTTACTCATCCCACTTCCTTCAAGACCACTCTCACCCGCCTCAGTAGCACCCGTGTAACATCCAGTCCATACTTCTCCACGATGGGCTTCAGTGCCTCTCGCAGTTGCTTAGTAGACTTTGCCATAATGCGCACAGTTTTACTGATGTGTGTGATTTCCAGTCTGCAGGAAGAGGACACTGTCTGAACATCCCCCATGGATACAGCACACAGCATACAGCACTTTTGCTTCTCACGCATTGTGCATCCTCCTTAATCTACCCCAGGCTGCTTCCACACAGACCATTTGCTCTGCCCTGGTTCCCATACTGCAGCAGGGTTTCTTGAAGCATCCGCACAATGTCATCCTGCTTCTCTTACTCTTCTGTCACCTTTTGTGGTTTCCCCTCATTTGCTCTGATTGTTCTGGAATCTACTTTGAGCCAATGTTTCTGGGAACACTGGAGTCAGAGAACTAGGGTCACTGAATCCAGCTTGGGAAATTCCTGGAGATGTGTGGGGGGCAGTACTTGGGGAGAGTGGATCTTGGGGAGGGGAGGGATCTCAGCAGAGGATGTGCTGCCATACAGTCCACCTTCTGAAGCTGTCATTTCCTCCAAAGGAATTGATCTCTGTAGTCTGGAGACCAGTTATGATTCTGGGAGAACTCTAGACTCCAGCTTGAGGTTGGTAACCCTAGTCAAATCAGGGTTTCATGCAGTGTGTATTTCCTTACCTCCCTGCCGACATCCAGTACCATTTCCCCTTCCCATTTCATTGTGCCTGCCATTTCACCACTCTGCCAGTGGGCTTTTTTGTAATAATAAAAAAATTGCTATCAGGTCTATTGCTATAACGTTAAAGCAATATACCTACTACTGATTTTTAAGCTGGGAAAAGCCCTTCATCCATTGGGGGGAATACTGGATGCAAGGGAATTCAGACAGAATTTATTTACTTATTTACTTCATTTATACCCTGCCCTTCTCTTCAGTGGGGACCAATGGAGACGGAAAGAGTGACAGGGCCAAGGCTACCCAGCAAGTTTCCATGCCTCTCACAGTTGCAGAACATGTATATGACCCTGGGTCTCCCCGACCCTGATCTGACACTCTAACCACCACACCACACTGGGTCTCCCAGTGCAGATTCTCTGTTGCTACTGTAAACCCCTTTGTATTTGCAGTATCATTGAACTCACAACAGGGAATCACCCCTATGTGGAAGAAGGCCCAGATGAAGGATGATAGGGTGCATCTTACCTTTCTGAGGGTTTATGTCAACACACCCAATTGCCTCCCATGGGCAGGATCACAGAAATTGAGAACAAAGTAAAGCAGCATAAGATGGGGCCAAGATGCTATACTGGACCTTTATGGGAACCAGGCTATGCAAAGTGATCTGGGCAAAAGAGAACCCACCTAGACTTGCTGAACTAAAATCCTAATTTTTATCCGCATGCAGCAAATAATAATGGATTTTTCTTTTGGTTTGAGAGGAGAAGGGAGGAGGAGGATTTATACCCTGCCCTTCTCTTGGAGTCTCAGAGTAGCTTACAATCTCCTTCCCTTCTTCTCCCCAGAACAGACACCCTGTGAGGTAGGTGGGGCTGAGAGAGCTCTGAGAGAACTGTGACTGACCCAAGGTCTCCCAGCTGGCTGCACGTGGAGGAGTGGGGAATCAAACCTGGTTCTCCAGATTAGAATCTGCCACTCTTAACCACTACACCAAACTGGCTGAGTCTGTTCTGAGACTGGGAACCCACTCCTGACTCATACTGGCTTTAAAATGTCCATTCATTTCTTTCAAATATGTATTCCTTTGTAATACTGAAAAACAATTTCTCCAGGCCAGCACAGGCTGTGATCTCACAGAGCTCTCTGTTCAGGCACTGACAGCCTGCAGCCCTCAGGAGTAATTACTCAAGTACTGTTCAGCCACCAAAACAAAGCCCCCAGAGGAGCAACAGAGAAGGGTTTTTTGGAGAGGGGAAGTATGGGTGGGCTGCACTCCTAGGGGAGGGAACCCTGGCCCCATGTGGAGAAGAGTGAAGCAAAATTTGTGCCTGCTAGGTGCAAGATATGCGAGCCAACACAGAGTAGGAGAGGCCTACAGCAGAGATTATACTTACTCAAAGCTGACTCTGGTCTCCAGCTTCACCTCCTGGTCCATCAGGACTAAGCTATCCTGGTTCAGTGCCAGAGGCTTCTGCGGGAGGGGAAAGCCCAAGCCAGGAAGACGTATTAATACATGTGTGTGGGGGGGACTCTTATGTACTATTATATGTATTAGTATACATTTTGGTTTGTGATATATATAATTGTAAATTTGTAGAATAAGATGACAGATATAAATGAATAGAAATCAAGTGTAGCTTTAACAGCATGGTATTAAAATGTCTTATTATGAAAGACAGGATTCCTGGTGGTGTTAGCTTTTTCCTATATTACTTTATACATTTCCTATATTACATATTTCCTATAGTACTGCATTACATTGTTTTTGTTATATTCCTCTGACTGGGTATGGCATCAGCCTCCAACATGAGTTTCAAAGTGTTGTCATGTGGGTATATGAAATCAGTGCCTTCCAAGCATTCCTTATGAAGCACAACATTGCCTAGTGATCTCCCAGAAACCTTTCTCTTGGATCATGTTTTGTTTTTATTTTACCTGGAAATATTTGTCTTGGCTATTTTGGAAGAATATTTTGATTTATTGATTTGTACACTTGGGCAGCAATGATAACTGCCTGCAACCACAGATAGTTACTGGAATTTACTGGGGGAATAAATATGAATCTTGAGATGCCATAAAGTTTTCATTCCATTTTGTGGACTAAAGCCAATTCTTCAGATATCATGAATGGATCCTCACTATACATACATTTTACACAGAAGATATATTTTCTAAAAGTCCTATGTGGCCAAAGGGTCATGAAATGCATGCAGTGCAGAGTGAGATGTAATTATATAAAATTCAGATTTACATCAAGAAAAATGCAGAGACCAATCACCAGTTATGCTAGACTAGTTAATACCTTTAATGGGTGGGGAATCACAGGTTTTGCTAAAACATTTAACACCTGTAGTGAGGTAAAAGTCTCTGTTCAACCCCCCCGCCGGGGGTGGGACATTACATGAAAGAAGAGACCTGTAAACTAGGAAATCCATAGTTTAAGGTAAAAATCCCAAGTGCATTACAGTAAGGTTGAAAGATTATTGTAAATCCACCTTCCTGCTTAGCCATCAGTTGGGGTTGCCAAATTCCAGGTGAGGTAGAGATCTCCTAGAATTACAACTGAACTCCAGGCTACAGAGGTAGGTTCCCCTGGAGAAAATAGCAGCTTTGAAGTGAGGTCCCTCCCCCACCCCCAATTCTACCATCCCCAGGCTCCAACCCCCAAATTTCCAGGAACTTTTCAACCTGGAGTTGGTAACCCTATCATCAACCAATTCAGAAACCAGATAAAAGTAAATTTAAAACTGCCTTTCTGTTTTCCTCACAAATTCTCACAATGGGAGGGGGACTGAAAAAAGCATTTAAAGCAGCATTTGGTCTTGCCTATATTTACAGTTCTTACTATCTTTTCAGCCCTTCTTCCATGCATGGGGACTAACAATATTGATATTCCTTACAGGATTATTGTAAGGGTTTCTGTAACAATAATATATGTGAAATACACTGTGATTCCCCACCCATTACAGATATTAACTAGTCTAGCATAACTGGCGATTGGTCTCTGCATTTTTCTTGATGTAAATCTGAATTTTATATAATTACATCTCACTCTGCACTGCATAAAGTGGTAGGTAAATTCTAAATTTTATTATAAATTAACAACACTAACATGATTTTTAATAGCATTTGGCATTTGTAAATGGTTTAAAAATGAAGCCATTTCACATTAAACTTTTCTGCACCCAAGAATTCTGATGAGGTCATTTCATTCAAAAATCACCCTCAATTATATGAAAGTCTCATAATCAGCTATCAGCAGAACATTCTTTGTCTTTGCCAAATATGCCTTGGAAAGACTTGACATAACCATCAGAAAGGCTATCTGGGGCATACTAGAGATATCCGATTAGTAAATATTTTTCTCTAGCATGATGATCATTCCCAGTGGGTGGCAATGCTACTCAGTAGCAGCAAATAAATAGGAGTTACTGAAACTTTGGATAGAGCCAGGTGGGTAGTTGTCTTGGTTTGTATCTGTATCTGAGGAAGTGCACGTGCACATGAAAGCTCATACCTTGAATAAAACTTTGTTGGTCTTAAAGGTGCCCCGACTGGACTCAATTTTTGTTCTGAAACTTTGGAGACTATCTTTCTGTTGTGAATGTGCCAAAGTGTGTTAATTCTGTCTTTATATTAAAACACGTCAGCCTTTGAAAAAACTTTAAACTTCATGTTAATAACTATTTTACAGAACTCTCTCAGTCTTGGCTTTCTTTCATTCCGCTTAGGATCCAACTGAAAAGAAACAGAAAGTGGTTGCATTACACTTCCCTAATTCTTGGTTTCTCTGAGGAACTAAAATATAACCTTTTTTCCATATTGCTACAGTGAATATAACTGTATTCACCTAATGGATGTACACACATCTGATGAAGTGAGCTCTGACAGATGAAATAAATTGTTACACTCAAAGATGCCACTGAATTTCTGGTTTGTTTTATCTCTAGCAGTTTGCAAAGAGGCTCAACTAAAGTATTTGCATTTTCAAGAAAGTGAAACTACTCAGTGTCCTGGTCAAACCCTCAACCAAGGGAAGATTCTTTTTGAACCAAATTTGACTTGATAGTAATTAGGGTTGCTAATCACAAGCTGGAGTTAAGATTGCTGGGGAAAAGATCAATAACCTCAGATATGCAGATGATACCACTCTGATGGCAGAAAGTGAAGAGGACCTAAAGAGCCTCTTGCTCAGAGTGAAAGAAGAGAGCAGCTCGACATCAAAAAAACTAAGATCATGGCATCTGGCCCCATCACTCCTTGGCAAACAGAAGGGGAAGTCATAGAAGTAGCGACAGACTTCACGTTCCTGGGATCCCAGATCACTGCAGATGGTGACTGCAACCATGAAATTAAAAGACGCCTGCTCCTTGGGAGGAAAGCGATGGCAAACCTAAACAGCATGATAAAAAGCAGAGACATCACCCTGCCAACAAAAGTCTGCATGGTCAAAGCAATGGTATTCCCCGTAGTAATGTATGGCTGCGAGAGTTGGACTATAAGGAAGGCTGAGCACCGAAGAATAGATTCTTTTGAACTATGGTGCTGGAGAAGACTCTTGAGAGTCCCTTGGATTGCAAGGAGATCAAATCATTCAATCCTAAAAGAAATCAACCCTGACTGTTCCCTGGAAGGCCAGATCCTGAAGTTGAAGCTCAAATACTTTGGCCTCCAAATGAGAAGGGAGCACTTACTTGAGAAGACCATGATGCTGGGAAAGATTGAAGGTCAAAGAAGAAGGGGACAGCAAAGGATGAGATGGTTAGACAGTGTTATCAATGCAATGAACATGACACTGAGCAAACTTCAGAGAACAGCGGAAGACAGGAGGGCCTGGCGTGATCTGGTCCATGGGGTCGCGAAGAGTCGGACTCGACTGTGCGACTGAACAACAACAAAAGGGTTGCCAGCTCCAGCTTGGGAAATTCCTGGATATTTGGGGTCAGAACCTGGGGAGGGTGTGGAGTTTATGGAGGACAGGGATGTGATTCCATAAAGTTTGCACCCTGATGCTGCCATTTCCTTCAGGGGAACTGATCTCTATGTAATTCTGGAAAACCCAGCAACCATCTGTAGACCAGATGCCCTCCAACTAAGTGAGCAGATGTCTTTCCAACCAGACTGTTACCCTCCTCCCTGCCTGGGCAATGATTGAAAGGGTTACTGCAGCAGCATGGACTGTGGCTGTAGTGAAATTCTAGCATGGAACTTCCCAATTTACAGTTCATGTGTGAAGCCACTGGGCTACAACAACAGATTCTGTGCCAATTCTACCAGACAAAAGAAATGACAGATGTCTCAGTCTGAATCTGTTGTAGGTTTGGCCTACCTTCTCATTTCCTACAAGATAGATCTTGATATCAGGCAAGTGGAAGCCACGCCGTTCACAAATTCCAGACAACATCTCCTGGATGGAGAGGCCAGGACGCACAGGGACCAGAGAAGCAGTCCCATCAGGCAGATAAATACAACAGTATTTGACAGGCTGGTTCTGATTGTCAGATTCTGGAGCAGTCAGGCTCTTCCTGTGGGTCTAGATAGAAGAGAATTACACAATGCCATCATTTGTAAACACAATGAGCTGTTTAGATCCCCAGATTAAAATCTCAGAGCCCCATTGTATGATTTCCTAGAACTGTGGACCTCTAATACATAATAATCTAATAATACATAATATATTTTGTTGTGTCTGCTAGGGCTGCCTGCTCTGGGTTGGGAAATTCCTGGAGAATTGGGGGTAGAGCCTGAGGAGGGAGGGATTTGGGGAGGCAGCAGGACCTCAGTGGGGTATAATGCTATAAAGTCTACCCTCCAGTTGCCATTTTCTCCAGCGGAACTGAGCTCTGTAGTCTGGGGATCAGTTGTAATGCCAGGGGATCTCCAGGTGCCACCTGGAGCCTGGTGACCCTAGGTCTGCTACAGGTTTCAAAAAGGCAAGTTAGCATAGCTCTCTTCTGAGAATATAAGAAGAGCTCTGCTAGATCAGACCAAAGATCTATGTAGTCCAGCATCCTGTCCCTACTGCCTGTGTTCAGAGTTATACTGTCTTCTAACATGGAGCTTCCGCCTAGCTATGATGACTAATAACTAGGGTTACCAACTTCAGGTTCAGAAATACCTGGAGATTTGGGGAGTGGAGCCTGAGGAGGGTGGGGTTGGGGAGGGAGGGACTTCAATGGGGTATAATACCATAGAGTTCACCTTCCAAATCAGCCATGTTCTCCAGGGGAACCAATTTTTGTTGCCTGGAGATCACTTGTAATCCCAGAAGATCGCCAGACTCTACCTGGAGGTTGGCAACCCTACTAATAATTTTTGATAGCCCTATCCTTTAAGAATTTGTCTAATTGCCCTTTAAAGCTATCTAAACCAACAGCCATCACCACATCTTGTGGTGCTGAATTCCATGAGATGAAGAAGTACTTTCTCCTGTCTGTCCTGAACCCATTCCCTATCCATTTAATTGTAGTATCTTCTAGATAGGGGGATTGTTGGAGGAGATCATCCACATATAGTACCTGACTCATCCTTCACCTTCAGTCTGAAGTAGTATCATCTAGAATTTTACCACTTCAAACTACCACTAACGTGTAGATCAGTCCCAAGTCCTGTATGTTACATAATCAGCCAGAATTAACATTCCCTGTTGGTATCTCCATGAGCTCCAACTCTCTGTGGGCAGCCCTATTAATAGATCCTTCCCTGGGTCTGCATTCAGCGATGTCAATGCAGTGCTCAGTTTTTTTACATGCATGCCACAAATTAACACACACACGTGTCATTTTCTGGCATTTATTCTCAAATCAAAAGAAGGAATCAATTAGCCATTTCAAAAGCAAGTGCTTTGTGCACACCACCAGCACATGCACACACATTGCCTTCGGGAGAAAACATGGCTACAAAAGAGCAGGTCTCTTTGTTCCCAAGAAGCAGATTTCACTAGAAAACGCCTTGAGGCAGTCTTAAATAACCCTTATTATGAAGATCTGGCAACCCTATCTTATGCAAATGCTTACATGCACACACATACACACACCCACACTAAACACATATGCACCTTTGACTCTCCAGGAGTCTCTTTGCATCAACACCCTTCCTGATATAATTTCATTCTCAATTCTTGCTTTATTGGAGGCTGCATTTGGGAGGATGGGCTGTGTTTCCAACAGCTGGGAATGTGTATGGCTGTAAGCAATGTCTTTTTCAGCAGTTTGCAGCTGAAATACCAAAGTTGCCTCAGTAGCAGTAACAGAATTCCACATTGTGGAGAACTCCTCCACACCGCACAGTCATAGCTCATTATAGACTGTGGGGGCTGGGCAGGGCCTATGGTGATAGTCACGACATAACATTAGGCAAGAGCCATGCACCCACACCATCATGAAGGGAGTCTGACCAAATGAGTAGGATATGCACCAGCACATTTTTAGCCCAAGGTCTCCAGGCTAAAGTATGGCCTGAATACAGAGGCAGCAGAATGAGGTAGCAGAATGCACTTTAGAATGTAGGTGGTGGAATGCCAGATAAAAACTCTCCATATATAAAAAGCAAGCACAGCACGTAGAAAGTCTATCTTATTCCCTGTTGGGCCGCTTTCACATTTGCAGATGGTTTTATAAAAAATGGATGTAGGGAGCATTTTAAAATGTGTTTCTCCATTTGCACTCATTCTCTTACCTCATCTGTTGCAGGTGTAGGGAAGGCCTGCATCCTAGAAGCACTCACCTCTGTCTGGGAGCTGCTGGTTGCACAAGATGACAGGAAACCCAGGTCCAGACTAGCAGAGGAATTCAAAGAGCCTTGGGATTCACGCCAAAGAGATGGCCCCTCACTCCCATTTCTCTCCTCTGTTAAGACAGACAGTCAGCAGGCTAGATCAGGTACTTAAGAGGGTGCAGGATCCTTGGCCATAGAGCAATTCTTATCCACATAACCCCCCAAATAAACTAAACAATGGTTCTATCTCCCCTTCTTCAGCTTTTGACTCACCTCCCCAGGGCCGTTCCCTGTGGTCTGGTTTCCGGAAGGATCTCCTAGGACTCCGACTGCCCAAGTTGCCAACCACCTCCACACCCAGTGGCAGTGATTTCCCAGTCTTTAGTTTTGTTTTCTAGGGAAAAGTCAGAGAGACCATCAGCTAAGAACACGCTGGACATGATTAGGAGGATGAGTGAAATGGATATCCCTAAACGCTACACAACTTTCACTTTGAGTCTCTCTACCTTTCCATGATCAGATGGGGGGCTGCCGCTTCGAGAGTGGGGCCTCAATTCTGGCAAAGGCTGTCCCTGGTTTTCGGCCCTTGCACATGCTTGGTACAAAGGAGACTTGACAAATCGTGCATAGCTATCAAATTTCATCAGGTTGAAGATCTGAAGGAAGAAATGCTGAGTTAGTGCTGTTGTGGGTCCTCTAGCATGCAGCCCTCCCTTGTTATCAGCTCCTTAAACAACCTCATCAAAAAGTGAACAGTAGAGATAGCTACAGTATCAAAGCAACATACTCCAAATTAGAGCGGAGGAACAGATGGTGTCCCTGGCTTCTACTACCTCATTTCCTCACAGGCACATATTCCAAGGTCTAGGGGAAGTAGACAGTTCTCACCTGGAGCTGTTGGACATGAAACATGTCAGGGGTGGGTGTAGCCAACATCTCTTCACCAATCCAGGCCTGTCTGTCAATGTTTACTGGGCTCACTGAATGACTTGACAGGAATTCATCATAGATCCTTCTAGCTTCCTGGGTCAGCTATGAAGAAGGGATGTAAGATGAAAGTCAGATACTGCAACTATTATTAGCCTGGCCTCACCTTAGAGAAGCAGAAAAAGAACCCAGCACTGCTGCTATCAGTGCTACTTCCGTGGTTGGTTTGCCAGCCTCCAATTGTGGCCAGACCACAGAGATCAGTTCCTCAGAGGAAATGGCAGCTTTGGAGGGCAGACTGTCTAGTATCACATGCCCACTGAGTTCCTTCCTCTCCCTACACTCTGCCCTCCCCAGGCTCTGCCCCCAAATCTCCACAAATTTCTCAAGCTGGAGTTGGCAACCTACTCTGTTGCCTCCCTTGGAATGGGATGCGAGAGAAAGAAATTCTGGCCATTTGTATGTCGTAAGGTGGTGCATATTCAATGTACTTAGCATTAATTCAGGTGTAGAATTCAGCATTCTGAGAATCTCATCTTTTAAAATTCAGTTTCTATACCTTATGACTATGCTGATAGGTCTGAAAGAGTATGGACAATACTCAACAAAAATGTTTTTATCAGTGGGATTTCCTTAACATCAAGTGTGGAACTTCAGTGCCTTTCATAGCTTCTTGACTATTTTATGATTAGCCAAAGCAACAATAACAATTAAAAAACCCTTGTAACCCCTACCTAATTTTCTCTCAAATTAAGTTACAACCTTAAATCAAAGTTAACTCCTTGCTTTTTTAAAATAAATGAAAAAAAATCAGAAATGTAAGCTTTTCTTGGAAAACAATTTGGCCTCCGTTGGTACAAAGTACTCAGAGTCCTGTTCCATCCATACAGCCTGGAGGGCAGCAGTCATTCTAACTCTTCTTGGCGTGCCCACATCTCCTCTCCTCACAAGGACAATGGGTATTTTGATAATTTCACAAATGAGCTTGGCCACAAGCAGTACAGAATCTTTTTTCTTCCTGACAATCTCAGCCTTCATTTTATGAACCAGTTTCTAATCCTCATTATATCCAGTGCATATTAGAAGCAAACTGACTTAAACTTCACCAGTGAAATAATTTATTCTGGGTGCAGATTTTGGAGATCACTTGGTATAGAATCTGGATATCTCCTGCTTCCTTTATCCCAGGCAATCTTCTTACCTGTTGGGTGCTACTAGCTGGGATCTGTTGGAACCGTTCACATGCTTGCCAGAAATACACATTCTCTGCACTAAATTCCTTCTTCAGGAATTCCTAGAAAGAGAAAGATTGGAATTATAATTCTCGACCTCTGATCCAGAAACCTTCTATGATGGCCAATCAGAAACTCAAAGAGTCCATGCAGGATTAAGCCAGATTTAGTTAATAGCTTTCCTCAGTGCAATGTAGCCATGATGATGTAGCCAACGCTGACTTGAAATAACATTCAGCTGAAATCTGTTTTTGGAGGAGCCTAGAAAGAGCAGAAAACAGGTTGCCATGTAGCCAAGTTGAGAAGGGATTGAAAATGGAGAGGAGATGGGATGATTCCAATCAGATAGCAGTAATAAGGGACTAAACAGGCCCTGTGTACATGGTTCAGCAGAAAAAGAGGACATCAAGAAAGAAATAGAATAAAAAACACAGAGCATGTAGAGGCAGAGCAAGACAGCTAGAAGCAAGGCATGGAACTTACTGTGAAGTAGGCAACTCCAAGCCGGTCCTGCAGCAGTGTCTCAAAGGACTCAGCCCAGCGGGCTACCGATTGCCTCAAGGAATGGGTGGCACTCTGGTTGCTTGGTAGGCTGGCCACACTGTTATTGCTTCCCCGACTCCCAGAACTGTTTAACTCTGTGATTCAGAGAGAGATTTCAGATGCTTCACTGGGACAATTACAGATTACGAGATAGCACACCCCATGCTTCTTATGCTCCTTACACCAACAAAAACCACACCTGCTAGGAATGACCCAACAGGGTCAGTCCAACTTGGCAATGCCCAAGGCTTATATTGAAAAGTCTTAGGCCTGGACCTGAGTTCCCAGTTGAATCCAGCCTCCCAGGACACTATGGCCAAAATTGTTTTACACCTAGTAGAAAGAATTTTATATGGCTCAGAGTGCCAAATTATTGATGAATGCTGATCAGGTATTTATCTTCTATTCTTTAATAAGTCTACCAAACTTCTCACAAGCCCATGCATCCTCATAATAAGCAAAAACACTTCAGGCCTTTGATCCCCAAGTTTTCAACGTTACTCCCCGACACAGAGGCCCAACTTACCCCCATCCGACACAGCCAGGCCCTGTAAGAGAAGGAGGAGCATGGTCAAAACGCTCTTTGAGGAGGAGAAGCACCCAAGCAAAAGCAGTCCTGAGGAGGACAGATACTATACTTTTATCCCTCCATTCCTTCCCAGAGTGGTGTATATAATTCTCCCTCCGGCATTTGACCTTCCCAGTACTCTGTGAAGCAGGGTAGACTGAGAGAGTATGACTGTCCCAAGGTCTCACTGAGCTAGGGTTGCCATCTCTGTATGGGGAAATACCTGGGGATTTGGGGGGTGAAGCCTGGGGAGGGCAGGGTTTGAGGAGGGGAGTGACCTCACCGGAGTACAATGCCATACAGTCCATCCTCCAAAACAGGCGAACCAGGGAACTGATCTCTGTCATCTGAAGAGCACTTGTAATGGCAGATCTCCAGGCCCCACTTGGAGGCTGGCAACCCTACAGCAAGCTTCATGGAAGTATGGGGATTTGAACCTGGGTCTCCCCAAGATTCTAATGGCTATACCACACTGACTGGAAGGGGTTCCTGCTTCTGTGTTAAAAAACCTTCTTAGAATATTTCCTCCTCCATAGGTATAAACCAACCATTTCCTTTCATGGCAGCCTCAGGATAGCCCTACCCCACACCTATATGCTACCATGGAAATTTTGTGTAATCAGAAACACCTGCAAGTAACACAAGATGGTGTGAGGGGGGAGCTCTGATACCTTTGACAAGAACATCGTCACTGCCTGGATGCTGTTGTTTTTACAGAAAGGAAGTTGCAGACTTTGCTTAGCTAGTGTTTCCAGGCCCACCTCTGGTGGTATTAGCCAGGGCCAGTGATAGCCATAAGATTTCTCTATGCGAAATCATAGTACCAAAGAGCCCAGAGCCCCATCACAAGAACCATTCAGACAAATCACACACCTTACCACTCAGACAAATCACATATTGGTGATATGACAATATTGGTGGTATCATTAGCCCATTCCTCCAAAATGACATGTTCTGGCTTTTGATACTACAGTTTCAATCAAGGTATTCTAGATCACGCAGCCTTGAAAAGAACCGATAGAAGCAGTGTGGCGGAATGTGAGTGACAGCTTTGTCCTCTGCACACTGGCTCATGAGCAGCCATTTTCCCCCAAAGACTCACAGCTGGCTGTACCCCAGTGGGGATGAATCTGATCTAATGCTACATGTTAGGGGAAACTTCCAACATGCATTGTCCCTGGATGTCTATCTGAAATTTCTATTATGACTAGTGATGTGAAACTACAGGACAGGGTTCCATGGTTCTATGTATCAAAAGAAATATATTCATCAACCATATCAGAAATATCTCTGAAAGATTCTGCAACTGAATACCACATATTGGGTTTGTCTTCCTTCCCATTTGGCCCAACAAAAGGCCACACTCATTTTCCAAGCAACTAATTGAGCTTCTGAGCTTGTCTGTCAGTATTTCCCCCCACTGATACCTGCAGAGCCCTGCTATTTCACAGCAGGATTCCTCAAACAAATCTGTACTGCTTCCCCCACCTCTAACCTGCAGTTCTTTGCTTTTGTTTTACTCACCATGTGAGACTCCCACACACAGTTCTGTCAACCCTTCTAATGTGATTACAGCCTTTTCTTGCCTTCTGCGGCTTCCAGTCATGCTTAATTGTGCAACATGATATCAGAGACTTCACATGCCAAAACTATCTCTCTGTGCTCACAGCGGTGCCCTTCAGTGCAAGCTGGAATTTCTAAAAAGCACTGTTGTCATTCTGCAGGTCACAGGACTGCTCACATCCAATGTGACTCAGTTCCTGAGCAAGGGAAGCAAGTACCTCTAGGACACTACACAGACCTCTTGCTTTGTTACACAGACCACTTACAATGAGCTTGTACTTCTATAAGTTACAACTAATCGGGTGGAAAAACAGATTAAAAAACAGGCTGAAAAGAAAATGACCTTTCTGTCATGGTATCCCAGTTTCCACTGTAGAGATTTTATAGTTAGTGCTTTCCCTATAACTCCGGGGATCTCAGTGACACTCCCAAGCAAAAGACACCCTAAAAGTTGCAGCTGGCCCAGAGGCCTTGCCAGGAGAAAAGTAGTGAATTTAGCTTTCTTGGAGAAGCAATAGCCTCACCTTCAAATGCTAAGATCATAGAAAACTCCTTCCTTGGAGCATCCTTTACTAGAGTTTCAGGAAATACACAGAAGCTTGTTTTCTAACTGCCTCAGAGTCTCCTGTGGCCTCTGGCCCTTCCATCCCCACCCCACCCCCAGTAGCAGCATACTCACTCACCATTCGGCCATTTTGGACACCCAGGTGTTTGGGTTTTCCCAGCATGCCTCGTACTGCTGTCACAGGTAGTCCCTTAAACCCAGGACCATCAGCCCAGGAGGAGCCCCTCCCTGAGGCTGCAGCTGAGCCCTCAGAGCATCCCCGGCAGAGAGAGAAAGAAGGAGTGCAGCCGCCTGCCACGCTCACAGTGCTGCACTCACTACCTCTTTTCTCTACCACAGGAAGTGTCACTATGGAAACCAAAACCACAGCTCAAAATGGGGTTTGGAAGAGAGACTCCCTCCCTTTGAGAGCAAAGCCCCACACCTACAGCCCAGGGCTCTATAAAATGGCCAAGGCAGAGGCACAAGCTTCTCAGGAAAGACTCTGGTTTCCGGATAAGGAACCTGGAGCATCACAAGCTGAAGCCAAAGAAATTTACTGGCATCCAAAACAAGGAGTCCCCATAGGCAGGAACTGAACAAATGCAAGCAAAGTAACAGGGCATGTTTCAGAAGAGCAGTATAAGGAGAAGGAGAGAGAAGGCAAGAGGTGATGGGGACACACTCTGTGTCTGTGCCTCAGCAGAGAAAAGTCATAGAAGGTCCTGTGAGTCACCAGGAACATATCAACAACACCATTTGCAGCAATGAGGCAATAGGGATACCAGTAATAACCAAACCTGTTGAAATACACTTCTGGGTAGCAGTATGTGTGAACAAGATCTTGGGGTATGGGTGGACCATAAGTTAAATATGAGCAGCCAGTGTGATACAGCAACAAAAAAGGCTAATGTGATTTTGGGGTATATCAACAGAGGCATAACATCCAAGTTGCAAGACGTCATATAATACCGCTGTACACTGCATTGGTCAGGCCACACCTGGAGTATTGTATGCAGTTCTGGAGGCCTCAGGTACAGAGGAGAGCGACGAGGATGATCGGGGGCCTGGAGATCAAGCCCTATGAGGAAAGGCTGAGGGCATGTTCAGTCTGGAGAAGAGGAGGTTGAAGGGGGACATGATTAAGTATTTGAAGGGCTGCCACTTAGAGGAGAGCAGGGAGCTGTTCTGGTTGGCAGCAGAAGATAGGACTCACAATAATGGGTTTAAATTAAGGGCAGGAAAGTGCTGGATGGATATTAGCAAAAACTTTCTTACAATAAGAGTTGTTCAACAGTGGAATCAGCTGCCTATGGAGGTGGTGAGCTCCCCCTCACTGGCAGTCTTTAAGCAGCGGCTGGACAAACACTTGTCAGAGATAGGCTGATCCTGCATTGAGCCGGGGGTTGGACTAGATGGCCTCTATGGCCCCTTCCAATTCTGTGATTCAGTGATTCTATTAAATAAAAACAACATAGGAAAATGAAAGGGCCATTGTATGTGTTTGGCACCTAGTCCAAATAGTGATAGATCTGATATCCAGCCCATCTGTTTGATATAATGCACAGGTGAATAACCACCAAGAGCTGCCAGGCTTGATCCCTGATGCAACTTCACCTGGTTCCTTGTAGTTCTACCATATTTTAATCAGTGTGGTCCAGAACAGATCTCTTAGGGTTAGCCCTACAGATTAATTTTGATAATTGCAGCCCTTTGCTCCAGTGCAAGGAGCTTTATGCTGAAACACAATGCTCTTTTGCTGGCAGAAAAGCCTTCTACATGACGGGAAGCCTCCTTGTACCAGGAGAAAGTGGCATCCACTCCATAGTTTTGCTTGCAATGAATCCCCACATGCATTTCACATAAATGTTATTGTATTGCTGTTACATGCATTTTCTGAAAAGGTAGAGGATGACAGCCACTCTATCTCATGAGAAAGCACATTAATTCCTCAGCACCCCTGCTCACACAGTTCTTTGATATCAACTATATTATACAGTCTGGCCATCCATGAGAAGTCTAGATTCTCTGATTGTCCATGAGGCGTCTAGATTGACATATAGATCTACAGTGCAGCCTAATCTGGAATACTGTGTACAGTTCTGGTCACCATATCTCCAAAAGGACATTGCAGAGCTGGGAAAAGTACAGAGGAGAGCAACCAAGATGATTAGGGGGGTTGGAGCACCTTCCCAGTGAGGAAAGGCCAAAGAATCTGGGACTTTTCAGTTTAGAAAAGAAACAACTAAAGGGGAACATGATAGAGGTTTATAAAATTATGCATGGGGTGGAGAGAGTTGACAAAGAGGAATTTTTCTCCCTCTCCCAAAATACTAGAATTCAAGGGCATCCAATTAAACTGATGGGCAGTAGGTTCAGGACAGACAAAAGGAAATACCACTTTTCACAGAGAGTGATTAAAATGTGGAATTTGCTGCCAGAGGATGTAGTGAGGGCCACAGGAATAGATAGATTCATGGAGGAGAAGTCTATTAGTGGCTACTAGCCATGGTGGCTTAGGGGAACCTCCACATTCAGAGGCACTAATCCTCAGAATCCCAGAGCCAGGAGGCAACATCAGGGGAAGGCCTCAGCCTCTATGCCCTGTTGTTGGTCATCCAGAGGAACTGGTTGGCTGCTGTGTGAGACAGAATGCTGGACCAGATGGACCATTGGTCTGATCCAGCGGGGCTCTTCTTATGTTCTTATGACACTTCCAGTAGTATCTGAAGGATATTACTGGCCCCTGACCCAATGTAGTGTTGTGAAATTGAACAAGCAAATTCAAATAGGCTGGAGATTCTAGAATGTAATACAAACACCTCACAGTCAATGTTAGTCCCCATGGGGGGCATTACAGCTAGCACTGCAGGTAACACTGGAGGAGAGAATCCACCAGGGAGACTCTTGTACTTTAAACACTCTCAGGATTGAATGCAGAAGTGTGTAATCATGGCTCTCAGTGGAAGCCAGGGTTTAAAAAAAGAGAGGTAAAAATCTACTCAGATCAATCACATGCAACCACAGAATAAAATGGCTATCTGACATTATAGGGAATATAGTTCTTGACTGAAATCAGCCTGACTGTAGGGCCAAAGCATCCAGGTTCCACTGGAACAGCCTATCATGGGGTCCTGACCTGGATAGTCCAGGCAAGCCCGATCTCATCAGTTCTTGGAAGCTAAGCAGGGTTGACTCTTGCAAGTACTTGAATGGGAGACCTCCTTGGAACATCAGCAGATGGAAGGCGGAGGCAAGGCTTTATTCAGCCACCTCTCTGAATATCCTCCAGGCCCTCAGTAGGGGTCAGTCACCTGACTTCCAGGTGTGTGCGCGCACACACACACAAAATACAATATTTTATTTATTTATTTATTTCAATTTATATCCCGCCTTGCCTGCACAGGCAGGCTCAAGGCAGCGTACAACAGTTAAAATACAATAAAACACAGATGCAAAGCGCAATACTATAGGTTACTATAAAATTTCACAACAACAATATATATAAAGTGCAGTTAAGTGCAGATGGCTATTGCTGTAAGATGATCCAATGTAGCTAAGCCAGTATCGAAGTTGTTCTTAATGCCATTAACATGAGGGCCATAAGAGTACAGTTTTTAATAGCTCAGTCATCAGTGGTGGCTCCTAACTGAAGGCCTGGTAGAAGAGCTCCATTTTACAGGCCCTGCGGAACTGTAAAAGATCCCGCAGGGCCTTGATGTCTTCCGGGAGCTCATTCCACCAGTGTGGAGCTGCCACTGAGAAGGCCCTAGCTCTGGTGACGGCATCTTTCGGACCAAGAAGAGTCAGGCGACCCTGGAGAAAGGAGACAAGCCATTGAAGGGCAAGCCCCTGAATTCCAGTGTCAGCAAAGCAGTGGATCAGTAACTGATGGTCAACTGTGTTGAACGCTGCCGACAGGTCCAACAGCAACAGTACTGCCATGCTGCCCCAATCCAGATGCCTCCGGAGGTCATCTGTGAGGGCGATCAGTGCCGTCTCCGTCCCATGGCCTGGACGGAAGCCAGACTGGAAAGGGTCTAGCATGGAAGTGTCATCCATAAAGCTCTGCAACTGAATCACCACCACTCTCTCCAGTAATTTGCCCAAATAGGGCAAATTTGAGACCAGCCAATAGTTGGCCAATTCAGCCAGGTCTAAGGATTTTTTTTTTCAAGAGAGGGCGGACCATTGCTTCCTTGAGTGCCCCCAGGAACAGTTCCTCAGAGAGGGACTTGTTGATAATATCCCTGAGGTCACCTCGAAACCCCTCATGGCTAACTTTTATAAGCCATGAAGGGCACGGATCAAGGCTGCATGTGGTTGGGCATACAGTTGAGAGCAATCTGTCAACTTCCTCAAGGCTGAGTGGACTGAAATAATTCAGAATAGGACAAGAAGACATGCATGGGGCCTTGAGTTCGCTCACTGTCTCAACTGTGGCAGGGAGATCGCAGCGGAGCAACAAGACTTTATCAGCAAAATAGCTTGCAAAAGCCTTGCAGCCAATGTCCAATTTCCTAGCATTTGGTCTGCCATATGGCAGATCTGTTAACAACCGAATAGTTCTAAATAATTGTGCCGGGCATGAGCTAGCAGACGCAACTGTGGCTGTGTAGAACTCTCTCTTTGACTGCCATCTCATAGGATCTCATAAATGTCCTATAAGATGCTCTTGTTGCTTCATCATGAGTATGCTGCCACCGTCTCTCTAGCCGTCTGAGCCTTCATTTCATCAGCCGCAGCTCCTAGGCAACGTTCCCTCTAAGCTTCAGAGTCTTGTGAGCAAAAATTCTATTTTGTGAGCTACTGGCATGAAAGTTGTGAGTGAGCGATTTGGCTACTGCATCAATTAGTTCGCTCTGGAGCCATCCTTCCTGAGCTAATACACAAATGTGTGAGCTGGAGGCTAAAATACTGTGAGCTAGCTCACACTAACTCAGCTTAGAGGGAACACTGCTCCTAGGTAAACCAAGGAACCCACTTAGAGCGAGGGCACAGAGGGCACTGGGGAGTGAGCTTGTGGATGGCTGCCATGAGTCAGCCATGCCAATCCTCAACTAGCTCATCTAAGTTGCTGCCAGGGTTCCCACAGAGCCCTCTGAAGCCGCTGACTGTCCATTTGGCTCCATGGGCGAGCTAAAATATGCTCAGCACCCAAACAGGGTTGGGGTGCAACGTTCACATGGGCCTCCAGAGCATGGTGGTCCAACCATGATACTGCCATAGCAGTAATCCGTCCACTGTAACCCCCGCTGCAAAGATCAAATCAAGCGTGTGACCGGCTCAGTGCATGGGGGCTGTTACATATTGGGAGAGTCCCAGTACCACCATGGACGACACCAGGTCCACAGCCTGTGAAGAGGTCGCATCATCAGCATCAACACTGAAATACAAAAAAATACAACAACAACAACAAAAGTAATAATACATGTCATTAAAACTATGTGTTTGTCTTATGGTAATTTATGACAGTTTTCATTTGTTAACAAGTTGTGGGGCAATAAGGCATATTTTCCATCCTCTAATTTCCCTTTTAGCTGTTGTCAATATTCCCTACATTTTACAGCATATTCAGTCCTTGGTATGCTGTTTTTCTTAGGGTGTGTGTGTGTTGTTATCTTTTGGTTGATTTTTTCTGCACACATAGAGGGGGGTCCCTTGAGTGTGTAGAACCTGCTTGAGTTGCTGCTTTAATTATCCTATTGGGGACCAGCCACTTTGGTGTTAGAAGGAATAGTGAAAAAAACATCACTTATCTCTTCTATCAGCAGTTCAAGAGATGACTGTTTCTGTAAAGGCAGTGGGCAAGATGGGGGGTGGGGAGGCAGGATGATAATCACTGGGCAAGGCAAGATCACCCTGCCGGCTCTGTAAATCCGTGACACCAGCACAACTGCAATACCTAGACTCCTTGAGAGAGACTACAGCCCCAGCTGGGTTTTGTGTTAAAATATAGTTGCTTCCATACAGCTAATATGACCACAGTATAGATGCATTCTGTGCCACACCAAGGAGTACATCCAAACCCGCATTTCTCACCTCCCTGCTGTCACAGATGCTGTAATCAGTGTGTCCTTAACCTGTTATTAGATATGCAAGCTGTAGCCTCTAGAATACTTAATGCAGTTGGAACAAGAGGCAACAGAACAAATCCACTAAGAAATTTGTCTGCATTCCTCAGAGTTTTGGACAAAGGCTGTGGGTGGTTCTTTCCCACTAGGCTATGTATTGTGTCTATATATAGTTCTTCAGCAAGTATTTAATATTCATAGTTGATATTCCAGCAAATGTTTAGATTACATTCTGCATTAATTTTTAGTATTTGAGCCATCATGGCAGGATTTTTATGCTTTATTCCCATGCTTCTTTAGTTCCCATTTGTTAACTTGGTTTATGCCCTGCATGGAACATTAGATGAGAGATAGACAGACAGACAACTGCCATCTTCTCCATATAATTCACACACCTGATAAAGTAGTCACTGGTCTCTGAAGCTTTCCCAGCAAGGCGACATTTGGGAGGGAACTGTGCAGCAGTTACCCACACAGTACAATGCAGTTTAAAGGATATACCCTGCCTAGTAAATCTGTTGCTCAGAAGGGCATTTCCCCAACCCTCTCAAAAAGTGTTGAGAAAATGACAATTTCTCCACCTCAGCCATTATTTGAAAAGTGGCAGGTGCTTGTGCTAGTTTTGTTTGGGCACCTTCTAGGGTTGCCAGCCTCCAGGAGGGGCCTGGGGATCTCCCGCTTTTACAACTGATCTCCAGCTGACAGAGATCAGCTCCCCTAGAGAAAATGGCTGCTTTGGAGGGTGGACTCTATGGCATTGTACCATGCTGAGACTCCTCCCCTTCCCAAACCCTGCCGTCTCCTGGATCCATCCCCAAAGTCTCCAGGTATTTTCCAACCCAGACCTGGCAACCCTAGCACCTTCTGATGTTCACTGTTAAGGATGCAGTCCTAAAAGCACTTAGCTGGGAGTAAGCTCTGTTGTAAAAAATTGACATCCTTCTGAATAAATATGCACAGAGTCGCACTGTAAATGACTCTGGTTTTCTAGCTACCTGTGAAGAAAAAAAGACCAATGATGTAGGGGACTTTGCTGCTTAAAAGACCATAACTATCTGTTTTTGCACTTACCTCCCCGCCACTCCACTTATATATCTGCAAATAAACCAATATTATCCAAATATCCAACATATCTGGCATTTTCTGTTTACAAAGATTGGCCCAGATTTCCTGCTTCTGTGGAAAATTGGGAGGTGGGTATGAAACTGGTTGAAGAACCAGTGAGCAGAGAAACCCATGGGACCTGAGCACACACACAACACACACGCGGAACAAAAGAAAAGCCTTGCTATGTTAGAAGAAGCCTGCTTCTCACAGAGGCCAAACGGCTGCCTATTAGGGTTGCCAGCCTCCAACACCCAGAGAGCTCCCAGAATTTCAACTACCTCCAGACTACAGAAATCAGTTCCCATGTAGAAAATGGCTGTTCTGGAGGCCAGAGCCTACAGCATCAATAGCTTGCTGAGGTTCTTCCCCACTCCAAACCCAGCCTCCACTCCCAAATCTTCAGGAATTGTTCAACCAGGACTTGCAGATCCTGTCCCAATGCACCTGGAAAATGTACAAGAGTGGCACAGAGACACCCTGACCTGGATAGCCCAGGCAAGCCTGATCTCATCAAGGTCAACTCTGGCAAGTACTTGGATGGGAGACCTCCTTGGAATACCAGCAGTCGGGAGGCGGGGGCAGGTTTTATTCAGTCACCTCTCTGAATATCCTCCGGGCACCCAGTAGGGGTCAGTCACCAGAGGTCACCAGGACTTCCAGGTGCACACACACTCATGTGCACACACATACATGCACATATGAAAAATACAAAACAAAAAAAGATTGGCACAGAGGCCAAAGCTTCCCCTCCTTGCTGCCCTCAGTAGCAACTGATATTCAGAGATACGCTTCCTCTAACCATGGAGGTCCTATTGTGCCATGAGAACAAATACCCATTAATGGATCTGTCCTCCATTAATGTGTCTAACCTCCTTTCAAAGCCGCCTAAACTAGCAGCCATCAAAACAACTTGGGGCATTGAATTCCCTAAATTAATTGTGCCTGGTGTGAAGAAGTATTTCCTTTTACCTGTCCTGATATTAGGTACTTCTTAGCATGTTTTAATTGCTTAGTGTATGTAGGTGGGACTTTTCCTACCATTGCAGTGCTTCTCGGGGTGGGGAAGACTTATTTTGGATTAATCAGCACAGACCACAAAGGTAAAATGCTGCGCGTATGACGTCAATCAAAACCAGTATTCTCTGATTCTCACGACACGAAACACTTCAGCGGCACAAACCCTGGGATTAGCTCACTCCCGCCCTCTTATTTCCATGGTAACAGGAGCAGGAAGTAAACGAGAAACTCTGACTTCATCTCTTAGGGCAGCCTGAGACTCCGGAGAACCCCTCTCTGCACCCCTGCCGCCTGGCTGTACCTTGTATATTTGGGCAAGTCTCAGGAAAGGAGGTGGGGGAACTTTGCAGGGCTGACCGAACTAGGATCATCCATGTTTTTAAGGGACTGGGAGCGCCACAATATAAGCAGCCTCAGAAAATGTTGGGAAGTTGTGCAATCCCTCCTTCACCACAGGCAGAGGGAGGGGACGGGACGGGACGGGACGGGACGGGGATATGGACTGGGGGCGCGATGTCTGTTGAGTCCTTTAAGGTTGCAACTTGCAGAGTAACTGTAACTTGTCTTGCTGGCTGGCCAGATGCGGAGGAAGACAGGGCTTTTTCTGTACCTTTGACGAGTGTGTAAAAGAGAGCATGCTCTGCGGTAAAACTGGTGCAGCCGGACAGATACTGAAATTCCCTCTCTTGCACAGTTGTTTAAGTTGTCCCTCTGCTCCTTTGCAGCTGTATGCTCTGATCCCCTTCCCACCCAGCTCTGTAATGCTTTCCAGACATAAGGGCAAGTATTATTTTTATATGGGTCTAGAGAAAATTTCCTTGGGAAGCTATTCACTTGTTCCCTTCTACAAAGCAAATGCTGAAGAGGTATGAAACCAGAGCAATGAGGAACAGGAGAGGGACTGGAGGGCTTGCTTTGTCCCAGACAGAAGCTCAGCCCTGCCTTTTTCAGATGTGGTTCAGGGCTGCAATAGAGAAAGGAAAAGCCTCTCTGCTGCCTTCCCACATCTTCCTTCTTCTCAGAGCTGAGGTCTGCCTACTCTTGAGCTCTTCATTTACAGAACATGGTACCGTTCATAGTGTCTGAGGATTTGTGGTGGGTTAAATGGCATACAATACAGTTTGTGGAGGAACAGTATGAAAACACTGCTGCTGTGTGACCTTTGAAAAATCATGCCACAGATGGCTAAACAATGATTTAAAATAATACTTACTACTGCTGTTTGCAGACTCCAGTGAGGTTGCCTTGCTGTCAGTCTGCCGCAGAAAAAAAAAGGAAGGAAAAAAGAGGAATCTCATGACCCCTTCAAGGCTGACTGATGTATGGAAACACAAACTATCCTTGCCTAGAGCTTGCGCTTCAATAAATCTTGTGGTCTTTGAGGTAGGAGGGATCGTATTCAGCCTGTGCTGAAAGCGCTGCACTGGCTGCCAATAGCGTACCGGATTCGCTTCAAAGTGCTGGTCTTGACCTTTAAAGCCCTGTATGGCCAGGGTCCAGCCTACTTGAGGGCCTTTCCCCATATGTTCCTCCAAGGGCACTTCGGTCGGGGAGTCAACAGCTCCTGGAAATTCCAGGCCCCAGGGAAGTAAAATTTGCTGCCACCAGAGCCAGGGCTTTCTCGGTGGCGGCTCCTACCTGGTGGAGGGAGCTCCCGGAGGAGATACAGGCCCTACGGGACCTTGCTCAGTTCCACAGGGCCTGTAAGACGGAGTTATTCTGCTGGGCCTATGATTAGGAGCCGCCGCCATGGTTAGCCATCTGCCATCGCACTATCATCATCATTGAGTGCGGGGCGGCCCTGGCAGGAGAGGGGGTGATGAGCTACTGTTTGGCTGCTGTTTGGCTACTGGGGGTTAATGTTTACCGGGGGCTATAATCTGCCCCATCTTGTTTTATTGCCTGGATGTTGTTTATATGTTTTCTGGTTTTATATTGTTGAACGAACTTGTTTTAAAGTTGGCATGCGTGCCTTGCTGAGCCTTCGGGGAGGGCGGGATACCAATCCAAATAAATAAATAAATAAACAAACAATATAATAAATTTCTTTTTGTTTTTAAGGATTTGTGGTAAATTCACCTCAGGTTAAACTAGTCTCCACATTTGCAAAAAACTCACAGTCCCATCGTAAGAACACATGTCTGGGAGTAAGTCCATTGGAAAGACTTGAGTAGGATTTTGAGTACATTCTGCTAAAGATCACACTCTCACTTATGTCTTTGAAGCTCTGACATCTGTAAATCTGGAACCTGTCATATTGTCTTTGGGATTTGGAAACTCCCCCATATTGTCTTTCTTCAGTACTGACCATAGTCATGGCAATGCAGGAGCATTTGCGCATCAGGGAACATCACCGCTGTCCTATAACAGCTCTTGGCTACCATGCAGCTCGACGTGAGTGCCTCACTGGCTTCGAGGGTGAGTCAGAGCTGGAAAGGAACAGCTTTCTCAATTCTTTCTGAGCCTTATGAAGACAAGCTGTTTTCCACAGCCATGCCTGCTCTGTACACATGTGCACAATCTGGGGGCAATGGCATCTATGTACTAAAGCCACTATTTGCATTGCCCACAATAAAGCACAGGTCCATTAAATATCCCCAGAGCAGATCGCAAGGATCCATGCATAGCAAAAGCCATGTGTTTTCAGCATATGTTTAACAAGCAGGATTCCACATCCAATTGCTCCTTCCAGAGGCATGCTTCAGCTCATCTGGGAACACCATGTTAGCATACTATCCTTAAGTCAAAAGCTGATAACCTTTACCTGTATAGTTTCTTCATATGTAATGGGAATGAATGGATTGTGGCTTTTCCTAACAAATGGTTCCCCAGCCAAACCTTATATCATTCTTTCTTGCCCTAATAGATGGAGTGATCAAATGGTGGGACATGGAGAATGGCCGCATGTCTTTGCACACCAAAGAGCACGCTGGCCGAGTTACACAGTTCCTGTCCTGGATACAGGCACGTCTCCTCTTCTCTGCCTCCAATGATAGCTCTGTGATTGTGTGGGCTCCAGGAGGCACAGTTCTTGACCGTATTCAGGTAAGAACCACCTCTTTACTTTACCTCAGGACTAAAAATAACTCATCACGAGGTATACGTCATTACCCAGAACTGATTGCATGGCCTACGGTGACCATGCCAGACCCTTGCCCATCTCATGGGAAACTAGGGTATTGCCTGTGCTTATAATTTGGAGTCCTTAAGTTTGCAGCAAGATGGTAATTCTGCAAAACAAAATCAACTTTAGATGGTGTTGTATTAGTATTATTGCTCGGTGAAGAGCAACTTACTGGTCCAACCCCTTGAAAATCTATACAAGGGCAGGGACCTTCCAGAGAATCCTGTGTGGCAACGGCCAGGTTGTGCTGTGGCAACATTCCTGGAACTCCTTGCTTTGTGTGCACTCTTGCTGTTCTTCATCTAAGCCCTTTCTCTCCAGCTAGGCTACCCCATCTTTACCCTGGCAATCTGCCTGGCTCGCCACCTACTGCTGTGTGGAAGCAAAGGACGCCTGGTGGCCTTCCCCTTGGATGAAAGGAGAGAGTCTGGGCATGTAGTCAACCTGAGCCAGGGCTTTTCAGACCAGACCCACACAGACATCGTGTCCTGCATCGCCTGCTTAGACAACAGTATATACACTGCAGGGTGAGTCCGGAGGTGAGGGTGAAGACTTTGATTGCATCTGTACATGGGCTTCAAACACTAGCTCTCTCTCAAATGCCAGTGAGAGTTGCTGCCATTGGCTAGACACCAGCTGATGTTGCAGCTTTGTTAGTTCTGCTGTTTTTATCCACTTACATCAAGCAGAGCATTATGAAAGCTCGCACAGCACTAGGAGGGGATGACTACTCTGTGAAAGGCTACAGTAATGTGGCTCCCCAGGTGGCTTTGAGGTACAAATGCAGTGAGTCATGTGGCTTTGTTGCAAACTGGAGGGATATGCAGTTCCCTTTTACAAGTAAAAGCTCTCATTTATAATGGCCCCACTTCTGACAGAGGTTTAAATCCAACCTACTGAGACCAGCATCTCCTTCAAGTAGATCAATTCTCCATTTCCTTTCTCAGGTATGACAAGAGGCTGCTGATCTTTGACACATACCAGTCCCCAAGCAAGAAAGGCCTAACAACCAAGCATTGTATCTCACATGCCCACAGGGCAGCCATCACCCATCTGTTGCTCGTGCGCCAGCAAGAAACCACAAGGTACAAGCCCAGTAGGAAATGAAGGACAGGTGGAATGGATGGAGTCTCAGAAAGGGGATCTGGAAAGGGATGTTTGGATGAGGGGAAGTATCTCACTGACTCCCTGACCTGGATAGCCCAGGCTTGCCTAATCTTGTCAGATCTCAGAAGCTAAGCAGGGTCAGCCTTGGCTAGTATTTGGAAGGGAAACCTCCAAGGAATACCAGGGGCATGACGCAGAGGCAGGCAGTGGCAAACCATCTCTGAAATGTCTCTTGCCTTAAAAACAGATCTAGTTCACCACCCAGCAGTGCATAACACTGAAGAGCTAGAACCTTTGACTGCCAGACAATCTTAGGATCTCCTGGCTAGTCTACACACAATGCCATACAATACTTATTAATTAATTATTATTCTAACTGACTGTCCTTAAGAACATAAGAGAAGCCAATGTTGGATTAGGCCAGTGGCCTGTCCAGTCCAACACTCTGTCACACAGTGGCCAAAAATACCAGGTGCCATCAGGAGGTCCACCAGTGGGGCCATTCTGCCCAAGACAGAAGGGATCAGTGAAGAGCAACTAATTAGACACCAGCAGGTACCCTGTGAAAGGGAGTTTCCAATGCAGAAGGATAGTTACTGGCTTGCACCCTGTGGGCTGTGCCCACTCATATTAGTGTAAAACCAGAATCATAGAGAAGTAGACAAAGCATTTACTGGGGAAAGCAAGTTCTGCTTTTTTCTATCAAAAGTTTGAATAATACTTATCCAAACTAAGTAGCCCACATTGGTCTTGCATCTGAAGAATGTGTGCACTAACACTGTTGTAACCTGAACAAAGTTTCAGTCTAGTGGCACCTTTAAGACTATTGTCACCTGTGGACTGCAAAGGTCATATATGCACTGAATGCACATTTAACTCACTTTTAAAAGTGCTGTGCAGACACCCTGTTTCTGTATGGCCATTCATTCTTGCATATTAAGTGTAGTGTTGGAAGCAGTTCATATGGGAAACTGCCCCAATGCCTCTTTTTCTGAATGGGTTTTGTATTTTACAGGTTGGGCTGTAAAAAATGTGAAGCTAGAGGATTTTGGAAGGATGGTATTTACCACAAAGAGGAAGTGGAAAGGGCAGGATGTAAGGGAGGGAACCGAATAAGGAGAGTATGCATGAAACCTTCTGATACAGAAAAGGGTGAAATGCTTTTTACAGTATAGTGGAGAGACAGAATTGGGTATATGCAGAGTGTAGCTTGGGAAAACCAATTACTACTTATAGAATACTTGCCCCCTCTACTTCACTGCCGATTCCTGCTTTACTGAACCCCTCCTCTGTGTTCTCTTTTGCAGGGTGCTCTCGGGTTCCTTTGATCAGACGGTTGGCATCTGGTCCCAGGATGGACAGCTGATCCATCGCCTTGGCCCCTTCACCAGCAACATTACAGCACTGTGCTATGTAGCAACTGTTGGCATTGTCTGGATCGCCAGTGGCACATCCCATCCCACCCTCTATGAGCCCCAATCCGGGGAGATAGTGAGTGACTCAGCAGGGTGTTTCCCTCTATGGATATAGCCCACCTCAAAAGCTCTACTCCCTAGAGAGCAATGAACTTACTGTTATAAGGAGCCCTCTGCTGGCATCCTGTGGTTATTGCAGTCATTTCAATGAGTTTTGAGAGTGAAGAAGGGTGACTTTGCAAAAGCAGTTCTGGAATCAGGAAAGGAATTTAGTATTGCATATGTCAGAATGATATGCTCTTCTTCCCTTCCTGTATTTGACAGCACCATCCTGGCTTGTAGCTAAGAGGATCACCCAACTTATTTTTCTCTCTATGCAATGCTAGGCATTGTCAGTCAAGCTGGCTTGTTTTTCAGCCTGATCTTAATTTCAAATCTATATAAAGATTATATATATTAGTACTGGGCAGTTTTCTTTCCTGCTAAAGTGAAAATATGTAATATTCAAAAACAAGAGTTGCCAAAGTTTTCTTGGCTGTGTTGTTCACTGTAGAAACCTGTATTTTTTTCCCTGGCAGGGGTAACAGTGGCCTAGGCTGGTGTTTTTCAGCAGAAAAACAGCAGGAGAGAAAAGGGTTAGAGAGCACACGCAAACATACCCCGCTGTTCCATTCTGCTCTTTGAAAAGGCAGCCCCAGCAGCAGCATTTGGAATAGAAAAAAAGTATTTTAAAATGATCACAGAACAAAATATAATATGTAGTTCTACTATAAAGGGACCCATAAGAAGAACTCTGTCACTTACCTGGTTTATATACTAAGTAGAATTTAATGGCAAAATTTGCCAAGGACCATATATCACTTGAGGCTGCAGGTAGCGTAAGAATTGTGTGGGAAGAATTTAAACATGCCCTCACCAATAGCAGCTGCAAGTGGTATAGCCAAACTTTAACCCATAATTCTGCTGACTATATAAACTGGAGGTCTCTGGGACAGACTACCAGATATAGATGGAGATATAACCTTCATGCTTCACTGGTTCTAACCTACCAGCCTAGCAATCTGTCAAAAATGTAATAGTTCATACCAAGTGATCGTTTGAGAATCAGTGACCTATAAAAGGGTAACTGTTCCTTGGGATAATTTTTCTTTGAAGAGTTCCCCATTCTTACTTGGCTTTGACTACAAAGAAATTCCTTAGTCACAGTAGCTGAAAATGACCTATGCTGCAAAGGTTCAGGTGGGTAGCTGTGTTGCTCTGAAGCAGCAGAACAGTTTGAGTCTGTTGAATAAAACTTGGTTGGTTTCAAAAGTGCCACTGGACTCAAGCTGTGTTCTAAGCTACAAAAACTTTTTAGGGACAGGTTTCTTGTAACAAGCTGCTCATCCACTATGAGTAAATAGTATCATGCACATAACATAAAGGCAATATACATCCATTTCATACTGAGAAATTACTCTGATCCTCTCAAATGTTATGTATCAGATAGAATTAAGACTGAATTTGGTCTCTTCAAATCATTTCCCTAGCTGTATTCTCCCATTCTTAGTGCCTGATAAAAACATGCTTTTTTGCTTTTGTTACTACTCCTACTTCATGGATGTTTCCATATAATATTCCTTAGTCCCCAAGCTCTCCCCTAAATATACTCAAAATGGAATTTCATCACTTCTGCATGGTTAGCAATTATGAAGCAAACTACTGCTGAATTTTCGGTGATTTTTCAAAATTGCTGTGAACTTATTGTGAGAACAGGAATTCACAGCTCCATCAAGAGATCTGTCATGTACTGTAGGAATCTGATGTCACTGGATTACTTCCCCTTTCCATTAGGCCTTTACCTGACTCCCTGGTAAAGATGGCTCTCATGTACAATTCCACAATGTAGGGCAGGAATAGGGAGGAACAGAAGCTAAATCTTTCTCCTCTGGATCCTCTGTTCTGGCCTCTTTTCAGGTTTCACAATTCATATCCACATTTCGAGGCCAGCAGATGGAGGGGCTTGTTCTTCAGCAGCTTCTTAGCCTACCAGACTCAAGGCATGTGATTGGTGAGTATCTCAGCAGGATGCCTCCCATGGCATCTGCAGTGTACAAGGCCGCACTCAAGGAGCAATCTTAAGCAGGTTTCCTCAGAAACAAGTTTTGTGTTATTCAGTGGGCTTAGCTGACTCACAGGAAAGTATCTTTAGGATTGCAGACTTGGTCTCCTAGTCACTAATGTGTGGGTTCTGAATTCAGTGTCCTTCCCCCTGTGCCATTTTCCCAACTTGAGATAGCCCCTGGTGGGCACTGTTTGCCCCACTGGGGAAACCACATGTATTGTTGGGCTACAAGTACAGGGTTGCCAGGTGCCCACCCACAGTAGATGAATTCCTGCCCCTGCCATCTGTTGCCTGCACCCAATCCAGGACAACATTTCAGGGGGAGCAACAGCCCAGCTTCCCCCCCTCCCTGAAATGCTGTAGGAATTGATCAAATTTGTATGGTATTTTCCATGGAGATTGGGGGAATTCCTAGAGCAGTGGGAGGAGGGGGCAGTCACAGCATCAGTGATGCTTCCATGTCCAACAGCTCCCAGGGCTTGTGGGCAGGGCCTAGTAGCCCATGCATGTTTCCTGAAAAGATCTCATAGTGACTCCCTGGAGCTGTTTAATGTCAGAAAAAATGAATGGGAGGTTGGATACTTAAGCACTCTCTCCCCATGCACCACACTCCAAATCTAAACCTGGCCTGCACATGCCTGAGTTCCCAATATGGAACTCACAAAACATGTCTGATCATGTGCACTTGGGAGAACATGAGGAAATGTAACATGTATTTAGGCCCTCAGACCCAGACTAGGTGCAACTTGTAGCACTTAAGAGAGATTAAGATCTCTCATGCAGGGAGGGAGGTGATAATATGGTGGCAGAATCCTGGGCTAGTAAAATGGAGTGTATAGCTTCAGACTGCAGGTGGTGGACTGCTGCTTTGAATGTTTCTTTACATAAAAAACCTCCATGCAAGTTCAAAAGCAGTGGGGCAGGGAGAAAATTTTTTCCAGTCTCTTGACTTGCTGTCCTGGTTTGGTGTTTGCATTGAATTTTACATGGGGAAGTGTTACAAAAGGTAATCTTCCTGTGATCCTCTACATCTGCAGTCTATGGTTGTGCACTGGGTCTTTGCCATCTTGTTCCCTTGCCTCATGTGTGAACCAGTCCCAAACTCTATCATGTTTCATGAGGCTATATGAATTAGCTGCCATCACTGTCTCACATTTATATCCAGCTAGGTGGAGATTTTATGTATCTACTTAAAACATATATGTGCTGCCTTTTCAAAGATCTGTTCAAGGTGGTTCATAGCATAAAAGACAAAAGAGAAAATGAAAAGGCTCTCTCTCTGGTCGCAACCCAATCTCACTTCTGCAATCAGGGGCCCTCTGACCTAACCTCTGCACTCTGCTGTAAGGGTCCACTGGGCAGTAAGACTTTTACCTTCTTCTTTCAGGTTCAGCAAAACCCCAGCAAATGCTGGTCTGGCGCTACAGTGAGTTGGGGTGCCTGATAGTGCTACCTTGCAAACACCCCATGGAGTGCCTTGCTTATGGTAAGGGGCCAAGGATTTCTCTAGCTCTGCATCAGCTCCGTGCCATCCCTGGATGGGTGAGGGAGATGTGATAAACGCCTTCAGTTGAGGGGTATGTCTGTAGTAGGTGAAAGCCAGAAGAAGCTTATTTGGCAGGGGCCAAGCCAGCTGCTGGCCAGATTCAGTCTGTATTTTATGTGTCTTGGAATAATCCCTTTGTCTGGTTTCTCCAAGCCCATGCTGTCCTTGGCTGACCTTCTGAATGTATCTCCACTAGCTAAGAAGGAGCCCATTCTGCTCTTCAGTGGAGACAGCAACGGGATGCTGCAGAAATGGGAGAGGAGCTACATATCCCCTTTCATCTACAGGTAATGTTTCATCCACTCAGTCCACTGTCCAAAAACAGCTGCCAGTCCCTGGTAATGGCTGCAAGAAGAAGGTTGTCAGAGAGCTGCAGAGAGTGCTGTCCCTCTCAGGTATCTTTTATCTGGATGCCAAACTGTACAAATCTCTTCCTGCATCTTATCTTAAACAATCTGTCTGAAGAAACAGCCTGGGAAATTAAATGCTGTAGCAGTTCTACATGATTTGGTGCCCAGATTAAAGTCCTCTGCTAGTTTGAAGACTCATGGGAGAGGTCGTTATTGTTGATAATCATCATCATCATCATCATCATCATCATCATCATCTTAGATTTATTAATTGCTCTATCCTAGCTGGCACCAGGCTCTGGGCAATGTCCAAGGCATAATGCCATAAAATTTTTTAAAAAATAAATTCAGTATATGACTTAATAAAAATTACAATACAGAATAAAAATCCAAGATGGTGATTTCCCTATATTATTTGTCCCAATTCCAGAATACCACCCCCTTTTCTGGGCGGCGGGGGGGAGGGAGCTCAGAGCAGAAAGGGGGGGGGTGTCAGCCAATAACTAATAAACATGCTGCCTTTTAATCCATCATGATAACGGTCCTGCCTTGAGTTTAGGATCTTTGGCCCTGCAAGAGACAGAAAGTTAGGACTGTAGTGCCATGATAGGAGTGGAGTCCCCCTTTCCAGCTCTCACACGGATTTCTAAAGGGTACTACTTTCCCAGCATCTTCCTCTATACTGCCATGTTCAGTAGAGCTATCCAAACACCAGCTGCCAAACAAGACTCGCTATACTTTTCACCTTTACTGCTCTGCTCTTCCTCCTTGTCATCTTCCACTGCAACCCTTGCCATCCCAACCAGATTTCCAGTTGCCCCCTGTCACTTCCCCTTCCATTGCCTGTTCTAGTTATGCAATCATCCTACCTCATGCCTTTGCAAGCTCACTGTCCTCTCACCTGTAGCCAATCAATGCCCTGCTCCATCCATTGCACAGTAATGGGTCACCAGCCTACCCCACCCTGGTGCCTCTTTCATTCAGCATGGAGTCCTTCCACATCCGTGAAGCGCACCTGGAGCGACGAGGCCCCTTTGCACAGCAGGTGGAGAAGAGCTGCAGGGAGGAGCCACAGCCTCGTCCACGTTCTCCTAAAAAATGGGGAAAGGCTTCTAGTAGACACCAGAGTGGCTACAGCCCATTCCAGACCACAGCCAAGGGCACACATAAGGAAAGCATAGGCTTCATGAGGTAACTGCAAATGTGCACTTTCCAGTAATATGAGCTGCAGCAGCAGAGGGGTCACCCTTTTCTTCAGGAGGTTAGGCAGACCATCTTCATTTGCTTCTCCAACTGACCCCTTTCCATTTGCGTTTAGTTACATGGGTTCTCAAAGGGACAGTAACTAGAGACAATACAGTCTCATACATTAGACAATGCGTGCAGAAGAGTCAGTATGGTGTACTGGTTAGAGTGTTGGACTAAGGAACTGGAAAACCTGGGTTCAAATCCCCTTTAGCCATGAAGGTCACTGTGCAGCCTTGAGCCAGCCACTCAACCTAACCTGCTTCACAGGATTGTGAGGATAAAATGGAGGAGAGGAGAACCATGGATGCTACCGTGAGCTCCATGGAGGAAGGGCAGAATAGAAATGTGGTTAATTGATAGATAAGACTGGCATTCAGAAGACGATTCCTTCCAAAGAGATGAAAGATAACTGGATCTAGAAAATGAATCCACAGAATTGCCCAAAATATGGAGGAGAGAGGAAAATGGTGTTTTGCATGAAATTAGAAGTTAAGAGAAAACAAAAGGGCTGCACCAATCACAGAGAAAACAACAGGCAAATCTGTCAGTGGTGCAGATGAATAAGGATATTTTATTGTACAAGTAAAATGTTCCCCATGCATTTCACACAAAGCTTCCTCAGGGGAATCTGCCAGTTTTTCAGTGAGGATGCATAGGGAACTTTTTACTTGTAAAATAAAATATCCTTCTTTATTTGCACCACTGGCTCTTTTGTCTATTTTTTCTCTATGAAATTAGGGGTGAACTTTTGAGAAGGATGTTGCCTCAGTAATAAAACCCTGGACCTTTGGCAGGGCCATCTTCGCTGAGGAGCTGGATATTCTGGTGGTGTCTGCAACTAATGGAAACATTTATCTCTGGGAGTTTGAGAGCTTCATTCCAGACACCGAATCCCCTGGTCAGGTAAGAGTAAAACTTTACCCCAAACATTTCCAGTAACTGGAAGGAGGAAGGCAAAAGTTGTCCCCTTGTAGGTTCTCTACAAGGCAAGAGTGACATTTGCTGACAGGAAATGTATGTCAGTCACTCACATGCATTTAATTGAAAGATCTAAGAAAGTACTAGCTGACTGTGAACTATGGTGTGGTGTCAGAGCAGCATGGTACAGGTTCATGCTTGAGAAACTCCATTCTCTGTTCCATCTTCACTAACCTTGGGCAGTCTTGGATGACAAGGGGGAGAAGGCAACATCAAAAGTCATGTAATACTTTGCTATCTGTGACAATCAACATGTCACAAAACTCTGTGTAAGCTTTTGTGTTCCTCACAAATCTTCAGCAGGCTCGATGTTCAGTACAAAATAAAAAGGAGAGGGTGAGAGAAAAATATGTTCAGAGCATGATGGAAATCCCCTGGATGCAGCTTCCAGAACCTTAATGGGATTCAGGTTGTGTTGCGGACTGAACTGAATTAAATGGTGTTGAGCAGAAACCGGCTACTGGGACAGAGAGGCAAGAAAAAATGACCACACTTCCTCTGAGAATATGAAGGCTGGAAGTTAATCAGATGCTGATACATCTCCTAAAGAAAGGAACAGCTCTCAGTGAAAAATACAGAAGTCTTCATTCTCTCCAATTGGTGGATTAGGATGAAAATTTATGGGCTCCTACTCCTATTTGGGGCTCACTTATCCCTTTTTTGGGGTATGTTGCAGGTGTCTGCAACAATTAAATTGTCAGGTCTGTTCTCAAAGGTATCTCTCCTGGGTACAGTTATTTTATGAAGGTGCTGATGATTCCTAGGGTCCTTGGAATGGGAGCCAAAGAGTTCAGCATGCCTTTATATTTGAGATATAGATTTCTCTTGAGATCCCAGTGGCTAAAGATGCCTTTCTTATTGCAGAGGCTCCCTTAAGGGTTTGATTGTCTTGCATACTGTAATAATGCCCTTCTCTACAGGACCAAGACTCCAGAGCCCCAGCACCAGCCTGTGCCCAAGATGAGATGGTTCAGGACCCTTCAAGCAAGTGTGTAGCAGGTAAACAAAGTGGTTTGAGTGAGTTGGCCAGGCATACTTTAGTGGGGTAAAGTCACCTCAGCCATATCCAGGGGACTTTCCTGGGTGCTTGAAGAGCTTCTCTTCTTTCTTCCCCACCCTCTGTATCCTGTGACTATCTCTTTTGCCAATATGTCTCTAAATAGGTTTTGCCTGCAGAACTGTGCTGTGTGGGCACATAGGCATGGTGACAGCACTCACCTTGGCAGGCAGTGACACCACCATCTGTTTCCCCTACTTAGTAAGTGAACAAGAGAATGAACTTTTTAGGGATGGCAGGAGACAGACCCACCTCTGTCTCTGAGCAGAAGGAATAGGTGGGAGAAGGCAAGTAAAAGGCCGCAGGCACAGGAACAGCCCTTATGGTCCATGCTGTGGGCAGAAGATGTGGGTGGGCATGATAAACAACTATGGGGAGGGAGAAAAATGCTGAAAGACAGCCTCACCTTATTGCTTTTCATTATAGCTCAGTGGGGGATGGGATGGAAGGCTGTGTCTCTGGGATCTGCAGAACCACTCCTTGCAAAACGAGTTTTCCAGTGTACCTGGGAACAATGGGCCCATCCTTGACATGGCCTACTCCCCAAAGAGGTGGGTAAGTCTGTCTGCCTCTCACAAGTAGCACAGCTGTAGGGTGTTCTGCCTTTTTATCCTTTGAGGGCCCCTGCTGGGAAGGAGTCTCTTGGCTCAGGGGCAATATCAAGTACAAGAACCACTATTGTTGGGTTTGAGCTTAGGACTTTTCACTCCTGTTACCATCCTCACATCCACAATCCACACTCTCCTGGTCCTATCAGGAGAGAATTTGCTTTATCTTCTAGCACTGGGAGAATTTTTATCTGTGCTTTCAATCCTCACTGTGCCAATCTGGTACTTCTGGCTGAACTCGGGCACCAAGCTAGTGTTGTAGCCTTGGTCTGGCATCCATTAAAGGACAAGTGGGTCAGTGGTTCTGAAGATGGCTCCATTCGGCTCTGGGTAAGGGCTTCATCAAGTAGTGAGTATATGTGTGGGACAGAGGTTAGAGAGCTGGGCCAGGACCACAAAGACCTACATTCAAACTACTGCTCAGCCAATCCAGTGTTCATTGGATGACCTTGGGCCAGTTTCTGTTAGCTTAACCTACCTCACAGGGTTACTTTGAAGACGAAATGGAGAAATGGATTTATGTGTATGCCACCCTGAGCTCCTTGGAGGAAGGGCAGAATAAAAGTATAATAGATACTATTAGCTTGACGTGGAGATAAGAAAATAATTTTTCCTCAACCACTGGTAAACTGAGGTGAATTCCTGACCATATTTTGCCAAATCTGAGATATAGTAACTAGGCCTGTCATAGAACAGTTAGGAAACAGATTGTTACAAATCCCTTCACTGGGAATGGACTAGAAAATATTCCTTGGTAGTGGGCATGGATAACAGAAGCTCTGTCTGTGGTACATACAGAGTGAAGACGGGGGATGCTGCACGAAGGACCTGAGAGCCCCCAGAGGGATCACTTGCCTTTGTATCGATCAGGCCAATGGCTGCATAGTTGCAGGGGTCCATGACACCATCAGGTAGCTATGGGACAATGTGGCTGGGTAAGGGAGGACAGGAGGCCTGTGAATGTGTTGATGGCTCTGCTTTCTTTTCTCTGTAGGGTTTATGACCCAAACTCTGGGGTGCAGGTACAAAGTCACACAGGGCATCAAGATTCCATCAAGGGTGTCATCCATGTCCCAGAAATGGAACAGGTACAAGGGACAGTGGCATCACCCTGTGGGGGGGAAAGATCAGTGGATCTGAGGTTGAGAATTTAACCACTTTTACCACTGAGTATTATTTGAAGGCAGTTGCCCTGATGCATATTCAAGCCATGTGGTCTACATGTGCTGTATGTTCTCACCTAGCATCTATTAGTCATCTCCCCCCATCAGAGGGCTGAGTACATGCTGATATAATGTCATTACACAGTGGGTTCATGTGTCCACTTTACTGAGCATGGTGGCGGTGGCAGTGGCACTGGCAGAGGCTTGTCCCACACCAAACTATTCCTGTATAAACATGTGTATTCTGTCATGCTGCCACTCCTTCCACAGACAAGGTGATAGTACAGATGTGGGTCAGACTGAACTGATGGTTTGCTGTTTTCAGGTTTTAAGTTGTGGCCTTCAAAGGGAAGAAACATGTCTGTTCCCACCTTAGCCTGTTTTCTAAGCTGGCACAGGGTTTTTTGAGGCATTCTATGGCAAGCCAAGAATGTGCCCAAGAATATTTCATGGCCAATGGAAGCATTCCCACAGTGTGCTGCATAAATGTATCCAGTCCTTGAAGAAAGCCATATGCCATTGCTCTTGGCCCCTGACTTTATCACCTCTCTGTTTCCTTGCAGTATGTGTCAGTCTCACTGGATGGCACAGTGTGCATGTGGAAGGCCTATCTTCAGGGGGACTAGCCGATGACTCTGGTCAGGTGCTGACTTTATTCTTATGCTGCATGTTAACAGAAACCTGGACATTGAGAGTCTCAGCTTTTTATTGCACCAGAAAGCTTGGAAATACATGAGTGGTCCATGCAAAATGTTCAGAAACCCCCAAAAAATGTCTGGATGGGACCTCCAGAGGTCAAGGGTGTGGCTTCTTTGCTATGATACTTCCTGTCCATGCCCATAGCTTCTAGCACCTGTCCATCTGCTTGTCCTTCCTCTTTTTCCTGCCATGGTAATCCACGTGAAAACCCAAGCTTTGCTGTGAGAACAAATTATTCATACTAAATAGTTAAGTGTTGCTGCTGTTTAATAGAATGCTTAATGTCTTATGACCTCCTCCCCTCTCCAAACTCCACCCTTCCCAGGCTCCGCCCCTAAATCTTCAGGAATGTCTCAGCCTGGAGCTGACAGTGCTGTGACAAAGGTATGTGGAGAAGGAGCTGAAAGGGCAGAACCTAAAGGAAGGAAGGAGCACTCAGAGTGCCCCTCCTGGCATTGATCAGAGCCCAGGCCTTTTCCATTGCAGCTCCTAATCCTTGGAATGGGCTCCCTGAAGAAGTCCAGGGAGCCTGTTAACTTTAGAAAGTGCTGCAAGGCTTGTTGGTTTGCCAGGGTTTTTGATGGGAAATTAACCACAGACATCTTTTAAAGGGGGAGAGCGATATCCAGGATTCTCATTTTATTTGATTTTAACTTGTAATGTTTTCGTTACTTCTTGAGCCAAGAAGAAAGGTGGGGTATAAATATTTAAATAAATAAACTCTTTCCTCTGGCAGAGAAAGAGGGAAAAAAATAAATCTGTGATTGGCTAGAAGAAAAGTATCACCCAGGCTACTGTCTTTTGTTTTGTGTTCTTACTCTAATGCTGTGTGGCTACTTCGGCATGTCTAATTGTACACCTGCAAATAAACAGAATTTTATAAAAATCTGTAAGTCCCTGCTGTTTTCTTTTGAAAAGAAATTGATATTTTAATGTTGCCCTCAAACTACCTGGAAATCATGAAAACGTATATTCTGATTCCCCCAACATTAAATATTTTGCTGCAGGGTTTCTAAAGGAGAGGGAAATGGCCATCTGTTCACCAGAAGTTCAGGATGACAACCAAAGAATTGCTTTGTAGTTGTAAAAAAAAGGGGGGGGCTGGATAGAATAGCTCTGAAGAACCAGACCCACATGCATACAGAGAATATGGAAGATGTAGGCATGTTATAATAACCCTTGTCCTGAGATATGGAGAGTCTAAAATGTTTGCAGGTGAAACACTACAGAGGATGTGACCCTGCTAGCTATAGTTCGGCAATTATTTAAGAGTCTTGCAAATATTACTTCGCTTATATCCAAAGTATCTGTGTGATAGCCCAGGCCAGCCTGATCTCGTCAGATCTTGGAACCTAAGCAAGGTTGGCCCTCATTACTGTTTGTTGGGAGACCGCCAAGGAAGTCCAGTGTTGCTCCGCTGAGGCAGGCAGTGGCAAACTGCCCCTGAACATCTCTTGCCTTGAAAACCCTACAGGGTCGCCCTAAGTCTGCTGTGACTTGACAGCAAAGAAAAAAGAAATATCAGTATAGAATCATGTGTCACTCTGTCCTTGAGGCTGCCTGAAAAGGGGGCCGTTACTAATGCCTATTGAACTGAATATACCATGTTTAGTTAGACAGCGATGAAAGCTTCATGACTAGACTAAAACCTGTGCTGTGGAAGACAAAGCTAAAGGGAGTGCAGCTTTCCCTGTGAAGCCTATTTTAGTTCCCTCTTGGTTGCCAGGCAGTGGTATAAATACTGAAAAATCTCTTGTGTGTGTCAGAATGGGATCCTAGGTGGGCTTGAGTAGGCCAAACTGGCATTTACAAGCACATAGGCCTGAGAAGCAAGAGCAGAAAGGGCATTTATGCTTTCCTGAAGGGTCACTGTGTGAATGTGTTGCAGCAAAAACAGAAAAGGAGGTTGTGGCACTGTAAAGGCTAACCATTTATTGTAGCATGCACTTTCATGGATCAGGTGCGTGGTGTGGTCTCGATTGCCTACATACGCACACACACAATCATAGAGAAGGATACACTGTAAACAATGGAATCAGAAGACTTATGGAAGAAGTACAGCCAATGACATTTCTTTGCAAAGCTCAGTCTGATTACCATGGCTGCAAACAATCACTCCTGCATACCTTGAAAACATCTGAGCTTTGTGTAAGAATGTGACACTGTACCTTTTGCACTTCTTCACTTCCCACACCACTATATAGAATTTTTCCTCTGTGCCTATGCATATATCTTTTCTAACTAAGGGCACACTTCATACATCTGATTAAAAGGATTTTCACAAAAGTTTATGGCACACAAAGTTTTTTAACGGTAAGCTTCTCTTTTATGTTTTGTTCTTAGACTGAAAATAGCTCTGGCCTTAAGTTATATAGACACCATTGTGTTATTGAGAACTACTTTTATTTTTTACAAAATTTATATCCCACTTATCCAACAATATGTCTGAGCCCAAGAGCTTCCTCTCCAACTATGGACCTGCTCCTTCAAGGGGAGTGAAATCCAATCAAGAACAGGTGACCCCTTAAAACCTGGGTCAGACTTTCTGTTTAGCAGTAGCACTTCCAGTCTTGTCTAAACTGTCTCCAGGCACCAATTCTCACCTTTTTTTTTTTTTTTTTTGGGGGGGGGGTGCTAAGTTTTGGCTTCCAGTGCTCTCCTGTTCAAAGATTTTCCTGCTGAGAGGAGGGTTGATTGCAAAGCAATCGAGGAAGAGCGCATGTTTAAAATTGGTTTTCCCTGGATGTATAGTTGCCAGCTCCAGGTTGGAAAATACCTGGAGATTTTGGGGGTACAGCCTGATGAGGGTGGGGTTTGGGGAGGGAAATGACTTCAGTGGGGTATAATGTCATAGAGTCCACCTTCCAAACCAGCCATTTTCTCCAGGTGAACTGATCTGTGTCAGTTGTAGATCACTTGTAATACCAGGAGGCCTCCAGCCACCACCTGGAGGTTGGCAACCCTACTTTGATGACAGTAAGAAGTGGGATGCTATTCCCAGTTGCTCCACTTGCATCTCTGCCTGGATGGTGGTTCTGCAGCTGCACAATTAATCTACTCTTCTGTATTCACTCCTATCAGCTGCACTATCTCTTGCTGCTGTTGTTGTTTAGTCGCACAGTCGAGTCCGACTCTTTGCGACCCCATGGACCAGATCACGCCAGGCCCTCCTGTCTTCCGCTGTCCGCTGAAGTTTGCTCAATTTCATGTTCGTTGCATCGATGACACTGTCTAACCATCTCATCCTTTGCCGTCCCCTTCTTCTTTGACCTTCAATCTTTCCCAGCATCAGGGTCTTCTCCAGTGAATGCTCCCTTCTCATTTGGTGGCCAAAGTATTTGAGCTTCAGCTTCAGGATCTGGCCTTCCAGGGAACAGTCAGGGTTGATTTCTTTTAGGATTGACTGATTTGATCTCCTTGCAGTCCAAGGGACTCTCAAGAGTCTTCTCCAGCACCATAGTTCAAAAGAATCTATTCTTCGGCGCTCAGCCTTCCTTATAGTCCAACTCTCGCAGGCATACATTACTACGGGGAATACCATTGCTTTGACCATGCGGACTTTTGTTGGCAGGGTGATGTCTCTGCTTTTTATCATGCTGTTTAGGTTTGCCATCGCTTTCCTCCCAAGGAGCAGGCGTCTTTTAATTTCATGGCTGCAGTCACCATCTGCAGTGATCTGGGATCCTAGGAACGTGAAGTCTGTCACTCCTTCTACGACTTCCCCTTCTATTTGCCAAGGAGTGATGGGGCCAGATGCCATGATCTTAGTTTTTTTGATGTTGAGCTTCAAGCCCACTTTTGCGCTCTCCTCTTTCACCCTGAGCAAGAGGCTCTTTAGGTCCTCTTCACTTTCTGCCATCAGAGTGGTATCGTCTGCATATCTGAGGTTATTGATCTTTTCCCCAGCAATCTTAACTCCCGCTTGTGATTCATCCAGGCCAGCATTTCGCATGATGTACTCTGCATATAAATTAAATAAGCAAGGTGACAATATACATCCTTGTCGTACTCCTTTTCCTATGCTAAACCAATCAGTTGTTCCATATCTGGTTCTAACTGTTGCTTCTTGACCCTTATACAGGTTTCTCAGGAGACATGTGAGGTGGTCCGGTACTCCCATCTCTTTAAGAACCTGCCATAATTTATTGTGATCCACACAATCAAAGGCTTTAGCATAGTCAATGAAGCAGAAGTAGATGTTTTTCTGGTACTCTCTTGCTTTCTCCATAATCCAGCGAATGTTGGCAATTTGATCTCTAGTTCCTCTACCTCTTCGAAACCCAGCTTGTACTTCTGGCAGTTCTCTATCCACGTACTGTTGGAGCCTAGCTTGCAGGATTTTGAGCATGACCTTGCTAGCGTGTGAAATGAGTGCAATTGTGCGATAGTTTGAACATTCCTTGACATTGCCCTTCTTTGGGATTGGAATATACACTGCTGAGATTGGGATTGGAATATACTTGCTGCTGAGATGGATTCTAATGGCCCATTGGGTGACTTGTAGCCATTAAGGGCATGTGCTGCAATGGGAGAGGCTGGTTGCATTCCTAGGTTTTGCAGAGCCTGTTGGTCTTCTAGCCCCCATACATTCTTTAACCACTGCAGCACCACCTTTGTTTGCACTTCTTTAAACAATCATATGTGGAATGATAAAAGTACCTCCAAGCATGTTCAGAGAACATTTTCCTCATCCTTACACACTTAAGATTGAAGAGCAGTCCTTTCTTCCCAGACAGATGGCAAGCCTGAACTCTGGCAACTTTCCTTTTAGAAATTAAGCACTGAGCACACTTTCCATGACAACGTTCTAAGAACACAGACCAATCTGTTTTTAAAAAAAACTTTGGAAATTTACAACTTATGGTTGTCGTACTCCCACACAATTGATAAACCTTCTGCCAGTATTCTGCATCTGAATGTAACCAGTCACTTCCCTCCACTTCTGCCATGCCTTTCTTTAATGTTTTTCTTCAAGCAAAGAAAGCATGCCAGGTAGCCAGTGATGATGGATGTGTTTGTGTGCTCCTTGGCTCTGGGATAGCCATCAGCACAATTTTGTACTTTGTGTTCTTGATATTACTCTAGCTGTACATTTCTGCTTGTTGCAGCCTTTCTCTAGGTTGGAGGTCCAATAAAAGTTCCGCTGCACAAAAATGTTGCTTTGTTTTATCTCCTTTAGGACATTCAGACCAATGGTTCGTGTGTTCCTTGGCTCAAAACAGAAATGATGTGTTGATCTCCCTATTGTGGGAGAAAGTTTCAGTCTTATCACAGACTGGTTCCTACCAATCATGGCTCACTGCTGATACTTTGGGCAACACGATCAGTGGAATATCAGGCCCTGAAGTGAAATATGACAACCAGCGTTACAGGTCAAGTATAACAAAGGAGGAACAATCACTATCAGAACCCTGCCTAACCTAACATAGAGGAAGTTGCTTAAATGTTACCAGCCTCCCCAAACTACTTATTTATTTAAATATTTATATCCCACTTGGCCCTGTGACTCAAGGTGGCTTACAAATCATACTGAAAAGCATAATAAGGGTGTGCAAAAAAATTTATTGTTTCCCCCCCGCTCCACTGTAGTCTATGGGGACCATTATAGTCAATAGGCCCCATAGGGTATAATGGAGAATCAATCTGGGGGTATCTGGGGCTCAGGCAGACTGTATTTTAGGTAGAGGCACCAAATTTGCAGCATAGCTGCTGGTGCCCCTCTCCTCAAACCCCACCCCCCAAGTTTCAAAAAGATTGAACCAGGGGGTCCAACTCTGTGGGCCCCAGAAAGAGGTGCCCCCATCCTCCATTGTTTCCAGTGGAGGAGAAAAATGCCTTGGGGGCTGATGCTAAAATCCTTGAGCTGCCTGTTAAAATTTTGTGCACCAGCGCCCCCTAGTGCAGCTTAGAGGGAACTATGGCTGCCATGGCCCAGGACTTTTGCTGTGTCCCACTGTGGCAGATTTGCATGCCCTAACCCCACCTGCTTGCTTGCAAGCATTCCACCATCCATGCTCCCAGCTTTACACACTGCCCAACATAGGAAAAGGCGTGTGGCTTGGTGCGGGCATATGTGAACATGAGCAGTGAGAGGGCTTGTGAAGGGGTGGGGGAATGATGCACAGGCATGTGGATCGATGTACGTAAAGGGAAGCATGAACAGAAGAGGGGGGCTGTGCATTCTCTGCCCAGGGATCCCCAAAGCAGCTGTGATTTAACTAACACTGCTCTGCTCAGAACCCTTACAGGTATTTCTTCCCATGACATAGACACCAAAAGAGAGACCCTGCTCCGCTGATGGGCTAGAAACTCTGTTGTGAAGTACTTACTTTATCCAAGCAGTAAAAAGGAAGTGATGGTCACAATTAAGAGGCAGAAACTGAAGCAACAGAAATACAGTCAGCACACAGAGGGCAGATAGTCTAACAGTTCACACATCAAAGTGTTTGGGGAGAAAGTCAGATGCCATACATTTTTAATTGAAGGATTTATATGGTTGCCCCAGTCCTTGATTTTACACTACACACAGGGACCCTACAAGAAGGAAACAATGGAAGTTATATCTTCTCTATGAAAGCTGCACCTGCCAAGTAAGGAAACCTTATAAAACTTAAAAATAATTGCAAGCATTCCAAGTGCTGAAGACTTGAAATGGGGCAAGAAGGAGACCAAGTAAGCTGTCCTGAGCTCCTTGGAGGAAGGGAAGAATAATAAATAAATCAACTAAACCCAGGAGAGGAGGGGATAGTGGGGGCAGAAATGCTGGGGATTATTAGGAAGGGAATTGAAAACAAATCAGCCAGTATCATCATGCCCCTGTATAAATCATTGGTGTGTACAGTTCTGGTCACCACATCTCAAAAAGGATATTATAGCATTGGAAAAAGTGCAGAGAAGGGCAACTAGAATGATAAAAGGGTTGGAACACCTTCCCTATGAAGAAAGGTTAAAACGCTTGGGGCTCTTTAGCTTGGAGAAACGACAGCTGAGGGGTGACACGATCAAGGTTTATAAGATTATGAATGGGATTGAGCAGGTTGAGAAAGAAGTACTTTTCTCCCTTTCTCACAATACAAGAACTCGTGGGCACTCCATGAAATTGCTGAGCAGTCAGGTTAGAACAGATAAAAGGAAGTACTTCTTCACCCAAAGAGTGATTAACAAATGGAATTCACTGCCACAGGAGGTGGTGGCAGCTACAAGCATGGACGGCTTCAAGAGGGAATTAGATAAACATATGGAGCAGAAGTCCATCAGTGGCTATTAGCTACAGGGTATAGATGGGAACTCTCAGTCTGGGGCAGGTGATGCACTCTATTCTTGTTGCTGGAGGGGGCAGCAGTGGGAGGGCTTCTAGTGTCCTGGCCCTACTGCTGGACCTCCTGATGGCACCTGGTATATTTTGGCCGCTGTGTGACAGAGTGTTGGACTAGATGGGCCATTGGCCTGATTCAACATTGGCTTCCTTTATGTTCTTATGTTCCTAAATGAGTTTCTGAACCTAGATTCCACCTGATTATTTTGTTCTATAGCAAGCCCTCCTTTTTAGCAGGGACCATGGCCAACCTGGTCAAGTCTTCTGGATGGAGATTATTTTCACTCAAACTGTTCAAGGGAAAAGATTCAAATCCTCATCAACTACAGCTGTCCAAGTAAAATCTCTGTTGTTCCCAGGTAGGTGCTTAACACTGGCTGGGCCAACATGGCATCTTATCCTATAGATTCAGCAGGGAGGTCTGGTCAGGCTGAGGTGACAGCTGGCAATGGGGATTTACATAGGGTATTACTAAGTACCCTAGGTCAATGGACAAACACAAGCTAATCCTGGAGTCATAATCCTCTTCCTCCCCTAGCTGGAGCCAGGCATGTCAGTCACACAGCAGGGACCCAGCCGCTAGCTAGTACAGGAAGCATCCTCGACGTCGGGATCTACAGAGGAGGGCCTGTAGAGGGCCTGATCATGGGTGAAGTGCAGAAGGTAAGTAGCAAATAGCTCAGGAACCTTATTTACAGTGTGGCTAGTCAGCCACTGGTGCTTGCTGCCAAGCTCCCTAGAAGTAATTCCTATCCTCTGGTTTCAGAGACAAGACTTGTCAGCATTACAGAGTATTCTGTAACAGACAATCATAAGCAACAGAAAGGATCCCTGGGGCTAGTGGAGCAGGTTGGTAGAATTGTTCCTATGTGAGAAGAGCAGGAAACAATACTGAGACCAGAACAACATAGTCACAAAAGTAGAGCTAAAATTTTATACGTTTTGCTAGGGCCCAGGAGCTCAGAGTCAACTCTGAAGTCTTGAGGAACCAAATGACAGGTCAGAGGAAGGTTCTAAAAGTCAAGCTTGGCAGCCACTCTGGTATGGCCCCCATCCCTGCAGCCAACATAGAAGCACCCCATAGTGTTTTCATAGAATACTTTGTCCTGTCACTTTTTTCTTGGCAGCATGAATAAAGGGCCACATCCATGAACCCTCTTTTCAAACCACAGGGGCTTCTGTCAGTCATCCAAAAGCTTAAAGGTTCTGAAGAGCGAGAGTTGCGGATTGTTCTACTGGGGCTCGACAATGCTGGCAAGACCACTTTGTTGAAGTGTTTGGCATCAGAAGAGGTAGACGCCATCACCCCCACACAGGTAAACACCTCAGCAGAGAGGATCAGTGTTGAGGGGTTGGGATGGGACATTCAGCAGTTGGGTAACTAATTACATAGAGACTTAAAGAAACTGGTTTGCAAGTAGGACCCTCACCAACACCCTTGCTGCAGCTGTTATGACTACTTCAACCTCAAACATGTAGATCTGAGACACTCCTCTAAGGATAGGCCAGCAGTAATATCTTAAGCCATTTTATGCCCAGCCCATCAATACCCTCTCCTATAACATAGTGGCTCTTAGCTTTAGTTGCGATAGACCTGTTGTTGTTGTTCAGTCGCACAGTCGAGTCCGACTCTTCGCGACCCCATGGACCAGTTTACGCCAGGCCCTCCTGTCTTCCTCTGTCTGCTGAAGTTTGCTCAATTTCATGTTCGTTGCATCGATGACACTGTCTAACCATCTCATCCTTTGCCGTCCCCTTCTTCTTTGACCTTCAATCTTTCCCAGCATCAGGGCCTTCTCCAGTGAATGCTCCCTTCTCATTTGGTGGCCAAAGTATTTGAGCTTCAGGATCTGGCCTTCCAGGGAGCAATCAGGGTTGATTTCTTTTAGGATTGACTGATTTGATCTCCTGGCAGTCCAAGGGACTCTCAAGAGTCTTCTCCAGCACCATAGTTCAAAAGAATCTATTCTTCGGCGCTTGGCCTTCCTTATAGTCCAACTCTCGCAGCCATACATTACTACGGGGAATACCATTGCTTTGCCCATGCGGACTTTTGTTGGCAAGGTGATGTCTCTGCTTTTTATCATGCTGTTTAGGTTTGCCATCGCTTTCCTCCCAAGGAGCAGGCGTCTTTTAATTTCATGGCTGCAGTCACCATCTGCAGTGATCTGGGATCCCAGGAACGTGAAGTCTGTCACTCCTTCTACGACTTCCCCTTCTATTTGCCAAGGAGTGATGGGGCCAGATGCCATGATCTTAGTTTTTTTGATGTTGAGCTTCAAGCCCACTTTTGTGCTCTCCTCTTTCACCCTGAGCAAGAGGCTCCTTAGGTCCTCTTCACTTTCTGCCATCAGAGTGGTGTCGTCTGCATATCTGAGGTTATTGATCTTTTCCCCAGCAATCTTAACTCCGGCTTGTGATTCATCCAGGCCAGCATTTCGCATGATGTACTCTGCATATAAGTTAAATAAGCAAGGTGACAATATACATCCTTGCCGTACTCCTTTCCCTATGCTAAACCAATCAGTTGTTCCATATCCGGTTCTAACTGTTGCTTCTTGACCCTTATACAGGTTTCTCAGGAGACATGTGAGGTGGTCCGGTACTCCCATCTCTTTAAGAACCTGCCATAATTTATTGTGATCCACACAATCAAAGGCTTTAGCATAGTCAATGAAGCAGAAGTAGATGTTTCTCTGGTACTCTCTTGCTTTCTCCATAATCCAGCGAATGTTGGCAATTTGATCTCTAGTTCCTCTACCTCTTCGAAACCCAGCTTGTACTTCTGGCAATTCTCTATCCACGTACTGTTGGAGCCTAGCTTGTAGGATTTTGAGCATGACCTTGCTAGCGTGTGAAATGAGTGCAATTGTGTGATAGTTTGAACACTCCTTGACATTGCCCTTCTTTGGGATTGGAATGTACACTGACCTTTTTCAATCCTGTGGCCACTGTTGTGTTTTCCAAATTTGTTGGCAAATTGAGTGCAGCACTTTAACAGCATCTTCTTTTAAGACTTTGAATAACTCAGCTGGGATACCATCACCTCCACTAGCTTTGTTGTTAGTAATGCTTTCTAAGGCCCATTTAACTTCGCTTTCCAGGATGTCTGACTCGAGATCAGTGATTATACCATCGTGGTTGTCAAGGTCATCGAGGTCCTTCTTTTATAGTTCTTCTGTGTATTCTTGCCATCTTTTCCTAATCTCTTCTGCTTCTGTTAGGTCCCTACCGTTTTTGTCCTTTATCATGGCCAGCTTTGCATGGAACGTTCCCTTGGTTTCTCCAATTTTCTTGAAGAGATCTCTAGTCCTTCCCAATCTATTGTTTTCCTCTATTACTTTGCATTGTTCATTCAGGAAAGCCTCCTTATCTCTCCTTGCTGTTCTCTGGAAATCTGCATTCAGTTGGGCAAATTTTTCCTTTTCACTGTTGCCTTTAGCTTTCCTTCTTTCCTCTGCTATGTGTAAAGCCTCATCAGACAGCCACTTTGCTTTTTTGCATTTCTTTTTCTTTGGGATGGCGGTGATTGCTGCCTCCTTTACAATGTCACGGACCTCTGTCCATAGTTCTTCAGGCACTCTGTCTATCAAATCTAGTCCCTTAAACCTATTCTTCACCTCTACTGTATATTCATCGGGGATGCGATCTAGGTCAAATCTGAATGGCCTTGTGAATTTTGCAATGAGTAGCTCATGATCTGAGCCACAGTCAGCTCCAGGTCTTGTTTTTACTGACTGGATAGAGCTTCTCCATCTTTGACTGCAAATTATATAATCAATCTGATTTCGGTGTTGCCCATCTGGTGATGTCCATGTGTAGAGACGCCTCTTAGGTTGTTGGAAAAGGGTGTTCGCTATGACCAGCGTGTTCTCTTGACAAAACTCTGTTAGCCTTTGCCCTGCTTCATTTTGTTCTCCAAGGCCAAACTTGTCTGTTATTCCGGTTACCTTTTGATTTCCTACTTTAGCATTCCAGTCTCCTATGATGATGAGGACATCATTTTTTGGTGTTAGTTCAATGAGCTGTTGTAGGTCTTCATAGAACTGGTCCACTTCAGCCTCTTCTGCAGCAGTGGTTGGGGCATAGACTTGGATTACTGTGATATTGAATGGTTTGCCTTGGATTCGGACCAAGATCATTCTGTCATTTTTGAGATTGTATCCCAATACTGCCTTTCTCACTCTCTTGTTGACTATAAAGGCGACACCATTTTTTCTATGGGATTCCTGGCCACAGTAGTAGATATAATGGTCTTCTGAGTTACATTCGCCAATTCCTGTCCACTTTAGTTCACTGATTCCCAAGATGTCGATGTTCATTCTTGCCATCTCATTTTTGACCATGTCAAGCTTACCTTGATTCATAGATCTTACATTCCAGGTTCCTATGCAGTATTGTTCTTTGCAGCATCGGACTTTCCTTTCACCGTCAGACACATCCACAACTGAGCGTCCTTTCGGCTTTGGCCCAGCCGCTTCACTCTTTCTGGGGTTACTCGTACTTGCCCTCTGCTCTTCCCCAGTAGCATATTGGACACCTTCCGACCTGAGGGGCTCATCTTCCGGCATCATATCTTTTAGCCTTTTGTTATTGTCCATGGGGTTTTCTTGGCAAAGATACTGGAGTGGGTTGCCATTTCCTTCTCCAGGGGATCACGCTTGGTCTGAGTTCTCTGCTGTGGCCTGTCCGTCCTGGGTGGCCCTCCACGGCATAGCCCACAGCCTCATCGAACCACGCAAGCCCTCTCGCCACGACAAGGCAGTGATCCATGAGACCTGTAGCTCAGCCATTAGGATGGGAGAGTGGGGAAGACTGAATTTATTTTTTAAATTAATATACTTTATTAAAAGATTTTCATCTGAATTCTAAAGCATCTTTAGAGCCCAATCACACTTTGTATGCAAACTCCCTACAAGTTGTAATGAAGAATTGGGGTGGGGGTTTCTGTGTGTGTGCAAGCACCACACTGTTCCCTGGCACTTTCTCTGCTATGTTTCCTCCTGAATCCACTTTGGCAGCAGCCACCGAAAAAATATTATGCACAATTGCCTGTAATGCATGGTTTCTTCCTGTGTGTTCAAATGTCCAGACTACACATGATATAGATGCACATGTCAACAGTTGTCTGATGATCTGTTTAGATTAAAAAAAATATTTCTGAGGAGGATGACTGGGAACAAAGAGACGACAAGGTTACCAACTGGAAGGCAGGGCCTGAAGTTATCTCAGAATTACCCTGGCCTCCAGACTACAGAGATCAATTCACCTGGAAGAAATGCCAGCTTCAGAGGGTGGTCTCTATGGCATCACATCCCTGCTGAGCTTCCTGGCCAAACTTTGTCCCTCCAGACACTACCATCAAATTTCCACGAATTTCCCAAACTAGAGTTGGCACAGGCTGCTTTAAGCCGGGGAGCTAAGGCCTTCATACATACTTCTTCACTTCTGAATGCCTCCACCAGAAGTAGCTTTCCCAACGGCAGCAGGCCAACAAGCCATTATTATACTCATTTATATTTAACTAGGAATAAGGCCCGTTGTGGAAATAAATACAACGGGCTCTAGAAAGAGGCTCTGGGAGAGTGCCCCGGCTTTGGGCACTCAGTGACAATTTGCTGTGGCAATCTCAGCAGGGTATAATGACAGAGTCCACCATTTTCTCCAGAGGAACTGATCTTTGCTACCTAAAGAGCAGTAGTAGTTTTGAGTGATCTCCAGCCCACCCCCAAGATTGATAACAGTGGTTCCCCAGGAGGGAGTGGCTGGTTTGGAGGGTGGAGTCTATGACATTGTACCTGTCTGAGGTCCCACCCCTCCTCAACACTCACCCTCTCCAGGTTCAACCCCTCAAATCTCCAGGAATTTCCCAACCTGGAGTTGATAACCCTATCTTCCTCCCAGCCAACCATCAACCTACCTTAGGTTTTCCATCTCCTCCCCCCTCCCTCCTAGAGGGCAGTTGTAATTTTGAGTGATCTCCAGCCCCCACCTGGAGATTGGCAATGATGGTTCCCCATCAGGGAATGGCTGGATTGGAGGGTGGAGTCTATGGCATCGTACCTGTTTGAGGTGCCACCCCTCTTCAAACCTCACCCACTCCAGGCTCCATCCCTCAAATCTCCAAGAATTGCCCACCTGGAGTTGGCAACCTGATTAGGACTGGGCCCGATGAGTTTTCTCCCAAGGGCCAACATAGGTGTGGAAAGGGCCTTTTACTGACAGAGGAGAAAGTACAGGTGCCAACTCTGATTAGGGAAATACCTGGAGATTTGGGGGGGTGGATCCTGTGGAGGGCAGCATTTGGGGTGTGTGTGGAAGGACTCAGCAGGGTATAATGCCATAGAGTCTACCCTCCGAAGCAACCATTTTCTCCCGGGGAACTGATCTCTGTCATCTGGAGGTCAATTGTAACAGTGGGAGATCTCCAGGTCCCATCTGGAGATTGGCAACCCTAGGGGAAAGTCAGCTGCACAGCGGGGAGTTGAAGAAAATGGTTTGATGGTTGCTGGCCCACCTCGTTAGCCAGCCAGCCATGCTGAAGCTAAGCAGGAGAGAGAGCCTTTTTCCATTTATTCTGACAGGAAAGTGGCCGTTGGGGAGGGGGTTATGGGCGGGGGAGGAGGTTATGCTGAAAGTCCTTTGTTTTTTTACTCACAGAACCAAGCTTGGTTGCCTACCAACAGCCACTGAGTGGACAGTCCCTCACAGGAGTCAAGAGAACTGTCTTCCTCAGGACAGAGAGCTGTCTGCCAGTAAATCTGACATGCAAATCTGTCTGAAGGGAGAGTGGGTGGGGAAGAGGAGCAGACCCAGCACCCGGCCAATGGCACACGAGTACTCTTGAGTGGCAGCTGATGGGCCAATGGCTGAGGGAGGGCATTTTACAGCCAATGGGAGCTCATGGAAGCTTACGAAACCAAAAGATTATAAGGAGAGATATGTAATTTGTATCTTGGACATTTGGTCCCCCTCCTGTGCTATGCTATGGCAACACACTCAGTAACCATCATGTTTTCCTGTGCCACCTTTTCCCACTTCATCTTCACAGGGGTTCAACATCAAGAGTGTCCATGCCCATGGTTTCAAGCTCACTGTTTGGGACATAGGGGGACAACGGGCCATTCGGGCCTACTGGAAGAAGTACCTGGTCAGCACGGACATATTGGTGAGCATGGGGACCATCCCCCTACCCCAACTGCCTCTGTAGTACATGAAGAAGTAGACAATAGTGGAATCTAGGGTAAGGTCAACCTCCAGCAAATAAGGCAATTTAAGCTAATGTGCTTCATGTTTCATACTCTGAGATACCATCATATGACAGTGAACTATCAGTTATTCAGTTAATTTTATTACTTTGGTTTTGCTACTATTCTACTTGGATCCTCACTCTCTCTCAGGCAGGAAAATATGTCTTGGAGTCATCTTAAGTGAGCTCTGTATAAGAAGAATTAACCCCCGGTAGTATTAGTTGTTTATGGATGTTTAGTTGTTTAGTTGTTCATTGATGAAAGGGACCTGGGACCAATAAGAGTCATGGTAGGCAGTAGGTGACTCTCTTTTTTTCTGATTGCAGATCTATGTTATTGACAGCGCTGACCAGAAACGCTTTGAGGAGACTGGGCAGGTAGGATAGGCAGGCTGCTTCATCCAGTCTCATAACTCCATCCTACAGCAGGATCTTCTACAGACTTTCCCCCCACCAGTTAGACTGTACAGAACTGCACCACCAGGGTTATAAACTGAAAACACTGAGGGTAAAAATATTATCTAGAGTTATATAATCTAATGCTGGAACTAAGTTTTCCGAGTTCTTGGTCAGTGCTTTAATCTCACTTCTTTTACTCTGCTCTTGTAGAGAAACTATGAGATCCTTTGAGATCTTGCCCTGACTATGGATGCCCAAGCGGCATTCATGGCATGGAATACCCTCCATCAACGTCACTTGGTGGAGCAGCTGTTTTCCCTCTTGGATGCAGGTGACTTTATTACAGTTATGCCTTTGCTAATATTGAGGTTGATTATTAGTATGACTGTGCCTCTTCATAAAGGTCATCATCTGAGGCCTGTTCCAAGTGCCCATGACTTTGGAAGATGGGTGAGAGGCTACCTGGAATAGGGCCTTCATGGTGGTAGCACCTTGAATACCCTCCCTGGAGACACTTTTTGGTGCCTACTCTCTTATATTTTCAGCATCAATATAAAATAGTTTTATTCTGTTGAAGTTTCAGTGAGTATTTATTGATTGATTCACTTTATGCCCCACACCCTCTCCCCACAGGGGACTTGGTGGAGCTTACAACATTTAAAATACAAGAAATATAAACATAATACAAATAAATACGAGAAGTATAAAACCATAAAACCAATCAAAACATCAACTTGACAAGCCAATCAGAAGGACTTAAACAACTGGCCAGCTCCCAGTTGTAATGCTAACCAAAGGCCACCCAAAACAAAGCAGCCTTGCATGCCCTACAGAATATTGGAATGTTCCTCAGGGCATAAACTGCCCCAGGGAGCTGGTTCCAGAGGGAGGGGCAGCAGCCACTGAAAATGCCCATGCCCTGGTGGTTGATAGGCAGGCAATTAGCAGACCAGGCACCTGTAGAAGGTCCCCCTATGATATTATATGAGCAGACTAGGGTGACCCTGTCAGCAATCTAGCAGCCGCATTCTGGACTGCCTGAAGATTCCAAAGCATATTCAAAGGCAGCCCTGCATAGAGCATGTTACACGAATAACATGACAGGGTATGAGCTTTCATGAGTCACTGCTTGCTTCTTCATGCTCGTACCCTGCCACAAATTTTGTTAGTCTTTAAGGTGCTACTGGACTCTTGCTCTTTTCTATTGCTACAGACAAACACAGCTATCAATCTTGAGCGAATAACATGAACATTTTTGTCATTTGTTTCCTGCCCATTTTGTTACTGTTGATTTTCTTACCATCTTATGTGTATTTTAATTGTTTGATTGGTTGTTTTAATTTATGTTGCTTTTATCCAATGCCACTGGCATGTATGTTACCTTAGGCTGCAGGAAGTTCTTCAGCTTAAGGAGTCTGTCTCCAAGTGGAAGAACCACTTAAGTTGGAGGAAGCACTGGAGGAGGGGTTCAAACTTTACTTAGTGGAGTGGGAAGATACAATGGCATGTATCTTGAACTGGGAATCACTTTGAAGAACATTGTGTGTGTGTGTTTACTAGGAACTGTCGGAATTAGTGGAAGAGGACAACCTCATTGGTGTCCCTTTGCTGGTCTTTGCTAACAAGCAGGATCTGGCAACAGCATCCCTTGCAGCAGACATTGCTGAAGGACTGAGCCTGCACACTTATCGAGACCGGCCATGGCAAATCCAAGCCTGTTCAGCCATATCTGGTGAAGGAGTCCAGGTACAAAAATTTTGGTGTATATATGCATAGAAGGAGATGTCAAAGGAGTCTATTAATTGTTTTTAATTGTATTATGTAATGTACTGATCCTGATGGAACCTGCCCTGAGCCTGCTTGCAGGGAGGGCGGGATACAAGACTAATAAAAGAAATAAATAATGGTTTTAGAGCTGGTAATGGTAAATGGGAATGCTCGGGGCCCAGTAATAGCTGTTGCTCACTTTTGTCTTTCTAGGATGGGATGAACTGGATGTGTAGCCAGATCTCAAGCTGGAAGAAATAATAGTGCTGAGGAATAGAGTTATAGTGGTACTGAATCCGTAGGCCACAGGCTCAGTCCCAGAGGTGCAAAAGATCCACTGTAGATGTACCACCCAGATCTGAGTCAAGATTCCAGGGCAAGAAAAGAACTTGCCTTTACAACATCTAAATATTCAGTGGAGCATCTCAATTTCAACAAGATTTTCAAGTTAAATTCCACAAAACAGTTCCCCATGTTTTCTGAAATGGCTGACCCCACCAGCAAACAACCATCTTGTTCTTCATGGTTAATGCAGTAAAGAGACTGAATATACTACAGGAGCACAAAGGCCTATTTGAGACACTTAAGTACTGGACAATCTGCGGGATGACTCTGGGAAGACAGGTCTCCTCCGAAAAGTTTGCCCAAACTGGAAAGAAAGACTGAAATTAATTCAGAGAGCCATCTAGGAACTGTGATTGTGAACAAATTCATACATGAAGCAATGAAAATCCTAGTGTAAACTGGAAGCACAAAATGAATATTGTCATGGGACATACATTGAATGCTGACTTTGCAAGCACCCTCATAGTTTCAGCTGATCCACCAGCCTCTGGGACACAACTTGAGTGTTCATTCCTTTGCTGGAGACAGCAGTCACAGTATTGGACTAGGACTGGGAAGACCTAGAGTCAAATCAACACTCTGCTATGAAATCCAGTGGGTGACCCTGGGCCATTCACTACCTTTCTACATACAGAGCTTGTCAAGATAAAGTGGGAAACAGGACCATGTATGCATAAAAAAGTGGGAGGGATCCATGAACAATATCCTAAGCTCCTTTGAGAAAGGGCAACAGTAAAATGTAATAAATAAGTAAACTGCTTTATATAACATTTGCATGTCATGAGAATCACTGGACCTCTAAGACTGAAATTTAACACTCCTGGCCTTTGCAATGTTCATTCACACTCCCTTTTTCATTAACTGATTGTAAATTAACCTAGTGATACTAAGAAGTCTCTAAGGCTAAACAGCTGTATGATTTCTTTTGACATCCTAACTTTGCCAGAAAAACAAATAGAAAACAAATTGACAAGCAAAAGAAAACACTCCATAGTGTGCTTAGTCTGTTCTGTCATGTGACTGACAGCTGCAGGAATCCCTGAAAATTAGGGGAGTAAATACATTCATTCTTGCATGCCTGGAAGCTTGCTGGATGACCTCGGGCCACTCACGCACTCTCAGCCTAACGTCACAGGGATGTTATGAGGATAAAATGCAGGAGAGAACAGTGTAAACCTCTTTGGGTTTCCATTTGGTAGAAAGCTGGGGTATGAATGGAGTAAATAAATCAGACAGCAGATTACATGACCTGCAGAGCTCCATGAACCTCCAGGAGGATAGGAACCCCTGGAATGTTGTCCCTTTAGTCCTCCCCTCTCAGCAGCACTGCCTCCAAATGAGTAGGAACTTGCTGACCAAGGATCTCCTACTAGGGCCGGTCCTGAAACACAGCAGAGAGAGATCCCCGCCCACAAATACAGTGGGCTGTAGCCTCCAGTTTGGTATCCATTTTTGAGCTGCTACTACTGGACCGAAAGTTTGGTTTAATAGGCTGTCCTGTGGGTATTGCCAATAGCAGGATGATGGGATCAAATGAAGGCCATCGCTTGAGAGGAGAGTAATCCACTTAAGCTGGTGATAAGAGAACTCAAGGTCATTTGAAGGAGAGAAACATAAGACCCTGTCCTGGACAAAAATGGCAACAACATTTGCTTCATCTGTGTCAGATGCAAACCAACATTTGCATTAAAACTGCAAGTAGCTGCACTGGCCCATTGGGGAGGGGGGAAATCAGAAAGTGACAGTAGCATAAAACCTATTCAGATCAATTAAAATGTTGAAAAGTAGCAAATAAATATTTGAGTTCCCCAGAGCTCTTCTTCAGACTAAAAGTTCAGTTTTAAAAAGGTAGTGGGGGGATATATTTCAGGTCATGGTGAAAAAGCACAACCATATATGCTGTTAAATCTTAAAATGGAATACAGATGGTGTTATTATGTAGAGTTTATTAAGTTAGACTCTTTGATTGATATGAAACAGATTTCCATTTATACCAAACACTGCTGGGATACAGACTCAAATAATGGCTATTCTATGTTTGAAAATATAAAAGCTAACAGTAATTCAGATCTCTCTCTAGTGCTGATTGGACCACACAGGTCTCTGGTAAGAAAGACAGTATAAATAAAGTTGTGGTACCTTTAAGGCTGAGACTGTTACCCAAGATTATTAGCTATACAGCAGCAGAAAAATACCTGAATGGATCTGAGCACAAAAGGCCTATGCAGATGGTCAAACAGGGTGCAAATAAATATATTGAGGGATATCTCCTGGTTCCATCCTAAATGTTGACTTGTGAAAAGGCCTTTGTGTATACACCACACTGTGTGGACTCTCTGCATGTACAATCCATACCTGCAAAAATAGAGAATACAGATTCCAAGTGTAGAGCCTCTAAATATTGGGGGTATACAACTATGTGTTCTGAGGCAGAAGTTCTGATCACTGTAGGGAGTCTCTGGACATGAGGCCAATGGATACGGAGCTTCCCCCATGCATTCACATTGTACTCTATTTGAATTTGCTAAGGATCACACTAATGTAAATGTGTAAATATTTTTGTTATAAGAAATTTACTCAGAATTATTTGTTTTCCAAGGATACAAACATAATGTTTGTATCAAACACAATGTTAATCAGTATCTGGATTACAGAAGGACTGATAGAGCAAGAAATTTGCATTTCAAGAACCAGAGGAGTTAGCTGTGTTAGTCTGTTGCTACAAAATAGTAAAAAGCCCAGTAGCACCTTTAAGATCAACAAACTTTATTGTAGCATAAGCTTTCAAGAAACACAGCATGCATCTGACGAAGAGAGCTGTGTTTCTCAAAAGCTTATGCTACAATAAAGTTGGTTAGTCTTAAAGATGCTACTGGGCTTTTTACTATTTTGCACTTCAAGAAGAGATTAATCACTGATAATGCCCTCTTCCATCCACTCATCCTCCCAGGAGAACAGAATAAAATAACGAGGAAAAAGGAAAGAATAAGGAGGGAAGGGAACTCAGTGCTGGATGTACAATGCAGTCCTAAACATTTATGCCCTTCTTAGTATATCAAAGAGCTTAGAAGGATGTAACCCGATTTAGGATTGCACTGAGAGTCTCATTAGATTCATTTTATGAGTGCCCAGGAATAGGACTTGCTCAGCCTCCAAAACACTCTAGAAAAGTCTGCCAAAATACCTGGAATCTTTCTAAGTTCTCTCCCTTGATGTAATTATTATTGCATGGAAATATAAGTAAGGAAGTAGATTGGGATGTTTTATAGCACAGCAGGAATTCTCCAGGTTCACACTCATGTACCCAAAGTCACTTTTCTTTCCTGCTCTGAAGACTGTCTTGGCACATGGTGGACTATGTCAGTAAAAAGAAATTGTGCAGAGAGGCAGCAGACAAGCTTCCATGATGTACAAGATCTTTCCGAACAGTGGTTTCTCCTCTGAGATGAACAACCATTTGAGCAACCCTAGTAATTAATGAAGGAAGAAGAAAATGGAGAAGGAAATGGCAACCCACTCCAGTATCTTTGCCAAGAAAACCCCATGGACAGTAACAAAAGGCTAAAAGATATGACGCCGGAAGATGAGCCCCTCAGGTCGGAAGGTGTCCAATATGCTACTGGGGAAGAGCAGAGGGCAAGTACGAGTAACCCCAGAAAGAGTGAAGCGGCTGGGCCAAAGCCGAAAGGACGCTCAGTTGTGGATGTGTCTGACGGTGAAAGGAAAGTCCGACGCTGCAAAGAACAATACTGCATAGGAACCTGGAATGTAAGATCTATGAATCAAGGTAAGCTTGACGTGGTCAAAAATGAGATGGCAAGAATGAACATCGACATCTTGGGAATCAGTGAACTAAAGTGGACAGGAATGGGCGAATTTAACTCAGAAGACCATTATATCTACTACTGTGGCCAGGAATCCCGTAGAAAAAATGGTGTGGCCTTTATAGTCAACAAGAGAGTGAGAAAGGCAGTATTGGGATACAATCTCAAAAATGACAGAATGATCTCGGTCCGAATCCAAGGCAAACCATTCAATATCACAGTAATCCAAATCTATGCCCCAACCACTGCTGCAGAAGAGGCTGAAGTGGACCAGTTCTATGAAGACCTACAACAGCTCATTGAACTAACACCAAAAAATGATGTCCTCATCATCATAGGGGACTGGAATGCTAAAGTAGGAAATCAAAAGGTAACCGGAATAACAGACAAGTTTGGCCTTGGAGAACAAAATGAAGCAGGGCAAAGGCTAACAGAGTTTTGTCAAGAGAACACGCTGGTCATAGCGAACACCCTTTTCCAACAACCTAAGAGGCGTCTCTACACATGGACATCACCAGATGGGCAACACCGAAATCAGATTGATTATATAATTTGCAGTCAAAGATGGAGAAGCTCTATCCAGTCAGTAAAAACAAGACCCGGAGCTGACTGTGGCTCAGATCATGAGCTACTCATTGCAAAATTCAGACTTAAATTGAAGAAAGTTGGGAAAAACACAAGGCCATTCAGATTTGACCTAGATCGCATCCCTGATGAATATACAGTAGAGGTGAAGAATAGGTTTAAGGGACTAGATTTGATAGACAGAGTGCCTGAAGAACTATGGACAGAGGTCCGTGACATTGTAAAGGAGGCAGCAATCACCGCCATCCCAAAGAAAAAGAAATGCAAAAAAGCAAAGTGGCTGTCTGATGAGGCTTTACACATAGCAGAGGAAAGAAGGAAAGCTAAAGGCAACAGTGAAAAGGAAAAATTTGCCCAACTGAATGCAGATTTCCAGAGAACAGCAAGGAGAGATAAGGAGGCTTTCCTGAATGAACAATGCAAAGTAATAGAGGAAAACAATAGATTGGGAAGGACTAGAGATCTCTTCAAGAAAATTGGAGAAACCAAGGGAACGTTCCATGCAAAGCTGGCCATGATAAAGGACAAAAACGGTAGGGACCTAACAGAAGCAGAAGAGATTAGGAAAAGATGGCAAGAATACACAGAAGAACTATACAAGAAGGACCTCGATGTCCTTGACAACTACGATGGTATAATCACTGACCTCGAGTCAGACATCCTGGAAAGCGAAGTTAAATGGGCCTTAGAAAGCATTACTAACAACAAAGCTAGTGGAGGTGATGGTATCCCAGCTGAGTTATTCAAAGTCTTAAAAGAAGATGCTGTTAAAGTGCTGCACTCAATTTGCCAACAAATTTGGAAAACACAACAGTGGCCACAGGATTGGAAAAGGTCAGTGTACATTCCAATCCCAAAGAAGGGCAATGTCAAGGAGTGTTCAAACTATCGCACAATTGCACTCATTTCACACGCTAGCAAGGTCATGCTCAAAATCCTACAAGCTAGGCTCCAACAGTACGTGGATAGAGAATTGCCAGAAGTACAAGCTGGGTTTCGAAGAGGTAGAGGAACTAGAGATCAAATTGCCAACATTCGCTGGATTATGGAGAAAGCAAGAGAGTACCAGAAAAACATCTACTTCTGCTTCATTGACTATGCTAAAGCCTTTGATTGTGTGGATCACAATAAATTATGGCAGGTTCTTAAAGAGATGGGAGTACCGGACCACCTCACATGTCTCCTGAGAAACCTGTATAAGGGTCAAGAAGCAACAGTTAGAACCGGATATGGAACAACTGATTGGTTTAGCATAGGGAAAGGAGTACGGCAAGGATGTATATTGTCACCTTGCTTATTTAACTTATATGCAGAGTACATCATGCGAAATGCTGGCCTGGATGAATCACAAGCCGGAGTTAAGATTGCTGGGGAAAAGATCAATAACCTCAGATATGCAGACGACACCACTCTGATGGCAGAAAGTGAAGAGGACCTAAGGAGCCTCTTGCTCAGGGTGAAAGAGGAGAGCACAAAAGTGGGCTTGAAGCTCAACATCAAAAAAACTAAGATCATGGCATCTGGCCCCATCACTCCTTGGCAAATAGAAGGGGAAGTCGTAGAAGTAGTGACAGACTTCACGTTCCTAGGATCCCAGATCACTGCAGATGGTGACTGCAGCCATGAAATTAAAAGACGCCTGCTCCTTGGGAGGAAAGCGATGGCAAACCTAAACAGCATGATAAAAAGCAGAGACATCACCTTGCCAACAAAAGTCCGCTTGGTCAAAGCAATGGTATTCCCCATAGTAATGTATGGCTGCGAGAGTTGGACTATAAGGAAGGCCGAGCGCCGAAGAATAGATTCTTTTGAACTATGGTGCTGGAGAAGACTCTTGAGAGTCCCTTGGACTGCCAGGAGATCAAATCAGTCAATCCTAAAAGAAATCAACCCTGATTGCTCCCTGGAAGGCCAGATCCTGAAGCTGAAGCTCAAATACTTTGGCCACCAAATGAGAAGGGAGCATTCATTGGAGAAGACCCTGATGCTGGGAAAGATTGAAGGTCAAAGAAGAAGGGGACGGCAAAGGATGAGATGGTTAGACAGTGTCATCGATGCGACGAACATGAAATTGAGCAAACTTCAGCGGACAGCGGAAGACAGGAGGGCCTGGCGTAAACTGGTCCATGGGGTCGCGAAGAGTCGGACTCGACTGTGCGACTGAACAACAACAGTAATTAATGAATATGATTAAGGTAAGCTGAGGCAAGTTCTTACATTGTAGCAGTGGCCCAGAAGCTGTTTCCCCATTTATTCATCCCACAAGGCATCCTGCAGAGTCTAATGCTCCAAGACTCTCTGGTTAAGGAGAGTCACATGGGGGCTGGCGAATCCAGGTTGGGAAATTCCTGGAGATTTGGGAGTGGAGCCTGGGGATTGTCGAGTTTGAGTAGAGAAGGGACTTCAGCAGGGTATAATGCCACAGATTCCACCCTCCACAGCAGTCATTTTCTCCAGAGGAACTGATCTCTGTAGCCTGGATATATTTACATGGTTACAGGAGCAGCATGGGGAGAAAAAAAATTCCATGCTGAGGAAGTGCACTCTTAGACTCATGAAAGTTTATGGTAGAAAAAAATGTTATTAGTCTTTAAGTGTTGCCGGACTCCAACTTGCTCTCCATTCTGCTGCTGCTGCTACCTCCAAAAGGCACTTTTCTGCTTTCTCTTTTGTTAAACTGAAATTAAAAATTGTTAATTTAGGTTGCAAATTCCTTGAAGGGCAGCTCTTTTGCTTAGGATATTGTTTGTAAAGCAATATAGATCCTGTATCCAGTAACGGTCTGTATTCCACGCCTACAACCTACTACAACCAGAGAACACAAGGCTTTAAATTTTCGCCCGACGAATTCTCCTGTTATTGGACAAAATGAATGACATACCTCGTCCTGATTGGCTTTACTGAGCCTGTGTCCTGGACTTCGTTTAAATTTCACCTATCGCTAGCATAGAAACATGGGAAAGTAGTAATACTAGCTATTTTGTGTGTAGATCGGCTTTTCCTGGTTATTTTTGAAACCCTGACTCATTGTGCTAACAACAAAAGGTGCTTACAGCAGACTTTATCGTGGCCGCGAGTTAGGTCCACCGTATTCTTCCGCCCCCAAAGGAGAAGACTTCTGTTCATGCCTCCTTCTTTAAGATAGATGAACTGTGCAGTATATTTTTTGTATTTTAAATACGAGGGTAGCTGAGGCAGGCTGTAAACGAAGCTAATATCCTTAATACTGGAGACTGAGGGGAGCGGAAAGACGAGGACGCAGAATCTGCTTTATAACACCCCCCGCTGTTTCCTCCCGCTCTGAGCACGGCAATGGCAGAGCTGCAGCTGGGGCTCAGTGGTTTATAGAAATCCTGTCCCAGTCAGCCATTCGCCTGCAGACACGTTTTACTCCTCTTACAAAAGATTTGCAAAGCTCTCCACGATGCCGGAAATCAGAGGAGCGTGTGTCATTTTAGTCTTACCCTATCTCTGTAGCGTCAGAGGCGAGATTTTGGGCATAGAGATCAGATTTATGTATCTAGTTTCAGTTTAGTCGAAGTTTACATCCGGGTCAAGAGCTAACCGGAAGTAGGAAGAAGAGGGGCAGGAGGGAGTAGAGTGATAGCGGGTGCGGGAGGTGGTGGTAGATCTTCGTGGAGTTCAGCGGCCAGGATGGTGCTTTCACGGCCGCCGCGGTTGTCGCTCCTGCTCCTTCTTCACCTCCTCCTGGCCTTGTCCGCGGCGCCAGGAGCCGCAGAGCTCACAGACGGGAATAGCGAGCATCTGAAACGGGAGCATTCGCTTATCAAGCCCTACCAGGGTGCGTGCGGTGGGCAGGCGCTGACTCTGGTGATCCCCCTCCCCTCTCTTGACCTACTTCGCGTTTCTTCTTAAAGTCCAGTCTATTTTGAGCCAGAAGGAAGAGATGGCACTGTCATTTTAGTAAGTAGTGAGGAAAACCAAAGGGCCACGGAGGACACTTGCCGTCCGTCCTACGCACACTCCATCCTAAGGACGTCTAGCAAGTTCAGAACACAGTAAGAAAGGTCCCTTTAAATCTCTAGGATAGTCTGTTCTAGAAAATAAAATCCTTTCCAAGACCAAACAAAATTACACAGGACAGTGTGCAGTCTTGTGTTCTCCAGGGTTCTTCATCAGGCTTTGTGTAAAGTGAGGTGCTGATGGATTTATCTTGAGAGGCTGTTTGCCTGCTCCTATATGGAGAATCATGCAGGGCAGTGCTGGTAGCAGGAATCCTTGGCTTTGTGGAAAGAAGATGGTGATAATGGCAGACTGCGGTGGGAATACAAAAATTCAGTATTGCTCAAATGCTAGTAAAAAAGTAATAAGAGGGGAGGCTCTGATTTTTATTATTTACTTAAACTATTTGTGTGCCTTTCTTCCCCTAAGTATGTCAGGACCTAAGGCTAATTTTGTATGCAATAGAGAGAAATAGATTCAAAGCTGCTTAGAGTCAGAAGAAAGTCTGGGTTGCTCAGTAAAATAACGTTATAAACTAGTGGGCTCCAAACTCCCATGAAGTTTATAATAGATTTAAGAGAGAGATATTGGATTTACTTTAACTGAATAGTACCTGAGAAGGAGAATCCTGGTTATATGTGTGGTTTTAATTATGAATTAATATTTTCCTTTTGAAAGTATGAGATCACTAGTATCCTCTGTGTTTTAGGGGTTGGCTCCAGTTCAATGCCTCTCTGGGATTTTCAAGGAAGCACAATGCTGACTAGCCAGTACATTCGACTGACTCCTGATGAACGCAGCAAGGAGGGTTCTATCTGGAACCGAGTGGTGAGTGTAGTCACTTTGTGGAAGGAAATGGTGGAAGTGAAACCCATCTCTCTTTTTTTAATGTTCTACTGGGAGGAAATTGTTTACAGTTACTAAAATGTGTGAGTCTTCCATTTAAAGAGTTTTGTGACACCTTTTTCACGGATTGCTACATTTTGTCTTTCAGCCCTGCTTCCTGAAGGATTGGGAGCTCCATGTCCAGTTTAAAATCCATGGAGCAGGAAAAAAGAATCTACATGGGGATGGATTTGCTCTGTGGTACACCCGAGAGCGCCTTACTCCAGGTAGTTTGCTGAAACCACAATAACATAGTGACTTAAGCCTTTTTCCAGATGTTTGTGTTTTTTTAAATGTGGAAAGAATGTTTGTATATAAGAGTTTTCCATGAGTCTGCATTTACAATCTGAACTAGTACAGCTTAGATGCTAGGCATTTGCAGAAAGTTGTTAAGAACCTTGGATAGAAAATGTTGCCCACATTTCTAAAGTATTCAGAACTTGCTTGTCAGCTTTTTGACTATTTTTATCCATGGTGCATATCAGTCACTGCTGGAGAAAATGTAGCATATCAATTCTTTATTTTTATTTTCTTCATTCTAACAAAACCTCCTTTGAGATTGGTTATTGATGTTCTTGTTTTGTTGATGAAATGGAGGTTGTCATAATAACTTGTTTCCAAGGTCACTTAATACATTAACAGCTGAGCAGATATATGAATTCTAAATACATATTTATTAGATGATACCAACTCTTTCCTGTAGCAGACCTCTCTACAAGAGTTGCTGTTTCAAAAGCTGGACAGAGTATTCTTCACATCAGTTATTTCCTCTGTATGCTTGTAAATATGAGATGTTCTTTCTTAAAAAGATGACAATATCAAGTGCTTTTAACTGGGTGGCTAAGTTAGATGATAAAATGCTCTCTGTGAAGCCAGGGAGTCAGCTACTGTTGACCAGTGATGGACCAGACAATCATGGGGCAATATTGGTGCAGGCTGGAATGATAACCGAGTATTTTGTAGAGGCCTCAGAATTGGAGTGGAATGGGGTTTATAATTCACCCAGGCCATGCTCTCTCCTCTGCCAGCCCACTTGCAAAATGACAGGCATTGGCTGCCCCTTAATTTCGCTGTAAAGCGGGACAGGCAGGCACGTGTTTTCCTCAAAATCCATGTGAATTACAATAGCTGTGACCATTCTAGTGGGCCTCCCATTTTCCTGGCAGTGCCTGTGTTGTGCTGTGTGGAGGCAACTGGCTCCACAGTGGCGTACCCCAGTAGTAAGCAAACAGGAGGGTAGAAGACCATACTTGCCTTGTGTGTAAAGCTGGGTTAGATGGATTAACTTCACAGACTGTGTCCAGCCTGCAGGTTGTCAGCCTATAATGTAGACAGATAACAAAGATGTGATCTTAAGTGTTCTGCCCATTAGTTAGGTAAATCTGGCTGTCTCATGGTACAATAATGCAAGTTCCCTTTTCACCTTATTCTGCCTTTGTTCCTTAGGTCCTGTCTTTGGCAGCAAAGATAACTTCCATGGGTTGGCTATTTTCCTGGACACATATCCAAATGATGAGGCAACTGAGGTGAGTAGTTCTAACAACCTGCCCTGAGAGCTGTCTCTACTTGTAAGCTAAGTCTCAGTTCTGGTATTAGTTAGTAGTGGAGTGCATGCATGAGCGTCTATATGTAGGTTTCTGAAACATTTAAGATAAGAGATACATGCATTATGGTAAAGCTATGTTTTCTTTCTTATGCAGCGTGTATTCCCATACATCTCTGCCATGGTAAACAATGGATCCCTGTCCTATGATCATAGTAAAGATGGCCGCTGGACAGAGTTGGCAGGCTGCACGGCTGATCTTCGTAATCAGAACCATGACACGTTTTTGGCTGTGCGCTATTCTCGAGGGCGCCTGACAGTAAGTTGACATTTATGCTCATGAGTTCCTTTAGCTGTATGCATATGGAGTTTCACAATGAGTGTGCATGAACAAGCTGAATCATTATTGCTACTTTCGTAATCACTGAGGTGTGGAAAGTGGAGTGGCAGTGAATTTCCAAGACAACTAGCTTATACAATATAGTTGACTTGATCCATTTTGTCTTGAGCTGTGTTGACCTTTTTTTAGGTGGCTGAGGGCAAAAGCTTGATTGATGCTCACATCCAAGATTACACTTACTTCGCAGGTGATGACTGATGTGGAAGACAAAAACGAATGGAAAAACTGCTTTGATGTTGCAGGAGTCCGGCTGCCCACTGGCTACTTTTTTGGGGCTTCTGCTGGTACAGGAGATCTATCTGGTGAGAAGGGGTTTCTTTTGCTACTGAAGTAGAATAGGCTACATTGCCTGGATGTGGGGTTACGGATAAAGTGTTCTGTGATGTTGTGGTGGAACAGCTGCACTCTGACCGGCATGCCGCATTCCACCCTGCCCTCTGAGGTGTCTGGGCACCAGCGGCAGTCCAAGGTGCCACCTGTTCAGGGGTGTCACACATACAGCTTGGTGATCAGAACTGCCCCATCCAGGGCTCTTATCTGGCCTGTAAGCAACTAGTGTGAGGGAGAGAAGGCAGGAGGCTGCTTGGGGAGGGGGATGCATGTGGTGAGATGTGTGTGGTCAAAGCTGTCAAGAAACAGAAAGGAACTGGCTAGGGGCAGGGCTTAAGAGGCTGAGGTAAAATAGTGTGGGGGGAATGGCAGCAAAGGTGGAGAAAGAGGAGGCGTGGTGTTTTTCCCCCTCCTACCTATTCTGACCACAGCTCAGAGAGGATTGGTGAACCCACCACATGGGGAGGTGTAGCTGAGTGGCTGGTGCTGCCACCGCTGCATGAAACAGTGACTGTGAATGGGGATGGCAAGAGTAGGAGCACAGGGTGGCAGTTTACCAATGAAGGAATGGGGCCAGCAGGGGAGAGAGGAGGGCCAGCATGTGGTATGGGATGCAACTGGGCTGTCTTGTGTGTCCTGCTCAGAGGGGAAAGATGTCCCAGCCTTAGAACCAGCGGAAGGAACAAAGAGGAAAAGAGCTGCCGCACATCTGAACAGCCACGGAACCGGGAGGCCATGTGTCTGTCCAGGAGGGTGACCTCCCTTCTCCTCCCTACCTCTTCTCAGCCCACAAAGGAAAAGGTGTTGTGGGATGACAAAAAGCATCCCTTGGAGATTTTGGAAACAGCCTCTCTCTCAGGCCTTCCCCTTAGCCCCACTGCTTCTGTGGGAAATGTAGGAGGGATGAGAACTGGGGGTGGGGGGATGTGAGTGAGCCAGGTTCAGACCCCCTTCCCCTGTGAGCTGGGAACTTGTTTTCTGGGTCGCCTTGGGCCAGTTGCTCAGCCTGGACCACCTCAGGGTTGTTGGTGGGGATGGAGTGGTAGAGCAGGGAATCCGGTGTGCCTCCTCAAGAGGTAGGATGGGGGAAGAGGGGAAACAAAATGGCAAGAGACAGATCATAGCCATGCTTGGCTGTCGAGGCTGGATTTATGGGGGGTGCTAAAAAACTACCTTATTTACTAACAAAGAAGATGACACTCCTAAAAGTTCTGTATACAAAAAATAAGTAATTTTTATGAAAATGTAAGATACGTCCTCATTTTATGGTATCCCTTGAAAAAACCCTAGTTGCATATGATTAAATACACTTAATGGGGCTTTTGTGGGCTCCAACCAGTAAATGAATTGCTTTCGCTGCTAGGAATCAGTTGCTTTTGTTTGTATTTTGAGCTAAAACAATGTCATTAACCGGGTTTGCCTGTGTCATTTATAAAGTTTATATCGCCGGTACTGCCTCTCCCCATATGTGCCCCAAGAGCTCTACACTCTATAGACCACCATCTGCTGGAAATCCCTGGCCCAAAAGACATCTGCCTCATCTCAACCAGGATCTTCTTGGCCCAGGGCCCAGCCTGGTAGAATGAGTTCCCAATGGAGATCAGGGCCCTGCAGGATCTCTTACAATTCTGCAGGGCCTGTAAAATGGAGCTATTCTGCCAGACCTTTAGCTGCAGTGGCAGATGTCCAACTAATCTGGCCCCTCCTGCTTAAACAGCCCTCTGTGTCTGATGGTGATGGTCCTACCACTCTGAGAACCTGGACCTTTCATTATTCTGTCTACTCAGACACTACAAGTTTTTGAAATTGCCAATTTGTGATTCAGTTGGACTTTTGAAATAGTTTTCTTTAGGGTTTTAAATCATCATCATCATCATTATTATTATTAATAATAATAATTTCATTTTTACCCTGCCCTCCCCACAAACAGGCTCAGGGCAGCTTACAATAGGGCACCATGTGCCAAAGAATAAAACAATATAAAAACAGGATAAAACAATCCACATTATAGTGCTCAATAGTTACAGACAACTTCACCAAGATGGGATTAATTGTACAAAATTGTTTTATTTTTTGTCCAGTATCTTGTATGTTGTAACCCTGAGCCTGCTTGCAGGGTAGGGCAGGATTAAAAAAAATAATAATACCTGGCATTAGATTTTATGGCACATATGGTCCAGCCCAACTAAGTAATATTTATGTCAGATATGGCCCTTGTAATAAATGAATTCAGCACCTCTGATCTACCTGGCTTTTCTCTGCCTCTTGTGGTTTAACCACTGCCACCGGCATTTGTAGAAATTGCCTGCTGAGGGGACCAGGGCTCCCAGTATCTTTTCCCTGCACTGCTGTCTCCTGCTGCCCAGCGTCTGATTACTATAAGGATGGCTTACTGCCTTGTGCACCACTGTGGGAGTAGCCAGTTGCCCACTCACTGCCCCTCCACTTTTTCCAGGTGCTCCTTTCAAAATAACATACCCAGAATGATGGAGCTCTGTGTGGTACAGAGAACTGCTACAAGCATTAAAAGTTACAAAGCATTTATTAAAAAGGACATGTCCACATGCATACTCTGCACAGCAAGAAACTGAGTAAGGGATTCAAAAGGCCCGCAAGCAACTGTTTCCTGGGAGGGCAGGGTACAAATTAAATAATTAAAATACATTCCCTCTCTGTTTACATACCCTGGTGGATGTTAATCTAAGGCAGGCTCTTTAGCTTAAAACCTTACAACAGTTCTAAAGGGTTTCTATTGCCTTGGAAGTTCTGCTTAGGCCTGCAGTCCTGCACATGGCAATGGCCATCTCCGGCAGAACTCAGGTGAGAGCTCTGTCTGCCTTGATGGAATTAGCACAAAAAGACCCTCCTCATGTTCATGAATTTTACCATCTCTCTTTCCCCTCCAACTGGCCAGATCAGGCCAGGCCCACCATTTGCTTTTTTAAAGGCTTGGTGGGTGAGGCTGGTGAGCAACTGAACCCCACCCCATACTCTGGCAAGAGAGAGAGAAAAACCTCTAAGGTAAAGGTTTTGCTCCGTTCAAACCCTCAAAGAAAAATGCATTTCTCCACAGGTCCAAATTATTAAAATGAATGGAACATCAGAGCTTCTTAAACCAGCTATTTGAATTACTGTAATCCTTTAAACGGGTCTTTCTTATGTGATTAGGGAGATAACTTTACTTATTAGGATTAGCCTGTCTTTCTCATCAGGACTCAAGGTAGATTTGCAAAAGCTAAAAAACAGTTTTAAAAGCCATTAATAGGCTTTCAGCAGAAATTAAAATAATAGCATTCCTCCTTTATAAAAATGCCTCCCTAAGTAGCTCTGTTTTACACTATGTGTGAAATAACAACATGGGTCCTTTCTGCTCTCATTGGGTAAACTATTCCCCCAGGTGGGACCCACTACTGAGAACACTTGAGTATGGACAGCCACTGATTTTATCTGCTTGAAGAATGGAACCTTCAGAAGGTTCTGCTCGAATGGACGGTGCTGCCTCAATGAAGCATATCAGGAGACATGGTACTGCAGATATGTGGGTCCAAAGCTGATGAAGGACTTTGTAGGTAATAAGCAATACCTTGAATTAAACTTGGAAACTGATCAGTAAACAATGGTACTGTTGAACAATGGGTGCAATAGGATTGCTTTGCCTAGCTTCTGATAGTAATGAAGCTGTGGTACTTCATACCAGCTGAAGTTTCTAAGTTGTCTTCAAGGGTAATCTCCTGTAGAGCATATTACAATAATCTTGAATGCTGTTAAGGAGATGAAATAGAGCAGGGATACCCAGCCTTTTTGAATCTGCAGGCACCTTCAAAATTCTGACACAGGGTGGTGGATACAACCACAAAATGCCTGCTGCAGGAGGTGGAGCCAACCATAAATGTCAGGAAATGAGGTTATGTGTAATTCTAATAGTAAATATTCAATTTTTCAAGCAGAAGCTCTGTTTAACAGGATGCCTTTTAAAAAGAACATACTGTTTTAAAATATTTTCTTGCATACACACAGTTTACCTTAAGTCACACAGTGAAGATTCTGGTGCTGTGATGGCATTTGCTGCTAAAGCAGTATTTAAAAAAATCTACACAAGCCAGTGAAAGCCCTGGTGGGCAAAAGCCTGATCTGGCACCAGACACTGTCCTGGTTACCCACCAAGGGCCTTTATAAAGTTGTCAGTGGACACCATGGATGCCATGTTGGGGACCCCTGAAACAGACTATGGTATGCAGCCCTGACCTAGAATGGCCCAGGGTAGGCCTGATCTCATCAGAACTTAGAAGCCAAGCAGGGTCATCCTTGATTAGTACTTGGATGAAAAACCACCAAAGGTATCCAGGATTGCTACATGGAGGCAGGCAATGGCAAACCCCCTCTGTTAATCTCTTGCCTTGAAAAGCCTATGTGGGTGCCATGTCAGCTGCATCTTGATGGTAAACCCCCCCACCACACACATTTATTTAGTTAGCATATTTACATACCACTCTGCTCCCCAGTGTGCACCCAATTAATAAATAATCAAGTGCCATCAAGCTATAGTTGACTTATGGCAACCCCTCATGGAGTACACCAAAAGAGAAAACAAACAGGAAAGGGAGGTGAGGCTTCCAGTGGTCAAGGAGGTCTTTCTTCTGTGCTGGCTGATCTCCTGCCCAGCTATAGGCCCAGCCCTCAGACTCAGAACTGAAGGACAAGACAAGCATTTAACTGCAATTTGACTTTTTGTTTTCTAGACAATCATGACATCATCTCAATGAAGTTGTTCCAGCTGATGGTGGAACATCCACCAGAAGAAGAGAATATTGACTGGACAAAGATTGAACCCAGTGTTAGCTTCCTCAAGTCACCCAAAGGTGCGTTCTATAATCTTTTCATACTCTGAATCAATACAAGGGAGCATCCCCCTATCTCTTCAGTGAGTGCTAAATAGCCCGGATGAGCTCTCCTGGATTAGTGCTCAATGCTTGGCTTGAAAGATTGAGGTGAAAATGTAGCTGTCTTCTGCTAGGCAATGCTCTCTGCAGTCCAGGGCAGCGGCTGCAGTCCTAAACATACTTTCCATTGATCTGTTTTACTGAATTCAATTAACCTTCTAACAGAATTTGTGTTTGGATATATTATGTGTGTTTGTTAGTACATTGCTTTTTAACTTAATCCTATGATGTAGATTTGTTCATTTATTTACTTTATAATCTGTCTTTCTCACTGATTACAAAATTAGAATACAGATTTTAAAAAAACAGTCTAAGATGTTGCATACTGTAAACTATGTGGAGAATGGATTACTAAAGCAGAAGACAAGGCAGCAAACCAAATACATGCAATAAAAAATGCAAGACTACAGTCAAGCTCTCTTTATAAAAGTGCCCTCCTAAATTCCATTATACTAAAGCCTATTTCCTTTATAAAAATGCACTTCTGATTTTTGGTTTTACACACTCTAGGGAACAATACAAGTTGTTCCACATCATAAGGCAGGGGCTGCAACAAAAAGAACTCAGGTGCAAACAGCTGTTTATATCTATTTGTAGGATGGCACCTTTAGAAGGTTTTGCTCAGGTGTGTGAAGCTGTTGTGACAGAGCATGGCAGGAGAGGTGGTTCTGGAGATATAAGGTCCAAGCCTTATGTAATAACTATAACACTGACTTGAACCTGTTAACTGACTGGTAGCCAAAGTGCCTGCAGAATAGGTGTAATATGCATACTCCACCTGGCTCCCAATTAATAACTGAGCTGTACCAGCTGGTGTTTCTCAGTTGACTTTAAGGGCAGACCAATGTAGAATGTATTACATTAGTCTAGTCTCAAGGTTAGCATGGCATGGATTCAAATGGCCAGATTGGCCAAGTTAAGGTAGGGAGCCTTAAAGGGGGAGGAAATCATTTTTTGCATCTGATTTATCTTGCTTCCGTACCAATAATGATGACTCCGGCATGATACGTAAACTTTTAACTGTGTTGGTGGGGGTCAGCTGAACCTCATCGTTATGGCTCTCCAGTTTCTTATGGTTTAAGGGTGCCTTAGGTCATTTCCTGTTGAGCATGTGCTATAAATATCTCACTTCCTAAGTGCTTTTTCTTTTTCTTCTCTTTAGATAATGTGGATGATCCAACGGGAAACTTCCGTAGTGGGCCTTTGACAGGCTGGAAGGTGTTCCTATTGCTCCTCTGTGCTCTGCTTGGCATCATTGTGTGTGCTGTGGTGGGTGCTGTGGTCTTCCAGAAACGGCAGGAGCGGAACAAACGATTCTACTAGTAGAAAGCTGGTCTACATTCTAGGCACTTTGGAGCATTTTTTACAGGGGCGGGTGGGCGGGGCAATTGTATAGACTCATTTCTAAAAGGCTCTTTTCGGAGAAATATATGGATTATTTTCATATCTTGAGTTTTTTCCTGGCCGCACTAGCCAGACAACCTGTGGCAAACAATCAAGAATGCAGTGTGGAGTCCTACTTGGGAGCCCATTTCCCTCCTCTGTTAGAATGCTGTTCAGAACATCAGCCCCACTTTTATCAAAAAGACTACAGCCCTGTGGTTAGAGCTTAGAAGTGGCAGATGTTCCTCCTCTGTGGGGCATGGTTCTGCTTGCCAGCTAGAATCCACTGGATGTCTCACTGATGGAGGTAGTATTTCCCTAATCCTGCCAACATGCTGGGGAGATTTTGTTGTCTGGCCTATGAACCTAGTCCAAGGTGGGTATTTTGAAGTGAATGTATTTTGTAGTCTCATTGGCCCTGGAACTTAATTGTAGTATTGGCCATTTCTGTATAGCAGAGAGTGAGACTAATGTACACCAAAACAACTGGTGACCATCAAATTTGATTATTCCCTTTTGGTGATGGAAACTGTGACTGCTTTGGTTTGGGAGAGAAGGGGTTTGAATTTCTCCCAGTCACTGTGAAATATGTGCCACAACTCAATCACAGAGGCTAAGACCCTGCTCTGATCCCTCTCACTAAGCACCGTTGTGATTCCAGTGACAAGATTGTACTCTGTGTCAAAGTTGTGTGTGCAAGATGATCGGTGGAAGAAAGGCTGTGAATAAAGTGGAAAACTGACGAGCTGCTGGTCTGTCTTAAATTGGGGGGTGAAAGGAAGGGAGAGAGGAGTCAAGTGTAGTGGCTTTTTGTGGACCCATAGTTCAGGGGCTTAAGCCCTTGCTGAGTTTCACCACAATGCAAACTTGTGTTCATGGATGGGATTCAATCAGAAAGTGCCTCAATTCATTGCTGTTGTATTCTAATGCACTTAGTTTCACAACAACTAAGTTACTGTTCTTCACATTCCGGGGAAACAGAGATAGTAGCTTTGCCCCTAAATTCCCACGTGAGTAGAATGATCCTCAAACTGTTGCAGAATATAAAACAGACCTGTAGTGGTATATGGTAGCCCCATTAGGTCTAATGGCATCAGCTTTTACCAGAAAGGTTGAAAAAAGCATGCAATGCTGTGGCCTACTGGAGGGCTTAGAAGCCATAGGGCCAATATTGACTTTCAAGCAAATATACAAAATATGAGAGTGAAGACAGTGCATTTGTCAGAATGATTTGGGGCAACTGGACATCTCATGAGAACTAAATTTTTACAGAGAGAGGAAAATTAATAGGGACATAAAATTAGGCTGGGGTGTTCCTCTGGTCCTGTCAATCCATCTTGGAAGGTGTCTTCCACATGGGTTATCTGTAGGGTTCCTGTTTGCCTGCTTACAGTGGGAGACTTCCAGACAATTATGGCTTATACCCACCAATGCTCAGCTGATCAGTGGGCAGAAATGGGCCAAAGGAGTGATTGTCCTGAGAAGAAAAATTAAAAAGAAAAATTATCTACTTACAGTAGGCACATCGATGAACAAAACCTATTGAGGCAGACTCAGCATGGGTTCTGTAAGGGAAGATCTTGTCTCACTAACCTGTTGGTGTTCTTTGAGGGGGTGAACAAACATGTGGACAAGGGGGACCCAATAAATATTGTTTACCTTAACTTCCGAAAGCTTTTGATAAAGTTCCTCATCAAAGGCTCCTGAGTAAGCACAAAAATAACAGGATAAAAGGACAAGTCCTTTTGTGGATCAAAAACTAGCTAATTAATAGGAAACAGGGAGTGAGTATAAATGGACAATTTTCTCAGTGGAGGGTGGTAAGCAGTGGGGTACCACAGGGATCAGTATTTGGTCCAATGCTTTTTAACTCGTTCATTAATGATTTGGAGTTGGGAGTAAGCAGTGAAGTGGCTAAATTTGTGGATGATACGAAGTTGTTCAGGGTGGTGAAAACCAGGGATGATTGTGAGGCACTCCAAAAGGATCTGTCGAGGATGGGTGAGTGGGCGTCAGCGTGGCAAATGGGGTTCAATGTGGCCAAGTGCAAGGTGATGCACATTGGAGCTAAAAATCCTAACTATAAATACATGTTGATGGGGTCCAAACTGGCAGAGACTGACCAAGAGAGAGATCTTGGAGTCGTAGCAGATAACTCAATAAATATGTCGAGACAGTGTGTGACTGCAATAAAAAAGGCCAATGCTATGCTGGGGATTATTAGGAAGGGTATTGGAAACAGGATATTGGAAGCCAATATCATAATGCCCCTATATAAATCAATGGTGTGACCTCATTTCAAGTACTGTGTACAGTTCTGGTCATCATCACACCTTAAAAAGGATATTATAGCTTTGGAAAAAGTGCAGAAAAGGGCAACTAGAATGATAAAAGGGTTAGAACACTTTCCCTATGAAGAAAGGATAAAGCGCTTAGGGCTCTTTAGCTTGGAGAAACGACAGCTATGGGGTGACATGATTGAGGTTAGAGCAGGTAAAGAAAGAAGTACTTTTCTCCCTTTCTCACAATACAAGAACTCATGGACACTCAATGATATTGCTGAGTGGTCGGGTTAGAGTGATTAACACATGGAATTCACTGCCACAGGAGGTGGTGGTGACTACAAGCATGGACGGCTTCAAGAGGGAATTAAATAAACATATAGAGCAGAGGTCCATCAGTGGCTGTTAGCCACAAGGTATAGATAGGAACTCTCAATCTGGGGCAGGTGATGCACTGTATTCTTGGTGCTGCGGGGGGCATCAGTGGGAGGGCTTCTAGTGTCCTGGCCCCACTGGTGGACCTCCTGATGGCACCTGGTATTTTTGGCCACTGAGTGACAGAGTGTTGGACTAGATGGGCCCATTGGCCTGATCCAACATTGGCTTCTCTTATGTTTTTATGTACAGGAAGTTCTGACCATAGAGTTTCTGATAGTTCTGAAAGCTACCCAGCAGTGGCAAGAGTCACTAGAGATAATCTTTATCACTTCCTATGTAGTATTTTGAAATTGCCAGGATCTCTATGGTGAGAACTTCCTATTGGTAGACAAGGCATAATTTTCATTTAAATTTTTCTCCCTGGATGCTTCCCCCACAACACAACCATCCTGCTGGTTGCCTGGTAACCCTAGTTATCTGCACAGAGTTTGGTGCTTTTGGGAAACAATTTTTCCTGCTTCCCCACAGTCTTGTGGTGTGTTTATACATCTCCATGGGTTTCCCTGGCTTTTCCCCAGTCTTTCTCAAACCTGATTAGCCCCAAAGTTTTGGGAAGGATTGCAGTAAAGCCTGGATGGCTGCTGAGGGGAGAAGTTTGGATTCTTGGGTTCACATGGCAGCCATTTTCTTCCCGGCCATGCCACTAGAGGATCTTTTAATTATCTTTAAAATCTACACTAGACTATCGTTATCAATATACCATTGTAGCAAGTTCTCTGAATTCTCAGCTTTCCTTTTTAAAAAGCTAAGTGTATACCCCCCTTCCTTTGTGAAGATATAAGGGGAAAGGGGTATATTCACAAGGGAAGGTGCTAGAAACTTTTTTTAAAAAACCAAAAACTGGGAATTCAGAGAATCTGCTGTACCTATTATTACAATGGTTTGTCGATATAATCCAGCACTGATTTAAAAAACAAAACACAAAAGCCCTGGCTGTCCATGGAGTGGGGGTGGCCATTTCTTGGGAATTGGCTCAGGGACACCTGTCGTGTGGAAGCCGCGTTATTGCTGCTGCAGCCAAAACCGGACTAGAAACAGGGAAACTAGAACCCAGACCCCGTGTGAAAGACACTGAGGTGTCTCTCCATTACCAATAATCCTCTTGTAGCCGAGGGGTTTTCATTTTCTATTATCTGCACTTTGACATTAAGGATTTTAAGAATAAGAGAAACACTGGGCAGAATCATAACAACTTCTAATGCTAGACAGTAGCTGTTCCAGTGGGTAAGAGCGCTTGACGGAGCGCCTACCTGAAAGCAACTCTCATTCGCCGTGGAAGTGACACACAGAGATGGCGTGGCGAACATTCACTCGCTTTCGATCTTCACGCCCGCGCCTCTAAACCTATCACGCAAAGCCGCCTCTATTTGAGCCATCCAGTTTCCTCTGGCGCCATCATTTCCGTTCAGAGGGCTGCTGGGATTTGTAGTTTCGCTGGACGACAGCCTTCTCTCATAGCAATTACGTGGCTTGAGGGCTGAAGTGTAGGAGGGGTTGGTAGGAAGGCGCAGTGTGATGGCGGCTGTTGGGTGCTGGCCGCGGGTGCTCTTGCAGCTCTTGGTGTTATTCAGGATTGCGTCTCCTGGATTGGGTCTCTATTTCCACTTGGGCGAGACGGAACGCAAGTGCTTCATCGAGGAGATCCCGGATGAGACCATGGTCATCGGTGCGCAGGGAGACAGGAGAAGAGGGTCCAAGAAGAATGGGCTTGGGGGGGCTGCCCTCGAAGGGACCACTATGTGGGATGTCTGGTTGAGGACCTTGGATAACGTTTGGGGGGTAAAGCCTTAAGGGGAAGCGTGCCCTGAAGCGCTGGTTAAGATGGGGGAGAGGGAGGTATGTATCCAGAAGCTCTGTGTGGTGATGGTCCCGCGTAGAAATCCGAGGTGGTAGTTTACCTATTCTCTCATTCTGTTCCCTTCTGCATCAGGGAACTACCGGACGCAGCTGTTTGATAAGCAAAGGGAGGAGTATCTGCCTGCAACTCCGGGTCTAGGCATGTTTGTGGAAGTGAAAGATCCTGATGAAAAGGTATGCAGTTTGTCCTGGAGCATTTTTTATTCTGAGGGCTATTGTGTGTTTAAGGAGGAGAATTAAAGAACAGAATGTTCCAAGGGTCTTCTTCTTTGCTATAAAGTAAAAGTCTTTGTTTTGATTACTTTTTACAGGGGTATTGTCCAGTTTCTGAGGGAAGAGGCAGAGCTAAATATGTGGTAGTTTGTTCACTCTGTGTGGAAACAATATATTTGAGTAACTCTATAGATGCTTGTGTAGCTGGTTGTCCAGACAACTAAAGATATTCAGGGACTTCCTTTCTATTACAATCTGTACTTTGTACTAGAAATCTTTGCATTCTTCAGCTTGTGTTTTGTTGCACCACAATAAGTTGCCAATTGTGACTGTGGATACACAGCTGGCTGTTTTTGAGGCCATCCCCCTTGTCCCCAAAGAAACACAGATTTTGAGGTAAAACTTTAATGATACGTGGTAGACTGGAAAGCATATCACCCTGCCACAGCTGTGTGAATCTATTATAGAATTTAGAAATGGGCCTGAAATATGTGTCTTGATACTTTCTGTCAGTTATGTAGTCTTTTAGAGCTCTATAGCACTGGTCTTTCCAGAGTCAAGGACCCACCTTTAACCCCCAGATGGCAGCATGGGTCCTACTGAGCTGTCAATTGACAAGAAGAGTGGGGTAGTGTTATAATAACCTTCCATGTCAAGGCCAGGGCTTTCCACCAGAGTGAACATAAGAAGAGTACTGTTCAGTACTGTTCAGTTAAATCAGTGGTCCATCTAGTCTGGCATCCTGTTTTACACAGTGGCCAGCCAATTACTCTGGAAGTCCACTGGTGCAGAACCTAAGGCCTTCCCCTGATGTTGCCCTCCCTAGCGCTAGTATTTAATGGTTTGCTACCTCTGAATATGGAGCTTCCCTTTAGTTACCATGGCTAGTAACCCATTAATGGACCTATGCTCCCTGAATCTGTCTAATCTCCTTTTAAAGCTGTGGCTCAGAGGATGACACCGAGCTGCAAACTGGAAGGTCTGTAATTTGGCAGTTCGAGACCCTAGTGCCTCATGATGGAGTGAGCTCCCGTCTCTGGCCCCAGCTCCTGCCAACCTGGCAGTTTGAAAGCAAGAAATTGCAAGTAGATAAATAGGTACTGCTTCGGTGGGAAGGTAACAGTATTCCGTGCACCTCGACTTTTAGTCATGCCAGCCACATGACCACAGAAATGTCTTTGGATAGCATTAGCTCTTCGGCTTGGAAATGGAGATGAGCACCGCCCCCTAGAGTCAGATTGGACTAGCTTTCGAGCAAGGGAAACCTTTACCTTTTTATGCTCATGACCATCACTATGCCTACTGGCAGTGAATTCCATAATTTAATCAATTCTTGAGTAAAGAAATATTTCCTTTTGACTGTCCTGAATGTGTTAAATGTCCTCAGAAAATTGGTTATCCTCTCAATGTGTGCGTGAAAAGAGGCAGGAGACATGATGCCATTATTCTTTACACATGTGCTATTAGGAGCAAAAGCAGCTTTAAAAAAAAGGTTGCTCCAGAAGGACTTGCAGCCCACCTAAGGGTCCTGACTGATTTTTGTTGAAGGCCACTGGGGTACAGACTTTATAGTGCCTGAAAGGCATGGCACAGTGCTGTTGCTTGAGACTGACTGTAATGTTTAACTAACCCTAACGTGGGCTGTAAGTTGGACTTATTTATTTGAGTATTTGTATCTCACTTTTCTCCATTCAGTGAGGACTCAAAGTAGGTTACAACAACCCTCCATCAAATAGAACAAGTCTGCTTGTCATCTATAGGGAGGAGAAGAAGCAGGGTAGATGATAAAAGCTTTGCCTTCAGTAGAAACTATTTCTCCCCAAGTGCTTCCTTCCAGGAAGGAGCTTCCCTTTAAGCTTCCAAGGGCTGGAGGGGATGAGCAGAGCAGCTGGTAAATAGCTCTGCCCTTGATGTAAAATGTGAAGAGAATTAATGGGAGATTAAATGAAGGGCTTGCAGATTCCTAAGATTTCATATCTGTGTAAATTAGTATGAAAATGTTATACTCACTCTGTTTGCAGGTGGTGCTGTCCCGACAATATGGCTCAGAGGGTCGTTTCACCTTCACTTCACACACACCTGGAGACCATCAGATCTGCCTACATTCCAATTCCACCAAGTTTTCCCTCTTTGCAGGAGGCATGCTGGTAAGGGGCACTGTGTGATAGTGTGGGTGGGGTGTGCTTAGTTTTACTTGCCAAACAGCTCACGGGGCATCTTGCCCTGATGAGTATGAGCATACCAAAAATGTTTGCTGTTCTCCATTATCTCACTACAGAGGGTCCATCTTGACATCCAGGTTGGTGAGCATGCTAATGACTATGCTGAGATTGCAGCCAAAGACAAGCTAAGTGAGCTGCAGTTGCGTGTGCGCCAGCTTCTGGAACAGATAGAGCAGATCCAGAAAGAGCAGAACTATCAGCGGGTAAGAGGCCTTGAGCAGGCTACGGACAGTATTCTTTGTGCTGTAATGTAAAGCTAGAAAGGGAAGTGGTCAATGCACATGTCATTGTGTGATTCTTCTTGTTCAGGAAATGTATTCATTATGACTGTAGCACTAGTTCTTGAGTGCAGGCAGTACTGTGCCTTCCTGGTTTAGATGTGTTCCTGACTTAGGTCATGGTGGGAAAATAGCCCATTTGTTGCTATTATTACCCCCCCTTCCTCCAATGAGTTCAAAGCATCATTCGTGATCACACTTCTTCTGCTTTTACAACAACCCAGGGAGGTAAAATGAGCTGAAAGACAATGACTGCTTCAAGGTCACCCAATGAGTTGCATGCCTGAGGGATCTGAAATTAGGTCTCCTCATTCCATGTCCAACACCTGTCCAATACAGTATGCTGCCTTTTGATCATGAGTGGGAAGGGGAGAATCCTGAATTACTATTTTTTTCTTTGTTCAGTGGCGAGAGGAGCGCTTCCGGCAAACCAGTGAGAGCACAAACCAACGGGTTCTCTGGTGGTCCATTGTCCAGACCCTCATCCTTGTAGCCATTGGAGTCTGGCAGATGAGGCATCTCAAAAGTTTCTTTGAGGCCAAGAAGCTGGTGTAAAAGGGTGGTGATGGCAGCAAAAGGCATGCATCTTACACAGGAACAGTTCCCAGCGCTTCAGGTGTTCGCACTGGTCCTTCTTCTCTCCTCAGTCATCCTTTCCTCAAGACTGCTATTGACCAGGATCCATGTCATCTACCTCTCTCTGCCTCTCTCCCTCCCCCTCCTCCCACATCTCAGCCTCCTGTGGTTTCAGCACAGTGTTGGCCCCTATAAGGCGTTGTATTCTCTCCAGACAGTTGAGGACTGCTTGCTTCTGAGGCACCTTGAACTTTTTAATACCATGTGAGGAATTCATGGGAAGGACGCTATGGGCAGCATTTCTCCTACTTATCCACATTAGGGTCTGACCTGGATGGCCCAGACTAGCCTGATCTCATCAAATCTCGGAAGCTAAACAGGATTGACCCTGGTTAGTAGTTGGGTGGGATACCACTGAGGAAGTCCAGGTTTGTCACGCAGAGTCAGGCAATGGCAAACTATCTCTGTTCCTCTCTTGCCTTGAAAACCCTATGGGGTCATCATGTCAGTTGCAATGTGATAGCACTTTCCTCCACCAACACCACCTAAGTTAGACTCCACTGTGTAGGGCACTTGGGATGCTTTCTTTAGCCAGCACTTCAAAATGTCAAAGCCAAGAAAATGATGCTAGTTTTGAGTCCTCCTGCTCTTATACTGACTCAGACTTCTTGCCACCACCAGCATGTTGCTCCAAAAGAAAGTGCTAAATGAAATCTGGAGTTTCTGCTCACAGTCTTCTATCCTGTGTATTCATAATATGAATAGAATACGGACTGATTTTGTGATTACCTGCTATCCTAAGGAGCAATTTGGGGATTATTTTTAAAATACTTCATGCGTGTGTGTGTTGGGGATGGAGGGAGAGAGGGGAATGTAATAATCACTGGGATATTCATCAGGAGTAGCTAAAAATTAAAATGTACTTGATTTTCCTTATGTCTTCCTCCCATTTCTTGTTAGAATTAAATGAGCTTTTTTGTGTAACAGTGCAGCTACTGTTCTTCTGGCAGACTGGATACTTCATTTCCTCACTAATATAAGCTTACTAAGTAGTTGTAAGTTTTGTTTTACAAAATGCTACTTTTACAGCAGGAACATTTGATACGCCTCTTTCCTGTTGCTCCAACAACTCAGTTCTAGTCATGCGTACTCTTGGAAGTAATGTCTGTTACTTTCAATGGGATTCACTTCTTCCTAGTTGGAGAAAAGATCAAGAGTCCAGTAGCACCTTAAAAACTAACAAAATATGTGGCAGGTTATGAGCTTTTGTGAGTCACTGCTGATTTCTTCAAACTCACGAAATCTCATAATATTTATAAATAAATAAAAACACCCTGCCACATATTTTGTTAGTTTTTAAGGTGCTGGTGGACTCTTGCTCTTTTCTATTGCTACAGATAGACTAACATGACTACCCATCTTGCTCTTCCTAGTTAGTTTGCTTTATATTACAGTTCAAGTCTCCTTGGGATTTGTTTCTTTAAATTAATTTCTAAGCATTCATCAAACTGGTACTGTATAGATGACATTCAAAGATTATTCCAAGTATTCTCATTCGTTACTGTTTCCCAAGATTTGTGACTAGTGGGGAAAAGGAGGAGAGCAAAAGTACTCTGTTTAAAGGACTAAAGTGGAGTATTTGTATTTTTGTATGTGATTTTCACTGTTTTAAGCATTAGTTCTAAACCAGTGACTGGGCCGAGAGCTTGCCTGGCCTGTTGTTATCAGATTGTGTGACACTGGGACACAAGGACAGGACAAGTAACAGATATGGTCAAGCACTTTCCAGTTATCTTTGTCATACAGACCTTAAACTTTTTCATTTGCATTTCTTGAGACTAATGGTAGTAGGTGAGAGGATAATATGTTGTCTACTCAGCATTAGTTTCACAGTCTATAAATAGATTGGTTCCATTTGTAAGCAGGTTACTATTCGCTTCCCTTGGATGAATGCAAGAAAGAAAGTTGTTTTGATGCCCAAGTATAATGCACAATAACATTAAAGGCAGCGATTATTGCAAGGTACAAATGCTGTCTCTTGTGTAGTCCAAATTACACCAGGCTTATGTACTTGAGATCCAGAAGAATCAGTTTTGAACTGCACTCACTGGGGAATACAACACGTTGAAAGCTATGATTGTAATTCAGTGCCCTGTATTTGATGAGCTGAGGGCTAATTTAGTCACCCCTTTACTTAAAGATATGGAAATGCTAAATGTGTGAGCCTAGGTGTCATGGCTACTATCAGATACCAATGATCGTGTCACCCTCTCAGTGGCAAAATTCATAGGTGCAATAATCAAATATACTGAGTGTAATTCAGGTAGTGAAACTTGCCAAGTTTTCAGTATCTGATAGTGTGCGGGGGTGGGGAGAGAACGGTATTTTTTGGGTTTGGATATATTGAACCAAAAAAAATCGGTATTTCCTGATATTCCCAAGTCCCAATACTGGTATGGTATTCAGTAAATATTTGGGATTGCCGAATTTTTTTGGCTCCATTATACCCTGTGTGAATCGTTATAGTCAATGGTCCCCATAGGCTACAATGGAGAATCAATCTGGGGCTGGGGGGGCCTGTTTTTTGAGGTATTTGTACCAAATTTGAAGCATAGTTGCTGATGCCTTTCCTCAAAAAACCCTCCAAGTTTAAAAAAGATTGGGCCAGGTGGTTCAATTCTATGGGCCCCAAAAGAAGGTGCCCCCATCCTCTATTGTTTCCAATGGAGGTAAACAGGTATTTAAAGGGACTGAGAGCCCTTTAACTGTGGCTATCCAGCGGTGCAGAAAAATCACAAATATTTTTGGGATTTTTCAGGTCAGCCATTTTCAGATAGCTGAATAAGCAGCCTGTTCGCTAACCAAAAAAATAAATCCAGAAAATACTGATAAGGTATTTTCCAGGTATTTTTTTAGTCTTATGCTGAATGCACACCCCTAGTATCTGAGTATTATTTTGAGCATATTAAAATGGGCTTGTTTGTATGATTGTGCCTTGCTTTCAGATATGCCTTGAAATACAGTTTGGTGGACTTGGGGGAAGGATTATTTCTTGCTTGAGGGAGGAGGATTCCATCATTAGGTGAATGCTCAGTATCATATGAAAATGAAGTGTATGGGGAAGGACAATGCCTGGAGTTCGTGTGTGTGTGTGTGTGTGTGTGTGTGTGTTAAAGCTTTTACAGTAACAAAGCATTTGGGATAACTTGGGTCTGTGTTACAAACTACAACATCCAGACTTCTAGTATCCTGGCCATACCACAAGGATCCTGAAATTACCTTGATTTTGCTTCTGGGACTCAAACCAAGAGGTCTGGCACTCTTAAATGACCAAGCACAGATGAAATGTGTGAAAATGCTGGACTGCAAACTGGGCAGTCCGGCAACTAAAGAGCTATTGCCAGACAAAGGGCCAGTTCCAAAGGGTGGCGGCATGCTTATTTTATTTTGAGGCCTTTTTAACCTGGTTGTTACTGTAACAGAATGAAAAAATATTAAAGATCTTTCCTTCAAAAATTGAGTAGTAGCTTTTTTATATTGCAAGTTATTTTCAGCTTTATGACACAGCAGCATGAAAAGGTGTCTGCACTGAAGTTTTGGTAACTGGCAAATGGAAGGGAATGTAAACACATCTATAATTTGATTAGTTTTAAAAATGCACAAGACTATCTGCAACTTTAAGTTTCCATTCAAGTCTATCCCTTGTTACCACTGTCCCAGAGCTCCTTAGAAGGGCTTCTCTGACCACCTCTCTCTCTTACAATTCCAGCCTGGCCATGTGCCCCTCTGTTTCAGAGAAGTAGCCATATCAGTCTGTTGTAGTGAGAATAAGCAGGCAGTGGTAGCACTTAAAAGACAAACTTATTACAACATAAACTTCCGTGGATTACAGTCCGCCCTTTCAGACGCTTATGTCTGTAACAGAGGAACTAGCATACCCGCCTAGGAACGAGAAAGAGACGGAACAGCCAGCGAGGGAAGCGTTTCTAGAGGAACACAGTAATCGCTGAGCTTGGTGTCCAAGCCAGCGTGTCCCTGTCGGGCGGGGAGACCCGGTGGGGAGGCAGCAGGATGTTCCCCTCAAGACGCAGGTCTATGTATCGTCCAGCGGGCAGCGGGTAAATATATGGACGGGGAGGGGATTAGAAAAAATGGAAAAACTACGGGAGATCGAGAAAGTAGGGCGGGAAGGAGTCTCGTGATCGTTTTGTAGAGAGAAGTGCTAGCGGTTCCGTTTCTATCACGGCTCGACATAGTTTGTTTTAAATCCCGATGTTAGACTCTGAGATCTTTCTGTTTCTCCGCCCGCTCCTCCATCCCGTCGCATATTAGAGTGACAAACTAAGAGAACCAATGATAGGGGTGGCATGGCAATGAAAACAGGCGTGGGTCACCAGGAACAAGTTGTCACTTTCTTTAAGTGTGTCACCAGTGCATCCTTTCGCTTTTTCCTGTATAGGTAAATTATTGCCATTCATTCTTACAGGAGGAATTAAAACATTGCATGAAAGTTGGCGAAGGAAAGGCCAGTGTCGGAGGGGTGTCACGAGGAAAAGAAAAGGCTTGGGGAACATTTCCGTGGAGAGGGGTGGGAACAGAAAACTGGAGTGGAAAAGTGGCTAGAACCTTTCTTCTCCCCCCAGCCTCCTCATTAGCATTTAAATTTCACTGGCTTTTGGCTAAATAAATAGTAATAGAGATAGTGTTATCTCTGAGTCATTCCCTGTCTTCTGAATTAAATAACAGAAGGGTGGTAATGGAGAGGTGTTACAAGGGAAAACCAGTTTGAAACAGTTAAAGAGAAATCGGTCCATTCAGAGTGGGTGAGGACCACTCCAAACTGCTGAGAATGGCCAGAGTGGGACTGACATACTATTATACCTAATCAAGGAAAGTGAACTGTGAAACATGATACATAGAACTAATTAGCTAATTAGTAAAGAGTGAGTCATACTGAGCAATTGGTACCTACAGTGAGTGAGGAAACTCATGTTCAGGCTAGGGGGAAAGAGAATGTTGAGTCTCTTGATGATGCCTAGCTCAGCGTTTTCACACTAGAATTCTGTTCTGAGTAACCCTAGCCACTTGCCACATGTGTGGGGTTAGGAGGAAGAGTATAAGATTAGGGGATGTAATTTAGAGGCAGGTATCAGTCCCTACATCCTGTACTGCATGTACCTGGCATAAGAATCCCATTTCTGTTGAACATGAACAGAAAGAAGTGGTTAAGAGTGTAAACTGTGGAGTTCCTAGTTCAGGCTTGAACTCATTTGGTAAATTAGCTGAGCTGCTGCCTGACATCCACAGTAAGAGAATAACAATGAACTGCAGTCAGGTTTTGTCAGGGTTACAATAATGATATGTGAAGCGCTTTGGAATCTATATAAAAGTTTATTATTGGTATTTTTCCACCTCCGTTCAGTTCTGGCTGCTTATTTGCATATTAGTTCTTGATGCCAAAGAGTGGGCAAAACTAGAAGCCTGAACATCAGCTACTCTAGATGGGTAGGCTGTACTTCTTCTGAGGAATTCTGTAGCAGTTTGTCTCCTTTCGTGCTGTTTCAGAGAAGTTCATCCAGTCTCACTCTGCTGTGTTGCCTTGTTCTGATTTTGTTTCAGGTCCTGCCGGCTGCTGGGCATCCTGCCTTGGAAATGCTCCCTCTTTCAACTCTTCTTTATTGTGCTTTTGCTGGGTTTTCTCTCCCTGTTATGGCTCCAGCTCAGTTGCTCGGGAGACGTGGCCAGAAATCGAGGCGTTCAGGCCACAGTACCTGGGAAACCCTGCATGCTTGAGCCTCTGCCTCAGCTTCCTGATGACCCTTCATGGGGACCCCATCGGCTGGCCGTGTTGGTGCCCTTCCGTGAACGCTTCGAAGAGCTACTCGCCTTTGTACCCCACATGCATCGCTTCCTCAGCAGGAAGAAAATCCGCCATCATATCTTCATACTCAACCAAGTGGATCATTACAGGTACTGTGAGGTATGGGTGAACTTGAACCCTGTACGTATGATTTCTTCCCCCGTGTTCTAACCAATGCTCCATATAAGCTGTGGAGTCTTGTGAGTAAAAATTCTATTTTGTGAGCTATTGGTATTAAAGTTGTGAGCAAGCGATTTGGCTGCTGCATAAATTAGTTTGCTCTGGAGCCATCCTTCCTGAAGTAAGACAAAATGTGTGAGCCGGAGGCTAAAAAACTCTGAGCTAGCTTACAGTAACTCAGCTTAGAGGGAACAGTGGTTCTAACTGTTCTTTATTCTAGAACTGGTATGTTCCTTTTTCAAAGCACCTTTGTGTAAGTAATGTTGGTTCAGAAGCCTGAGGTCTTAAATAACATTGTGCTCCCCACTTTTGATGGGAGTCAGATTACCCTTGCTGACTTGGTTAAGAGGCTAGGGGTTATAGACCCAGGATTACTGCTGGAGAAGCAAGTTAATGCAGCTACAAAAAATGTTTGTTCTCCAACTTAGTCTAGCCTGGAAAATGGCTACCCCTACCTCGACTCAGCCTGTCTGGCCATCTGCATCCATGCCATGGTGACATCAAGACTGAAATGCATGCTTACATAGGTCTTTCCTTGAAATTAGCTCTGAGACTTCAGGCAGTGCAGTATGCTGCAGAATGGTTATTATTATTGAGAGCTAGGCAGACAATGTTACATCCATGCTACAGTCACTCTATTGGCTGCTCATCAGCTATTGGCTGTTGTGGGAATGTGGCTACACATATCTGTGAATGGTTCTAGGTCTAGGTGTTGCCCAAAGGCTGTAAAACCCACATATAGCTACTGACAGAGACACAAAGGGAAGGTCTCTTAAAATCCAAAGAAACACTTCTTTATTTAGGGTTAGTCAAGGTTAAAATACCTAGACACTTAGCCAGCCAGGCACTGAAGCTGGGTGGCGCAATACAAGGTAATTACTATGTTCTAAATCAAGCAAACTTCTGAGATAAGACAGACAATATAAGTTCTAAGTTTCCCTTTCCCTTAAGGCCACTCTGTGAAGCTTAGAGAAACAGCATTTCTCTCAAGATTCCAAGAGTGAGCGAAGATGCCATGAGAGAAGCCTAGCTTTATACACATTGATCAAAGGGTTGCTTAAGAATTATTACCCTTACTAATTACATCAGTTTGACATCAGTCAGGGTTTTGATGGTCCCACTATTGACAGGAGATTGCTTTCCACATTCCAGAGAAGCACATTTCGTTTACAGAACAAGACAGATAGCCATTTACATTTTGCACTACAATCCAGAGTCACATCTTGTCAGGATGTTCTCTTATGTTCCTACATAAGAGATAACACAGAAACTTAGTGTTTTCACTAAGATGTCAGTGGGGATGTGAAACATGGTGTCTCAGGGTGTAATTGCATTGCTAATTGATAGCTCTTTTGACCACAAGGGTCCTCCTGTTAGATGCATGGCTTGGCTTTAGGTCTTGGATTTCTATCTCCTATGATGATTTACATCTATATAGGTCCTGAGAATGGAATGTAAGGTCTTCTCTGTCTCCGTGCAGTCTAAGAGGTTTCTACTTGAGCAAAAAGCCTTAGTGTAGCTAACAAAACTATATTCATTGACCACAGGTACAAGAAAGGGATAGTATAGTTTCGTTTTAGACTCAAACCAACTATATTTCTAAATATTCTTCCTACATTACCAAGCTAATTTCGAACTATTGGCTATCACATACAAAGTCCTTCATAACCTTGGATACTCATATTTGCCTCTCCACCTTTGTCCTGCCGCAGCAACTTCGCTCATCTGAGCAGAGCCTTCTGCAAATGCCACTCTACTGATGAACAAGATCAGCAACCGTCCATACATGTGCCCTCTCTGTAGGCCTACCTGAAGAGGTCAGGAAGGTTGCTATATTCCTGCCATTTCACAAACTCTGTAAAACAATTGTTTGGGTGGGCATTTTTGTAAAGGAAATAGTGCTACATCACAACAGATTGGCCCTGGAAAATATATTGTGCTTCTTCTAACATAATACCATGTTTTGAATTGTTCAACATGTTGTGGTGAATACTTGTGCTTTGTTCAGATGACAGATTTATTTCAAATTTCTACAATTCCTAGCCCTATTAGATTGTTTAAATTGGTAATCTGCATTGAGTCTCAATGAGAATGGTAAGCCATAAATAATGTAGCTATGACATTCTTGGGGTAGGAACAGGAAGCACTGTCTCTGAGGGAATTTCACATTACTGAGATTCTGCCGGTTTGAAGCTCTTTCTAATTCTTCTTGAAGTAAACCAGTACAGGGCTGCCATTTCACACATGTCTTTCCCCAACTGGAAAAGAGCCGAATCAGAAGCGGTTTGGCAATTCAGACTGCACAGCTTTGTTTTCCCACCATTTCCCACCGTGCCTTTTTTTTTTAACGTTCACTTTAGAGTGCTATAGTGCTATAACACAACACTCAGACATTCCAATGGGGTTGCTATAATGCTATTGTGTTATAGCGTTATAGCGCTCTAAAGCGAATGTTCAACAACAACAAAAAAGCCGGAGATCGCCCGCGTGGGCAAAAAAAGGCGGGGAAAAAGCGCATCGGATCCGGATTATATCATCTGTCTGAAATTCCCCTCTGGTCACACTTAGTGAAGCATTTCTTGGATTCCAGTAGACATCCCAAAAGGACTAACTTTCCTGTGTTCCCTTTCTGTCTCAGAGATGTGTAATTCCCAAGTGTTACCCTGGCTCTGCTTGTGTTCCTTTCTTTAGACCAAGAGTAATATTTATTTATTTATTTATTAAAACATTCGTGTCCTGCCTTTCCTCTTGAGTCAAGGTGGTTTACAATAATAGTTAAAACATCTCCAGATAAAACCAAAGATAAAATAAAAAAGCCCCAAATCCCTCTCCCCCCTTAAAAGATGCCTGCTATTCAGACCCCCTCAAAAGCCCTGGCAAACAGGCCAACCTTGAAGAACCTCCTGAATATCTCCAAGGAAGAGGCTTCTCTCACTCTTCAGCAAGCCCATTCCACAGAGCTGGAGCCACAGTGGAAGAGGCCTGGTCTCTGGTTGATGCCAGACCGGCCATCTTAAGTGGTGGGATAGGCACCAGATGGCTGCCTGATTACTGTAGTTGGCCCAGAAGGACATATGGAAGGAGTTGGTCCTTCAGATATGTGGGTCCTAGGTTGTGAAGGGCTTTAAAGGTCATAAACAGCACCTTGAATTGAACTTGGAAACAGACTGGCAGCCAATGGTTTTGGCAGCCAATGGCCAGTTTGGTGTAGTAGTTAAGCGCGTGGACTCTAATCTTGGGGAACCGGGTTTGATTCCCTACTTCTCTGTATGCAGCTGATGGTGTGACCTTGGGTCAGTCACAAGTTCTTTCAGAGCTGTCCTTGAAAGGGCAGTTCTCTCAAGAGCTTTCTCAGCCCCACCTACCTCACCAGGATGTCTGTTGTGGGGAGGGGAAGGGAAAGGAGATTGTAAGCTGCTCTGAGACACTTAGTGAAGGGCAGGATATAAATCCAATCTCCTCCTCCTCCTCCAATGAAGCTGTTTCAAAATGGGTGACATATGTTCCCTGCAACTAGCCCCTGATATCAGTTGGGCTGCCTCATTCTGGGCCAGCTGTAGTTTCTGGGTTGTCTTCAAGAGCAGCCACATACAAAGCACATTGCAGTAATCCAGCCGTGAGGTTACAGAAGCATAGATCAGTGTAGCCATGTCAGTTCGGTCTAGGTAATGAAAAAGCTGGCAAATCAAATGCAGCTGATAGGCATGGTGGCCAAGATCAGCTTCTATCTGCTTTTCAAAGAGCCAGACAGGGTCCATGACCCCCCCACACACACACTCTTACTCTGGTATGACAAAGCCGACCTTCTCCATCTAGGATAGGTAGATTCAGTCCTTCTAAAATATCAACATTCCCAAACAGCATATCTTGGTTTCTGACACTTTTGAACTTTTTGATGAATTTAGCCATAGGAGCTGGCCTTTTTTCTTTTCAAGCCTTAGGAAAGCATATGAAGAACAAAGTGGAAGCTATTCTGCTATTCTTTTTAATCTGTATTCTTAACATTTCAGGAGGGTAGCCATGTTCGTCTGCAGTAGAAGAGCTAGATTTGAATCCAGAAGCACCTTAGAGACAAACAAGATTTTGGGGGTATATGTTTTTGAAAGTCAAAGTTCCCTTTTCTAATGAGCTTATACCCTGAAAGTCTTATGGGTCTCTTAAGGTGCTGCTGTACTGGAATCCCAGCTCTTATATTTGTACAATGTTACTTACAATTCTACCTGGGGTGGTTTGCAGACCTTGAGTTTAATTTGAGCTAGAATTATTTAGAAATCAGCTCCAGTGTTCATGCTGTGGAGTTTCTCTTTATATACTTCCACATAGTGGCGATCCTCTGTGTAGCTTTCATTGCCACTGTGAATGCAGAAATTTTCTGAGCAGTTTCCTTGCACCAGCCTCTTACAGCTGCCATTTCCTTTCTCACCACCAGAGGGCTTTTTGTGTGTTGTTTTTTAAGACCTGCAGTTGACATATTGCTAGAGCAGGCGTGGCCAAACTAACCTTAGCTTGTTATTTTGGACTTTGCATATCTTAAACATCATCATGTTACATGTTAATTTCCCTGTCTATAAATTTGAACCTTACACACCATTCCAATGTATTTGAAAAAGTGTGCCTTGCACATGAAAGCTCATACCTTAAATAAACCTTTGTTGCCTTAAAGGTGCCGCTGGACTTTAATTATGTACTATTGCTTAACGTAAGAGCCAAATAGAATAAACGTCAGAACTTTCTCGGTGGCGGCTCCACGCTGGTGGAATGAGCTCCCGGAAGGGATCAGGGCCCTGTGGGATCTTTTACAGTTCTGCAGGGCCTGCAAGACGGAGCTCTTCCACCAGGCTTTTAACCACTATCAATAACAAGTGAAACCTGAAGATCCTGGTCCTTGGTTGGCTGCTGACAGCCTGTGCGTGTTGATCATGTGGTAGCACCATTGATATGATATCAAATAACATAGCTGGCACTTTAATATCAAACCTCCCATCGCTGCTGCCAAGCTGGCTTGGCTTGGAGAAAGGATTTAACGAGACAAGCACCTTATCCAAGTCAAGCCACCCAGCTGGTGTGGTGGTGTGGCAGGGCTTGGAGAACACATTTAACTTTAGATAGGGAGAGAGAGAACAAATAGGTGGGGGAGGGAGAGGTAGAAAAAAATGTCTTCTCCAAGCCCCCCCCCACCCCCATGCTGGCTGGCTGGCTGGCTTGGTTTGGGGAAGGGATTTAAAGAGACAAATGCCTTCTCCAAGTCAGTGGGGGGGTGGCGGCTTTGAGAATGCATTTAAAATTAAAGTTGCTTTCTCTGCTCCCCCTCCCCCCAAGCCTACCCAGGAAGGGGAACACTGGCTGGGGAAGGGAAGACCGATCAGGAAGGCATGAATCCCCTTGGCTTCCCCAGCCACCCTGCCAGGAGCTGCACAATACGTGTGAAAGAGCTGCATGCAGCTCCCGAGCCATAGTTTGGCCACCCCTGTGCTAGAGTGTTATAGGCCCTCTGAATTCCCAGCTTTCATTTTTTAAAAATAAGTCTGTAGCTCCTTTTTTGCAGAGATAGAAAGGAAATGGCATATCTATGCAACAAAAAGGGCTGGACATTTTTTTAAATGAAAGCTGGGATTCAGAGTAACTAGTAGCTAGATCGTTATTTCATTCATTCATTTATTCAAGGAAGTCTACATACCACATAGACTTTTAGAAAAAATACTAAAACAATAATTGAAATACATGAGAAAAAGGAACATTCAGCACTTTAGGAAGAAGTCAATATTGAATACATAATTTAAAATATCAAATTAAAAATAGCCACAGAATCGCTGCATACTTAACTAGGCACTGAATTAATGGCAGCAGCTTGAATTTTTATTGCAGCTGAGATATATTTGGCAACTCCCAGAGAGATGTGATTTTCATTTTCGGACATCTAGATTGTTATACTATTACAACCCTTTAGCAATATGTCAATTGCTAATTTAATAGAAAAGCTCCCCAAGAGCCCTCGGTGGGGGCACAGTCACAGGAGGGCAGATGAAAGAAAATGGTGCCAATGGGTGTAAGACCTGCAAAAATACACATGTTCCCATCTACATGGCGTAAAAACATTATTTGACCGTGACATTAAAAAAAAAAACTTATACCAAACCAGGTTTAGGAAAAATTGCAGCAAAGCTGGGAAAACATGGAAAGTGGATGACTAGGGATGGCATTGTGTGAATGCTGCAAAAACACCCACTTTGGCATGGACGCCAACCCTGGGCAAAGCCCCTGTCTGGAAGTAACCTTCAAAGACCATAAAGGTGCAGGATGCAAAGAACACTTCCATGTGACTCAAATACATCCCAGAAAGCAAAAGGCATATCTGACATTTTCTGCTTCCCTGAAGACTTTGTGCACACCATCACTTTTCCAGTTTGTCCCTCATTCCATTTTCTCTTGCTTGCTTCTCCCAATTCCTTCCATAAAGGTTTCTGTTTTGACTCTGCCTCTTCCAGAACTCCAAATACAGCATTTGTTGTTGTTTTGTAACATATTGATGCTGAATTTGTGCTATTGCACCTGGATCCTTGTGTGTTTACCCTGCCATTTTAGTTGGGCTTTTTTAAAAAAAATGTCCCACCTGCTTAGAATAGCCAGGGTGAAAGATCAAATGCACATGCCAATGATGCAAAATGTTTGTGTGTGTGTGAGAGAGAGAGAAGCTTTTGCAGGATAAACTCAGGAAGCAGAACGCAACTGGCGGTTAGTTGCAGCACATCCTGTGCACAGTGTACCCTTCTTGTGTAGTTGCTAGCAGCAGATCTTTTGAAAAGCTGTTGGTGTTCATATAGCCCAAGTAAGCAAAAGCATGGTTTTGCTTATAAACTGTCTATAAGTCATGGAATTTGGGGACTTATACAGTACTAGATAGGTGGGAAGGTGGCAAAGTGACTTTATTAAGTGCTCAGCCACATTGTGGATGATGTTAATTTGACTGTGTTTTAGTTACTGACATGCAAAATTTTGAGAAACAAATAATTCTTTATAAAAAAGCTGCTGCTTTGGGTAACCTTTTTTTCTTAATACCACCCCCTTCCATCTATCATGTATAACATATGCATGACATAGAGCTAAATTCAACAATTAACTCTGCTTGGGGGATAATTGAGTTTAAAGATCATGCAGCTTCCCCCTCACCCCAAGGCACTGTGGCTTTGCCACCACTATAATAAAACATCATGTACACATAATCCCATATTATTAGCCCTCTCTTTCCCCAGATTATAGAGTTTATGGAGAAATTGTTCAGGAGACCGGTGCAGGGGTGGAAGCTTTAGGCTGTTGTTTAAATATAGATAAGATTAGTTTCTTTGCACACTTAACTCTTTCTAGAGCCCTCTACAGTTCTTCAGTGGACGTGCCAGGCTTGCTCTGTCATCTTTCCATTCCAGCTGATCACCCCATCTCAAAAAAACAAACAGCAGCCCAAACACACAGAGCTGGAAGAGGTACAGAAAAGCTAAAGCATTTAGAGACTTTTAGTTAGAATTATCTACCTTCCCCATAATAACAGAGTTTGGGGTCACTCAGGGAAAATGGCTGTCAGTTAGTGTCCTTCCCTTCATGGCTCAGCATCATGCTGGTCCCAGAAAAAAAAAATTCTAAAAGGCCTGAATGGGGGGGATTATGGGGGCACAAAACAAAATATATATGTGCAGGTAGTGATTTTTGCAGAGTTGGATAATTTGATCTAATTATGAAAACCGAGGATTAGCATGGAGTTCTAGACTGTTGCTATAATAGTGGCTGGATGTGTAGTTGAATACTTTTGATACATAATAATATCTGGGTAGAATTTTGTGCCTGGAACATGGACCATGGGTTCAGAGGCTAATCTGCTTACCGTGATGTCTTGGGCAGGTTTAACAGAGCATCTCTGATCAATGTGGGCTTCCTGGAGAGTGGCAATGACACAGACTACATTGCCATGCATGATGTGGACTTGCTGCCTCTCAATGAGGAATTGGACTACAGCTTCCCAGCCGTTGGCCCTTTCCATGTGGCATCACCTGAGCTTCACCCACTCTACCACTATAGCACCTACGTGGGTGGCATCCTGCTACTCACCAAGCAGCACTACCGAATGGTGAGGCTCAAGTTCCTTCCTTTTCTTGGAGGGACAGCTCCTGGAATTCTTGCTTGGAAAATATCTGTTATTTATCTGTTTGGTGGGGGGGAGCAGCATTTGGGAGAGTCAGCCTGCTTGCTTAGTGTTTAGACCTGATACTCTGTGTTAACTGTCTTCAGTCATAAAGAGCACCACCCACATCTTGAAGAGTTTTAACATAATTATGCTGGCTGTGCCTTAGTAAAGATGGCAGCATGTTTGTTGAAGTGAAATGCTTAACAGCAGCCTTGCTGTTGTTGCAGTGCAATGGAATGTCCAACCGCTTCTGGGGCTGGGGCCGAGAGGATGATGAATTCTACCGTCGCATCAAGGGGGCTGGACTTCAAGTAAGAATGCTGCATGCCTCTCACTGGAGCAGGGGCAGGGCGGGACAACACTTGGTCCTCAGGGCTCCCTGAACCCTACTCACCTCTTCCCATAGAAGTGTATTGTTTAGACAGGTCCTTTGCACTGCATTGAGATTTCTGCGTACAACAAGGATGCCTGGCCCAAAAAAACAAGGATGCCTGTTGTCAGACAAATGGTACACATGGGCTCTGCTATTTTATTTCAGCTCTTCCGGCCCTCAGGGATAACAAGTGGATATAAGACCTTCCAACACCTGCATGACCCAGCGTGGCGCAAGAGAGACCAGAAGCGCATTGCTTCCCAGAAGCAGGTGGGCATTTCTCTTCTGGTCCATCAGTGAATAGAAGATGTGGAGTTTGTGGAATACTGTTGCATGCCTCGCACTGTTGCTTGATTATTGCTTCTGTTTCAGCTGTTTGTTTAGTTAGCAGTTCTTTTTGCTCAATTCTGTTCTTTGCAAGCAGCCAGAGGGCACAGGACATGTGCTCTGAAAATGACAGAACAAAGCTTCTAATGTAGGCCCAGACTGTTTCTGCAAAATTGTGATAATATTGAGCAGTAACTTAAAGTGCACATTTCAGTCCTTCATGGCTATAAGTAAAAACCAAGTTAGATAAGGAATGAATGCTAGAAACCAGAGAACATATTTGCTATTGATGTCATCTCCAATTCCTGTCCCTTTGCTGCTATAATTTCTTCCCAGTATTCCCTGTGTATAGGGTTGCCATTCCCCAGTTTCGAGCAGGGGATCCCCTGGTTTTCGGGGCTTCTGCCCACTGCTGGACAGTTGGCCGGCAAGGGAAACTGCATCCCCAAACAATAATGTTGCCGCACACATCCTCAATGCACTGACATCATGCAGAAGTGATGTCATCGCATCAGGAACGTCACACAGCAATGCTCTGGTTTTTGGCAAAACTGTATGGTTTGATGCCGATTTTACCATAAGAGTTTTGCCCCAAAATGAGAGCGTCTCCGTGCGACACAATGACGTTACTTCCGAATGACATCAGTGTGTCACTCCACCCCGCTCCTGGAAATTTCCCTCACCCCCCAACAGTGTGGACATCAGACCTAGCAATCCTACCTGTGTACTAGCTTTCTCTCCTTTAGAATTTACAAAAAATTAAAATGGACTGCATGTGTGTGAAGTAGACACATGCAAACTCATAGTTCTAACTGCAGAGTTTATGCAAACCCTGGGAATCTTTAGTGCAAGTTAAATATGGTTAAAATGGTTCTCAATGTAAATAATTTTGGCACAAAAGAGCAAATGAAAAGCTTCCTGAAAGATACTAAATGATTACCTTTATCATATCTATTGGCCAGTGTTTGCAGCTCTATTTGGCTGCTGCTTCAGCTCCATTTATTTTGTTTTACAAAATGTATATCCTGCTTTTCTGCCCTCACAAGGGTCACTGCATGAAGGTGCCTTTACTCAGTCAGACCTTTCCTAGTAATAGCAACACTGTCACATGGTCAACCTGGCTAAATGATACAGGGTGCACTCCTAGACAGAATTACATGCTTCTAAGCCCACTGATTTCATTGGATTTAGAGTTTAGGATCGCACTACATATTATTGTTACCGGGGGAAGGCTGATTTGAAGGGGAAAATGGCGATTGGGGCTGTAAAGCAGATCATAATGGAATCACTGCCTGGATTCCAGGTATTGGAATGGGCCAGGCAGGCTGAATGGGGTAGGGAGAGGGGGACCTTCTTTCTCCAGTAATCCATGTCCTATGAAATAATTTGCTCAAAATTCCCTGGGAGTGGGTTGGATTAATTTTTACAGGGGTAGGGAAATTCACAAAAGGTGCCTCCAGCTTGTGTCCCCACTATTTTGACTCAGCATGTTACAAATATATGCACTGATTTCTTTATATTTTAAAGACATCTATATATTTACTATTTTAAAGCAGGAGTGCTGGACATCCACAAGACTGTATCACACAGAATTGATCTGGGTCCAGCCAGTTTTTCTATTTAGTCTCAGCCAATTCCTATCTTTACTACAGCCCCTGTCCCACATGCCTTGTGTTTATGCAGGTCCCATAATCTTCAACATAACCTTTTTGATGGTCAGTGGGGGTTCTCCCCTTTTTCACCAATGGAAAAGATAATTGGATCGAACCCTTGGACTGTGGCATTTAACATGGGATCCAGAACTATAAGAATCCTAAGAATCTCTGCTTCCTCTCCCCCGTTTTTTGTCCTGGTTATGGGAAAAATTGAAAAAATTATAGCAGTTTTTTCTGAAAATAAGAAAAGTCTGAGAAGGGGCTCCAATAGCCAGAACGTGTTAACTCAATGCAACAGCCCCAGTGCAATTTCTTCCCTGTTATTCTTTAAACACCACCAACAAAGGGTTCCTAAATTTGCTAAAGGCTCTGCAAAAACCAACTTGTGCAAGCATTTGCTTTGTGTGAATTATCCTAAGTGAATTTATGTAGACGTGATTTGCACAACTCATTCCAATTTGCAACATGGCAAAATTATGGATTTTCTTAATGCAGAATTCTGGGGCCCTTGATTATGATAACTGTAGACCTCCTCCCCTTTGCCATAGCCATGCTCTGAGCCTGTGCTTCTGTTCTTTATGACACTTTCCTCTCCTCTTGGGCTTGCTCTCCTCCTCACATTTTTCTTAGCCTTTCCTTTTAGTTTTTTCGTAATGATACCCTTTCATCTACTCTAGAGTTTTGTGAATAATAATGCCATTTTTATTTCCATTCAGGAGCAGTTCAAGGTGGATCGTACTGGAGGCTTGACCAACCTGCAGTACAGAGTAGAATCACGTACTCCATTGACTGTGGCAGGAGCTCCCTGCACAGTCCTCAACATCTTGCTTGAATGTGACCCCACTGAGACACCCTGGTGTGCCTTTGGCTGAGGCGCTTGCTGCACAGACTGCCTACTGTGTTACTGCAGCAGCAGCAGCTGGTTGCCAGGATTGCAGCTGAACCCACAGAAGACAGGGCCCACTGCAGGAACTAACAGCAGGGCCTTGATGCCTGTGGATCAGATGGTTAAAAAGAAGGCTGAGGAGTCACATGAGGTGACAGGTATATGCAGGGCATTGCCTGTCCTGTGTGGATACTGTAAGGTGACAAGGAATGCAAAGTTGTTGGCAAGCATAAATCAGCTGAGTCGCTGTGCAGCCTGCCATTCAGAAGGATGCTGTCTCAACTTACCTGAAGATAGTATAGTCTTTGCTGGAAGAATTCACTTGTTTTACCTACACTTTAATAAACTGAAGACTAAGCAGCAGGACTGTGACTGAATCATCCCGCCTCTGCCAGCCAGGGCTAGGTAGTAATGGCAGGGTGGGGGACAAAGGATGAAAGCTTGTTTTGGACAGCTTTTTGCTCAGGCTGATACCTAAGAATGACAGCTCTTAGGGAATCTGCATCTGGTTAGCTTGCTGGAAGGTTGCTTCTCTTGTGTGCCAAAATCTGCATAGGTTTCTGCTGTGAAACTCCCCTTCTCTGGTGTGCCAAAACTCTGCTTAAGTTCCTGCTGTGAAACTCCCCTACACCCCCACAGAGTCACTTCTTGATGTCTTGCACTCTGGCTCCAAGAGCATAAATACCTTCCACATTACTGAAGCCCATTGTGGCATGGGAACTGGGATTTGGGCCCTTTGGTTATGTAAAGGCTGTTGGCTTATTGCAACAAGGGAATTAAAGCAAGTGAACATTGAAAGGACAACATAGGTGGAACATGTGTGAGTGTATGCAGGCAGGCATTGTCACATGAAGTGTCATATTCTCTTGGTTTTCCCTTTCTAACAATACAGCTTTCTGATTCTGGGATCCAAAGTTCTAACTCTAAAACCTATCTTCTGATCCATGATTAACCCTTGATCTTGCCAGAAGCTCCTTAACACCAAAGAAACCAGTTACATACACAGAGTGAGAGAGAGATTGTTTGAATATGATAAATGTGTACATAACTGCCTACTTCAATGAGTCTTTTTCAGCAAGCAAGTTTTGAGACAGAGCTGAAACCCTGGTATCAGGAACTGAAGCCAAAACATCTAAGACAGGAGCGATAGCTCCTATGTAGTCGTAGCTGGCATCTGCGGAAGCGGCTGGTTGCAGAGCTGGCATTGGGGGAGTTGGTGGTCTGATGCAGGCTCACTGCAGAGGGGTGGAGGGTCTGTGCCCGTGGTGGGATTTTACTGGGTTCTGCAGCATGCAGAGGAGGAAGAGATGCTTGCCAGGTGTCCGTAGCAATACCAGCTGCCTCTGGACTCCTCTCTTCTTTCAGAGGCTTAGATTTTTTCTTGAGAGGCTGGGTAAAGATGCTACCAAACTGTTCCAGGGTACTTGGATGCTCTGGCTGACTTACGTAAGGGGAACATGGTGTCAAATTCACAGCTTTGGGTGAAGGGTCCTTGTAGTCATATGATGTGAGCTTTTGCAGCTGTGTTGTGGATGTCGGTTTCCTCCCAGCAATAGCAGCTGTAAGAGAGTAAAGTCAAAAGGGATACACAGTTGTGACTTCCTAACCCCCCCTCCCAGCAGTTTCCACTTAAAACTTTCCCCACCATGGGGGAGGATTGTCTTAGCAGCTACTGCACTGTAGACCACATGGGGCAAAAAGACTTTCCTAAGGCAGAGATATCCCTGGGCCCCTGTTCTGTTATACAGTGTAGAATGTGGAAACCAAACCCAAGTTTTTAGCCTGACATTATTGTAAAACAGAGAAACTTTTGAAAACCATACAAGATGGCTGACTACGTGGCATTCAGAGTGAGTTTTCAGTGTGTTTTCTAGTGTTATGTCCTATTTCTCTCTCCTGGCTTCTAGGTCTCTGAGTCTGCTTTACTTACTCCCATTCTCAACCTAATCTTTCCTTGCCACTATTCAAATCTTTCCATTTTTTCAGCTATTTGAACAGTACAGTTAAGTAAGCTACTCTGCATGTTACGGATCGCCAAATCTAAGGTTCCTTAACAAAAACCTTGGGAATTTTTTTGGCATAAGTGTGTGTGTGTGTGTGTGTGTGTGTGTGTGTGTGTGTGTGAGGACTTGCAGAGGAGAAGAAAATCATTTCCCCCTCCTCTGGCACCAGCTATGACTTCCCTTCTCCCCATTACCTGCAAAGGCTCTCCTCTTGGGGCATTCCTCCAGGTTTGCAAACCCCTAGATTGTTGTTTGAAGAAGTGAGCAGTGACTTATGAAAGCTCATAACCTACCACAAATTTTGTTAGTTTTTAAGATGCTACTGGACTCTTACTCTTTTCTACTGCCCTAGATTTTAACTGTATTGTGTGGATATCCTTTCTGTATGGGAGCTAGCTCTTGGGATTATACTTACCTATGAATAAAAAGATCGGGACAAATAGAGAATTTGGAAAACAACGAGGCATAGTGCAACCACAGGACTGTACTGCTTTAGACTTCCTAGTAGGTATAGAGCTATCAAAAAGTAGGTACAGACCAGAATGAGACAATAACGCAAGGGAACAGAGCAATACTTTCCCCAAGCCCCTGCCAGCTGTAGACCATATCCCTCTGGTAGTGTGATCTTTCTGATCTCACTGTTCAGCTACAAGGAAGCTATTATAGCAGGTAGGGGCTGACGGGAGCCAATGCAGAAGACAGGCCTAAAGCTTAAAGAATTTTCATCTTCAGTTATTTGGTTCTATGTTGGATTGTATGACAAGCTAATTAAGCCACTACTGAACTTGAGTGCTGCCTGTTTGAATGCTGAAGAACATGTGAAATTAATAGGTGGGTTTGACAACTCTGTTACCATTCTTGGCACGGAGCAGCTATCTTATTAGCCCTAGAGTCAACTTGACTATGCTTCCTCCTCCAATGAAGAACAGTAGTTCTGCCTGAAGTCAGCTTCTGCTCCATGTCCTAAAGGTTAATGACTTAAAGCTGTTGTTCCTGCTCTGACATAAGGATGAAACCAGGGAGCGTGTGTGGAGAAATTAGCAACAGAGAGAGATTTTTCAACTCATTTCAATCAGTGAGGTCTTTGGAAAGAGCTGTAATTGTCTAGAGAGGCAATGCAATGTCTTAAGTCACCTGCTACCATGGGCAAGGCGCTCCCCAACTTGGGTCCAGACTTCGCTGCTGAGGTCTCTAGCTCAGTGTTCATGCTAGAAGAAGATGAATCCTCATTGTTTGTCTGTGGAAGAAAAGCACATGAGGGCAGCACAGCAGCCTTAGACATAAACATGTTGCTGTTCAAACACCGATCCTTAACTAGAATCATTGTCTGCTGCCCCAACTGGGTGCTGCACTATATAGAAAGATGTTCTAGAAAGCTATCTGTAATACTTTGTGGTCTAGGTTGCTTCTTTCCCTAGCATTACTTCATTTCCCTCATTAGAGAACTGTTTCCATGAACTAAGTGAGAAGGGGAGGCAGACTCCTCTTTTATTTACATGGGGGGCTGCTTTCTGGGAAACTTCTGTAGTATTCTTTTTTGAGTGGCATTTTGGTTCAAGTGAGAAGGGAGGCTTGGCACAGTATTAAGTTTGGGTGTTTTGGACTCAGGCCAAGATTGTTGAAATGTGATATCAGGAATGCTTTTTTAGTCAGGAATATGTCAGTGTTAATATGGGATAGGAAGTGGAAGATAACTTTATAAACTGAATGTATGTTCTAACAATGTAGGTCTCTCATGAAGTTTTATTCATGTGGATAATGCAAAATGAAATCATGTGACACTTATGGAACACAGCCTAAGTGCTTCTGGGTTCTCCTGACTACAGCCTTTCCAGGGAAAAATTAAAGGTCTGGCAATGTGTTCGCCCTTCTCCACATACCATGCTGGATGAGCAGGACTGAGTTTCTTTGTATGCCTTGTACTTTCTGCCCTTTCTGCTGCCACAGAATCTGGCAAAGAGAGACCATGCCCCATGAGAGCGGAGTGATGTCTCATTGCTCGGTGAGGAGATCTTCAGAAACTGGATGTCAAGCTGTAACTGACCTCTCATCTTCTCTTTCTTCCCATGGCGAGATTGCAGCACAAACCACCTGCAGACACAAAATAATGGTCTTCCACATATAGTCAACTCCTGTTAGCTGCCCCTGCAGAATAAGTTTCTTGTACCTTAGGGTGACACCACAGTGGATCAGGCTTCAGTCTCTGATAACATATGGATCAGTACTCAGGGATCAGTACTCAGTCCGATGCTTTTTAACTCGTTCATTAATGATTTGGAGTTGGGAGTAAGCAGTATAGTGGCAAATTTGCGGATGATACGAAGTTGTTCAGGGCAGTGAAAACAAGGGAGGCTTGTGAGGCACACCAAAGGGATCTGTCGAGGATGGGCGAGTGGGCATCAGCGTGGCAAATGGGGTTCAATGTGGCCAAGTGCAAGGTGATGCACATTGGAGCCAAAAATCCTAACTATAAATACACGTTGAAGGGGTCTGAATTGGCAGAGACTGAACAAAAGAGAGATCTTGGAATCGCAGTAGATAACTCACTGAAGATGTCGAGACAGTGTGTGACTGCAATAAAAAAGGCCAATGCTATGCTGGGGATTATTAGGAAGGGTATTGAAAACAGATCAGCCAATATCATAATGCCCCTATATAAATCAGTGGTGCAACCTCATTTCAAGTACTGTGTACAGTTCTGGTCACCACACCTTAAAAAGGATATTATAGCTTTGGAAAAAGTGCAGAAAAGGGCAACTAGAATGATAAAAGGGTTGGAACACTTTCCCTGTGAAGAAAGGTTAAAGCGCTTGGGTCTCTTTAGCTTGGAGAAACGACGGATGAGGGGTGACATGATTGAGATTTATAAGATTATGCATGGGATAGAGCAGGTAGAGAAAGGCACTTTTCTCCCTTTCTCACAATACAAGAACTCGTGAACACTCAATGAAATTGCTGAGCAGTCGGGTTAGAACAGATAAAAGGAAGTACTTCTTCACCCCAAAGAGTGATTAACACATGGAATTCACTGCCATAGGAGGTGGTGGTGGCTACAAGCATGGATGGCTTCAAGAGGGAATTAGATAAACATATGGAGCAGAGGTCCATCAGTGGCTATTAGCCACAAGGTATAGATAGGGACTCTGGGGCAAGTGATGCTCTGTATTCTTGGTGCTTGGGGGGGGGGGGCAACAGTGGGAGGGCTTCTTGTGTCCTGGCCCCACTGGTGGACCTCCTGATGGCACCTGGTATTTTTGGCCACTGTGTGACAGAGTGTTGGACTGGATGGGCTATTGGCCTGATCCACCATTGGCTTCTCTTATGTTCTTATCCCCTTATGCTGCATTCTCTCATATCCCATACTTGATACCACCCTGAAGCTTGGATAGGCAACCTCAGCTTAACTCTTAGCAGGATGGGTGTGGTGGTGGCTGGCTGACTATGCTCACTCATTTTTTCTCTTTGTTTTGTCCTGGAAAAGTTGGGCCAGTGGCAAGGAGACTCTGCCCAGGAACTGGTTGAAATGATGGAAGGACTGGTGCATGACAGTAAGGATGAGGCTGTGCCCTTCTGAGTCATCCAGCACACTGGGCAGCTGCAGTAAACATTCCTCATGCCACTCAGGACCTAGGCTGCAGGATGCAATGGAAGTCCTGAACTTTTGCTTTTGTAGCTGGATCACAACATAGGAGTTGATAGCAGTTCCCTTTGAGCGCAGGGAGGAGGCCCGCAGGACAGTCACACGCAGGTGAGTAGGATGCCATGCCTGCTCATTTTCTCTATCCTCCACCTCTCTGGGGAAAGAAATATTATTATTAGTTGGTGTGTTGGGTATTTAATAAGCATATGATGTAAGCTAACAGGAGCGCACATTATTCTGTGGATGATACAGAGAGCAAAAAAATGGCTGAGGCAAGGCCAGTTCTTCCTGGCAGCTTTAGTATCTGCAGCCTCAGGAGTGGCATACAAACTTAAGTTGGCAGGCAGGATTTAGAACCCTTAGTGGCAGAAGAGATATTTGTTATAGAAGGCCTGGAATGTATGTGGCAAGGCCTGGTCAAATGGTAAACCCACAACACTTTCATTTCTTCTCCCAACCATGCTCTGAAGAACTCAGGTAGCCTATATGAGTAAAAGGAGGTGGTGGTGCAAAAGTGTTATTTTTATTTATGTCATATAGTCCACCTTTCTCACTGAGACTTAAGGTGGATCACACAACACATGAGACTCAAAGTGATGTGGAAAGTCTCCCTGGAGAAAACAAAAAGGAAAGGAGCAGCAGGAAGGGTGACTGCAGACCTGGACAAAGACATGCTGAGGTCTAGCCTATGTATAGAGGCCTTATAGCATAACTGGTTCAAAAAGGATAATTTAGAGTGCAATCCTGTATAGAGTTACTCTGGTCTAAGCCCATTCATTTCAGATTGGAGTAATTTGGTTTAGGACTGCTGTCAGGTTTGTGGGGTTTTTTTCAAGTTATAAATATCCCTTATTTAGTTTTTACATAAACCCAGTTCTAGCTGGCTGTTAGACTGCCATCCCTGGGTTGGGAAATTATTGGAGATTTGGGGGTTGACCCTGGGGATAGGGTTTGGGGAGGGGAGGGACCTCAGTGCCATAGAATCCATCTTCCAAAGCAGCCATTTTATTCAGGGGAAGTGACCTCTGTAGTCTGAAGAGCAGTTGAAATTCCCAAAGAATTTCAGGCCCCACCTGGAAGTTGGTAACACTGGGCTGAAGTGTGGGAAAGCTAGTATAGTGTTGAGAGTTGAGCAGGGAGATCCAAACTCACATTCCTGCTCAGCTACGAATTTCAGAGCTAGTCACTCTTCCTTTTCCCCTTCTCCAGCCCTTTTCCTCCATAAAATCTTAATTTTTGCAACATCTGATGAAGGATTCATACAAGTTTTCACAATATTTTGTGCTATTTTGATGAGCACCAATAAAAAGGTATTTCATGGATTTTGGTAAAAATATGGGAAGCCCAGAGTTCTTTAGAAGAAGGCTGGGTAGAAATGTTAAAAAGAATAAATAGTAGGGTTACTTGAGGTGGGGGAAAGGCAGTGAGGCCCGGGTTAGTTGTTCCATAAGACAGGGCGATTCTTTACCCAGTCCTAGGAAAGGGTCTTATGGATCCCTCATTTCCGTTGAGATCCATGTGGGCCGCTCTCACACAACACGATCTTCTCTCTTAGCAACAGAGCGCGCATGCCGTAAAACTCCTATCTTGGGGCGTAGAACGGGACTCACAGGTGATGGGATGGGCGGGGTTATTCTTAGCCCCGCCTCTTGCAGAATCCTTCATTCATTGCAGACAGTCAGATGCTGGCTGGGGTGGCTTTGGAATTTGCGAAGCGGTTTTGAAGGGAAACAGCCTTTGCCTTTCTTATGAAGGCACAAGAAGCTTATTCTGGTATTAGATTATGTAGTCCTGGTACGTCGAAACCGCGTTTCAGTTCTGGCATTAAGAATCCTGTCCTTATATATATTTGAGTTTTCGTCCGGGAACGTTCGATGCGCGCCAAAATAGGTTGGCGGCATGAACTGTCCCTCAGAAGACTCTGGCCCGGTTGGGTGGCTGCTTTGTGCAGTTCCGCCCAGATCAGCCCCAGACAGGGTCTTCCGCTCACTCTGCTCTGGACCTCTGAGGAGAGAGGACCATCAACAGAGTGAGTGAGCCAGACCTCCGGAGGAAGCCCAGGAAGGGCCAAGTGGTGGAGCCTCCCCGCGCCGGCCTCTGGACTCCCCCCCACACCCGCCCAGGAGATAGCCGGTGGCAGACAAGCAGCCGGAGGCCACTGGCAGGCCCTTCCCACCCACCCATCCATGAGAAAGCCGGCGCTGGTGGCGCAGCCATCGCACGCTGGCTGAAGGCCCTGCCCGCCCGCATGCCCCCACACGAGAAAGGCAGCGGCGGCAGCGGCACAGCCACCGCCCGCCGGCTGCAGACCCCTCCCCACCTGCCTGCCCACCCAACCAGGAGAAAGCCGCCGCCGGCGGCCTCACAGCCACCGCACGCCGGCTGCAGCCCCTTCCCGCCCACCCCCGACCCAGGAGAAAGCCGGCAGCGGCGGCCTCACAGCCATCGCACGCCGGCTGAAGCCCCTTCCCGACCACCCCAGACCCAGGAGAAAGCCGGCGGCGGTGGCCTCACAGCCATCGCACGCCGGCTGAAGCCCCTTCCCACCCACCCCCGACCCAGGAGAAAGCCGGCAGCGGCGGTGGCACAGCCACCGCACACCGGCTGCAGGCCCAGCCCCCACTTTCTCCCACCCCGCGCCTCCCCCCACCACCCTTTTTTCTTCCTTTCTCTCTCTCTTCCTTCCACACTTTATCTCTCTCTCTCACTCTGTTCCCCCATCTTTCTTTTCTCCCGTTTTTCCCTCCCTCCCTTCTTTCAGTCCTTCCACTCTCTCTCTCTCAGACTCTCTTTCTACCCTTCTTTCTTCCTTCCTGACTTTCATTCTTTCTCCCTTCCTACCTCCCTCCCTTCCTTTCTTTCAAACTTACTCTCATCACATACCCTGTCTCTGACTGCCCCTCTTTCCCTCTCTCACCCCCCTTTCCTCCCTCCCCCCTCACTCTAATTCTCTCTCTCTCTCTCCCTCTCTCTCTCTGTACCTCCACTTCTCCCTTGCTCCCTTCCACCCACCCTTCCTTCCTATCTAGAGCCGGTTGTCTCCTGCCACAACGGGCTTTGCTCACTAGTTGATTATATATTTCAAAATCTCCGAAGACCCAACCCGCGTGGGGCCTGCGTGGATGAAATCGCGCCCACAGTTCCTGACTCCGACCTCCACGAGTTGATGCGAACGTTGGAACAGGGTGCACGTCCCTAGGCTGTCCCCTCATGCCATTGGAGTTTTCCCCCAGCGCGTTTTGCAGGGATCCTAAAATTGCAACTAGATATATATATATTTTGCCGCTTCGAACTCTGAGGAAGGAAATTCTATTTATACATATACATGCCTGGCTTGGGGGGGAGGGGGTAAAGCTTCCCTAGAACTTTGAGGACATTTGTTGACCTTCCCTTTTCTTTCAGATTCCTGCAGTCCCAAACTTACTGCTAAGCAAAAGAAAGAAGCCTGCTGATTAGTCAGTGGAGTATTTACACACGCGTTATCCAGCTAGAGTGCCAAAAATGAAAGTCACAGCAATGAGAATGAAAGGTAACAAGGATGAGCCATGTTCTCTCCTTGGAGGCGCGCACATTTAACCAATAGTTGAAAGCCGGTACTGTCAGCAACAGCGACTGGAAGAAAAATCACTTGTTACTCTAGGAGGCGCTGCAGTTTCGAGCTTCTGCCATCATTTGTCTGAAATCTGATCAAGGTGGGCGTGTTGGTCGTGTTGCCGTGTTGATCTCAAGCAGTAGAACAAATTTTGAGTCCAATGGCACCTTTAAGACCAACAAAGGTTTATTCAAGGTATGAACTTTCGTTTATTGCCCACCCTCTATGTATGACTGTTATTTCTATTTCCATTTCATTGTATCTGAAGAAATGTGCCTGCACACAAAACTCATACCTTGTTGGTCTTAAAGGTGCCACTGGATTCAAAATTCGTTCATGTGAAAACTAACAATGCATTAGCTCTTTGAGCTGGAGGAAAAGCCTTATTAAACTAAAATTTAATATTTGGAAGGCAGAATTCACAACAGACATGTCCTCTGTGTATAGGAGCTCTTGTATTATTAGTAGTAGCTGTTTTCAGTGAACAGGAGCTAAAGAAAAAGGGCTTCTGGAAGGAGCAAAAGAGTGTGCCTTTAAGAAAAACAGAATAAAAGTAAGTTGTTTTGTGGAAGTGTAATAACAGTACTGTTTTCTCTGTCATTCCTAAAAACTGAAATTACTACATAAAACACATTATGCTACTAGAATGTGCATTGACTCCCTGATGGCAATCTGAAAGATTAGAGAACTGTAACTATTACTAACATTAGTCATTTTATTTTTCATATATGAAACGTTTAATATAATGTATCAAGAACCTCCATGATTTTACCCAGGTCACAAGAAGTCTCTTGCTATCCTACTGATCTGGTAAAATCTGCTCAGAATTTGCCTAGTTGAAGCAACTTGTCTTAACAGGTAACCTGCAGTTTGCCTCAACTAAGCTCAGCTAATGAGTCTGATCCAGTTCAAGCAGTTCTTTCAAATTGTTTCACCAATTGCTAATGGTCTGTGCAGGACATTTGGCTAGGACCATGTTCCGCTTCTCAAAAACATAACAAGAAAAAAATTAAAATGTGTGATTGGGTTATGTTCTGCAAAAATATACTCCTTAAAGACTTGTACACTCCAGTCTCTCTTCTCTATACTCATTGTAAGCTACAAATATTTTTTCTCCTTCAGCCACTAAATAAAACTGATTCTGAAACTATTTCCCAGAACTAACTGGCCTTGATTTACTATGTTATGTAATCACATCAAAGTCATATCATAATCTGTTCTTTCCTTAAGGATCTGCAGTCCATGTAAATATGCTAGTTTCGTACTTGAACAGCACTGGGGAAGGAAGCTGCTTTTGAGATATGTTAGATCCAGGCCTGGCTAGTGTTATAAAGATTACATCTAGTATGTAGGCTACAGAAAACCAGTGTAGAATTCAGTGATAATGTGGTCCTGGCAGCCTGTCTGTTAACAAGAGGGAGGCCAACATTCTGCACCATCTACAGCAGGGGTGTCGAACTCATTTGTTAAGAGGGCTGGATCTGACTTAAATGAGACCTTGTTGGGCCAGACCATGTGTGTCATAAAATGTAATGCCAGAGAGCTGGGATATAAACTTTATAAAGGACACAAACACAAAGGGTTTTTTTTCTTAAAATAAAAACATGCTTAAAACATTAGCACTCTTGCAATATTTTGTTTATTTAACAGTGTCTGATAACTAACACCTCTTCCTCTGAATTACTGCATCAAAATGCCTGTACTGTTGCAATCCTGAATATGCTGTTCAGGTGTGTATCCATGGCCTCATGACCGCAGGGAGCCCAGGTAAGCTAGCCCTTGGACAGGCCAGGGAAGGCATGGGGAGGCATTTAAATGCCTCCCCGATCCTTCCAGGGTCCCCTCCCCCGGCCCTCCCACCTCGGAGTCACAGGGGGGTCGCTCTCCAAGCATTCCCTCTGTAGCCATGCATGCAGAGGTTTTGGCTGTAGTGGGCGTGGCCAACTCTGAAGCCAGCTGGAACTCTGTTCCTATGTGTTCCTGCCCAAAAATAGTCCTGGAAGTACAATACCAGTGGCAACAGAGGATACAATTCCCTCCTTTCTGCTTACCCTTTCATGATACACATATATTCTGAAATAAGGTATATTCAGTCCAGACAGGGTGTGTTTGTGTCATGAAAATTGGGTTTCCAAACCTACTGCACAGTCAGCCCTATAAAACTACACAATTATGAGCTGGGAGGAAGAGCTAGTGTCTGCCAATTGTCAGCTAGGACTCTAGCTGCCATGGAGCGTGGGGGGCCTCTGGAATTCTAAGTTTTTTTTCTCTGTGCCTTCAATGTTTCTTTATCTCTGTAACATGAGCATTTGACCTTGGTGTCTTAGCACCAGCTTTCTTCCTGGAAACTGGACCTGTTAGCTTTGGAGGGCTTCTACCTGTTCTGTGATTGGCTCCAGGCCATCAGGGGACTCACTTGAATTATGTATATCTATTTGCTTTGCATGCTTATTGCCAGTTCTGACACGAGATGTGTAAAGACAACCTGCATACTTCAATGTTTCAATAGACTTTACTTCTTTGCAAGAAAGTTGTTGGGAACTGATTGCTGCAGGAGTCTGACAGATGAAAATTGGACAGTTCCAGAGACTATAAGAAAGCATGAATAAAAACCTATAGGTAGAGCAGTGAACATAAGAACATAAGAACATAAGAGAAGTCAATGTTGGATCAGGCCAATGACCCATCTAGTCCAACACTCTGTCACACAGCGGCCAAAATATACCAGGTGCCATCAGGAGGTCCAGCAGTGGGGCCAGGGCATCAGAAGCCCTCCCACTGCTGCCCCCTCTAGCAACAAGAATAGAGTGCATCACCTGCCCCAGACTGAGAGTTCCCATCTATGCCCTGTGGCTAATAGCCACTGGTGGACTTCTGCTCCATATGTTTATCTAATTTCCTCTTGAAACTGTCCATGCTTGCAGCTGCCACGACCTCCTGTGGCAGTGAATTCCATATGTTAATCACTCTTTGGGTGAAGAAGTATTTCCTTTTATCTGTTCTAACCCGACTGCTCAGCAATTTCATAGAGTGCCCACGAGTTCTTGTATTGTGAGAAAGGGAGAAAAGTACTTCTTTCTCAACCTGCTCAATCCCATTCATAATCTTATAAACCTCGATCATATCACCTCTCAGCCATCGTTTCTCCAAGCTAAAGAGCCCCAAGCATTTTAACCTTTCTTCATAGGGAAGGTGTTCCAACCCTTTTATCATTCTAGTTGCCCTTCTCTGCACTTTTTCCAATGCTATAATATCCTTTTTGAGATGTGGTGACCAGAACTGTACACAGTATTCCAAATGAGGTCGCACCAATGATTTATACAGGGGCATGATGATACTGGCTGATTTGTTATCAATTCCCTTCCTAATAATCCCCAGCATAGCGTTGGCCTTCTTTATTGCAGCTACACATTGTGTAGACATTTTCAGCGAGTTATCCACTACGACTCCAAGATCTCTCTCTTGGTCCGTCTCTGCCAGATCAGACCTCATCAACGTGTATTTATATTTAGGATTTTTAGCTCCAATGTGCATCACTTTGCACTTGGCCACATTGAACCCCATTTGCCACGTTGACGCCCACTCACCCATCCTCAACAGATCCCTTTGGAGTGCCTCACAATCCTCCCTGGTTTTCACCACCCTGAACAACTTTGTGTCATCTGCAAATTTAGCCACATCACTGCTTACTCCCAATTCCAAATCGTTAATAAACAAGTTAAAAAGCATCGGACCGAGTACTGATCCCTGTGGTACCCCACTGCTTACCACCCTCCACTGAGAAAGTTTCCCATTTATACTCACTCTCTGTTTCCTATTTATAAGCCAGTTTTTGATCCACAAGAGGACTTGTCCTTTTATCCCATGATTATTGAGCTTACTTAGGAGCCTTTGATGAGGAACTGTATCAAAAGCTTTCCGGAAGTCAAGGTAAATAATATCTATTGGGTCCCCCTTGTCCACATGTTTGTTCACTCCCTCAAAAAACACTAACAGGTTAGTGAGACAAGATCTTCCCTTACAGAACCCATGCTGAGTCTGCCTCAATAGTTTTTGTTCATCAATGTGCCTACTAATTCTTTCCTTAATAACAGTTTCCACCAACTTACCCGGTATCGATGTCAGACTGACTGGCCTGTAGTTTCCCGGATCTCCCCTGGAGCCCTTTTTAAAGATGGGAGTGACATTAGCTACCTTCCAGTCCTCAGGAATGGAGGCAGATTTTAAAGAAATATTACATATTTTTGTCAGGAGATCCACAAGTTCACATTTGAGTTCTTTCAGAACTCTCGGATGAATGCCATCTGGGCCTGGTGATTTGTTAGTTTTTAAATTGTCCATCAGTCGGAGGACTTCCTCTCTTGTTACCGCAATCTGATTCAGGTCTTTCAAACCCCCTCCCGAAATCGGTGCTTCTGGAGTGGGCAAACACTTCTCCTCTTCCACAGTGAAGACAGAGGCAAAAAATGCATTCAGCTTCTCAGCCATTTCCCTATCATCCTTCACTACTCCTTTTACCCCTTGGTCATCCAAGGGCCCCACTGCCTCCCTGGCTGGCTTCCTACTTCTAATGTATTTGAAGAAAGTTTTATTGTTGGTCTTTATGTTTTTTGCGATATGCTCCTCATATTCCCTTTTTGCTTGCCTGATCACAGACTTGCATTTTATTTGCCATAGTCTGTGTTCCCTTTTATCAACCTCACTAAGACTAGCTTTCCACCCCTTAAAGGAATCCTTCTTACCTTTTACAGCTTCCATTACTTTATTTGTTAACCATGCAGGCTTTTTTCTATACCTATTTGTACCTTTCCTAACCTGCGGTATATATTTTTTCTGAGCTTCTAGGATTGTATTTTTAAATAGTCTCCAAGCTTCCCCAATGGTTTTGACCTTCTCCACTCTTCCTTTCAATTTCTTCCTCACATGTCCCCTCATACCAGAGAAGTTACCCCTTTTAAAGTTAAAAGTGGTCGCGTCAGTCTTTTTGGGCAACTCCCTATCTGTACAAATGTTAAATTCAATGACATTATGGTCACTGTTCCCAAGTGGTGCAATCACTTTTACATCTCTCACCAGGTCTTGGGTGTTACTTAGGACCAAATCCAGGATCGCCTCTCCCCTGGTAGGATCTGTGACCATCTGTTCCACAGCACAGTCATTGAGAGTATCTAAAAACGCAATCTCTTTTTCCCGACTAGAACTCATATTGACCCAATCAATGTGTGGGTAGTTAAAGTCGCCTATTACAACACAGTTATTTCGTCTAGCCGCTATCTTTAATTCATTCATCATTTTATAATCCTCCTCTATCTTTTGATCTGGTGGGCGATAACAAACTCCCACTGTTAAGCCTCCTTTTGGACCCACTATTTCAACCCATAGCATTTCCAGAAGGGAATCCAATTCTCTTACCCTCTCAATCTTACTGGACGGTATACCCTCTCTGACATACAGAGCCACCCCACCTCCAACCCTTTCCCCCTATCCTTCCGATATAATTTATAACCAGGAATCACCGTATCCCACTGATTTTCCTCATCCCACCAAGTTTCTGAAATACCCACAATGTCTATTTCCCCCCAACACCAAGCATTCCAACTCCCCGATTTTACCTCGGAGACTTCTAGCACTTGTGTATAAACACTTATAGTTTCCCATGTTTATTAAGCCCACAGCCTTCCTCTTGCTGCCTCGAGACCTTGCCAGGCAGTTCCTATCATTAGCCACAGTCTCAGTGGACAATTGTAATCCATTTCCTTGTACAAAAGTAATAGCTACCCCTTCATCTCTTTGAGATGAGCCATCCCGAACCAGAGACTTTTCATCTCCTGTCGGCTTTCCCCCATTATTCAGTTTAAAAACTGCTCTGCCACCTTTTTGATTTTGAGCGCCAGCAGCCTGGTTCCTTCTCGGGACAAGTGGAGACCGTCCCTTTTGTACAGCTCCCTCTTGTCCCAAAAAGCATCCCAGTGCCTAACAAACTTGAACCCTTCCCCCTACACCACCGTCTCATCCACGCATTGAGACTCCTGATCTGTGCCTGTCTCTCCGGCCCTGCGCGTGGAACAGGTAGCGCTTCTGAGAAGGCTACCCTGGAGGTCCTGGCCTTGAGTTTCCTGCCCAGCAGCCTAAATTTCTCCTCCAGGACCTCACGACTGCATTTCCCCACATCGTTGGTGCCGACGTGCACCACGACCACTGGCTCCTCCCCAGCACTATCTACCAGCCTATCTAAAACACGCGTAATGTCCGCTACCTTCGCACCAGGCAGGCAAGTCACCATACGGTCAGTACGCGGGTTCGCCACCCAGCTGTCTACCTGCCTAAGGATCGAATCACCAACTACCAAGAGCCCCCTCCCACCCTTCCCAGGGACGGTTCCTTGGTACGAAAGGATACCCGTTCACCAGCTGAAGAAGAGGTCCCTTCTGAGGGCACATTCCCCTTATCCTCAGCATGGTGCCCCTTTTCCCCTTGACCCTCATGCTCCCTGGCAGCAGCCGGGCTGCCAGATCCAGAGTGGGACATATCTAACAAGTCCCCGAGAGTCTTCCCCGTGCACCTAACTGACTGTCCCTGCTTCTCCAGGTCAGCCACCTTGGCCTCAAGGGAGCTAACTCGCTCCCTGAGAACCAGGAGCTCCTTGCACCGAGCACACACCCAAGACTTCTGACTAGTGGGCAGATAATCATACATGTGACACTCCCTGCAAAACACTGGATAGCCCCCAACCCCCTGCTGGCATTCTGGCTTCATAATTGTTTTTAAACAAATACTTTTCTATAACCCCCCTTTGAAAACCCTTTGTATTTATATGGCTCCTGTTGTAGGAGTCTACTTACCTTACCAAGGAGCCAAGGTCCTGGCTTTCTGGCTCTTCCTGTGCTTCTCACAGAGCCCCTAGGCCAGGAGCCACAGGCAAAGAGCCTCGCCCTTTTGCTCTCGCCCTTCAGCTCGTGCCAGAGGCTCGTGCCTCTTGCAAACTTCCTGCCTTAAATGGAATTGTCTCCTAGGAGAGGGTGTGGCCAGCAGCTACTCAAAATCACCCAAGGCACTTAATGACGGTCAAACAAAGCCCCTTTCACACCCCAACTCCAGCAGCCAGGAGTCTGCTATTCAATTTCACCCAAGCACTTAATTACAGGCAAACAATGACCCTTTCACACTCTAACTCCAGCAGTCAGGAGTCTGTTACAACTCACCCACACACTCCCAAATACAGTCCCTGACACAGTACCTTCTCAGCTAAAGCACCTCAGCTGAAAGTAAATAAATAAAAATACCACTCACCCCTCTGGCAGCTCAAACACCTTGCTCCTTCTCAGAGCTCAGCTGGGTCAGTGGGGCTATGTATCCATGGATATATTAATTTATTGGAGGTGTGAGAAGATTGATGACAGCTTAGAGGAAGTAATGATGGATATACATTTGGGAAGGTTTGTTTCTATGTAGGGAAGGGTGTATATATACTATTGGTGGGCAACATATAAAAAAGAAATTATATTGATAAGCGCAAGATTGCTGAAACCATGTATGTATGAGGGTTTGCTGGCTGCAGTATTCGAAGAGTAACCTTGCATGGTGGAAGTCCAAGGGAATAAAGGTCTAGCACATTGAGGAGACAGGCTTATAGTTCAATGTAAAAGATGATGTCTGGGCTTCAAGAATGTACACCAAGGGGATAGTCTTGAGGTAAGGTTCAGGACAGGCTTGAAATGTGTGTAGTTGGAAGAGAACACACCCAGTACAGAGCATGTGTTAGGAGCACAGCTTGTAATTACTAAGCCAGAAGGTGCTTTGCCCGGGTTCCTGTTTTGAACTGAACTATGGTGCTGTTGGCATCTCTCCCAGGTGTAACCATTATGCCCAGCCAAGAGACTCCCTGACAACACGCCCCCAATCCCAGCTTCATGAGCCAGTGACAGCTGGGGAAGGGATGGAAAGTAAAAAAAACCCAGAATGCAGCTAGAAGGGAGCAAAGCTGACTCAGAGGCATTCACTGTGTCATATCTTATTAGCATAATGAAATGGTAGGGCAGGAAAGAGGCTTGAAGAGCCAAGTTTGGATGTATGTCTAGCAAGGGATAGGACCTTTGGAAAATTAGGCTTCTTGGAGGCACATGAAACCTGGCAGGAGCAATTCTAGTGTGCCTGAAAGCTATGAACAGTTTAATGTGGTTCTGATATGACCAACTATTTTCTTATGTTAAAAACCGAATTCCACAAAATAGACTGCTGTTGTGTGTCCCCCCTTGTTATAGCATTGCTCCTAATTCTCCACTCCATTTCCTGGGTATGACTTTGTTCTATAGAACTATAATAATTGGTATATAGTGCTGCTCAGTGGATTGTTGTTGTTCAGTCGCACAGTTGAGTCCAACTCTTCATGATCCCATGGACCACATCACGCCAGGCCCTCCTGTCTTCCGTCGTGCTCCAGGGTTTTCTTAATTTCATGTTCGTTGCATCGATAACACTGTCTAACCATCTTATCCTTTGCCATCCCCTTCTTCTTTGATCTTCAATTTTTCCCAGCATCAGGGTCTTCTCCAGTGAGTGCTCCTTTCTCATTTGGTAGCCAAAGTATTTGAGCTTCAGCTTCAGTATCTAGCCTTCCAGGGAACAGTTAGGGTTGATTTCTTTTAGGATTGACTGATTTGATCTCTTGGCAGTCCAAGGGACTCTCCAGCACCATAATTCAAAAGAATCTATTATTCGGCGCTCGGCCTTCCTTATAGTCCAACTCTCGCAGCCATACATTACTACTGGGAATACCATTGCTTTGACCATATGGACTTTTGTTGGCTTTTTATCTTGCTATTTTTAATTTTGCTGTGTATGTTTGCCATCGCTTTCCTCCCAAGGAGCAGGCATCTTTTAATTTCATTGCTGCAGTCATGGTCTACAGTGATCTTGGATTCCAGGAACGTGAAGTCTGTCATTGTTTCCACGATTTCCCCTTCTATTTGCCAAGGAGTGATGGGGCCAGATGCTATGATCTTCGTTTTTTTGATGTTGAGTTTCAAGCCTACTTTTGCACTCTCCTCTTTCATTCCTACCAAGAGGCTCTTTAGTTCCTCTTCACTTTCTGCCCATAGAGTGGTATTCTCTGCATATCTGAGGTTGTTGATCTTTTCCTCAGCAATCTTAATTCTGGCTTGTGATTCATCCAGGCCAGCATTTCGCATTTTGTACTCTGCATATACATTAAATAAGCAAGGTGACAATATACATCCTCATCGTACTCCTTTTCCTATGTTAAACCAATCAGTTGTTCCATATCCAGTTCTGTCACTTCTTGACCCTTATACAGGTTTCTCAAGAGACACGTGAGGTGGTCTGATACTCCCATCTCTTTTAGGACTTGCCATAGTTTGTTGAAGGAGCTGCGGTGGCTCAAGTGGCTAAGACGCTGAACTGCAGGCTGTGGAAGGTCAGTAGTTCAGCAGTTCGAGACCCGGGTGCCGCATGACAGGGTGAGCTCCTGTCTCTAGTTCCAGCTCCTGCCAACCTAGCAGTTCGAAAGCAAGAAATTGCAAGTAGATAAATAGGGACCACTTTGGTGGGAAGGTAACAGCGTTCCGTGTGCCTTGGTGTTTAGTCATGCCAGCCACATGACCACGGAAATGTCTTCGGACAGCGCTGGCTCTTCGGCTTTGAAATGGAGATGAGCACCGCAACCCTAGAGTCGGATTCGACTGGCTTTCGAGCAAGGGAACCTTTACCTTTACCTTTATAGTTTGTTGTGATCCACACAATCAAAACCTTTAGCGTAGTCAGTGAAGCAGAAGTAGATGTTTCTCTGGTACTCTCTTGCTTTCTCCATAATCCAGCAAATGTTGGCAATTTGATCGCTGGTTCCTCTACCTCTTTGAAACCCAGCTTGTACTTCTGGCAGTTCTCTATCCATGTACTGCTGAAGTCTAGCTTGTAGGATCTTTAGCATGACCTTGCTAGCATGTGAAATGAGTACAATTGTGTGATAGTTTGAACATTCCTTGGCATTGCCCTTCTTTGGGATTGGAATGTAAACTGACCTTTTCCAATCCTGTGGCCACTGTTGCATTTTCCAAATTTGCTGGCAAATTGAGTGCAGCACTTTAACAGCATCATCTTTTAAGACTTTGAATAGCTCAGCTGGGATACCATGACCTCTGCTAGCTTTGTTGTTAGTAATGCTTTCTAAGGCTCATTTAACTTTCCTTTCCAAGATGTCTGGCTCGAGGTCAGTGATTACACTGTCATGGTTGTCAAGGACATTGAGGTCCCTGCCATTTTTGTCCTTTATCATGGTCAACTTTGTAAGGAATGTTCCCTTGATTTCTCCAATTTTCTTGAAGAGGTCTCTAGTCCTTCCCATTCTGTTGTTTTCCTCTGTTACTTTGCATTGGTCATTCAGGAAAGCCTCCTTATCTCTCCTTGCTGTTCTCTGGAAATCTGCATTCAGTTGGGTAAATCTTTCCTTTTCACCTTTGCCTTTCGCTTTCCTTCTTTCCTCTGATATTTGTAAAGCCTCATCAGACATCACTTTGCTTTCTTGCATTTCTTTTTCTTTGGGATGGTGCTGATTGCTGCCTCCTGTACAATGTCACGAACCTCTGTCCATAGTTCTTCAGGCACTCCATCTATCAAATCTAATCCCTTAAACCTATTCTTCACCTCCACTGTATATTCATCAGGGATGTAATTGAGGTCAAACCTTAATGGCCTAGTGGATTTCCCCACTTTCTTCAGTTTAAGTCTGAATTTTGCAATGAGTAGCTCATGATCTGAGCCACAGTCAGCTCCAGGTCTTGTTTTTACTCACTGTATAGAGCTTCTCCATCTGACTGCAAATGATATAGTCAGTCTGATTTCCGTATTGCTCATCTGGTGATGTCCATGTGTAGAGTCACCTCTTACGTTGTTGGAAGAGGGTGTTCGCTATGACCAGCATGTTCTCTTGACAAAACTCTGTTAGCCTTTGCCCTGCTTCATTTTGTTCTCTAAGGCCAAACTTGTCCGTTATTCCAGTTACCTTTTGACTTCCTACTTTAGCATTCCAGTCCCCTATGATGATGACATCTTTTTTTGGTGTTAGTTCTAGGAGGTGTTGTAGGTCTTCATAGAACCAGTCCACGTCAGCCTCTTCTGCGTCAGTGGTTGGGGCATAGACTTGGATTACTGTGATGTTGAGTGGTTTGCCTTGGATTCTGACCGAGATCATTCTGTCGTTTTTGAGATTGTATCCCATTACTGCCTTTTGCACTCTCTTGTTGACTATAAAGGCCACACCATTATTTCTACAGGATTCTTGGCCACAGTAGTAGATATAATGGTCTTCTGAGTTAAGTTCCCCCATTCCCGTCCACTTTAGTTCACTGATTCCCAAGATGTCTATGTGCAGTCTTGCCATCTCATTTTTGACCATGACAAGCTTACCTTGTTTCATAGATCTTACATTCCAGGTTCCTATGCAGTATTGTTCTTTGCGGCATCGGACTTTCCTTTCACCATCAGACATATCCACAACTGAGCATCCTTTCAGCTTTGGCCCTGCTGCTTCACTATTTCTGGGGTTACTTGTACTTGCCCTCTGCTCTTCCCCAGCAGCATATTGGATACCTTCCGACCTGAGGGAATCATCTTCTGGCGTCATATCTTTTAGCCTTTTGTTACTGTCGATGGGGTTTTCTTGGCAAAGATACTGGAGTAGGTTGCCATTTCCTTCTCCAGTGGATCACACTTTGTCTGAGTTCCCTGCTGTGGCCCTCCACAGCATAGCCCACAGCCTCATCGAACCATGCAAGCCCCCTTGCCACATCAAGGCAGTGATCCATGAGGGAGTGCTCAGTGGATTGCATATGGCTAAATAAACCTAGCAAGAATATTACTGGCACTTTTTGAAATGGCCAAAGTCATCAGGTATGCTGTAGTTCATCCCAGTTAACCAACCAATGAAATTAAAGCCACAACCTTATGCAATTTTACCTGGCAGTAAGACCCAGTGAATGTATGGCTTGTTTCTGAATAAACACATGTAGAACATAAGAACATAAGAGAAGCCAATGTTGGATCAGGCCAATGGCCCATCTAGTCCAACATTCTGTCACACAGTGGCCAAAAGTACCAGGTGCCATCAGGAGGTCCAGCAGTGGGGCCAGGACACTAGAAGCCCTCCCACTCTTGCCCCCCCCAGCACCAAGAATACAGAGCATCACTTGCCCCAGACTGAGAGTTCCGATCTATACCTTGTTGCTAATAGTCACTGATGGACTTATTTATTTATTTATTACTTTTGATTTATATCCTGCCTAGCCAGAAGCTGGCTCAAGGCGGCGTACAATAGTTAAAATGTTATAAAACAATAAATACAGTACATACCATAAAATTCATTATCAAAAGATTACATAAAGTGCTAGTGTGCACAGAAGGCGATTCCTATATTATGCTCCCAGTGTTTATGCTTATCTAATTCCCTCTTGAAGCCATCCATGCTTGTAGCCGCCGCCACCTTCTGTGGCAGTGAATTCCATGTGTTAATCACTCTTTGGGTCAAGAAGTACTTCCTTTTATCCATTCTAGCCCGACTGCTCAGCAATTTCATGGAGTGCCCACGAGTTCTTGTATTGTGAGAAAGGGATTGGTCTGCATAATTACAATTAGGTGCACACCTACTTTGAAGTCAGCTTCATAGAACTGCCTCCTGAGAACAATGCATAAGATCATGCTGCATGGCTGCACTCCTAACTAAGCACACTTACTTCCAAGTAGGTGTGTTTCATTAGTAGTGCAACCATGCAACATGATGGACTTTCAGTAAAAGTCACTGGAATTCACATCCGAGTAAACATGATTTAGAACTAGGCTGTCAACTAGACTAGTTCATGTGTAGACCATCATATTCCAAGGAAGCATTGCATCTGGGTATCTTTGACTTTCCAAGTACAGTGGATCAGGTACATAATAGAAGTGAGTGGTGGTAGAAAGTGCCGTCAAGTCACAGCTGGCCTATGGTGACCCCATAAGTTTTCAAGGCAAGAGATGTTCAGAGGTGGTTTGCCATTGCCTGCCTCCATGTCACAACCCTGGTATTCCTTGGAGGTCCCTCATCCAAATATTAGCCAGGGCAGACCTTGCTTAGCTTCCCAGATCTGACAAGATCGAGCTAGCCTAGGCTATCCAGGTCGGGGCCAGTTTTGAGTATTGGGTAGGAAGGCTGAAAGTGTCTCTCAATATGAGGCACTGAAATTAAAGCACTTCATTTTTGCAATATCACTCTTGACACCTTTTCACTTCCTGTCTAAAGGCCTCCAAAAGTCTTCAGACACCAACCTTTTATTTCCTAGTACACATTTTCTATCTTTGGTAATAGCATCATGGCTTTCTGAGAAACCTCTAGACTTCTTTCAGGAAATGCCATGGCTTGGCTGGGGTTAAAAGGATGCTATCAACTCTCCTGCTCATTCTCCATGGCTGAGAATCCACAGAGAAGAGGTGAGGGGGAGAATGTTCAGCGAACAATCCCGATGAGGGAAGAATCCTGCAGGAAGCTGTCAGTGGATGCCTTATTTTGAGCCTCTAATTGCTCAGAGCGACGCTGCAGCTCAAGAAGCGCTGGAACTATTACATCAGAGACAGCAGAGCTGGAATCCCAGGCAGCCTTCCAGACTCTGACCTGCAAATGGCTGGGAATGCTGGATGGTGCGTGGCAGTCAAAATGCTTAATCTCTGTTAAGTTCTGTTTCCTGTTATCATCCTCCATGGATTTCACAACTTGACTCACAGTGATACATATCAAGGTGCTGAGTATTAGCTTCAGGGCAGTGTGCTTGGCAAGTCCTGTCAGGTCTGAGCTCTGAATAAAAAGAATTCCTTTAAGGGTTAATTATACAGAAACAGACTGCAGCAATTTGATCTGTGCTCCTGGCCCTGCACCCTCTAGTCTTAGTTGCTGCCCATGTGGTAGTGGAGTAAAACAGAAGGTATACTTTTTTGCAGTCTGAAGTGTATATTGATTGTTCTATGGGAAGTCAAAGATGAGTCTGAGTATCCACCACAATAAGCAAGGCTGGGCAGTTTTAAAAAGACTCTGTTTTTGATAAACTTGAAGACATTTAGAATCATAGAATCACAGAGTTGGAAAGGGTCCTATGGGCCATCTAGTTCAGCCCCTTGGTCAATGCAGGATAATCCTAAAGTATCCCTGACAAGTGTTCATCCAGCTGCTGTTTCAAGACTGGGGGGGGGGGGAGAGCTCACCACCTCCCTAGGCAGCCAGTTCCACTGCTGAACTACTCTTACTGTAAATTTCCCCCCCTAATATCCAGCTGGTATCTTTCTGCTGATAATTCAAATCCATTATTGTGAGTCCTATCCTCTGCTGCCAACAGGAACAGCTCCCTGCTCCCCTCTAAGTGACAGCCCTTCAAATACTTGAAGAGAGCAATGTCTCCCCTCACCCTCCTTTTCTCCAGACTGAACATTCCCAGGTCCCTCGGCCTTTCTACTAGGTACAGTTGGCCCCCGTGTTTGAAAACAGATACCATTATTGTTTCTGTCATGGGACACAATAGCAGAGCCCTGCCTAAACTATGCTAATAACCTGTTCTGGAACAAACCCCTTAGGAGAGCCAAAGGCAATACAAGGGTCTCATAAGAGCTATGCCAAGGCAGAGATCAGGAAGCAAACAAACATTATTTAGCAATGATGCAAAGTGATAGAAAGCAAATCTGTTCCTTGATAGAAATTAGTATTTTCAGTATGCCAGAAACATTTATTTACCTTCCCTGTAGCTCCAGGATCATCATCTCCTACATTCAGGAAAAATATTTAATAGTGGAACAGTGAATACAACTAGAGAACTTTACAGTGGAGAACAAATCATTGTAGTCTCAATTGTTTCCAAGATCCACCAAACCTCTAATCTTAAAGTTCAAAAACTGAGGGGTAAACTAGATTTTACCAGTGTAAATGGGGTTTCCAACTCTATACTTCCCTCATAATGCAAGGTCTAGGGAAAAGACATTACAAGTTGGAATTGGTGGACTGAGGATATTTAATTCTTCTCTTGCCTAAAGGTTCCCCCTTACTGATGCCATTCTGGCAGATTTAAATCCCCTCCCCATGAGGTCCAAAAGTGGAAGTGATCTGTGCTGGGGAAAACCAAAGCCTTAGGGGAGAATGGGATGCTGCAGGAAGAGTTAAGCATCCACTTCTGTTGCCTGCTGATCTTCACCGGTAAGTGCCCCTTGCATTCTCCAAATGTGGGTTTAGAACCATGTTATTTCCAGAGATAATGCCTAGTTTGATTCTAGCATGCAGTTACAATGACAAAGATAGAGGAATTTCCCTCTCAGTATCTGGAATTTTGGCACAGTCCTTCAGCTCTGAGACACTGATTCAGGCTGGTGACAGTCTGTTCCTTGTGAATGCCAGACTGTTATAGCTGCATACAAACCTATTCTTAAAAACCCATGATTGCTAGAGAACATTTTTAAGAGAAAAATTTCAATACGGTCCATTGTTTGACACACAGCTACTAGACTACATGGTTACCAGCTTATATGTCTTGTTATCCACTTTGAGAAGCAAATGATTTGAAAGCTTTTTTTGTTTTCACCCAAAATAAGCAGATAGCATAAAAGAGGGGGGGAATCTAGAGTCCATTAAAAAATGGTAAATTAACATAAGAACATAAGAGAAGCCAATGTTGAATCAGGCCAACACTCTGTCACACAGTGGCCAAAAATACCAGGTGCCATCAGGAGGTCCACCAGTGGGGCCAGGACACTAGAAGCTCTCCCACTGCTGCCCCCCCCAACACCAAGAATAGAGTGCATCACCTGCCCCAGACTGAGAGTTCCTATCTATACCTTGTGGCTAATAGCCACTGATGGACTTCTGCTCCATATGTTTATCTAATTCCCTCTTGAAACTGTCTATGCTTGTAGCTGCCACCACCTCCAGTGAATTCCATGTGTTAATCACTCTTTGGGTGAAGGAATATTTCCTTTTATCTGTTCTAACCCGACTGCTCAGCAATTTCATTGAGCGCCCACGAGTTCTTGTATTGTGAGAAAGGGAGAAAAGTATTTCTTTCTCAACCTGCTCTATCCCATGCATAATCTTATAAACCTCGATCATGTCACCCCTCAGCCGTCCTTTCTCCAAGAGCCCCAAGCGTTTTAACTTTTCTTCATAGGGAAAGTGTTCCAACCCTTTTATTATTCTAGTTGCCTTTCTCTGTACTTTTTCCAATGCTATAATATCCTTTTTGAGGTGTGGCGACCAGAACTGTACACAGTATTCCAAATGAGGTTGCACCAATGATTTATACAGGGGCATGATGATACTGGCTGATTTGTTTTCAGTTCCCTTCCTAATAATCCCCAGCATAGTGTTGGCCTTCTTTATTGCAGTTACACACTGTCTCGACATCTTCAGTGAGTTATCTACTGCGATTCCAAGATCTCTCTTTTGTTCAGTCTCTGCCAATTCAGACCCCTTCAACGTGTATTTATAGTTAGGATTTTTAGCTCCAATGTGCATCACCTTGCACTTGGCCACATTGAACCCCATTTGCCACGCTGATGCCCACTCGCCCATCCTCGACAGATCCCTTTGGAGTACCTCACAATCCTCCCTGGTTTTCACCACCCTGAACAACTTCATGTCATCTGCAAATTTAGCCACTTTACTGCTCACTCCCAACTCCAAATTGTTAATAAACAAGTTAAAAAGCATCAGACCGTGTACCGATCCCTGTGGTACCCCACTGCTTACCATCCTCCACTGAGAAAGTTTCCCATTTATACTCACTCTCTGTTTCCTATATATAAGCCAGTTTTTGATCCACAAGAGGACTTGTCCTTTTATCCCATGACTATTGAGCTTACTTAGGAGCCTTAGATGAGGAACTATATCAAAAGCTTTCTGGAAGTCAAGGTAAATAACATCTATTGGGTCCCCCTTGTCCACATGTTTGTCCACTCCCTCAAAAAACACTAACAGGTTAATGAGACAAGATCTTCCCTTACAGAACCTATGCTGAGTCTGCCTCAATAGTTTTTGTTCATCAATGTGCCTACTAATTCTTTCCTTAATAACAGTTTCCACCAACTTGCCTGGTATCGATGTCAGACTGACTGGCCTGTAATTTCCCGGATCTCCTGGAGCTCTTTTTAAAGATGGGAGTGACATTAGCTACCTTCCAGTCCTCAGGAATGGAGGCAGATTTTAAAGAAAGATTACATATTAATATAAGGAGATCAACCAGTTCACATTTGAGTTCTCTCAGAACTCTCAGATGTATGCCATCCGAGCCTGGTGATTTATTAGTTTTTAAATTGTCCATCAGTCGTAGGACTTCCTCTCTTGTCACCTCAATCTGATGTAGGTCTTTCAAACCCCCTCCCGAAATCGGTGGTACTAGAGTGGGCAAGCATTTGTCATCTTCCACAGTGAAGACAGAGGCAAAAAATGCATTCAGCTTCTCAGCCATTTCCCTATCATCCTTCACTACTCCTTTTACCCCATGGTCATCCAAGGGCCCCACTGCCTCCCTGGCTGGTTTCCTACTTCCAATGTATTTGAAGAAAGTTTTATTGTTGGCCTTTATGTTTTTTGCAATATGCTCCTCATATTCCCTTTTTGCTTGCCTGATCACACAGACTTGTGTTTTAATTGCCACAGCCTGTGTTCCCTTTTATCAACCTCACTGGGACTAGCTTTCCACCGCTTAAAGGAATCCTTCTTACCTTTTACAGCTTCCATTACTTTATTTTCTGTACCTATTTGTGCCTTTCCTAACCTGCGGTATATATTTTTTCTGAGCTTCTAGGATTGTATTTTTAAATAGTCTCCAAGCTTCCCCAATGGTTTTGACCTTCTCCACTCTTCCTTTCAATTCCTTCCTCACATGTCCCCTCATACCAGAGAAGTTACCACTTTTAAAGTTAAAAGTGGTTGCATCAGTTTTTTTGGGCAACTCCCTATTTGTACAAATATTAAACTCAATGACATTATGGAAGTCTTCCTACGTTTGCAAGTATTCCTTATTTTAAGCAACATCTAGACTTGCCAGTTGTCAAAACAAAAAGAAAATAGATGCGGAATATACATTTCCTTGTCTATAACATGTGATGGAGATGCAGAGCTCTGAAACATGGGACTTGCATGGTGTGTTAAAGGGCTGATAGTTTTTGATAAGGGAACATATGCTGGATGCCATTCTCTCTTTCTTGTACATTATTTTTAGCCTGTGGTTTTGGTTGTCTACTAGAGTGACAAATCCTGCGTTATGTACCCCAGCCACTAATGAGTGAACAAAACACTCGTGCACAAATTCTTGTGACTATGAATGAGCCTATCACAGAATGGTCAGGTATTTGAACAAAAAATGTTCCTTCACAGTTGGGGATCTAAAGCCATCAGCATCTGAGGAGGTAACAGCTGCTGGCAGAGAGCAGTTTAGAAGCAGAAGCAGACAGACTGAGTCTGTTGGACTTTTAAGCTGGAGTTAGCTAAAACTGTGATGCAGTCTTTAGGAGAGGACAGAAATGGTGGCTCTGGAATCTGAGGCAGGATCAGCTAACATGCTGCCTACTGCAAGACATGATGTACTTCCAATATGCTCTGACTGTATATGTGTAAATATTACAAAGACACCGCAGGTCTCCAGTGCTCTCTTTTATCCAAAGTAAATGAAACCCTGTAATATCACCCTGGGCTTCTTTGCTGGTTGGGGAAGTGGGGAGTGCATAATTAATACTATCTATGTGACTTTTGACTCATGCAATGTGTGTCATGGCCAAGAAAAGAAAAAAAAAATGATCACCAGCATCGGCAAACAGGCCTTTTCTGGCTCTCCATTTTGACTTCTGGAGAAATTCCATAACTTCATTGTCAGGTCCTGTTTACTTGGCTGCTTTAGTTTTTTTTGGAACAGCTTATATGGTTGGCTCTGACATGAACATTTGTTCTCATTTTAGACAGCTGTGCTGGGCAATACTCAAATCAGGTATTTGCCCTCTTTTCAAACAATCTCACCACCCACAGTCTTCAGTACAGCTGAGGCATTTCTGTCTGTCAAGACTGCATAGTTCCCCTACATTTGTTTCATTTTTGCTCCCAGGGCAGGGGTGCTGTGATTGCCAGCCTCTAGTTGATGCCTCTCCTCCAGCTCATGCTCACATACCATCCCTGTGGCAATTACTTTCCCATGTAAAGCAATGCTGTCACATCAGGGGAGTGTTTTAGTATATTTTTAGCCTCTTTAATGTGATTTAGCAGCTGGAAATGAGGAGAGAATTATAGTCAAAAGGTAACAACTGTGGGATCTCATGGCTAGGGAGGAGGGGGCAGCTGGGCTTCAGCTGTGCAGATTAAAATCACAAAAGTGCCTGCCTGACAAAATGAGCCTGGGTAAGAGCAAGTGCAGGAGTGGAGTAGAGCTTGATCAGACATAAGCAAAGCTGAGGTCTGACAGACAGGGAGAGGATGTTGTGAGGTCATCTTGTCTCCAGATATCCCATCTCCTGCATGGAGCCTTGGGCTAATGCCACTTGCTTTGTTGGAGCCCTTTTTGGAGGTGAAGATCATATTTTGTATTTCCTGGCAATGTGCTGTGTCTCTTAGAAATCCAATTCAGTTGTCACTGTAGAGCCTCATACTCTGGCCACCAGCAGGGCACGGAGGGTAGGGTTGCCAGATCCAGTTTGGGAAACTCCTGGAGATTTGGGGGTGGAGCCTAGAACAGACAGGGACCTCACTGGGGTACAATGCCATAGAGTCCACCTCCAAAGCAGTTATTTTTTCCAGAGGAACTGATCACTGTAGTCTGGAGGTGAGCTGTAATTCTGGGGGATCCCCAGGTCCCAGCTGGAGGCTGGCATCCATACAAAGTTACAATGGTTCCATTATTTTCAGAAAGTGTGTGATAACTCTGGTGTAAGTGGATGCAGGTCTGTTATCAATAGAACAAAGTTTGAGTCTAGTGGCACCTTTAATACCAACAAAGTTGAATTCTGGGTATGATGAGGTGTGCATGCACACGAAAGCTAATGCCCAGAATTAAACTTTGTTGGTTTTAAAAGTGCCACTGGACTCAGACTTTGTTCTGGTGTAAGTCATTTTAGATTTGTGGTCTCTGCCCAAGGCTAGCAACAATTGTTTCTTGTGCTTTCAAAGACAGGGCATTCCAATGCTGTCATTCCAAGAAGTCCAAATTCAGGATGGTGCTCTTTTGCACCCCAATGAGATGAGTGTGTAGAAGCAGTCTTAGGAGCTCAGTTATAACAACCTGGTCTGGCAGCATCCTTGTGTGCACCCATAATTGTAACATTACTACTTTTGTTGCCTGAATGTAAAGAGAAATGTGTTATTTAACAGAGTGGTATTTTCAGTGCTGTCCCAAAGAACAGTCCAAGACATGGTGCTTGAGGCAGAAAATCCAAATGGTGCCTCCCAACATATTTAAAAGATAATAAAATATTGTAAATTTAGTGGTAACTGAACACCTGTCACCTGTAACAACCACCTGACCCTGCACCAGGCCTTACTATTGTCTGATTATTGGATTTTCTGCCTCCCGTCGACAATTTGCCATAATCCAAACACAAACACTTCTGTGGGATTGTAGCATCTTCACAGAGGGGGCATACACTTGATTTAATGGCTATTATGTGCACAAAAACAAAATCAATGAAGAATACAAAATCTGTTCACTGAGCATTGCAGCATCATGGTTGTTGTAATTGGTGGTGGAGGAAATCACAGCCAACTAATGGCGACCCCATAGTGTTTTCAGAGGTGGTGTTCAGAGGTGGTTTGCCATTGTCTGCTTCCATGTAGTGACCCTGGGCTTCCTTGGTGGTCTCCCAGCCAAATACTGACCAAGCCGATCCTGCAGGTTCCAAGATTTGACAATATCAGCCTAGCCTGGACCATCCAGGTTAGGGCTGTTGTAAGAATGAAAAGAGAGCTTCACTGCCCTTACCATAACTTAGTTCCATGTTACAAATGGTAAGCTGAGGGTTTAAAATAGCATTTTAGCAAGACTTCTCACCCTGGGGTATAGTAGCTGAGCAAAGGGAGGGACCCAGATTCATGTTCAAATACAATCCATCAGATGTCACTGAGCTCTGTAGATGGCATTCATTTTTTCAAAGGGAACCTCAGCCTTACGAGACCCTTTTGTCACGTTTTGAGAGGCACAAAATTAAATTATGAGTTTTAAAAATTAAAATCTGGAAAACAAGGTAATTCACACCACATAATCATCCCAGGAATGAACCATATTTAAACCCTGTCCTTACAGACAGCCTCTGTTCAAAGTGCTAATTTTTAAATCATAAGAACAATTTCCAGTTTTTGATTTAAACCATCCCCCCACAGTATCTTGCTCCTAACAGAATTCCTCTGGGCAACAGCCCCAGCTATTCAGACTGTGGCCTTTGATGCCTCTTCACACTCCATACTCCATGGTGTTTTCAGCTTTCTGCACTCCAAGCCCTAGTGCATTGTAAATCCCATCCAGTTAATTGAATTGATTTGCACTGTGTAATCTGCCTCGAGTCACAGTGAGAAAGGCGGACCATAAATAACGTAAATAAAAATTTAAAACACACATAAATAATTGTTTTCTGTACGTTCAATGGTATTGAACTCATCTGTCCAGGAGCTGCAATATTTCTTGCTCCCAGGGGACAATTTGGTTGACCGTTCTCGTCTCACCTGAGTCAGTGGGGCTACACCCACAATAAATGGATATTGGAATACGCAGGTAGGGTGCAGCCTTCCCTGCCCTCTCCACCTTGGCTCAAAAGAAGGCTGGGTCTGGGAGAACAAAAACTCCAGGCCGTGCTTTACTGCTGTCCTTGGAGCACAGAAGCACGGCCGTTTCTTCATTCTAAGACGTGAGTAGGCGCAGATGCCGAAAACATCCAGACCGGATTTTGTCTCCTCCCCAGCGGCACAGCCAGCGACTCCCGGGCTCCGTGCCTGCAGTGGGGTGTTCAAATCTCAGCGAGGGAAGGAAAGCTTTACTCAGGGGCTGCAGGCGGAGCGAGAAGAGCCGAGTCTTATCTGGTCTGTCTGGAGATCGGAGCTCTAAGCAGCAAACATGGTGAGTCAGAAGTGGCCGTCACACTCCTCTGGGCAGCTTTGTTGGGTCCTGCTTCTGTGAAGATCGGTCTGACTGGGTGGTTCTTTGTTCCTGGCTCTTTTCGGACACCACCAGCATTCCTTTCCCCCGTCTCCAAACCCTGCGCCGACTGAGTCCCCTTATTTTTCGCACGTGGTTTCTGGCTCATCTCCCACCGCAGCTCCAAGCAGCGCCGTTCCCGCGATGGCCCGGGCTGGGCTGAGCGGGGTTCTCTTTGGTGCCCGACTAGCGTAGAGTGACGGATGATATATTGTTGAGAGGAAAAATTCGAAATCGAGGTTTGTATAGTGAAGGAGACGTACCTGGTAGCAGTGCCGCTTTAGGCGATCGTGCGAAGGCGCGCCATCGCCTTAGCGTCTGGGATGGCGAAAAAGACGGCTAGATGGCAGATTTTTCAACCCAGCAGAAGTGGAATATCCAAGAACAAGAGAGAAACAAGAGTCAAATTTAAATTGTGAGGCTGGGGTGGAGGGAGACTTTTTTCCCGGTGAAGGCGATTCTTTATTGCAACTGCGTGGTAAAGGGTCTGCGCAATAAAATTTGCTTTGAGATTTACTTGAGATCTTCTGTTGATGCAGAAGTTGCCTCCTAGAGAACTTAATATTGTGACATTCATTCCGGGATAGTTTTCTAATTAGTCGTAGATCTGGATAAACCGGAACACATTATGGTTTTTTTGTGTGAGTTTGCGTGCCTGCACGCTCTCTCTCTTTTCCCTTTTGGATTTATCGAGCAGAAGCTGAACTAGCTGCATTACATATTCTCTTGCTGTCAAACACCCTGATAACTTACCCCCAGTGAATATGAGTTTGCCACACCTTTAGGGTTAAACAGTTTTCCTTCTTACTGATACCACATGAGTGTGTGTGTGGGGGGGACCCATGATACAGGAGTTGTGTCCCCTCCCCCTAAAGATGCTTTAGTGTGTGGAGTACGGTTTCAATGGGGGACAGATGGACAGGATCATTTAGTGTGGATTAAGCGTCCCTTTTTAGTCCCTGTAGTTCTTTTGCACTTAAAATCAAGATAGTTAAAGATAGTAAGGGGGTAAACTTGTAAAAATATTTTAATTCACGTTATTTGTGGTTTGCAAATCCACTTTATGCAGCTGTTTGCGTGGAATCAAGGTGTGGCTGTTATTCTTGATCAATTAATCTGGAATCTTCTGTTATGTGTATATTGGCTGTGTTGTACGTAATCCCTTCCTTTTATTCCATGTGGCCTCTTTCATGACACAGGACAGTGAATTCCACCCATAGGCTCCTGTTGCGGAACCACAAAGTATCAGGATGGTTCACTAGAATGAAGCAAACACTTGAGGCAGCTCTCTTTCTGCTATTCTTCTAGCTTCCTTTTTAGAAGAGACCACCCTGAAAGAGTGTGAAACATCCCAGGACAGTTTTTGTTCTCCCCCTGAAGAGCTCTTTACACTCGATCACATGGTAGTGTCCCACATTAACCTGTGATTAGCTTGGATTCCTGGCCTCATTTTTGTGTGTGATCCCCTTCAGAACTTGTCGTTACAGGTTTTACTTTTGTGCTCCATTAAGCGACAATGCAAGCGTACATCCTGACTTGTTCATCTGGGATGATGCAGGTCTTCCTATTTATTTTAGCTCATATCCTGCTGTATCCCAAAGGCTCAGGATGAGTAACAGTACATTTTTAAAATATAGTAAAATACAGTGAGCTTCCAGCTTGCTTAATGTCAGCCACTAAATGTTAGCCAGCCTTTTAATTTTAAAAGCCTAAATTCTGCTCTTTCAAAATGCATCCAGCCAAGGGCTGTGATGAAGTTTCAGGGAAAAGGAATTTCACATCCTCTGTTACCATCTGTAAAGAGTGCCTTCCTGTATATCCTTAGTGATATATGAATGCAAGGTACTTTTTGTCAGTTGTAAGGATCATGATGGAACACGGGGAACAAGGTGACATTAACATCATTTAGGATTTTATAGGTGAAAGTCATTAATGCTAATTGTATCACAGTAAGTCATATAAATTGTGAAACACTTATGAAAGTGGCTCCATTACATTCTATACCTGCCATAGTGTCTACATAGTCTTCAAAGGCAGGCCCCCCTGGAGTGCAGTATAGTAGTCAGACAGGAAGTGACAAAGGTGTGAATGATGATTGGCCTGTTTGAACAGAAGTGAAAATATGGCAACTTTCTCTCCAAATGGATTTGAGGAAAAAAATGTTTAGCTACTGCTTAGGTGCAACAACGGGTTCAGGAGCATGCCAAGACTGTGCATACTAGTAATCTGCAAAGGAGAACTTCCTTCATTGGCAGGTATCTGCTCCATCTGATAATTATTTTTCGTGTTGTCTGGATTTTGCTTCTGTCAACTTGTCCCAGACCATAGGACCTGGAACAGAAATTGAGCTGAGTATTATTGGTGCACTGAAGACACCTGTTTACAGTTCTTCACTCAACAAGCCACATATGTAGTTGAATATGGAAGAGACAAGATAAAGCCCTAAAGAATTCCATAAGGAATATCCAGAACAGGTGATAGGCATCTACCATACCCCCTTGGGTCCCCTTGGCATGTGCCGACAATCCAATAAGTACATTGCCACAGTCTAGCCTCAATTTCTTATTATCAATGGTAGTGATACATTGGGCTGGAGGGAACAGCAAGGTCATGTAGTGCAGCAAGGAACACCTGCCCACTGGTAAACATACCCCTAGCCCTTCTCCTTAGATCAAGCTACACAATCCAGACCACAATGTGCCTGAAGCAAAGAGTGGGTGCACTGCAAAAATAGACTGAGATAATTCATACTGCAAGCCAAGCCCCACACTGCAGGGGAACATCAAAGCAACCGGGCTCACTGATCACTGGGGGGAAATTCCCAGCCCCAAATATAGTGATTTGTCAGATCATCAAGCAGTGCCGCAAGCAAAGTGCTATAACCCAGATCAGAAATGAAATTGGCTTTGGTTCAGAAAAAACATTTATGTTTCATTACCATAAATCACACACTTTTCAGGTGGCTCACGTCAAGGTACTTCCTTAATCTCAGCCAGGTTTTTTTTGGTATGTATTTACAAAAATGGCTCCAGAATATTAGTGGAACAACAGAGGTTGAAGTAAGGTTTATTTGATCCTTAGTCTTGGCAAGAGAATCCAAGCTAAGTTTGTGGGGCTATAAATTCAAGTAAAAGCTTTATAATGCTTGCGTGTGTGTTGGTTTTAGGAGATCACTTTTCTGCTTCCATGGAATTATCAGACAAACCAAGACATAGCCATTTTGTTTTGGCATTGTCTTATTATCTGATATATTATAACAGCAAGTAAGTTACAGGCAGAAGGGAGGGAAGGCAGCATGGTGTAGCCCAATCTTGTCAGATTTTGGAAGTTAAGCAGGGTTGGTACTTGGAAGGGAGACCACCAAGGAAGACTCTGCAGAGGAGGAAGAAGAAAAGAAGATATTGGATTTATAACCCACCCTTCACTACCCAAAGGAGTTGGCTTACAATCTCCTTTCCCTTCCTCTCCCCACAACAGACACCCTGTGAGGTAGGTGGGGCTGAGAGAGCTCTTTCGAGAATTGCTCATGAGGGAATAGCTCTGAAAGAACCTGTAACTTGCAAGAAGCCAATGGCAAACACCTCTACTTCTCACTTGCATTGAAAGCCCCTTGCTAGAGTTGCCATATGTCAGCTGCAGTTTGGCGGCACTTAACACACACATTACAGGCAGACATTAAGGTGATGATATTTTTTCCTGTACGAATGGTATTGATGTGCTGCACTATAAGCATTTTAGCAGGTGTATCGATATTTTACTCTTTTCCTTTTTATCTCCATAGTGGATATGATGGCAGGGAATAGGCTGTATTGCTCTGAGTGTGGATCATAAACATTTTGTTGCTGTCCAAGAATATATTCTGCAAATCAGTTACATGAAAATATCTTAATTTAGGGAGAAATGGTGTTTCTTGCAGTATTTAAAATGTCTGGCAAAGGACTGCATGAGGAACAGTATGGATGACCAAAAAGAACATAACTAAAGGTCATGCATTGCACACAAGCGCCACACCTACTCATCCCCTGGGCTGCCAGCACTTATTGCTTCTACTCCTTTGAATCTATCTCTACAATCTCAAAACATCATTTTAAAAGAAAGGTTTGCTTTTTAGAAATTCAAAAGTATTAGATGCTGCATGGCATTCTGTAAGCATAACTTCTAAGGATGGACCATAACTCAACAGTAGTAGAGTGAATGTTTTGCATGAAGAAGATTTTGTGTTCTGTCTCTGGCATTGCAGTCAGAAAGGATCTCAGGATCCTGTTCTCTGCAAGATCTTGGAGGGTGTCTGTTAGAGTAGAATATACAACACTTGGCTATAAAGGCCTATGGTCTGACTGACTCAGTATAATGCAAGATGGTTAGCTGTGTGTTGTCTGTCTGTAGCAGCAGAAAAGAGCAAGAGTCCAGTAGCTCCTTAAAAGACTAACACAATTTGTGGTAGGATATGAGGGTAGGGTACTGTTTGCAGCAACTCATGAAAGTGCATACCCCACCACACATTTTGTTAGTCTGCAAGGTACTACTGGACTTTTGCTTTTTTCAGTATAATGCAGCTTCATATGTTATGACTCCAAAGACTTTTTGGCTTTTACAGAATTCTGTTTGTGGGATTTCAAAGTAGTATTTCCCATCTCTGTTGATTTTTTTAAACTTAGGCATATAAATGTATACAAATGAAGTTATATACAATATACAACACCTTAGTCTTCTTCATCCTGTATTTCCGAATGGTATAGGTCAAAAAAGCAAAGCTGTAGAATTCTGGTTGTAGAAGATGATGTTTTAACTACAGTTATGTGGCAATTAAGGACAAATATCTGGTGTATGTGGTATCTTTTTGGTTCTTTTCAGGTTGAAGGGAGTTTTCAGGACAGTCAGGGTTATTGGGGGCAGGAGGACATGTGTGCACAAGCACCATTATGAATGGGATTTGGGTGTCTGAAACCTCTGTCGAGTATTTGAGTAGTTTTTTAAATGTATGTTTTCTCTTTCTGAAAGGGAACTGATCAGTGCAGAGCCAAGTCTGTGAATACTCATACTCAAAGGAATGTCTGGGGTTTGCTTCTGACCTTGAATGCTCTGAACATAGTCAGCCCTACTTGCCTGGGGGGTGTCACAAGCTGCTTCCTGTAAAATTGCTATTTTTAGAATGAGAATGATACAGGAAACAGTAGCTATTTCCTTATGTCTACTCTTTCAGGGCTATCATGTGAAGAGTGTCTCCTATACATGAAGAACTAGAACATAAGTCCTGTGGTAAAAAGGGATCATTGTGTACACAGTTCCCAGCCTAAAGCAATAAATCTCCCAGGGAAGAAAAGAAGGAAGGGAGACAGTTGCTTATCCAGCAAGTAACTTTATTACTCTACTGAGATGCAGAATAGAAAGTGGGGGGAGCAATAGTGCAGTAGTACAAGAGAGCAAGACTGAACTGTTCGGTAGCAACAATACAGCAGTAATGTATGGTATTCCAACAAAGACATTTACCATTGCACAGTCCTAGTGTTCAATTGTATTACTTTAAGCTAAATGTCTTTTAAACTGGATTGTGTTCCTCCCATTTGGCTAGTCCAGAAAAAACAATGCAAAGAGAAGAGATAGGTGATGAGCTGCTCAAAGAGGGACTGAAATTGCAGTGGGATAAATAGGGGTTTCCAGATGAGAAGGGAGGAATAGTTAGTGGGGGAGGTTACAGAAAAGCTGGCTGACAGTAGGATGGACTGGCTAACAATGGGGAGTGGAAAAGCAAAGGGATGGGAGAAGGCAGGAAAATGTGGACGTTAAAATTTGGGAAGGAAAGCAGAATAGAAGAACAAAAACATACTTTGCCTGCTTTGAAGAAGTCCAGTGATTTCATACTCATGGTGATGGATGAAGGTTCAAGAGCAGAACCAACTACCATATTGGGGGGGGGATTCTGTGATTTGAGCATGGATTTACCTGGACAGAGATAGGGGGAAGCACTGCTGTTAGCTGAATTTGGTGCAGAACTAGGATCTGCAATGGCCTTGGGCAAAAAGTGCAGGATCCTGCTGCTCATTGGTGAGTTGCACTATGATGTTGTGCAGCTTTAGAATCCAAGACCCCACTTGTGCAAAAATCAGGATCTGAGCTGTCATAGGACAGTTCAAACTTTCCGTTGTTAAGGGGGTTACCAGAGAGGAGTACCTAGGTAATGTAATGGAGATGTGTCCAGTTGCAGGTGATTAAACTAGCTAGGGTGGCCAGCATGATTTGGACTTGCTGACAATGGCCAGGAGATGGGCTGATGGCCTTTCCTGGGCTCTTGATTGAGATACCAGGGAAGCCTGCATTGTGAGGGAGAGTCTGAGAATTTTGGTTATTATCCAGCAAACATGGGTTATTACTCATGGCCATGGGTGTGAGGAGCTTTGGAAGGCCACACAAAAGAGCCTTGACTGATGTTTCCCTGGAGCATTTAAGCTGCCAGGCTACTTCCTCGTAAAAGCACCTGGAAAAGTACATGCCTTAATTTAGAGACTCTGATTCATCCATACCATTGAATCCTGAAAGCCAGAGGATCTTTGCGGTGCCAAGAGATGTGCAGTTTTCCTGTGTGTGTAGGCATAATGAGAGCATCATGGGGAGGCAACACTGGCATGACCACACAGTCTGTGTACACTGTATATAAATGCAGCAAAATATAGAAGCGTGAAATTATTGTACATAATATGCAGATATTGTGCTTATTCCTACATAGAAGTGTTTCTGTGCTGGGGAGGCATATTGTCCAAAGTGGCCCTTGGAAACAAGTATTAGATGGCCCATTATTAACTTATCTCAGGCTTTACCTCAGGGGACATGCTAGCCTTAGAAACCCAGTCTGATGGGTACACTGGCAAAGATTACTGCTTTAAAGAACTTACACCAATAGGTGGGTAAGAAGGGAGTGGAACACAAAGTTTGTGCTGGCTGCAATATTTTCTACATGCTCCTGAGACTTTTTTGCTTTTGTATTTTAAAAAGGTATAAAGATTCCCTTTCTCAGGAGAGAGAGAGCACGAGTTTGGTGACCCCAAAATATTTTGCTTACTGCACACGCAAGTATTGGGCCATTCAGGTATATAGTTTTCAGCCTTTGGTGACAGGAAGCTTGTGCCCCTATATAGATCTGTGGTGCAGTTAAATTTGAATACTGCTCTGGTTGCCCACCTCAGAAATGATATAGAGCTGAAAAAGGTATAGGAAAGGGTAACTGAAGGGGTTGGAGCCCCTTCCCTAAAGGTTTCAGTTTGTGTTTTTTAGTTCATGATCAATGTTTATCAAATTATACATAGTGGAGAAAGAAAACTTTGTTTCCCTTTCCCAGGATATTAGCAACTGGGGGCACCCAATAAAGGGCAGTAGATTCCAGACCAGTAGATTGCAAAAGAAAATACTTCTTCATACAGTGTATACTTAATCTGCAGAATGCATGGCCACAGGGTACAGTGATGGCCATTAGCAAAATGTCTTTAAAAGGGTTGGGACAAATTCTGGAAGATAAGGCTGCAGATGATGAAAGCAGCAAAACTGGGCCACCCATAGACAAGGTAGGAGGTCTCTACATACTCAGAGGACTCCCAGAATTAATCACCTCCACCCAAAAGAACTGGCCTGATGAGGAATGAAAATCCTCCAGGTGCATGGGATCTGGAGAGCAGCTGAATGTCAGTTTTAAGAAAGGGAGGAGTAGAAAAATTGTCCTGTTCAAACCCCTAAGAATCCTGGAGGTGGAGATTTTGAAGTGGAGAAGGTCAAAACCATTGGGGAAGCTTGGAAACTATTTAAAAAGACAATCCTAGAAGCTCAGAAAAAATATATACCGCAGGTTAGGAAAGGTACAAATAGGTATAGAAAAAAGCCTGCATGGTTAACAAATAAAGTAATGGAAGCTGTAAAAGGTAAGAAGGATTCCTTTAAGCGGTGGAAAGCTAGTCTTAGTGAGGTTGATAAAAGGGAACACAGACTATGGCAAATAAAATGCAAGTCTGTGATCAGGCAAGCAAAAAGGGAATATGAGGAGCATATCGCAAAAACATAAAGACCAACAATAAAACTTTCTTCAAATACATTAGAAGTAGGAAGCCAGCCAGGGAGGCAGTGGGGCCCTTGGATGACCAAGGGGTAAAAGGAGTAGTGAAGGATGATAGGGAAATGGCTGAGAAGCTGAATGCATTTTTTGCCTCTGTCTTCACTGTGGAAGAGGAGAAGTGTTTGCCCACTCCAGAAGCACTGATTTCGGGAGGGGGTTTGAAAGACCTGAATCAGATTGCGGTGACAAGAGAGGAAGTCCTCCGACTGATGGACAATTTAAAAACTAATAAATCACCAGGCCCGGATGGCATTCATCCGAGAGTTCTGAAAGAACTCAAATGTGAACTTGTGGATCTCCTGACAAAAATATGTAATCTTTCTTTAAAATCTGCCTCCATTCCTGATGACTGGAAGGTAGCTAATGTCACTCCCATCTTTAAAAAGGGCTCCAGGGGAGATCCAGGAAATTACAGGCCAGTCAGTCTGACATCGATACCGGGTAAGTTGGTGGAAACTGTTATTAAGGAAAGAATTAGTAGGCACATTGATGAACAAAAACTATTGAGGCAGACTCAGCATGGGTTCTGTAAGGGAAGATCTTGTCTCACTAACCTGTTAGTGTTTTTTGAGGGAGTGAACAAACATGTGGACAAGGGGGACCCAATAGATATTATTTACCTTGACTTCCGGAAAGCTTTTGATACAGTTCCTCATCAAAGGCTCCTAAGTAAGCTCAATAGTCATGGGATAAAAGGACAAGTCCTCTTGTGGATCAAAAACTGGCTTATAAATAGGAAACAGAGAGTGAGTATAAATGGGAAACTTTCTCAGTGGAGGGTGGTAAGCAGTGGGGTACCACAGGGATCAGTACTCGGTCCCATGCTTTTTAACTTGTTTATTAACGATTTGGAATTGGGAGTAAGCTGTGATGTGGCTAAATTTGCAGATGACACGAAGTTGTTCAGGGTGGTGAAAACCAGGGAGGATTGTGAGGCACTCCAAAGGGATCTGTTGAGGATGGGTGAGTGGGCGTCAACGTGGCAAATGGGGTTCAATGTGGCCAAGTGCAAAGTGATGCACATTGGAGCCAAAAATCCTAAATATAAATACACGTTGATGGGGTCTGATCTGGCAGAGACGGACCAAGAGAGAGATCTTGGAGTCGTAGTGGATAACTCGCTGAAAATGTCTACACAATGTGTAGCTGCAATAAAGAAGGCCAACGCTATGCTGGGGATTATTAGGAAGGGAATTGATAACAAATCAGCCAGTATCATCATGCCCCTGTATAAATCATTGGTGCGACCTCATTTGGAATACTGTGTACAGTTCTGGTCACCACATCTCAAAAAGGATATTATAGCATTGGAAAAAGTGCAGAGAAGGGCAACTAGAATGATAAAAGGGTTGGAACACCTTCCCTATGAAGAAAGGTTAAAATGCTTGGGGCTCTTTAGCTTGGAGAAACGACGGCTGAGGGGTGACATGATCGAGGTTCATAAGATTATGAATGGGATTGAGCAGGTTGAGAAAGAAGTACTTTTCTCCCTTTCTCACAATACAAGAACTCGTGGGCACTCTATGAAATTGCTGAGCAGTCGGGTTAGAACAGATAAAAGGAAATACTTCTTCACCCAAAGAGTGATTAACATATGGAATTCACTGCCACAGGAGGTCGTGGCAGCTGCAAGCATGGACAGTTTCAAGAGGAAATTAGATAAACATATGGAGCAGAAGTCCACCAGTGGCTATTAGCCACAGGGTATAGAATGAGAACTCTCAGTCTGGGGCAGGTGATGCACTCTATTCTTGGTGCTGGAGGGGGCAGCAGTGGGAGGGCTTCTGGTGCCCTGGCCCCACTGCTGGACCTCCTGATGGCACCTGGTATATTTTGGCCGCTGTGTGACAGAGTGTTGGACTAGATGGGCCATTGGCCTGATTCAACATTGGCTTCTCTTATGTTCTTATGTTCTTATGAAGGATGGGGGTGGGATTCCAAATTTGTTACTCCCTCCCATAAGTCCTTCCAGGCACCACTTTCTCAATAGCTGTTAAATGGAACCTCCATGTCCAGAGATAATATACCTCGGAACATCATTGCTGGGTGGTCAACAAAATGGAAAGGCTTTGCCCTCTGTCTCCTTACTTGTTGGCCTACTGGGAACTGGTTAATTGTAGGAAACAGGATGCTAGGCCAGATGGAACATTGGTCTAATTGAACAGGGCTCTTCTTATGTCCTGTTGATCACTGAGCAAGAACATTCCTTCTTAGCCAATGTCAAATGTGCCTCTTGACCCTAGCATCATTAGTGGCTTGCTTACTTACTATATTCTCTTCCATGTGGTTGGTTCTGCTTGGACTTTGACCCCCTATAACTTCTTGTTCTTTCCTGCTGTACCTTCTGTGTGTGCATGCCCCATGCCATGCTTCTGGATTCTAAACTGCAAATAGTTTTAGGTGCTACGTGAAAACTCTGAAAAGAATATGCACAAGTGAGTTACTTATCCTCTTTCCATGCTTCTTGGATTGAGTAATGTCCAAAGTTGCACAATATGCATAAGGAGATGTAAGAGAGCAGGGCACAAAACTAAAATCCAGTGCCTGAACCCATGGAAAAATGATGTGCAAGTTGCTTGTGCATTCTTCTTTTTTTAATAGCATGGCTAACATTCAAGCCTTTGCTTGCTGCCTTAATTTTGATCCTAATTCATTTACCTGTCTTTCATGCTCCAGTGCTTGTCTTAGATCTGTTCACTTATAAGCACTATCCAGAATCTATCCTTTCTCCTTTATGAGACCACACATATGTCCAGTTCCTTGGCCTGCTCTTGCTAATATGTATACCATGTTGGTACATGTAGAACTTAAAAGGAGGTACCAGTTTCAGTGAATTATATGACAAAATCAGGTTTTAGTCATGATGTGAGTGGTGCCTGTGGTTAGGGCAGAAGGTCTGTAATAGCAGGGAACTATTTACTGGCCCTGATTCTTTTCTTAGCACAGATGTTATCTGCATAAGACCAGTCACTTTAGTTTAGACTCTTGTCTCTGACCATAACAGCCTCTGGGGTTTCAAAGGGAGGTACAAAATTAATGCATGGTGCACAGTCTGAGATGATGTGCCTCAAAAAGGCAGTACCCCCATTTTCCATAATAGGATGGAACTTAGCCCTGAGGTATGAAATATTTATATTCTTGTAGCAAAGCAATGCCAATTATTCTTGCTCTACTTACCATTTATAGAGCTGTCCAATTTTAACTTTAAGTCTTGGTTAATCCCCAAATACGACCTATGGCAGAAATGTTCATAGATCAGTTAGAAAGGATGCAGAAGAGAGTTTCCTTTAATTATGTTGGAATTAACTAGGTTTCCCTTAAAGGCCATTTGTTTTCATGTTATGAGAAAGGAACGACCATAAGCGACTCTGTCCCCCGAGGCTGAGCTTATGAAACTATTAATGCTGTGGCAAACTGTCATTCAGTGCATATTCTATATTGCTTTCTTTTTTGTAGGTTCCTTTTTCTGTCATCTACCCTATTCTAATTCTGCCACAATTTTATCAGTGTCAGACTTTCCCATACAGGAGCTGAACTGCTTGTTAAATTGAGTGTCTTCTCCCACCACAAGGTGCTTTCTATCTACACTTTTTTTTTATCCTGCCTTTCTTGAAAGGAGCTAAAGGCAGCATACAGCAGGCTTCTCCTCTCTCACTTTATCCCCACAACAACCCTAAGTAGTAGGTCAGTCAGAGAGAGTTGTCCAATAACACTCTGTGAATTTCATAGCAAAGTGATGATACAGCACTCTAACCACTGTCGCACTGGCTTCTAAGGTTGCCTATGCTGCAACAAAAACTTTTTATCTTGTTATGGGTATTATCCGTAAGTCTGGAAAGAGGAATGAATTTAGAACTAAAGAAGTGTATGAAAACATATCTATTTGAGTTATAACTGTATGGATGCGTAGCATGGCCCATAGGCAAAGTGGAAGTAAGGAAACCTGAGGCTTTGTCTTAGGGATGAATGTGTAAAGTTAGTTTGGGAGGAAGGAAAGCCAGTGAAGAAACAGAAGGGAAGAGAACTGCTGAAGACTGAAGAAGAGGCCATTGAGAATGATAGACCCTATCCTTCCATTGGTATAGGAGAAGTGGTTATACAAATAGCACAAAGACCTCCGAAGGAATGTGATATTATATATAATTAATAGGCATAACCTTCACCCTGACGTGGATAGCCTGGATTAGCCCAGTCTCAACAGATCTTGGAAGCTAAGCAGGGTTGGCCTTGGTTAGTATTTGGATGGAAGACCTCTGAGGAAGTCCAGGGTCACTACGCAGAAGCAGGCAAGGGCAATCCACTTCTGAATGTTTCTCACCCTGAAAACCCTACAGGGTTGCCACAAGTTGGCTATGACTTGATGGCAAAAATAATAATAATAGCCAACATGTGATCGGAGGGAATGTAAAGGAAACAAAAACAAAGGAGGCAGCCCAGATATATCTGCATAAAGCAAATTAAAGACGAGAAGTCTGGAGAAAGAGATGGAGATCTGGCGAGGCAGGCCTCTGTCCTAGTAGGAGTAGAAAGCTGTGGATAAACTTGCATACAGCATGTCACTGCTCAGATGTGTCCTGAACAGGGAACCTCAATCCAGCCACACAAAAGCTCCTATTTTCAGCTGTCTTCAGCTCCACACAGGACTCCCATAGCTAATTCTGAGCTGTCAGCTATAAACAGAGCATAGATCCTCCCTTCTCCTTTCATTTCTCTGAAGGCTCTATAAGATTGGTTGTTGAGAAAAGGAACTTGGATCCTCTGAAGAGCAATGGCAGTACAGGGCCAGAGTTGTCAAACAGGTCTTTCTCAATGTCTGTATGTGTGGCAGCAATTAAAAGAGAATAATTTTCATCATTGTTTATTTACATTACAATCATATACTGCATTAGAAGTCAAGGCAACTTCCTGAGGTGTAATTCCCTTCTCCCAGCCAGGGAAGCTCCAAGATCCAGGTCACCAGCTCCCCTAGGACATGTAGTGAAATATCCCATCCTAACCTGCCACTGCCGCTACTGGGATAGAATCCTTATAATCTTCTGCTACCATCCCTACCGTGGATTGAAGATCCAGATATGTGGAGCAAAAGGGAACAGCTCTTACTGTTCTGTAACAACTTCAACGTCTTCTAAAACTAGGCTGGCTCTCTGCCATGGGCCTACTTGCTATAGACTATGTTATCACCATGTGTGGGAACATTAAGCTGTGTGGAGGACTGCTGCCATGGCAACCTTCCCCTTTGGGACTGCCTTGAGCCTGGCTACTTGACATGACTGGAACAGGATTATTGGCTTCTGTAGGATGGAATGTAGAGTTTTGGTTTCTGTTCCTGGCATCGCCACTGACTTTTTAAATGTGTGTGCACATGTTGGCAAAGCTCTTTATCATTGTCTGGCTTCTTATGCCATTGTGCTGACCAAAAACTGTGGGCTAGTTAGTTAGCTAATTATTAATTACTCTGTACAAACCTTAGAGTAATTGGTTTGTATCTTGTGCACTGTTTCTGCGCAGGCATAAGGACTTCTGCTTGCAGGGCATGACTTTTGTGACTCCCCCCCTCCTGTTTCAGCCCAAAATGCCCCTTGAAATCTTTGGGGTCTCTTCTCCCTCAAGAGCAGGGTTTCAGGGGACATTTCAGGCTGCTGTGGGAGGAGGGAACTGCAGAAGTCATGCTTTGTGGGTGGAAGTCCTTATGCCCGCGGAAACTCTGAGCAGGACCCAACCCATTGTCTTGCAAGGCCAGAGCATACCATTTGGCAGCAAGTTCCTTTAAAGTAAAGGTTTTGAAAATGCTCAGCAGTTCCAGCAGGTAGTATTCTTACTGCTTAGCACAATTCAGAAAATGAGCCCTCATTTGGTAACAATGGCGATCCCCATTTTGTAGCACTAAGATTAATTTCTTTTTGTAGCACTGAGTAAAAACATCCCTTAAAGTGCTTCTTGTGTGACCTAGCTGCTGTCTGTAGTGGGGACCACCCTGTTCATGCTGCAAGTTCATTAACTAATTTATGTCCCAAGGGGGAGGGAAGAGCAATATAGTGCTAGACCCTGTACCCTGGGCTCCTAAACTCAACACTAAATTGATATAATTTGTTCTCTAAAGAGCTCTGGCAAGGGAGAGGAAGGGGCCATGTCTTGTCTTTCACCTGGAAACAGCAACTTACAGCTCCCTCCTAGCAGTGCTGAGTATTGCTAACTTTCACACCTGCTCAGGAAATGGTACTATCCTGTCCTCTTGTGTTTCAATTATCCTTTCCTGTTTCCTCCAGATCAGCTGTCTGTGTGTCCCCTTCTCATGTTGTTAGCATCTGTTTCCAGTTTAGTTGCCTGGAACATTACCTACTGAAGGGAAACTCCACTTCATTGGAATGAATTGGTGCCAGGAACATATTTCAGTTCTTATCCAGACTACTTCCTCCCACCGAGCAGTTAGTGAGGAAGTAGTGGACAATTATCCCTTAAGGCAGCAGCCCCCAGCGTGACACCCACGTTCTCCTGCTTCCTGGCCCTTTCCACAATCCTTACATATTCCCTTTCAAATTCCATTCATCTTTGTGTTCTCATTTGCTCCATTCACATTCCTTCTTTTTCTACTCTTCCTTTGTCATCTTTCATGTGCCTTCCTTCCCTCTTTTTCTTCCCCAGTTATTTCCAATGACATTTAGGCTGCAGTTGCAGCTTAAAAGGTAATGGGTGCTGGAACTCACAGCGTGGCTCCCTTGGCCTTTTGTTAAGGGCATATATTTGCTTGAACAGCTTCAACAGTAGCAGAAAAGAGCAAGGGAGGTACTCCTTCTATAAGAAGTGAAAACACAAGTAAGATCGGGCAGATACATCATTACCTGAAAGTTTTCTTGGCCCCTTATGAAAACTAAGTTTACCCACTTAACATTTACTTGAAACTTTATTTTAAAATGTATTAGGGCCCTTCCGTGACAGCCATTTTGGGATGGAACTCTTCCTCAAAATTCTGTAAATGCTCACAAGCTCAACAAAAGTTGGGGACCTTATGGGGTAAAGCTGTAGCCAAGCAGCAATTCATACTACTTGCTCTGTTAGTTTGGATCTAGTATTTGTTTGGGCCTTATTCTGAAAAACATATAGTAGGCTGGCAATAATTCTCAGCTGTAGAAGTAACAAGTTTATCCTGTCCCATTCAAGGCAGTAGATGTTGTTGTTTCAATGAATGCAGAGAAAGTGTGTTTTATAATCATAAGGTTAACATGGCATCTTCTTGTACATACGTTTAGTGATTGGGAGAGTCTATGTCCATGTTGTGTGATGTAGGCCACGGCAGCAACTGAGCTTCATAATTTCTGGAACTCTTCTGGGATAGTTATATTATAGCAAAAAACATTTAATTCCCCAGATGGGCAGCTTTAGGATCTCTCTCTGTGAAAAAAAGAAAATTCTACAAACAACAAGAGACTTTGAGCTCAGAGCAGTGGAGCTGAAATGGAAAAGAGATCATAATCTGGATGCTTTCCTCTTCTTTTCAGTCTGAAAACTAGCTGAACATCAATCTGAATACTTAACTGGGTCATAGCTAAAATAAATCACTGTCTTTTAGAAGGTGAGATTACAATGTCACTGCCATCCTAACAAGACAGGTAGAAAGCCAAGGCTGAATCCTGGACAGGAGCTTCATTTCTTACTGTGTTACGACTATCAATGTCCCAACTCTTCTGACTTGCCAGTTCAACCCCAAAAGACAACAGTGGCAGAGTACTACATATGAGCCTGGCTGCAAGAAGCCTAGTGCACTAGGAAAGGTTGCTGGTGATTGTCATCACCCACCGTTGGAGCCCATGTCAAGGAACAGAAACTTTGTCTCCCTATCTAGAGCAGCCCAGGAGCTGTTTTGGGATTGAAGACAAGGAAATGACCTTTGTGGGACTTGAACAGAGAGGACCCAGTGGTTGTACAAGTAATGCTAGTCTGGAAGCTGCTAAACTCCTTCTTGGCCTCCTACTATACATTTATTTTGGTTTCTTGCCCAGTTGCCTGAAGCAGGGGGAGGAGATAGATATGGGAATCAGCTGGTCATGGGAAGTGAGCAACTTATGTTGGCCTTTGTGGGGAGCTGGGCTGGGCATATTGCAGCTCCCTGCTGGGAGTTGCTTTTACTGGGTGAGATATCTTCTGCACTTGGATTCTGCTCTGGCTGAGTGGCTAAAAACGGTGAGGAAGATTCAGAAACAAGGCCCAAGTTAACTTTCATGCACTGTAGTAACAGTGCCCTTATGTTGGTGATCTCACCTATCAGGACTTGAAGTTGAGAAGAACTGCCTGTTTTCCTAAGATGGTGGGCAGCATTGACTAGTGATATAATTTCACTGCCAGAAATTGATTGGGACAGGTTTTTAGCCAGATCTTCTCAGGGACTAGTGGGAAGAAATTATCAATAACTTTTTTTGTGAGTGTGTATTTGACTTCTTTTGACAGCACTGGAATTCCACTTGTCTCTAAATCTCCATGGCAACAGCACAGGCGTCTCATGTGACCTGTAACCCTATCAATTCTCTCTCTGAACCTTATTCTCTGGACTCCGAGCCTGACAACGACTACAACATGGGCAGTGTGGGCAGCCTAGTGGAGAAGCAAGACTTCTCACCAGCTACACTGGGAAGTCTGCGAGGGATGCGCCAGCCAGATGGATTGCTCCGGAAAGGAATGTCACAGCGTGAAGTCTTTGGCTACTTACATGGAGGAAAGAGAGACACTCGGGCTGAGAAGAAGCACCAGTCATCTGGTGGAGGCTTTAAACGGGATTATGAGAGTGACCGGGAGAATCAGTCTCCTGAACGGTATTTCCGGGACAATCAACGTGGGGCAGATTTTTCCAAGAGCTCTCTGCCTGAACGTGGACGCTTTGATAAGGTGAGGGAGATGGTGGTGTGGAAATAGTAAGGAAGGGAGCGTCTCTTAACAGAGTGATGAGAAGAAATACGGACAAGGTGTATTTTTGCCATTTTCCCATTGATCTATATGTAGTAGCTGCATAGCATTTCTGGGCTCATGGCTTATTAAAGCATAAAGCCTCTAGTTTCCCTGAAAGTCCAGCAGTGTGTGATGTTGGTGTGCTGGAGCAGTTCTATGTCATAGAATTGCATTAGAGCAGTGGGAAAAGCTAAAGAATAAATGAACTAGCTATGGTTGCTTTAAAGGAGGCTGGGCTGACAGATAGACCCTGCAACATATCTGGCCCACAGCCATAGCCCCTGGTACTTGTACTAGCCCAAAGGTAGACCTTCACATGCTGCTACTCCAGCAACCACCACTTGAATCAGCTGTGTACAAACTGTCACTTTGAAGCTAGTTGCCGCTTGGTCTTTCCAGTGCTGACGGGAGAGCTATCTCAGAGTTTCTCTATTCCAGTACTGAAGACTGACTGGCAGACTCAGAAGCAATGTGTGACTCCACTATGCTGTGTTTAGTATGTTTATCACACTGCTTCCTGAGTTAAGTCCTGAGGAAGTAGTACAAGTCATACTTAATGCAGTGTGCCTGAGAACTGCAGGTTACTTGTAAGCTGGCCAGCTGCCTCTCTGGCACTGAAATAGAGAGAGATCACCCAGGCCTTTGCAGTGATACAGACTCTGTGGCATCTCTGTATTCAGCACTGGGAGGGCAAGGGGTGGTGGTTGCCTGGCTAAAAACAGCACCTGTCGTGGTGCTGCTGGCTAGGCGGCAAGAAGTAGTGGTATTAAAGTTGCCACAAGCACACAATGCACAGCTTCTGACTCTTTCAACATGAGAGAAACTACTTCTTTTAGGATGTCTTCTCTTTTCATGTTGAGGCTGCCCTCCAGCTTCTTTACTCTGGAGATGGGATTATTCCTGGTAAACTGCTTCAGAGGGTGGGATTGGGCCTGCAGCCTGGTGTTCAGCCTCCTATGGCAAAGAAGCTGGTCATCCCAGCTTTAGCAAGGTCTGCATTAACTTCAGCAGCTGAAAGAGGTTGATATAAGTTGAAGAGACATGGGATGAGTAGGCCAACGTTACGACCTATGGCAGGAACATGTTGACCTGAAGGACAGTTACATGGAAGATCACAAAGATGTATTCTTTGCTGCTCCAGAGGACAAGATTAAATCTAATGGGTTTAAGTTACAGAAGGTTAGATTTCAGTTGCACATTAGAAGAATATTCCTAATGGTAGGGGTGATGTTATAATGGAACTAGGGGATAAGTGGGCTCTTCTACAATGGAAGTCTTTTAAGCAAAAGATGGATAACCATCTGTCAGGAAAGTTCTAGCTTAAAATCTTGCATTGAGTAGGAAGCTGATGGCCCATAAGGCCCCTTCCAACTCTAGAACGTTATGATTCCTCCCCTTCTTGTTCTGCTAAGTGACACTACGCTGAGACATTTGCTAATGGCTTTTGTGTTTTCCAGTGTCGGATCAGGCCCTCAGCCTTCAAGGTCATGTCTGGGAAGAATTTGTTGTCCATGCAGGGACTGTCATCATCCAAAGGGCAGAAGCTGTCAAAGAGCAATGGGAGTCTGCATACACTGTTGACACAGAGCAGCACTGGCAATTCCTCGCAACGTGGCCCACTGCGCAGCCATTTGCTGCACACCATCAGCCTGGATGAGGGCACCAATTCCATCCAAAGCTTTCCTACATACAACCCTCGCTTCAAACCAGCCCCAAGCCAGTTTAGTGCTTCGGTAGGCCACATCAATCACATTGGTGGTTCCTTAGACAGGGCATCACGTGGGCCACGGGATCCTTTGGCTGTAGAGAAAGCACCATTGTCCTGCAAGAGCTTGAGCCGGCTGCAGAGTTCTGGGGAACCACCTCCTCCTTATGAGCCCACATACTCTCTGGAAGATGTGGTAAAGCAGCTTGAGGACCGGCTGAGTGAGAAGGGCATGGAACTCCGCCAGCTTACGAGGAACTTAAATATGAACGATGACCCCTTTGCACAGGTGAGTGAAATTCCTGCACAGTGGTCACTGAGTTCCCCGTTCCTCATTTTGCCTCTGCTTTATCCTCCATTTTGAAAACTCTCTATCCCTAACCGTCACCACTTTCATCCATGTTGCCCTTCTCCAGACTTATAAATAGCCTTTTGCCTGGCTGCCTCTGATGAATAAGAATCGCCCCAAGGCGACCAAGCTGGGAAGCTTTGTGGATTTGGAAGAGTTGTTTTTTTTTCTCTTCAGGTTTTCAGTTTACCACAAATTACTGACATGGACATGTGTGGGCAGGTGGGCTAGTAAAAATGTTGGCAGGCTCCTCCTCCATGTCTGCCTTCTACTCCAGGAAACATTTCCAGTAAAAATATTTGTGGGCTTAGTCTGTTTTTTGTCTCAAACAACTGCTGTTAGCCTAATCCTTAAACCTACTTTCAGTTTCTTGTGCTGTATAATCCACAATGGAGTCCTGGAATGCATTTCTATAGGAGAAGATGTTTATGACTCCCCTGAGTAGTTTATGGTCAACTGTGTGCAAGTGAGAGGGAAGAGCAGCGTGTGTTGTATTGATGGTCTTTTTCAGGGCCATACTGCACTTTTGTGTTATGTATGCTGTACTGTTGCTAGCAAATATTTATGAGGGAAGGTCGGGTTGTAAAATAACCTTCCAAAAAGGTTTGGTACTAACTCACAGATGCTTAGTAATTGGTCTACCCACACAACACCTCTGTAAGTAATTTGTGTGGCCACAAGGAAAGGCATTTTGAAAAGTATTTCAGCCCAATTGCCTAGTGATAATTCATATTCCCTACGTTCTTTCAACTTACCCTCTATCTGTTAGTGTTTATCCTCCTCTTCTGCCAAGGAACTCAGGGCAGCATATATGTTCTCCCACCCTTGTAAGTGAGGCTGAGAGTCAACTGGCTCAAAGTTACCAAACGGGTTTCATGACTGGAGGTTTAAACTTGGGTCTCCCAGGTCCTAGTCCAAATTGCTAACCATTATACAACACTGGTTAATAATGCTTCATCACCCTTCCTGTTTTGATTTAAAAACCCTCTTTTTTGCTAATATGAGGAATACAATCAGGTGAAGGAAAGCACTGTGCAGGTTATAATCTGGGACTATATCCCGAGCTACTGCTGCCACAAGTGTGTGCCTTCTCTCTGACAAAGGACAACTGGGAGACCATGAAATCCCTGTAGATATGAGCTGTGGTCCTGGGTTTAATTTGACAGTTGATTATTCTTCGCCCTGCAGTGATCTTGGCCTGTGTTTTATTCCTCCACCCTTGAACAGCTGGGCAGTAACTTCACATGAATATTAGAAAGCTGCTCCTTTTCCATTTTAAACAGGCATGCAGACATCTATCATACATATATAATCAGGCTAAGTACCTCTCTTGTTCTGAAACAAGCCATAGTACTTCTATCCTAGTCCTGTCTAAAGTACTGCTGTTTAAGGATGACATGGATTAAGCCTAAGACCTTCAGCTCACAGAAGAGGATACCCAACAGCCCTTTCCTGAGAGAAGTGGATTTGCCTTCCTTGGAAGGCCTGTGCTTTATGGGGTAGGAGAGCTCTCTCACTGAGTAGCACCCTTGATTCTCCACTTGAGCTTGACCTTCATTTCTCCTCCATGATTTTCTTTTTTGTTTGTATAGATGTTTGAAGACAAACAGCGATTGTGGATGGAGGAGCTGGATGAACTAAAGCAGATGTACGTGGCCAAGTTGCAGCAAGTAACACAACAGGCCCAGCGCAGCCAGCGGGCCCTTCAGCTGCAGCTCTATAAGGCACAGCAGGAAAAGAAGCGGTTGCAAGAAGAGCTGGAGCTTCACCAGAGTCAATGTGAAGAGCTGAGGCAACGGCAGCAGCAGGCAGAGCGCCTCAGTCCCAAGTTGGAGGAGACCAAGTGGGAGGTGAGGATGGAGAGGATTTGCAAAAGGAGCGGCACCCCACCCCGAATTAGTCGTTCTCCACTGTGATTCTGGCTGTTGGTGCCTTCTACAAGCAAAAAGGAGTGGGGGTGGGGAACCAAAAACAAAACCAATGAGATGCAGAATTCTTTAATAGAAAATTTTCAGTTCCTCTATATGTTTCATGTATTGTAGGAAATGTTTCATAGGAACACAAAACATACTTTCATAGACAGTCTACCCCTTGTTTTGATTTTTATTAGGGAAATAGACCCCTTTTGCCTTCCAGGAATGTTCGAGGTTATTATACAAATGTATTCGAGTTTGAGAAGCTTTTAAAATTTCTTAGGAGATCCATGTGGGAATGTTACAACTAACGTGTATGCTTATATTAAAACATACTTCTGTCTGTTTTTGTAGATTCCCAAGATAAAGATTAATAGGAAAAGATACAGAGTTGGGAATTTTCTATTAAATAACTGCTTTGCATTTTGTGGATTCCTCCTAAATATGAAGTATCTTTCTTCAAGACTGTTATATTCTGCCTCTCTACAGAGTCCTTGAGGTTATGCATGGAATTGCTGATGTTCAAAGTGCCCCCATCTAAGAGTGCAGGCAGGGTGTGATAATGAGCTCCCATGTGTCTTTGTTAAGTAGATTAGTTCTAGCTAGTTAGCTTAATTAGGTAACTGGGAAAGTGACTAGGGCTGCTGTACATGGCTTACCCAGCTAAGGAGCCAGATTTCAAATGCAGTCATAGCAAAGTCTCCTTGAGTATGTTCATAACCACCTCTGAGCCTTTTCCCCATTTCTCTTCTTTTCCAAGAATTCTAATTGTTGTTTCATTGACTCCAATGTGGCCACAACTCTGGTGTTTGGAAATATCTTAGCTTCCGAACTTTTGCTGCTTCAATGGATCATCAGTTCTTCCTCTGTAGTCTACTCCCCAATTCTCAACTGTATGTAATCTTTTGGCAGGTTTGTCAGAAGACTGCAGAGATTTCATTGCTCAAACAGCAAATCCGAGATACCCAGGAGGAGATGACCCAGAAACTAGGTGAGATCTTCAGCTTGAAGTCCCAGCTGCGGGAGGCCCGGACAGAGCTGCAAGTCAAGGACTCACAACTGGTGCATTTGGGGGACTCTTTCCAAGCCTTGCCAGAGCACGGTTCCCCCCTTCCTCCACGGGACTCCTCAATGCAAGCATGCCAGGACTTTCTGGGGTGTGAAACGGATGACTCCAAATGCAGGGGAATGCAGGGAGAGAGTGCAGAAGGCCCAGAGTGGCTATGGGCAGAGCTGTTGCGGGAGAGGCGCCAGGCTCAGCTGCAAGCTGCAAACTTTGAGCAGGAGCGAAAAACCTGGCAACAGGAGAAGGAGAAAGTTCTGCGCTATCAGCGGGAGATTCAGGCCAGCTACATGGAGATGTATCACCGGAACCAGGCCCTGGAGAGGCAGCTCAGTGAATTCCGGCAGCTCCAAGCTGAATCCAGAGGTATCAACTCAGAGTCACCTTGGATTGAGAGAGTTGAGTCCTCAAAGATCTGAACAGACTATATGGGAGAGGTCCTGTGCTGGGACTGCACAAGTTTGGAGAGGCCACACTGCATTGTGTGCCCAAAGGATCTGGTACAGGAAGTTGTTAAACTAAGGGGCTTATCAGTCTGGCCAAGAAATTTACTCTTGTAACCTACGGGGTCGCCATAAGTCAGCTGCAACTTGATGGCACTTTACACACAAAAAACACACATAGGCACTGTAACCCTTTCTGTAACCATTAGGGTTTTGGATTTTGCAGACTGTTGCCATACATGGCATAAAGTCCCAGCATCACATCTGGCACTTTTAGCCCTTCCACATAGGCTGTTGCCTTCTGTCTTGGAGGGCAGGATGCTTTCCTGCCATGTTCTCTCTTGTGCTCACATTGGCACTACCTTTCAGGATGGAATATCTGTTATTGTGGAATGCGCATAGACTCTGGCCACCACTGATAACACCTGCTGGGGAAAACCAATGAAGAATGTATATCGGGTTGTACCACTCTGTCTTTTAATAGCTTGACAGTTGGCCTGTTGTACAAAGAAGGAAAAATTTACAGCAAATCCACCTAGTCCTGCCCTATACAATTTTGTTTTCTCTCCACCTGGCTTGTCTTCATACTATGCCTGATTTTAAAGCTCCAAATGTGACCTGATTGTGCGTGCCTTGTATTGGAAATGACTTGTATTGTATGACACACAAACTCAACGAAGGCCGGACTCTTGGGCTCAGCCACCCCAGAGGCTATGGGCCAATGCCGTGTGTACTTGGTCTAGTTTCTTCATTGGTGATGAGAGAGTGAGTACAGGGGCTGTGAGCACCTTCTGCTTGGTTGCTGTTTGGTGCCCCAGTTCTAGATTTGAAGGTCCTAGGCGGAGTTATGAGCCATAAAGCTCTTCCTGGCAACTCCTGGAATAAAATTCTGTCTGACACTTCTGATTCCATGACTGTTGCTTTCTTTTTCTGCTTCTGGCACCGTAAGCCATCACATTCACACTCTAGTGGATGTTCACAAAAGATTACATGCAAGCTAAAGTTGCTCTGCAATCTGTTCTTACAGTTTTGCAGAAGCCAGTCAGCCAGCACAGTAGGACGTGGGCCCATGCATATAGCAGGAAGGTTGAATGCTCTGTCCCTGGTGGTAGTGTTGAAAGGAGGTTTTAGGGTGCATCTATCTTTAAACCAAACAAGGAATCTATAGTGGCGGAGCTCTGAGATGGGGAAAGTTATTTATTTTTTTCCTGTTTTTCTCCCAAAAGGGGACCCAAAGTGGTTTACTATACAAAACAGGAGGGGGGAATCGGTTGGAATGCAGAGCAGGTCTTTCTCCCTGCTAGCAGATCTTCCTTGCAGATCTAAGGTAAGAACCTCAGGCTGAGAGCCCTCTGGCTTCCACTGGCACATGCCCAGGTCAATGTGATGTAGGGGTTAGAGTGCTGGACTAGGCTCTGGGATACTGAAGCTCAGATCCTCACTCTGCCACAGAAGCTTGCTGGGTGACCTTGGGCCAGTCACTCTCCCTCAGCCTAACTTACCTCACAAGGCTGTTGTGAGGATAAAATGGAAGGAGGGAGAATGATGTAAGCCACTATAATCCCATCAGAGAGAAAAGTGGGATATGAACATTTAGTACCTGTGAGCAAGGGAGGAAACAGATTCAGACAGATCTTTACTCAGCTGCTGCTAGCTAGCTAGCGGGGTCTTCTCTGCTTCTTCCCTTGTCATGTTGTGGTGCCTACCTTCTGCAGCTTCTCCCCTAGTTTTAGAAAAGTTCTTGCTGGTAAGGGCAGTGTGAGGTTGAACTCTCATCCTGATCCCAGTTAGGCACACCTATCTTGGCATGTAGAATCAAGATGTGTGCTGTATGAATAAAGATATAGACATGTATAATGTCTGTGAAATAAATGAATTTAAGAATGGTAGTGATAAGCTGGGAGGGAAGGGGGCATGGGGTATAGCTTGATTGTGTCAATTCTCAGAATCTAAGCAGGGCTTGGACATGAGACCACCAAGAAAGACTCTGCAGAAGAAAGCGATGGCAAACCACCTCTGCTCACCTTGAAAACCCCTTGCTGGGGTTGCCATAAGTTGGCTGCAACTTGATGGTACTTTACACACATACAGAGAGAGCAGTAAGTTGGTAAGGCTTTCTGCAAGAGTATGATACCTCCATCCTTATTCACCCCAGAGGAGAATGTTGTTCAAGTAATTGAGGGAGTGAAGCCAAAGACCTGTTTTTGTAAGTTCCCAGTGCAAAGATATTATCAACTCCCTTAAAGCATGTTGCTTTTGGACTCCCACCACCCAATATAGTGCATTAATCCTGGAGTGGAGAGCCCTCTTAAATGACATTGCTGTGATTGGTTCTTATCCCTGACAGTTCTTCAGGTATGTATGGGAAGCCTGTTTTGCTTCCGGTGGGCCATGTGAGCACATGGAGTGGGGGGGACACTGGGGGTGGCGGCCTGGAGTTGCAGCCTGCAGGCAGGTTGGGGGTCCTGCACAGGGGTTGCATTCCTGGCTTCCAAAGCATGCGTGTTGCATGTGGCCCGCATGATGTGGGTGTCTTAAGGGAGGGTGTGAGTTCTCCCCTATCTGAAACTTTTCACTCCCCCCCTTGCATTGGGGATGCCTGCCCCTTGAAGCAGTTTCACACCCCAGAGTGGGGGAACTTGTCTGGGGTTGCCTGGGGACTCTTTTGGGGTGGGTTAGGTGGCCGGTGGGGTTTAGGAAGGCAGGTGGGATTCTTTGCTGAAGGAAGCGGTGGTGGCTGCAGGCACAGACAGCTTCACGGAGGGATTGGAGAACCATAGGGAGCAGAGGTCCATCAGTGGCTCTTGCCACAAGGTCTAGATGGAACACTCTGTCTGGGGTAGTGATGCTTGGTCTTCTTGGTGCTTGGAGGGGCAACAGTGGGAGGGCTTCTGGAGTTCTGGCCTTGCTGGTGGACCTCTTGACAGCACCTGGGTTTTGGCCACTGGGTGACACAGAGTGTTGGACTGGATGGGCCGTTGGTCTGATCCAACATGGCTGCTCTTATATTCTTATATTCTGGTTGAAAGGACTCAGCTGCATCACTTGCTTTTTCTCTGTGATCTCTGCTGCAATAGCTGGCTCGGTTTGTTTGTTGCCATCAATACCATGCTTGGAAGTTAACCATGGTAGTATCGCTGTCTGCAGCAAACAGTTTTCCAGATTAGAAAACAGCCTGCCTGATAGCTGATCTTATGGATTTATTGGAGCAAGTACCTTTGCTGGGTATGGAAGGATCCAGTCCTATGTAACATTACAGGGTTTGCAGGTCCTTCCCTGCAGAATCCTCTCTAAATTATAGTGGAGCTGAAGCATCTAAGCTTTTGATAATTTATTCATCTGATAAGCTGGCTGAACTTCACCGTCACCTCCCCATCACCTCTAGAAATCTAATGCCATTATTGAATAGCTATGATATGTACATAGCCAGTGTCCAAGCCACCCCCAAAAGGCCAGCTTAATGAATGATGAAAAAGGACTGCATAACAGCACAACACCAGGAAAGGGGATGTGCTTCCTAGCAGTCTAGCTGGATTTGACTCCCTTGGTCCTAGGAAACTGCTAAGGCCGGGCTCGTTTTTCTTGTGGGACAGCTGGCTGTTGAAATAGTTTGTTTGTTTCACTGTGCCCACGCCAGTCCAGGACTCTGTTGGCGCCTCACTCCAAAAACCCTGCAGCAGGTTTCCACCCATCAATTAGAATTGTGGGGAGGTGAAGAACAACCCAAGAGAGGGCGGCACCAAAACTTGGCAGCAGAGCCAGAAACCAAGCTGCTGGCTCAGATGCCACAGGGAAGAGTCGAGGCGTCGCAAGAAGAAGCGGGAGTGTCCACCTCTTAGGGCTGCCAGACAAACCAGTTTCCTGAATTCCGGGGGACTGATTCATTCCCTCTAAGCAGCCGGGGCCCTGGCAGGTGCCACTGATATGAGCAAGACTACAGTGCTACAAGGCTGTGATCCAAAAAACCCTTGGAGAGCTCAAGCACCCTGGGCCCCTGCAGGCATCTGGGGCCTTTCCGCCAAAAGCCTCTAACAGCAACTTTACCTCTTTGGCCTCAAGCCCAGAAACCTGGTCTCCATGGCCTCTCCTCCCATGCAGACAGGCATGTTACTCTGGCTTCCCCTTTACATGTTTAACCCCATTTCAGGCCCTTTCCCTCAGGCATGATGTTATATCCAGCATTTCTCTTTTGGTCTATCTTGCCATGAAGATTCTTCCTGATTATCGGGATGCTTGCTCAGTTTTCCAGATCTATAGGTGTATATCAATCAGCATCCCCTTTTCTATCTTATAAAGAACAAATACTTGGACACTGAAGTTTTCTTGTCTCAAGCCAAGCCACACTTGCCATAAATTGTCCCTGTTACTTCCATCACTTTGGCCTCTGTCCAAGAGGCAGATTGGCTGTTGATTCACCTAAACCTTTAGTACAAGGAAAACAAGCGGGTGTTTTTGTACAGAGTTCCTCCCCCTATATGCCCAATTGTTGTGCATAGGCCAGATTTATTTAGACTGCTCCCCAAGCAGTCCAACCAAATTTTAATAGAACTACAATGCCAGAGGTGGGCTGGCCATTATGACCATAAAGTTGCCAAACCAGATCACTGATCAATGTATTTATTTAGGCCACTTGCCTCCACAAGGTCGCTTATACGAAAACTAACATAAACCACAATATATACTGTATAAATGCATACAACAACAAATATCCCCAACAAGACTGAGGGTTTTGCTGTCGGAGTATAATGGAGGAAGAAAGACTGATGCCGTCAGCTGCACTGAGTTCCCACTGGGGAGAAAAGGGGGATATAATGTCCCAATAAACAACCAACCAGCCGAAAAAGCCGAGACCGCTATCTTTCTAACCTCCCTAGGGACAACTAGGAGGGCATGGACAGTCCGATAGTGTCTACTTTGACTGACAGTAGTTCTTCAAAGCACCAAACATGAGGCCTGTGTTGTATAAAGTGTGAAAGACATTTTATTCACATATTTACTAGGAAAGAAAGATTGTCTTCAGACCTCTACACTGGAATACTATGGCTTATTTTAAAGCTTTTGTACATCTTACCCCAGATGACAGCAATTCAGAAAAGTAAGATGATGCCTTGAGTGTTTCATTTGAGTTCAGTATATTCTTATTGTCTGTACTAGGCAAAAGACCACTACCTGACCGTCTGCTGAGGGAATCTTCTGAGATTAGTTTCTCTCCCCAGATTTGTTGACCTTGTACAACCTAAGCATACAGACTCCAGAATTATGAAGACCTCAGTGTTAGGTATTTCAAGTTTTATTACTGTTAATCCTTGACCACTAATGAGGGAGTCAGTTAAAGGAACAAAACACATTTTGAGGGCCCAGACCTCAGTGTGATGAAGAGAGTGCTCTTTGAAGCTATTATTACAGTATGATGAATGTATTTGCTACGAGAGGACACTGTCGTGTATCTGATGAAGTGAGCTCTAGCTCATGAAAGGTTATGAAATAATAGTCTTTAAAATGCCACAAGACTCTCTCATGTTTTGGCACACAGAATAACATTAGAAAAAAGAAGCCTCTGCCCTGAGGAGCTTGCATTTTGCCAGTGGGAAGGGAAGAAATTGGCTGCCTCTTCCTTATCCAAAAGAAATTAACCATTTAACAGGTCACAGGAGAAAAGCCTGGTTCTTGTACTGAGTACACTAAAATTAAAACCATCCAGTAAAGCACACTGTAATCTGACAGCCCTGCAGGCCACAAACACGGGAACAGTTAATAAATGCAATTATAAGATTGTTCTACTGAGGGAAGGTGGCATGATCTTGTCAGTTCTCAGAAGCTAAGCATGGTCAGCACTGGGACACCACCAAGGAAGCCTCTGCAGAGGAAGGCAATGGCAAACTATCTCTGCTTCTCACTTGCCTTGAAAGCCCCTTCCTGGGACTGCCATAGATCAGCAATGACTTGACAGCACTTTACACACACAAGATCTTAAGATCATGCCAAATTTAGGATTCTGGGCTTTTCCCTGTAGTCTGGGAACAAAGCTGGATTCTTATTATTTCTGTTAGGGAACTGCTTTTTAGCTATACACTTCCGAAAGAGGCATACAGCAATGTTAAAACAAAATCAATGTTACATTTGTATGCTAGGAAATACTTAAAAGGTTGGCAAAAATTTTAAAAAAGTTTTCACTGCCCTTCTTAAATGGGTCAAGGGTGTAGAGCTGCTGGGTTTCCCTGGGAAGGGAGTTCTACAAAGAAGAAGCCATTCCCATCATCTTGTTTGTTTATTTGATTTGTATCCTGCTCAGAGTAGGTCACAACATGTAATAAAATTAGAATTCGATTAAAACAAATCAATTTAAAACAATTCCAAACATTTACAGAGTATTGGGTGGCGCATAATAACACTGTGACACTGACCCAGGAGAAGAAAAGGAGAGAAGGCAGCAGGAGGGACTGTATAGGTAGGAGTTCTCCCAACCTCACCCATAAGCTTGGTGGTACATTTCCATTTTATAGGCCCCACAGAACTGTACCAAGTCCCACAGGGTCCAGATCTCATTTGGAAGTGCTTTCCACCAAGCTGGAGCTACAGCTGAAAAGGCTCTAGCTCTAGTTGAAGTCAGGCGAATACTCCTTGGTCCCGGGATCATCAGTGTGTTGTTGTTCAAAGAATGTAGTACTCTTTGGGGGGTATGCCAGGAGAGGTGGTCCCGAAGATACGTTGGTCCCAGATCGTGAAGGGCTTTAAAGGTTAAAACCAACACCTTGAACTTGATCTGGTACTCAATCTGGAGCCAGTAAAGCTGGTGAAACACTGGTTGAATAGGGGTTCTGATAGAGGTTCCTGTAAGGATCTGCGCTACCACATTCTGGACCACATTCTGGTCAGCCTCAATGGTAGCCCTCTATAGAGCAAGTTACCATAATCTAGTCTGGAGGTGACCATGGCATGAATCACTGTGGCTAGGTCAGAGTGAGATAGGAAGGATAGGCAACACAGGCTCATTTATTGCTCAGTTTTTATACCTGTAGGACATTTCCTCAAACGGCTTAGATCTAGGTTACTCACAGCATCTTTGTTTTGGCTCAAAACTAAGCATCAAGGAATGGCAACATCCTCCATCTTAGATTTGGTTAGAGACTCTATTAAGTATACTTCACCTTCTGCGGGGACATCACATTCTGGATCAGCTGAAGTTTGTGGACTGTCTTCGGAGACAGACTGTTCTAGAATGCACTAGAGAAGTTAAATGGAAGAAAGTTGCCTAGGGATGCAACCTAAACACTATTAAAGGCTTCTAGGGCCCCATGACTCCTAAAGTTGATAAATTAAAAGAAACACTTCAGAATAGCTAAGCAAAGGGTGTCAGGGCTGTGTTACCAGTGGAAGCACTGAGATTTGATCCATTTCACTGCATAACCTCCACCGCGGCTCCACACAGTGTTCTTGAATCAGAAGTAGCTCTGATTCGCTACAAAATGGTTCATTCCAGTCCGCACGTCACCCCCTAATTTACCACAGCCACATGGTTTGTTCCACCCAGCTGCTACCAGTTTATGGTTCATTCCAGGCACACCCTATCTACATGAGGATGGTTTGCCCCATCTTTTGAGAACTTTATACCATATAGGACTGCATCAGAAGAAAGAGAACGCTAACATATAACATCAGCCTGTTCTCCGGGGTTGTCGTTTCACAGCTCTCAGGTCAGTTTTCCCTTATGCTTCCTTCTCCACCCCGCTTTCCTCGAAATAGCTCAGTCCAGTCCTTACTCCTACCAATAAAGGAAAGTGCCATTGTAGCGGGAGGGAATGATTTCGCGAGAGGGCAGCCTTTTTCCAGCCCAAGCTTTTGTTTATGGCGAGCAGACGTCTCCGGGGTCCTACCCCTCTCAACGTGGGCACTTCCAGACTCCGCGAGGCCATGTTCACACAGCCAATCCTGACGCGCATCCCCTTCTCTGTCACACGCCCTGCCCCAGCTATTCTTCTAGCACCCACGCGGTTGGAACTGCCAGTGTCAAACGGTGAGGACTAGGGGCTGGGCGCCTCTGCTCCTCGCCAGGACTCCTCGTAGGGTCGGCGATTGATCGAACGCTCTTCTTCCGCCTCCAGGTCGTGCAGAGTAGGCAGGCCTGGCCAATGGAGCGGTGCGCCTGCGTGGAGAGGGAGCTGGACAAAGTGCTGCAGAAGTTCCTTTGCTACGGCCAGCATTGCGAGCGAGGCCTGGAGGAGCTGCTGGTTTACGTCAGCCAGCTGAGGGAGGAGCTGAGCACTGCAGGTACGTGGGCCGTCTTTCCCCTGCCGCTCGGAGGCAGAGGCACTGGCAACGAGGAGGCGGGAAGGACTGGGTAGAAACTGGTTCCGTGGAGAGAAAAAAGTGTCTTGTCCGTTTAATCGAGGCTTATTTACCGGATGCTGTTATTTATCTGTATGCCAAGAAAAGCTTCATCTGCCCGTTTCCCCAAGGCTCTGTTAAATGGACAGGACATTTTTCTCCAGGCCTGTTGGCAACCCTTTCAGATGCATGTGTATATCCTTCAGGGCCAGTCTCTATGTAGGACTGAAATGTGTCCAGTATATAAGTCAATATAATGATAAAAGGGTTGGAACACTTTCCCTATGATGAAAGGTTAAAACGCTTGGGGCTCTTTAGCTTGGAGAAAGGACGGCTGAGGGGTGACATGATCGAGGTTTATAAAGTTATCCATGGGATCGAGCAGGTTGAGAAAGAAGTACTTTTCTCCCTTTCTCACAAGAACTCGTGGGCGCTCAATGAAATTGCTGAGCAGTCGGGTTAGAACAGATAAAAGGAAGTACTTCTTCACCCAAAGAGTGATTAACACATGGAATTCACTGCCACAGGAGGTGGTGGCAGCTACAAGCATGGACAGTTTCAAGAGGGAATTAGATAAACATATGGAGCAGAAGTCCATCAGTGGCTATTAGCCACAAGGTATAGATAGGAACTCTCAATCTGGAGCAAGTGATGCTCTGTATTCTTGGTGCTTTGCGGGGGGGGGCAACAGTGGGAGCGCTTCTAGTGTTCTGGCCCCACTGGTAGACCTCCTGATGGCACCTGGTATTTTTGGCCACTGTGTTGGACTAGATGGGCCATTGGCCTGATCCAACATTGGCTTCTCTTATGTTCGCTTAATGAGGGTGGAAGACAGCAAAATCACGTGAGGTGAGACTGCAGTCTCATTGGAATGTTTTCCAAAGCCAACTAAGAAAAAAGTGAAATGCTCTTTGATCTTTAGTTGCTGTAGATTTTCCAGTTTGTGTGGCCATGGTCTTGGCATTTCGCCAGTAGCTGTGACTGGCATCCTCAGAGGTATAACACAGAAAGCTAGAGTACTCTCTGTGTCAAGGTGAGGAGAAATATGGTAGGCAGGTAATTTATATCTACCCTGGAAGTGGGGTTCTCCAGGCTATGAACATACTAATGGAGGAGCTTTCCTGAGGAGGTTCTTTTGTCTATGGATTGTTTCCTGAGGAGGTTCTTTTGTGTGTGGAATGGCTGTTGAAACTCTAATCTTATCCGTAGTGCTATTGTCAGCTGTAGAGCATTTTGTGTTTTTTGTGTGTTTTTGGATCTTTTTCTCTTTTAAAAGGTTGCTGAAAATGTTGCCTCATGTTTAAAAAAATCCCAGTGTTTTTGAGTGATTGGAAGTGATGAGCTTGGAAATCTGGCCTGATGTGGGAGTGTTTAGCACCTGACTGCAACACAAATAGTCTGGCCTTGAAGATGTTGTTTATTTAGAAAACTTACATATGCCTGCCTCTCCACAGACCTGTTTGAGGTGGCTCAAAAACAGCGCCTCATATTCATGTATATTTTCTATTCAAAAAAAATGAATAATCCATAAAACCGCATGAAACAGCATTCAGAGGCCTGAAACAATATTAAGAAAACAGTCCTCAGCCTAGAAGCAGACCATAAACACAGTTGAAAAGATGGAATCCCTCAAGCTTTGGGTATAAAAAAAAGTTTTGAACTCTCACTTAAAAAGGACAATAAAGCAGATGGCAGATGAGCCTCAAGGGGGAGGGCATTCCAAAAGTGAAGTGCCAACACTGAAAAAGCCCTGCCTCTGGTCTTCATGTCTCACCTCGGCAGATGGGGCACAGTCAGTAAGACTTGGGAAGAGGGTCTTAATTGGTAGGCTGATTTGGGAATGAGGTGTTACATGAGTCTGTAGCAGTTCTCTTCCTATTTGTTGATCTCCTAGCAGATTAGAGGAAGAGAGGAAATATGTCTCCTGCTTGTTTGGGATGTTCTTCCACCTGTATTGTATTGTATTCTGATTAGTATTTGTCATTCATTTGTAAGCAGTAAGGTTTTTAGAATTAGTTCTGCTCTTGCTCTATAAAGACAGTGGGAAAAAGTGTTTCCTAAAACATTGGATTTGGTCCTTGTTAAGATACGAGACTTAGGCAGCAGCTCTTAGAACAGTGAAGTCAGCTTTATTTACAGAGGTTAAGACAAGATAGGACAACAGCAAAACTGGGGAGCAACAGGCTCCTTTTTAAACAGTCCAGGCTTGGTAAGCCACTCCCATAAGTACAGAAAGGACCAATGACTTTACAGAGATAAAGACCAATCATACTATTTCCATCCTGCACTTATCTTGTTTCCTGATTGGGCAACTGTGCAACGCGTCCAATCAGTTTGTGATGTTTAGGATACCAGGTTTCAGTGGGAGCTGGAATGAAGCTCCCTCTATTTATGTATCTCCATACATAACAATCCTGTTGAATCTAAGTTACTCATAACATCTGGGAAAATTTTTTGGTTACTGTTGTACCAAGCTGTTTTCAGATGGCAGTTGTGGGCAAGGAAGCGTTTTGTTAGGAGAGCCTGTAAACTGTACTACTATCTGCACTTAAAATATGGATGCTTTTTCCTATTGCAGCCTTACAGCGGACACCACTATCTGCCACGCTGTCCCTGGTAATGTCCCAGTGCTGTAAGAAGATCAAGGACACTGTGCAGAATCTAGCTTCAGATCACAAAGACATTCATAGTAGCATTTCTCGGGTAGGCAAGGCAATCGACCGGGTGAGTATTTCAGTCAGCTTAGGTTTGGGTTTCAAGAAGAAGATGAGAACAAAGGCATTTCAAACCAGGTATTGTGTAGATAGATTTTTAGGAGGAAATGTTACCCTATTTTTAGTCATGCAACATGGAGCTCATTCGTGAAGCACTGGGCACTATGAATGGATGCAATGCATATTTTCTCTGGCCACTGTGAATGGGTGCAAAATGTATGTCTTATCTCATTATTTTTTGTTTTGGTAATACCCACACTGCAGTCAGAATAGCCTGCTGCTGTGCAGGCAGAAAGATGTTCTGCTTGGTTTCAAAACCAGTGGCTTTCCCTGTATGTATTACACAGAAATCTAGAATTCTGCATTAGGGAATATCAGAATTTTTTCTAAGAACTCAGATTATCCAGACTGCAGTTAATAATGTGAAGTAAACATATCTGTGTGATTTGTATTACTTGAGCAAGTTTTGGTTCACCACCAGCCTTCCACTTAAATTTTGTTTCAATACCAGGGATTTTGTTTTGGGGAGACTGAGAAATATCAGCTAAGAACAGCAGAGGATTTACTGGACCAGGCGTCCTTGACATTTTTGACCTGTGGGCGCCTTTGAATACTGACATGCCATGGGGGTGCAATCACAAAATGGATTCTGTGAAAGGCAGAGCCAACCACATAATGTCAGGGAAGTGGGGTCATGCATAACTCTAACAGTAATTCTTCAACATCTCAGGCAGAAGTCTGTTTAACAGGATTCCCTTTAAAATGAGTATATTGTTTTAAAATGCTTACACACAACTTACCTTCAGTCATACAGTGAAGACCTTAGTGCTGTGGTGGCAACTGCTGCCAAAGCGACTTTATAAAAAGTCTGCACCAGACAATCAGGTATCCAGTGGCCAGTCAGAAGCCCTAGTGTGCAAAAGCCCTATCTGGCCCTGCCCAATTTCTAAAAACATTTGGTGGGCACCAGGAAAGTTGCCCGTGCTGCCATGGCACTGGGGTCCCTGTTCTAGACCTTTGCCGAGAAAAGGTTCTGTCTGCACACATTTTTAATATTTTTATTGACTTTGTTTATAGTATCCTTTCTTGCTGAGAGTTGAGACAGATGATGAAATTTATAAGCAATACAATGAAACATAAAATAAACCATGCAATAAAACTGCCTTTTTTCATAGACAGTAAATTCTGATTATAAAACCATTTTTTGACTTTTTCTTCACAGAAAGCTTGGCTAGACTCTTGCCCTGTTTTAAACTGAAAGCTCAGATGCTTAGGCAGGTTAGACTTACCCTGAACAGCTGATGTGGTCATTGTGTCAACCTTTTAGCTTGCCCTGTTTTTACTCTAAGCTGTGATGTCTGGCCAGCAACAGCCCAACCCAATGCTGGGAGGAAGTAGGTGGTTGTTTTGTGCCAGTGTTAATGGGTTTTTCAGAAAAATTTGAACTGGAAAAATTTTCCATGCCTTGAACAGTGTGTGATGTGATTTAGCATGTATATTTTGATTTATACACAAAAAAGTGAAAACTTTATGTGAAAACTTATTTTTCTTGGAAAAATACTTGAAAAGATTTAAACACATTTAAACAATGTAAGAGGGGGAAAACTAAAGGCAGTGAAAACTGTTCACACAGTAATTTTAGCACACCCAAAACAAAGTTTGAGTCCAGCGGCACCTTTAAGACCAACAAAGGACTGTGCATGTTATGCTGTAGACATGGTTGTCCATCTACTTCAACAGCTTCAACAGTATTTAACTGTCTTCCATGGAGTTCACTGGGGCACCTTAGTTTCATTGTTACACTCTGTAGCATCATTTGCATTACTTGTTAATTCATATCAGATTGGTGATCACAATATCCTTTCTACCATATGAGAGAGTCATATGCTTTAGCTGTGCCAGTCAAATTATTTGGGTTGTTGTACATACTTGTGGCTTTGTTTCTTCCCCCATCCCATTTGCAAATTGATAAAACATACATGTATTACAGAATTCATAGGAATAGTCACATGAAAACCATTCATTGCAACTTTGGAACTGCCAAGCTTGGTTAATATTGTATTTGCAGTGCCATCCATTCATTGTTATGTGGGGAACAGGGGGAGCACTGAAAAAAACTGTCCCACATGTGTGCTTTGGGGTTTGGAAAATTGATTGTTAGTGGGGCTTCCTGATAGCACTCTAGAATGGCTGTTTCTTTCCCCTCCCCTTTCCAGAATTTTGATGCAGATTTATGTGGCATTGTTCCTGCAATGGTCTGGGAATCCCAAGAGAAGCAGATCCTGGTGCTGGCCATTATAGAACACCTTTACCAACAAGGAATGCTTGGAGTGGCTGAGGAGCTGTGTCAGGTACTGGGATTAAAGGGAATACAAGTGCAAATGGTCTTTGTTACAGTGTGCTGAGCTGATGATCATAGCTTTGCATTTTTTCTGTGCTATTGACCACTGTTTGGCACTGACACAGAGCTCTGCTAGACATTTCTGTTTCTTGCCTTCAAATGCAAGGGAAACAGCAGCTTGTGTTACCTGACCCTGCTGACTGGTTTTATTATGACATACAGCTGACTGCTTCCATCCTGCCTGCAAGGATGAAGCTCACTTTGAGGATATTTCTGTTTCCCTGTTGCATTCTCTGCTTCTTCATGAAAGAGACTGAAATGTGTTCCCATCCAACTTTTAGATTTTCTGTCCACAGGAGTCCACCATGAATGTAGATATAGATTTCAAAAAGCCATTTCTTGAACTTAACAGCATACTAGAAGCTCTACACAAACAAGACCTGGAGCCAGCCTTAAGGTAAGAATGAAGCCTTTGTGTATAGCTTTTCTCCATAGGATGGTTTTCCCTCCTTCTGTATTTCCTGAAAAGATGAGCGGAGCATATGCTTCAGGACAAGGATCCTTGAAAAGAGTTGGACCCACACTAACATTTTTGTCAGTGCAATAAGAGCTGCCACAGCACAACAAGTACCAGATTGGACACAAATTGAAATAAACCCTATAACCCCATACTCATTATATGAAGCCCTGTGGAATACAGATTTCACTTAAAATTCCAACAAACAATGCAGTCCATATTTGATCACTTCTCTTAATACATGGCACAAATGTAAAGATGTTAGCTCCAGGAATATCCAAACAAGCTCCCTACACTTTACAAAAATGGTTTGTCCTTGGGCAAAACTAACAAGAATTTAAAACATGGCAAGATGCAAGAATCACTCAGATGGCTCACTTATTAGTCAATGATGAGATATTAGATAAAGCAAAATTAGAACAAAAAATAATAAATACAATGGTTCAAAACACTTACTGGAATCACTTCTGTTATTACAAATGGAATAGACCCATGACTCAATTTGAATTACTTTTAAATGAGAAAAAAGAACAATCTCCGGGATTAATAACAACTTGTTACAAATTCATTAATAGGAGTGAAGAAGAACCAGTAACCTTATATCAAAAACAATGGCAATTAGATATCCAGACTTTTCTCTCTGAAAAAGATTGGGCATCAAATTGGAATGCATCTTGTAATATATCCAAACTACTCCCCATTCGGTTCCAAGCAGTTAAAATGCTAACAAGGTAGTATTTTCCACCAACTGCACTACATTGAATAAACAGATCATGCAAACCAATATGCAAAAAACAATGTAGACAATTAGCAGATTTTATGAATTGTTGGTGGTTTTGTCCTCTGATTCAACAATTCTGGAAAAAAATAGGACAACAAATTCAAGAAATTACTCATAATGACTTACCTTGTACTCCAGAATTTTTTCTTTTGAAGAAATGGCCTGATACTGTAAAAGAAGGAAGAAACAAAGAACAATTTCAGTTTTGCTTTCTGTAGCTTATATTCTTATAGCAAAAAAATAGACAGAAATCTTCCCTCACTACAACAATGGTATAATCAAATATGGGATCATTTTATTTAAGTAAAATAAAACATCTTTCAAAACATCCAACGCATCTCTGGTCAATTACAAAAAAAAAAGCAGTTATATGATACAAAATTATATTTTACCTAAGAATCCCCTGTACGAAGATATTATCTATTTTTAAATTCTAATAGAACATATTGTGATATTTAACTATGTAAGATTCAAATAATTCTGCAACAAGTGAAAATAATAACTTAAAACATTGGAAAAGTTGTATGATTATATAAATATTGATTTGCTGATATGTCAAATATTGAATTGTTGAAAATTAAAAAAAAATATTAATTAAAAAAATGCCAGTGCAAGGATTTCTGCTGGGAAGCATGACTTCCCTTCCTCTCCCTGCAGAAAAATCCTGCTCTGTGGGTGGAATTGTTTACACGTGTGGAAACACTAGTCTGGCCCCAACCCATAGCTTGTTCCTAGGAAGTAAATCTCTAGGGGGCTCATCACCTCTTCTCTTTGTGCTTGGGCAAGCATTGAGAACTTGGGCTTGCCTTTCTCCCGCTGATTCTAACCCTTCCACAAAGTCCAGGAATACTGTTCTTGGTCTGTCTCCTTGTCTCTCTGCAAGCTTTGTGAGTCCAGAGAATGAGGACATTGCTAGTATTCTCTACCTTCCCCAAGAAAGAAAGCTTCTCTGTAAAATGCGATTTGAAGTATATCCTTTTGCTGTGACAACTGCTCCATCACGTTCTCTGTCTGGTACTAAGAAGGGATGTCCTTTGCCCAGTTGGGCAATCTTCCACAGACAGCAGCTGGCAGAACTGAACAGCTCTCTGGAGTTCCGGCTCCATCGGCTCCATTTCATCAGGCTTCTTGCTGGTGGCCCAGGCAAGGAGCTAGAGGCCCTGAACTATGCACGCCATTTCCAGCCTTTTGCTCACTTACACCAGCAAGGTGAGGCGGTTTGGAAGCCTACTCTGGCACTTGCCTCTTGGAGTGGCTACCTTGGGAGGGATTCATCTTTCCTGCCAGGATTTCCTCCAGTGGGAAAGATTGTCTCAGCTTTTCTCATCAGGAGTTGCGATGGGCAAAATTTCTCTGGACCTTACTAGGTCTTCTGAAGTCAGATACCAGGTTTGTCCTTTAAAGGGGAGCTTTTGGCACTGAAGAGTTATAAGCTTCCCCTTTTGGGTAGAGGAAGATGTGGGATTCCCTTGCCTGAAAACAAGGGAATTATTGACTTGAGACTAATTTGATCACAGGACAGTGTATTGTGTTACTGAAAGCATGTTAATGTGAATGGTGTTTCCTGTTTCTTGCTACCTAGAGATTCAGGTGATGATGGGGAGTCTGGTATACCTGCGCCTGGGCCTAAAGAACTCTCCATATAGGCACTTGCTTGATGACAGCCACTGGACTGAGATTTGTGAGACTTTCACTCGTGATGCCTGTGCCCTATTGGGCCTCTCAGTGGAGTCTCCCCTGAGTGTCAGGTAAAGCCTGATGTGGGTGGGATGGGGAGCAGGGTTGGGCAGTGCTGAGCACTCTCTGTCTCTCTCTGTCTGCAGCTTTGCTGCAGGATGTGTAGCACTACCAGTGCTGATGAACATTAAGGCTGTGATTGAGCAGAGACAGTGCACAGGTGTCTGGAGCCACAAGGATGAGCTGCCTGTGAGTGCCTGACCCATTCTGGGAAAGGGTGTTGTGATGGAGGAGCTGCAGGTTGTGGGTGAGGAATTCCTTGAGGAAGAAGTGGTGAAGGGGCTGATACTCCTGTTACTCTTAACAGATTGAGATTGAGCTGGGGATGAAGTGTTGGTACCATTCAGTATTTGCGTGCCCTATCTTGCGCCAGCAGACAACGGATTCCAACCCACCCATTAAGCTCATCTGTGGACATGTCATCTCTCGAGATGCTCTCAACAAACTCATCAACGGAGGGAAGTGAGTGATGTTTTTGCCTGGAGTTCTTGAGAATTTTTGGGTGATAAACCAATCTAAAAATCAGATACCATGCTACTAAACAATCATCGAGCTGTTCTATAACCACACTGAGAGATGCTGTAGGATACCCAGACCCCCTAGAAGAATGCAGAAAGTCAGATTCCTCACCTTTATTCAGTTTCTTGGGATCACCACTATACTTCAGCAGCACTGTCTGCTGCCCTCTGCCAGGTAGCATTATACCAGCTGTCATGAGAACCTCTAGCACTGCCTCCTGTAGTTGCTAAGGAAGGGATCTGCACCTGGAGCCCCCAAGGCCAAATTGACTCTCTTCTTACCAACGCAGAGTCAAGAAAAGTGTGCAGTAGAACTGTGGTAATCAGATTTGCTGGTGGATCACAGAGGCCACAAGAAGGGCCTCTCCCCACTTTCTTCATGGTGCTACTCTTGTAAAACTTGTCACTGGCCAGCACTCAGAGCTCCTCTTTCTAATCTCTGCTTTGTATCTTTTCTGCAGGCTGAAATGTCCATATTGCCCTATGGAGCAAAACCCAGCTGATGGGAAACGCCTCATCTTTTGATAATGATGTGTCTTGGAGGTGCTGTTGGGGAAATGGACAGTGAGAATAAGCATCTTTTGGGGCAGGGCTTGATAGGGAGGTCTTATGTGCCTGCAGGAGTTCATATTGGCCTGCTGCACTAACTGCTGTAGTCCTAAAAGTTGCTGCTTGCTCAGTGAGGCAGAACAGTAGCTTCCTAGGTCAGAGAAGAGTGGTTTCTTATGGGTGCTGTAAGGTACGGCAACTAATTGTGTACATGTGGCACCATGTTTTTTCCACTCCTAGGCTTCTTCATGAGGGGGCTTAGTTGAACAGCCACCTGCTTCCTACCAAGATATTCTGCCCTCTCCCCATGCACAGATCTATTCTTGTTGGGGCTAGGGTTGCAGAATAAATAGATGAAGAGCTGCTTCTGCCACTTACTACCTTGGAAATATACCTGTCATCTTCTGTTTTGATCAGTAAGGAGAAAAGTTGTGCATCTGAAAAGGGAAAGTGTTTTTTTTAAATTAACTGAAGCCTACATCTTAAGTTAAAAAAGGCATCTTTAAAACTTAGTGCTGATCTTCTGAGGAAAGTTTTAAAGTACATGGGAAAGGAGAAAAAGGTAACAGCCGAGACACTAACAAAGGTGATCTCTGTGAATCTTTTGAGTGTGGAGATTGGCCCAAGGTGCAGCTTTCTGACCTAGGCATGAAGTGTATGTCATTACTGCATGCCTCCTGCTATCAGAGTCCTTGCACATAGATAAGATCAGGAAAAGGGTCTCGTACCTGCCAGGAGTACATATTTAGAAGCCAACTTGTATCTTTCTGTAAAGGTAGAAACCCTCTTGTGGTGGTCTCCTATCTGTTATAGATTAGTATAAAGTGGAAGAACTACAGGATGAGAAATCTGGTGTAGCAGTCCCTAGAATACTTAATTTGATGGATATAGGAAAGAAAATGCAGTCCTTTCCTTCTCATAATGAAGTATGTCAGCAATTCAATTCCAAGTAATTCTGTAGCTTAACAGATAAAAATCATTTGAAGCGATGATAAAAAAGGCTCAGTGTGAGTTAATCTATATAGTATATAGACCATAGTGGAAACGCCCTCTTAAATTCAACTGGAGGCAGAATGCCAATAGCACATCATTATGGGGAACTCCCTTGAATCAGTGGGGAAAATACTACATGAGGTAGTTTATGAAGTAGGACTCCAGAGCTGGGCCTGTGGAGAAAACTGCTAAGCTTATAGGACAGTACATACTTTAGAAAGGATCCCACTGACAAGAGCAAGCTGTTCAACCTAAAAGCAACCATGAGTATATGAGAGCCAGTTCCTACCAACTGTGTTTCAGAAACACAGCTGTAACTATGTTCTTAAATAATCCCTGTAAAGTAGGGAAAGATCACCACAGGCCTTTAGAAGGATATATTTACCAAGGGTATTGTATGGTTTTTCTGACATCTGAGTTGTGGCCTGTTGATTTTACAAAGGGTTTTGTCCCACTGCATGTAATCCTAGGGTTTTTTGTTCCTTCTACCTTCAGTTTGGGGCACCTAAACTGCCACACCTATGGAAAGATGGCAAAAATACATCTAAATAAATTTCTTTTCAAATGGACTTGGTGGGTGATTTTTATACTCAGAACTAATAAGTTCTTCCAGGGCAAACTGGCAATCATGTTGTAGTGAAGGAAAAGTCATTCAACATGTGATATAAGGCTGTAGGTACTTTTTTCTGGTGCAGCAATTTATTGCTGCTGTTACATTATAGTCTCATAGCTTACAGAGCAAAACACAAGAACTGGATGTGATAGACATTATAGTTTTTCAAATAGTTCACACAAGTCGATATATTAAACCATATGCTGGGGGTGGGGTGAGCAGTTACTGAAGACACACCTAAACTGGGCAATTAACATAGGGCATAATCTGTTAAATTAGACACTGAAAAACATTTAGAAATAGTACAAATATTTTAATTGCATTAGATTCCCAACTCCAGTATTCTTCCAAAAGTAACAAAAGGACAAAGCCAGCTTCTGTACCCATAGTTTTAAATCAAAGTTCAGCTACTGTCTCACTTGCAGAGAAGGTACAAGTAAGGGACAGTCTTAATATAGCATCTTCCTTCAATGTTCCTCACAAGGGGAGAGGAAGAGCCTCCACCTCTTCCAAGCACTCATCATAGGTTTCTTGATATTCTTCATGTGGCTTGATCATGATCACACAGGTTGGGCGTTTTGTACCTGCAGCTACTCCCAAGTCCTGAGAAGAGAAACCACAGGAAAGCAAAATTAATTTCCCAGATCACTCATGACAGTTTCCCATTAGCCTACAACAAACACGCATCTCCACTATTGCAACAGCACTCTACAGGCCAATTCACATGTACTATATGGCCATGCTGAGATGCATTTTAAGTGGACCCTTGTTTCAGAGAACTAGTGTGAAAGGTAAGTTTCAGGATGCAGGTCTACCTGATATAAGGAACAGCTCATAGAGACTGTAATACAGAACTCGTGAGAATGAGCAGATAAAAGAAATGGAAAAGATTTCAGGAATAGTGTCCCGATAAGAGGGTTAATGTGTCGTTTTTTAAAAATGACAACCCACACTTCTAATATAGTAAGGCAAGACTGCCTTCCTATGGTGCAGGTTTTTGAAATTCTGACTATGGCTGCATCTTGGTAAACAGCATTACTGTAAAGATAATCTGGCTGATTTAAATACAGGCAATTGTATTTGCCTATATTGCACAGCTTTGTGCTACCAGACAGTAACACCCATGATTTAAACAAAATTATCTGTAGAGAAGATCTAGTACTAAAGTCCTTGGTCATCCCTTCACAGCTGATTTAATATCTGAGTCTAGGCCAGGGAAGAATTTAGGGTCTCGTTTTAAACAGTTTCTAACCAACTGCTCAACCCCAAATGCTGAGTTCTTACTTTAAAAAGAGACAGTTTTTGTCATGCTACAGTTATTTTGCTGGTCTGACATGTAGGATCATTGCATTTGTATTATTTACTTCATTTATACGCCACATTTCCCCCAAATGCAGACCAAAGTGGCTTACATCGTTGTCTTCTCTTCCATTTTTATCCTTACAACAACTCTGTGAGGTAAGTTGGACTGAAAGTGTCAGTGACCAAAGGTCACCCAGCAAGTTTCCATGGCAGAGTGGAAATTCAACCCCTTGTCTCCCAGATCCTAGTTTGACACTAATCGCTACACCACACTGCTCTACTCCATCTTTCTTTTATAATGGAACTTAAGTTTGCTTACAGGAAGCTTCCTAGAAACCCTGTCCGAGCACTGAACAGATGCACCCAGCTTCAGCAAAGGTGCTATTATCATGTGCCTTCCAGCTATATCCTATACAGTATAAACAGCAACAACAAAACACTAATATCTCCTAGTTTTCATTTGCTTGGGGTGGGTCTTCCATATGCCTGGAATAGTGAAAAACAACTTGTGGTGCAGCTCTGTCCATAGTTTAACCCCCTATCAGTGTTGCATTTATTAATCTATGGCAGTCCAGATAAGGTTTGCCAGATCCCACCAGCATGCAGAGGATCCCCCGGCTTCTAGCACTGCTAACTGACTGGTGGGGGAGAGTTACTACCCAAATGCAACATACCTACGTCACCCAGAAGTGATGTAGGCACGTCGGTGACATGAGGGGGGGACGCTCTGGTTTTGAGGCAACCCTCTATGGTAGAATTAGCTTCAACCACAGAGTTTTGCCCAAATACCAGAGCATTGCCCTCAGAGATGATGTAGGCACGATGTGCCTCTTCCCTCCCTTCTCCTGTAGCGACCCAGTAAGTCCCCTGCTGGCTTGTTCAGATCTGGCAACCCTAGTCCAGATGCAGCAATCTAATTAACAAAAGAGAAGGAAAAAAACCTTGATTATATGCCTATTTATCTACTTGCAATTTCTTGCTTTCGAACTGCTAGGTTGGCAGGAGATCAAATAGAGAAGGAGGTACTAAATCTTCCATAAATGAATGCTTGGACTTGTTCAAGATTGGGGGTGTGGGGGGGTAATAGGGAACATGTACTTCCAGACCAGGAGAGAACAAAGTGACAAAAGATTAAGTTTCCTAGAACCTCTGCAATTTCCCACTTTCACATTCAGTCTCCACTCAACAGTTGCAGGAAAGAAGTTTTAACAACTCCCTTTCTGATACTCTGAATTCTACAGTACCGTTTTGGAAGGGATATAGACGTATGGAAGGTTCCGGTCTTCACACATGATGGGGATGTGACAATAAACATCAATAGGTAATGTGTCTCCTGCAAGGACTGTGATCCTTTTAAAAAGAAAAGAGAAAAGAAGCAGTAAGAAGTTAGCAATAAGACAAGTGTACCTGTTCTGTTTTCCTCATGCATACTTATATATCAGCATCAATATAGGAGAAGACAGATCATTACCCTGAGGAGCTCATACTATAGAAGGTAGCATAAATGGGGACTGTAGAGGGAGAGAGAGATAACGATAAACAGGAGCAGCAGAACTTTATTCCAGTCAGGCCTGTAGCTACAGTGGGGCATTTTGGGGCCCAGCCCATGACTTTCCGCCAGCCCCCCCAACTTACCACTCTCACCAGGCTCCCGACTTATTTCTTGCATTCACTGCCACCAGTGGCCACGGCAAGCCTCACGTCACCCCCCCCCGGCAACTTACTTTAAATGGGAGAAGCGGGGGGGGGGAGGGCGCTAGCACACACCTACACTCTGAGCCATGAATTTGCAGCTTGGAGTGGAGGCATGTGACCTTGCTTCTCCCCAAAGCATTGAAACTTTAAATGTTTTGAGGGAGAAGCGGGGAAGGGGGGAGGGGGACGAATCCACAGGGAGAACAGGGCATGGGAAGAACTAGACTGGCCAGAGGGACCTGGGCTCTGTGATGCCTTTCCCTCAACTGATACCCCGTTCCTCACACACAGCAGAGACCATTGCAGGCCTGGAGGGGTAGGGCTGTGGGGAGGCTTCTCCTGGGCACTCCCTGGAGTCCTAAGTCAACTAGTGCCTCTTGCAGGCAGGGTCCTGTCCCTTGAAGTCCTGCCAGGAGGCCTGTTGGGGGTTGGGAAACAGGAAGATGGCACAGAGGTCTGCATCTGGACCCCTGCTGCAAGCAGCACGGAGCTGCTGAGTGAGTGGGCAATAGCTGGGGATCTTGCTAAGGTGATGCATGAGACATCCTCAGCCAGGGAAGGGGGAACCAGGGACTGCCAGTCCCTGAGCTGGAACTGGAGAGTGAAGCTGGAGTCTTTGGTGTTTGGTCAGCCTCCACTGAGGCAAGGAGAACAAAACACGGCGGGGGGGGGTAAAACTGCCTTTGACAGTGCACAAATTTCAGTGCCCGCCACTTTTTAAAAAGCCCCCCAAATTAAAAAATCCCGGGTACAAGCCTGATTCCAATTATACATACCTAAACTTATAGTGCTATCCTAAACAGAGTTATTCCCACTGGAATCAATGGGTTTAGACCAGAGTAACTTTTCTTAGGATTCTGCTCTTAGTTTCAGTGGACTATAGAATAAAAGCCAGATTCCTTGAGATGTTTCGGCATGACCCAGGTTGGGGTTCCCTGTTTTCCCATCCTGAAACAGCCCCAGGAACATTATTTGCCCCACTGAACACTGCACATGTATCTCCAGGGGCATTTCAGCCTAGACAAACATCTGTGTGTGGGGAGGGCTAATGCCCCCCACCCCATGTCAAGGTTCTAATTTAAAACAGGCCCCAGTGTGCTTGAGAACCCTGTTTCCTGCTTGTCACGCCTGGCTTTGAGATGATCACAGTCTTGCATAGTTTGGCTCCAAACTGTTGTGCCAAAGCCTTTAGAAAAAAGGTAGGTCTTGAGGAATGACAAGAAAAATGAAAAGACCAAATAAATAATTCCACCATTAACTTTTGTGTGTGTTAGAAATCCCTTCATAAAACGTACAAATTGCCTAATGGTACAACTGTATCAAATGCACGTTATGAAGTGTACTCTGGCTCAGGAAGCTTATTCTGGGATAAATTCTATTAGTTTTGAAGATGCTGCTGGACTCCTCTGTTTATTTTGCTGCAACAGACTAACACGGCTACTCTTCTGGAATTCGTACAAAGCATACAAAGAGTAACAGATGAGGTCTCAACATATTTTGTAGGCCAGACAAAGAAGAAAGTAGAAAATGCTGACGAAATCCAAGGACGCCCTTACCCCTTCTCGCCTTTGTTGATAAACTTCTGGACCTCTTTCACGCCCCGCCGAATCTGTTTATGCTTCGCCGCTATAAGCCAAATGGGAGATATTGAGCACGAAGCCTCAGAGGCCTGAGAGTCCCGAACAGGAACTCTTTTCACCCTTGCCTTATTCCACCCCAGGCATCAGCCCCTTCCCTTGGACTGCCCCGCACCTTTTTTGACGCACTTGTACAGCTTGCGCGTGAGTTTACGAGAGGCCAGCGGCCGCGAAATCGCATTCACATTCTCCACCAGCTCCTGGTAAGACCGTTCCGGGGCGGCCTCCGGCTCCGGCGCTTCCCCAGATTCCTGATGCTTGCTTCGGCCCATGATTACAAGGGAAGAACGACCGACCCACGTGCCTTTTTAGCTGCACTTCCTGTTCCGTGCCACACCAAAGAACTCCGGGTGGAAAAATACCATAGACGAGCAAATTCATGGGCTTTTCTCCTCAAACAACCAATAAGAAAGCGATTTTGAGAACAAGGTACCGCCCACTATTCAGCCGGAAGGAAGCGCTATAGGCATAACAGCCTGTTTCCCAGTAAGCACCGTGCTTGGTTGTTTCTTCAAGAAAATGGCAGCTGGGACGGGTAGTGAGTGAGGGGCTTTCTTTAGGGTGGGTGGGGCTCTAACAGGGTAAAAGACTGCTTTTTTAAAAAGTTAAGGCTTCTCTGTTTGTGATAACTATGGGGAGAAGCTATAGGTTAGTCGTAGAGTATTTGCTTTGCATGTGTAAGGTTCAATCCCAATTCACAGGCAATAAGCGATCTAAAAAAATTTCACATGGTATCTTGGAGAGCTGCTGTCCAGTCAGAATAGACAATATTTTGTCTTGATAAACTAGTGTTCATTATAGGGTAGCTTCATTCATTTATGAAACATGACGAGCTTAGCCTTTTGATTCATTGTATCTCTGTGCAAAGCAAAAATTAATTGATCAAATATCTGCTTTTGTTAGTGCAGAATCTTTGCTTTTTTTAAAAAAATGCCAGTCATAGGATAGGGGCTCTCCAGTTACGGATTGTTTGTGAAGTGATATGTCCACAAGAGTTTTGAGAAGTGTTATGATGTAGTGTGTGTTTTTTTTTTAAGTTTGTAGGAAACTAAGTTGTTAACAGGGTGGTAGAATGGATCTCCTTCCTCCAGATTAGTAGTGGTGGATTTCAGTTGTCATTGTCTCTTTATATTGAAAAACTGTGTGCAAACAGAAGATTAGCACAGCTGAGAGAACAGATCTACCTCATAATTTTGCATGCTGTGCTACTTTTCTTTTTGCAGTGAATTTTTAACATAGGGGAACATACAGATTTCATATCGGTAGCTTTATTTATTTATTTATTAGCACTGTCATCTCATTATTCTTCTACCTCATTCCTACATGTATGAAAATGCTTTAGGAAGTGACCATTGAGTCTGGGAGGTGGCATGAATTGAGGTTAGATGGGGTGCTACGGAGAAGAATCCCTTTCTGGGGTATGTGACTAGGTTGCAACACTGCTGCTTGTTTTTTTTCTTCCCTGTCAGAGCACAAGCTGCTGAGTGCTGGACCTACGGAGCCATGGTCTATCCGGGAGAAGCTGTGCTTGGCTTCTTCTGTCATGCGGAGTGGGGACCAGAACTGGTGAGAGACGTGTTGCTGATGCTAGTGAGAACTTGCTGTTATGTGCTCTTCCAGATGGTGTCTTAGGAAATACTAGAATGGTTATTATTCTGCCTGCACACAGGCTTCACTTCATTAGTAGAGTTAGTGATATTGATAGCAATTCAAGGGGAGAAGCTTGCTATGTGAAACTATCTTATTGAGAAGTAGATATGCATTTACATCCGTATTTGTCTGAATGTTGCTGAGTTATGTATCATTTACACTGATTTAGATAGTTGGCAACGTGAAAGAATAATGACAACTAGATGTGTTTGTCCTCCAAACCATTTTGTTAACTAGCTCACTTTGGCTTGAAGTGTTTTTAATAAATATTGCTCTGAAGGCTATGAGATTAGCTTATGAGGCTCTGAGCCTGAATTTAGAACAATTTTTCAGCAGTTTTCATTGTAGCTGTTTAGGTATCATTTCTGTGGAACTCCTTATTTAGTCTAGTACTTTGCTTATGGAATGAAATAATTTGGAGTCATGTGAGCAGCTGGAATTTCTGAACGTCTAATGATGTTAATCTGGATTTTAGTGGCTAGGAATAGGATATAGGGGGAGTGTTAGTGTAACACAGAGGAAGGATTTTTGATTAATTCACTGTTATTAGTTGCCCAGCTCCTTGAGTTGGGATATAAATAAGTGCTGTGTTGTGCATACTTCCATGCTTCCCCCAGATAATGAACCCAGCATGAACTTTTCGCTGCTATATCTTTCCAGTAAAAGGAAGGTAATTCTGCCTTTGTTTCTCCTATAGGGTGTCTGTCAGCAGAGCAATCAAACCCTTTGCAGAGCCAGGCCGCCCACCTGATTGGTTTTCTCAGAAGGTTTGGTGCTTATATTTGCCCATTGCACAGAATGGTCTTTCATTTCATTATTGAGAAATATTTGCCCAAGAACATATTGTGTGGACCTGCCTCCATGCTGAGCTAGGTGGTAGACATGTGAAGACGTGGGGGGGGACGACCCAGAAAATCTTCAGAAGGAAACTTGTTGTTTTTTCCTCTTCTTCCAATGGAAAATTTGAGAGAGCACTGAAAACTCCTTCAAAATATTTTCTTTTTTTGAGTAAGGAAAACTATCTTACAAAACATTTCACTCATTCCAAATGTACAGCACAAAAAGATCTTGAGGATTCTCAGCTTTTTCAGTGGAAGAATTGGAAAATTTGGGGGAGCACTGTTTTTATAAACACATATGAATTTTATATAAACCCATTCTATGTTGTTCAATCAGTAAAAAGTTTAGGTTTGATAGGTAAGTAAATTTTGCATATATTTCAGTTTTCTTTAAAAAAATATAGAAAAGTGTCTTTTCCCCATGGCTTCAATTTTTACATCTCTAGATATTATTCTTCCTTTCGGTGTGACAGGCTGAGGACTCTCCAGGTGCTTCTTGCAGAGCACAGGTGTCCAACATGCAGCCTATAGGTCAAATATAGCCTGCCTGTGATTTTTAGCAAAAGGTTTTGAATTATGTTCCACTACAATTACATCATAAAACTGGGGCATAACAAAGAATTACTGACAAAAGGAAAACAGATATGAATAAAGTCCTAATGCCTGTAATTCACTCCTGAGACATGTTCAATATTTATATACCAAACACAGACCCTGGATTCTGATGTTTAGGGACTATGTTGCCATGTTGGTGTTATTTAGTGGGTAAGATTGGGACCACATGCTTAGTGCAGAGCCCCATAGATCGTGTGGCCTACCACTGAAAAAACTTGGATGCCTGTGCTGTAGAGGGAGGTGAGCGCAAGGAGCATTTCCCAGCTGTTGTCAGTCATATTGGAAAATGGACAAAGGCAGCCTATTCTCCTTCCAGTAGCCAGTGTGACAAGCTTGATTCCACTCAGTCCCTCACTGACCATGAGTTCCTTTGCAGAACTCAAGACTTCAACTGTATAGGATTGCATATAAATAGATGTGCAGAGGACACATCTACATTTCTGTGGAACAAGTATTTTTCTCCCACTTCAGACTGGCTTCTGTGAGCAGTGCACCACGTAGAAATTGGCCCTTTCTACCAATAGAATTGTTGCCAGTTGCAGCCCCGCTCCCATTTATGGAGTGCAGAAGCTCTGCAGGCTATCCCTACTTGCATTTCCTAAAATGACCCCCTAAAATCTCCTATTACCAAGCCCCTACATGCACCCTACAGAGTATGAAGATGCTTACAAGTATGTGTCATTTATTGTTCTCTGAGAATTGTTTGTGTTTTTCTAGCACTGTGCATCCCAGTATTCTGAGCTCCTGGAGACAACAGAGACACCTAAGTGAGTAAGGCCAAATCATATGATGTTTGTTTTCCTTTTCTTTATAAGGGGCAGGGGTTGAAAATGTAAGGATGATACTTTGCACTAACAAATGTTGCAGCTGTTTTAGAACTGGAATGGCATCTTAGACATGGAAGACAAAACATGCTTCCAGACCGTCTTTTGGGTTATGTTTGGCCCATAGCTGAATACTATGGTGACATACAAAGATGAGGCAGTTAGTTATAACCTATCTCCCTCTCCTCTATTTCTTCTAACTTGTTCATTTGTTTGGGCAGTTTTCTTACACTGGCTGTTGCACTGCGCCCCCGCCCCTTTCCTTCCATCCTGATTTCTGATGATCCTGTGAAGTTTAAGGCTTTTTCTGCCAAGATGGGTTTGAAGAATCTTCAAGATACTCCCCCCTACTCAGCTGCTCTAACAATGTTTCTGTGGCATACTGCCAGCAGCTATCCCTGTTGTCCACATATTTGTGATTCTTACAAAAGGTTCAAGTTGGTGATTCCTTTTGTGGCCAGTGTGTTTGGTAATCCTTTTCTTCCTTTCATACTCCTTGCTGTAATGTTGTAATCAGAATGTTATTGTTTACTCATTTTGCCTCATAGACAACAGTATGCTTTACATCCCTCCTGCTTTCATTTGTTTGTTAAAATTGTGTGAACGTGTTAATATCTTTGTAGATTTTGTGCATCCACCCACAGTTCTACTAGGACATCTTATTTCAAAAGTTGATTCCATGTCTATTCAGAGGACATGCCGCCCTCAACCAGAGAAGGGGAGGGAAATCAAAACCTAGAGTTGTGTCGAAAGAGAGAATGGACTAGTAGTTGGAACCTAAAAATACCCTCCCAGTGTCTAGTTTGAGTAGTAACTATACCACACTGCGGATCACTGTGACTACATGGCCTTCAGCATTACTATTAGCTTTTCTTAGGAACATATTGTAATGCTCTGATTATATGTAAATTCTGATACATCTATCGCAGTAACATTTCCAAGACTCCAAAATACAAATGTGTGTGTGTTCGTGTGCTTGCTTGGAAGCCGTGGTTGACTTCTGGTGACCCCTACTGAGGGCTTGGATGTTTTTCAGAGAGGTGGATTGATTAGCCTGTCTTCCAAGTATTTACCAGAGTTGGCCCTGCTTAGCTTCCGAGATCTGATGAGATCAGGATTGCCTGGGCTATCCAGGTCAGGGCCAAAATGCAAATCTTTATATGAACACTGGGAGTTGAAACTGGTTGTGGTTCAGCCATCTTATGAAAGCGATTATGTAAGAATTGCCAGCTAATTTGATTTTATCAAAGGCAATTGGCAGCTTACCTAGACAATATTCTTCTTAAAGCTACAGTTCTGAAGCCGATGCGGGGATCACTCAGATACATATAACCTTTGATGTACTGGGAGGTGAATCTATGCACACACTTAAAGAAAGAATGGGGAAAGCCTAAAGCTGCAAAGGTTTCTTGTATGTGTTGATTTTTGCCTTGTGACGGCATCATGTGTGTTGTTTGTTTCCTACATTCTTTACAATGATTGGGGAAACAGTCCTCTTGAAATGCCTCTGGCATAGTTTCCACCATTCAGTATAGCAATTCAGAGTGGCTGACTGAAGCAGTGATCCTAGGTATGCTGACTTGGGGGAAAAAATAGGACTTGCTTTCAAGTAATCAGGCATATAGGGATGTGCTCTAAGAGCTGTAGTTGAATATGTAAGTGCAAACTAATCTGTTAATATAACAGTTCCTGTGAGTTGCAGAAGACCAAAAAGGAGAACAAGTAATGGGCATGAACAGCAGAGCAGTGGGCTTGGGGAGGAGAAAAGCTACTGTGTCTAGTAGGACTGGTTGTCACTGTTACAATCCCTAGATTATTTTCCCTTCTTTTTGGTGTAGAAGAAAGCGTGGTGAGAAAGGAGAGGTGGTAGAAACTGTGGAAGATGTTATTGTGAGAAAACTGACAGCAGAACGGGTTGAGGAGCTGAAGAAGATGATTAAGGAGGCACAAGAGAAGTACAGGTATTTCTACCTGATAAGCCATAATGCAGAGAGCTCTTGATCTGCTTGGCTGCTTCAGGATGGGTTGATAATGACATAGAATGTGACTTCTGTTTATGTTGTCCCTGCAGGCAGCTGAAGAGGGATGCAGAACTGATTCAGGCGGGGCACATGGACCACAGACTGGAGGAACTGTACAATGACATTGTTATGTGGGTTATCTTATTATTTCCCTCTAACAGTTCTCTCTGGGATTGCATGTCTGAGTCTCAGGGCTTGGTCCTTGGGGTTCACTGGAATTGCTAAACTTCAAGGTTGAATCTGAAAGGGTACTAACTGGTCACTTGTGACATATGAATGCAGGGGGTAACGCATTAAATGGAATTAGTCCCATTCACATGCCAAATAATCTGCAGTTCTAAATTAGAGCTAGTTTCTGACCAAGATTGCATCAGACATGGAGCAGGGGGGCAAGGTGCATGCTTTATTAATGCTAGTTAAAAATGCATATTGTGTCTTAACTCTAGTTAAAAGTGATGTATGCATGCAGCCACTGCTTCTAAATAAGTTCACCAAGTTTGAACAAAATTGTAGTGAATTAACAATGTTAGATAAGTTTTCTTTTTGTGTGAATGATTAATTTAACAGTTCATCCCTCTAGTATCTGTCCTAAAGCACCAGGGTCAGTCTGTGGTTTCAAAATTAATGACATTAAAACAGAAAGAACAAAAAGTTACAGTAGCTGTTCAGCAAAATGCAGTTGTTGCTAACAAAGAGCATTTCAGTGAAAGAAAAATGTAATCAACTGACATAGTGGCATTCTTAGCTTCATGGAATGTTGGCGATATTAGACCAATTAATTGACCATTGTGTCATCCTTCTTTAGGCTTTTGCTGTAGTTCTAAGTCAATGTTGCACAGATTGGAAAAGGGGGGACTCTTCAGTGTTTGCACTGAAGAGATCCCATGTCTTCCAGGCCCTCATGCCCTGTGGAATAAAGCTTTGAGGAATGTTTCTAGACAATAGTTCTGATACCTGACCTGACTTGTCAGGGATAACAAATTATACTCAAGAGTTTACTGTTGTTCTATAAATACTCTGATCTATGTAACTCATAGTACTGATGGATTTATTTAGGAAAAAAAGAATGGAAGAAGAGGAGGCAGAGGTGAAGAGGAAAGCTACCGATGCTGCTTATCAAGGTTAGCTGAGATTCTTTGCCTGTTTGCCTGTTCTGTAACTTGGCTCATGAGTATGAGAATATTTAGGATGAAAATCAGGGTGGTAAAATCCAGATAGAAAGGAAAGGGGCCTATGGAAATACTTGATCAGTATAATTTCCACAGGCTCTCCGGTGTTTGTAGAAAAGAGTACATGCCACCGCACAAGCTTGCAGAGCTGGAGCACAGATTTTGAAGTGGGAGCCCTAAGGCAAGGTACAATGCCAGTGCTGTTCCTTTAGCAGTAAAAAAGCTGTTAGATGGTGACTAGTGGTCAGGGTTTTAAGTTAGATACTAGGAAGTTTGCTACCAGTACCACATTCAGAATCTTTATGAAGTGAGTAGCCACTGGGATTCAAGGTATAACTGTACCATCTGAATGTTTGATTTAGTGGTTGATGTTAATCTCATGTTGTATTGGGATTTCCTATTTCTCAATGTGACTGTCTGGACTACAGCTTTGGAATTCAATTTCCTTCCAGCTCGTCAGGCAGTTAAGAATCCATCACGAAGAGTGCCAGGAATGATGGTCCGCTCTCCAGCAGGCTCAACTTCACCAGGAGGAGATTACACTCTAGGGGATTTGTCTCAGCCCACTGTGGAAGAGGCTAGTCCAGGGGTAAGGATTTGGCAAAAATGAGAAACCTATAATATGCAGGCATCTGTACAGCTCTCCAAGACCAGATGGGCTATATGCCTTTCTCCACAATCTAAACCACCCCCCATGTTGACAGCTTTTCCAGAGAACAAAGTCTGCTTTGTGGCAAGGAAGTGGAATATATTTTGGTTAGTGTAGAAATATCAAGGCAGAGATACACAAAGAGTTAAGGGGAGCAATGATGGAGGAGGTGCTTGGGGTTTGCTGGGTCATTGGCCCTGGTGGGAGGAGTCAGTGGGACTTATCAAGGTGATGAGGATGTGGCTTTGAACAGTGTGGTTTTTCTCTTTCTCAGGTAACTCCAGGGACATTGCCCAACACCCCAGTTGCCTCCTTCATTGGGATCCCTGACACCCCTATGGGCTCCACCTCACTGGATGCCCCCATGACCCCAGTCACAGATGATTCAGCCCAGAAAAAGATGCTAGGACAGAAAGCAACTCCGCCTCCTTCTCCTCTGCTTTCAGAGCTGCTGAAGAAAGGCAGCCTCCTGCCCACAAGCCCCAGGCTGGTATGGAGTCCACTGCTTTTATATGCAATAGTTCTGGTGAATCTCTGTGACTGACTTCCACTACAAAGGGCAAAATGAACCAACAGCTTTGAAAAGGGAAAGCTTAGATGTCTGGCTTGTGGGTGGGACCATGGCACAGAGATAGAGCATATGCTTGGCTTGTATAAGATCCCAGGTTCAGTCCCCAGCATCTCCAGTAAAAGGATGTGGTAACAGGTGATGTGAAAAGCCTCTCCCTAAAGTCCTAAGGAGCTGCTGCCAGTCAGTGTAGGCTATATTGACCTTGATAGACCAGTGGTCTGACTTGGTGTAAGGCATCTTCATGTATTGAGGAGCCAGGACCATCATACTTATGCACACTTTTTCTAGGCACACAAAGAGCTTTGCTTACATTGCCGAGAAAGAAGGGGGGGGGGAAGGCTTTCTGAATTCTGTTCTCAGTGAGTTTATGGCTGATACAATATTTGAGCCAGGAATATCTAGCTTGTGATTTGTGCCTGTAACCACTGTGCTGCCGCTGTGGCTGTATGTAGCTTGTTGAAGAAATGCAGTTGCAGATTGCTCATGCTTTTAATTTGTTGTTAACTGTTGTCTTCTTGATTTATAATACTTACATCCTGCTCTTATATGGGCTTCCAGTGCTCTCCCATCCAAGAGCGCTGATTAGATCTACATCCAGTTAGCTTTAGTAATGCCACTACATTGGATGCTTCATCTTGGTCCATTTTAAATATTTATACATATTGTAAGCCACCTATAAGTGCTTTAAATAAATTCTGCCTCATTAATATGATATTTACACTGGAGAAGAAAGGACTAATCAAGGAGCATATAATAAAATAAAATAATGTGTATCAGCTATATTGAAAAGACGACGCCTGAATCTGTGCATTAATACAGGTGATCTTTCATAATTAGACAACCATTTCCTCGCTGTTCACATCTTTTATAACTTACACATTTGCAGTGGTCCAGATGTCATATTTTTAATGTATTTAGGTTGTGATCCTTCCTCCTGCATGGGCACAGTAGCTGCATGCAGAAGGATCTACACAGGGCTCGTTGGAGCTCTCTGTTTCCCCACTGCCTTCCCTTCCTTGCCCACCCTTGGAGCTTGTTTACAGGTCATTATGGGAAATGGGGGGAGCACACACTGGGGATGGGGGAAGAGAGCTGTGAACTACAGGGGCAACTTGTGCTGCCTGCGTGGGATTCCCAAGCATAAATTGGGGGGAGGGGGTTGAAATCTCTGGGCCTTAAAGGGATCCATTGTTTGTGGATACCACACCTTTGCACAGGGAAGGCTCATGCTCTCGCTATATACAGGATAGCCAGGGTTTATTTTAGCATATATGCCTTAGTTATTCCTTACCTTCTGTGACTTTTGGTGGCATACCTGATTCCCTTTTGTATTTCTTTTGCATGCTAGGGAGATGTCTGGGAAAAGTCTCCTAGAGTTTCCAAATAAAACCCCTGAACGTTAACCTCTTTCTTGTTTCTTTTTGGGATGAATTTTTGAGGTTGGAGGGTTGTAGCATTTTAATTAAAACAAGTTAAGGGCGCTCCGACAACAAGCTTGTAAGTCCTTTGTGGGAGGTACAGTGTCCTTTCTCTATGAACAGAAATAAGAGAAAAAATTGGTTCGGTTTCCCCTCTGGCATCTGTACTGTGTTGGCTTTGCCCACATGGCAGAGCACCTTGATTCTGTGTTACCAGGTAACAGAGGATATGAGTGTGTCAACAGAGAGATAGTAAGTGCTTGGAAAAAGTTTTTTTGGGTCATGGTGCTGGTTGTGGAGGAGAGACAAGATATTGTATGTACAGTGTTGGAGTAGACTGCAAGTTGATTTTTAACACATAAGTATCTTCCGTCCTTTGGCAGGTTGGTGAGAGTGAGATGACAGTGGTTTCTGGTCATGCAAGCAGCTCTGGTATCCTCCTCGATGTGGGAGGGGTCCTTCCAGTGCTGCATAGTGGTGAAATGCAGTTAGCTTCTACGACTGTTCCTGCATCTCCTGCTGCTTCTGGTAAGTCTCGAAAAAGCTACTGTTGTTTTTTCTCTTCCTGCTATTTTATATTGTTGGGCATGTTCATAGATTTTTTTTTAAAAAAGCTTTGATTCTGTGAAAGAAAGGCCCTGAAAAACAGACAAAGGTTCTAGAGGAGAGATTGTGTCTGTTGGTGGCTTTGGCTATGTCATTCCTGTTTTGTGAATGGCTTCCATTTATCTTCCATGTTCAGTTTAGAACTCTCTCTTCTCTAAATCCCTCTGCTCACCAGCTTCTCATCCTTCTTCAGCTGCATGTTCCCTTCAGTCCTGTGGTACATATTTGCATTGTTCAGCCATACCATGCTTCCTTTCTGTCCTGTCCTTACTCTCTTATTTTGATGTTCTTTATCTTTGGGATTCTCTTCCTACTGGTATTTGTTCTGCCACTTCTTTGTACTCAGCACTTCTTCAGACATCTCTCTCTTAGGTAATCCCAGAATGTCTTTCTCTCATGGTTGACCCTATTTGGCCGAGCTTTTTAATTCCCCATCCATTCCAGTTTCCTTTTCCTACCTGTAGTGTGTCTTCTTGATTGGCCTTTGGGTCTGAGGAAATATTTTTCTTGTTCTTGTTGATTGTGAAGGGTCTAGTTTTAAGTAGCCTGGGAATTTGACCTTTGATTTTAAATGGCATTTTCTAGCCCCGCAAAGGTATGAAAATAAGTTTAACCATGAGTAGTGTTTGCAAAACTCAGAGATGCTTGAAGGGGTGAGGGAAAGGAGTGCAGGGATATTAGTGGCCCTGGTATGCTGTGGATGTCTGTGTAGTCCTCTTATTCTTCCCACAAATTATGTCAATGTTTATATCTTATACTGGCTACACAATTTTTCATGCTGCCAGACTTGGGGCATTATCAGCACAATGTGTATACAGCCCTGTCTTTAGAGTCTTGTATCAAACTTAGTCTGTTTTGCATACCTGATACAACAGAATCTTGATTCCAATGGAGAATTTGATAAGTAATCATTATTACTATGATAAAGAGTATGAGAAAATTAGTAAAGAACATAGAAATATTAAAGTAAGTATACTTAAAAGGTGACATCCATGGGGTGGATCCAATGATCTGTCAGTGGAAGGTGCTGATGGTTGTGAATCTTTCCTGCTTTTGCCTCTTATCAGCCATGTCCAACCAGGGGAATCAGCTTTTCTGGGGTAGAAAGTGGCTGCTGCGTAAAGGGGAAAGATCTGTGATCATTGCACAAAAGATCCACAGCAGTGGTACCAGGAGTATTTCTAGATTCAGCCATGTTAGCTGAAGCCTCAGGAGCCAGAAGAACACTTGGGCAGGTCATCTGCTAGTCAAGGTTATAGAAATAGCCTTTTGTACCTCCCTTTTTTATCCTGCTGTCCCATGTGCATCACTCTATAACCTACCCTTCCCTTGCTTCCTTTAAACCATTTAATGCACATCAGTGTTCCATGAATTCTTTGAAGCCTCCAAATGCTGAAATGTGAATAAGCAAATCAAGAAATATGGCACAAATATTCTTCATTTTTCAGGGTGCAGATAATGGGGAGATTTACCCCAGGTTTGGGTCTCCTAGGTGCAGAATGGATGTTTATTAACAATGTCAAGTATTGCCAGGTTTGACTTTTGAAATCATAGTGGCCTTGGGACTTGCAAGGGACATCAACAGACTCTGAAAGCTGCTGTTTATATCCAGTTTTGCAGATGTGTCATAGTTCACAGCCCTGGAGCATGGATTCTGTGAAGAGCCCAGGGTTTGCTTGCTTTGTTGGCCTGTGTAGTTGTTGCTTCTTGGCTAATGTGCCTTTCCTCTCTTCATACTTTGTTAGGTGCTCCTACTCTTTCCCGCCTTTTAGAAGCTGGTCCAGCACAGTTCACCACATCGCTTGCTTCCTTTTCTGCTGTCACCAGTGAACCTCCAGCCAAACTTCTGCCTCCCCCTGTAGAATCTGTGTCTCAGACAACTATAGTCACGGTGCCCACACTACCAGCATCAGCTGCTGTGCCACCAACTGCCACTTCTGAAAGTGTAGCGTCAGGTGCGTCCTTGCAGTCATATGTCACTTGCTGCCTTAAAGAAGATTTATTTTAGGGTCAGCAGAAGGGGTGTATGAACAGGGGCTTTGGCCATCTTGTATCAGTAGCAAAATGTTTTGATCCCAAGACTCAGAGGGAATTTGTGCCAGTGGGAGGAGGGGCGGATAATGGTATTGATATAGTCAAGAAGCACTCAGGGTTCCAGTCAAAATACGGGAGTAGATGAAGGAAGGATGGTTTGGAATGAGGAGAGTGATGGGGATTAAGCTAGCCTACTATGCAAAGAGTTCCTGATTGAATCCATCTATTATTAGTGGGGAGGGGACACCACCCTGTTTGTGCTTTTGATTTGGGGCTGTAGAATGCTTTTGATTTCTTGATCTGACCCATGCTGCTGGTTGCTGCAGCTGCCAGGCTTTCACTTGACTTGTCACTCTTGTCCAGTGAGTCAGGCCAACGCGTGTGTTTCCATGGAGGCAGTGCCCGATCCTCACTCTGTGACAGTGTCAATGGACAGCAGTGAAATTTCCATGATCATTGATTCCATCAAGAAAGAATGCCTGGGCTCTGGGGCATCCGTTGCTGTAGGGACTTCCAAAGACCACAGCATGGATGGGAAGGAAGACCTCGATCTGGCTGAGAAGATGGATATTGCAGTTTCCTATGCAGGGGAAGAGCCTTCCTACACTGGGGAAGAACTGGACTTTGAGACTGTTGGGGATATCATAGCCATAATTGAGGACAAGGTAATTATGTGTATAGCTTTAAGGAATTCCCTGATTTCCAGGACATTTCTTCCTCATTAACTCCTTTCATTTATTTTATTTTATTCAGTTTATATCGCACCCTTCCCGCATAACAGGCTCAGGGCAGGTTCCATCAAATTTAGTAAACAATATACAATATACAAAAATTAAAACAGTTAAAACACCAATAAAATACAACAACATCATTCATCCAGTGCAAGTTAAAGTCTCACAGATGTCATCTCTTTCAAGATTTGGTCCTTAGATGGTAATGGAGTTCTGACCCACTGGGGAAGGCCCAATAGAGAGGGAGGGACATTCTTCGCCCTAGTTAAAAGCCTGGCAGAAGAGCTCCGTCTTGCAGGCCCTGTAGAACTGTACAAGGTCCCACAGGGCCTTGATCTCATATGGGAGCTCATTCCACCAGGTAGGGGCCAGGGCTGAAAAATCAAGATGAGGCAGACATCCCTGGGGCCAGAGACCACCAGAGGATGTTGGTTGGCAGATCATAAAGCCCTTTGGGGCTCAGAGAGGGAGAGGTGGTCTCGCAGATATGCAGGCCCCTGGCTATATATAGGGCTTTAAAGGTAAGCACCAACACCTTGAAATAGATCCGGTACTCAATAGGCAGCCAGTGCAGTTCGTGCAACACTGGGTGGATCTGCATCTACACAGACAGTGAAGTCAACACCCGCATTTCTCATGTTACAGTGCCCTTATGGCATGCATAATCAGGTGGCATTTTTAGTCAGATGGCACTGGGAGTTCCCCACTGGGAACTCAATTCCGAGATATGTGCGCCCCATTTTGATTGTGACTGTGATGTTCAGGGAGAGCAGGTGCTTAAGCCCGCCCCCTGTTACTGTTTCCTCAACCTGAACCAGACCCAGGGAGCTGCTGTATGCCCTATTGAATAAACTTAGGTATGCTGATGGATGCATGTAAGTTCCCCCAACAGAGCAAACCTAAGCTTCTGAGGACATTTCAAGTTGGGAAAATGGAAAATGGTGTGATAAGGGGTAGACTTAAATGGTTCTTCCCATGTGTTGTGGTTCCAATCCAAATTGGGAGCTTCAGATGGGGAATTCCTAGATCACATGTGTCAGCCAACCACATGGAGTCTGTAACTTGTGAACTGGCCATGAAAGTGACCAACAGGAAAGGTCTGTAAATTTTGGTTGGACTTTGTGGTCAGCACAACTACCCCTTCTCTAACTCAGGAGGCCCCACTGGTGGACATCCTGATGGCACCTGGTATTTTTGGCCACTGTGTGACAGAGTGTTGGACTGGATGGGGCATTGGCTTGATCCAACATTGGCTTCTCTTATGTTCTTAACTCAGGGGAAGGTCTTGTCACTGACATCTGACTTAAGAGGTGCTTGGAGCATCTTCAAAGTGTAGCACAAGGTCAGAACCATCTCTTGCCCCCTCCCCCTCCAAAGTCAGGGAAAGGGCAGGGACTTGTTGCACTTGCCAGCAATGGGGGCAGGAGACTCACCATGGTAAGTCTGGCTAGTAGTTCACAGAGCCTGATGAAGAGACCTTTCTTGCCTGTATTTTCTGTGCAAAAAATGTATAGTCAAAGATACGTGGAGAGGCATTTTTCATGTCTGTCCCCTAAGTATGCATTTCCTTTCATATTGAGAATTGGTTAAGCCTGAGCACCTTTTGAAAGTTTTGTAGCACTTATTTGGGCTGGATTTCAGTCTCTAGGTTAAAATAATCCTGGGGTGGTTGTATTCTTCATTCAGATTTTGGTTTCAGCCGTTTGTGTAGCCTTTGCAAGGCAGCCTGCTTCTTCTTTTAAAAAGCAAACATCAGTCTGGATTAGTCAACCTGATATTTCATTTGAAGTATAATTTCTTGTTATGTGTTGTCTTATAGCCATGATGACTGATGCATTTTCACTTTATTCAGGAATGTCAGACCTAAATATGTATGCCAGGGAAACTTCTAGGGATGAGATTTCAGATATGCAACAAAGAATAATTGGCCTTGGTTTTGATAAAGAGAGGACAGTAGCCTGTTGCTGTGTGGCATACAGGGTGCCTCACCTTGGTGGACCTGGAAATGTATTGTCAACAGTGAGAATAACTTGCTTTCAAAGGGAAGCTTCACACCCATTATAATCTTCCACAGCTGCAAACAGCTGTTTAGCAGGCCCTTAATGCCTTGACCCCCAGCCTGCTACAATAATATTGCCTGATTTGGGAAATCTTGTGATTAAAAATGTTTCGTTTTTTGCCCTGCCTTGCTATGCTTATAGTTACCTTTAGAACAGAAGAGGTGTAGTCTCTGCTGCCTTCTCTGTAAGTGCCTTACTCTTCTAGTTTTAAAAACATTTTGATCCCACTTTTCCCTCGGTCCTTAAGGCAGCAAACAGAAGACTTTAAAACCAACCTTTAAAAATAATACATACAGAGAGAGGGAGGGAGGGAGAGAGAGAGAGAGAAAGTGAGCGAGCAAGCAGTTAAAAATGCGAACAGGAAGGAAGGTCAGTAAGAGAATGCCAAATAAAACAGAAAGGTCTTTACCCCTTGGCAGAAGATAACTATAGTGAGTGACAGACAAATCTCCCTGGGGAGGGAATTCCCACATTTTGATGCCATAACTGAGAAGGCCCTTCCTTGGGTTGCCAGTTGGGTGCTCCTGAAGCCATATGTACTGGTCTATTATTGATTTGGTGTAGGTGGATGACCATCCTGAAGTCTTGGATGTAGCAGCAGTTGAGGCTGCTTTGTCTTTTTGTGAAGAGATCGAGGATCCCCAGTCACTGACTAGTCCCTGGGAGCATCCAATCCAACGAGAACATCCAATCCAGCAGGAGCATGAGAAGCAGAATCAGATTCCTCAGATGACTGTGACCATAAAGCAAGAGAGAGCTGACTGTGATGAATCTGAAGTTAAGGGGATCAGAGATCTAATGAGCATTGGGGATCTGGGAACAGAAATAAAAACAGAGCCTGCAGAACAAGAGCAGATACATTTGGGCCCTGTGGATGTGACCAGAACAAATGAAGCCCCTGAGCTGAGGGGCCATGTCTCTGAGGATGAGCAGGCTGCAGTTGCTGGTGTTCAGAGCTCTGAAATGGAGATGGACTCTTCAAAAGAGGAAGTGCATCATGGCACAGTGAAGACAGAGGTATGTGGTTGGAGAGGCTTCCATGGGACTATTGTGTGAGTAAGTGAAGAATGAGAGGGTGAAAGAGAGGCTCTGGGTTTGATGCTCCTTTCAGTAAGTAGGCATAGAATAGAGAACTGGCAATTTCATTTTTTGCCATATTCAAGACCGTGTTTACCACATGTATAATAACGATTAAACATCTAGGCAGTCTCAAACTTCATTGCTTGTATGCAAATTGAGAACATCTGTCCATTGCTGCTGCTCAGGCCATTCTGCTTTTGTTAGGCAAGGGGGTGGGCAGTGATCACTGAAGCCACAACCCCACAGAAATCTTTCTCAGCCACCTTTCTAGATTTTATGGTTGCTGTCAGTACTGCCCCCACACATGAGCACTCTTTTTCTGTTTGCTTTTTTGAAATCAGTGAAAAACAGACACTGAACACCCAGTGCCACATTCTGCACTTTTATTTTACTCCCATAGGACTGCAACATGCACACAGCTCTGGCTATCTGTTAGCTCTTTGGGAAATAAGTTGACTGGATGTGGATTGCTTTTCTGTGTAGGCAGCCAGTTTACTTTTGCTATCTTCTTTATAACCCTTAATTGCGTTTGATGACTTTACAGTAAGCACAGGACAAAAAAGATCCTAATACTTAAGAGCATTCTGTGTTTCTTCCTAGCTCCCCCTTGATGACGAGACTTCCTCTCCACATGCTCCAAGTGCAAGTGAAGACTCCTCACAGGCAGACCTTCACCACAAATATGAGCTTTCAGGTAACCTGATTGGGTTGATGGAGAGAGGGGATCCTTTGCTAGGGGATTGGAGAGGGGTCATATTGATGGCCTGGAACTCCTGGTGAGTGGCTGTCCCAAACTGGGTGAGCAATGGTAACTATTCCTTAGAGTAAAGCCTTTGTTGTTTTTTCCCTCCCCAGAATCAATGAAGGAGGAAGCCCAAGCTCTTTTTGAGAACCAGATGAAGGTATTTTATTTTGTTTAATTTAGAATCACTTGAGACAAGTGCATGCTGAGAGTAGTGGTTAGCTGTTAAGAGTCCAGAGGTTAAGGTAGTGAGAACTGACACATGGTGTCATTTCAAGGGTATGCTGACCACTCAAAGTGTAGACTGCAAGGAAAATCTCAGTTAACCTTTCCTAAAGCAGGGGTCCACACCTTTCCTGTAGCGTTTAAGGGGCTGCCACTAGCAGAAAAGAGCCTCTCCCAGAGTGTCTTCTAGCTGTGATGGGGATGCTTGTCCTTGTGACTCTAGAATGGCCTGGTGGTAGCTAGAGTCCTCTTGTTTTCCCCACCACTGTCATCTTTGGAGGCTGGCCTAGGTGCTGTTGCTGGCAGCTGGTCATGCTGATCGCTGGAATTTTAATCCTGTACCTCAGGATGCTCAGGGTGAAGAGGATGAGGAGGATGGTGCCAGCGAGGCTGCCAGTCTGGAGGAACCCAAAGAGGAAGATCAGGGTGAGGGGTATCTTTCAGAAATGGACAATGAGCCCCCTGTGAGTGAGAGCGATGATGGCTTCAGTATCCATAATGCACCTTTGCAGTCTCACACACTGGCTGACTCCATCCCCAGCAGCCCTGCCTCCTCACAGTTGTGAGTATTGGTGAACCTACAGCTACTCATAGACATTCAAGATCATGCCACTAGCCTCCTGAGAGGTTCAGGACTAACGTAACCCTTTGCCCATTGGTCTGTAGTGTAAACTAGCTTTGACTGCTGTCATTGTAAGGCTTTTATTTCTTAAAAAATAATTATATTGCTGTGTGGAGGAGTTTCATAGTTTAGACTCCAGCTGCTAGGAAGAGAGCCATCCTTCTTTCACTTGCATGGAGAAATGTGGGCAGGTGGGGACTGTTTTGTGAGGCATTCTGCTTAGTTGCCTGGCAGAACCCGGCCTGTCGTGATCTAGCTTTGGAACCTTTCCATGTCCTGTTCTGATGGATACTTTTCTCCCTCAAGCTCTGTTTGCAGTGAGGATCAGGAGGCCATTCAAGCCCAGAAAATTTGGAAAAAAGCAATTATGCTGGTTTGGAGAGCAGCAGCCAATCACAGGTAAATTGACAGTCCCAGGACTCTGCTCCAGTGTTTCAGGAAGCAGTAAAAGGAGAGGACCCTCCCCGCCATCAGTGTTTGGGATAGTAAAAAGAAGACTTCCTGCTTTTAATTCTCTAGTATTTGAAATTTCCATGGGGCTTTTGGCAGCCTCTGTGACATTCTGAGAATCTAGGGATGTCTCATATGGCAACATCTTGACCAAGCCCTTGAGGCTATGCTGGAAAAGTTCACAGAAAGTTCCAAAATTCATGAACAGCATTAGGTTAGCTGGGGTTAGGTTGGCTAGTGCTCTTCGGAGGGCCTCCCCTGATTGTGAAGCTCTGTCCCCTGAGAAGTGAGGTTAGTACCATCCCTATAGGCCTTTCAGGCTAAATTTAAACATTTTCTTTTATAGAAGGCCTTTGACCTCAATTTAAGAAGGATGCAATCATTTTTGAGATGATTTTTATGAATAAAGGAGAATTGGCTTATCTGCTTTTCATTTACACACTCTAGAGTGTCTTTGGATGAAAAGATGGTTGATAGACTAAATAAAATGCTTTTGAAGCGAGTGGGTATATAGAATGGCCTTTGAGTGGTTAGGGAGTGGCAAATCTTCACAAATTGCAGCTCCCACTTCATGCATCTGACTTTTCATATCAGCAACTGCCCAATGTTATACACGTCCCAATTCTGCTTCCCCAGTTTGATAGAACTGGTCCAAACAAGTAGACAAAATGTGGACAATTTCTTTGTGCAACCCGGGTTGCAGAATGTGGGTTTTCAGACTGCAAAATTCCTTGGTTCTAATGTGTCAAATAAATGTGTGGGAGGACTGGTCAATACTTCTGCACTTGGGGACTGTGCTGCCATCACAGCCCCCCAGTATCTACTTGGGTTTTAACAGCCAGTCATGTCATTTTACAGGGACATAACGAATGCCTGTTTCCTTATACAGATATGCCAATGTCTTCTTGCAGCCGGTGACTGATGATATAGCACCAGGATACCACAGTATTGTACAGAGGTCAGTAACCATTTCTGTGCTGATGTTGAATCAGTCTGTTACAGATCAATACTGACTTCCTACAGGTCCTTAGCTAGAAAAATTTCGGTGGGGGAGCACTGGAGGGGGGCACGGCGTCACTTCTGATGTCACAAAAATAATAGAATAAAAATAAATAATTTTCGAGCCTTGGGGAGGCTTAAATGAGAGACACCCCCCCCCCCCCCCAGAATAGACATGACCCACTGCCCCACCGCACAGGCAGCTCTGGGCTGGGCTTTGCTCCTCCATGATCCTAAAACCCTTCACAGTCATGGCCAGCTGCAGAGAGCCAGCATGTCTCATCTTGCCAAATTATAATATTATAATATAATTATAATTCTGGTCTACTGCCTGGGAGTCTGTGGGTAAAAGTTTGTGCACTAGCTGAACACAGTCAACGCTGCTGACTGGGCAGAAGGAAGTGGGTAGACAGAAAGGAGAACTCCTAAACTGCTCCTTCACTGGGCTTGCTGGGGACTTCAGAGAGAGACCCCTCCCCAGAACAGACCTGACCCACTGCCCTGCCACACAGCTCTGGGATGGGTTTGCTCCTCCTCCGTTCAGGCTGCCGCCTCTCTCCGCGCAGAGCTCCTCTGCCAGATCACTTTTAGAGTGAAGAGTGGAACAGTGGGTGCTCCCCTCTCCTCCCCCTCCGTAGGTGCCATCCGCAGCTCCTTACCCTGGTGGGCAGTCACCGTGCGGCATCACTGGATCTTCCTGCTGCTTCTGGTGAGGCCGTCCCTCTCCCTCCCCTCCTGCTCAACTTCAGCAGGAAGCAGCAGGAAGGGCTGGTGAGGCCACTGTGGGCAAAGGTAAGGAATGCAGTGCACTGGGGTTGGGTTGGTCTGTCATCTTCCTGGGGTGGGGTGGGGCTCATCCATGGGGAGTGTTGCCCCCAAATGCCCCCTGTGGCTATAGGCCTGACTTCTTATTGAGCATGTGGCATTCAGAATAGAAGCAAGGTCTATTCAGCCTAGCATCAATACAGCCAGATAGTTGGAGCAATTAGTTTGTGTGTATCTTTGAAAAGTGGCATATAAATATTTTTAAATTTGTTCAGAGCAGCTTACAGCAATAAGTAAGAGAGGAACATAGAAGGAAAACAAATTTAAAACTGGAGAAACAAATAAGGAATTATATAAAGTAGGGGACTAAGTCATTTGCACGAGACAGTAATAAAATGAATCAAGATAATAATTGAGATGATTTGGATTCTTGGCATGTACAGAAGGAAAGAGAACGGCTAGTTTTAAGAGTTGCCGTTCGTTTTTCAAGATGTATTTTTTAATAAATCTTGTTGCTAAAGCTAAAAACTTGATTGTTGTGTTTTTGACAGGCCAATGGATTTATCAACAATTAAAAAAAATATTGAAAATGGGCTGATTCGGACCACAGCAGAGTTCCAACGAGATATCATGCTAATGTTCCAGAATGCTGTCATGTACAACAGTTCTGACCATGACGTGTACCACATGGCTGTGGAAATGCAGCGAGATGTCTTGGAGCAGATTCAGGTAGAAGCACAGTCAGGGCACTCTTCATATCCTCAATTGGTGTGGGGAGGTACTGGTCAAAATTAGGGAAGAGGCTTGCTCCTTTTGGCATCTTGAATGTCTCATTGGCTTGTCCAATCCCCATAGAAAGAAATCACTTAACCTGCTGACTTACCATGAAGCAAAAGAAATGCAGGTTTAGAAACAAACCAGTAACTGAAAAGTCCAACACTGTAGTAGCAAAGCCACTAACATGCAATCATGTTGAGAACCCTAATAGCTGTTATGTGGTTTCTTGCAGCAATTTCTAGCCACACAGCTGATCATGCAGACGTCTGAGTCTGGGATCAGTGCAAAAAGTCTGCGTGGACGAGATTCCACTCGGAAACAAGATGCTTCAGAGAAGGTGGGGGCTAATGAGCTGGTGATCCTTGGCTTTATTTGGGGGAGATGGTTAAAGACATTTTTTACTATATATATATATATATATCTCCACAGGGGTGGGGTTATTGTACCGTTGGGATCCAATTTTAAAAATCTCTCTCAGAATAGAAGCTTGTTTGCCTTCTTTGGGTTGATCAATAACAAAGATGGCTGTTGCAGACCCCCACTTCCAGCAGTCTTTAGAGTCGAGTAAGCTGAAAAGGATAGTTTGATCTTTTCAAGTCAGAGGTTGTTGCCAAAGTTAGATTACTTAGTCTGTGAAGGGCAGTTCCATGGGAATAATCTGAATGGAGAGCTTAAAGACAGACAGAATCAGAGAATTTTACCTATCAGTAACTGGAAATGAAGTAATCTCACCTATCAGCACTAAGCCCAACTGAGGTTTGGTAAGTTTAGTCTATCAGCCTATCTTATAGCATCTTATGAACTGGGGGATTCCTGTTCCTTGGGTGTCCACCAAAGAACAAATGTGGACTGGCTGAAGGCAATTCATTGTCTTGGAGCTCTTCTTGCAGCCAAGCTAGTGGCCCCTGGAATTTGGTATCTTCTGTAGCAATTCAGCACGTCTGCTGTGTGAGAAGTGCCCCATAGAGGGGATGGGACTGAGTATTAAATTGTAACTGTAGTGGAGGCCAGGCACTTAGCTTCTTGGTGCATGTTCTTGTCAAATCTGATCACTCAATTTGTTTGTCTACTAACAGGACAGTGTCCCCATGGGCTCTCCTGCATTTCTTCTTTCTCTCTTTGTAAGTATTTAATTATTCAGTTTTGCACAGCATATCTACATAGGGCGAACATGTTGTAATGAGGGCTTGCTAACATTACTGTAGGATTGGAGTTACATCACTGAAATGTAAGATATGTGTCTAGCTCGTTGGGTTCCAGTGTACTATTGGTAATTGTACTACTAGGAAAGGAGGTTTTTGTCTCTTTTGGCTGCAGGCCACTTCCTTTATTTTCCGTAATCCATCTTCTACTGTTCTGGGTATGTGTAGATCACAAGACTCTTACTTCTGCATCTTGCTTTGATGGTAAAATAATGCAGTGCAGTCTGTGTTACTCAGTAATATCACTGGCTTGCAACTTTCTCCTAGAGTCTCTCATAGCATCTCCAGAATCCTACATAAGTTTTAAGTATTGCTAACATTTACATCCTGTATTATTAGCATATAGAGTTCTTAAAGAACCTTTCCAAAAGAGATGAGATAGCACAATAAACATATAATAAAATTCCAGCATTGGATTAAAATAGTCAGCAAATATCAGTATAGTGTCTAAAATGAAGCAGCTCCAGTAGCCACAATCACATTCCTCTTGCATGAAAGCTTCCCTAAATGAAAAGGTTTTGGCTAGCCTTGTAGAAATCAGAATGGCCAGGCATCTCCCTAAGTGGGGAATTCAAGAGGGAAATTGTGTCTAATAGAAAAGATCCTAGGTCTAACAGTTTGCTGCACTCCCAAATGGTAAAAGTACACAATGCAGGTTGCCCCAAATGGAGAGTTTCATTGGAATCAGGTTGTATTGGTTTACCTAGAAAAACTGGCATTTTGTATATTTTACATTAAGATCTTATGAAGTGTAGAATTCATGGCAAAGCAAAACACACTTTGTGCGGTCCTAATTGTTTTTATCCTTCATGATGTCAGGCTTATCAAAAGATCTGAGCCTTTTCATCAGGCCTTGTAAAGGTGTTTCCTAACTAGCAGACAAGAGGAAAACCCATTTAAACCAGTCTGTACCAAGTACCTCTTGTCCTTTGGGTTCAGTTCTGGGTACCATTGTAGGTAAAACAACACATTGGATATATAACTTGTGACTTTCATTTCGTTTTGTATAAAAGGGTGAAGAATACACTAGGTCTTCTGATTTCCTATCTGTAGTTTAGTCTTGATTGTCAACTAAGATCCTAAACCTGCTCACAGATTAGCCCTGTGGCCATGAACAGGGCCTAGCTCTGAATTAAAGTTTGCATTTTAAAATTGGTCTAATAGTTACTTCTCAAGCATATTACATTATTCTAAGTATTGTGCAGGTTGTTCCTGCTGTTTTGCCCATTTAGGAATAGAATGTTCTCTTGTAAAGAGAAAGCAAGCTACATATAAACCATGGCTTCTTACACACTTCTCAGAATACTGTGTTCAAGTCTCAGCTACCTTGAGCACTCTGCAGTGAATGTGATAATTCACAAAGGTGTGCACAACAAGGAGACTAAAGGTGTATTCACTTGCTCCTGCAGATATGGAGACAACCATTGACTGAATAATCTGTAATCCTCCTTGAGTCCCAGTGAGAAAGGCAGACATAAGTGAAGTTTATAATAATAATAACCATGTTTCTGCATTAAGAAGCCTGTTGATCTGCCAAGGTAGTGTTTCAGCCAGTTTTCCTCAGTCCAAGATAACTGGGGTGGGGAGTCGTGTCATGTTCTAACACTTGTCTGTTAAAGGCAGAACAGCCCATGAGGAAAGGCAGCCAATTGGAGAGGGCAGCAGATGGAAGTAAACTCTCTCATTGCCCTACACTCATGGAAAGCCACTGTGAGGAGATGCTAGGGAGATAGTGCCAGGGCCATGCACATGGAAGAGAACTTCTGTAAAGATCAGCAGTTGGATCAGGTATGTTAGCCAGCATTCCCTTCTGCCCACCTGAAGAAACAACTTGGGCCTTTTCACATGGGGCAAAAGCAGCACCGTATCCTTGTCAAAAAAAAAAAGAGTCCCCAAGCAAGTGTGAAGCATACCTGCCCATTGCTTCTTCGCCCCTCCATTGACACACTAACCACCACACCATTACATGGGGGAGTAACACTGCCACAGGGTCATTTAGGAAGGAGAGCAGCATTGCCTGTTCATGTCTCTCCTGGTAACACAGATGGCAATCAGTCTGTCATCCTTGGCCCAAGGCTTGCTAACAGCGCTTGCTTTCCTCTTTGTCTTTGCATTTTGATTAGGATGGGGGAACCAGAGGACGCCGCTGTGCTATCGAAGCAGACATGAAGATGAAGAAATGAAGCAGAAGGCAACAGACTGGACCCAAGGATCAAGATCAGAACCTTCCGGATGCCGAGCGGAAACTGCTACAGACGGGAAAGAGCAGCTTCTGGCCCTGGGCTGTCAGTACAAGAGAGTAGTTTTCTAAAATGCATTACCCGGGGAAATTCCAGGAGAAAGCCAACACCCCACTGCCTGTTGTAAGGCAGCACTACTGGGACTCTGTTAGTGTCCTCCTGTTAGCTAGCAACTGGTGGCTATTACGTACTGTAATGTGAAGTGTACATATTTTTTTGTATTAGTGGAGTGTAAATGTGTATATTAAACTATAGTACAGAATCCTGTGTAGTCATGTGTGTGTTTTTATGTGTGGCTGCATTGATTTGTATATATCTCTACAGGGAAAGTCAACTTTGTAAGCACTGATATACTCTTATTTCATGTTCATGAACCTGTTCCTGTATTTAGGCTACATAGGCACACAGAATAGCTCCTGAATGCATCTCCCCCTTTCTGAACTAGCAAGTTGCATGCCAAGGGAGACCATAAGAGGGAGCAGTTCTTGTGAACTGCTGGGGCATATTGAATGACTTTAAACACACACATGTTCCTGCGAGTTGAAATATATAGAAGTAGCATAGGGTGTGGTCCTTCCTGGACTGAATCATGTCAGATTGCGGGTTCAAATGCTTGGGTGTTTTTCTTTATGGAAGAAAAAGAGGCACCTGGCTTATGGAAAGACAAGAAGAAAACTAGGGTCTTATCACTGGCATACTCGATTTCTGTATACATATATGGTTTTTTTAAAAAACTGGTGGAGTATTTACATTTGTATTTTCACTGCTGCAGTCTGTAGTAGTATATGAGGACTGCCCACATGCTCTTAATGTTTGAATTGGTTCTAAGATTTATGGGAGAAGTAGCAGCACAGAGGCCAAAGAAATGTGTTCTCTTTATATGCCTGCACACTGGCTATACTGGCAATGTATCATTTGGTGCCATGTGCTTTTATCTGTCCTCTTTCCTCAGAAGAAATTGGAACTAAAATATAATGTAAGGAACTGCCTTATACTGATTTGTATCGTAGGGCTATCTAAGCCATCACTGTTAATCTTGTTTTGTGCGTGTGTGTGCCTGGAAGTCATGGTTGACTTCTGGCAACCCCTAGTGGGGCTTAGACATTTGAGAAAGGTGGCTTACTATTGTCTGCCTCTGCATCTCAGCCCTGGTATTCCTTGAAAGTCTCCCATGTATTTGTTAGGGTTGGCCCTGCTTGGCTTCTGAGATTTGATGAGATTGGGCTTTCCTGGGCTCCAGCACTGTTAATCCTGACTGGCATCAACTATTCTGGGCTGTAGGTAGAAAGCTTTTACAGCCCTTTTACTTCAGAACCCCTTTTCTTACAGCTGGAAATGCCAAGGATTGATCTCAGGGCCTCACAACTGTTGAAGTAAGGGGAGGGGCATTGGCTCAGTGGTAGAGCAACTGCTTGGCATGCAGAGCATCCCAGATTCAATTTGTGGCATCTCCAGTTAAAAAGACCAGGTAGGGAGTGTTGTGAAAGACTTCCACCTGAGTTCCTAGAGAACTGCTGCCAAACTCAGACAATAATGACTGATGGAGCAGGTGTTTGATTCAGTATAAGGCAGTGTTGTAGCTGGGTTCACATGCATGTGAAATGATTGTTCAGCATGTGCCCATTTCTTCTGGAAAATTATTCCACCTCATTGCAAAACACTGAAGGCTAAAGATAGCACCTGTTAGAAAATGCTTAGCTAGTGAGAGATTGCAGAGATTCTGTAGGCTGCTTGAACTGTTTCCACAGAGGGGAATCCTGGGTGACCATACACACTAGCAAGTTGGCCTAATTCAGTGGTAAGCTCGTTCTACAGAGCTTTCCATCTGCTAGATTCACTAATCAAGGCTATGGGTGTAGCTAAAACCTGTCAAGCAAAACCAGGATTCTCAGACCCCTGTCTGTACAATCAATGTGGGCATGGGGGTACTTGCAGAGGATAATTGGCCCTTGGGCTTTCTCTGCACACTGAATGGGGGCATAGCCAGAAAATTTTGGGTGGTGGGGCATTGGGAAATATGGGGGGGCAGGGGAGAGAGAGAGAGAGAGATCCCATCGGCAGGCGGGTGAAGAAGAGAAGGGTCTTTCCTTACCAGCTGACCACACTCGTTCACCTTGACCACTACAGGAGGAGAGCCAGCTGGCCAGTATGATAAATATTCAGCAAGTATGCACGCTCTGCATGACTGCAGTGAGGCCTGCCTGCCTCCTCTGCCTGCTCACTTGGCCTGGGAGAGAGAGAGCCAGCAGGCCAGTGTAATTAATACTCGGAATACATGCTGTGTGTTAACAGTAGTGACAGACCTTGCATGCCTGCTAATGTAGCAAGAGTGCATACTCACCGAATATTAATTGCACTGTCCAGCTGGCTCTCCTTCTATTAGCGGTCAAAGCAAATGAGTGTGGCCGGCAGGTAAAGGAAGGGGTGGGAGTTATGGGGTATGGGCCATGAGTGAGGGGGCACTGTCCCTAAATGCCCCACTGTGGCTACAGGCCTGCACTGAATCTTTCCTTTAAATACAGGAAATTTCCCCCCAGGTCCTAGGACTGAATGTAAACTTACCTTGGAAGAGGATGGGTTGTTGGGGGAAGTAATCAATATGGGAAGAGTTAAGCATCCTCTTTTGCCAGTTCTTCTTTATAACTGCATGCCCTAGAGCAGAGGTGTCAAACTCATTTATTACACGAGGGCCAGATCTGAAATGTCGTTATCTTCTTCATGGTCTCTGTGCATCACACCTCTGGGATATAGTGCGCCTGCGCCGACCCCGATTGGTATTGTAGAAAGCTAAAGGGATTTTCGCGCCTGCTCCCCAGTCATGTGCCAGGCTGTAGTGCACATAACCAAGGGAGAGGCATGACTATCCCACCAGTTCTCTTCTGACCGCTGTGCTGGTAGGACTCTCTGTGCCTTGGTTGGTAAAAAGCTTTCGCTTAGGCCTCTTTTTCTTCTGTTTTTTGTAGTTAGCTAAGGTTAGTTTTCTGTTTAGTTAATTAGGCTTTTTCCTCCGTCTGCCTCGGCAGACTTTTTTTTCTACCTGCCTATGGCTTATGGCCAAATGGTGGGGTTTCTTCAGACGGTGCTGGAAGTGCGGCAACAAAATCGCACTCCCTGATGGACACTCCCTTTGTTTATTGTGCCTGGAGGAATCGCACCGCGTTGACTCTTGCGCCCACTGCGCCAAAATCTACCGTCAAAGAATCAAGCGGCAAGACTGTGGGTGGCGCTACTTGAGTTGGCTCTCTCTCCGATGGCATTGTCACAGGACTCTTCAGGACATGCCTCTATGTCAAACCCTGCCTCAAGGTCAATGGCTCAATGGTCTCCGACACCGAGCCAATCCAATGCCGACAGATCGGTGCTGAAATGCCCGATCCCGGCATCTCAGTCCATAGTCCATACACCCACTAAGAAAAACCGGGTGGGCAAGGATGAGTGGTCTGTCAAGCATAAAAAGTACAAAAAGAGCTCCTCCACTAAAATCCCGGTACCATCAGGGATTGCCTCAGACGGAGCTGCTTTGCTTGACTCCTCAGGCTGTGGGCAGTTACAAGGTGCACAATCCCCACCTTCACGCCCAACTCAGCTCATAGACTCTGAGCAGGACGTGGACCTGGCACAGGTTCCCCAGTCTCCCAGCATGGACAGCCTTCCTTTGGAGCACGGAGCAAGTGTAGCTCACCCGTCCCAACATGGCCATGGTGGTCGGGATCGATCGCCCGCACAGTTTCCCTGCCCTGCCCTGGGACCAATGCCAGTGGCAATGCATGTGCGGGGCGTACCTGTTTGCAGGCGGCATGCCCTGGTTTCCTCCACGGCCTCCCATGGAATGGGATTGACAGTGTGCGTCATTTCAGATCTCTCAGTATCGGGACCCTCATCCAACGCCGGAATTCGCAAGACCACAACTGTTGGCACCGGCGTGCAACTCTCATAAGATTCAAGCATCAACAGTGATGCACTTCGGAGACCTATTGGACCCGATGCAATCAACACCGGTTTGCCTGCCGCCGTTCTCTGACCCTTTGGAGCACTCAAGCTCCTCCGATGCTTCCCATTCTGGGGATGAGGATGCTTCCACCCCACTTCAGCCGTCTCCGCCCCAGCAGGTGGAAGACGATCTTCTAATTTCCCCATCGGAAGATGTGAAATCCTATGGTGACTTTGTTAAAAGAATGGCCAATACTTTAGCCTTTCCCACAATTCAGCCACCGCCCATCGTTACCGACTCCGTTTTCGACATCGTTCAAATGGACATGTCGACTGCGATCACCCTTCTCATGACTTCAGTACTCTTGCAGACGGCTAAAGCCTCCTGGGCTCACCCTGCCTCTGTTCCCATCTCCAACAGGAGGATGGATCATATGTACAAAGTGCAGGAAATGGGAGCTGAATTTTTGTTTGTCCATCTGATAAAGAAGGAAGTAAGTTGGATTCCTTCTGTAGAAAATTTTATTCGGCGGGAGCTCTGGGCATGAAGGCATCAAATTATGCTGCCTGCATGGGCAGATATCAGTATGCTTTGTGGGAGCAGATGTCAGAATTCCTTGCAGCACTCCTTGAGAAATTTAACCAACCAGCCAGATGCCTTCAAAAGGAGGGCATGCTCCTGGCTAAGCATCAGCTCAATGCCACTAAGCATAACTTAGATATGGCCTCTAAGACACTCATGTTGGTGGTAGCTTTACAGTGCCATGCTCAGTTGCATGCCACCTCCTTGCAGCAGGACACCAAACTGATAATTGAAGATCTTCCTTTCGAAGGTTATGGCCTTTTCAGTTCCACTACAGATTCGATTCTGCAGGACCTGGACAAAAGTCTTAAGATGTCTCACAACTTGGGAGTTACTGCAACTGCCAGGCAATCTAGAGGAAAATCCTGGAATAAATCTTGGTCTCGCAGGCCATCTTTCAAGTTGTCTCCCAAAAGACAGTGGCAGAGATCCTCAAATACTTCCTCCCGTCCCTATGGGTCCAAGGGCAACTTCCCATTGGCTCCACAATCTAGGTCCAAGGCCCAGAAGTTTCCCAAGCAGAGCCTTTGACTCCGGTCCACCACTCCTTCCGTCCACCCACCTATCCCCGTACCTGTTTGCCTGGCAACAAATAACTTCAGATTGGTGGGTCCTCTCTGTAATTCGGGAGGGATATCACACAGAGTTCCTGCTCCTTCCAGACGGCTCCACCTTCATTTCCACTCCAGCATCGCCGTCACTTCTGGAAGAAATCCAAAACTTTCTCAAAGATGTCATAGAACCAGTCCCGTTCTCTCACCATCATACGGGGTTCTATTTCCTTTATTTCATGGTCCCCAAGAAGGACCTCCACCCCATCATGGACCTCAGAAATCTGAACCAATACATCATTTACAAAAAAATCCATATGACAACATTGCAATCTATCCTTCCCCTTCTGGACTTGAAGGATGCTTATTTTCATGTCTCCATTCATCCCTCTCACAGAATGTTCCTCCATTTCGCTGTGGGCAAGAGGCATTTTCAGTACAAAGCCCTTCCTTTCGGGCTTTCAAGGGCACACCAAGTCTTCACCAAGGTGATGGTGGTCATTGCAGCCTACCTTTGTCTGCACAGAGTTTGTATTTTCCCATACATTGACGATTGGTTGCTGCTAGCAACTTCCAAAACGACCCTACTCGATCACATCACCCTGACTCTCGATATGTTAGCAGCTCTGGGGCTGTGTGTAAATCTGAATAAGTCAGTGCTCACACCCGCTACTCGGGTTCAGTTTATCAATGCAGTCCTGGACTCAACTCTGTGCAGGGTGTTCCTTCCTCCCCAGTGGGCAGAGGACATTGTTTCTCTCATCATCCTCTTCAGAGTTCAGAGGATGGTATCCGTGAGACAGATACAGCGGCTGTTGGGACTCATGGCAGTGACCACATCGGTCATCGTCTTTGCCAAACTTCAGATGAGACTGTTACAACTTTGGTTTGTCCGGAAGTTTCACCCTCAGAGGCAGTCTCAGTCTCAGCGCTTTACCCTCCCAGAATCCGTGTTAGCCTCCCTCCATTGGTGGGAAGACCGTTGGAACCTGTTGGCGGGGGCTCCATTCCACCCTCCAAACCCGGGACTAACCCTGACCACGGATGCGTCTCTCTGGGGGTGGGGAGTGCACCTTCAAGGACTGTCTGTAGGGGCTCAATGGGAACCTCGGGTAACTCATCATCATATCAACTTTCTGGAGTTACTAGCCATTCAATATGCCCTGAGATCCTTCCGTCACTTGGTGCAGCGACAGGTAGTGGTGGTGCTCACAGACAATACCACAGCGCTCTGCTATCTCAACCGTCAGGGCGGGACAGTGTCCCGCTGTCTATGCCGGTTGGCCACAGACATTTGGAATGAGTGCCAGTCATGGGGCATGTTCATAATGGCAGCTCATTCACCAGGAACCCTCAGTGTGCAGGCAGACTTCCTGAGCAGAGGGGGCACGTCGTGACATGAATGGGAGATCAATTGGACATACCTCCTGCCAATCTTCCAAAAGTGGGGCCATCCGGATGTTGATGTTTTTGCAACGTGAAAGAACAAGAAATGTTGCATGTTTTGCTCAAGAGCAGGGGAGGACCCACTTTCTCTGGGAGATGGTCTCCTTTACCTGTGGGCACGCAAACACCTGTTCCTCTTCCCACCCTTTCCCCTTCTCACTGAGGTGATAGCCAAAATACTACGGGAAAGGCCGCGTTGCATTCTAGTGACTCCCTGGTTCCCCACACTCCTCCATATCTCCAAGGGCTCCTTTGTTCACTTCCTGCTAGTACCGGATCTTCTCCTGGCTCAGGAGAATCAAGTGCTGCATCACTATGTTCCGCACCTGAAGCTTACAGCATGGGAGATCCCTTAGCCACTCTTAGGGACAGAGTACACCATGTTCTGCTGAATTGTCGTAAGCCTTCCACTAGAGGTTCCTATGCTGGGAAGTGGAAGACCTTCTTAACTTACCTCCAGTCGTCAGAACTACCCCCTCCTCCCACTGACCTGATGATGATTTTTGATTTCTTGTTATCACGTTTAGATTTAGGTCTCAGTTGTTCTTCGCTGTGGGTGTACTTAGCAGCTATTTCAGCCAACCACCCTGTGGTGGATGGGCACTCTGTTTTCTCTCATCCACGTACTAAACAGTTCCTGAAGGGGCTTAGGCACCTCTTCCCTCCATCTCAGGGCCCCTTGCAGGCTTGGGACCTCCCCCGATCCTCAACAAGTTGATGGGGAAGCCCTTCGAACCTATGGCTACCTGTAGTCTACAACTGCCTTCCTGGTAGCTATTACTTTGGCCAGGAGGATGAGTGAATTGTCAGCACTTCGCTGTGATTCTCCTTACTTAACCTTTCATTATGATGGTATTACTTTGGCTCCAGATGTCTCTTTTTTGCCAAAGGTAGTCTCAGAGTTCCATATGCAAGCGGACATTGTGCTCCCTGTGTTTTTTCCAACACCTCAGAATGATGAGGAGCGTTGTCTGCACACCTTAGACGTGAAGAGAGCTTTGCTCTTCTACCTGGACAGAACCCAGCCATTCAGGAAGACTCCGGCCCTTTTTGTTTCTCATGCGTTGCCCACGCAGGGAAAGAAGCTGTCCTCTCAGCGTCTATCCAAATGGATTGTGGAGACAATCAAGTTCGGCTACTTACTCGCCAAGCACCTCTCTCTGGTCTGCTACGAGTACACTCTACCGGGGTGATTGTGACATCCACGGCCTTCCTGTGAGGTGCATTGCTTGGTGACATCTGGAATGCAGCAATCTGGGCTACTCCTCACACTACTTTGTGAAGCACTACCCCCTAGATGTTTGTCTTCATCAGCGTATGGCAGTGGGATGGACTGTGTTGCAGGTGGCACATGTTTAGGACCTTCAGCTCCCTCCTCCAGGTAGGTGGCTATTGCTTTTTAGTCTCCCAGAGGTGTGATGCACAGAGACCATGAAGAAGATAAACAGGTTGCTTACCTGTAACTGATGCATTCACGCCACCCGCCCTCCTTCCCCTCTGCTTTCGGTCCTTTCCTTTTATTTTGTGACTGGGGGCAGCGGTCAGAAGGAACTGGCGGGATAGTCATGCCCCTCCCTTGGTCATGCGCACTTTCTACAATACCGATCAGGGTCAGTGTAGGCGCACTATATCCCAGAGGTGTGAATGCACAGATGACCACTCGAAGATCATCAGTTACAGGTAAGCAACCTGTTTTTGTCAGGACAGGCCATGTGTGCCATAAAATGTAATGCCAGGTACCAGAAATATAAACTTTACAAAGGACACAGGCAAACCCAATTAACAATATTATTTTTTACTCAAAATACAAACATGCTTAAAACATTAACACTCTTACAGTATTTCCTTAAAGTATCTCCCTGATGCCCACCCTTCTACTTCCATCGCCCATTACTCATTAGCACTGGGACAGTATACAGGGACATAACGCACAGCCTCTGTCATCTGGCAATATAGGTAATGACCAGTTGCTTGTGGGCTAGATAAGCGCCCTGGATGGGCCAGTTGTGGCCCGTGGGTCATACATATGACACCCTTGCCCTAGAGTCTGCATTACCACTGATCATGAAACAGATGTTTGCCACAGTAAGCTGTGGCAGTAAGTCCCGATTCTCCATCCCTCCTGCCTACTTTCATAGGATATGAGCCTCTGAGAGGCTGAGGAGATCAATGTGGGTGTGAGGGGACTTGAACATGCTTGTAGGGTATTCCTAATTCCCTCTTGCCCCAGTAGATTTCTGCCCCCAGCCAGACTGCATTCCCCTTTCTCTCTTCTGCCTTACTAAAAGTGTTTGTGGGTGCATGTGTGTGGACGACTGCTATCCCCTCCCCTCCTTGCTAACCCCCTAGTTTGGCCAGGTGTCTGATCTCTGAAGGGCTAGGTTCGCGGGTGAGCAGTTTAGTCAGTCTGATATCTTCTTTAACTAGAAAGCACTCCTATCAACTGAGAACACAGAGGCATGGGGATTTATATTTCTCTCCCAAAACAAAGCCTACAGCTGTTAGAGAAACTAAGAAAAGAACCAAAAACAAACAACTGAATCTTGAGTAACTGATTTTTCCTTGGCATTTCTCCCTGAGAAAAATGGGCACAAAGCAACTGGAACTTGTAAAACAGAGGACAGCTCTTACAGACTTCACTCAGTTCCCTGTCAGTGTCCACAGTTTGCAGTGAGCGAGCTGCATCTTTTAAGTCCTTCTTCCCCAGCTGGAAGAGGTTCTATTTGACCTGCCCAGAAATGGGAGTGAGTCCCCATGCTGGCATCTGTTGAACTCCCCTGGTTTTTAGGCCCCCGATCAGTATATTAAAAGTAACCCAGCCTACACCCCAAAATGCTGGAAAAAATATGATGGCATAGGTAACTACTTACATTGCTGGATCTTTTGTCCTAAAGGTCTTCCTTTCTGGAAGGAGGTTCTGACTCACATGAAATCCATCACTGGCATAGACATCCTACCCACACCAGAACAGATGGGCTGCTCACTACTCTGCTTCTTCCACCGTAGAAAGGGCCTCCTTATTGTTTTTTGCAGCTAAAACTGTCATTGCCACACTCTGGAAAACAACAATGGCACCCACTCTTTCACAATGGCATAAAACATTGTGGGATTTATATATTATGGCTAAACTCTCTGACAATGTTACGCGATTTGATAAAATACCTGCCACCACCGTGTTTACCTCTACATGGTTTCCTATTCTAGAATACCTCTCTAGACAAAAATACATCCCTAAAACAATGGATGTACTATGGTTATGGTAACATTATGAATTTCACTCTAGCCAATTAGTACTGTTTGTACCACCATTCAAATTATGAAGTGTTTATTCATAACAAATCTCACCACTTACTATTCAGCCACGTTTATTGTTGTTTTTATTGTTAAAATGCACAATATGTTATCGTATATTGCCTTTTATAGGTTATATCATACTTATGTACACTTCTAGTACTTGCAACTCATTTTGTATCTTTATTGGGGAAAAAAATAAAAAAATTGTTGGGAAAACAAAAAGTAATCCATCTTGCCTCTTCCTGGTAGTATGGCAGATGGTCCCTATCACTATAAATGAGGTACTTTCCTTCCTGTGTGTAACAATAGGTTTTTATTGTCTAGTTCCCATACAATCTGGGGCCACTGAGGTTTTAAAACAGAGTTCTGTGTGTGTTACTCAGGGTATTCTTCATTCCCTTGTCATGAGATCTACTTCTGTTATAGAACTTAAGTAGAGAACAACTTCTGGCTCCTTTCTGAGTGCAGCTTTATACATATGGAGTATACTGAATACAATCTTGCTTGCATTCATATCTGACGTGGCTAAACAGGGCAAGGAACTGCAGATGGCCACAGACCACCATTCCTAGTGCGAGGAAACTGGGTGAAATTGCCTTGTAGCATCGCTTCTGACAGGACAGCTTTCAAAGCTATATTAACACCACAATTTAGGAGTTCATGGAGCTTCTGGGCAAGACCATCTCTTATTTGTGGCAATTTATTTTAAAAGTTTTATTCCACTTTCTGCTAAGGGGATCTGTAGTGCCCCATTGTTTCCACAAAAGATCCGGATCTCTCTCAGCATCAGCATGTCACTGCCATCACTTCAGCAATCGGGCGAACAGCAGGGATGGTGAATCCCATTTTGTACCACATTCAGCATGGCACTCAGAAAGTACTTCAATCATCCAGTAACCCCAAGCAGTAACCCTTGCCCAAGTTTCAGGGCCAATCCTGAGGCTGAGAATTTTATGCCTGCTCATTCATCTTCAGTACATTTCTTCTCCTTGCTATGCAAAAGGCTTTTTTAGGCTATGGAGTGCAAACAGGTATGCAGTTTTTTCTGTTTTCCAACCATGCTAAATGACTGCCCCACATTTAGAGTGGTGGTACCTTCCCGCAATATGCACATCTCATCAACTTAGTCTTACTAAAATTAGGATTGCCACGAATAAAAATAAAATAGGGTACCTTGTAATGGTAATTGTCAACTTTGTGTTCATCAGCAAAAATTGTTTCTAGCCTTGTTCTATGGAAGAATCAAGGGATAACGGTTTAAGACTTGACTTCATTAGATGAGCCAATCACGACCACTACAGTTTTCTCAATGTAGAGTTGGTATGAGAGTTTCATGTGGATTTTCATACTTGTATTTTTATATGTACCCTGGAATCAAACTAGGACTAAGGTAAGGTTTTCAATTCTGGTTCAAGTCTGAGTGCAGCTAAGACAACAGCTTCCAAAAGTTTTGAAGAAGTGCACTGCATCATTGTATTTTCATCTTCCCCTTTTAATCCTCACCTCTGAAACTTCGTTAGCTTTTAGATTTGCATTATCTTGAGTCCTGCAGATGTGGTAACCTACACTCAAGGTTAGAATAACCCACTGGAATATCTTGACTCACTGTTTGGAGTTCCTGTAACATAGTGTTTTTTGCTGGTTTCGGATAGTGCAGTGCTCTTTAGACAATCATTTATTTAGCTTATTTATAGCCCGCCTTTCTCACTGGGACTCAAGGCAGCTTAGAAGCTGAGAATAATTTTGATAAAAGCTGTTTTGTGAGACGCAGCCAAAAAATGTTGTTTATGACAGCAGAAAGTGTCCTACAAGGACTGGGCTCGGGAATCAGTCTGGCTTCTATGGGGCAGAAACTAGCATGTGAGTGACAAAACCCTCTTTCTGTCTTGCGAACTTTTGCAGATGGGTCATGTGTGGACATGGCTGGAATCCAAAGGTGATGATTTCTTCACAGAGTCTGAAAACAGCAGCTGCTGCCAATCTCTCCTTGGCTCCCCAGACTCTGGCACTGATCTGGATCTGAGCCACTGGAGAAAGACTGAAGAAACTGCTGAGGAGGAGCTAGAGGAAAGCAGCAGTCAGGAGGAGGATAGCCAGATGGAAAGCAGTGATGCCCTGGCATGGGATAGCGCCTGTGAGGGGGACCATGAAGAGACAGAAAAGTTCAAACAGGATGTTCTCTTGAGGTTCCTGTCAGAGGTACAATGGCTGGAGTAGGTGACTGAATAGGAGTAGGAGGCAGTGGTTTCCTAGTGGAACTGCAGGCCACCTAACCAAGTTGGGTGGAGAGATGTGAAATGCTGGAGCATTCTGTCAAAGTGACAGCTTGCCTAGCAGAGCTGTTCTCACCTGTTCTCTGTAGTATGGAGGAGACATCCAGAGGCTGAGGGATAAATGTCATGGATGCTTTCACAGTGGTTTTGAAGGCATGGCTAAACAGAGGGGTGTGTCTTCTCTAACTGGATATAGGCTCAATTCTGTAGCAGATCTGATACTGATGTCATGCTGTTGCTAAAATGTACTCATTAGAAGGAAATAATATTTTTGTGGAAAGACACACACACCCCTACTTCTGTTTCCCATCAGCAATCAACCATGGGTTCTATTACACAGTTCTAAGCTGTTAAAATGTCATCTTCCATTGCAGGTGACACACCTGATGGAGCCACTCTGTATTAGCAACACATTCCTGGCCCACGGTCCTCAGGCCATTTGCACTGCTGGGGAGCAGAAAGGAAGTGGAGTCCTGACTCACAATAGAGATGCACAAGGATCTCCAATTCCCAGAAAGGAGGAATTCAAGGAAGAGTCTCAATTACAGGTCTTAAAAGAGCAGGCAGGGGAGAAATCTCCCCAGGGAAGGGAAAAGTGGGCACTGCAGGTCCTGGAAAAGCTACCACTCATGAGGTGGGAAACAAGGAAAACTGAAGAACTTCAGGATCTGTGTGAGGTCCTTGAAAAGGATTCAGAGAAGAAGGATCTGCATGTCCTGGTGGAGAGTGCAGGAGAAATGGATGAAGATGAGGATTACTCGTCGGAGCTTATGAATCTGGCTTCCTTCCATTGGAGAACATTGAAGAAAGAGATTCCACAAACCCTTGAGGTAAACAATAAAAATGGCTTAGAAAACTATGATGAGGGTAGATTATTCTTGTTGTAAAATATTCAAAAGTATTTAATTACTCAGAGTATCGATGGATCTTGCTCTGTTGGAAAGAAGAGATTTCTTTGCATTTTAAAAACCTTTATTTCTAAGGGTAAAAGGTATACAGGAAACCTACAAACACACCAAACATCTAAGAGCAACATTTCTAAGCTGCTTACAGTTCAAGTCATGGCTAGTCACTACACACAGACAAAGGAAAAGCTGTCCTTCTTCTTGACCCCTAGAAAGGAAGTCACCTGAAACAAACAACCAATCTGTATCACAATAGAAGTTACTTTTCCCTGGCTAAAGCCCCATTGGCTCTGTGCCAGTTTTCCCTTCCAGGTCAGTCTAAACAATAGCAATACTAGGTAAACAAGTTAACCCTATAATGACTGGATTGTCAGACCTTGTAAGCACATACATTTCCAACAATCCTGACCTGGATGATCATGCATGAATAGGCCAAGTTATTCCATGTCTCAGTGCCTCATTTTCTCATCTGAGGATATGCAGAGTATTCCTTTGCAAGTTTGATCCATGTTGTGGAAGCCAGCAAGGGGAAGAAGAACTTGGGGGCTTAGCAATAAGACACGGTTGTTGATGGGATGGGAAGAGGTAAGATGACAGCAAGTTGCCTGAGGACATAGCTGGGTTTAGGGTTGGATGGAAGCTCAATGGTGTGGAGCCATGAATCCCCCGAATCTGAATCCTTGTTGCACCTTTCACCATGGTCTCTGGCCCTTGGTTTGAGAATTCCCAGTACTGCTTTGCCGAGTAGTCTGATCCCTGTTATTTTCAGGAGATAGATGTGGAAAACTCTGGAGAGCAACCTGAGGACTGGAATGACTTCCATCTAAGTTACAGCATTGATGACTTCAGTCCCTGTGAAATTTCCACAGCAAGCTCTCCTTCTACAAGTACTGTCTCCTTGCCTTTGTAAGTATTGCTTGTTTGGAATTCTGAAATAGGCCACAAACACTCCAGGTATTTGTGCTATCATTATAAACTGGATCTCACACTAGCAATGTAAGCAACTTTACACAATATACTGGCCAACGGAGTCTCAAGAAATGGATATCAAAAAAGTCAAGAGAATGGTGATGAAGAAAAAACAGAAAATAACAAATGTGCACTGCCAAAACCCACACAAAAGCTTACAAAAAGAGACTTCAACACAATAAGTGATTCAACACATGTAATACATCATAGGAAAATATTAATGTCCACTATATCCCAAAGGGAAAAAAACAAAGTCCAGAATAGAAATCTCTCAAAGGGAAGCAATGAATTCTGGAATAGATGTCCAACACTTTTCCTAGGGATTGATCAGGTCCTTCAGGTCCTTCCTCAGGAACTAGAAGCTACTATAGGAAGTCTCACTGCCATGTTGGAGGAATGTTTGGTCCAACTTACATAGTAGCAACCTTTGCAAGTGCTTTCTAAAGCTGAGGAGACCTGACCCACATAGAAACTGAATAATGTTTATCTGTTAAGAAATGGCAGTGAGACTTCCTATAGTGGCTTCTAGTTCCTGAGGAAGGACCTGAAGTTCGAAACACTGATCAATACCTAGGAAAAGTGTTGGACATCTATTCCAGAATTCATTGCTTCCCTTTGAGAGATTTCTATTCTGGACTTCGTTCTTTTCCCTTTGGGATATAGTGGACATTAATATTTTCCTATGATGTATTACATGTGTTGAATCACTTATTGTGTTGAAGTCTCTTTTTGTAAGCTTTTGTGCGGGTTTTGGCAGTGCACAGTTGTTATTTTCTGTTTTTTCTTGATCATTGCTTACTGAAAAGAATGGTGATGCCAGAAGTGGCTCTGCCTTTCTAAAGACCAAGCGGCTTCAGATGATACATGATGTAAGAGTGAAAGCACAAGTTTAACATACTTCCTATTCTCCATTCTTCTGTGATGCCCCATGCCCTAGTAGAACATGTATGCACACAGCCCAAGCAGTGAGATGCTCAAGCTCCCAAGCTGGGAAAAGTAGTGATAAAATATCCAAAGCCACATATAAAATTTCTCCAACCCCAGCATCTCCCATCCGCTCTCCCAGCTTAGGCAATTAGCCCTCAAGTGAACAAGCGAGACTCAGGGCCTGGTCAAAAACCGGAGAGGGAGGGGAAGTTGTTTTGGTTGATGGAAACCAACTCTTCTTCTTAGAGATCCCTCATTGCTCCCCAACGCTCTCCCAAAAGCTTTCAGGGGAGGGTTCCCCTTTGGTAGCCATCAGTATCTCCTGGTATTTGCCTCCTCACCATTTTGATGCCAAGAGAAGCATTAAAATGGGGCCATTTTGGTTATGTTAGCCATAGCAAGGCTTGCAGGTAAGAATCAAGGCAATCTCTTTATCTCTTAAACAAATAAAAGCTTTGTTCTACTAATGTGTCTCTAGAGAGTATACAGGCTACAGAAATTATGATGCAGATGCTAAAAAAGGGGGAAAAAATAGAGAGAATTCTAATCTAACTTGGAAAACCACGGTACCTGGTATCTGCTCTCCCCTCCCACCTGGAAGATGCAGATGGGTGTTTATATAAAGAGGATGCTGTAGCTGTCATTCACATAGATATGCTCCCCCATAGTCTCATGCACAGACAAAGAAGTGCTCCTTTTCAATATTCTCCCTGTTATGACCCACTATTTAACACTCCCTGCCCCCCATTTATGCAGAAAGGTTCTAGCCAGTCTGGGTTCTGACTTCATGGGCCCGCCAGAGCCCACTGGCCAACAGATAGGTGTTTGGACATCAGAGGGGTTTAGTTTCTTCCCTGGCTGCAGGGCATGAAAACATCTAGTTCTGAGAGAAATGAGGCCTGTCTGGCACTACAAACATCAATCCATCTCCACATCACTGTCAACCCCTTCCTAAGATGGTTTGTCCTGTTTTCAGTCCATGGCACAAGAGTGGCTAAAGAGCAAGAAGTCAAGAGTAGACAAAGCCTGGAATAAAATGATAGAAACAGCACTGAACAGCAGAAGTCAGGGCTCCAAGGAAGCCCATGAAGAACCTGGCAAAACACCTGTGGTGACATGTAGTTTCTAGATGAAGTGGAGGAAAAGTCTGCTCTTTCAATTGGTAATGAAATACTGTGTATTCCCAGCAAGGATGATGAATCTGTATAAAATTCCTCTTGGGAGTGGCAAAGGACAGGGCAGACATATCTTCCATGCAGAAATTCTTACTCCATTGATTCCTGTGTATATTGATTTAGAATCGAATGGTAGTTTTTCATGAGACCAATTATGTTGCTAGAGTAGCAGGTTTTTGAGCTGCACAGATCTTTTCTACAGCCAGGGGCTAATTAGCCCTACTCTCTCAAATGGTCCAATAACATGTATCCTCCAAGCAATTTCATTTTTCTTTTTTGAGACTAAGACTGCAACTTTTCCTGTAACAATTTAGAATGCAAAAAGAAGCCACAGTTGCTATCATCCCTCCATCCCACACCTCTTCGCTATGTTTCTTATTTGTGTAGGGTGCACATGAGCCAAGATGACACTGTCGGGCAGCGTTTGCTTTTCAAAAAGACTCTGCTGTCCATCTGGAAGATGGTGGCCAGTCACAGGTGTGTTACAGAGGTTTACGGAAAGGAAGAGGATTTAAGGGTGCATCCAGTCTAGCAGTTCTCTTGATGTCCTTTGTAAATGATAATTACACACAAGAGCTGGTGCAGTCTGGTGATTCGTCACTGTTTTAGGGTTTGTTTGTTTGTTTTGGTGCATAGTCTCATCTGTCATTTAAAAGATAAAATCTTTTGCACAGGTGGTCTGCTCTGAGCAGAAGCCTTCCTGGCCATTTTCTTCTCCCTCCAGCCTCCTGCTTCATCATCAGAATGTTTTAATGTCTATTGGTGAAATTGTGCTCTTGTCGTATTGGTGCAGTCCCTTTCTGCTAGACATCTTGTTTGTTTCATTTGCTACGGTCTTTTAGCAGAAATTAAATCAGGCTGGTTTCATGATCCTGAAATCCAGTTACTTCTCAAAATTTAATCCCCATGCTGGCTTGTAGTTTGTAAACTGCCTCATGTTCACCATCAGTGGAGGAACCGCTGCACACATCCAATATTTATTAGGAAGGTGATAGTGAGAGAATGGAGCCTGAAAACTGACGAAGCAGAAGCAGGTGCCTACAGGAAGTACGCCAACATAACCGATGGACCAGGGAGGCACAAATATAAAACAAAGGGGATTTTTATAAGAATTAAATTAACTCTTGAGAAGAATCACCAGAGCTGAAAAGTGCTATGCGTTCACACACGTGTAGACTAGAAGAGTGGGAATGCTGTGGATCAACCTTAAAGGCCATTGGCAAAGCTATGTGGGAAGATATGGGGAGCCCAGGGTTGGAACAGCAGACACTGCAAAGTCAGAACGAAGTCCAAATAAATGCAGGGCACCTGTTAAATGTATCCCCCTCCCTAAATCCAGTACAGGAAACCAGTGACATTCTGGCCAGATTCCCTTGGTCCAACAGTTTGCATGCACAGCACAGCTGCCCAGTGCAAAGAGTACGATAGATTCTATCTGCACATTTGACCCATCCCTTTATTATGAGTGTATCATGATTCCTAATTGATAGAGATGAAGCATGAAGCCCAGTGTCATGTTGCCTGCAGGGCAAAGTACATTGGAAAATGTAGGCAGCTCTCTTCATTCCATCTGGCTTTCTCTGTCTAGATACAGCGGCCCATTCCTGAAGCCAGTATCAGAGAAGCAAGCTCCTGGTTACAACGATGTGGTGAAAAGGTCAGCTGGGAGAAGGAGGGAGAGCTGGGGTGATTTTCAGTGGCTCTTTATATTTTAAAGAAATAACAGCTGGTCTGTGTCTTTTAATGCAGTGGTCATGCTAACTGCTCCCTTTCTGGGACCAGCAGGGCAGTAGCGTTTCCTCCAACCTCTTTTCTAGTCTCAAGCATCAGAGTTTCTGTCCTCTTTTCTTTCTTCCAGGAGAGGATAGGAGGATTAGGAAATCTACATTCCATAGTACTGGTTTTTTTAATGGTGTTTTCAGATGTTAGATAGAGTTACAATATTTCCATCAATCAGACATCTCCAATTAGAATTATCAGAGTTACAACATAACTCATTTTTGGGGACTTGGAACAGTGTAACATCCCTTGTACTGAAAGATCGTACTGGCTACCCATCTGTTTCTGAGCACAGTTCAGAGTGCTGGTGCTTACCTTTTAAAGACTGGAAGGCCTGGTGCTGGGGTACTTGAAGGGCTACCTTTTCCCATATTGTCCAGCCCTCTAGTTAGGATTCTCTTCCCAAGCCCTTTTCACATTACCGGATAATATTAGTTGTTGGTCCAATTTTGAGTAAAGCAATACTGGGAGGGGGGTTTCATACAGCAAATTTCCTCCCATTAATGAGCTGTCTCTGAAGCGCTATGGTAATTTCAAACAGTGCCGCTCCACCCCCCACCTTTTTTCACTCCACAGTCTTCCTCAGACTTTTAAAAACATTCTAATGTGAGTGGTGTAGCACTCACATTAGAACTTTAAAAACAGAAGTCCAAAGAGATTTGTGTGGTGAAAAAAGGGGCTTTGTAGGAAGCATATGGACATTTGAAATGACACACCACATCAATTCAGAAGCGCAGTGAAGGGATCGAAAACGGAAAAGAGCAGTTTCCCTCAAAAGCAACTCAACCACACTTTGCTAACCCAACCCAAGTGGGTTTGTATGAACAGGTAAATAATTTCCACTAGCAGCTGGTTACTAAAACAGGTCTACCTGAAATGACAGAAAAAATCCATTAGCAAGCAGTTACTGAAACAGAATACAAAGGCAGTTTGGAAAGAGACGTGGTCTCTGTACCCTCACTTGCAGAGGCAAAGTGGGTGGCAACCAGAGGCAGGGCTGTTCAGTGGCCTTTGGGATGCCCTCCCCCATGAGACTTCCTTGCTGCTTGTCTCATTCTCTTTGAAGTGTCAGGCCAAAACATTCCATTCTGCCCAAGCTTTTAACTGAAGAGTTCCATCATTTAAAGCTGTTTTTATGGTCTGGTTCTAACTTGAGGGCTGTTTCATGGCTCTCTGGGTCTCTGGAAGGACTTTTCAGAAGATAGCTCATGCAGATCTTCTCTTGCTACATGAGATTAATTTCTGAAGTCACGTACTCTGATACCCTCAGATTGTTGGGCATTTGGAGAGTGCAGTACTACAATAAACTTTCATGCTATGCCTTGCCTGTTCAGAAATACTTTCCACCAAGTTCATTGGGGCTGATGCTAAGTGATGTGTTTAGGATCACAACTTTAATCAGAATGTGGAATAAAAATGACTGTTCCTCAGTGCCTTGGTTTCTATTATTCTCATTTATTTCCCTTTGCATTTTTACTGGCTCTTGGGCTGCAGTTGGATGCTGAGAGGGGAAAATAATCTGACCCAGGTGGGAGCCATGATCCAGTTGCTTTGCAGCAAGTAGAACCTACTCTGCAGAAGTAGGTTGCTATGTGGGTTACTATGCACTGAGACTGGCTTCTTCTTTCTTGCTTTCTGAAGACCAGTGGATCTTTACAGCATAAAAAGGAGCCTTTCCAAGGGCCTGACTCAAAACATGGTCCAGTTCCAGCGTGACCTCATGCTTATGTTCCAGAATGCAGTCATGTACAACAGTTCCAACCAGCACATTCACCGCATTGCTGTGGAGATGCAACGGGAAGTCCTGGAGCAGCTCCAGATGCTAGGGGAGGCACTGCTATGCTCAGAAGAGATGCGAGCCTTTGTGAGAAGGTGAGGGCCGGATGAGTAGCAGTCACATCAGTTATTCTCTTCCTATGTTCTCATGGCCAGAACAGTGGACCAATATCCAAATCGTTTATTTGCAGCCTTAGGTATAGCACCCCTGCTTGTCTTTCCCAAATGCGAAGCATGGAGAGCAATCCTAAGCAGGTCTATGCAGAATCCTACTCAAGGCTATAACATGGGACTTATTCACAGGAAAGTATTCTTAGGATTGCTTTGATACTCATCTCAAGATGAAAACCTCCTTGGCCTTTCCAGTAATAAACAAACCTTCCAGTCTTGGAAGATACAGATGCTGTTTCCCGTAGAAAACAATGGATGGACCTTCATCCCAATATTGCCCAGAAATAACACTGACATAATAAACTATTTTGAGACACTGTGACTGCCCTGAAATTTAGGAGATTTACTCTTTTTCCTTATAGGTGCTGAAGAATCAGACAAGTGTAGCTAACCCATGGCTAAGGAACTAGAATTCAACCCAGCTACCTGAATATTCTCTGGGGAAAAGTTGTTCGTTTATGACTACAGATTCATCAGTTTTGCTCTCCCTCAAACCCTCACCACCACCTGTCTCCAAACTAAAAGGACAGGCTACAGCAGAAGCCAAGGCTGGTCTGCTAGCTGCATGTCTCTTCTATGGAAGCAGATAGCAATATCCAGGTTAGATCCTGTGATCCATCAGCAGAAACCACACACAGACATAGGCCTGCCCAGATCTCGCCTCCCTCCAGCAGCCATTTCCAGCCTGGGGAGTGATAGCTATGTGGGTTGGGTGGCTGCCATGGGGAGAGGGTTGAAATAGCTCCCTTCTGCCTCTTGTGTGAGCAGAACTCCACTGATGGTCAAAATGGCTGCTGAGGTAAGGGGAGAGCCAGGAAATCTGGGAATCTTTGCATGGACTTTGTAAGGTCCTTGCACTGAATCCAACACTGTATTTCTACAAAGTGTTATCTGTGATTGTTGCAGACGTTCCTGTTCATTCTGTTTCAGCCCTGTTGGCTTCCTTTTAAGAAAATATTAAAACTGAATATATGAACCTTTCTTTCAATGAGTCAAAGCACTGCTCCATCTAACTGACTATTGTCTGCCTTTACTTATGGCAGCGTCTGGGCTGCTTCGTGTCATAGTGAGCAAAAGCCTTTCCCAACACATGCTAACTAGATTTCAGCTGGGACTTCAGCATGCAAGGCAGATGTTCTGTCACTCATTTCTCCCATACAGGTATCTATAACCATTATTTGAATAACAAATTATGACACCTTCAAGCTTGCAAGTAGCTTTGTTGCTTATAACACTGGCATGATCACACATTCCAGAGGAGTAACCATGTCAGTTTGTTCACAGCAAAAGGACTCTTGGGGGAGAACAGATGCAATACTGGCATGAATGAAACCAGTTTTGGCTCCCAGGAACTCTACTTCTTTGCAGCTGGCAAAGAAGTATTCCTTTATTACAAGGCATGGAATCAAGACAATTGCTATGCCACAGCACTGAGGAAGGGTTGGAGAATACTGCTTGTCTAGGCAGCACTACACTACTTGTCTAGGCAGCACTACTGTTGAAAAAGTAAGGTTTTGACCACTAAAAAGGCTACGGTAGGATTATATGCCCTGCATGGATGAAGCCATAAGTGAAAGAAGGAGAACCATGCAAGACTTAAGCAAGAGTTGGTAAGGTACAACCTAGAGTCTTCTCCCAGCCATAGATTTCAAGAGCAGGGTTGTATTGAAGGCATCTCTGTATCTGGAATTATGACTAGAATAGCAATTCTCTCCCACTATTGAAAAGCAAAAGGCATTAGAATTGGCCTCAGAGAGGTGAAAAAAGCTAAAGGTTTTAGAAAGTTGTGTATAGAGAAGAGAGAAAATGAAGTGTTTGGTGGTACCTTAGAATGCTAAGCAGAAAGAAAGAAAAAAAAGAGAGCCAAGACTGAAGGTTTCCTTTCCCCACAACCCCCAAGCAGAAGTACCTTTTGGGGAAGGAAAAGCAGTCAAGTAACTGAAAATTCACAGGTATGCTAATCTCTATCTGGAGCCTGGAGATCCCCAAACTTAATTTATAGATTAGGTCCCCTTAAAATATTTTTTTTAAAGGCCACTTTGGTAAGTTATGCTATCACATCCTTGCTAGGTCCCCCACCCAACCTCCTTCCCCAAATTTCCAAGGCTTACCCAAAATATGCAGCTTTTAGATTCTTCTCTTTCTACTGAACCACACCAAAAAGAGGGGACAGATAATCCAAGATTGGAAAAGAAATTTTATTTTCCTTGCTTAGAAATAATAAACAGTCATAACTAACTCATCTTCCTCGCTATTCCGCCATCTTGTCTTATGACTTGAGAATTAAGAGAGATTACCAACCCTCAATTTGCAGCCCCTCCCTTCTGTAAGAATGAAAGTTATACAACAAACAAAGAACGTTTCTGCCTTATAGATAAGACTGTAAAGGCCAGAAAAACAGTTTGTAACAATTCTCTTCAAGAATATATTCTCAAAGGCTTTTATGGTTGGAGTTCATTAGTTGTTGTAGATTTTCCGGGTTGTCTGGCCACGGTCTTGGCATTGTAGGGCCTGACATTTCGCCAGTAGCTGTGAGTGGCATCCTCGGAGGTATAACACAGAAAGATGGAATACTCTCTGTGTCAAGGTGAGAAGAAAAATGATAGGCAGGTAATTTATATCTACTCAGGAAGGTGGGGTAGGGCTGAGCGACTGTCATGTAGGAGTTCCCCAGGCTGTGAAACATACTAATGGAGGAGCTTTCCTGAGGAGGTTCTTTTGTATATGGATTGGCTGTTTCCTGAGGAGATTCTTTTGCATATATGCTGTGTGCAGTTGTGGACAAGTTTACATCAGGACCGCACAGTGTAGCATTCGGACAAGAATAAAAGAGCATGAAAGACACCACAGACTTGGCCAACCCAAAAAATCAGCAGTGGCTGAACATAGCCTAACCCAAACAGGACACAGTATTTTCTTCCAAGACACTGAAAGGCTGGACAACACATCCAACTATCATGTCAGGTTACACAGGGAAGCTGTTGAAATTTATAAACATAAACACAATTTCAACAGGAAGGAAGAGAGTTTAAAAATAAATAGGGCATGGTTTCCTGTCCTGAAAAACACAAAAATCTCTACATCTGACAATAGCACTACAGATTAGAATTTCAACAGCCAATCCACATGCAAAAGAACCTCCTCAGGAAACCTCCTCAGAAAACAATCCATATGCAAAAGAATCTCCTCAGGAAAGCTCCTCTATTAGCATGTTTCACAGCCCTGGGGAACTCCTACATCACAATGACTCAGCCCACCCCACCTTCCTGAGTAGATATAAATTACCTGCCTACCATTTTTCTTCTCATCTGGATACAGCCAGTACTCCATCTTTCTGAGTTATATCTCTGAGGATGCAGTCACAGCTGCTGGCAAAACTCCTCTACTCTCCTTAGTTAGAGCACAGAAATTGCTGTAAAGAATGCAGGCTGTCTTTTCTCTTGGTCCCTTGGCTGCCAGTGCAGTTCATTATTTCACCCCTATCCGCTCCCCCACAAAAAAGACTCCCCCCACTGAGGCAGCAGGAGGAACAAAGCAACCACCCCGATCCAACAGTTTCTTCGAAACATAAGAAGAAAGTTCCCCGTCAGCCGGAAGTTACCCAGATGGAAGAAAAAGCACTTAGCCGCTTCCACCCTCCCATAGGCTGGCTTCTCTGGCCACGCCCGGTCCTGTGATTGGGAATTTATGTTGTCGGCGATCTGATTGGTTCACCGGGTCGACCGCGAGGTTTGAACCAAGTAGGAGAAGAAAAGGTCGTTTAGCGAAGCGGTCACTCGTGGTTTTCATAGAAAGTGGACGATCGGGTGGAGAAGTAGCCGGACAAGGGGCTGGGTAAGATTCTAGGGTTTGCGCTGATTTTGGTCTCCCGGTTCTGGAGCTCGGGGGAAGACGTCCTTGCCTGGCCCGTTCGGTGCCAGAGCCGTGTGTTTGAATGAATACAGACCCTGGGTTACGGTGTCTGAGTACTGTGAAAAAGCTCTTTCCTGCACGAATGAAGCTGCTGTAACTTCCAAAGACCACAAAAAGGAAGGGGTAGATCTCGAGGGCAAGCTAAACAGAGAGGATGTTCTGCTTTTAAAAACTGGTCGTTATGATCGTCTTTGGTTGCTTAAATCATATAGGGTTTTTAAACAGTCCCAGTTATTGTGCTTTGTTTTGTTGTTGTTCGTGTAGAGTACAATTCACCTGTTTGGCTAATATATATTACTTGAGTCTCGTTGCCCTTTGTCTCCACGGTGGAAGCTGTGTGTGGACGGTGTTACTATCTAGCCGCTTTGTGCTAATGCTGATTTACTCTCCTAATGAAGTTCAGCTTTGTTTAACTTGAAATTATAACAAAAACAAGATACAATTAAGCCAATATTCCTTTTAGTTTAAAAAAACCTTTATTTTTTTTCCAGGCTTGTTGTGTAGCTCAGTGGTCTGGTCTTCAAACTCTCCAGACCGAGACCCATAGCCAGCAAGAGGCCCACTAAATTGCAAGCATATGGCATCAAAGTCACATGACCGGAAGAGGAGCCCTTCACAATTGAGTGATCACCTTACTATCCTGTTGCTTCATGTATAATAACAGCAGTTAAGAAATAGCATACAATAGATTTGCTAGATTCAAGTCCAGTAGTACCTTAGGGAGTATAAGCTCTCTTTATCAAAGACCATTTTGTCAGAGCTTTGACTCTTGAAAGCTTATAGCCTGAAAGCCTTGTTATTCTGCAAGGTAAGTACTAGACTCAAATTTAGCTGTTCTCCTGCTGACCAAAACGGCTACCCTCTGAAAGATATAATAGGCTATTGCATCTTCAACAAAAGGCTTTATAGGCATAGTCATAGATCTCTGGCTGCTATTGATTAGAGGTATATATTTGCCAAAGCTACTGTGGAATAATTATACATTGGATTTAATATATATGGTGTTAAGTTTTGTGGACCATCTCCTGCCAACCTAGCAGTTCGAAAGCAAGAAATTGCAAGTAGATAAATAGGTACCACTTCGGTGGGAAGGTAACAGCGTTCTGTGCACCTTGGTGTTTAGTCATGCCGGCCACATGACCACGGAAACGTCTTCGGACAGCGCTGGCTCTTCGGCTTTGAAACGGAGATGAGCACCGCAACCCTAGAGTCGGATTCGACTGGCTTTCGAGCAAGGGAACCTTTACCTTTTACTAAGTTTTGTGGGAGCATATGGAAAAGGAATTGTACCTAATTTCAGACAAACTACAATAACCTCAGTTTAGTCGTTTTAGCTTCTAGGGGAAAATCAAGCCTGAATTCTCTGTAGAAGCTAAAACATCTAAACTGAGGTTATTATACTTTCTTCATCTCATAAGAAGACAAGACTCAGTGGAAAAGACAATAATGCTAGGAAGAAGGCAGTAGGAAAAAGAGGAAGATCCAACACGAGGTGGTTTGATTAAGTAAAGGAAGCCACAGTCTTCAGTTTGCAAGATGTGACTATGATAGGACATTTTGCAGGTCCTTAATAGTGTTGCCATGAGTTGGAAATGACTTGATGCAATTACAGACAAGCCAAGTAATTCAACTGGCTATCTCAAATAAGAAACTCCTTCAGATATCTGCACTGCATTCAGGTGCAGCAAATAAAAAGAAAAAGGGTTATTATAGCCAAATAAAAAGAAAAATTTAGTGGCAACTGGAAGATTAACAACATTTATTTCAATATGAGCTTTCATGGGTCACAACCCACTTTGTCATGTAGGACAATGGGCCTTGGAAGTCCTGAGGCTCATAATCCTCTCACCACCCCTATGTAGTTTAGGAGTTTAAAGCTTATGCGTTCAGTTTGTCACAAATGCCTTTTATCTCCAAGCCCTGCATTAAAGTAAAAAGGACCCCAAGAACTTGCAAAGTTCCTCCCTATAATAATGGTTTGTCATTATGTTTGAATGTAGCCATAATGACTCTCCCTTCCTTTTTAAGAAACTAAAGTTTTTTTCCTCTTTTGACTGAATGATTAAATCCTTAATAAGTTTCTAACTCATTTACTGGGATTTTAGTGATAAGAGAAATAATATATTCTTTTAGCCTAATATGATATATGTTTTTTAAAAAGGATGACTGTAAGGTACAAAAAGTACAATGGAGATTAAAATCAAAGGCACTTTTATCGGTGCCTTTCTTTGAGCATGCAAGTTAGTATTTAAATCAGGGTTTCACCATTCGGTTTGTTGTACCCTGCTCTCTATATGTTTTTCCCCACAATGCATAAATTTCTCAGACATGGAACAAATTTCCCACCAGTTTTAATATCTGTATCATTTCATACTTTTATCTCTAGAATTTAGATCTTGGTAACCTCTTATAATATATCTTGGGTTGTTGTTTTTTTGTACATACAGAAGCTGAGAACATAAGTGTTATCCTAATGTTACCTGAATCTGAACCTATTACTAAAGCAAGATAATCTATTAAATAAAGGTTACCACCTTCAGCTTTTTCTGATATACTCTTTCTGATTTCTGATATGTTCCGCCTTTTTCTATTCTACTTGGTCCTCTAAGGATCTAGTCTCTGTAGTTACATTAAAGATATCACAGAGCGTTAAGCTGGTTTATCTACTAACTTATTTCTTTCTGACCCTGCCAGATTTCTTTCATGCTTTGTATCAGTTGCCCTTATTTTTCATGTTCTACAGATTTATATTAAACCACTTATCAATCTTGTGCTTAATTTTTTTTAAAAAAATTCTTTTATTCATACTTCTAAAAACCTTTCTGAAGTTTTTCTCACATGCCTTACGTACAGTTTAAAATACTCCCTTAATACCTTCAGACTTAATGCTAGATTTATTAGCAGTGGAAAACCATGGTATTGTGCTGTTGCCTGATGGTGCTTCCCAAGGAGTTTCAGCCCAGTTCTGCTTCCTGCCAAGGCAGAGTGGTATTGGCCCAGATACTTGAACCGAAGCAAGGACTTGCTGCTCTTGCTGTGAACAGCCTGGTGACAAGGAATAATAGGGGGTGGGAATCAAAGACACTACTGTTCGTGCATGTACTGCTGAGAATATGCAAGAACTGATATATTTGGCAGAAATTGAGAATGATACATTTGATGGGGGTTTTTTTTAAAAAAAGAAAAAGAAAACCATGATATTGGAGGAGGAGATAATAGGCAGGCCAAGGAGGATTCCCCCCATCCCTCATCCACATTCTGTTTCCAGTGTGCTTTATATATTATGAACTTACATGATTTTTATTGCATCCCATCTCTGCATAACAGGAGGTGTTTGTTGAAGTAAGGGAGTGATATAGAAACTTGCTGTAGCACTAGGATTCAGGTAGCAACCCCCTTTGCTTTTACATGTGATGACTTCCCTATGGCCTGGGGGAGACGGGCATTCTCTCGGTCCCCAAACATCACTCCTAGTTTGTAATTATAGTGTTGTTGTTACACCTGCAAAGAAGCATGAAGATTGGATGGCCAAAGCTTGAGTGGATCTCCTGCTCCCTTTTTGACTCTCTCTTTTTTGTGCGTCTCTTGCAGTAACGGCCGGTGGTTGCTATGGCCCAAGGACTTGTCTCCCCTGGAGGGCTGCTGTCTGATGAAGAAGCTGCAGCCTCTCCTGTCCTGGAATCCACTGCAGCAGAATGTGGGACTGGCTTGTGTAGAGCTCTTCTACCAGATTTCTCTTCCATCTCTTCAAGCCATGAGCAGGTAAGAATAACATGAGAAATAAAATTTTTGCCTCAAAAGGCAGTTGGTATGACTTATACGGCTGGGGGAAGCCACTTAGCTTTTAGTGATGAGCCTTGGCCTCCACAATAAACTCTGAATTCATAAGATTAGTGTTAATATGGGCTGTGAGCTCTTATGAGCAGCCTGGTCCTGTTCATTTCTTTACTCTTTAGGTTTTGCAACTTTTCCCTGTTAAGCTTCCAGCCATGGAAAGCTGGGGTAGCACTGCACTCAGCTACTGGATTTCCTGGTAGTATGAGGATGGTTTTTACACTCAGGGGAGATTCCAATTTATTTCCCTGTAAGGATATGGGGTCTATTCTGTCCTCTCTCCTTTTTTTTTTTCACCGAGTAGTCAGTCTGTAGGTTTTCCAGTTGCAAGCAGATACTTGTTTAGAATTTTCTTGGAACGTGACTACTTATTTTACCCACTTAATGGGGTTTTTAAAATAATGGGGTTTTATTATTCAAAATTTAAAAATGAGGTTTTATTATTCAAAATAATAAGAAAAACCAGGACAGTATAATATGACATACCTTGGTGTAAGTCTAATGTATGTCTGTGATTTGTCTGCAACTTTTCCTGTATAGGCTGCTTCTGATGACAATGGGAAAGTGAAAGTGTATGCAAGAGTGAGGCCCCTGAATCCAGCTGAGGTGGAGAAACTTGAGGATCAAGTGAGTGGCTGGGATAAAGGAGGGCTGGTAACTGCATCACTTGAGTTCTTGTGTAACATGGAAGAGAAGGATGTTACTGAGTAAATGCAATATGGCTGCAGTAGTGGCCTTTCCTACTGTGGCAGATAACAGCAGATCTTAAGTATTAACTCTGCCTCTTAGGGCTGCATCTGTATTGAGGATTCCCAGACCCTTTTACTCAAAGCACCCAAGGACTCCTTCACCATGAAAAACACTGAACGAGGGATTGGTCAGGCAGTGCATAAATTCACCTTCACCCAGGTATGTACTTTGATCTTGTTCAGGACACATGGGCCTGTAAATCTACTAGCCCTCCAGTATGGGCAACAGTTCTCTCAGGTAGACTTGAGCCCAGTAGCACTTTAGATACCAGCAAGATTTTCAGGATATAAGCTTTTGAGAGTCAAGGCTCCCTCCGTCACATGCAAGTTTTGATGGAGATCTCTGAATCCTTAGATTCCAGACAAAATGTAGGAGGGGTGTTCAGCTACTCTCTGAAACTAAGGAGGTCTCAGATAGTTTTCTAGAGAAGCAGTGGGAAAATGGAGACTAGCCCTAAGCTCCTGATTTAAAAAAACAAAAACAAACAAAAAACCTTTACCCTAATAAAAGGGTGTGGATTTGGGTTTGCAGGTCTTTGGGCCAGAGGTTGGCCAGAAAGCTTTTTTTGACACAACAATGAAGGAAGTAGTGAAGGATGTGCTCCATGGGCAGAACTGGCTTGTTTATACCTATGGCGTCACTAATTCAGGGAAGACCTATACTGTCCAGGGTAAGAAGCATTCAGTCCATTCTGGTGTGAGCAATAGTCTCTGCTTAACATAAGTTACTTGTCTAGATTTGTCAACTCACTTCCTTTCTTTGCTTATAGGAACTGGAGCTGATGGGGGGATCCTTCCTCGTTCTTTGGCAATCATATTCAACAGCATTGGGACACGGCTATACCAGGCCACAGACCTGAAGCCTTTCCTCTCCTGTGAAGTGATCTGGCTGGACAGCAAACAGGTTCATCAGGAGGAAACCAAGAAGCAGGCCCTGTTGTGTGGCAAGATGAAGGAGGTGCGTACCCCGTGTTCTTTATGAAGCCCATGGTAACAAAGAAGGTACCCCATTCAGGGACTCAGTGCTCTTCCTTCTGACTTTGTAGGAGGAGTTGCTTACTTCGTTGAATAAGAGTCACAGCACAAGATCCCTGCTTCAGCCAGGCACAAGTGCTAGCACTGACAGTGGTGTTGGCGGACTCTCATCGACCTGCCATTCTACCAACCAAACAACCTCTAACCTGCTAGAAGGTATTCACTGTCTTGAATCTCTATTAGGGGGGAGGGGTTTTCCTCTTTTTTTTAAAATAATCAAAGTACAGATGTACACTAACAGAAACAACCTCAAATCTCAAGCCCTCAAGCAAAGAGTGAAGTAAAAGAAACTCCAACAGTTATAAAGTCCAGGGAGACTCCTTATCTGTTGTTGGGCAGATTGTGGAGACACATTAATATGCTTTATAGCAGAGGGCTAGGTGTGTGCAGCCTTTGGATTTCTTCTGTTCAGTGGCTTGTAGTTTGCAGTGAAGCCATGCTATCTTGGATATGTCTCTTTAAATATCTGGGAGAAATTTAAAAAATGTGGAATCCAGGACAAATCTTTTTGAATTGTATAGGATTTCCTAATCTAGAAGCTGTCCCTTTAACAACCAGAGGTATGGGGGGAGACATCACAGGGAAATTGTTCCTTCATCAGTCACCTTATGTGCTAGACTGAATAAAAGCTGTTGTGGGCCGCCAGGCCTAGTTAGAGGAGTGACATGCCTTTGGCAGATTTTCAGAAGGTCCATCTGTTGAAGCAAACTGAGTTTATTTAAAGTGCTTTAACCTTACCTACCAACTCCATTTGGCTTTCATCAACAGAAACTGGTCTTCACTGGGCTAATCCAGATAACATCTCATTGGTGGCTAATGACAATGTGCAATTTTCCATCTGGGTGTCCTTTTTTGAGATCTACAATGAGCTGATTTATGACTTGCTGGACTCGACTGTGGTTGGTCCATCCCGCAAGAGGCCCGCACTGCGACTGTGTGAGGATCAGACTGGCAACCCCTACATCAAAGGTAGAGAGCACCTTTGTGGTCACCTTATTGGTAATGTGGGCTGTATAACAGCACAAATATAACTCTACTGCTGAGTTGTGATGTTCCTGTTGGGTTGAACAGTGATTGATAGATATTGCCTTGTTTTTTGTTTTTATCCCACCCTTCCTCCAAGGACTCAGGATAGCATATGTGGTTGCCCTTTCCCCTTGTTTATATCTTCACAACAGTCCTGGGAAGTAGGGTAGCTTGTGAACGACTAGCCTGAGGTCACCTCATGAGCCTAGGTGTCCCAGATCCCAGACTACACCACAGGGGATGTCCCATAGAACCCTCCTCTTTCAGATGTTTGAGCTCTGCTTCCTGTTCCAGATCTGAACTGGATCAACATTCAAGATGCTGATGAGGCCTGGAAACTGCTGAAACTGGGCCGTAGAAACCAAAGCTTTGCCAGCACCCACATGAACCAGAATTCCAGCCGCAGGTCTGCAGTGGGTTTGGTAATGAGGGGTGAAGCAAGTCCTTTGGGATTGGGAAAACAGCCTCTTTGCTTGTGGAAGAGTATAAGGCAGCAGTCCCAAGGTGACTGCTGTGTAAGAGTGTGTCTCAACCTGTGTTCCTTTTTCCTTTCTGGCTCCCTGAAGTCATAGCATCTTCTCCATTCGAATTCTACACCTACAGAGAAGCGGTGATGAAGTGGATCCAAAGATTAGCGAGTGAGTCATATTGGAAAGAGGGGTGTTGTGGGTCTGCCCCTGTTAATTGACTGAAGGGAGGGTGATGCAGGCTTTCCACTGTGTTCCACAGTGGTGACAACTGGGGAGAAACTATGAAAGTTATAGAGAAGCATTTTTCAAAATGACACTGGGTCAGCGTTAAAGTTTTAAAAGGCTTTTTCCTGTCCTTGCAATGTGCTGGAGTTGGCCCTCTACACTGTGCTCATCTGGAGAAGGGCAACCTAAGGGGACTCCTGAAATCGTAGAGTCTTAGGCAGCAGAACTGTAAATGGGTCTTGCCCGGCTGTGTCTAGTGGAGGATTTCTAAGCCAAAGGAAAGCCTAATCGAGAAAGGGGAAGGCGGGACTGATAAGGTCTGGTGATCCTTGGCCTCATTGCTGATGTTGCCCTCCCTCTCCAGGCTGTCGCTGTGTGACCTCGCTGGCTCTGAACGCTGTAAAGAGCAGAGGACCGGGGATCGCATGAAGGAGGCAAATAATATCAACACTTCTTTGCACACACTGGGGCGTTGCCTCACTGTACTGCGCCAGAACCAGCAGGCCAAGTAAGCTGGGGGGCCATTCCTAGCTCTCAGCGTCTGTCTAGCACCGATCAATGCAAGGAAAAGAGCATTTTTCTGTACTGACTCTGGTACTATTCGTGACATATTACTGGCTGTGTGCAGGTGCTCTGAGGCTTGTGGGGTTTTGCAAGGGTGGGGGGGGGAGGTAGTGCTTGTGCTGTCTCTGGAGCTCCCTGAATCTTCTGTTCTCAGAGTGAAGCAGAGTGTTGTGCCCTTCCGCGACAGCAAGCTAACCCGTGTGTTCCAAGGCTTCTTCATGGGGCGAGGGCAGTCCTGCATGATTGTCAATATGAATCCCTGTGCCTCCTCATATGATGAGACTCTCCATGTGGCTAAGTTCTCTGCAATTGCCAGCCAGGTGAGACCAGAAGCACTGGGGCAGGGTATGACTAGCTGTAAGGCTGCAAAGATTTAGAGTAACTGTTACTTCCTCCTTTTAACTCATTACCTATTTCTCTCCCTCTCTGTCCTTTTGTTCATTAATTTCCTATTTTCTAAAATAATGAGACTGTTAAAAAAAATGGTGGTACTTGGAGGTACTCTGTACATGCTGAAAGCCACACTGTCATCACTTTGGTCTGCTTCTTTTAAAGAGAAGCATTCTGAAAATACTCAGAAGCCCATTGAACAAAATTGTTCTGCTCGGGTATAGAGGCAATTTGCTCATGTTCAGAAACACTCAGTTTAAAGTCCCAGCAAAGCATGTCAATTCTGTTGCTTTGGACAGGAATGGGTAGACTCTGTGTTCTTGCCTGCTAACACCAAAACTTACCTTCCAGCTTATACAAGCTCCTTCGAAGGTGGGATTGCTGGCCATTCAGTCTCTTCTGAAGGAACAGAGCATTAGAATAAACAGGGTCCCTGCAGCAGCCTCAGATCAAGAAACAGAACCCAATGAAGAGAGTGAGGATGAAGCAGATGTGACCATGTATGACAAAGAGGTGAGTGGTGGTTTGTATCTTGTTCACTAAACTAGCCTCCTGTAGCCACAGGTGCACTACACCACGAGGAGTTTGTGGGTGGCAGGCACTGGACTGGGAGCACCCACAACTCTTCTTGCTTACCCAAACCAGTGCATGTGTCCAAGCCCAGACAACTGAGCAAGGGATAAACCACTAGGCTTAGTCTGAGCTTGTTCTGTGTCTCACCCAGGAAAGTATGTGAAGATTCTTATGTCAAGCCAGGCATTTCGAGTCCTTGAGAATGGTTTTAGAGCTTTCAAAACTAATTGTTCAAATGGTGGAGTCTCTGGTGTTTTGTAATATTGGTGGTTCTGATAGGCCATGATTGTCACATGCTCTGTGTTCTCTCCCCATTCCCAGGACCTGTTGCTCGTCGTTGATGCTCTGCAAAGTCTGCTGCTGAAGGAGCGCCAGGAGAAGCTGAAACTGGAAATGCATCTCCGTGAGGAGATCTGCAACGAGATGATGGAGCACCTGCAACAGAGGGAACAGTCAATCAGGTATAATGGCTCCCAGCATCTTTCCATCCCTGGCAGCCTCTGTGTTGAACTTCTGCTTCCTACCCTGTCATTTGCTGATTCACGTGGCTGCTGCTTTTCAAACCACCACTCTTGTTCCCTGAAGTGAGCAGGTGGACGCCCAAAAGGAGATTCTGGAGGAGATGTATGAGTTTAAGCTGAATCATCTAAAGGAGATGCTGACCGATTACTATCAAGAGAAGATGGAGGTATGTGTGAGAGAGGATGAAACGCTGTGGGAATGAGGCCTGTGAGAGTCCTTTTTTAGGGTCAGGGTACACCTTTCAAACTACTCTGAAGGCTATACCCATCTCCATTTATTTTGATTATTGCAGACTTGTCGGTCTTGCAGAGGTTCCCTGGGTTGTGTGCCTCAGATTGCATATGGCTGTCTGCTTGCCCTTGGCCATTGCAAAGCGAACAGGCCGCAATACAAATACAGCTTCCTCTTCTCTAATGTCAGTTTTCTGTTTCTCCTCTTCAGAACCAGGATGAAAAGATACAAGAGCTGGAAGCTGCCTTGCAAGAAGCAAAACGGCAACAAGAACTCCAGGTGGGAAAGCCACAAGAGCCAGAGGAGGCACAGCGCAGATCCAAACGAGTGGCGGCAACATCTGCCCTGCAACAGGAACTGCAGGAGATGAAAGCAAAGCTAGAACAGTATCAGGCTGAGCTGAGCACAGCCAAAGAAGGTGAGGAATGAATCTGAAAACCACTAAGTAGAACTTTAGCAAGAGAGCAATCTGAGCACTTTGAGCCACAAAGAACTTGCTGCTCTAGTAACTAGGAAACCTGGGTTCTGTCGGTGACATGCCCATCAGTGCTGGAACACACCTAGGTTAGCTACCCAGCTACCCCCATTGGCATTCCTTGTGCTGCTGGAGAAGGATAACTTACCATTCAGTGTTGTGGCCTTTTTAGCTTGTATGATCACTTCCTGCTTGTGGCTCTTTCTTTCTTCTCCCGCTTCCATTACCATCTTGAAGGATTTAGACAGGCATGGTGGGGGAAGGATCAAATTTCCATGGAAGGGCTTTGTTTACAAAACTGCTTACCCCCAATTATTGCAATAGGATTTGGGAACAGCTTGACAGGCGGCAGAAAACAAAATGTGGTAGACAGAGACCAGGAGTCTCCTAAATTCTTAACAGTTCCCATAACTATGTACTCTTTTGCTTTTATTGTCTGTGACTTCTGGTGAGAAACTTAAATGGTATTATAGCTATAGGACTTCACTTTGTAGTGTAAAAGGAACTAAATCAGTTATCAACTGCTTTCTTAAAGGGAAAAAGTGCCAGGGCACAAGCCTGCCTTCTTGATGCTAACTTGGGTAGGTGTGTATTAATAGGCTGCAGTCAGTTAAAGGAAAGGCACTTTATATATATTTTGTGTCCTGTTCCTTTATTGTGACTTCATATTCCATGATTCAGTATAGAATCAAAACCTCGAGGCCAAGCTCTGGCATAGATTTTAGCTATAGGGTTAAACTGTGATTATATTCTGCCCTACCTTTAGAGCTACGCAAATACCAAAAGATGGTGGAGCCACCACCTTCAGCAAAGGCCATCACTGTGGATGTGGACCGGAAGCTGGAAGAAGGTCAGAAGGTAACTGCATCTCTTGAGTAAATGGAGCCTGGGTGCTTCCCCCCCCCATATTTCTCTTTACAATGTACAGCTCCCTGTAATGTGCAGGGTGCTGTCCCAACACCTCATCTGCTGGTGGTGGTTGCACTTCATTCTTGCAATTCCCAACTAGGTTTTTCTGCTGTAGTTCAGTTTCCCAGGGGGTGGGGGCATGGAGGAAATCAGTGTGACTTTGGGCTATCCATTCTCCCTTCTTCAGAATGTGAGGATGCTGCGTTGTGAGCTGCAGAAACTCGGGGAGTCACTTCAGTCAGCAGAAAGAGCTTGTTGTCACAGCACAAGTGCTGGGAAACTCCGCGAGACCCTGTGTATGTGCGATGACATCCTGGTCAAACAGGTAAAGGAAGCAATTTTGAGTAAGCCGTGCAGTTAAAGAAGCATTTTGGGTATCATGTTTTAAAAATAACTTGTGAATGCAGACAGAAATCTGGCACTTAATGGTAAAAGTATTTTCTCCAGCATGGCATCTGACTGGCCATTGGAGATTTGATTGGCTGTACAGATCTTTAAAAACGTTGCTTTGGCGGCAGCTGCCACCACAGCACAAGGACCTTCACTGTGTGACTCAAGAAAGAAACAGTGTTAAACAGGTCTTCTACCTGAAATGTTAAAGCATTATTATTAGTTATGCATAACCTTACTCCCTGATGTTTTGTGGATGGCAGTGCTTCTTGCAGCAGCCATTTTGTGGCTGTACCCACCACCATGTACTCAAAAAGTTTTGGGGAGCCACTGCTATAAGCAATACTCCGGAGGAAGACTGATACTTGAATAAGCTGCTGACGATGAGCAATAGAGGCTCTTCAGCATGAAGGAACCGAACAATTTCTACCATTTTGTAGTCAGCATTGAAGTACTTTTTGTTAATTTTGAAATAAATTTTAATTTCATTGTAGGTATAAGCCACTTCTGAGTCATAATTTCAGTTTCTTGAATGGCTGTGCTAGACTCAATACCAGTCAGCACCCTCAATCCGGGGGGGATGGATCCATCAGGGTGGTTCCAGGAGCAAAAGGATTTCTGCCCACCAAGTATGACATAATGGCCTCTCTTTGTGGTCCAAAACACCTTAAATCTTGTTCTTGTAAATGTCCCTGAGGAGTTGCATTTCAGGAGGCATGTAGGTATCAGCAGGTAGGAGGCAAGTGAGAAAGTTACACCCCGTAGTTGCAATCCATCTGCCCATGGAAACACTCCAGTGGATCCAAATCATGGCATCTGTTGCTGGACTTCCATCACTTCAGGTGCCTCGTGAGAGAGGACTGAACGCTTGTTTCTCCTGCATCAACTCACTGGACATTCTAGTTAGCATACTGGGGAGATGGCTGAACTAGTCTAGAACCTTGTTTCAAACACTGTTCTTTCTAGTACAACAGAGCTTATGGGAAGAACATTTAATTCTGTCTCCCCTGCCCCCAGTGCAAAGTCATACAGTCCAGCTCAGTATGTGGGGTTACTGATCATGTATTCTGACTCTTGCACCTGATGAAATAGTTCTCTGCCTATGGAACCTCATGCCACAATTAGTATATTTAGTCTTTTAAGGCGTTATTGCTACAGGACTATTTCTCTCTGATCTGTACTCTGTCACTCGTAATTATATCCATATCAAATGTATTTTTTCCTTCCAGGATCAAACTCTGGCTGAGCTTCAAAACAATATGACACTAGTGAAGCTGGATCTGCGGAAGAAGGCAGCCTGCATTGCTGAGCAGTACCATACTGTGCAGAAACTCCAAGCAGCACCAACCCCAACCTTGAAGAAACGGTTCTGTGCCAACAGTGAAAACATGCAGCCCAAAACTCAACCTCCTATCAAGAAGCCTTTCTTGCCCAACTTCCTGCCTCGCTCAGCAGCCAAGCCTGCTGTTGCAGAGAGCCCCTACACTCGTATCCTGCGCTCTCGTAGGTCTCCCCCTTTTAAGACCTTGCCCTTTGGCAAAAAATACTGAATGAATGCTTTTTTTGGTCCTGTGGTATGAGTACTAGCAACTGGTTGCTGGCTCTACATTTTCTGTATATAAATGTGTGTTTATTCATATGTTAAGGCCTGAGCAAACAAACAAGTCCTTGGCTTCCCAAAGATGAATACTATGCATGTCTATTTCAGGCCAGCTGCTACTCCAGTGTATATGGAATCTGGACTTTATAATCTTTTTTTTAAAAAAAAATGTGTTTCTGCATGCTAACTGTATATTCATTGCCTTGTTCAATGCATGTAATAAATGTGTTTTGCATTATTATTTACCGTTTTACAGTGCCTTTCTAAGATTCAAAGCAGATTATACAGTGTAATTTGGTAACATTCCATATGAAAAATCTTCTAATAAGCACAGTGTAGGTTAATATAATTAGGATGAGGAGACATCTAATGAACAAAGTACCAGGACTACTAACATCTGAATGAGCATAGCTTTAGTATCCATGATACAGAATGTAGCATAATGAAGAAAAATAGTACTACAGCTGTAGAAAACAATGAAGTGACAACAGACTAAATGAAGCAAAACTGTTAGGTCCTATATAGTGGCATAATCTACAGCTGCTGTCCTTTTATAAAGTGACTACTTGAAGTATTCTTATAGCCCTATAACAAACTAGCTGTAACCATGCATGAGATAGGGCAGCCTTGTATTGCAGATTTAAAATAATTAAATTCCACATTTACTTAACTTTCCTGATATTGATTCTGGTGCACGATAATTTGCATCCTGACCAAATTTATAGGAATGCTGGGAATATATTGTGGAGGTGGAAAGTGCCATCAAGCCACAGCTGAATTATGGTGGCCCTGTAGGGTTTTCGAAGCAAGAAACATTCAAAGGTGTTTTGCCATATCCTGCCTGTGCATAGCGATCCTGGACTACCTAAGCGTCCTTTCCATCTAAATTGTAACCAGGGCTGACCCTGCATAGCATGAGGTCAGCTAGCCTAGGCCATCCAGGTCACGGCATATATCTATATACCTAATGTGGATCCTATCTGGATACCTAAATCCACACATCAGGGTCATGTTGACAGAACATGGACTATTCTCCAAATTTGGGTCAATCACCAGGCTTGCAGAAAAATCTTAAAGGTACTGAAAGAATTGGATTTATATGTTGCCCTTCACTTGGAGTCTCAGAGCTGCTTGCAATTGCTGTCCCTTCTCTCCCCACAACTGACAACCTGTGAGGTAGGTGGGGCTGAGAGAGCTCTGAGAGAACTGTGACTGACCCAAGGTCACCCAGCTGGCTGTGTGTGGAGGAGTGGGGGCTCAAACCCAGTTCTCCAGAATAGAGTCTGCTGCTCTTAACCACTACACCAAACTGGTGTACAAAACAACAAAGAAATATTCCCTGAATGCAGGCAGGTGCATGAGAGGAAGAGAATATTATACACTGTCAGTCTGCCACAGATGATGAGGAAGACGAGATTGCCAGCAGCTACTGTTGCTTCCACTCCCCCTTGGCCAAATTTTAGGTAGGTGGGGAAGAAGAGCCTCAGCTTGGCCCCACCTAGGGGGGTGAAGCAGGCATTGTAGCTCACTCCCCCTCAGGTGACAATGACCCAGCTGTGGCAGAACCCACTGCAGCTGCCCTACCGCAAAGCTCAAGCAAGTGGAGCTGCTACTGCTACCTTCAACCGCTCCTGTCAAAGCAACAAAGAATCCCCACCCCACCCGTTCCTGGCAAACAACACTCCTCTGCTGGCTGGAGGCAAGCAGGGAAGGGGAAGCCAAAGCCAGCACTGCTGTCATTGTTCCCTTCAGAACAGCAGAGAGGATAAATGGTTGGTTTGAGTCTGGGTGAGAAAGGGGAAAGAGGAGATGATGAGGGTGCAGATGGGAGGAGACAGAAAACAGGGGGGGCATGAGTGACAAGAGAAGAGGTGGGGGAGAAGGAGGAAGGAAAGCCAATAGGAATGGGATGGCCACTCCCTGCAAGTTCCTCGTGGGTCCTCATCTTATTACTAATTCATGGTTACTGGCCTTGCATTTTTTGCAAGGAGCCATGCTAAAGCTGCTTGTACTCCAAGCATTTCTATACTGTGATTACAAATATGATGACAAACCAATGCAGGTTTCAAACATGTGGTGCTAAGAGTTGCTTATGCTCATTTCCCTAGAGCATGTCCAGTTGTGACTACTTAAGAAAGGAAGCTTGGCTGCCCACTGGAAGCTCTGCTGAAGAGTCAGTTTGTGGGATTTTACAGCAAAAAGGGCAATCTCAGGATCTGATAATAGTGACAAGGGATGTAAATATAAAATTTAAAGTAAGAACTAGCCTTGCTACAGCATCCTGTTTCCCAAAGAGACTAATTTTGAGATATTCAAAAGGAAGCCATGAACATGATGCACCTGGGGGTTCAGAGACAGGTACCCTGCCTCTGTCACATGGCTATTAACCACAGCTAACTATTTGATAGACAATCCATTTATCAGCAATTGATTGCTTTCAACACTGATCAAAGCTAGTGGTTATTACATCTGCTAGTGGTGAATTTTACAAGGATGAATGGTGGGAAGTATCTTTTAAAACTCTTGCATGCTTATTTGTAAAATCAAGTTTTCTAGGTGATCAAGATGGTGGAGTTTTTTGGTGCCCTGAAAAGATTTTAAATTTGATCTGCCTTTTCAGTTTTTGTCATTAGTTGGTTCACTGATTTTGGGGGTGCCACAGGAAGTCTCTCTTGCTTGCTTAGAAATTCGGAGGAGCAGATGCTCAGCTGCCAAAACCTGGCCTCCCCAGCCCCCCCTTGTTTACTCTGAGCTTCAGTTTCCCTTCTTCAGGTTTGTCTGCCCATAGGTACTTACACACTATTTTTCATCCTGTTTTCATCTGAGAAATATTGCAGGTCATGGGATCTCTCTGCTACCTCCAGTTCCTACCCTTCTCCATTAAATCTTATCTGTATTCCCAAATACTTGTGATCCTGTTTCGCTGTATTCTTGTCACAGCTTCCCCATCACATCTTTGCAGCCAAGTTAATCCTCTATTGGTCTGGCCAAAGAGGAGAGGTTTGTTACATTTTCAAATCACCTGTAATGTCTTGGTGACCTTCATCAAAGTAAAGATTATTGTGAAGTGTGGCACCGTTACCAACACTATTGCTAAAAAGCATCATAGTGCCTGCACTTTGGTGTGTATAACTAAAACTGTAATCATGAATGCATAACTACTTCAGAGTAAATCCTATTGAAGTCAGTGACATTTCTAAGAATTAATACACATAGAATTAGGCTGTTAATCTGGCTTTCTTACTGATGTGAAAAAGCAAAGAATGTGCTCATAAACAAAAACTGCTGTTCTTACATACTTGATTCCCTAATCTATCAACAAGTGATATATGGTTATATCTCTTTAACTCTGCTTATGCTCTTTTAAACTGAATGCTAAGAACCAAACTAAGCTAGATGTTACCTTTTACCATGGACACTGACAGCCATCCTACAGCTGCAAGTTCTAGTGGCAACTCCTGTATAAGAAGCACAGAGGGAGGAGGGGCTCCTGCACCTGCCTGGCACCATTTTCAGCAGCCAGAACAAGCCAGGGGATGCAGGGGCAGGTGTTAACTTGGTCTGTTGTGAAGCTACAAGTGTTCAGTGTATGTGACAACCTCTGTTAAGCTCCCGGCATTCAGGGAAGAATCTCTGGGCCACCTTCCAGGTGCAGCCTTCCTACTGGGAGAGCTATAGCCCTATTCCTCAGGTTTAAAATGCTACTCTGTCCTTAAATGGTAGACTTGTTTTGTTTTTTAAACTCTGCCACAACTTGCTGGTCTATAATTCTTTTCTTCAACTGCAATTTTTATCTTCGCAGGTTCACTAGTTGTCCCTAGTTAATCCCATTCCTGAACGTGTCCTAAGGTGCAACTTGTCCCTTAATTCTATTTGTACCATGAGAAGAATGTCTAGGGAAGGAGAGGAAGAAATGTTAAGTTGCAAACAATTTTTTATGATGATCTGAAATAAAAGGATACTTCCCTGACAGCACCCCCACCTCCCAGTCTTGTGTCTAACTCTGCCCCATGAACTGCCATTTTATGTCTGGTTGGTGGATAGTGGGACTCCATTAAACACAAAGCAGCTCAGAGTGCCCTAGCCATCCACTGGTGCAAACTGTTGTTTACAAACAACAAAATAAAAATTGTTTAAAGAATTGTGTTCTTTTTTATTAATAGATCTGATTAATCTAACCTATTTATAGGTCACCTTGTGGTGCTTCCTTCCTATACAGCTGGCTAGTGGAAAATGTGGTTAAGAACCTCACCCAACCGCCATTAGGTCCCTTGCTCACAGGGTAGATGCAATGATAAAATGCATCAAAAAATGCAAGAAACTACTCTAAAGTCTCCCTCTCTGCTGTACACAAAGAAACCACATTTGTTTCACAGAAAAAGGACAAAGAAACACTGATAAAAATGTAATGGAGGAAGAAACCAATAAGGTTGCTTGAATCCTACTAGAAAGTCAGGCATTAACACACACACAGACCAGCAGTCCTTGTTCTGTATCCATGAATTCTTTTTCTTGTTGTTGCAGAAAAGCTGTACCATGGTTGTTTTACTAAATTACTCAGTTAATCAGTAGCAACAAGGATCGATCATAACCATTATTTCAGTTTGCAAAATCATATTCAGCAGCTGAAGTGCACATCCTAGGACAGCACTGCTCTATAACACACCAGTTCCTGGCTGCTCTGAAGGAATGCTCCTGTTTTGTTCCTGACAGACAGAAAGGCTGCCAAGATTTGCCTCTCAAGAAGTAACTGACCTTTTTACAGCCAGTGTATAAGGAAAAAACAATGACAACATTGCAGCAGCAGCTTTACTTGTATTATCACATCAGGCTGTGTCATTAAGCTGCACAGCAGCAGCAGCAGCAGCAGCAGCAGCAGCAGCAGCACAGGCTTAATTCCCACGCAATTGCTAGCTTTTTCTTCCCCATCCATGCCGATATGCATTTGCTCTAAATTCTTTTGTTATCCACAGAAGCTGCGCTGTGCTATGACCCTCCCTCTCCTCCCACTCCTATTTGCATGGGTTCTTTTCACCCACAGGTAGCCTAAGGCAGCTACTCTGCTCCAGAACTGAGAAGCACCCAGCAAGTGGATGAGGGCCTAGAGGTGTAAGGACTGATTCCTTCTGTCTTGTTTACTGTAAGGCATGACTTACTCTTCCAATGAGAACCAATATGTTTATGCTGAAGGGGCTGTTTACTCGTGGGATTATGATACCTTGAAAATGGATAGAGTGAAAACAACAAAGGCAGAGCAGCAATTCCAACCAGATTTCAGTATAGAGAGAGCAGTCGCTTACACTGAAGTATCCCACTAAATAAGAAGATGGTTGATGAAAAGCAGCTCACTCCATACAGAGGATCAATCTATGCCCTGGATATCCCAACAATATCTGCTTTCAGCCCACTAAGGAAGACAGCACTCAACAGAGAGCCTTCCCTAAAGAGATGGTGTCAAAGTGAAATCCAGTTTCCAGCTGGATTGCCCAGCTCACAGAGGCAGGCACTGTTTATGGGGTAATGTTAGACAAGTTTAGAGGCGACACACGGCGTGTTGGAGTGTTGTTGGCAGACAGCGAAGAAGGAAGGAAAAAAGGCGTGGCAATCTCTGTGGAGGACGTCTCCCCTTGGTTGCGTAGCTGTAAGATTTGCCGCAAGAGAGCTTTCCCTTCTTCTCTTGTCTAGAGGAGAAAGAAAGCTACGTTTACAAAAGGGTAGAACTAGTATTATAACACAAGTTACATGAACTTTTCCTGAGCAATACCAGCTCTGTTGCCTATGGTACAAACCTTATCTTACATCTTACTGGTAATACATTGCAAGTCACCTTGGTCATTAGGGATTACTAGGATGGTTGTAAATGTATAAACAAGCAAAAAAATATTTTTCAGGACTCCAATACAGAGGCAATAATTTAGACTTAAATGTCTGGCCTTTGTGTATTTCATAACCACTTCTCTGCAAAAATGTTGCCTGAAGCAGCTTACAACATAAAAATATATTAAGAACAAATAAAGTTATCAAATCAGAACAACTGGTAAGACAACAGGATAAAAATAGCATAGGAGCATAAAGGTAGTAAAAATTCACAGACAGACTTCCTCGAGCATGGTGAGGGGGGAAGGAGCCATATCTCAGTGGCAGAACCTCTGCTTGGCATGCAGATGGTCTCAGGTTCAGTCCCCAGCATCTCCAGTTAAAAGGACCAAGGAGCAGGGGATGTGAAAGACTTCTAATGGGGAGCTACCTGTCAGAGTAGACAATACTGACCCTGATGGACTGATGGTCTAATTCAGTATAAGGTGCATAGTAATTAGAGTGTTGAACTAGGAACTAAAAAACCCAGATTCAGATTCCCACTCTGCCATGGAAGCTTGCTGCGTGACCTTGGGCCAATCTGTTTCTCAGCTTAGCCTCACAAAATTTTTGCAAGGATAAAATGGATAAGGGGAAAAACAACATTGTAAACCAGTTTGGGTCCCCATTATGCAGAAAACCATTTAATAAATAAATAGTCCTGAAACTCTTCTCTGAGAATTGGGAGAACCTTACTAACAAAATGAACCAAGGATGAGGTGCTGTAGTAATGGGAGAAGGGGAAAAACTAAGTAAAATTGCTTCTTTTTCCCTCTTGAGTTCACACTTTGCAGCACATTTTGCTTGCAATATCATATGATCCTCAGAGAAGTTGTGACAAATGACAGGCTACTTGAGAGAAAGGAAAAGGCAGGGGAAATCTATTCTATCAACACATTCTGAGCTCTTCCATTGGACCCACCCCCAAATCAATAGGCAGTTAAAAGACACAATAAAACTATCTCAGAAAGACAGTCTAGATAAAATACAAATGAGAGAATCAATTAACAATATGCCTATGCAAACATCCACATTTTCATTTAACACCTGAAACTTCAGACAGCTATGGAGAGACATGTCATTGCTGAGGTGCCACCACAGAGAAGGGCCTCTCCTGTTCACCATACAGTTTTTATCAAGAGAGGGAACATATATTGACTCAGATGGTGATCTTAACCGGAAAGGAGGCTGATATGGGAGACAATTTAATGTAATCAAGAATCTGACAAAGATTCTGGCTCACAAAAGGTCACACCATAATGTACGGGTTGGTGTTTACATGGTCAAAGGACTTTACACTGCTCATAAACTAGCTAGCCTAGGTGAATTCTGATGGTTAATACATCTTTCTGCGGCTGGCTACAGAGGAAGCGAATGCCGCTCCTGCTCAGCCGCGGCAGCACCAGGCTGGCCCGGAGGCTGAGCGCCGTCTGGAGGGCGAGGAGTGATGAGCGGCATTGGTGGTGTACGGCCACGAGGACGGGCAGGGGACCAGGAAGAGGCCTGGGTCCCAAAGCGGGTTGCCAGCAGAGGAGGCATCCTGCCTGGTGGCTGGCCGGAGACTGGGGGCATGAGGCTGCATGCTGCCTGCGTGGGTGGGCCTGTGCCCACACAGGCAGACAAGGCAGCCAGTGGTGAGGGACCGCCTCTCTGACTGGCAGGTCCCTCGGCCAACTGATTATGGTGCACATTTTTACCATATAAGGGCAGATCAAAACTCAATTATATATAAGGAAAGGATACGATCATAAAAATAGGTATAGCATATTCTCTGAATTTTCAGCATTCATTTTAAAAAGTCCTTAGCCCTTTTCCTTGCAGAGATACAAGAAAAAGGTGTATTTTTTCAACTGAAGAGACTAGAGACTTTCTCTTTTAATGAAATGTGGGGATCCAGAAGAACTGCTACACTTATAGTTATGGTATATCGATACAACAATATTCTAGTGGTGATTTATTTATTTATTTTAGAAAAATTGCAAAGCCCTGGTGGCCCAGGCAAGGTGGATGGCTGCTCCTGGGGGACTGGGGCAGGTAAACTGCAGGTAAGCCTACCATGTCAAAGCCCCATTGCTACAGCACTTTATCTTGCATAAAGAACATGCGACCAGCTGAAGATGCTTTACTGGATGTGGTCTAGCAAATATGGGGCTGCTGCAATTTAGAACACTTTTAAATGCTCTAAAAAGGACGAGTAGAAATCTAGATCTAGATCTATATGTGCCTTGCCACTTTATATCGCTCTGAGGCAAAGTGACCTGGGGGGGGGGGGCAGTCAGATTTAGAAAGACTGTTTATGCTTGAATGCTAAGCAATTTTGATTTACTAATACTAGACTGCAAGGTCTGTAGGTTGGCAGTTCGAGACCCTAGTGCCACATGAAAGAGTGAGATCCTGTCTCTAGCCCTAGCTCCTGCCAACCCAGAAGTTAGAAAGCAAGAAATTGCAAGTAGATAAATAGGTACCGCTTCAGTGGGAAGGTAACAGTGTTCTGTGTGCCTCGGTTTTTAGTCATGCCAGCCACATGACCACGGAAATGTCTTCAGACAGCGCTGGATCTTCAGCTTGGAAACAGAGATGACCACCATCCCCTAGAGTCAGATTTGACTAGTGTTCGAGCAACCTTTACCTTTAAAACTGTAGAGATTTAAGCCACGTGCACTCATGTTTGAATGGTCTGTTGCACTATATACTTCAGTAGTAAATACGAGTTTTTGGTTTAGAATAGTAGCAAGCAGCAACTAGTGTGATAGTTTCTGAAGGAATTTTAAAATGTGAACCACCTAAGTGTGAAAACTGAGGAGGCACATAAAAATTCCTGCTTGACTTGAACCCAGAGTTTCTCAAAATGGTATCCTGGGTTAAGGGGGCATACTGGGTAAGTCCTTTTCATATTATTTTCCACAGCATCTTGGTTGTTACTTCCTGAGGCTACTCTCAAACAGTCCTAATGACACAAGCAATTTCTGTTCTAACCATACACAAGAAGCCTTGTATTACTGAGCATGATCTCAAGATGGTGACAAAGATCACACTGGGTGACATATCAGGGGGACAAAATTTCCCAATAAAGTCATCTGCTGAAGGCACAGTGATAACTCACATCATTGAACGCGCAGCATTTCTGGGCACAGGCTGAAGCTTCGTCCCACAGTTTGCACTTCAAGTAGTATTGTGCCAGATAGCGGAAGGCAGTGCTCACTTCTAGGTGTTCCACTATCTCCTAGAGAAGGAAGGCATGTAGGTTTTGGCTGTACCAGAGGTGGAATTCAAACTCTAGAATAAGGTAGGTTCTCACAGATAATCTGAGGCTACTATGACAAATTTACCATAATTCAGATGAGAACAGTATCACAAGCACATAACAAGGATTAGAAATATGTCCAGAACTCAATAACTCAGTTTAACTGCTTATTTAATGGTGGGGGGCATATAAAACCTTTTATTAAAATAAAAAACCTTTTTTTTCTAAATTATTTTCAGTTGACCTAATACAAGCAAAAAGGTTAAATACTGAGACTGCAAAGAGGGGAGCCATGTTAATTTGTTGTAGTAAGATAAAATCCAGTGGCACCTTAAAGATTTAATGTTTATCTCAATATGACCTCTCAAAGGTCATAGCTCATATTGAAATAAATGTTGTTAGCTTTTCAGATGCCACCAGATTTGAGAACCTAACACAAGTAAAAGATTCAAATGACCTCCACAAAATAATAATTAGGTAGGTTGGGTTCACCCAGAATTTTTCCCATGGACCATATATCCTTGCCTCTTTCATTCCTAAAATCATGTAAGATCTGACTCACCCCACAAGAATAGATGTCTTGGATGTATTTGATATAGCACTGAGCTGCTTGTTCTGATTCATTCATCTGTTCATGCAGCCTGAAAGGGGGGGGAAGGTTGTCCTTAATTATAAGATACATGGACACATACTCCCACATACCAGAGCAGAAATTACCTATTACCCTCTTTCAGTGTGGACTTTACAGATCTGAACTTTACAGCTTGTTATAAGGCAGAACCGAGCCTATGGAGCTTGTCAGAAATGAGCCCCATTCATAGGGCCAATAGTACTTTACACTGCTAAAACAATGCATAAATGCTTGAGTTTGCCACTCCAAAACATTTCCAAGAGGCTGCATTCATAAAGTCAGAGGAACAGCATGCACACTGATATTACTGGAGACCTATCCTGAGGTCCAACACAATTAGAAACAGTGAAAACACCATTCACTACTCACTTTGCTAGTTTCACCAATGCCATTTTTTCCACATCTCCTACAGCATACGCTCTCCAATAACACTGTCAAGAAAGAACAGTCAAAACAAATGAAAAGGGCCAAGTTCATACCAATTCTCCACTATCCTCTCCATCAGAGAAGAAAGAATAAACATATCAGAGACACCATAATAATAGAATTGGTCTGATACTGTAAATCCAATATAAAGAGTTCTAAGCAAGAAAACGGCATCTCACTGCTGCATTCAAAACTGTTAGGACTGCAGCCAACAAGAAAGCCATCTGCATGACCAATCCCTACAGCACAGTCAGATCACAGAGGTTTATACACAAAGAAAATAAAGTTTCCATTCCATTTCAGGAACCACTTGGCAAAGGATGCTAAAAAAAATATTGTGATTTATATGGTCCAACCATATAAAATTACATTTACTGGTTTATTCTTGAGAGAGAACACCCAGAGGGACATGATCCAGAAGCTTCTGAAATAATGGATGTATGTAAAACTCTATTCTGATTAAGACCCTTGCAGTTCTTTATCTGGGTCATGACATAAGGTCCCACTTGTTCCTCCACAGTAAATCTGAGCCCTCTTACCTTTTTAGCTTCTACCAGCTGGTTTAATTTCTCGTAACATTCTCCAAGAGCAACCAGCATACGAGAATCATTCGGTCTACAAAGAACAGAGAACTGACAGACTCAACATACTCAGAACTCCAAAGTCATCTTAGACTAACCTATATCTCATCCCAAAATTCATTAATATTCAAAGTTCTCTCTTCTATGTCCCAGTACCAGAAAGTAAAAGATCTAGAATTTGGCACACACACAAAAATTCAAGTTTTGCTACTCAAGTAAGTTATTCTGATTTCAAGCTCTCTCTCTCTTTCTTTTGGAAACCCCCCCCCATGTAATCATTAACATGTGTTTATTCCACTCTTCCCAGAAGCTCAGGACAGCTAAAAAAATGTCACATACTAAAAACTTAGTGTATTGGAGTCAGGACACTGCCTGCAAGAAGTATTAAGATGCAGGGAGTTGTACTATGCGCCAAATCTTGCTACAAAATCAGAATTTTAATGACATTTTCTATCTCTGTTGAATCCACAGTAAGATTTTATGACTGGTAGATAGCCACAGCATGGCACATCACTAACATTGTTCACAGATGTTCCAAATATAAACCTTTGTTACCTTTTTTGCAATATGAGTCCACATAGACAGTAGCAGACATGGGAAGAATGAGAAGTGGTTGGTGAAAAGTACAGCTATACTGGTAGTTTTACCTGAGCTGATGGGCTCGTCGATAATAATAGAGGCAGTAAAATGGCATCTTGAGAATCTCATATGTTTGGCCCAGACCATACCATGCTCTGTAGTCTCTTTTGTTCACCTCAATGGCGTGTCTATGAGAAGAGGGAAAGTCATAGGACTTCTTTGAAAGTGTAAAGTACATGGCACACATGAAGACAGACAATTAAATATACATAATGGCCTGAATCTGTAAAAGGGCACAAGTACATTTGTCTGTGGGAGGAACTGGGAAAGGAGGAACCATGGGAAAAGGATCTTGTTAAAGCATTCCCCACCCTCAGCACAAGCCGACTGAAACAACTGCCACTCCTCTGTACACACCTGTATGCCTGAATAGCTGCTGATGTGTTCTTCATTTCCATGTATTCATGCCCCATGAGTGTCCATGCTCCAAGATACCGAGGATTCAGTTTCAATGCTCTCTGGAAGTAGAGAGCTGCTTTCTCATGCTGAGAGCGCAAACTATAGTAGTTCCCTAGAACAAAGGTAAAATTGTCAATGAACAAAAGGCAGTGTAAGAGCGAGAATCAACAGCACTACTAACCCATCATGTTAAAGAAGGATCAAGTAACTTCCTCCAATCCCTCTTCAAATAAGTGAGAAGAAAAGTCCCTTACCAATCACACAGCAGGTCTCAACACGGTACTTGTCGATCTCACACAGGTTGTGAGCCAAATAACTCAGTTCAGGCTTCATACTCTAGTAGGACAAAGGAAGGGGAAAAGCATGAGGACAAGGGCATGGAATCACACCCTACCAAAATCCCTACATAGGCAGTGAAGGACAAACAGCACTGCAGGTCTCAGATTCCACTTTGATAAGGAGTATTCTGATAAGTCAGCATTTGAAAAGGTGTGCATGCACACGAAAGCTCATATCTTGAATAAACCTTTGTTGGTCTTAAAGGTGCCCCCACTGGACTCTAAATTTGTTCTCTCTCTTATAACATAAAGCTACTTTTAAGAAAAAGTAACTCAGTGACATTACTCTGTCTATTACTTAAGCTTAAACCAAAAAGTGACAGCAAAGTATTAGTGACTTGGGAAGTTCAGAAGCCATAAGCAATAATTACCACCAAACATTTCAGGCAATTGCATCTAACACTCAAAGTGCCATAGTAAACTAGTCCCAGGCAGTTTAGTATACCTCTCCATGTAACAAATGATTGTTTCTTGGTGCTTTCTGCTCCATTGCTCTCTCTATCAATATCATTATTTTGCTATGGTCTAAATTTTCTTGGACAAATATTTCTGCTTCTGCCTAATATATCCTTATGCCCACAGTGTACTGTGGTTAATTTATGACTTGAGGCAAGGCAGATATGCTGCATTTCAGATAAACGTAGTCAAGACAACTATACTTACCCTGACATAAAGCAGATTAGAAAAGGTGTCCATATTTTCTATCCTGTAAGGATCTTGCTTTCTAAGTTCATTGAAGATGGACAGTGCTTTATCAATATCTAAAAAAAGAAAGCCACACACTACAGTAAGCACAGCAGAGGGGGAAAAAAAAAGACAGAATGCTACAAAAGCTTGAAGGGGGGGGGGTTCACTGACCTCGGATATTGTGATAGGCCACTGCAATCTGGGAGATAATGTAGGTGCTCTTGGAAAAGCCTGCATCTATGAGACTCTGGTACTTCTGCAAAGCCTCTTCTATCAACTGCAGCTCCGTATAAATGTGTGCCAGGAAGAACTCCTTCATCCAGGTATCTGGCAAGGACAGGAACTTCAGCTGGCAATAACCATCAAACAGAAGAGGGACAGAGAATATTACCAGAGCAGCCCCCAAGAACAGCAGGAAAAGCAAGAATGGGGGGGGGGGTCAAGTCCACCCACCCAATCAACTGGAATAGACCCAGAAAAAGAATGAAGATGAGCTCTCCAAGCTATATTCACCCACTAAAGATCTGCCAGCCAAACTGAGTGTTTTTGAACCAGGAATACAATCAAGAACAATATCAACCATAGGACAATTAACAGCTCTTGGATCAAAGGAAAGGAAGCTAAAATCATTACCACTGCTGCCCTGAATAATCCACAAATTACCATCTCTTTGTCTGTGACCAAGTTACAAAGCTCCAGCCAGGCTCCCCAGTGCAACGGCAAAACATGGGCGGCTTCAACAAACACATCAATGGCCTCCTTCACTAGATCCAGCTTTCGCAACACCACTCCATACCTGGTAAGGTGTAAAGAGTAAAAGAAACACAACCAGGCAAGAGTGCGTGCATGCTAGCACTATGTTCTGATCTGACATTTTGCAAACACCAAGTAAAAGCTCTGCTCCTTTTACAATCCCACCATCATATATTGATACCAACTTACAACACTCCCCACACTGTATAGCAAAGCAGACCGTTGATATACTTACAGATAAAGGCCAAATCCATCCAACTCTCGCGCTTTGTGCTTCTTGCTAAGCTCTACCCGTAACTCTCTTAGAACTTCGTTCTTTACTTGTCCTTTCTCTAATGGACCTGTAAAGAAAGAAATCAGCCTTCTATGTCTCACTGACTCCTACAAAATCTAAATGTGTAGAGCATGGATGCATACTGTACAGATCTTGAGGTCAGAATGAACAGCTAGAATAACCCAAGCCAATACTTTGCAGACTAGTCATAGATTTCAATTCACTGATCTCTACATTTAGCTGATATGGAATGACGTCCATCTTCCATGCTTCACATCATCCCCATTTAGTACTTGTATGCAAGATATTTTATTCATAAAATGATATGTGACATTATTTCCTATATTCTTCTAAGCCAGACATTCAAAATTTTCCACACAAGATATACATAATTACTGCAGACAAACAGACTTAATGAACATAATCTGGGAGCACAGCAGAACTGTCCCTGGTGATAGTCATGTTTACCTCAGAAGTGATCCATACAACCTTACAAAAAAAAAAATAGTGAGCAGCTATCCTTATGTAAGTAGTTTTTCCAAACTCCAAATTCTAGAACCCCTTTTGTGAACTATTTTCTTTAGAACAATTAATGTTATCACTAAGCGTTAATATGCCCCAGGAATATTGATAGAATACAGTAATATAGAGCAGGCTAATGCACTACAGTGGTGAACGTGTCATACTAGGATGCAGATCCTGCTGCTCAGCTTTGAAACTCAAACTCACTGGGTGACCTTTTGCCAGACACTGTCTTTCAGCCTGATGCATCTCACAGAGTTGTTCAAGGGACAAAATGGAAGACAGGAGTGTTACAGACTTTCTTTCCTAGTCCTTCAGCTGCTTATTCTCCCCACTGTATTAGGGGCCCCAGCTAAGGATGCCAGGAGAAAGGCCCATTTTTAAAAACTTAGTCCTTCTGACTTTCTACCTCAGGACAAATGTCAGCAGCTGCTACCATCAGAAGATCTTAATGAGTCTGATCAATTTCGGGTCAGTATCAATACTGGCCCAGGCAGCTTCTAGTCAGCCCCTGCATTCCCCTAAGTGGAATATAAACTCAAGTGAGCCTGTGTGCTCACATGAGCAAAGAGGCCTGGCTTTTCCCCACCCTTTATCCTGCCTTTGTTCTCTGTTTCAGAACCTCTTTTTAAAGTAAATAAAGCTGGTTAATGACCAAACTGAATCATCCTTAAAAGTTCTCCCTCCAAAACCAGTCCTTAGGTTTTAAGGATTTTACTGTCTAATCACACATAGTAGAAAACACAAATATTTGAGAACAATCTATAGGCAGGTGAACTAATTACAGAACACTAGTAAAGGAAATGAAAATGCAGTTGCTACCTAGATCTACCTACAATATCTAAGCATTCCTCTCCTGAATGGTAGTTCAAGGTGTAACACTTTGTTGGGAAGTGTACTGAGGCTTGTCCTAGGAGCTGCTGGAGACTTGGCTTGTCTAGCCTGCACGTGCTTTGTATGTGTCTTAAGAAAAAAAAGAACTGTGCCCCAGGCTTTCCTATTCATGGATTTCCCCCTAGTTTGGGAGTTCCCTTCTTGGGCCAACTTGGGATACTGATTCAGAATTCCCTCCAAGAAGAATTTTGAGCAAATCAGTTCAAAAGTACAGATGAAAGGTTTGTTGCACTATTCACCAAAGTTAGCACCATGGGCAAATTGGAGTGCTAGGTGCAGAGTGGTGGACCAGGAATACTTTATCAGTGCTAGCAACTGGCTGACCAAATGGATGGAATCAGTATGCCAGTTCGACTTCTCCTTTCCCCCATCCATCAGAGTAAATGAGAACGTAGCTTGAGATCTTACTGCCCACTTGAAACAGTAGATTATACTATAATTATATCAATGGATCCACAATAGGGAGAAGCACATATGCTGTCCTGAGCTCCTTGGAGAAAGGATGGAAAAACCATTGATAATATAATGGCTTAGGACATGGGTACTCACTCCGCAGCCTGCAGAGAGCCACATTTGAACTTAGAATCAACCCAAACAGACACATTTATTGACATACCTGTGAGGCCCGCACTTCAGGGAGGTTTGCAGCTTACCTGTTCTTCTGTCAGTAGCTGTTTCAAGGCTGGACCCACTTACCAACCACAGTCCCCACCAGGCAAGGACCTCTTGCCTACTCCCCTGAAGCATACAGCAGGGAGCACATTGCAGAACAGTGATCAGAAGAGCCACAGGCAACATGTCAAAAAGCTACAGGTGGCTCCCAAGCAACAAAGTGAGTATCATTGGCCTTGGATAAACATCTTTTAAAATCAATTTTATGTTAGTGTCATAAAAAGATATAGATTTAGATTAAAAGTACTCAACTAAGATATATATTCTTCTGTTTGCATGTCTAAGCCTATTTTGTCAGTTCAAAGTACCTCAAAAGCCTTACTTACAAATCATGACCAACCAATCCCCACCCTTCTCAAAATTACTGTTTTCTGATTTTAAACGTGTGCATACCTCTGTCAACACACCAAGCAACTTGCAAGCATGACAACATCTTGTTTGATCCAAGTGGGGCAGGTCCATTTTACTGTGGTTTGTTTCTTACCACCAAGAATTAAGTACGTAGATTTGTACCAATGTAGCTGGATCTACAATGGCTGAAAAAATTGTGAAATGAGGCACAGGTGCATTGTTTCGAGTTTTCCCCCCGTTCCAGTCTGCTGTTGGGCTACGTAACATGGTACAAAGCCATAACTAGCATTTTGTCAGTTCCCAGTATACCAGTGCAGGGTAGATTCTCACTGCTACAGTGAGGCATAGTCTATAGGTTATGACACGTACCAAACCACATTGATGAAAATTCTGTTTTTGTTCCTTACCCAGACTATCCACTGTTTCGTCATCCTTCTTTTTTTCACCTGACTGCACACAGAAAAAAGGAATTTTAAGAGAAAGAAATTTCAGCAGAGTTTTTCCAGAAAAATTAGAATTGGGAAATATTATGGAAAACTATCCAGCGTCCTAAATAAAGAATCATCTGATTTAACTTGTCAATTTTTATTTATATTGAGTAAATGAATTTAAACGTGCCTCATGTTAATTTTATGTCCCAACAGCAACACATTCTTCATATGAAACATTTGATTAGGAAAAAAAAACCTAGTGTGGTTTAAATGTTATTTTCAGACACATTCAAGCTTTATGTGATTTGTATTGGAATAATACTTGTAAAAATGTACAGATAGTACATATGCTTCCCTTGCACTGTTTAACTTTAAGAAAAAACTGAGAACTGTCTACAGTATGCTATGGATGTGGTTGTCTCTTTGCCCACTTCAACAGAATTTAGCTTTTATCCATAGAGGTCACTGGGGCATCTCATAGATACTGGCAGTTACAATATCCACATACAACAACAAAAATATAAACCTAACCCCACAATTTAATTAGGTACCACAAAGGTTGAACAATAACAATGTTAAAAATGAATTAAACAAAATAAATCAATTTATTTACAGTGCACTTAAAATATAAATTAAAAACTTGGGCTTTGAATATAGCCTCTATATAGAAACCTCTAGAATAAGCAGCCTTCAGTGTAATTAATCAATATCCACAGGTTGATGGCATACAAATAAGACCACAAACACAATAAACAGGATTGGACAAGTTTTGGCTCAATTGGCCTTCTTCAGTGGTCACTAGTAGATAGACACATATTCACACCAAGAACAATTGTTGGTATAAAAACCCAAAATAGATGTTGAATGATTCTTGCAAATTTTATAATCTGTGGCCAAAAGGTTTCCTTATTAGAGTCATGGATCTTGCCCCATGATTTCCATGCTAACACATAAAAATGTATGGTTGTAAATCATATCCAATTTTGGCAATTCATTCCCTCAACAATCTGACAAAAAAGTCATTAATTACAACTCTAGGACTACCAAGCTTGCCTAATGTTGCATTGGCCATGGCATCCATTCATTGTTATTAATGGTATGAAACAATGAATCTTTAGAAATTTTCCATGGAAAAATAGAGCACAGCAAAAGTTTCCATTGCTGTCCCACTTCTCTGATAATTTCATAGCATGGTATAATAGTTTGTCTCAGGGCTTTTTTTTTTTTTTTGGGGGGGGTGTGTGTGCCAGAACGGAGTTCCAGAACCTCTTTGACAAAATTATTTTTTAAAATGTTTAAAAGTTCATGAGTTTTCAGTATACATATTGAAAATTTCATTTCACTCTTGAGAGTTCCAGCTTCATTACCCCCCCAAAAAGCCCAGGTTTGTCTATGACACTCAGCCAGTTGCTAGAAATAAAAAGGAAGAGATTAACTTAGCTGTCTAGATATTGCTACAGAAAAAAAGAAAAAGCTTGAAACCAGAGTCCTTGATAAAAACAAGAAAAATGAAAGAAAACAGGTTGCTTCATCTTGTTGGCTCACCAAGTATCTGGAGTACATATACAGGAAATAGGCCTTCTGACTCCTGCAGCCTCGTAGAAAGTAGGCAGCCCTGTCATATTCTTTCAAATCAAAGTAAGACTTAGCCAGGGTATAAGCATCCAAATCACGAGCATCTTCCTACGGAAAGGGGGGGGAAGACCTCTTGTATTTCAAAAGAAATTGTCAGTATAAGATACAAAATGGTTTTCTTTGACTTCAAACCTTCAATACAAGAACATCTTCACATCAAAACTTATAACAGATGGGTAAATCCCCCTTATCTGGAAAACAAAGGCTGCAATCACGCACACTAAATAATCCACTTTCAATCCACTTTCAAACTGGATTTTTACTGTATGAACTGGCAAAATCCAGTTGGAAACTGCACTGAAAGTAGAATGAAAGTGAATTATTTAGTGTGTGTGACTGCAGCCAAAGTTTGAACTTCTACACAAATAATTAACAGAAAATTAAATTTAGCTGTTGGTGCTTGTTGTTGACAAATTTCAGAGGGCACACAAATCTAAGGGAAAGGACATAAGTAATGGCAATTGGACCAAAGAACCAAAATGCTTACACAAAATTAGGGTCCCTTTATGGATGACTCTATTTTCCAACACTACTAGGGATTTATAAATTGATGGATCTTTAATCTTTGGCTTGCACATATAGGTCTCCAACACAACTACGAACAACAACAAATTATGTATTTCTTTGGAAAGTATCTACGCCTTCTCAAAGCAGGTTAGAAAGTAAAATATAATAAAACACACTAACGGTTGTTAATGATAAAAAATCCAGCCAGCGCATAAAGCAGCACAAAACATTAAGCAGCTTAAATTAAGTCTCCTAAAACTGCTCCCAAGCTAAAAGACTACAGAAATATTACTTAAAACTGAAATATTTTGGCCTGGCAACTGAAAGAGAGAAGGGGAGGTTCCAGGTGGGCCTCAAAGGGAAGGGCATTCCACAGGCAAGATGCAAGCATAGAACATGCCCTATCTCTGTTCACCACCCACCTCTCCTCTGAAGGTGGAGACATAGAAAGCAGGTCTCCTAAGGAATGTATTAGTTAGTGAGCTGGACAGTATTCTGGTCCAGTTTTCAAAGGCAGTTCCACATGGAGTTTATTACAGTAATCCAACCTAGATGCAATCAGAACATGGATCACTATGGCCACATAAGGAACAAATGTGCACATAAATTTAGTATGCGCTAGATGTTCATGTTTCTCCTTTGTTCCCTAGACAAGTCACCAATCAATAATCTGAGTTTCACAGAATGACTTGGTGGCACTTATAGTTCATTTTATTCATTCACTTTATGTTTTTGTTTGACAACCATCACAGCTTAAATTTCAATTTCTCCATGCACAACATGGCAGTGTCAAATGATTTTGGACCATTACAAAGTACTGTTGTGGACTATCCCTACCTCTGTAAGCACAGGAGCAGGAGGCAGTTCATTCAATGGCAGTGGGTCCAAGGCAAAAGCCAGTTCTGATGCCCTGCAAGAAGAGATTCCACTATATTACAGAAAGCACCACTATATTATTGCCCTGGTTCATAGTAACTTCTTGCGCACCAACACATACTCTCAGAGGCCGTTGTCATGAGGCATATCCTCACTGATACTACAGAAAAGATCTAGAGTGTCATGTGGTCCTTCCACAGGCGCAAATCCTTGAAGAAGAAACATTCAACCTTTAGAGACTACTATCACTATGTCCTCTAAAAACAGACACTTAGCTCTCACAGTAATGTACTCCTCTTGACGTTCTTGACAGCCACTGCCCCAACCCGTTTAGAACTGGCTCAAGAAACTGCACCAAAGAAAAAGAGCGTGAGCATCACTTCACACAACCCAGCCTCACCACTTGCCACTATGCTGCAAGCCGCGCTCTCGGCTTCGTTCTGCCACGTCCAGCAGCTGTTTCTTAATACCACGCAGATCAGAGAAATCCGCAGTTACAGAGCCAGCCCCAACCGTGGCCGCCGCCATCTTTCCAGAGACACCAACTCCAGCCAACCAGAGCCGAGTCTCCATCTCGAGACACCACTCGGAGCGCGCGAGACGTAGAGTTCAGCTCCTATTGGACAAGAGCTTTTTGTTCCTCCAGAGCTCTCGGTCTACTGTGAACAAGAGAAAAAGAATTCGAAAACGGTGATTGGCTAAGAGATGACAGCGGTGGGAGCAGGCGCGAAAGCGATGAATTTGGAGTCCTGAAAACGCCTTGGTTTTCTCTGAGCTCTTACACTGTTCTGTATTAGAGCAGATGCTGGGAATACATTTGGTAAAAGGCAAAGGCAAGGAAAACAGTCTGCTTCAGTATACTTGCCAAGAGAGACCGAGAATCTTTTGTGGACAAGTTGACAAGAGGTTGTGTTGGCGCTTACATTTTTGCACCTTATCAGTGGGTGGGTTTCTTAATTAGCAGATGACTGTGGTGTTTTGCTGCACTGTGAATGCAAGTGTGGTAGTTCACTCTTTGGCGTTATGAATACCTGAACCTGGTTTATTTGCTGTAGTGCATTCGTTTTTATTCTGCACATACTAATTACTTACTTGCTCTCAACCTAACCAACCTCACAGAGCTGAATTAATACTAATTTAATAAAATATTTCAGAATCCTAACAATTACCATATCTGTTTTATTGGATCTCTGGTTTAGCCTGCTGCACCCAGGAATCCTCTAGAGAGATGTGTGCCCCCCCAGTGAATTCTGTATTTTTCCATGTTCAATGTGTGTCCTTTCACTTTTTATATTGGGACTATCCAGCTGGCCAAATAACTTACTGAAAGACATTGTTGGTGAGTTATTTATTTGTTGAGTACTTAAGGCTGTTTAAAGTACAATGCAAAGAAAACTACAAGAGGATGTGTCCCTGTCAATGCATTTTAAAGGACAGATACAACAGAATAAAAACATGAAAATGCACAAAAGTCAGTGACGACATCAGGAGTCTCCAGCCTTTTTGAGTACACAGGCACCTTTGAGATTCTGAAACAATATGGTGGGTGCAAAATGGCTTCTGCAGGAGGTGGAATCAGCCACAAAATGGTTGCTTTAGCTTACCTTCAGTCATACAGTGAAGATCCTTATGCTGCTGTCAAAGCACCATATTTAAAAACCTGCAGAGCCAATGAAGTTTCCAGTATTCAGTCAGAAACCTTACTGGGCAAAAGCCTGGTGTGTGCCAGAAGTGACATCGCCACATTGCCAATGATGATGCTGAGATGCTGGTGGTATAGGCCTCCCCACCTGCTGGTAAATTCCCCCTGCCCCCACCAGTTGCTAGAGTTATCTGGCAACCCTAATCCCACCTGGCCCAGCCAACTTTCTAAAAACACCTGGTGGGCACCAGAAAAGATATTGGCGGGCACCACATTAAGGACCCCTGCACTACATTATATGGAAGTAGATGATGGTCTTTCTGGAGAACTGTCTTTTTCCAGGATTACTTCAGACAATTCAGTGGGTTTTAACTGCAAACTCTAGGTGCTTTATCATGGCTATATTTGGTTTCTGTTCTGGATCTTCATTGATAGCTAGACCTAATTTGCAAAATTTATTTTATCCCCCACCTGTTTAATGACTAGGGGTTTTGCCATAGCTTGTGGCTGTAAAAATATAATAAATTCAAAGGGTACAAATCAAACATCAGAAATTACAAAAATAAATCCAATTCAATCAATAAAAAGCTAATTTTATAATGGGGTAGCTGTATTAGTCTATTGCAATAAAACAAAACAGAAGTCCACTGACATCTTAAAGACTAAGAGATAGGTAGGGCCTGGAGATTTCCCAGAGTTACAACTGATCTCCAGGCTAAAGAGATCTCTTCCTTTGGAGCAAATGGCTGCTTTGGAGGGTAGACTCTATGTTATGTCTTGAAGCTGAATCCATCCTATTCTTTTGTATGTTATGCTTCAAGCAGAAAGAGGATTGTAATCTGTTGCATTACTATTGGCTGGTTTCTATGAAACCTCTGTATATAACCAATCACAATTGTAAATAGCTTTTCGGAGGAAACGAATCTCATTGGTTGTTAGCCGAGTATTCTGATTGGACCTTAACTTATTTATGGGAGTGGCTTTGACAGCCCGGATGATTTAAAAAGGGAGCTGCACTCCACTGTTTTGTACCTGAGTTGAAGTTTGCTGTTATAATAAAGCTGAATTCACTTTGCTGAAATCAATCATGTTAAGTTGCATACTTAACAATTGGCAACGAGGATGGGATGCTAGAGCGGGTAGGCAGCCCCACTGAACCGACGCAGTAATAGCAGACGAGGACACACACCTGGCTGGACCGGCTGAAGCCCCACTCGCAGCAGTGGCCGCGCCGTCAGTCAGGATGGCCGTGAATCCGGCATTCGAGGCATTCGACCCGGCGACGGAGGACTGGGACTCTTACCTAGCGCGGTTTGAGTTTCACCTCCAAGCGAACCAGATCACCGACGAGGCGCAAAAGAAGGCAACGCTCCTGAGCTCCTGTGGCAAGGTTGTCTTCGACGTCGCCCGATCCCTGGTCGCTCCCATGGAGCTCAGCACAGCTACCTGGGCTGATATCACAGCCAAGCTCAAGGGCCACTTCTCACCCCAACCATCGAAAATAGTTTGTTGGCACACTTTTTACAAGCGGAGCCAGGGGCCCACAGAATCGATTGCTGAATTTGTCACCGCCCTGTGGAAGGCTGCTCGTCCGTGCGGATTCACCAACCTGGAAGAGGCCCTCCTCAACCAACTCGTATGTGGCCTGTGGGATGAGCGACTCCAGCAGTGCCTGTTCGCCTGCACGGAGCTCACATATGCTGTGGCCTACACAGAGGCCGTTGTCGCCGAGGCTGCCGACAGGTCGACACGTGAGGCCCTGGTTGGTAAAGAGCCAGCGGTCCACCAACAATCAACCAGCGAGTCTGACAGCGAAACCAACGATGTGTGCAGCACTTGGGAGACACGCCCAACGCGGACTCAACAGAGAACTACAGCGACACGTTCCTGTGCCGGTTGTGGCGGTAAACATGAGAGAGACCTCTGTTCAGCGAAAGAGTTGATCTGTCGATCCTGTGGTAAGCGAGGTCATCTGGCTCGAGTTTGCCGAGCAGCCAAGAAGTCTTCATCGTCTACGCTGTGTGCAAAGCCTAAGGTTCATGTCCGGGACAACGACAAGACATCTGATTGTCACCAAACTGACACCTGCTGCTGTCCCTCAACGGTCCTGGCCACCGGAGACAAGTCCAGCAGGAAGATCCATGTCAAGGTTCATCTGGATGGCGGACCCTGCACCATGGAGGTGGACTCTGGATCATCCGTCACAGTCATTTCAACGCAGACATGGCAGCGTTTGTTCCTGCGATGGAGTCGCCTCCGCTTATCTCCGGTCTCAACCTGCCTGACCGACTTCCAGAGCAGGTGTATTCTGTTAGCAGGAAAGGCGAGCTTCATCGTTGAATTTAAAGATCGGAAGGCAGAGTTATCCCTCCTGGTTGCGGAGGGGGAGAGGGTCAGTTTGTTGGGCCTCGATTGGTTTGAGGCTTTGGGCATTGCTATTACTGGTGTCAACCATGTGAGTCAACACAAAAGATCATGCAACCCGAAAATATATACTAAACTCTCACAGCTAAGAAAACAATTAGAGTCTTTGGATGTCTACAACATCTATAAAGACGACCTGAAATGGAAATGCACTAGGACTACTAAGGGTCCCAAAGTACTCGGCTTGCTGGCTTGGAAGCTTAAAAAGCAACGCTCTGAACGACACATCAAATGCTTAAGGGATCCCAAGGGTAAGCTGCACACGGCAACCCCTGATATTTTGCATGTGATGGAGTCATTCTTTACATCTCTTTACACTTCGACGTATCCTCTGCAACGAGATATCGATGCTTATCTCTCCTCTAATGCCAAGATCCCTATACTTTCGGAGGAACATCGGACTCTTTTGAATGCCCCAATTACTGAGATTGAAATTTGTCAAGCCATTAAATCTATGAAAATCAATAAAGCACCGGGCCCGGACGGCTTTACCATTGAATTTTACAAAGGCTTTGTGGACATTTTAGTTAAACCGCTGGAGTTTCTTTTCAACAGTATCCTTACATCCGGAGAATTACCTCCATTGTGGCAACATGCGAATATTATCTTAATACCTAAACATGGAAAAGATGCTTCCGACCCGAGAGCATATCGTCCTATATCTTTACTTAATTCGGACTACAAGATTTTCACTCAAATTCTATCTGAACGTCTTAAGCATGTTATAGGCTTCTATGTTCACACAGACCAAACGGGATTCATTCCCTCTAGAGATATAACGGACAATATCCGTAAAACCCTGGATCTCATACTCTATAGTAGGAAACACAAGATTCCGGATACTATGGCTCTCTCCCTTGACATTGAAAAGGCCTTTGACACTGTTGAATTCTCATTTATCACTAACACACTTAAAGCTATGCAATTTGGAGACACCTTCCTACAAGCGATTAAGGCCATTTATTCGACTCCAATGGCTACTATTCTTCTCAACGGTCAATCGTCCAATCCTATTCATCTTCAGCGAGGGACTCGTCAGGGTTGTCCTTTGTCGCCGTTGCTGTTTGCAGTCATGATGGAACCTCTAGCCAACAATCTGCGACATATTTTGAACTTCAAAGGTATTCAGGTAAAAGATAAGGAATTTAAACTTAGCCTCTTTGCGGATGACCTTGTTCTCTACATCTCTGAACCACATTCATCGCTTCCTGCTATCCTAACGACCTTAACTTCTTTTGGAAAAGTCTCTGGTCTCCAGGTTAATCATTAGTGTATCCGATCAATCTGACAGACGAAATGACAAACTATATAAAATCGTGTCACTCCTTTCAATGGACTGATTCCTATTGGCAATATTTAGGGATCAAAGTTCCCCTGGACCTTGCTGACTTAATGCATTGCAATCATATTGCTATTGCTAAAGAAGCCTCTAATCAAATGAAAAATTGGGACTCCAAAATGCTGACCTGGGCAGAGCGTCTCCAATCAATCAAAGCCTTCATTTCCCCTAAATTCTTGTATTGTTTCCGGGCTCTCCCTATTATGATTCCTAAATCGACCATCGCAAAATGGCAACGATCTATTTTATCCTACTTTTGGAGCTACAAACATCCCCGAATTAATTTTGCATCCTTACGACGTTTACCTGCTAAAGGTGGAATAGCGCTTCTGGATCTTAATACTTATTACTCTGCAACTGTACTAGCCAATCTAATTCGTCGTTATCATAAAGATACTATGCTGGACTGGGCTTACATTGAGGATCAATTTTCTTGTACGGTTCCATTCAAGGAGAGTCTGCAGTTGTCTTCTCGCTCTAAGTCGAAAAAACTAGTGCAGAATATCTTTTCTACTGCTGCAATGTCTGTTTGGTTTGCTAATCGTCATAAACTGTGTCAATCAAGTTCACAGCTAACAACGTTTACTGGACAAGACTGGTTTCCCCCTGCACAAGCTGCTAATTCTTTTGCCACGTGGAGGCAAGCAGGCCTTACAAGACTTATAGACGTTGTTACTAAAGGGAGACTGGCTTCCAAGGCAGACTTGGAAAAGAAAGGCAAGGTAAAAATTCCTTGGTTCGAATATTTACAACTCCAACATCTAATTAGCTCATCTCACTTTGCAGCCCATCTTGCAACTCCACTTCGTCCATTTGAAAAACTTTTATCTAATGCTAACAAGATCCGAGGTTTGATAGCGAAAATCTACAAAATCCTGATTGACCTGGGTTCAGATAAACTGCACAGCTACCAACATTCCTGACACAGTGATTTACAGATCATGCTTACTGAAGAACAATGGCTTCATGTTTGGTCATCCAACAATAAAATCTCCAAATCCTTAACTATCTGTACAGCAGCCCAAAAAGTTCTATTTAGGTGGTACTTGACTCCGGTTAAACTTGCTCATATGTCCTCACGTTCATCTCCTTTATGCTGGAAAGGGTGTGGTCATAGAGCCACCTTTTATCATAATTGGTGGCAATGTGAGTATATCCGTCTTTTTTGGTCTCATATAAGGTCAAAAATCAATGAGATAACTGATTGCGACTTACCTTTTGATCCAGCGCTGTTTCTACTGGGTCTCTGGCCTGATGACAAACCACCTGCAATAACAAGAGATCTGATTAATATACTCCTTACGGCAGCCAAGGCTGTGGTTGCTCGAGCATGGAAAGAATCTAAACCTCCATCGATGTGCTCTTGGTTCAATACTGTTTGGAATTACTTTATGCTGGAAAAATGTCTGGTTTATTACGATGTTAATAGAAATGAGAGAGAATTACTTAATCCACTAGAAAAATGATCTGTTTTTTTGGAAAAATTTGATATAAGTTTGCCTCAAAGACAATCTTTTCAATTGTGTTATTAAGCTGATTTTGATGGTTAGCTGAATTCTTTGCTTTATAAAATTGTCTTATGGGCTTCCTGTTCTGCTGTTGAGGTACTTATGGTTCTTATGATTTTACAATGCTCTTGTAGCTTACCAATTACTGTTTGAAGTTTTGTTCTAGTTTGTGATAATGTTTTGTTCTTTGTCATTCTCTGTTAAAAATTAATAAAATTGTTGTTTTTAAAAAAAACACCATGTGAGTCAAATTAAAGGGGAATGCTTGTACAGTGAATTTCCTGAAGTTTTTGGGGAAGGGCTTGGTAAATACACCAGTACCCCAGTTTCTTTTGAGTTAGATCCTTCAGTCCGCCCTGTGCAGCTGAAGTATCGAAAGGTACCACTCGCATTAAAGGTGAAAATAGAGGCTGAGTTGGACAAATTGGTGAACCAAGGTTTTCTCGAGCCTGTGCCTTATGGTAGATGGGAAACCCCCATCGTTACGCCTGTGAAACCTGACGGCTCAGTGCGAATCTGCGCCAATTATAAATGTACTGTAAACCGGGCTCTGCAGCAGCATTCCTACCCAGTGCCTGTGATCAGCCATGTGTTGGCATCACTGGGGGGAGGTAAGGTATTTGCTAAGCTTGATTTAGCACAGGCTTACCAGCAGCTGCCTGTGGATGACGCAATTGCCAATGCACAAACAATTGTAACCCACAAAGGGGCATTTAAGGTCAAATGTTTTCAACTTGGGGTAAATGTTGCCCCCGGTATTTTTCAAGGGTTAATGGAGGGGTTCCTGCGTGGGCTACCCAGTGTCGTACCATATTTTGATGATGTTTTATAATAGCTGGTACCGATGAATCTGAACTAATGGCTTGACTGCAAACAGTGTTGGGTCGTTTCAGAGAAGCCGGGTTGCGAGTGAAACGCTCGAAATGTTTTGTTGGTGTAAAAAAGGTTGAGTTTCTGGGGTTCCTCATAGACGCCAATGGGGTACACCCCATGCCTGACAAAGTCGCTGCCATCAAGAACGCGCCCCTGCCTAAGTCAAAGAAAGAGCTGCAATTGTTCTTAGGCATTTTAAACTTTTACCACTCATTCCTACCGCACAAGGCATCAGTGGCAGAACCACTGCACGCCCTCCTGCATAAGAATGTCAAGTGGGAATGGGGGGAACGGCAAAAGTGGGCGTTCGCAGCGGTGAAAGAACTACTGTCATCTAATGCCATGCTCACACATTTTGATGGGGGCAAATTGTTGGTGTTAGCTGCCGACGCATCCCCTTATGGGGTGGGTGCTGTACTCAGTCATCTGATGCCGGACGGCTCTGAGGCGCCAATTGCATTTTATTCATGGTCCCTAACAGCCGTGGAAAAGAACTACGCCCAGATCGACAAGGAGGGCCTTGCCCTGATTGCAGGGATTAAAAAGTTCCATGACTTTGTGTATGGGAGACGGTTCCTCCTTGTTACGGATCACAAGCCGCTGCTGGGAATTTTCTCTCTGGACTGCCAAACCCCCAACATTCTTTCTCTGCGAATGTTGTGGTGGGCAGTTTTTCTATCTGCCTACGACTATGACATTGAACACAGGCCTGGAAAGGCTATAGGGCATGCTGACGCCCTCAGCCACTGCCCTACACCATTGTCGGACACTGACTCCGAACAGGACTCAGATGTTTTGGCCATTGACGAACTCCCGGAGGCACGGGTCACCTTCTTGGACATTGCCACTGCGTCGGCAAAGAACCATGTTCTAGTCTGTGTCCTTAATTGGGCGTGGAGGTGGTGGCTGGCGGGAAAAACAGAGCCGGAGTTCAAACCGTTTGTAACGCGCCAAAACGAACTGTCGGTTTCTAAAGGGTGTTTGCTTTGGGGGAGTCGGGTGGTGATCCAAACTGAGGAATCGTGTTCTAGAAGTGTTACATGTGGGCCACCCAGGCATGGTCCACATGAAGGCCCTAGCTAGAGGGTATGTCTGGTGGCCCAAGCTTGATGACGATATAGAGACCTGGGTAAAGAGGTGTTTTGCTTGTCAGCAGTCTCACCCAGAAACACCTCAGGCTCCTGTTCAGCCATGGGAGAAGACCCGGAGGCCTTGGTCTCGCCTCCATATAGATTTTGCGGGGCCCTTTCAGGGGCAAATGTTTCTGGTTATTGTTGATGCATTCTCCAAATGGCTGGAGGTTGTTCATATGCATTCGACAGGGGCAGCAGCAGTCATCAATGCCCTCAGGAAACTTTTCGCGACCCACAGACTCCCGGACATACTGATCTCGGACAACGGGCCACAGTTCGTGTCCGCCATCTGACTTTGGCCCCGTTCCGTCCTGCCTCTAACGGGCAAGCAGATAGGATGGTGCGGTCAGCCAAAGAGTCACTCAAGCGCCTGATGTGCGGGGACTGGGGGCAGAAGATCACCTCATATCTTCTGAGGCAACACATCACTCCCTGCTCTGCAACAGGGAGGAGCCCAGCTGAGCTACTTATGGGCAGAAAGTTGTCTTCTCTATTAGACCGCCTGCACCTGGACTTAGACCAGTCCAAGCAGCGATCTGAGACCCAGGTTTTGCCACAATTACATGGAGGGTTAGCGTTGGCTACCAGCCGTAGTCATGAAGGCCTCGGGTTCGAGAACATATGTGGTCCAGCTTCTCAACGGATGGGACGTACGCCACCACATAGACCAGCTCAGGGAGTGGTGGGCAGACTCAAGCCTGGAGTTGAAGCCTGAACCTGAGCTGGTCCCCATCGAGCAGGAGGGGCCTCCCGACAAGGAGGTGAGTTGCTGCTGATCACGAAAGGGAACAGGAGTCTGGGCAGATCCCAACTCCTGAACCCGAGACCCCTGTCCTTGTTCCCCCTGTCTCTCCTGCGAGAGAGGTTGCCAGGGTCCCCGACAACAGTAACGTTCCACCACCACTGGAGCAGAGACCACTGTGCCAGTCACAGAGAAGCTGTTGTGCCCCCTCCTACTTAAAGGATTACATATGGAAGGGTAATGCTCCATCTTAGGGGGAGGAGTTGTTACGTCCTGAAGCTGAATCCATCCTATTCTTTTGTATGTTAAGCTTCAGGCAGAAAGAGGATTGTAATCTGTCGCATTACTATTGGCTGGTTTCTGTGAAACCTCTGTATATAACCAATCACAATTGTAAATAGCTTTTCGGAGGGAATGAACCTCATTGGTTGTTATCCGTGTATTCTGATTGGACCTTAACTTATTTATGGGAGTGGCTTTGACAGCCCGGATGATTTAAAAAGGGAGCTGCACTCCACTGTTTTGTGGTGTGTTCCTGAGTTGAAGTTTGCTGTTATAATAAAGCTGAATTCACTTTGCTGAAATCAATCGTGTTAAGTTGCATACTTAACACTCTATGGCAGGGGTGGCCAAACTGAGGCTTGGGAGCCACGTGCGGCTCTTTCACACATATTGTGCGGCTCCCAGCAGGGCAGCTGGAGAAGCGAAGGGGATTAGTCTTCCCCAGCCAGTGTTTCCCTCCCTGGGTAGGCTTGAGGTGGGAGGGAGCAGAGAAAGCAACTTTAAATGTGCTGTCAAAGGGGACCCCCTGCCAGCTTGGAGAAGACATTTGTCTCTTTAAATCCCTTCTCCAAGCCAAGCTGGCAGGCATGGGGGCGTGGGGGGGGTTTGGAGAGCACATTTAAAGTTCAAGTTCTTTTCTTTTCACGTCTCCCTTCCTTCTGCCCCCTCCCCCATTTATTTGCTTTCTTTCCACCTCTCTCTTTCTCCTTCTCTCTCTCTTTCCCCTTCCTTCCTCCCCCATCTATTTGCTTTCTTTCCACCTATTTCTTTTCACCTTTCTCTCTCTCTCCCTTTCGTCCTTTCTTTCTCTTTCTCTCTCTCTCTTCCTTCCTCCCCCTCCCTCTCTCCTTCCCCCATCTATTTGCTTTATTTGTTTCTGTTTCTCTGTCTCTCTCCTTTCCACCTCTTTCATTCTTTCCCTCTCTCCCTCCTTCCCTCCCCTTCCTGCTTTCTTTATTTCATTCTTTCTCTCTCTTTCTCTTCCTTCCTCCCCTCCCCCATTTATTTGCTTTCTTTGTTTCTCTTTTTCTCTCTCTCTCCCTCCCACATCTGCTTGTTTTCTTTCCACTTTTTTTCTTGTTCTCTCTTTCTCCCTTCCTTCCTTCCTCTCTTCCTTCCTTCCCCCTCCCCCCCATTTATTCCTGGGGTGCTCAAGGAAGCAGTGGTCCACTCTCTTCTGAAAAAACTATCTCTGGATCTGGCTGAATTGGCTAACTATTGGCTGGTTTCCAATTTGCTCTGTTTGGGCAAATTAATAGAGAGGGTGGTGGTGATTCAGCTCCAGAGCTTTCTGGATAACTCTTCCATCTTAGATCCCTTCTAGCCAAGTTTTCGCCTGGACATGGGACAGAGACGGCACTGGTCGCCCTCACGGACAACCTCCGAAGGCATCTGGATTGGGGCAGGTCACAGTGCTGTTGTTGTTGGACATGTTGGCAGTGTTCGACACGGTTGACCATCAGTTACTGACCCACCACCTTGCTGACACAGGAATTCAGGGGCTTGCCTTGCAATGGCTCGCTTCCTTTCTCTAAGATTGGGGACAAAGGATGGCGCCAGGGGAACAGCAGTCCAGGAGGCACCCACTGGATTGTGGAGTGCCACAAGGAGCAGTGCTTTCCCCGATGCTATTCAACATCTATATGTGCCCCCTTGCCCAGATTACCTGGAGGCATGGGCTGGGGTGTCATCAGTACCCAGCTGATGACACCCAGCTCTATCTGATGTTGGGTGGCCAGTCCGACTCCAAACCAGAAGATCTGGACTGGGCACTACAAACCATGGCTGGTTGGCTTAGACTGAGCTGACTGAAACTGAATCCAATGAAGATGGAGGTCCTGTGCTTGAGTTGGGGCGGCCTGGGGGTAGGGATCCCACTCACGACCTTTGATGCGGTGCCACTGATGCCAGCGCCGAAGGTTAGGAGTTTGGGAGTGCTCTTGGACACCTCCTTAACAATGGAAGCCCAGGTAGCAGCCACTGCCAAGTTGGCATTTTACCATCTTCGGCTGATTAGGCAGTTGGTTCCCTTCCTCGACCGCAATGACCTGGCAACGGTGATCTATGTGATGGTCACCTTGAGATTAGACTACTGTAATGCTCTCTGCATTGGGCTTCCCCTGTCACAAATTCAGAAGCTACAGCTAGTTCAGAATGCTGCAGCCAGGCTTCTGATGGGTCTCCTCAGGTGGGAGCACATCCAGCTTGCGCTGAAGACACTGCACTGGCTGCCAATAGCATACTGAATTTGCTTCAAGGTGCTGGTTCTTACCTTTAAAGCCATATATGACCAGGGTCCGACATACCCGAGGGGCCGCCTTTCCCCATAGATACCCCAGAGAACACTACAGTTGGGTCTCAAAATCGACTGACCCTCTGTCAGGTAACCCTGCCATGAGGGTGAAGGGAGGGGTGGAGGTGTCAGTGGTTCTGCCTGTGTATTGTCTGGTATGTGGGGAGGGGCCAGGGTTGCCCGGGTAACGCAGCAATTCACATCCCGAGTTATCTACAGATGGCCAAATGTCCTTGAAGTGCCAGGCTGTTTCTCTTCTTCCCTTTTTCTTATGAGAACAGCTAGGCTATGGAAATTTACAGCTTTTAGAAATGTAGCACCTCTTCTTCCCGCGCGCGGGCTCTGTAGCTATTGGTAGAATGCCGGGGGGGGGGCTATAACCCCCGAGGGGTATAACCAGAGATGTTCCTTTTGTGTGGGTTATTCCTGACAAGGAGAATGTTAACGTGCCTTTAGATCTGCAGTATAATAAACACTATCCTTTTGCATGAGGCCTGGTGTTTGACTGACTTTTCTGAAGCACCTGACAGATTGTCAGGAATCTCTTTTTGTTGGGACTGGTCCGACCCCGCAATTCTCTCGCTGAGATGAGTGACGGAGAAGAGACTATCCCAATCCAGATTCCCCCGGAGGACGAGAAACCTCCGGTTACAACGGTGGCGACCACTACCTCGGTTGTCCCGCTGGAGAACCCGGTCACCTACGCGCCGACATCGTGGGGCGCAGAATATGACCTGGGAGGCCCCTACGGAGATCCGTACGGAGCCGCGTATGGGGGGGTGACAACGAGGCCACAGCAACGGCAGGACTGGTCAAAGCCGTTGGCCGAGATGCACAAGACGTGGTTCCTCACCCCCCGGGCATCAATCCGGGAGAGTCGGTTCGAGAGATCCGTCTACCGCCTGAGTACGGCAGAGGGTGCGGAGGACACCCACCCAGAACCAAGGGACCTGGAAGGGGCCACTGGAAGCCGGAGATGGAGCGGAGATCTGAGCCAGGACTGTCTACTCCGCCTCATAGATGAGTCCCTGTCCCGCATCCCTAGGATGATCTCAGATGGCATTCAAGAGGAGATGGAACGGAGGCAACAACCCATGCCTCAAGATCAGCAAGCCCCAGATCAAAGAGTCCCTCCTGCACCCGCCGGGCCGCCACCTGGGGGTGTGCCGGGGCAACCCGGGGCACCCCTGGACCAGCCAGTGGGCCCCCCCCTCCAGGGGCTGCTGCCGCCACGGCCACCGGGAGCGCCAAGGGGCTGGGGATTGCTACTGCCGAACCCAGCCGAGCTCCTGGATGCTAACTTTGATGGGACCCCGGAGAAGTTCTCGTTCTTCCTGGTGAGAACCAAAAAATTCATCGAGAACTGGGGCCACCTGTTCCCGAACGAGGAGCGGATCGTGGATGCGATCGCCTCGCACCTGAAGGACGCGGCCGCGGACTGGTATGTGGCGTTACACCAAGAAGATGGGCGGGAGCTCCGGGAGGTCGATGCTTTTATGTGGGCAAGTGCAAAGATCCCTTTGGAGTTGAGGATGGGTGAGTGGGCGTCAACGTGGCAAATGGGGTTCAATGTGGCCAAGTGCAAAGTGATGCACATTGGAGCCAAAAATCCTAAATATAAATACACATTGATGGGGTCTGAACTGGCAGAGACAGACCAAGAGAGAGATCTTGGAGTCCTAGTGGATAACTCGCTGAAAATGTCTAGACAATGTGTAGCTGCAATAAAGAAGGCCAACGCTATGCTGGGGATTATTAGGAAGGGAATTGATAACAAATCAGCCAGTATCATCATGCCCCTGTATAAATCATTGGTGCGACCTCATTTGGAATACTGTGTACAGTTCTGGTCACCACATCTCAAAAAGGATATTATAGCATTGGAAAAAGTGCAGAGAAGGGCAACTAGAATGACATCCACCCCAAAGCCGGTGGCAAAGTCGAGGGGAGCGCGAGCCTTGCAGATTGCCCCGTTGGGCGACGACTCCGACTCATCAGACGAAGAAACCGCGGTGGCGGGAAACGAGAAGGACCTGCTGTGAACAGCGCTGAACAGCAGGTCCCGGACTCGCAGGCACTAAACCCGGTGAGCAAATCCTCTTCCCTGTTCTTCCTAACGGTGACTTTGATGGACGCGGGGCTACAGACCCATGTGAGAGTGAGAGCCCTCATTGACTCGGCGTGTGGGAGAGACATTATTAATCCATCCCTGGTAACGGGGTTAGGGGTGAAAGTAGTCAAGTTGGCAGAACCATTGGTTTTTACCCAAATGGATGGCTCCACTATGAAAGAGCCATGCAGATACGAGACTGTGCCCCTGCGCATGGGAGTGGGGAAACATTGGGAGGTGAGATCGTTCGTGGTAACATCCGCCGCGCGATTCCCACTGGTTCTAGGGAGCCCCTGGTTCTTCGACCATGACTCGCACATATTGTGGGAAGCTGGAACTGTGAACTTTATCTCGCCCAAGTGCGCGGTCCACAGCTGGAACGACAAATGGGGGCCCCGACTTGAGACTAACCCGGTGCTAGTGGGGGTGGCGGAGGCAAATGGGGATGCGATCCCACGGGAGTACCGGGACTTATCCGCAGTTTTCGGGGAAGAGGAGGCGGACGAGCTGCCCCCCCATAGAAACTCGGACTGTGCCATAGAAATATTGCCGAACCAGAAACTCCCAAAAGGGAAGCTATACTCCATGAGCCCAGCCGAGAAACTGGAGCTCAGGAAATTCATTGACAAGAACCTAGAGAGGGGTTTTATTCGCCCAGCTTCTTTGCCGTTTGCCGCCCCCGTTTTGTTTCGGAAAAAGAAAGACAGAGGGTTGAGACTGTGTACCGACTACCGGGGGCTTAACGCTGCCTCGGCAACCAATGCTTACCCCCTGCCTTTGATCAAAGACTTGCTAGCTGCCGTGGCAGGGGGGAAAATCTTCTCTAAGCTAGACCTGTGGGATGCTTACTTCCGCGTGCGCATACGGGAGGGGGACGAGTATAAGACGGCTTTTAACACTCCCTTGGGACAGTTTGAATACCTGGTCATGCCGTTCGGCTTGCAAGGGGCCCCCGGGGTATTCATGAACCTGATCAATGAGGTTTTGCACAAATATTTGTTCAAAGGGGTCCTTGTTTATCTTGATGACATACTTTTGTACTCCCCTGACTTACGCTCCCATGTGAAACTGGTCAGGGAGGTACTCCAAACGTTGCATAAGCACAAACTGTTCGCAAAGCTGTCAAAGTGTGAGTTCCATCGGTCAGAGATCTCCTTCTTGGGCTATCTCATTTCCCAGAAGGGGATTGAGATGGACCCGGAGAAAGCTGAGGATGTGGTGGGGTGGGAGCTCCTGAGGACGAGGAGGCAGCTCCAGGCTTTCCTCGGATTCGTGAATTTTTACAGATCGTTTCTATCGAATTTCGCCCAAGTCGCTCTCCCCCTTACGGACCCCCTGAAAATGAAAGGAAAAGGTCCCGAGAGTACCGGGCCTGGGGCCCGCTTAGAATGGACTAGTGACTGTCAGAGGGCTTTTGAGAAACTGAAATCACTCTTTACCTCTGAACCAGTGTTGGCCCACCCTAACGAATTGCGAAAATTCATTGTCCACGTCGACGCCTCTGACGTTGCGATGGGGGGGGGCATTTTACAAGAAGGGGAGGATGGGAAATTACACCCCCTCGCCTATGTCTCTAAAAAGTTTAATGACACAGAACGGAACTGGTCAATTTGGGAAAAAGAAGCAGGGTCAATAAAGTTAGCCCTCTCGACATGGTGGCACTGGCTGGAAGGGGCGCGGGTGCCGTTCGAGGTATGGACTGATCACAAAAACCTCGAGTTGCTGTGCTCCCCCCGATCCCTAAACGCTAAGCAAGTGCGATGAGCTGATTTCTTCTCTAAATTTGACTTCACGCTGCACCATTTCCCAGGGAAGGCAAATTCCTTAGCGGACGCTTTGTCCCGCCTTCCTCAGCACGACAGCAAGCGGGAGGAGGTTAGGGACTCGATGTTCACACCCTCGCAGTTGGGGGTGGTGGTGATGACACGCAGCTGCTCCAAACCCTCGCCCCCCCCTCCACTCCCCTCCCTGTGGGAGTTGAAATTTGAGTCTGCCCTGTCTAAAGCAGACCGTGACTTCTTGGCGCAGGAGGAGGGGGTGACGGGGGATGACCGCAGCGGCTGGTGAAAAAATGGGAAGCTCTTCGTACCTCTGTCCCTACGGGGGGAGGTGATGGACTGGGTGCACGGGTCCAAATTGGCTGGCCACACAGGCTTCGTGAAGTCACTGCAATTGCTCCAACGACAATTTTGGTGGCCGGGAATGCGCAAAGACTTGTCGTTGTTTACTCAGGCCTGCCAGATTTGCCTTTTGAGTAAACATCGCCCAGGAAAGCCACCTGGCCTATTACACCCTTTGCCAACCCCCACTCGCCCATGGGAGGTAGTATCAATGGACTTTATCACGGACTTACCCCCGAGTGGGGGAAAAATGGTCATTTGGGTGGTAGTGGACTTGTTTTCCAAACAAGCTCATTTTGTTCCTTTTGCATCGATCCCTTCAGCTAAGAAACTAGCTAAGGCATTTTTACAACACGTGAGACTCCATACTCTTCCTGTGAAGGTGGTATCGGACAGAGGGTCTCAGTTCGTTTCGCATTTCTGGGGGGAGTTAATGGCACTGCTAGGGGTGGAGAGGGTGGTAAGCAGTGCGTACCACCCCGAGACCGATGGGCAGACAGAATGAGTGAACCAAACCCTGGAACAATACCTTAGATGCTTTACCAATTTTCAACAGGACGATTGGGAATCGCTATTACCTTTAGCAGAGTTTTGTTACAACAACACGTGTCACTCTTCCACGGGCATGTCTCCATTTATGGCTGTACACGGTTATGAGGCCCCGCCTCTGTCCTTTCTGAATTCTCCCGACTTGCCGCCGGGGGAGGCGGGAGACTGGTGCAAACACCTTCAGGCGGCATGGCCACTGTTGGCACAGACACTTGATGATGCCAAGTCTGCCTACAAGGAGCAGGCTGACAAGAAACAAGATAACACGTGGACTCCTAAATGTGGAGAATTTGTTTATCTGTCCACGAAAAACCTAAAGGGCTTGCAACCTAGCAAAAAGCTGGGGTGGAAGTATGTGGTCCCTTTTGAAATCAAACGTGTTCTGAACAATGTGACTGTTGAACTCTTGTTGCCTAAATCACTGAAATCTGTTCATCCTGTATTTCATGTAAGGCTCCTAAGACGCTCGCCTGCAGAGAACACGTGGAGACCGCAACGGCCTGCCCCCCCCTTTGATGGTGGTGGTGGGGAACCACACTATGAAGTTGCCAAGATTCTGGATTCCAAGATTTCCCGCAACTGGCTGTATTATCTGATTGAATGGGTGGACTTTGGGCCTGAACAGAGGGAATGGGTGAGGGAGGAAAATGTTCGTGCCCCGAGGTTGATCCGCAGGTTCCATAAATTGTACCCCTTGAAACCTAAAGGGGTGGATTTATTATCAGGAGGGCAGAATGTCAGGTAACCCTGCCATGAGGGTGAAGGGAGGGGTGGAGGTGTCAGTGGTTCTGCCTGTGTATTGTCTGGTATGTGGGGAGGTGACGGGGTTGCCCGGGTAACGCAGCAATTCACATGCCGAGTTATCTACAGATGGCCAAATGTCCTTGAAGTGCCAGGCTGTTTCTCTTCTTCCCTTTTTCTTATGAGAACAGCTAGGCTATGGAAATTTACAGCTTTTAGAAATGTAGCACCTCTTCTTCCCGCGCGCGGCTCTGTAGCTATTGGTAGAATGCCGGGGGGGGGCTATAACCCCCGAGGGGTATAACCAGAGATGTTCCTTTTGTGTGGGTAATTCCTGACAAGGAGAATGTTAACGTGTCTTTAGATCTGCAGTATAATAAACACTATCCTTTTGCATGAGGCCTGGTGTTTGACTGACTTTTCTGAAGCGCCTGACACCCTCCCAGGTCTCAGGGAGGCCAGGCTTGCTATTACCAGGGCCAGGGCCTTTTCAGTGGCTGCTCCATACTGGTGAAATGAGCTCCCAGAAGAGATTAGGGCCCTGTGGGATCTTCTACAGTTCCGCAGGGCTTGCAAGACAGAGCTCTTCCACCAGGCTTTCAACTAAGGAGTCACCACCATTATTACCACCAACAAGAACCCTGGCCCTTGGCTTTGACATCCAGCCTGCACAGCCACTTGTATTGGAAGATCATTGAACAGAATAACTGTTAATTTTGTATGCACTCTCACAGCACACCATCTTAAACAACTAATCAAACATCATAAGCACTTTGTTGTTGTTGTTGTTGTTGTTCAGTCGCACAGTCGAGTCCGACTCTTCGCGACCCCATGGACCAGATTACGCCAGGCCCTCCTGTCTTCCGCTGTCCGCTGTCACTACTTCTACGACTTCCCCTTCTATTTGCCAAGGAGTGATGGGGCCAGATGCCATGATCTTAGTTTTTTTGATGTTGAGCTTCAAGCCCACTTTTGCGCTCTCCTCTTTCACCCTGAGCAAGAGGCTCTTTAGGTCCTCCTCACTTTCTGCCATCAGAGTGGTATTGTCTGCATATCTGAGGTTATTGATCTTTTCCCCAGCAATCTTAACTCCAGCTTGTGATTCATCCAGGCCAGCATTTCGCATGATGTACTCGGCATATAAATTAAATAAGCAAGGTGACAATATACATCCTTGTCGTACTCCTTTTCCTATGCTAAACCAATCAGTTGTTCCATATCCGGTTCTAACTGTTGCTTCTTGACCCTTATACAGGTTTCTCAGGAGACATGTGAGGTGGTCCGGTACTCCCATCTCTTTAAGAACCTGCCATAATTTATTGTGATCCACACAATCAAAGGCTTTAGCATAGTCAATGAAGCAGAAGTAGATGTTTTTCTGGTACTCTCTTGCTTTCTCCATAATCCAGCGAATGTTGGCAATTTGATCTCTAGTTCCTCTACCTCTTCGAAACCCAGCTTGTACTTCTGGCAGTTCTCTATCCACGTACTGTTGAAGCCTAGCTTGTAGGATTTTGAGCATGACCTTGCTAGCGTGTGAAATGAGTGCAATTGTGCGATAGTTTGAACATTCCTGGACATTGCCCTTCTTTGGGATTGGAATGTAAACTGACCTTTTCCAATCCTGTGGCCACTGTTGTGTTTTCCAAATTTGTTGGCAAATTGAGTGCAGCACTTTAACAGCATCTTCTTTTAAGACTTTGAATAACTCAGCTGGGATACCATCACCTCCACTAGCTTTGTTGTTAGTAATGCTTTCTAAGGCCCATTTAACTTCGCTTTCCAGGATGTCTGGCTCGAGGTCAGTGATTATACCATCGTGGTTGTCAAGGACATCGAGGTCCTTCTTGTATAGTTCTTCTGTGTATTCTTGCCATCTTTTCCTAATCTCTTCTGCTTCTGTTAGGTCCCTACCGTTTTTGTCCTTTATCATGGCCAGCTTTGCATGGAACGTTCCCTTGATTTCTCCAATTTTCTTGAAGAGATCTCTAGTCCTTCCCAATCTATTGTTTTCCTCTATTACTTTGCATTGTTCATTCAGGAAAGCCTCCTTATCTCTCCTTGCTGTTCTCTGGAAATCTGCATTCAGTTGGGCAAATCTTTCCTTTTCACCGTTGCCTTTAGCTTTCCTTCTTTCCTCTGCTATGTGTAAAGCCTCATCAGACAGCCACTTTGCTTTCTTGCATTTCTTTTTCTTTGGGATGGCGGTGATTGCTGCCTCCTTTACAATGTCACGGACCTCTGTCCATAGTTCTTCAGGCACTCTGTCTATCAAATCTAGTCCCTTAAACCTATTCTTCACCTCTACTGTATATTCATCGGGGATACGATCTAGGTCAAATCTGAATGGCCTTGTGGTTTTCCCAACTTTCTTCAATTTAAGTCTGAATTTTGCAATGAGTAGCTCATGATCTGAGCCACAGTCAGCTCCAGGTCTTGTTTTTACTGACTGGATAGAGCTTCTCCATCTTTGACTGCAAATTATATAGTCAATCTGATTTCGGTGTTGCCCATCTGGTGATGTCCATGTGTAGAGACGCCTCTTAGGTTGTTGGAAAAGGGTGTTCGCTATGACCAGCGTGTTCTCTTGACAAAACTCTGTTAGCCTTTGCCCTGCTTCATTTTGTTCTCCAAGGCCAAACTTGTCTGTTATTCCGGTTACCTTTTGATTTCCTACTTTAGCATTCCAGTCCCCTATGATGATAAGGACATCATTTTTTGGTGTTAGTTCTATGAGCTGTTGTAGGTCTCCATAGAACTGGTCCACTTCAGCCTCTTCTGCAGCAGTGGTTGGGGCATAGACTTGGATTACTGTGATATTGAATGGTTTGCCTTGGATTCGGACTGAGATCATTCTGTCATTTTTGAGATTGTATCCCAGTACTGCCTTTCTCACTTTCTTGTTGACTATAAAGGCCACACCATTTTTTCTACGGGATTCCGGGCCACAGTAGTAGATATAATGGTCTTCTGAGTTAAATTCGCCCATTCCTGTCCATTTTAGTTCACTGATTCCCAAGATGTCGATGTTCATTCTTGCCATCTCATTTTTGACCACGTCAAGCTTACCTTGATTCATAGACCTTACATTCCAGGTTCCTATGCAGTATTGTTCTTTGCAGCATCGAACTTTCCTTTCACCGTCAGACACATCCACAACTGAGCGTCCTTTCGGCTTTGGCCCAGCCGCTTCACTCTTTCTGGGGTTACTCGTACTTGCCCTGTGCTCTTCCTCAGTAGCATATTGGACACCTTCCAACCTGAGGGGCTCATCTTCCGGTGTCATATCTTTTATCCTTTTGTTACTGTCCATGGGGTTTTCTTGGCAAAGATACTGGAGTGGGTTGCCATTTCCTTCTCCAGGGGGATCACGCTTGGTCTGAGTTCTCTGCTGTGGCCTGTCCGTCCTGGGTGGCCCTCCACGGCATAGCCCACAGCCTCATCGAACCACACAAGCCCCCTCGCCACGACAAGGCAGTGATCCATGAGGGAGCATAAGCACTTTATGAATTATTAATTATTTACAATGGAATTGTTTTTAGATTATTTTATGTCATTTTAATTGTTATTATGCATTAACTTGTTGTGTAAGCCGCCCTGAGCCTGCTTTGCAGGGAGAGCGGGGCACAAATAAAATTAAATAAATAAATAAATATTGGCTTTCTTTGTTTTGCTTTCTTTCCACATCTCTCTCTCTCTCTCTTAGACAAATAAATATCATTAGCAAACAAATAAATATCATTGGACAAATATCATTATCAATATCTTTTTTTACCCCTTTTGTTTTTATTTTGGCAGTCTCATCAATGTTAATAAAAAGCAAATTTGCATATTTTCTAATAAAAATCTGTGTGTGATATTTGTTCATATCTTGTGGCTCTCAAACATCTGACATTTAGTGTAGACTCTATGCGGCTCTTATGTTAAGCAAGTTTGGCCACCCCTGCTCTATGGCTTTATACCCCACTTATTAGGTGGGGTTTTATACCCCTTTCCCAGCCCCCCCCAGATCTCCAGGAATTTCCCAATTCAGAGTTGGCAACCTTAACAATAAGAACATTCCAGTATAAGCATAATGCCAGTCACAGCCATAATTCTATTTAGTTGTCCTACAAAGAGCATATTGTAATAATCTAATAAGTAAATCACCAGAGCTTAAGTAACCATGCTCATATCCTTCCTGTCAAGGAAAGGGAATAGTAGGTAAGCCAGCTGCACCTGCTTAAAAATGATGCAGAAACATTCCAAAATGGCAAACCAGTGTGTCTTCAAGGGAACTGCAACCCAACTAGCACCAAGTCCTTGACGAGTTATGTTCCCTATCAACAATACTTGTCTTGGCTGGATTAAGTTTTATGTTTTAATGTAATTATCTGTTTTTATGTGAGCCGCCCTGAGCCAGCTTTGGCCAGGAAAGGCAGATAGAAATCTGAAAAATAAATAAATAAATAAGTTTCCATTTATTCACACTTGTCTTCACTGATATCAAGTACTTCTTTAGAATATATGATGTGTTCTGTGCCGCTTCATGCTCGATCTCCCCTTGGTATCAGTCTGGCCTTATCAATCTTCTTTTAAATTCATTCCCTTATGAACCTGCCCAGTTGTTACAGTCATCTTTGGGTTCCCTGCTGTCATGATCTGTGTAGGACTGGGAGACAAGGCCTAGAGGCCTAGGCCCTAGGAAACCTGTGTGGGAGTGGAAAGCAGACAGCCTATAATCCCCACAAACCTTAGTGACAATTGTAACCAATCGGTGTCCAGGAATTGTGTGAGGAGATGTAACTTAAGCTTTTTAGGCTGTGGAACTGTGCTCTTTTCTCTTTGTCACGACTGAGCCAGCGGGGCAAGGCAGAGAGTGAGAGTCCAAAGTCCAGTCCAAGGGTCAAAGCCAGAGAGAGCAGAATACCAAAGCGTCAAAGTCCCAATAGACAAAAGCAAACACGTAGTCAAGGTTTTACCGAAGGTCTGAGTCCAGTTTGCCGAGAGTCAGAGTCGAGGTGCAGAGCTGGGAGTCAAGAGCCAGGAGAACGCCAAAACACAGACCAGAGTCAGGAACCAGGAAGTCAAACCGATAGCAGGGTGCCAGGAACCGAGGGATGCAGGAGCTGAGATGCAAAGCCTTTGGTCCGAAGAGACTAGTTGCCCGCACGAATTGGAGGTTCCCGAGAGCCGCCTTAAGAGCCTGTCCTGCTCGTTAGCCAATTACCAGCCACTTTCAAGGTCCTGGCTCCTGTCAAAACTCCAGGTTTAGCGAACGCCGACCTCGCATGCGTGACTCTTTGCGTCGCGCTGCCAAGTCCCGGCGTCTCAGATCTCTAATCCTAGTTACAGGTGGAGGAGAATCAGGAGGCGTGGTGCTTGTGCTTGGCTCTGCAGGAGTGGCTCCAGGTGAGAATTTTGTTAGCTGGTGCTCACCCTCTGCAGGACTTAGGTTGCTTTGGTCCGAGGGTGCAGGGAGCTCGTCCTCAGGCCTTAAAAGTGCAGGGTCCCCCGGATCAGGGACCACCGACTCAGGCTGCACGGGGGACATGACACTCTTCTGTATTCTTTCCTCACACAGAGTTAAACTGAGGGGACAGTCTGGTCTGAGAGAAAGATCCCTCACTTGGGACAGAGTGAGTACAGGGACAGGTCTGGTATAAAAGACTGTGGGCCTTGAATAGTAACCAGTTAAGAAATAGGTAGCCGTATTAGATTTGTTTATTTTGCCTTTAAACACTGTTATATATTTTAAGCACCTTGTCTTGTTTGCCTTGCCCCATTACTGTATTAATAAACCATTTGTTTAATGTTCTCTGCCTGGTCGTCACACCTATAGTTCTCGGCTTAAAAGGGGCATTTTGGTTCGGCTTCGGGGGGTACTGTGGGCCTTCCCAAGGGACCCTAAGTCCAGAGTGGTGGCAGAGGAAGGTGGCAACCCGCAGGGGGTCATGACACCTGCCTTCTGAGATTAGGTGGGTGGCAACTCAGGAGAGGGCTTTATTGATCATGGCACAAAGGCTCTGGAACTCTCTCCATAGGGAAATTCATCTGCCCCTTTCTATTGCCATGTTCTGCCAATGGGTGAAGACTTCTTTTGTTTTATTTGGCATTCCTGCAATGATCCCTCCTTCCTAACCAACATTTTATGTTTGTATGTATTTTAACTAGTTTATATGTAACTTAACTGTTTTTTAAACTCTTTTTAAAGTCGGTTTAATGAGGTATGTCTGGTAGGGAGGTTTATTGTAATAGTTTTATAATGTATTTTATCATGTATGTTTTAAATAGCAGGCTTGGTAGCCCTAGTAAGGGCAGAAAGGCAAGATATAAATTTTGTAAATCAAATATAATAAGATTGTGATATATTGAATGGATAATGGAGTTTGCCTTGGGGTAGCTGGTAAGCCTTTACTGGGTTTGTGATATAAATTGTCTTATATATGGCCATTGCAAAATTGCATCAAGTGTATAGAAAGTTAATGTGCATGGACTGACTGTGGTTTCCTTTTCTGTTGCTCTCTTCCTCTAACACTGGTCTTAAATCATCCATAAAATTTTTAGAGGATATATCTGGAGTTGGGGTTTCATCTTTGTCCACAAGTGTCCCATTGTGTTAGTAAATGGCCTAGAGTAGGGGTCCCCGATTTTTTGAGCTTGTGGGCACCCCGGGAATTCTGACACAGCGGGGTGGGAGCAGCCACAAGACAGCTGTTGTAGGAGGTGGAGCCAGCCACAAAATTGCTATCACAGTGAAGATCCTTGTGCTATGGTGGCAGCTGCTGCCAAAGCAAAGTTAAAAAGTCCCACCTACTTTTTAAAAACACTTGGCCTAGAGAATATTTCTTTGTAAAGCTGCAAATGGATATCTAGGGACTGGCTCCCTGTCTCGTCTGAAAGGCAGTCTTCACCTCAGAGAGTACTGGCTGGTTTTGTAACCTCTGCAGCCTTTCAGTGTCTCCATAGAGGCAGAAGAAATAATGTTATGAATTTCCCTTTCTCACATTGCTTCAGAAATGATGTGGATACTGTTATCGTCTTATCACGGTCCTAAAAATTCTAATTTAACACCATCACAGGGTCACAGATGTGTACATTTGGGCTAAAGATCCCCTCTATTAAAACAAGAACATTGATTAGCATGATGTCACCAGGCGGGCTTATAATTATCATTACAGGGGAATATTATGTGATCATTTAAAGCAGCTATTGCTGAATACTAAGCATGTATCTGAAGCTATCTGGGCTGTCTGAGGATGTAAATGTTCTCTGATGCTACTGAGAACTTTACACTGATACTGTATTTGCAAAGAGTGCTATGATTCAAACCTACCTTACTAGAGATTTTTTTTAACTGTTGGTTTGTATGATTTACACCCTGATCCTATAAAGTTATGCATGCATAAGTCCATTGATTTCAGTTGCCTTACGCATGCCTGACTCTGCATAAGATGGGACTATAATTCTGATTGTTCTATCTTCTTTTGAAAGCAATTAATGATTTAATCTATTTTCAAGGCAAAAAAATGAATCAGGCTTTTAAAGCCTTGTCCTCTCCATAACTAGCTGTGCCTACATCCATGAATTTCAATGAGTTTAGGTGTGCACTCGAGCTTTTTTTCTGTCAAACAGGCCAATTGGTAGGGACCATTTTAATACATGCTTTCTCTTTCATATCTTCATTTCAACATACTTTGTATCATTTTCTGCAGAGGGTAAAGCTATGCTTTCTGGAAGTGTCACTTTCTGAAGATCATATAAACATACTAGCACATCATTTACTATTGATCTGTACTGTAATTTTTAATAGATTGATTTTCTTTGCCCTGTCAGGAGTGTTAAGGTGATGGTTACAATACTTGCATTTTAGAATGCCACAAGCCCCTTATCAGTGAGGTAATTAAGTGGTAGCTGTGGACTGGAACAAGACTTTCTCTTGTTTTTTGTCTTATCGTACAGTTATTTAGCTTACAGGAGGCTAAATACTTGAGAGCCAGTGTGGTGTAATAATGCAAGGATGTCAAACATAAGGTCCGGAGGCCAGAACTGGTCCATCCAGGGTTGTTATGTGGCTCATGAGTAACTAGTGTTAGGGAGGGAATAGGAGGCTGTTGGGGGGGGACACACAGAGTCATTCCAATTGTAGCTTCAGCATGGCAGAACAACCTCATCTGCAGCAGTCCAGCAGAACCTCTTCACTTCAGGGACAACCTCATTGGTAAGTTGGGAGCTGCATTAATACCTCTCCACTTGGCCTGGAGCTCCGGAGATGCTGCCCCAGATGGCCTCAGGGATCAGCATTTGCACATGGGAGGAGCAGATGATCCTCTGTTGGGGCATGGGAGTGTCTGCCCAGTACTGCACTGCTGGGTTTCCAGCCTGCCCAAGTGGGTTTTCCTCTGCATCCCGCCCCCAGCTCATGGGGCTTTGCAGTGAGGACACACCAACTTGGAGCTTACCAGTTGCTGTCCTTTATAAAGTTTATATCTCTGGTACCTGGCATTATATTTTATGGTACACATGCCCCAGCTCGACAAAGTGACATTTGTGTCAGATCCAGCTCTTGTAACTAATGAGTTTGACACCCCTGGATTATAGTGCTCTGTTGGGGAAAGGGACTGAAAATGAAATGGTTGATATTTTAATACCCCTATATAGACTTATGATGCAGCCTCATTTGGAATACTGTGTGCCATTCTGGTCACCATATTTTTTTTTTAATTCAGAGCTGGAAAAAGTACAGAAGAGGTTGGAGCATCTTCCCTATGAGGAAAAGAGACAGCTAAAGGGAGGGCGTGTCAGAGGTTTACAAAATTATGCATGGAGTGGAGAGAGAGGTTTACAAAATTATGCATGGAGTGGAGAGAGTTGACAAAGATAATTTTTTCTCGCTCTCAAAAAATGATAGAACTCAAAGGCATCCAATGAAGTTGATGGGCAGTAGATTCAGGATGAAATAAAAAGGAAATACTTTTTACACAGCAAATTATTCAAATGTGGAATTTGCTGCCAGAGGTTGTAGAGATGGCCACAGGCACAGACAGCTTTAAAAGGGAATTAGGCAGTGGCTATTAGGCATGATGACTAAAGGGAACCTCCACATTTAGAGGCAGTAAACCTCCAAATCCCAGAGCCAGGAGTCAACACTAGGAGAGGACCTCATCCTCTATGCCCTGTTGTTGGCTCTCCAGAGGAACAGGTTGGCCACTGTGTGAAACAGGATGTTGGATGAGATAGACCATTGATCTGATCCAGCAGGGTTCTCCTTACATTTTTAACTGTCTCTATGAAGAGTGAAAGTTGACACATGGGAAGCAAGGGCAAGGGTTTTCCTAGAGACTGGCTACAGAAGCAGAGCCAGAAGGTACTGGGTTGGTTGCGTTGGTAGGATAATTCCCAGTAACTGGTCCAATAAACACAAAGAATGGTGACAGGAGTTTGTAAATGTTCCAGTTTTACTGTTCCCTTGTTCTGGCTGGTTACTAGGCAGCTAGTTTGAAGGTTTGGGCACAACTGGCTTGTATAACTAAGCCCAAAGAGTGATTCTAAATGTCTAAGGCCTTGCTCTTAGCAATTCCCCTTGGACGGAGCTGAGTGCTCACATTTTTTTTGGTTCCAGTTACTGAGCAGAAGATGGCGCTTTGGGCTTTTCCTTGAAAACCAGAGTGAAAAGGGCGAAAGGGTACTGATTGCTAAGAGTTCAGTAATCCAATTTCTCCAGACTGGCTTCATAATGAGAACTCATAATTCATTCTGTCACTCTGCTGTGTAATAGATGCATCTTTTAAGTGACACCCAGGGCTGGCTTTTAAAGCAGGAGGCTAATTAAATACTCTGTGCATGAAGCTGATAACATCTGAGAGAGCTGCAGATTAACTTAGCTGACATTAAGTGAGGAGCCCTTGGAAAAGCAGGAGTTAGTTCATCACATCATTGCACAGCAGTCTGATTTTAGACTAATAATCTCTGCTCTCCACTGGAACAACCTGCTAGCAAGAAAATGACTAAGAATCAATAAAAAGATGAAGGCTAATGTGTCCATTACATGAATAAATTGCGAGGATACAACAATTATTGGGCTATAAGGCTTTATTTCTAAGGTTAAAGTCCTCAAGCCCATGTCGTATGCTAAAAGATTCAGCCCGGAATAATCTATGAGAGTGGCAAAGAGCACTTTGCAGAAGTGGACAACACTCTACACTTATTTCTCACGGACAAATTCTTATTTCCTAAGAGGACTGGGGGGGGGACTTTGTCCTTTTACAGCAGCTGGTAATGCACATTTATGTCTGCAATCTGTATTTTTTGTTAGTTGTCTTCATTTTAATGGGTTTTTATAGACACCTCTTGTGTTTCTAAATTCCTCTTCTGTCCAGAGATAACTAGATTACACTTTTAACCATTGATTACTTTGGTAGACATCAGCACGGGATCCATGCTAGCTCTTCTTTTAGGGCTAACTCAGGTATTAACTTTCATACTCAATTAGTGATTTGGTGCTAGGGTTGCCAACTGCCTGGAGAAAAAAATTACCTGCCTCTTTAATAGAAGTTTGTGTGTGTGAAGTGCTGTCGAGTTGCAGCCGACTCATGGTGAACGCAAAAGGGGTTTTCAAGGCAAGTGAGAAGCAGAGGTGGCTTGTCATTGACTTCCTCTGCAGAGCCTTCCTTGGTGGTCCCTCTTCCAAGTGCTGACCCTGCTTAGCTTCCAAGATCTGATGAGGTTGGGCTATACCATGCCGCCTTCCCTCCCTAACAGAGGCTTAGTAGGATAATATTTACCAGATTATATTTACTTCCTACCATGAAAATTTAGCTGCCCATTTCCCCAATTTAAACCTCTATTAAAAGGACAGGACATTTTCCAGGTCATAGAGTTGCCAACCTCAAGGTAGGGCCTGGAGATCTCCCAGAATCAGAACTGATCTGCAGAAAATGGCCACTTTGGAAGGTGAACTGTATGGCATAATACCCTCACTGAAGCCCCTCCCCTTGTTCTATCCCCAAATCTCCAGGAATTTCCCAATCCATACCTGCCTTGTAGTCTTGATGAATCAATTGATTTAAAAGTTATGAGGGATTCTTACTTCTTCTGTGAAACATTTGAACTTTTTGAACAGACAGGAATCTAAAGGGTTCTGCATATTTTCATAGTTCATTGTTGCCATTTGAAGGCCTTCAAAATGAAGAATACATTGCAAAACTGTAAGAACAGGATGTCTTATTTGTGTCAGAATATTATTAGAATAATCCATCTCTGTAATGTATTAAACTAAAGATGCATTTTGCAATTAGGGTGCATTTGTCCTGCGAGTAGTCCTGAAATAAAGAAGCAACTATTCCTTGAAATAAGCAGCAGTTGGCAGGAACAGGTGGCAGGCATCTTGGCCCTTTCTGCACTGACAGCTTGCTCCAGAGACTCCAAGGAGTCACACGCATTCCCTCTGCACTGTTTTCCCCACTCCAGATTATTTATTTGTGTATTCTGTATGCATTCTGCATCTACAAGCGAAACCCACTTTTTTGAGCTAATTGGCTGCCAACCCCTCCCTCCCTCCATGATTCTGCAAAAAGAAAGGGAAAGGAAGGGGAAATCCAGGCCCACACAAGCAAGACTGACACATTTGGGAGTAGGGAATCCCTATGTCCTTCATATTTCCTGGTTCCTTCTTATGCTGTCTCTGGCTTCTTTAAAGTTTGCCTGAGTGGGAGGACACATCCTTTTTTGTCTAAGGAGAAGGAGGGAAAGAAAACAGAACAGAACAGGGAGTGTCAGCCTAAAGAGAGAGAGGCAGAAATGGGGGAGGGCAGTGGGCAGCACTTAAATACCCACAGAAACAATTCTACTTTAGAAGAAGAAGAGATTGGATTTATACCCTGTCCTTCACTGCCGGAAGGAGTCTCAGAGCGGCTTACAATCTCCTTTCCCTTCCCCTCTTCCACAACAGACATCCTGTGAGGTAGGTGGGGCTGAGAGAGCTCTGAGAGAACTGCTTGTGAGAGAACAGCTCTGAAAGAACTTATGACTGACCCGAGGTCACACCAGCAGCTGCATGTGGAGGAATGAAACCTGGTTGTCCCAGATTAGAGTCCACACTCCTAACCACTTCACCAAACTAGCTCTCAGAAAGGATTAGCGATTCAAAAGCAGATGAGAACAAAGAATCACAGCAAAAGAAGTTTTGGTAACTGCAGGGCAACACTGTGCTGGAAGAGATCTGAATGCAGATTCCTGTAAAACAAATGCAGCAATGAAAGCCCTGACACAAAGTGGAAGTGAAAGCGGGAGGGAATGCGGAACAGAGGAATATGATGTGCTCAGAAACCAAGGCAAAATACAGGTGCAGAAAGGGCTGTTGAATCAGCATATCAGGCATTCAGAAGATTAACAGAAAATCCAGTGACACTTTAAAGACTAAACATTTATATGAATATGTGCCTATGTGAGTCAAAGGTCAGTTCTTCAGACAGATATGTGACTTTTATTTTCTTCCAACAGACTAACATGGCTACCTCTTTATGATTACTGAAGACTCTCAAGCTAAAAGCACCCTATTTTTACCTGCCATTTTCATGCTCTTCTTCATTATTCTTTCTTGAGTGTCTGTATTGGACATCTTTCATCGACTCTGTCTTAGGCACAGAAATAACACTGTATAAATAATATGCTTCATACATTCGGCATTTTGTGTAGATGTTTATATGTTAAGTCAATAGCCTTCGGCATTTCCCCTTAATCCTCATTCCCAACACTAACCAAGCTTAAATTACATGTCACATCATTTGTCCACATTCTTTCCTCCCTCCCACTGTTGTCTTCTCCACTTTAGATTGTAAGCACCTTGGGAGTAGAGACTCTAGTAGGGTTGCCAACCCCCCCGGTTTGGCAGGGGTCCCCCACTTTGGGGGGGGTTCTACCCGACGCCGGCCAGCTGGCTGGTGGGGGAAGCTTCGCCCCCAAGCCCCAACACACACAGCCACTCCTCTCCCTCCTCTGAGGTGGCTGCAGGTCACGTTCCTGATCTCTGTGGAGATTGGGCATGCAAAGCCTTCCAGCTCCCTGCACTTAAAGGGGCTCCCTTTAAGTGCAGGGAGTCGGTGGGAAAGGGCCCTGCGCATCCAGTCTGCGTGCGGAGATTGGGTGTGCAAAGCCTACCAGCTCCCTGCACTTAAAGGGGCTCAAAGTGGAGTGATTTCAGTGGAAGCTGAGATGTCTTAATTGTCCTGCCCCCATTTCCCAAAAAGAAATTGCTCCTCCCCCAAGCAGCCAGGAGACCTAATAGGGGAAAATACAGAGTAGCCTAGTTTAGCTCAAAGATGTTACCAAAATTCCTGCTCTAGATCCTCATAAGAAATGTAGTTGATGGGGATTCTCTGTTCTAGTAAGAGAGTGTGTTTCTGACACAAAAGCTGTTGCAAATATTGTAATGTCCATATCTATTTGCTTTGGGTAGCTGTATTTTGAAACTTGTCTATGTTTCTCAGGTCAGTCCCACTTATTTTCATTGAGCTACTTCCTAGTTAACATGTGCAGGATTGCAGCCTAAATCAAGACATTGAAGGCTGAAGTGAGACAAAATGCTGGAGGTATGTGATCAGATTTTCAAACATATTTTCTTTAAAAGCAGCTGGAGCGGGGAGGCATTTCAGTGACGCCTGCAGTGACATTATGGTAATTGCCCTGCCGAGTCACTATTAGTTCTAACAGTAAAAAAGGCAAGCTTGGTTAGTTGGGCTGCAAGATTTTAAAATGCTGCAAGCAATCAGTGATCATAGTTGTTACTTCCATCACCATGCAGAAAACAATTCTGTCAAAACACAAGAGCCCTGTTTTTATAACATCAGGCAGCCAAATAAAATGTTATATGTGTGGAAGTGGCCATTCTGCAAATTGATAAGAGAGTGTCACACATGAACTGCTTAATCTACTGGGGTTAGGCAGACAGTGACCTCTGAGGTTAGTAAGAGGCCATGTGATCTGGTTGTGCCATCTTAGCATTAATCATTTCTATTGCACTTGTAAATTACAGTCGTAGGAAACACTGTACCAGCAAAATGTGCAGCAAGACATGCTGATCCATAAGAAAAAAAATCAAAAAGCAACAGTAGTGTAATAACTTTCATTAGAACTAGCTAAAATGTCCCAAGGTTAACATGGTAACCCTTTGAGTTTCCCAGAATGTTTCTTTAGGTTAAGCTGTATTAACTACTTTCTTTACTTTTTGATTTATTTTCTCACTGAAAAAATGCAACATCACAAAAAATGGAAGAACATTACTGTATCTTATTTGCTAAATCATGTGATAATTTTTCTATTGTTCTTTTACTTGACATCTTAGGCTTTGATACCAACCCCACTCAGTTGGGAAACTCACTGGGTGACCTTGAGGCAGTTACTATCTCTCAGCCTAACCTAGGTCACACTGTTGTGATGATCAAGGTGGAGGGAGTCCTCTGTATCCTGTCCTGAGGTCACTGGAGGAGGGGTGGAATAAAACTGTGATAGATACCATTGATCTTTGTCAATCTTATTATCATGGTACTGCCAAACATAGGTTTTATTCTTACCTCTCTATGCTTTTCTTTGCCATATCTGTTAATGGAAATTCTTCTTTTCCTGTTTCAGCTGGAATTCCTCAAGGAAGATCTGTTTAGATTCAGATCCTGCTGTTCATTCTTTTAACATTCATTATCACTGTTACGTCTATGACTTGCCACTGTACTTTTCTGATTCATCCCCATCTTCTCTCTTTAATATTTATGCTTGTTTTATTGCTATTTTTGACTTAGGTTTATTTTCACTGCCTTACATATTTTATCCAACAGTGAATAGTTGGTCTTTCCCCCATCTTCAGCCTGTGTATTTCTGTTTCTTTCCCCCTGGCTATTGCTTTTATTCTTCTCCCAAAGTTTGAAAGCCTAGTGCCTGCCATCCTTGACTCTTCTCCCTTTTTCTCTTCAAGATTCTGCAAAAAAAAAAATCTATTCCCAACTTTTAAATATTGCTAACTTTTTTTGAAGGTCCCTGTTTTCCTGGTACCTGTCCTTGTAAATCACAGTTCCTTTTTTTCCCCATTTTGCCCTCCAGGAAGAATTTGAGGATGGCTTTTAATTAATCTGGGGTGTGTGGTATATGCTCATGTGCATTAACTTCCTTCAACACCTTTCTCCATCATTTATTCACATACTAAATGTCACCAAAATCACAGATGTTTTTAAGAAAAATAACCAAAGCATTATGGTTTGGATCCTGCAAGCTTTCTACTCATGGAAGTAAAACGGCTTTACACTGAATCAAACCATTGGTCCATCAAAGTCAGTAATGTCTACTCAGACTGGCAGCAGCTCTCCAGGGTTTCAGGCACAGGTCTTTCAGATCCCCTGCTGCATGATCCTAGTAACTGGAGGTGCTGGGGATTGAACTTGGGACCTTCTGCATGAAAAGCAGAGGCTCTTCCACTGAGCCAAACCCCTCTCTCTACCTTCCCTTTCCTTAGCAGTCCTTCCAAACTGTAAGAATCAGCTGCTGAGGGCTTGGGAGCCTTCATAAATAAAATTAACTGTGTTATAGGAGGCTGCAATAAGCAGGAAGAATCATGGAAATTGTCTGTGTGAGTAGTAGGATGCTCACAGAACGTAACACTATGAGATTAAACATCCTATTGTTAAACATTTGACATTTTAAATATTTACAGCACAATCCTAAAGTCATTTGTTACACTGCTTAGTATGGCAACTGTGCCAGTGGCATGCTGGCGCTGGACCACCGGTGTTGCACTGGTATGTTGTTGTTGTTCAGTCGCACAGTCGAGTCCGACTCTTTGCGACCCCATGGACCAGTTTACGCCAGGCCCTCCTGTCTTCTGCTATCTGCTGAAGTTTGCTCAATTTCATGTTCGTTGCATCGATGACACTGTCTAACCATCTCATCCTTTGCCGTCCCCTTCTTCTTTGACCTTCAATCTTTCCCAGCATCAGGGTCTTCTCCAGTGAATGCTCCCTTCTCATTTGGTGGCCAAAGTATTTGAGCTTCAACTTCAGGATCTGGCCTTCCAGGGAACAGTCAGGGTTGATTTCTTTTAGGATTGACTGATTTGATTTCCTTGCACTGGTATAGGAACCAAAAATAGGCAGTTCTTGGTGCCACTGTAACAGTTTGCCAATGAAGAAACTGATATTAATTCAAACACACCCATTGAACTCAGTGGGAATGGGGGGGGAAAGAAAGACCCCCCTCTCATCCCAAACTGCCTCCCACCATGCATACACGGCTGTGGTGCAACTTTTGAGACCACCATCTGCTCTCCTAAACTCTACATAAACTCTAGTGAGGATATCAATATTGCAGATGAAAGGTCATGTGGCATGGGACTGTATCTTGTCAGCCTCATGTCATGCTTACTTTGAAAACACATGGAAAGACTTTGGTAATGGGAGTTCTGGAGAAAGGTCACTTTAAACAGAATGGGAACACTTTGCACAAACAGCCAAGGATGAGAACAAACGTTGTTTCAGCATATTGACAGCCATGCTCTGTTCAGAACTCTTGTAAGTATGGCATCTGAGGACACAAACACTGACCTGAATTTTCCACTCCTCCAACTGAGGATGCAAGGAGAATGCATCCTCCATAGCTGAGCAAGGAAGTGAATTCCCTGCCTCAAATTATATGTCTCTCTTCTGACCACTGTTATACTGTACCTACTGCGTATTGGCACAATTCTTCCCCCTTCAATTGTTTCTAGCAGGGTCTGCTGTACAAGGAGCACAGGGTTAGTTTGCATAGTAAAGAAAGCAGAGGGGGAGATGCTTTCAGAAGATCATTGCAATATCAGCTTAATATCATGCTAATGTAAGCTCACATGCAAGCTGGGGGAGGAGGGGACTGCAACCATATCTCTGGGTGACTATGAGTCACTCTAGTCATTGCTACTACTAATTAAACACTTATGCTCCCCTTTGCCTTGCAGGATCAGAATCCGATGCAGTAACACAAACAGAAACTACCTACAGGCTGTGATCATATGCACAATTAGACCCCACATAGGTGTGAATGCGGGATGGATTTAAAGGGCTCGATCAGACAACAACGTCTGGGAAGTGTCCCACAGCTGCTGGCAACCCATTCTTCTCTGTCGCAGAAGTGGAGTTAAAAGACACCAGGGGAAATCCAGTTGTTAATGGGTTGCAACAGGCCATGGCATCATGAGAGTACACTGGAGCGATCAGACATGGGAAAGTCCTGACCAGATCATCCCGACTCTGTGCTGTTGTTTTCCCCCCTTTGCAGTATGTGCATCATCGCAAACTCCATAGGGAGATTAGCACCACCTTCAAAATGGCAGGGCTAAACTCAGTTTCTCCCCCCCCTTTAGCTCTTTTAACAGATTAGGGGAGGGTTTGGTTGCCAGCTGCTGTTGGGAGTAAAAGGTCACCTGGCAAGATACTCAGTGGGTCAGTGCTTCTATGACTATGCTATAACAGGAAAGGGGGTGGGGAGGGACGGGATCAGCAAGGAATGCTGTGGGAGAACAATGTGAATGCTTTCTCTGTTCACCTGTAACCCACTAGCTGCTGTTTCCACTAGAGCAGTGATGGCAAACCTTTTAGAGACCGAGTGCTCAAACTGCAATCCAAATCCCACTTATTTATTGCAAAGTGCCAACATGGCAATTTAACCTGAATACTGAGGTTTTAGTTTAGAAAAAACAATTCATTAACATCTTTTGTCTTAAAAGAAAAGCACAATAACAGAGCTTTCAATGATACAAACAGCTTTTTATTGAAAGGTGAAAGTTTGCATTTGGCATCATACATACAAACTCCTTCCAGTTAGTACAGGACAGGACCCTTCCTATTTACCTGGTCTGTCTTTCTCAACATGATCTTACACATTTTCACACCTAAACTGACAGCTCTCTTCCCCCTTCCATGGGAAAGAGACAGAAAAACAGCACACTCAGTAGAATCTACCACTTCTAGATTGATTCGAAGTAAATTAAATTTTGATCCTGCAAATCTTAACCGATGAACAAATAAAGCACTTCAACTTGAGCACTTCAACCAGGTGACCCAACCCCAAAGCATATCAAGGCTGCACGGAATGAGAGACCACGGAGTGGAATGACAGCCCCTGGGGGTAGCAGGAGTGTTCTGGAACTGGAATGAGAGGCCCCAGAGTGGAATGACAGCCCCCGGGTGTAGCAGAACACTTCTGCTACCCCCAGGGCTGTCATTCCACTCTATGGTCTCTCATTCCAGTCACAGAACACTCCTGCTACACCCTGGGACCATCATTCCACTCCGTGGTCTCTCATTCCAGTCCCTGAACACTCCTGCTCCATCCTGGGGCTGTCATTTCACTCCGTGGTCTCTCATTCCAGTCCCAGAACACTCCTGCTCACCTTGGGGCTGTCATTCCACTCTGTGGTCTCTCAGCCCAGTCCCTGAACATTCCTGCTCCACCCTGGGGCTGTCATTCCATTCTGGGGCCTGTCATTCCAGTTCTTGAACACCCTGCTACAGCCTGGGACTGTCATTCCACTCCGTGGTCTCTCATTCCATTCCCAGAGTAGTGTATTTGGGCCCAGAGACCCTAATGGAAAATCCGTTTCACATTTTTTTTGCAACTCTACTTGTACTGTAATGTATTTCAATGAAGCCCATGCAAGTTGGCATTCCTGTCCCCCATTATTTCCAGTGGGCCTTCAAGTGTTTCTCATTGTTTCCAATGGGCAATCCTGTCCTTCCTTTTAGTACATCCCATACATCTGCTCTCCTACATGGCTCCTCCAAATGGCATTTTAGTTATTCCCATGAGTGTGAAAAGCCAGAGCAAATTTACAATCTGACTAAAGGCGCAATCCTATGCTCTCATACTTGAAAGCGAGTTCGGTTGTCTCAGTGGTGCTTAATTTTGAATAAGTATGCAGAAGATTGGGTACTGCTTTTGAAGCGGCTATTCATTTCTGCCTCGTCCCTCCACCCCAGCTCATCGCTGGAGAGTCGGGAGCTCTGAAGTTCAGGGACAGTCTTTCATCACGGGGGGGGGGGCTATGTGTGATTCCCTGGAAGCTCTCAGGAAGCTATAATTAGGGGGGAGGGGTGCTGTGCCTTACCTCCACAGGGCAGGAGCTCTGGCTCGCCTTGAGCCATCTCACCACAGCACTGCCTGCCACCCCGTCCTGCAGCACCAGCTCCAAAACAGTCTCCATGTCCAACTCCTCTGAGCAGGCGCACAAGACATGCCACCCAAAGCAGCAGGGCAGCCCCAAAAGGAAGTGAAGGGGGTGGGTACTAAAGATTTTTCAGACTCCAGGTTACAGCACAGGATGCTAGAGGGCGCAGCGAGAGAGACCAGGCAGAGAGCCAAAGAGGGAGGAGGGGGAGGAGGAATAACGCACCTCCCCAAAGAAGGCGGGTTTGGAAACTGAAGTGGCACACTCATGCAGATGCAACTTTTGGCAACAAGCCTGAGTGGGCATCCCTGGGAATGCTCAGCCTCACTTCTCTGGGGCAGAAGGGGCATGGATTGGAGCACGCATTTGCAAAGGAAGGGGAGTTGCCGCGCTTTCCCAGGCTAAGGGGGCGGGGTCAGGCTGTGGGGATTCCTTGCTGAGCAGCTCCTGGGCTTTGAGTAGGCAGGGATTGTGGGTTGGTGTCATGCTGTGAGGAAGGTGGAGCCCGTGGGGAAAGCGATTCCCCTCTTCTCCCTCCCCCATGTCAACAAGCGGGGCGCCTGCACCGGGGGTTTGCACATCTTTTCCTCTCATGTGCAGTATTTGCTTTCCAACCAGGGCCCTGGGTTTGGCCTAGGGCCGGCTGGTGCAGCAGCTGCAACAGCACAATAAGCAGGCTCAGCTGCCTCCTTGCCCGTGCCCACAGAGAGGGCTCTGAGTGCCACCTCTGGTACCCGTGCCATAGGTTCGCCACCAGGGCACTAGAGGCACAATGCTGTGCTCCCATGTGGATCCAGCCATGGTTGTATTAGCCATGCTCCCTTCCCTGTGTATCCCCCAGTACTATTTTCCAACATCAGAATCTCCCCCACAGCAGCTGCTATTTACCTGGCAAGGAAAATATACAGGTGCCCCATGTGTGAGGAGAGGTTGATTCAGAGTTCCTGCCCAACTTGTTCTGCCCAACTTTCTATAGTTTGTGGTCATAGAAAATGCTTTTAATTGCAGTCAGAAGCAAATAAAGATGTGTATAGAATTCAGACTTGAACAAAATGTTTTTTAAGGAGAGGATTGATGAAGGGTTTCTTTAACATTTGTGGTTGGAATTGATTTGAAAGTATTCAGGCATTTTTTCATTTGAGAACTGTGAACACAATTGTGGGATGTGGTTTTTTTTAAAGGAAGAAATTGGCTGACAGAAATAAAGCATTTGTATGGAACCCTGTTTTTCGCTTCCAGTCACCACACTCTCTAAATGATGGGATGGAAATGGGGAGTATTCAGAGATAACATTTTGAAGTGAAATGTTTGGCACAATAAACAAGAAGTGGAAGATATAAGGAGCAACCCTAAGCAGGACTACTCAGAATCCTACTGAGGTTCATTCAATTCAGCTTACTCCTGGGAAAGTGTTCTAGAATTGCACTGCTAACCAGACTTAGAATGTATTTCTGTAGAACATTGGAAGGTATATATATGTCACAAAAAATAAATATACTATATCAGGGCTATTTTTGTAGAAAAAGCCCAGCAGGAACTCATTAGCATAATAGGCCACACCCAACAGCAGGAACTCATTAGCATATTAGGTCACAAGCCTGACAGCACAGCTCTTTAGCATATTAGGTCACGCCCCCATGTTACCAGAAGTATGGTCATCCAGCCACACTCACCTTTTGCCTCTTATTCTGTTTACCTTGTTTGTTGTCAAAACCCAGGGCTTTTTTTGTAGCAGGAACCCTTTGCATGTTAGGCCACCCCCCCAGTGTAGCCAATCCTAATGAGTTTCTGCTGTTGGGTGTGACCTGTTATGTTAATGAGTTCCTGCTGGGCGTGGCCAACTCAGAAGCCAGCCGGAATTCCGTTCCTGTGCGTTCCTGCCCAAAAATAGCCCCTGTACTATATAGAATTCAGCTGTGGGACTGGAAAAAAAATGGCTTGAGTAAACTTCTGAAAGGATGTGAATGTGTAAACATGAAATAAAACAGAATAATATATATTTAAAAATTAGGGGATTTACAGCAGAGGCCAAAAAGAATAAAACAAATTCGGAGCAATTCAATGGTGAATCCTCTACTGGCAGATCCTCCTTTAATTGGTTCCAGGGCACATTAATTAGTATGTTAAGGCATGCTATAGGTTAGGAATTAGCCCCAGAAGGAAAAGTGAAGTAACTAAATCCGTAATTCTAATCTAGTTTGTCAGTGACCTCCTGAGGTGTCAGAATAAAGAGAGTGATAGAAACAGACATCTCACTGCTCCATAAGTACATGGCTGAGTAGGGTTTTGACCTTAAGTGTTTCTAGTCCAAAGCTATCCACTGAAATTCTCTTTTCTTTCATTGACCATGTTTTTAACATCATGATATCACAGAGCACTGTATCCACTCTCCCTTCCACTGTAATTAATTTAGTACAAACAAAATTATATTGGGCCACTTTTTTCTGACTGAATACAGACATTCTCTACTTATTATTACAGCTTTTAATCTTTCACTAGCAAAATGGTCCATCATTATTAGAGGAGATACATGGATAAAGGAAAGGACTTCTTGGAAGCACAGTCCATCTCAATGTGTTTGACTCACAGTTATATTGCAGCTCCCCACTGGGTCCTGGTTAGTACATATACGCATCACATTTTATATATTTAACAAAGGAGAGATTTTTGCTGTTGTTCAGTCGCACAGTCGAGTCCGACTCTTCGCAAACCCATGGACCAGATCATGCCAGGCCCTCCTGTTTTCCACTGTCCACTGAAGTTTGCTCAATTTCATGTTCGTTGCATCGATGACACTGTCTAACCATCTCATCCTTTGCCGTCCCCTTCTTCTTTGACCTTCAATCTTTCCCAGCATCAAGGTCTTCTCCAGTGAATGCTCCCTTCTCATTTGGTGGCCAAAGTATTTGAGCTTCAACTTCAGGATCTGGCCTTCCAGGGAACAGTCAGGGTTGATTTCTTTTAGGATTGACTGATTTGATCTCCTTGCAGTCCAAGGGACTCTCAAGAGTCTTCTCCAGCACCATAGTTCAACAGAATCTATTCTTCGGCACTCGGCCTTCCCTTTAGTCCAACTCTCGCAGCCATACATTACTACGGGGAATACCATTGCTTTGACCATGCGGACTTTTGTTGGCAAGGTGATGTCTCTGCTTTTTATCATGCTGTTTAGGTTTGCCATCGCTTTCCTCCCAAGGAGCAGGTGTCTTTTAATTTCATGGCTGCAGTCACCATCTGCAGTGATCTGGGATCCTAGGAACGTGAAGTCTGTCACTACTTCTACGACTTCCCCTTCTATTTGCCAAGGAGTGATGGGGCCAGATGCCATGATCTTAGTTTTTTTGATGTTGAGCTTCAAGCCCACTTTTGCGCTCTCCTCTTTCACCCTGAGCAAGAGTCTCTTTAGGTCCTCTTCACCTTCTGCCATCAGAGTGGTATCATCCGCATATCTGAGGTTATTGATCTTTTTCCCCAGCAATCTTAACTCCAGCTTGTGATTCATCCAGGCCAGCATTTCGCATGATGTACTCTGCATATAAATGAAATAAGCAAGGTGACAATATACATCCTTGTCGTATTCCTTTTCCTATGCTAAACCAATCAGTTGTTCCATATCCGGTTCTAACTGTTGCTTCCTTACCCTTATACATGTATTAATTTTGAGAACGTGAAGTGGATTACTTAGGAACATCATTGGAGTAGGGACTAGGGTGACCAGGTCCACCCTGGCCATTGGCAGGAGATGAGGATGTAGGGTTGCAAGATCCAGGTTGGGAAACTCCTGGAGATTTGGGGTGGAGTCTGGGGAGGAGGACAGGGATCTTAGCTGGGTAGAATGCCATAGAATCCATCCTCCAAAGTGTCTATTTTCTATAGGGCACCCAATCTCTATAGTCTGGAGATGCACTGTAATTCTGGGGAATCCTAGAAGCTGGCATTCCTAGTGGGGCCTAATTTTCCTTCAGTAGCCACACCGTCTGGAACAAGGGACAAGTCTCCCTTAACTGCTGCCTGTTTATTTTATCCCTCTGCTCTTAATAGAGGAAATTTTGCCTCTCTCTTATCTGCAAAGTCAGAGCCTGTCAGTGCAGTTTATTTACATAAACCTGCCCTGAATCCTTTCTCTTGATCATACTAGAGAGGGACTAGGGTTACCAGTGGCAGGAGTGTGTGTGGGGGGCAGGGACATGGGGAGGCACCATCAGCCTTACATCAGTTCCAGAGAAAACCTGGAAGTGACTTAAGTCCAATTTAGGAATTCCCGGAAAGTCTGCAGTTTTCTGGTTTTCCCAAGAAATTATGTAATACCATCAGCTGATGGTGATTTTTAAAGCCCCCCCTCCCCTCCGGAGCCAGAGGCAGGGGATTTCCTGCCCTGGCAGGAATCTGGCAGCCCAGAGTGTGACAAAGGCCATTTCCACCCAGATTATTTAACTCAGGATAGATGCTGAAGGGAAGCTAGTTTTTTTCCTTCATTCATGCACCTGTTGAGGTTTTCTCTGATCTTTCCCCAATCCTGGGTGTTTTCTACACAGAAACAGGCTTATATAGTTTTCCTGTTGCTGCTGCAGCTGCTAATGTAGAACAGAGGCAAACGGGCTTCCACCTAACAGGCCTTTTTAAATTAGTGATTTATTTGCAGAATATCGAGATACTGATATATCAAAATACACATCAGGTTTTCTGAATTCCCAGCTTTCTTTTTTTTAAGTCTCTAGCCTAGCACATTTAGTGCCCCCCCCATATATCTCCAGAAGGAAAAGGGCTAGAGACTTTTTTTAAAGAAATGAAAGTTGGGAAATCAGAGAACCTGATGCATATTTTGTTGTAGTGGTATATCAGTATAATGCTATTAAATGGCCAATTGAAAAGAGTAAAACCTGATGCTGTAGGAAAAAGAAATGTCTACTGTGTAGGTGGGCCTAGGTAAATCCCAACATTTCTATGTGGTGGCCATCAAGGCTTTACTGTGATCTTTCCCAAAACTTTGGAGAAAAGTAGGTTTGAGAAAGATTGGAGAAACACCGGGGAAACTCTGGGAAGTGCACAAATAGTGCTGTTGGGAAGCAGACCCACCCACCACCCACACATCAGACTCAGGGCAAATAAGCTGCCTGGAAACACTGCTGCTTTGCTGTGAAGTTTTGGGAAAGACTTCGGCAAAGCACGGATGGCTGCCATGTAGGTGAGACAGTTTGGATTTACCCAGTCTCATCCACACAGCTTCTGTTTTCCCTGCCCCTGAGATGGCCAGCCCCCTCCCTTACCCCCAGGAGGCATTTATTGAATAGTATGGTATAGCAATCTTTATGTCAGGTCTTGTGAAACTCCAGCTTTCATTTTAAAACAACAGGAAATCTTTAGTTCCCCTTCATTGTAGAAGTATGCCTTTCCCCTTGTGTCTCTACAATGAAAGGGGCTAGATGCTTACATTTTACATTTTAAAAGAGGCTAGACACATTTAAAAACAATGAAAGCAGGGAATTCAGAGTACAGGTTCTTTTAATGTTGCAACACTTTAATGATATTTAATTGCCAATTTTTAAAAAGACCCTTGAGAAGTCTTGGTGGGATGGGTAGGGAAAGATCATTACAGAGGAACTGGGGCAGTGAAACTATGTGGAAGCCTGCCGTATGGAAGCCCTGTTGCCACTGTACTGTATTGCCAGCCACAGCAGCAATGGGGGAAAGTATACCAGCCTGACCCTGTGTGGAAAGCACCAAAGACAGGAAACCCAGTTAACTGGCATGTGTATATGTGAGTATGCATATGATGAAGATACTATACTCACATTACAATACCAGCATATGCAAAGCCACACAATGAATCCACAGCAGGTTATACCATTTGTATTATTGTTGTTACGTAGTGAAACAAGGCAGAAGGTAACTTTGTATTTTGCCTTTAAAAATCTTCCCTGTCCTTTTTATGGCCCACTGTTGTTCAGAATAGAAAGTTAAATCTGAAGGGGAACATTTGTGAACATAGCTTGCAAGATCTATTAGCTAGTTAGGTGAATAATGATAATCCCACAACACAACAGCAAATATGAGGCAGTAGTTTGAGCAATGGTTCCTTTGTTGACCTCTTTAAACAACTGCACCAACCAGGTCATTATCAGGCTATGATGGCCAGCCTAATCCTACACCTGGGAAAAAACCTCACATCAAATGATAGTTTCACTGTAGAAATCCTCTCCACATGTCAGTCTTGCTAGCATTTCCTTAGCAAGTTTGTGAAAAGAAAATGTAGGAGGCCTGAATAGCCTCTAACATTATTTGAATAGTAAAGCTTGATATAGGTAATTTGAGAGCTGACATAGCATTGTGGCTAAATCACAGCATATGTTCCCAAACCTGCATTTGCCAACGTAACACAAGGGAGGAGGATTTAAGGAAGAATCACCAGGTGTATGGGATGCTCAGTCTCACCTGTGCCTTCTGATTCTCCTTGCAAATACCATTCCCAAACCATTTTACTTTCAGTTGACCTTACTCCTAATTTCAAAGGGCAGGTTAGGAAAAAAATGGCATGAGAAGAGGAATTGCAGTGGATAATTAGCAAGCAGGAGAAGACATAAAAACTCCTTTTACCTGCCCGTAGTCCTCTACAAATGTTTCTCCACATAAGTTTTACCAGGAGGTTGGCAACCCTGTGTTTCTCTTGATTTATGTAGCTCTGCCCCAAGAAACAGATGGAGCTGGGAAATCCCTGGTTCAAATGTCACCTCAGTCACTAGGTGGCTTTTGGCCAGTCAGTATCATGTATTCCCAGGCTCCCATCTGCAATATAGACATGATAATACTGACCTACCAACAAGGCTGTTCATAAAAAAAAGAGGTGCAGGAGCTCATTTGCATATGAGGCATTTAAATCCTCCCTTCCCCCCCCCAGTCTCTCCACAAAAGCAGAGAGGCTCAGGGGAAAGGGGGGGCATCTCTGCCCACCTCCCGTTCCCTTCTCCAGCCAGCCTCCCGCGGTGGATTGGCTGGAGAAGGGGAGGGGTAGGCAAGGAGGCAGACATGCCTGCGTTCCCTGCTCGATGTTCTCTAGGTGTTCCGTGGCTGCGGGTGTAAAGTACTGGGTTCCATACGTCAGGACTCGGACCACGACATAAGCGAAGACGCTTTTATTAGTACTTCACACAACAGGTGGATTCGTGTGCGGTGACAGTCTGGCGGCGAGACAGCATTGAAGCCTGAGTATTCTGGGGGCCCTTGGACTGGCAGACCTTGGCAAGATGGCCCTGTTTTCCACAGGCGTGGCAGTTCGCGTCTCTGAACTGGCATGTCTTCCTTCCATGAGCCTCCCCACAACTGGCACAGGGGGAGCAGTTGGAGGCCTTGCCCGTGTGGCTGCTAGTCTGGGGCCCTGGCAGCTGGCAGCATCACAGGTGCTGGATGGAGAAGCCCTCTTCGGCATCTGATTTTTCCGGGCTGTACCCCGTTCCGACCTGATGAGCTGTGGCGGCTGGGCACTCCTGATGAGATACCTCGTGCGTGGTAGTGAGTTGCATTGCCTCTTCCAGGGTGATCTGGTGGTTCTCGATCATCTTCCTATGCAGTTTGGCGTCTGATAACCCCCACACAAATTGTGTCAATAGGTTATCTGCCACCCTCAGGAAGGAGCAGTCCACGGCGAGGGCGCACAGGTCGGCCAAATAGGCCGCGGTGATTCCCCTTGGGCCTGCACTTGTCCCTGGAACCCCATTCGTCTAGCCAGGAAGGTTGGCTTCGGGCTGAAGTAATTGTTGAGGGCTTCTATTATTCCCTCAAACGAACACTCCAGAATGGATCAGGGAACCAGGAGACTTTTGGCGAGGCGGATGGTGTTGGTTCCACAGGAGCTTAGGAGGAGTGCTCTCCATTTCCCAGCGTCGGTTAACTCATTGAGCTCTATGTAGCACATGAGTTGGTCTGTCCAAGAGTCCCAAACTTTGGGACGGGAGGGATCAAACTTGTCGAGGCTTCCGTGAGTTGTGGCCATGACTCGAGCGTGTTGTGGGGGCAGCATCCTGGACGCTGGACTCTGCGCAGAGCTTGGGAGTGATGTGATGCTTGGGAGCGATGCTGAGTGGCGTTGCCTGGAACGATGCTCAGTGCTGGTGCGATCAAGGCCTGACTCAATGGAATCCCACCTTCGTCACCATTGTAAAGTACTGGATACATCAGGACTCGGACTACGACATAAGCGAAGACGCGTTTATTAGTACTTCACACAACAAAGACAAACAACAACGGCCGGATGCCAACTATATACATTGGGGGGGGGAACGCCCCATAGTTCTATTGGCAGGTTCAAATCTCCCACCAATGTCCTTATTGGCTCCTTACTCCGAATTCAGGAGCTGAGTCCCTATTGCTCTCAGGATCGAAGCTTGGCAGCCTCTGGCTGATGCCTGTTCCTGATCTCAGGACATAACAGCAGGGGCACCTGGAGGACATTGGGCAGGGAACCCAGGCACGTGTAGAATGGCTTTCTTTCCCTTCCCCATATGGGGAATCCCCCCATTCCCCCAAGTCTCTCTGCAAAAGCAGAGAGGCTCAGGGGGAAAGGAAGGCATGTCTGCTGGCCTCCCCTTCCCCTCTCCAGCCAGCCTGCCTCAGCGGACTGGCTGGAAATGGGAGGGCAGGGAGGCAGACATGCCTGGCTTCCCTACCTGATCTTCTCCAGGTGCCCCATGGCTGCAGGGCACCTGGAGAAGATCAGGCAGGGAAGTCAGGGATCTCCCCCCATCCCCAAGTCCTGGTGGGCCAGGAAAGGTGGGGGGTGGGGCCTGAGCTCCTTACTGCTGAAGCGCCGCCCAGGGGTACTCCGGCAGGAAATGACCCATGGTTGGAAGAATTACAGAGATAATGTATGTGAAATGTCTTGAACACTAATGCTAAACATTCCATAACATTGATCAGACCTTTGAACATACAGGCCAAATCCTGGCCTAAAGATAACACTTGGCCATCCAAAGCTGACCAGCAGGGTCATTTTATTATTTATTTATTTATTTATTTATTTCACTTCTACCCCGCCCTCCCCACAAGCGGGCTCAGGGCGGCTTACAGTACGGCATCCAAGTGCCAAGACAATATCTTAAAACATATAAATCGATAACATTTCAACATCATAAATGCTCTACAGCTGTTCTATTATCTCAGTCCAATGGCGTCAGATGGTAGTTTAAACACAGTGATGTCACAGCGGGGACTCCCACGACTGTCCCCTCCCTCTACCACATGAGATGGTACCGTTGGCGGCAGAGGGGTGGGAGCTGGCGGCCAAGGGGAAAGGAGCGGCGGCTCCTACTCGAAAGCCTGGCGGAAGAGCTCCGTCTTGCAGGCCCTGCGGAACTGCGAAAGGTCCCGCAGGGCCCTGATCTCTTCTGGGAGCTCGTTCCACCAGGTAGGAGCCGCCACTGAAAATGACCTTGCCCTAGTGGCCACCAGCCTGGCCTCCTTAGGGCCAGGAACCGCCAGGCGGTGTTGAAACTCAGACCGAAGTACTCTTTGGGGCATATACGGGGAAAGGCGGTCCCTCAGGTATGCCGGACCCTGGCCATGTAGGGCTTTAAAGGTAAGCACCAGCACTTTGAAGCGAATCCGGTATGCTATAGGCAGCCAGTGCAGCGCTTTCAGCACAGGCCGGATGTGCTCCCGCTTAGGGGTGCCCATCAACAGCCTGGCTGCTGCATTCTGCACTAGCTGCAGCCTCCGGATTTGCCCCAAAGGCAGCCCCATGTAGAGGGCGTTACAGTGGTCTAACCTTGAGGTGACCATTGCATGAATCACCGTGGCCAGGTCGTCGTGGTCGAGGAATGGGACCAACTGCCGAATCAGCCGAAGATGGTAAAAAGCTGACTTGGCAGTGGCTGCCACCTGGGCCCCCATGGTTAACGCAGGGTCCAGGAGTACTCCCAGACTCCTAACCTCCGACGCTGGCACCAATGGTGCCCCATCGAAGGCCGGAAAAGGGAGCCCCAGCCCCCGACCGGTCCGACCCAGACACAGGACTTCCGTCTTGGCAGGGTTTAGCTTCAATCGGCTCTGCCTGAGCCACCCAGCCACAGCCTGCAAAGCCCGGCAGAGATCTTCCGGGTCAGAGTCCGACTGGCCGCCCAACATTAAGTAGAGCTGGGTGTCATCCGCATATTGGTGACAACCCAGCCCATGCCTCCGGGCAATCTGGGCGAGGGGCGCATATAGATGTTAAACAACATCGGGGAGAGCACTGCCCCCTGGGGCACCCCACATTCAAGGGAGTGCCTCCGGGACTGCTGCCCCCCTAGCACCACCCTCTGTCCCCGACCTTGGAGAAAGGAGGCAAGCCACTGAAGGGCGAGCCCCTGAATCCCCACGTCGGCAAGGTGGTGGATCAGCAACTGGTGGTCGACTGTATCAAATGCAGCCGCTTTTACTCCTGCCACAATACTACAGCAAGGAGAGAAGCTGTGCCTGACAGAATTCTCCATTAATACTGAGAGCATCACAGTGCATTTCAAGGGCAGGGTTTGGGAAACCCGAGTCCACATAAAGAACATGCTGTATGCCCTTCCCCTGATATGTGCATATACTTTATGTTGCCAGCACTAGCTGATAAATTATGTTCCTCTGAGTTATCCACATAATGGAGTTTCTACTGTGCATAATGGATGCAGTCGGCTTTGGCTTGGTAACAAAGTACTTTAACAACAGTATTGACTCAGCTTAAGTAAGTAAACATCAGCCAGTAAGTATGGCATCATCTCTCTATTGTTTTTTTAAAAAACTTGTTAACACCTGTAACTGAAAAAGAGGTTGGGGTCGTCCAAATGCTCCCAATCAGCATTTTATAGGCTGAGTTCAGACTGGCAGTTTGAAGCGCGAGGGAGTCATGGCAAAAAGACCTGGAACAATTTGTTCCTGGGTTTTCCCAGTCGCACTTCACCAACTGATGCAGAAGCATACTGGGGAGGATGCACAAGGGAGCGCTTGCACTGTTGGCCCGCCCATGGCGGAGGTGCAGCTGTAAGCAGCTTTTTGCAATGAAATCTGATGATATGCTCTTACGCTTATGCGCATAAGAGCATCCCTACCAGATCAGCTTGTTCGCATTCACGCTTCTGGGAAGTGGGATTAATGTGGGATGAGCGTGCTCTCCAGGGTTTGCTACCACGTTCACCTGGTATCTTTTAAACTCGGGAGGGAAGCATTTCCAGATGGGTTGAGTATGGCTGGGAAACACCTGACAGATGTGCCTATGTGAACCGGCCCTTTAATCCATTTGTGAAACGTCTCTGAAATGTGCCTATATCGGGCCAAACTGCCAGTCTGAACTCGACCAGTGTTTCTTCAGCATATTACCGCACTACGTATTATTACACAGTTCTCTCTGTCTTGCCCAGATGGCAAATTATATCTGCTGAAGATACAATTAATTTCACTTCACCTAGAATGCAAAAAGAAAAAAAGATTCAAAGCCAAATTAAAAAATTTAAAATGTAAATATACAGTTGTTTATAATGGAAAATGGAAAAAGTTATATAGAATAGAAAACTCATGAATGATAAGTACCCCAGTAAGTTAAGGTGGGAAATGCAAAAAACACGAATTGAAGCTGATTAAACAGAAGTAGAAGCAATTTTAGAGGGCAAGTGTTGCTATCCTGATGTGTCTGATTGACTCAAGTTCTGGAGTCAGCTTTTGAGAGTGAGCAGAAGCCCTGCAGAAGGAACTGAAATGAAAACAACCGAGAGCCCTATGTTGGTGAAACAGGTGATCCAATACCACTTTTCTAACTCTGGTTTCCAATTCTCTTTCCCTCTGATCTCCTCTCTGCCTGCTCTTCTCAACTAGCTGTCTTAGACATCAGGGGCTCACAAATTAAAATCTTGGAGAAGCCACTTCATTGGCTGTTGCCAGAGTGATGGCCTATTATGCATGGGAGTTTTGCCTCGCTTTCGCCATGCATGTCCATCAGGTTTTCTTTTTCATTCTGCATTTCGTTTCCTTCATTCGGTGCTCAGTTCTCTTTCCATTTGCTGTTTCCTTGGCTTTTCTGAGAGTGCTTTTGTGCCAGTTTTTCCCTCGCTTCGCTTCAAAGCTGAAGGTAAGTCAAAAGCGTACAGATTCCCATGGATTCCCCTCCACCCTGTCCCACCCCTTGTAGGGCACTCCCCCCCAACATTTTAATTTTTTTCAAGCTGCATGAGTCTAGTGATATGAGACCTTTGCTAATCTTTGCCGCTTGTTAAAAAAAATGACTCCCAGCTGAGCTGCCCTCTCCTGCCACCCAGTTTCAACTGGGCAGCACAAGAAGGCAGTGGCAAGCTCTGCCTGTTGGAAGCCATTGGCTACCCACGTGTACAGTGAGCTCAGCAAGCCCAGCTGGGCTGTCCTTTCCTGCCACCCAGTTTCAACTGGGTGGCAGGGGGAGACAGTGCCAAACTGTGTCTGCCAGGAGTAATTGGCTCCCCACACACACAGCAGCCTGACTGGGCTGTTCTCTTCCACTGCTCAATTCAAACCAGGCAGCTTGAGAAGGCAACATAGAGTCTGTTGTATTTATTCTGGGCTGCAGAATAAATACACCAGAGAAAAAGAATGGTGCATACTGTAGGTACAGAATCCAAAGTCAAGCTTAAAGGCTTGACTGCTTGGATTCTCTGCAGTAAGCTGTGCATGCATAATAGGCTGATGTCTCATGTGGCCAAGGCACACATGCACAGACACACATAGAGTCTTTGGTGGCAGCGATGATTAGCTCTCAGTCTAAACCATCTACTATCTAGAAAGCCTGTTAACATGAGTAATAGAACAGAGTTTGACTTTCCAATTATTTGATGCAGTGCTATCTAGTCTCCAGCCCTTAGGGGACAATCAATGGAAGAATACACTTAAGGGGAAAGCAGGGAATGGTGCTGATTGAAAACAGACACTCCCAAATTGCAGAAATGGCAGCAAGAGCAAAGCGTTCATTGCATGAGTTTATTCCATAATCTTTTGCTGGAAAGAGGTGCTAAGCTTGTGTGTCCTAGAGACATCTGCAAACCAACAGCTTGTGCAATAGCTCATTATTTCAAAAACAAGGATTATTTCAGTGACTGATAATGAACCCTTGTCTCCATGGTTTATTCATTATCTGGCCTTTATACTGAGATTGAGAACAAGAGATTAGTTGCTGTTGTGAGTTATGGAGAGCCATAAGCCAAAGAAGTACTAAATTATCTTTGTTTGGTAAACATAGGTCCCAGTCACACGAGCGAGATAATCGGGGGCGAGGGGGGACTGAGGCTTTTTGCCCTGGAGCAAAATGAAGCACAGTAGAATGATCAGATGTTCCTCCGAGGCTTTGTGCTTAGGCCATCTGCCGCCAATCACACATTGATGGTGAAGTGTGGCAACGGGGTGGAAGAAGCGGCATGGCGCGATCACACATGCAGTGATCACAAGCCACCGCTTCCCGACAGGTTTTGTTTTTTTTTCAAGCCGGAGTTCCCGATGCGCATTACCACGGAAGCTCATGACCAAGGAGGCTTAAAAAAAAATCTGGTGTGAGACAGGATGCAGACAGGGTCCAGATGCGATGGGATACCAGCGCTTCCGCGATCTGATGCCTGCCCGCGCCCTGCGTTTTCCAGGAAATACTGCACTTTCCCAGTTATCTTTTTACTCCACTTCTTTGGCTGACTGATATGGGTTGCCGACGGGTGCAGGATGCTTGCCAGATGTTCCCATGTGATTGTGCCCATAAAATCTTTCCAGCATTCATCCCTTTGTTGTTCAGTCGCACAGTCGAGTCCGACTTTTCGCGACCCCATGGACCAGATTATGCCAGGCCCTCCTGTCTTCCGCTGTCTGCTGAAGTTTGCTCAATTTCATGTTCGTTGCATCGATGACACTGTCTAACCATCTCATCCTTTGCCATCCCCTTCTTCTTTGACCTTCAGTCATTCCCAGCATCAGGGTCTTCTCCAGTGAATGCTCCCTTCTCATTTGGTGGCCAAAGTATTTGAGCTTCAGCTTCAGGATCTGGCCTTCCAGGGAACAGTCAGGGTTGATTTCTTTTAGGATTGACTGATTTGATCTCCTTGCAGTCCAAGGGACTCTCAAGAGTCTTCTCCAGCACCATAGTTCAAAAGAATCTATTCTTTGGCGGTCGACCTTCCTTATAGTCCAACTCTCGCAGCCATACATTACTACGGGAAATACCATTGCTTTGACCATGCGGACTTTTGTTGGCAAGGTGATGTCCCTGCTTTTTATCATGCTGTTTAGGTTTGCCATCGCTTTCCTCCCAAGGAGCAGGCGTCTTTTAATTTCATGGCGGCAGTCACCATCTGCAGTGATCTGGGATCCTAGGAACGTGAAGTCTGTCACTACTTCTACGATTTCCCCTTCTATTTGCCAAGGAGTGATGGGGCCAGATGCCATGATCTTAGTTTTTTTGATGTTGAGCTTCAAGCCCACTTTTGTGCCCTCCTCTTTCACCCTGAGCAAGAGGCTCTTTATGTCCTCTTCACTTTCTGCCATCAGAGTGGTATCATCTGCATATCTGAGGTTATTGATCTTTTCCCCAGCAATCTTAACTCCAGCTTGTGATTCATCCAGGCCAGCATTTCGCATGATGTACTCTGCATATAAATTAAATAAGCAAGGTGACAATATACATCCTTGTCGTACTCCTTTTCCTATGCTAAACCAATCAGTTGTTCCATATCCGGTTCTAACTGTTGCTTCTTGACCCTTATACAGGTTTCTCAGGAGACATGTGAGGTGGTCCGGTACTCCCATCTCTTTAAGAACCTGCCATAATTTATTGTGATCCACACAATCAAAGGCTTTAGCATAGTAAATGAAGCAGAAGTAGATGTTTTTCTAGTATTCTCTTGCTTTCTCCATAATCCAGCAAATGTTGGCAATTTGATCTCTAGTTCCTCTACCTCTTCGAAACCCAGCTTGTACTTCTGGCAGTTCTCTATTCACGTACTGTTGGAGTCTAGCTTGTAGGATTTTGAACATGACCTTGCTAGCGTGTGAAATGAGTGCAATTATGCGATAGTTTGAACATTCCTTGACATGCCCTTCTTTGGGATTGGAATGTACACTGACCTTTTCCAATCCTGTGGCCACTGTTGTGTTGAGTGCAGCACTTTAAAAGCATCTTCTTTTAAGACTTTGAATAACTCAGCTGGGATATCATCACCTCCACTAGCTTTGTTGTTAGTAATGCTTTCTAAGGCCCATTTAACACGCTTTCCAGGATGTCTGGCTCGAGGTCAGTGATTATACCATCGTGGTTGTCAAGGACATTGAGGTCCTTCTTGTATAGTTCTTCTGTGTATTCTTGCCATCTTTTCCTAACCTCTTCTGCTTCTGTTAGGTCCCTACCGTTTTTGTCCTTTATCATGGCCAGCTTTGCATGGAACGTTCCCTTGATGTCTCCAATTTTCTTGAAGAGATCTCTAGTCCTTCCCAATCTATTGTTTTCCTCTATTATTTTGCACTGTTTATTCAGGAAAGCCTCCTTATCTCTCCTTGCTGTTCTCTGGAAATCTGCATTCAGTTGGGCAAATCTTTCCTTTTCACCGTTGCCTTTAGCTTTCCTTCTTTCCTCTGCTATGTGTAAAGCCTCATCAGACAGCCACTTTGCTTTCTTGCATTTCTTTTTCTTTGGGATGGCGGTGATTGCTGCCTCCTTTACAATGTCACGGACCTCTGTCCATAGTTCTTCAGGCACTCTGTCTACCAAATCTAGTCTCTTAAACCTATTCTTCACCTCTACTGTATATTCATCGGGGATGCGATCTAGGTCAAATCTGAATGGCCTAGTGGTTTCCCCAACTTTCTTCAATTTAAGTCTGAATTTTGCAATGAGTAGCTCATGATCTGAGCCACAGTCAGCTCCAGGTCTTGTTTTTACTGACTGGATAGAGCTTCTCCATCTTTGACTGCAAATTATATAGTCAATCTGATTTCGGTGTTCCCCATCTGGTGATGTCCAAACTTTAAACCCCTTCTCTCTTTGCTCCCCCCCCCCCCGCAGGCCAACTGGGGAAGGGAAGAGGAGGCTTTTGAAGATGCCTCCCCCATTTTGTTTCCCCTTCTGACATCACTTCTGGTGATGTCAGGGGGCGTGGCATATGCTAATAGCCTAGTAGCTCATTAGCATACTATATGCTAATGAGCTCCTGCAGCTCTTTTTCTATGAAATGACCCCTGGACCAGACCCATAGTTTACTAGGGTTGCCAGATCCCCCTTAGCCATTGGCAGGGAATGGGGGGTTGCCAGGTCCAGGTTAGGAAACTCCTGGATATTTGGGGAGTGGAGCCTGGGGAACACAGCCGGATTGCCCATAGGGCGAACAAGGCACTCGCCTAGGGCACGCCGGCCTCAGGGGCACCAAATGGCGCCCCACTCCCCCCCCAAAAGCATCCCACCCACCGCCCTAACCTGGTGCCCGCCGCCGCCACTAGACCCCCACCTCCTTCCCGACTTTCCTGGGGGTCCCGCAGCCGCGGAGCCCCCGGGAAAGCCGGCGCTGGGAGGGAGGGGGTGGTGGCTAGACCCCTCGCCCCCTTCCCTGGCTTTCCTGGGGGCCCCGCAACTGCGGAGCCTCCAGGAGAGCCAGCGCTCCGCCGCCGCCCCCCGGTTTCCAGGCCCCACCGGGAGGTTGGCATCCTCAGTGGGGGCGCCCCAGGCTGTCCTGCCTAGGGCGCCCAGACACCTGTAGCCGGCCCTGCTGGGGAAGACAGGGAGCTCAGTGGGTTACAATGCCACAGAATCTACCCTCCAAAGCATCCATTTTCTTCAGGGGAACTGATCTCTGTAGTCTGGAGATGTGCTGTAATTCCAGGTGATCCCCAGGTGCCTACTTTTACATAGAGAGTAAATGGACATTAAGTAAGAATGAGTTTTAGTTACTCTCACTATGAGCCAAATGTAAACTGGTGATATAAAAAAGGAGACTTGTGATCTGCTTTCTCATTTGAATTCCTTCCTGCCCTCTTCTCTTTTATAATTGATTGAATAAAAAAAATAGAGTTTCTCTCTTTGTTCCTGAATGATTTTCTATTGTAGGATCTAGGATGCTGTGATTTTAAAGGGTAATAAATACCTGCAACTGTCCCAAGTAATATTTATTTATTTATTTATTACATTTTTACCCCGCCCTCTCCGCGAACGGGCTCAGGGCGGCTAACATAGGGGCAACCATGTGCCAAGACAGAACAACTTAAAACCATATAAACAATTAACAAATAACATACTAAAAAGTAACCATCCAGGTGCTCGACAGTTCTTCACAACCTCAGTCCAATGGTGGTGTTAGTCCCAGCGATGTTGGTCGCAGCGATGTTGCACATAGCGGGTATAGCTAGATCTCCCTCGGCTGTCCCCTCCCTCCACCACATAAGATAGTCACATTGGCAGAGGGGAATGGAGTGGCGGCTCCTACTCAAAGGCCTGGCGGAAGAGCTCCGTCTTGCAGGCCCTGCGGAACTGTAAAAGGTCCCGCAGGGCCCTGATCTCCTCCGGGAGCTCATTCCACCAGGTAGGAGCCGCCACTGAAAAGGACCTAGCCCTCGTGGCCACCAACCTGGCCTCCTTCAGGCCAGGGACCGCCAGGCGATGTTGGGACTCGGACCGCAGTGCTCTTTGGGGCATATACAGGGAAAGGCGGTCCCTCAGGTATGCCGGACCCAGGCCATATAGGGCTTTAAAGGTAAGCACCAGCACTTTGAAGCGAATCCGGTATGCTATAGGCAGCCAGTGCAGCGCTTTCAGCACAGGCCGGATGTGCTCCCGCCTGGGGATGCCCACCAACAGCCTGGCTGCTGCATTCTGCACTAGCTGCAGCCTCCGGATTTGCCCCAAAGGCAGCCCCATGTAGAGGGCGTTACAGTGGTCTAGCCTTGAGGTGACCATTGCGTGGATCACCGTGGCCAGGTCCTCGCGGTCAAGGAACGGGACCAGCTGCCGAATCAGGCGAAGATGGTAAAAAGCCGATTTGGCAGTGGCTGTCACCTGGGCCCCCATAGTTAGCGCAGGGTCCAGGAGCACTCCCAAACTCCTAACCTCTGGTGCTGGCACCAACGGCGCCCCATCGAAGGTTGGGAGTGGGAGCCCCAGCCCCAGACCGGTCCGACCCAGGCACAGGACTTCCGTCTTCGCAGGGTTTAGCTTCAACCGGCTCAACCTGAGCCACCCAGCCACAGCCTGCAAGGCCCGGTGGAGATCTTCGGGGTCAGATTCAGACCAGCCGCCCAACATCAGATAGAGCTGGGTGTCATCCGCATATTGGTGACACCCCAGCCCATACCTCCGGGCAATCTGGGCGAGGGGGCGCATGTAGATGTTAAACAGCATCGGGGAGAGCACCACCCCCTGGGGCACCCCGCATTCCAGCGAGTGCCTCCGGGACTGCTGCCCCCCTAAAACCACCCTCTGTCCCCGACCTTGGAGGAAAGAGGCAAACCACTGAAGGGCAAGCCCCTGAATCCCCACGTCGGCGAGGCGGTGGATCAGCAACTGGTGGTCGACTGTATCAAATGCAGCTGACAGGTCTAACAACAACAGTGCCGCCACACCACCTCGATCCAGGTGCCTCCGGAGGTCGTCAGTTAGGGCCACCAGTACTGCCTCCGTCCCATGCCCCGGGCGAAAGCCGGACTGGAATGGATCGAGGACGGAAGCGTCATCCAGAAAGCCCTGTAGCTGAGTCACCACCGCTCTCTCGATCAGTTTGCCCAAATAGGGCAAGTTGGACACCGGCCGATAGCTGGCCAATTCTGCCGGGTCCATAGTTGTTTTTTTCAAGAGAGGGCGGACCATCGCTTCCTTGAGTGCCTCGGGGAACCGTCCCTCCAATATGATCAGTGCTGGTTATTTAGGGCGTTATCATTTGACTTAGTCAGTTTTGCTAGATACCTTGGTAGAAATTATTTTCTTGGATTTGTCCAGCAATACTGTTATCCAGCTATAAGATAATCTGGTGTTCAGAAAACTACAGCTCCCTATATATAACTTTCTCCTATCACGCCATTCTGCTGTTGTTTTCTATGGCAATGTTTGATCTGGTCTAAGTCAGTCAAAAAAATTGCATAAAAAACAGCTGCAAGACTGCCGTGACCTGTATAGCCCAGGCAAGCCCAATCTCGTCAGATCTCAGAAGTTAAGTTGGGCCGACTCTGGCAAGCACTTGGATGGGAGACCTCCTTGAAATACCAGAGGTGAGGGCAGGCTTTATTCAGCCATGTCTCTGGATATCCTTCAGGCCCCCAGTAGGGGTCAGTCACCAGAGGTCACCATGACTTGCAGGTGTATGCATGCACACGCACACACACACAAAAGAGAAACAAGTACAAAAAAAGGAACAGCTGCAAGAGACAACTATCTCATGTTGTGGGAACGGATGACACAGGGCCACACTGCACAATATGTTTTTAATGAGTCCCAGGCCTGGCTAAGTTTTCCAGCAGGCATGCAGTAGCTGCACAGAGCATTGTTCTAAAGGTCTGCAGAGGCAAGGAATGCATGGAGGGGGGGAGAAAAGCTCCTACCTTGCCTCCTGTGCCATTTTCCTGAGCCAAAATGGCTAGAGTTATTTGACTGATTCTCTAAAACAGGGCAAATAACTCCCCCTGGTGCCATTCTCGCTCAGAAAACAGTGCAGGGAGAGACAGCAGGAGACCTTGGATACCTACAGACTTTTAAAAGTGAGTTGGGTCTGAAGGATCCAGACCTGACTGGTTGAAAACACATATTGTGTAGTTTGGCTCACAGTATGAGACACCTCTGTGCTTAACTAGGAACTGTTTATTCACAAGAACTGTCTGGAAGATCCAGGTTAAAACTTAGATGGGTGCAGTCAGATAGCACAACCTTCTTTCAACCTGTCTGTGGGCCTAAACTACTTATAACAGTGTGATTACTGCTGAATTACAGTCCTGCAAAATGGGTGTAAAACTCATGTCGATAATTTTGCCGTGAAATATTCTGCCACAAAACCTTCCTGTTGATGTAAAATACAGTAACACAATACTGTGTTCTCTTTCACAGGGAAAGACAGTGGTTATACACAACAGGGTTTTTTTGCTTCTGGAGGACAACTTTTGCAAGAGGAGTTGAAATGGTAGTTCCGTAGGACTGCCAGCCCCCAGGTACCAGCAGGGGCTCCCCTGCTTTTTGGGGCTTCAATCTGCCACTGGCCAGTTAGGTGACATCATTGCACTGGGTACATTGCGTGGCAATGCTCTGGTTTTTGGGCAAACTCTATGGTTTTGAAGGTAAACCCCAAAACCAGAGCATCATGTGCAACATCATTGACACTTCTAGGTGATGGCATCACGTCATGTCCACCCCTGGAACATCCCCAAATCCCTCTGCCATGATGGCAAGGGGACCTGGAAACCCTATAGTTCCACGAGACGCTTAGAAGACAATCCTATGCAGGTATACTCAATGGGGCTTACTTCAAGGAAAGCGTTTTTAGGAGGGCACTGTAAATGTATTTATTTAAAATATGTATATGCCACTTTCTTTTTGAACACAAGATCCAAAATGACTTAAATATGTTTAAGTCATAAACAATCTTAAATCAGTACAATGATTCTAAATCTATATACATTACTGATGCAACTAGTATTAAAGGTAAAGGTTTCCCTTGCCCGAAAGTCGGTCGAATCCGACTCTAGGGGGTGGTGCTCATCTCCATTTCCAAGCCAAAAAGCCACCACTGTCCGAAGACTTCTCCGTGGTCATGTGGCCGGCATGACTAAACACTGTGCAAAACTCCAGTTGATGCACAGTCCCTTCTCAATGTCACTCACAACTCAATAGCTTGTTTGGCCAATTTAAAAATAACCAATAGAGCAGTAATTGATCTTGAGGGAAATACTACACCACCGAAATATACCTACTACTAACAAGAATTAGAAAAAATAGTAGCCTGCAGTCCAAGGTGGTAACAGCCCTTTTCTCCCTAATTAATAACTTCTTGTTCTCTCCAGGCTCACCAGTTTTCTCAGCATTCATTAATCAATGGCTAATTATCAGTTCTTGTTTTCTTGCAAGGTTGCCAAGAGCTACCATGGGCCCCCAGACAAAGATTCCATCTGGGCCCCCCATATGACCCTGATCCAAACTAAATATAAAAAAACTAACAAATCACTTGGCTTGCTGTTCCCATGAATCTATAGTAATAAAAGAACTGTCCTGTCTGTCCATGTTTTTTTGTTCGTTTATTTACTTTATTTATATCCCACCTTTCTCTGCAATGGGGACCTAAAGTGGCTTAAATCATTCTGTTCTCCTCCATTTTAACCTCACAACAACCCTATGAGATAGGTTAGGCTGAGAGTGTGTGACTGGCCCAAGGTCACCCAGCTAGTTTTCATGGCAGAGTGGGGATTTGAACCTGGGTTTCCCAGATCCTCATCTGACACTTTAATCACTACGCCACACTGGCAGGCTTAACTCATCAGAGAGTAAGGCTAGGAGATTCAAAACTGGCCACCAGCTTCAGGATGATTGTGAGAGTTTCATGGCCGGTTGCTGGTCTTGGTGATCGCCATGGCAGTTGTCTTCTCCCAGGGCTCCAGGAGAAGCCTGCCAGCACCTGTGGCTGGGTGAGGGCACGATTGTCCACGCCACCTCAGGAGTTCTTGGGTTGGACTCCAAGCCATGGGGCGTCAGAGAACCCCCCCCGCAAGTCAAGCTGGAAAAGGAGGGCTCCTCCAAGCCCCGACAGCCCGCCATAGAGCATCCCAAATGGGAACAAGATCAGCACAGCGGAGCAAGTGTACGGTGATCAAGCAATTATGAATGCAGGGAGACAATCACGAAAAATGTGAGTCGGAGTATAAGTGAGAACCACCCGCAAATACTGTGCTCCCCTAAAAGGAAATTAGGGGGGAGGGGACTTCCCCCGCTAAGGACTGCTTGCAAGCGATTTTAAAGTCAGAAAAAGGGGGGGGGTGGCAGTAAAAAGTGGATGAATGGAAATAAAGACACTGTGAGAGCTTACTTCCAGAGGCTTTGACAAACTTTTACAAAAAGTAAACAATCCTCAAACATGGTGCCACCAAAAGACTCTAAGGATAAACTAGCGAAAGTTAAGTCTCCTTCAGGAAGTTCCAGCCCTTCAAGTTCTGTGCCTAGACAGGACTCAACTGCGGAACTCCAAAGGTTGCTTTTGGAGGCTCTGCACCCTCTGCTGGAGAAAATTAGAGCTATTGATAATAAACTGGATGCACAGCAAGTGCAAACGGTGTTAAACACACAGAAAATCGAAAAAGCAGAGCAGGAGCTTAAAGAGATTGGTTCCAGCTCGAAAAAGGTGAATAAAAAACTGCAGGCGCTTGAAAGGAAGTGCCACATCGAAGTGTCTCATGTATTACAGCTGCAAATGGAGATTTCAAGGGATGTCTTGAGACTTCAAGGGATCTTGACTTCAAATGTCTTGAGACTTCAAAGGATCAAGGAGGAGAGAGGGGAGAATCTGAGACAGATTGTGGGTGACTTGTTGGCTCCCTTGGCAGAGGTGACGTCGGATCAACTTCAAAGTGAGATAGATACGGTCTTTAGATCATACTCTGAATTTATCAGAAAGAATAATCTGCCAGAGGAAGTTACAGTAAGATTCTCCCGAAGAAAAGTGAGAGATCAACTACTGAAAGTGACCAACGGAGTTACCTTGAAGTTGAAAGATAAGGAGATTAAAGTATTGAAGGAAGTTCCATTTGAGATAAGAAGGAAGAGAAGGAAATACAGAGACTTGGTGTTATTTTTACAAAGTCGCAAAGTCGCCTACAGATGGTTGGTACCCAAGGGACTAATCATCAGATATGCAAATAGCAAAGAAAGGATAGACTCTGTTGAAAAGGCTTGTGAATTTTTGCGTCAGCACGGTTGGTCATCAGGAGAGGGAGAAGGAGCCCCTGACGGCACCAAGGAGAGTGAAGAAGAAGGAGAGACTGGATCTTCTGATGAGGACTTGGACTCTAAGTTGGGGGCAGCAGCCTCCAAAACAGGCTATCATTTGAGAGGGGAAAGAGGGAAAAAGTAGACTGTTATTGTTCTCTGGAGTACTTCATTATGTTTATTGCAGGGCACAGCTCTTTAAGAAACTGGGATTGCTAGGGAAATATTGAAATGTTTTATTAGCTAGATGATCATTTTTGGCGAAAGTCAATTTGCATTCAAGAGGCAGGGTATTATTTTAAAAGCTTTGTATGATCACCAATTCTTGGGTTTTTAGAGGTTTTTCTTTTCTTTTACCTGTAGAGTGTAGATCCCCCACCTCTATTTTTCTGTGTATTGTAGTTGCTTTCTTTTTTCTGTATGTAGATTTAGAAAAAACAATTAAAAAATCCCCTTCAGGGGGGCCAAATAAATAAAAATGAGAGTTTCATGGCCAAAACTGAAAGGCATGGGAAAATCTTGGCCCAGGTGACCACCACACCAGATATTTGCAACTGAAGCTAAGGGACTCTGTACAGGCATAACTCAGAAAATAATGCTACATGTTTGAAAACTGGCCAGACAGATGATGGAAGTTACCATGCCAAAAATGAAGGGAAAGCAACACCCTGAACCAGGTTATCCTCACAACAGACAGCTTGTAATAAGAGAGCTTTCAAGCAACCTGTCATGTGTCTCTAATCCTTAGATCCCCCAACCCACCATGGAAGGTTGCTTGGTGACACACTGTCAGCCAGACCTACCTCACAAGCCTGTTGTGAGGATAAAATGGAGGATGAGAGAACAATGCAGCTTTGGGTCCCCACCGGGGAGAAAGACTGGTTAATGTTATTTGTTATAAATCTAATTTTAATGATATTTAAAAGATTACATCATTTGTCATACAGCGAAGTAGCCTTTACAAAAGGCTATTAGATCTTCCACCAGCACAATAATGATTAACAACTCAGTGCCTGAACTCAGAGTTGTAACTTCCTTTTTGTATGTTTAACCCCTAACACAGATTAATGTCCCATTACCATGCATGTAAAGGGTAGAGGAGGGGGGAAGCATCCTTTTTCTACTTTGTTAGATCATGGGGCAATATCAACTCTCTCCTCTTTTGCTCATAATATTAATAAAGGTTTGCTACTATACTACTCTTAAGGACATTCTATCACCAAGCTGGGTAGGGATGAGAAGGTCTTGAGACCAAGAAGTGAAAATAAAGGGGTGGGGGAGTGGAAAAATTAGATGGAGGGAGATAAAAAAGAATGAGAAAAGTGTGGAAAAGAGGAGAGAAATTAAGGAAAAGAGAGGGAAAGTTTATTTTATGTTGCTGCAACACCTTAACTACCACTCTGCAAGATCTGGCTGAGCTGGGTGCAAGGAAAGGAAGGGAGAAAGGCTAGTGTTAAATACTGGGTTCTGGATGCATTGCAGTGAGACAGCTCTACTTTATTAGTGATTTCAGGAACACTACAAGACAAACTCCAGGGCAGCTGCCCTGTTTTTAAGCATGCGAACATTAGGTATGCTGGTTTTCTCTTAGGTAGGCCAGTTTTTGTCATTCTCTGGTTGAACGTAGTGGCTCTGTCTGAGAGGTTGTGGTCTCTGGACCTGGGCCTTGGTCCTCTGTTGCTGGCACAGGGCTAGCAGAAGGCTGCGGGGCTGGCGTGGCCACTCAATTAGGTGTTTCATCTCCTTGGCAGTCTGGCTGTGCGCTGTCAAACAGGAACTAAAACGCAAGTCTGTGTGATCAGGCAAGCAAAAAGGGAATATGAGGAGCATATTGCAAAAAACATAAAGGCCAACAATAAAACTTTCTTCAAATACATTGGAAGTAGGAAGCCAGCCAGGGAGGCAGTGGGGCCCTTGGATGACCAAGGGGTTAAAGGAGTAGTGAAGGATGATAGGGAAATGGCTGAGAAGCTGAATGCATTTTTTGCCTCTATCTTCACTGTGGAAGAGGAGAAGTGCTTGCCCACTCCAGAAGCACAAATTTTGGGAGGAGGTTTGAAAGACCTGAATCCAGGGGTCTTTTTTGGGGGGAGCGCACCTCCGGGAGCTCAGGAGCCAAGCCCCGCCCCCAGCTGACTTCCCTGGGAGTCTTTCAGGCAGCTGAATGTCAATTTCAGCTCCATTATATCCTATGGGCCATTGAAGTCAATGGTGAAAACATAGGCTGATTTCCCACTACAGCTGCCTCAGTGTTGCGCTGCCATTTGCCCCAATACTATTGGTCAATTTCACACCCGAAGCCGCAGGGCCGCATTTGACCCACGGCTTCGCCCAATTTCCTCCGCAGTTTCGTAATCCTCAAAATTACGAAGTAACTTTTTTTCTCACCATAGAGAACAATGGAGGGAATAGGGGCACCCTGTTTTGGGGCCCATAGAATTGGACCCCCTGGTCCAATGTATTTGAAACTTGGTGGGTATCTTGGGGAGAGGCCCCATCAGCTACCCTGTGAGTTTGGAGCCTCTCCCTCAAACCCCCTCCCCTCCAGCTCCCAGAATATACCCTATGTTTTCACCATTGACTTCAATGGCCCATAGGATATAATGGGGCCGAATTGCCGCCGAATTTCTTTCATTCCCTCCTTTCTTTCTCTCCTTTTCCTCTTTCCCTCCTTCTTCTCTTCTCTCTTTCTTTCTTTCCCACCTTCTTCTCTTCTCTTTTTTCCTCCTTTTCCTCTTTCCCTCCTTCTTTTCTTCTCTCTCTCTTTCTTTCCCACCTTCTTCTCTTCTCTTTTTTCCTCCTTTCCCTGTTTCCCTCCTTCTTCCCTCTCTTTCTTTCCCTCTTTCCTTCCTTCTTTCCTTCTCTCTACTCTCTCTCTTTTCTTCCCTCTTTCCTCCTTCTGTGGCCCAACTCTCATGAGAAGGAGTTTAAACTTTAAACCCCTTCTCTCTTAGCTCCCCCACCCAGACCAGCTGGGGAAGGGAAGGGGAGGCTTTTGAAGAGGCCCCCCCCCTTTTGCCTCCCCTTCTGACACCACTTTCCGGTGATGTCAGGGGGCGTGGCATATGCTAATAGCCTAATCGCTCGTTAGCATACCATATGCTAATGAGCTCCTGCAGCTGTTTTTCTAAGAAAAGACTCCTACCTGAATCAGATTGTGGTGACAAGAGAGGAAGTCCTATGACTGATGGACAATTTAAAAATTAATAAATCACCAGGCCCGGATGGCATTCATCCGAGAGTTCTGAAATAACTCAAATGTGAACTTGTGGATCTCCTGACAAAAATATGTAATCTTTCTTTAAAATCTGCCTCCATTCCTGAGGACTGGAAGGTAGCTAATGTCACTCCCATCTTTAAAAAGGGCTCCAGGGGAGATCCAGGAAATTACAGGCCAGTCAATCTGACATCAATAGCGGGTAAGTTGGTGGAAACTGTTATTAAGGAAAGAATTAGTAGGTGCATTGATGAACAAAAACTATTGAGGCAGACTCAGCATGGGTTCTGTAAGGGAAGATCTTGTCTCACTAACCTGTTAGTGTTTTTTGAGGGAGTGAACAAACATGTGGACAAGGGGGACCCAATAGATATTATTTACCTTGACTTCCAGAAAGCTTTTGATACAGTTCCTCATCAAAGGCTCCTAAGTAAGCTCAATAGTCATGGGATAAAAGGACAAGTCCTCTTGTGGATCAAAAACTGGCTTATAAATAGAAACAGAGAGTGAGTATAAATGGGAAGCTTTCTCAGTGGAGGGTACTAAGCAGTGGGGTACCACAGGGATCAGTACTCGGTCCGATGCTTTTTAACTTGTTTATTAACGATTTGGAATTGGGAGTAAGCAGTGAAGTGGCTAAATTTGCAGATGACACGCAGTTGTTCAGGGTGGTGAAAACCAGAGAGGATTGTGAGGCACTCCAAAGGGATCTGTCGAGGATGGGTGAGTGGGCGTCAATGTTGCAAATAGGGTTCAATGTGGCCAAGTGCAAAGTGATGCACATTGGAGCCAAAACTCCTAAATATAAATACACGTTGATGGGGTCTGAACTGGCAGAGACTAACCAAGAGAGAGATCTTGGAGTCGTAGTAGATAACTCAATGAAAATGTCTAGACAGTGTGTACCTGCAATAAAGAAGGCCAACGCTATGCTGGGGATTATTAGGAAGGGAATTGAAAACAAATCAGCCAGTATCATAATGCCCCTATATAAATCATTGGTGCGACCTCATTTGGAATACTGTGTACAGTTCTGGTCGCCACATCTCAAAAAGGATATTATAGCATTGGAAAAAGTGCAGAGAAGGACAACTAGAATGATAAAAGGGTTGGAACACCTTCCCTATGAAGAAAGGTTAATACGCTTGGGGCTCTTTAGCTTGGAGAAACGACGGCTGAGGGGTGACATGATCGAGGTTTATAAGATTATGAGTGGGACTGAGCAGGTTGAGAAAGAAGTACTTTTCTCCCTTTCTCACAATACAAGAACTCGTGGGCACTCCATGAAATTGCTGAGCAGTCAGGTTAGAACAGATAAAAGGAAGTACTTCTTCACCCAAAGAGTGATTAACATATGGAATTCACTGCCACAGGAGGTGATGGCAGCTACAAGCATGGACAGTTTCAAGAGGGAATTAGATAAACATATGGAGCAGAAGGCCATCGGTGGCTATTAGCCACAGGGTATAGATGGGAACTCTCAGTCTGGGGCAAGTGATGCACTCTATTCTTGGTGCTGGAGGGGGCAGCAGTGGGAGCGCTTCTAGTGTCCTGGCCCCACTGCTGGACCTCCTGATGGAACCTGGTATTTTTGGCCGCTGTGTGACAGAGTGTTGGACTAGATGGGCCATTGGCCTGATTCAACATTGGCTTTTCTTATGTTCTTGTGTTAACTCTCTCACAGTCTCTGACTCCTGTGGTTGCAATAGTCCTGCATCGCTGTGTTCCATGACTGCTGACGGTGATTCCAGCTCTGCTGGGAAGAGATGGCGGCAGAGCTGGTCTATGTGCCTGTGAAGGACCTGACCATCTTCGGTCGATACCTCATATGACAAGGGGCCAGTAACTTGGATGACCTTGGCTGGAACCCATGCAGGACCACAGAAGAAGTTCCTTGTGTAGACAGGATTGCAGGGGGGAAATCCTCTGGGTGCTTCCTGGCTCTCTGGTGATGGGCAATTTTCTGGAGCCTGATCTGGGTGCATCCTGTCCAGCTGGATGGTTAGACGCCTGCCCATGAGAAGTTCAGCTGGGCTGTGTCCTGTTGTAGCACTCGGGGTCACCTGGTGGCCAAAAAGGAAGGCCGTGAGTCTATGGTCCCAGTCTCTGTGGATGATCCACTGGAGGAACTCCTTCATGGTTCACACCATCCTCTCTGCTTGTCCGTTGGTGGCTGGTGAGAGGGAGTGGAGTGGATGTGGCACATGAGGTAGGGATGCATAAATTCTTGGAACTCCCCTGAGGTGAGTCCCGTTGTCAGGCAGGTTGTGTGTGCTGAAGATCCACCTGAGGGCCCAGATTGCTGCTTTGGAGGAGTCCACCAAGATAAAGAATATTTGCCCTTGGAAGGGGCCAGCAAAGTCCAAATGTACCTGGGATCAAGGTTGTCAGGTGGACTCCACTGCTGTATGGGTGCCTGGGGTGGTTCTGGTCGGGTTTCTTGGGAGGCCTGACAGCATTTGATCCAGGCCTCTATCTCACTATCCATGCCAGGCCACCACACATAATTCCAGGCGAATTGTGCCTTCATCCGCAGAATTCCCAGCTGAGTCTCATGCAGGGTGGACAGCAGTTGCTGGTGCAGGGGAGCAGGAACAACCACCTGGCTCCCCCACAGTAAGTACCCCTTGTGGACTGATAACTCGTCCCAGCAGGATGAGAATGCTGCAAATTCGTTTCCAGTTTTGGCGGTCTCCATGGCGGTTGCATTCTCCTGAGGCTCCAGGAGACGCACATCAGAGCCTGCAGTTAGGAGGGGGGTGCGATTGTCCATGCCACCCCCAGAGCCCTTGCGTTGAGCTCCCAGCCATGGGGCTCTAGAGAGCTCTTCCTCCAGCAACCTCCCCGACGAAGGGGGGCTACTCCATGCCCTGAAGGTCTCACTGCGGAGCATCCTGGATGGGAACTAGAATCACACACCTGAGCAAGCGGTGGGTGGCCAAGCGAATTGAAATCTGAAAGCGGCTACACAATTGAAATGTGAGTCTAAGTGAAAGTGAGAAGCACCAAAGATCTAGCCAAAAACCACCCCTTAAAAAGTGAGTGAGGGAGGGAACTCTCCCCTGATAAGAAAATAAACATATTTTTAACCACGGACTTAAGGGGGGTGGGCTATAGAAGCAAGATGGACTAAAATAAAGAACTTGTAAGAACTTACCAGGCTTTGCAAAGAGTTCTAGAGATTGTGATAATTTTTACAAAAAGTAAACAATTTCTCAACATGGTGCCTCCATGGAGGGATGAGAAAGACAAACAAATGAAACCTAAGATGCTGGCCAGAAATGCCAGCCCAGCAAGTTCTGTCTCTAGACCGGACACAACAACAGAGCTTCAAAGGATGCTGACTGAAGCATTACAACCCCTGCTGGAACAAGTTATGGCATTACACCATAAGTTCGATGCACAGCAAACTCAATTGAATGAGACAGTTAAAAAACAGAAAAAACGGAGCAAGAACTTAAAGAGATGGATGCCAATACTAATAAACTTCAAAAACAACTGCAGACGATGGAGAAAAAAGAGACAAACGAATGAATCCCATTTGTTACAGCTGCAAATGGAAAAGGCAAGCTATGTCCTAAGATTTCAAGGTGTCCCAAAAGAGAAGGATCTGAAGCAGATTATGTGCGATGCTTTGGGCCCAATTGCAGATGTTAAAACGGATACTCTACAAAGTGAAATTGATACAATCTTCAGGTCGTATTCAGAATTTACAAGAAAAAATAATCTGCCCCGGGGAAGTTATGGTGAGATTCTCCAGAAGACAAGTGAGGGATCAAATACTTAAAGCGACAAATGGAGCTACCTTGAAAATCAAGGACAAAGAAATAAAAATGTTGAAGGATATCCCATTTGAAATAAGAAGGAAATATAGGGACTTGATTCTATTTTTACAAAAAAACAACATCGCCTACAGATGGACTGTCCCCAAATGCATAATCTTCAAATTTATGGACAAAAAGAAAAAAATGACTCTGCTGAAAGAGAAGAGAAGAAGAGAAGAAGAAGAAGAAGAGATTGGATTTATACCCCGCCCTTCACTGCCCAAAGGTGTCTCAGAGCGGCTTACAAACTCCTTTCCCTTCCCTTCCCCACAACAGACACCCTGTGAGGTAGGTGGGGCTGAGAGAACTTCTGACAGAAACTGTCCTTGAGAGAACAGCTGTGCCAGAGCTTGTGACTGACCAAAGGTCACATCAACAGGTGCAAGTGGAAGAGTGGGGAATCAAACCTGGTTCTCCCAGATAAGAGTCTGCGCACTTAACCACTACACCAAACTGGCTCTCTGATTTTTGCACCTTCATAGTCATCCAGCAAAAGGAGAAGAAGAGGAGGAAGACAACAGCACCAAAGAAAGTGATGAAGAGAGAGCAGTGGCATCTTCTGATGAGAACTCAGACTCAGCATTGGGGGCGGTAGCCCCAAAAACAAGCTATCATTTGAGAAAGAAAAAGGACAAAAAATGAGTATTTACTGCACTCTGGAATGTCTTAAAGATTTCCTATTTTGTATAATTATTTCTTACTTTGCTCTTTATGGAGGCAAACATGGGGGAACTTTCAATTTTTGAATTTTTCAGTTTAAATAGACTATTAGATGAACATATTCAATGAACCTTAATTGTAATTTTAAGCTAATAAGCTGGTTTTTTAAACATTATGTATGACCACCATCTCTTGGGTTTTTAGTGGGTTTTCTTTACTTTCACCATTAGTTTGTAGTTCCCTTCCCTTTTTTCATTGTAGTTTATAGAAAAAGCAATTAAAAATCCCGTACAGGGGGGAAAAAAAGAGAATGCTGCAGATTCCAGGCCCACCCAACTGGTGGGCCATTCCCTCCCCACCCAGTTGAAAATGCGGGAGAGGACCTGGTCGTTTATGGTGTGGTGGGAAATGTCCATGGCCTACAGAGGGTGGTCGGGGAGCTCCTCCATGAGCAGGATCTGGTGCATGGAAGCCAGGTCGGGATCACAGAAGCGGAGCAGCAGGTGACTGAGGCTGTTGGCATGCCCCATCGCCTTCCCTGGACAGTGGAGGAGGGACTACTGGTATCCCACCAGGAAGATGAACCAATGCAGTACCTGAGGAGAGAGCATTTGGGGGGTCAAGCCAGTAGACCCAGCAGGGGCTTGTGGTCTGTCATGATGGTGAACGGCTGCCCACAGAGGTAATTGTGGATTTCTTCACCCCTTCCATGATAGCCAGCTTTGTCAATTTGCACGTAGTTTTGCTCAGCAGATGAAAGGGTGTGGGAGTAGTAAGCCATGAGGACTTCCCTGCCATCCTGCAACTGGTGTCCAAGGATGACGCCAACACTGTAGGGGGAAGCATCGCAAGCAAGGATGATGGGCAGCATCTCATTGAAATGGGCCAGGATGGCGATGGAAGTGAGCAGCTCCTTGACTGCCCTGAATGCCCCAGACACATGGGGCTTTCTTGTTGAGGAGGCAGTGAAGTGGTTCTGAGAGTGCAGCTTTATGGGGCAGGAAAGAATGATAAAAGTTCAGGAGCCCCAAGAAGGCCTGGGGTTCCGGCTTGGAGGTAGGTGCGGGAGCGTCGATGATGGCGTGCACCTTGTCCAGGGCTGGGTGGATGCCCTCAGTGTCAATGGATAACCCCAGGAACTCGACTCGTGGAACTCCCAGGAGGCACTTCTCCTGCTTCACCTTGAGGCCGGCTGCTTGGAATCGCTGCAGAACGATGCACAGTGAAATCCTCTTCCATGGGGGTGGTGATTAGAACGTCATCAAAGAAGGGTTGGACCCTGGGAATTCCTTTAAGGAGAGAGTCCATGAGGTTTTGGAAGATTCCTGGGGCTACACTGTCCCTGCACTGTAGCCACTGTACCCTGAATGCACTCCTGTGCGTTACTATGGTCTGGGCCTCTGTGGTCGCATCATCCATGGGCAGTTGCTGGTAGACCTGTGCCAAATCTAATTTTCTGAATATCTTGGTGCCTGCCAGAGAGGCCAAGACATGGCTGACTACCAGAACTGGGTAGGAGTGGTCCCGCAGGGTTTTATTTATGGTACATTTGTAGTCTGTGCAGATGCAGATGTCCCCGTTAGGCTTCATGGGTGTCACAATCAGGGTTTCCCAGATGGCATGCAGAACTGGCTCTAAAACCCCTTGGCCCACTAACTGATCCAGCTCCTCGTCTATTTTTGGCTTCAGTGCGAATGGGACACACCTGGCTTTCAGCAGTATGGACTGCGCCTCTGGACTGAACTGAAGTGAGACGGGGGTCCGGTATAGCGACTGAGCATCCCATCAAAAATGGCCGGGAACTCGTCACACACCCACTGGAAGTCTTTCATGGCCACATGCTGCACCCCCGTTACTTGGAACCCCAGGGGCAAAAACCAGGCTAGTCCTAGGAGACTCGTGTGGCTGCCTCCCACCATCACCAGGTCCAAAAGTCCATCAAAATGCCAGTACTACACCTGGAAGTTGCCCACCCCTCTCACAGTCACCTTGTTCTTTTGGAAGTCACATTGGGTGAAACCAATTGGTCTAAGCTGAGGGTCTCCCAGGGCAGATTCTCCTAAAGGTGTCCTCTGAGATTATGGAGATGGAGGACTCTGTGTCTAACTCCATCTGGCAGAGGTTTCCCACAAACAAGACAGTCACTGTAATCTTATCTGGGTTATACTGGGGCAAGTTCAGTACCTGTTGCTGCTGGATGGTGGTGGTGTGTAATTCCGCGGTGTGCGTAGATGCTTGGGTTGCCGTCGGTTGCCTCCAGTTTCCCTTAGAATGGCAGGCTCAATGTGTGCTATCCTGGAAACAGCAAGATTTCCACTCGTGGGGTTCCCTGCAGCTGGTGGATTGCATCGATTTGGCAGCTTTGACGGCGCATGAAGAAGCGGATGGGTGAGCACTGAGGTGGGCTGGATGCTGTAGTTGCAGGACCTCTTCTTCTTCCTCCTCAGCATCCATGTGGTGGGCCGCAGTGGTTGGCCTCCTCGAAGAAGGTGGACTTTGCACTTGCCTGGACTCTGTTGTGAACTGGTCAGCGGCTTCTGTGGCGAGAGCTAATTCCATGGCCTCCTTGAATTTGGGGTCTTGCTTGACAAGGAGCTTTTGTTGGATTCGCTCGTCCTGCAGTCCGCACACCAGCCAGTCATGGAGCACTTCCTCAAGGTCATGGAAGTTACAGTGCCTGGTGGTGACCTGTCGGAGGGCTGTAATGTATGCAGTGATTGATTAACTCATGGCCTGGTTTCTAGTGTGGAATACATGGCAGGCAGCGATGATGGAGTGCTTTGGTGACAAGTGCTCCTTGAGCTGGTCCAAAATTGTCTTGTACACGGTGTCTCAGAGCTCTGCTGGAGCAAGCAGCAAATGAGCGATCCCAAAAGTTGATCACCTACAAACTTGGAATAAGGTAGCATGCTTCTTTTCGTCCTTGGTGATCTCGGAGGACTCGAGGAAAAACTCAAAACAGGAAACGTAGGAGTCCCAGTCCTCTGCAGCAGCATCAAATCCTTTGAAGTGTCCTGGAGCGGCAGGCATGGTCCCAGAAGTGATGCAAGGCACATGGCAGTGGAGCTCGGTGCGCGGTGCGGTGCAGCGCTGGTGGGCACTGGGCTGGCTCAACAGGATCCCATCCTCGTTGCCAATGTTAAATACTGGGTTCTGGACACATTGCAGTGAGACAGCTTGACTTTTTAGAGTCATTTCAGGAACACTACAACACAAACTCCAGGGCAGCTGCCCTGTTTTTAAGCATGTAAACACCACACCCCAAACACACCCCACTCCCAATGACAGGCTATTTACATAACATTATTTTTCTGTTGATCTACTCTAGGATCCTAGCCACCTATTGCTTGGGGGAAACAAGTTCAACCAGATCCAGATACTAATTCAGGGATGAGTCATACTCAGTACACAACAGCTAGGCTATTATAAAAAGTGATCTTGCTTTAGGGTTGCCAGCCTTCTGGTCCATGCAGGGATTCCCCCACTTCTAGGGGCTTCAGTCTGCCCCTGGCTAGCTGGCCAGTGAGGAAACCCCACCCCCAAGAGTGACCACCCTCCGGGCCACCTCCCTCTCTCCCCTCCTTCCCAATTTAAAGGGCTTCAGCTGATCTGTGGGGACCACGTGGCCCAACGACCAGCTGGAGGGCTCTTTAAATATAGCAGAAGGGAGAGGGGCGGTTGCAGGCTGTATGCTCAGTTAGAAAAAAAGGGTCTTTTTTGCGAGCGGGGTGGGGGCCACAGCGGACGAGCCTTGGGGAAATCAGCCCCATGTACCACAGCCCTACCTCACTCACAAAAAGACCCTTTGAAGGGTCTTTTTGCAAGCCTAGCATGGGGCCTATGACCACCCCATCCCTCTCTCCTGCTAGATTTAAAGGGCCCTCCAGCTGGTTGGTGGGCCACATAGTCCCCACTGATCAGCTGAAGCCCTTTAAATTGGGCAGGAAAAAAGGGACAGGGGTAGCACGGTTGGTGGTCTCTCTTGGGGTTGGGGCATGGTAGCAGGGCATGGGGCATCCCTGTCTACCCCCAGAACACCCCTGAAATCCCCCTGCCAGAGCAACGAAGGGACCTGATAACCCTACCTTGGTTAGCAGGCTGCAGGCTGACAGTTAATGTAGCAGCCATTAGCTAGGGTTGCTTGTCTTGCTGCATTGCTGGATTAGTTGACAGGTTTATCATGATCTGTTAGGAAAGTTTGCTTCATTCTTGGTAAAAGGGAAGTCTAGCCAAGTGCCTTTTACTGTGCTCAGACTTCCCTGTGCCCCTAGTGGTTGCAGCCAGAACTGCATTAAAATTTGTAAAGATGTTTGGCTAGATATAGTATTTATTAGTTACAGCAAGATGATTACAAATTTTGCTGGCATGTTTCAGGTTCTGGTCAAGCAGACTGTGGTGGATTTTGGAATTGTTTCAGGGTCCACCTGTGTACAGAATTTGATTTGTCAGTGCCTAGAGGACTTTATATAGCCCATGTGCCATTATGGATTGGACTCTCCCTGAAGCACCCCCCAGAGTTATCCAAGAAGCAGAGGTGGTGGGGAGACATTATCTGCAGAGTGCAGCTTGCTTGCTTGCTTTCACGCATGCCATGGGGTAGATGAGCAATCAATACAGGGACTGACCGAGTCCCCAGATAATATCAGCATGCCTAACAGTCACAAACGCCACTATCTAGAAGGACCCTTAAGAGGCAATAGCTTATTTAAAATTGCCCAGATAATCCAAAACTGAACTGAGATTTGTATTTAGATTTAATAGCTCTATGTACAAGGGTCTGACTGTACTAGTTTTTCTCTCATTTACTTCATTGTAGTTTCCCAGTACTAATCTTCATGAGTTTCCTGCATTCAAGAAGTATGCTCTTAGAAAGCTGGATTCTTTCAGATGTATTCTAAATACATTCACATTATATCTGTGCTCATTACATATAGCAATATTCTGATGTTGTATACACACAGGAAAAAGTGAGGAATCCTAAAATGTCTCCATTGGATTACCAAGTAATCAAGTAGTGTTAAAACACCCTCTTTCCCTATTTCAAGAAAATAAAGAAAAATTTGCAAGTTGTCTGTTGTGAATGGATATTATAGAGAAAAAGATCTATGAAAGTTGTGTCAATGAAAAAAGAAGGGTGGTAAAATGCTAGCTATGTGATCATGGAAAAGGTTGTGGAAAAAATAATGCCTATTTTATAGGGCACTACCTCTCCCTAGAAACTAAAATGACTAGACTGAGGCTATCGTACTTTGGTCACATCATGCGAAGACAAGAGTCACAGGAGAAGATTATAATGCTAAGAAAAGTTGGAGGCAGCAGGAAAAGAGGAAGACCCAACATGAGATGGATTGGTTCCGTCAAGGAAGCCACGAGGGCCCTCAGTCTGCAAGACCCGAGCAAGGCTGTGAACGACAGGACGTTCTGGAGGACGTTGATTTATAGGGATGCCATAGGCTGGAAACAACTTGACGGTGCTTAATGCACACACACCTTTTTACATTATGAGACCTGGAGACAAAGGAGGAGGAGGAGCAGCTTAAAAACTCCTTTCCCTTCCTCTCCCCACAACAGACATCCTGTGAGGTAGGTGGGCTGAGAGAGCTCTGACACAAACTGCTCTTTTCAAATAATGCATGAAAGTAAATGGATTAAGCACAGCTTCTTCCAGCTCCTCATGTTTTCAGCAAAAGATTGTGCAAAAATTAGACCCTCTTTTCTTTGATCTAAAACCACCTTCTGTTCAAATCTATTCAAAAACCTTATCAATCAGTCCATTAAAACACAGGAATGCTCCAAAAAAAATTATTTGGTCACAGAAGATGCTATTGCTAAGCCTCTTACTTGCCAGCCATTTTATTCCTTGTAATGAGAACTCAGGCTTCAAAGCCAGTTTGAAACACTTGTTTGCATGCAATAGAAGATACGATTCCATTAACGTCTAATGATTTTGCATCTCTGCCATGAGCCACTTGCTGCTTGAGTGACTCTTTCTCTGGCTTTACTTTTTAATTTCTGTTTTCTGCATTTCTGCCATTCATTTTCAGCACTTAATTCCAGGCAGCGAGTGATCTGACTCTGACTTCAGCATTACAACACGATGACTTCATAGTGAGAGTTCAGCATGTCAAGAAAGCTATAAATCTTCCCCTGCTTTGGTTCATATAACTCTCAGGTGAGATGAGTGATGCTGTTAATAAATTGAGAGTGAATAGCTATCGATGCTGTCCCTGGGGAACCCTGATACATGCAGCAAAAGAAAGCTTCCTTACCTTATGCCGCTCTCTTTAAATGCCCCAGGAATCCATTACCAAGTGCACAGTACCTAAAGTGAGCCAGAGAACATTTTTGTTATTACCATTCCATGCATGGAACTCCAAATCAAAAACCAAATTGAATCAGGTTTCTGCTTCCTTGTAGAGAATCCTTTCCAAGGGAGTCTTTAAACAGATGCATGGCAAAGAGAACTTTGGTAACTATCTCTTTGGAACAGAGTTCAGTTTGCATTGATCAGAGATGTTACATTTTCCTTCTCTTTGGCTGTGCAGCTAATCAAGGTATAAGGAGTCCAGAAGCCATAACTCCAATCTAGAACTGTGGAGGTTCCACTAGTCCCCATATCTGCCAAGTACAATCTTGCCACTCCACTGTGCTTTTTGTGTGATGGCATATGTTATTTTCCCCCAGCACTTGGGCCCAAAATGTTGCCTATTCTTGCCTTAGGCTTTGCTCCTAAGCACATCTCTTTGGAAGTAAGCTCCATGGAAATAAAAAGAACTTATTACCAAGTAAATGGAATGTACTCTTCTGATGCTGTTTCCTGGCACAGGGACTTTAATTTAAATAAACTTTGTGCCAGAAGAGCAATCCACAGATCAGACTGTTGAGTAGCATTCCTAGAAAGGAAGAGAGGAAAGGCATGAGGAGAGATCATTTCATTAAACAGAAAGGAAATGTGCAAGCCCTGTGGGAAGGCAGAGGCCCAGGTCTGCCTTGCCATCTGTCAGCTGCATTATCCAAGTACAGCCTACATTTTGGGTAGTCTGCCATGATAGATACCCTCAGAATGGTGTTCCACATTAATAGCACACCTTGCCTCCAAACTTTCAAAGCACTCATTAGGCAATACAAAGTGACATCAGAACTCTAAAGTCTCCTCTCATTAATCAGAGTTGCACCATTCCTTTTTAGAGTTTGTGCAAGTCCTTTACATAAAGAGACAGTATTCTTCTATAGTATTTCCTGCGTACACGTTCAGGTTTCAACACAACCAACATCAATCATTTAGGGGTCACTAGCTGCTATGCCTTTGGAACAATTGGTTGGAGAGAAAGGGAACAGCAGTATTCTGAGCCAGCTAACAGAAACCACTAGGAACAATTCAGGAATCCATCATGTTTCATTTCTGGCTATAGAATTTCCAAGAACTGCTACAGTCCCTCTGTGTGAGCCATTTATTATGGAATAAGTAGTCACTGCTGTTCTTTGCACTTGGTAATTTGCATCCTTCCCTCATTTGACAGTGGTGTAAAGAACATAAGTAATCTTGGGTGCACTTTGCTGTATGTACATACATTTAACAGTAAAGTCTGCATTTGTGTCAATTGCATTTTTTCTTTGTTTCAGACTCCCGCATATTACATTCCTCATAGGAAAGTTTATAAATGGGTACAAGGATAGATTGTCTTGCTCTAGAACTTTGTCAATTTCACCTAGGAGGGTGAACGAAATGTGAAATTGATAAGGCCCTTTATCTGCTGCAAGGAGATGGATTTGCTATTTAGAAAATAGCATGTGATGTGATGTGTTGGAAGTGAGGGGTGAAAGATTCTAAGAAATAACAAGAATCAGTATATGGAGACAACATAGATTTATTGATATTCATACCAATGTATCGGTATTAAAACCACACTCTTGCACTTTAGCATTTCAGTAGGGGAGTGCACATACACTAAAAAGGTTTGCAAGTTCAACAATGAAATATAACTAAAAGCATCATAATATACTGCTTCCATGAGTGATGGAAGCATATCTAATTGTTACTAGTGGTAGCACAGACACTAGACAACAGTTTCCTATCATCTAATACCGCTAGAGTCTAAACTATCACTGTGTGTGTGTGTATAAAAAATTTGTTTAACCTGTCTAATTCTCTAAACATACCAACAGCATGTTGTATAGCACCAAGGCTGAGCTAAACCAGAACCTACTCATTGTTATGATAGAGGAATGCAGATTCCTTGATTAACACACAAGAGGCACAGGCTCTTTCCTACGAATGAAGCCATAAAGTCATATTTTAGGCTAAGAAGATATGTTTCTCTTTATGGAGAGAAATGGGCAGGATACAGATGACCCTTTGCCAACCTGTCAGGAAGAAGCAAGATAGACTGCTCTTTTGGATAACCTGAGGACATTAACATTTTAAGGATTTGTGTTTTGCTAGTCAGAGAAAGAAGCAGGGCAGCACACCTGAGAACTCAAACCCAGTTCCAGGATAGGTCGGAGAGAAACCCTCCTAGCTCGACAGAATTTAAAAGTTTAGCATATTCTGTGGAAACATGCAAGCCAAGGATGTGGGAATGGGGAGAGATGGAGTGGTAGAAGGCCTGGCTGGGCCTGGGTAGGAGGTATGTTCTAAAGACGCTGGCAACCAGCAGGAGGATGGTCAAGGGTTGTGGTCTAAAGGGCCACAGAGGCAGGAAAAGGTCACTTGAGAGCTGGGGCCCGCTGTGGTCCAACTGTCTGCAGAGTGTGGCCCAATATGCACTCCGTGGGGAAGGGATGACTGAGAGCATTGGCAGGAAGAGAAGGCACACCATTTGGCTTGTGGAGAGGCAGCTGGGCTCAGATGGCTCCCAGATCAAGACGAGTAGAGTGGGGTTGACTGCTGGACTCCTCCACAAAGGTGGTGGTGAGGCATTGAGGGGAGTAGAGGGGAGCTGGGTAGACACTGTGGAGCCAATGGTCTTCTGTACTTAACTGGGAAGCATCCTCAAATAGTGTTACCAATAAACCAGAAGCCAGTTGCCACAGCTCTGGCTGTGCATAGTTCTTGTGCCAAGGGCAGAATGAAACCTCAACCCTTGCTCAGTCGGCTGCAACCATCGATGCTCCAAGAACCCCAGAAAGGGACAGGCTTGGTGACAGATGGAGTGAAATCTGCCTTGACCAGCTTGTATTTCAAAGTTCAGGCTTTGCTTGTGTCCATTCCTCTGTACTGATGCCAAAGTAAAACTGGTGACTTGCACAACTTTGTTAGCCATATGTCTTGTTTCCCCCCCTCTTAGTTCTGTGACATCTCTGTAATGTTTTGCTATAATTTTCCAGTGCTCCTGTGCTCTAGTGAATATAGCTCTGGCACAGTGATTCTTGAAAAAAGAGCAGTTTCTGTCAGAGCTCTCTCAGCCCCACCTACCTCACAGGGTGTCTGTTGTGGGGAGGGGAAGGGAAAGGAATTTGTAAGCCACTCTGAGACACCTTTGGGTAGTGAAGGGTGGGGTATAAATCCAATATCTTCTTCTAAATGTATTTTAGTAATTAAAGATCTCTTTTCCTTCTAAAGATCTCAGACTGTGTTCAAACATCTCACCAGGTTACTGGACTGCTGGTCCATGCATGCACCAAACACTCCTGACTGAGCTACAGTGAGGTAGCAGGCAGGAGAAGAGAGGGAAGGCAGCAGCTCACATTCACACACCTAGCCTTTATCTATGCTTCAAATCATGGATAGCAAAAGAAAGGGCAGAGTTTGAGTGGTGGTCACTACCTGAATAAGACCAGAAGGGAGATCAACAGGTACTCCAAACCCTCTTGCACATAAGCAGATTCTCTGCTGCCTCTTGGATACTTTTGAGCAAGGAGAACAGAGAAGAGATGGAGGTTCATCACACTTATGACTCCCCCAAATTAAGGGGGGCAGTTCAACACTGGTGAGGTGGTAGTCCTTACTATCATGAGGTTCCCAGAAACCTTTGGATGGATGACAGCCCTAAGAATGAGACAAGATGCTTTCAGCTAAACTAATTGGCCGTATTGGAATTCCTATTTTTATTGGCCACATTGACTCAGATAAGATGGTACCATGTAGATTCTCGTCATGAAGCAGTAAATCAGCCAATAAGGTTTATATGCTGTCAGTACATTAGCTGCAAATGTAAAACTTATTTCCTGGATGTTGCTATGTAAGATGTTAGGCAATCTGAAGTCATAAGTGTTGTAGGCTACAGCTTCATCATATATATTTTATGACACTGGCTGAGATTGCCAGGCTGAATTAGGCATGCCAACTATATTTTATTTCAGAATCCAGATTGGGGATCTTTTTCTTTAACCCTAGAGGACAGAAAATTTTGTGATAAAATCAACAGAAGCTGATGACATTTAGAAAAACTCTGGGCTAGTTTCATTATGCCCAGTTGTTGTTGTTGTTCAGTCGCACAGTCGAGTCCGACTCTTCGCGACCCCATGGACCAGATTACGCCAATAAATTGCCTCAATTAAATTTTAAAAAACCAGATATTGTTACTGAATGGATTAAGACCATGTTTAAACCAGGAGCTTGTTGTTCTCTCGATGCCTTAGAGAAGAACTGCACATTATTTCAGAAACTGCATGTTCTAAACACTACTTGTCAAGATAATAGAAATGTAGGGACTATTGGGGAGAGAATTCAGAGGGAATCAGTGGGAGGGAGGGGTTCTTGGAATCTACTATGCCTGCTAATGGGCTCCTGACAATCCTGTCACTGTTTTTCCTCTTGAGCTGATTTTGGAGCATGACTGAGGAAAATCTTTTCAAAAGACCTGGAGACATTTGCAGGAGAAGCATTAAGTGGATCCTCTAACTCATCAGTTCTCCCCTGCAAGTGCCCTTATCCACACTTTTGCCCTCCTAAGATGCAAGAGGTTAGGAGGCTGCACAGATATCTAGTTCACACAAATAATCTAGTGATGGCAACACCAAGCAAAGACTTACTTTGTGAAATGGATGTCACAGATCAAACACCTCAGATGAATTATTTATATCAGTGTGATGTAGGATTCAAATGGAAAGAGTAGGGGAAGATACCATGGTGGAAGAAGAACAGGTCAGGGAAAGGGAAAGGACAATAGACATTTGCAGGCTGTTGTCCTTGCTGGTTCTTCCAGTCAGGATTCTGCCATTTTTGAGAATGTGTATCTAGTGCTGGTAATGTGAGACAAGTTAGAGATTCTGTTGGTGTCCCAACCAACTATCTCCCTACCTGAGCTGGTAAAGATAGTTTCACCTAGGCTGGTTGTTTGGGGGGAATCTTCAAGTCTGTGCCAAGGATGGTCTCCATGACAGCCACAGGCCTGTGTCAGGTAATAAGTGTTGGAAATATGTGTGTTGCAATATCTAAAATCCAGTCATTATAGGGTTAATGTGTGTTTACCTTGTGTGCTATTGTTTAGACTGACCTGGAAGGGAACCTGGCACAGAGCCAATGGAAACAAAGCCCAAGAAACTGAAGTCTGTTTACTCACAATAATTGGTTAACGTATTCAGGTGATTTCCTTCTAGGGGTCAAAAAGAGGAAGAATCTCCATTGTTGTAGACCATGTGGTCAAACTACAAAGATGTAGTCTTAGGTGTCTTTGTTGTTTTGTAGATTTCCTGTGAACCGTTCCCTTAGAAATAAAGATGTTTACATAGAAGAAAATGCCTCCTCTCCAGTGAAGCAAAGATCCATTGCAACCTCAAAATATCTAAGTATTTTTACCAGTTTTTCCAACAATAAGAAGCCCTGCACACCAGTGTTTCCTCTAATCCCCCCCCCCACTAAGCAGAGCAGTTCACATCCTGAGCAGAATATAACTGCTGTAATCTTAAAATGGGCAACGGGCAGTGCAAGACTCTGCACAGCTCCAGATTGCTGCTGAGCCAGGACTTCCTGTGTTAATGAGCAGCTGCTCACATGCACAGCTTAGAGAGAATAGTGCTGCACAACAGTGCAGGTTACACTCTTGATCTGGTGTTTTTTCTGGATAGAAAGAAGGTGATCTGAAGGTGGGAGGGTTAAAGACAGTTCCCTTGTCATGAATAAATTGGTACTTGCTGGGGTTTAGATTTATAGGGATACTAGACTGCAGGGGTGTGAGATTGATTAAGATTATCCACCCTGTAGCCTGATGGATCTGACTGCTTTTCAGATTACTTTAGGGGATTATCAATCCAAGTATACAACCAACAATGGGTGACCCACCAGAATAGGTGGGTCTTTAAGTATCAGAAGGAGATCTTCAGAGTTCCACTTTTGCAGCCTCAGGGCTTGGGACCTGTAGCAGAGTGCCCGTGCCAGTTAGTCACTGCCGGCTCGCCCACTAGGCGAGCTAGGCGCTCGCCTAGGGCGCTGGGGCCCACAGGGGCGCCAAAGCGCCCCGGCCCCACCCCCGGTGAAGCCGGCGCTCCACCCCGTCTCCAGCCGGCGCTGGGACTGGGAGGGAAGGGGCGGCTGGCACTCCACCCGCGGCTCCCCCCACAAGCCCTTGGGGGGGGTGGAGAGGTGGGGCGGTATGGCGGCGGCTGGCCAGCGGGGACTCTCCCCGCTGCCGCCGCCCCCGCCAGTCTGAGCGCCCTTCCGGGGCGCTTCAGAAGCCCTTGGGGGGGTGGAGAGGTGGGGCGGCATGGCGGCGGCCGGCCAGCGGGGACAGACCCCGCTCGCTGGCCGCCGCCAGTCTGAGCGCCCGTCCGCTGGGAGGGAAGGGGCGGGCGTTCCAAGGCCGCCCCTTCCCCGGCTCTTCCCGGGCCCCTCGCAGCTGCGAGGGGCCCGGGAGAACCGCGCCACCCGTTCCCCAGCGCCCCGCAGCTGCAAGGGGGCCGGGAGAGCCGCCCGCCCGTTCCCCGGCGCCCCGCGGCTGTGAGGGGCCCGGGAGAGCCGCCCGCTCGTTCCCCGGCTCTCCCCGGTGCCCCGCGGCTGCGAGGGGCCCGGGAGAGCCGCGCCGCCCCTTCCCCGGTTCTCCAGGCCCCACCGGGAGGTTGGCATCTCCGGTGGGGTGGGCGCCCCAGGCTCTCCTGCCTAGGGCGCCCAGACACCTGGGGCCGGCCCTGCAGTTAGTGTCACCCCTGTTGTCACCTGAGACCTTGGAAGATTGGAGAAGCCAGGCTAGAAGGAATGAACAGGCCAGGTGCCATAGTGCTTGGCCAATAGCTCAGTGGTGTTCAGCTCCAGCTAGAGAGGATGAGTCCTCACAGGAGCAGGCTAGGGAAATTGCTGTTGGTTATATATTCTGCTTTGCTTTAATTGTCTGCACCTGCTTGAGAATGACTCTCTGTGGGCTGAGGACTAATGATTGAATATAGGGGTGGGCACAAACCAGGAAATTGTGATTCGGGTTGTGATTTGAGACATGCCCCATTTACGAACTGCGGATCATCACAAATTTTTAGCAGCCTCACAAACTGGTTCAGTTTGTGAAGTTTGTGAGGTGACACAATGCTCCCCCCGACATACTAGAGACACCAAACTCACAAGGGATCTCCAGCTGACTCTCCTCTACCTGCCTGCCAAGTTTTGTGAGGTTTGGATTTACAGGATCTGAGTTACGGTTCCCCAAAGAAAATGCCCCCAGGAAAGTACTTTCTAGGGAAATAACAGTCATTTCCCCAGAAAGCACTTTCCTGGGGGCATCTTCTTTGGGGGCAGTAGCTTGGACCCCATAAATTCAATCCTCACCAAACCTGGAGGGCAGCTAGAGGAAAGTCATCTGGAGATTCCCAGTGAGTTTGGTGTCTGTAGCTTCCACAGGATCTGTTCCATATGCTCCTGAACCTGCACTTGTCAAAATGACTCGTGTCTGCCTTTTCCTTGTGTACCTTGGACTGTGGCTGATTCTGCACCCATCTGTTTCTCGCAGTATGTCCATAGCCACATCGGGTGGTTAATCTCCCTCTACACTGCATGCTGCTTTCACTTTCTTTGCTCATCGGGTTTTATGGTACCTTCTGCATAGATTTATGGCCATTCAGTGGTGACTTCACAGTCAGTACAGCATTGCCCTAGGGCAGTGATGGCGAACCTTTTAGAGACCAAGTGCTCAAACTGCAATCCAAATCCCACTTATTTATTGCAAAGTGCCAACATGGCAATTTAACTTGAATACTGAGGTTTTAATTTAGAAAAAAAAATTCATTAACATTTTTTGTCTTAAAAGAAAAGCACAATAACAGAGCTTTCAATGATACAAACAGCTTTTTATTGAAAGGTAAAAGTTTGCATTTGGCATGAAGTTAGCATTTGACGTCATACACACAAACTCCTTCCAGTTAGTACAGGACAGGACCCTTCCTGTTTACCTGGTCTGTCTTTCTCAACATGATCCTACACATTTTCACATCTAAACTGACAGCCCTCTTCCCCCTTCCATGTGAAAGAGACAGAAAAACAGCACACTCAGTGGAATCTACCACTTCTAGATTGATTCGAAGTAAATTAAATTTTGATCCTGCAAATCTTGACTGATGAACAAATAAAGCACTTCAGCTTGAGCACGTCAACCAGGTGACCCAACCCCAAAGTATATCAAGTCTGCACGGAATGAGAGACCATGGAGTGGAATGACAGCCCCTGGGGGTAGCAGGAGTGTCCTGGAACTGGAATGAGAGGCCCCAGAGTGGAATGACAGCCCCTGGGGGTAGCAGAAGTGTTCTGCTACCCCCAGGGCTGTCATTCCACTCCATGGTCTCTCATTCCAGTCACAGAACACTCCTGCTACACCCTGGGACCATCATTCCACTCTGTGGTCTCTCATTCCAGTCCCAGAACACTCCTGCTCCACCCTGGGGCTGTCATTCCACTCTGGGACCTGTCATTCCAGTTCTTGAACACCCTGCTACAGCCTGGGACTGTCATTCCACTCCGTGGTCTCTCATTCCATTCCCAGAGTAGTGTATTTGGGCCCAGAGACCCTAATGGAAAATCCATTTCGCATTTTTATTGCAACTCTACTTGTACTGTAATGTATTTCAATGAAGCCCATGCAAGTCGATTGGCATTCCTGTCCCCCATTATTTCCCGTGGGCCTTCAAGTGTTTCCCATTGTTTCCAATGGGCAATCCTGTCCTTCCTTTTAGTACATCCCATACATCCGCCCTCCTACACGGCTCCTCCAAATGGCATTTTAGTTATTCCCATGAGTGCGAAAAGCCAGAGCAAATTTACAATCTGACTAAAGGCACAATCCTATGCCCTCATACTTGAAAGCAAGTTCGGTTGTCTCAGTGGTGCTCAATTTTGAATAAGTATGCAGAAGATTGGGTACTGCTTTTGAAGCGGCTATTCATTTCTGCCTCATCCCTCCGCCCCAGCTCATCGCTGGAGAGTCGGGAGCTCTGAAGTTCAGGGACAATCTTTCATCACAAGGGGGGGGGGTGCCCTATATGTGATTCCCTGGAAGCTCTCAGGAAGCTATACTTAGGGGGAGGGGTACTGCGCCTTACCTCCACAGGGTGGGAGCTCTGGCTCACCTTGAGCCACCTCACCACAGCACTGGCTGCCACCCCCTCCTGCAGCACCAGCTCCAAAACAGTCTCCATGTCCAACTCCTTGAACAGCCCTTCTAATCACAGCCTTTGAGCAGGCGCACAAGACATGCCACCCAAAGCAGCGGGGCAGCCCCGAAAGGAAGCGAAGGGGGCGGGTACTAAAGTTTTTCAGACTCCAGGTTACAGCACAGGATGCTGGAGGGTGCAGCGAGAGAGACCAGGCAGAGAGCCAAAGAGGGAGGAGAGGGAGGAGGAATAGCGCACCTCCCCAAAGAAGGCAGGTTTGGAAACTGAAGTGGCACACTCATGCAGATGCAACTTTTGGCAACAAGCCTGAGTGGGAATGCTCAGCCTCACTTCTCTGGGGCAGAAGGGGCGTGGATTGGAGTGCGCATTTGCAAAGGAAGGGCTAAAGGGGTGGGGTCAGGCTGTGGGGATTCCTTGCTGAGCAGCTCCTGGGCTTTGAGTAGGCAGGGATTGTGGGTTGGTGTCAGGCTGTGAGGAAGGTGGAGTTCGCGGGGAAAGTGATTCCCCTCTTCTCCCTCCCCCATGTCAACAAGCGGGGTGCCTGCACCGGGGGTTTGCACATCTTTTCCTTTCATGTGCGGTATTTGCTTTCCAACCAGGGCCCGGGGTTTGACCTAAGGCCGGCTGGTGCAGCAGCTGCAGCAGCACAGTAAGCAGTCTCAGCTGCCTCCTCGCCCATGCCCACAGAGAGGGCTCTGAGTGCCACCTCTGGCACCCGTGCCATAGGTTCGCCACCAGGGCCCTAGGGTATCTGAATGTGGTTCTGAGCTGCACTTTTTCCTTCCTCTGCGTCCAATTCAAAGGGAACAATAAGCAGACAAGTTGATGCAGCTTCATCGATCTCTGTCAGTTCCCCCACCCCTATTTCCCCCTCTGTATTTATCACCTCACCATGAATTACTTGGCTTAGGCAGCTAATAACTGCTGAGGCAAGTACTGACACAGGAAAATCTGCATACCAATGCAAGAGCAAGTGTTGAAAACAAAATAGATGTCAATCTGACAGTAGCCAATGCAGAAACCAGGATCCGATGCAATGCAATGAAACCAGATATTCCAAGGCAAGGGGGAACCAGATCGAGTGCTGACAAAACGTGAATACCAGATGCAGAATGGACCTGTGCCTCAACTCATCTCATACCTGCCCTTTTGGACTTGTCGCCTTGGTATATTGACTATCTGTGTTTTGGACTAGAAGTTTTGTTCTACTTTTCATCTGATGAACCTTTTACCAAATTATATGGCTATTTGGCATTGTGCCTTTCTATGTTACTGTTTGTAACCAGCTTCTTTAGTGTTTCAGTGGGAATGGGACAGCTTCTCTGGACCTGGAGAGCTGAATAACTATTGCTCAGTCTCAAATGTACCATTCTTGAGCAAGTGGAGTGGTGGTTGGACAACTTCAGGGATTCATGAATAAAGCAGATTGTTTGGATCCATTCCAATCTGGTTTCATGCCTGGTGTCTAGACCAAGGACGGTCCCTCTCCCATTCTCAGGTGCTGAACTCACAGCCACCTGGGGGCCTTGGGGTTCTCATTGGGACCTGGTCCTTTGTTGAGGCTTTTTGCTTCTGGGTTCCCTTCAAGGATGTAAGCAGAGGTTTAGCAAATACTCCCAACATAGCAGATTAAAAACCACTTCTGCCTTTATTCAATCATTCAAGCAATAAAGAGTGTTTGCTATGCAGGAATCACTCTTAAATCACAATGGCAAAAAAAACCTCCAACTACTTGAGCTGGGCAGAGGCTGAATCTCTGAGACATCAAATACTTTCAGGCTTCCCTCCACCAGGTAATCATACCACCAGTCACCAAGGCCTCGACATATGTGCATATGTCTCTGGTATCACTGCCCCCCACCCACCTCATCACTGGCTGACAACCATATAAAAGCATCTTATGCCCTGGTCAAGGCCACCAGATGCTTTTAATTAACACTCATCCCTAACAGGCTGCAGCTAACCTGTAAAAACTTACAGCTTGATCGCACTTAATGAAAGCCTCGAGATCTATAAGTTCTGATCCTTACACCTGGTTATGGGACTGAAAAGTTGTTGTTTGCTCTGGTGGAAGAGCCATGCTGGGTGTGAACAGGGACAGTGTGACCCTATTAATTCTTCTGGAGCTCTTGGTGACTTTCAATACATTGATCATGGTATCCTTCTGAACTGCCTTTCTGGCCTGGGGTTGGGACTGGGAGGCAATGTTCTGCAGTGGTTCTGGTTCTACCTCAAAGGCAGGTTTCAGAATGTGATGCTGAGAAACTGCCCCTTGGCCTCTGGCCTCTGGAGTTCTACAAGGTTCATTCCTGTCCCCTGTGCTTTTCAACATCTATGTGAAGCCACTGGGAGAGGTCTTGCAGAGATTTGGGCTGAGTTGCACCAATATGCAAGACTTGTGAGCAAGCTGTTTGGCTACTGTATAAATTAGTTTGCTCTGGAGCCATCCTTCCTGAGCTAAAACAAAAATGTGTGAGCTGGAGGCTAAAAAACTGTGAACTACCTCACACTAACTCAGCTTAGAGGGAACATTGCACGTGATGCCGGACTAGCTGGCCCTTTGTGACAGGGAAAGTACTCTTTAGATTAGGCTTCTTCCTCTTCTTTTGACTGCAGCCTGAATGTGAACTGGATCTACTTGAATAAATGTGAGTTTACCTCTTTTGCAATATACTTCTTGGGAGATTTATTTACTGCACTCAGTATCACGCTTCTATGACTGGGCAAACTCTGCTGTATTAACCAGGTATCCCAATACTTCACTTCACTGTTCCCCAGTCCATGGCTTGTGTTTTCCCACAGAGTGCTAAGCTTTTTTAATGCTTACCCTCCAGAAGGGAGGGTTTCTCCTCCCTGACCTATCCTGGAATTGGGTTTGAGTTCCTATGTGTGCTGACCTGCAGCTTTCTCTGATTATACCAAGGTGTAGATCCCCAAACTTTTAGTGCCCTAAATCAGGATATCCAAAATGGCAATCTGTCTTGCTTCTTCCTGGCATGTGGACAAATGGTCATCGTCATCCTACACATTTGTCTCTTTATAGAAAAACTTTCTCAGCCTGAAATCTGAGAACCAGCGAAGAGGGGGCCATATCTGTGGCCCAGTATCCCTTGTGTGTTAATCAAGGTATCCTGTATTCCTCAGTCATAACAGTAAAAATTATATTAAAATAACAGATATTAATTTTCATATTGATAGATTCTGAAATAGCCATTTTCCTTTTCATTGTCAGCTATTCCTTGCTTTTGTGGGCTCTGGCGCCAGCGTTTGGAGGGTGGAGTTTATGACATTGTACCCCAATAAGGTCCCTGTCCTCACCAGGCCCCACCCCCAAATCTCTAGGAGTTTCCCAGCCTGGATCTGGCAACCCTATTCCATCCTCTCCTGATGGCTGGGGGGACCTGGCAACCATACTGTACAGAGATATCTAATGAACATAAATTATTCAGTTTTGGAAACATAACAGTTAATAACTGTAGAAAATAAAAAAGACCCATACAGCAAACCTCCTAAGAGACTTGGCTTTCTATGAGTGGCAGGTACATTAACAGGATATGATTGGATTGCATCCAGTCAGTTTATAAATGAAGCAGTCTGTACTAGAAGCTTGTTGCTGAAATGTAAACACAAGATTTATCCCAGGAACATTTAATTAAAATGGAAGGTAATGGAAGATACACTGTGTAGGTCTTCCATTTCAGAGAGTACTACACTGTGAGCTGGATGAGTTACTGTAGAAAAAAAAATCATGTTTGTCCAAATCACTGCTAATGCACAATATATGTAAAATGGGGTTTAAATTGGGAGGCTAAACATCACTGCATCTGATACATGCTGTTTAAGCTGTGCCAGCTATCTGTGTTGTTAGATGCCATCCTCCTTGAGTCTGAGAAAAGTAATTACAAATGAAAGGAAATGAAATAAATGAATGACTCTGTTTTAGGTCTTTACTATATGCAGTTGCATGTCACTTTTCCTAGTCTTGTTTTATAAAGGGAAAGGCAGGTACAGGAAGCTACACTTGCTAGCATGGATATATGCAGAGGAGATGCTTTAACCTTTCCTTGCCTGTCATTTTTAGACACACTTGGGGGGGGAGACATGGGTACCACTTGTTTTTCACAATAGGCTAGATAGCAGGTTAACTTGACAGGGATTATTTTTAATGGAAAAATAACAGTCAAGGGAAAGAGTTAGGCACCTCCTTACCTACCAACCCCTTCTTAGTTTAGCCTTAGTTTTGATGAAATATTTCTTAGAACTCTAAATTTAAATGGACACTTCTATGTTATTAAATGTAACTTTTAAACTCCTATTTGCCCACCATTGTGGTAGATGTAACTATCACTTAACTTAAACCAAGATTTCTTACTTTTAGTCTTTACACTTATTTGTTTGCCATTCTTTCATCATAGTAGCTAATTCATTTCAGATTAATCAATCTTTGTAAATTGTAACCTTTTTGATGAACAGAGAACATTTTATATTTCATTCCTATCTTATTCGGAACTTGAACTTTAGCAAAGTTATTGAATTCTAAATTAATCTTGATCAGACCTCTAACTGATAATATTACTGGAATGCTGCTGGGATTGGAAACTGGAAACACGCTTAACCTAGAAATCAAGAAGTTATTAGATGCCCAAAGTGCCTGTAGAGCACTGTGGATAGCCACTGCCAGCTGAAACATAGATGGCATGCGGACAGATGGACTAGTGGTCTTATTCACTGTGATTTGGGTTTTTTTTGTTATTTTTTTGTTATAAAACTCTCCTAAAAAGGAGAGAAGTTTATTCTTTTCATATAAGGAAAAAGGTAGGGTATATAGATGGATTAAGAAAAGATGTGAGTGAGTATTCTGTTAAAAAGGGTTAGTTTTAGTTAATATAGATACAATTTTTTGACATTCACCGTGGTTGAAGAGTCTCCTTTTCATCTTAGCAAAGTCGAAAAAAAGAAAAAACTCTGTTAATAAGGTTAGTAATGTCCTTTGGGGTTAATTATTAATCAGTTCCTTTCTGACGTTTCGCGAACAGTTATTTCTTAGGCAGTCTTTTCTTAGTATCTCTCAGATTGTACGATGGGCCCTCTTTAGCTTTCACGGCTCTCGCTCCGGCACCTCCTTCCTCCGGGCCGCTGTCTTCATCGCTACTCGATTCTGTCCAAGTTGCAAGTGCTGCCTCTTCCTCCGTGCTGGCGTGTCTCTTCAGAAATTCTTGAGCTTTGAAGATGGAGTCGATCTTCTCTCTTTTGTCCTTATACTTAAACTCCAGTCCTTCCGGGAATCTCCATTTGTAATTAATCTGATTCCTTTGTAGAAAAGTGGTCAATCCTTTGTATTCTTTCCTTTTCATACGGATTTCGTAAGGCACGTCTTTCAGTGTTCTGATAGTCTGCTCCCCAATCTTCAAGGGCACCGCTGAAACTGCGCGCAGGATCTGATCTCTCGTACGCTGCTTAGTGAACTTGTCAACAACCTCTGCTGGCAGATTATTTTTCTTTGTAAAGGTGGAATAGGCTCTATAAGCCAAATCCATCTCTTCTTTTAATTCTCGCTCTTCTCTGCCAGTTACGGGTGCCAAGACATTCGCTAGTGTCGATCTGAGATCCTCTTTCTCTTCTTCTTTAATGCCCTGGAAGCGGAGAGTCAGATTCGATTTCTCCATCTGCAACCTCAAAATTCTTTTTTCTTGTTCATCCTGATACTTTTCTAATTTGTTGACCCTTTTCTTTATTTTTCTGGTATCTTCCGTCGAGACCAGACATTTCTGTGCGATCTCCTCCATCTTCTTAGACGTTTCTGTTAGTTGTTTCTGTTGGCTGTTGAGAACACCTTGCATGTTAATTAACGTTTCATTGATTTTTTGCATTTGATCCAGCAGAGGGTGCAGTAGCTCGCTTTTCTGTTGATTGACAGCAGGCTCCGAAGGGGGGTTACCCGGACCGGAAGTCCCTCCTCCCTTCTTTTCCGGCTTGAGTGGGACCTTTTTCATTGCCGACATTTTTCCTGTTTGTTTACTTTTTCCAAGTTCGCGTCGCGTCCCTCAGGAAACTCGCTGACTTTTGGTTTCAATGAAACCCCGAAGGTACATTCACTAGCCCTTCTTCCCTTTCGCCCCCTTAGCTTTCCTTTTATAAGTCCCGCTTCTCAATGGGGGGGGGAGTCGCCCTCCTCCCTCCGCTTATTTGCTTAAAGGGGGATTCGGTTTTGCGCTTTATTTTAGACCTCCAACTCACGGTTTGATGCCAGTTCTTCTTTTTATTTTATTTCATGACGCTTTTCCTCACTCCTGGAAATCGGTGGCGTTGCTAAATCCCATGCGGGACACACTACGCAGCGGGGCCGATTGGGGCGGGGAGAAAGCCTCAATTTCCCGGCTATCTGCCGGCAAAGAGGCTACTCCCCAAAGCGCCCCCGGTTCGGAGCCTTTAACTAAGGCTCACTAGGGTAGTTCGCATAAGCGAAGACCCCCCCAACCGCGCGCGGGCTAACCTCCTCTGGGAGCGTCCCGAAAGGTGGCCGCCATTTGCTCCGCCGAAACCGAAAAGTCTTTTTTTTTTTTTTTTTGTAAAACTCTCTTAAAAAAGAGAGAATTTTATTCTTTTTATAAGAAAAGGGAAGGGTAGACAGATGGAGAAAGAGAAAGGTGGAGTGAAATTTTTTCTGTTAGTGAGGGTTAGTTTAGGTTAATAACCAATACCAAGTTTTGGCATCCATCATGGTTAGAAGATCTTCTTTTTAACTAAAGCAAAGTCCAAAGTCACTCTGTTAATGCAGTTAGTAAAGTCCATTGGGGTTAGTAATTAAACAGCTCCTTCCAGATGCAACACGAACAGTCCTCAAAGCATCTTCTTCTTAATTTTCTTCCAGTTATGGATTAAGTCCATTTTAACTTTGAAGTCTTCCGTTCCATCACCTTCCCCTGGGCTGCTGTCTTCTGCACTTATCCCAATTTTGAATGCTGCATCCTTCTTCCTGCTGGCGTGTCTCTTCAGGAGTTTCTGTGTTTTGAAGATGAAATCCTTCTTCTTTCTTTTCTTTTTTTTTCTTAAACTTCTGGCCTTCAAGCTTCCAGGGCTCCACAAACTCAGCAGATGAAATTAGATCTCCCGTTTGTCGCCTGCTATGCTCGACATCCCCTTCTACTGGCAGAGTATTTCTTTTTATAAAGGCGGAATAGGCTTTGGGAGCCTTATCCACCTCTTCTTTTAACTTTATCGCTTCACTGCCAGTTAGGGGTGTCAAGACATTTGTCAAGGTAAATCCGAGATCTTCTTTCTCCTCTTCTTTAGTGCCCTGGAAACCTGGAATCAAATTCGATTTCTGTTCAATCTCCTTCATCTTTCTAGTTGTTTCCAATATCTGTTTCTGTCGACTGATGAGAACACTTTCCATTTTAAACAAAGTTTGGTTGATCTTCTGCAATTGTTCCAGCAGGGGGCACAGCATCTTCTTTTTCTGTTGATTGACAGCAAGCTCTTGGGGGGGCTATCTGGACCGGAAGTCCCTCCTCTCTTCTCTTCCGGTGTCTGCAGGGCTTTTTCCATGATCGACATTTTGTTTTTTTGTTTACTTTTAAAAAGTTCGTGCCGCATCCCCCAGGAAGCTAAGATGAACACATTCTTCCATGCAGCCCCAACGGTACTTTCACCAACACTTTGTTTTCTTTCTGCCCCCCTTCGCGCTCCCTTTGTATAACTTGCTTCTCAAGGGGGGTGGGGACTCCTCCCTCCTCCCAACGCTTATCCGCATACAGGGGGGCTCTGATTTACGCTTCAAAATAGATCTTCAACTCACGATTCAATGCCACTACTTCTTTTTATGTTGAACCATAGCGCTGTTTTCACTCCTGGAATTCGGTGGCGCCGCTAAGTCCCATTACGGGCACGCCGCAGCGGGGCCGATTGGGGCGGGGAGAAAGCCTCAATTTCCCGGCTGTCTGCTGGCAAAGAGGCTACTCCCCAAGCGCCCCCGGTTCGGAGCCTTTACCTAAGGCTCACTAGGGTCTTTCGCATATGCGAAGACCCCCCCTAACTGCGCGTGGGCTAACCGCCTCCGGGAGCGTCCCGAGAAGCGGCCGCCATTCGCGACGCCGAAACCGAAACCGAAAAGTCTTATTCACTGTGATTTGAGTGCTGTGGCTGGTTCAGTTCAATCTTGCAATGCTATTGGAGTACAGTCTGGCCCTGCAATTTACATGTAAATTTTTTTTGTAGGCCATTGACCTAGTGGGTCACTGGAGGTGAGGAGCAAGCAGAACCAAGCGCTAGCAACTCTGCCAGTGCCTTGGGGTTCATTTGGCTCAGACCCTTCTTCAGAAATGGTAATGGATCAATTAACCAATTTTTCCTGCTCTGTTGTCAGTGTCTAAGAGGAAGCAGTGCCTGAGCTTATACCCACTGTTTGCACCACTTAGCTGAGTGAGCCCTGCAGCGCTGGCTTGTACTGCCACTGGGACAACTCAGCTTGGCTTGCTCCAGGGCTATTTTCACTTCCCAGTCCAATCCTGCCTAGTTGTATGGATGACTTTCACTTGGTGAGGCCTGATGAACTGGAGATTTTGCCCAGAAGTATGCGGCCCACCATACATAGGCTTGACATTTTCGCCTTGTATCTGGTCAAGTGAGTATTGGAGATAATAAACACCTCTGTGGGATTGTGTAGTCCAGAATGGTTTGAGACATCCCTGGACGTGAATGATCTAAAGAATTACTGACATGTAGTGGTTGCTAGGACCCATCTTTGAGGGGGGGTATTATTTTAAACCTCTTTGACTGAATTAAAGCAACATATTAAATGACTAAATTACAGCACTGTTTGGTGACTAAATGTTCCCCTACAGGAGCCAGTCTTTGCACGGCCCAGCCCTCAATCTCTAAGAAAGATAACTGAGGTTTGTTTAATTATTCAGGCTGTATTCCAAATGAAACCCTTTAGTTCCCAGACAATAAACAGTCCAAATATTAAATAAAACTATTATTTACAAATAATCTAATCACTTTAGATCTAATTAGACAAAACATTAAATAGATACACAGAACACTAGCATACTCCATAGAAACTGATCCTATATAACATATATCTCATTCCTATTCTAACTAAGCTGACTTTTAGAGAAACAGTTAAGTTTCATAGTTTCTTATTCAGAGCTTTGCCAAAAAAGGGGAAAGCAAATTTCAATTAATTCCAAATATGAGATATTCAGAAGGGCACGGCCAGTTTATAGGGCTGCCAGCCCCCTGCCTCCCAGCCCCCATGCTTCTCCTATGATCAGCTGGACACCAGGGAACTTACCAGTGGGGGGAGGCACATGGCAATGTCATTTCCAGCATGTACCAGAAGTGATAGCAGTGTGTTGCTGATGACACCAGATGCTCTACTATTTGGGCAAAACTTTACGGTGTTTGCCCAAATACCAGAGTATCCCATATCACAAGTAACACGCTGACATCACTTCCAGTGCACATCAAAATGGTTACCATGTCATCACAGCATCACCAGTCTAAGCCTCCCCCCACTGCTGATAAGTCCCCCTCCAGTTGCCAGGACGGACTTGGCAACCCTACAGCTTATACAGAAGCTATTATATAGGCCAACACATGACTGTACTAAACCTTCTTGTTCCTGCTTTCTAAAGGCATGATGAAAGACACCTTTGAGCACCCCAAAGAATATTTGTTGTAAACTCGGTTCTATTTTTTTCTTAGATTTATTCTGGGCATAAAGCCATGAATTCATAAATTATTCTTCTCAAGGCTGAAAACTGTAAGTTAGCTAAAACTGGGGGGAAATGCATATTTGCAGATTTATACAGAAAGATTTATGCTAAAAGCCAACTCTCCAGCCTACTGTATTAAAGCATCCTAAACTACGATGTAAAGTTAAAATCTGCAACAGACCAACGTTCCATTCTTGTACAAAGTGCTCGAGGTGGTGGTGGCTATGCAGCTTCAGACAGTCTTGGAGGAAATGGATTATCTACATTGTGTTCACCTGGCTTGGTCACCATGACTGATGGTCTTTACTGGGACAGTGACAGTTCATTCTCCTGGACCTCTGGGTGCCTTTCAGTACCATGGTATCTTTTCTGTAGAAGCTGTCTGGGTTGGGAATGGGGATACCATACTTTGGTGGCTCCCTCTTATCTAGCAAGCTGATTTTGGAAAAGATAGCCAGGGGACTGTTGTCCAACTCCATAGCATGTATGGTGTGGAGTCTTTTAAAGGTCTATCTTATTCCTCATGCTGTTTCACATCTACATGAAACTGCTGAAAAAGATCATTCAGTCATGTGAGGTGAGGTGCCACCAATATGCAAATGACATTCTGCTCTATTTCTTCTTAACAGCTGAGTTGATGGATCTGTGGAAGTCCTAAGCAGGGTAGACAAGGTAATATTACCTTGTCTATTACCTAGACAAGGTAATAAGTAAGGATCAATAAACTGAAGCTGAGTCCAGACAAGACTGAGGCACTACTGGTCAATGATAAAGCTACTTGAGGACTAAGGAATCAGTCTGTCCTTGTCACATACGCATACACAGACCTTTATTGGCATATGGCTGTCCTTGTCATTGACCATCCTGGGTTAGCATGGGAGGATGAGTCCTCACCAGAGAAGGAGAATCTACCTCTGAGCCCTGCCATGGCAGATGTTCGCTGTGGGGTGGATGCCTGAATGCCTCAGAATTTAACTAAGAAATAAAATGGCAGCTGATGACGCTGGTTTAAAATAAGCAAGATGTGTTCCCAACAGCCATTCCTTAACCATCAGGTTGGTGCATTCTGAATAAACTGCGATTTCTGGGTTGTCTTCAACAGCCACCGAGCGTCAAGATTACAAAAGCATGGATTAGAGTGAAGTCAGCTGAGTCCAGGAAAGGAGAGATCTGGTAAACCAGATGTAGTTGGAAGAAGGCAGTCTTTGCCACATGTCAAACGGCTTTTTAAGTTGCAAGGCTGGGTCAATGAATACCTCTAAGCTCTTAATCTACTCGGCAAATGTCAACTCCATTCCTTCCACCATCGAACTTTCCCAAGCAGCAGCGTTTCTGATCAGCAATACAGTCTTGTCTGGATCCAGTTTCAACTTGTTGTACCTTAGCCCTTTAACCATGACCCCAAAACTCTGATTCAGGGCCAGTATTGATGCATCTAAACTGGGTTGCCAGGCTATACTTGGCAACTGCCAGGAGCTTGGGGTGGGGTGGGGACATGGAGGGGTGCCAGCATTGCATGTACTATGACGCCACCTCTGGAGAAAACCTGGAAATGATGTCACTAGGAATCACAAGAAACTCTATTGTAAAATCATTGGCTGAGTTTGGACTGGTAGTTTGGCCCGAGATAGGCACATTTCAGAAACGTTTCACAAATGGATTATAGGGCTGGTTCACATGGGCACATCTGTCAGATGTTTCCCAGCTGTACTCAACCTGTCTTGTAACACTTCCCTCCCGAGTTTAAAAGATACCAGTTGAAAGTGGTAGCAAACCCTGGAGAGAGCGTTCATCCCGCTTCCCAGAAATGTGAATGTAAACAAGCTGATCCGGTAGGGATGCTCTTATGCACATGAGCGCATGAGTGCATATCGTCAGATTTCATTACAAAAAGCCGCTTACAGCCACGCCTCCACCAGAGGCGGACCGACAGTGTGAGAGCTCCCTTGCACCTCCTCCCTGGAATGCTCCTGCATCAGTCAGCGCAAGTGTGACCGGGAAAACCCGGAACACATTGTTCCCGGTCTTTTTTGCCATGACTCCCTCACGCTTCAAACTGCCAGTCTGAACTTGGCCATAGAGTTTCTGGTGATTCACAGCATCACTTCTGTGTATTTCCTAGAAGCAACGTCATGCTGCACATTATGCTGGTGTTTTTCCTTCTTCCTCTGCCTCTCAGAGACCTGGCAAACCTAATCTGGAGGTTTAGAAAATGAAAGATAAACCAAGGTGTCATCTGTATATTGATGACATCTAACCACAAAGCTTTGTACAATATTATCCAGTGACTTCATATCAATTGGCTGATATGCAAGTTACAGCCATAACCTGTGCTCTGATCACATCCAGATAAGATTACTTCAAAGTACTTTACCTGGGATTGCCTTAGAAAACTGTCCAGAAACTTCAGTTAGTCCCAAATGTGGCAGCCAGGGTATTATCAGGGGTTATAGAGACTGGATCAGTCCTGAACTGAAGAACTGTTATGGATTGCCTGTCTGCTTCAGACCACAATTCAAAATGCTACTTTTAAGGATGTCAACAGCATGGGGGTGGGGTACTTGAAGTTTTGCCTTCTCACAAGCCCTGGTTTCTGTGCTCTTGAATGCAGATCTGAGGCAGGTGGCAACAACCAGAAACAGGTCTTTATGGTAGTGGCACCTCACTTTTGGAATTCCCTCCCCCTTGAAGTTCACCTGGTGTCTACTGTTTTTAGGTGCCTGGCCACAACACTTCTCTTTATCTTGGCTTTTAATTGAAGGGTTATCTATCTTTTGTAGTTGTCATTTTGATGGCCTACTTCTGGACTGAGGGCTGTTTATGGAAAATTATTTTAGATTAATAAATATTGTTTTGATGTAGCTTTTCTGTCTTAATGGGTTCTTGACTAATTTTATGGCTGGTTTTAAGGTTAATGGGTGACCTGGACAGCCCAGACTAGTCTGATCTTGGCTGCTAAGCAGGGTTGACTCTCGTACTTGGATGGGAGACCACCAAGGAAGTACCGGGTTGCTATGCAGAGGAAGGGAATGGCAAACCAGAGGCAGGGAATGTTCATCTCTTGCCTTGAAAGCCCTCCAGGGTTGCCATGTCAGCTGCGAACTGACAGCCAAAAAAAGGTGATAAATTTTATGTTTGTTGTTTTTATTATTTTATTGTTGCATTGTTTTTACTTTGTGAGCCACCTAAAGCAGGTCTCTGGAGAGGTAGCATGTCTGTTTTCTAAACAGAAAATGAGAGCTTTACAGTGAGCTGAATCATCTGTAGATGCAGTGACAAGACTGAATAATATTGCCAGCTGCTTGATTAAGGGCTGAGTTCTTGTGCCTTTTAATAGCTGCACAGCTGGCAGAAAATTCAGTTGCGTCTGTTTGCTAGAGAAATATCTGGTTGTCACACAGCACAGTTTATTCTGGATGCCTCACTTCAAAAAGTATGTGGACAGACTAGAGTGGGTATAGAAGAGAGCAATGAGGATGATCGGGGGCCTGGAGACCAAGTCCTATGAGGAAAGACTGAGGGACTTGGGAATGTTCAGTCTGGAGAAGAGGAGGTTGAGAATAGGGGTGTGCAAAAAAACAACCACCATTATTTTTCAGGTTCAGGTATATTGAACCCGAAAAATATCAGTATCTCCCAATATTCCCAAATTCCAATGGTTATGGTGTCTGGATTTGGTAAATATTTTGGTTCCATTATACCCTATGGGGACCATTATAGTCAATGCTTCCCATAGGGTATAATGGAGAATTGTTTGGGGGGGTATCTGGAGCTTGGGGGGTATCTGAGCTTGGGGGCTGTTTTGAGGCAGAAGCACCAAATATGCAGCATAGCTGCAGGTGTGTCTCCTTAAAAACCTCCCCAAGTTTAAAAAGATTGGACCAGGGAGTCCAACTCTATGGGCCCCAGGAGAAGTTTCCCCCATCCTCCATTGTTTCCAATGGAAGAGGGGGAGGCATTTAAAGGAATTGTGGTCCCTTTAAATGCCTTCTCCAAGCCACATGACTCCATGATGAGTGAACTTCAAAAGCATTTAAAAGGCTTACAAACCCTTTAAACACCTCCAAGTGCCCTTTAAATGCATTCAGAGTTCACGCACCATGGAGTTGTGTGGCTTGGAAAAGGGATTTAAAGGGACCACAATTCCTTTAAATGCCCTTTAAGTTCAGCTATTCAGCAGTCCCAAAAATCCCAAATATTTTTTGGATTTTCAGGGCTTGACCATTTCAGACAGCTAAAATGCAGTCTCAATATAAAAGGCTTTAAAAATACCCAGGAAAAGGTATTTTCTGGGTATTTAGTTTATGCCAAATGCACACCCCTAGTTGATAGATAGATGAATAGATAGATAGATAGATAGATAGATAGATAGATAGATAGATAGATAGATAGATAGATAGATACTTTTCTGTGTTTCAGAAACAGGCTGCTGTGTTTCAGTATTTGAAAGGCTGTCACTTAGAGGTGGGCAGGAAGCTATTCCTGTTGGCAGTGGAGGATAGGACTCATGATAATCGATTTAAATTGTGAGCAGAAAGATACCAACTGGATATTAGAATTTTTTTTTTACAGTAACAGTAGTTCAGCAGTGGAATTGGCTGCCCCTCATTGGCAGTATTCAGGCAGCAGCTGGATGAACACTTATCAGGGATGCTTTAGGCTGATCCTGCATTGAGCAGGAGGTTGAACTAGATGGGCCCCCCAGTATCGCTGCAGCTAGACCCCAAGGTGGCCCCCATACGTATGCGTTCCAGGATGGTCCCATTAGCGCTGAAACAAAAAATAGATGAGGAACTGGACTGCCTAGTGGAACCAGTCTCCCACGCGGCGTGGGAGACCCCGATTGTGATGCCCGTAAAGCCGAATGGGGATGTCCGCATCTGCATGGACTACAAATATACGATTAACTGGGCATTAACAGGACCATTCCTACCCGGTTCCTGTGGTGAGCCACATACTGGCCACCTTGGCGGGGGCAAAGATCTTTGGCAAACTGGATCTTGCCCAAGCTTACCAGCAGCTGCCGGTCGACGGGCTAACCGCAGAGGCCCAAACAATAGTAACCCACCGGGGGGCCTTCAGGGTGAATAGGCTCCAATTCGGGGTGAGCGTGGCACCTGGGATATTCCAACAGCTAATGGACTCTCTCCTCAGGCATACCCAGCGTCACACCATTTTTCGATGATGTGATGATCATCGCCACCAAGCCAGATGAATTCGCCACCTGCCTCCGCATGGTCCTCAGCTGTTTCAGGGACGCCGGCCTCAAGGTCAAACAGGAGAAATGCCGGCTCGGGGTGCCCTCCATGAACTTCTTGGGTTTCACCGTGGATGCGGACGGCCTGCACCCAGAGCGTGATAAGGTAAAGGCCATCGTGGAGGCTCCCCCCCGACCCCCAAGGCTGAGCTCCAGGCTTTTCTTGGTCTCCTCAACTTCTACCACGCCTTCCTCCCCCGCAAGGCAGCGATAGCCAAACCCCTCCACCAGCTACTTGACAAGCGGGGGCCCTGGGTCTGGGGGCCCTGCCAGACCACTGCGTTCCGGGATGTCAAGGCCCTCTTGATATCGAACTCGGTCCTGTCCTACTTTGATGAGTCCCTGCCTGTGGTTCTGGCCTGTGACGCGTCTCCCTATGGTGTGGGCACCGTGCTGGCGCACCGTCTTCCGGACGGACGAGAGGTCCCGTAGCCTGCTGCTCGGCCAGAGACCCCATCATCTCTCGGGTTCTCAGCTGAGTGGTAAGGGGGTGGCCTGTGGCCCCAGTGGGCCCAGAGTTCAGCACGTTCATGACTCGGTGGGAGGAGCTGTCGGCGCACAAGGGCTGCCTTCTGTGGGGCGACCGGGTCGTGGTCCCCAGCGCACTCCGGCGCCAGGTCCTGCAGGCTCTGCACGAGGCCCACCCCGGCATTGTGCAAATGAAGGCCCTCGCCCGTAGCTACATCTGGTGGCCAGGTATTGATGGCGAAGTAGAGGCCTGGGTGAAGCGCTGCCAGATTTGCCAGGAGGTCGGGCCGAGTCTGCCGAGCACACCAATGCAGTCCTGGGAATTGACAAGGACCCCGTGGTCCTAGCTGCACATTGACTTCACCGGGCCCTTCCATGGACTGACATTCCTGGTAACGGTGGACGCGTACTCCAAGTGGCTGGAGGTTAGTCCTGTCTCCACCACCTCCTCACGAGCCACCATTCGGGCTCTCTGCAAAATCTTTGCCACGCATGGAAATTCTACTTTGTGAGCGACTGGCATTAAACTTGTGAGCGAGCAATTTGGCTACTGCATAAATTAGTTTGCTCTGGAGCCATCCTTCCTAAGCTAAGACAAAAATGTATGAGTCAGAGGCTAAAAAACTGTGAGCTAGCTCACGCTAACTCAGCTTAGGGGGAACACTGGCTGTGATATATTTGCTGTGGGCATTGCTGTTGAAGCTAGTGAGGTTTTTGCTGGCCATATCTGTTTTAGTTAAGGTTATTTGTACTTGACTTAATTATTTAGTTATTAGATGGTTTTAAGTTGTTACCCAGCTTGGTTCTCAGATTTGTTCAGAGAAAAGTGGCTTTAAAATAACATTAAATAAATAAGTTAATAAACAAATGACATGAGACGATGAAAAAGACCACAGGGGTCTTCTATCTACAGTTTTGCTTGCCCCAAATGACAAATTTTCTCTTTCAAAATCTCCTCTTCCGTACAGCTATAAAAGGTACGAGAACCCTCAGTTTTTCAGCCTCCGGCCTTCTTAAATAAAGGTCCCGGATAGGTCAGTATTTACCACAGTGTATAATCCAAGCGCAAAATCACTCTGTATCAGAATTCCAGGCTCAGAGCAAATGCATTTGGAGAAGCTGATCTTTGCCTTGCAATTTCCAAGGGCATAGTTTTGGAGGCAGAAGCATGAGCAATATCTTGTCGTATATGCTGTGATAAAGCTTCTCTGTGTGCTAAGTAAATGCCAGCTTATTTCTGAACTATGCTGTAATGCTTTAGCTGTGCAATTATATTTTTCGCCAATAATGCTGCACAGCCCGCCTTGGGGGAATAGTTGCTGAGGGAGTTCTTGCTGTGCTGGACACCAGCCACTCAACAAAAAAGAGTTTTTTTGTTCACTAACTTGAGGCCATTGTACATTCAAAATGAGAATTTCCTATTGTTATAGAATATGCTGCAGCCTCAACAATCACCCATTCAGCTCCACAATTGATTTTACTGTTGGGCTCACATTTTTCCCATAGAGGGTTGCCATTTTGTTGTTAATTGGGCTTAATATTGTGACTGTCACAGCAGCCTGTTTCTGAAACACAGAAAAGTAGCAAACAGACCTTTTCCTATGGAGATAAATACTTAATCTGCTTAGGGTCCAACTAGCGGTGAAACAAGATGAGGATCTCCCATGGTTTTTTTTTTAAGTTGTTAGATTTCCAACTCCTGTACATAAGAATATAAGAAGAGCCCTTCTGGATCAGACCAGTAGTCCATCTACTCCAGCATCCTGACTCACACAGTGGCCAACCAGTTCCTCTCAATGGCCAACAACAAGGCATAGAGGCCTGTTTCTAACATTGCCTCCTCCTGGCTCTGGGATTCAGAGGCTTAGTGCCTCTGAATGTGGAGGTTCCCCTCAGCCACCAAGGCTAATAGCCATTGATAGACTTATCCTTCATGAATCTATCTAATCCCTTTTTAAAGCTGTATATTCCTGTGGCCATCACTACATCTTCTGGCAGCGAATTCCACATTTTAATCACTCTCTGGGTAAAGCAGTATTTCCATTTGTCCATTCTGAACCTACTGCCCATCAGTTTCATTGGATGCCCTTGAGTTTTAGTATTTGGAAAGAGGGAGAAAAATTTCTCTTTGTCAACTCTCTCCACCCCATTCATAATTTTACAAACCTCTATCATGCCCCCCCTTGGCACAGTGGCAGGGCTTGTGGCAGGGATTTGCATGGTGGGGCATCGGTTGAGACCTTCAGCTTGGCCTAGGGACCACTGCTGATCACAATTGGGAGATTACCACAGTGACCCTTGTGGTGTGGCTGCTGTGGCAGTCTCTCATTTTGCGTTGGAAGAAGTACCTGGAGGGAGAGGAATGTAACTTTTCAATGATCTTTTTAGGTTTAAAGCAACTTGTGTCCTAGGCTTGCCAGCCACCAGGAGAAGAAATGTCTTGCCTTTTTAATAGAGGCTTAATATGTGGAAATAGGCAGAAGAAGCTTTTCAAATGAAGGTAAATAACAGCTCATTGTTGTTGTTGTTGTTGTTGTTGTTGTTCAGTCGCACAGTCGAGTCCGACTCTTCGCGACCCCATGGACCAGATTACGCCAGGCCCTCCTGTCTTCCGCTGTCCGCTGCTCATTATGCCTCTATTAAAGGGACAGGATATTTTCCTACAGGCAGTTTGCAACCTTAAAGTGGCCAGGTATCACACCATGAAGAGTCTCTTCTAATTTTAAGAGTCACAAAGAAAGAATATTGCCAGATGCAGTTTTTCCTATTAGAGAACTACAAAGAAAAGAAGTGCTATATCTGGCAGAATTTTTCTTTCTAAGCAGAGGCACACAGCAGCCTTGTGAGCTTCTAGACCTAAGAAAATTATTCAAGCTCTTCAATTAAGATGAATATTTCCCCCATATTTTCTCTAAACAAGGCCTGCACAATACAACTCACTTAACTTGGCATGTAATTTCCCCCCTGCTGTATGGTATACCAAAAGGGAAGGAGGGATTTTGAGATCTTGACAGGCCACAATATACAGCTATTGGGCTTGTGTTTGGCTTGGTAAGGGAGGTGTCTCAAGTTGTGCTGGCCTATTTTAGTGTGAAATGTAGCAAGAACACATGAATGTTCTTTAAGCAAGCTCCAGAAAGAAGAATAGGAAGAAGAAGAGATTGGATTTATACCCCACCCTTCACTCGGAGTCTCAGAGCGGCTTACAATCTCCTTTCCCTTCCCCTCCCCACACCAGACCACCCTGTGAGGTAGCTGGGGCTGAGAGAACTCTGACAGAAACTGCTCTTTTTTCGAGAACAGCTGTGCCAGAGCTTGTGACTGACCCAAGGTCACATAAGCAGGTGCAAGTGGAGGAGTGGGGAATCAAACCCGGTTCTCCCAGGTTAGCGTCCGTGCACTTAACCACTACACCAAACTGGATCTCCACAGAAACAGAAAAGCATGTTAGTGCATGCCATTACAGCAGGTTTCATTTTAATAAGGAGCTGTTTTCAGCTTGCAAAATCATATTACAGGTGAACCAGAATTTGCTAATTGGTGCCACTATATTTGATTCTTCTATTTGAGACATTGGCTGAATCTGCATCTGCTATGTAAAGTGGTCTGTTGTGGCACCGTTGTAGATTGTTCCCCTTTCCCTTCCATTCTGGCTCAGGATAAAAGCTTGTTGTCTGCATCAGATCTCACCATGGCGACCACGGGGGCATGCGGGAGGGAGAACGTGAGGGGAGGAGCAGCCTCCCAGGTCACTGGCAGGGCACTGCGCTGCGGGGAGGTAATGGCACCCGTGAACCCCACCCATATAAAGTAAAGGGGGTGATCTGGCAGAGGAGGAGGCGGGGGGGATGGAAAGTGAACGAGTTGGGTAAATAACACAAAACACCCAGCAGTTGCCAGGCAAGGCATTCTGGGGACTGCTCCAGGAAATAACATGGTTCAGCGGGGGGGGGGCGCTTCTAACCCACCAGCAAAGAAACATGATTGGAGAAAAACTGGGGGGGGGGATTTGGCTCCAATTGTCTGCTTATCACTCACAGCAGCTCAGGGGCGGGGAGGAGCAATTGCTCCAGCTGAAAACCAGATCCACATAAGCCGGTGAGACACCATAGTGACCTTGGAGTCGCCACTACAGGGCAATAAAATGATGCAGACAGCCAATGCTGGGTCAATACAATATGGGAATGGCTGCAGCAAGCAATGAAGACAGAGATTTGTGAGATTATTTGGAACCGCCAGCACAGCAGCAGGAAAGACCAATGCAGATTGGACCATTGTATGAGCAAAGCTGATGTAGGTTCTTTGGAATCTCAAGAGATTGTGTCAGACCCAATAGTTCTACTCTTGCTGCTTGGTTAGGCTCAAAAATGTTAGGTGCCATTATGGCTGCTGAGTGAAGCAATGATTGTTCATATGAGTTGTAGCTTTATTTTGCAGGGTGGTATTCAGCATGCAGAGAACGTCCCAAAGGTAGAAAGTTCATAAAGGTCCTAGACTTACCATGTTGATATATTGGCTTCTTCAAGAAAATTAACTGCACACAGTCATCGTTGTGTAAGTGGAATTGGAGAGTGAACAAAATACTATGGATGACACTTTCTCTGCTTATGTACCTATGTCTTTTCCTGCCATTATCTTCCATGTTTGGTGTAGTGGTTAAGTGCGCAGACTCTAATCTGGGAGAACCAGGTTTGATTCCCCACTGCTCCACTTGCACCTGCTGATGTGACCTTGGGTCAGTCGCAAGCTCTGGCACATCTGTTCTTGAAAAAGAGCAGTTTCTGTCAGAGCTCTCTCAGCCCCACCTACCTCACAGGGTGTCTGTTGTGGGGAGGGGAAGGGAAAGGAGTTTGTAAGCCGCTCTGAGACGCCTTTGGGCAGTGAAGGGCAGGGTATAAATCCAAACACTTCCTCTTCCATGTTGACAAATAATTTCCATTCCTCAAGTTTTGTTGCCTTGCAAATTCTTAAAGTTCTCTCAGAATGTCAATGTTGAGGTCAAATGAACTATTCTAGAACATTTTTAGTGTCATTAACTCTCAGGCTTTGGCCCTGAGACTCAGGTTTGGGGTTCATTCCCAGGTAGGGTAGCCAACTTACCTGCTACAGAGGGTGATGTCTCACTGCCACCTCCTGGTCCCCACAACTGCTTGAATGAGCAGCTGCGGGGGAGAGATTATCAACATCCCTTCTGGCTAAAACATGAAAGTGACATCACCAACTCTTTAGGATTTTGCCAATCTTTTTGAGTGGAAATGAAACTGCTGCTTTGATTACATATTTTTTCCCCAGAGCTCTTTTTGTAGCAGGAACTCCTTTGCAGATTAGGCGACCCACCCCTAATGTAGCCAATCCTCCAAGAGTTTACAGTAATCCCTGTAAGAAAAGCTCTGTAAACTCTTGGAGGATTGACTACATTAGGGGTGGGTCGCCTAATATGCAAAGGAGTTCCTGCTACAAAAAAACCCCAAAGCCTCCTGGAGGCTCTTGGTGTGTGTCTGACAATCCTGTTCTCTGGGCCTCACTAACAGGCTGAAATCTCAGCTCACATACTTGATGACTTCTTTATTTTAAAAACATATTTTTTGTATGGTCCATCTTTCCAAAGCCACACAATTTGTTACTGTATATATTTTCACATATACAATATGGTACCATTTCTAGTTCCATAGAGAAATAGTACTTTAGGACTGCTATTCATCATCAGGTCCCACCCTTGATATCACCAGGCCTTGCCATGTGAATCTCAGTGTCTGGGATGGTGGGAACCTGACAACTCTACTTCCTCACTGTCACTGTTGTACGCATGTTAACACAGCAAATTTTGAACAAATCACGTCCAGCATTTGCCATCTTGAGAATCTGATGCACAAAGTTGTATCCTCACTCTGCCTCGCAGTGGAGCTTGAGTGCAAACTTCTTATTCTCTTGTTTCTAAGCTCTCCTTTAGGCAAGCAAAAAATGGTCTTCCTCATTAAGTTTGCAGGCAACTACTGCCTTCTTTAAAAAAAAATAAATTCCTGCATACACTTATCACAGTGCCTACTGGAAATTGCCAAATGATAATGGCCAGAAAAAGCTGGCATATTCTGTCAAACCCTCTAATTTACCTAATTGTTCAGACAAAGCTGAAATGTCTCAAAACCACCAAGTCATGCCCCTTGAAAGTCCATATTTTTATACACTCTCACAACAACGTAGTAGAGTGATTTCATTACTGTAATTTTCATATTTACAGTCTTTGGGTTCTTGTGTCTCATTTTAAGTAATAAGCTGGTGTTATGATCCCATGAAAAGCATGGTATATAGAATATATGCAAATGATATCTTCTGTTGGGGCAACTAATTTATGCTTTCCAAATGATACCTTTGGACAAAGTTGTTTAGTGTAAAAAAAAAGCAGTCTGACACACAGAAAACAAGCAGGTTACGTTTTTACAGGCATGAAGATGTGGTGAGTAAAACTTTGCCTGCTACTTTTTTGTGTATTACGCTACTTTTAATAGGAACAAGGGCAGAGGCAATAAAAACAAAGATGGCAATCCTGTTTTGTCTGCAGCACTGCAGGTGAGGAAGAAAAGGAATGGAGAACACCATAAGCCACAACAGCTCTATCAGAGCCAGCTCTTTAAAAAGTTGCCATCAGTATTCAGTAAGATTGCCAAGCATGAAAGCTGGGATTGCCAGCCCCATGTTGGGAAATTCCTGGAGATTTGGGGATGGAGACTTGGGAAGGTGGAGTTTTGAAAGGGGAAGGACCTCAGTAGGGTATAAAGCCATAGGGTTTACCCTCCAAACCAGCCATTTTCTCCAGGGGAACTGACCTCTGTAGAGCCCACTTAGAAGCTGGCAACCCTAATTGGGGCATAGAAAATCCAGAAGTGGCATAGGCTCCAGGAATTGCAGGAAACTAGTAAAACCAGTTCCTAGAGCCTACCCTATGTCTCTTCCAGGTTTTCCCCAGAAGTGATGTAGAGACAAACAGGAAGGTGACTGTTCTTTTTCCCCCTCCCCTTGCCACTTGGAGCAGAAGTGGACAGGGCTGGCAGAGGCCTTCTGCAATAGCAGAAGGTCTAGCAGCCATAGTAGAGATCCCTAGAAATATGCCTCTTTACTAGGAAAGATGAAGTTACCGATTCTAGAAAGAACCTGAAAACCTTGGGAACTGAGCCATTCAAAAGTTGCTGCTGTAGACTTTACAAACAATGAATTCTAAAAAGCAGTGGCTATAATAAGGGATCTTGAGTTAAATATGCAAATCATAGAATAACAACATGAAATGGCTGCCACCCAAAGTTTCTGTTCCTTACTGGTTTCTCAACAACTGTTTCCCTCCCTACAACGATCTGTGGCACAATTTAATTTCCAGTCTTTGCATTTATTGGGTTAGATCCTACAATTCCCTTCCACCAACAGAGAGACTTCCTTCAACAAAGAAAGTTTATCTATCAGAGAAAGCAGTTCTCCATCAGAAATAATCATTCTATCTCCTTTGGAGGAAGTCTTTCCTCCTCAAAGGAAGATTTAGGACCAAACTAGATGTGATGGCTTCCTTGCGGTTGCCATGGGGATGGCACCATTTTAAAGCAATTAAAAATGCCACAAGGACCTATGAGGGCCTCACACAGCCTCCCATGGCTGTTTCAGCACTTGATAAGGTGTGGGGTGTGGACAAGAGTGCTGCACTACAAACCTAATGGGCCCTCACCAGATTTTAAAATCACGTTAACAATGGTGGAAGCATCCTTGTGGCTGCCATAAGGACACATCTAGTTAGGCCCGTAGCAGATAACAGTCATAGGATCCAACCTGCTTGCAACGCCTCACATATCTCACAGGGCCTCCCAGGCCTATTGCAGAAGGAGTAAATTGTATAGGATTAGTTATTTCCAGATGCTATGATGGTAGAGTTGGATAAACTTTTGTGATGCACTTTGGTATTGAATAAATAATGGAAAATGTTTTTGAAAAACCTTTGTGTTATTAGCAATATTTGTGCATCTTCATGTAATATTGCCATGTCAGATATCAGCCAGTCATGGATGGTATTGATTGTGCATTTTCTGCTTATTGACCTGATGATTTCAAGCAGATTCTACAGTGTAATTTATGTTCTTGTAAGAACATAAATCCAAGATATAAGGTTGGCAATCTGGTATTATTGCTGATGGGTTATCAATTCAGAAGAAATCTAGGAGTGGGAGCAACCTTGACTATGGCAGGGCAATTGACAATGCTGACTGTCATGAATAGTCCCAGCCTCGATTCTTTCTCTTTACCTTCCAAGCACACTTGTCAAATCACTCAAACCCTTGCCACCTTGAGAAATCTCTATTAATATGTATCAGATAGGAAGAAATTTGTAATTAGAGAATATAGCTTCACAGGCTTTGACCTGCCTATCCCATGTGAGAGCGATTCTGTTTAAAACTGACATCTTGTTTAGCATTGATAATACTAGAGAGAGCCCAATTAAAGTATTTCAAGAAGACATCCCAGTGCAACTCTACATTGATTGTCTTGCTAATGTATATTGAGTTTTAGCTAAATACAGCCCCGGGTGCTGTACTGGAAAGCACAGGAGCATGCTGTCCAGAGCTCTTAATCTTTTTTTCTATATCGATTTGGCCACTAATGATATAACCTTCTCCCCTAATTAACTGACATCTGCATTAGGCAGAACAAGAGCTCTCCTCTACCAGTTTCCCCGCCTATTTCCCCCCTTAAGTTGAGAAACATTTCCTTCCTCTTGTTGTAGATTCTACCCAAATCTTATTCTCCACAAGGATGATGGTAGCGGTTACCTCTCATCCCAACTCCGTACATCAGTATCCTGACAAGTATTAACACTATGCCATTGGTTCTAGAAAAAGTAAAAGAGTTTGGTGAACTCGCAGGGTTCTATGTAAATAAAAATAAATTGAAAATATTATGTAAAAATATGACTACTGTAAGGCAACAATTGTTACAAAAAATGATAGAATGTGAAGTGGTTAAAAAAACTAAATATTTGGGAATTGATATTACAATGAAAAACATTGATTTGTTTAAGAATAACTATGAAAAACTGTGGGTTTCGATAAGTCATGATTTGAAAAAAATGGGAGAAACTTAAACTATCTCTTCTTGGAAGAATTGCCATTGTCAAAATGAACGTTCTGCCCAGGTTAATGTTTCTGTTTCAGACAATACCAACTGTGAAAGACATGAAAGTGCTAGTGAAATGGCAAAGAGAAATTTTTAAATTTATCTGGGCAGGAAAGAAACCAAGAATTAAAATGAAAATAATGTATGATGCAAAAGAAAGAGGTGGTTTTCAAGTCCCAAATTTGTGTTTGTACCATGAAGCTGTATGTATGTCTTGGTTGTCTGATTGGGTTAATTTGGAAAATAGAAAACTATTGGCCCTTGAGGGCCACGATTGCAGATTTGGCTGGCATGCCTACCTTTGGTATGGGAAAAACAAGGTGGATTCAATGTTTAAGCATCATTATATAAGAAGAACGTTGTTTGAAGCATGGACCAGATACAGGAATACAATTCCCGATGAAAGACATCTATGGATTGTGCCTGCTGCAGTTATTCATCCTTTTTCAGAATATAAAGGTAATGATTGGTTAATGTACCAAGAGCTGCTTCAAAAAGAAGGGAAGAAATTTGTTTTAAAACCAAACAATGAATTGACATTTGAATATGGTTGGTTACAATATGGACAAATACAAGACATTTATAAAAAAGATTGTAAAGAGGTGGGTTTTAGAGCTAAAAATGATGAGTTTGAAGATATCTGGTTGGAAAAAGGGAGAAAAGTGATTTCTAAGTTGTATAAAATATTGTTAACTGTATATACTTTGGATGAAACTGTTAAAGAGCAAATGATAAAGTGGGCCATAAACATGAATAAGGAAATTTCAATGGATTCTTGGGAATTTTTGTGGAGAAAAGCTCTAAAAATGTCAACTTGTGTTAACGTAAAAGAAAATTGTTTTAAGATGCTTTATAGGTGGTACATGACGCCAAAAAAGATTGCCAATATAAGTATGGATAAGAACTTGAGTAATAAATGTTGGAAATGTAAAAAAATAGAGGGTTCTTTTTATCATATGTGGTGGACAAGTGAGAAAGCAAAAGTATACTGGTCAAATGTACATTGTGAGATGCAGAAAATATTGAAAATCCCTATTAGTAAAAGTCCGGAACTTCTTCTCTTAGGTTTGACAATGGAAAAAATTAAGCAAGAAAAAAGAACAGTATTATGATATATGATCACGTCGGCGAGAATGGCCTTTGCACAACAGTGGAAAGCGGATAAAGTACCAGATATACAGGACTGGTTAAGGAAACTGCTATTTTTAGCCGAAATGGACAAAATGACTAAAAAACTAAACGGACAAATGGCAGAACAATACTTAAAAGAATGGGAAGACCTGAAAATCTATATGGAAACTGAACATAAAATGAAAGGGGAAAATGTATAACTTTGATTCTTATTGAAAATGAAGTTATGTCAGATTAAGATAGATTTTTGTATATAAAACATAAGTTACCTGGTTTATAGATTGTTATAAGTTTAAACTTGATTACTTTTATTGTTTTTTGTTATTGGCAATAGCAGTGTTGGAAGCCTATTAGGGGGAAGGGGGAAGGGATATAATCTATAACTTGAATTGGAAATTATGTTTAAAAATGTTGAATATATTCCAATAAAATATATTGAACCACTGAGCCCTTCTCTCATTTTTGGATGGGACTTGAACACAGGTTATGACTGATACATTTTTAAAAATCCTAAAGAAACTGTTGAAATTTAAAATAAAAAGAGAATTGTTTAATTCTCAAATCTCACATATTTTTTTCATTTTTCTTTCATGATGGTAAATGGTTCCTGAGATAAAATTTCACTGGTCATTGTGATCAGGCCAGTGCCTGACATCCTAGGCACCTGCCCATTCCCAAGATCCTTTTGTTTGCATGCACACATATTTAAAAATGGCCTATCTCTGTGCAGCATTTTTAGTGGCAGATTCCCAGACATAGCCATGTGCTCCCCTATTCACCCCAGCCCTATGAAACTAGGGTAAGAGATAGGAGAATCCATTGGAAGGTGGATATGTTGGCAACAGGCAGGCCTTTGGGAGAGGGGAATTTTGCAGGGGAATCAGGGTAAAGGGTGCATGTGGTTTTTAAAATAGGAATACGTCCAGTATTTGAGATTTCATAGTGTTGGATGATTTGTCTGTAGAAAGAAGTATTTATGGGCTTGCACCATAAGTAACATTGCATTAACAGGCAGACACACATGTTTATTTGGGCTGTTTTCATGCAGGTATTTTCATAAGCTGCCTCAAACAAAAGCCTGAAAGATTAAATATGTGCTCTGCTTTGGCTTTCTTATAAAAGTGCTTTTTCCAGAAGTATCCATATGACCTTGTCCTCTGTTTACCCTTTTTCTGAGATTCCCCAGCTTTGCTGAGATCCTTCCCAAACCTGTTGCAACAATGTACCAGTTCTGAGGTTCATTTTTTAAAAGTAAGTTTCTAGCCTTTCTCCTTATGGAGGTAAAAGTGAAAAGTACACATTTACCCTTATAACTTTGCAACAAAAAGAGCTAAAGTCTCCCTTTAAAAACAAGAAAGCTGAGAATTAGTATGTTTTTGCAAGATATTATTATACCATTCCTAAAGCCCTTAGGTATTAGGGAGGGGAATGACAGCCATGGGTGGAGGGCTGAGGTAAGGAAAGTGTTGAGAAAACTGCTGTCTGGATGCTCCCTTTTATTTATTTAGAATTTTTTATGCTACCTTTCCAGAAACCAGCTGACAAAATACAAAACAATAAAAACAAACATTAAAAGATAGTAATAAAAACCCAACATTTAAAAACTGAGTAGAACATAAAAAACAAAAGCCATACAAAGAGACCACTGACAGCTTAACATAATATCCATATAAGAAAGCACTAAAAGATCAGCCCCTTAATGAAAAGCCTGGCTGAACAGAAAAGTTTTGGCCTGGAACCTAAAAGAAAGCAATGCAGGCACCAGGCAAGCCTCAAGGGGAGCATCATTCCACAAGTGAGGTGCCACTACTTGAAAAGCCCTGTTTCTGGTTACCACTGACCTCACCTCTGAAGGCAGGGCCACAGAAAGCCAGGCTTATGAAACAGATCTTAACTGGCAGGCTGAACAGTGTGGGAGATGGCTGTCCTTCAAAAAGTCCTGGCCCCAAGCTATTTAGGGCTTTAAAGGTAAGAAACAACACTTTAAATTATACATGAAAACAAATAGGCAAACAGCGCAGATCTTTCAACACTGGGGTGATACGAATACCTCTGCATTCACAGCAGCATTGAGAGCTCCATGGAAAATAGTCTCCATATGGAAGCAACCCTGCTCCTCTATTTTTGTTATGTTATGTTGTAGAGGAAACTTGAGGGTTCAAATGATAATCTATTGAATATTACAGGTATTTCAGAGGTGTTTGGGGTTTTTCAGGAAGAGTTGGCAAATTGTTGTTGAAGGCTTTCACAGCCGGAGTTCATTAGTTGCTGTAGATTTTCCAGGTTGTGTGGCCATGGTCTTGGCATTGTAGGACCTGATGTTTCTTTCTACATCTTCCTGTGTTATACCTCTGAGGATGCCAGTCACAGCTACTGGCAAAACATCAGGTCCTACAATGCCAAGACCACGGCCACACAACCCAGAAAATCTACAGCAACTAAAGTCGGCAAATTGTTAACCACTAAGCAGAATTGTAGAAACCAGTGTTTTATATTCAATTTAATTGACAGAAGAGGAATTTCCCATCAACTTTTTAATTAGAATGGTACCAACCATCCTGGCTAACAACCTGTCAAAGTTAAAGATTTATGGTGAGATCCTTTGCTTCAAAGAGAACTAGGAATAATTGGTTAAGATGAGGCTAGAAAAGCCTAATTGGGTTGAACAAAAGGGTAATTGTACTGTAAGAGAGAGGAAAACCCCTCTTCTGACTTACTGTGTCAGAAGAGAAATTTTCCTCTCTCTTTAATATTTTTTTTATGGCTGAAAATGAAAGCTTATGGTATAAAATATTTCTGAATGTTTATAAAAAAGAGAAAACTAGTTAAATTCTTAATTCTCTAATAAGGAACTGTGCTTAAGACTAGCAAACTGATAACAAGAGAAACTGGGGAAAGGGCCAGCCAGTTTATGAAGTCACAGGAATCAGTCATGGGCACCTGTCAATTTAAAAGGCTAATTAAAAGGCCAATTAAGAACGCGGAACTTATGTTATATGAAAGGTAAAACAGCATATTTTACAAAACTAGAAGTTTTAGTTTAGAATTAAAAAACTTTATAAAATTGGGAGGCGGAGCAATGGAGTAGTGAAGTGGTTGGGAATCCAGACTCTCTGGATCTCACCAACCTTTAGAGCTTTTTAGGGGACTTTCTTGACATTTCTGGACTCCTCCGGATTTGACAAGGGTCCACCAGTTTCTTCAGGAGTAAGAACTGGTTGCAGAAGACTTTTTACTGAGCTCCCTGCTCGAGGCAACAGTGGGTGAAGATTTCAGTTCGTCTTGATGCAGAAGCTCTGAAGGACCGGCTGCAGGAGTCTGTCGGCTGGGAAGCTATCTTCCAAGCTCAAGATAAGAGACTTTTATGCTTTGCTGAAGTCATCTTGGAAAAGATCCCATAAGCACTCTTATCTTTTATTTTAATTGCTAAGTTTGGAACACATACTTAATTGCCTCTATAAATATATCCCAGTGGCGATAGTAAGAGATAAACTCCCGTAATGAACGGCCAAATAAAGACTTGGGAATGCTTACTACACCAAACATGCAGGGGAAAAAAATACTTTGAAATGTTCTACCTGCTATTTGGAAAATACTGATACAGAGGCTTATTGTATTCCTAAAGAACTTTGCTGGATTTAGACAAAGGGAAGCAGGCTAAAATGGCGCTGAGCACATCCTGTAGTGAATGCTGTGTCTGCTGAGGGGAGAGATGGCATGTGCAGATTCAATTGAAGCGAAGGAGTACAGGACGAGTGAAAATATACAATTTTTGTTAGACGATGAATGGATTTACTTCAAAAGCCAACTGACAGAAAAAATTGCAAAGGCAGTAGTAGATGATCTGGACTTCTGCTGGGTCTGCTGTGAAGAAGCAATCACAGAGACACAGATGACGTCAGATTCCATACAAGATGAGAAACAACAGGAACTGCTTCAGTACTCGACACCCAATATGAGAGATTTCTCTAAGTTCTGTTTTGAGGAACTGAGGGGAAACAATATAAATGATGGGCCGATTGGAGATAACATAAATGATGCCTACTATCTGCTTTTGCATACAAATAGACTAGAGAATGGGACTTTTAAAAATCAACAGCACAAAAGAAGAAACTTAAACTCTATAAACTAATGGACTTAGCATCTTTGGACAAATAACATGATCATTATTAGTTGAAGAGACAAAGATCGTTAAAACCGGATCTTCTAAGCGGAGGAGATATGTTTATTTACTGTTTGCTTGGTATTTGACTATATGATTACTTGATATCTGACTGATTTACGAATATAAGCTAAAGTGAAGCATGTTATAAAATGAAATATAGCAGATAAAATTTAGATGAATTAGTTTCATTATGATTTATGAACATAAGCTAAATCAAAGTATGCTGATCTATATATTAATTTGACTGTTTAATGAAAGCTAAAGGAAACTATAGTGTTTAGGTGTGACTTGAGGGGATTTTGAAATCTAACAGTATTGGGAACATGGAAGGTTATATAAAGGGATTAGATTATTAAATCAGTAGAAATATAAGCTTCTACTAGCATAGTTATATTGTGAAGTTATGCCTGTGTTTTTTGTTTTCTAACTTCATAGATATAAAATATAGTAAGAATAACAGAATATAGATAAAATGAAATATAGCAGATGGAATTTAGATGAATTAGTTCCACAATGGGAAGAGACTGTTGTTTAATGTAAATTTAAAGAAGGGGGGGATATGGGAATGTATGTATAAATGTGATGATGTGAGCAAGATATTTGGCTAGATTTTGTAAAATGTATGGCTCTTTTTTTTGTTTTGTGTTACTTTTAAAAAATAATAAAATTTCCCAACTGGGCAAGTTAAAAAAAAAAAAACTTTATAAAATTCAATAAAAATCTTCCGATGGATCAAGATGAAGAATAAGAGGCAGATTCAATATATCTACCCAAGCTTTATGCCATAGGCCACTTTGTAACATTAGAAAGTGCATATAAAGAGTTTAATTTTTAAAATAGTGCTATAATTTTGTATTTTTCCATAATTCAATATATCTTTTATATATTTTTAGTAGAAATAACCCACAAGATAGTATTAAGAGTGTTTTCATACATATATGCATGTATTAATGTAAAAAAACCCTATTTTTGTAATTGGAAATTAGATTTTGTACTGAGAATGAACTCAGCCTGAAAAGTTCATTCAAAGGTGAGCAAGTCTGGGAGAGTGGCCAAAGATGCAGTCATCATTTTTAATGAGATGAACACCTGCATTGTAAGGCTGAAATGCAGCCAGGTAGCCTCTTGTTTGTCAAACACTTGATAAATGATTATTCAAACAAAGAGAACCAAACTGAGCATATCCAAATGATGTCAACAATGATGTAAAGTTGGGAGGAGCAAGAAAAGCATATAAGCAAGATACCTGCTGTTATTCATTGGACATCTGAGTTGAATTTTTGGCTGTATGGTGTCCCTTGTTCAAATAAAACTTTTTTTCATACCCTTTACTGCCTGGAATTGTCTGTCTCACTGTGTGGTGTATTGGCTAGCCACACAAGTCAAAAAACCTTAGCACCCTCACGACGTTACCTTCAATATTATGGATAAAATCAGTATTCCACTGGATTTATAAGAGTTTAAATTTTGATGAAAAAAGTGTTCACAAGAGAGCCATTACTCATTCTCTCCATTCTCAGAAATGAATTTGAAACCAATGTAACTAGAGCAGGGTTGGTGTAATATGAACCTTGTGGTTAGCCCTAAACAACAACTTGGGTAGCTGCATTTTTGAACTAATTGGAGTTTCTATGGCTTTTCTAAGGCACTTCCTCAAAAAGTTCATCATAACAGTGTAGTTTGGAACAACTTACAAAGCAAGGCTAACTATGGCCACGTCAGACTTCTCCAGAAACAGTCACAGCTGCCATTCCAGCCTGGGCTGACAAAAGGCACTTCCAGCCCTACTGCCAGGTGGCTCTCTCTTCAGCCTTTTTCAGCATTTCTGCTGACAAGAAGTTCTTTGAATGTTTTTAGACACTGAAATATTCCATCATTTCTCTTTGAGTCCTCAACCTGAAGAGAAAAAGATTTCCATCTCAATTGTATGACTAGCAATATTTGCACCTTTATACCTCTGTTGTACAGATTGCCTCTAAAACAGAGGGAAGTGGGTTCTGTTTGTGTCACTCTGATTCAGTTAGAACAGGAGTGTCAAATATGCAGCCCAGGGAGCAGATCAGGCCCCCAGAGGGCTTCCATCAGGCCCACAGTGGAACTGGCCATCTCCTGCATCCAGTTCTGATGCTGCTGCTGCTGCTGCTGCATAATAGCTTGCTTCGCCAGACCCTCTTAATCACTCAGCCATGGGTCCTAGATTCAGAATTCTGAGCATGAGATTTCTGTGGTGAATGTCAATAAATCAAAAGTAGGTTTGTAGCTTACAGATACGCACTTGAACAGCATACTCAGGATTGCAACAGCACAGATGTTTTGATGCAATAATTCAGAGCAAAAGGTCTCAGTTATCAGATACTGTTAAATAAACAAGATATTGCAAGAGTGCTAATGTTTTAAGCATGTTTTATTTAAAGTTTTTAAAAAATCTTTAATTGTGTTTGCGTCCTTTATAAAGTTTATATCTCTGCTACCTGGCATTACATTTTATGACACACATGGCCCGGCCCAACAAGGTCTCATTTATGTCAGATCCAGCCCTCATAACAAATGAGTTCGACACCCCTGAGTTAGAACATGTAGCACATGTTAGCAAACATTACATGATTTAAAACTCATGATGGTATACTATTCTTAACTGAAAGGGAAATAATTTTCCTATGATTGTTGAGTTTAATGTTTGTCTGTCCTTATCTAGTGGCTAGATATTCCACTGCTGTGTGATTAAAATACTCCCACAGACCTCAGGTTTCATTGAGTCTTTGTTTCAAGTCAAGTCTCCAGTATGGTTACTTCCTGCAATATTAGCCTCAGAAATGGGTAGACCCAGCAGAGTAATGTCTTTAGTCATTATGTTGAATTAGTGCTGCCATTTTGAAATCAAGCTTCATGTTAAATTGATGCCATCACTTTCCAAAGCCTGTTGGAACCACAACATATGAATTAAACAGCTTCAGTATAATGATTTTGCCTAGCTTTTATGCCATCATCACAGGGCTGGAGAAACAAGGAAGGCACATAGTAAGCTCTAGGAATATTCCACCCCAGCTGCAATACAGAGGCCCCAGTCACACTAGGGGAAAAGGTGCAGTTGAAGTGCGGCTTTTTAGAGCCTCAGCAAAAGGGACGCATGGCGGCAGGATCGGACAGATCCCCCCAGCCACCACACAGTTGCTCCCCAGCATGATCAGATGCCGGGGGAAGCCACAGATTGGTGCGTGAGGCGAGCTCGCTGCGCACGCATGCGCAGTTCTCTAGGACCTTGGAATGCTGCAGGGAGACGGCGCGTCGGGCGATCAGACGTGGGCCAGTGCTGCGGATCAACTGTTCGGTAGTACCTTTGTGGTGCTACCTTTTTGCAGTGGGTTTCCAGCCGGAAGGGACAGATCGGGGATGGGTGTGCGCCGCTTTCCAGATGTTGTGGTATGATCGTGCCTGCTTGATGTGCCCCCGATCTGTCCCTTCTGCGGGGCAAATCCTCCCATGTGACCGGGGCCAGAGATGGGCAGATTTTAAATTTCTGTGTATGCAAACAAAAGGAAATAAAGAAGTGTCTGTCATACAATTAACAGTGATTTTGGTGGGAGCACAGTTTTTAGTCTTTTCAGTAATTTTAGAACTTTTCAAACTCCTACATTACGATTTTACTTTTAAAGATTTTAAAAACTAATTTTGGTCAGGAATATCTTTTTAAAACAATTGTTATGAAAAGATACCTAAGAAATAAAACAAATCTAAAAATAAAGGGCTATGGCTCCACAATTTCAGCAACTGTTAATGAACACACTGAAGTGAAGGTCACTTTTCACAATTTTCTAACACACATCTTTGAAACAGATGACACAAACATTTAGGTACACCTCTCTGAAGGATGGAAGCAGTATGTCTTGTATGTATATGGGTAAATGTGCTCTTCACTGGCAGTTTATTGGTTTCCAAACTGATTTTTAAGATTCATATCATGACTATAGCAAAGCTTTAGTTAATGTCTAGGGATGTGCAGTTATTTGGGCTACACAAGGTCCTTGCAATGCTCCCCACCACTGTAGTATTATGATGAGAAAAACATGATTTAAATGCTTCATTTGACATCAGTATTAAAAGCAGGAGAGCTCTGTGAACTTGTGTATAGGCATGATGCCTTGTGAGTCATAAAAGTATATGCCTCAGAGACTGGCTACTGTTTGCTGCTACCAGTACACACAGTGACATAATACATCTTCCGCCCCATGTGTCAAGTGGCTTAAGCAGACGTGTGTTAATGAAGTACAAATAGCCGCAAGAATCCTTTTAAGATGCATGTTTACCTAGACACAAATTTTAGAACTTGCCAGAGGTGATGGACTGCTGGTTAGGTCAGCTTCTGATTAGGAACATATTTAATAACTTTAAATTTATGACAGCATAATGGATAAGAGCAACAAGACAAAAGTCATTGTGATGAAATCATTCTTCAAAAGATGCTTTGATGGCAGGGAGAAGGAGGATTTCAAGGTGCCGTGTTCAATGTGCCCTTTTCATCAAGCACAGAGGATACTCAGTAAAATACCAATTTCAGAAACCAGCATATTCTTCATTCATCCCACCATATGCTTCTCTGTGTGCACTACACACAGAACATCTCCATTTTCATACCTCCTCCTTCAGTGAATGACAAGTCAAAAACAGATGAGTACACTGTGCTGTCTGTACAACACCAATAATCAGTCTGTACAACACCAATAACCTACACACAGACTGGGAGCACATAAGGCAGTACCTAAAAATGAGGGCACAGTCACCTCTGTTATACCTGTGCAACCTTGAAGGAAGTACACAGGTGTATGTGAGACCAGAAATTGACCTTTTGTAAAGCAATATTCCTAAAAATATCTAGATATTTAAATCATCTATAACAGTGTGGAATTTGACACCACTGAATTGGGAGTATCACCTTTAAGATGCCATCTTTTTATCGAAGACTGAACATCCAGAGCACTTAATATTGTAAAGCATTGTTTTTATGTTGTTTTAACCTGTTTTATGTATTGGCATGTGCCCTATTTGTGAGCCGCCCTGAGCCCACTTGCGGGGAGGGCGGGCTATAAATCAAAATAAATAAATAAATAAATAAAACATGCTCAATGTTGATTTAGAATTGGGGGTGTTAATAGAAGAGTTTTGCTGTACATCTGGAAGAAGCATACTGTGTGAAATAGCTCACAAATCCAAAGAAAGCTACTACCCTATTACGGTTAGCTATCAGAGAACAACATAAGCCCCCATACCACAACATCTGATAAACTAAATTCCAAGCAGGAAGCATCCAAGTTGCTGTTCTTCAGAGAACAAAACCATACCCTTTTTAATAGGACAGACTCTTAAAGAAAAACAACCTGAGTGAGAAAACACTGATGTCTTTCTATCGTTGCTCAATAGAAAGCATTTTATCATACTGTGTCTGTGCCTGGTTTGCCAGTTGTACGGCTGCGGATAGGAAGGCACTCCAGAGAGTTACCACCACAGCTCAGAAGGTCATTGGCTGCCCTCTCCCATCCCTGGAACAACTGTACAGTTCTCGATGCTTGAAAAAGGCAAAGAACATTTTGCAGGACTCATCACACCCTGAACACTCCTTGTTTGAATTGCTGCCTTCGGGCAGAAGATACAGGACAATTAAAACAAGGACAGATAGATTAAAAAACAGTTTTTATCTAAGAGCCATTATTGCCCTAAATGCTGCATGAGATTGGAATTGGGGACATCAGTGGTTTAGTTGCTATGTGAACTTTAGGGGAGCTATGAAGCAGTTGTGAATGGCTGTGTGAGCGCGCATGGTTATTGTTGTAGATCACTGAAATGATTGCACTTTTAATTTTGTTGTACTATGTACAATGACAATAAAGTATATTATTATTATTACATGCATAGAGCAAATTGTACAATTATTGCTTAGTCGTGCAATTCCTACAAGATTGATTTCCCCCCCAAAAGGGAAGGTTCTAGAAAGATGAGTGAACCCAAATAACAAATGTATCTCTCATGGATAGGCCAGTAGCTCCAGAATAAATGCTAAGAGCAGCCCTTGAACTTAGTGAGAGAGTTCCTGATGGGTTGTTGACCTGGAGACCACCAGCAGCAACCTACCCACTATCAAACTGAGCCAAGTGGCTCTTGCAGTGCTCTACAGGGGCCGCTTGATGTAGCTTGCTCCAGGGCTGTTTTAACATCCCCATCTATTTCTGATAAATGTAGACAGAGGATGTGCTTCTAGATGGACACATGCCATAAGCAATGAAAAATAATTGAATTGGACAGAAGCAAGATTACATGTAATACAACCAAGTCCTGGTATAGTGCTTGCAGATGTTGCATGTTTTCCTATGGAGGGGGATTAATAGTTCCTATGGAGGGAGATGGACTCTAATCTGGAGAACTGGGTTCAGTTCTGCCTTCCTCCACTTGAAGCCAAGCTGGGTGACCTTGGGTCAGTCATAGCTCTCCCAGCCCTCCCCCAAATAAGCCTAGATCACTGCATAATGCTAAAAAAGAGCTAGAGATTCAGACTGCCAGACAATCCTAGGATCTCCTGTCTATACTACACACAATGCCATACAATAATTTATTTTAACATAGTTATAGCCAAACTTTAATTCAGACAAAGCAAATGGCATTGTGCAGCTCTGAAGACAGTTACCATTTAGCACTTTGTATTCTCTTAGTCCCCTGTTCTCCATGTTGTATCAGATGGATACTGGGCTCCTAGCCAACTTTTAAACTGGAAGGTAGCTTGAATTAAATTGGGCATATTCCATTTTGGAGGTGACTTGCAAAGGTTTTTTTGAAAGCTGTCTTGATGTATTTATACTAAGGCTTTATCCTGGGTGAATATCCAGTGAGGGCCTGTTTTGATAATGATTTTGTAGACTAGAAATGGCACTGGTGATCATGTTTTAGGATACATCTCTCTATATAATAATTCTGTTTTGGTCATAGACTCTCCTGAACATTTCACACGCTCCCAAATCAGTTGGCTCCTTGATCTGTCACTCAGAAGCTGTCCCTATCCACTGGCTGCATTGCCTGAGTCTCACCTCCAATATTCTAAACAGTTTGCTGTTCCTCTCTCCCCCAATAGCCAGTCAGAACACAGAGGTCATTTGCATATGTGGCCTGATTGGCCTTTGCCACTAACATTTTAAACAGTTTGTTGCTGCTGTTGGGGCCTGGGGCCTGGAGATCACCGTGTTCTCCGGCCACAGAACATCATTTCCCCTACAGAAAATTTCCCAGCTATTACAATGGCTGCATTGGGCAGTGGACTCTATGGCATTATACCCTGCTGAAGTCCCTCTACACCCCAAACCCTGCCCTCCCCAGGCTCTACCCCTCAGAACTACAGGTCTGGCCCTCCCCTTAGTATTGCCAGCCTCCAGGCAGCACCTGGAGATCTCCAAGATCAGTTCTCCTGGAGAAAATGGCTGCTTTGGGCAATGGACTCTATATAATTATACCCTGCTGTGGTCCCTCCACACCCCAAACCCTGCCCTCCCCAGGCTATACCCCTCAGATCTACAGGTCTGGCCCTCGCCTTAGTATTGCCAGCTTCCAGGCAGCATCTGGAGATCTCCAAGATCAGTTCTCCTGGAGAGAAGGGCTGCTTTGGGCAAAGGACTCTATGGCATTATACCCTGCTGAGGTCCCTCCACACCCCAAACCCTGCCCTCCCCGGCCTCTACCCCTCAAATCTACAGATATTTCCCAACCCAAAGTTGGCAATCCTGTAACTGGCTATGAAACCACTTTCCAGATGGTTAGAATCTAGAAGACATGGCATAGGAGGAGGTGCTTTCCTACCTTAGCTGCCACTGCATAACCCCAAATCAACATAAGTCAGGGGTGGAGGGAACCATACCTGTTAGCATGAGGCTGTCCTCCCATACTACCCACTTGAGATAGCAAAGTGACTTGAGACAGCCCTGCCTTATAGCTAAGCAGAAGAAAATAAACATGGCTTGCCTCCCTCTATTTTCCCCTTCCCTCATCTGCCCCACCAGCCACAGCCAGGACACTCACCTGGAGCTTCCTTCTAGAGCTCGTTGTATTTCTTCCCACAATGGGCCTTACTCCTAGTATTCAATAAAACATATCTAAATCAGAGATTGAGGAAGTTATAATCTTTACTTAGCAGTACACATGACAAATGTCTCCATTGTTTCAGAAATTCAACTTGTTAAACCAGTTTAGAGAACATTCTTAATCCCCTGTCATATCCTTCCCTCCTCCTCATGCACTGGTCTGCATGAAGGAGTCTTTACTGCCAATATAATATTCCCCTTTTCTATTGGCTGCCCTCCTGCAGATGGAGAGTTTCATTTTGTTTAACTGTGGGACTAGATTAACCTCCAAACATTCCTCTCAACATTTTATTCTGGTCCCGAATTATCAAGTATGCTTTTAAAAGAAATCTGGTTTGAGTTCATACCTGATTAAATTGTTATGTATTGGTAGTTTCAGTCTGAGGTAAACCCACAATTCACACATGGTATCTTCTCAGTGAGAAGATGGTAGGTGCTGCTTTATCTTAATAGACACCTAGCTCTAAAAAGAGGGATAAACAATTTTGAAACCCCATCCACTCCTCAGAATTTTCCCCTCTAGGTTTTCTAAGTTTTGGGGTGGAATTTCTCCCCCTTCCCCTGTCCTTTCACTGACACACAGCTGCTCTCTACCTTATAAGCCTCAGAGCATTTTCAGCCACATGAACACATAAAACTGCCTTATATAGAGTCAGACCATCTGTCAATCAAGGTCAGCATTGGCCCATTACACATGCATATCTTACTGCAGATTTTCAGAGCAGTAAGATTTTAATCTTGACTTTGGATTCTGTGCCCACCTAACACACCATTCTTTTTCCTCCAGTGTATTTATTCTGCAACTACAATTAAAAAAACCCACTTACTTTTCTAAATCAGGGTGGAACCTCACTTGTGATGTGTGCGGAGTGGTGTTCAAAGTTTTTCCCCATTTACTCAGTTGCCCTATTGCAGCTGCGCAGTAGCATCCAGCAAGCACCCTTCATTTAAATCCTTGTGGTTCAAGTTTTGTGCATGCATTTTAGTGTTAGTCCACTGAATGAAAGGGAATGGAAAGGAATGCAGGCAAAGGGGAAAACCCACTGTTGAAACTGACCAGATTTTTCTGAAACTGACAAGCAATTGCAAAGCCCTGTTTTCTATATTGCAGAGGACTAGGGGATTCTCTGCTGTGTTATCAGCCACTGTGGAAAATGGGAAAGAGTCACACAATCTCATAATATGGGGAAATATGCATGGTAAAACTCACTGGCATTGCAAGCTGTGACTGTCAGCAACATGTGTGTGTCTCTATGTTTGTGTGCCTGTGCAAGGTTGACTGCAATTTCACCATGCTTTGCACAGAGCCTCAGTTTTTTTCAGCACTTTCCATATCTGGAGTGGGGTAATCCAATATCTGCCTACACCAAACTACTGGACTGATTTCTGCACTGGGGTCACTTTTTTCTTTGGTGAGGTATATAACCACCCTGTCTTATCTTCCTCACAGCTGGCCAGCAGCTCCAGCTTGTTGAGCCTGAGTGGGTCTACTTCATCCAGGAGGCAACTGACGTTTTACCCATCTGCTCTCACAACCTCTGCCACCAAGCTGCCACCTCCTCCATTCTCCTCACTCGACATAGGCCACCTGGGCCTGGCCTTGGGGCTGAGGCAGCAGTTATTAAGCCCACAAAGCACTGGCTGCTCCTGGAAGTGGGGGACGATGAAGGCAGTGCTGACAGTGGAATGGAGATGGTGATGAGGATGGCGGTTGTTCCCTGAGCTGCTGCAGCCTTTGATGGCATAAGTAGCAGCAGTGGCACGCAAGCACCTGGCCTTCAGTCATTGTTCCTGCCAAGAAGCTGCTTTCCGGGAGCTCTGGAGGTGCTGTAAATGCAAAGCTGCTCATTCTGCTTCTCCAGCTTCTTCACCAGCTCCTACAGCTTCTGCACTTCAGCATTGCCATTCACATGGGAATTAATGTCCTCCATAACACCTGGCCCAACAACCTTCTGGCCTCTAACAAGGCAACCATTGGATGGCCACCACTGCTCTCAAACCACAGCCCTTTGAGTCGGGCAGTGCTTCCTCTCTCTTTCTTGCTCTTCCCTTCCCCACACACTCCAGGGCTGCAATTTGAATGGGGGAGGAGTCCTCTGGCAGAAGCTCCAGAGAGCTTTTTTAGTCTTGTGCCCCTAAATTTAAAAGGGGGGGGTATTTTTGCTAATGCCCCAGCACAGCTGCATAGTAACACTAATTTCCTGCCCTTCCTTGCAAATTTGTGTGGTTTTCTCTTTGTGATTCTCTAATTTGATCCTGCACACTGGTCATGATCTTGGCAGTTTTCTAAACCCTGTTCTGTGTGGACTGCACTCTTCCTCCAAATGGATCGATCCCAAGTGATTCTTAAGTTCAGCAGTTCACAGAAGGTCCATGTGGTTCAGCCACCATTTTAATGTTAGGCTTCCAGAGACTGCCAAAATGGTGTCCCCCCCAATTTTGTTCAGTAAAGCATTAAAAGGGAAAATGTTTTCAAAGCTTTAGGCTTCCCATCCCAGCGTCTTTTGCTCTCTTTACATCTCATGCTAATTTCATTCTGCACTAACAATCCTCCCCCTTTATTTTATTTGCATGCAGCACTGAAATCTTTTTTTTTTTTTTTGCACTGAGGATGCTGCTGTTTGCCTTCTCTCCAATCCCCTTTCAAGTCAATACCAGTACAGGACTAAACCTCATACAGCTCCTTTTAAACTCTCCCCCGGCCATTTTGATTTTTTTTACTCAGTGATCTGAGACTAGCGATAATCTCATATCACTAGACTCAGGCCACTTGTCAAAAAAAAAAAGAAGAAGGGAAAATGGAGCTTATACACTGATGAACAGGGAGTACGATGGAAGGTACAGAGTGGGCAGAACGACCTTGTTGTGGGTGGGGAGTGATGGCAAAAGGCTGGGGGGGATCGGAGGGAATCTGTATGCTTTTGAATTACCTTTGGCTTGGAAGCAAAACAAGGGGGAAATTGTCACAAAAGCACTCTCAGAAAACCCAGAGAAACAGCAACCAGAAAGCGAATTGAGCACTGAAGGGAGGAAAATCAATGCAGAATGACAAAGAAAACCTGATGGGCATGCATGGTGAAAACAAGGAAAAACACTTGTGCATAATAGGCCATTGTCTACTCAGACTGGCAGCCATTCTCCAGAGTCTCAGACAGAGGTGTTTCACATTGTATACCCCTTGATCCTTTTAACTAGAGAATCTGGGAACTGAATTTGGGATCTTCTGCATGACAAACGGATGCTCTGTCACAGAGCAATGGCCCTTCCCATCATATTTATCTGGCACGGTTCCCCCACCCTTTTTTGTTAACTTACAAAGACATTTTTCTGCATATCTGCAGAGTCCCTGGAATATGAAGAAACCTCTCCCCTTGTTGAGTACCCCTTGATGTGGCTTTTACACTCCCACAAAGGCAAGCCAGTTTACAGACAGAGATTTAATGGGACAATGTGTATGGTATACACACCAACAGCACAAAAACCTCTGGTCAGAAAAGGTAGTGAAAATTTGAGGCATTTTAATAACATTAGCAGGGGCTGTGGTGGCTCAGAGGTTAAAATGTTGAGCTGCAGACCGAAAGGTCTGTAGTTCGGCAGTTCAAGACCCTAGTGTCGTGTGACAAAATGAGCTCCCATCTCTGGCCCCAGCTCCTGCCAATCTAGCAGTTTGAAAGCAAGAAATTGCAAGTAGATAAATAGGTATCACTTAAGTGGGAAGGTAACAGCATTCCGTGCGCCTCAGCGTTTAGTCATGCTGGCCACATCACCACAGAGAAGTCTTCGGACAGTGCTGGCTCTTCATCTTGGAAACAGAGATGAGCACCATCCCCTAGAGTTGGATTCGACTAACTTTCGAGCAAGGGAAACCTTTACCTTTACTTTAATAACATTAGCATAGTAATATGAGGTATTAAAATATAACTATAACCAATAATCTTAAATACATTAATTTGATACTGAATATAACACAACAGTGCTTTTTTTTTTCTTTTAAGATGCCAGTATTTAACCTGTGTTATTTCCAGAGCTAGTTTGGTTTAGTGGTTAGGAACGCGGACTCTAATCTGGAAGAACTGGGTTTGATTCCCCGCTCCTCCACATGCAGCTGCTGGTGTGACCTTGGGTCAATTACAAGTTGTTTCAGAGCTGTTTTCTCACAAGCAGTTCTCCCAGAGCTCTCTCAGCCCCACCTACCTCACAGACTCCTTCAGGTAGTGAAGGGTGGGGTATAAATCCAATCTCTTTTCTCTCTCTCTAATCTTACTCTGGGAATGATACTTCCAGGGAAAGAAAGAATTTTAACACCAGGTTAATTAATGTTATGGGATTTTATTAGTACATAAGCTCTAATAAGGATTTTCTCTTTTAATCACATTCAGAATTTCCAGACCACTCCTCAGCACAGAAAAATATATTGAGAGAATGTATTGAGAGCATTGAGTTTAACCTAAAGTATCCTTGCCTATACCGAAGCATTAATTTTGCTTAAAACAGCATAAAGCATAAGCAGCATGAAAAGCAACATAAGAACATAGCAAGCAGCATATGAATCTCACCAGTCCAAAAAGGGTAGTGAAGCTCATTCAAAATTGGCTCACTTTTCTAACCCAATCAGATTCTTGCAATTACTCTTGGATTTCTACCAATTTAGTGACATATCATTATTGGCAAAAACCCCTCCCACCTTACCGATCTAAGTATTATACCATTGCTTCTGTATCCACTAAATTCTAACTTTCTAACTTATCCTTATTCTAATTCCAGACTTTTTTTTTTCTGTGCGGATATTCCCTCCAACAGGGGCCTCACTCTCCCCCAACAGCTTTTCCTACATAGTCAGTAGACTTCCTCGGTTTGTAGAAAAATCCGAAAAGTGAGGAAATCCCTTCAGGGGCAGTTGAATTCCCCCCAAAAGCCTTTTGAAATGGCCTCTGCAGGGCCCTGACTCCAGGCAGCAACGGTGGTGAGAGATTAGAACGTTGGGGGGGGGAGGCTTCTGACTGGCTCTGTCAGTCAAGGGTGGGGGGAAGGGCCCTTTCTTTCCAGGCCTCTTTCGGCCTTGGAGGGAGGGGGAGGGAGGGAGGGAGCCTTGGGGCCAGGCTGGGGGATTCCTAGAGGTTTTGGGGTGGAGTGCAAGGAGGGCAGGATTTGGGGAAGGGAGAGACCTCAGCTGGGCATCATGCCACAGAATCCACCCTCCAAAGCAGCCATTTTCTCCAGGGAGACAGATCTCTGTTGTTCACAGATCTCTGGAGTTCACTCTCCAGGCCCCACTTGGAGGTTGCCAACCCTAGGCCTGGCAGCAGTATAGGGTTGCCAGGTCCCCCATGGGCACTGGCAGGGGATGGGGTAGTGGGGTTGCCAGCTCCAGGTCTGGAAACTCCTGGAGATTTGGGGATGGAGTCTGGGGAGGACAGGGACCTCAGTGGGGTACAATGCCCTAGAGTCCACCCTCCAAAGCATCCATTTTCTCCAGGGGAAGTTATCTCAGTAGTCTGGAGCTGAGCAGTAATTCCAGGGGATCCCCAGATCCCACCTGGAGGCTGGCATCCCTAGGCAGCACCCTCTGGGTGACTTGATACCACCTAATTTGCATGACTCAACTTGGCCTGGCTGCTTGCTGCTGTTCAGCAGCCACCCTATGAAAGCCAGCAGTGATGCAGCAGTTAGAGCCTCAGAATAGGTCTGCAAGACCCAGGTTCAGATCCCCATATTGCGGTGGAAGCTGACTGGGTGATTTTGGACCAGTCACATACTTTCAGCCTAACCAACCTCACAGGGTTGTTGTGCATATAAAAAGGAGGTGAGAATAATGTAAGCTGCTTTGGTCCCCACTGTGGAGAAAGACTATAATTTTCGTTGGTAGAAGCTGTGGGGGAGGGGGTGGAGATGAAAAGCTGAAGACAGATAAAGGCAGATAAAGGTTAAGTTGGCTGTTGGGTGGGGAGGAAATAGGGTTGCCAACTCTGGATTGGGAAACTCCTGGACATTTAAGGGGTGGATCCTGGGGATGGTGGGGTTTGAGGAGGGGAGGAACTTCAGACCAGTATAATGCCATAGACTCCACCCTCCAAACCAGCAAATTCCACCATGAGAACTACCATTGCCAGCCTCTGGGTGAGGGCTGGAGATCACCCAGAATTACAACTGTTGTCCGGGTGACAGAGATCAGTTCCCCTGGATAAAATGGCTGCTTTGGAGGGTTGAGTCTATGGCTCCACCCCCAGAAGGGAGAAAGAGTGTGAGATAGGTAAGGGTAGAGGGGAGGAAGCAAAGGTGTGAGGAATGGGATGACCATCCCGCAAGTTTCTTGCGGGTCTCCACTTGTTCAATTCTAATTAGCGGGTCTCCACTTGTTCAATTCTAATTAGCATAAAGTTAGTAATATCCATTCCTCCTTATTTCTTTCCATCCTTCTCTCTCCGATCGTACCAGTCATAAAAGCGTTGCCAAGTGTTTGTAAAGGCTGATTCATCGTATCCTTTCAACATCAAAGTCAGTTTGTCCATTTCTGCTGCTCACACCTTGAATAAGACTTTATTGGTCTTAAAGGTGCTGTTGGACTCTAATTTTGTTCTATTATTTCAGACCAACACGGCTACCCACCTTGATCTATAGAATATACTGTGCATAATATAAGCATGCATTATATGCAAGCATATATAGATGTATAGCATTAATCTGCATGGCATAGCATAGCTTCATGATTCATGGTTACTTGTAACTAGCATTCAAAATACATCTTCAAGCAATTTCAGAGAAAGAGGCCTGTGTGCTGTTCTGCTTTGGTCAATATTCAAATCTGTCCCAAAACCTTCTGCTCCCACTTTGCTATTCAAACTCAGTCACCAGCTTCCTGGTCATGAAGACTTTTATAGAAACTTAAATTCTTTTCTTATGGAAAAGAAACTTTATTTTGTTTTATTTCCCCATTTTGTGGGAAATCAGGGGTTTTCCTTTAAAACTCTTTTTAAAAGTTGGAGATCTGTCTCAGCTGGCAGAGATTTCTCTCTCTCTGGCCCAGTGTCAGGGTCAACAGCAAGCAGGTCCAAACACCATCTCCAAGGAAAGCTATGCTTTATTGGAATACTGTTCTGTTGCTAAGTAGTACAGGTACATTGTCAGGAATAGCGCTTATTGCAAGGGACTCAATACATATACTCTGATGCTTCCTCTAGCTAAGCAAATGAAATCCAAGCGCACGCACGGGAATCCTCCCAGCGGGACATTACATCATAAACGGGAGACTCTCTCTAACCCCCTGAGAGCAGAAACATTCACACCGATAATGGAACTCAAGCCCTCCCTTCCCGTCAAGGTTACACTGATAGAGCCATCTGGCTAAGCCAGTTTGAACGGGCGGAGAAGCTCCTCCCTTCTGTTACCCACGGCAGCTAAGCAAAGCAAGCATGTGCGTATGCGTACAGGTCGGGGATGAAGGAAAACAAAGAAAGTATGGCAGCTAGCTGACACCCGGTTACTGATGCTTAAGTTAGGTTGGCATTGTGAATCTGGCTAACCGTTAAACTGTTCTTGCTTCCCAGAGAACCATCTGATTTCTTTTAGGAAAATTAAGCTGCAGTTAAGCTATTATGATGGCTTAAGTGCGGTTCCTTTTCCTCCTACATTTCTCTGTCCATCTCCTCAGGGTGTGTTATGGCCTAACAAAGGACCACACATGCGGTCAGCCATGCACGTGGTCTAGCGAACACACAGAGCTTCGCAACCTCAAACATAGGACACAGAGGATCCTGCTTCCTTGTCTCAGTTTTGCCTTTGAATAAATATCTATGAGCTGAAATCACTCAACTATGCGTTTTAAACCCAGTACACTATACTGGCGATGAAGACGGGATCCTGATGAGCGAGCCTGACTCAAACGACAGCCCAGCCTCTAGCCCCACTTCGCTGGACACCGCACCCTGCAACGCTCCCAAGCAGCAAAGCAACATGCACCACTCCCAAGAGCATCACTCCCCGCTCTGCTCCAGAGACATGGCCGCCACTCTGGGACATATCTCCGCTTTTGAACTGGTGCACCCCAAGCTATGGGAATCCTTGGTCAATCAACTAACCTACTTCTTCCAGGTCCAGGGGACCACTAAGGCTGACAAGAAAAAAGCATGGTTGCTCAGCATGTGTGGCATCACCACAATCTGCCTAGCAAAGAGCCTCATCACACCGAAGAAGCTGGAAGCCGCCACGTACGATGAACTGGTGAAGGCCGTCATGGACCATTGGGTGCCAAAACCATCCATGACAGCCATGTGCATGGACTTTTTTGCGTGAACCCAAAGGTCCAGAGAGACGGCTGCCGACTTCAAGGCTGACATCCACAGGCTGGTGATGGGTTATGAGTTTCCCGCCATCGAGGACGCCCTCATGAACCAGTTCGTCTGGGGCACCCAAGAGCCAAAACTCCATAGGAAGCTTGTCGGCCTTGATGACTTCAAGCTGGACAAGGTCCTCCACACAGCCACAGCCTTTGAAAAGGCACAACGAGACCGCCAAATGACCTTGTCCCACCACACGACCTACACCTCAGCATTGGATGCATCAGATGAGGAAGAGGTCCTCCAAGTTCACCGGACACACTGCCGGGCACAACGACCAGCCCCAACCTCCGCAACACAAGCAGCAAAACCAAGCGCTCCAGCAACGTGCGCCAGCTGTGGGGATGCCCATGAATGCCATTCCTGCTGTTTTCGGGACATGACCTGCAGGTCCTGTGGAAAGACGGGACATATAGCCTGGGTGTGCCACTCCAAGGGAACCAGACAACAGCAGATGGCGCACCAAGAGTCATCAGATCTCCACACCACTTTTTTTTTAAGAAGTTTTGTTTTTTAAATAGTAAACAGACAGAAAACCAAGAAAAACAGTAGAACCAGGACAAACAATAAGACATAGAACAGAAAAAACAGTTAGGTGCTGGAGTCTATACTCTACATTTACTATAAACCAATGCCTATTTTGAATTAGTTTCGTTTATATCCTTTGTTGATTATTATTAAGATCTATCCCTTATGCTACCCTGATATTTTTGCAACCAATTATAAAATCTCTCCCATTTTTTTTTCCAAGTCACATTCAGGTTTTTCATGTAGCTGTAGCGTTAGTTTATCCATTTCTGCTGCATCCAGCAATTTGAATATCAATTCTTCTTTTCTCAGGACTTCTTTCTTCCAATATTTTGCATACAAAATTCTAGCTGTGGTTACAACTTGAACAATCATATATGTATCTTGTACATTAAACTCTTGTGGTATAATGTTCAATAAAAACATTTCTGGTATAAATGAAATATTTTTATCTAGTATCTTTTGTATTATTTCATGCACCTATATCTAATATTTTTTAACTACATCACAAGTCCACCACATATGATAAAATGAGCCAGTGTTATGTTTACATTTCCAGCATAAATTTGACATATTTGGATACCATTTAGCTAGTTTCTCTAGTGTCATATCTCTCCTTATAATAATTATCTTTTGGTTTCGCAAGATTCCATGCGCTCCCATTGGCTGTAAAATGCCCTCCCTCAGCCATTGGCCCATCAGCCGCCACTCAAGAGTACTCGCGTGCCATTGGCCGGGTGCTGGGTCTGCTCCTCTTCCCCACCCACTCCCCCTTTTGCATGTCAGATTTACTGGCAGACAGCTCTCTCTCCTGAAGAAGACAGTTCTCTTGACTCCTGTGAGGGACTGTCCCTTCAGTGGCTGTTGGTTGGCAGCCAAGCTTGGTTCTGTGAGTAAAAAAACAAAGGACTTTCAGCATAACCCCCTCCCCTGCCCATACCCCCTTTCCAGTGGCCACTTTCCTGTCAGAATAAATGGAAAAAGGATCTTTCTCCTGCTTAGCTTCAGCGTGGCTGGCTGGCTAACGAGGTGGGCCAGCGACCATCAAACCATTTTCTTGAACTCCCCGCTGTGCGGCTGACTTTCCCCTAGGGCTGCCAATCTCCAGGTGGGACCTGGAGATCTCCCACTGTTACAATTGACCTCCAGATGACAGAGATCAGTTCCCCAGGAGAAAATTGTTGCTTTGGAGGGTAGACTCTATGGCATTATACCCTGCTGAGTCCTTCCACACACACTCCAAATGCTGCCCTCCACAGGATCCACCCCCCCCCGCAATCTCCAGGTATTTCCCTAATCAGAGTTGGCACCTGTACTTTCTCCTCTGTCAGTAAAAGGTCCTTTCCACACCTATGTTGGCCTTTGGGAGAAAACTCATTGGGCCCAGTCCTGATCGGGTTGCCAACTCCAGGTAGGCAATTCCTGGAGATTTGAGGGATGGAGCCTGGAGAGGGTGAGGTTTGAGGAGGGGTGGCACCTCAGACAGGTACGATGCCATAGACTCCACCCTCCAATCCAGCCATTCCCTGATGGGGAACCATTGCTGCCAATCTCCAGGTGGGGGCTGGAGATCACTCAAAATTACAACTGCTCTCTAGGAGGGAGGGGGGAGGAGATGGAAAACTAAAGGTAGGTTGATGGTTGGCTGGGAGGAAGATAGGGTTATCAACTCCAGGTTGGGAAATTCCTGGAGATTTGAGGGTTCGAACCTGGAGAGGGTGAGTGTTGAGGAGGGGTGGGACCTCAGACAGGTACAATGCCATAGACTCCACCCTCCAAACCAGCCACTCCCTCCTGGGGAACCACTGTTACCAATCTTGGGGGTGGGCTGGAGATCACTCAAAATTACTACTGCTCTTCAGGTAGCAAAGATCAGTTCCTCTGGAGAAAATGGTGGACTCTGTCATTATACCCTGCTGAGATTGCCACAGCAAATTATCACTGAGTGCCCAAAGCCGGGACACTCTCCCAGAGCCTCTTTCTAGAGCCCGTTGTATTTATTTCCACAACGGGCCTTATTCCTAGTACCATCTATAAAACATTTTATATAAATTCTCTTTATAAGATGACACTTTAGTAAATTTTATATCAACCTTCCAAATTTTTCCCCATTTGTCTATTTGTATATTATGCCCTATATTCTGTGCCCATTTAATCATTACTTCTTTCACCACTTCATCTTGCATTTCCCACTCCAGTAAAAATTTATAAAATAATTTTATATATTGCTTTGTAGCAGATCCGACAATTTTATCCAACTCAGAAGGAGTAGTTTGAAATCCCGTCACTTTATCCTTTACATATCTAGAGTCTATGTGTGCTTTTCCCCACCAATTCAAGTTAATACCTTTTAAAATTAATTCTTCTTTCTGTAACATTTTATTTTGGTCATCCAACAAATCTCCATATCTCCACAAATGTTCCTTGGTATATATCATTGGGTTTGTAAATGCTTCTAATGGCGAAACCTATTTTGGTATCTCAACATAATGTGTCTTTTGGATTTGTTCCCATACCTTGCCAAGTGCCGCTCTGATAAAGTGTTGTTTAAAATATTTATGAGTTTCACTTTTTCTATACCATACAAATGCATGCCAACCCAATTTCAAGTCATGCCCTTCTAATTTCAAAAGTTTCATATCTTCCAGTGTAATCCACTCCTTTATCCAGGTGAGTGCTGCCACCTTGTAATAAAGTTGCCAATGTGGAAGTGCTAACCCTCCCATTTCTTTGACTTCCTGAAGTAGTTTCAGTTTAATTCTTGGTTTCTTACCTTCCCATATAAATTGCCTTATCAGTTTTTCAAGTTCTTTAAAATAATTCAAGTTAATTGAAATTGGAATTGTCTGAAATAAAAAAGTAATCTTGGTAAAATATTCATCTTTACTGCTGCTATTTTGCCCATAAATGATATTTGTAAATGTTTCCAATTCTCCAAGTCTTTCTTAACTTCTGTTAAAAGTTTCATATAATTGTCTTTGTACAAGGAGCTGCATCTATTTGGTAATATTATGCCCAGATATTTGATTTTTTTTAAGTACTGCCAATCCAGAAAGGTTTTGTATTTCTTGCTTTTGAGATGTCATAGTTTTTTAAAATCAACTTTGTTTTTCTTAAGTTAATTTTCATTCCTGCAAATTTTCCATATTCTCTTATTACTTGCAAAAGGGAAGTTATTGACTTTTGAGGTTCTTCCAAAATAAACACCAAGTCATCTGCAAAAGCTTGTAATTTGTATTCCTCTCCTTTAATTTTAATCCCTTTTATAAGTTCATCTTCTCTAACCATATTATTTAGTGTTTCCAATGCAAAAATAAATAATAATGATAATAACAGAATCCTTGCCTTGTTCCTTTTCCAGTATAATTATTTTGCATAAGATCTCCATTTACAATAATTTTAGCTGATTGTGATGTATATATTGCTTTAACCAAAGTGAAAAAATATTCTCCACAGTTCCATGCTAGTAATTGTTCTAACAAAAAGTCCAATTTAAATTATCAAAGGCTTTCTCTGCACCCAAAATAAAAGAGCCATTTGCTTTTCAGGGTGCGCTTCAAAAAACTCTATTACATTCAAAATGTTTCTCACATTATTTCTCATTTGCCTTCTTGGTAAAAATCCAGATTGGTCCTGGTGAATTACTTTAAGTAAAACCTTTTTAAATCTATTTGCCAGTATAGATGCATAAATTTTATAATCCACCTTCGATAATGAGATAGGCTGGTAATTTTTAATATCTTTTCCATCTGTATCTGGTTTATGAATTAGTGTAATCATTGCATGAGTCCATGATTCTGGTATCTTCTTTTGCTCAACTATCTTTTGAATCGTATCCTTTAGTGGTAACGCTATTTGGTCATCAAATATTTGATAAAATTCTGCTGGTAAACCATCTGGGCCTGGCGTTTTTTTCCTTTTCTGACTTTTAATTGCTTCGACTACCTCGGCAAATGAGATTGGATCATTTAGACTTTGTTTTTGGTCTTCCATGAATTCTTTCTTATTGTGTTTTTGTAGAAATTCCCTAATTCTCCATGATAGTCTTTATGTCCTTACGAATATTTTTATCTTTCCCTTGTTCATTTCATAATAATTTTATATGCTTCTTATCTGCTTGTTTCCTTAGTTTATATGCCAGCCATCTTGTAGGTTTATTAGCATTTTCAAAAAAGTTCTGTTTAGCAAACATTATTTTTTTTGCAATTTCCTGAGTTAACATACAATTCATTTAATGTTGTAGGTTTTTAATTCTCAATCTTATATCTTCCATTGAAGATATAATAATTTCCCCCCACCTGTTTAATGTGGGTTTCTTGTAAACAAACAACATCAGCATTGGCTTTCTTGATTTCTTGAAGTCTTTGTCTCCTTTTTTGCAGTGCATTTACTCTATTAACATTTATTGCAATTATCTTCATTTTCCTCCTATCCATTTTTATCTTCTTTTTTGTCTTTGTTTCCAGTTTTGTTCTTTTCTTGTGCTCGTGTTACCATAGGTTGCAATGTTATTTTATCTTTTTTTCTTGTTCTCTGAGTCCTAGGTTTTGCTGCTCCTTTTGCTTGTACTTCATCCTCTTCTAGTCCTTCATCTTCTTCTTCTTGCTCCTCATCTTCAGGCTGAGCTCCCAAATCTTCTCCATACTTTTTATTAAAGTCTTCTACTTTAAATATTGAATTTAATCTAAATCTTTTCCCTTGGAAAGTAAAGAGTACACCTTCCGGTATTAGCCATCTGTAGGTTATTGCATTTTCTCTTAGCAGCTTTGTCAGTTGTACATAGTTTCTCTTCTTTTCTCTCACTCTCCATGGAACCTCTTTCAGAACTGTAATTTCTGTCTTATGAATCTTCAATGGTTTTTTACTTGCAGCTCTCAAGATAAGGTCTTTCATTGTCCTTTTATAAAATCTCACGTGTATCTCTCTGGATACTCTGTTTATTCTTGCATATGCTAGGTTCATTCGATATGCAACATCTATCTCATCCCATACAGTTTGAAATTTGTCTTCTTCCAGATATGCTGCTAAAATTTTAGATATTTCCTCTTTAACATCATCTGTTTTTTCAGGGATGTTTTGAAATCTCAGCATATATGAAGCTTTATCAACCTCTAATCTGACCACTGAGTCCTCAAGAAGATCACATTTTGTTCTTATCTTCCAGGATTCCTTGAAATCTCAAAATATACATGGATCTTTCCATCTGGAGCTGGATTAATTGAGTTTTGTTGGAGGATCTTTCCTTTTGCACTTCTACTGCTTTGTTGATACTCTCGGTATTTTTTTCCATTTTTAAAATGATTTCTCAGTCTCGGAGGCTCGTTTATCCATCAAAGTTAATTTTTTCTGTACATTGTAAAGTTTAGTGTTGAGATTTGTCATCTGTTCCACTAGAGGGCGCAATGCGTTTGCTAATAGTATAGAGAAATCTGAAGTTACTTCCTGATTTTGGGAGGGCATCGGTTGGTTGGTTCTGGAAATACGTTTTTTCTCCAGCATCATCTTCTGCCCTCTCCCTGCCATAATATCAACAAGAGTAAGTTTTCCAACTTAAGATAAAAGTTCATCAATTATATTCAGCCTTGAATTAATTGACTCTGTTCCGAAAGCGAATAAATTTATGGACCAATATGCAAAACCAATGAAAGGGAAAAATCCAAAAATTAATGTGGAGGAAGAAGAATATGAGGAAGAAGAATCTTACTCACAGGATTCAGTGAGCACCAGTTCCAACTCCTCGGAAATGTCAGAATCAGAGAAAGGAGCGGCCGCCCCTAAGCAACATATACCATAGAAGTGCAAGAAGAAAAGATTCTGAACTTAAGATCATTGTTGATGCTGCAGTTGCAGTTAAAATGCTACTTAAGTTACTTATGCTAAATTCATATCTCTCCAATTTTTAGTTTTGGTGTTAAATGTAGATTAGTAGATGTGACAGTATATACCTATGTATTCAAGATTGTTGTTACCTTGATAGATTTACCCAACCCCTCTTCCTTTAGTTTATTAGTTTTAGATTTGCATTTAAAAAACCAATAATTTTTTTTTTAAGATCACATTTCGCTTCTATATTTTGAAATTTCTGCTCCACCCTCTCTGATTTCTCTTGTAATTGATTAGTAGTCTGTTTAAGAATAAAAATCTGTTGGGTATTTTCCACAATCTGTTGTTTATACTCCTGAGTCTGGGTAGTTACTTGCAAGGCTAGAGCATCAAATTTTGCTTGTAGACTGTTCAGCTTGTGAGGCCAAAGCATCAAAGTTTGTTTGTAGTGATTCAACCACCATTGGGAGTGCACTGGTTATAGCTTGGGGAATTGCACTCTGTATAGCCTGAGGAATTGCACTCTCTATAACTTTATTTACAGCCTCTCTAATCATATTCTGCAGCTCCTGATTTTGCATTTTCGTCAAGGCAGATGCCACAGATTTTTGCACATTTGGGGAAGGTTTAGTTGAATTAGAAGACATTTGTCTTTAAAATACCATTTCTCCCCCCAAACACACTCTTCTTTTTCTTTTTAGTTTACTTCTGTTTATATTACCATGCAACAATATTTACTTAGCAAAGCCTTCGTGTTCCCATATTACTTTTTAATAGTTCCCATAGTTCCCTTTATCATACTAACAAGACAAAACATTCATACCCTGTGGTTCACCCAAAATATCAACAAGCCACAGTAGTCCCAGATTATATTTTAACAGCAGGAAACAAGGGGAAGAAATGAAATAATAGTTCAGCACAGTTCTTCTAAACACCATCAGGGATCTTACCACTCTTTAATGTTTTAAGTAATAGTTCTGTCCAAGTCCAGAAGATCCAAATATAAAGTTATTTCCAAATGCTATTCAAAAATAGTTCAGAATTAGTATATTATAGTTCCAGGTCAAGTTGCCAAGTTGCCAAGTATTCCAGTAATAGGTGTTCCAATAAAACAAAGAAATAGTATTAGCAGTATTCTATAGTTTTAAGAGTGTTAACAATGTTCTGTTCAGAGTCTTTAAACCTTTAAAGTTGATTCAAAGTTATTATGCCAACACCATCAGTAAGATAAGGTAATCCACCAAAATTTAAATCACCCTTTGTACTCCTCCAATCTTCTCAGTTGAAAAGAAGGCATAAACCCATCTCCATAGATTAGGAGTAGAAAAAATAAGATGAAACTATAATAAAACTAAATTAATCCAAGAAATCAAAAACCAAGAAAGAGGGGAAAAAGAGGGCTCAAAATACAAGTTTAGTAATCCATCCAGTAATCCATCAAATAAAAATAGGTCTGAAAAATCAGGTAATCCACAGACCTTAATAGTCAAAAAGACCCCAAAAAGAGGAAAACCAAACATAAAAATTAATCCACCAGGTTTAAGCCAGCATCCATCTCATCCAGCATGCAAATATCTTTCTTTTACAGTTCCAAAAACTATAAAAGCCAGCTTTCTTCCATTCTACAGATCCTCAAAGTCACTCAGGAATAATAATATCATTCAAAAGAACCAAGAAAAAAACCCATGCCTAAATATCCAGCCTCACACTCCACAGTTCTTAAAAAATAAAGTTGCAGCCTGCTAGTACTCTATCCCAAATCATTAGCAACATTTCAAGTGGTCTGCCATGCTTTTCTTGAGGGTGGGTGGGAATCCACCTCCCTTTTCTCTCCTTCCCAGGGCATTACACTTTGTTAGATTTCAAGTGTTCTTGTCATGCTTTTCTCAGCAAACAATTCTTAAATCCCAAGAAAGAAAGGTTCAGTCAATCCACAAGTTGATTTCAGAAGTTAGTTTCAGGTCGTTTCTTTAGGTATAATGCCCGAAAGCTATTCTTAGCCGCACAGTGGAGGAGAAATCCACCTCCCTTTTCATTCCTTCCCAGGGCATTACACTTTGTTAGATTGTTACGGATGCAGTTGTAAACATCAGCCGCTATTAAAATGAAGTCAAACTGGGTAATCCATACTCACAGCACAAAGATGAAAGTAGAAAGTAGAAGCAAAGTGCAGATTCTTAGGTGGAGTAGAGCTCCAGAAGTCGGACGATCACACCTGTGCATCCGAGGCTGCTTTCAGACGCTTCCTTCCCGATTTCTGCAAAGGAGCGATGAGGGGTCTAAATGGACACTGTCGTGCCCACAAGCCCCCAAATCAAGCTCCTTGCCAACACCTGCCTCCAGGAGGTGTTTTGAGAGGCCAGTGGATCTGGCCCTCCCACTGAAATTGAGAGGTTCAGGGGTTTTCTCCGGGAGCCCCCAGAAAAGTCCCACTGAAGATGGCATGCCACAGACTGGAAAATCTGGTCTCCGCACCACTTCGACAACATAACATCAGGTACTGAACTTGCTCTGGGATGCCCCTAACAAAATTCATGTCATGGTGCAGATTGAGGGGTCCCCATGTGAAATGGAGTTCATCTTTCTCCATTATCTCGGCCAAGACACTTGGACAGCTTTGCCCACTAGGGGGACCCTCCTAGAAAAGCCGGTGGGTCTAACACTGTGGGACTTTCAAAAGAACCTGATGGCCATCAAGGGGTGAGGCAAGTTCAGGATCACATACAAAGACTTTAATGGCATGCTGGACTTGTTGGTAGTGGAAGGAAGGCTCACCAGCCTGTTGGGACTCTCATGATTCAGGCCCCTGGGGTCGGGGTGACGGGAGTGAACCAGGTTCACCTGTGGGACTTTAACTCCATCTGTGATGAATTTCTGGCTGTCTTTGACAGCACACTCGGCCATTACACTGGCCCTCTGGTTTCCCTTGCTCTCGACTCCGCAGTAAGGCCCATCTGCATGGCAGCCAGGTGCACCCCATTGGCCCTACGCCCCAAAATCGATGCGGAGTTGAACCACCTGGTGGCCCAAGGGGTCCTGGAACTGGTGCCGCACGCCCTCTGGGAAACCCCTATCATGACCGCAGTCAAGCCCAATGGGGACGTCCGAATATGTGCAGACTATAAATGCATGATAAATAAAGCACTACAACACCATGCATACCCGGTCCCCATCATAAGCCATGTCCTCGTGTCACTGGCGGGCGTCGAGATTTTTGGGAAACTGGATTTGGCCCAAGCCTACCAGCAGCTGCCAGTGGACAACACCACCGCAAAAGCCCAGACCATTGTGACCCACAGGAGAGTGTTTAGGGTGCGGCGGCTTCAGTTCGGGGTGAATGTGGCCCTGGGGATTATCCAAATATTAATGGACTGTCTCCTTAAAGGGATCCCCAGAGTCCAGCTGTTTTTTGATAACATTTTGATAGAGGCACCTGACACCGAGACATTTGCAGAACGGCTCCGGATCGTGCTCCAGCACTTTGAGGGGGCCGGCCTAAAGGTGAAGAAGGAGAAGTGCCTCCTGGGGATTCCAAGAGTAATGTTCTTGGGGTTTGCCATAGATGCCTATGGTATACACCCCACTGATGACAAAACACAGGTGATCGTTCACGCGCCCACCCCCTCATCAAAAGCAGAACTCCGGGCCTTTTTAGGTCTTTTGAACTTCTACCACTCGTTCCTTCCCCACAAGGCAGTGGTAGCAGAGCCCCTACACTGCCTGCTAGACAAGCATGCCCCTTGCGTCTGGGGCCCTACGCATGCGGCCGCTTTCTGAGCGGTGAAGGACCTGTTGACTTCTAATGCCATCCTGGCCCACTTTGACAAGTCCCTTCCTATGGTCCTGGCTTGTGATGCTTCCCCGCATGGAGTCAGGGTGGTCTTGGGGCACTGGCTGCTGGATGGCAGGGAAGTCCTGGTAATGTACTACTCACGGACTCTCTCACCAGCTGACCACAACTACATGCAAATTGACAAAGAGGACCTGGCTATTGTGGCGGGGTTTAAAAAGTTTCATGATTACCTGTACGGCCGGCCCTTCACCATGGTCACCAACCACAAACTGCTCCTTGGTTTCCTCACCCCAGACCGCCAGGCCCCCCCAGATGCTCTCCCCCCAGGTGCTCCACTGGTCGATCTTCTTGGCCAGGTACCAGTATATGCTGGTTCACTGCCCCAGTAAAGTGATGGGCCATGTGGATGCCCTCAGCTGACTCCCACTGCCCTCTTGAGACCCAGACCCGGCTCCGGCTCACCACATCGCCTTTCTGGAGGACCTTCCTGACCACCCTGTCCTGGTCTCCGAAGTGGCTCACCACTCTGCCCATGACTGCATCCTCTCCCAGGTCCTCGACTGGGTGGGGAGGGGGTGGCCCTCAGGCCGGCCGGGCCCGAAATTTGCAGCCTTCTCGTCCCCGTGGGATGAGCTGTTGACCCATAAAGGGTGCCTACTATGGGGAAGTCAGGTGGTGCCAGCTCCACTGCACAAACGGGTGCTCACAGCTTTGCATGAAATGCACCCGGGGATAGTACATATGAAAGCTCTGGCCAGGAGCTACATGTGGTGGCCGGGGCTGGATCCTGACATCGAGGATCAGGTGAAGCGCTGCCAGAAGTGCCAGGAGTCATGACCAGACCCTCCCAAGGCACCTGTGCTGCCATGGGAGTCATCATACAAGCCATGGGCCAGGCTTCACCTCAATTTTGCAGGACCCTTCCAAGGACAAATCTTTTTTATATTGGTCAATGCTTACACCAAATGGTTGGAAGTAGACCCAGTTCCATCCACCTCATCCTGATCCACCATAAGGGCCAAGTGGCGGATCTTTAGTGCACATGGCATCCCGGACTCCTTAGTGACGGCCAACGGGACCATCTTCACATCTGCTGACTTCCTAGATTTCATACAATACTATGGAATCAGACACATTCATTATGTGCTGTTCCACCCCAAAACCAATGGCCAAGCCGAGTACATGGTTCGCACAACCAAGAAAACGCTGCACCAAATGGATCAAGGAGACTGGGACCACAAGTTGAGTCCCTTCCTCTTTCACCAAAGAATCATGCCGCACTCAACTACCGGCCGCAGCCCTATGGAGCTACTCATGGGATGGCACCTCACAACTTGGCTGGACCACCTGTACCCTGATAGGGCGCCCAAGCACAGCGCAAACCCTGAAAACCAGGATGCACCTCGAAGATTCTTCCCAGGAGACCCAGTGTATACCCGCAACTATGGCCAGGGCCCTGCGTGGATTCCCACCAAGGTAATCCGAGTGATGGGCCCCTTGTCCTACAAAGTTTCCGGGGATGATGGTCAACTGTTGAGGTGGCACATCGATCAATTACGCCGCCACCTCCTGCCAGCGGAAACTGACGCACAGGATGACAGTGAGGACGAGCATCTGAGTCCAGAAGATGGCGAGCTGGGAGATCCAGATGCCAACACTCAACCACCGGTTCAGCTGAGTGCTCCGACAGAAGCAGGAACCAGCAACAATGCTGAACAGCACCCCAGTCCAGGGTCCAACAGCACACCACCCCGACCCAGCCGACAGGAAGCACCCCAAAACAACCGGTAACCCAGCCAGAACAAGCGAACCCAGGCCCCGAGCTACGCCGCTCAACCAGAGAACAGCCTACATACCTCCAAGACTTTGTTTGTGGGGTGGGGGGACCGGATTATGGAGGGAGGGGTGTTATGTCCTAACAAAGGACCACACATGCAGTCAGCCGTTCATGTGGTCTAGAGAACACACAGAGCTTCACAACCTCAAACAATGGACACAGAGGATCCTAGAACACACCTATCGGGTGGTCAGGATCCTAGTAAGAACCAATGGTTATCTGGGCACTGTAAATAAACCAATCACGGGTGTTGGGCATGTGTTGGGTAAGAACCGGCATATAAGCAGGCCCCTGGGTCCTGCTTCCTTGTCTCAGTTTTGCCTTTGAATAAATATCTATGAGCTGAAATCACTCGACTATGCATCTTGAACCCAGTACATTATAGGGTGCTTGTTGGAATCTTTAAGGTGCATTAGAAATGTATGTATATAAAATTATAATTCCCACTTCCCTTGTTACCAGCTTTTGGCAGTGATTCCTGTTCTTTGCGTAGCTCAGAGTGGTTTGTTTGAAAGAGCTTTAGACTTCAAATTTCATGGTCGTCTTGATCTTGGGTCCTAGCCAATGCCTATATTAGTTTTTGGCTGGATGGAACAGCGGAAAGTTTCACTCTGCTTCTCTTTAAAAAATGGATTTTATTTAAAATGGGTTTTATTTAAAATGGATTTTATTTAAAAATGGGTTTTTTTAAAAAAAATGGGTTTTATTTAAAAATGGGTTTTTTAAAAAATGGGTTTTATTTAAAAATGGGGTTTTTTTTAAAAAAAGGGTTTTATTTAAAAATGGGTTTTTTAAAAAATGGGTTTTATTTAAAAATGGCTTTAGGTCTGTCTCATTGGTTTTAGGATTTCCTTAGTCTAACATAGTTCTCATAAGAACATAAGAGAAGCCAATGTTGGATCGGGGCAATGGCCCATCTAGTCCCACACTCTGTCACACAGTGGCCAAAAATACCAGGTGCCATCAGGAGGTCCACCAATGGGGCCAGGACACTAGAAGCCCTCCCACTGTTGCCCCCCGCCCCCAAGTACCAAGAATACAGTGCATCACTTGCCCCAGACTGAGAGTTCCTATCTATACCACTGATGGACTTCTGCTCCATATGCTTATCTAATTCCCTCTTGAAGCTGTCCATGCTTGTAGCTGCCACCACCTCCTGTGGCAGTGAATTCCATGTGTTAATCACTCTTTGGGTGAAGAAGTACTTCCTTTTATCTGTTATAACCTGACTGCTCAGCAATTTAATTGAGTGCCCTTGAGTTCTTGTATTGTGAGAAAGGGAGAAAAATACATAAGATCGCACCAGTTCCCACAATTCTCCACTCCTTCTGGGAGAAAAGAAAGTGCAGGTACTTAGCACCCATGAGTACCATCACTCCCCCACAAAGCACTGCAATACAACATAGATACCATAGAGCACAATTTCAGACCTTGCTAAGGACCTTCCTGCACCATCATGAAATCTGAAATTGTGTTCCTGTTCTGTGAGAAAATAAAGAAAGGGCATAGGAATGAGGAAATGCAAAACTGAACTTTTGCACTGGGGTTTATGAGCTTTGAGGGAAAGTGATCCATGGGTCATTATGCATTCCTGAGGACTTTCTCAGAAAGAGCACAAGCTTTGGCTTATGCAGCTTCTCTACAGTGTGAAGCAGCATGAGTCTTACTAGACATTCCAGTCTCATACAGCAATGACATTCATAATTGATAAACCAGTGAACACAGAGTCTGATTGATGGCTCATCATTCTGGTCATCAACATGCCAGCTTCTTAAAGTGCTAATGAAATGCTTCCATCAAAGATTAAAACAAAAAGCAGCTTAGGGACTCTTAGTTCTCTTCACACTATCCTGGACCACCCCTTCATGGCCAGTGCAACTTTCCCTTTTGTGGTGAATAGATTCCTGTTTCTTTTGTACAGTGTAAGTCCTCCAAATGTAGGATTCAATTCCATATCCTGAGCACTTCTTCCAGATTTTGTAATTTTGCCAAATATTCTTGGAGTATGTGTCTTATATCCCAAACAGAGATAAAGAAACATATTCGCGAGTGCCTAACGATTGAAATATGGCTATTAACAGTTCCTCAATATCCTTTTGCATGTTATATATTAGCTGGACTTAATGTGCTCCTATTATACAGTTGATTCTCTTGGGCAACCCCAAAATTTTAAAAGCTGACTTGGATACACTTGAATTTTTTTTCTTAGAATCATCATTTGTATGCATGTAGAAGCCAAGTGGCATACAGGACATACATATATCTGTCAGGATACAAACATGGCAGCAGGCGTAAGGTCACTCAGTAAACCATGTCCACGTGAACTTTGCTCCAGTCCTCCAACATCTTAGCCCATCACTCTGAGCACTGAATTACACTGGCTGTCAAGTATTTTAGATGGGGAAAGAGAGAGTGGGTTACTGAAGGCCACCTAGTATGAATGTGACAAGGTGAGAGCTAGCTACCTTGCAAAAGGCTGTAAGATGCAGAGCAGGCTATAAAATTTCTGTATAAAACTCAGATATAACCAAGCACAGTGACCAGTCATAACTGAAATAATTGGTGATCATATTTGAATTTTCCAAAGAAATGGTCACAGACTGAACTACTTGCATTACATTGTTTTTTAGCCTAACTTTCAAGGTAATGGTGTTTACCTTTAGATTCTTATACGGCCAGGGGCCTGCATATCTGCAAGACCGCCTCTCCCTCTATGAGCCCTGAAGCCTCGAGCCTATGATCTACCAACCAGCATCTTTTGGTGGTCCCCGGCCCCAGGGACATCCGCCTCACCTTGACTAGGGCCAGGGCCCTCTCAGCCCTGGCCCCTACCCGGTGGAATGAGCTCCCATATGAGATCAGGGCCCTGCGGGACCTTTTACAATTCCACAAGGCCTGCAAGACGGAGCTCTTCTGCCAGGCTTTTAACTAGGGTGACCGACATCCCTCCCTCTCTATTGGGCCTCCCCTCAGTAGGTCAGAACTGCATTACCATCTAAGGACCAAATCATGAAAGAGATGCTCTGGAAGAATGATGTTGTTGTATTTTATTTGTTGTATTTTCTCTCCTATCCCCCCCATCAAGGAACTCAGTACAGTTCATGTTAAGTATGAGACTTAAGGCAGCAGCTCATAATAAGTGATTCAGCTTTATTTACAAGATAGGAATGAACACAAAAACAAGAGAGCAACAGGCCCTCCTTTTAAACTATTCGCGCTGGCATAACCATGCCCCTTGTTGCTTTAAGAACCAATCAGAACAGTAACATAACAACCAATAAGAACATCTCCCCCCAGAACCTTTCTAGTATCCTGATTGGTCTACTACACAAAGTAGCCAATCAGAGTTTGCTGTTTTAAATACCAGGCTTAGATAGGGACAAGTGGAGACCCGCAAGAAACTTGCGGGATGGTCATCCCATTCCTCACACCTTTGCTTCCTCCCCTCTACCCTTACCTATCTCACACTCTTTCTCCCTTCTGGGGTGGAGCCATAGACTCAACCCTCCAAAGCAGCCATTTTATCCAGGGGAACTGATCTCTGTCACCCGGACAACAGTTGTAATTCTGGGTGATCTCCAGCCCTCACCCAGAGGCTGGCAATGGTAGTTCTCATGGAGGAAATGGCTGGTTTGGAGGGTGGAGTCTATGGCATTATACTGGTCTGAAGTTCCTCCCCTCCTCAAACCCCACCATCCCCAGGATCCACCCCTTAAATGTCCAGGAGTTTCCCAATCCAGAGTTGGCAACCCTATTTCCTCCCCACCCAACAGCCAACTTAACCTTTATCTGCCTTTATCTGTCTTCAGCTTTTTGTCTCCACCCCCTCCCCCACAGCTTCTACCAAGGAAAATTATAGTCTTTCTCCACAGTGGGGACCAAAGCAGCTTACATTATTCTCATCTCCTTTTTATCTGCACAACAACCCTGTGAGGTTGGTTAGGCTGAAAGTATGTGACTGGTCCAAAATCACCCAGTCAGCTTCCACCGCAATATGAGGATCTGAACCTGGGTCTTGCAGACCCTACTCTGAGGCTCTAACTGCTGCACCACTGCTGGCTTTCATAGGGTGGCTGCTGAACAGCAGCAAGCAGCCAGGCCAAGTTGAGTCATGCAAATTAGGTGGTATCAAGTCACCCAGAGGGTGCTGCCTAGGGATGCCAGCCTCCAGGTGGGATCTGGGGATCCCCTGGAATTACTGCTCAGCTCCAGACTACTGAGATAACTTCCCCTGGAGAAAATGGATGCTTTGGAGGGTGGACTCTAGGGCATTGTACCCCACTGAGGTCCCTGTCCTCCCCAGGCTCCATCCCCAAATCTCCAGGAGTTTCCAGACCCGGAGCTGGCAACCCCACTACCCCCATCCCCTGCCAGTGCCCGTGGGGGGACCTGGCAACCCTATACTGCTGCCAGGCCTAGGGTTGGCAACCTCCAAGTGGGGCCTGGAGAGTGAACTCCAGAGATCTGTGAACAACAGAGAGCTGTCTCCCTGGAGAAAATGGCTGCTTTGGAGGGTGGATTCTGTGGCATGATGCCCAGCTGAGGCCTCTCCCTTCCCCAAATCCTGCCCTCCTTGCACTCCACCCCAAAACCTCTAGGAATCCCCCAGCCTGGCCCCAAGGCTCCCTCCCTCCCTCCCTCCTCCCCCCTCCTTCCAAGGCCGAAAGAGGCCTGGAAAGAAAGGGTCCTTCTCCCCCACCCTTTACTGACAAAGCCAGTTAGAAGCCTCCCCCCCACACAATGTTCTAATCTCTCACTGTTGAGGCCTGGAGTCAGGTCCCTGCAGAGGCCATTTCAAAAGGCTTTTGGGGGGGAATTCAACCGCCCTTGAAGGGATTTCCTCACTTTTTGGATTTTTCTACAAACCCAGGAAGTCTACTGACTATGTAGGAAAAGCTGTTGAGGGAGAGTGAGGTCCCTGTTGGTGGGAATAGGTATCCGCACAGAAAAAAAAAAGTCTGGAATTAGAATAAGGACAAGAGGGGGCCCGCAACAAAATGTTGCATAATGTATTGTGACTTGTTTTAACTTGTAATTGCTGGTTACCTACCTACCTACCTACCAGCCTGCCTGCCTTCCTCCTCCTTCTCTTCTTCCTTTTCCAAAGATCATAGCCTGGCATTTATATTCTATGCATGCAAGCAAACCCATGAAAGAAGAAGAAAGTGAAGAAGGGGAAGAGTGAAGGAAAGAGAGAAGAGCAAGACTCTTATTGTGCCTAAAATGAGGAGCACAATTTTGAGCAAGGGGTGATAATGTATTTATAAGCACAAATCAGTCCATTCCCATACAGAGGGATTTAGCTCCTTTTGGGAACAGGATGTTCGGATAAAGAGAATCACCTAGAGGTCCCCTCCCCCACCATTGCCCAAACCCATCCCTCACCCCAGCGTTATTACTGAACACCCCTTCTTTGTTCTCACCGGGTTCCAGCAAGCTCACGCCCCCACCCTTGTGTGATGGGGTTACTGCATGATCCGCATTCATCACCACCTCCTGCTCCTCTTCCTGGGAGAGAAGATGCACCCTGCCTAGAGTTGGAATCCCAGTAACAACCAATCAGAGTCAGAAAGAGTCTCTTTTTCCAGATATGATCTTGCCAGTATTTCCCAGTCACTTGGAGCATTTGGGAATGCAGTTGGGGGGGGCAATATGTAACCTCTCTATTGGAGAGAGAAGAGGGTATGAATCAGTGGGAGCTGTATGATTTTGGAAGCCCTTTTCTGACATATACATACCCTGCGGCACAAACACTGAAAGAGGTCTTATGCTAGCCCCACAGACAGATGAGTAGTAGGGGAAGGTGGTGGCTGCCAATGCTCCCTCTAAGCTGTGGGGTCTTGTGAGCAAAAATTATACTCTGTGAGCTACTGGCATTAAAGTTGTGAGCAAGTGATTTGGCTGCTGCATAAATCAGTTTGCTCTGGAGCCATCCCTTCCTGAGCCAGAGGATAAAAAAATGTGTGAGCCAGAGGCTAAAAAAATGTGAGCTAGCTCACACTAACTCAGCTTAAAGGGAACACTGGTGGCTGTAGTCCAGAGAAACCCCACGGTTTAAAATTAATCGTTGTTATCAGAGCTCTGCAGTTTAAATAGCATTCCCATGACTAAACTTTAGGCAATACCTCTTTGGTCAGGATGAAGCACCAAAGAGCAGCACCGGTTGGGGGGGGGGCTATATTTGAAGCCTCTGGCTTTCCAGCTCAGGGAAGGAAATGGGCAGGCTTACCCACCTCTGGGCAAAATCCTTCTCTTCCAGACTTCTTTGCAAAGGGCCATGGAAAAGCACGCTGGCTCTACCATCTAGTATCTGAGAAAGAAGTTTGGCACACACACTCCTGCATTCTCCGAGGAAAAAAAGGTTTTCCTCCCTGCCCACTCTGTTTTTTTCTGTTTCTATCAGTAAACCTAAAACTAATTAGTGGGGAGGAGGCAAGGGAAAGAGGAAGAGCAGAGGCACCGGGAACCTGCCTGCTCCGGTTTCCCAGGGGTGGGGGTGGAGTGTGTGTGTGCTTCCTTCTTGCAAAGTGGAAGGAGCTGCCCGAGCACAGTGAAGAAAGCCCAGAGTTACTGTAGTTTGCTTTAAATCGCAACGTTGTCAATTGAAGACCATTTGGTGGAGGGGGCGTGGCCATGGGGAGGAGAGAGGGATGGGGAGAGAAGGCTCCTCCTCTGACTTGGTAAGTCCTTTCTCAGCGCAGCTGCAGTGAACTCTGTTTTACTTTTTGGTTGTTTTTAAACTCCCCCCTACGTATTTTACAGTTTTTAGATTTTTGTGCACACCTGGGGAGCGAGCCACGTGTGCAGGATAATTTCTTTTGCTTCCATGCAGCCCCAGTTTGAGGAAATAAGTATCCGCACAGGGAGGGAGGCCTTGGGAATTAGATATATAGACAAGTGGAGACCCGCAAGAAACTTGCAGGATGGTCATCCCATTCCTCACACCTTTGCTTCCTCCCCTCTACCCTTACCTATCTCACACTCCTTCTCCCTTCTGGGGGTGGAGCCATGGACTCAACCCTCCAAAGCACCCATTTTATCCAGGGGAACTGATCTCTGTCACCCGGACAACAGTTGTAATTCTGGGTGATCTCCAGCCCTCACCCAGAGGCTGGCAATGGTAGTTCTCATGGAGGAAATGGCTGGTTTGGAGGGTGGAGTCTGTGGCATTATACTGGTCTGAAGTTCCTCCCCTTCTCAAACCCCACCATCCCCAGGATCCACCCCTTAAATGTCCAGGAGTTTCCCAATCCAGAGTTGGCAACCCTATTTCCTTCCCACCCAACAGCCAACTTAACCTTTATCTGCCTTTGTCTGTCTTCAGCTTTTTGTCTCCACCCCCTCCCCCACAGCTTCTACCAAGGAAAATTACAGTCTTTCTCCACAGTGGGGACCAAAGCAGCTTACATTATTCTCACCTCCTTTTTATCTGCACAACAACCCTGTGAGGTTGGTTAGGCTGAAAGTATGTGACTGGTCCAAAATCACCCAGTCAGCTTCCACCGCAATATGGGGATCTGAACCTGGGTCTTGCAGACCCTAGTCTGAGGCTCTAACTGCTGCATCACTGCTGGCTTTCATAGGGTGGCTGCTGAACAGCAGCAAGCAGCCAGGCCAAGTTGAGTCATGCAAATTAGGTGGCATCAAGTCACCCAGAGGGTGCTGCCTAGGGATGCCAGCCTCCAGGTGGGATCTGGGGATCCCCTGGAATTACTGCTCAGCTCCAGACTACTGAGATAACTTCCCCTGGAGAAAATGGATGCTTTGGAGGGTGGACTCTAGGGTATTGTACCCCACTGAGGTCCCTGTCCTCCCCAGGCTCCATCCCCAAATCTCCAGGAGTTTCCAGACCTGGAGCTGGCAGCCCCACTACCCCATCCCCTGCCAGTGCCCGTGGGGGGACCTGGCAACCCTGCCAGGCCTAGGGTTGGCAACCTCCAAGTGGGGCCTGCTGGAGAGTGAACTCCAGAGATCTGTGAACAACAGAGATCTGTCTCCCTGGAGAAAATGGCTGCTTTAGAGGGTGGATTCTGTGGCATGATGCCCAGCTAAGGCCTCTCCCTTCCCCAAATCCTGCCCTCCTTGCACTCCACCCCAAAACCTCTAGGAATCCCCCAGCCTGGCCCCAAGGCGCCCTCCCCCCTCCCAGGCCGAAAGAGGCCTGGAAAGAAAGGGCCCTTCCCCCACCCTTTGACTGACAGAGCCAGTCAGAAGCCTCTCCCCCCCCAACGTTCTAATCTCTCACCGTTGCTGCCTGGAGTCAGGTCCCTGCAGAGGCCATTTCAAAAGGCTTTGGGGGGGAATTCAACCGTCCCTGAAGGGATTTCCTTACTTTTCGGATTTTTCTACAAACGCAGGAAGTCTACTGACTATGTAGGAAAAGCTGTTGGGGGACAGTGAGGCCCCTGTTGGAGGGAATAGGTATCCGCACAGAAAAAAAAAAGTCTGGGATTAGAATATAAGATGAGATTCAAGCTCAGGCTATTTATGTATATACGATACATAACAGTTCACAATAGCAAGGGAGTTAACATGTGAAAGCAAGGATTTTGTAGAGTCTTATATTACAGTCCCATTCATTAAAGAATGTAATCTACTAGGTTAAATCCAACCAGCTTTTCTAATGGGAAAAAGTGAGAGAGGGATCTACTTTGACTACCCAAAAGGTTGTAGTGATGGTTATGGGACCTGCATGGACAAAAGTCACATGGGATGGAGTCTGTAGTAAGAAATGGAATTGAGCACGGTTCAATGAAGAACTATTCAGGAAGCTTAGCAGTCATGGGACAAGAAGACAGATCCTGTACTATTTGCATTCCACAGGTCCTTTTATGGATCAAAAATTGGTTGAACAACCAAGGGAACTGGCAACCCTGTGATGCATATTTGAACAAAAACTCCTGACTTTTAATATGCACCAATGAGGCCTGAACTGACTGAGATAGAGAGAGAAAGAGATCTTGGAGTTATACCGAATACCTTGATGAAAATGTTGACTCAGTGTGTGGCAATGGTAAAAAAGGTAAATTCCATTCTGGGGGTTATTAGGAAAGGGCCTGAAAATCAAATGGCCAGTAGTATCCCTGCATAGATCTGTGGTGCAGCCTCTTTATGGGTACTCAAAAAGGATATTGCAGAGGTGGAAAAAGTGCAGAAGAGGGCAACCAAGATGGTTAAGTGCCTGGAGCACCCTTCATATGAGCAAAGGCTAAAGAGTCAGTTTAGAAAAAAGGAGGGGCTATGGAATGGGAGGAAGAAAGGCAGCTTGGTATAGCCTGATCTCTTCAGATGTCAGAAGCTAAACAGGGCTAGTACTTGGATTTTTTAAAAAAAGATATTTCTGTGAATCTTGCACTTCCTTCAGTTTTGTACATACCCCCCCCATGTCGCTACTTCTGTTCTATTAATCCACACTCTATGGACTCATTTGAAATTAGATATATTATACAGTTAGGATTGCCAACCTCCAGGTGGTGCCTGGAGATCTCCTGGAAATACAACTGATTCTCAGATATCAGAGATCACTTTCCCTGGAGAAAATGCCTTCCCTGGAGGCTGGCTATGTCATTATACCCTTCTCTCCTCAAATTCTGCCTTCCCCAGGCTCCACCCCCAAATCTCCAGGAATTTCCCAACTTGAAATTGGCAACCTTAAGTCACTCAGCCCTTCTTGTTGCAGAGTTTGCAACAACTTGGGGCAGAATTTTGATGTTTCCCCCCTAGAAACTGAGTAGGAAGAATGTGCTGGGAGTTGTATTTCGTGTTACAGGGAGGATGTTCAGTGATATATCCCCAAGATCACGTAAATACTGTCTACCATGGCTTGTTCCTGCATTACAGACTAATTGAACTTTGAAAGGTTTTTTTTAATTCATCTTCCATCTCTCTTTGCTTAATTCCATCTCATTATTTCCTAGTTACGCTGCTTGGAACGTACTAAATAACAGCACTTGAAGCGGAGCGACTAGGCTTGATTTAATTTCTGATCCATCACTCTCTCCTCTTTGAAGAGATGCATGTGCATAATGAATCCTGTCACTCTGAGTTAATAGTGACCCAGAGTCTAGCTGCATGCCTCAGTGGCAATAACGACATATTCCATTAAGCCATGGCATGGGGCACACAGAAGCTGGTGTCTTTCCAGATCTCCAGACTGAAAGAAAGAAAGTGTGTGTGGGGGAGGGACAGCACAATCCAGAAATGCTAAGAAGAGAGCATTAAAGAGCCAGCTTAGCAAAAGGTTAACGTGCTTTCCCTTCTGAGAAACATCTTGCTAAAGGCTGCCATTTAGTTGATTCATCAATGACCTGCCTAGCAAAGTCACCAAAATTGCATAAAATTGTTTGGGTTAATCAAGGTTACAGATGTTTGAGAAATTTCAGAAGAAACTTAATTATCGATGAGTGAAAGCCATCATAGCAGGCTAAAGCCAATGTGGAGAAAGGTAAGGAATATAAAATTTGGGGTGGGAATTATATTACTGGAATCTCTTGATAGAAAAAAAACTTTGGTGTGAGAGAAAAGTTTGTCCCTATGAAGTGTCACCAAGAAGAAAGGAGAAATAACCCCAAAGTCTATGGAATCAAACTATGACATAGTACAGTACAATATATTTCAGGGCAACAGAAAAGTATTTTAATTGTGTTAAATGCAACCATAATAGAAGGAGGAATTAGTCTGGAAAGCCATTTATGTCCCCAGACTGTACATATTTACTGGTAATTGATGAAAATGAGGGTAAAGTTGGGGTATTTATTGTTTGGTGCTTCTCAAAGTACACTAATAAATATCTGAAATAATTGTGTCAAGATGGATGCTTTTAAAAATTCACCTAGTTCATGGTGCTTTTATTAATATTATTACCCATTAATGTTAAAACAAATGAAGAACCTAGTTAGGTGATTCTCTAAAATATTAATTTGGCCTTGAGGTTCACTGAAATCCAGACAGTTTCTGATATTTACTATAACAAGCTTAGGATTGCCATCTCTGGCTTGGGAAATACCTGGAGATCTGGGTTATGGAGCCTGAGGAGAGCAGGGTTTGGGGAGGGGAGGGACCTCAGCAGAGTATTGTACCACAGAGTCCACCCTCCAAAGCAGCCATTTCCCCAGGGGAACTGATCTTGATGGTCTGGAGATCAATTGTAACAGTGGGAGAGGCAGGGAACCCTAACAAACTGTTGATTGCCTCATGCCTTTCTGTGAGTTCTCCTGTTGTGACTTTAGTTGAGCTACTGTGGAGTTAGAGACTGAACACTAATATTTTACTTGCTGAGGAGAAATAGTAACAGAATGGAGTTAAAGAATACAATTTAGGTTTGTCAGCCTCCAGAGGGTGGCTGAAGATCTCCCAGAATTACAACTTATCTCCATCTGACAGAGATCAGCTCCCATGGAAAAAAATGGCTGCTTTGGAAGTTGATATCTAAGTCTATCCCCTCTGGATGCTCCACCCTTCCCAGGCTCCATCCCCCAAATCTCCTAGAATTTCCCAAGCCAGAGCTGGCAACCCTATGTGAGAGACAAATGGATCAAGATACTTAGACCTCAAAGTAAACATGTGTTCTTGGGGGGGGGGCAGTGAAGCAAGGAGAGCTGTGAAAGTAGGCAAGGGAGCCCTGGAGGAAGGGCAACTCATAGTTCAAAAGCAAAGAAGGCAGAGTGATAGAAAAGATGGTGGGTAGTAAACTGAGAAACACTTGCGAGGTGAATGGGCAGAAAAGGCAGAGAGAGCAAGAGGAACTGATAGCAGGAGAGCCCTAGGAGAAAAAGGAGGTGAAAAAAACTTATACCAGATTTGTTTGTTGGCAAGGAAGGGTAAGGTATAACTAGCAAAGGAGTTGGGGAGGCAAGGATATGCTCAAGAAAGTCAAGGGGCCAGGGAGACCAAAGAGAATCGATGTTGTATATAGATTTGGAATAGTAAACTGTATGTATAATAGCAGGTGTCTTACATTGTAAGTTTTTGTGCTACATGCCCACAACAACAACGAACAGCGGTAACAACAGCAACGAATAATATTGTGACCACCGGAAAACAAATGCTGGAACCAGGGGAGGCAAGCGGCACAGCACAGACTTTTTATCTAGGAGCCGGGGCGCGACTGCTCTCCCTGGAGACGGGACGCCGACGCGGCTTACCTGGCCGGGCCTCCGCGGTCTCCACGGTCTCCGCAGCCTCCGGAGGCGGCCTGGGCTTCGGCCTGGAGTGGCAGCCGTCGCCCGGGGCGAGCGGAGCCGTGGGGGGGTGGATGGAAGAGCTGATGGGCCTGGAGTGAGGAGGGGGCCTGGAGCTGGACCTGGAACAGGGCGGAGGCCAGGAGCCGAGCGAGCGCAGTGGCGGGCGCAGCGGCGGGTGGCTGGCGGAGGCCGGTGGGAGCGGCCGAGTCGACCTCCCAGCGACAGTGCCGGCGGGAACTCCAGTGGCGGGGACTCCGGTGGCAGAGGAGGACCGGCGGGGAGAAACGCTGAGGGGGTGCCCCCCTCCTCCGGCCTTTGCAGCTTCCCCCTAGGTTGGACTCTAGGGGTGACTGGACGGTGGGCCGACGCAGTTGTGAGAGGGCTTGCGGCGGTCCCGGGAACAACGTGAGCATTGCAGCGAAGGTGAGACGAGGCGGCATTTTATGCTTTCGCCAGGGGAGGTGGCAACGGTCGACTGGCTCTCCGGGTGGCCGAGAAGGTGGAAGAACAGGCACGGAGAGCAGGAGAGCCGGAGTACAGGAAGAGCGAGAAGAGAGGAGTGCCCCTAGTGGCGGGCCTGAAAAGGACTGGCGAAGGAGAGAGCGGGGTGTCCTAATAATGGGATGCCAGCCCTTGGGATACCAACACAGAAGTTTGCCCCGCAGGAAGACTGATAGGGGTACCTGGCGTTCCTGTTAGCTGTTGGACAGAGACCTGGGGCTTGGAGGGAGTTGAGAATAGCTGAAGGGTGTAGGGAGTGGGGATTAGCTGATGCAGGTGTAGGTGGAGTTGTAGGCCAGGTAGAGCATTATAGCCATCGTGATATGGCTGGGAGTGGGTAGGGGTGTTTGCTTTGGGAGGTGGGTGGGATTTAGCTGGCTTGTCCAATTAATTGGTCTTAGGGTAATTAATTTGTATCTGTTTTATAATAAGATTGTATTTTTGTATGTTAGGAATGTATATGGCCAATTAATTGGGGAGGGAACTGGTTGTTGTGCATCAGCAAAGTGAAGATAGACGAGAACGTGAGGGAGAATAGCCCCAGGAAGGAGAGCTGTTGTGAATGGGCCCCGACGGTCTGGAACCACGGCGTGGACTGTGCGGAGTGGCAATGCCATGGCAGCAGATTCCGGTGCTCTTGGGGAGGGGAAGGTATAGCGGTGGGTCTAGGCAAGGTAGCAAAGGAAGGGCGCTGAGAAACAAAAGGGCTCGGTGCCCTTCCAGCCTACGACCCATCCCAAAGGTGGCCAGCAGTGGGGCTAGGATGAGTAACCCCCTCCGTCATTGGTGTTGTGCAACGCCAGGTCTATAAATAATAAGACTATGGTCCTTCGGGACTTTATTATGGAACATCAGATAGACCTGGCGTGCGTGACCGAGACGTGGGTGCGGGAGGGAGAGACGCTAGCTCTTGCTCAGCTTGCTCCACCTGGATTCTCGGTCCTTCACCAATCACGGACGAGGGGGCGGGGGGAGGGGTGGCGCTATTCGTGCGGGAGGCTTACTCCTTCAGGGCACTCCCCTTGTTGGAGATTGCGGGCATGGAATGTGTCGGGCTGGTGCTGGAGGCCGAGGAGAGTTTGGCGATCTTCCTGGTGTACCGACCGCCTAACGCACCGGATGGTAGCCTGCCGTCCCTGCTGGAGGCCGTAGCAGGCTGGGCGCTGGAGTACCCTAGGCTTATGGTCTTGGGAGACTTCAACGTCCATGCCGATGACGCGACCTCCAGCCGGGCAATGGACCTGGTGGCGTCCATGGCGTCACTAGGACTCTCCCAATGTGTGTCGACCCCTACGCACCAGGCCGGGCACATGCTCGACTTGATCTTCACGATGGGGATTTCAGTGGACCGGATGACTGCTATGGCAGTTCCATGGTCGGACCACTATGCCCTGAAGGCCCGTATGAATGTCCCACCCCGACCCTGTATAGGCGGCGAGCGGTTTTTGGCTCGCCCGCAGAGCCAAATGGACCCGGCGCGGCTTCAGATGGCTCTGCGGGATCCGATGCCCCTGGCGGCTCGTTGGATGAGCTGGTGGAAGACTGGCATGGCCGACTTTCTGCAGCCATCGACGAGATCGCTCCCAGGCGCCCTCTGCACACCCGCTCTAGGCTAGCTCCTTGGTACTCCCAGGGGCTGCGGCTTATGAAGCAGGAGCTCAGACGGCTAGAGAGGCGGTGGCGCCGTGCTCGCGACGAGGCAACGAGAGCATCTTATAGGACGTTTATGAGAGCCTATGAGATGGCAGTCAAGGCTGCGAAGAGGGAATTCTACGCAGCTACGATTGCAACTGCAAGCTCACGCCCAGCCCAATTGTTTAGAACAATTCGGTCTTTGACAACTCTGCCGCAGGGCAGATATAATAGTAGGGAATTGGAGATTGGCTGTGAGGCATTTGCGAGCTATTTTGCAGACAAAGTCTCGGCGCTCCGCCGTGACCTCCCCGCCACACTTGAAACGGTGAGTGAACTCGAGGCCCCTTGCGCATCTTTGAGCTTGGGTTTAGAATGCTTTAACCGGCTCAGTCTGGAGGAAGTCGACAGATTGCTAGTATCTGTGCGCCCAACCACGTGCGACCTTGATCCGTGCCCCTCCTGGCTCATTAAGGCGGGCCACGAGGGGTTTCGAGGTGCCTTGGGGGAGATTGTCAACAAATCCCTCTCGGAGGGACGGTTCCCCGAGGCACTCAAGGAAGCGATGGTCCGCCCCCTCTTGAAGAAATCAATCATGGACCCGGCGGAATTGGCCAGTTATCGGCCGGTGTCCAACTTGCCCTATTTAGGCAAGCTGATTGAGAGAGCGGTGGCGACTCAGTTACAGGGCTTTCTGGATGACACTTCCGTCCTTGATCCATTCCAGTCCGGCTTCCGCCCGGGCTACGGGACGGAGGCAGCACTGGTCGCCTTAACGGATGACCTCCGGAGGCATCTGGATCGGGGTGGTGTGGCGGCACTGGTGCTATTAGATCTGTCGGCTGCATTTGATACAGTCGACCACCAGTTGCTGATCCACCGCCTCGCCGACGTGGGGATTCAGGGGCTCGCTCTTCAATGGCTTGCCTCCTTTCTCCAAGGTCGGGGACAGAGGGTGGTGCTAGGGGGCAGCAGTCCCGGAGGCACCCGCTTGAATGCGGGGTGCCTCAGGGGGCAGTGCTCTCCCCGATGTTGTTTAACATCTATATGCGCCCCCTCGCCCAGATTGCTCGGCGGTATGGGCTGGGTTGTCACCAATATGCGGATGACACCCAGCTCTACCTGATGTTGGGCGGCCAGTCAGACTCCGACCCGGAAGATCTTCACCGGGCTTTGCAGGCTGTGGCTGGGGTGGCTCCGGCAGAGCCGATTGAAGTTAAATCCTGCCAAGACGGAAATCCTGTGCCTGGGTCGGACCGGCCGGGGGCTGGGGCTCCTGCTTCCGACCTTCGACGGGGCATCGTTGGTGCCGGCGCCGGAGGTTAGGAGTCTGGGAGTGCTCTTGGACCCCGCACTAACCATGGGGGCCCAGGTGGCAGCCACTGTCAAGTCGGCCTTTTACCATCTTCGGCTGATTCGGCAGTTGGTCCCGTTCCTTGACCGCGAAGACCTGGCCACGGTGATTCATGCAATGGTCACCTCGAGGTTGGACCACTGCAACGCCCTCTACATGGGGCTGCCTTTGGGGCAAATCCGGAAGCTGCAGCTAGTGCAGAATGCTGCAGCCAGGCTGTTGACGGGCACCCCTAGGTGGGGGCACATCCGGCCTGTGCTGAAAGCGCTGCACTGGCTGCCTATAGCATACCGGATTCGCTTCAAAGTGCTGGTGCTTACCTTTAAAGCCCTATATGGCCAGGGTCCGGCATACCTGAGGGACCGCCTTTCCCCACATATGCCCCAAAGAGCACTTCGGTCTGAATCGCAACATCGCCTGGCGGTTCCTGGCCCCAAGGAGGCCAGGCTGGTGGCCACGAGGACTAGATCATTCTCAGTGGCGGCTCCTACCTGGTGGAATGAGCTCCCGGAGGAGATCAGGGCCCTGCGGGACCTTTTGCAGTTCCGCAGGGCCTGTAAGACGGAGCTCTTCCGCCAGGCGTTCGAGTAGGAGCCGCCGCTGTCCTTTCCCCCTCCTTGGCCGCTGCCTGCCCCCCCCACTGCTATTTTACCAACTGTGTGGTGGAGGAAGGGGATAGCTGAGTTAAGTCCTTGGGGCCTACCATGAACAACTCTGCTGGGTTATATTGCTGCGTTTAATGATCATTGGAAGCCATCGGGTTGAGACAAGAGCACTTATGATGATATGTTTTAGATATTTATATGCCTATGTGTTATGTTTTAACTTGTTTGTCCTGGCACTGGTTGCCCTTTTGTAAGCCGCCCTGAGCCCGCTCGCGGGGAGGGCGGGGTAGAAATGGAATGTATAAATATAAATAAATATAAATAAACCAAACCTGGCCTCCCTTACCATTAGCTGTTTGGTGTAGCTGCTTAGATTATTTATTGTATTGGGTGATTTGCTGAGGAACTAGTAAAGTCCATTTTTGACAGTGCTTCTGGGCTGCCACATGCTGCCATTGCAGAGGCAGAAGCAGCAGGAGCCAGTTGCTACTTGGAGATGTTCCCTACAAAGAAGAATTTGAGGGGCAATAACAATGGGGAAGAAGAAGAAGAGACTGGATTTATACCCTGCCCTTCACTTGGAGTCTCAGAGCGGTTTACAAACTCCTTTCCCAATCCCTTCCCCTCCCCACAACAGACACCCTGTGAGGTAGGTGAGGCAGAGAAATCTCTAATACAAACTGCTTTCAGGAACAGTTATGCCAGAATTTGTGGCTGACCCAAGGTCACATCAGCAGGTGCAAGTGGAGGAGTGGGGGATCAAATCCAGTTCTCCCAGATTAGAGTCCGCACACTTAACCACTACGCCAAACTGGCTCTCGAAGGACTGGTAGAAAGGGGGCAATAAGAACTTAGCATGAAGTCTGGGGAAAGAAAGAAGATCAGTATAGTAAATTAACAATGGCTTGGAAGAGGATATAAAGGAGCACTGTAAGAGTTTGCCTAGAGAGCCAAAATGTTAACGGTGGTCAGGAGCTGAAGTTGCTGGGTTAAGGGGGGGGGATGACAAAACTTGAGGGAGAGAAATGAAGTCTCCTTCATTGTCTTCATGACTCCACTGTGCTAGGATATGAATGTACTTAACTACTCTGATTTGAAATAAACCCTTTCTCCAAGGATACAGAGATCTGAAGCCAGCAAGCTGCAGACTGGGGAAAACATCCACTATAATTCCCCACTTCTGAAGAAGGAGGGGGTCTCAAGCAATTCTTTCTTTATTGCCTTGAATACATAATGGATCCCAAGGGATCTCTGACAGAACCAGTTTCTCAGAGCCACTAGCACTTAGCAAAATTGACTTCAGTTAATCAAAAGATTATTTCAAAATCCCTTGGACTCAGGCTTTTGATGGCTACTAGTCTGGGAGGCTGCAAAATAAACTTATCTCAACCATTTAGAATTCAGGGAAATATTATCCTATGCTTCACTGAAAATTAGGCCTTTGCCTAATACTGGAATGTTGTAGGGTGCTAAAAGAGAAAAGAGGATTAATATGTCATCTGGAGTTTGGCTCCATATTTCAGGAACAATCATCTGGGTGTCTTTCACACAGCAACACTATTGTAATGCTTCTCCATTGCTGCTGCAGCTTCCTCAAAAGTGAGGAAGCAATGGAGATTACAGATGGCATTCCTTACTTCATTGTCTCCTTGTGCCTGAAGCACTTTTCCTTTTTCACACAGTGCCACAATTTCCAGTGACGGCAACCCCGGTCCCCGCCCCCTCCCCCGTTTCTGAGCTCTATTATACAACATTGATCCGTCAATTAGCTTCCCACCTTTGAACTTGAGTCTTGTTTGATTAAAATGTGATTTGATGGCCTCCTTGCAGTTTGCCTTCTCTGTTTTGTTGCTGTGGTGTATTTCAAGATCTGCTGTGTGGTAGGAGCTTCTGGAGAGTGAGGATCCCGATGTTCCCTCTCAGCAAGTAGTGTTGAAGGGAGTACTTGTGATTTTGAGAGTTACACTGGAGTTGTGTGGTGTGTCTTAACAACCTGAACTGTTCTCAGCAAGGATGTAGCCAGACCATGTCCCAAAGCATGTAGATATTCTGGGAAGGCTTCTGTAAGGTTGCATGGGCAAGTCCTAGCTGAGGATGCTGGGTGTGCGCACACAGCAGCACGTGGTGGGAGAATTTTGTCTTGCTTGCATGGAATGACAAGTGCTAGATGGAGGGCTTTCACATGGCCTGGTCAGTGCTTTTTGAAATTCACGCTCTCAGACCAGGACTGTGGTCACACACACTAAATAATCCACTCTCAACCCGCGTTCAGTGCACTTTCCAACAGGATTATGTTACTGTGTGAACTGGCAAAATCCAGTTGGAAAGTGGATTGAAAGTGGATTATTTAGTGTGTGTGACCACAGTCCTGGTCTGCATTGTGAAGTGACCAACATGAGAGCATCCATTCTGGTGGAGAAGCAAGTGATTATAATCTTATGGTTGGTCCATGAGGTGATATGGAGAATTGACTCCAGTTGGTTGGATTCTCTGAATTGTATTCTCTGATTGGATGCTATTATGTACCAAAACATCACCTTTCTAACTGCAAAAGGCAGCCTCAGTTCCCCAAGGAAATCTCATACATAGTTAGGAAGTATTTTTAAGAGTATTGGTAGATATAAAACTATAAAGAATCACTATTGTGTGATTAAACAGAACTGGTATTGGTATGTTGGTATAGCTATATTAAGCACATATTCTAAACATGAGAAAATAGGAACCACCATAGAAAACATTGGCAAAGATGTTGGCAGCAACTTTAGAAGCCCAACTGGCCTTTCACATGAAAGGCAAAAGTCATTCCACAGCATAGCAGCAAGGGACTGTAAATCAAAAATAGTTTCATAATGGAGAATCTGTGGAAGGAAAACTGGTGCCACACAAATTTATATGAAAGGGTAAAAAAAAATCTGAAGTGAAAATGAGGAAAGAAGTCCATGTTAAAAGGCACCTTATAGTTAGATGAATGAAACACACACACGTTTATTTTGATTCACCCTAAGCAGGGAGGCATATGGATCCATACACTCTGGAACAGAACTTTGTTTAAGCAAATTCTCTGGTCAAAATCTAGAAGAATTAAGCAGTATGGTTTCATTTGCTGAGCCTTGCTTACAGAAGGGGTGTGTGTGTGTTTGTGTTTGTGCGTGTATACACACACACAGAGAGAAACAAGTATGTTCTTCTTACCAGTTTTCCTGCATCTCTGTAAATTGTCTTAGCAATTAATGATGAAAATAACAAATGAAAATCATGGTTTCACATCCTGGATTGCAACTAGTATTCAGACATAATGAGTATCTTAACTTTTGTTAAAGAAAGGAAATATGAGTTAAGTCAGAAGCGCCAAACTCATTTGTTACAAGGGCCAGACCTGACATAAATGTCACTTCGGGCTGGCCCATGTGTGTGATAAAATGTAATGCCAGATACTGGAGATAAACTTTATAAAGGACATAGGCAAACCCAATTAACTATACTGTTTTTTACTCAAAATACAAACAAAAGTAATTGATTAACTGGGGAATCTATAAAAGCCTCAATAAATGTATTTTATTGTATGCAAGATTAGGTTTTTTCCAAGGGATACCATACCCTCCTCCTAGCCATTTTATTTCATTTCTTTACAACTTTGACCACACACCCCTAACCATGTGCGCCTACACACCTGCTCTCCCCCAAGTAGCCTCCTGCCTTCCCTGTCTCACACCTGTTGCTTCTGGGCTGGATAACAGCCCTAGACAGGCCAGTTCCAGCTCCTGGGCTGTATGTTTGACACCCCTGACCTAAGTATTATCTGCATGAGATCAAAGAATCTTGGGACTTCTCAGAGACTAACAATGGTATTAAGCTTTCATTAGGGGAGAGCATTATGAAATTCCTGAGCTAAAGATATACACAAAAGTTGATGGTTTGGATTGTTACAGAAATTTCCCAGAACAGGAAAACAAATCCAGGACCCTTGGGAATTACAACCCCCCTCCAAACTAACTGTATGTTTTTGCATTTTTTAAAAAGTTGAGTGCTTAAAAGCAATGCGGCATGCACTCATGTTTTTCTTTCTGGGTGATTTCCCACTAAAGCTGCCGCGGGGTTGCGCCGCCGTTTGCCTCGAGATTTTTAGTCAATTTCACACCCGAAGCCGTGGGGCTGCATTTTGACCCGCAGCTTCGCCCGATTTCCCCCGCAGTTTCGTAATCCTCAAAAAACAGGATTACGAAACTGCGGGGGAAATCGGGCGAAGCTGCGGGTCAAAATGCAGCCCCGCGGCTTCGGGTGTGAAACTGACTAAAAATCTCGGGGCAAATGGCGGCGCAACCCCGCGGCAGCTTTAGTGGGAAATCACCCTCTGTTTCAGAGAGCCAGTTTGGTGTAGTGGTTAAGTGTGTGGATTTTAATTTTAGAGAACCGGGTTTGATTCCCACTCCTCACTTGTAGCTGCTGGATGACCTTGGGCAAGCCATAATTCTGGCACAGCTATTCTTGAAAAAGAGCAGTTTCTGTCAGAGGTCTCTCAGCCCCATCTACCTCACAGGGTGTCTGTTGTGGGGAGGGGAAGGAAAAGGAGTTTGTAAGCCACTCTGAGACTCTGAGTGAAGGGCTGGGTATAAATCCAATCTCCTCCTCCTCCTCCTCCTCCTCCTCCTCCTTCCCTGGGCAATGGCATTTCACCCTTCCAATCAGATCCTTGCAAGGGAGGAGCACAGAGAACTCTGTTCTGTCAGAGCTGCTATTCTGTTTCTCTTTGGGGGGGGGTGGATTCCTTTTTTTCTCTGCAAGCAGGATATGTTAAGTATGAGACTTAACTCGATTTCAGCAAACAAGTGATTTCAGCTTTATTGTGAAGTGATAACAGCTCAAAGTTAACCAGAACAGTGAACAACAAAACAGTGGAGCACAGGTCCTTTTAAACAGCCCGGGCTAATATAGCCACATCTATTTTACAATAAGTGACCAATCAGATTACAAAGATAACAACCAATGAAGTTTGTTCCCTCCACAGCATTACACTTAGTCCTGAATGGATCGTAGATCAAAACAGCCAATAAGAGTTCAGGGATTTCAATCCTTGCCTTGGCTCAAGCTTAACATGGATCCTCTATGGAGACATAGCAGGATAGCTAGGGGCAAGGGGCCTATAGAACTGGAACCCTGGTCCAATTTATTTGAAACTTAAGGATTCTTTAATGGGCAGGTAACACTAGCTCCCCTGCAATTTCTGGTGTCATTTAGTTGAAAAACCAGCCACTACATCTCCCCATCTGGAAAAAAATCGCTCCTTCCTTACTTTGTGAAAGGAAACAAAGAACAGACCACAATGAGAAAAGAAGGCAAAAGCAGAGTTTTCAATGAAAAGATAAAAAAAAAAAAGTGTCACAGCTAGAGCATAAAAATGAAAGGAATGCAGATAGGTGGAGACAACTGCTCCTGCTCCAAGCAGGACTTACTTTGGGGATCTGTAAAATTGAACTCCTTGGTTCAATTCACTTTAGCTTGGGTGAGGTGTCTTTAGATTTGATTAGAAGGAGGACTATGTTCTATGCAAATTTGGTACTATTATCTTTATAAATGTCAGGGGTCCCAGTCAAAACACTCAACAACGATTCTTCATGAAGTTCAGTTTATTGAGGCTAGTACTAGACACCATGAACTCTCATGTCAGGAATAACAGGAAAACCCCAGGAACCCCAGTTATACCCCATTCAAATGAAGCCCCCCTCCCCCCTCTAAATCAATACGCAAGCACCTAGAAGCATGGGGAGACTAGAGCTGTTGCGTTCTCAGCAGGAAAGTAGCACTAAGCAGCTCCAAAGCCACTGGGCAGACAAGGTGGCAGCAGAAGCAGGGAGGGAAAGCAAAAGGCAGAAGCATCCCCCACATTCCAATCCATGGCAGCTAGCTGACAATAAACAGCTTCCCCAGACCCTCCATTAGATTCCTTATTGAGAGTACAGGTCCCAAAGCACCAATATCCAAAATACCGCATGGAATTGGATCCTGAGTAGGGCTGCCAGGTCCCATCTTCTCCCGGGAGGCAGGAATTGGGGGAGGGGCCAGGAGGGGGAGGGGCCATCATGTAGAGTGATGTCATTGTGTCGGGGATGCAGCGCTGCATGCACATGCCCCCCACTTTCCCCCAACCGTTTAAAGGGAACCTTCCTGCAAGACACAAATTCACCACTTGCAGGGCAGTAGCGGGCAGCCCCCACTTGAAAAGAACGGGCGCTGTGCGCGCCTGCCATGCAAGTCACAAATTTTCAAGTGGGGCCATGGACAACTGTTGGGGTGGGGCTTCCCCCACCAGCCGGCTGGCTGTTGTCTAATCCTGAACCTACAATGTCCTACACAAACATAAGCCATTGTGGAATACCCCCTCCCCAGAAGCCTGGTTATGAAAGTATAATTAAGTTTTTCTTGGCCATACCCCTAACTTCCATAGGCTAGATTTTACCTCATTAGATTAACTAAGTAGTCTAGAAAGTTGGTGGGTATATTATACAGATACAGTGGAGGAAAAATATGAGCTAAAGGGCAAAAAGAATGCAAGAGATAAAATATGTGATCCATATAGAGCTAGGTGTGACTCATCCCCACTCAAGCTACTTCACACATTATAATTTTAATAGCATTCATTATAGACCCGTGTTGTGTACTCATTGAATCCAAGTGCTTTGTGGAACCTTGTGCACACATGTGCCAATTCTGGCTCTCCAGTGCATGGTTCCATGGTATACGCAAAAGAAATGTGTTTCAAATGTTACAATTTTAGTAAAAACTCAGTATGGATTTATAACCTCTGCTTGTGTGTGTATCCACTGGCTTTTTTGTGATAACTTGGGCTGGTTCCCCCCCCTGCCTTTGCTACACTGACAGCTGTTTACTTGGTGTTTTTTCCCCTCTATTGTGGAAAGTGTTGCCTCAGCAAACTTGGCTTGGAGGCTAAAAGATGGTGGGTTTTGTCCCCTGAGGGAATCAGTCATTGTCTGGTGAGGAGAGCAAAAACAGTAACTGTGTTCACCGGAGTGAAGCAACTGTCTTCTGAGGAAAGTTTTGGCGGGCACCACTTCTGTGTGCGGGACTCAGGCAACACAGCCAGTGGATAGGGACAGCTTCTGAGTGACACATCATGGAACCAACTAATTTAGGGTCATGTGGAATGTTCAGAAAATGCTACCCCACTACTCAATTATATATGAGAGATGTGTCTGGTATAAATACTGTAGTGTGACATCATCATTTCTTAACAGGTACTGTTTGATTTGTAGGAATGTGTACTTAAACTTAAATATCAAATAAATGTTTTGCTGTAAAAGGACTATGTTATTGAAATTGTTGAACTATGTTAGATGTTAAAGAAATAAAAACCTTAAAAAAATGAAGTGCCACTTGACTCTTTATTCTTTGCCTTCCTTTTTAAAAACCCTGTAAATAACTTCTAAATAACAGTACAAATCCTTCTGTCAATTTGTTGGAGAAAACAGGGGTAGTTAAACAGGGTCTGCCAAACCTTGCTTATGAATTAATTGCCTCATTATCAATGTGTGTGAGAAGATACAAATCAAACTGGAGCTATACTGCTTAATCAAAGAGGACCCCTTAGTGAATCTGGGACTTTACTAAATCAAAAGAAAAATTTGACAAGAACTGTAGCTTACAGTTTAATATAGCAACAGATTAATTTACTATTTTTAAGCTTTTCAGGGTCATACATTGTTTGTAAATTTGTTTGTATCTGCAAAGAGTGCTTTTAATTTTTATAACATTTTAGTTAATTAAAAAAACACAAATCTTTAAAAAGAATTAGTTGGGAGGTGGTAAAATCACTGGCACTTATCAGGATTATCTACAGACAATATTCTCCCATTCAGATTGAATGATTTTTCTCAGAACCCACCCTGAAAGAGAAAAGGAAACTTCCATACCACCACCACTAATTTACAAATGTTTGCTGTTTTATTACACCTTCACTGTCTGTAACATCAGGCATGTCAATTTAGACTAAAGGGTATAAACTTTATGAGTAGCCTCAGAAGCAGTGGGAAAACTACACAAGCATGTCCCATGGTAACATAGCTTTTCAATGAAGTGAACTTTTAAATATACAAAAGGTTTGCAAGTCTTCTCTTAGGTTTACTGTCACATCAACTTTTTCAGGCAAAGGAAGGCAGGAGCTGCTCAGGGGGAGGGGGAGCAGTTGCATGCAGTGAGGTGTGTGTGGTCGAAGCTGTCAAGAAATAGAAAGGAAATGGCTAGAGAGTGAGGCTAACAGGCTGAGGTAAAATAGTATGGGGGGAATGGCAGCTAAGGTGGAAAAAGAGGAGGTATGGTGTTTTTTCCCCTCTAGTCTCCTCCAACCAAGACCCGTAGCTACAGTGGGGCAGAGGCAGGGCCAGCGGGGAGAGCAGAGGAGGAGGGTGAGCATGTAGATTGGGAGGCAACTGGGCTGTCTTGTGCATGCTGCTCTGAGGGGAAAGACCTCCCGGCCTTGGAAGCAAGTGGAAGAGCAAAGGGGAAAGACTGTTGCAGTCACACATCTGAACAGCCATGGAGCAGGGAGGCAGAGTGAGTGTTGGGGGGAGTGGGGGACAGTGATCTTGCTTCTTCCCCCCACCTGTTCTCAGTCCATGAAGGAAAAGTGGTCACGGGAGGACAAAAAGCACCTCTTGGAGGTTTCAGAAACAGCCTCTCTGTCGGGCCTTCCTCTCAGCCCTGCCACTTCTGTTGGATGTAATATCCAGATGGCTATCTGGACCTTTGTTGATGGTCTTGGATGATTTACAAAAACATTTGGCCTTTGTGAAATAATTTTGTGGGATGGCCCTCATGCTTTAATAATGACTTTTGAAACCAGTGAATGACAACTACTACTGTATTCAACACATTCTCTTTATATTCATAACGAAGAGGACTTTCATTCAAGTTGGACTTTATTTGTGAGGTGGACTATTTATAGTAATATTTTTGAAATGAATTGCATATAGAATGACCTTAAATATATTTGCTTTATTTTTTATTTCATTGTGAGATTTGTGCATATTTTCCATGAGACTATTATAGTATATATGATTTCCTTCATGGTTTGATTGGTGTTATTTTTCTTTCCGTTCTGTAGGGGATGCAGAAGGGATGAGAACTGGAGGTGGGGGATCTGGGAACCTAAGGATCAGACCTCCCCCCGAGCCAGGACCCTGTAGTCTGGGTCACCTGGAGCCAGTTGCTCTGACTGGACCACCTCACAGAGTTGTTAGTGGTAGAAGTGGTTGGGGCAGTGGAGGAGAAAGTCTGGTGTGCCTCCTGGAGATCCTCAGAGGTAGGATGGGGGAAGAAAGGAAACAAAGAGCAAGAGGCAGATTGTAGCCGTGCTCGGCTGCTAAGGCTGGGCAGTGGTGGGTACTGAAAAACTACCTTACTTAGCTACAGGGTAGATGACTCATCTCCTAAAAGTGCTATATACACAAAATGTTACTAATTTGGACTTCTCTGGAAGTGTTTTGCCCCTCGGCTGCACCCCGTCTCACTCCTATGGGTGGGAGCCGAGTCTCGGCTGACGGGAAGGGTCTGAGATCGTCCCAGACTCTCCCAGGATCTCTGTAGGAGATCCTCAGCCTGGGGAGCTGAGGAGAGCCTCTTCCAAGGCGACGGCCAAGGAACTGAGACTCACCTTCTTCCCTGAAAAGTCCCATTGCTGCAGAGCCAGTATAGTGCTGAGAGACGACTGCAGGACAAGTGGACACGGTCAAAAGTTTTGAAATGCGTCTAAAAGACTTCCAAGGCTTCAAAGTGTGAGTTAAGCAATGCTCATGTGATTTAAAGCATCTACAAGAACCTTGATAGCAATTAGAAGCACTTAAGTGCAAAGCGACGGGGGAGGGAGGAAACGCAAGACTTCACCCCCCACACACTTGAAGCAAGACGGTTTTAAAGCACAAATAAAGAACTTTGTGTTAAACTAAACACATCAGATTACTAGCGAAATCAAAGGCTGTATAAGAACGTCAGCTAACTTTGTTTTGGGAAACTTACCTCTTGTTGATATTATGGCTGGGAGAGGGTGGAAGGCAGGACTGGAGAAAAAAAAATCAGTGTGAAATAGCCTACTAACGACTACCTTCCAGAACCAGGAAGTAGCAGCAGACATGTCTACGCTGCTGGTGAATGCACTGTGCCCCCTAACGGAAATAACTAATCTCAACACTAAAATGGACAATTTTGCAAAAACAATTAACTCAGATGGACAAAAGAACCTCAGTAACTGAAAAGACATTTAAAAAGATGGAAAAACAGATGGAGAGTATCAACAAAAGAGTGGACGAAGCAGAGAAAGAAAGATCCTCCAACAAAACACAACTAACACAGCTCCAGCTGGAAAGATCCATGTACATTCTACGTTTCCAAGGGATACCAGAGGAAAAGAATGAAGATTTAAAGGCTCACCTAGCAGAGGCTCTTGCTCCATTAATGGATTACAAACAGGAAGAACTACTGAAGGAGGTGGACTGGGCTTGCAGGACTTATCCAGATTTTATTAAAAAAAAAAAACTCCCAGGAAAAATATGCATGAAATTCATGAGACGGTCTACCAGAGATCTGGTGCTGAAATCTACACAGGGGAAACCTTTAAAAATCAAGAATGAAAAGATAAAAATCTTGAAGGATATCCCCTTTGAAGTCAGGAAGCGGAGGAGGCTCTACAGGGAACTTACTCTCTCTCTACAGAAAAAAAGGAGTGCCTTACAGATGGTTATTTCCTGAAGGACTGAGTTTTAAACATGAAGATAAAAAATTTAACATCGATACTGTTCCTAAGGCAAAAAAGTTTGTGGACCTATACTTTAATCCAACGCAAGGCAAAAAATACAAGAAATCCAAAACTGATGATGAGGAGGAGGAGGAAGAATTAATTTAATTAATAAATAAACAAAGTAGCCAAGTCACCAAACAAAGTTGCCAAGTTTTCAAGTAAATAAAATTAATTGTTAACCAAGCAGGTTAATTTTCTGAACAAGCAACCAGATCAAAGTAATTAAATTGATTGAATTTTTTAATTAAATAAATAAAAATAATCAAAGTTAAAGGTTTTCAAGGTTTTCAAGTTAATTAAGTAACTAACTGATTAATTAATTAAATAAATAAAAATATTTATTTCCAAGCAAAGTATTCAAGTTAAATAATTAGCTGATTAATTATCTAAATAAAAATATTTGTTAACAGGTCAACTTTCCGAACAACTTAAGCAATAGATCAAATTAACTAAATCTCTGAGAAATTAAATAATAATAATAATAAGAATAATAAGAATAAAAAGAGTGAGAAAGGTACATCTATATAATAGTTAAAATGGCATCCGGAAGCAGGAAGGGCTCAATGGCGTCCCCCAGTCAAACTACAGGTTTAACCCAGCTTAAAGCCTCAATCACAACGCAGGAGCTTCAAAAGATGATGCAGAGCTTTCTGCAGATGGCGGCGGAACAAAACGCAGAAATCATAAAGAAAGAACTGGAGCCAATGCAAATTAAGATGGATCAAATTGTGAAGCAGCTAAAGGGCGACACAGAGGAGATTAAGATGGAAATTAAGAAACTCTCTAAGAAAACGAACCAACTCCAGGAAAAAGTAGACGACATTGATCTAGAAGTGATGGAATTAAGAGCCAAATCAGAAAAAATGGAGGAATCCCTTATTGTGCTAGAAATGGGAAAAGCAGAAACGATATTGAGATTTCAAAATGTCTCCGAAAAACTAGGCAAAAACCTGAAGGAAGAACTAGCCCGTAATATTGCGGAACAATTCAACATACTAGATGCAAAGGAGTTTGAAGGCAATATGGAAGCGGCTTACAGAAAAAATTCTGCATACTCCAGGAAATTTAAGGCACCAAGAGAAGTCCATGTAAAATTCGCCAGGAAATCAATCAGAGATCAAATCCTTCAAGAGGCAAATAGGAAATCCCTGATAGTAGTAGGTGAAGAAATAAAGATTCTGAAAGATATCCCCTGGCATGTAAGAGAAAAGCGTTACAAGTATAGGACGTTGGTAGACTTATTAAAGAAAAGTCAAATTCAATATAGATGGCTTGTTCCGGAAGGGCTGTTATTTACATATAGGAGTCAAAGATTCAGGATAGACTCCATTTTCAAATTAGACAACTTTCTAGATAGGAATGGCGAAGATCTTGGCTGGCAAAGACCAGATGATGGTGAAGCAGAATCAGATGATCCAGACCACGGAGAAGAAGAAGGGAGTAAAGAACGTGGTGATGATTCTGATGAGCAGGCATCTGGGTCTCAGAAGAAAAAAGAGCAAAAGAAACGTCAGTTAAGTTACAAAACTGAATCTCAAATTCAAACCAGATGGCAACTCAAAAATATAGTGTCGAAAAAAAAAAGATGAACAAGATGGGGTCCAAAAAAATTTCGTTACTATCGGTAAATGTGAATGGTCTTAACAGCCCGCAAAAAAGAAAGAGGATATTACACCAGGCAGTTAAACTTAAAAATGATATCACCTGTTTTCAGGAAACCCATATAAAAGAAGGACATGAAAAATATTTAATATGTAAAAAATTAGGCATCCCATTTATAGCGTCGCATAAAAGTAAAAAACAGGGGGTTGTAATATATGTTCAAGAAAAACTGAACCCCATACTTAAATTGAAGGCGGCTAATGGAAGAATTATAGGAGTCCAAATAGTCCTTAACGGTATGGAGGTATTACTTGTTAATATATATGCCCCAAACCAAAGCCAAGACGACTTTTTTCTAGATCTTAATAACTATATCCTTAAGGAAAATCCTAAGAATATCTGTATTGTAGGGGATTTTAATGCGGTCTTGGACCCCAAAGAAGATAGGAAGAAGCTTAAAAAAACACACAAAGCGGGGGCGATCTTGACAAAAAGCTTCCTAAAATTAGCTGATGAATATAATCTCATAGATGCCTGGAGAACTAGAAACCCACAGGAGAGAGACTTTACGTTTTTTTCTAATAGGCACAAATCGTGGTCAAGGATAGATATGGCCTGGACAAACATAAATTTGATGAAACATATTGTGGAAGTGGAAATTTTGGCTAATACTTTTGCAGATCACAACCCTATACAGATTTTCTTTCAGGGGGCCCCAAAGACTAACAGGTGGAGGATCAATATAAATCACTTAAGAGATAAAACATTTGTTGAAAAACTTAAACAGGATGTGAAAGAATTTATCAATTTAAAAAGGAGGGAAGATATGGAGCTGAATACCATTTGGGATACCTTAAAAGCATACATTAGAGGTATCTTTATTAATCAGGAAGCATGGAGAAATAAACGTAAAAGGGACAAATTTAAGAAATTAACTATGGAGTTAAGAAATTTAGAAAAAAGTAGTCAGATTAATAAAGATCCAAAGGACATAAGAATGAAGATAAAGCTATTACAGCACCAAATGAACCTATGGCTATCTGAGGAAATAGCCAGTAGAATTGAGTACACAAAGGCATATTGGTTTGAAAATGCTAATAAACCTTCACGCTGGCTAGCCTATAAAATTAAAAAGGAGAGAGCAAAGAAAGCTATCTTAGCATTAAAAAACGAAAATCAGGAAATACAATACAGTGCCCAAGAATTAAAAAAAATAGTTGAAAACTTCTATGCGAACTTATATAAACAAATGATGCATAACAGCCAAGAAATTAAAAGTTTTTTATTGAAACATGAGCTAGGCAAATTTACGGAAGAACAAAGACAGGTACTGAACGGCAAGGTATCCCCCTTTGAACTCTTAGAGGCTATAAAAAAACAAAAATCATTGAAATCTCCAGGCCCCGATGCAATTACGGCAGAAGTATATAAAACGATAGAAGACGAAATTTTACTGCTCTTTAAAGACTTAATTAATAATGTGATGGTAACAAGTAAATTATTTAGATACACACAAAGAACTGGTGGCACAACTTGCCAAATGGAGTACGAAAGTTCTTTCTTGGATCGACAGAATCAACATATTACGTTCCTATATTTTGCCTAGATATCTCTATCTTTTTCGGACCATCCCATGCTATATCTCAGATCGTCAGCTTAACTTATGGCAAAAAGACATCAATGCTTTTATATGGGAAAACAAACACCCACGGATAAACGTCCGAACAATGAGCAGACCTATAAAACAGGGTGGTATGGCTCTTCCAATTTTGGCAACGTATTATAAAGCCGTAGTCCTGGCATCTTTGGTTAGGCAATACCACGAGGACGATATGCTTGACTGGAAATGGATTGAAGATAATACAACGCAAGTCCACTCTTTCCAAGACATACTATGGCACAACAAACCTCAAAAAACACTCTCTTTGATTGCTTCCTCATACTTAAAATCTACTATCAATATATGGTACCGAATAAAGAGGAATATTATCCCACCCTTTTCATCACTGACAACATTTTTAAACCAAGCTTGGTTTATCCCAGCCAAATCACATGGAGCATTCTCCGACTGGAGGAAAGCAAATTTGATCAGAATTATCGACACCACAAAAAAAGGTCGAATTATGACCAAACAAGAACTAGAAAAGAAATATAAATTTAATATTAATTGGTACGAATATTTACAGTATCGTCATTTTATTGAGTCCACCGAATTCCAAGAATCTATCCAAAGGTCCCTTAACGATTTTGAATCCATTCTGTTTAAACCTTACCAAAAAAAAAACCTAATATCAAAAATCTATAAAATTTTAAACAACAGTCATCACACCACCAATCTGAACTATCAAGAGGCTTGGTCAAAAAGACCTTCAGTGCCAAATCTCCGAGGATCAATGGAACGCTATTTGGCGAAGTCAGAACTCTTCCTCAAAATCCTTATACATTATTGAGGCAAACATGAAGGTCCTGTTGAGATGGTATTTAACACCAACCAAACTAGTTCATTTGATACCTACCATGTCTCCACTGTGCTGGAAGCAGTGTGGTGCTAAAGCAACCTACTTCCATAACTGGTGGTCATGCAAATTTATCCAAAGCTTTTGGCACCAAGTAACAGACTGCATTCACAAAATAACAAATTATAATTTACCTTTGTCGCCAGCTATTTTTCTCCTCGGTCTATGGCCCTCTGATGGTCCTCCTGAAAAAGACAAAAAACTAATCAGTATTCTCTCCACAGCTGCTAAAATTCTAATTGCAAAGCATTGGAAAGATACCAAGGTGCCTAGCATAACACAATGGTGGTATAAAGTATGGGACCTATTTATGCTAGACAATTTTTCAATTTATCACTCCAATACTCAAAACGAGAGTGACTTCTCTAACCCTCTAAGTATCTGGTACCCTATCCTAGAGAAAATAGACATTGACACCTTTGATTGGGAAACTATTTCTAAGGCCAAATACAAGTTACTGTTATTCAGATAGTCTATGTTTGATATGCGAGGTTTTATAATTTTTTATGCTTTTATATATTATGTAATTGATGTTAAGTAATTTAAAAAAAAATTTTTAAAAAAAATTGTGTGCAGGTTTTCCACACTGCATCACCCATGAAACTGAGCAATGTGTATTTACATAGCAAAAGTTCATATTTTTGCATGTAATGTTTTGGTTTTCCGTTTCTGATCTCCCACTCTTTTTATGTGTATATAAAGCAATTAAGAAGCAACAGAACCGGATATGGAACAACTGATTGGTTTAGCATAGGAAAAGGAGTACGACAAGGATGTATATTGTCACCTTGCTTATTTAATTTATATGCAGAGTACATCATGCGAAATGCTGGCCTGGATGAATCACAAGCTGGAGTTAAGATTGCTGGGGAAAAGATCAATAACCTCAGATATGCAGACGATACCACTCTGATGGCAGAAAGTGAAGAGGACCTAAAGAGCCTCTTGCTCAGGGTCAAAGAGGAGAGCGCAAAAGTGGGCTTGAAGCTCAACATCAAAAAAACTAAGATCATGGCATCTGGGCCCATCACTCCTTGGCAAATAGAAGGGGAAGTCGTAGAAGTAGTGACAGACTTCACGTTCCTAGGATCCCAGATCACTGCAGATGGTGACTGCAGCCATGAAATTAAAAGACGCCTGCTCCTTGGGAGGAAAGCGATGGCAAACCTAAACTGTATGATAAAAAGCAGAGACATCACCTTGCCAACAAAAGTCCGCATGGTCAAAGCAATGGTATTCCCCGTAGTAATGTATGGCTGCGAGAGTTGGACTATAAGGAAGGCCGAGCGCCGAAGAATAGATTCTTTTGAACTATGGTGCTGGAGAAGACTCTTGAGAGTCCCTTGGACTGCAAGGAGATCAAATCAGTCAATCCTAAAAGAAATCAACCCTGATTGTTCCTTGGAAGGCCAGATCCTGAAGCTGAAGCTCAAATACTTTGGCCACCAAATGAGAAGGGAGCATTCACTGGAGAAGACCCTGATGCTGGGAAAGATTGAAGGTCAAAGAAGAAGGGGACGGCAAAGGATGAGATGGTTAGACAGTGTCATCGATGCAATGAACATGAAATTGAGCAAACTTCAGCGGACAGCGGAAGACAGGAGGGCCTGGCGTAATCTGGTCCATGGGGTCACAAAGAGTCGGACTCGACTGTGCGACTGAACAACAACAACAAAGCAATTAAAGATTTTATTATTTAAAAAAAAAAAACAACAAGTAAAATTCCACATTCTTGGAAAGAAGCATTAATAACTCTTATCCATAAACAAGATTTAGAACCTAATGATATTAAAAATTACAGACCCATATCGCTACTAAACGTAGATTATAAAATATTTGCCACAATCTTAACAAATAGGTTTAAAAGGATCATGTTAGAAATTATACATAAAGATCAATCGGGTTTTCTGCCTAAAAGGCAGATTAAAAATAACATAAGAAACATAGTTAATTTATTAGAGTTCTATGACCAAAATCCGGGGAAACAGGTGGCCTTGATCTTCTTAGATGCTGAAAAGGCCTTTGATAATGTCAGCTGGACATACCTGAAAGAAAAATTGAAGTTATGGAATTGTGGAGACAAATTTCTAAATTCAATTAATGCCATTTATGAAGAACAGGATGCGAAAATTATCGTCAACGGAGAACTAACTGGCAAAATTCCTATACAAAAGGGCACCAGGCAGGGATGCCCTCTATCACCTCTGCTATTTATTTTTGGCCTGGAGTCGCTAAATGCCCTAGTGAGAAAGGATAAAAATATCCAAGGTGCCAGAATAAAGAAAGAACATGTTAAACTTCAAGCATTTGCGGACGATTTAGTCTTTATTTTGGAAGATCCTAAAAATTCACTACACCACCTGTTGCAAGATATAGAGGAATACGGGCAAGTGGCAGGCTTGAAAATAAATATGGAAAAGACAAAAATCATCACTAAAAATTGCACAAAGGCTCAATGTTCCACTATCCAAAATACCGCGCACATTCAGATAGTTGACAAAGTTAAATACTTAGGGATAACTATCACAAATAACAATAAAAACCTATATAAGAATAACTATACAAAACTTTTAGAAGAAATTAGAAAAGATTTAAATAGATGGCAAGATATGCATATCTCCCTCCTGGGAAGGATTGCTACGGTTAAGATGAATATCCTGCCACGATTTCTCTTTTTAGCGCAATGTTTACCCATCTTAACAAATAAGATATTCTTTGAGGATTTAAATCGTTTGGTGAGAAGATTCATATGGAATGCTAAAAAACCTAGAATTAACAGAAAATTGCTTACTGACAGAAAAGAAAACGGTGGATTGGGTCTACCGAATTGGAGTTTATACTATCAAGTGGCCGCAATGGGTTGGATCAGAGACTGGATTCTTTTAGAAGAAGAAAGGACCCTACATATAGAAGGTCACGACCTACCCATGGGTTGGCACGCTCATATTTGGTACAATCTAGATAAAAGACAACAAATATTTCAAAATCATGTATTTAGAGGCCTCTTGATTAAAATTTGGAAGGAAATTAAAAACAGGTTCTACAATAAAATCCCTAAATGGCTATCCCCAACAGAAGCTTTTATTTTGCCCTCCCTGTGGGCAAAAGACAAAAAACTAACTTATGAAATGTTATTAACTAAAAATAATGATCTTAAATCTTTGGACTCCCAAGTTTTCCAAAAGGCGAATTTAACAGCCTGGGAGAAAATGCAAATAAGCTCTAGGTACTCTAAGGACAAAAAAAATAATTTTCAGAATACCACTATACACCTAGACAAAATTTGGCTCTCCTCGGCAGATAAGCTGATACAGAAGTTATATACCTTCCTGCTCACTGAAGATTTAATAGATGAAGTGGTTAAACCAAGCATGATTTCTTGGATGCGTGACATAGGTCATAATATCACTTTAGATCAATGGTCTGGGTTATGGAAATCTATTAAACTCCTCAGAGCAACAAACTATAAGGAGAACATTTATAAAATGTTCTATAGATGGCACTGGACACCTGATAAGATAGCCAAATGTTTTAAAGAAGGCTCTGATATCTGTTGGAGATGCAAAAAAGAGATAGGAACATACTTTCATGTCTGGTGGAACTGTGGGAAAATTAGGCCTTTTTGGAAAATGATTTGTAAGACACTGGAAGAAATTACTAATGTTAATATACAATTCGTACCGGAAATATTTTTACTTAATATCCTCCCGGTGGGAGTAAGAAAAGAGGATGCAAGAATTATTCTCTATACAGTCACGGCATCAAGAATAGCAGTGGCAAAAAATTGGAAAAAAAGTTTTGTCCCATCTCGAGAAGAAATTATAAGTAATCTTCTGGAAATAGCAGAATCCGATAAAATTAATTTAATCCTCTTAGGGAAAGATGAGTCATTATTTGTAAACAGATGGAAAAAAGTATATAATTGGATGGAAAAGAGTATATGAATAGCTTCCCATTGTAACCTCAAATGATCTGTACAAGCTTTATTTTTGCTTGTTTCTGTTTGTTTGTTTGTTTGTTTGTTTGTTTGTTTGTCTGTTTTGTTTCTGGTTTTGTTTTGTTGGTTTGTATGTACTGGAAAACCTATAAATAAACTCTTAAAAAAAAACACATCTCTGTACTACTAGGTGACAAGGATATATACCTATGTAACCAGATCGTGTCACCCTGTTAGTCTACCCTCCCCTATATCCATTAGTATGCTTAGAGGCAGGGATTTAGTTTCCCTTCCCCACTCCAGTAGTTTGTGATGTATTAGTTTCCCTTTCCCGTTTCCTGTAGAATTTAGAGGTAAGGATTTAGTACCCTTTCCCCATACCCTGTAGTACTGCAAAACCAATAAAATACTTATTAAAAATGTTACTAATTTGTATGGAAATGTAAGATATTCCCGCTTTATGGTATCTCTTGGAAAAATCCTAGTCTTGCATATACATTTATTGAGGCTTTTGTGGATTCTCCAGTAAATCAATTGCTTTCACTCGTAGGAATCAATTACTTTTGTTTGTATTTTGAGTAAAATATAATATTGTTAACTAGGTTTGCTTGTGTCATTTGTAAAGTTTATATCTCTGGTACCTGGCGTTACATTTTAGGGCACACATGGTCCAGCCTGACAAAGTAACATTTATGTCAATTAGTTCAACACCTCTGGGGGTTGTTGACAGCACTTCCCACTACCGTCCTGAACTGTTCCTTTCTATTACAGTTTTAATCCCTTTATAAAAATGCCTTCCTGAACATTTCTGTTTGGCACATTCTGCCGAATAATACAAGTATGGGAGCCTTACTGACCTCCTTTGGTAGGCTGTTCCACAAGGTGATGATTATACACTGGGCTGGGAAAATAGTACAGAGTTATGTGTGGTGGGTTCCCTGCTTTTTCATAAAAGGAAGGTCCGTTATGGGGTTGGGGGAAAGTACATGATAGGCAGCTCTGGGGCTGGCCTGCTGACCACACCCCCAAGAGGCTGATATTAGATGGGAACAGTGGCTTCTACTACTTTCCCCCTGAAAGGCGGTTCTCATTCCTCAGTTCTACCCACCATATAGATTGGGGTATTAACGGTCAGTAGCTAGGCTGCCAGCAAGGTTTGCTGCCAGCAGTTGGGCTGTCAGCAGCAGCTAAAGTTCCCCCTCATGCCATACCAAGATCTGAGGAATCCATAATCATTAAAGCTGTGGCCTGATTTACCTCACTCCCATGTGTCTGTGTATTCCTCCTCTCCCTGCCTTTCTGGCTGGCTCCTTCTCCTTGTCCAAAGGGACTATGTAGGTGGGTAATATAGAAAACTTTTATACTTCCTTCTGCACTTTTCTTTTTTTGAGCCTATGCTGCACTTTTCTGGGATATGTATATTGATGAAATGTAGCTGATGGCTAACTCCACTGAAGGTTAACTTGCTACTAATTAAATTTGATTCAGTTGCCCGATCAATAGAACATCCTTCAGTTCTTCATCCATGTATACGCTTCAAACACAGAATCATTGGCTTGCCTGTATTCTCTTATGGACAAATTCAGCATTTGAGGTTGCATTTTTCTGGGCCCCTAAAGTTTTTGCTTTACTTGAGGCATAATTGGTTAGTGCTTCTTCACATACAAACCTCTTTTGCAAAGCCAAAATTCCTGTCAATAAAGGCCACTCTTACATCCACATCTGATTTTATTGAATCACCTTTACTAGTGGCATGGTTTTTAAAAGGCTGAAGTCAAAACCATGCCAGGAATTATCCTGCCCTGACTTGATGGAGAGCTTCAGCTTGTGCCAATTCTTCTGTCCATAGGTAAAGGCCTGCTTATCTTTATGATTTATCAGGTACACCATTTTAGTACAACTGTTTGAAGGAGGACAGAGCCTCCATTCCACCTTTATTAGACAATAACTCCAAGTGAGCCTTCATCTTCTAATTATTGAGTACATAATTTAATGTCATTAAACATTTTTTGAGTAGATGGAATTGCTCTAAAAGCCTTCAGTCCAAAGCTCTAATATTAGGTTTTTGGCATCCATCCCTGTGCGTGAAAAGCAGCCAGTTTGTTTACCAAGAATTCAGACTCACATTACAGGGCAAATTAGCAGCCAGCTATTAGTCTGATTCAAGCACTTAACAATTACTGATCATCTCCTCTTGGTCGGTGGATAATGGAAGTGATCAGCTGCAAATAGAAAGGATGAAGGGCTGTTTGCTCATGGGCACTGGAGAGAAAGCATGGTGCAGAGTAACCTCCTTTGACCCCCCCCAAGCTTTGCAAAATGAAAGATCCAAACAGGGACAGGCATCCTGGAGGAGAGGCATCTCCATTAGAAACCAAACCTTGCTCACGCTCAACAGATTCACTTTTGCAAGAGCAAAAGTTCAACCACAATGTCCCAGAGGCAGAAGTAATTAGTTGCTGCTGATGTTTACCACAGGGCCACTTCACTGGAAATAATAGCAGGATGACAGTAACCATGTGCTGCCCATTTGCATTCTGGTTATCCTTTCCCCTTAGGGTCAGGGTCTGTGTAGATGGCTGTAGACTCAAGGCCAGATTGTTATCATACATGGTCAGTGTGAATGTAATCCACTTTCTGATTTGGCCCAACTTTACATAAACATAGCCTGAGAGTAAGGGTGCCAACTGGCAAGAAAAAAAAAAGTCCAGCCCTTTTAATAGTTTTAATATGGACAAATTGGCAGTTGAAGCTTTTCATGGCATAGTGCTAAATAACATCACCGGATAATTGCTGCAGCTCAAACTGGTATTAAAGGGACAGCTAGAGGGGCCAGTTTAAAAGCTGGCAGCCCTGCCTGAGAGAGAGCAAGAAACCCTCTTTCCACCACTTCCCTATGCTATATGAGCTACCAGCTGAGGTTCTTTTGCTGATTAGAGTTCTACACCTGCCTTAAAGGGATACCCCCTGCCTGGGCAGTGACCCTCCCAACAGCTGTAAGGAATCTGCTGTCAAAGTGGTGATGCTCCTTTGCATGCTTGAAATGAATTCTGAGATTCTGGAGACAATCTTATTTATTTATTTATTTAGTGTTATTTATAGCCCACTTTTCTTACATGGGCTCAAGGCAGATTACATATAGTGAGTCAGTGCAATCAACAAAATGGGCTATTCAATAACTAATGCTTTAGGATATTAGACGACTGGAACCACCAAGAAGAGGAGGAGAAGGAGATTGGATTTATACCCTGCCCTTCACTTGGAGTCTCAGAGCAGCTTACAAACTCCTTTTCCTTCCCCTCCCCACAACAGACACCCTGTGAGGTAGGTGGGGCTGAGAGAGCTCTTTCAAGAACTGCCCTTTCAATGACAGCTCTGACAGAGCTATGGCTTGCCCAAGGTCATCCAGCAGCTGCAAGTGGAGGGGTGGGGAATCAAACCCAGTTCTCCCAGATTAGAGTCCACGCACTTAACCACTACACCAAACTGGCTCTCAAGTACAGGAGCATAGCATAAGTATTAACATGACACATTAAATGGAACAGAAATTACATAATATGCTATATTATGTAAAAACCACGGATCCCAAACATTTATCCAAGTAAGCTGGTGAAGTCATTTTGTACTGTGCAGTCTTATTACCTGTGCAGAAAAGCCCTTTTGAATAGTTCAGTTTTGCATAATTTGTGGAAGGTCAGGACTGTGGGAACTTTCTTGACCTCTTTGGGCAGGCCATTCCACAAAGTGGGAGCCACAACAGAGAAAGCACGCGTATGGGCAGTTATTGTTTTTGCCCATTTGCCCATTGGCAGAACCCCTTGCTGACATGAGTGGAGTTGTCATGGCAGAGCATGGAGAGACACGTGGTCCCATAAATAAGAGCGGCCAAGACCATGAAGGGCTTTAGACTGAGCTCAGTAACAATTGAGCAACCAAGGAGGGTTTGCTGAATGGGAATAATATGCATGCTCTGTCTAGCTCCGGCAAATAGTTGAGACACGACATTCTGGACCAGTTGGAGTTAAAATTCTACTGAGGGGAATGGTAATAGTAAATTGGTTGGGGGGCACAAGGGAGAGTAAGATGAATCAAAATGGATGTTTGACGGGAACAAGATCAAACAGCTGCGTTATCATGTGAAAGTGAGTTTTATTAAAATGGTGCAGAAGAATGACTGTGAACACAGCAAACAGCAATGGTTCTGCAACATCAACATTTTAGAGCTACTATCAATAGCTACCATTAATGCACTTGGCCCACATACTGGGACAGGGAAGGGAGATGCTCTTCAAACTACCCCACACTTTTTTTTTAGGGAGGTTTACCTCATTCTTGCTTAGACAAAACATTTGTAAATTGCTAGCATAAAGCTCTGGGTTGTTGTGTGAAGTGCACACCAGGTTCCCCAAAGAGCTTGATATTGCTTACGAAAATTATTATGCACTGGATGCTGTATAGATTTAAAATAAACAAGGACTTCCACATTTAATCAAAACAGTTTTAGTGAGTCAGCAGCTCACTCTGTAATAGCTTATGGATCAACAGTTCGCCTACTGACTCCAAAGTATTGTCCCAGATAGTTATTAATATTGAGTACTTCCAAAGAGCACAAGAAGCAAGCAATTATGCAGTGATCTGCTTGTTCTATGCTTCCAGCTGAGGTTTATAATCACTTGGGAAAAAATTACTGTAGTACTGGTTATTGACAAGATTTACCCTTTACAAATTGACCTCTTTAGAAATCAAGTCTTATCTCTGACCTTCAGAACATTCCCAGGACCAGATGATGTTTCACTTGCCACTCAGCAGACAAGGAACTGCTGCCACTCTTGCCTTAGACACCTGTGTTTGCAAACATATTGGCATTAGATTGCAAGTCATCAGGCAGAGCCAGTCTTTATTTTTATTTATTCTTTTGTTTTGAAATACTTTAGAAATAATGGGTTGGACCCAGTGAACCACAAACAGAAGGAGTTCATGGAACAGATCCCCTGTCCTTTTTCTTATGTCCTGTAGCCATTCTCAAAAGTTTGAGAAGTGCCAGGAGCAGCACTGGATGCTGCAAGATGAGGGAATCATTCGCTGACATTTCCTCCCTTTTGCACAAGCTCTTGATCCACAGAAGAGTTTGTGCAAAACAGGATGGAGTTTATTTCTACTGGTTTCTCTTTAAACCACAGCCCATTGTTCCGGAGAGTTTGGTACTGAGGGTCACCTTTTCAGTGGGTACAGGAGGAGGAGGAAGAAACACCTTGGGTGCATATTGAAACTTCATGTGTAAGATAGTACTGAGGCTTCATATAGATAGTACCTCTTCTGGGACTTGGAGGCAGATCTGTAGCTATGGAGGGGCATTTGGGGACAATACCCCATCAAATATGTCATTCTGTACCTCTGAATTTCCACCATTAAAAGTCCATAGCCCTTTCTTGTTGCCGAGATTTAAGGGGAAATGCACATGCAGATTTTTGTTTAGATTGTGGGGCAAAGAGCCAAGAGGGAGCTGCTAGCTGGCTGGAGCTGAGTCCCTGGCCAAATTAATTCTCAGCCACTGTGCCCCATCACACTTTCTCCCAGGGTTCTTGCTTCTTTATTTTTTGTTTACACCCTCTTCAATATCCAGTGATAAATAAGAACACTGGGTAGAAAACTGGAATGCGATTTATAGTAGTTTGGTTTCATAGGGCTGACATGTAGGGCTGCAGTAGAACAGTTAGATTTTAGTCCAGTAACACATGCTGCAATCACAAACACTAAATACTTCATTTTCAATCCACTTTCAATGCACTTTCTAACTGGATTTTGCCAGTTCACACAGTAAAATCCAGATGGAAAGTGCATTGAAAGTGGATTGAAAGTGAATTATGTAGTAGTATGTGTGATCGTCTAACAAGATTTTCAGGATATAAACTTGAGTTAATTCACAAGTTTAGAGGAATGGAAACACCACCACCCTCCCCGCTGAATGAGGACACAGAATACTTATCTCACTTCAGATGCTAATTTTTCAGATGCCCCCAAATATTTCGCTCTGAACTAATCAAGCTGATTACAATATGCATTGTACCTTTGCATCTCAAGTTCCTTTTTTACAACACCCATCCCACTTTCTGACTGGGATATAAAGACTTGGAGTTCTCCATATCTGATGAAGGGAGCTGTCAGGTTCCCAGTGAAGTCACTCTCCACACACTTGGCAGTGAAATGCTTTATTAGAGACTAGGGAGCAGAGCCCGTTGTGGAGGAAGACAACAGGCCCTAGAAAGGAAGGGAGGGAGGGAGGAAGGAAGGAAGGAAGAGGGGGAGAGTGAAAGAAAGAAGGAGAGAGGAAGAAAGGAAAGGGGGAAAGGAAGAGGGCGGAACAGGCTTCTCTGGGCCTACTGGGTCTATAGAAGGCCCAGAGGATGGTGTGGGGGGAGGGGCTTCTCTGGCCTACTGGGCCCATAGAAGGCCCAGAGGATGGTGTGTGAGGGGGCCATAGAAGGCCCAGGGGATGGTGTGGGGGGACGGAAGGGGCTTCTCTGGCCGACTGGGCCCATAGAAGGCCCAGGGGATGGTGTGGGGGGTGGAAGGGGCTTCTCTGGTCGACTGGGCCCATAGAAGGCCCAGGGGATGGCGTGTGTGGGGGGCAGGCTTCTCTGGCCGACTGGGCCCATAGAAGGCCCAGGGGATGGTGTGGGGGGCGGAACAGGGGCTTCTCTGTCCGACTGGGCCCATAGAAGGCCCAGGGGATGGTGTGTGTGCGGGGCGGAAGGGGCTTCTCTGTCCGATTGGGCCCATAGAATGCCCAGGGGATGGTGTGTGGGGGGCGGAAGGGGCTTCTCTGTCCGACTGGGCCCATAGAAGGCCCAGGGGATGGTGTGTGTGGGGGGGGCGGAAGAGGCTTCTCTGGCCGACTGGGCCCATAGAAGGCCCAGGGGATGGTGTGTGTGGGGGGAGCAGAAGGGGCTTCTCTGTCCGACTGGGCCCATAGAAGGCCCAGGGGATGGTGTGGGGGGGCGCAGAAGGGGCTTCTCTGTCTGACTGGGCCCATAGAAGGCCCAGAGGATGGTGTGTGAGGGGGCCATAGAAGGCCCAGGGGATGGTGTGTGTGCGGGGCGGAAGGGGCTTCTCTGTCCGACTGGGCCCATAGAAGGCCCAGGGGATGGTGTGGGGGGCGGAAGGGGCTTCTCTGTCCGACTGGGCCCATAGAAGGCCCAGGGGATGGTGTGTGTGTGGGGGGGCGGAAGAGGCTTCTCTGGCCGACTGGGCCCATAGAAGGCCCAGGGGATGGTGTGTGTGGGGGGAGCAGAAGGGGCTTCTCTGTCCGACTGGGCCCATAGAAGGCCCAGGGGATGGTGTGGGGGCGCAGAAGGGGCTTCTCTGTCTGACTGGGCCCATAGAAGGCCCAGAGGATGGTGTGTGAGGGGGCCATAGAAGGCCCAGGGGATGGTGTGTGTGCGGGGCGGAAGGGGCTTCTCTGTCCGACTGGGCCCATAGAAGGCCCAGGGGATGGTGTGGGGGGCGGAAGGGGCTTCTCTGTCTGACTGGGCCCATAGAAGGCCCAGGGGATGGTGTGGGGGGGCCGTAAGGGCCTCTCTGGCCGACTGGGCCCATAGAAGGCCCAGGGGATGGTGTGGGTGGGGCGGAAGGGGTTTCTCTGGCTGACTGGGCCCATAGAAGGCCCAGGTGATGGTGTGTGCCCATAGAAGGCCCAGGGGATGGTGTGTGTGGGGGGGCGGAAGGCCTTCTCTGGCCAACTGGGCCCATAGAAGGCCCAAGGGATGGTGTGGGGGGTGGAAGGGGCTTCTCTGGCCGACTGGGCCCATAGAAGGCCCAGGGGATGGTGTGGCGGGAGCGGAAGGGGCTTCTCTGGCCGACTGGGCCCATAGAAGGCCCAGGGGATGGTATGTGGGGGGGGGAAGGGGCTTCTCTGTCCGACTGGGCCCACAGAAGGCCCAGGGGATGGTGTGGGGGGCGGGAGGGGCTTCTCTGGCTGACTGGGCCCATAGAAGGCCCAGGGGATGATGTGGGGTGGGTGGGAGGGGCTTCTCTGGCTGACTGGGCCCATAGAAGGCCCAGGGGATGGTTTGTGGGGGGGGGCGGAAGGGGCTTCTCTGGCCGACTGGGCCCATAGAAGGCCCAGGGGATGGTGTGTGGGGGCGGAAGGGGCTTCTCTCATCTGCCTCGGCCTTGAAGGCCTGTCCCTGCGCTCTCTCTGCAGACGGTCCTCTCCTGTCAGAGGACCGGAGCAGACTGAGCCAAAGATACTGGCCGGGGCTGACATGGGCGGGACATGGGCATCTTCTGACTGCCAGTTCTTGTGCTGAATCAATTGTGGCAAGCATAGAATGTTGTGGAACCAAAATTCAAATATATATAAGGACAGATATGTTTGCTGTAGTTACAAGAACTTTTGTTAGAACTGAAGAAAACGGCAGGAACTTACAGGTTATAGGTAAAAGCATAAAATTCCACACACTCATACATCACACCTAATCCCTAAGCACTTCTATGGCAACACTGTTGCCCTGCAAGGCGCTTAGAGCACTCCTTTGTACTTATGAACTGTAGCTCATACTGGACTGTGCAATAAGTGTGCCAAGGAAATGGCCTGTGCGGTGACTAAGCTGATGCCAACTGCCTGGACTGTGAACACACACTCAGATGAGGGAAGCCTCCTCCTGAGACGATGTGCCAGACCAAGGATGGGTCCATGGGTTACCTGCAACACAGCAGAGATGAGCCAAGCACCCTGGCCACGGACAGTACACAGAAGCCAGCAACAGCATGCTGCAAAGGAACACCATGCCATGCAAAGGAAAGCCTGAACTTCTCCACAGAGACTCCATGAGCAGAAACCTCTACTAGCACACAGGCACATCACCCCCATTTTGCCTAACACTGCACGTAGGTGACCCAGCATAACAAAAGCTGCTCGGCCATGAAGAGATTAGGAGACTGTCACGTACCAGCTAAATCCATCACCATGAACCATCAGTGACAATGACTCTGGCTGCCTCAGCCATTGTTCTCCTAAGGTGCCACTGTTAAGAGCAAATAGAACTCAATATTGCCCAACCATTAAGCCCCCTTCCTCCCGAAACTGGTTTTTGATTAAGTAACTTCCTGGGACTGACCAAGGGGACATGACTAACAGATACACACACACCCAGACCAAAATAGTACAAAAAGAGCAATACCCACCATTTGCTCTCTCTCTCCCTCCTCTACCTCTAGACCCACCCTATCTTTATGACTCTTGGTTTTAGTGCTGCCAGAGTCTACCACATGCTCTGTTGGTTCAGAATACGACTCTTATTCCCCCGTATCTCCTTTATTTTTCTGTGGATCGCTTCATCCCGCCGAGGGCAGATACCTTTCACCCCTCAATGATTCTCCTGCTAATGCGAATGTTGCTATCCCTTTCTATCTACATTTCCTAGGTCTGAACAATTGTGTGCATGATTGTGTTTTCGCTGTGTGCTTGTGAATATTCCTCAGTAAAGAATCCATTTCTTTAAGACTTGGCTTCTGTGTTTATTTGTGGGTTACTGGAAAAGGTGGGACTCCTGTATACATAGGCTATTACTCCCTTAGAAGCCAATTGCTCATTAATAATCATAATTCCCCATCTTTATTAATAACAAAAGGCAATTTGGCTAACAACACAGACAGATATATGGTGCCCTATCTAGCTGCGGTGGCTCAAGTGGTTAAGACGCTGAATTGCAGGCTGTGGAAGGTCAGTAGTTCAGCAGTTTGAGACCCAGGGTGCCGCATGACGGAGTGAGCTCCCGTCTCTAGTTCCAGCTTCTGCCAACCTAGCAGTTTGAAAGCAAGAAATTGCAAGTAGATAAATAGGTACCACTTCAGTGGGAAGGTAACAGCGTTCCATGTGCCTTGGTGTTTAGTCATGCTGGCCACATGACCACGGAAACATCTTCGGACAGTGCTGGCTCTTTGGCTTTGAAACGGAGATGAGCACCGCAACCCTAGAGTAGGATTCGACTGGCTTTCGAGCAAGGGAACCTTTACCTTTACCTATCTAACCTAGCCTAGGCACAGAGAGTCTCCAAGGTCGATATCATTAGAACCAACTCTTGGGGCACAACCTGAGGAATGATTATGGCTACTACTCCATACACTCCAACAACACCCTCCCCCCAAGGAATGGAACATGACAAGTGAAGGGAAAGGAAAGCAGAACTTAAGGAAACAAAAGTTAGGCCTGAGCTTGATATACTGTCCCCCGCAGCCCCCTCAACCACCCGGCTTATGGGGATGAATGCAATGAAATTCTTTGATAAGGTGAGAAGCTCTAGTATGTTTAGCTAAAACCCACTCATTATGTTCTGGCCCAAAGTGCCTCCATTTTACAAGGTAGAACAGTTGGCCACGCTTCAATTTAGAATCCAAGATGGTCTCCACCATTTGGTGGAGTTCACTGTCAATCAGGAGAGGAGGAAGTGCTGGAGGACGTTGAGTCCAAGGTGGGGGTCCAGGGTCCTTATTTAACAAGCTGAAATGAAACACAGAGTGCACAGAACGCAAGGTTTTAGGTAGCTCTACTTCAACAGCAACCTTATTAATTACTCGGATCACTTTACAAGGTCCAATGTATTGCCACCCCAACTTTCACTCTGGTTGCAGACCCTTCAAGTGTTTTGTAGAAATGTACACAAAGTCCCCAGGAGCCAGATCCCACTCAGGACTCCTGGTTTTGTCAGCATAGTGTTTGTAGTCCTCTTTAGCTTTATTCAAGGTTTTCTGAAGCATGTCCCAACCCTTAGTCACAGTAGACCACCAGAGCTGGGCATCTCCTTTTATTGGTTCATGCAGACTCTTAGTAGGCAAGGCCCCCCCCCATATCCGTGTACTGCTTTGAAGGGAGACGATTCCCTATGGAACTATGCACGGAGTTGTTATAGCTGTACTCATCAAGTGACAATAGTTGAAACCAATCATCCTGTTGGTGATTAATGAAACACCAGAGAAATTGCTCCAACACCTGGTTAGTGCATTCTGTCTGACCATTGGTCTCTGGGTGATGGCTACTACTCAGCCCTTGTTCCACCCCTAAAAGGTTCATTAGTTCCTTCCAAAACTTGGCAATGAACTGCGACCCCCAGTCCGAAACTATTTTGTGGGGCAATGTATGCAGTCATACCACATGCTACAGAAACATCCTGGTTGGTTGTTTGGCTTTGGGTACTTGCTTACAAGGCAAAAAGTGGGCTTGTTTAGAAAAAGGATCCACCACCACCCATATTGCTGTCTTGCCCTGGGTGGGTCGTAGATCAGAGATAAAGTCCATGGAGATCACTGCCCAGGGCCTTTCAGGGGTCTCCAGGGGTTGGAGTTGACCTGGCACCTCCCCCCCCATGTTTACTCCTCAGGCAGGTTTGACAAGTGGAGACATACTTGGAGATGTCTCCCCACATTCCAGACCACCAGAATTGTCTTTGAATCAAGTGCAGGGTTTTCAAATAGCCATAATGTCCTGACATTTTGCTATCATGTCCTATAGATAACACTTCCCCTCGTAGTGCAAAAGGGACAAAGTTTATCACCTTTGTACCAGCACCCGTCCTCTTTTTGGCACAGAGAGCCTTCCTTTTAATAGTCTCTAGCTCTCAGGCCGCCTCCTTGTCCCATACTGTCCAATTCCTCTCTGCCCCAGAAAACTTTTTAGAAACATAAGCAAGGGGATGCAGTTTCCCATCATTGCCCCTTTGCATGATTGCCCCCCCCGCCACATCCAAGGCATCCACCTGTACAATAAAGTCTTTTGTTTCGTCTGGATGATGGAGGATGGGCTCAGAGGCAAACAGGGCCTTTAAGTTGTCAAACGTTCGTTGACACTCTGGGGACCACTCCAATTTACTCCCTCCTTTTTTACTGTTGAGTCCTAACCCTTTCGTTTTCAGCAAGCCAGTCATGGGCAAAATCACTTGGGCAAAATTGGGGATGAAGGCACGATAGAAATTAGCGAATCCCAAAAATGACTGTAACTGTCTTTGGGTACATGGGGGCTCCCACCCCACCATGTCCCGCACCTTTTGGGGATCCATGCCCAGTTCCTCTTGGGTGATGCGATAGCCTAAAAAGTCTATCTCCTCCTTATGAAATTCACATTTGGAGAGCTTAGCATAGAGGTGGTGGTCATATTGTGCTGTGAGGTCTTGAAAGGTTATACCCAGAAAATATTATTGGTCTCTAAGGTGCTACTGGACTCAAATCTAATAGTATTTTGGGGTTGCCTCCTCTATTGCCTCAAAAGCAGGTAGGGCCAGGACATCAGGACAGAAAAATGAATGTCTAGTTTCACTCAGCCTTGTACTTGGTTTCAGATATTAATTCCAACCCACCTATCCTGCTGTAACTTGCTTTTTCAAATGAATGTAGACTCTGCACATGTGTGGAGTGCCTTTTACTCATCAATGAATGAACAACCGCTGTCAAGCTCCTGTCATCACCTCCCCTTCCCTAAAAACTCCCTGGATTAGACTAAAGGACTGAAGCACCATAAGGCTCAGACAGGTTTAAACTCCAGAATAAAACAAAATCCATGTGGCACCTTAAAGAGTAACAATATTTATTTCAATATGAGCTCTCATGAGTCACAGCTAACTTTTTCAGAAAGTGCGTATTGAAATAGGGGTGCCACTGGTGATTTGTTTTATTTTGCTAGACCTTTTCAATTAAACTAGGGTTGCCAGCCTTCAAATGGGTCCTGGAGATCTCCTGGAAGTACAACTGATCCCCAGACTACAGAGATCAGTTCCCTGGGAGAAAATGACTACCTCAGAGGGTGGACGCCATGGCATCACATCCCTGCCAAGCTTCTTCCCCTCCCCAAACCATGTCCTCATCAGTCTCCACCCCCAAATCTTGGCATTTCCCAACCTGGAGTTGGCAACCCTTAATTAAACCCCAAAACATTTCACAGCAAAAACCAAAATACTTTACCACAGAAGGGCAAAGTACTGAGGAGGCAAAATACCCAGGGAATCTTAAGACTCATCACCTCTCATGACAGAAAAATAAGGTGGTTGGGATGGGCCTTCTCACATACGGACAATGGTCATTATGAAAAAGAGCATCTTCTTTTGAAACTAAGTGACTGCTTGTTCACCTGTATAGTCAGGATAATGGTATCAGCTATGGAGTAGCTGAGGAACGAGGCTTCCAGTGTCTAGCTATACAAACATAATTGAATTCTATCAAATTAGGATGCTAACAGTGCAAGCTGAAACAGGCCTACTCAGAAGTATGCCCCTTTTTATTTAATGGAGTTTATTTCCAGGAAAATATTCTTAGTACTGCAGTTTAAGGGAGGAGATGTCACTTGTCTGACTCCAGTTTCACACGCTGCAAGAGCTGTCCGCTACACTGAGGCATCATGGAGCAGAATTTGATCTTTAGTGCATATCCTGCTGAATATGCAAAGGAAAGAAAAGACTCTCATGGCTGTAAGGTAAACTTTTATTATTTATTATGGGTATTATGGACCGAATGACATTTGTAAAATATTGTAATTTACACTGCAGTAGCAAAGAACATTCCCTCTCCTCCATGTTTGCTTAAATTGTATGTTGAAGACAGGGTAACTTTTACATCCTGCAGTTTCCCTCTTCAGCAGAGGTGTCAGAGCTGCTGATGAAGTCAGCATAGATGAAATGCCTGTGAAAGTCTGGAAAAATGCCACAACATCAACAACAAAAAAATGGGAGTTAAGACTGGAAACAGATACATTGGCATCACAGCCCAGTCCAACCTGGATGAAGCAAGCTCCCATGTGTGGAGGAACAGGACTCAGTAGAGCCTGGTTTTCTGTTTCCATAGAAGAGAGGCTCTTCAGGTGAGGTCCATATACACATCTTCACCACCATTCAGCACTCCACATCAGCTCAATGCAGTTCATTTGCAATCTGAAGCAAGAGTAACTTACATTAAGGCAAGAGGGAGAATATGGGGGAGGGGTAGGAAGGCTTGCATGAACTTCCTAGTCAGCCTAGTTGGCACCACCCCCATGCTGCTTGCCTTCACAAAAGCAGAAGGAAGTAAAACAGGATTCAATAGAATCCTGTTCCTGCATGTAGAGGAACTATGCCTACAGTGGACTGGACCATATTCTTGGAATCTTAAAACAACTATTCTATTCTTAACTGCACTAATATGGAAAACTATATCATGAAGCATGTTTGCCCCATTTACAAAAGAAGTTTAACTTTACATCTTTCCATGACTTTCCATTCAGGACTTGCCTGACCTACTAAAGTATTGGAGACAATTGCCTCTGCTAACAAAATCCTCAGTGTCTTCTGCTCCATAGTATGTTTTCCAAATGCTGAATTCCCACAACACCTCAAATGCCTGGGCTTATTAATATCCCATGCCAGTAAAAGCAAAACATTGTTGACCACAACTGTTTTTTTAAAAAGCAACATTAACTTTTGCTGTAACAATTCAAACCCCCATTGATTTCAGTAGGCTTTAGAAGAGTGTAACTCTGCTTAGGATTGTACTGCAAATGTATTTGTAGTCACGAAAGCTACAGACAGAATGTCATAGGATGGAAACAATCCTCTTGCAATCATTTTAACTAAAGAGATGGAACAAAACTCCATTTGGATTGCAGAATGGATTGGCAAGTCTGTGCCCCACTGTTTAGTACTGGCAGTAAATACACACAGAAGTAAGGTGGAGTCCCTCCTGGTAGGCAGAAGAAACCCAGGAAAGCATGCTGGGATGCAATATTGTCACTACTGAACTTATCTAATTAATGTATTTAAAATATTTATAAGCCTGCTTGAGCATCTCAAGACCCAAGGCAAAAAGAACAGTGCCAAAATAGATAGGCTGTTCCCCAAATCTTGCACATATGATATTATAACCATACCCAAATCTATCCTTCTTGTGGGATGGAAGAGAAATGTGCTATAGTACTGACTGCACCTTTCACAATGCCAGAGAAGTTATGGTTAACTTGCCATTTCTTCCAAAACTTCGAGACAGCAGACAAGATAATGATCATATGCAAGAGGTGTAAACTTTTTATCTTGTACCTGGAACATAACATTACAACACTGCTGCACCAAAGAATGGCAGTTAATATGACACAGATGTTTACATTCACTATTATAAGACCCTGGATAAAAGTCTAATGGACAAGAGAATAGACATAATGGCATACAAAGGAATACTAGTTCATTCCAGATGGAAAAGATCCTTGCCCTGTGGCTCGAAGTATATACAAAGAGTTGGATTCAGACTTTTTCACTTAATCACATTCATTTTCCCTCCCTTCTACAACTCCATCCTACATGGCTTTTGTACAAGCAGGTCCTGTGATCCCCAGCACAGCTTTTTTGGGTAGTGAAAAGAGACCTCTCCTTCCTTTCTGATCTGCAGAGAAGCTAGCTGGATCCAACCGTATGTGTAGTAAGCCCAGGGAACCAGGGTAGGTAAAATCTCAATAAGCCTGCATGCTGATTCCTATAGAAGCAGAGAAGGCTCCTATGTTGGACAAGGAAGGTTATGTTACTAGGATGGATACAGAAACCCAGTCTAGCTCAGAGGGGCTAAATTTCTTACCAGTACTGAGAGACTGGGCTGAAAGATTAGACCAAGTACAGACACTAATACTTAGCACTACTGTCTCTTACTTTAGGACAGCTTTGTTTTGTATGCTTTTTGGACAAGCCTGCAAAGAGCCTGGAAGACAGCAGGAGTCCAGACGATCTCAATTTTCAGGCAATGCTGAAGCCAGAAATATCACGTCACTTGCGAGATATGTTGGATATATGGAATTCTTCCTTTCCTCTTGAATGAAAACCAAAACATCTTGAAGCAAGCTAAAAATATTCATTCTGATTTCTGATTTTTTTTTAAACAGTTCCCTAAAAACTCTGATCTGCCTGCTTCTTTTTCCTTGGTGTTACTGGAAAGATAACCGTGCCCCACGCTTATGTGGCACAGACATGCAAGGGAAGCATTTGAGTCCTGGCAGAAAAGTTCACACTGGGGAAAGACTTGCAGGTGACTGGTGCTTTCTTTTTGGCATGAAACAACGTCCTGTTTCCCTTCTCTGTGGAGGACTGCATGGAATTAACAATGCCAGTTGTACTACATTACGGTGAACCCAGCAATAGAAGAAGCAGTGTCAAGGTCAGAGTGAACAAAGAAAGCCGATCTCCAGAATATACAGAATGAGAGAATAATTGTCTGTTTTGCATAAGAACCTCTGGCTGTGTCTTCTTCACAGATTCCTGGAAAGGCAGAGAGAGAATCAAATTAATGATAAGATGAATCTAAAATGAAGCCCCATGGCTGCAGGACATTTTTTTTCTTCACAGCTTGAGGATCTTTCTGGACAAAAGCTGACAGCCTCCTTGCCAACTCTTTCCCCACAATAACAATATAGTTAACTAACAATCTTAATACATAAATATAATGTCTTCTCTTATTAATGCAACTATGTATTTGGTATACACGTGGCAACTTTAAACCTAATATGCTCTATGTGAAGAAGATGATTTGGGCCAAATTAGCACAATTATTCATACCCAATACATTTTTGCAGTGAGAACTGTGCTGGTGCCATCACCCTGGATGTTTGGGGAAGATATGAACTGCAGTTCCTCCTGGTCCTTTGTATTCACCTGGTTTAAGCCCATCTGAGACTGCATTGCACTTCCTGTAAAGCAGAGAACACACAGGAGATTGTGCAGAGATCAGAACCCCTTTTAAAAGCCACAGTCCAAACATGCTTATGATGAGACTCTAGTTTAGGTGTGCATGATTTGCATTTGGGAATTTGTTTTGACTATTGTGGGAGCATTTTTGCAACTGACCCCTTTGCAAGTTATCCAAGTTTGCAAGTTACTCTACAGAATCTCCCCTTATGCCTTGAACTTCAATGTTTATCTGGGCTGTTGGTTCGGCATAAAGGGGAAATGTGCAGGAAGCATAGATCACTTAAAGTTACCTCCAAAATAGAATAAATAATGCCCCTTAGGCCACTTTAAGTTGGGGAAAAGGCACCGGGGTTGGGGGAGAGGCTGCAGCCCCTTCTCCTCCTTGCTCCATCAAGTCACCTGAGAATGTGACAAAGCCACAGATTAGGAGCAGACTGTATGGCTTGTTTGCAGAAGGCTCCTGATTCCATTTCTTTAACCCTCTGGTCTGAACCTATGGACAAAAGCTGCCACAGAGTAGACAATTTTGAGCTATACCAAGTCAGGCCACTGGTCTAAAGCAGTTTCATATGCACTTACTTAGACATCTGTTGCTGGAAAACAAACTTAGGATTTCCTCACAGTCCTCCTTGTGATTGCCACTGTTCTCGCAGGAACACCACAGTGTGACGTCAGCAGTGGAATTGCTAATGTAATTGGGGGTCATGGGTGTCCCTATTCAAAGTCCCAAAAAGACAAAAATCAGAGTTTGCTCATATGGATTCCAAGTCCATGGGGACACAATACAGATGCAGCAGGCTACTGCACCCTTCTCCAAATGAACAGTTTTCTATTTGGCACATAATTTGGCATCTCCTGTAATCTCAGCCTTCTTCCAACACCCCCCCCCCAAATTTCTCTCTCATTAGTTAGGGCGAAAAACTTACATCACCTCCTTTCCCTCCATTCCACATGTCACCATATTCTAAGCTTAAAGCAATCCAAATGATCTGAAAAACTGACTTCTGGAATCAGAATACATTGTGCAAAATTGTGCATGTGCATATAAATATAAAAGTACTGATGTTTTCTTATTACAGGGGCAGTAATTTCTGCCCATCCCCCCCCAACTGCACCCCCCACTGTGCTGTTCATAAGATCCACTGAACCCCCAGAACAAAAATTCAGTGGATTGCAGCAGGAGGGAGTAATTGGTGGGAACTGGTGAAAATCACTGCATCCCCTTTTAAAGAGTTTTTTTAACTGTCTGGTTACATACAGGAGATATAATTTATTCTGACTGTAGAAGGGTATCTTTGATCCAAAGACATACATCATACATTACATAGTGTGGTAAGATTCATCCTATGTTTCTCCACTGTCTTGGCAAAGACTTCTGCCAGGTCTTACACAACAGGTGCATTCTACAGACACTGGTGTTGTTAAATACCATATGTAGGATCCTACCACTCTGTTTAGCCAAATGGAGAGACTTCTTCCAGTGGAAGGCTCCACACTTAGCTCAATGGAGTAGCAGAATCCTATCTTATGCTCCCAGAGCTCCTACACTTCCTTGAAGAAAACAAATGCTGGGCTCTTTCATCTATATTGTCCCATTTATGGTCTCTCCCCAGACACAGTGAAGATATCCCATTCAACTTAAAGGGAAGAAACAACAACTGTCCTTCCCCACCCCTTGCCCCACCTATTCTAACTGTCTCTGCAACTAATCAGAGGTCATCAAACAATATATAAACCTCAGCCAGGACACCAATGTATCAGATGACCGGGCACATGGCATCAGGCTACACTTCTTTGGCTTCATGTTGCGTACATGTAGAATACTTAAGTGTGGACTTTGGTAATGAGAACTTGCAAAACCATACTTCTGGGTAAATACCAGCCACTTCATTCAACTTTCAGAATTCCATTCCTGTGGATATTCAATAGATCTTTGGATTATTTCACAGCTGTGTCTCTGTATTGTTTTGACAGACAAGAATGCATCTCTTCTTTTTACTCATTACTACCCTCAGTTGTCGTCAGCATGGGTCTCCCTTTGAGTGGAGCTGAGAGGGTCCTCTACTGCAGGGGCAGCTTCTCAGGGATCACAATCCCCCTGATTACTGCTGGCATAATAAACCAGGCTGCACGACCAGGAAAGGAGATGGAGAGAACAAGGGTTGCCGGGATGATTAGCTAAAGGCAGGAATAATTAATGAAACCAGGGGATGTCTAAGCAAAATTAATGTCTGTGGGCAGCCAATCAGCATGACTGGCTCATCCTCAGTGACTAGGTATGACAAAAGAAAAACCTCAGACAGGCTTGTGCACAGAACTTCTAACAGGCTTCTCTGGCAAGTAATGATATGCAAGGCTTGTGTCAGGGATCTCAAACAAGATAAACCTGTGCTACTCCACAGCATGATACGTTTTTCTTCCTGCCATGGTACATATGGCTGGTTCTGCTACCAGCGTTAAGAAAGGATTTGAGATACCTCATGATGCCTTATTAGCTTTTGTGATCAGCTGACCGTGTTGTTACTGTGCATAAGGGGGATGTTCTAATTCTACCTCCTCCTTCTATTTTGCTGCCTATACGACTGTTGCTGCCAAAAGCTGAGCTTTGCCTTTATTCCCATCTTTTGCCTTGGTAAGACTCAGACCTACCACACCAGTGCCTTTCCCCAGTAAGTTGTTGAGATGACTTCTGTAAATTTGCAATTGTGTCTTGTTGCTTGTTTTAGCATTCTCAACTTGCAAAGAGCTTGTAGAACCATTATTCCCCAGTGCAATGTGAACCCTGGTCTCTGCAAGACCTTGCTTTTCCCTGAGGGTTTTCTCTGCCAACTGAAATGTGAAGGTGTATGGGTAATATGCTTCAACTTACTATGCTTCTTTCATTGTGTGTCAACTTGTCAAGGATAACCATCGCAGAAGGGGATAGGAACTACAGAGATTCTCAGGTGTCTGGTACTCATAGGGCTCCTACTGAGTGAATCATGCAAGTTGCATGGTAGCAAGTTTCCCAATGATTGCTGCCAGGCCTGGTCCCAAGAAGTCCTCCCTCAAAAGCCAAAACAGCCCTGGAAAGGGCCCTTTCCCTCCCCCTGCCTTTTACTGACAGAAACCAAGGCTTGAAGGATATGAATACTGTTGTAGTTGCCCAGCAACCACAATTGCCACTGAGAAGGCATGCACTTCTTAAAGCTACAGGCACTGCTTCTATTATTTTGGGTTTAACCAACCAATGTATGTATTTTTAAAGATTTCAGTTTTTTCTGCAGACCTGGGGCTTTTTCATATTTATGGGGAAATCTTGTCTGTTTATGGCTTCAGTCTCTGGATTTAAGAATTCACAGATTTGGCCATACTGAGATTTAAATACATTGATTGCATCTGAATATGGAGATCCCATCAAGCTATCATAGGAGAACTTAGTGCTACTTCTGCTCCTTCAGTTTCAATGTGAAAATGAATTATCCAGATCAAGTAAGAACAGGGCACATTTTGAGAGGTTTATCAGGATTTGAGAAATGATTAATTACTGGTAATTACAGAATCTTTTCCCATATACATTGGCTCTTGATTGACACTGTTAGTAATCAAGAGAACATCTTTGTTATAAATGGAGGAAAGCTTTAGCATGTACTGCTAATTCTAATATTTGGTAATTTATACTTTGAAAATAGTCAACCTATTCAATCAATTTAGGTATTGTTAAGATGCTATATCAAAGACATTTATTGCCAAAAAAAGCTGTACAGGTGTCAAACTCATTTGTTATGAGGGCTGTATCTGACATAAATGAGACCTTTTTGGGTCGGGCCATGTGTGTCATAAAATGTAATGCCAGGTAGCAGAGATATAAACTTTATAAAGGACACAAACACAAAGGTTTTGGGTTTTTTTACTTAAAAACATGCTTAAAACATGAACACTCTTGCAATATTTTGTTTATATTTAACAGTGTCTGATAACTGATACCCCTTGCTCTGAATTATTGCATCAAAATGTCTGTGCTGTTGCAGTCTTGAGTATACTGTTCAGGTGTGTATCTGTAAGCTGCAAACCTATGATGACGTAGCAGCAGCAGAACTGGAAGAAGAAGCAGAAGACAGCCAGTTCCACTGCGGGCCTGGTAGAAGCCCTCTGGGGGCCTGATCTGGCCCCCAGGCTGCATGCTTCTGGAACTTGCTGGTATTGTGATGAAGCTGATACCTCATTTTTTCATATGCGATGGAAGTGCTCTAGGGCAACTTGTTTTTGAAAGATGGTATAAGATTGTGTATCATATGGCACTGGGATCTTAATTTTACTTACTCCAGAGATGTTTCTGTTGAATTATGTAGGAAGACTCCCAAGACAAGACAGAGAATTTCTATGGTATGCATTTTCTGCATAGCATATTGCTTTTGTCCATCATTTTTTTCTCAAATAAACAAAAATGGTTGGACAAATTAAAAGTCTCTTATTTGCATGGTCAGATTGACTTACTTTTTGAAAGCTATAAACTTAACTGGCACATAGTTTGCTTAGGAAATGACAAAATACATTATGATGTTCTTTTTTTCTTTGTATACATTTTGATTAAAACAGAATTATTAAAAAAGAAAGCAAATGGATTATTCATCTGCACAACTGACATATGAGGTCAATAGCATAGAACAAGTCTAAAACAATAGATGGGAAAATTCTAATGCTAGTGTGGTACTGGTGTTCCCTTCTTTTAAGACTGCAATCAGAGCAATTCATACTCTTATTCGTGTTCTGTTCCACATATCCTAAAGACATAGCATTGTATAGCTCCTACCCCTCAAATCCCAGATGTGTTTTATGCCATAACCCACATCAAATTTCTCAATGAATTCCTCTCAACTCAGTACATACCAATCATCCCCATGTAAGCCTCCAGGCAAGTGGCATGGTTGTGCTGAAAGCAGCCATCTGAGGAAGAGCTTGAGGGCTTGCATTGTTCTTGGAAGTCAGCCAGCCGGGATCTAGTGGAAAACAATAACTATCAGCAAGAGTGACTTCTGTACCACTGCAGAGCATGTTTTACTCATCTGCCATGTATTTCACAGAGAACACTAGGATTTCTTTAATACAAAACCAAACAAACAACTATATAGCAGATCCTATAACTTCAGAGTGACGTCTAAGTTAGAGACGGGCAAGCAGCAGCCTGTGGCTTGGACATGATTCCCAGAGCAGTGTAACCTGCTTACTGATAGCCCTATCAAAAATTGCTTCAGATTGTACAAAATTGTAATGGACACACACTTGGCAGATGGCAGAAGAGCCTTGTGTCAGCAGCACTAAAGGGCTCTCATATAAAGGGACATATCGTATTCTAATAGTGAAGTTGGGATATCTTTGGATACTTAAATCCAGCAACTGGAACTGATAACAGGCAAAACAGATCTTTCGACAAACCTTGGGCCCTGGGTTTGCAGAAAAATGTGAAAACTAAAAAAAAAATACACTGGGCACCTTTAAAAAGCCAAAAATGATAAAAGGAGAGCCTGTAGCTTAAAAAAATGGATTCCCTCAGTGGCTATTGCTAGGCAACCATAGTATCTCAAGTTTAGTTCTGTAAGTAAAAGGCAGGGGGAGGGGCAGGGCCCTTTCTAGGCCTATTTTTGGTCTTTGGTCCTTGGGGCCAGACTTGACAAGGGTTGCCAGCTTCAAGTTGGGAAAACCTAGAGATTTTGTGGTAGAATCCAAGGAAGGCAGGATTTGGGGATATGATGCCACAGAGTCAATCCTGCAAAGCAGACATATTCTCCAGGAGGACAGATCTCTGTTGTCTGAAGTTCAGTTGTAATTCTGGGATATTTCCAGATCCCACGTGGGAGTTGGTAATCCTAGGCCTGAAAGGAATCTCTAGGTAACTTGCATGACTGAACTAGGGCTGGCTTCTTGCTACTGGTCAACAGCAGCCACACTATGAAACCAGTGTGGTGTGGTGGTTAGAGCTTCAGAGTAGGGTATGTGAGACCCAGGTTCAAATTCCCATCTTGCTGTGGAAGCCCACTGGGTGATTTTGGACCAATTTTGGACCAGTCACATACTTTCAGCTTGACCTACTTCACAGGGCTGTTGTGTGCATAAAAATGAGGAGAAAAGAATATGTAAGCTGCTTTGGTCCCCACAGTGGGAAAAGGTGGGATATAAATGAAGTAAATAATAAATACAGCTGAAGATGAGAGACAGATAAAAGGTAGGTTGGTGAATGGCTGAGAAGGAGAGAAGGAAACAGAGAAAGATATGGGAGTTGCCAGGAGGATGGAAAGAGGAAATAGTATGAGGAGGGGGATACAGGGGAAAGTGAGGTGTCTCTAAGTCCTTGAGGGTTCCCTACCATGCAGGTGGTCCTTGTCCAGTGGCTGGCACCACTTAACTGGGCCATAGTTTTCCTGGATAGAGGCTGCTGGGGAGGGGAGAATGAAAGAGGGACAGATAAATGTAGGTTAGCTGTTGGGTGGGAAGAAGACAAGGAAGCTGGAAATTGGCAGATTCTATGGGGGATTTCAGAAAAGGGAAAGAGGAAATAGTGTGGGAGTGGGGAATGAGATGTCTCCTGCAAGCCCTTGCAGATTCTTCTTTGCACTTCATAAGTACGAAGCTGTTACTGACACATGGTACAAATTTTAATGGCACCACTGAACCATGTCTGGCCTTCTGACAATTATCTGGTGAATAAAGTAGCTTGCCAGATCACAGAAGTTGCTCATCTCTAATCTAAATAATAGTTTTATTGATTTACTGTTGTTATCCAAAAAATCTACAGGTTGCATTTGAAAGGATGAATTCTATACAGTTCTGCAAAACATAAATAGTTAGTCCCTTTGCACAGTACACTTTTGTTTACTTATTTTCTTACTTCACTAAGTTTTAAGGTGCACTTTAGAGCCTAGTTACCCACACAACATAGAATATTTAACTTACTATGTCAGCCATCCCAGTCCCCATAATGCCAAACCTACTTGCAAATATAATCTTTCAGGCATGAATCCAACAGGACAAGGCAATTTGGTTTACTACTGTTCTGGAAAGAGCAATCAGGAACAATCGTTTTCCGACGTCGCTCTCCACAGAACTCATCTTGGCAGGGGCAAAAGAGGAACCTCTTGGTGAAATCCATATCAACTTTCCCAAAGAAGTGCTTCAGTTCTTGGTGACATTTGCGTTGATTGCAGGGGTGCCCATCCTTTGGGCTGCAGTTAGCAACATACATTGTGCGAAGACGTCCACACCTACGATTCAGGCTGCAAACCTGAGCAACTTGCAGACAGGGATTTGTGTGGTCCCCAGCTAAATGAGACCCTGCAGAATTACAGAAATACAAAGTTAACAGAGCAAATTCCAGGGTGATCTCCTTGGGGAGAATTAAATAAGAAGACAGTTGGACAATTTCCATCGTATTGTTCACTACTGAGAGGATTTTTTAAAAACAACAAGAAATCTAGAAGAGCAAAACAGCAGGGCATATTTGAAATACTGTTTCCCTAAATCACTAACAATTCTTGAAACACTGGAAACCAGCAGCTTCAGATTTTTTTTAATTGAGTCCTTAATTACTCCATTACTTAATTACTGCTTTGCCACAAGCTAAGCCAGAGTACTTAGACTAGACTTTACAGACACAGTGGAATCATGGATACAATCTAGTGTTCTGTCTCACAACATTATTTTATCATTTCAACGCAGCTTTAATGCACTTATCTATTGACAATGCTAAAAGAAAAAAACCTTATTGTACCTTGATAACTACAAAGCACCAGAATAGTACTAAAAATGACTAGGTTTACCCTAGAACAGTGACTCTATTTTACCTATCATCTCCCAGCTCTGTGCCTGCAATTCCTTAATGTACCTTCTCCTTCTGAGTAGCTTTCTGTATAAGCCATAACGAATCAGGAGATGACTCTACTGACTTCTTTGGAGACTGGAGACCCACTCTTTCTGCTCCACAAGGCATTCTAGCATCAGTATCCTTAAAGGAGCAGTGGCCCTTAAAATATTTTTCTCCCTCCCAAGTTTATCTCAGTAAGTAGCTCCTAAAAAGGAGAATCATGCTCAAATATATGAACTCTACCTGAAACCTGAGTTGCCAGCTTGTTATAGTTGGTCTTCAAGGACTCTTCACTTACTACATTCTCATAGGGAGACATCTCCAAATTAAAGTCACCTATGCAAAGAGAAAGATACATTAATGTGCCTACAATGTGTAGCAAGGGCATAATCAAGGCACTGCTCTTTCCCACCCAGCCAGAAATGGATCTGTCATTATAATTTCACACTACACTTAATATAGGATGGTGGTCCCCATTATAATCCCACAATGCCTGTCCTGAAAGGCAAAAATGGGTGATGCATTACCATGCCAGCCATAGTGAACACAAGCAAAGGTCTGATCTTTTTTTAAAATTAGTACACTTGCAGGATAGCATAAAAATAAAATGAAAATTTAAAACTTAAAGGGAAAAAACCCAAATCAAGCTGTTGAATGCATTGTGGTATTAAAATGTTGCTGATTAGTAGTTTGGCAGGGAGCCAGGATAGGGGGAGGCAGGTTGCATCAAGTCCTGTATCCTGACTGCAGAATTTGCAACCAGAAAATGCAGGCCAAATGATGCAGAAAAGTAGGTCTTCACAACTACATTGCTAAGGGTTTCACAGACAAAACACCTGCTAGGTGAATTAATAGTGTTTTGCCAGTCCCTACATGAAAGGCTAGCACTACGATTGTGTTGGAAAGTCAGAAGAATCACCAAAACAAATTGTCTTTACAAAGAGAGGGCAGCACAGAAAGTACTGGAATGTAGGAATAGTGACCTCATCTGAATTCTCTGTAATGACTGAGTGAACAACTGGTGTCAATGATGGTCAAAAGGCTACAGAGGAAGCAGTTTAAAAGTTTCTAAATACTTCAGAGAGAGGCAACTCTACATTGTACAAGAACTACACTGTTTTCCTGAATTCCAATTTTAAAAATCTCATTGTGCTGGCACAAGTGACTCTTCTCCTCAGCTCTCCCAAACTTTCTAATTCTCCTATTCTGAGCAAAACTCCCTGGATTTTAAGCATAGCTTCTGTTGTTCCCACACTGAAATCTGATCCCCAGCTCTATCCATGGTCTGGGGAGTTTAACCTTACTTGAGGATTCTGGAACAACACTGTCAATGATAAGATTTCCAGAAGCTGAGCCCGCTCGACCACAGCAAAATATTTTATAAGCCATCCCATCTCCAGGGTAAACTGCAAGAACTCCACTGGTCTGTAGATTAACTTAAAAAACCTAACCTACATTCAGTTTCAGCACCATCTTTTAAGTAACTTAATTAGACTTTTTTGCCAGCCTTCTAAACAGATGTTCAGATTTTGCAGACAGGGTGGAAGAACAATACTTCAATCTACCATACATCCTAAAATCCAAAAATACAAAGCACCCATTTTGGAACAGAATCTAAATTGATGCAAATATTAAAACATTTAGCTGGCTTTTCTTAGATTTACTTTTGTTACGGATCAAAGAAATAGGCCCAGCATGTGGGATTACAACTAGAGGTGGGAGCACATATCATCTGAAGTCTCAAAAGCTAGCAGAAAAGCCTTACTTCTTGCTTTGTAGTATGGGAAAGTTTGTATTCTGTGTGTTGTACAGCACAGACCCTGGCACAGGAGCTGAATTCTCAATGACTTCTCAGTGACATGTAGCTTGGCCTGATAGCCTAACCCGTTCACACTCCAGCAGTTGCTGAGTGCCATTGTTCTATGATCACAGGCAACCAACCATCATGGGCTTGAGCAGTGAAACAGAGTAATCTTTCCCCACCTTTTCCTCCATAACATTAGCTTTGGATGCTGGGATGGCCGTGACCTGATGGTCATTCTGGACTGGCTGATGCAAGTCTGAGACAAGCATGCATACTCTAAACCAGGGGTGTCAAACACGCAGCCCATGAGCTGGAACTGGCCCCTGCAGGGTTCCTGTCTGGTCTGCAAGTAACTGGCTCGTTTCTGCTTCCTACTTCCTGTTCCTGCTTCTTTGTTCCTGCATCATCGGCATTATGGCTGAGAAAACCTTCTACAACAGACCTTGGAGAACAGCTTGTAGACAATTCTAGACGAAATGGGTCATTGATCAAATTCAGTATAAGGGAACAAGTGTATGGTTGCTTTTGCTATTAGGAGACCAAGATTCTTGTCTCCTAGGACCTGAGGTATTGTTTTAGGGCACAAAATTGCCATCCTCACTCCCTCCCCTCCCCAACTACAGGAAGGATGCTAATAATACCACCAAGCATCTAACTAAAGCTTCCCTCACCTTCTGAGACAGTGGAATGAACAGTCCAGTAGATGCGCAGGCACTGCTCCTCCTGTCTTTGTGTGCGGCGCTGACACTTGCATTCCTGAAAATGGCTATTTCTGATCATGGTTTCTGCCTGCAGGCATTTGTTCCTGGCTCCGTTGTCCAGAATGAAGAAACTGTTCTTAGCATAGGAACGGGAACAGTTTTCCAGAATCTGATAGGTGGCATTGCAGGCAGGGTCAGCCAGACAAAGTCTCTCGGCTGTTATGCAGCTGTTTGGCTGTTCAATGGACTGAGGAAGAAGGCCTCCTGTTCACATAGAGAAACAGTGTTTACATTTCACAGGTTTGTCCTGCAGGCTTTCCAGGGACATTCACCTGATCATGCTCCATTAGTTCAAGTGGATTAATCTGGACTACAGAGAGGTGTCTAGAAATTGTTTTTACAAATATTAACATGGATTTAGAGACACCATTCAACAACTTCGAAACCATTATCAAATTTTTAATGTGGTTTAATAAAATGAATGCATTCAGGGATGAATTGGCCATGAAGGCCATCAAGAAAGGTTCCGGTGGGCTGGTGGCCTGAGGTAGGTTCCCCCTCCCCCACTGGGCCCACCCTGTCCCTGAGAGAGGCAAGGCTCACTTCATGCAGGCTGGCCCCCATGCAAGGCAAACAGGAGCTACTAGGATCCAACAGCCCTTGCTTTGCATGTGGAGGGTGGGCAGGAGCCACTGCCACTGAAAGCCGCTGCCATGAGGTAGTGGCCCCTGGTCCACACGAGGCAGGCATAAGGAGCCACCACAAGCTAGCAGATTCCGCTAAGCAGATCCTGTCTTGTGTGAGGCAGGTAAGAGTCACAGCAGCCCCTACCCTGCACAAGGTACTCAGGTGTGATCTGGCAATCCATACCCCCTACGAGGCAGAAAGGAGCTGCTGCAAGCCAGCAGCCCTCTTTCTGCCAGCTCTCCCCCCCCCCCAATTGGTGTGCTGGGCCATTTGCTGCAGGTGTTTTGGCCTTCCACTCTGCCCCTGTATACATTTCATAGTATCTTTCCCTATCTGGGCAGCAGGAAGCCCCTACTGTATTTGAGATGATCCACATCACACTGTGCCCAATCCAGGTACATGATGTGGCTTCTGGATTCTATGTTCTTCCTCCAAAATGGCAGAGTTAATTTCCACATCTCCCTCCCCTGTCGGTGCTTTCAAGAGGCTTGTTTTCTTTCATTGCAGAGACACAGGTTTGTATTATGGCTCAGCTAGGAAACAGGAAGGGGAAAGTTGCAATGCCACTGGGGGGGGAGGGTCAAGGAAAAAACAAAAAAGCCCCCCAGGGGCAGAGGGAGGAAATGACCACTAAGAGGGCAGGGAAAATGGCTGCTGTGTGGGCTGGAAATCCAAACCCACACATCAACCATCGCGGCTTTGTTTCCCAAAACTACACACTGTGGCAGTTTTTGGAAAGAGTGCAGAAAAGATGAGAAAATCCTGGAGTTGCATGTATGCATCATGGTGCTACAAGGAAGCAGGGGAAAAAAACCTTGCTTTCCTTTTTTTTTTCTTTTTAATAAATTTATAAACTGTTACACTCTATGCGATTAATAAACATTAAAATTACATTCTAACATAAAATAATACAATCAATCAAAGCTACACTCCATAAAACTAAACTGAATTATAAAACATTACATGTATAAAATCTAAATCTCTTAAACCATACTGCTACTTCAACCATTTACTTCACAGCAATTTTAGTATCATAATCAAGGCAGTTTCATCAACTCAAAGTATTTATGATTCTCAAATGAAGACTTGCTAATAGGATTATTATCCAACTTTTCCAATACTGTGTTCCATTTACTATGAAAAATCTGGTATGCCTTATATGTATTTTTGACATTAATAGTCGCAGAAATCTTATCCATAACATAATAATCCCAAACCTTGGAATGCCATAGGTTTACAGAAGGGGGAAGAGGGTTTTTCCAAAACTGTGCTATCGATGTCCTAGCAGCAGTTAATAAAATAGTTAACAAATCCTCTTTAGCCTTAGTAGTATTGTCCTTAGGCCACCAGTTTAATAGAGTACATTCTAGATTAAAGGGAAGCAGCTGGCCTGTCAAATCTTTTATATATGCAATAATTTTCTTCCAAAAGGACTGGATTACCTTGCAGTCCCACCAATTATGTTTGAAAGTACCTAGTTCTCCACATTTCCAACATAGAGGAGAACTGGCTGTGTTCAGGTGGTGGAGTTGAACTGGAGTTATATACCACCTTGACAAAAGTTTGTAATTTTGCTGAATAATGTTTATAGAGTTCGTAGCATATGCTGCTGAGGACCAGATCTCTTGCCATTGTGACTCTGTCAGGTTAGTGGCTAAATCGCGGTGCCATGCTTTGACATAAGTTGGAACCTTAACTGAGTCTAGATTCAATAAAATTGAATATACTTTAGAAATTGTTCCTTTAAGCTGTAAATTGGGCGTTCGCAACAATCTTTCAAAATCTGTAAGTGGTCTCGATAAACCTTGTTTTATTTCTGGTGTACCTACTAAGTTCTGCACTTGTAAATACTCAAACCAGGGGATAAGATGTGATGTTTTCTTTTCTAATTGGGCTTTAGTCAGAATATCCACTTTTTTAGTTACATCGCATAGTCTATAAATGCAGGCCTTTCTCCATATTTTATAGGTAGAAGGTGCTTCCGCTGGTTTAAACCAAGGTTGGCCTAAAAAGGAAGACACTGGAGAGGTTTTTGGGGCCAATTTTGGTTTTTTAATATCCCAAATAAAAAGTAGGGCCTTCACAAAGGGATTTTCATAGCTTTGCTTAGGACGTTCTTTTTGCTTAACCATATCAGTTCCACATAATTCAATGGCAAAAAGTACTCAGATTCAATGTCTTTCCAATCTATTTTAGAAAACCTAGCCTGAATTCTTGGAAGGTTGGAAAGGACTGCTGCTTCATAATAAAGTGACAAATCCGGAAAAGCTAGTCCCCCTTCTTGTTTAGGTTTCCTAATTGTATCAAATGAAGTTCTGTGCCTTTTATATGCCCAATTAAATTTATTTAAGATACTCTGCCATTTCTTCAGGTCTTGATGTGAGATATATATAGGTAAAGCTCTAAATAAATATAAAAACTTTTGGAAAATAAAAGATTTCACCACCTGTTGTCTTTCTAACCAGGACAACCTTTCCACATTCCATTTTTTCAAAAGGTTCTCTATGGATTTGACTCCATCTATATAATTACAACGAAAAAGGTCCTTTATATTAAGTGGAATTTTAATCCCCAAATAAGACCAATATGACATGACCCATTGGTACGTAAAATTAGTTTTAAGAGCCACTCTTACGTCCTTGCTTTCCGACAGAATCAAACCAGGGGCAAATAATCCATGTAGAAACATGCAAAGACAGAATAAGGTGTTCGGTGCTGATGGAATTAACTTTTTGGTGAAAAATATATGAGCATGGCCCCCTGAGTTTTTACTCTCTAAATAACCTAGGAACTGGACACTCCAAACAGGTTCTTAGGACATGTACTTTTTTCCTGAAATGGCAATACAGCCAGATGTCTATATCATAACTGAGATCTCATAAAAGTCATAAGCGAACTTATTTCCTAATCAGTTAGCACAGTGGTCTTTTGTACCTGAATGCAAGGAGGGAAATGACTGGCGAAATGACAGTTGCAGGTCTAAAACTGCTCTTGAATTTTTAGCACACACAACCTTCAGTCCATTCCTGAACATACATGTTCACCCCCACTCCCCTGCGCCCTTGGGAAAGCTTATCTTCACTTATTAACTCACATTCTTCCTACTATAAATGTACAAGCTTTCCCAAAATTTAAGTAGCCCTGAACCATATTTAAATTTTGTTCAGAAAAGCATCGTAACTAAGATATTTTGTGAGTTAACTCCTCAGGGGACTCTTAGGCTGGCTCAATCACTCAAGGTTTGTCCAAACATATGTAGAAGTTCATTCACACACCATACTTGACATTTTATAGATAAAAGCCATGGTATATGTTTGATTTACATCTCTCAGGATCAGAGCAGTTTATAGCAGTTTTCCTAAAAGCAAACACTTCTGTCCCCAAGGGGTTTACTAATCCATAATATCCATATCATTCAGAAGTCACAGGCTTTTCTCTTCTGATAAGCTATGGCCATAAATAATTTAACAAATTATGTTTTTACTTATAATCCACCACATGGCATGCCAGTGTCTTCAGGAAAGCTAACAAAAACATATTAGAAATATGCAATAAGAAGCATACGTTGTCACTATGAAGACAACATGGGAATGCTTCAGAGAAACTTCAGTTTCTTTGGCAATAATCCTTATTACCTTCACTGAAAGTACAACTGAGCCATAAAAATGCATTATAACACAAAGTATAACCCTGTTTACTACTGCCTTGTGCAAAGCAGAAGAGAAAAAAGGACCCTAACTGTGATTTCTTGCATCATTTCAATATAGAAGCAAAGCTTGGCAGACCTAATGCTACTGAATAATGTTCCACCCAGTTAGTCAGTGCTAAAGTACTAATTACTCTTTATTTCTTATGACAGCAAGTGACAATCACTCACCCTATTACATACAGCTACACATGTGTCTATATAGACTGTAAAAAGCAGTAAGTGTTACAGGTATTTAAACTTGATCATCACCAGCAGCACTTCTACCCAAGGGAGGGGAATCTTGGGAACAGATAAGGAAGATCTGGGCTGAGCTTCTGTTACAGGTATTAACATCGGGTGTGGCCAGTGGTGTGAACCTAAGGTATTCGATGGCCCAGCATTAACCAGGCCAGTGGATTCAGGAACAGCCCAGGATGTTAAAATTGTATCATATACCTTTTTCTTTCTTTGTTTAAACAGTTTTGTAAGCTACTTTGATCCCTAGGGGGAAGAAAAACAGGCTTGGTATACTTAAATAATAATTCTAAAATTAATTTAATTATTGCATGCTAATTTATATATTATTCCTAAATTAAATTACTATTACCTAATCCTGGGCCATTGTAGGAAAATACTTGGGCTTCCTTTCAACAACTATTAAATGTGCAATTATTATTTTTCACACACCCAAAAAAATGGCCAGAAAGGTCTTTTATTTATTTCTATTCCTACATTAACAAGGTATCAGTGGTATTTTGTTATGGGTGAAAGCACCATTCTGGATTAACATGTTCACATGAGATTATTTCCAGAGTAAAATAATATGAAACATCTATATTACAGTATTTATTCAAATGCAAGACTAGTTTTCTCTCAGGTATAACATAAAAAAGAAAGGGTCATTTTAAGTCTGCAGCCACCTACAGCTATGTCCATTAATAAATGTTTTTGTGTGTATAACATTTTAAGGGGGTCATTTTACATTAAGGGTCATCTTCCTTTCACATATATACCACACAGAGAGAGAGAGAGAGCATAAGATATAAGTTTAAACAGGGCTGCAATCCACTGCATATTTACTTAATAGTAAACCCACTGAAGACAATGGGATTTATAAGTATATGTGTTGAGTAAGCATATGTGTTTGGGGTTGCAAAGAGTCAGACTCGACTGTGCGACTGAACAACAATATGTGTTGAAGTGTCAGTGCTGTTAATGAAGGAAGGAATGTAGAAGGGTGCTATTCTAGCCCATGTATGTTTTATATTTGCATTACAGATATGGGAAATGCAAAAACAACATTCCTGTTATGATCACCATGTAATAAAATACCATAGAAGTGTTTTGCATTTCTTGCTTTGCAATGTAAACCTCACATTGACTAGAATATGTACTTAAGTTCTCTTTGTTCTGCATGAGTTTAAGCTCTTGCTGGACTGGATCATTTTAAACTAGGACACTGAATCCAATAGCAGCAGCCACCCAGATTCCCTTGGGAATGTCACAGGCAGAACAAGATTGAGATAGCTATTCCTAGTTGCTTTCCGTACCACCTTAAGGACAAAAGTGAAATCACAGGAGGAAAATCAAACTCACATTCTAGCCAACATGGGATTTAGTTAGATTACAAGCAGATATAAATAAAAGCAAAATCCCACACCAGCTTTATGTATGACATTTTTAAAAAAACATACAGAATTCTCTAGAGATGCTAAAACTTGACAGCCAGTGTTGTGTAGTTGTTAAGAGTGGCAGACTAAGGTCTGGGACTGGCAGACCCAAGTTTGAATCCTCACTCTGCCATGGAAACGTGCTGGGTGACTGTGGGCCAGTCCCACACACTCAGCCTAACCTACCTCACAGGGTTGTGTGGGGATAAAATGGAGGAAAGGAGAATGATGTAAGCCCCTCTGGGCCCCCATTGTGGAGGAGGGCGTGGTATAAATGGAGTAATTAAATAATTAAGGATCAAGTGTGAAAACATCCTTGAAACATCGAGTAAAATTGTTCTGGAGTTGTTTCTAGGGGTTTCAAAATGGCTCTAGCATCTCATCAAAGAAAAACATCGCTCCCCTTCTTTCTTGATGGCTTGGCACCAACTTCCTAAAAGTTTCTTGATGGAGCAACTGGACTGGGAAAGGAACTTTCCCGTAGAACAGCTACATCGTCCACTGAAGGAACTTTCCCTATCCCTTAGGAAGCGGCGGGACGGAACGCATTCGCGGTCTCTCCCAGAGGAGCTAACTCATGAATCTCTCCCTTCCACTCCCTGCACTCGTCAATAACCCCTTCAGATGCCGAACACACGAGCAAGGGAGGGGGTAGGGTTCGCGGTCACCGCCTGCAGACCCAAGACAGAGTTCAGTTCGGGACTGCGTGTCCCAGCCGATTGTGAAGCGAGCATGCTTTCTCGGATGTAAGTCTCATTGTGAGGCTTACCTCCTAGGAAGCTGTGCATAGGTTTTGCCTCTGGAATGGGAGACCAGAAAAAGGCGATGAGCAGTCCGATGCCAGACCTGGGCAAATAACCCAAGCCAGAGTCCTGGCCAGGCAAGCAGTTTCTTTCTTAACCTGCACCAGAAAGGCGGGCAGGGGGTTCCTCTTTGAAAAGCCCACCCCCCCGCGTCCAGTTCTCTGCGTCACCCCGCCAGACCCCGCACACCATTCCGAGAGACCCCCGCAGCGCAATCCTAAACCTCTGTGCACACCGAGGGATCTTCTCCCGGGCTAACAAGCCCAGGGACGACGCCTTGGCCCAGTGGACCCATCACGACAAACTGCGCTGGCTCCCCAGCCCATTACCGGTTCGGGAGAACAGCAGCCCCAGCAGCAGAGGGAGCCCCATGGCGGCGGGAGCAGAGGCGGCACTGCGCTGGTCGCTCCACTCCGAACTGGTCCCTGGGGGGAGCTCACATTTTCCCCTCGGTCAGCAGGGTATGGGCTGCTATCAGCGCGGCGGGCAGCCAACCGCCCTCCCTGCGGGCGGGCGTCCAGTCTTCGCGAGGGCTCGCCCTGTCTCGGACTCGCCTTGCCCCCTCCTCTGCACGGGCTTGGCAGGTGCGCGCAGGGAGGAGAGAAGAAAGGAGAAAGGCGGGAACCAGCATCCAGGGCGCGAAGGGAGGGCAGCTAGTTAAGTACGCGGCGCTGAAGCACCCTGGTGGAGCGTGGCAGTAATTGCCTGGCTGAGTGGGGGAAGGAAGGAAGGAGGGAGTGACGGACAGACACTGGTGGGAGACGAAGCGCGCCGTGTTCTGTGGATGTGGGGGCTGAGCTCCTCGTATCGATTTCGAGCCTGTGGCTGGCGGGTTTGCTGCGCTCGGACTTAGCCGTGCTCCAGAATGCCCGCTGTAGCCTTCAGAAATTTCACTACATTCTTGATGGCCGGAGGAGCAGACTGGGCTCTGCCAGCGTGGCGACAACACAGAGTGGGAACAGGGAGCAGCTTCTTGTCCGTTCCGTCTCCAGCACAGGACCTGCTTGCTTTGCACCTGCTCCCGATCCCGTTCGCCACCCGCTCTAGGTCGCACGCTTTGCTTCTCTGCCCCAGGAGGGATAAAACAACGCCCTCGGCTAAAACGGCTTCTGCGCTTTGCAAATATTGCTAATGGGGATGGAAACTAGAGGAAAACTATTTTAATAGAATATCAATTTTAGCAAACGGAGGTTCTTGGCATTGGAGTTAGAATGTGAACAAAGGTTTTTAAGTTTCCCATGTGAGAACAGATATCTGAGGAAGGGAACTTTGACTCTGGAAAGCTTATATACCCCGAAAATCTCGTTGGTCCCTAAGGTGCTACTGGACACCAGCTGATAACACATTAGCTTCGCTTTTTAGAAAAGGCAATCTGCAGACTGCTGTGAACCCTTGCACTACTGCTGGAAGTGTTTTCAGCAAGGTGACTTCTGACATGACATCTTGTTACACATGATTTTGTTATGGCAAGACTTTCCGCATTGGGAAAGAAATGGATTTAGCATCAAAGAGTGTTGCTACATCACAAAACAGCAAGCCCTGATTCAATGCAATTGAAATCACCACACACAAAAAAGATTGGTTTAAATCATTGATTTACACAAGTTTCCAGCTATGAAATTTATATACATAACTAACTGGTTCCCATTATATTAAACATAGGTTGACTTGCTTGCAACAGCACTTATACCGTTTAGGAGCATAATCAAAAAAGCATTGACAAAGCAGCTCATACAAGCCTTTTACACTGCACAATTATGGCTGCTAAGAGACAAGAGGCAGGTTTCTGTTTTGCTTTATTTCTGTACATAATAATAAGCAAGATCACTTACTTGAAGACTCCATATGGATAGCTGTGTTGTTGGTCTGTAGCAGCAAAATAAAATAGAAGCCCAGGAGCACCATCAGTTCATCTCATGAAGAGATCTGTGACTCATAAAAGCTTATGATAGAATACATTTTGTTCGTCTTTAAAGTGCCACTGGGTTTATGTTTTATTTTACTGGAAGGCAAAGGCCATTATGGCCCCATGCACACTTATTTGGAATTTGTTCAGAGAAAGACTGCTTCCCATGTAAACATGCAGGACTGGGCTGTGAGTATTCAGAACTGTACAGAAGCATGGTTGATAGTTATTGGGTAAAACAGTATTTCTCAATGAGATAGCCAAGCTGTTTGATAAGTAAAGTATACATTCACATCATCTGAGAAGGGAATACATTGCAGAGCACAGATAATTAAAAGGCACAAGACAAAAAGATCAGTCATATGGGGCAAATGATTATGGTGAACATATGGTAGAGAGGCCCAAGGCATGGCTCTGTATAGGGTGCATGTTGCAGCATTCTCAGTGATGCTAAGCAGTTCTGGTCAGTGCTTGCACAGGAGCCCTGGGAATCCCATAGATGCTAGATGTTCAGGCTCCGTGGAAGCCAAAGAACAAAACAAACATTAATGCCACACTAACAGCAAATGGGATTGCTCAACTAGCGAGCGAGCTTCAGCCAGTGTTGTTTAAGGCCTTCCCTAATGAAGGGGCATTTCTCCATAGCAATTGACCAAGTTCTTTGTCCTTCATATCACTGCCCTAAACATATGACTTTCAAAATGGTGAAGAGACAGGGATCAGAGGGTCCCCCCTCGAAGCTTGACAGCTGCCACTTTCTCTCTCTAACATGGGCTTAGGTGCTTGAGGAGAAAGGACAAAGAAAGTGCAGCAGCAAAGTGTAAAGAAATTATCAGGAGGTTATTTGGTTATACTCTTCTTGCAGTGTAAAGAAATTATCAGGAGGTTATTTGGTTATACTCTTCTTAGGGCCATTCTGTTCTGGCTATTCATTCTGGTCATCCATACAACATACAAAGGGAATGATCTGATGGGCTCTTATATACTTTAGGATTTTCAGAATGTTTTTGATTGTGTTTAATCAGAACATTTCTACAGAAGCTTTGGTTGATAGTTAGAAGGGTAGAATGGTATGTGGGTGTGAAAAATTTTCACTCTGAGGCCAGGAAACAGTAGAGGTATACAAAGAAAAAGATTTTGTATACTGTTACACATCATTTAACAACTGAGTTTCAGTCCTTTAACAGTGGAAGTAAAGGTAGTCATATTAAGAGATAAATCTAACAGTAATCTCAATAAGAAGGAGGAGGAGAAGGATATTGGATTTATACCCTTGCCCTTCACTATCTGAAGGAGTCTCAGAGCGGCTTACAATCTCTTTTCCTTTCCCCTCCCAACAGACACGTTACGTAGGTGGGGCTGAGAGCTCTTTCTCGAGAAATGCCCTTGAGAGCAAGTTCTGAGAGAACTCATAACTGACCCAAGGTCACACCAGCAGCTGCATGTGGAAGAGTGGGGAATCAAACCCGGTCCTCAGATTAGAATCTGCACTCCTAACCACTATACCAAACTGGCTCTCACATTAACACATTTCTCCCACCATTTTATTTTATTGTATTCATTTACCAAATTTACACTCTGCCTTCCTGCCCCCATCAGGGCCAACAAAATGGCTAACAGGTTAAAAACATACATAATAAAACATATCTTTAAAAATCCAATCAAACAATTAACACCAAATTAAAATGTGTGATAATATATATATCTATATATACACACAATGATTAAAAACATTGCAGGAAGGAGGGATAACTGAGGGAACGCATGATGAAACAAAAAAGTCTTCACCCACTGGTGTAAGATGGCAACAGAACAGGAGAGTCTCTCTAGGGGGAGAGTTTCAGAGTTTTAATGCCAAAAAGGCCTGGTCACAGATTGCCATCTACTTTACCTGATAAGGTGGGGCATCTCAAACGGGGAACTCAAAAGATGACTGTAGTGGTTGGGTAGGTTTGTAAGGGAGCAGGTGATCCTTCAGGTATGTTGGTCCCAAGGCCAACCAGAACCTTGAATTCCACCCCAAAACAGATTGGAAGCCAGTGTAAATGGGCAAAGACTAGAGTGATATGGTCCCTATGACCCACTCCAGTCATTCTGTTGCATTCTGCATCAGTTGAAGTTTCTGAACATTTTTCAAGGGCAGCCCCCCATAGAGTGCATTGCAGTTATCTAGATGTAACCAGGGCAAGCACCTCAGTGGCCAGATTTTTTCCGCCTGAGAAAGACTGCAGCTGGATAACCAATCAAAGCATTGGTAAAAGGCACTCTTGGCTACAGCTGCCACCTGTTTATACAGCAGTACGCCTGGGTCCTCCAAGAGCACCCTGAACTATGAACCTGTTCTTTTTAGGGGAGTGTAACCCAACCAGAACAAATGACACCTTAAGTCCCAGGTCAGACTTTCCACTCACCAATAGCACTTCTGCCTTGTTGGTATTAAGTTTCAATTTATTGGTTCACATTCACTCCAAACAGCCTCCAGGCACTGGTTCAAGGTTTCTACAGCCTCCCCAGGGTCAGCTAAAAGCGGGACATAGAGCTGAGTGTCATCTGTGTACTGGTGACAAATAAGCCCACATCTCTGGATGACTTCACCCAGTGGCTTCACAAAGATGTTAAACAGCTCTGTGGATGGGATGGAACTCTGGGGTACTCCATAGGCAGAAGGCCAAGGGGCGGAGCAGCAGTCCCCTAGTAGCACGTTCTGAAACCTTGGGATGACATTTTTCGGAACTCTACCCTTTGCTCAAGGGATAAAGGTAAAGGTTCCCCTTGCTTGAAAGCCAATCATATTAGACTCCAGGGGGTGGTGCTTGTTCTTGAAAGGCCCACATTTCAAGAACATTGGACCTGGGGGTCCAATTCTATGGACCCCCAAACAGGTCGCCCCCATTCCCTCCATTGTTCTCTATGGTGGGAAAAAAGTTACTTTTTCCCCACAGTGCTGTTAGTAGCTCTGTGGGGGAGGGGGTTTGAGGGAGAGGCTCTAAATTTTCAGGGTAGCTTCGAGAGCCTCTCCCCACCTATGCCCCCAAGTCTCAAAGCAATTGGACCAATGGGCCTAATTCTATGGGCACCCAAACGGGTTACCCCCATTACCTCCATTGTTTCCAATGGGGAAACCCAGCCAGCCGCACTTCAGGCAGGCAAGCAGGCAGGCACCAAGCAGTCAGACTCTCCCAGAGAATCTCAGGGAAAGTGAACTGTCTTGGGAGGTGCTTGTTTGCCATGAGAACAAGTGGCACACTCCAGAACAAGTAGCACTGTGGCAGTGCTACTTCTCTCTTCATTCCCCCACCCAGGCCAGCTGGGGAAGGGAAGGGGAGGCTTTCGAAGATGCCTTCTCCCCCTTTTGCTTCCCCTTCTGACATCACTTCTGGTGATGTCAGGGGGTGTGGCATATGCTAATAGCCTAGTAGCTCATTAGCATACCATATGCTAATGAGCTCCTGCAGCTCTTTTTCTGCGAAAAAATCCCTGCATTCCAGGCAGGAAAAACGCACACACATACAATACACACATGGCAAATGGTATAAAATGGTTATACATCTATATTCACTATCTTGAATTAACCTACCACAAGGACTGACCTTATGGCAACAGGCTCACCTGTAAACAAAGCTATGAATAGTAAGATGGCCTTAACGATATTCTTCTCTCCAGAAAATTTCTATTCAGCATCACTGCTAAACAATGGCAATGAGACATTTACAAACAAAATTAACTAGCATGTGCAAATTCTCTTTACTGGTGATAGTAACATTAAGTCCCTTGCCTTTACATGCACTAAGCTTAGCTTGAGGTATCCAGAAGCAGTCTGGCTGTCCCTTGACTATCCATCAGTAAATTGTGCTGATTTAAGCAAAAATCTCTGATTGAAAACAGGGCCTCATATAGCTAAGGGTGTGATAGACAGCCAGAACAAAAGGAAACCTTTAAAAAATCTAGTCAGGATCTAGTCTGTGTTACAACATAAAATACTGTCTGGGATGCAGGTAAGGTTTTCTTCAGAGGTATGGCAATTAAATTCACAGCAAAACAAAAGAAAGACAGGTCAAAGAAATTTCAGGAGTTGAAAGACCAATTAATAAAGCAGGAAGAAAAGCTGAAAAAGTACCCAACAGTTAATGAGTTGAAAATAAAAATACAATCAATGCAACATCAAATTAAGGTCATATTATCTGAAGCAATTGCTAAGAAAATTAAGTTTGCAAAACAAAACTATTTTGAAAATGCTAATAAATCAGGAAGATGGTTGGCATACAGACTTAGGAGAAAGAAAAATATTTAATACACGTGCTGAGATATGAGAATGGCTCAGAAAGGTATGGACAAGAAGAACTCAAGATGATAGTAGAAAAGTTCTACAAAAAACTATACCAGGCAAAGAGTATTTCTGTAGACAAGCAGAGAGAGTACCTTAAGAAACACAATAATATTAAATTGAGGAAAGAACAGAAAGTAAAATTAAATGGACCTATAATAGTACAAGAAATAGCAGAAACAATCAAGAAACAAAATAAAGGGAAAGAGAATGGACCAGATGGACTTCCAATAGAGTATTACAGCACAAAGGTGTAGGAAAATATACTGGAAGAAGGGAGTTTACCACAGTCATGGAAAGAAGCCACTGTCTCTTTAGTACATAAAGAAAATACAGACTTTAAAGAAGTGAAAAACTATAGACCTATTTCACAAAATCTTTGCTGCTATTTTAGCACAGCATTTGAAGAAGGTATTACTAGATAGAGTACATCAAGATCAAGCAGGCTTCTTGCCAAAGAGAGAATTGAAAACCAATGTGTCATGATGCCTGCTGAGCCTGAGCCCCTGGCTCCAGCAGAGGAGCTAAGTCCCACCAGGGATGAGCTCCCGTCATCAGAAACCTCCACACCTGACAGTACGACAAGCTCCGAGGCGGGCCCAGCAACAGCTGGGGCAGATCCCCACTCACCTGGCACACTCCCCGTTTCGCTGCCACCGGTGTCTCATTTGTGTGAGCAGCACCGACGGGACATGACAGCCCGGCGGTGAGAAGCACGCATGCGTACCTGCTGCTCGTTTAACCCTGAGTACTAGTGGGAGCTGGGACATGCTTGGAGTGTGCTAATTCCTGACCGCTTGGAGTACTATTTAGCCCTCGCTGGCACACTGACAAACTGTGCCAGCAACTAGTCAGTTTGACGACGCTCTGCACCACCCCAGTCAGATTCTTGCTTCCTGTCTTGTTTCCCTCGGCTCCTCAACCTTGGCTCATTTTGACTCTGCTCAACTCTGCACCTTGAACCTTTGCCGCCCAGACTCCTAACTCTTGGAACTCTGACCGTCAGACTACACTAACAGTTTGTGATTTGGACTTGGTTTCTCCGGTTATTTGACTTGCCTGGTTCCTGACTCTGGACCGCCCCCTGACTACCCCGCCTATCTTGCACCTTGAACTTGTTCTTCCCGGTGATTTTTGGGTTGTCCGGTTCTGACCTCGGACTGTGTTTTGACCGCCCCTGTGCTTGCCTGGCCCTGCAGCCCGGCCCATGACACAATGTGAGAATAATTGTAAATATTTTGGAATATTATGAAGCACATCCAGAAAAACAAATGGCATTAATTTTTTTAGATGCAGAGAAAGCCTTTGACAATGTTATTTGGAGCTTTATTAATGAGCAATTATGAGAGTTTGATGCTGGAGTTTATTAAGATGACTCAAGCAATTGATACTCAACAAAGTGCCAAAGTGAGAAATCAATTGAGATCTAATGAAAAAGGTAGCAATTGAGAAGGGAATGAGACAAGGATGTCCATTACCCCTGTTAATATTTATTCTCACTTTGGAAGTATTAAACAACTTGATCAGAGAAGATAAAAATATTAGAGGAACAACAATATGTGGAGAAGAATACAAAGTACAAGCCTTTGTGGATGATTTAGCTTTTATTTTAGAAGATCCCAGCACTTCTATAGACAGCCTGATGTCTATTAGGTTCTTACTGAATGGAATTTGGAGAGATGGTGGGAATGAAGTGAATAGACAAAAGACAAAGATCATTACAAAGAACATAACACAATCTATAACAAAAGAGCTGGTGGAGAAAACAGGATTTCAATTAGAGATTAAAGTGAAATATTTAGGTATTACCTTGTCATATAAATGTAGTTCTCTGATGGAAGATAATTATATGAAACTACTTAAAGAAATCCAAAAAGATTTGGAAAAATGGAATAACGCAGCTGTCATTTATGGAAAGAATAGCTGCAATCAAAATGAATATACTTCCTAAACTTATTTTTCTTTTTCAAACTATTCCAATATTACTGAAATAATCCTACTTCCAGGAACTGAACAAAATAACAATGAAATTTATATGACAAGGGAAGAAATCTAGAATAAAACTGAAGGCATTACAGGACTTTAAACAGAATGCAGGCTTTGGTCTTCCAGACTGGGGAACATATTATAAAGCTTGTGCACTGACATGGATTAAAGAATGGATAAAAATTGAAAATAGGAGACTGTTAAAATTGGAGGACATGATTTAAAGCTAGGATGACATGCCTATCTCTGGTGTCAAAAAGCGGATAATCACAAATATTTTAAAAACCATTTGGTGAGGAAAGCATTGTTGTTAGTATGGGAAAGAATCAGGCATAAAATATATGTGAAGATCCCGAACTGGGTGTCTCCAGTGGAAGCATTTACTCAACCTAGATTATCAGAGAAGAAAAAAGTATTTAGATATGAAGACGCATTAGGAAAGGAAGACAGGCTGAATTCCAAAGAAGAACTAGAGGAACAAGATATATATTTGGATTGGTGGACAAGAATACATCTAGAATCTAGATATGCTAAAGATAAACCTCAAGGGTTTGTTACAGAACAATCAGAGTCTGACACACTTTTGTATGAAACAAATAATAAATTGATTAAGAAATGTTATGTGTATTTGTTACAGATAAAGATGGGGGATGAGGTGATTAAAAATGTATGCTAAAATGGGGCTGAAATTTTGGTTATAATATTGATCTTGACCATTGGTTGCAAATATGGAAAACAAATGTTAAAAAATAAAATCGGTTGCCTTTAAAGAGAATTTATATAAAATGTTCTATAGGTGGCTGTCATGATCTGGGCTATGCAAGCAAAGGCCTAGCAGGCCCAAGGAGCCTGACTAGCAGTGGGAAGAGGCAGGCCTATAACTCCCAGAAGCCCTTGAGAGGTTTTGGTGCCAATTTTAGCCAATCACAGAGAAAGGAGACTTATAATAAAAGATCTGGTACAGAAGAAGAAGGAAGAAGAGGAGGAGGAGGAGATTGGATTTATACTCAGAGTCTCAGAGTGGCTTACAAACTCCTTTCCCTTCCCCTCCCCACAACAGACACCCTGTGAGGTAGGGGGGCTGAGAGAGCTCTTTCAAGAACTGCCCTTTCAAGAACAGCTCTTGTCAGAACTATGGCTTGCCCAAGGTCATCCAGCAGCTGCCAGTGGAGGAGTGGGGAATCAAACCCAGTTCTTCCAGATTAGAGTTCATGCACTTAACCACTACACCAAACTGGCTCCCCACTTCACCATACTCAGGGGTCTTTTTTGGGGGGAGCGCACTGGAGCATAGCTCCGGGTGCTTAGGAGCCAAGCCCCGCCCCCAGCCGGTGTCCCTAGGAGTCTTTCAGGCAGCCAAATGTCAATTTCAGCTCCATTATATCCTATGGGCCATTGAAGTCAATGGTGAAAACATAGGGTATATTCTGGGGGCTGGAGGGGTTTGAGGGAGAGGCTCCAAACTCACAGGGTAGTTACTTTTTCCCCACCATAGAGAACAATGGAAGTAATAGGGGCAACCTGTTTGGGGGCCCATAGAATTGGACCCCCTGGTCCAATATTCTTGAAACTTGGTGGGTATCTTGGGGAGAGGCTCCATCAGCTACCCTGTGAGTTTGGAGCCTCTCCCTCAAACCCCGTCCCCTCCAGCCTCCAGAATATACCCTATGTTTTCATCATTGAATTCAATGGCCCATAGGATATAATGGGGTCGAATTGCCACCGAATTTCTTTCATTCCCTCCTTTCCTTCTCTCCTTTTCCTCTTTCCCTCCTTCTTCTCTTCTCTCTCTCTCTTTCTTTCTTTCCCACCTTCTTCTCTTCTCTTTTTTCCTCCTTTCCCTGTTTCCTTCTTCTTCCCTCTCTTTCTTTCCCTCCCCTTCCTTCTTTCCTTCTCTCTACTCTCTCTCTTTCCTTCCCTCTTTCCTCCTTCTGTGGCCCAACTCTCATGAGAAGGAGTTTAAACTTTAAACCCCTTCTCTCTTAGCTCCCCCACCCAGACCAGCTGGGGAAGGGAAGGAGAGGCTTTTGAAGATGCCTCCCCCCCTTTTGCTTCCCCTTCTGAAATCACTTCCAGTGATGTCAGGGGGCGTGGCATATGCTAATAGCTTAATAGCTCATTAGCATACCATATGCTAATGAGCTCCTGTAGCTGTTTTTCTACGAAAAGACCCCTGACCAAACTGTTCTTTCCTCTAAGAGAGCAGGGCCAGAGGGAAGGCTGCTGCTGGGAGAGACCCTCACCCTAAGAGAAAGGGTGAGTAGACTCAGGCCCAACTGAGATAGTGAGCTAGGGACTGTGAGTCTAGTCACGTTAGGGCATTTGGTTTATTTTCTCTTCACCCACTTATTGCTACTGTTTTTGCACCTTGTTTGTTTCCCATATTTGGTTGTGTTCAGACTGGCAATTTGGCCAAATATAGGCACATCTTACAAATGGATTAAACGGGCACGATCACACAGCCACATCTGTCAGGTGTTCCCCGGGCGTACTCACCCCGTCAGAGGACGACTTGGAGCCGGGTTAAAAAGCCACCACCTCCAAAGTGGTGTTTTTGTTTCCCCACACATTCATTGTTCATGGCTGGATGTCTGAACATGGGGGAGCATACGCAGAATGGATTTGGCAGTGTGAACCTGCAGATCTGTTCTGCCGCTACGGAGGCAGTTTTTAAAAAAGAATTGCCTATGTGCGCATGCATGCACATGCACACTACACACAGACATGGTTTTTGGAATTATTTTTGCAGTTAGTTCCGTGGCTGAGGCGCCACAATAATGTGGATACTTTACCATGGGATGTCTCTGTGGGTAACGCACAGCAGGATGTGCTGTGTGGCTGATATATCACACTACACTTTAACCCGATTTGATTAGAGGTGGCACCATATCACACCAAGCTGCCAGTGTGATCACAGCCTTTGTCTGACCTCCTGTAAAATAAACCTTTTATTTGTTGTTTACTGTGCCTGGTCCTCACGCCTATTATTTGGCCAAATAAGGGAGGTCTGAAGGTCTTGGGAGGGTGCTCTGGGCCTTCTCAAGGGATCCTAAAACCAGAGTGTTGGCAGCGTCAGGTGACACAGTGGCATATACCACCAGAGAAACTAGCCAGAATATATCCTGCAATGTCTGATAAATGCTGGAAATGTAAGACACGGATGGGAAGTTATTTCCATGTTTGGTGGAAGTGTAAAGAGGTGATGTTATATTGGAAAAGGGTTCATGAAATGTTACAGAAAATATGTTTGTTACCGCTACCATTTAAACCTGAAATGTTCCTGCTTAATATTATGCCTGATGTAAAAGACAAGAAAGTTAAATATCTAATTATACATACAGTTACAACAGCAAGAATTCTTTATGCTAAGCACTGGAAGAAAGCAGAGATACTAACAGAAAATGAACTTTTGACAAAAAAAAAATTGAAACAGCAGAAATGGATATACTGTCAAATCTGGGTTTGTTTGTTTTTATTATTTCCTATAACACAAACAATCACAAACATAGACAAACACCAATGATAACATAAAACTGGGGGTACAATACAAGTAAAACAATTTTGGAGCCAATTAAATATCACTTTGAGCTTATACCTAACAGTAGTAAGTAATTTTTATAAACACTTTTGCAACCATTTGTGCAAGCATTAGTACTGTTATCATCTTTACCCTCTTTTCCACTTGCTTATATATCTTGTCTTGTCTTGTTACAGACATAGTTCTCATGCCATCTGTAAAATCTTGCCTATGTATTTTCAAAAGTCTCTTCAATGTGATCCTTCAAAAACAAAGTGAATTTGTCCATCTCTGCTGCTTCAAATATTTTATTGATAAATTCTTCTTTACTTGGCATGTCCTGACTCCTCCAATATTTAGCATACAGTATTCTATCAGAAGTAGTTATATACAGCGCAAGATAAGAATCTTCTCTTTTAAAATAATCCTGTAAAATATTCAACAGTAATATTTCCGGAGTAAACGATATACAACATTTCAATATATTCTGTAATATTTCGTGTATCCATGCCCAATACTTCTTAACTCTCTCACAAAGCCACCACATATGGTAAAAGGATCCATAAACAGCTTTCACATTTCCAACATTTATCTGAACATTTTGAATCAAATGTAGCTAACTTTTCTGGTGTTATATACCATCTGTAAAACATCTTATAAATATTTTCTTTATATGCAATGGATTTTGTAACGTTAATCCCCCCCCCATAGTTTAGACCACTGGTCTAGCTGAAGAGTATGACCCAAATTTTGGGCCCATTATTGACAGTTTCATCATGCATTTTATAATCTAACAATAGGGTATACATTTTCTTTATAAAATTCGGTTCAGCTGAAAGCATTAACTTATCTATTTCCAACCAATTCTCATAGAAACTGATTGCTTTGTCTTTGGTATTCCTTGATTCAATTTGTACCTTTTGCCACCAATTCAGTTCCTGGGGAGGTTTTAAATTGAATTTAGAGTCCAGTAGGTCATAATATCTTCTAGGCGGTTTTTCTAGTGACACCTTTGGGTTCGTGAATGCTTCTAAAGGGGCCACCAATTTTGAAATTTTAGAATAAAATTGTTTTTTAATTGGTTCCCAAACTTTTATCAGAGAGGCCCTTAGCCAGTGTTGTTTGAAATACCTATGGGAATCTGTTTTCCCATATCAGAAAAAAGCATGCCATCCTAATAGCATATTATGTGTGTCCTTCTAATTTAAGCAGTCTTTGGTTATCTCTCCTTATAATATTTATCTTTTGGTTTCGTAAGATTCCATGTGCTCCCATTGGCTGTAAAATGCCCTCCCTCAGCCATTGGCCCATCAGCCGCCACTCAAGAGTACTCACGTGCCATTGGCCGGGTGCTGGGTCTGCTCCTCTTCGCCACCCACTCCCCCTGGCAGACAGCTCTCTCTCCTGAGGAAGACAGTTCTCTTGACTCCTGTGAGGGACTGTCCCCTCAGTGGCTGTTGGTAGGCAGCCAAGCTTTCGTTCTGTGAGTAAAAAAACAAAGGACTTTCAGCATAAACCCCTCCCCCACCCATAACCCCCTCCCCAACAGCTACTTCCCTGTCACAATAAATGGGAAAAGGCTCCTTCTCCTGCTTAGCTTCAGCATGGCTGGCTGGCTAACGAGGTGGGCCAGCGACCATCAAACCATTTTCTTCAACTCCCTGCTGTGCGGTTGACTTTCTCCTAGGGTTGCCAATCTCCAGGTGCGACCTGGAGATCACCCACTGTTACAATTGACCTCCAGATGACAGAGATCAGTTCCCCAGGAGAAAATGGTTGCTGTGGAGGGTAGACTCTATGGCATTATACCCTGCTGAGTCCTTCCACACACACCCCAAATGCTGCCCTCCACAGGATCCACCCCCCAAATCTCCAGGTATTTCCCTAATCAGAGTTGGCACCTGTACTTTCTCCTCTATCAGTAAAAGGTCCTTTCCACACTTATGTTGGCCTTAGGGAGAAAACTCATTGGGCCCAGTCCTAATCAGGTTGCCAACTCCAGGTGGGCAATTCCTGGAGATTTGAAGGATGGAGCCTGGAGAGGGTGAGGTTTGAAGAGGGGTGGCACCGCAGACAGGTATGATGCCATAGACTCCACCCTCCAATCCAGCCATTCCCTGATGGGGAATCATTGTTGCCAATCTCCAGGTGGTGACTGGAGATCACTCAAAATTACAACTGCTCTCTAGGAGGGAGGGGGGAGGAGATGGAAAACTAAAGGTAGGTTGATGGTTGGCTGGGAGGGAGATAGGGTTGTCAACTCCAGGTTGGGAAATTCCTGGAGATTTGAGGGTTCGAACCTGGAGAAGGTGAGTGTTGAGGAGGGGTGGGACCTCAGATAGGTACAATGCCATAGACTCCACCCTCCAAACCAGCCACTCCCTCCTGAGGAACCACTGTTACCAATCTTGGGGGTGGGCTGGAGATCACTCAAAATTACTACTGCTCTTCAGGTAGCAAAGATCAGTTCCTCTGGAGAAAATGGTGGACTCTGTCATTATATCTTGCTGAGATTGCCACAGCAAATTGTCACTGAGTGCCCAAAGCCGGGGCACTCTCCTAGAGCCTCTTTCTAGAGCCCGTTGTATTTATTTCCACAATAGGCCTTATTCCTAGTCTAATATAATCCAGTCTTTAATCCAAGCCAATGCTGCTGCTTTATAAAACAGAGCACAATCCTGAAGGCCAAACCAGCCCTTTCTTTTGAATCCTGTAACATCTTGAGTTTTATTCTAGATCTCTTTCCTTGCCAAATAAACTACGTCAACAGTTTATCAACCTCTTTAAAATAATTCTGGTTTTGCAGCACTGGAAAAGTTTGAAATAGGAACATCAATCTTGGTAGAATATTCATTTTAATGGTGACTATTCTGTCCATAAAGGAAATTTTCAGGTTCTTCCAGTTGTTTAAGTCTTGTTTTATTGTTTTCAATAATTCCATATAATTATTTTCAATGAGAGAGCTACATTTGTTTGTTAAATTTATTCCAAGATATTTAATTTTTTTTTAATCTCCAGTCCTGATATTTCCTGTAAATGTCGAGATTGAGGCTCTGTCATGTTTTTTTATCAGAATCTTTGTCTTGTTTTTATTGATCTTAAGTCTGGCTACTACTCCATATCCCAGTAGTCTCAGTAACAAAAGCTCTAACGAGTCTGTAGGTTCTTCCAAGATAAAAACCAAGTCATCCGCAAAGGCTAAGAGTTTGAATTCTTCTCTTATTTTAAGTCCTCTAATTTGTTTTTATGCTCTGATTACTTCATTTATAGTTTCCAGTACAAAAATAAATAACAACGGTGAAAGCGGGCATCCTTGTCATGTCCCTTTTTGAATTCCAATTTTTGAGTTAAATCTCCATTAATTGAAATGTTAGCCTGTTGTTTCGTATATATTGCTTAAATCATTTTGCTAAATACTCCTCCTGCCTACGAGTATTTTAACAATTCCTTCAAAAATTTCCAATTAACATTATCAAAGGCCTTTTCTGCATCTAAAAAGATAAAGGCCATTTGCTTTTCCGGATGGGCTTCATAATATTCCAAAGTGTCCAAAATTATCCTAACATTATTTCTGAGTTGCCTTTTGGGGAAAAAAACCTGCTTGATCTTTGTGTATAGTTTGTGCGAGTACTTTTTTTCATTCTCGCTGCTAAGATGGAAGCAAATATTTTGTAGTTCACATTTAGCAATAAAATAGGTCTGTAGTTTTTGGTCTCTTTTCCATCTAAGCCTTGTTTGTGTCTTCCAGGAGTCTGGTATTTTTTGTTCACATGCTACATTCTGAGATACTTCCTTCAAGGGCGCAATCAGTTGATCTTCAAAAACATGGTAGAATTCTGCAGGGAGCCCATCAGGACCAGGTGACTTGCCTTTTTTTTTTTCTTTTTTCAGGGCTTCTACAATTTCCACCATAGAGATTAGTTGATTTAATATTATTCTTTGCTCATCCATGAATATTTTGGGATTGTATTTCTTTAAATATTTTCCAACTTGTTCTTGAGGTATTTCTGTTCTTTTATATAAACTTCGATAGAACTGTTCCATGATTATTTTTAAATCTTTTAATTTATTTTTGTCTTCCCCTTTTCCATTTCTTAGTGCGCTTATAAATCTTTCTTCACACTGCTTACGTATTTTGTATGCTAACCATCGAGTCAGTTTATTTGCATTTTCAAAATAGTTTTGTTTAGCATACATTGTTTTCCTTGCTATTTCTTGTGTGAGCAGAAAGTTCATTTGATGTTGTAAATATTTGAGATTAATTCTCCCTTTTTAATTCTTTGAATTGTGCTTTAAGTTCTCTTCCTGTTCTTTTATTTGTTTTTGTAGTTGGAAGTATTTTTCAAATCTCCGTTTTTTCCTATATGAAGTTCCTTTTATCATCCATCCTCTCACAAAAGCCTTAAAAGCATCCCAGACTGTGTTTATAGACATCCCTGGTTGTATATTTCTTTCAAAAAATGCTTCAAATTCCTTCTTGGAGTCCTTTACAAAGCTATCATTTCTTAGGATCAAAGTATTTAACTTCCATCTGCTTCTTTTAAAGATATCTTGAAGCTCTAAAGTGATAGGGTTGTGATCTGTGAATGTCTGAGGCTGTATTTCTGCTTCCAATATTTCATTTGTCATAGTAGCCGAGATCCAACACATATCAATTCTTGATCAGGATTTGTGTCTTGCTGAATAGAAAGTGTAATCTCGCTTATGTGGGTTTCTAGCTTTCCAGGCATCTATACATTTATTCTCTTCCATTAGTTGATAAAACGTTGGTGGAAATTCGTGTTTTCTTTTCTGCTTCCTTTTCCTCAAGCTCTTTCTGTCTTGGCTTCCCTCAAAAACTGCATTAAAATCTCCAATTATACAGGTTTCTTGGTATTCTTGCTTCGCCATCAATTCTTGCAAAATTTTGTAGAATTTTTCTTGGTGGTGCTTTGATGCATAGATATTTACCAAGAGAGTTTTTTTGGTTTGCCTTTGTATCTGGACCATTAAGATACATCCATCTTGATGCATACACCATTTCTGGCTGGAGATGTTCTTTTACATATGTCACCATATCTCTTTTCTTTTTCTTTTTATCTGATGCTATGAACGTTCTACCTACCTACGGATTTTGAAGATATTTCTGATCAGCATCTTTAATGTGAGTCTCTTGTAACAGAATTGCTTTTTTTTTAATTGTTGAAAGGTTTGTCTTCTTTTCTGAAGTGAGTTCAACCCATTAATATTTATCGAGATCCATCTTATTTTACATTTACTTTTATCCATCTTGATCTTTTGCTTGTGCTTCCAGGTTTTCTCTTAGTTGTTTCCTTGTAACTCGTGGCAAAGTCTTGAGGTGTTTGGCTTTCTTTGGGGCTTCTTTAGGTACTGCTGACATCTCTGAGGCTCCTTGGGGAAGATCCCCTTCTTATTCCTCCTCTTCTCCCTCAGAGCCCGTTTCTTCAGTTTGGAGATCCGCTCCATACTTTTTCAAGAAGTCCTTTGCCTTGAATATAGATGTAATTCTTTGTCTCTTACCTCTGTAAGAAAAAATTAAGCCTTCAGGTAGAAGCCATCTATACTGAATAACATTTTTCCTTAGAACAGCTGTTAGTTTGGAGTGTTCTCTCCTTCTATCTCTAACTCTCCATGGCACCTCTTTCAGAACCTTTATTTCAGTGTTGTCCAACATCAATGGTTTTTTGTTTGAAGCCTTTAAAATTTCATCTCTATATATTCTTTTATGGAATCTTACATGTACTTCTCTAGGCAGTTGATTGTTTCTGTCAAAAGCCGAGTTCATTCTGTAAACTGCATCCAGTTCTTCTAATACTTTCTCGGGTTCCTCTGCTCCCATATACTCTGCCAAGCATATGGCCATTTTTTCCCTGATATCTTCATCTCGTTCTTCTGGAATGTTTTGGAATCTCAAAATATAGGATGCTTTGTCGACTTGGAGTCTGATCAGATCTTGTTCCAGTTGTGCTTGTTTAGAATCTGTTACTTGAAGTTTGCTCTCCATTTCTTTCATTCTGGTATCAACCTTCTGCATTGTTTTAGTGATTTCTGTTAATTTTTGTGTGTTGTCTGCTATTTGTTTCTGCAATCCCTGCATCTGGGTAGTAAATTGTTGTGTCATCTCTTTCATTGTTTCTTTTATTGGATCAATAGCCTCAAAAATAAAGCCTTTAATAGTTTCTTGAATTAGGGCTTGCAATTCCTTTGGTTGTGTAGTTGTGATAGCAGCAGCAACAGATCTGGACATCCCTGGTGAACTTGCTGGTATTTTGGTTGGCCTGTTGGTTCCAGCCATCTTTCTTCTGATTCCTCTGTTCCACCTCAAAGGAAACTTCACCTGAAGGAGGGTGTTAAACCTCCCAAACAGCACAGAAGGTGAAAAAAAAATCACAATACATGCCTTCACCCTCCTCACCCAGCTTACTTTTTCCCCAGTTTTGTTTTGGAACACAGTGTGCTTAATAACATAAACAAATACTTTCTCAGTTCTAGCAGAATACCACAGCAATGTAATACACAAGCTATCCGCAAGTTGTTCCTTCTTTCCTTATATGGTTAGTACCACAGAATCAGTGGGAAGCAAATGAGAGAGAGGCACTCTCAGTCTCCTTAAACAACCAATTCCTCTGCTTATTTAATTAATTTTTGATATTTATTGCCTAATAGTTAGTGCTTTACTAGTCGCCAAGATTACAACCTGCTCACAGCAATTAGGGAGTTATTTCAATCCAATCTAAACAAACCCAAGCTTCTTTCCAGACATCCAAACAGCCTGTAGCCAAAGAAAAAAAAACCCAAAACAGATCCACACTCCACCAAAGGGCTGGGGTTCAAAAACTGAGTACGCAGAAATCTCTTTCTTATGTCACCTAGAAATCTCTCTTGTATGTCACCCAGAAATCTCTCTCTTATGTCTTTTTTTTAAATAAGTATTTTATTGGTTTTGCAGTACTACGGGGTACGGGGTATGGGGAAAGGGTACTAAATCCCTGCCTCTAAATTCTACAGGAAATGGGAAAGGGAAACTAATACATCACAAACTACTGGAGGGGGAAGGGAAACTAAGCATACTAATGGATATAGGGGAGGGTAGACTAACAGGGTGACATGATCTGGTTACATAGGTCTATATCCTTGTCACCTAGTAGTACAGAGATGTTGTTGCTTATAAAAATTTAACAAAGAGTAATAAAAAATTGCATTAGCTAACTGGTTGGCAAAAACTGCATTATCAACAGTTATCTTGGTTTTAGAGTCTTTTCTTCTTGCGTTTCTTTTTTCCTCGGGTACTGCCTTGCATTGGATTAAAGTATTGGTCCACAAACTTTTTTGCCTTAGGAACAGTGTTGATGTTAAATTTTTTATCTTCATATTTAAAATTCAGTCCTTCAGGAAATAACCATCTGTGAGGCACTCCTTTTTTCTGTAGAGAGTTCCCTGTAGAGCCTCCTCAGCTTCTTGACTTCAAAGGGGATATCCTTCAAGATTTTTATCTCTTCATTCTTGATTTTTAAAAGTTTCCCCTGTGTGGATTTCAGCACCAGATCTCTGGTAGACCATTTCATGAATTTCATACATATTTCTCCTGGGAGTTTATTTTTTTTTATAAAATCTGGATAAGTCCTGCAAGCCCAGTCCACCTCCTTCAGTAGTTCTTCCTGTTTATAATCCATTAATGGAGCAAGAGCCTCTGCTAGAAGAGCCTTTAAATCTTCATTCTTTTCCTCTGGTATCCCTTGGAAACGTAGAATGTACATGGATCTTTCCAGCTGGAGCTGAGTTAGCTGTGTTTTGTTAGAGGACCTTTCTTTCTCTGCTTCGTCCGCTCTTTTGTTGATACTCTGTCTGTTTTTCCATCTTTTTTAATGTCTTTTCAGTTACTGAGGTTCTTTTGTCCATTTGAGTCAATTGTTTTTGCAAATTGTCCATTTTAGCATTGAGATTAGTCATCTGTTCCATTAGGGGGCGCAGTGCATTCGCCAGCAGTGTAGACATGTCTGCTGCTAATTTCTGGTTCTGGGAGGGAGTCGTTGGTAGGCTATTTCTAGCTGATGTTTTTTTTCTTCAGTCCTGCCTTCCGTCCTCTCCCTGCCATAATATTAACAAGAAGTAAGTTTCCCAAAACAAAGTAAAAGTTAGCTGAATTTAAACTGCCTTACGTTCCTGTGCAGCTTTTGATTTCGCTAGTAATCTGATGCATTTAGTTTAACACAAAATTCTTATTTGTGCTTTAAAACCGCCTTGCTTTAAATGGGGGGGTGAAGTCTTGAGTTTTCTCCCTCCCTCATCACTTTGCACTTAGGCGCTTCTAATTGCTACCAAGGTTCTTGTAGATACTTTAAATCACCTGAGCATTGCTTAACTCACGCTTTGAAGCCTTGGAAGTCTTTTAGAAGCATTTCAAAACTTCTGACCATGTCCGCTTGTCTGGCAGTTGTCTCTCAGCACCATACTGGCTCTGCGGTGATGGGACCTTTTGGGGAACAAGGTGAGCCTCAATTCCTTGGCCATCACCTTGGAAGAGACTCTCCTCAGCTCCCCAAGCTGAGGATCTCCTACAGAGATCCAGGGAGGGTCCGGGACAATCTCAGACCCTTCCCATCAGCCAAAACTCGGCTCCCCCCCATCGGAGTGAGACGAGGTGCAGCCGAGGGGCAAAACACTTAAACTGGAAGTATCTCTCTCTTATGTCACCCAAAAATCATGTGTGCTGAAATAGTCGTGGGGCCGACTTTCTATAAGACAAGGCAAGACGTTCCTCAAGCACCCACCATTTTACCCACAAGTCTATCAATAAAGTCTCTTTTGCTTGCCGCTATTTTAGAGAGTTGGGGGGGAACCTCCCACCTCGATCTCCGTGTAGTTTTTAAAGCTTAAGAAGTGACCTTCACTTTTGTAAAAGGAATAGACTTTTTCCTCTGTTGTTGCAGTTATAGAGTTACTCACGGTACTGGTGTGCTCATACAGGCAGGATTTCTAAAACCCCCCCCTTGCTGGGAAACGACAGCTAGGAGTGTCAATATATGTAACAGTAAGACATAAGCTGGTGATCTAGATCAGTGTTTTTCAACCTTTTTGTGCAAAGGCACACTTTTTTCATGAAAAAAATCACGAGGCACACCACCATTAGAAAATGTTAAAAAAATTTAACTCTGTGCCTATATTGACTATATATAAAGTAATTCTCTTGAATAGGAATCAAATAAACACAAAGAAATTATTTTATAATTACTTTATTATGAAATAATAATACTTTATTTTATAATTGTTCATATGTTACGGATGAAATTGGAATTTTTCCCACGGCACACCAGACAATATCTCACGGCACACTAGTGTGCCACGGCACAGTGGTTGAAAAACACTGATCTAGATCAAATGCATCTATTTGACAATTGACAGCATCTGACTGTCTCATCTGGAGCCAACCAGTTCTGGCTAGTCCTGGCTAGTGCCCAAAGGCTGGAGTCAGAATAACTCAGCAGTGAAAGCTGATTGGCTAATAATATGTGTATATGTAACCATGTACAGTATAGTTTTTTTCCCCTCTTCATGTTTGGAAGAGAGACCCTGCAGTTAATTTACTAAGCAGCTGTTCTTTCCAAGGTGAAGAGTGATTCCTGATAAATAAAACCAATCTGAAATTCTACAAAAGACCAGGCTAGGGTAGAGAAAGATCATGTTGCACAAACATGAGCCTTTGACAACCACAGTCATATCTCTAATATATATTTACCATTCTTTGAAACCTTGTGTAGTCATGAAAAGAGTGAGACAGGTGGTCAGGTAGTATAGGAGATCACTTTTTGACTGAAGAAACCCACTAAGTTTGCAAAAAAAATAAAATCAAAGAATCCCCTCAAGCCCCAAAACCACATGGTGAAGATGGTGGTGCATTTGTGCTTCCCTTAAGCCACAGGGGTCCCTGGAAGCTGAGGGTAGCTGGCATTGGGCATGTATGGAGAAGGGGGTGTATGAACTATGTTAGTGGAGGAGAAACTTCCTCTCAGCCAGTTCAAGGCCTATGGAGGCATAGTACCCCAAGGTCACCTTCCTGTCAGTTCTGAATACATTTTCCTAAAGAAATGTAAGCAATCTCTCTCTTAATTAAAAAGTCAGCATAATGTGACAACAGAGGGTATAGCCTTGGATTTCCAGGCTGCAGTGGAGCAAGGCAGCGAACTCCTGAGAATCACTGACATTCTGCACCTTTAGGGGGGTGCTCTGGTTACCTGAGACCCCGCCAACACTCCCGAAGAGAAAGTCGGTTGCAGGGGACTTGCCCTGGTCTCCCCGCAAGTGGCAGCAAGTGGGTGGAAGACAGAGGCTGTCCTGACGCATGGCACGGAGTGGCACAGTCATGGATCCATGACTGTGATAAGCTGTGAACAACTGACTATGTGAGCCTGAAACTCACCATAACATTGGTGAAGATAAGAATTCATGTGAGTACTTGTAACTGCAACAACGTATCTTCAAAGATATCTTGATCTCGCCCCTTTAAATTTCTCAAAATAAAGGGAACAAGACGTGGAGTCTCCTCCCCCTCATTCCCCCTTGTGAGTGGCTGTCAAGGGACTGGGAAGTTAAAATCTTTGATATTATTTAGTGGGGCAAAAAGATTCAACTACTGCTATTTGAACAGTTCAACAGACTTAACTGTGATTACTATCTGGAATATGTACTTTTGAATCTACAGTGCAATCCTTTCTTCTTCTTCTATTTAATGGGATTTAAAAATAAAAGGGACTGTGCATCCTTAACAGAACATCTTTGTTAAAATGGATTCTGGCAACTTTTGATAGTGTGACTTCTCTTAAGACTGTGTGTTAACACTGAAAACTTACTTAAGGGTGATTGCTTCTGAGAAATATTAAAGATAATTCATAATGTTTGGTCTATGTGGAAAGATGCTTGGATTTTAACATAGGTACTGACTGGTGTTTTGAATTAGCAACCAGTTCTGTGAGACTCTCTGGGAAAGTAAACAAGAGAGAACTGACCTTGAACAACAGACTGGAACTGTGATTCAAGATCAAAATGGAGTTACAAAATAATTATAAAGAAGCTGAGGCGTTAGAAGACTCAAATGATGTGCAAAACATGCAATTTAACCTGCAACAATTTTTAGAGATGCTTGAGACCACAATTCAATGAGAGATCCAGAATATTGTTCATAGACTGTATAACAAGGAGCTGATCCTACAACAGGAAATTTCAAATAAGAAGGAAGGCCAATTGACTGTAACATGCTCAGTTAAGGAGCAGGATTCTAACCAAGATGAACCATTCCATGAAACTCTGCTTTCAGACAAAGATCCTGTCTGTCCCATGAAAAACAATACAAGTCAATGTAAAAAAAATTATGGGAAGGGTAATAATTTTTTCAACTCTTGAAATGCCAGAAGAGGGAATACAAGATGAGTTATTTTATGGCTTGGCTTTTGTAAACAAGAAGAACATGGAAAACAATACAAGACAGGAAACTTCACCCAGTGGAAGTTTGGAATGTAGAAGTTTGGAATGTAGAAGAGAGGATAAAGATCATTTTCAATACATATAAAAAGGAAAGACATAGGCTTATGGTCATTATTAAAAATAAAATACAAAAAAGAGAGGAAAATATAAATATTATAACTAAGATTGATACAAGGATTGTTGATATATGTCTAATGGTATAATTTGAGTTATAGCTGAAAATAAAAATAACATAGAAAAACATTTAAACATAAACGATACATTTAATATAAAATAGCAAATAAGGTACAGATAGATAATTTGTTTATGGCAAGAAACATGTAAATTACAGCTGTAACTCAATAAAAATATATTTTGGATCTGGATTTTCATATTGGTGATGACTCTATTATGAGGTGCAAATAGAAATTGTTAACCTTCTCTCTTGTTATATTACTATCTACATGTTGTTTCCACTAAAAACCTTAGTGGAAATTAATCTTATAGTAGTTAATAAGACTCTACTAAGAACCTAGCAATGAAATGTTAATGTTCTGGTTTTTTTTATTTATTTATTTTTAGATTTATATCCCACCCTCCCCAAGGCTCGGGGTGGCTAACAGAGGGGCATACATGCCATGGTTAAAACAGATAAAAACAGAATAAAACAAAACAGTAAAATAATACAGTCCTATTCGCTAGAATAGAACAATACAGTAAAACAATACAGTGCTATATGCTAGCATAGTGGCGCTCTAGATGTTACAATCATTAAGTGCAAGATGGGGGGAACCCAACCATCACCGTCTTCTTATCCAGGTACATCTCACCCCTGATAGTCCCGCACAATGGTGGTGGAGGTATGATGCTGGGCATCAGCAATAGTAAAATAGTGGTGTTGGCGGCTCCTACTCAAAAGCCTGGCAGAAGAGCTCCGTCTTACAGGCCCTGCAGAACTTTGCAAGGTCCTGCAGGGCCTGGATTTCCTCCAGGAGCTCGTTCCACCAGGTAGGAGCCGCCACCGAAAATGCCCTGGCCCTGGTAGCAGCAAGTTTGACATTTCTGTGGCCTGGAATTTCCAGGAGGTGTTGACTCCCCGACCGTAGTGCCCTTGGGGGAATGTGTGGGGAAAGGCGGTCCCTCAGGTAAGCCGGACCCTGACCATATAGGGCTTTAAAGGTAAGAACCAGCACTTTGAAACGGATCTGGTGCGCCATTGGCAGCCAGTGCAGCACTTTCAGCACAGGCTGGATGTGCTCCCGCCTAGAGAGGCCCATCAACAGCCTGGCTGCAGCATTCTGCACTAGCTGCAGCTTCTGGATCTGCGACAAAGGCAGCCTCATGTAGAGGGCGTTACAGTAGTCTAGCTTCGAGGTGACCGTTGCATGGATCACTGTGGCCAGGTCATCACAGTTGAGGACCAACTGCCGGGCCAGCCGAAGTTGGTAAAAGGCCGACCTGGTCATGGCTGCCACCTGAGCCTCCATTGTTAAGGAGGAATCCAGGAGCACACCCAAACTCCTAACCTCCGATGCTGGCACCAAAGCTGCCCCATCAAAAGTCGGGAGAGGGAGCCCCAACCCTGAGCCGATCCGACTCAGCCCCAGGACCTCCGTCTTTGCCAGGTTTAGTTTCAACCAACTCAGTCTGAGCCAACCAGCCATGGCCTGTAAGGCCCGATGAAGGTCATCTGGGGCAGAGTTCGACTGGCCACCCAACATCAGGTAGAGCTGGCTGTTGTCTATGTAATTATGACACCCAAGCCCACAACTCCAGGCTATCTGGGCAAGGGGGTGCATGTAGATGTTAAACAACATCAGGGACAGCACTGCCTCCTGAGGCACCCCACACTCAAGAGGGTGCCTCCGGGACCACTGATCCCCAATCGCCACCCTTTGTCCCCAACCTTGGAGAAAAGAGGCAAGCCATTGAAGGGCGAGCCCCTGAATCCCCGTGTCGGCAAGGCGGTGGGCCAGCAGCTGGTGGTCGATCGTGTCAAACGCGGCCGACAGATCTAACAACAACAGTGCTGCCACACCACCTCGATCCAGATGTCTACGGAGGTCGTCAGTCAAGACAACCAGTATTGTCTCCGTCCCATGACGTGGGTGAAAGCCAGATTGGAAGGGATCAAGGACAGAAGCGTCATCCAGAAAGCCCTGTAGCTGTAACACCACCGCCCTCTCAATAAGTTTGCCCAAATAGGGCAAATTGGCCGATAGTTGGCCAATTTATTGTGATTCATATAATTTCATTACTTCTTAAATATGATTCTTAGCATGATTCTTGATTTCTTATAGCTGAAATATTAGTAGAAGACTGATTAGGCTATTAGAGGACTATATTAGTTAAATTCATTTAAAATTTATATATAGTAGAAAAATAAATAAATGTATGGCAGTGTAAAGAAAATTGGTAACTATCAAAATATAATGTTAAAAAGGTACTTGTTAACTTGGTAAAGCTTTAAGTAACTTTTATTTTTATGTTATGAGTGAGCAAACTGATTAGATACTGTTAAAATGTAATACTGTTTCTCTTTTTCTTTTCTTTTTGAAAACCAATAACATTAATTTTTAAAAAAAGGAAACAGAGATGAGCATTGCCTCCCCACAAAAAAACCCCCAAAATCAAACATGTTCCTTACAGTCTGTGGAGCCATGTCTACTCCTGTAATCTGGGTTATTCCACGAGTTTGATCATCACTGTAAAGATCAATTACTCTGTTTGAATGGATGCAATAGTTGCATGAACAGAACATGCTAATGTTGGTGGACATTTCTCCACCTTCTCATCTCCTTCCCATAGCAGCCTCTCCCCATACTTGGCATGAATGGAGAGGGAATTGAGTAAAATTGCCTCCACTTTGTTCTTACACCAGTGAAAAGGTAAAAAATGTACAGGGAATATGTTTTTCACCTTTCATTTTACGCAAAAAAACTCACTCTGAATTCTGTCTACCTCCTCAATTAAACACAAGCAGAGTTCTATGCTGGCATGTTTTATCAACAGAGCTATGAACAGGGAAACTTAAGCAGGAAGTTATAGGAGGAGGGTGGTGGCCTGTGTAGTTACAGAAACAGAAAAGCACTAAGGGAGGCAGGTCTTCCTTGCCTTCCCCTTCTATAGCTGAAAAAACATGCAGTCAGCTTCTGTTTTATTGAGGGTATACACAATCTAGAGTGAAATGCATAGGGGATTTTTGGAAATTTAACTGAGTAATAAAATATATTTTTACCTGATTTTGCATCATTGGTCTTGGCCTTATTTTTTAAATCTCCTGTGACTGGGGCAGCTCTTTATTTTTTTGTTGCTATATAAGCTCCAAACACTGTTTTCGCAAGCTGTATTCAGACATCATGATAAACTTCTGATTGTTAATCATGGGCATAAGTCTAGCTTGTTTTTAAGATGGCATACTTCCTCCTCTTTTCCTCACAAGTGGAGTGCAAATTAAAGTTTTGGGGGTTTGGCACTCTTGGCCCCAAGCTCCAGTTTGCCATGATGTCTCAATGAAGGTACCCGGTCAAATTAGAAATTGCTTCCTCTCCAGAAACCAGGATTCTCAACTTCAATTAAGCCATGGTCTGTAATACCAGTTCATAGCGAAGAAACAAACTTCAGTTTGACTGAGGGCTTACATTTGTATATTGTGGCAAATCAGAGTTTGAGTCAGTGCTTCCAAAGCTATGAAGCTTTTAACTGAGTGTGAAGGAAAAAGGAAGGGAATGCATAAAGACAGCAATAAGCCAAGTTCATGTTCTTCTTGAACAAAGAAGGATTCACTTTCCATGTCAGAATATAGCCTTAAAATGAAAATGTAAAGAAAAACGTAACCCAAGGAAGCAATAATGATTAACATCTAATCTAGTTCACCACCTTGTTCAGTGATTGAGAATGATATCACAACTTCAGAGTTTTCACACTTCTGTTTCCATTTCATTGTTTCCTTAGTCCCAGGTCCTTCTCTTGTTGGTTTTAATGTCCCCTTGGAATGATGACAGTTTGGATAACACCTAGATTTCCTTAGGTGCAAGAAGTGGAAGCAGATTTTGCTGATTCTCCCGCTGCCCCATGGGAGTTCTTTGATTCCTCCCAATCTGTTCCTGGGGTGTTCCTGCCAGAGGGCATATTTGGTGAAAATCACCTCCTTCCTGCATCTGTGAGGGATCCAACCAGAGAATTCCATTTTCTGTCTTGGACAATAAGCCATCAATTACCTTCAATCCCAGGTTGAAGAATAGCTTCTTCCATGGCTGTAGCAAGACAATTGTCATTAATTTTGAATGGGGAACCTCAGCTGAATGTTACATTTGAAGCACATAGAACTCCCATATCCTTCAACATGCTGTGTTTCCTGAGCATTTCCACTACTAGATCCGGATACATGTGGATTTTATTGCTCTGAGATTTCATTGAGTTGTCTGGTCTTGCCAGTTAATGGATCTTTTCCTCTAACTTGAGTGTCAGATTAGCAGCCAGCTCCTTTGGGTTGTGTCCTGGGCCTGGAGATTTGTCCACTCATATATGTCTAGTTTAGGTCCTGTCTGCCTTAGTCAATCAATAAAGACCCACCCACCTTTGCATTTATAACTCATTCAGAAAGCCTTGACATTCAGGTTTCATCACTGGGACTAGTTTACCAGCTCTCTGCTCTTTCTGGACCACAAGATTCTGTTGGTTCCAGTATTTCATTGTGTTTTGCATGCTAACATCAACATTTTAGATCTGTTGGCATAGATCTCAGTGATTTAAATTGAAAGTCCTTTCAACACTGCTTGAACTAGCATCAGCTGTAACCAGAACTCTTCTCAGATCAGCTGAAGTGATTTTAATCCAATCCATGACTTCTGGAAGGAGCAACTATTTGCCTACTCTCTGGGCTTTGTTGCTATTTTAACTTCTATACCAACAGTGTGCTTTCAGTTTGGGACCTTGAAGTTATGGCTTTTATGCATTGACATCTTTCATACAATACGCATCTGGGCTGCATTTTAGTCCCCAAATGTTTACTTGCATCAGATTATACTTGATTATTCTGGGGATGGGGGAGTGGAGCTATGATGCTATGCAGATGCTATGATGTCACTGTCCTCTTGCCTTTGAACGCACAAGTCTTTGAAGACAGGTCATGGTTATTACTTGATGGTGAGGGAAAGGCATTCACATATGCTAACAGGCAGCTCCTTTTGTTTTGCTTCCACTGTTCCAGGACTTTGCTCTATGATTAAAAACCAATTCTGGGGTTGGTTCCTGGTACACATTACACCCTAGGAACATGTGAGAGCCTGGCTCCTATTGTTGCCAAATACAGATAAGTGTTGTTGAATGACAAGACAATTTGAGTTTAGATATTGATTGTGTAAGGTGACATTAACAGCTGGTGGAGGAAACATGGAGAATTGTTTTGCTACTCCCTCTCCTGTTCCCACCTGTTAAATAATTCAGTATTTGTAGTTTCAGGTGGGTAGCCATGTTGGTCTGAAGAAGCAGAACAAAACATGAATCCAGTGGCACCTTTAAGACCAACAACGTAAAGCTCATACAGCGAATAAAACTTTGTTGGTCTTAAAGGCGCCACTGGACTAATACTTTGTTCAGTATTTGTAGTCCTGGAAAAGATTTTGAGAAAAAAACAAGAAAGCCAGGGATTGTGCAACTTCCTAGTGCTCTCTCTTAGGCCTCAGTGTTCACAGGGACTATAAAGAACATACTATTTCCATCCTTTCCGTCAGGCACGCAGCCAGCAGCTTGTGGAAAACTTGACCCACCCATTGGCATTGGTCTTTTTCCTTTTATTGGACCAGCTCCCAGCAATCTTGAAGACATTTGAAGAACTGAAATTCTTCCCATGCTATATATGCTGCACATGACCTGTAACAGCAAGGAAGAAATGAGCAGTCTTGCCTAGAGTGGACCTAATTACCTTCCTAAAGTTTGTAAGGGCATACTTCTAGAACCTATTGCCTATTTCTGCAGTATAGTATAAGCACTGCCTACTACTATATGGCAATTGGTTTTTCCTTTTATAGGCTGAGTTCAGACTGGCAATTTGCCCCGCTAGAGCCACGTTTCAGCCACGTTTCCCAAGCAGATTAAAGGGAGCATTCACACAGGCACATTTGCCTGGCGTTCCCCACCTGTAGGCAACCCGTGCTGTTCCACTTTGCTCACAGGATTAAAAGATACCTGTTGAAAGTGGTAGCAAATCCTGGAGAGTGCCTTTATCCCACTGCATTCTGCTTCCCGGAAGTGTGAATGCTCAGCCAAAAAGCTGGGAGCAACCTGCGTTGCGCATAAGGCAGCAGCGATATGATTGGCTGTGCTCCACTCTACCACCCAGTGCAGTGCCAGCACAACGGGATCCTCCCGAAATTGGCTGGATGCCTATGTGTGTATGAGCGCATGAGTGCTCATGCGCTCATACACACATAGACATCCAGCCGATTTACCAGGAAAAAGCGTCCGGGCCAGCAGTCTGAACGCTCCTGTGCGCCTCCTCCCGGTATGCTCCCGCATCAGTCGGCCCTGTGTGACCGGGAAAACCTGGAACAGTTTGTTCCGGGGCTTTTTTTGCCATGACTGGCTCCCGCTTCAAACTGCCAGTCTGAACTCAGCCATAGAGAACTTAATCAACTGCGCTTCCGGTTTAAGCATTTCGCTACTTGGTCACATCCCCGTCTTACTCCGATGGGGCTGTGCTGAGACTCGGCTGATGGGAAGGGTCTGAGCAGGTCCCGGACCCTCCCGGGGTCTCTGTAGGAGATCCCCAGCCTGGAGAGCTGAGGAGAGCCTCTTCCAAGGCGACGGCCAAGGAATTGAGGCTCACATCCATCTCCGAAAGGTCCCGTCGCTGAAGAGCCAGCATGGCGCTGAGAGACGGTTACCGGATCAGCGGACACAATCAACAGCTGCTGAAAAGCTTCTAAAAGATCTCCAAGGCTGCAAAGCGTGAGTCAAGCATTGTTCAGGTGATTTAAGCGAACAAAAGCCTTGGTAGGAATTTAGAAGCGCCTAAGGGCAAAGCGGCAGGGGGGAGGGAGACGCTCAAGAGTTAATCCCCCCCATTTGAAACAACATGGTTTCAAAGTGATCTTTAAGAACAACCCTGAATTAAGCTTTGCGCATAAGAGGATTAGCAAAAACAAAAGCTGCAAAATAAAGAAAAGCAGATTAATTTCTGCTAACTTTTACTTTGTTTTGGGAAACTTACTTCTTGTTGATATGGCTGGGAGAGGGCGGAAGCCGGGTCTGGAGAAAAAAACGTCAACCGGAAATGGTATACCAACGACTCCCTCCCACAACCAGGAAGTAGCTGCAGAGATGTCTACATTGCTGGCGAATGCACTGCGCCCCCTAATGGAGCAGATGACTAATCTCAACGCGAAAATGGATAATTTGCAAAAGCAGATGACTCAAATGGATAGAAGGACCTCAACAACGGAAAAGACTTTTAAAAAAATGGAAAAACAGACTGAGAGTATTAATAAAAGAGCGGATGAAGCAGAAAAGGAGAGACTCTCCAATAAAAATCAACTAATACAGCTACAGCTGGAAAGATCTATGCACATTCTACGATTCCAAGGGGTTCCAGAAGAAAAGAACGAGGATTTGAAGAACATTTTATCAGAGACTTTGGCTCCAATAATGGATTACAAACAGGAAGACTTACTGAAGGAGATGGACTGGGCCTATAGGGCTTATCCAGATTTCATCAAAAAGAATAAACTCCCTGGAGAAATATGTTTGAAATTCACGAGAAGATCTACCAGAGACCGAATGCTAAAAGCCACGCAGGGGAACCCTCTAAAAATTAAGAATGAAGAAATAAGGATCTTGAAGGATATCCCCTTTGAAGTTAGAAAGGGGAGGAAACTCTACAAGGAGCTTACTCTCTCTCTACAGAAGAAGGGGGTCCCGTACAGATGGCTGTTTCCCGAAGGACTGAGTTTTAAATATGGAGACAGAAAATACAATATTGACTCTGTTCCTAAGGCTAAAAAATTTGTGGAGCAACACTTGAATCCAAAGCAGCACAACAAAGATAAGAAACCGAGAAAAGTTGAGGAGGAAGAAGAGGAATCCTACTCACAGGATTCAGAAAGCAGTAGTCCAATACTCTTTAGTTCTTCAGGCACATCGGAATCGGAGAAAGGAGCAGACGCTCCCAAACCCCGAGGAAAGAAGAAATACAAGAAGAAGAGACCCTAAGACCAAGATAATCGTGGAAAATGCAGTTTTTGATCAACTAAGCGGTTTTTGGGGGAAAAATTTTACTTTTATAATTTTTTGTTAACTGTTTTATAAGGCTCTGTAACACCAGGTGACAAATGATACAAATGTAACCAGATTGTGTCACCTTGTTAGTCTTTCCTTCCCCGTGTCCAGTAGGGTTCCCCCCCCCCTTTTCTTTTTAGAAGTAGGGCTTAGTTTCCTTCCCCCATCCTGGTAGAGTTTTTTGTGTATTAGTTTTCCCTACCCATGTCCCATAAATTTCTAGAGGTGGAGATTAGCAACCTTTCCCCATATCCCGTAGTAAAGCAAAGTCAATAAAATCCCCTTCGGGGGGCATTAAAAAAAAAAAGACAACTTAATCAACTGCAGTGTGGATAAGGTAAGAGATTTGCCTGCAGTTCACAGCAGAATTGTCCAATTGCAGGAAAGGCATTCCCTAGGAACCTTGTGCTAGTGAATGCAACTTCTGTTCCACAAATGAAATAGGGGATTCCAGGGAGAAGCTAACATGTATGAGATTTTTATTCCAAGCAAGCAAGCAAGCAAGCAAGCAAGCAAGCAAGCAAGCAAGCAATTTTGTGTAGGGCTGTCCACAGTTAAAGATGCTTTTAGTTGGTTGATTGAAAGGTAGATGACTCATTGGCGTAAATAAACCTGAATATTATTAAAGCTCTAAGGTAACTGCACACTTGAAGATATTATGGGAAGTTCAAAATAAGTTTGTTTACCAGATTCATTAATAAACATTGTTAGACAGAAAGGCCATCCTTAATAATACAAGCGGGGATGAACATAGGCAGAATGCTTTAAATGAAAAAGCAAGTTCACCTATTTCTGTACCACTGATTGAGATTTGCTTCCACTAAACTACCCACTGAAACTTTACTGCCACTATAATCAGTTAGTTTTTTATAATTCCACAGACTTTGCCTTCCACGATTTATTTACTTAAATATACAGAACTTTGTGAGATGAAGCCTAGTGATACTGAGATTAAAGTTAGACCTTACCATCATGTCACAAGCTGATCCTTATACCTAGCTGTACCTCTTTTATTAAGTGTGCTGCCCAGTAGAGGCTCTCCTGCATCTTGAGTGAGAAACTGGTAGATGCTAAACATTGAAGAAGCATCATAGCTTCCCAGTGAGAAGAATGAAAAGTCAAGTTCTAACTGTAAGGCCTGGCTGGTCAGTCAGGACAGGTATCCCACACTCCGAGAGAGGGGCACCACACCTCTTGGAAGCACAAATGGCAATAGAGTCCTGGCTATATGAAACTCTGTAAACATATCTCTGCTTGGGTTAATATTTAGAATGTGGTTGTCATTACAGAGATAATGACCACTACAACAGCAGCCACAGCATGTGTTAGCACCTGTGCCATTTACAATAATTAACCTCCAGCGAACTGCCAAGCAAAAGCAAATGTCAACTTTCAAAAGGACACAAACACAGGGGTTGTTTCCTAACACCTGGTCCATATGTTCCTTGTAAAGCACAATACTGAATTTTATGCAAGTGTCTCTGCATATTCTATGTGAAGCACTTGCCTTTTGTCTTTAGGGGATACATGGCTTCATGCTAATGAAAGAAGCTCTGGTGAAAACATTAATACAGCAATGAGACTGTCTTTTGAGAAGGTGGCTACAGTCTTGTACAATCCAAAGGTAAAATACATTTATTTATACAAACACACAGGGGTCATTTCACAGAAAAAGAGGTGCAGGAGCTCATTAGCATAACTCATTAGCATATGCCACACCCCCTGACATCACCGGAAGTATGGTGAGCTGACGAGAAACAGAGAAAGAGAGAAAGAAAGAAAGACAGAGAGAGACAGAGAAAGAGATGGGGAGAAAGGAAGGGAGGAAGAAAGAAGAAGAGGGAGGGAGGGAAAGAGGGCAAAGAACTTTGGGGAAGAAGAGAAGAGAGAGAGAGAGAGAAGAGAAGAGAAGAGAAGAGAAAGAGAGAGAGAGAGAGAGAGAGAGAGAAAGAAAGAAAGAAAGAAAGAAAGAAAGAAAGAAAGAAAGAAAGAAAGAAAGGAAGGAAGGAAGGAAGGAAGAAAGGAAGGAAGGAAGGAAGAAAGGAAGGAAGGAAGGAAGGAAGGAAGGAAGGAAGGAAGGAAGGAAGAAAAAGGAAAAAGAGGGAAAGAGATGGGGAGGAAGGGAAAGAGGGCAAAGAATGGGAAAGAAAGAAAGAAAGAGATATGGGGAGGAAGGAAGGAAGAGGGAGGGAAGGAAAGAGGGCAAAGAACTGGGAAAGAAGGGAAGAAAAGAAAAGAAAAAAATAAGAAAAGGAAGGAGGGAAGGAAGGAAGAGGGGGGAAAGAGGGAAAGAGATGGGGAGGAAGGGAAAGAGGGCAAAGAATGGGAAAGGAAGAAAGAGAGACAAAGAGACAGAAAGAAAGAAAGAGAAAGAGAAAGAAACGGGGGAAGGAGGAAAAGAAATGGGGAGAAAAGGATGGAGGGAAAGAGGGCAAAGAATGGGAAAGAAAAAAAGAGAGACAGGGAGAAGGGGAGGAAGGAAGGAAGAGAAAAAGGCAGAGAGGGAGGAAAAGAGGGCAAAGAAAGCGGGTGCGCAGAGAAAGGTGTGGGTGTGGGGGGGTGCTCCAGAGTTCTGTAACCCCATATGGTCTAAATGAACAGGTGGACTGGTTGTAATATGATTTCTTGACAGTGTAATATCTATGTATGATTTTTTGACTGTTGAACACCTAGTTTGGAATTTATATTGTTTTATAGTTTTTAATGTTATGCTCTATGTGGGATGTGCAATCACATGACTGTTCCAAGGCACTCTGCAAGGATTACATCATCCTTCACCTGTTATAAAGCTCCAGCACTTTTTACTTGACCAGCACTGCTCTTTGTCTAAGGACAATTCGATTGAGGACACTTTGGCTGAACAATCATTTTCTGGACCAGAAGTAACTATATAATTTTCTTCATTTATTACTTTCTGACTTAAGGTTTAAAATTGTAGAATGCATTGGTTTATACATTTTTTTGTTTCTAGATTAACACCAGTGAAATACCACTTGGCATGTGATTGCACCTTTGGAGGCCTCATTTGTACTTTTATTCTATGCCTAGTGGTTTCATTTTGGAAATAAGTCAATATGCTTTTTAGTAGTCTATATTTATGTATTTTAGTATATACTTATAATTTATTTATCCATTTTATTATATGTATTTAATTTCCCATTTCTCTTTATTTTTACAGCAACTTTTTTCTGGTCCTTCCTGTATTTATATCTTGTATCTGTATGATTGTTCTGTAGTATTAGCCAATATGTTCCTCACTGTGTTTGACTTCTGAGGAAGGCCTATGCAGCCTGAAACGCATCAGGTCAAGTCCATTAGCCCTTGTGTGTTTGAATTTGGTATTTTTACAAGAGGTGTGATTGGGCCTTTATATATATATTTTTTAAAAATGTAAATACATGTATCTTTTTATACGCTAGATATATATATTAAGCTTTTATTGTTGGCCCTCTTTTCCAACTAACCTTTTCAGGTTCTGGATTCTAGTTTTTTTAGATTCAGTCCCCCCCTTTTTGTCACAGCCTAGTACCCAACATCCATGGTAGCTGCTTCCCTAAATTATGAGGGCAGAGATACAGGCAGACCTTTAGGAGACAGTAATAATACTCCGGTAGAAAGCACATCTTGTGTGTTGGGTTATCAATAATGAGCTTTAGATAAGGTTGCCAACAGGCCTGGAGAAAAATGTCTCAACCCCTTAATTTAGATTTAATATATGGAATTGGGAAGCTGAATCTTTTAATGGCATGGAGGTCAACAATATGGTCAGGCAAATAACATCCCATTAAGCCTCTATTAAAGGGATGGGATGTTTTTCTCCAGGCTGGCTGGGAACCCTGTTACCTGAGCCTCCTTGTAAAGCTCAAGGCAGCTTACAATATAGATAAAATATAACACATAAAATCCGTTAAAACAATAGTAAATGAATCAAATAAATAAAGATGTCTTTAACTGCCTCCTAAAGACTGAAAGTGAGAGGGGGCCAGGGTCACACCACCCTGGGGAGGTTGTTCCATAATCATGGGGCTGCCACCGAGAAGACCTTCTCTTGTGTACCCAACCAAACGAACCTCTTTGATCGATGGGACAGTCAGGAGGGCCTCTCCCTGTGATCTTAATTCCTGAACAGGAACATATGGGAAAAGACAGTCCTTCAAATACCCTGGCACCAAACCACTTAGGGCTTTTTATTGGTTTTATAATACTATATCCTAAAGGGAAGGGAACAGGGGGCGTACACTACAACTAACATATAAGACAAGATTGGCACACGAGATTACAGTTGTATATATCACTCCTGCAGTGGCAATAAGAAACAAAGAATTCAAACTTCTGTAAAATGAAATTTAGTTACGCTAAATTCAAGTGTTTTGTAATCCGTTATATTGCGTTTATTTCTTGCGCTTCATCTTCTTCGCTTTTAATATCTTGGGTGCTGCTGCTCCTGTCTCAGACTCTGAAGTTTCAGTTCTACTACTAGAGTTACTTGAGGTATTATCCAATTCTCCCTTGCTGAGTTCCTCCCCTTCCTCCATGATTGTTTTATCATCTTTATAAGAACATAAGAGAGGCCAATGTTGAATAAGGCCAATGGCCCATCTAGTCCAACACTCTGTCACACAGTGGTCAAAAATACCGGGTGCCATCAGGAGGTCCACCAGTGGGGCCAGGACACTAGAAGCCCTCCCACTGTTGCCCCCTCCAGCACCAAGAATACAGTGCATCACTTGCCCCAGACTGAGAGTTCCTATCTATACCTTGTGGCTAATAGCCACTGATGGACCTCTGCTCCACATGTTTATCTAATTCCCTCTTGAAACTGTCTATGCTTGTAGCTGCCACCACCGCCTGTGGCAGTGAATTCCATATGTTAATCACTCTTTGGGTGAAGAAGTACTTCCTTTTATCTGTTCTAACCCGACTGCTCAGCAATTTCATGGAGTGCCCATGAGTTCTTGTATTGTGAGAAAGGGAGAAAAGTACTTCTTTCTCAACCTGCTCTATCCCATGCATAATCTTATAAACCTTGATCATGTCACCCCTCAGCTGTCATTTCTCCAAACTAAAGAGCCCCAAGCGTTCTAACCTTTCTTCATAGGGAAAGTGTTCCGACCCTTTTATCATTCTAGTTGCCTTTTTCTGCACTTTTTCCAATTCTATAATATCCTTTTTGAGGTGTGGCAACCAGAACTGTACACAGTATTCCAAATGAGGTCGCACCAATGATTTATACAGGGGCATTATGATACTGGCTGATTTGTTTTCAATTCCCTTCCTAATAATCCCCAGCATAGCGTTGGCCTTCTTTATTGCAGTTATACACTGTCTAGACATTTTCACTGAGTTATCTACTACGACTCCAAGATCTCTCTCTTGGTCAGTCTCTGCCAGTTCAGACCCCATCAACATGTATTTATATTTAGGATTTTTGGCTCCAATGTGCATCACTTTGCACTTGGCCACATTGAACCCCATTTGCCATGTTGACGCCCACTCACTCATCCTTGACAGATCCCTTTGGAGTGCCTCACAATCCTCCCTGGTTGTCACCACCCTGAACAACTTCGTGTCATCTGCAAATTTAGCCACTTCACTGCTTATTCCCAATTCTAAATAGTTAATAAACAAGTTGAAAAGTATCGGACCGAGTACCGATCCCTGTGGTACCCCACTGCTTACCATCCTCCACTGAGAAAGTTTCCCATTTATACTCACTCTCTGTTTCCTATTTATAAGCCAGTTTTGGATCCACAAGAGGATTTGTCCTTTTATCCCATGACTATTGAGCTTACTTAGGAGCCTTTGATGAGGAACTGTATTAAAAGCTTTCTGGAAGTCAAGGTAAACAACATCTATTGGGTCCCCCTTGTCCACATGTTTATTCACTCCCTCAAAAAAACATTAACAGATTAATGAGACAAGATCTTCCTTTACAGAACCCATGCTGAGTCTGCCTCAATAGTTTTTGTTTATCAGTGTGCCTACTAATTCTTTCCTTAATAACAGTTTCCACCAACTTACCCGGTATCATTGTCAGACTGACTGGCCTGTAATCTCCCAGATCTCCCCTGGAGCCCTTTTTAAAAATGGGAGTGACATTAGCTACCTTCCAGTCCTCAGGAATGGAGGCAGATTTTAAAGAAAGATTACATATTAATGCAAGGAGATCCACAAGTTCACATTTGAGTTCTTTCAGAACTCTTGGATGAATGCCATCCGGGTCTGGTGATTTATTAGTTTTTAAATTGTCCATCAGTCATAGGACTTCCTCTCTTGTCACCTCAATCTGATTCAGGTCTTTCAAACCCCCTCCCGAAATCGGTGGTTCTGGAGTGGGGAAGCACTTGTCATCTTCCGGCCAGGTCATGGGACGGAGACGGCACTGATCGCTCTTACAGACGACCTCCGGAGGCATCTGGATCGAGGCAGCACGGCAGTACTGATGCTGTTGGACCTGTCGGCAGCGTTCGACATGGTCGACCATCAGTTGCTAACCCACCGACTCGCCGACGCAGGGATTCAGGGGCTTGCCTTGCAATGGCTTGTCTCTTTTCTCCAGGGTTGGGGACAGAGAGTGGCGCTAGGGGAACAGGTGTCCCAGAGGCACCCGCTGGTGCGCGGGGTTCCTCAAGGGGCGGTGTTAGCCCTGATGTTATTTAACATCTACATGCGCCCCCTCGCCCAGATCGCCTGGAGGCATAGGCTAGGGTGTCATCAATATGCAGATGACACCCAGCTATATCTGTTGTTGGGTGGCCGGTCCGACTCTACCCCAGATAACCTGGAGCGGGCGCTTCAGGAGGTGGCGGGCTGGCTTAGGCTGAGCCGATTGAAATTGAATCCAACGAAGACGGAGGTCCTATGCCTGAGTTGGAGTGGGTCAGGGGTAGGGATCCCACTACTGGCCTTTGGTGGGGCACCATTGGTGCCAGCGCCGAGGGTCAGGAGTTTGGGAGTGCTCCTGGATGCCACCTTAACAATAGAGGCCCAGGTAGCAGCCACTGCCAAGGCAGCCTTTTACCATCTTTGGCTGATTAGGCAGTTGGTTCCCTTCCTCGAACACAACGACCTGGCAACAGTGATCCATGCTATGGTCACCTCGAGATTGGACTACTGCAACGCTCTCTACATGGGGCTGCCCTTGTCTCAAATCCGGAAGCTGCAGCTAGTGCAGAACGCAGCGGCCAGGCTGTTGATGGGTCTTTCTATACGAGATCACATTCAGCCTGTGCTAAAGGCGCTGCACTGGCTGCCAATAGCATAGCGGATTCATTTCAAGGTGCTGGTTTTGACCTTTAAAGCCCTATATGGTCAGGGACCTGTCTACCTGAGGGACCGCCTTTCCCCGCATATCCCTCAGAGAGCACTGAGGTCAGGATCACAGAACCGCCTGACTGTCCCGGGCCTGAGGGACGCCAGACTAGCGATAACCAGAGCCAGGGCCTTTTCAGTGGTGGCTCCATACTGGTGGAATGAGCTCCCGGAAGATCTTAGGGCCCTGCGGGATCTTTTACAGTTCCGCAGGGCCTGTAAAACAGAGCTCTTCCACCAGGCTTTCGATTAGGGGCCACCACTGATGAAAGAGGCACTGGAAAACTGGACCTGATTATGGCGTGGGATTTGCTGCCCACAGGATGGGGAGTGTGATACGGGACTTGCTGCCCACCTGATTAGGAGGAGGATATAGGAATCGCCTTTGTGATACTAGCACTTTATGTAACCTTTGCGATTGAATTTTATTGTATGGACTGTATTTTACTGTTTTATGATATTTTAACTATTGTACGCTGCCTTGAGCCAGCTCCTAGCTAGGCGGGATATAAATCGTAATTAATTAATTAATTAAAGTCACCTATTACGACACAGTTATTCTGTCTAGCCGCTATCTTTAATTCATTCATCATTTTATAATCCTCCTCTATCTTTTGATCTGGTAGGCGATAACTCCCACTGTTAAGCCTCCTTTTGGACCCACTGTTTCAACCCATAGCATTTCCAGAAGCGAATCCAATTCTCTTACCCTCTCAGTCTTACTGGACTGTATACCCTCTCTGACATACAGAGCCACCCCACCTCCAACCCTTCCCCCCATCCTTCCGATATAATTTATAACCAGGAATCACCGTATCCCACTGATTTTCCTCATCCCATCAAGTTTCTGAAATACCCACAATGTCTATTCCCCCCCACACCCAACGCCAAACATTCCAACTCCCCGATTTTACCTTGGAGACTTCTAGCATTTGTGTATAAACACTTATAGTTTCCCATGCTGTTAAGCCCACAACCTTCCTCTTGCTGCCTCGAGACCTTGCCAGGCAGTCTCTATTATTAGCCACAGTCTCAGTGGACAATTGTAACCATTTCCTTGTACAAAAGTAACAGCTACCCCTTCATCTCTTTGAGATGAGCCATCCCGAACCAGAGACTTTTCATCTCCTGTCGGCTTTCCTCCTTATCTAAGCTTAATTGTTGTTTCAATATGCTTTTGGCCTTTTGGACAGAATCGGTTTTAATTTTCTTATCGTTGTAGTTGAACACAAGTCCTTCTGGAAAGAACCATCTGTAAGCAATTAATGTTTTGAAGGAAAAGAATTAAGTCTTTATATTGTTGTCTTTGTATCCGGATCTCAAATGGAATGTCTTTTAGAATTTTAATTTCTTCCTCCTTGACTTTTAATGTTTTTCCCACATAGGGCTTTAAAGGTCAAAACCAACACCTTGAATTGGGCTCAGAACCAGATTGGTAGCCAAAAGAAGAAGAATGTTAGGATTAATTGTCTAGGGGAAAGAATAGGAGGAAACAAACAGGAGTGCAGATTAAACAATACTAAGACACTTGAAGGCCAAAAAAAAAAGGCCTTATGTTAGACCAGTGCTCCTCAAGTTTGTCTTCAATGGTGACTGGCAATGAGGTCACAGAAATTACAGGGTGACCACAGCACAAATGTGTCCCTTACAAACTGATGGAAGCAAACTGCAACAGAAGTTCCTTATGGTTACTTCTTGGCTTGTCTTGGACCTCCTTTTGGAAACCATTCTGTCATACATTCTTAGGAAGTAAAGTTACCCAACAATCCATTTAAGGGCAGATACACATGCAACATTCTTGCAATACATCCCAACATTTCCGTTCAAAGATTTCTAATTAATAACGAAATATGTGCTAAGCTATTAATACTGATGTGAACTGCAGGGAGAAAGGATTTCATTCAAAGATTGTGATAAAAAAACATTGTGATCCAAATTGTACCAGATAAGTAGGATTGAAGTAAATAAGATCATTCCAAGGATGGTATTAAAGCAAACAAGAAAAGATAGATAAAAGGATAACAAAAATAGGGAACAATAATAATATCTTTACTAGGAGAGCCATACTGAAAATACAGCCTGGCTCACCTGTCCAGCTTATCCTTATAGGGAGCTCTGGGAACAGGTTCAGCAACTGTAACAAATTATTCCAGTTGCTAATTATATCCAAAATGTGGTCTTGCACTGCAGCAATAGGAAAGGCTCCTGACATCACGCTGGGTCCCAATTGACATAGTGTTTGACATTGAAATAGAGTGTTGATGGGTCTGAAGAAACTCCAGGGCTGTAGATGGATTCCCTTTATTTAGATTATCCTTGAACAATGTTGATCTACTCTTGGAGTTTTCCTGCACTGTTTTGACACATACCCCCCATTATTTTGTGTGTGTATGATTTGTATTCCATGGAGATGCTCCCAGATGTTAATAGTTTTTACTTCTGTAAAAATGTGCCAGTGATTATGTGACCATATGAGCGCCTTCCTAACAGTTTCCCCCATAAATTCTTTAAGCTCCCATGAGCACACATTAGGAGACTCTGACAGAACTTAATTGATATCTGTGGTGCCATCTGACTGACTTAATTTTTGTGTTTGTTATTCAGTCTGCTTTGCTTGAAGCAATTGCATGGCAACTTGCACATCAGGCAGTTAAGAGACAGGTGAACGACTGCTGCATTGTAGACCCCTGAGATTAGGAATTGTGTGGCTGCTGGGACTAAGTGACGGACAGCGATTTTGTTACCTGATGCAATTTAAACAGCTCAGTCTGATCATATTACCCATTCATGTTATTGCCTTAAGAAACTGAACTTAAATTGAATTGCCTGCTATGGCAGACACAATGGCATTAAAGAAGTCACTAAATCCCACACACCCCTGGCATGCATTACCTGGCCATGTGCTTCTGCTGTCATCACCTCATTCTTCCCACAAGCAAAGGGTTTCTTTCCTCATGGACTTTGGCTTAAGCATTCTCATTGTGCCATCTGGTGGCGTTTCTCTTGTCTAGCAGCTGATTTTTACTTCAGATCAACACCTCTTTTGCTCGACCCACCAGTGAAGTGGATTCCACCAACTCACTAAGCAGCTTATTTTGTCACCTACCTTCTGTGTTTGCTAAAAGGAAGCCACTGCCACCACCTTGCTTCACTATGGTCTTCCTCCCTTAAACCATCATCCTTGAGCTTCTTCCTCCTTGGCAGCAGATAAGGAGTTCTCCAACCAAATATTTTAATATTTCAAATTCAATTTGTAGAGAGTTGTGGTGAAATAGCTGTACTGTAAGAGAGGTCCTGGGTTCAAGCTAAAGAACTAAGTCCCCTCATCCATTTCTCACTCATATATTGCCATCCTTGCAGGATACAGAGACGCATATGCCACAGAGTACCGGCTCTGACCAAGGAAATTCATGGGGTGACTATGGCACAGTCACTCTCTCAGCCTAGCCTGCCTCACAATGTTATTGACAGGAGGAACTGGATGCTCCTCTGAGTTCCTTGGCAGAAGGATGGGCCAAAGAATGTAATAAATAAAAGTCACACAATTAAAGCTATACATACATAAATACTGGGAAGGCAACTTTTCTAAGGATGCCTTCAGACAAGCTCTTGTATTAAATTTCCCTTTTGTCCAAGTATTAGACTCCCTTTGTCCAAGTATTAAACTCTGTGTGCCTCCTTTATGTACATTCACAGACTTGATGATCTGCCCTCCATCCCTTAATAAATTCTGAGTATGTGCAACTGCACCTGTGAGTAAGTCATTCAAAGAGCACACTTCTAAAACAAGTAGCCTAGACAACATTTTTAAAACAAGTAGCCCAAGCAGTGACAGACTACTGGATGTGGCACAGACCCTGCAGCAGCTTACTGTGGGATTTTCTTCACCAGAAGACAGGCATAATTGTCTGCCTGGATTCTAACCAGCAGTTTCAACATCTCCTAGTGGTCAATTGTGAACTCAGTTTCAAAAATATCATGAAGATACAAGTCTAAATGCCAATGAACTACAGACCATGTCTATAGATGTATATAAATTTTAAGAAATGCTCAGGACTGAGCTTGGGCTCCAGCTACAGAAGAAACTGGCACCTGTTATCAGGTCCATTCAGCAGAGGCAAGCTGGCTCAAAACATCAGCCCTTTATTTGCAAGCAGACAAATTCAACTGGCATACAAACATTGGAAACTGAAACTCCACTCCTTTGAAATACATTGCAGCTCAAAAAATGTTGTAAAGAAAATGCTTAATGGATTTTCCATTAAGGTTTCTGGGCCCAGATGGTCTACTCTGAGACTGGAATGACAGCCCCCAGGGTGGAATTCCATTTCCCGAATGCAGCTGCTATTCCCAGGGACCGTCATTCCACTCTGGGTGCTGCCATTTGAGTCCCAGAGTAGTATATTTGGGCCTAGAGACCTTAAAGGAAAATCCATTAAGCATTTTCTTTGCAGCCTTTTTTATGCTTTAGCCCAGAGGAGCTTCTTGCTGGAGGAGAAACTGTGAAGACAAGGCCCAGCCAACTGGGAAATTTGGCAGCCCTCATCTCCCTCGGAAGGGTGAAGACAGGCAGGGAAGGGGTGGGGGGTGGGGAAAGAGAGCCATAGGCCTGATTAAAGCCCTGGGTGGGCCGTTTCTGGCCTGCAGGCCTTAGGTTTGACACCCCAGCCTAGGGGATGTTCAAAGCATAAGGACAGTATAGTGTCCTGACAATAGTCTTATATGGTTCTGGGTGCCACCTAGATTGTAGGAAAAGTGGTCTAAAAATAATGTTTACACAATGACAGAGGGGTGGATATGAGAAAGATATCCAACCATATCTCATAATTATACATGTGAGGAAAAGATCAACTGAAGTGATAAGTAGGTAACAGCCTTTCTGGTCTTGATAAGGGTGTCTACAGTAGGCTAGTAAAAATATATCCCTCACATGAACTGGTTTTTTGGCCTGTTTGGGTCCAGCATAGTTCTAACACTAATATACATAGCAGAAAAGACAGGCTGCTCAAAATACCGCAGTCTGATATTTGGAAGCACAGAAGTGATCAGCAGTGAAACACCAGGATCTTTCAGAACACTTTATTGTCTCATTAAAACCAGACACTTAAGTGAAAAAAACCATAACACAACATTAAATAAAGTCTCCCACTGGCAGCTAGGCTTTGAACGTGGGCTATACAACACTATAGCCATCTACCTTCGGGAAGCATCTCAGGAGACAGTCTAAATGTTGGCCTCCTCCATGAACCAAACAGTGTTTTTTCCACAGTGTTATCAATTCTACTGGATCTCTTTCACTATGATATTCTGCATTCAGGCACAATGTTACCCAGATGAAGCTTGTGGAATCAACGTACCCCATTTCTGAGCTCTCCACATTGTCACAATGGCCAGATCCGCTTGGTCCTGGCATGCTCATCTTCCTAGCCTCTGTGCAGAATCATCAGATGCAGAGGCCTAAGGCTTTCCCTTTACAGGGGAATCCCTTTTGCTTATTGCCTATGATGCCTCACAGCTTCATGAGATGAGCAATTTGATCCCTTCTCTTCCATTCTCCTGCCCGTGCCTTGCTTTTGATACGGAACTTGAGCATCTCTGCCTTGAAGTCCTGATGGTGCATGGGGCAGTAACTCTGGGGCTCACACATCTCCTAAGAGAAAAGGATGAAGTCAAGGACAAAGTCAATGTTAGAACACAGTCAGATTTTTGTAGCATAGGATCCAGTGAGTCCCTCACAAATTGCAATTTTTTTTTAAAAAAAACCAATCAAGTTGCTTGTGTTTTGCATACAGATAGGAAATGAGTCTTATAATTCTTCTAGAGGCTCAGAAACTAGGAGTCTGAGCTTGATGAAGAATTCTGCACCTGGTACACTTACCTTCTTGCCCTTCCATTCTGGTTCTATGTACCAATTCCATGTCCAGCATTATTCCCCATGTGTGTTCCATTCTTATTCCCTAGTCTGTGCCCAATATTTGAAAACCTACACAAGAAATGTAGGGGGGAAAGAGTCTGCAAGTGATCATGATCTCATGTGCCTAAGTTTTTCTTGCATCAAAGTTTTCCCATACATCCTGTGTACAGTACACAGCAGCAACAGTTCACCAAACTTCAACAGTGAGGGGGTGCCTGTGCAGGATATAAAAACTTAATAAACAAAGCTGAATAAAAGGGAAGGCAAACATTTATCTACTTGGTAATCATGCATCAAGCAAAACATAGCTGAATTGTCTGTCCATATGAGAGCTGGAAGCTTTAGAGTTCTAATAACATCAGCAACACTTATCTTTCTGTTTTCTAGAAGCACACAGAGCTGGGAATTATACAACAGAAAGCTTTGTATTTGCTGTTACCTTGTACTCTAGAAAAAAGTCCTTGTAGCCACCCTGAAGGACATACAGTTCAGGGTAGTGCAGTGCAGGATACTCATTCATGGCTCTGTCTTCTTCCCTCAAATAACGACACCTTCAATCAGCAGGAAGCGCAGTAAACACAAAGGTGAGGATTAGACACTGTCAAGGAACCTCCCAGAATTTATTTTTCTTTCCCTTAAAATAGCTCCCCTGGTCCTACTGAGATCCACACTCACATCTTGGGGCTTCTTTCAGAGGAGAATTCACAGTGGAAGACAAGTATAAGACGCTTCTGTGGTGCTGATGGGAGAAGGGGCTTCTTCATGAAATGCTCAAAGAGATCATCTTGCCTGTGAATGTTCAGTGCTCCCTGCAACAGGGGAGTGGGAGATAAATTATAAGGAATATGTACAGAGAACAGCCACTCCTTCCCCGGATCGGACTCAACCAACAAATGAATTTTTCACCTTGATGTGCCCTCCATGATACTCATAGGGGTATCGGCAGTCAATGATGCAGAATTTCTCTATAAGGCTCTGGAACTGTTCATGGAGCAGAGCAGCCATCTACAAGCAGAGCAGAAGACTCCAGTTCAGCTGCAAAGGCTGCCCTTAGTACAAGGGTCCCCACAACCTTTCTAAGCCCATCTGCACCTTTAGAACTCAGGCAAAGCATGATGGGTGCAGCCACAAAAATGGCTACCACAAAATGGCTGCTACAGTTTACCTTCTGTCACACAACGTAAATCCTTATGTTGTGGTGACAGCTGCTGCCAAAACAATGTTTTAAAATCATCACAATTGATCAAATCTCCAATTTTTATTTATTTATTTGATTTATACCCCGCTCAGGGCAGCTTTTGGCCAATCAGAAACCGTCTGGGCAAAAGCCCCACCTGCTCTCTAAAAACACTTGGTGGACACCAGAAAATCTGTCAATGGGCACCATGGCACTCACTGGCACCTATAAACCAGTGAGACAGAAAACAGCCCCACTACAGGATAAATTATAGTCCCAGTTGGGAACATATCATCAAGTGCACAAAATAATATTGAAGATTTGGGTCAAGAACTACAGCTATCCTGCCCACAAGGTAACCTCAGTTTTAGAATGGGATGTCAACAAAAGCATGTGCAGAGCCAGAATGCAGCATGCATGGAGGACAGAGCAGACATACAAAGCCAAGGACACACACAAAACAGGGGCCATTGCTCACAGTTTGCGAGGTGATATATCTCAGGTCCTGATGCCTTCCCATTACAGTTGGCAGTGCAAACACCTAGAGAGAGAACGTGTGCCACATTTTATTTCTGGTATCTGGATAACTGCAGAAGGCGCACTACCTAAATTCTATCAGCAAAGTTATGATTTTTAGTTGGGACACTGGCACCACTGAACTCAGCAAGCTATACTTCTATCCAAGCAAGCATGCATACTTCAACTTTGTTTCATAAAAATACTCCATGTGCTTTGAAAAACAGCACAACTGTCTGCTTAATCCTGTTCTAGTTTACAAGGCAGAGTATTAAAACTCTAGATTAAAATTGTTGGATCTGAATAACCAGTTATGAAAACTGGGGAAAGTTTATCTAGTCCTGACTATTAGAACAAAATATAAAGGTAGGTAGGCCATGGAAAAGTTAATTATGTGGGTCTGGAGAAGCACCATAGAGTACAATGATCCTACTGCCTTTGCACAGAGCAACACATGGTGCAATTCCCATTTGTGGCAAACGTGAATATTATTTATATCTGGTAGTTCCTGATTTAATGTATCACCTCGCATTTTCCAAGTTTTCCTCCATGCCTTGATAGTGCCAGTGTTGTTCTTACTTCTGATGTAAGAAATGCACTGGTTAAAGCAACAGCAAACACCACTTACTGGTATTTTAAGGTAGGCCTGAGGTTGTTGCCCAAGTTCACTGTCTGGGTAACTGACTAAGAGCAAAGCCTTTTGTTTGCAAAAAATTGCTTAGACTAACATTTTAAGATAGTAGAATGATACAGCAGAGGGAGAATGGGGTAAAAAGTTGGGAAGCAATAGAAGTATTTAAAGAGCTATGGAGAGGAACTACAAGTTCTGCAGAAGTACCGAAAAAATACTCCCTGATAATTGCTGCATGATAGGTCTTTTGTGCTTTCAGCACTTTTTTTTAAGGCTTCTCTGCAAAATGATGGCCAGAAATTCCCTGGATTATGAATGGCACAGCAGGTTGTACCAAATATAATTCCCATTGTCCATGAATCAGTGTAAATAAACTGTAAATAAACTTTCAGGTTGCAGAGCTGATGACTGAGTGTGTAGAACAGCTTGATGTGAAACAATTGTGGATGCTTAAGCAAAATATATGTAACTATTCAAAGAAAGTTACACAGCATAGTGGAGCCATTGCTCCCCCCCGCCTCCCCGGCAAATATTGGTCCTAGATAATAGATTTGGTTCACACATGCAATGACCCATTTGGGTGCCACCTAGGTGAAACCTCCATATGTCTTGTTCAGTTTTGGCATTTTTGAAATATGGCAACCCGAATTCTCAAACAGAAGACTGAATGGCATGATTAAAATTCACCTGAAGTATCAGTTGGAGCTCCACTCACACAGTTGTTTTACCAAAAGTCCCCTCACACAAGTCACTGGATTAGGTCATACGAAAGGATGAGTTTCATCCTCACTCCAAGATTCCTTCATGGTTTGTCGCCCACCTCTCTCAAAGGCAGTAGGGCTGTTTATACATGTAACAGAGTCCACCCTTCCCCATCATTGTTCAAGTATTAAGATGAGAGAGCCTTTACACCAACAATTAGCAAGGCCCTTTTGCCCTAGCAAAGCCAGAACCTCTCTCACAAGCCTGAGAAAGCCCCTGACTCAGAAGCCAGGAAGAAACTTACATTTGAGAAATCTCCATTTAGTTGTCTGTGGCCAAAGTCTTGATCAAGTGCTCTGACAATCTCCATATCAGAAAAGGAAGTTGTTTTTTTCAAAAGCACAACCTGTAAGCAAATCATAAGTCATCAGCTACACGTAAACAAAGGAGTCCCTGGTCAGCTTTTTACTGTCCATATAAAAGCAACACCAGAATTATCATCACCTCTGCTAGATGTGATGAGAGAAGAACAGGACAGGCAAGAGGAAAGGACAGCAAACATTTATGGGCTATTGAGACTTCTGGTTCTTCTTCCAGCCAGAGTGATGCTGGTGACCATATCAACAACCAGATGGGCTGTATCTTGCTTTTAAATACTAGGTCAGTTACAAATGAAACAGCAGCCATCTAGGATTTAATTCTAGATGAGAGGACTAAATTGGCATATATCACTGAGACCTGCCAAGGGGCAACTATGCACCCACAGGCTACTCAGTGATGCATTAGCATAGGCCTGGTGGGCAGGGAGGTGGTTTTGTGTAGTCTACCAGGATTCTGTCTCCTTGGCTCGATGCCCTGTCCATAACTCTTCTGGATGACTTATGGTGGTGGACAGGGAGAATGTGAACCTGTTAATTCTCCTGGACTTCTCAGTGGCTTTTGATACCATTGATGATGGTATCCCTCTGGACTGTAAGGCACTGTTCTGCAGCGGTTTCACTCCTGCCTCAAAGATAGGTTTCACAATATGGTGTTAGGCGACTACTGCTCAGCCCCTTTGCATTTGGCCAACAGGATCCAGCAACGTTCCATCTTGTCCCCCATGCTTTTTAGCATCCATATAAAGCTGTCAGACAGGTCATCTGGAGATCTGAACTGACTTGCTATTAATATGCAGATGACACTCAGCTCTATCTTGCACTTCTTGCAGATCCCAGGGAGGCTGTAGAAAATTTGAATAGGTTTCTGGAGGCAGTTCTGGAACTGATGAAAGCTAACAAACTGAAATGTGATCCCAAGAAAATGGAGGTGCTGCTGGTGGAAGGAATGTTTGACCCCAGGAACTGGGCTATCCCCTGTTCTGGTGGGGCTGCACTCCCCTCAAAGAACAGGTTTGTAGCTTTGGACCTGGGCCTCTTATTGGATAAATAGGTGGCAGCAGTGGCTAGGGCGCCTTTCTCCAGATTTGGCTGGCCAGCCAACTGTGGCCCTTCCTGGGCAGAAAAGATCTTACAACTGTGCTGCCAGCCCTGGTAGCATCTAGACTAGGTTACTGCAATGATCTGTACATGGGCTGCCCTGGAGGACTGTCCAGAAGCTATAGTTGGTACAGAATGCTGAGTGGAGTGGGTTGCAGGGACCATATTATTCCTGTCTTGTTCCATCTACACTGGCTCCTAAATTGCTTCAGGCCCTGTCCACTCCAGTCATCTGCAGAAGCCCTCTTTGGGTCCCCCACCACCTGAGGATAGACAAGGGGCAACCCATTTGGCATGGTACCGAAACCTTGGAATGCTCTCCCCAGGAAGATTCATCAGTTTCCCTCTACTGTTGTCTTCTACCAGCCAGTGAAGACTTTGTTTTGTTTGACATCCCCCTGCTAATTGTTCTTGGCCCTCCTCCCTGACTGTGTTGTGTGTTTATATGTTTTAATGTTTGCCACCTTGGGGTGGAAAGGTGGCACACACAGTTTGAAATATCAAAGACAGACTATAAATAGTAATGTCTTTTTTGCCTTTACTGGTTCATGCAATAGATATTGGAAATCATACTTGGAACAAACACAACTGTACCCCATCTGGCTGTTCTTGGATTGGGCTGTGTTTTCGCTTCACCTTCATGGGAGTTTCATCACCATGGTTCTTGACTGTCTGCTTCAGCATAGGCCTGTTCAGTTTCTCTGGCAATGATGGTGATCGGAAGAGACGGTTCTTGTTCATGGAGACCTGCTCAGACAGTATGCCAACAGGAAAAGAACATTGGGAGGGGAGGGCAAAAACTTTTCTCAGCTCCCTTAAAAACTGACAAAAACATCAGGATTCTCATGTCAGAATTCCCAAAGAGAATGCTAGAACTGAATGAGGAGAAGCTAGATTTTAGTTTTGGCAGTTACTAGGAGAACATAAGAACATAAGAGAAGCCAATGTTGAATCAGGCCAATGGCCCATCTAGTCCAACACTCTGTCACACAGTGGCCAAAAATACCAGGTGCCATCAGGAGGTCCACCAGTGGGGCCAGGACACTAGAAGTGGGACTGCTGCCCCACCCCAGCACCAAGAATAGAGTGCATCACTTGCCCCAGACTGAGAGTTCTTATCAATACCTTGTGGCTAATAGCCACTGATGTACTTCTGCTCCATATGTTTATCTAATTCCCTCTTGAAACTGTCTATGCTTATAGCTGCCACCACCTCCTGTGGCAGTGAATTCCATACGTTAATGACTCTTTGGGTGAAGAAGTACTTCCTTTTATCTGTTCTAACCCGACTGCTCAGCAATTTCATGGAGTGCCCACGAGTTCTTGTATTGTGAGAAAGGGAGAAAAGTACTTCTTTCTCAACCTGCTCTATCCCATGCATAATCTTATAAACCTCGATCATGTCACCCCTCAGCCGTCGTTTCTCCAAGCTAAAGAGCCCCAAGCGTTTTAGCCTTTCTTCATAGGGAGAGTGTTCCAACCCTTTTATCATTCTAGTTGTCCTTCTCTGCACTTTTCCCAATGCTATAATATCCTTTTTGAGGTGTGGCGACCAGAACTGTACACAGTATTCCAAATGAGGTTGCACCAATGATTTATACAGGGGCATTATGATACTGGCTGATTTGTTTTCAATTCCCTTCCTAATAATCCCCAGCATAGCATTGGCCTTCTTTATTGCAGTTACACACTGTCTAGACATTTTCACTGAGTTATCTACTACGACTCCAAGATCTCTCTCTTGGTCAGTCTCTGCCAGTTCAGACCCCATCAACGTGTATTTATATTTAGGAGTTTTGGCTCCAATGTGCATCACTTTGCACTTGGCCACATTGAACCCCATTTGCCACGTTGACGCCCACTCACCCATCTTTGACAGATCCCTTTGGAGTGCCTCACAATCCTCCCTGGTTGTCACCACCCTGAACAACTGCATGCCATCTGCAAATTTAGCCACTTCACTGCTTACTCCCAATTCTAAATCATTAATAAACAAGTTAAAAAGCATCAGACCGCGTACCGATCCCTGTGGTACCCCACTGATTACCATCCTCCACTGGGAAAGTTTCCCATTTATACTCACTCTCTGTTTCCTATTTATAAGCCAGTTTTTGATCCACAAGAGGACTTGTCCTTTTATCCCATGACTACTGAGCTTACTTAGGAGCCTTTGATGAGGAACTGTATTAAAAGCTTTCTGGAAGTCAAGGTAAATAACATCTATTGGGTCCCCCTTGTCCACATTTTTGTTCACTCCCTCAAAAAACACAAACAGGTTAGTGAGACAAGATCTTCCCTTACAGAACCCATGCTGAGTCTGCCTCAATAGTTTTTGTTCATCAATGTGCCTACTAATTCTTTCCTTAATAACAGTTTCCACCAACTTGCCCGGTATCGACGTCAGACTGACTGGCCTGTAATTTCCTGGATCTCCCCTGGAGCCCTTTTTAAAGATGGGAGTGACATTAGCTACCTTCCAGTCCTCAAGAATGGAGGCAGATTTTAAAGGCAGATTTTAAAGAAAGATTACATATTAATGTAAGGAGATCCACAAGTTCACATTTGAGTTCTTTCAGAACTCTTGGATGAATGCCATCCGGGCCTGGTGATTTATTAGTTTTTAAATTGTCCATCAGTCATAGGACTTCCTCTCTTGTCACCTCAATCTGATTCAGGTCTTTCAAACCCCCTCCCGAAATTGGTGGTTCTGGAGTGGGCAAGCACTTGTCATCTTCCACAGTGAAGACAGAGGCAAAAAATACATTCAGCTTCTCAGTCATTTCCCTGTCAACCTTCAGTAGACCTTTTACCCCTTGGTCATCCAAGGGCCCCACTGCCTCCCTGGCTGGCTTCCTACTTCTAATGTATTTGAAGAAAGTTTTATTGTTGGCCTTTATGTTTTTTGCGATATGCTCCGTATATTCCCTTTTTGCCTGCCTGATCACAGACTTGCATTTAAATTGCCACAGCCTGTGTTCCCTTTTATCAACCTCACTGAGACGAGCTTTCCACCGCTTAAAGGAATCCTTCTTACCTTTTACAGCTTCCATTACTTTATTTGTTAACCATGCAGGCTTTTTTCTATATCTTGTACAAAAGTAACAGCTACCCCTTCATCTCTTTGAGATGAGCCATCCCGGCTTCCGTTCTGGGATTCATGGCGTCCTGACGTGCTCTGGCTTGCTCGTAGAGCTCCCAGAGCAAACGGAGGGTCTTGACGACAGGGTGGGCTTCCAATAGCCCACCGCAGATCCCCCCAGGCAGGGGGGTGACTGGCAGAGAGCCTGGCCCGAGAGAGGAGTTGAGATCGGCTGATAGCGGGGCTTTAAAGAGCGCCGCGACCAGCCTTGATCCCCTCCCCCAGAGAAGGCACTTCGGAAAATCTCTACAAGACCCCACCGAGTTGGATTCTCAACATAAGAACGCATGACCCAGACCTCCAAGACATTCTACAGAAACTGATATCAAGGAAACACTGCTATAACAAGACACTGACTTTGAAGGTAACTTTTTAAAATTGCTCACCGGAGACGCGTTTCGGCCGAAAATAAACAACATCCGATGAAGCGCATGATCGTGCACTATCTGTTGTACTAACATTGGAGCGGAAAAAGTGCAGTTAAACAGCTAAAAAAGGCCAAAAAGCCGAATTGTTGATCATTCCTGCGGTTAAATTATTGACTTTAAAATAGAAACTAACAGTAACTCCGCGAGAATTGCAGTGGAAAAGTACTGGAGCTGCTGCAGCAGAAATCGGCAAAACAGGAAGTGACTTCAGAACAGACAAGTAATCATCCTAGAGAAGACCAAGGAGGCCGGAAGAAGGGAAGAAATCAGGAACAAGGGGGACCATTAAGATTGCCGGACAGGAAGTGAGTACCCGGAAGAACCATTTACCATAGAGAAATTGCGCCCGCCATTTTGGGAAGGTCAGAAAAATTTTCTTTGATTTTAAACGAAAGACTTAATATAAAAAAGTGAAACCAGTGCGATTTAGGTGGGCACAAGAAGGACTTTGATTTAGAGTGTGTTGGAGGGAAGATTGTGAACAACGGCTTACGACCTGCGGCAACGACAGAGGGCAAATACCTGGTCCTCCCCGAAAATGGCTGGAAAAGAGGAAAAAAAGCTACAGGGCATGATGGAAGCTATGGAAAAACGAGTGATGGACGCGATTCTGAAGCTTGAAAAGACCGTTATATCAGAGGTAACAGAGCTGAAAAAAGAAATGTCTGGAATTACAAAAGAGATACAGACGCTGACCAAAAGAGCAGATGAGATGGATGTAAGGGTGAAGGGAGTAGCATCCAATATAGCTGAGGTCACTTTAGAAACAGATAAAGTGAATGTGATGGTCCAATACAATGCAATGATTAATCATATGAGATTCAGGGGGATCCCTGAAGATAAGAATGAGGACATCCATTCAGTCATGGTAGATGCTGTTGCAGATTTTTTGAAAATGGAAGAGGAGAGAGTGGCGGCACAGATTGATGTGGTATACAGAGTCAATTCTGCGATTGCGCAAAGGAAAAAATTACTTAGAGATGTAATTGTCCAGTTTATATCTAAGAAGTTGAAGGAGGATTTGTTTAAGCAACAATTTCAGGACGACTTCACAATTGGCAACAAGAAAATCATGGTCCTAAAGGAACTACCCAGAGCGATGCTTCAGGACAGACGACTTTTTAAAGACCTGATTGACAAGCTGAAATCAGAGGGCATAAGATATAGATGGGAAATTCCTAAAGGTGTCAGTTTTTCGTTCAAACAGAAGAGAGTCACCATCAAGTCAGTTGACCAAATGACCAGATTCATCAATGATAATTTTATAGACTCTGATAAATAATTACAGAATCAACATGGAGAGTCAAATAATTTCATGGAATGTTAATGGACTGAACTCACCCCAAAAAAGGAAAAATGTCAGACTCTGGTTGGAAAAACAGAAATGTGATATTGTTTGCTTGCAAGAAACACATATTAAAAAATCAGATGCCAAATTTTTGACTCAAAAAAGATTAGGAGAGGAATTTTATTCACTCTCCTCTCAAAAGAAAAAAGGAGTAGTTACATATATTAAAAAAGAGTTGGAACCAAAAGAAATTTTCAAAGACAATGAAGGGAAATTTTTGGCGGTAGAAGTTGTGCTGCAGAATAAAAAGACATTAATTGTTAATCTCTATGCTCCCAATGGGGCAAAAGAAAACTTTTTTCAGAATTTGTGGGAACAACTACGACAGTTGACCTATGAGCAAATGATTTTAATGGGCGATTTTAATGGTACTGTTGACAATGTTGTTGATAGAAAATCAAAAAAAGGAATTGAGGCCATGGGCAAACTTCCTAAAGTCTTTTTCCAATTGATTAAACATGAACATTTGGCAGACGTTTGGAGAACTAAACATCCCAGAGACAGTGAGTACTCTTTTTATTCATCAAGACACGAGTCTTTTTCCAGGATAGATATGATGTGGATGACAGAGAACCTAATCTTGCAAACACGCAAAATTGAGATACTACCTAGGACTCTTTCTGACCACAGTCCGATAAAATGGTCAACGTATGTTAAGAGAAAAAAATTTCGATGGCGACTCAACGAAGATTTGCTGGACAAGCAAAATATTGTGGATAAAATAAGGACAGAAACCCAAACATACTTTCAACTGAACTTAAATAAAAGTGTACAGACGCAAACGGTATGGGAAGCCTACAAGGCTGTGATGAGAGGACATCTGATTGCAATTAATAATAATGAAAGGAAACAACAAATGAAAATAGACAAAGAAATTATGGAAAATATTCGGAAAAAAGAAACAGAACTTAAGAAAAGGCCTGGTAAAAAGAAGATTTTGAGAGAATTGAGGATCCTAAGGGAGCAATATGCGGCAAGGTTGAACAAAGAAGTATTTTGGAACTTGAAAAAATTGCAACAGAAATCCTTTGAAGGTGCAAATAAACCTGGCAAATATTTAGCATGGCAATTAAAGAAAAGAAGAGAGAATAAAACAATCACTTGTTTGAAAGATGGAAATAAAGAGATTTTGGACCCAGGAGGAATTAAAAGGGAATTTTTCAAATACTATGCGACTCTCTTTCAATCGAAACAAGCAGATCCTCAAAAAATGTTGGATTACCTATCCAAAGTTAATTTGATACAACCAAATCCAGAAATGAAAACACTCCTAAATGCTGCAATAACTAAGGACGAAATTAGTAAAGCAATAGCCGAGGCAAAAATCTCCAAAGTCCCAGGCCCGGATGGCTTTTCAGCTAAATTTTATAAAAAATTTCATGAAGATTTGGTTCCGGTGCTGGAGATTCTTTTAAATGAAATTAGAAAGACAGGAAAGATCCCTGACTCCTGGAATGAAGCTGCAATCACCTTAATTCCTAAAGAAATGCAAGATTTAACAAATGTTAAAAACTATCGGCCCATTTCATTATTGAACAACGATTATAAAATATTTGCAAAAATATTGGCAGAGCGCCTTAAAAAGTTTTTGAAAGATACTATTGTGGAAGATCAAGCTGGTTTTTTACCAAATAGACAAATTAAAGACAATATGAGGGTTGTATTGGACGCAATTGAGTATTATGACAAACATCCTGAAAAAGAAGTCGCTTTTTTATTTTTGGATGCAGAGAAGGCCTTTGATAATTTAAATTGGGAATTTATGTTTAAAGTGCTTGAGAAATCTATGATGGGCGTAGAATTTACAAGAATGATCCAATCGATATATAAAGAACAAAAAGCTTCGGTGATTGTTAATGCAGAATCAACAGATATGTTCCGGGTAAGAAAAGGTACTAGACAAGGTTGTCCCCTGTCACCATTGTTATTTATCTGGGTTTTGGAGATTTTGCTACAAGCGGTCAGAGATGATGTTAATATAAAAGGGTTGAATATTGGAGGTTTTTCATTTAAATTAAGAGCATTTGCGGATGATATCATGTTTATTGTTGAAGATCCTGTTAATAATATGCCTAAGGTATTTGAAAAAGTAAGAGAGTTTGGTGATCTTGCAGGGTTTTATGTCAACAAAAATAAATCTAAGATACTGTGTAAAAATATGATTGGTACAAAGCAACAAATGTTACAAAATGTGACAGAATGTGAAGTGGTTAAAAGGGTTAAGTATCTGGGAGTTGAAATTACAATGAAAAATATAGATTTGTTCAAGAATAATTATGAAAAATTGTGGGGTTCGATAAAGAGTGATTTAGAAAAATGGGAAAAACTAAGGTTATTTCTTCTTGGAAAAATTGCCGTTATTAAAATGAATGTACTGCCCAGGTTAATGTTTTTGTTTCAGACAATACCAATTGTGAAAGATGGAAAAGTGTTGGTAAAATGGCAAAGAGAAATCTTTAAGTTTATCTGGGCAGGGAAGAAGCCAAGAATAAAAATGAAGATAATGTATGATACTAAGGACAGAGGTGGCTTCCAAGTCCCGAATTTGCGTTTGTATCATGAAGCAGTATGTATGTCTTGGTTATCTGAATGGGTAAATTTGGAAAATAGAAAACTTTTAGCTCTTGAGGGGCACGATTGCAGATTTGGCTGGCATGCCTATCTTTGGTATGGGAAAAACAAAGCTGACTCTATGTTTAAGCATCATTATGTAAGGAGGACATTGTTTGATGCATGGACCAGGTATAAGGATACAATATCGGATGAAAGGCCTCTGTGGATTGTTCCAGCTGCAGTTATACATTTGTTTTCAGAATATAGAGGCAATGATTGGTTGAAGTATCAGGAATTGTTGCAAAGAGAAGGGAAAAATATGTTTTAAAACCAAATAATGAATTAGAATTTGAGTATGGTTGGCTACAATATTGTCAAATAAGGGACATTTATAAAAAAGATTGTAAAGAGTTTGGTTTTAGGGCTATGAATGATGATTTTGAGAATATATGGTTGAAAAAAGAACGGAAAATGATATCAAAAATGTATAAAACTTTGTTGACTGTATATACTTTGGATGAAACCGTTAAAGAACAAATGATAAAGTGGGCCATAAATATGAACAAAGAAATTTCTATGGAATCATGGGAATTTTTGTGGAAAAGATCTTTTAAAAGGTCCACTTGTATTAACGTAAAAGAAAATTGCTATAAGATGATGTATAGATGGTATATGACACCAAAAAAGATTGCTAATATTAGCATGGATAAGAACTTGAGTAATAAATGTTGGAAATGTAAAAAAGTAGAGGGTTCTTTTTACCATATGTGGTGGTCATGTGATAAAGCGAAAGCATACTGGTCTAATATACATTGTGTGATGCAGAAAATATTGAAAACCCCAATTGAGAGAAAGCCTGAACTTTTTCTCCTCGGTTTGACAATGGAAAAAATTCCACAAGAGAAAAGGACACTGTTATGGTACATGATTACGTCGGCGAGAATGGCCTTTGCTCAGCATTGGAAAATGGAGAAGGTACCAGATATACATGACTGGTTGAGAAAATTGTTATTTTTAGCAGAAATGGACAAAATGACAAAGAAATTAAATGGACAAATGGCAGAACAGTACTTAAAAGACTGGGAAGGATTGAAATTGTATCTAGAAACTGAATATAGAATGAAGGGGAAAATATATAATTTGGATACGTACGGATATTGAATGAGAAGTGAAATGAATTTTGAACTGTATGTACTGTTATACATAATATGCTGAAATTGTAGAGGTTATATATAATTTAAATGTGTTACCTGGTTTGTCGAGGTATTTAAGTCTAAACTTGATTGCCTTATAATTTTTTCTGTTTGTTATTAGCAGTGTTGGAAGCCTATTGGGGGGTGGGGGGATTGGGATCTTACTTTTTGGAAACTGTATTGGTAACGTGATTGGAAATGTTGAATATATCCCAATAAAAATTTTGTTTCAAAAAAGAGATGAGCCATCCCGAACCAGAGACTTTTCATCTCCTGTCGGCTTTCCCCCATTATTCAGTTTAAAAACTGCTCTGCCACTTTTTTGATTTTGAGCGCCAGCAGCCTTGATCTTTCTTGGGACAAGTGGAGACCGTCCCTTTTGTATAGCTCCCTCTTGTCCCAAAAAGCATCCCAGTGCCTAACAAACTTGAACAAACTTCCCCCTACACCATCGTCTCATCCAAGCATTGAGACTCCTGATCTGTGCCTGTCTCTCCGGCCCTGTGCATGGAAGAGGTAGCACATCTGAGAAGGCTACCTTGGAGGTCCTGGCCTTGAGTTTCCTGTCCAGCAGCCTAAATTTCTCCTCCAGGACCTCACGACTGCATTTTCCCACATAGTTGGTGCCGACATGCACCATGACCACTGGCTTCTCCCCAGCACTATCTACCAGCCTATCTAAAACACGCATAATGTCCGCTACCTTTGCACCAGGCAGGCAAGTCACCATACAGTCAGTACGCGGGTTCACCACCCAGCTGTCTACCTGCCTAAGGATCGAATCACCAGCTACCAAGAGCCCCCCTCCCACCCTTGCCAGGGATGGTTCCTTGGTACGAAAGGATACCCGTTCGCCAGCTGAAGAAGAGGTCCCTTCTGAGGGCACATTCCCCTTATCCTCAGCATGGTGCCCCGTTTCCCCTTGACCCTCATGCTCCCTGGCAGCAGCGGGGCTGCCAGATCCAGAGTGGAACAGGTCTAACAAGTCCCCGAGAGTCTTCTCCGTGCACCTAACTGACTGTCCCTGCTTCTCCAGGTCAGCCACCTTGGCCTCAAGGGAGCAAACTTGCTCCCTGAGAACCAGGAGCTCCTTGCACCGAGCACACACCCAAGACTTCTGACCAGTGGGCAGATAGTCATACATGTGACACTCCATGCAAAACATGTCCCCTCACATAAAGTTGACTGAACTCTGTCACCAAACACTTCAGATGGGCTAGAAAATAACACTAATGAATGACCTCCTTAGCAGCCTTGCAAGTAAGTCCACAAAAGAAGTTATCAGCCCACCAAATATTTATGAGTCATTTGCACTCTAAAAGAGAAAGAGCAAATTCACCTGGAGGAGAGCACCTGACAAGACTCAGCTTGCCATAACACATAAAACTCATATTCACCTCACTGACATTGATGTCCTGGGAAAGAAGGGGTCCAGAAAGCAGGACAGCCATGCTGGAGAGGTGGCCAGCAAGTGGCTTCTAAGGAAGAAATACAGAAAAAAAAATATCAAATGCACAAGCCAACGGTTACTTCATTGAACTAATTTTGCTGAATGCTGGGTTAACCTAGAACTGCTTTTGCTCATGAAAACATAAACCAACTCTCTTTGTATTTCAGTTGACACATATCAGTGTTATCATGCATGTAAGTCAGAAAAAAGGATGTTTCTTTTTTTATAAAGGCACTACACAAGTCCAAGCTCCTCCCAACCTACCAGTTTTGCTTCAGGGAAGGATATATTTTTATGGGGGCGGGGAAACTGAGCTGAGGAACACATAGTAGTGCAGAAGTTTAGAACAGAAATAGTACCAGGTCTCCAAATACATTTCCTTTAACTTTGGCTGGAGCTCTGATTAATAATCAGTTATGAAACTGTCTATGTTGGCAAAGCTAACAATAATTTAAGGAAACAGATGAACAGATATGAATCATATATGACTTAACATCACACAAGGCTCCAGAAATTTCTCAAATGAATATTTGGACACTTGAAATTTATGCATTTGAGCAAATGAGGAGGATCTGTGCCTCAGACTCATCCACTGAGGTTTTTCACTGTTTGAGAGTTTCTCACTGTAATACTGCACAACCCTGGGGTCCCATGTACTGCCAGACCACATTTACTTGCCTCCTGCCTAAGTCCTTTCTAGCCAAATCTGCAGCATTTCAGCATGAAGAAATCCAGCACTGCTCTCTAGAGGACAGAACAATAAGACTGCCATTTGTGGCTGGCAACTCCTACTTTTTCCATTGTCAAAGAGGTTCCCTGCTCAGCAGCAGCGTATGCCCACCAGCAGTGTTCCCTCTAAGCTGTAGAGTCCTGTGAGCAAAAATTCTACTTTCTGAGCTACTGGCATTCAAGCTGTGAGCAGGCGATTTGGCTGCTGCATAAATTAGTTTGCTTTGGAGCCCTCCTTCTTGAGCTGAGACAAAAAGGTGTGAGCTGGAGGCTAAAAAATTGTGAGCTAGCTTACACTAACCCAGCTTAGAGGGAGCATTGCCCACCAGGTGGCCACCTTAGACCCTTTCTCACCTCAGTCTCTTCCAGCTCTTCAGGGCAGAGCTCTGGAAAGCCATCCAAGGCCTCTGGCATTCTTTGTGTTGTCCCTGCAGCAATTGGACTGCCAAGATCCTTCATCTCATACTCCTCCAGACTCCCTCTTTCCTGCCAGTAGAAAAGATGAAACAGTCTCACAGGTGAAAGCCACTGCTTCCCAAGCATAAAAATGCTTATTATAGTTCATGAATAATGTATTTTATGGATGAGATGGAGACTGACCTCTCTCTGAAGCCCAAGAAACTAAATGTAGAATACAGTTTACTATCACCATATAAATGATATCTACTTAATTTGTTTTTCTAGAATGTGGATTTCTCCTGCAACTTTTATACATCTGTGACTATATGAGTAACTAGTTCTGATGTTTGTGTTATTATGGGTTGGATTTTTCTAAACAATTATTGACTTACAATATTGGTACATCATCTCTCAGTGCTCCTCAATTTTTGAAAGTGTGCCTGCTTTTCTTTTCAGTATTTATTTATTAATTTATTTTATTTATATCCCGCCCTCCCCACAAGCAGGCTCAGGGTGGGTTACATCAATCTCAGTATACTAAATAAAATTAAATTAAAAACAAGTCTAAAATAACAATTTTAAACAGTACAGAATCATAAAATACCATGTAAAATAGATTAGCTCAGATGTCAGTTACAATGTCAAATCAGTTAAAATACAACTGTAGGTACCCAGATGTTTATTTAGATCCAGGTCACTGATAGGAGATTAGTCAGGGAAGAGGGGACATTCTCCGCCTCAACCAAAAGCCCAGTGGAAGAGTTCTGTCTTGCAGGCCCTGTGGAACTGTAACAGATCCTGCAGGGCCCTGATCTCATACGGGAGCTCATTCCACCAGGTGGGGTCCAGGACTGCAAAAGCCCTGGCCCTGGTCAAGGCTAGTCGGACGTTGTTGGTTTGTGGACCTCAGTGCCCTACAGAGCTCATATGCTGCCCCCTGGCTGTATAGGGCTTTAAAGGTAAGCACCAGCACCTTGAAACAGATCCGGAATTCAATAGGCAGCCGGTGCAGTTCATGCAGCACTGGGTGAATACGAGCCTGCACAGGCGTCGCCATCAGCACCTATGCTGCTGCATTCTGCACTAGCTGCAGTTTCTGGAGCAGAGTCAAGGGCAGCCCCACATAGAGAGAGTTACAATAATCCAGTCTGGAAGTGACCATTGCATGGATCACTGTAGCCAGATATGGGGTCAACTGCCTGATCTGCCCCAGATAGAAAAAGGCAGACCTGGCAGTAGCAGTGACCTGGGCCTCCATAGAAAGGGAGGCATCCATAATTTCTTTTACCATTCTCCAAAACTTTTTTGCTTTACTACACGACCACCACATGTGGTAGTAAGAGCCATTACTATAGTTGCATTTCCAACAGTTTTTCCCAATATTTTTATTGTATTTATTTAACCTTTCTGGGGAGATATGCCATCTATAAAACATTTTTAAGATGTTTTCTTTAAAGGCACTAGACCTCACCCATTTTATGTTTCTTACCCAAATTTCATCCCATTGCTCTAATTCTAAATTATGGCCTATATCCTGTGCCCATGCTATCATAGATGGCTTTACCCATTCATCCTGCATTTTCCATTCTAACCAAAAATTGTATGCCTTTCTAATAAATTTTTCATTTGTGCCCAACCATACCTTGTCTAATTCAGTTTGATTTTCATAAAATCCTACTTTCTTATCTTTTGCCCATCTTGATCTGAGCTGGATATTTTCCCACCACGTCAGATTCGTTCCGTGTTCCTTAAGTTGTTCTTCAGGAATCAGGTTTCCATCTGAGTCGAGCAAATCTTCATATCGCCATTTAGGATACTTAATGTATAGAGAAGGCTTTACAAATGCTTCTATGGGTGACAACCATCTAGGCGTTTTCCTATAATACTTATCCTTTATCTCCACCCAAATTTTATATAAAGCCGCTCTAATTGTATGTTGTTTAAAATGGCTATATATAAAATCCTTACTATACCACAGATAGGCGTGCCAGCCCTGCACCAAGTCATGGCCCTCTAGTTTAAGCTGTCTTCGATCTTCCTGCATAAGCCATTCCCTTATCCATTGCATTGCTGCCGCCTTATAATATAAGGCCCAATTTGGTAGAGCTAACCCGCCTCTCTCTTTCTTCTCTTGAAGGTATTTTAACTTTATTCTTGGCCTTTTCTGTTGCCATATAAAGTCTTTTATCAATTTTTCCAAGTCTTTAAAGAAACTCTGATTTCTCAGAATCGGGATTGTCTGGAAGAGAAATAGAACACGTGGCAAGACATTCATCTTTATCGTAGAGATTCTTCCAAGTAGCGAAATCTGAAGTGGTTTCCACTTTTCTAAATCCTTTTTTAGATCCAAAAATAATTTTTTATAGTTATCCTTAAACAGAGAGCAACATCTATTCGTCAGGTATATTCCTAGATATTTTATTTTTTTCTGTACCTCAAATCCTGAAATTTCTTGCAAAGTCTTTACTGTATCCTCTCTGCTATTTTTCAATAATATCTTTGTTTTATTTTTATTAACCTTCAGTCCTGCTACCTTACTATATTCTTTTAAAACAGACAGTAAATGTTCCAATGATGATTGTGGATCTTCCAAAATGAAGACCATATCGTCCACGAAGGCCTGGACCTTGAAAATTTCGCCTTTAATTTGCAGGCCTTTGATCTCCTTTTTGTTTCTAATCTGTACTAATAAAGTTTCCAACGCAAAAATAAAAAGCAAAGGTGATAAGGGGCAACCTTGCCTCGTGCCCTTATGGATCTCTATGTTACGAGTTGTGTCTCCGTTTATTGTTATTTTAGCTATTTGATTATCATATATTGCACCAATCATCCTAAAAAAATTTTCCCCACATTGCCATCTTCTTAGTTTTTCTAATAGGAACATCCAACTCAAATTATTGAAAGCTTTTTCAGCGTCGATGAAGACCAAAGCCATAATTTTTTCAGGGTGCTGTTCGTAAAATTCCAAAACATTCAAAATCGTTCTTACATTGTTTTTAATTTGTCTCTTAGGTAAGAAACCAGATTGGTCCTTATTTATAACTTGTGACAGTACTTTTTTAAATCTTCCGGCTAGAATATATGCATAGATTTTATAATCAACATTGAGGAGAGATATCGGTCTGTAATTCTTGATTTCATTTTTTTCCGTCCCCGACTTGTGTATTAACGCAATTTGGGCTTCCTTCCAAGATTGTGGTATTCGACCATTCACTGAAATATTATTTATTACTTCTTTCAGTGTTAGCATCACCTCCTCTTCATAAACCTTATAGAATTCTATAGGAATCCCGTCGGGGCCTGGCGTTTTCCTGTTTTTTTGATTTCTAATTGCCTCAGTTATTTCACATGCCGTGATTGGCCCATTTAAAAGTGTTTTTTGCTCTTCGGTGAAACATCCCTCTGTGCTTTTATCCAAGTAGGTTTTTAACTCTTCTAAGTTACCCTCTTCCTGCTCATACAGTTTTTCATAAAACTGTGCGGCCACTATCTTCAAATCCTTTAATGCATACATTTCCTCTCCTTCTTCATTTTTTAAGCTTTTTATAAATTTCTTTTCTCTTTCCGTTCTTAGTTTGTATGCGAGCCATCTCGTTGGCTTATTAGAATGTTCATAGAAAAATTGCTTCGCATAGCTTATCTTTTTAGCCACTTCTTGAGTCAGAATACAATTTAACTGATGTTGTAAGTTCTTAATTTTATTTCTCAGTAATTGATGGTTATCCTTTGCCAATCTCATCTTCATTTCTTCCTTCTTTATCTTTTCTCGGATCTGATTGAGTTCTCTATTTTCTTGTTTTCTTTTCCACGCATTTTGCCTAATAAACCAGCCTCTTGCGAAAGCCTTAAATGCGTCCCACGTTATTTCCAAGGGTACTTCTGACTGTATATTTTCTTTAAAAAAAAATTTTAAATTCCAACTGAGATTCTGTTATAAATTTTTTATCTTTGAGAAGAAAAGTATTTAACATCCACCTTTTTTTACGTGGAGTATCTGACAAAACCAACATGACTGGATTATGGTCCGCAAAAGTACTAGGAAGGATCTCAATTTCCTTAATATCATTCACCATCTCAATAGACAACCACATCATATCTAACCTAGACCACGACTTATGTCTATTTGAATAATAAGTAAAATCTTTTTTATCACCATTCTTCGTTCTCCATGCATCTATGAGAGTAAATTCTTCCACTGATTTCATAAAAGAATTTGGTAGTTCATTACCTTGTTTCTGTTTTGTACCTAAGTTTTTCCTATCTACCGATCTATCAAACACTGCATTAAAGTCTCCCACTAGACATAATTCATCAAATTTTTGTTTAGCTATTACTTCTCTTAATTGCTTGAAAAAATTTTCTTGTCTCTCATTTGGGGCATATAAATTCACTATAAGAGTTGTTTTGTTCTGTCTTCTAATTTGTGTTATGACAAATCTTCCGTCCTCCGATTGGGCTATCAGGTCTGGTTGTAAATTTTCCTTGATATACGTCGCTACACCTTTTTTTTTCTTTTTACTGTCTGCTGCTGTAAAAACTTTACCCAGCTTTTTAATCTCCAATAGGCGTAAATCATCCTTCTTGATGTGCGTCTCCTGAAGACAAATTACATCCGCTCCAAGTTTCTTTATCTGATGAAATACTCGCGATCTTTTTTGTGGCGAGTTCAGCCCATTAACATTAATGGAGAGTACCTTTAATCCTTGATTATTCATCTTTATCTTCTTCTGTGACTTCCTTGCTTTGCCTTTGTTGTTGTCTTGTGACCACTTGTGATGCGTGAATAACTTTCTTTTTCCTATTTCTTTTTGGTTTCTCTCGTCCTGCTTCAGACCCCTGCGCCCCCTCCTGTTTCTGGGCATCCTCTTCCCCCTCTGATAAATCTTCTTCTTCCTCTATCCATCCGAGGTCTTTCCCATATTTCTCCATGAAATCCTCCAATTTAAAAGTCGAATTAATCTTAAATCTTTTTCCCTTATATATAAAGAAGAGGCCTTCTGGAAGCAACCACCTAAATTGAATACCATATGATTTAAGGAGGTTAGCTAACACCGAATATGCCTGCCTCTTTTCTCTCACCCTCCATGGGATTTCTCTCAAAATTCTGGTTTCAGAGTCATGTATCCTGAGTGTTCTGTCATTTGACGCTTTAAGGATCTTGTCTTTTAATTCTCTTTTACTAAATTTTATATGCACTTCTCTCGGAACTTTATTGCGCCTCGCATAAGCCGAGTTTACTCTGTATACCAGATCTAAATCTTGTTCTATTTCAGAAGTAGATTCCGTTTCCAAAAATTCCGCCAGCGCTTGTGTAATTTCTTGTTTCAAATTTTCCTCCTTCTTTTCCGGAATATTTTGAATTCTTAGCATATAAGATGCCCTTTCCATCTCTAATTTAATTACCGATTCTTCCAGAGCTTCTTGTTTCGCTTTCACCACTTGTATTTGTTCTTCTGTCTCCTGCGTCTTAAACTCCAGTTTATTTGTTAGTTTTGCTAAGGAGGCTATCTCTTGCTTATTTTCTGCTAATTGCTTTTTAATCTCTTCCGTTTGAATTGTCAACTGATTGGATATATCATCCAGTTTCGATAGTTCTTCTAGTTTTTCTTGTATTGGTTCCATAGCTTTAGCTACTGCTGTTTCTACCGCTGTGGCTACCGATTCCTGAATTAAATTTTGCAAATCTCTCAATGACAATTGAGGTAAACTTGTTGACGTGGAGAAGGATGGGCGCCTCCCTGCCCCTGTTTTATCCATTATAATTAATTATAAAGCTTAATATCAATTATCTTACACAGTCCCTCCCCCTGCAAACTGATTTAAGTAGCACTTGATGCTTCACTATTAGATCCTTTTATAAACATAAGAAACTCAAAGACGTCCTTTTGTATAATAAAAAATATAGCCAGACCAGGGATCCCCTACTTCAAATAATTCTCAACTTCCATAGACAAAAACATCCAATAAATCACCTATACATAGTAAAGTCCTTATACAGGCGCATGTAGATATTAAACAACATGGGAGAGAGAATTGCTCCTTGTGGTACACCACATTCCCGTGGGTGTTGCTGCAATAACTCCCCCTATTCACTCATTCAAAATGTATTGATATGTGGTTGATAGGTGGTATTCAGTGAATGCTCTGGGAATATACAATACTGTAGACTTGCTAAAGCTAAGCAGGTACAAACTGAAACAGCAGTGTGGATGGGAGACTATTAAGAGCCTCAGGGAAAAGTGGATTACAAGTACAATATAATAACTTAACATGAGTACATTAAGTTATTCCCTCTATGATTCAGTGATGTACCCACAGTGGGAGTTCGTCTCCTAAACCCTAATGAGGCATGGAATGATAGGTCTGCTACATAAATCACCATGTGAGCATCATTGCTGGAGCATTAAGTTTGGGGCTTGGGTAGACCTGAGCTCTCTCATCGAGACTAACAGAGAAGTACCTCATCACGGAGAACCAACAACCCACCTGAACTGGCCATTTGAGGAGAATGCTACAATTCCCTGGGAAAGATCTTTCCCCGCCCCATAGAAGAGTGGAGATTTGAACAGCCATGCTACACAGATTCTCACCTCACTTATCACTATGGGCACTGGACCACGATACTAAACAATGACCTAGATCAGACAGCCACCTAATATCTGTAGGCCTAGTAGAAGTTTCCAAACCAGGTATATTAAATCAGCTAGTAAGCAGTATAAACTTACCAGTGCTGCAGCATAACGAGTTAGCTGTGAGTCTGGTGGTCTCTTCCAGAACAGCAAGGACTTGGGCACTTGCCACCCTGGGTACTTAAAAAAGCTGCCCTCCTAGAAAGAAATGAAGAAAGGAAGAAATCTTTAGTGCAAAGAACCAGTTTTACTTCTGGAATACAAGTACCTACGGAAGTTTCAGAAGAGCTAGGGCAAACATCACTACTAAATAACAGGAAAGAGGCACATGGATTACTCATCCCTTGGCTCTGCAGAGCAGAGGTCTTCTTTTGCCTGGTTGATTTCTTGACATTATGCTTACAAATACTTACAGGAAGCATCATTTACTGCAACAGGCACTTACATTCTCCTTGTTCATAGAAGGGCTGTTGATCTCCCAACTAATTTGGTGGATGCAACCTGGGGTGCCTGGCGTGCTGCACAGTACTTCGGTCTGAAATACCAAGAGTGAAAACTATTTACTGCAGATGAATTCAAGAGGTGCAGCTGATGGCCCAGGTCCCCTGACTGATGTCTTACAGCCGTTCTGGCACCTGCATTTTTACACAAGGTGAATGATACCAATAAAGCAAAGGAAATACTCACCTGGAGCAATTGTGCACACTGTCTCCTTGAGTCTCTACTGGGGGGAAAAAACTTACAGTCACAGAGTCAGGTTATGGTTTATTTTGCCTTACCAAAACCCCCTGAAGAGATTCTGGTAAAACACACTGGGGGACCCCCCCCCCCATTTTCAGTGGAAAGAACTGAGGCCAAGTCTCTTAGCAAGAAGGCCTATTACTGTCTACTCCCTAGATTCAGTCGGATGGCCGTGTTGGTCTGAAGCAACAGAATCAAGTTTGAGTCCAGTGGCACCTTTAAGACCAACGAAGTTTCATTCTGGGTATAAGCTTTCATGTGTGTGCATACTTCATCAGATACCCAGAATTAAACTTTGTTGGTCTCAAAGATGCCACTGGACTCAAAGTTTGTTCTGTTTTCTCCCTAGTTTATTTAAAGTGCACATCCATCTTTTGTAGCTCTGAGCTCAAGCTACTTGCGACCCACTTTTTATATTTCCTTTGGTCAACCTAAGGAAGGCTCAAAGCCTAACCCATTAGTATCAGAATTACCACATCTGGTCCAGTAGACACCCAATATGCTGGCACTGCATATACCTTGACAGGGGAGTACAAAGAATGCACTGTGCAAGCATATTGCATTGCCTTTACACTCCGATGACCTTTACACTCTAGTGACCAAGAGACAATCAGTAAGAATGGCATATATGGAAACAATGCTCTGAACTAGGGACAAAATCTTTTAGATGTGGCTGCATAAAGATCTGGACAGTGCCCAGCACTACATGGAAATATACCATGCAAATTAGCAACAGCCCTCCGGGTTCTAAAGTATCTCCAATGTGTATTTCAATTCTAAACAATTTAGCTGTCACTAAGTTAAGAAACAATTGCACATAAGGGAGTCTAGGTTCTATCAAACCATTTGGTAGAAAGTAAAACAAACACAAAAGCCTTCAGCAGTGTGAATTAAAACCCCCCAAACTTTAGCCAGCAAAGGAAAAAGAACCAGAACAGGACAGAAACACTAATTCCCCACAAATATTTGACTACAGAGTCCCCTCCCCCCAAATGCTCCTCTTCAAACCCTGTGAAAAGGGCAACAGCTTTGGCTCTGGTGACACTAGCAAGTTACAAAGCACAGTGTGATATTCAGAAGAAACCATGATTTTGCTGCAAAGGTTCAGACACTTACGTACTTTGAGCAAGTTCACAGTATTCCCTAGAAACCTGGCACTCAAAGCAGAAGCCACAAAACTAAAGCCCCCCTCCTCCCTCTCACATTTTAAAGCTCAATGAAAATAAAAGATTAAAGTACAAGAATGCATGGACAGAACTTACAGATTATCCTGTGGTTCTGTTAAATCCTTCTGACCTGTAATGAGAAAGGGAGGAGGGTCAGTAATGTTTAGAAAGTAACTTATAAGTGACTGGATGAAAGTCAAAAGATTTGCCAACACAAACAGATTCCTAATGTGATGGGTTAGGCAGGAAGAAGAAAATAAGACTAAACACCATCCGAGTTAAAATGCTCTCTACGGTCATAATTATACAGCAGACCTATTACTGATGGATACTCTATGCTTGCAAAAATATATTCCTGTTGTGTAATTTCACTAGGCACAAAACCGATGAAGTTAAGATTGCCAAAGACACTACACTGCTAAAGCTAATGGACAGCATTCAGTCTGTAAATCAGAACCCTGGAACTAAGGAGTTCCAGCCTGGGAGGAAAACCACCATCCTTAGGAGAGGCCATAATGGCACACTAACCTGTACACTCAAGCCACCCACCCATAGAAGCCTTGTGCACTGTTTAGTTAATGCTTTAGCATTAACCTTCAAGTCCAAGAAGTGGAAGATAGTTACTTTTCTCTTGCAGTAGCACAATGGATCCTGTGTCCCACCCCATCAAACACATGGATGGGTGGAAAACTAACTTTGGTTGAAGGCCAGAGAACATGTGAATTGCGGGAATCAAATACATTTACTTATTCTTACAGAAAAGGCACGGGATCACTCTGAAACTTTCTATGATGAAGAATAAACTTTACAGTCAGAATCTATTTATGTTATTTACAATCCACCTTTCTCACTGGGATTCAAGGCAGATTACATAGCATAAGTCAGTGAAATCAGTAGAATGAGGAGACAGTTAAACAATGAAACAGGACTAGGACTGCAGAAATCTGAGACAATGCATAACTATCAATCATTACATGCTAAAGCAAGGAGTACTATTACATAAGCAGAAATAGAATGCAGTATAGTCCACAGTCAAGTTCCCTCTATTGAAGCATCTTCTTGAATCATTCTGTTATAATGAAACCCTATTTCCTTTATAAAATGCCCTCCTGAACAGTTCTGTTTTACATAGTTTACAGAAAACCAAACGTGTGGGATCCGTCCTGACCACCTTAAGCAGGCCATTCCACGGGGGGGGGACTATAGAGAATGCACATGAATGGGCAGTTGTTGATCTGGCTCACTTGCAGGGTGGCACCTGTAGATCCCCTAGAATTATAGCTCACCCCAGGCTAAAGAGATTAGTTCCTCCAGAGAAAATGGATGCTTTGGATGGTGGATTCTATAGCATTGTACCCCACTAAGGTTCCTGTCCTCCCCATCCCCAAATCTCCGGGAGTTTCTCAACCTGGATCTGGCAACCTACCTCCCCCAACAGTGGCTGGGGATACCTGGCAACCCTAGAAGTTGTTGCGGAGGGGCATAGGAGAAGAGACAGTCCTGCAGATATGAGGATCCAAGGCTAGGAAGGGCTTTGTATGTACTGGCCAGTACCTTGAGCTGAACCAAAAGACTAGTGACCAATGAAAAGAGTGAATGCAGAATGAGTGACAGGCAAAAACCTTTCATATCTAGTTGCTCTGTCACTTCTTGCTCACTTTTTTGGTATACCTTTCTACCTCCCATGCTACGAAGAGTTTGTTAACCATAATATCTATAAAAGTTATGTATGTGACAAGTCTAGAACAGTTTAAAAACAGCTCATAGAAAACTAAAATACAGATGAAACTACATTAAAGCAAAAACAGCTCGTAAAAGCTAATAAAAATAATTAACAACTATTTAGCAATCAGAAAATCAGCAGCTAAAAATCAACAGTGCAAAACTAAAAACAGTATCAAGTTAGTAAAAGCCACAGCAAAGAGAACATGGATAGCCCTGTAGAATGAAAAAGCCTTAGCAAACTTTTGGGAGTGAGGAATCCTAATGAGCCTCCTTGGGTAGAGAATTCCAATTTGGGAACAATGAAGAAGCCTGGTCCCACATACCAACCAGCTTCACTTCAGCTAATGCAAGCATGTACAGCAAAGGCACAAGAATATGACTCCAAAGCATAGGAAGGCTGCCACAGGTAGAGCAGCCCTTCACACACCATGGTCTCCAACTGTTTATGGCTGTAAAAACCGGGAAAGAACTTTGATTTCGGCCCAGAAACAAAACAGTTGGGGCTTATTGTTATACATGCTTCTTGGCATGCTCTGATTAAACCAATGCAGGCACATTTTGGGCCCACTGACGTTTTCAGCGGTTTGTCAAAGGCATCCTTAGACACAGGACTTTACAGTAATCTCATCTGGAAGTTAGAAAGGCATGTATAATAGTTGCTAGGTCAGCTCTTTTCAGAAATGGCTGTAGCTGGTAAACCTGCTCAAGCTGGTAAAACACACTTCTGGATACCTCTATTAGACAAATAAGACAAGTGACATCACATGGATTTATTAGTTCCATCCCATTAAAAAAACAAAGCCTCATAAATCTAAGTATTCTAGTTTTAATGTTTCATGATGGGAAAGATGTCAGGCCTTATGATAAAATATTCTGAACAACTAAAGGCTAGTAGCTGGATATAGAATCAAAATTGTACTGTTGACAGCAGCTGTTACCAGCTTCCAGTGCTCTTGGAGACTGGCTAAAGTTGAAGGCAGTTTCCTCTTCCCCGTTACTGAGGTTGGACAGATCAAGACGGCGTCTTGGTGTATCCCTGTGAGAACAGAGTGACATAAATGCTTGGAGGAAAAAACACCTGAAGCTTTTATAATGCAGTATAAGACACTGAAATGGAAGACTGGTTTTCTCTGGACAGCTATTTTTGTCTTTCTGCTCTGTACTGTTTGAACACTTCTAGGCAAGAGTACCATCCTAAACCACTGCAGCCATTTTGCCAGTTTGCAAGGACAATCACCATAGGATTGAAACAAGTCTAGAATGCTGCACCAGAGAACTGCTATCAGCGCAACCCTATGAAGAGTTACACCCTAAGTCTATTCATCTCAACGAATAATACAATAAAGGCTGTAACAGTGCTTAAAACTGCACAGCATGTTATTTACACAGTGGTGACTTTTAGAGATAAGAGGGGCTTTGTACCCCCAACTCAAATACTGTTTTGATTCCATGTGATAGCACTTATCAGCACCAGCATCTCTAGGACAGTGTTATACCATCCCAATTCTACATACCAAGCAATGATTATTATGTGTATCTATATTAGACATGTATTCTGAAATAAAATAAGGGAGACTGTTTATCCTGTATTGGCAATATTACCATAGTCCTTGCATGTATGTACACAAGGAACCAAACATATGCTGTTACAATACACTGCTGTATTTCAGCCTGGCTGAAATTCTTGCAGTCACAACTGGAAGAGACATCCCAGTACTTCAATCTTAAGTAGAAGGATCTGCAGACTTTCATTATTACCCACTCTTGCAAGAATACTTAAAGATCAAAACAGCACACGTTAAAGAAAAAGTATCCAGATACAGCTTATCCTTAATCATGGGGGAAAGTGACTATCTTAAGTAGAAACAGCATATTGCATACATGCATGAAGAGCAAGATTGGGAGGGGGGAGAATGAGGAATGCAATGCAAGATTTCATTAAGCAAAGCCTTGCCCGAAACAGAAAGCACTATGCAGAATTCCAGAGACATTAACAGATCACTTCATAGTATGTTCTAGTCCACAGAGGCATCTAAGGACTCAACAGTCAGAAGACTAGAGTTTTCAAATATTTAAACCTGTTATTATTATAAGGGAAAAGTGGCCTGGAATTTCTCAGTTCATACATTAAAAACAAAACCTTTGCATCTTAAGACAGGTAATACGGAGTCTCATAGCTAACTAGCTCAAACATTATTTATTTACTTACTTCATTTATAGTCCTCATTTCTTGCTGAGACCCAAGGAGTCTCCAAAACTCCATAACTAAAAACAATGCAGTAACTAAGATATAACTGAAGGAGCAGAAAACTTAAGTAGTTGTGTATGTTGTTGAGTATAGAACACCTTTCTGCTTGGGCAACTGGAATACAGTTCATGATTAATTAGGTCACCCTAGTCTACAAAAAAAGAAATTCACTAAAAGAAATGGAGATTAGATTTCTAAGTCTAGATCTCCCTTCTTAGTAGCCACTCAGAGAAAGTCGAAAACATTTAAGACATAGAAAGTGACTCAAGGTCACTTTCAGAATCCCAAGAGATTTACCCTGCTAAAACACCGACGTTTCTGAAACCTTGAGTCAAGTTGGACACTGGAGTAAGAGGTGGTTCTGGAGTGAAGGGCAGGGAGATTTCGGTATCCCGGAACAAATTAAGCAAAAGTTTGCAGCTAGATCGGAACTGGAGACGCAAACGAGGGACATCTGTCTCCACGGGGGAAAAATTCGTAGACATAATGGCGCACGGTATCTTCCACCAACCGGCCGTCCACGGAGAAAACAATAAGGCTAAACCAAATTCAGACCAGTAGATGATACCGTTCACACGGTACCAGTTCCAGATCCTCTTCCTCTGTATTACAAGCACAGCCAAAATTTACAGTACGAAACTGTGGCAGTCTCCTGACAACGGAACCGGCTCGCTCGTTCAAACGCCTTCCTAGGCAAAATTCTCCGGGTTGCTCTTCCTGCTGTTAATCACCATCCCCGCCTTCCACCGAACTCTCCCACGGGCTGGGCGGACTTAAAAATCAACAGAATTCTGGGAGTTTAAATTTACCGGTCTACAGTCGACCAAACACCTCCCTCTTTATCAACCAACCAACCAATTATCAAAGCATGGGAGGAAAAGAAGAAACCAGCAATCTGTCCAATAGCTTTTTAATTGGCTATCATTGGCTTATACGTCAATGGGAAGAGACAGCATCTATTGGGGGATGATGTAGGGGGCGGGTCTTCATGAATCACATTTTGTTATTGTTCGACAACTGTAAAGAGGTCTCTGTCCTTCTTTGTGCTCTTCATGCAGCCAATGGCTGGCCCAGAATCATCATTCTCCCATCCCCCTCTAATTGTGTTACTAGCCTGTTAGGAACCTGCCCTTTCTCCCTGCTGGAGGGAGATTTAAACCGTGGGAAGCGGAGGCTCTAAGCTTCTGCAGGCGGGTTACTTGTTTTGACGTAAACTGGCCGATTGGGAGTCAGATGCAGGGCGGCTGGATTCCTTTGACTAACAGGTGCCAGACCTTGGGCTGTGGAGGGAAGAAAGAGCTTTAGAGGGTTCTTCTGTGGATTAGAGAATAGTTGCAAGTGGTTTCCTTCTTTCTGATACGAGTGCTACTCGGATAGCAGTAAAGATACTAAAGAGGCACAGACCAAGTTAAGGCTTCCTTGTTTTAGTACACTTTTGTAATGAGTGTTCTCTTGCTTGGGGAGTCTGACCAGTCAAAGGTTTAATGCTTGTGCTCTAGATACCATGTAATTGTGCCTGTGTTTTTTTTTTCTCCCTGGGGGTTCAAAGCTTATATATTTTCTGAGTTTGCATTCTGGATGTAAACCCCATTTTACTTTGCTTGGAAACGTGACTTCATGTTTCAGGTATGAACGTGCAGGTTTTTAACTAGTTTTACATTGTTATTGAGTGGGATAAAAATGGATAAAGAATAATGGCTGGAGGCTATTATTAGTTGCCTTACAGTAGTTTTATGACTAAAGTCTATTTCTTACCTGCTGGAGACCTCCTATGTGGTGAGTAAACCAACTACTTAGGGAGAACTCAAACTCTGTTCATTTGAACAGCTGGCAACAGTTTCAGGTGTTTGTAACATGAACATCTTTCTTGTAATTTGCCCTCAGTTCTTTGCTTTATGGCTCTTTCGGTTACAACCACGGAGGACTTGCTGCTGGGGTATCACCACTGTTTGAAAAAAATGGGTAGGTAAAACAAGTTAGAATGAGATGAGGAACATGAATGTGGGGAAGAGGAGACTTATAAAAATGGTGAAGAAACTTTCCCTATGTACTGAAAAAAACTGAGCCATGTGACTTTGATACTAGAGCCTTGAGAAATTTCTGAAGATTTTTTTGGGGGTGGGGTGGGGGGAACTTAGTGGGAATTTGATGCCTTAGAGTCCACCCCCAAAGCTTTCTAAGTGCATACACTGTAATATGAGAAGAAACTGGTGATTCTGTATTTAGAAATGTGTTATACCATGAAGGGCGTAGGGTATTTAATAAAGTATGATAGCAAGTATTCTTTTTTTTAAGTTTTCAAATATTTATTAAGAGGAAGTATAACATATCAAAACATATAATAACTGCTAAACAATATACCAATGTCCTAAAAATCCAAAGTTACAAATCAACCAGTTAATCACCATTACAACGTATATCAACAATTATAACAAACTAAGTTAGTACTAAATCCGTACACCTATACATAAGAGCTGTGTGAGTTATGAATCCCATAGAAATGAGTCAAGTCCAAAAGATAATATCTACAGGAGTCTGCTGCTCTGATTCACAAGAGGAGTCTCGGCAGTAAGATGGAGGTCAGGTTAAAATCAGAAGTGTAGCCATATGTGATAACTCGTCCTAGAAGGAAGCACATTATTTTCAGCCACGAAGTCAAGTACAGGATGCTAGGTATGTACAAATTTATCATATTTTTTGCTGGAACTGCTTTGTACTCGGTCCACAATATTAGAAATCTAATGCCTCTTTGTTTTTGATGGTCTTGAATTACCCTGGTGTAATGCCAGTAGATTCTCCCCCTCCCCAAGGACCATTGTTTTCCTACTGAATGGGGGAGAGGCCCAGTAAGGAACTCACCCTGTACATGGGTAGAGGTTGGGGGAAGATGATGGGAGCAACTTGAACCTCCTTTAGTAACTGCCTGCCACAGAGAACTATGATCCCAAAAGAAAAATATATGGAACAGCTGGCCTTTATAGGGTTCTTCTTTCACAGTTTTTTCTCTCTCCATTTATGGTATGTAGATTATCTTTTAGTATAACTGAACCACTGTATGCACAGGGAATATTCCACTCTGTTATGGAATATCTATCTGAACTTCATAATTTACTGTCTGCTAAAAGTGAATGGCTTCCATTGGCAGAGTCCACAATCAAAGATGGGAATGATGTGGTACAAACGTGTGCTTTTGCCCAAATGTTGATGAATCCTGTGTTGAGAGGTAAATTTTCTCCCCATTAAAGAGAAAAGCAAAGTATAAACATGTACTTTTTTGTTCTAATAGTAATTCCGTAAAGGTCCTCTAACAGAAAGAATGGCTCCCAGTAACATCTCTGGAGTATTTATTGATTGTGCCTTGTGCCTCCGCAGAAGGGGAAGGCATATTGCACCAGAAGCCTAAGATAATGAAAGGGTGATAAGAGGGAACACACTTGAGAAAAATGAAGACAGGTATCTTGCTGTCATATAAGGTGCTTTAGCATATAGGCAGATTTTCTCTAATCCTTTTCTTTTGGTGCGTATTAACTGGGAGAACTGGCATAATGGCAAGCATTTGCCTTTAAGAGATCTGTAGCATCCATTTGTTGCTGCTAATTTATGAGTCCCTTGAACACATGAGACAAAGGATTTTGCTTCTACAAGTGAACTGCAAAAAAGCAATTAAAAGTTAGGTTAAATGAGGGGATACATTTCACAGTGAATCGTGACTAGATCAAATCAAGTTATCTGGGCCTGTGTTATTAATGCAGTGTTTTCCTTCTCTCCCTACTCTGGGACATTATTCTACACTACAATATAAGATGCTGTAGTAATGTGCAACCCCTGGGTCCCTTACACTGATAGCGATTTACATAAAAGCACGATAGCATGAGGGAGTCCTATACAAGATTTGAAGTGTACCTATGTCTTCTCTCAGGAGAGTAGCCAAAAGCCTGCTGAGAGACTTGATAACTAATGACTTCATTGTGGGAAAACAAAGAAGGCATGTTGAGTGGAATGAGATACTTGACTTCAGAGATTTTTAATTTGGTCTGAAGACTATGTTTTCCATCAGACAATGAAGGCATGCAAACATGTAGTCCTTACAATGTGATATAAAATGCAGCATTTCTTTTTTATTTGTCTTGTATTAGAACACCTATAGCGCATTAGAGACCAATAAGATTTTCTTGGGTATGAGCTTTCAAGAGTCAAAGCTCCCTTCATCAAAAGGAGCTTCAACTCTTGAAAGCTTATACCTAAAAAAATCTTGGTCTCTAAGGGCCTACTGGACTCGAAACTATCCATGGTTATCCTCTGAAATTATCCTGCATATCTTGTATATTTAAAGGCAACAGGAGCTCAGTATTTCAGTTGGCATAAAATAAATACATGATTTCAGTGTTTCATGGATATTAGGTGTGTTAAGTGCCATGTGTTTTGATCTTGAACTGGACCTTAAACTGCCTTGCTGTTGAGTTCCAGCTGTTAGTCCTTTAGAGGAAAAATCTTTTGCACTTCATAAGTTTATTCAAATTATTCCATTCTTCAGTTATTTGTTCCTGAGGAATAAAAACTTTTTGTATATTGCAACATCTGTTTTAGCAGTTTGTGCCCTGTGGTCTCGTCCAAAGCTCTAGATTGAAAAACACACACGCATGCACAAAGAAAAAACAAAACAACAAAAACCAGGGGGAAAACCCTTAAAGTTATGCTCCTCTTTATTTCAGGATTACCATATATTAGCCTGTAAGGATAATAAAAGATGCTAAGATGGGAATTGTACGATCTTATTATAGGTGTCAGATAGATTTGCATCTTCACGAAAACCTTATTTTCTTCTGAATAGGTCATTGTCATCATCCCAAGCCTTATATCTTGAAAGGCAGATGGTCAGTGTGGGCGTGGGCACAAGGTCATATAGGCCGAAAAGATCTTGCCCAGTATTCAGGTGAGCTTTCTTGGGGCAGCTGCTTGGTTGATCAGCAGCTTGCTTTTCTGTTGTCTTCAGCATTCTCTGTCTTCTGCAGATCTGATGAGGAGACTGATGAGGCCATCTTGCTAAGGAGACAGAAGCAGATAGACTATGGCAAAAACACTATTGGTTACCAACACTTTGTCCAACAAGTCCCCAAGTAAGGGATATCTGCTTCTTCCCTCCTAGGTTTTCATCTAGAGGCAGGCTCTTCACATAGGATTCATCCAATCTGTGCTGATTAGACTCTTCTGGGTATCTAGCATGTTCATTTTGGCTTGTCTTGATGAGCCATCAGGAAAAAGTCTACCTGCATCCTTATTTGGGGGAATCTTAATACTGGCTAAAGGCAGCTTGAGTAGCAGAACCTGATACATCTTTTATGCTTTATTCCAGAGCTTCTCGGCAGTCAGGTGTTCACCCACGTACTCCAAATAAACATAAGAAGTACAGTCGTCGTTCCTGGGACATGCAGATTAAGTTGTGGCGACGGGCACTGCATGCCTGGGACCCCCCTGGGCTGAATGCAGAAGTACCCGAGAGGGAAGTGTTTGTCAGTCTTTGTCAGTCTTTCTTGGCTTCTTCTGACCAACTTGAAGGGAGACTATTTTGCACTGTAGTAGGAAGAGAGGGTAGGGACACAACTGTGGGGCATGTATCTTCATAACCTAGTCCAGTTTTCTCCCCAAACATTCTGCTATGGTGAACAAATTCACTTGTTTCAAGATGCACCTTTAATCTTGGTTCTATATTAAATAGTACCTTATTGTGTAACATCCACTTCCAGTAGCTTGGTGACCAATTTATGAAGTAATCGTGAGACATGGTTCAGGAATCACAGGCCTAGTCTACATATGCTTTTCTCCATGACACTCCTTATCACCATGGAGACACAGTTAATTGTCAACAGAGCTATCACTCTTCAGTGAGAGCAAATGGCTCCTTTACCCATTGGAGCTTGGGAATACTTTGTAATCAGTGACATGTGAGTACCTAAAGTGGTGTAGTTTGGTGTAGTTATCTTCTACATGGAAAGGAAGTGGAGATGCAGGTGTGCTATAGAAGGGAGGAAAGTATAAATAACTTCCAGCTGTTCTGAATGGAAGCTAATTGGGTCCCTAATGAGTCTCCCAGAGAGTGAAAGATTTAAGCTTGCATTGCTATACTACCCATACAGCTCTCGTGGTGTATTTCATGTTTTCCCTCTTGGATATAAAATTAATGCTATCTATTTCCTGATTCAATTTGAATGAAACTGTTCTTGGTTTGCAAAGGCAGGAGCTGATAATTGAGAGGGGTCCTCTCCTTGTCTCAAATGTCTGCTTTGGTACCCAAGAGATGCTAGAAAACCCATATGAAGAAGCCTTAGGAGGACAGGTATTTGGACTCCGCTTGTGTGATATATACAATGGCTAGCAGCAGGAGGAACTTGTCATTCTTTTGATCTGTTAAAAAATGTGTCCTCACTATTTTACATGCTAATTTAACAGACCACTCCTTTATATACCACTATGATATGTAATTCCATTTCATCGTCTGACGAAGTGTGCATGCACACGAAAGCTCATACCTTGAATAAAACTTTGTTGGTCTTAAAGGTGCCCCCACTGGACTCTAACTTTGTTCTAATGCTCCTTAATATTCTCTGCTGATTTTGTAATAGTTCAGATGACTAGAGGATTTCAATTTATAACCAGAATTACCTATGTGTGTGTGTTGTGTGCATGTGTTAAGCTTTGGGAGTGCTAGACCCTTCATGAGACCAGAGATTCCATTGGAATTGCTGTTATGGAGGGACTGAAAGAAAGCCTCCTTCCTTTGAGGTCAGTTATTAGAAAAAATAACTTAAGAAAATTTCTTTCATGCACTTTTTTTTTTTAGGCTGTTAGATTGTCAGCTTCTCATCACTTTGTTCCATGGCTGCCTGAGAATGATCACTCCAATGGGGGGAACTTTGTTGAACACAAAGAAGACTGTTCCTTCTGTCCTGAGTGCAGATGTCATGTCCTGAGAATATGGCAGAGCTTGACACCCTTGAGAAGGCATTGTTTGAATGAGGGAAATACCTGAGACAGGCACGAGCCTTTCATGTTTCTACCCTGCTTGTGCACCTTCCCAGTTATTTTGCTGTGACATCCCTAAGTTTGTAGGGGATCCAGCCTATCTCTACAGCTGTCCTGGTACTCAGCTTCTCTTTGTCCAGTCTTCATATGCATTGAGTCAATACATGATTAACAACTTTGTGTATCTTTGGTCACATTTCTATTATATGGGTGTGGCTTGGGTGGATGGGCAGTGGTGACTATTATGGAAGTCAAACCATTCCTTTGCCTTGTAACAAAGAGTGTGGTTTGAGCAATAAGAGGATAAACATTGTCCCTGAATTACTTCGGGAAAGAAGAGCATCCCTACCATTTCCTCTGGATTAAAAACAGTTGATAAAAAGCTTTATTGTATTGTATTTTGATTGCTTGATTGACTGGGGATATTAACACTCATGGGCGTAAGTTTTAGGGTGTGGGATGAAAGGGGGATAAGAAGCAAGGCTTGTGGCTATTCTGTCAAATACACTTCCTGTTCAAAAATAAAAGTTGTAGTAGTCAAGGAAGGCTGACTGTATAACTGCACATTTACTTGTGGCTAAGCATGAAGTGTCCAATGTCAAAAGTACGAAGTGCCTGGTCCCTCAAAGCTGACCTTAAGGCTACACTCAGGCTTTCCTAGCTAGCATTTCCTAAAATGTATTCCACTCTATATCCATGTGTTTTAAAGTGAAGCCTTGGCAAGTGAGAAAAACTAAGAGGAATAGGTTTAGTTGCTTTCCTGCAGTCGGAGTGCATGGAGCTTTAGCATAACTTTGCCACCAGTTGCTCATTCTTGTCTCAAATACATACCTAAATGGTTCTTGCTTTGTGCAAAGAAACCAGCTGAGACTCAAAGCTAAGCCCCCTGATTGTGTAAGTTTTACTTCAGCTATCTAAAAGCTGCTTAATAAAGAGAGGCACTAGGAAAAAAGGGACTCATAATACAAATGTATTGTCCCACTGTACATGGCTGAGCCTTGTTTCCGAAAGCATAGCTTGTGACCGCATCTGGCTCAAATTAAGCACCCTACTGAGTTAGAAAATGCTTCTTGGCCGCAGAAGTAAGGGCCAGAGGTTGTGGGGGGTTACACAAATACCATTCTTCAGGAGAGCAACGTCAAACTACATCTCCCGTCATGCTTTGCTAGGTGGTATGGGCCATAGAAGGGGAGAAAAAGAGTATGGTGTTGAGGCAGGATCCAGAATCGTGGGAAGATCAGCCGTTATGCTGCAGCAAGGGGGAGGGTGGGTTGGGGTGGATCTACAGATGTCCGGCTTCCTTTCTCAAATAGTCCCGTAGGTTCTTTCTGCACTACCTGACGTCCCCCCCTTTTTGTGTGGGTGGTTTGGGCTCAGCGGGTCGATCCACTCCCGACCGAAGGGGGAGCAGAGGCTCCTGCGGGGGGTGGTGGGGCTAGGAGCCCGGGCCACCGGGGCAGAGAAGGAGGACGGTGGTGGGTGGTGGGGCTGGAGTTCGGGAACCTCCTCCTTGGCGGATGGTCGGTCCTGGGGGTGTTTAGCAGTGAAGGTGCGGGGGGGGGACGGGTGGCTTGCAAGACGGTTCGGGGCGCACAACTGCTCTGGCCCCGCGAGGAGGTATTGGAGCCGCCGCCACATTCTACTGGCGCGGTGGGTACCGGAAAAGGTGGTATGTGGTGGAGGGGGCTGTGGAGCTGGGTGTGTGTGCGCGCGGGGGGTGGGGGTTGCTGAAATATTTGGGGCTGTATTAGGGATTTCGGTGGTGCCAGCAGAGGTGGTTTTCTGGTACCTTCTGGGGGGGGTGCCTTTGTGATATGTCTTTCTAAGGTATTTAATGTAAGGTAAAGGAGATTATAAAGCTAGGGCTGTTTTGTTTATGAGGGTTTAAATTGACTGGCGTGATGGGAGTAATGTTGGGGTTTCCAGGCAGGATGTCGCTTTGGTAGTGCGCTCTTGTGTGTGAATGCATCTGTGTGAGAATTTGGGGTGGAATGGAGGGCCTTCCTTGGGAAGTGGGAAAGTGGCTCCCTCAGTGGAGGATGGGATAGCTATGCTTTGTTAAGTATTGCGTCCCCTGTGGATGCATTCCTAAAACTAGGTTGTTGGGACCCATTCTTAAAACGCAGTTTAATCTCTCTGCATGGCAAAATCATGTCATGGAGCTGTGCGTCTGGCAGAGCGGCTGGAGGTTTTCCCGGTTGCTTCAAGCCTGCCTGTATTTTTGTGTTTGGTAGATGGGTAGCTTGAGACGAAGGAATCGAGTATTTGTGAAATCCTGTAAGTTTGGAGAGGAAGGCTTCCTTTTGAAATGATCTGAACTTGTTTCAAAAGCCATCGTGTCAAGGGGCTTGATTTAGCTGGGCTTTCTAAAGGACTGTGGCCTGAAGCTGTTAAAGAAAGTAGGAGTGGAAGGAGATGCAAAGTACTGTAACCAGTTGCCTAAGGGCAGGAAACAAAGGGCAAGCATAATTTAGCAACATGCCTGCTAGTGAAGAATAACCACAAGGTATTTGGCATATTAGATGAGGCTTTGTGTAACTATTTCTATGGATTTCTCCCCTATCCTCAGGACTTAGGGTGAATTATGTTACATCTTTTATCTCATTTTATCCTCTCAACAGTCCTGCCGGTTAGGGTGTAGTGAAGGAGATAGTACTTATCCAAGGCCACCCAAGAAGCTTCATGACTGAGCATGGGTTTGAATGTCAGTCTTTCAGATCTAAATCCAGTACTCTGTATCAGATGAAAAATTAATCAGGATTATAATTTTGGGGAATATGGGAGATTGTTGATCGTAGAAACTGTCTAGATTAGTCTAGAGAATCCAAAACTTAGGTATGTAAAATGAACAGCCGATGAAAGATTAATGGCTGGTCACTCATGAAAATAGAAAATCTATTTCTGTGCTAACTAGATTTATGATAAGAATGTAGGGAAACTACCTGGGAATCCTTGTGGGTATCTTTGTAAAGCTGTAGTTTTTTGTTTTTCATAGGAGAGTTTATAGATACTGTCAACGAGCATGGCACTTTATAGAATTTCATAAACAAAAAAGCCAGGTCCCTGCCCTTAAGGAGTGTACAATCTATAGCAAACAGTGGAGAGAGGGAGACAGATGTAGGAGAGGATGAATATGAGCAATCTTAGTTTGTTACATGACTCTCAAATGGCTTTTCTTTTTCTCTCTCTTTGTACAATATTGCTATATCTAGAATTTTTATCATTGAAATATTTCAATATTTTTTCTTTAAACTGGTAACATTAATAAAGCTGTGGGTTGCTTAGCTCCCCCCCATTGTAGTAAATTGCCAGTTCCTTTCACCTCAAATAAATGCAACTTGGGTCTCTGTGAGCTCTCTTTTCTCTTCTACCTCCCCCTCCCCCAGATACCTTGTTCTACTAATTTTCTTAGGCATTGCCTGATTGCAGGCTTTCCCTTAGGACAATTTCTCTTGTGACTTTTTGTGAATGCAAAAGTCACTCATGAATGTGTATTTATGTAGAAAAATAGTACTTGGGTAAGATTTGCTAACAGAATGTTGAATTTCAGAAGATGGATGACACTAGTAAAAGGAGATACTATAAGACTCTTTAACAAATTATATATATTTAGGGGTGGGAAGGATTCCTCAAACTGTAAACACAGCAGTCAGTGTCTGACTTGGATTTAAAAAATCCTGGGTTCAAAATCAGGTTTTTAGCTAGACTTTCTGGGTGGTCTTGAATAAGTCAAGGTTTCTTTGACTAAATTATGTATTTATAAAATGGAAACCATAGTTACTTACTTTCAAGAATTCATCTGGGGATAGACTTCATTAAGAACTGCAGTATCAGATGAAGTATTCTGATACATTAATTACTAAATGAATTATTATTCCTATTAATTTGTCTTCCCTAACTTAAGCATCAGCACTATTAGTAGGCTGCCTTTATATTCTCTCTCTCTCTCTCTTCCTCTCCCTCTCTTTCTCTTTTAACTTTAGTAAAGGTTTTGGCTAAGAAAAACACACCTTGGCACTATTCATAAATCCTTAGTGAAAGCAGTACAGGAGGTATTCTGACTTGTACAAGAAAGATGTTAATAAAAATGGCAGATTAACAATTTTTGAGAAGATGCCTTGGATTCTCAGACCTTTGAAGTAGAATTTTATGGGTGATAAATATCTAGAATGATTGCTGTTAAAGTTGTGAATAGTCTGATGCTGAGATTTTGTGCAGATCAAGAGAGGCTTCAAGCCTGGATAAATGTGGAAACATCAAATAATCAAGAAAACAATCAATCATAGTGGATCTTGTGATTTCCTCTGGAGTCTTGAATGCTGGCCAGCTGGAAGTCAGAGATTATGGGCCATGGTTCTGATTCAGAGTCACAATATTGTATGCTTTCTTATCTGGGGACATTGTATCTTAATAATTAAAGGCCCAGACTTCAGTGTGTGTGTGATCCTCACAGACTACAGAAAATCAGTATTAAATAATGCTTTAGTACTGAAGTGCTTTTGATGTGCACGGGCCATAGCTGAAAAAGCATCTGAGGGGATACAGTTCAGATTGGAAGACAAGTGGGCTGTCTTTAGCATGTAATGAAAAAAGCAAAGGGAGCAGAATGCTATGAAAGTTCACAGAGGTTGAAGAGGAGTTCTTTGTTTTCCATGGCACTCAAAAGCTGGTGCTTTCCCCCTTGGTGCTAGCACTTTCTTTTCTCATTGTGCATGTGAAGAAGCCTTTGCTTGGATTGAATCTTTATGAATTTAACCATTTTCAGTAGAACAGTCCTCATGAGCCAAAATCTGTTCCCTGGGATATTAAAGGGAAGGAGGCACTAGACTAGACTCTAGTAAGGAATAGGATGGTACAGGTGGGAATGTTGTCCTGATTCTTTGGCCTGTACCCTCAGAAAGCAGTCACAGGGCTGGAGCTTGAAGGGATTTCTGAAATAAAATAGGTGAGCAACATGCTGAGAGTGAGAGTTAAGAACTGGTGTGATGGATGGAATGTTGGGCCTGGATTCAACTCTCCATATACTTACAAAGTTCACTGGATGACACTGGGCCAGTTATCATCTGTCCACCCTAATCTACTTCACAGAACTGTTAAGGTGATAAAATGGGGTAGACTATACTGCTTGGATTCCCTAGGAATAAGGCCTTTGAGATGAGTAGGAACATCTGTGAGCTTGTAAAAGGGGACTTGGATTATCAAGTTATGGGAGAAAGAATCTGATGCTGAGCCTAATGTATACTAAAGACTTAATGTTATTTAACTTTTGCTCTGTCATCATTGCCCAGGGAATTTTAATTGGGAAGACATAGTGCAAAATAAGCTATGTTGACTTCTCAGACTTTACTATTGCAAATGTGGATACCATAAGAAAGCTAGCTCAGTATATTTCTGTTTTTGAACTTCAGATCTAGAGAAGCCTAGGTGGCAGGGAGTGTGGTATGCCACATATTAAAATGCCTGTGTGTTGCAGGGTCCCTGAGGATGTCGTGGAACATGGCTCACTTGTGATGAAGACAACAGTTTAGTAGGTGTGGCAGCTGATGATAATGATGATGCTTGAACACGGCTGGACTTGCTGAGGGAGGCAGAAGGGTGGCAGGAGACAGAAGCTGGAGTCACAAGGGTTTCTGGTGCCAGGCCTCCATGATAAGAAACCATGATCACCCTGATTACTGAACAGCTACAGAAACAGAGCCTGGAGGAATTGAAATGCACATCCTTCAGCATCAGCCTGGTAAGATTGCCCTGATCTGGCCTTGAAAGGGTAGTGTTAAAAGTACCTTCACGTTTCTCTTCAACTTTAGATCTCTGTTTTGGTTGATAGGAGAGTGGTATTGTGTTATGAGCTGCTCTTAACTTAGGCCAGGATTCAGAAAACCATGAACTAAATTTTAGAACTTTTCTTTCTTGAGCTGTCTCTGCCCATACCCACCAGTGCTGTAGGGCAAACTGCTATTTGAAACTGAGAAGTTCAAAAGCAGCTTATGGAATAGGGAGTCCGTTATTGAAAGAATTTAAAACATACAAACAAACAAAAAACCTCAAACACTAGGCTAGTGCAAGCTCCTGGCTCACTGTATATCAGTCTGTGCCCTGGAAAAGCTGAAATTATCTCTCAAAAATGCGATCAGCACTTTTGCAGAAGATGTCTCTGTATTTTCTGTGACAATCATGGGCAATCTATTTGATAGCACTCACGACACATAACTGTCTTTTATCCATCCCCCTTTTCCTCTGCCTCCCTGTGGCCAGAACAGATTTAGAACTTTTTTTAAAAAAATCATCACATTAAAGGAGGGAGGTATGCCTGTGCATTCAAGTAGCTCTTTAAGAAAAAGCAAACAAAAAACTCTCAATGCAAGACTACCTACTCCCCTCAGCAATGCCCTGCAATACAATGACACTTCCTTTCCCTCAGGGAAGAAATTGAGTAGACTATTGGTTGCTTTTTTTTTTGTCAAAATACATTTTATTGCGTTATATGTCTGGTTAAAGTGATGAAATTCATCAAGATAAATATAGAATTAAATAAATGTTACAGAAATGATCAAATATTTAGATTTAACACTATTTAAAAAATGGTCGAAAAATGTGCCTCATAAAGTACTGTGGCAAAGAAATAACTTGTCCGACAGAGCAAAAAAATAGAAAATAAAAATAAAAATCATGTATATAATCTTTAAAGTCATTTACCAGAGGTTTAAATACTCAGATAGTCTAGGAATCACATTTTGAGAGGTAAAGTCAAGAATAGGTAGCCAAATAGTTGTGAAGTGGGATGCTCAACAATACAGCTATTGTCTTTTATTTTGGCCATTATGTAATACTTCCATAGTTGTTGGTACCAGAGGGATAGTGAAGGAACAGATGCATTCTTCTAGGTGGATGCTTAGTAGCTGACAGAAGAAAAGAGACCATATCAGCTTTATAGGGCATACACCTATTTGTTGCCTATTGGTTGCTTCTGATTAGGGAAAGCAGGCACAATTTAGAATTAGGAAACAAAGGAGGTCTCTCCCCTCTTCCTGTTCCCACCATTACACTGAATGTTTATCAAACTACTGATTCTTGATCAGGACTAGTGCTGTGGTAATGGTAACATTGGAGCAGATCTTCTTTTTCATCAGAAACAATAATCTGGAGACTGCCTAAGATTAGAGATGCCACTCGAGACAAATCACAATTTATGGAATTCATCACCATGTGGTGCTGTCAAGCTAAGATGAATGGATAGAAGACAGACATACAGTTGGTTAGGAGCCACAGTAGGCAGAAGTATGGCATATATATTTAGAGGTGTTTTAGTATGTCTGATTGCAGAATGTTTAGGACATATGGGGAAAGATCTTGCCATCATGTTCTGCTTCTGAACCTCCTTGTATCATCTATGCTGGCCACTGTCAAAAGTGAAAGTTCTAAGCCAGATCATGTATCATTGCTTTGATCCAATGAGGCAGTTCTTTATGTTGTAGTAGTAGAGGGAAGCAGGTTAGGAGCTAATAGAAGAAGAGTAAAGGATTGTTGGTATATCTAGGGTGATGGTAGATGGAAGGCGTCAGGTGGTAAGTAAAACGGAAATTTGACTTATTTGGTCACATAAACAGACCATGATATTAGCAGGTGCTTAGCCTGAGGCAGTAGCTTGGATAATCCTATTTTGCTACTAGGAAAGCCAGATTTCATAACTGGAATAAATGAGACACATGAGAAAATGCTGCATACGTTACTTCAACCACATAAATAATTGGGCTTGGAGGGAGGGGCTGTCTGCTGCTTTGTTCTCTTCTGCTGCTGCTGCCACTCCACCCCTGCTGCTCCCTCCCTTTTAGTGTTTTGTTATGAAAGAGTTAAGAGCCCCACTTGTGTAGTCTCCATAGTTTGGCAGTGTGTTCAGCAAACACATTGTTTGTGCTGTGGAGGCTACAGATGTCTGTCTGTCTTCTAGCACCAAAGTAATTGCTCCAGTGCTAAAAGAGAGAGCGTTGTGTAGAGTTATAGAGTTTGGGCATATGGCCTACTTCTAGTGTTAAAAGGTAACTGGCTTTCTAATGTTAGAAGAGTAAGAGATACATTCAGCTATATGTGCTAAACACAGCACTGGGCTACTTAGCTTGTTAACTGTGCACCTAACTTAGGAGCAGTTTGCATCTTGGGTGCTCAGCTGTTTCCTGTGGGTAAATGACAAATTGTATAGCTGACTTGCTTAACTCTTGTTGCTTAACATGTTTGGGAAATGCTTATGACAGAATCTGGAAAACATTTTGTTTTGTTTTTGTCACAGAACAGGAAGGCAGTTTTGGATCTGCAGGAAAATGAGACACAAAATTTAGAGAAAGAAGAATGGATTTGGCACCATAAGGAGAAAATGGCACCTTTGCTATTTAAAGATATCTTGCTGATTACTCTTTGGATAGGAAACCATACTTTGTCAAGGTGTTTGTCAAAGCCTGCCTATACACTTCCATTTCCCCCCACAACCATGGGGTCAAGAAATTAGCTATTTAGTTGTTTTACTGTGCTGGTCAAGAAATGGCTGATCTGTGATGCAGACAAATAGGGGACGAGCAAGCATGGTCTAACAGTATACACACTTGTGGACTACAGAAGTAGCATGGATGCATGTTGTAGCCCTGCAGCAGCATGTCCCACATGCACATGTGCCCTATGTTAGTGTTAGATCTGTGGCTGGACTGTTCCTTCTCTGAACAGAAAAGGGGCAGATTGGTGTTTACCATTGTGATACTGAGATTAGAGGAGCTATTTTGCTAGAGACAGGGAGGGGGAGGAAAGTGAGTGTGTGTTATATGGGGGAATCTACAAAATATTAATATATTTCCTCATTGTTCAGAATATTATTCAAGTTTGCACTTGCAGTGGATATAATCAAGGGAAGCAGTGAAAGACTTTGATTTCCTGTCTTCCAGGCTCCAGATTCTTTCCTTCAGCTGTCTTACCAACTTCCTTGTTTAAAGAGCCTAGAATAACTGTATTTTTCCAAGTCTCTCACGAATTTCTAGCTTGTGTGCAAGTGTTCTATCTGCCTTGTCTCCTAGCCACCTATATTAAATCTAAAGTATTTCTGTATCTATGGTTTTTGGATCTGTTCTCCGGTCAAGGTCAGAATCAGTGGTAAAAAAGGAACAACCTAGATAGGTTGGCCTTAATTGGAAACCAATTTGCTCATATGGCAAAATTTAATTTTAAAGAGAATGAAACAGAGGACTATGAAGCATATGCACTCTTAATTGTTTTTGGTTTGGAGTCCATTTTGATTCTGTAGCAGCAGAGTTGTTTTGCCTGGAAATTAGTTAAAACAGCAAAATAGCACTACAGGTGCAGCTGGGAACAGAATTCACATTCACCTTTTCATACAGGGGTTTGTCTGAGCAGATGAAGTTCTGTGTCAGGGAGCCTGATGGTTCTTGGAGTTTAAAATTGCTTCACTTCAGCCTTATGCACTTTAACTTCCTGGATAATGCTAGGAGACATGTTGTTTTATCAGCATTTTGGAAGACTTTCCAGTCTAGTTTCAGGCCTGAATATGGGTGATAACCTGCACTGGGAGATGGACAGTGGCTTTCGATGCCATTGATTGTAGTATCCTTCTGGATGGGAGGCACTTTGTTGTGGTTTCAGTCCTATCTTAAGGGTAGGTATCAGAAGGTAGTGCTAGATTAATGCTGCTTGGCTCCTTGGCCTTTGGCTTATGGAGTACAGCAGGGTTCCATCTTATCTACTGTGCTCTTTTTCATCTATATGAAGACACTAGGTGAGGTCATCCAGAGGTTTTGGCTGGGTTGCACTGATATGTAGATGACATCCACCTCTCATGCTTCCAGCTGATCCCAGGGAGGTTGAGGAACTGTGAAATGGTGTCTGGTGGCAGTTTTGGGATGGATATGAGCTAATAAACTGTAGCTTAACTGAAAAGGATGGAAATGCTACTGGTGGGTGGAAGGATCGATCCAGGATTTGATGTGTCTCTTGCTATGGATGGGGTTGCACTCCCGCTGAAGGAGTAGATCCATAGTTTGATGGTGCTGTTGAACCCAAATATGCTGATGGATAAGCAGGTGGTCTTCATGCTCAGGAGTCCCTTTTACCAGCTTCAACTAGTTAACCTCTTGTGACTTTTCCTGGGCAGAAAAGATCTTGCCAGTGTGATGCATGCCCTGGTAACATTTATATTAGGATACTGCAATTATTAAAATGCACTCTACATGGGCTGCCTTTAAAAAGTCTTTGGAAGCTTCAGTTAGCATAAAACCCTGTAGCCAGGATGCTGACTGGAATGGGACATATGCACTGGCTCCCAGCCTCAATCCAAGATGTTGATTTTGACCTCTAAAGCTATATACAGTCTGGGACCAACATACTTTGTTGTTGTTGTTAGCCATTCAGTCATATCCTACTCTTGGCAATTCTATGGGCCAGCTTTCTCCACGTTTTCCGATCTTGTACTGTTTCTTTGAGTTGTTCCATGCTCAGGCTGGTGTTGACTTTTATGGTGTCTAGCCACCATGTTCTTTGGCGGGCCAGTTTCTTTTTGCTGCTAACCAATCCAAGCATAATTGCCTTTTCCAGTTCCACATGACATGGCATAAGTCAGTCGCAGTTTTATGATTTTTCCTTCCAATGACATGTCTGGTTTTATGCGCTCCAATACTTGCTTGTTTGTCACCTTTGCTGTCCAAGGAATGTGCAGGACAGCATTCTTTAAGGCCCACCTATTCCTATGTGACCTGACAGCTATGGTCATCCCTTGAGGCCCCGCTTTGGCTTCTCCCATGTTCTGAGGCTAGACAGTTGGCACCTAAGAAAGGGCCTTCTTGGTCATGGCACCAATATTATGGAATTCCTTGCCCAGGGTATTCGTCTGTCCTCTGCTATCTCTGCCTTCTGCCAGTGGGTGAAGACTTTTCTGTTTTGTCTGGCATTACCCCAATCATTCCTGCCTGCCTTATGTTTTAATTTTCTGTATTTTTTTCTATATATGTATTTTTAGCTATGCTTTTTAATTGGTTTTATGGTATACTTTTATTATGCTGTTTTAATTATTAGCTGATAGGGTAGAAAGAGAGAGTAGAAATGTCATAAATAAACCAGACACTGTAAAATGGGGTAAAAGTTGCAGAAATACTCCCATATTATAACCATTTATGAGGTCCTGAGATTTTAATTAGTTGTGTTTGTGAATTATTGCCAAACAAGAAACTGGTGTGTGTGTGCGCGCGTGTGTGTGTGTGTTAAAATTAAGCTACTTGTGTAGGTGGTGAGTTTTAGTAGGTTTTACTATGTTTAAACTTGAGCTCTTAAACTTGATCTATTAAGAGAGCAGGCCTGTAGAAAGGTAAATGAGGATAGGAAGTCCTTGGTTGCCTCAGAGAGCTTCCAGTCATGAAAGAACAGTGAACTACAATGAAAGAGGAATATGCTTTAGTACATACTTGGATTTGTTCCAAGTTAATTTCTTGACCTACCTTTTCAACACTTTTCTGAGGAGAAAGCATTCTTAAATTTGTCGTCTTGAATCTAGTAAAAGCATGGCACCAAAGGAAGACTTAAAGATGTGTAGAATTTCAGTAGAGAATGGCTTGAGAATAAGGATATCACCATGAAAATTGTTTCAAAGTCTTCTTTGGGCAGGTGTGCTGACTGGGAGGTAGGTACCAGGGAATTCAGACAGAGTAAGATATCCAAATGTTGATGAAATCATGTAGCTGGTATCAACCTATTACAATAGGTCATGTGGTGGGAATTACAGAGTTGGAAGCACTTGTGAGATACTGGTTGCTGCTGTGATGTGGTGACTCCTTGTGTTTCCCTCCCTAGCCTTTGCCTGATCATGCTGATGTGGCCACCTGTGGCAGCCCCTTCCAGATAGCACCTGGTAAGAGCATCTGGCTGGACTTCCACCTTTTGTGCCTACATCCATTTCTCTCTTGTCTGGTTTTTATCTTCTGATATTCTCTATGTGTACACTGTGGCTAATAAAATTCACCTATTTTCCAGGTTTCCATGTAGAAACCATATATCTTGTGATACCACTTTCACATAAAATGAAAGCTTGGTCCAAATGTAGTATCAATGATGTATTAGTTTTTAAAATCAGCATTTACCAGGGTCAGTGACAGGAGGGCTTCCCTGAATAGTGAAAGTAGCTTTTTTTTTGGTAAAGAAAAGGTATCTACAATTTTATTGTCATTACTTTATTGGACCTCTGAGGAATCAAGGAAAGAGACTGCTAAATCTACTTAATACTTAATTCCCCCTGTAAAAGAAGAAAGTCATTTTGTTGTTTTTAGTAGTTTCTAAAATGGTTCCTGCTAACATTGTACCTTTCTGTCTCCCATTTCGTACTGGCAATTGTCATTGCTGTATCTAACAAATATAGCTGAGTTTTACAGTATCTGTATTGGACACTGCCTACATTAAAAACTTTATATATGTGACCAAGTACCACTACTGGTATTCTGGTTATATAAATGCTGCCATATAAATATTGCCAATATTGAGTTATTTGTTAAAAATTATAGTGCAGTGGGAGGATTATGTTGGTAGAATGCCACTGGGGTAAAAAATCCTTGATCTGAGCACTTGAATCATGAATGCCCCAATTATGCATGCAAGTAGAATGAATGATGTAGAAGTTATATTTTTAATTTAAAAATGGGTAACTGCCCTGTACCACAGTGCTGTTGGGTTTTTATAACTATTGGCTCAAAGAGAATGTTGGTATATAACCAATCTTACTATGGGAAAACCTTAACAAGTTTGCCAAGCCATCAAAATAGCTGTAACTGGCTCTTTTGCAGCTCTTAAATGAAGCAAAAAAGCCATTTTCTAACATGTGCAGGAAATTCCCTCAGAGTAGTCCTGATACTGAGCCTGGAATAAAATAGCTTCCAGTCATTCACTCTAAAGTAACACCTTCATTTGCAAGCACATTCTCTTCTAGGCACAGTTGTCTACAAGAGAGAAAGTAAGTGTTCTCTTCCAAAGTGAGTCAGTTCTGCAGCTGTTCTGGTCTTTTGTGTTAGAGCCATGTTGTACAGCAATCTGTGATAACTTTGTGCTCTGGAGGTTAGCATTAGAATATGTGTCACTTAATGACTTGTATGTGCATGTAAAATGCATTTCTTGGACTGAATTAAGCTAAAGCCTATATCAATATGAGTCAGTTGGTTTTAAACTTGTTTGCTGTTCATAGTGGGTATTTTTGTGATTTCCTGTGAAACATACAGGAAAAAGTAAACACATCCTTTTTTGTCCTGTCTGAAACCTTCTTTTTTGTTTCATGAGATGATTGTCCTGTGCCTGCTCTTTTCTCTTTTATTGTGGCATGTTTGGTTCTGGCTTTTCCATTGGTCCTCTTGTTTCAGTTTTTAAAAAGCTGATAATGTCAACTAATTTTTAGTACATTTTGAATGAAATGATCCATTTTAGGTGTATTGTTTTTAGGAAGCCTTGTCTTATAGCTATCAGACACAGCTAGCTCTTGAATTAATTCTGTTTTTTGTTCTCCTCTGGATTTGCTTCATAGCTGCATGCCTTCTGTTCACTCATTTGAAAATAGTGAGTACTAGCTTTGGTTACATCTGCAGTGGTGCAAAGGAGCCTGGAAGACTTGTGTAATTAAGAACATCTTGTTGTTTTGTTAGAGGAACATTGCAGAGCATTGTTGAAGTACAGAACTCCTTCTTGCATTACTTTCCCTAAGAGGTATCCAAGATATTGTAGGGAAATGGCTGGAAGATCTGATAGTTTGCTGGTTATGAACATGAAAAGCTACCTTAATCCCAGTGATGCTACTCATTGCAATATGTAAAAGAAGCAGGAAGGGTTAATACTTCCAGCTACTCTTTTCGTTTTGATCTCTCTTAATTCATGCTGAGTCAGCCAGCCAACTGTTCTCATTGTTCAGTTCTTGTAACTGGGGGAATGTTGTCATCTTCTTTACCTGATATGTTGCCCCAGCCATAACTGATAGAAAATTAACTAAATTCCTTTTGTTCCCATCAGCTTTATTCATTTCCTCTGATCAACATATGCCTTAACTTGGTAAGAGTACTCTTTCTTGAGTTCAGGGATGTCTTATGCATCGTAGGAAGGAAAAGCATAGACATCATAGTTTCGTGGACCAAGGAGCAACTGGTAAACATGCCCTATTTGGGTGTCCTTGTGGGTTGCTCATTATTTGAGAGTGATAATGATCAGGCCAGACCACAGGTTCTGTTGGCCAGAGGGAAATGTACTGTAAAAATTGGGGTCAATTCCAAGCTACCAACATAAAGCCATTGTCTGGAAGAATTCTATGCCACCCTCTTGTGTGGCAGTACAGAAACCTTTTAAGGGGTGTTTCATTTGTGTTCAAGGGTGCCCATGCTACTTGATAGATTTCTAAAGACAGATCAGAGTGCTGATTCCTGTCATTTCACAAGATGTAATTGTGGATGTCTGGGATGTGTATTGGGGCCGCAGTAGGGGCACTTACCTTGTAATCTTTTATTTTTTGGTATTTCTTGCAGAGGGAGCTTCATGGAGGGACCTGACTCCCTGTCCAAAGATCCATCTTCAGGACAGCACAGGCCTCGACCAGCACTCCAGCTTGAGCCTTCCTCTGCCCCCCTGCAGCCCAGACAACAGTCCTCAGAAGAGCCTCATATCCCAAACACTGGCCACCAACTCATCAGTCTCAGAAAAGGCTTCTGTGCCCCCCACCAAAAGACACTGCCGTTCACTTTCAGTGCCCGAAGATCTCTCACGTTGGCAGACTATCTGGAGGCCCCTGGGCTCCAAAGTGTGGACACACATCAAACGTCGGGACAACAGTGGAGGGGACACTTTGGCAGTTCGACCCCAGAACCTGGCCCAGGGAGCCAACAGATCTTGTTTCAATCCTGCCCCCAGTGCCTCTCATCAGTGTGTTCAAGATGGTGCTGGTGGTGGCAGAAGCCCACCTTTCTTCAGTCTGGCTCTGTCCCGAGAATCCCCAGCTAGTGTACAGTGGGAGACTGGAGAGACTTTGCAGCCCTACCCTTTGCAACGACGTTTCTCCCTGTCACCTGTCAGATTTCTGCCATCTCCACGAAGCTCTACCACCTCCACACCAGAGCTGCTTCGACACCAGCACAGCCTCCCTCGCAGCCGCTCACAACCATGTGACCTGGACACCAGGAAATGTGGTCTCAAGCGGCGCCATGATGAGGAAGTGAGGTGGCACAGACCCTCACTTGATTTCTACAAGATGAATCAGGTAGGGAAGGAAGCAGGCACTATCCATTCATCTTCAGAGAATGTTAGGTAGGGTCATTGGAAGGAAAAACTGGTGGACTGGATTAGTAGGGAGCAACTGTCTGCTTCTGAAGTAAAGCAGAGGGTTGCCTGTTTAAGAAAGAACATGGTTCTCTTGACCTCTGCCTTTTAACTAGAGCCAGTAATATGTTACTGTGAGATGGCTCAAGAGCACTGCTGTGAACAGTGAGAAGGAGTTTGGAGCCATATATGGCATTAAGATTTATGTGTAGGATGGAAGCAAAACATATTTGCTCTGCATATATATATATGTAGGCAATTTGTGGTGTGTGCTGTACAAAACAAAATCTTCTGAAGGTAGCATCATCCATAAACAGTGTAAAGGAGTCTGTTCTTGCTACTGCTTTTCTTTGCATGAAAAAGGCAAAGTGGAATAGCTGTAGTTTAATACCAATTGAAATGTACTGCAAACCGTACAAAAGTGTAGCAATTTACTGTTGAAGTTGGTGGAACTAGACTCTGGCTGTCTGAGAGTGATAAAAAAACATGGTTGGGGAGAGCATAGATTTACATTAACAAGACCGTTGTGGGGAAAGGTGGCATTGGAAGTTCAGATTATGTGAGGCTGGAATGGGTTCAGGAAGCCTTTGCTAGAATAGTCTGTTAGAATAGTCCCACTTAAGTCTGTGCTGAAAATAGTGTTGATAAATTAAAATCTGGCTCAGCTAACGATCTGCACAGTCCATAGTAACTTCCCAATGGTGCTTATATATGAAGCCCACAATAGCTCTCCCATCCTCAGAAGCCAGAATGAATTTCTCTTCATAAAGAGAGATGAACCAGCTATGACTGTGAGATACACCTGAAAGCACAGCATATCAAGAATATAACTGAAAACCCCTTATGTAACAACAGTAAAAACAAAAAGATGTGTATAAATTTCCATTGTTCTATTTGACAGAAACCATTTGCAGGAGCTGTCTGTCAGTTAGACAAATCTGAAGAAGGTGGCTATCCATCATGGCTCTTGGCCTGCAGCCCGCAAGCACCCTCAGCTCCATGCAGTCCTGTCAGCAACTGCATCCAGGTGCTTAGTGAAAGTGAAGAGGAGGAAGAAGCAGCAGCAGCAGAAGCAGCAAGGAGACTAAACTGGAACTTAGCCAGCAAAAGGACTCTCTTCCAACCAGACTTTAGTGATCTGGATCTAACTTTGATTGAGGAGAACTAGGGATTGGATGTTCCTTTAAAACTGACTCTGGGATCAGCAGCAGAGGAAGGCTGCGTTCCTAGTTGAGGGCAGTGGGGTGGGTGCCAAGGGAAAAGTGGCAGTGGGACTGAAGGGGTTTTGTCTGCTTGTTTCTTTTGTATTAAAAAAGGGAAAATCACTTACCTGAGTTGTATGTCTTTGAGATGGGACAATGCTATTGTTGGGGGGAAAGGTGCAGAGACATCTCTGCTAGTGACACTGACCTTGTTTCTACACGTGACCATCTAGAATTGTTGGTAAAGTCCTTACCTACCCCCAAAGTGCAAAAACTTTCCCCAAAGATAGGTGTAAAAAAATCCCAAGATGTCACATGATCAGATTCTAATTAAAATCCTTCATAAACAGGCAAAAGTGGTGAAAGTCCTAAGAATCTATGTAACAACTTCAGTAAACTGGGAATATACTGGAGTTCCTGGTTACTTTGCGTTGCACTACTTTCTACAAAGTTTCTTCCCTGGCTGTTCGAACAGAGGTCCTGGCTGTTCCTGAGTGCAGGGAAGAAGACATATTTTAGGGCAAGTTTTGTTCTTTAAGGGTTGCAAAGAATAAGCAGTTTGCTCATTACTTCTCAATACAAATATTTAAAGAAATAGTTTCAATATCATGCTTTGCCAGAGATATGAATAAGAGTGGTATAGTAAAGTAGTTAGGACAGCAGCAAGTTAAGAGCAGCCAGAAAAGGAAAGTACATGCTCTTAAAACAAGTAGGTGTGTATTTGATAGTAACATCATCTCATAACTGAGTTATATAGTGCCTTTACATTTTAAATAGAGGTCACGGTGCTGCAGCAAAAAAAATAAGACTTGTGCGCCCTTATAGTTTAATGGGTAGATACTCAACAGACAAAGCCTTTCATTTCTTGAATTTTGCTCATGAGGCATATAAGTGCACCAAAGCCTTCCCAGAAAACAAGTCGTCTTTGTCTAACTTCTTTTGTGCCGTGTCGATTGACTACTTCAGAGCACCGTATCCCCGATTGCTGCTGTTTCGTTCGTTCTTTCTTTTTTTTACAAGTACCTTACCCACCCTAGTTTCCCCTGTTCATGTCCTGCACACGCAAGACTCCACCTCGCTGCAAGCGTCAAGCGCCACCACATGGAGGTTAAGGTGCTACACCGGAAGTGATTGCCTGGATCCCGGGGCGTTCTAGGCGTTCCTCTATGGCTGACGCGGCCCACTTGGCCCAGGCATTGACGGAGATCCTGCCCTCCGCGAACGCAGCCCGGCCCTTCCGCTTCCTTTTGGAGGCCGGTGCGAGGCAGTGGCGGGGGGCGCTGTGCTGGGGAAGAGAGGAAACGAGGCGGAGGGGTTGTGTGCTGCACTTACTGAAGTGGTCTAGTTGTTGCCGGCTCCCGCGAGGGCAGGGGCGGACGACGAGCCGCTGGGGATCCCGCCTGCTGCTGCTGTGCCTTGGACAGGGACCCGGCGCTCTCCTCTGCACTCGGTCCCGCTAGTTGAGCCGGGGCTGTGCCTTTTTTGTTGCGCCCTCCCCTCCTCTCTCCCGTCAGAGTCGCGTGGGCCCGTCTCGGCGTGTCCTATGGACAGACACAAAGTGAAGCGCCAGAGACTGGACCGCATCTGCGAAGGTAACGCCCTGACTGCGAGGGAGGGCTGGGCTGGGCTGGGCTGGGCTGAGGGAGCAGCGAAGCCGAGTGCTGCTTTAAGCAGCTGGCTGCTTGTGTGTCTCGTCGCAAGCTGTCTCAGGCTCGCCGGACCCTCTGCTCCCGAGTTGCTTTCCATGCGCTGCGATGACGGAAACCTTTATTATTATTACTGTTATTTTAAAGGCAGGAAACCGGTTGCGAGATATCGGTGCTATTCCCCCCGTTGTAAACTTAAACGCTGGAGCCATTGCTCAATTAGTTCAAATGCTGGAGGCTCACGAGGAAAATTAATGGGTGGCCAGCTAGAATTGCCGTAATCTCACCCTGACTAGTAAAAGTTCTAAGCTGCTTCTTGTGCTCAGTAGCGCTTAAAAATTGTGCACTATCTGGATTGCTACATCATCTTGATAAGCTTTACAGAACTGCTGCAAAGTGGACCAGTAGGCCCCCCCCCCATACAAGTCAGGGGAGAGGATTAGGTCTACAGTGCGATCACTGAGATCCGATATGATCTGGTGGCTTTGTACTTCATATTCTTATTTGTGACACCCATTACCAGCCCCAATAGTTGAGTACCATGTTGTGTAGTTATTTTACTTCAGGGTGTCTCAGATGTTACCATTAATAGCATCCTGGAGAAAGGGGGGAGGGGCCCAAGTTTTCTCCAAGAACAAAGCCAGACACTTTAACTTGGGTTTAGGAGCAAAGCAGATTCAAAGATTTCAGAGAAAATGGGCCTGCCAGAGTCTGTTATTCATGATGAACTCTAAGAAAGAGCCTGTCCTGATAGTTTCCATATTGTGTTGTATGGGAAAGAGAGGGGCAGCTGTCTATATTTCACAGTCTGGGAAGGGACCAGGAATTTGTATTTTGGCATAGTCAGGATGTGTATGAAAATATTTTTCTGGGAGGAGGTAAGAGCCTTAGCAGGTGGCAGAAGTTCAGACTCATGGTCTTGGAATCATTCAAAAATAGTTTACTGATGCTTTAGGCAGGTGCTGCTAGAGTCTTCTAGTATTTTGTACGAAATTGTAAGTTGGGCTTCTTGATAAAGTAGCTCGCACACAGAGCTTGTGTTTACTGAAATATATAGTACTAGGGCTTGGCTGGGTCTGGTAACTTACTTATCTGGCGCTGCTACATGTTTGTGCCAAGTGGCTATCTACAAAGCTGTTCAACATGCATTAATGTAGTTTGGTGCCAGTTTGGTGTAGTGGTTAAGTGCGCGGACTCTTATCTGGGAGAACCGGGTTTGATTCCCCACTCCTCCACTTGCACCTGCTGGTGTGACCTTGGGTCAGTCACAAGCTCTGGCGCAGCTGTTCTCTCAAGGACAGTTTCTGTCAGAAGTTCTCTCAGCCCCACCTACCTCACAGGGTGTCTGTTGTGGGGAGGGGAAGGGAAAGGAGTTTGTCAGCCGCTCTGAGACGCCTTTGGGCAGCGAAGGGCGGGGTATAAATCCAAACTCCTCTTCTTCTTCTAATGCTGTGATGGAAATGAGGGGTTTTTAAATGTACAAGAGGAAATGTGGGTACATGAAGGTGCAGGAGATTGTGAGAAGTGTGTATTGATAACACAGCTGCCGTTCTACACAGTAGTTTCTTTTCTCTTGCACAGTTATTGTCTCCTCATGTGATTAACCTTCTTTAACTGCCTGACAACAGTTTCTTCATTAAGATGCTCAAATGGGTACAGTGGCTCTTTCTCAGAAAGAGCCAAAGGTATGGTGCCCAGTCTGTGGCCCAAGATGCCACTGTGCCAATAATTCCATAACTACTTATCATCCTAAAGAGATACAGGAAGTTGCTGGTATAGTTGCTAACATCTTATTCCCCCTCCCATGTTGCAATTGATGAAAGAGACAGACTGCTTATCTATGTGTTCCTTTCTAGTCAACAAGATTCTGAGATGACTGCAGCATGAACAATATTGTCTGGAGACACACACTTTATTAACTGGATGGAGCACAATTTTTCAGAGGCTTTTTGCTGGAATCCTAGTTTAAAACACACCAAAAGCGTGATATCTTTCATCTACTTGTTCCCTGAATATGAGCAGATTGATAACTATCATACAAGTTGTCCTCATGATATTTTGTAATCTGATCCTGCACTTGTTGTTTTGGAAATGAGTCCAGTTGAATTCAGTGGGACTTACTTCCACATGTATGCTTAGGCCTGCAGCATTAGTTTCATTTGAGCAGTTTTGTGTTTTTGATGTAGAAAGGTTAATCACAGTAAGGTTTAGGAATTGCTGCTGTATGGTACTGTGTGACACTACTCTGATGCCTGCTCTGGACTTGTGTCTGCGCTTTTCCCTTTCCTGAACTAAAAAAGAGAAAAAAATCCGATACTTCTCTTTATGAACCCTTGTTTTGTATTTCATCATTACCTGTTTGAATCTGTAACGGGTAATTTGTGCACGTGCTGGATGTACTAAGCATTTTCTCTCTCTGGAAATGTATCCTGATTTCCCTTTATTTGTTGTCACCACAGGAGACAGAGAAAGGATGTATTAGCATGAGTCACCATTGTGTTTGCTTTCCATGAGATTGCATGGGGTTGATTCTGTTTATAGTGTGCACAAGTTTTGGTTTGTTTTTTTGACAGCCAGTTATATAGTTCACAAGTCTGCCTGAGCCCAGTGCATGCATCACTTGTTCAAGCAATGTTTGTGTGCATGTATTAACATGAGTGAGTCTTGGGAGCTTCTGTACGTCTTCTATATGTCTTGGGAGCTTCTATATGTATCTTAAAAGCAGCTCTTCCAGTTAAGGTATCATGCATTTTTGGTGCTGCTGGATTAAGATTGATGATATAGTGATTCCAAATATAAGGTTAGAGGGCATGTGATACTGTGGCCTTCCAGAAGCTAAGATGATCTTGGTGTGTTCAGTGACTGGATCAGAGGCCTCCTATATAAGCTGTGCACAAAAAAAAAAAGGCAGAACATAAGTATAATAACTAATATGTGCCTTTTGCTCATTATTACAGTTAATTAAGATTTCTATTCTTCTGTAGGTATAAGGCCTCCTATTGGTAATGGCCCAATGCCAGCGCGTCCCTTGGTTGCCCTCCTGGATGGCAGGGATTGCACTGTAGAGATGCCTATTTTGAAGGATGTTGCCACAGTGGCTTTCTGTGATGCCCAGTCTACTCAGGAAATCCATGAAAAGGTAAGCATGAGATATGACCAGGCTGGGATCTTCCTTTCCAATGAAGATTGGAGGCTGGGGTTCAGGGGTTCATAAATTTTGGCATGGTTCAATGCATTTTGGCAATTTTGGCATGGCTGACTCATCTTCTTCCCCTCAAATTTTGGGAAAATGGGGACTTCTGGTTAATGGTGACTTGAGATCAGACATGTCTCCGGGATGCTCCTGGGACACGATCTGAGTGCCGGTGGTTTGGGGGGGGGCGAGCAATCGCTGCTCCCCAGGAGCCTTGGGGAAAAGGCTCCCAGCCAAGGGGCTTCTGAGGGGGTGGCCTCTTCTCCAGTGTGATGCTGGAGAATCAAGGCACTCCTTCGCCCCAGTGGTCCAGCCGTTGTGCGTCCAAATGGACTTAGAGGCGCTGGCCAGGACAAGCGGCAGAGATCATGTGAACAGATGGTGCAAGCGATGTCGTAAGACGAGCAAAGAGCTGTGAGTTTTTAAAAAGCGTGGAATCTGCAGCTTAAAAGAAAGCATCCCCCCTTGGCAGAAGCGTGGGAAACGAGCGGAGGAGGGATCTCTCCCACAAACGGAGACTTTAAAGCAGCTCAGTAAGGGGGAGTGGAAGAATAAGCATAGAAACCAATTTTAAGAGCCTTACCAATCAAAGTTCAAGCGCATCAGAGACTTCCAGAGACTTTATAAACTTTCAGTTAATATAAACAATCCATAAAGATGGCGGGGAGGCGACTGGATAAAGGACAGAAAGCAAACCACCAGGCAGCATGAGTCTGAGGCCGGAAGAAACCATAGAGTTTTCCAGGCTGTTAGCTGACTCTCTTCACCCCCTACTGGACCAGATGACCAATGTCAACCAGCAGCTGACAACTTTGAACCAGAACTTTGCAGCACAGCAATTGCAACTTGCCGAAACAAAACAGAACAGGTGGTGGAAAAAGTGAAGGAACTTGATGCTAGCTCTACAAAAGCAGAGAAAAAGATGCAAGTGCTAGAAAAGAAGCATGCTTCGTCGGAAACTCAATTATTACACCTATAAATGGAAAGAGCAAACATGGTACTCCGGTTCTAAGGGGTGTCAGAAGCCCCCAATAAGAATCTAAAGCAATTACTGAGCGAGGCACTGGCCCCAATGACGGGTTTAAAAGTAGAAGACCTTTTAAGCGAAATGGATGTGGCTTACAGAGCCTACTCTGCATATATTAAAAAGAATAATCTGCCAGGGGAAATTGTCGTGAGATTCTCAAAGAGACATATAAGAGATTTAATCTTAAAAGCGACTACAAACACACCCCTGAAAATCGGAGGAAATAATATAAGGATCTTAAAAGACATTCCATTTGAGATAAGAAAAAAGAGACAGAAGTACAAGGAACTAATTCTCTTTTTGCAAACAAATAACATTGCATACAGGTGGTTAATTCCCGAAGGCGTCACTTTCAAAATAAAAGAAAGGAGAGAAAAAAATGGACGACAGCAAATCTACAGGCAAGCTGGACTCTGTGTCTTCCGATGAAGACTCTGGTGCAGAAAAGGGGGCGGCTGCTCCCAAACAAAGCTATCAACTGAGAGATTGCAAGGAGAAGCAAAACAAGAACTGAGACTCTGAAAGTCATACGAAGCCTTTTTACTACGGGATGATTGGGGGAGGGGTCTTGAATTGGATAAATAGTCAGCTGAAACAGTAGTGGGTATTTTTTTTTTTAGATGTTGCTCAATGCTTTTTAAAGCTTTTTATGGACTAACACGGATACAAGCATTATTGAAGATCTCCATCTCTTGGGGTTTTAGTTAGTGTGGTTATCTTTTCTTTCTCCCTTAGTGTAGATGTTTCCCTTCCCCTTTTTTCTGTTATAGTTTGTAGTGTGGAGAAAATGCAAATAAAAAAATTCCCCTTCGGGGACCAAAAAAAAATGTGGGGAAAAACCCAATACGAAAGGCAGAGAACTTAGGGAAGGGGTGTTTCGTTGCTTTTACATTCTGCTTTTGCCTCAGAAATGTGCTTTATTGGTTCTGCTTTCAAAACCTGAGTATGTGGTGGTGGTGGTGGTGGGAACCATCTTGTCTCTCTCGCAAATTCCCCATAACTTATGGAGGACTTGGGGTAGGGGGTCTTTGTACTGGGTGTGTGGGAAATGAGTGCTTACCAAAATTGGGTGTGAAGTTCATTGCTGGTAAATCTAGAAAGTGGATTTTAGTATACTGATCTGATTTGTTCTAGCACTGTGCAGCAAGCATTTTGTTGTTCTGCCTTCCCATAGGTGCTAAATGAAGCTGTTGGGGCTCTGATGTACCACACCATTACCTTGTCGCGCCAGGACCTGGAGAAATTCAAAGCTCTTCGGGTCATTGTGCGAATTGGCAGTGGCTATGACAATGTGGATATCAAGTCAGCTGCAGAATTAGGTATGGTGATCCTTTGGCAATATTTTTTTAAAAAGTAAATATGTAGGGCAGAAAATAAACTTCTGAAAGTCAGTCAGAAAATTAGGATTCCTTGAGTGATGGTTGCTCTCAGGTGATACTTGGGGGGGCTGTGGTTCAGTGGTACAGCATGTGGTTTGCATGCAGAAGGTGCCCAGTTCAATCTTTGGGACCCTTCAGTTAATGGATCAAGTAGCGAGTGATGTGAAAGACCTGCACCCAAGACCCTAGAGGGTTGCTGCTAATCACGGTAGACCGTATTGGATAGATGGGCCAGTGATCTGGCTCTCTATAAGGAAGCTTGGTGTGTACTATTAAAATTTCAGAAATGGGAAACTGGGGCTGAGAAGTAGCAACTTGCCCAAGACTGTAGCACAACTGGACTTGTAGCATGGTCTATGGAACAACAAGCATGATGACTGATAAACCTTTGTTGCTAATAATAATAATTAATGATTATCATATGCAGTGTTTGCTCTAAGCTGAGTTAGTGTGAGCTAGCTCACAGTTTTTTAGCCTCCGACTCACAGATTTTTGTCTTAGCTCAGAGAGGATGGTTCCAGAGCAAACTAATCCATGCAATAGCCAAATTGCTTGCGCACAGCTTTAATGCCCATAGCTCGCAAGTAGAATTTTTGCTTACAAGACTCCACAGCTTAGAGGGAGCATTGATCATATGGCATTGTGTGTAGAATAGCCAGGAGATTCTAAGATTGTCTGGTAGCCAGAAGTTCTAGCTCTTTTAGCGTTATGCACCACTAAGTGGCAAGCTAGACTTGTTTTTAAGACAAGAGACATTGCAGAGGTGGTTTGCCATTGCCTGCCTCTGTGTCACGACTCTGGTATTCCTTGGAGGTCGCCCACCCAAATACTAGCTGTTCTGATTGCTTAGAAAATTTTGACATTCCAATTCTAAACTTTTTGTTTTTTGGAATAAGGAATTGGGTTCATGGAAAATTTCTGGTGAAGGAAAGGAGGGAAGTGATTTTTGCCTCCTCCCTCTGCAGATGCCTCATTTTGCATCTGAGGGTCCCTTGTCTCCCAAGAGGAACATTTTAAGAAGCATATTGGTGGGTAGATAGAATTTTATTGCATGAGGCCAAAGGCCATAACAATATGATAGCTGCCCGAGCAGTAATAAATAAATGAATAAATAAATAAAATAAATTTTAAAAAAGTAAAAACACAACAAAGTTAAAAACAATGTTAAAATTGTCAGGACCAGGACATTAGTGGAGAATATAGCATGTTGAACATCAGGGTGGAAGTTCTGCATGAATCTTCTTGGCAGCCAGTGCATACAGTGACATCATATAGGTGAGGTAATGATCATCATCCAATAAGAGGTAGACGATTTTGTCTGCCACTGAATACGAAGCTAGCCTGGCTAAAATGGCTGCAAGGAACTTGGCCCTGGGGACCGAGGAAAGGTGACAAAACAGAACATAATGATGGAGATCCTCCAGTTCTAAGGCTTCACAGATACATACTCGCTGAGCAACTGGTATATGCTGATAACGGTCAGCTAACACGGCAGTTGTCATTGTTTGAAATCTGAGAGGTGCAAAGGCTTCTGTAAGTTTGTAGAAGGTGATGCTGGACATATAGGAAGCTCTGGTGTGATCTCATTTGAGCCGTTTAAACCATAGGGAAAATCTAGAACTGATAATAGCTTCCCTATTTAAGGTGGCATCTATATAGAATATCAGATCCCAAGTTTTGAACCCATCCAGAGGAAAGCCCTGGGGGTCAACAAGTATTGGTTAACAGCAGGAATGCCTGTGATAGCTCGCAACCCAAGAGGTGTCTTCCTGGAGCTGGATAAAGCACTGCTTAGAAAGATGACTAGAAGGAGAATTCTTCAATTTTCTTCAGTAATTAATTAAGGCAGTGTGAGTTTGGGCCCCAGCAGAAGGCAAGCCAGATTCAACTGCAGCAGGGCAGCTGGAGTGCCCTGAGGCAGGATCAAAATTCTCTTTAGAAAGGAGTTGTCTCTAGGCTAGATATCTTGTTGTCATTCCAACCCCAGATCTCAGCTCCATACAGGAGTTGGGTAATGAGTTTACTCTGGAACAGTTTCAAGGTGGGGTCTATCAAGCAGCTGCCTTTTGAGTGATAGAACGTAAGGATAGCCCCAGTCGATCTTGTGACTGAGGACTTCGTTATTGCCAGATGAGCCTTCCATGGGAGATTTTCAGAAAATGTTACCCAAGGTTTTTAAAACGGCAGTGCTGACTTATTGGGAAGTTGTCTATGTGCCACCAGAACTTATGGGGCTTCTTTCCAAAAACCATCACCTTAGCCTTAGAGTGATTGATGCATGGAGATTCTTCTTCACAGAAATTGCTAAGGAGGATGGAAAGGATCCCTCTTCCCTCTGCAGATACCTCATTTTGCTCTTGAGGGTCCCTTGTGGAGATCATAGCACTTGAGCACTTGTCAAGAAATTGTTTAATGGTGCCCATAGCACAGTAGTGGGCCATATGTCTTTCCTTTTGAAGATCCCAGGGTAGGTCTTTGACATTTGTGTCTATCTAGTGCATTTTTATCCTGCCTTTCCTTCAAGGACCTCAGAGTGGTATACAAGATAAAAGGACCTTGGGTAGTAGAACTTTAGAAGATCTTTGCCTGATAAATAGGAGAGCTGCTGCTGGCTTAGGGAAAGAACTCTTGTAGGCTAGATAGACCAGTGTCAGGACTCCATGCAATGCTGCATTTTCTGTTTTCTTTGTACAGACTTCTTAGCTCAGAGAATCTTTTTGTTCACAACATTCTGTGGACTAAGAATAAAACTAATAGTGGCGACAGTGGCTGGTGTAATATTGCTGAGTAATACACTATAGATGATAACAATATATTGTCTTGCCTGTCGTACTAGTATGTTGGGATGTGGTTTCACATCTTGGTTTGTGTTTGGGATTGCTTTGGGAATTCTTACAGTCTCTTCTCTCTTTCTTCTTAGGCATTGCTGTGTGCAACATCCCTTCCTCTTCTGTGGAAGAAACAGCTGATTCCACACTTTGCCACATCCTGAATTTGTATCGGCGGGTTACGTGGCTCCACCAGGCCATGCGAGAAGGAAACAGAGCGTCAAGTATGGAACAGATTAGAGAGGTGGCTGGAGGTGCTGTGCGTATCCGTGGCGAGACCTTGGGCATCATTGGTCTTGGTAAGAAACTGATGCTTTTGCATATTCTGAAAGAGCCCTTTTGGGATTACCAGAGCTTTTTGAACATCTCAGTAGTGATAGTGATCAACAGAATAAATCTAGCAGCTAAAACATAGTCCTAGTATTGGCATCCTGGGAATCCAGGAATAAAGCACTGGACTGGAGGTACTGGAAGGTACTTTTTGTAAGCCCCCATTTGATACCCCTTGACTCAGCCCACTTGCATGATCATTGTTTCCAAACCAAGATGCTTCCCCCCCCCCCGCCCCTGGTATGCTCATGCAGAAAAAATGCACCTGGGTATGAACAAGAGAAAACCCTTAACGTCTGCCTTGTGCTGTCTGTTCAGAACTGAAGCTCAAGAAGTACCTGCTGACTTTTGAAAAGGATTCCATTACCAAGGAAAAGAAAATTAACTTTACCACTTTTTAAAAATTGTTTAATATTTGAATTGATAAAATTCAGAGATAGAATCATAGGTTCTAAATCGAATAATAAATAAAATAAATACTGGCTTTATACCTCTCCCCTTTTTTCTCCTGGTTATCTGGTCCATCTTTGTCAATGGGAAGTACCAATTGGCAGCGACTGAATTATATAAAGTGCTGCCTTATACTGAATCAGACTGGTATTCTGTCTAGCCCTGTACTGTCCATTATGGCTGGCAGTGACTTTCCAGTAACTCACAGGTTTTGTTTTCTAAATCAGGGCTCCAACAACTTGCAAATTGCCAATAACATGCAGTAATCAAGGCTCCCTCTGGTCAGGGTTCTACAAGGTACAATTGTGTTTTTGGACTAAAAAATCCAGCCTAATAGGAGATTTTGTTACTGGGCATACCTTTGACTCATGTATGATTCAACTATTGTCTTTACCAGCATTTGGCAACTTGTCTTATAAATGAATGTTATCATGTGAATGTGATACTGGAATACAAAGGACCTTTGCTATCCAATTAAGTTAAGACCACTGTTGTAGTGTGGGTGGGTTTTCTTGGAGAAAAACATGTAGACTATCTCAAGTGTACTCACACTTTGTCTTCCTATTTCTTTTAATTACAGAGAGGATAGTAAAATAAGCTGGGAGCTGGCCATGAAGTGTGCTTCTGTGGGTCATTCCCCATGCTTGTCCCAGTACTTAGCTCTCAGTTAGGAATTTGTTGTGGTTTACTTAAGATGAACACATTCTCTTTCTTTAAGGCCGAGTTGGGCAAGCAGTCGCTCTGCGTGCAAAACCCTTTGGCTTCAACGTGATTTTCTATGATCCATATCTACCTGATGGAGTGGAGCGTTCCCTGGGATTGCAACGCATGGCCACCCTGCAGGACCTGCTAATGCACAGTGACTGCATCACATTGCACTGCAGCCTCAATGAGCATAATCACCACCTCATCAATGACTTCACCATTAAACAGGTGCAGCCTTGCATTATGCTGGGAATACAAGTTGCTGCTGTAAGGGTTGCCTCAGCCGTGTGGCTTCAGCTTCTCTGGAAGCTTGGGCTGTGTAGATCTGGAGCTTGCATTTCTGCTGAGGGTAATATTGTGCTGGCTCTGTGACTAATTCGTTTCTGTAATCATAAAATGCCTCTCACAATTAAATGTTTAGTTTTAGTCTCTATATAAGTAACTGGCAGTGTTGAGTAAGCCAAGAGTATTGAAAATAGTTTTTAAAAAACACTTCAAACAGCTATGGATTCTTTTCATCTCATAGTTTTCTCTTATCTGTCTGGCCTCTCAGTGCTCATTTAATGTGCTGTACCTTTTAGAAGGGAACAGTTTTATATTATAACAGGTCTTTGCTTGTTTAATGATAGTTTGATGTTTGTAATTCCTCCTTGTGGGTTTTCAACTGTGCTTCTTCCTACTTGTCTCCATCCAGTGGTGCAGAAGTTGATTGATCTTTCCAGTGTGATGCAAGTTCTCTAGAAGGAAGAGTTGGCTGTGGGCTGAACTAGGAGGCAACTCCTATTTCCTCCTTAGAGCCGAAAGACTTTCCCCATCTTTTGTGAGCTGTTTCAGGTTCCAACATCTGGCCTTAGATTGCCTGGTTTAGACTGGTGTATGCTGTGCTTTGTCTTTGTTAACAGGCCAAGATGAAGAAAAAGCAAAAAGTAATTAAGAGTGCTGGGAACGTTGCTGGGCTGATTTGTTTCTTACATGTGGTTCTTGAGCAACAGGAAATGTCAGAGCCAGCTTGTCTCCCCTTGGTGTGGACTGCAGGAACAACTTCACGTTGGCTATGACTGATGAAGTGGCTGCTGCTTTGTCTAGAGACTCTTGCCTTCCCCTTTAGAAGCAAGGGCAGGAAGACTGACCTTGTCCTATGTAGGTTCATGAAATCTAAAGTAATAGCTGTTGTGATAGCTTCAGCATTATTGCTGGTGTCCATAGCTTCTTTGTAGCCAGGTCGAAGCAACAGCATTGGAGCAACTGTTGAAGCTGATAGCATTGATTCTTACTAACTGATCTATTTGATATGTCACTACATGGCTGGAAGTAGCTATTATGGCTCCAGCAAGTATAGAGAGGATCTCCTCTAAGAAGGGCGTCCCTGAGAAGTCAGTAACTCCACTAGCTAAGGAGGAGGGCACTGTCTACTGTTTGCCAGACAGTGATCCTGACAGAGCTGTTTCCAGGTAATTGTGGGGCCTTCAGCAGTATGTTTTGGTCTCTCCTCGTTCCTCAATCCCTTTCCCCCAATCTCCCAAGAAATCTGCTGCCTCCACCAGTTACTAAACTGCTCCCTCTTTGGCTCCTCTGCTCCCAAGTGCTATTCAAAGCAGGCATTGGTGCAGTTGTCTGTTGTTCTCCATTGTTGCCACTGGTGGCTGGCCAGCTTGTCCCCACTCCCTATTGTAAGCATCTAATGGTGGAGGTGGCTGGGAGCTGCTGCCCAGACCTAGGGGGAAGGTGGGGGGATCAAGAAGTAACTTTTGCTCCTGGACACTACCTGCACAGGTGAGTGAGTGAAGAAGCAAGAGGGTGGCAGGGAACAAGGGCATCAGTTTCTTCTGGGTGGGGAGGAAGAGACAGCTGGTGAGTGGGTGGCAGCTGGAAGCAGACACTTGCCCTTAATAGGGAGGTGCTTGTGACCAGCTGGCCATTACCTGTTGTCTGTGTGAGGTTGAAGTAGAGAAGAAGAGGAGCTGCATGATGTTGGCGAGGAGGCTCAGTCCTCCAAGGGAGCCCCATCTTTGCCATGATCTGATGGGTCCAGACAGCGGTAGAGACATATTATCAGGGATCACTGGCAGTGCTCCCTCTAAGCTGTGGAGTCTTGTGAGCAAAAATTCTACTTTATGAGCTACTTGTATTAAAGTTGTGCGCAGTTTGGCTACTGCATAAGTTAGTTTGCTCTGGAGCCATCCTTCCTGAGCTAAGGCAAAAATGTGTGAGCCAGGGGCTAAAAAACTGAGCTAGCTCTGGCTTTAGTCTTCTGTTTCCCAGCCATCTTTAGTTTCTTGGCTGGAGAGGATTACTATAACAATGGGCTGTATGGGGGAAATTGGGAGGTGCCAAGTCTGTCAGGAGTAAAGAGATCATTCAGCGTCTGTTCCACAGTAAACGAGTAGAGAGAAGCATTTTCTGCCTATTCTCAGTCACCTGTGGGTTTGTTCAGTGCACTGAAGTGCCTTCCTGGTGCAGACAAATAACAGTTTATGATGCCTGCCCTGCATTCTTTACATTGCTTGCTTGCAGAATGGAGATTAAACTTAATCTTCTGTTAATGGTTTTAATGCCCTAAGCAGCATGACTTCTTGATGGGTGTCTGGTCCAACAGTGTCTTGCTGTTTGGGAATCTGGCCACCATACCTTGAGGCAGTGTTCGCTATTGAGTTTCTGCTGTAGATGTGTCTACTGATTTTCCTCTGTATCTTGGTCAGTGGAAAAGAATGCCTGATTTCTCTGCCCAGCCCACACTTTCTAAGTGTTCTTGGAGTAAAGGTGTCATTTTCCCACAGCATCTGTCCTTCCTTTCCTCTTCAACCATCATCTCCACTTGTAGCACTTTTCTCCAGAGCCAGAACACAAAGCACCTGCATCTCTGATCCTTGAGACCAAAGATACTGTGCTCTTATTGACGTGGGACTATTCTGGTTCTCTCTGCAGGCTGGGGGAAGGGAGGTGGTCTCCCAGACTGGGAGGAACTTGTTTGCATGCAGGCAGAATTGTTACTAAACTAACAAAATGCGTATTGCATGTTCAGATCCTCTTTTTCTGTCATTTTTAAAAAGCCTCAAGAGAAGCCCAGGATATAAGCTAAAAGCAATGTCACTGGATGGAGATGGAGTGCTGGGATGATGGGAGAGGGGCCAGCCTCTCAGACACGGTCTTCAAGGGGTTTTAGAAGTCCCCCCTCCAATTTGCATCTCCCGCTGCCTTTCTCATTTCCCCTCCTTTAAGATGATAATGATGATGATCCTGCTGTCCCCCACTAATGTTTTCATATTGCCATAACTTTTGTTGATTATTTCAGTACTTGAATTCCTTTCAGATAAAGCAAAGTGTATACTGTTTCCACTATTCAGGTTTCTGTAAGTTTTCTAGACTCTTGATGTATTTGAGGGAAATACTTTACCCTTTGTTCACAATGACTATCCTGTGCTCATATTTTAATTTTTGCAGCTCTTGTTATTGCCATTTTGTCAGTGCTCAACTGCTTCCTCTATATTTATTTCTACAGATGCGCCAAGGCTGTTTTCTGGTGAATACAGCTCGTGGGGGACTGGTTGATGAGAAAGCCTTGGCTCAAGCGCTAAAGGAAGGGAGAATCAGAGGGGCAGCATTAGATGTGCATGAGTCTGAGCCCTTCAGGTAATGACTTTACTATCAATATGTGCTGCTGCCATCCTGACCACTTTTCAGCAGGATGATGCTCACTTGTGGTCTCTGGCCTGCTCAGGATCACAGTCATAAATCCCTCAGCATCCTGAGAGCCAGTTTGGTAAATAGTGGTTAGTGTCAGACTAGGATCTGGGAGACACAGGTTCGAATCCCCACTCTGCCATGGAAGCATGCTGGGTGACCTTGGGCCAGTCACACACTTTTCAACCTAACCTTCCTCACAGAGTTGCTATGAGAATAAAATGGAGGAGAGGAGAATGGTGTAAGCTGCTTTGGGTCCCCACTAGGGACCCAAATTAAGTACATAAAAGTAAATAAACATGCCTCTTTCTCTGTATCACAGCTTTGCAAATGGTCCCTTAAAAGATGCTCCCAACGTGATCTGTACTCCTCATACAGCGTGGTACAGTGAACAGGCATCCATTGAGTCCCGGGAGGATGCAGCTAAGGAGATTCGCAGAGCCATCACAGGTAACTTGGGGGACTGCTGTTTCTTCCAGGATTACTTCCCTAGATCAGATGTATGCAGCAGGAACTGTTGTCTTATTTTCTTAAAAGTTAGGATTTATTGTGATGGTGTTCTCTTCCTAATCGATGGAGATGGAATGGAAGTCACTGGATTAGTTCCTTTGACTCCTTAGTTTATTTAGATGCTTTCATTCACCTGTCCCAGATACGAACGCCCAGTGTTTGGAGTCTAGTGTTCCCTTTGCATGGAGTGAAGCCTGAGAGGATTTTCTGTTTTATGGATTGTTGTCTAATATCTGGCACCTAGAGAGTGCAGTCCAAGGAATTTTTTCTCAAAGCCACAACACTGGAGAGCAAAAATGAGCCATTCTTCTTTGTATGGCACCTTCCAGAGACATTGTATGCACATCTGTGTTGTGGAGTGGACTTGCTGTTTATTTTTTTGGTAATGTGTTAGAAATAGGAAGGGATATTTGCTTACTCCTTCAAGTTAGCTTTGGCTTTTTGTGCACAAGTTAGCATTTTGCTTTTCTTGACTTCACCATAGGTCACATACCTGATGCTCTGAGGAACTGTGTTAATAAGGAGTACTTGCTTTTAGCAGCTCAGTGGTCCAGTATTGATCCTGCAACTGTACATCCAGAGCTTAACGGAGCTGCAGCTTACAGGTGAGATGTGTGTACTTTTACCAACTGCTTTTTGCACTGTTTATGTATATTTGTCTAGCTGTACATCAGTCCCCTGACTTTCTGGATATAGCCTAGCTTTGTGAGAACTGATCCATCCTTGTGGTGTATCTTTTGTTTGGCAGCAAACTTATTACAAGAAATAAAACATGATTGCTTTTGTAGATGATCGTTCTTGAGCAGAGAATACCAACTTGAGTAAGCCACTGTCTTTCAGGACCCTTCTACTTCAGATGGGCCAGTAGCCAGATCCCTTTTTTGTGATTTTAACATAGGGGCTCATCCTTAAAGCAATGAGGACCAAACTTGATCAGCAGGAATATAGTGTTTCATAACACAGGCAACCAGATAAATGTTACATTTCATAGTTTCTCTAAGCTCATTTTATACTGGTCTTCACTATTAATTTCTGATGGCATACATTTCATGGATAGTTTTTGAGAAACGACAGCAGTGAATATTCAAGGGGTATTCCATAGTGATTTGTAATGATCATATTTTTTCTTTTGTAACAGATTTCCTCCAGGAGTAGTGGGAGTAGCAGCCCCGGGGCTGCCAGAGCCTCCAGTAGAGGGGATTGTAACTCATGGCATTCCCTCTGTGTCTCACTCTGCACCCCATACCCCTTCTCCAGGAGAATCAAATAAATTGGAGCCAGACAGAGAAATCTCCACCGATCAGTAGCATCTCTATCTCTTTTCATCGCTCATAAGAAAGCAGGGTGTTACCCTGTTTTAGGACCTATTGTGACACCTCATGGACTGTTTCCTGTTCATGCTGGGCAGGAGAATGCATTTCATTGTTGGCAAATTCTAGCTCTTGCCTTTAAACAGATATTTTATAACAGATTTAGTTTAAATCTCTTGGTGAATCTCTTTCCTTGTCTGGGGCAAAGAAGCAATGACTTTTCATCCTTTTGGTAATGTTTAGTTTTATCATGCAAGTTTCATGCACCTGCCTCCACTGTGATATGCAGAACAGCACCTGGCTGAATATGAGATCTCCAGTGATTCCAGAACAAGACTGGTGTGGATTCTTAAGGTGACTACTTAAACTGAAGATCAGCTAAGAACTCAGGTACAAGTGACAAAGATCATCATAGTGGGAAAGAAGAGCTGTGTGTTTACCTGTTGCTTACTAGGAATAAGGGGACCCTCTTTCTCAGTTGTGGGCGCTTACTGCTTTGATCCTGCCCTGTATACTGTTAACAGCCGTAGTTGGTGGGTGACTTGCTTCTGAGGCACTGAGGGTAAGTATTTACAAGAGCCAGAGTGAATTTGAAATTCTGCTTGGAATCTGATTTATATTCAAAACATGTGCAGAGAATTGGTGACATTGTTTTGACAGTCAAGATGCTTGTTAAGTCACAAGAAGGAAGGTTTGATTAAGATTTGAGCCCAGCTCAGGGAATGAGAGCTCAACTCCACATAAGAAAGGAGGTGATTGAGAACTCTAGGCTTAAGGTTGTGTAATGCCCATTCTTGCACACTAGTAATGCAATTTTGCTTTAAAAGTTTATACTGAAATTCTAGATCTTAGACCCTCTCTGACCTCTTTCTAATCTACTTTAAAGGCCCAGCTAGAATTGTTCCCTCTGATTTTGTCTAGTGTGAAATGTCCCAGGTGTCTGTGCTGGATTTTCATGTTCTTCAACCCTTTTCTCTGAATTGAGTCCTCCTTGCCATGCAAAAAAAAAAAAAGAGAGAGAGAGGGAGAGAAAGCAACAAAACTCATTCTCTGAGCTTGCAGATAGCCACACAATTGTCTTGAAAAACTTAGTTGAGCTATTGCAGTTTCTAATGTTTTTCTTTCTAGGGTATTTTTAAAGGAATCATTTGAACTATATTTGGAAGCATAATTAAGGTTAAGTTGTCTTTTGTGGAGGGAAATTGCTTACTTCCTGGTACAGTATATATTTCATTATGAAACAAAATATTTATTATTATTGGAGGATAGCCTTGTCATGATGGGTGGGTGTATTTCACAGAAGTGTTTGATAAAGAAAAAAAATATTTCTTAAAGCAACCTATTTGAGCATACAACTGACAAAGGAACTTGGGAATGGAGAATGAGAATTGTTCTTAGAATCCAGTTCCTGCCTCTCCCCAACCTCCTTCCCAAACTAAAGAGCAGCCAGTCAACCTGAAACTGTGGTGTAGAAATCCCAACTTGGATCTGTATTTACAACTGAAAAGTGAACAGGATAGCATGTTCCCAGGTTTCCAACTCTTCTACTGGATTGCCTGTAAATGTTTTTTCCCCTCCACTGCCGAGTGCAAACAGATTAAGGGGGTGCGATTCCTTTAAACTGAGAATGAGCTGCAAGGAAGAAAGAAATCTAATTCTGTGTTATTCAAATTTGGTTCTTTCCTTGAGATGGCATATGGTTCCCTGGTAGTGTGTGCTTTGCTAGAATGTGAGTTGGAAGTGTTTAATGTATCATAGGTTCTGGTGTGTGGGGGGGAGGCCCAATAGCTTTATAATCCCTTGGATGATTATGACTTTGTTTAAAAGAAAAAAAAATCACATACCTCTTTGGTTGCTCAGGGTTTAATCAATATATTAATGGGGGGCACACTAAATGTGGAGAGCCTTTCAATGAAGCATCTAGCTCCAAAGAGCTTTACTTTGGGGCAAAAACAACAAGCTCAATTTTTATGGTTAGAACAGATTTCACACCATCTTAAAAATGGAATGAGACTATTCTTTTGGCTGGTGCAGATACAACACATTGCTGATCTTGAAATAGGGTTCCCCTTTCCCTGTTACCATGGATTCCAAAAGCTAGGATCAAAGTAAGCTCAGATTTATATTGGAGAGGATTAACATTGGTGAAACATAACTCTGAATCAACATTATATCTGCACTGCTCCTTGGAAAGCTGTGTTATTTAATGAGTGTGCTGGCAAGCTGGTTAATATGGGGGAAACACCCAAACTATAAAACGTCAATGCATTTTTGATGCATTTCAAATAACCATAGTATCTTGCACTACTCCAGAGGGCTGTGTTTATTCTGAGCCATCTCCACCCCAAATCTGCATTTGTAATGAGTAGCATAAACTTTGCCTCACTGAGACATTTTGCTGTTACCTGAGAGAGCAGGGTAATAGAGGCCTGGAAACTGGAGAGAGAGCAAGAGTGAAGCAGTACTGTGGAGGAAGAACAACAGAGGACCATGAAGACCTGCCACTCTTCATTTTTATATTTGGAACCTGACTATATACTGGCCACTCCTTTCCCATTTGTTGCTTACAGTCATATAAGCAGAAATGTTCTTAAAAGGTGAAAGTGGAGCTTCTCAGGATACTGATTCTGTGTTTATGTGATGTTCTTGTGCATATGCAGAATATGCATTGCCCCAGGGTATGAAGAAAGATGCCTCTCTGCTACTCATGTTTTTTACCCTACTTAGAGATACTAATGTATTTCACTGGCCAATGCAACTTAACAAATTATGTGGCTTTAAAACTGCTGCTTAAGTTCTGGCAACCCATGGGTTGAGCATCCCTGCAGTAGAGAAACAGGAAATTGATTGCCCTGGTGTCAAATTGCATTATAAGCAGAGTACATCAATAACTCAACCTCTTCAACTTGGTCCTGGCAATTCCTGCCTTCTTTGTAAGTTTTCCGGTTGAGGGCCCTAGTTGTGGGATTGCTTGGAGTTAATTCATCTAGATCCAGTTTCAGGGAATAATTACAAGATACATTTACTTAAGGTGGCTCTCATATATAAGTAAGCAAACTTTTTTTTACACATGAATACCTCTAAGGACTTATCAGGTAAAACCTCCATAAGGAGAGAAATTGGGAAGATCCCAGGTGGCTAGCATGTTAAGAAACCATGCTAGTTATTTTATTAGAAACATGTACATAACAATGGTAACAATTGTGTCAGGCTCTGGATGCTGGTGAACATGGTTTTAAGCCTTAAGCCCTCAAAAAGAACCAGTATTACCCAAGTTTATGTTTGGGAATTGAAATGACTTTGAAACTACCAGAGTGGCATTATTTGAGGATCCAGAGCAGAAGGCTCCTTCGCTAATACCAAGCATCTGTTCCAGAAAGCAGGATTGGCCAGGTGCTTATGAAAGTGCTCTGATTGCACATAACAGTATATTGTTGCTTAGAACTCGCAGTTCCCACAAGAAGATGAGAGTCTTGGATACTAGTCCCTCTTCTGATACCAGATGTTGGTTCAGGGAGCCCTTCTTGTGTGTGCAGATGTGCAGCATCTTGCTCCAGATTTTATGCATGCTGGGGAAGAAAGAAACAAGAGTCTTATTTTTAAATTGCTTTCCTTCAGAATTAAAGTGGAGCTTAATCCCAAAGAGCAGTAGTCTTTTCCTAATATTGAGGTGGCAGGAGTACCCTGGGTCATGCCAAGCTTATGTGCAGGAGGAGCTCACTCTGTCCTAAGGTATTTTCTGCTTGTCAGGTTTGCTGTTGCTGACCAGCTTTTTTTATAGAGGACTCAGAGTTTCAGAAATATATTTTTGTAGACAAATAACTAAACTGTGAAACTTAAAAAAGATAAAGCATGTAAAAGCATTTCCAACAATGTTTCCTGTACAGATGTTTCTCCCTTCAACTCTCTCCTGGCTTTTGTTAGAAGTTTGACAGTTTCTTGAATATATTTTAATAAATATTTCCTTTATTGTCATATGGGTTGTCTTGTTTTACTTTTCAGTGGATTAGCCGAGCCATGCCATATTGCTTCAGCCAGGATCTACAAGATCTTAAGTTCATTGTGGCAGAAAGTTTTTTGAACCTCTCAGATGCATTGGGGGAGGGTTCTAATTAGTGAGAAGTAGATATATAGGAGTACAATCAGAAGGGGTAATTACAAAGAGAAGCCAAATAGCACTAAATTCTAACACGTAGGTGTGCTACATTACATTGCATAGCACAGATGAAAACAGGAATGTTTTACTTTTTTGTGCTGTTTTTGTATTTGATTGCTGACTATGCAATAATCTCATCATCCTAAAATGGACTATCTGTGCAATTTGTACATCTGATACACTTGGTTTGTTACAAGGTAAAGATGGCAACCCTTTAGGCAGTGAGATGACTCTATCATGCTGTGGGCCTGAAAGCCATGTTCTAAATACAAAGTCCTCAGAGTTGGTGTATCAAAACTGGTATGCCGCAAAGAACCACCAAGGTACTGAGAATCCTATAATTACTAGGCTTGGTATAATACTATACTTGGTATGTAGTATAATTTAAAACTGGGGACAGGAAGCTGCGTAGGTACTCAGTTGCTTTAGTTCCATTGTGCTTGTAATGGTAACATTCCAAAACAATTTTAAAAGTTGGCAAGCAACTCAAAATAATACTGTCATCAGAAGCCAAGCTATCTTTGAAGGGAAACACTGTAGTTTGCAGTTAACAATCATATGGCATGTGAAAAGGGATAGAGAAATTTCTATATTTAATAGCTGTTTTTTCCTCGTTATCTGTATAACATGTTGGAAATACTGCACCCCCTCCCCTCCCCAGTACTTCTAGCACTGCTACAGTGCTTTAGGTGACTGGTAACATAAGAATACTTGAAGCTACTAGATATGCTGAATCAGAATTGTCCTCCAAGGTCAGTATTATCTACTGTAATTGACGGAGGCTCACCAGGTTCTCAGAAGGGGACAAACTGCTTAGAACTATGTGGCCTACCACTTCTAGACGTGTCATTTGCCTTTTGGGGCTGCTGGAATTGGGCCTGGCAGTGTTGGTCAAGTGGATCTTGTAATAAAAGAGGTAATAAACACCTCTTTCTGGGAGCGTGTAGCTCCAATTGCCTTGAAAGAGGCAGTTATGAAACTCCTCCTGAAGAAGGCATCCTTGGAACCCACTAATCAAAACTACCACCATCTGTTGGCCAACATTCTTTTTTTTGGTCAAGGTGCTTAAGTGAGCAGTGGCTATACAGCTTCAGGCAGTCTTTAAGGCAATTGGAAGGGCCCTAAATCAATCTGTTTAGTCCTTAGTTTGGTTCAGCAATGGTCTTGGTTCAGCAAAGGTCTGACTGAACTTCACCAAGAAAATGATGGGTTTGTCTCCGCTGATTCTCCTGGACTTCTCATCAGCTTTCAACCATGGTTTCCTGGAGAGGTTGACTGGGCTAGGAGTAGGGGGGAACCATGCTTTGGTGGTTCTGCTATTACTTCAGTGACCAGTTCCAAAAGGTGGCGCTGGAGGACTGCTGTTCAGTCCCATGGCATATGCTATAGGGTCCTGCAAGGATCCATGTGCCCCCAATTTATATGCAGCTGCTGGGAGAGGTCATCCAGGGATTTGGAATAAGTTGCTACCAATGTGCAGATGACACCCAGCACTATTCTCATCAACTGCTGAGTCAGGTGGGTCTGTGGCGGTTGACTCGTCTCTAGAGAAGGTAATGCAATGGATGAAAGCTAGTAAACAAGTTCAGTCCAGACAAGACTGAGGTGTTACTGGGTCAATGGAGAAGCTGCTCAAAGACTGAGGAGTCAGTCTGTCCTGGATGGAGTTGCACTCTCCTTTCATAAGCAGGTTTATTTATAACTCCATTTTATTTTCATCATAACCCTGTGAAGTAGGTTAGGCTAGTCATGTGATTAACCTGAGGTCAAGCATCTATGATACAGTGGGGATTTGAACCTGTACCCCGGATTCTAGTATGATGCTCAAACTGCTACACCATTTTGGGGTGTGAACCTTCTGCATGTAAAATTGCTGAATAGTGAAAGTACAGAAAGTAGTTAATATATTTGCATACTCTTTGGAGCTCTTATAGTTAAATAACAAATTATTTGTACTAGGTACATGGGTGTCAAACCTACGGCTCGCCAGGCCTTTAATCCAGCCCGGCAGTGGGGCTCTCTTCTCTCTCCCCTCCCATATCTTGCTGTTTTCAGCTTGAGCTGTGTGGGAGTATAAAGAGCCAAAGGTGGGGCTGCCTCTGAGAGCAGGAAGCATAGAGTGGAGCTGCCAAACTTCCCAGCCACAGCTCCAAATCTCCGTTTAGTCCTTGTCACAGGAGCTGGGATGGTGGTGGTGGTTGTCCTTCTGCTGTAATCCTTATGTTTTTTGTTTTTAAAAACTAGCTTTTCAAAATCCCACAATTCCCCCCACCTTTCCAGTTCAGGCAGGCACATTTTAAGGGTGTGTGTGTGGGGGGGGGAAGGTTTGGGACCAGCCAGGATTAAAATACAGGGTTCTGCAAACTCAAGGGATTCCAGTTTTGCAGAGAAATATTGGTTTTAACACACACACTCCTAATGTGGAGCTCCAATGGAATAACAGCAGAACAAGTGCTGAAGAGGTCACCCAAAATTAATATCTCAAACCACCCTGTAAAAACTCCTAAGACCCTGGAGAGCCACTGCCAATCTGAGTAGACCTGGGGGAGGGGGGGAGAAGCTTGCAATACTCAGCTGTTTCATGTTTTTCCCCTGGGGCCTAGGCTCAGACCATTTATATTTGTAGTTTATATTTCGGGGGGGGAGTTTGGGACTAACTACAGTTAAAATACAGAATTCAACAAGGAATTTCAGTTTTGCAGAGAAATATTAGCTCCTAATGTGGGGCTCCAATGGAACAGCTGCTATATCTTTGTGTTTTTCTGTGTCCTTTATAAAGTTTGCATCACTGCTACCGGGCATTACATTTTATGACACACATGGTCTGGCCTGACAAAGTCCAATTTATGTCAAATCAGGCCTTCATAAGAAATGAGTTTGACACCCCTGCACTAGGAGATGGGTAAAGTGTCTCCCCTAAAGGTGGGGTTTTAGTATTAGGAGAACAGTTGGACAAGTCCAAAGGAAAAACAGGAAAATACCTTCCCCATTACTCTATACTGTTTCTATTGTCAAATAATGGATTACTATGGCTACTTAAAAAAACAACCTTTAACTTAGGGTAGAACAAAGTTTGAGCACACGAAAGCTTATACTTTGAATAAAACTTTGTTGGTCTTAAAATTCCCACTGGACTCAAACTTTGTTCTGCTGTTTCAGACCAACACGGTCACACACCTGAATTTAACTGAGGGTGTTTGTGGTTTCTGTGCCAGAAAATTACAGGGAACAGAAAGCACAGGGAAGGCAGCACCTTTACTTGAAGTACGAGTTTAGCCCTCCTCAGGTTGAACTTTTTCCCTAACAGGTGCAACACCTGGGCATCAAATGTTTTGGTAGTCGGTCGTGGGTAAGACCCAGACAGCAAGGCTTCCGTACCCTGCCTTTAATAGTTATGAACGCAGAATGCAGGTTTGTCCAAGCACTACGCCCCCTAGAGAAAACGTCCCTTCTGACGCAAAAGCCTACAGCCCAGTGGCCACAGTGCATTCCGGGAGTGGAGAAGTAAATAAATAAGACTTGGCGCAAGGCACGCCGGTAGATCGAGACAAGGGAGGGTCTGGCTTACGTGAGGCACGCCGGGATAGGAGAGAAGCGTCTGGCGCGGGGCACGCCGGGATCAGGGCGGGCTGTGGTCCGGGGGGGGGCCCTGTTTAGGGCTGTTGCTGACTCGCTCGGTGTTTCTGGTGGTGGTCGTTGGGCTCGAAGACGCGGCGGAGACGGCTCCTGCCCGGCGGGGATGGCGGACGCGGCGGCCTCCCCCGTGGGGAAGCGACTCCTGCTGCTACTGGTGGCGGGTCCGGGCGAGGGCGAGGCGGTGGGGCCGGAGCCTGGGCCTGCACTGCCCTCCCGGGCCTGGAGGAGCGGAACCGTACGGGCTATGAGCGGGGCCGTGCCCCAGGACTTGGCGGTGAGGCTCACGGATGGGTGGGAGGCTTTGCCTGCCTGCCCGCCCGGTGCGCGCGCGTGTTGTTGTTGAGCTTCTGCTGCTTGGACTCTGGGAGGGGGAGGGGTTTATCTTCGTTCCTTCTTTGGCCGAGATAACTCAGCCTGGTGGCCCTCCTCCTCCGGTGGCCGACAGCAGTGCTGCTGTTGGCTACGAGATAGCTTGCTGGTTTCGGATATCGCGTTTGTGGCAGGCCTTATTTTCCTTCTCGTTAAGTAAAGCGCTGTGTACGTGAGTCTATTTATCTCGGAGTATGGGGGTGGGGAGTTAAAGGGAGGAGGAAGGTGTGAGCTGTAGCTAACGAACGTTTACGGCAGTTCAGCGGATTGGTCTACCAGTCCTCTTTACAGCGGTAATTCTTCTCTAATTGCTGTGCGTTGAGTGTGTAAAACTTCTAAATGTTTGGTATTTTATAGCTTGGATTCTTTAGCTCAGAGTTGTTACATTCTTAGATTGCTGCTTAGGAACGTTATCTGTAGAAGCAGAGTAACAAAAACAGTAGTTACAGAAATAAGGAGTAATCAAGTTTTTACAAGTGTTTTATCAAACACTTTGTTAGAAGGCTCCAAATGTTTTTTAACTGTTTCTTATTCGTATAGAAGTGGGGTAACAAAAACAGTAGTTACAGAAATAAAGAGGAATCTAGTTTTTACAAGTGTTTTAACATATATTTTGCTAGAGGGCTCCAAATGTTTTACCTAGTGCTTCTTGGTGAAGTACAGCTTTTTCGTGGGATCTATACTGTACTGCAGATTTGAGCTGGTTTTAGTGTATCTGGTGGTAGTAAAGTGCTGCTTTTATTGGAGTCACACAGTTGTTGTCTACATAGCAATCATTGTGTATGTGAAAGCCTTATGTATACAAAACTAAATTATTGCTTTCCAAAATAATTCAAGGTCTCTCTTTAATTTTCTTCAGGCATGACAGTAGTAGGCAACCAAAGGAAACAGTATCTCTGATATAAAGCAGTCTTGTAGATAATTAGTGGCTACCAATTTATTTTATTTGCCATACTTACTGAAATGCTTTTCCACACCTGCTGCTGTCACAGAACTGCCCTGGTTGCTAGTTGTAGCTGCTCAACCTTGACTTTAAAGGGCAGGTAGTTGGATGAATATTGTTATAGTGGGTGAGGAACAGAATGACCAATACAATTTGTCACTTAGTTACTCATCAAAGGGCTGCTGCTTTTATCCACAAGTAAGCAGCCGAGGTGCTTTTATGCCCAGGGAGCATGATAAGAATATAGCTGTAAATGATTATAGAGCTAGGGCTGCTTTGAAGAATGTGGCATCCTACAAAGTTTGGACAGGTTCTTTCTAATATGCATTAACAGTGTGGAGATGGTTCCCAGTGGTCATCCATATTGGTCTGAAGCAGTAGAACAAATTTAGAGTCCAGTGGATCCTTTAAGACCAACAAAAGTTTATTCAAGGTATGAACTTTCATGTGCATGTATTTGAAAAAGTGTGCATATACACGAAAGCTCATACCTTGAATAAACCTTTGTTGGTCTTAAAGGTGCCACTGGACTCTAAATTTGTTCTAATGTGGAGATGTTAATTGTAAGGTAGTTTAAATACATAGATGACACACTGTTCAGGTTAGCAAAAACCAAAATATGCTGAAGAATATAAGAGATATTTCTTCTGGGAGATATACCAGCAGAATGACACATTAGGTTGTGTCAAGAGTGTGATGTGCTTTGGAACAAATTATCCTAATGACACAAACACCTTGATAGCTGTTGAATTTATTACAAATAATTGCATAGAAAAGAAATCTCAGGAATTTGCAAAAAGGTCTTCTTACAACAGCTGAAAGTGCTTGTTTGTGAGACATGTAGGTTCAGTGAAGCCTACCAAGCTGTCCACGTGGGGTTGCATTGTCTTGATATCCATGCTGATGATCTAGTACAGGGGTGGCCAAACTTACTTAATGTAAGAGCCATGTAGAATAAACGTCAGATGTTTGGGAGCCACAAGACATGAACAAATATTACATGTTTTTACTGGGAAATATGCAATTTTGCTTTTTATTAACATTAAGTGAGACTGCCAAAAATTGATAATGATATTTATTTGTCCAATGATATTTGTTTGCTGATGATATTTAATTTCCCCAGCGGCCTTGCCGGGAGCCGCACAATATGTATGAAAGAGCCACATGTTGTTTCTGAGCCACAGCTTGGCCACCCCTGATCTAGTAGCACCCATACAGCTTGCACCATCTAAAACTTCCTGATACTATAGGAACTCTTGTGCTGATTTTCTACTTGAAGATCTCTTTGTCTTGGTCAGTTTTGACTTAATTGTGCAGTACTAAATCTCCTATGGAAGAAGAAATCACCTGAACACTAGTTTACTGTGGTATGGTTCCCCAAAATGCAAACAGTGTTCAGAATGTTTAGGAAACAGCAGGCATCCATTTTTGGTATATAGCAGAGTTTGATCAGGGTCAGAAAATGTTTGCCAAAATAAGGTAGGTAGAAAAAAAATGTAAACAATTGTAACTTTCTAAATTAGGAAAATGGCTATTGAAATGAAACATGATAGAGGTCTATCAAATCACGTGGTATGAAGATGCAAATAAGGAAAAATGCTGTCATTGGGTAATTCACTGAAATGGATAGGTAACAGATTTAAATAAAATACTACTGTTGTGCACGATTGGGGGACTGCTTCTAGACTTTGGCCTGCTGCTGTCAGAAGACAGAATGTGGTTAGCCATTAATGTAACTCACTTTTTGAGTGTAGCAGTATGTTAGCAAAAGGCTCTGAAATATGCAACAGCCATAAGGGTTAGAGGATTTGCAATGAGGAGAAGTAAAATTGCCCTCTGCTTCTGTCAGCAGAGCTTGAAAGGGACTGTAAGGTGAAATAGAACATAAGGAACACAATTTTCTTGCTCTGATGGATTGCTGGATTCAGCCCAGTGTTATTTTAGTCTTCTGCTAAACAATGAATAAATACATTTGCATGTTCCTAACTAGTTTCCTTCCACACTTTATTATATTTTGTCCTGAACCAGGAGAATAGATAATATTTTGAGAGATTCTAGTTCAGATTTAGTGGGAATGTACAGTCTGTTCTCTCCATTGCTCATGTAACTAAAATGGATAGATTGATTTTGTTGTTTTTTTAAAAAAAGAAACCCAGTGTAGCTTTTGAAAAGAGATAACAAACCCAGTAGAAATTCTAATGCATTGTTGAAGTAACATTTTGTGGAAAAACAAATGGGAAAGCTACCAGTACTCAGAGCAATTGTTAATCTAGTCTTATGGCAATTTGTAAGATTGTGTACCAAAAATGTAAAAATTAAATTTTCTGGAAGTCTGAAGTGTACATAAAACTTGACCTGATTATAAACACATAATGTCCTAATTAGTAAGGTGGCCATTTAACTGAAGGTTGATTCCCCATGTATTTAATGACAGTATATAAAAATACTATATATTTTTAAATAAATACAGCAATTAAAATGACAGAATAAAACAGCAGAACAAATTATGCCATGGGTCATAAACTTAAATGCCCCTGAAAGCCTAAGTAAACAAGTTTTCAGAGACAGTAATGGTGGGAGCTGGTGGATGTGCATGGGAAGAAAGTTGCACACCCTGAAGATGAACCTCTCCCATGCCTCACACTTCAGAAAATGGGGTCACCTGGAGCAGGTCCTCTGTGGAAGATTCTAACAAATATGCAGTTCTTCAGATAAGCTGGTCCCAAACGGTTTACAGCTTTGCATGTTTTTTAAAAAAGTGTATTAGTGGAGCTTCCATTGAATACTGTGTTTTTGATAAATCCTCTAAGGTATTTTTGTGTTATAACATTATGAGAAGTTTAAGTGTTTAATATTAATAATAACCAGATAAAGATCTATATATTTACAGCTTCTGTGTTAGGAATAAAGAAGCTGTCCTACTAGTTAACCACATTTTTAACAACTTCTACAAAAAAAATGAAACTTTTAAAAGATGAAGAAGAGAGTGGATTTATACTCCACCCTTCACTACCTGAAGGAGTCTCAGAGCGGCTTACAAACTCCTTTCCCTTCCCCTCCCCACAACAGACACCCTGTGAGGTAGGTGGGGCTGAGAGAGCTCTTGACAGAAACTGCTCTTTTTCAAGGCCAGCTCTTATCAGAACTATAGCCTGCCCAAGGTCATACAGCCAGGTGCAAGTGGAGGAGTGGGGAATCAAACCCGGTTCTCCCAGATTAGATTCCGCTCACTTAACCACTATACCAAACTTAATACACTTTAATAAACTTTTCTGTGTTGGTGGTCTTTTTAAAGTTACCTGTGAACCACATATTAGTTGTTGATAGCAACTGTTGGCAACAATATTGAATAGTAGCAGTGTATTAATAAAAAAAACAGACAGCATTTAAAAGAGCATAAAATCATATAGATCATTAGTAACAAAGGATTAGTGTTGGAAACCAGTATAAAAGGCAGGCCTCCATAATCCTCCCCTCCTGAAAAAACCTTAACAAAAACCCTGGAGAAAAAGAAATTGCTTTTTCTGTTGTCAAAAGTATAAGAGAATGCCAGGGAAATAAGAGGGTTCAAAAATGGAGGTGCCCTAATTAGATCTTTGAAGACCTAGGAGGATAAACCTAGAAACATTCAGGAGGAAAGGGGTTTTTTTCCTGAAGAAAATTTTGAGGCGCTCCCCAAAAAATTTGTATGAAATATATTACTTTGACATTAGTTAAATGCTTTTTGAAACTTATTCAAAATATATAACATGAGATTATGAGGACTTTTCTCAATTTTTCCAATTCAAAGTTAGTAGAATGCTGGAAAAAAACTCTGAATAATTGTTCTTTTGCAATCAGCGAAATGCTCTTTAAGGCAAGATTTTAGTGAATAGCATTCAGTTATTCCAATGGAAAAATTTGGGACATTTTGGGAAGCATTCTAAAGTGCTTTGAAATTTCTCTCAAGATAGCATAGGCTGAATCAAGATAGCATAGGGTGCAGTAGTTTGCAGCTCTCTCTCACTGTACGATGAGGTGGATTTGCCAATTTTGTCTGTAGAAACCTAAGACATACTTGTAATTTCCATAATTATGCCAATTAAATTATACTAACTAAATTATAAATGATGTATTTTATGTTGTTGAAAGTGGGAAATTGGTTTGGATTTGATAGGAAAGTAAGTATTGCATATATTTTCCCTCCCCAAAAGGACCCAGAAAAACATTTTTCCCTGTGGCATCAGCATTTCAGAAATTTTACACCTCTATCCCCAATGTGACTTCAGAAGGAAGCAGTAAATATAGCAGGGATGTTGAATATTACCTTGACGCATGCTGCAGTAGGTGATCCTGTAGATACATTGGCCTATGATCACATAGGCTGGCCTTTTAATGGTAATGACCAGCACTTGTTGGACCTGGAAGTGGATCAGCATCCAGTATAGGTCTTTTGAAACTCATGATACTTCCTTATGGCTTCAGCCAAGCAGCCATCTCAGGCAGGGCTTTTTCTTTGGAAAAAGAGGTGCTGGAACTCCCAAGAGGGAAATGAAGTTTTCATTCTGTATCCTGAAAACTCATGAGCTTTTAAACACTTTAAAAAGAATTTTGTTGAAGAGGTTCCGGAACTCCATTCCGGAGTGTTCCCGCAGAAAAAACCCCCTGATCTCAGAGCACATTTTGTACCATGGTTCAATGGGCACGAAACTTAGGACACAATATTGAACTTGATCAATTGGCTCAACTGTGGAGGAAAAATATTAAAATAACAAAGGCAGTCCCATATAAAGAGAATGTATATAAAATGTTTTATAGGTGGTATGTAACTTACTTTCAAAATTAAACCACTAAGCATTAGAAAATTAGCTATTTAGTCTTACAGAAAGACAGTTTTTTTTAAGACTTGGAGAGAGGGAGCAATGCTCATAAGTGCATTTATTCATCGTTCCACAGCTAAATACACAGGAGCTGTACAGAGGCTGAGCACATATTTTTACCTTTGCAGTAGGGGCAGTTTACCTCTTGGGGGAAGTTTCTTGAGCAGACATGAGGAAAATTGCATGACTGGCATGAAACTTTCATCTTGCCATGCTCTTCAAGTACTCTCTTCTCCCCTACTCAAGCATCCATGTATGAAGATCTTACAACAATGCCCTGTTTTGTCCCTCCCCCATGTCTTTGGAGGTGAAGTTGTGGGACAGTCTCTGGGGCATGCTTCGCTCCACCTCCCCATTTGAGCACAAGGTTAAAATTGCCCCTTCTCAGTGGGCATTTGTAGGTTTTGATGTTAGTGTTTTCTTCTAATGGATTTTCTGTGTTGGTTTTTCTTAGTTCTGTATTTGACTTGGATTTGTTTGTTTCTGTATTTACATTGTCATGCTTTTGGCGGGAGCTGACCAGCATATTATTTATTTTTAATTTTTTAAATTTTTTAAGTTTTGTTTGATTTATATCCCGCCCTCCCCCACAAGATATTAGGTACTGTGCAGATGGAGCCGTGATTTAGGAAAACTGAGCTGAATATTCTAAAGAGAATTAGTACAAGGATAGCTTGCAAAGAGAGTTGAAAAGGGTCATTTCTGGCTTCGCAGAGTTTTTCATCATTTTGATTTATGGTATCAGTACTTCCATGATACTATTCTACAATCATTTATATTATTTCTGTAGTAATAAGTAGTCATCAGGGCCCATCCAATGCAATGCAGCCACCATTTCAGCAGTAATGGAGTATACATTATTTGTGAATAAGTTGCTGAATAAGTGAATAGGATTAATTTGTCCCTTTCTTGAAGAGGAAACCAAAAATATTTGATATAGGGATCTTAACAAGAGAGTTCTTTGTGATGACATTGATTTCTAGTCTGGATTCCTGACCTATTTTAACTGGAGATGTTGTGGGACCTGGGACCTTCAATGATGAATGAATACATATTATCACTGTGTATCACCCTTCTTCATAATTTATTCATTTGAACTTAATGAACATTTTTTTGTTTCGCTGAACAGTGGAGCAAGCACTTTTGAGGAACGCACATCCATTTTTTTGTAGGTTTCCAGGTATTTTGCTGTTTATGAAAACTGCCCATAGATCAGAATCTCAGATTATTGTACCTCACATCTTGCTTTCTAATAAATATGCTATATATTTGATTCTACCCAAACATAATATAGATCAGAGGCGTTGAACTCATTTGTTAGGAGGGCCAGATCTGACATAAATGTCACTTTGTTAGGCCAGGCCATGTGTGCCATAAAATGTAACACAAGGTACCGGAGATACATACTTTATAAAGATGATTTCAGATGCCAGCTTGATCGGATTGGGCATGATATGCAGAGGGGTAGTAGGAGTAGAGATATTAGCACTGATAATGAGATAGCAATTTGGTACAAGAGGATTCAGTCCAGGAGGATGCAAAGAATAAACTGAAATAAGTCTGAAGAAGTGAGCAGTGACTCATAAAAGCACATACCCTACCACAATTTTGTTAGTCTTTAAAGGTACTACTGGACTCTTACTTTTTCTACTGCTATTAGAAACAATAACATTCAAAAATCAGTTGGGGAACATTTAGCCTTCCAGGGCATTCAGTTGCTGATCTAGGAGTAGCAGTTCTCTTACAAAGGAATTTCAAAGGGAGGCTAGAAAGAGAGACTATTGAATTGCAACTGATCATGAAGCTCAAGACAATGCAAACTCCCAGGCTGAATTGAAATCTAGGTTGTTTCTCTCATTAAAATGCCTACTAACATCATTTGGCATCTGAAATCACTCCACTCTCCAAGATATAAGGACAGATGGACTCCCATTCTAGCTGTATCTGAAGAAGTGAGTAAGTGACTCATGAAAGCTCCTATCCTGACAGAAACTTTGTTAGTCTTTAAGGTGCTGCTGGACTCTTGTTTCCTTTCACTAATAAAGAACGTTAGGTTCCCCCCCCCAATCTGTTAGAAATGGAAAGGGGAATCCATCTCTCTGGCATGATCTCTTTAGCTCCCCCCCCCCAAGAAGTCAGCAGGCAAACAAAAACTTATAGTTGGAAGAAAATGTTGCTGGGACTCTCCCTCCTTCCCTCCCTCCCTCTGGCATGCTCTCTTTAGCTCCCCCGAAGAAGTCTGCAGGCAAACAAAAACTTACAGCTGGAAGAAAACGTTGCTGGAACTCTCTCTCTCTCTTTTGCTCTCTTTAGCCCCCCTCCCAAAGTCTGCAGGCAAACAGAAAATTATAGCTGGAAGAAAATGCTAGGACTGAGACTCCCTCCCTATCTCTCTCTCTCTCTCTCTCTCTCTCTGGCATGCTCTCTTTAGCCGCCCCCACCCCACCCCGAAGTCTGCAGGCAAACAAAAGCTTATACCTGGAATAAAACGCTGGTCTTCTTAAAAAGCTACTGGATTCCATTCTTGCTTTCACTCTTTCCCCAGAGGAGGAGGGGGAGGAGTCCTCAGCCAATCAAAGGAAGGCTTTCTTTCTCTCCTCCCAAGCAGGAAATAGGAGAGGCTGGGGACAAGGAGCTGTGATGCCAGAAGCCGGTAGGAGGAAGCAGCACAGAACCAGCTGCTCTCGGGCTGGATTGTAGCCCTGCATGGGCCTGATCCGGCCCGCGGGCCGCATGTTTGACACCCGTGATATTGATGGTTGAACAAAAATGATAACTGTCTTATTTTAGTCATTCTAGGGTAAAATCATAAGAGTTGTACCCCTTTCAGAAATTTTCAGTGCAAGTCTGGAAACATTTTGCATTTCTCTCTGTAGAGCCAGCTTCTAAGAGCTGTTTTGTCTGGTACAGGAGTCTCTGCAAACCCACTTCCCATTTAGAAATGTATGATAATCTAGTTCAGTGTTTGAGAAATGAGCATGATTTACCACATATATTCATACCTCGTGGTTCCCATGACTTCTAACTTTTTTATCATGAGAGATGTGAAAGCCTGGAAAAATTCAGGAAGAGTTTTTTCTGAGGAATTTTTGCAGTTTTCCCAACTGAAAAATAGCTCCTGCAAACCCAGTGTTCTCAGTGTTATAAATAACTGGACATCTAAAAGAGCCAGTTTGATGTAGAGGTTAAGAGCGGCACACTCTAATATGGAGAACCGGGTTCGATCTCCCACTCCTTCACTTAAAGCCAGCTGGATTACTTTGGGTCAGTCACAGTTCTCTCAGCCCCTTCCCCCAAATCTAGCTCACCACAAAAAGAGCTAGAATTTCAGGCTGCCAGATCTCCTGGCTGTATTATTTTTGTTCAGTCGCACATTCGAGTCCAACTCTTCGCAACCCCATGGACCACATCACTCCAGGCCCTCTTGTCTTCTGCTGTCCTCCGAATTTTGTTCAATTTCATGTTTGTGGCATCAGTTACACTGTCTAACATCTCATTCTTTGTCATCCCCTTCTTCTGTTACCTTCAATCTTTCCCAGCATCAGGGTCTTCTCCAGTGAGTGCTCTTTTCACATTTGGTGGCCACTGCCATATGATAATAATAATTATTGATATCCAAATATGCTGGTTGTCCTACATATTGTGACTACATGAGAGTTTTTCTGTCTAAAATTAATATTTTATCATGTTTTATCCTTTCAATTTTTATTTTGTCCTACCTTTCAAATGGCAAATGATACTTGTTCTAAGGTAGCATAGGGTGCAGCAGTTTGCAACTCACAATCATTGGCTAAATAGAAAACAGATGTGTAGACTTTTAAATTTCATAAATATTCCAAATAGTACAATTTTTTTATGCCAGCTAAGCTATAAATTACGGATTTTATGTTAAATCAGTAAATTAAGTTTTGGTTTGATAGGAAAGTAAGTATTGTATATATTAGTTTTTTCCAACATTTCTGTGTCCCCCCCCCATCTTTAGTTATCACAAAGGTTTATTTACTTCTGTAGAAATACTTTTTTCAGTTCTTCCATATTGTGTGCAATCAGATTCTAGGGACACTTTATCTGATGTTTTTCCTCTAAAAGTAGTTTCTTCTGTATCTACGCAATCAGTTGTAAATGTTCTTACTGCATACAGTTTTGGAACTTGACAGACATAGCCTGTCTGTATCCCAAGCTGTAATATCTACATGGCTAATAACTGTATGTTCCCCATACTTCATTGCTGGTCAAAATCCACACAGTGGGACCATCTAGAGTTCTGGGTTTATGTTTCTGCAGACGAGGGAGAACCCTCAGGTTTCTAGAATAATCTTTTTTTGGGGGAAAGTCAACCCTTTTAGAGTGTCACCTATACATGTGTTGACATTACGATAGAAAAATAAAGTTTAGGTGACATTTTGGAGTTTCTCCAGCACACTTGGTGGGTCACATTGCATATCTCCAGTCAGAAGATAGGGAAAATGAGAGAGGATGGTAGAGAGGAGATGGAGCTGGATGGGATAGGGAAAGGAATTGGAGCCAGCAGCATGGTAGGGGAGAGAATGGAGATGAAAGCAGCAGACGGCGGAGGATGCAGGAGATGGAGCTAGTGAACATAAGAACATAAGAGAAGCCAATGTTGAATCAGGCCAATGGCCCATCTAGTCCAACACTCTGTCACACAGCGGCCAAAATATACCAGGTGCCATCAGGAGGTCCAGCAGTGGGGCCAGGGCACCAGAAGCCCTCCCACTGCTGCCCCCTCCAGCACCAAGAATAGAGTGCATCACCTGCCCCAGACTGAGAGTTCTCATTCTATACCCTGTGGCTAATAGCCACTGGTGGACTTCTGCTCCATATGTTTATCTAATTTCCTCTTGAAACTGTCCATGCTTGCAGCTGCCACGACCTCCTGTGGCAGTGAATTCCATATGTTAATCACTCTTTGGGTGAAGAAGTATTTCCTTTTATCTGTTCTAACCCGACTGCTCAGCAATTTCATAGAGTGCCCACGAGTTCTTGTATTGTGAGAAAGGGAGAAAAGTACTTCTTTCTCAACCTGCTCAATCCCATTCATAATCTTATAAACCTCGATCATGTCACCCCTCAGCCGTCGTTTCTCCAAGCTAAAGAGCCCCAAGCATTTTAACCTTTCTTCATAGGGAAGGTGTTCCAACCCTTTTATCATTCTAGTTGCCCTTCTCTGCACTTTTTCCAATGCTATAATATCCTTTTTGAGATGTGGTGACCAGAACTGTACACAGTATTCCAAATGAGGTCGCACCAATGATTTATACAGGGGCATGATGATACTGGCTGATTTGTTATCAATTCCCTTCCTAATAATCCCCAGCATAGCGTTGGCCTTCTTTATTGCAGCTACACATTGTGTAGACATTTTCAGCGAGTTATCCACTACGACTCCAAGATCTCTCTCTTGGTCAGTCTCTGCCAGATCAGACCCCATCAACGTGTATTTATATTTAGGATTTTTGGCTCCAATGTGCATCACTTTGCACTTGGCCACATTGAACCCCATTTGCCACGTTGACGCCCACTCACCCATCCTCAACAGATCCCTTTGGAGTGCCTCACAATCCTCCCTGGTTTTCACCACCCTGAACAACTTCGTGTCATCTGCAAATTTAGCCACATCACTGCTTACTCCCAATTCCAAATCGTTAATAAACAAGTTAAAAAGCATGGGACCGAGTACTGATCCCTGTGGTACCCCACTGCTTACCACCCTCCACTGAGAAAGTTTCCCATTTATACTCACTCTCTGTTTCCTATTTATAAGCCAGTTTTTGATCCACAAGAGGACTTGTCCTTTTATCCCATGACTATTGAGCTTACTTAGGAGCCTTTGATGAGGAACTGTATCAAAAGCTTTCCGGAAGTCAAGGTAAATAATATCTATTGGGTCCCCCTTGTCCACATGTTTGTTCACTCCCTCAAAAAACACAAACAGGTTAGTGAGACAAGATCTTCCCTTACAGAACCCATGCTGAGTCTGCCTCAATAGTTTTTGTTCATCAATGTGCCTACTAATTCTTTCCTTAATAACAGTTTCCACCAACTTACCCGGTATCGATGTCAGACTGACTGGCCTGTAATTTCCTGGATCTCCCCTGGAGCCCTTTTTAAAGATGGGAGTGACATTAGCTACCTTCCAGTCATCAGGAATGGAGGCAGATTTTAAAGAAAGATTACATATTTTTGTCAGGAGATCCACAAGTTCACATTTGAGTTCTTTCAGAACTCTCGGATGAATGCCATCCGGGCCTGGTGATTTATTAGTTTTTAAATTGTCCATCAGTCGGAGGACTTCCTCTCTTGTCACCGCAATCTGATTCAGGTCTTTCAAACCCCCTCCCGAAATCAGTGCTTCTGGAGTGGGCAAACACTTCTCCTCTTCCACAGTGAAGACAGAGGCAAAAAATGCATTCAGCTTCTCAGCCATTTCCCTATCATCCTTCACTACTCCTTTTACCCCTTGGTCATCCAAGGGCCCCACTGCCTCCCTGGCTGGCTTCCTACTTCTAATGTATTTGAAGAAAGTTTTATTGTTGGTCTTTATGTTTTTTGCGATATGCTCCTCATATTCCCTTTTTGCTTGCCTGATCACAGACTTGCATTTTATTTGCCATAGTCTGTGTTCCCTTTTATCAACCTCACTAAGACTAGCTTTCCACCGCTTAAAGGAATCCTTCTTACCTTTTACAGCTTCCATTACTTTATTTGTTAACCATGCAGGCTTTTTTCTATACCTATTTGTACCTTTCCTAACCTGCGGTATATATTTTTTCTGAGCTTCTAGGATTGTCTTTTTAAATAGTCTCCAAGCTTCCCCAATGGTTTTGACCTTCTCCACTCTTCCTTTCAATTTCTTCCTCACATGTCCCCTCATACCAGAGAAGTTACCCCTTTTAAAGTTAAAAGTGGTTGCGTCAGTCTTTTTGGGCAACTCCCTATCTGTACAAATGTTAAACTCAATGACATTATGGTCACTGTTTCCAAGTGGTGCAATCACTTTTACATCTCTCACCAGGTCTTGGGTGTTACTTAGGACCAAATCCAGGATCGCCTCTCCCCTGGTAGGATCTGTGACCATCTGTTCCACAGCACAGTCATTGAGAGTGTCTAAGAACGCAATCTCTTTTTCCCGACTAGAACTCATATTGACCCAATCAATGTGTGGGTAGTTAAAGTCGCCTATTACAACACAGTTATTTCGTCTAGCCGCTATCTTTAATTCATTCATCATTTTATAATCCTCCTCTATCTTTTGATCTGGTGGGCGATAACAAACTCCCACTGTTAAGCCTCCTTTTGGACCCACTATTTCAACCCATAGCATTTCCAGAAGGGAATCCAATTCTCTTACCCTCTCAATCTTACTGGATGGTATACCCTCTCTGACATACAGAGCCACCCCACCTCCAACCCTTTCCCCCTATCCTTCCGATATAATTTATAACCAGGAATCACCGTATCCCACTGATTTTCCTCATCCCACCAAGTTTCTGAAATACCCACAATGTCTATTTCCCCCCCAACACCAAGCATTCCAACTCCTCGATTTTACCTCGGAGACTTCTAGCATTTGTGTATAAACACTTATAGTTTCCCACGTTTGTTAAGCCCACAGCCTTCCTCTTGCTGCCTCGAGACCTTGCCAGGCAGTTCCTATCATTAGCCACAGTCTCAGTGGACAATTGTAATCCATTTCCTTGTACAAAAGTAATAGCTACCCCTTCATCTCTTTGAGATGAGCCATCCCGAACCAGAGACTTTTCATCTCCTGTCGGCTTTCCCCCATTATTCAGTTTAAAAACTGCTCTGCCACCTTTTTGATTTTGAGCGCCAGCAGCCTGGTTCCTTCTCGGGACAAGTGGAGACCGTCCCTTTTGTACAGCTCCCTCTTGTCCCAAAAAGCATCCCAGTGCCTAACAAACTTGAACCCTTCCCCCCTACACCACCGTCTCATCCACGCATTGAGACTCCTGATCTGTGCCTGTCTCTCCGGCCCTGCGCGTGGAACAGGTAGCACTTCCGAGAAGGCTACCTTGGAGGTCCTGGCCTTGAGTTTCCTGCCCAGCAGCCTAAATTTCTCCTCCAGGACCTCACAACTGCATTTCCCCACATCGTTGGTGCCGACATGCACCACGACCACTGGCTCCTCCCCAGCACTATCTACCAGCCTATCTAAAACACGCGTAATGTCCGCTACCTTCGCACCAGGCAGGCAAGTCACCATACGGTCAGTACGCGGGTTCGCCACCCAGCTGTCTACCTGCCTAAGGATCGAATCACCAACTACCAAGAGCCCCCCTCCCACCCTTCCCAGGGACGGTTCCTTGGTACGAAAGGATACCCGTTCACCAGCTGAAGAAGAGGTCCCTTCTGAGGGCACATTCCCCTTATCCTCAGCATGGTGCCCCTTTTCCCCTTGACCCTCATGCTCCCTGGCAGCAGCCGGGCTGCCAGATCCAGAGTGGGACATATCTAACAAGTCCCCGAGAGTCTTCCCCGTGCACCTAACTGACTGTCCCTGCTTCTCCAGGTCAGCCACCTTGGCCTCAAGGGAGCAAACTCGCTCCCTGAGAACCAGGAGCTCCTTGCACCGAGCACACACCCAAGACTTCTGACCAGTGGGCAGATAGTCATACATGTGACACTCCATGCAAAACACTGGATAGCCCCCAACCCCCTGCTGGCATTCTGGCTTCATAATTGTTTTTAAACAAATACTTTTCTATAACCCCCTTTTAAAACCCTTTGTATTTATATGGCTCCTGTTGTAGGAGTCTACTTACCTTACCTTACCAAGGAGCCAAGGTCCTGGCTTTCTGGCTCTTCCTGTGCTTCTCACAGAGCCCCTAGGCCAGGAGCCACAGGCAAAGAGCCTCGCCCTTTTGCTCTCGCCCTTCGGCTCGTGCCAGAGGCTCGTGCCTCTTGCAAACTTCCTGCCTTAAATGGAATTGTCTCCCAGGAGAGGGTGTGGCCAGCAGCTACTCAAAATCACCCAAGGCACTTAATGACGGTCAAACAAAGCCCCTTTCACACTCCAACTCCAGCAGCCAGGAGTCTGCTATTCAATCTCACCCAAGCACTTAATTACAGGCAAACAATGACCCTTTCACACCCTAACTCCAGCAGTCAGGAGTCTGTTACAACTCACCCACACACTCCCAAATACAGTCCTTGACACAGTACCTTTTCAGCTAAAGCACCTCAGCTGAAAGTAAATAAATAAAAATACCACTCACCCCTCTGGCAGCTCAAACACCTTGCTCCTTCTCAGTGGGGACAAGCAAGCAAAAGAGAAAGTAGAAACTGAGGAGTAGGCCCAGCAAGAGTGGGAAATGGAATTACCACTCCGCAGCAAGTCATGGTGGTGGTACTTCTGATGTATTCTGTTTGGTAATATTAAACTTTTATCACTTTCAAAATCCTTCATACATTCTACTTCTATGGCTACTGCTACTTCCATTGTTGTCATTTGGTGGAAATAAAAATGTACGCATACTCGCTGAGAGGTCTTTTGTGGAAAGTTGTAGCTTTCAAGACAATGGGAAACTTATTTTGGCACAAAACCCATTTGATTCATTTTCATGCATGTATTTTGAGGAGAGAGAACTGGCATACATCTCTTTTCATATAAGGACTATAACTTGGTATACCTGAGTTGTGCAAATATTAATACAGCTTGCACAATTGTATTAATATTTACCTCAGTAGGGAGAGCAGCTTAGTGTTAGAGCTCACCTAACACTTTCATTTTCAACTTTACAGCATATCTATTTTCCTTCATCTTCCTTATTTATTTATTTCTATCTCCTCTGCAAGGAGCTGCGGTGGCTCAAGTGGTTAAGACACTGAACTGCAGGCTCTGGAAGGTCAGTAGTTCAGCAGTTCGAGACCCGGGTGCCGCATGACAGGGTGAGCTCCTGTCTCTAGTTCCAGCTCCTGCCAACCTAGCAGTTCGAAAGCAAGAAATTGCAAGTAGATAAATAGGTACCACTTCGGTGGGAAGGTAACAGCGTTCCGTGCACCTTGGTGTTTAGTCATGCCGGCCACATGACCACGGAAACGTCTTCGGACAGCGCTGGCTCTTTGGCTTTGAAACGGAGATGAGCACCGCAACCCTAGAGTCGGATTCGACTGGCTTTCGAGCAAGGGAACCTTTACCTTTACCTATCTCCTCTGTAAAAAAAAAAGAAAAGAAAAAGAACTTTTCTTTCTCCCTTCTCTTACCTTCCTTCTCCGGAGAAGATGTACTCGGCCTGTTTGGATCATTCCGATCCCCGGAGCCTAAAATTGGATTGAGAGTGAGTGCTCCTCACGAGGAGAGCAGTGGACACTGGTGGGTTCCAAGAAGATCGCCGAAGCCGCGCTTCGAGAAAATGGGCCACGTTCGAGATCGCATGAGAGCGCACAGCAAAGCCGGCAATTCTAAGCACGCCAAAACTTCGGCGTGTGCTCAAGTGGAACCCACTGGCCGGCAGCGTTCATTTTAGATAAAAATCGCTGCACCTTCGACAAAGACGGGAATGCCCTGAGAGGTCCCAACCCGCACCTTGAGCCCCCCAAGACCACAGGTCACAGCGGGGAGGAGCAGATTCGGTTCATACAAGCCACCTTCGTACAGGGATCAGAGGACGAAGACGCCCAGGGTAACGTTGATAATGAAAAAAAACCCCCCAATCTCTCCCAGGGCGATGTCATTTTTTCACAGGGCTATGCGGGAGGAGATGACTCGTTTTTACAGGGGAAAAGGGTGCAATTCAGGTCATTCTAGATCTCCCTCCTCCTCACTCTCCCCCCCCCGCCCCAGACAAGCACCAGAGGAGGGGTGGCTGGCCTACAAAGGCTGCCCAGAAGGTATTCCCAAGAGAGCATTATGTGCCTGATGATCTCATTGACTCTGAATACGAAGCCTCTGCTCTTGGCAGTGAAAAAGAGGAAGGGGAATTTTCCTCCAACCCTGAAGATGAGGGGGGAACCCAAACTAAGGGATCCTCTCATAAGGAGCAATCCTTTAGATTTTTTAAGTCAGATGATTTCCCACACTTGTTGGAAAAAACCTTATCAGCCCTAAAAGTCCAGTCACTACAAAAAGCTGGACACAAGCTTCCTACCCAGCAGGAACCTGATAATGGTTCTGAGATTACTGACGAGATGTTTCCTCCTGAGGATTATGCTGAAACAGCCTTTCCCTTCCCTGATTTTTACGTGAGAAAGGTAAATGCTGAATGGGAAAAACCTCTGTCTAGCAGGCAAATCCCGGGATCGATTTAAAAAAACTGTACCCTCTAATTTCTTCTGCCTCAGATCTTTTTCAGGTGCCGGCTGTAGATGCTTCCATAGCTGCCCTGCAATCCTCTGGATTACTTTCTGAGGACAGGTATGATTCCTTAAAAAGCAATTTAGACAACAGAGCTGAGTTTGCCTTAAAGAGATCCCATGAGGCCAATGTTATGGCTATTCGAGCTTCATCGGCAGCTTCCACTTTTTCCAGAGCAAACATCGTATGGATGAGGAGACTGATTCAAATGCTTCCTGAAAACAATCTGGGGCTGTTAGAGAGAGTAAATAGAGTACTAAAAACAATCTCTTATATGGCTGATGCCACCTTAGATTCTGTGGTGTCCATTTCCAGAGCTATGGCCTCAGCAGCTGTTGCCAAACACGTGGTTTGGTTGCGAGCTTGGCCAGCGGATTACCAGTCAAAGGCCACTGTCTCAGCATGCCCTTTCCAGGGGGACAAATTATTTGGCAGTTCCTTAGATAAGATTCTCGTGGAGAGCCGCAATAAGAAAAAGGCCCTCCCAAAGTCGGTCCAAGGGATAGGAGGACAGCCAGTGCTGCTGCTTCTTCCTTTCATCCCTACAACTCATTCCCGAGGTTTAGACAGGACAACAGGCGGTCCTCCTGGGGGGCGAACAGACAACCCTTCCATCGGGGAAGTTTTAACAACAGCAGATTTCCTAGACAGGGAAACAGACGAGACGGGGGGGAGAGCCCAAAAACCCAAAGGCACGACTACCCAGCCCCTCCGGTAGGAGGATGCCTTCTTCAGTAGAAGCAAGAATGGCTCTTCTCCCGACCAGATGCCTGGACACAAGAAGTGATCTTAGAAGGTTACAAAATGGAATTTCTATCTCTTCCACCTCAACGTTTCCTTATCTCTCCAACTCACAGTAATTCTGTCAAGAGGACAAGAATCAAGTCAGCGATCAACCACCTGCTGACCATCCAGGCCATAGAAAGGGTACCCATGGACAAGCATCAGACTGGAGTTTATTCAATCTTTTTTACAGTCCCCAAAAAGAACGGGGACTGGAGGGCCATCCTGGATCTGAAATACCTGAACAGGTATGTGGACCTCAAACATTTCCGCATGGAGTCATTGAGGTCTGTCGCAGATTCTCTTCTTCCTGGGGAATTCTTTTGTTCCATCGACTTGACGGAGGCATATCTTCATGTACTGATATACCCAAGGCACAGACGTTTTCTTCAATTCTGCGTGGGAGAGGAACATCTGCAATTCCAGGCCCTTCCCTTCGGCCTGTCCTCTGCCCCAAAATTATTCACCAAGATCTTGATCCCCAGTGGTGTCTCTATGGGAACAGGGCATACACCTCCACCCGTATCTCGACGACATCTTGATTTGGTCTCGTCCAAGACTCAATCGCTGAAAGACACCCAAACAACCATCAGTTGTTGGCAGAGCTTTGGTTTCCTAGTCAACGATCAGAAGAGCTCCCTGACACCGTCACAATGCCTGGAACATCTGGGCGTAATAATGGACACTCAGAAATCCACACTTCACCTTCCCACTGCCAAAGCAAAAAAGCTCATGGGGCTGTCTGCCCAGATAATTCGGGCAAGGACGTCCTCACTGTCATCCTTCACCAGATTAATGGGCCTCTTGGTGGCTGCCTTCGATACCCTACAGTGGGGGAGGTTCCACTCCAGGCAGCTCCAGAAGTTCTTGCATCCTTATCAGAGGGCCATCACCTTGAAGATGGAATTTTCCTTGAAAGTACCGCTCCAGCCTTCGTTGGTGGACCAACCTATCCAATTTGACCCAGGGCAAGACCTTCTGGGTACAAGACCAATTACAGATCTTCACAGATGCCAGCCTGTCTGGGTGGGGAGCCACCCTTCAACACATACTGATCCAGGGGATGTGGTCCAAGGTAGAAGCAAACCTGCCGATCAACTTGTTAGAACTTCGAGCTATTTGCCTAGCCCTCCAGGACTTCACTCCTCTGATACGGGGTCATCATGTCCTCATCTGCACTGACAACGTGTCTGCGAAGGCATATCTGAACAACCAGGGGAGCATCCGATCCCTGACCCTCCAGTGAGAAGCAACATCTTGTTGACATGGGCAGAGTCCAACCTGTTATCTCTTCGAGCAGAGCACATCAAGGCATTGATAAACACTCAAGTGGACTGGCTGAGTCAGCAATCCATTCAAGAGGGTGAGTGGTCCTTGCATCACAAGTTCTTCTCGTTAATTCAGGACAGATTCAGGACTCCCCAAGTAGATCTGTTTGCATCACCAATCAACTGCCAACTGGAGAGGTTTTACACCAGGTTTTATCATCCTTCTGTCGCCGTGGCCTGCGGGGCTACTATATGCGTTTCCCCCTCTACCTGTGCTACCTCAACTTCTTAGAAGAATAAAGGTGATGAGAGCGGATGTCATCGTCGTGGCACCGTATTAGCCTCGGCGGCCGTGGTTCACACTTCTGCAGTTGGCGATCGCTCCTCCATTCACCCTGCCAGTCTCTCACGACATGCTGATACAAGGTCTGATCAGTTATCCCATTCCAGGCTGGTTCTGCTTGACCGCATGGAGGTTGAGCGGGGCAAACTTCGGACACTAGGCTACAGTGAACCAGTTGTGTGGACGATGGTGGCTTCCAGAAAACCCTCCACTTCCAAGATATACAACATTACCTGGAAGGCCTTTGTCCATTGGTCCAGGAGGAAGAAGATTGATCTGTTGCGCCCTCCTATTAGGTCCATTCTGGATTTTCTTCAAGATGGTAGATCCAGCGGTCTTCATGCGGCCACCTTAAGATGACAAATGGCAGCCTTGGCTTCTGTGCTGCCCTATTATGCAGAGTTGCCTATATCACAACACCCTCAAGTCCACCATTTTCTGAAAGGAGCAGCTTTCCAAGATCCACTTCAAAAGCATCACTTCCCTACATGGAAACTGAACACGGTCCTTTCTGCGCTGACTAAAGGACCCTTCGAGCCATTGAAATCCATTTCCTTAAAATTCTTTAGGATGAAGATGCTTTTCTTAGTGGCCATTACATCAGCCAGGAGGATCTCTGAACTCAGTGCCCTTTCTGTTTGCAAGGATCTCTGCATTTTTCACCGTGACAAGGTTGTTTTCACAACTGACCCGACCTTCTGTCCCAAGGCAAACACTAAATTTCATAGAACTGTCTTCCTTTGTTCCGAAGCCTGCGCATCCGACAGAGCATCTATGGCACACTTTAGACGTTCAAAAAGTGTTAAAGTATTACATCTCTAAAATGGCTGGGATTAGGCAAACAGACTCTATGTTCATTAATAGCTCCCCCCATACGGGAAAGAAGATGTCTACCTCAGGTTCCACCATCAAGACATGTATCGCAGAGGCCTACAAGAGTCTGCACATCAAGGTTCCGGATGGCATCACGGCCCATTCCTTGAATAGCGCTGCCACTTCAGCTGCCTTTGCTAATAGAACATCTGTGGAAGAAGTCTGCAAAGCGGCAACCTGGACGTCCCTGTCTACCTTTATCAGGCATTATAAAATCAACTCATATGATTCTGCAGATGCAGCATTCGAACATTGTGTTCTGCAGTCGGTCCTGTCGGCGGAGGATGACCCCCCACCCTATATTTAGGGGACACTGCTCTGGGAGGTCCCACACAAGATGGCCTCCACCTCAGAGGGAGAACGACCATTGGATACTCACAGTGAAGGGTCCTTCTCCTCTGAGGTCTGGAGGACATCTTGGCACTCCCGGGGTCGCCACTCTTCCACGGTTCACCGACTGCATTCAACCCAACACAGTTCAGAGAGAGTGGAATCGACATCGGCTTAGAGGTTTTAGAGAAGACCTTTGTTCACCTTAATCTTGTGGCAATATTATTTCCAGGTGCCAAACAGAAGGAGGTTCCTTATATTGCCTCCTTTCCTATCGTTTCTTTCTTTACTATTTAATCTTGTTAGAACTGAAGTTATACTGTTGTTCTGAGTTCTTCCTGTTATAGTTCTTTACTACACTGCTTTCGGGAGCACCAAAACTGAGCCAAGGGTGACTCCCACCAGAGGAAACAGGAAGAAGTTGAACTTAATCCTGCCTTCCTGAAGATGGATGGGAATCACCCACACCTCCTGTGCTAATTCCCCTGTTCCTCCACCCGTGGACTTCTCCAGCCACAGGGAACTGGTGGGAAGCTGGCCTACTGGGGCTGCCAGGAAGCAGGTTCCCAGAGGAAGGCACTCAGACTCAGAGAGGGAATAGTCCCCAGGGCCGGCTCCAGGTGTCTGGGTGCCCTAGGCAGGAAGCCTGGGGGCGCCCCCCACTGGGGATGCCAACCTCCCGGTGGGGTCTGGAGACAGGGGGTGGCAGCGGAGCACTGGCTTTCCTGGAGGCTCCGCAGTTGCGGGATCCCAGGAAAGCCGGGAAGGGGGCGGGGAGTCTAGCCGCCGCCCCCTCCCTCCCAGCACCGGCTGTCCTGGGGGCTCTGCGGCTGCGGGACCCCCACAAAAGCCAGGAAGGGGGCGGGGGTCTAGCCGCCACCCCCTCCCTCCCAGCGCCGGCTGTCCTGGGGGCTCTGCAGCTGCGGGACCCCCAGGAACATCGTGAAGGGGGCGGGGGGGTCTAGCCGCCGCTCCCCCTCCCAGCGCCGGCTGTCCTGGGGGCTCTGCGGCTTCGGGGCCCCCAGGAAAGCCGGGAAGGGGGTGGGGGTCTAGCCACCGCCCCCTCCCTCCCAGCACCAGCTGTCCTGGGGGCTCCGCGGCTGCGGGGGCCCTAGGAAAGCCGGGAAGGGGGCGGGTTCTAGCGGCAGCGGGTGCCCGGTTAGGGTGGGGGGGCACTTTTGGGGGGGAGTGGGGCGATCCGGCCATGATAGTCCCCAGAACCTGACATGTCCCATAGGGAGGAAGGGGAGTTTCTTTCCGATGAGGAAGTGGAAGACATTAGTGTCCAGGAGAGTGGATGCTGAACAAGAAAATTTTCAGCTGGATACTACAGCACTTCAGAACACCAACAGTGGATTTGTTCGCCTTGAGTCTGAACAACCAACTGCCTAGATTCTTCTACAGGTTCCACCACAACAGAGCGGAAGCCATAGATGCCCTGACCACTCAGTGGCCCAGGCGACTGCTATATGCCTTCCCATCCATCCCAATCCTTCCAAAAGTCCTGAGAAAGATAAGACAACAGAAGGCCACAGTTCTTTTAGTGGCACTATGGTGGCCTCGTTGTCTGTGGTTCTCAACTATCCGAGACTCTTCCAATACGACTGCCAGTGTCTCCAGACATGCTCATCCAGGGACCGGTCTGGCACCCAGAACCAGAGCGTCTAATGCTGACCATATGGAACTTGAACGGTCATCTTACTTAAAACTGGGCTACTCTACAGAGGTGACAAACACGATCCTGGCTTCCAGAAAGGACTCCACTATCAGAATTTATAATACTACGTGGAAGGCCTTCCACCGATGGTGTGGACAGAAGTCCGTTAACACCATACAACCCCTTCTACACTCCATTCTAGAATTCTTGAATGATGGTCTTGTGTCAGACCTGAAACTGGCAACTCTTAAGAGGCAAGTCACAGCCTTGAGCTCCATTCTACATTGATTTAAAGGAGGTTCCTCACACCCTCACGTGTGTAGATTCTTGAGAGGAGCCACGTTGCGCAGCCCTCCGACGGTGCATAGGTTCCCTACCTGGAAGGTTCATGCGGTTCTTTCTGCACTCACCAAGGCTTTGTTTGAACCTGTAGAGGATGTCCTTCTGAAATGGCTGCACATGAAGACAATTTTCCTAGTGGCAGTCACATCTGCCAGACACATACCAGAGATTGGAGCACTCTCGGTACGCCCGGGTCTGTGCGTTTTCCATAAGGACTTAGTACTTCATACAGATCCCACATTCATCCTGAAAGTGGCCTCAAGACTTCATAAATCCCAAGAGTTATACCTACTGTCATTCTGCCCAGGTCCTAAACACCCTAGCATACTTTAGACGTTTGCAGGTTCCTTAAAGCCTACCTAATTCGAACAGCCGATATCAGAAAAACTGAGGCAATGTTTGTTAACATTTCATCTCCAAACCTGGGCCACAAGATATCTAAGTCTGCCATTAGCTATACGATAAAGTCTTGCATCACGGAAGCCTACAAATCCTTTAATCTGGAAGTCCCCTCTGGGGTTACAGCTCATTCAGTCAGAAGTGCATCCACTAACGCAGCTTTGATCAAGAATGCATCTATTGAAGAGATCTGTCGAGCGGCTACCTGGTCCTCTGTGTCTACCTTCATTAGGCATTACAGACTGAACATATTTGAATCAGCGGATGCTTCCTTCGGAAGAAGAGTTGTACAACACGTCATAGGAGAGGAGAGTGATCTCCCACCCAGGGCATAGGGTACTGCTTTGTAAGTAACCAAGATGTCCTCTGCCTCAGAGGGAGAACGACCCTTGGCACTTACTGAGAGGGGTCTGTCTACTCTGAGGTAAGGAGGACATCTTGCCCCACCCGAAATTCATTCATTCTCTCTCTCTCTCTCTCTCTCTCTCTCTCTCTCTCTCTCTCTCTCTCTCTCTCTCTCTCTCTCTTTATCTGCTCTATCTGAATGTGGTTTTTCCTACTTCAATATCTCTTCCATAGTCGTTAGTTCTACATGTACATAGTTCTTTTGGGAGTTAGTGAAACTCACGTTCCTGGTTTTACTCCTAATTTTTTCATGTTTGCAGTTTTCTTTATATTGTCCAGTATTAGAGAAGAGTGTTATTTCCAGTACTGCTGCTGGGAGTCACCTTAACTGAAGAGATGGGTGTTCCCAATCCACACAGGAAGAGGAAGAAAGAATTTGTTTCTGCCTCTCTCTGATAGGATGGTGGGAATCACCCAAGATGTCCTCCTTACCTCAGAGTAGAAGGACCCCCTCATGGTAAGTGCCAAGGGTCAATTTAGTTATGAAGAACTTTAAGGACTTTGTTCCTAAGAGTAAAAGTGTTTTGGTGAAATCTTCCACAAAGTAAAGAAACATAATTAATCTCTTAAAACATGAGACAATGAAAGTAGAGGTGATGGATATTGTGGGATTCTACATGGCACAGCTCATGCTAGAAGGAGTTGAGAAAGCAATGGAAGAAGAGGACAAGGGAAAAAATGCTTGTGGGTGCAGTGCAGAAAACTGTTGAGAAATGAAAGAGTTCATGAATAACTTTATTTATTCAATTTATACCCCACCCTCCCCACTGGAGCGGGCTCAGAGTGGCTTACAAAGAGATTAAACATATAGGTAACAAATTATATACAATCATAAAACAAATAATAAAACTCTACATTATCATAAAGTGTTAGTAAGTGATCTGGTACTTATAACAATGCTTACAGAAGGCAGAACCAATACTAGTGTTGTAATCAGATGATCTATATTGCTGGTTGACTCGTCTTGGTCTCTGTATTTAGGCAACAGCACAGGCCAAGGACCAGGGCACTGTCACTTCTCAGTTATTTGATGTTATTTGGTGCAGCTCCTTAGTTGAAGGCCTGGATGAAGAGCTCCATCTTGCAGGCCCTGTGGAACTGTAAAAGCTCCATCTTGCAGGCCCTGTGGAACTGTAAAAGGTCCTGAGGGCCCTGATCTCTTCTGGGCGCTCATTCCACCAGTACGGAGCCACCACTGAGAAGGCCCTGGCCCTGGTTGTGGCCAGCCTGGCATGTTTAGGACCTGGGAGGCCAATTGATTTTGTGACCCTGAGTGCAGTGCTCTCTGGGGAACGTGTGGGGAAAGGTGTTCGCTCAGGTTTGTGGGCCCCTGACCATAGAGGGCTTTAAAGGTAAGTGCCAGCACTTTGAAGCGAATTCGTTATGGTATAGGCAGCCAGTGCAGTTCTTTCAGCACAGGCTGGATGTGCTCCCGCATACAGAGGCCCATCAGAAGCCTGGCTGCAGCATTTTGCACTAGCTGTAGTTTCTGGATTTGAGTCAAGGGCAGCCCCATGTAGAGAGCATTACAGTAGTCCAATCTCGAGGTGACTGTCGCATGGATCACTGTTGCCAAGTTATTGCATTCAAGGAAGGGAACCAACTGCCTAATCAGCTGGAGGTGGTAAAAGGCTGATTTGGCAGTGGCTGCTACCTGGGCCTCCATTGTTAGTGAGTCATCCACGAGCACTCCCAAGCTCCTAACCTTTGGCACTGGCACCAGTGGCGCCCCATCGAAGGTCAGAAGTAGGATCCCTACCCTCAGGCCACTCTGGCTCAGGCATAGGACCTCCGTCTTTGTCGGATTCAATTTCAGTTGGCTCAGTCTGAGCCAACCTGCTGCAGCTTGCAACACCCGGTCTTCTGGTGTAGTCAGACTGGCTGCCCAACAACAGAGCTGGGTGTCATCTGCATACTGGTGACATCCCAGCCCATGCCTCTGGGCAAGGGGCGCATGTAGATGTTAGATAACACTGGGGACAGCACCGCCCCTTGGGGCACTCCACAAATCAGTGGATGCCTTTGGGATAGCTGCTCCCCTAGCACCACCCTTTGTCCCTGACCCTGAAGGAAAGAAGCCAGCCATTGCAAGGCAGGCCCTTGGACTCCAGTGTCAGTGAGGTGGTGGATCAGTAACTGATGGTCGACTGTGTTGAATGCTGCCGCCAGGTCCAATAGCAACATCACTGCCAATCCGCCCCGATCCAGATGCCTCCGGAGGTCATCCGTGAGGGCGACCAGTGCCATTTCCATCCAGTGGCCTGGGCGGAACCCGGACTGGAAAGGATATAGAATAGAAGTATCATCCAAAAAGCTCTGTAGCTGAATTGCCACGGCCCTCTCAATTATTTTGCCCAAATAGGGCAGATTGGAAACCGGCCGGTAATTAGCCAATTCGGCCAGATCCAGATGGCTTTTTCAGGAGGGGACGAACCACAGCTTCCTTGAGTGCCCTAGGAACTGTCCCTCCGAAAGGGACTTGATGATAATCTCCCTTAGGACATCTCAAAACCCATCACGACCAGCTTTAATTAGCCATGATGGGCAAGGGTCAAGGCAGTACATGGTAGGGCATATAGTTAAGAGCAGTTTGTCAACTTCCTCCAGGCTGATTGGACTGAAATAATCCATAACCTGACTGATGTGCATGGAGCCTCGAGTTCACTTACTGTCTCAACTGTGGTGGGGAGGTCACAGCGGAGCGACAGGACTTTTTCTGCAGAATAGGTCTCAAAGGCCTCACAGCCAGTGTCCAATTCCCTAACATTCGGTCTGCCTTGTGGCAGAACAGTCATAGACCGAAATATTCTAAATAACTGGGTTGGGCATGAGCTCGCAGACGCAATCGTGGCCACATAATACTCTCAGCAGCTTTGACTGCCATCTCATAGGATCTCATAAAAATCCTATAAGATGTTCTTGTGGCTTCATCACTGGTGCACCGCTACTGTCTCTCTAGCCATCTTAGCTTTTGCGTCATAAGCCGCAACTCCTGAGTAAACCAAGGAGCCAGCCTAGAGTGAGGGCACAGAGGGCATCAGGGAACAATCTCATCGATGGCTGCTGAGAGTCATCTGTGCCAATCCTCCACAAGCTCATCTAACAAGCCACCAGGGGGCATTGGATCCCACAGGGCCATTTGAAGCCGCATAGGGTCCATTTGGCTCTGCAGGCGAGCTGAAATCTGTTCCCCACCCAAACCGGGTTGGGGTGAAACATTCAGGTGGGTGTTCAGGGCATGATGGTCTGACCGTGGCACTGCTGAGGCAGTGACCTGGTCCACTGTGACCCCTGCCACAAAGATCAGATCAAGCGTGTGTCCAGCCCGGTGAGTGGGAGTTGTTACATATTGGGAGAGTTCTAGTGTCATCAATCACCTGAGTGGAGGCCACATCATCCTCATGGACATTGAAATCTTGCAGGACAATCAGTCTAGGGTGTTCCAATGCCCAGCCCAACATGGCCTCCACCAGGGATGGCAGGCTGCTGGACGGCTCTTTTTTCACCAAAAAACCAAAGATAAAGTAAAAGCAAAGGCAAGTCTTACCTTACAATAATTATGTTTTGTTGTCATAATTATTACTTTATGTTTGGTTTTTAATATGTTTTTGCTGTTTCATTATCGGCAGTATGTGATTATTTTGAAAAAGGAATCTTTTTTTGCCCTAAATTTTGTACAATAATGAAAACATTGCCCTCTATTCATAAAAAAATTCAATAAAGAAGTTTGCAGTCCTTTTATCTGGGTCAGACAATAATCATTTTTAATGGTCATAGATTTACAGTTAAAACACTAGCTTATCAGTAGGCTGACATTAAATTGGTCAGTAATTTATCAGTTTTTTGTCAGCATTTGGTCAGTTTTTTCGGAATTTTGGTCAGTAAAATCAGTATTTTTGACCCTCTGATTAGTTTCCATCTCTGATACTATAATATGACCCGTTAGGAGATTATTACACCTCTACTGGACAAGATTGCTGGTCACACAAATAAAGCCAGGCTTGGATATCTTCTATCTGACATGAATCCTATAATTACTTGCCAAGTTGCTAGATTCTGTGTGTTGATCATGAGGCTATGGAAATTGTATTACAGCCAGTGTTCCCTCTAAGCTGAGTTAGTGTGAGCTAGCTCTCAGTTGTTTAACCTCCGGCTCACACATTTTAGCATTAGCTCAGGAAGGATGGCTCCAGAGCAAACTAATTTATTCAGTAGCCAAATCGCTTGCTCATAACTTTAATGCCAGTAGCTCACAAAGTAGAATTTTTGCTCACAAGACACCAAAGCTTAGAGGGAGCATTGTTTATAGCTAGGCTCAAACTTGAATTCTGCTATTTTATGTATTTTGTTTTTATACATAAGAATGTAATTTTCATATATGTGGATGGTCTAAAGACTGTAATGGATATATACACACAGGCACAGCATTAAATTGCAGAGAAGTGCCTGATCTGGAAATTAACTCAGTGGAGACTGATCTGTGATTCTTGGTTGCGTACAAGTATTTTATCTGTAATTATTTTGAAGGATACATTTGTGACTTGGTTTATACCTGTATTTGAAGAGGCTATTCTGAAATTTCTTTCAGATATTTGTGGAATTTGATCGGTGCAACTGGAAGCAGCATGCTTGGGTAAAGGTTCACGCAGAAGAAGTGATAGTATTGATGCTAGAAGGGTCGCTCGTCTGGGTTCCTCGAAGTGATCCAGTTCTGCTTCAAGGAACTAGAGTGTCAGTTGCCTATTGGCCTGCACTGGTGAGTATCTGCACTTGTTACTTTTCAGAATGAGCCTATGTCATGACAGATCTGGATGCTATATTGGTTCTGCTGTCTAATTAGCAGTGCCATCCTAAGCAGAGCTGTACAGGTCTAAGCCCAAGAGACTTACAACGGTGTGACTCTGGTTAGGATTGTACTTTAGGAGGCCTAAATACTCACTGTTGTTGGTCTGGATTTAAGCTATTATGTAATAGCTTAAGGAATTGAAATCAGTACAACTAAACCACAGTTGAGAGGAGATAAGCTTTTATTAGATTGCATAAAGTGTTAAGAACTTCAAAATGTGAAGAGTTACTTGGAGTGTGGCTGTAGAGCTGTATTGGTTTTATATTACAGAAAAGCTTAAGATGAGTTGTGGCAGAGCAGATGTTTAGAACTTATCTGGTACTAGGTATTTACTTTGCCAGGAAGTTGAGTTTATTTGGTGTCAGTAGATTATTTTGTATGAGTCTTTTTGTCATTTGTCTACCAAGAAGATTCTAAAGAGAGGAAGAAATATTATGCCAAACATTTTTAAAACACAGAAGGATAGCTGAGAAGTCTGAAAACTATTGAGTGTTTCTCATGTGAAATGTATTGCCATCTGCTTTCAGGTCTTCATTTTAGTCCTGTTCTTATTCACAGACTTTCACACCTTTAGTAGATAAACTGGGTTTGGGTCCTGTGGTTCCAGTAGAATCTCTAGTGGACCGAGACTTGAGATTCTTGTCAGATGCCAGTGGATTACGTCATTTTCAGGTATTTAGAGCTCTAAAATAGATAGAGTTTGTCACCCATTCAGTGATAATTCAGAGGGCAGTATGATTGTGGTATTTGAGTTTTCTCCCTCTTTTATTTTCATCTCTATTTGGTAAAAAAAAAAGGAGTAAGGCCCTACCGTAACACCTAAGTGCAATAGTTATTGGTGGGGATCCAGAGAAATGCACTGCACTTCGTCTTTCTTAAATGGTAGCTGCTGTGCTACATGACAAACTACATTTGAAACTGCGGGGATTTTCAGAATAAGTTTGTAATAAGGCACAAGGATCTGCTGTCCAAAGAAACAAGTCAGAATCCTTCTTGCTGTACCCAAGACTGCCACTGTTGTGTCTGATTTAAAGTATTTTAGAGTCCTTGGTGTCACTTGAGAAACAGTGCTCTTAGCTTAATTCTGTAAAGCTTAATGTTATTTGATAACTAGTATGTGAGCCTTCTTCCAGTGTTCTGTTATGCTGGAAAATTTCTGTACCACATGAGTTTTGGCGTGTTGCATTTCACCATGGAAGTAAAAATACTAGGAAGTTAAAGTTGCTTTAATTTAATGTTGGGTGCAAGGTTTTCACACTAGAGTGCTAGTATGTATGCCAGGAGCCTTTCTCTGGTACACTCTGTGTTCTTGCAAGCAATTTTCTGATTGAAGAGTGTAAGAATTATAAACATGAAATAAATGCTTCTAGGAGTTCTTTCTGTTCTTTTGTGAGATAGAAAGTACACGTGAAGCAATTTGAGATGCATGAGTGAAAGAACACTGTAGTGTAGATCAAGTGTAGATTGTATCTGAAGAAGTGAGCAGTGACTCATGAAAGCTCATACCCTGCCACAAATTTTGTTAGTCTTTAAGGTGCTACTAGATTCTGGCTCTTTTCTACTACTGCAGTGTAGTACCAGAGTAACTGAAAACTTGAGAAACGATCTTGAAATTTGCAGCATAGAGGAACAACAGAAAGGGAGGCAAAGCAATCCTGTCTAAGCAGTATAAACTCTTTCAGTACGTTGCTTGAAGTGAACAGGTGTTCTTATATTCAAAACATTTCTTGGCAGATGTCAACAGAAAGTCAGAACCAGATTCTCCAAGAACAGCCTATATTGATGGAAGCTGTCAATGCACTGATCAGTGAACAAAAGCTTCAGGAGATATTTAGCAGAGGTAAGACCAGCTGTCTCTAATTTTTAAAGCATTTTAGTTTTACAGTGGAGGAAGTTGAGCACCTGGCTACCAGAATAATCACTTCTGGAGCAGGTATTATGCTTGTGCAGGCTCCCCAGGTTGATGGAAAGGATGGTGCTTCTAGAGCATATATTTTGTCTGCATTGGCTCCCCAGTTGAGTGAATGGCTGGCGCTCCAATTGCTAAAGTCCTCCAAGATTCCTCTCTCCCTTCCTTGCTGGGGCAGGAGCCTTTCAAACTGCTGCCTCTGCCACAATAGTGTCATCTGGGGAAACAAATTAGAGCAGATGGCAACTCTCTGATTCAGACACGCCAGACCTCTCCAATGCAACTCAGGTGGTCCAGAGAAACTCCCAAATTTCAGAGCTCATTATCATTGTCCGCAGGAAGACTTGTCACATAAGGGAACCAAGGGGAGGCACAGTGCTCCCAGAGATCTGACTCCCCTCTATCCTCCCCTACTAGGATCTTCAGTAGGGTGTTTCTACACCCCAATATTTGCTCCTGGATCACTAGCAAGGTCTTTAAAGATGTGCAGAAGAGTCTTCAACCACAGGGTATAGATGGGAACTCTCAGTCTGGGGCAGGTGATGCACTCTATTCTTGTTGCTGGAGGGGGCAGCAGTGGGAGGGCTTCTGGTGCCCTGGCCCCACTGCTGGACCTCCTGATGGCACCTGGTATATTTTGGCCACTGTGTGACAGAGTGTTGGACTAGATGGGCCATTGGCCTGATTCAACATTGGCTTCTCTTATGTTCTTATGTTCAAAAAAGCTGGAGGGAAAAACAAAAGTGCAGACATAGGAGTTGCTGTCTGTTGTTGTCTTCATAGTCTCTTTCCCCACACCAAAAGATTTTAGCCACAAGGTATAGATAGGAACTCTCAGTCTGGGGCAGGTGATGCACTCTATTCTTGGTGTTGGGGGGGGCAGCAGTGGGAGGGCTTCTAGTGTCCTGGCCCCACTGGTGGACCTCCTGATGGCACCTGGTATTTTTGGCCACTGTGTGACAGAGTGTTGGACTAGATGGGCCATTGGCCTGATTCAACATTGGCTTCTCTTATGTTCTTATGTAAAGGAGCTCTATGGCTTCCAATGAAACTGACACCTGTTATCCAGACACCCAGGACTCTTCCAGGGACAGAGACTCTAGGAGCTCCTCTGGGTGCAAAAAGGCAGGGAATCCCCTATCCTCTTCTGTTGCCCATGTGCAGCTCCACACTGCTCCCTCTGGCCATTCAGATTCTCATTACTCACACACATACTCAAATTCTGTGTAGGCTGATACAGAGGAAGGAGAATGGCCAGGTGAGTAGGCTTCTAGTACAGCACCAGGCTTTTCCAGCAAGAGGATTTTCCTCACCTCTTCGCTAAGGTTACTCTGAGGATAAAACTCCCTACTTGAGACACTGCCCGAACCTCACAGACTGCCTTAGACAAGAGAGATTCCAGGGTCTTTTCTCAGCCAGCTCAGACCCCATCCACTGTGATTTTTCCAGATTCTCAGTTGAAGAAACCTGAGGAGTAAGTGGGTGGTGCCTGGAGAAGGCAAGAGTGTGCACAAAGTGGCAAAGAACATTTATTCCCTCCTTGTTTTACAGTGAAGATGCTATAGGTTCTGTTTGTAGATACCCAAGTAACCGGTCTTCTCTTGGGAATGGTCCAGGGATGGAGGTAATGCGCTCAGGAACCCTGTGAATGGGAAGAATGAGCTCTCCTTTAAGAGGGATCACAAAGCCTTAGCCAGAACTATCGGGGCCTGTTTATCTGCTTCAGTCTTTGCTAGAGCAACAGTACTTTGGGTGAACGAGCTCCTGCAGAACCTGAATCCTGACCCGGTCAAACTAAGACAAGCTCTTCTAAAAACCAGGAGAGCTGTGGCTTTTGTTGGTAATGCTAGCTTGAATGCCATGCAGTTCTTCAGAAGATCCTTCATGGCCAGTATCATGATTCAATGCAGTGTATGGCTGAAACACTTAAAAGCACATCACCTGTCCAAAAACAACCTCTCCTTCATGCCCTTCCAAGGAGAACTTTGGGGACACAGCTCTGGACAAGATATAAGTGGAGACAAAGGAGAAAAAGTCATGTTCTCCTCTTTGAGTGAGAGGAAAATAAATTAAACCACCCTTCCTAGAGTTCCTCCAGCTCCTACAAACAGAGTAAGAGTCCAGTAGCAATTTTTAAAACTAAATAATGGGGGAAAGCTGACAGGAGATGAAAAGTCTCTGGTTCGGGATGGCTCATCTCAAAGAGATGAAGGGGTAGCTGTTACTTTTGTACAAGGAAATGGATTACAATTGTCCACTGAGACTGTGGCTAATAATAGGGACTGTCTGGCGAGGTCTTGAGGCAGCAAGAGGAAGGTTGTGGGCTTAACAAGCATGGGAAACTATAAGTGTTTATACACAAATGCTAGAAGTCTCCGAGGTAAAATTGGGGAGTTGGAATGTTTGGTGTTGGGGGGGGTAAATAGACATTGTGGGTGTTTCAGAAACTTGGTGGGATGAGGAAAATCAGTGGGATACGGTGATTCCTGGTTATAAATTATATCGGAAGGATAGGGGGAAGGGTTGGAGGTGGGGTGGCTCTGTATGTCAGAGAGGGTATACAGTCCAGTAAGATTGAGAGGGTACGAAAATTGGATTCGCTTCTGGAAATGCGATGGGTTGAAATAGTGGGTCCAAAAGGAGGCTTATAACAGTGGGAGTTTGTTATCGCCCACCAGATCAAAAGATAGAGGAGGATTATAAAATGATGACTGAATTAAAGATAGCGGCTAGACAAAATAACTGTGTCGTAATAGGCGACTTTAACTACCCACACATTGATTGGGTCAATATGAGTTCTAGTCGGGAAAAAGAGATTGAGTTTTTAGACACTCTCACTGACTGTGCTATGGAACAGATGGTCACAGATCCTACCAGGGGAGAGGCGATTCTGGATTTGGTCCTAAGTAACACCCAAGACCTGGTGAGAGATGTAAAAGTGATTGCACCACTTGGGAACAGTGACCATAATGTCATTGAGTTTAACATTTGTACAGATAGGGAGTTGCCCAAAAAGACTGATGCAACCACTTTTAACTTTAAAAGGGGTAACTTCTCTGGTATGAGAGGACATTTGAGGAAGAAATTGAAAGGAAGAGTGGAGAAGGTCAAAACCATTGGGGAAGCTTGGAGACTATTTAAAAACACAATCCTAGAAGCTCAGAAAAAATATATACCGCAGGTTAGGAAAGGCACAAATAGGTATAGAAAAAAGCCTGCATGGTTAACTAATAAAGTAATGGAAGCTGTAAAAGGTAAGAAGGATTCCTTTAAGCAGTGGAAAGCTAGTCTCAGTGAGGTTGATGAAAGGGAACACAGACTGTGGCAAATAAAATGCAAGTCTGTGATCAGGCAAGCAAAAAGGGAATATGAGGAGCATATTGCAAAAAACATAAAGGCCAAATATAAAACTTTCTTCAAATATATTAGAAGTAGGAAGCCAGCCAGGGAGGCAGTGGGGCCCTTGGATGACCAAGGGGTAAAAGGAGTAGTGAAGGATGATAGGGAAATGGCTGAGAAGCTGAATGCATTTTTTGCCTCTGTCTTCACTGTGGAAAAGGAGAAGTGCTTGCCCACTCCAGAAGCACCAATTTCGGGAGGGGGTTTGAAAGACCTGAATCAGATTGTGGTGACAAGAGAGGAAGTCCTCCAACTGATGGACAATTTAAAAATTAATAAATCACCAGACCCGGATGGCATTCATCGAGAGTTCTGAAAGAACTCAAATGTGAACTTGTGGATCTCCTGACAAAAATATGTAATCTTTCTTTAAAATCTGCCTCCATTCCTGAGGACTGGAAGGTAGCTAATGTCACTCCCATCTTTAAAAAGGGCTCCAGGGGAGATCCAGGAAATTACAGGCCAGTCAGTCGGACATCAATATCGGGTAAGTTGGTGGAAACTGTTATTAAGGAAAGAATTAGTAGGCACATTGAGGAACAAAAACTATTGAGGCAGATTCAGCATGGGTTCTGTAAGGGAAGATCTTGTCTCACTAACCTGTTTGTGTTTTTTGAGGGAGTGAACAAACATGTGGACAAGGGGGACCCAATAGATATTATTTACCTTGACTTCCAGAAAGCTTTTGATACAGTTCCTCATCAAAGGTTCCTAAGTGAGCTCATTAGTCATGGGATAAAAGGACAACTCCTCTTGTGGATCAAAAACTGGCTTATAAATAGGAAACAGAGAGTGAGTATAAATGGAAAACTTTCTCAATGGAGGATGGTATGCAGTGGGGTACCACAGGGATTGGTACTCGGTCTGATGCTTTTTAACTTGTTTATTAATGATTTGGAATTGGGAGTAAGCAGTGATGTGGCTAAATTTGCAGATGATACGTAGTTGTTCAGGGTGGTGAAAACCAGGGAGGATTGTGAGGCATTCCAAAGGGATCTGTCGAGGATGGGTGAGTGGGCGTCAATGTGGCAAATGGGGTTCAATGTGGCCAAGTGCAAAGTGATGCACATTGGAGCCAAAAATCCTAAATATAAATACACGTTGATGGGGTCTGAACTGGCAGAGGCTGACCAAGATCTTGGAGTCGTAGTAGATAACTCAATGAAAATTGTAACTGCAATAAAGGCCAACGCTATGCTGGGGATTATTAGGAAGGGAATTGAAAACAAATCAGCCAGTATCATAATGCCCCTGTATAAATCATTGGTGCGACCTCATTTGGAATACTGTGTACAGTTCTGGTCGCCATATCTCAAAAAGGATATTGTAGCATTGGAAAAAGTGCAGAGAAGGGCAACTAGAATGATGAAAGGGTTGGAACACCTTCCCTATGAAGAAAGGTTAAAATGCTTGGGGCTCTTTAGCTTGGAGAAACGACAGCTGAGGGGTGACATGATTGAGGTTTGTAAGATTATGAATGGGATTGAGCAGGTTGAGAAAGAAGTACTTTTCTCCCTTTCTCACAATACATGAACTCGTGGGCACTCCATGAAATTGCTGAGCAGTCGGGTTAGAACAGATAAAAGGAAGTACTTCTTCACCCAAAGAGTGATTAACATATGGAATTCACTGCCACAGGAGGTGGTGGCAGCTACAAGCATGGACAGTTTCAAGAGAGAATTAGATAAACATATGGAGCAGAAGTCCATCGGTGGCTATTAGCCACAGGATATAGATGGGAACTCTCAGTCTGGGGCAGGTGATGCACTGTATTCTTGGTGCTGGAGGGGGCAGCAGTGGGAGGGCTTCTAGTGTCCTGGCCCCACTGGTGGACCTCCTGATGGCACCTGGTATTTTTGGCCACTGTGTGACAGAGTGTTGGACTAGATGGGCCATTGGCCTGATTCAACATTGGCTTCTCTTATGTTCTTAAAGACTAACAAAATTTGCGGCAGTGTATGAGCTTTCATGAGTCACTGCTCTGTTCTGAAGAAATGAGCAGTGACCTACGAAAGTTCATACCTTCCCACAAATTTTGTTAGTCGTTAGGGTGCTACTGGACTCTTACTCTTTTCTCATGCTGCAGACAGACTAACATGGCTACCCATCTGGCTCTACAGACAGTGTCTCTCTCAAAGCTCCCTGAACAAAGAAATCATGAAAAACAAACAAATCATTATGTGTCTTCCTCAAGCCAATTTAGCATTCCCAACACAACCAGGCCAGCGGGGGGGGGGGAGGCAGTTCTGCCAATGATGTCCTCATAGGGGAGCACCTCCAGGCCTTTGTACTAGCCCAGAGACTGTCCACTCAAGATAGATGGATGTACAACTTCATCAGTCAGGGATACACAGTAGAATTTCTACACTCCCCCAGGACAGGTATCTCCACTCTGGTAGGTCTAAGTTTAACAAAAAACATACACTAATGGTACAAGCCATCAGATACCAGTTTGGTGTAGTGGTTATGTGCGCAGACTCTAATCTGGGAGAACCAGGTTTAATTCCCCACTTCTCCACTTGCAGCTGCTGGATGACCCTGGGCAAGCTATAGTTCTGGCAGAGCTGTTCTTGAAAGATCAGTTCTGGAAAGAGCTCTCTCAGCCCCACCTACCTCACATGGTGTCTGTTGTGGGGAGGAGAAGGGAAAGGCGCTTGTAAGCCGCTCTGAGATTTTGAGTGAAAGGTGGGATATAAATCCAATCTCCTCTACTACCACTACCATCATCACCATTATCATTCAGGCAGTAGAGCCTGTTCCAGAGATGCAGATATTTTCTGGAACATGCTCTATATTCCTTATTTGGCACAAGAGAAATGGCGAATGTAGAACAATCCTCAATTTAAAATCCCTCATGTGGGTCCACAGAAGGCATTTTCACATGGAAACCCTGCGATCTGCACTAGAGGCTCTATAACCAAGGGACTTCCTGGTGTCAATCAACCAACAGGATCTATGACACAACATGAAAACATTCAGCAGGTGGTGCTGCAGGAAGAAAGTTAACTCCTCATCAGCTGATATCAAGAAGGTGCTCCAGTTTCTCCACAAAGGCCTATTCCAGCACTCTGAGACAAGTTGCAGCCCTGTCTTTAGTCCTCAGCACAGGGAGCAAATAAGGGGCATCTTGCATCACACACTCATATCAATTTCTGAGGGGAGGGGGCATCCTGTGCCCCTCCAAGTGACACCATTCTCCCTCTTGAAATCTACACAAAGTTGAGTTTCGGTGGAGCGAATGGCGGCCACCTCTCGGGACGCTCCCGGAGATGGTTAGCCCACACGTGGTTGGGGGGGGTCTTCGCTCATGCGAAAGACCCTAGTGAGCCTTAGGCAAAGGCTCTGAACCGGGGGCTCTTGAGGAGTAGCCTCTTTGCCGGCAGATAGCCGGGAAATTGAGGCTTTCTCCCCGCCCCAGTCGGCCCCGCTGCGTTGTGCCCGTATGGGAAGTAGCAACGCCACCGACTTCCAGGAGTGAAGAAGCAGCGGAATGAATTAATAAAAGAAGAATTGGCAGCGAATCGTGAGTTGGAGATCTGTTTTGAAGTGGCATAAATGCGCTCCTCCCCCCCCCGTAAACGTATAAGCGCATGGGAGGAATCCCCACCCCCTTTAAAAAACGGGACTGTTAAAGGAAGAGTGAAGGGGGGCAAAGCAAAAAGCAGTTTGGTAAAAGTACCTTTGGGGCTTCACTGAAGATTAAGAAGCCAGCTTGTCTCCTGGGTGTCGCGGCACGAACTTTGTTAAAGTAAACAATAAAAAATGTCGGGGCAGAAAAAGGTCCCAGAGAAGCCGGTAAAGAAGGGGGGAGGGACTTCCGGTCCTGGCAACCTCCCCCTAGAGCCAGCTGTCAATCAAAAGAAAAGCGAGCCACTGCGCCCTCTGCTGGATCAAACGCAGAAAATCAGCGAAACCCTTTGCAACATGGAAAGTGTTCTCAACAGTCAACAAAAACAACTAACAGAAACAGCAAAGAAAATGGAGGAGATCGCACAGAAGTGTCTGGTCTCGACGGAAGACACCAAGAAAATTAAGAAAAGGGTCAACAAATTAGAAAAACGTCAAGATATGCAAGAAAAAAGAATTTTAATGCTTCAGATGGAAAAATCAAATCTGACTCTTCACTTTCAGGGCATAAAGGAAGAAGAGAAAGAAGATCTTAGAGCTATACTGGCGAATGCCTTGGCACCACCAACTGGCAGAGAAGCGCAAGAATTAAAGGATGAGATGGATGTGGCCTATAGAGCCTATTCCAGCTTTACAAAGAAAAATAATTTGCCAGCAGAAGCGGTTGTCAAGTTTACCAAGCAGCGTACTAGAGATCAAATTCTGCGTGCAGTTTCAGCGGTGCCCTTGAAGATTGGAGAGCAGACTATCAGAACTTTAAAGGATGTTCCATATGAAATTCATATGAAAAGGAAAGCATACCATGTTTTTACAAAGACACCAAACCATTTATAAATGGTGCTTTCCCGAGGGACTGGTGTTCAAATTTAAGGATAAAAGAGAGAACATTGACTCCATTTTCAAAGCTCAAGAATTTCTGAAGAGACACGCCAGTTCAGAGGAAGATGCAGAACTCGCCAATTGGACAGTGTTAAGCAGCGAAGAGGACAGCGGCCCAGAGGAGGGAGGTGCCGGAGCGGGAGACGAGAAGGCAAAAGAGGGCCCATCATATAATCTGAGAGACTTAAAAAGAAGACACCCCAAGATATAGCAGCTGTTCGTGAGGCGGCAGAAGGGAGCTGATCAACAACTAACCCTAAAGGACTTTACTAATCTAACTAATAGATTTATTTTGGACTTTCGGTAAGATGAAAAGAAGATCTTCCAACCACGGTGGACGCCAAAAACTTTATTTGTACTAACTAAAACTAACATTTTAACAGAAAATTCACTCAAATCTTTTCTTAACCCATCTATATACCCTACCTTTTTTCTACAAAAAGAAAAGTAATAAAATTCTCTCCTCTTTAGGAGAGGTTTTTACAAAAAAAAGAAAAAAGAAATCTACACAAAGTCCTTCAGGCAATACACCAGGTCAATAGTTCTCGGTGTACTAGCATTCAAAGTTGCCTTCTTGGTGCCCATCACATCAGTGAGACAAGTCTCAGAATTTTCTGCCCTTACAATAAGTTGTGACTTCTTTTCACAGTGATCCTCATGACAGATTCCTCCTTCATACTAAAGGTAAACTCATCTTTTCATGAGGACCAGGGGATTCACATGCCATCCATCTGCCCCCAGCCAGTACACCCCAAGGAAAAGGAATAGCACAAACTGGATGTAAGGAGGGCATTAAGATAAAGTGCACAGAGTCCTTCAGGACATCAGTCTCTAACTTTTCAGGCACTATAAACTGAATGCCTACAGGTTTGCAAACAACGACCTTCAGCAGGAGAGTTTGCCAGCATCTGGTTCCCCAGTAATTCCTCCTACACTCAATAAGCTACTCACCTGGGATGACATAGATTTTCAACGTCTCATCTCAGGATATCTTCCTCTGCTGATGGAGAATGAAAAATTGATCTTACTATGATGGTTTGTTCTCATCAGTGAAATGGAAGGGTATCCCTTTTCTCCTACAGGGAAGGAGGGATTCTGGGAGAGGAACCAATAAACCTTTCAAGGGACAGTGTTTTCCTCACAGATACTGGACAGTGTTTTCCTGACAGACACTAGGGAATGTATTTTGACTTGACGCTTGGCAAGTATGAATTTGGGGCTCACTCCCTGGCCAGAAGTGGAAGTACTGCATAGTCCCTTTGCATAATCCTGCCTGCAGAGCGAATACAAGATGTAACCCATTTCAGGTTACCTTCTATTTCACTTGTGAGAAGAGTTTCTCTCAAAAAGTCCAATGTTTGGTTCTCATGGGGTTTTGAATCTGCTTGTAACTGCTGCTTAAGAACCTAAAATATTATTTCTGCTTCGGACTTTGTTGCAGATGATTTGGAATAGATTACTACTGTTTAGAAAATAGGTTGCTGAAGTGCTTGAATAGCAGCGTCTGTATTAATATTACAGAATAGTTTCATCTGGGTTCACCCCTTCTATAGAGAGATTCATACAGCTATTGAGTTTTTGCCAATTATTTACCATCTTGTGTGTGAATGTAAAAGCACATTAGAAAGCTAAAACTCATAAGATAATGTTTTATATATGAATGGTAGATTGCTTTGTGTAGTACAGATAATTTTAGTAACTACAACACATCTAGCTAAGTGTTGTAGTATTAGCAAGAGCAGCATTTGTATTCCACCCTTTAACCAACAAGTGGTTATTGGGGTAGCTAACAAAACCAGAAGAACAATTCAGGTAGTACTTATAGATATCTAAAATCTCAAATTCAGAAACCCAAAGTAGTAAATATTTAAGCAGCTAGAGCCAATTAAAATGAAATTTAAACTATATTGAAACAGCAAAAGAAAGAAATTTTGCAGTCAGCAAATATTATAACCCGAGCAAGATTAAAACAATAAAATTGTACCCAGAGGCCTGGGAAAACTGTTGTTCCAGGGGGTTGCTAAACAAGCAACAGTGGCAGGTCTTTCCATTTATGCAGAATTACATCTTCCAGTACTTAGCTCACATTGTTGCTGTGTGTTTCTTCTGCAGCATAATAGTGCTGCCTTTGTAGAACGCAGCCCCTGACTCATCTTGCTTATTACTTGATTCAGATTCCTTCATTTTCTGAACCAAACTTGTAGCCTTTTTGTATGCATGTATATCCAGAAGCAGGTAGCCTTACACACTGTTTACTGTTTATAATGGTAAACTTTATAGTACAACAGAAGATCCAGATGTATTACTTTTTTAATTATATCATAAAAATGTTTTTGTCTCAAAAAAGAGTTCATTCTACTTCTAAATAAAACTTTCCTTTATTTCATGTAGTTTTGATGCTTTTCAGTTTTTCTTAACTGTTTGAAACTAAGATATGTTTAGATGTATTGAAATGCATGACCTGGCAGCTCTAGCTCTAATGCTGGATGTGTTTGCAGCTATTGTTTAAATAAAAACAAAAGCATTTCTGCTTCTATAACTGTCATATTCTTAAAGTGGGTACTGGATGTATTTCCCTCTCTTCCACAGTTTCTGTTGTTTTGGGAGGAAAAATTCTCCCACAGCTTCAGTGGATTGAATCTGTGGGTCTTTTTCTGCCAGTGGGAAGGAACAGAAAGGATTTCATAGAATCTTCGTCGTGGTCTCTGTGCAGTCCCACACATGGGTTGGGCGCCTGCGCACGACCTCGTTCGGAGAAACTTCTAGAGCTTTACCTCAGAAGAGCTTTTGGCGGGCTCTCCTCCCACCCCGGGGGAGGAGACATGCACTGCGCATGCCCAGAGCGGGAGAGAGAGCCGCCTCCCACTCAGTTCTTCTTCGACTGCCTTCGCGTTCACACCTCGTTCCTGTCGTTCCTCCATTTACCTCAGCTGAGTATATCTTTCTTTGCTTCTGCTTATTTTTCTATCTCCTTCTTTCTCTTCTACAAAATATTTAAAAAAAAGAAAAATCTTTGTCTATCTCTCTTCCCTCCCCCTCTCCTTTCTTTGGAGGGTGGGTGGGGATTTTTGTATGGGAAAGACTCAATTCTTTAAGGTCTGTCGTCGTTGCCCTGCTAAAATTCCATCCAACGACGGGCACGACCTTTGCTTAGTTTGTTTGGGTGAGGCCCATAGAGTAGATTCTTGCCCTCATTGCGCGAGTTTCACTCGTCAGGCTCGCCGTAATCGAGAGGCTAGGCTCAAAGCTCTTCTTGTTGAATCGGCTCTGCGTCCCACAATGTCTTCGGGAGCTTCCCAGGTCTCGGTAGCCAAGAAATCGGACACCTCCTCGAAGGCACCAAAACAGAAACCTAAGCGGGCTGAAGATAAGACCCCTTCGAGGTCGAAGGCCACGCCCTCTGCTTCGGTTTCGAAAGTGGACCCCATCATCGTGACTGGGTTGTCGACGTCGATGCCGGCCCTTGCCTCTACATCTCATCAGTCTGCGGCTCGACAACAGACTCCGCAGCACCCCCACTCGTCACCTACGGAGACGATACCGTTGGGCCAGTTGACCAGATCGCCTCCGCACCTGTCTCCGCGAACAGGCTCCCGGTCTCCACGGAGGCGCTCCACTACCCCGATCCACACTTTGGACGAGGGTCTGGTTGTGCACCGCCATGCTCGGTCCCGATCTCGACTTGGTCGTCGATGCCTGATCCGTAGGCAATCCCCATCGTCGTCTGATTCTGCCTCTGACCACCAATGCTGGTCCTGCGAAGACCGTCGGGAGCGTCCGGATGCGGCCTACTATTATTCGAGGTCTCCGACACCGGAGAGACACCGCTATGACCGAATCCGGCATTCGGAACGCGGAGATCAGGCCCACGCCCCTGACCGCCCTCAGCGCTCGGCATCTGTGGCCTCGGCTCATTCTGCCTCTCGGGAACAGCCTTCTGACCTTCCCAGAAATCGGGACGCCCCAAGGAGTTCCCCAATGGAACCTCGACACCGTCCTGCCGTCGACCATCCGGTCGTCGACCTTGTCCAACCCCGATCCTCCTCTCCTATGTCGATCTCGGACGGGTCGGATTCGGCGGAGTTCGATCCCGAGGTCTCTCGAATCGAGGACGAGCACCGACGCTCGGGGTCCATTTCACCTACGGAGGGCCCTAAGGCATTTTTGGAGCTCGTTACCAGGATGGCGACTGCCCTCCAAGTTCAGGGCTTTACGGAGTCCCCAGCAGTGACCGATGTCATTCACCGATTGGTCCAGGCTGATCTTCCTCCGTCTCCCGTCTTGCCTTTGCTGCCTGTCCACCTTTCTATGTTGAAAGAGTCATGGGAACACCCGGCTTCGATCCCTCCGGTTTCGAGGCGGTATGATGGGTTGTACAGGATCCAGGATGCTCCTGGCAAATTCCTCCTTTCTCAGCCACCACCAAACTCCATGGTGGTTCACTCTTCTTCGAAATCGAGGCAGCCTGCTCGCCAGTCCACGCCCCCTGACCGTGAGGGTCGTAAACTGGATCTTCTGGCCAAGAAGATGTACTCTCTGGCCTCCATGAATCTCCGGGTCGATACTTATCTGTCATATTTATCTGCTTACGCATTCAACGTTGCCAATGCAATTCGCCCTGTCCTGGAGTTTGTTCCGGAAGAGCACCGTCCCACTCTCTCGGCTGCCTTGTCTGAGGTTTGTGCCATATCAAAGCAGCAAATCAATTCCGTTCGTCATGCAGTCAGCTGCTCCTCTAAACTCCTGGTGTCTTCTGTCGCTCTCCGGCGTCATGCCTGGCTGCGGGGCACCTCCCTACAACCGGACGTCAAGTTCCGTGTAGAAGACCTCCCCTTTGACGGAAACGGCCTCTTCCACGCCACCACCGACGAAGTGTTGAAGGCTGTTGATGAGAGTCGTAAGCAGGCCCGAAACCTTGGAGTCTCGGCTGCACCTTACCGTCCCAGAAACCGTTCCTGGAAACCTTCCGGCTCCAGGCGATACCTATCTCCGGCACCTCACTCCCAATGGAGGAGGAAACCGTACGACTCCCGTCCTCCTTCCAAACACCGTTCCCAACCCACCAAAAAGCCGCCGCAGCCTAAGCAGTCTGTTTGACTGTCCCCACCGTCTCTCTCCAATGTCGTTCACTCCTTCCGTCCATACCCGCCTCTTCCCCTTTCTACCAGCCTGGGAAGAAATTTCAACCGACTCTTGGGTCCTCACCATCCTGCGGGTCGGGTACGCCATAGAGTTCGTTTCGCCTCCGATCCTCCCACACTTTGTCGTCACGCCTCCGGACCCCCTCCTCGATCTTGAGGTTTCTGCTCTCCTTGCCAAGGGGGCCATCGAGGTCGTCCCGGAGGCGCAACGAACTCTCGGCTTCTACTCAAAGTATTTCCTGGTCCCCAAGAGGGACGGCGGCTTCAGACCAATTATGGACCTTCGGGATCTCAACCGTTACATTCGGTATCAAAAATTCAGAATGGTCACTCTGCAGTCGATCCTCCCTCTCATTCCACGGGCAGCGTGGCTCGCGTCTGTCGATCTTCAAGACGCATACTTCCATGTCACGATCCGTCCCCAACATCGGCGGTTTCTCTGCTTCGCCGTTGGAGATGCCCACTACCAGTACAGGGTGCTTCCTTCGGCCTTTCTACAGCTCCACGGGTGTTCACCAAGCTGATGGCTGTGGTGGTAGCCGAACTCCACCGATGGGGAGTCACTCTTTATCCTTACATCGACGACTGGCTTCTCGTAGCTCCAACGCCAACTCAGTTGCTCCACGACACTCGGGAGACTCTCTCCCTCCTCCGTGCTCTTGGCCTTTGCGTCAACCACGCCAAGTCCTCCCTTCAGCCCCTCCAAATCCTTCGATTCCTCGGGGCTCGACTCGACACCAACCTCGAAGCGGCTTTCCTTCCGGAGTCCAGGGCTTCCGACATTCGGGCGATGGTGTCCGCCTTTCAGACGTGTCCCCAACAATCCGCCCGTTCGGTCATGAGGCTTTTGGGTCACTTTGCCTCTACGGTGTTCGTTGTCCGCAACGCCCGGTTGAAGATGCGGCCGCTTCAGCTCTGGCTCCTACGAGCCTTCGATCCCCTCCAGAGGCCTTGGCACACGATTCTGTCGATCCCACAAACCGTCCTCGTCTCCCTCGAGTGGTGGGCTCAACCTGTCCACCTCCTTTCCGGGATGCCATTTCGTCCTCCTCCTCCCGACTTGCTGTTGACCACGGACACTTCCCTCTCGGGTTGGGGAGCCCGGAGCGGAACGCTTACTGTTCAAGGGTCTTGGTCTGCTCGAGAGGCAGCTCGCCACATAAATTACCTGGAGTTGCAAGCAATTTACCTGGCCCTCCGGTCTTTTCTTCCGACCCTCCGAGGCCGTGTCATCCAAGTGGCTTCCGACAGCACCACGGCTGTTTATTATGTCAACAAACAGGGCGGCACTGCCTCTGTTCGTCTCTGCACCTTGGCGATAGACCTCTGGTCCTGGTGCCTTTGCCACTCCATCACGCTCTCGGCGATTCATATTCCCGGGGATCAGAATGTCGATGCGGACCGGTTGAGTCGTTCTGCCTCATCGGACAACGAATGGTCCATTCCCCTCCGGTATCTTCGGCCTCTGTTTCGGGAGTTCGGTCACCCATCTGTCGACGGCTTCGCGTCCGTCGACAATGCTCGATGTCGCCTGTTTTTCAGCAGGGGTCCCCCGTCTGCTCGGTCGCTCGGGGATGCCTTTCTCCACAAATGGAACAGAACCCTGTTTTATCTGTTTCCTCTGTTCCCTCTCATCTCTTGGGTCGTGCAGAAGATTCGTGCAGACCGCACCTCCTGCATTCTGATCACTCCGTGGTGGCTACGCCAGGTCTGGTTCTCGCACCTGCTTCAACTCTCCTGTCGTTCCTTCCGTCCCCTCCCTGTCATCCCAGATCTCCTTTCTCGGGCCCGAGGGAGAATCATCCATCCCAATCCGGGATTTTTCAAATTAAGTGCCTGGAAGATCCAGCCCTAGACTTCCCGCCTCAGGTCTCTGAAATCCTCCTGAATGCTAGGAAGCCTTCTACTCGACGTTCCTATCGGTTCAAGTGGAACAGATTCCAATCCTATGCTACTGATCACTCCTTCGATCCAATTCGATCATCTCTCCGTGAGATCTTCGCCTACATCGTGCATTTGAAGGATGCGGGCCTGGCATACTCGTCCTTGAGGGTTCATTTGGCGGCGATCTCCGCCTACCACCCCCCATCCAAGGCTCATCAGTGTTCTCCCACCGTCTCACCAAGACGTTCCTCAAGGGTCTTCTTCGCATGTGCCCGCCTAGGAAACCGTTGGTGCCTTCCTGGAGCTTGTCTCTAGTCCTTTCTCAACTCATGGCTAAACCGTTCGAGCCGATGGCTACCGCCGACCTCAGGTTAGTGTCCTGGAAGACGGCCTTTCTCGTAGCCATTACCACTGCACGCAGAGTAGGGGAACTAGCTGCCTTTAGGGCTGATCCCCCCTACACCGTTTTTCATAGGGAGAAGGTGGTCCTTAGAACAGATCCTTCCTTCCTCCCTAAAGTCATCTCTGCCTTTCACCTCTCTCAGTCGTCTGTTCTGCCTACATTCTTCCCGAACCCGACTGATGCCTCTCAGAGAGCTCTGCACTGTCTAGATGTGCGCAGAGCGCTCTCTTTCTATCTACAAAGGACGCAGCCCATACCTAAATCTCCTCGGCTGTTCCTGGCTTATGGCCCCCCTCATGCGGGGGAACCCATTTCTTCTCAACGTCTCTCTAAGTGGGTGACTTCCACCATAGCCCTTTGCTATGAGCTGGCGCGTCAACCCGTTCCTACCTGTGTCACTGCCCATTCTACACGGGCGGTGTCGACGTCCACCGCTTTCCTGGCCGGTGTCCCGTTGGAAGACGTCTGTGCGGCTGCTACGTGGTCCTCGACATCGACCTTCGTGACCCACTACGCACTCGACGTCTGAGCTCGGCGGGATGCTGCCTTTGGTCAGACGGTGCTGCGATCTCTCTTCGCTTGATCCTGGTACACCCTCAGGTAGGACCCGTGGGTGATTTCTTTTGATGATGATGCTGTGTCTTAACCAGTATTTTTGTGTCCTTTGCAGCTGCCAGCTCCCTCCTCCAACTGGTTCAGCTCTTGTAATCACCCATGTGTGGGACTGCACAGAGACCACGACGAAGATAAACAGGTTGCTTACCTGTAACTGATGATCTTCGAGTGGTCATCTGTGCAGTACCACAATCCCACCCAGCCTTCCCCGCTGCTGGCATCTCCAGATGTCCTGTTTTGGATTCTTTGGCCTTGACAGTGGCGGTCGAAGGAACTGAGTGGGAGGTGGCTCTCTCTCTCGCTCTGGGCATGCGCAGTGCATGTCTCCTCCCCCAGGGCGGGAGGAGAGCCCGCCAAAAGCTCTTCTGAGGTAAAGCTCTAGAAGTTTCTCCGAACGAGGTCGTGCGCAGGCGCCCAACCCATGTGTGGTACTGCACAGATGACCACTCGAAGATCATCAGTTACAGGTAAGCAACCTGTTTTTATCCCACTACATACCCTGCCACTTTACCCCCCCCCTTCCCAATAACCACCTGGCAATCAGAAGTACTTTCTTGCTGTTGAACATCTCTTGTGTATCTTTTGACTACAGATTAATGATTTTAATCCAAGTTTCCTTTTGTCTGTGAAAATCGTTGAGGCAATGGTACATTTTTGGCTGATGTTATTCTTCTGCTGAACTTTTTTCTAGGACCTTACAGTATCCAGGGTCAAAGAGTGAAGGTGTACCAGCCAGAAGAGGAAAATAGTTGGGTCTCTGCCATTGTGAGCTGTCAAGATCCCATCTCCCGTCTGATGGAGGTGGTTTTGACTGAGGTGTGAAACATTTTTCTCTTAGAGTTTTTGGGGGATTTTTTGGTATGGCTTCCTAATTTGACTGAACCAGAGCTCTAGTTACTTTGCATGGACTGTGACATCTAATCTAGACTGTATTAGCCTGTGTAGAACCCTGACAGTTCTATTGTCGTATTAAAAACAAATTTCTAGCCTTTATATCTGTAAGCAAGTATTTGGTTTCTATTGATGCCATAGAAAAATTGGAAACAGGGTGGAAGATGCTAATGGTTAGGGAGTGAGGCATTTTCAGAGCAAGAATATTACCACCTACTCCTCAGCCCTTTTATACCATTCAGTTTATGTACAAAGTATCCATTAAAAATAATGCAGAGTTTCATATTTTTTCTGGTAATAAATATTAGACAATTAGCATGGCTGCAAAAATAATTTTAAGAAAATAATGAAAAAAGATAGTTGCAGCTGCAGAATATGGCAGTTTGCAGCAGATTTTTGTAATGAACCCGTATTAACGCTATTAAATCCAAATTGTGGTGATCTATAGATTATGTATCCATTGAGGTATATATCCGGAATAGTTCTGCAGTATCAATTATGAACTATATTGGCATGTATAGATTTTATATATCAGGAAAGAAAATAGCATATAGAAGATTTATGGGTGAGATTTAGGCAGTGTGTTAAGAAAAAAGTACCTTTATCAGGAGGAAGTGAAGCCAGTGATCAAACAGTCCGTGACTTATCCTGTCTGTGATACACTCTTAACCTTCAGTGGTTTGCCCTGATCTCTGCTTATCCTGTTCCTAATTGTCCTAAGAAAAGTGGTTCAGATGGAGGATAGTCAAGGTATATGTACATGGTATTTGCTACCCAGCACAGAATTTGGCTTTCTTACCAGTTCTGCATCTCATTTTTTAAAAAAAAAGATAACTTGTAGCTAGACATTCCATAAAAAAGCAAAAAATTTCACTAGTTTTTCCTGATGCTTTAGACCCTAAAGGAATCTAGAACAGATTATCAAGTGTACAAATGGGATAGAGTACTCTTTGTATCTACTTATTTTTCTGTCCGCATTTGTTTTCTCCAAATATTCTAAACTTTCTAGAAACACAGATATTACCATGAAAGAAAATTATGTGGATTTGCTCTTATTTGCATAATTTTGAACTCATTATTTCACCTTTGTGAGTAATGTTGGATTCAGAGATTGCCGTAAGCATGTGGAGTATCTCTCTGTCCTTATGGAAGGACTGTTTTAAATCTCGTGCTAGATGAGTTTTACACCTCTTGTTGTGTGAGAAGTGAACCTGACTCAAAAGATGACACCTCACTTGTGCGAACAGAAACATGAGAACTGCTGTTGTACCTACATCCTTGGCTGCTTTTACTTGGAGACAACTCTCTACTGCTCTTATTGATGCAGAAGGCAGCAGCTCACCCACACAGCAATTTTCCCTTCACTTTCCTTGCTTTAGCTCTTCCTGTCACCATTTCTACCCCTTCACTGGAGGGTTTTGTTAAATTGTGAATTGCTAGATCATAGTAGTGTTGTAACACTACATGTTCTATTGTCACAGTTTTCTGGTTCCCACTTTTGTTTTAAAAAGGTGAATCTCTTATCACTTTTCATTGTAGAATAATAAAGCCTGCACCATTAAACTTATACTTCTGTGATGAAAAGTGTTACAGATTAGTTGATCAAGGAAACTAATAGATCATGGCATTAAACCAGGGAAGGGCAAAGTTGTTTCCTGGGAGCTATCTGAAGGACTCATTTCTCCCATACGTTCCTGCTTGGTTGCTAAGATCACAGAGAGAGGCCCTCTTGACTTACCCATCAACCAGAGAAGTTTGTTTGGTAGGTATATGAGAGAGGTCCCCAGGGTGGTGTACCTGGCCCCTTCACACTTCATCTTTAGGAAGCAGCATTTGATTAATTGTAGATATTCTGCCTATCAGCAGTTTTAAATAGTGGATTTATGTGTTTTGTTTTGTTGTGCTGTGTTTTGTTTCTGTTTAAATTGTAAGCCACACTGAGTTCCTGTAAGTTAGAAAGACAAGTAATAAATGTTTTAAATAAACATTTATTTCAAGGGCTACTAGTCACAAAATGGCTTAGTGGGCAGAGTCAGTCTCAAAATGGCAGCTTGTACACAAATTGCAGCATTCCAGAGCAAGTTTGCAGTGCTTGGGTGAGAAGCCTTTTCTCTGCTATTTTCCCAAAGCAGACCACTGCCACCAAACCCCACTCAGAACTGTAGTATAATGAAAAGACTCAGGAGGACACTTTTATAAGTAATAGTGTTGTAGTCTATTGCAATGTTGTATTCATTGCCCTGTTTTTACTGTATTGTGTTCTGCCTTGATAAGCTACTTCCTGCATTGTGGTATTGTGCTTTGGACAGTTTTTTGTTTGCATTGTTTTCTAATTCTGTGATCCTAGTCATATTGCATCATTTATTGGATATTTTACACTGTCTTATTGAATTGGTTTTTATATTTTCTAATCTGCCTTGAGTCTCAGCAAGACAGGCAAGTTACAAATGAAATAACTAGACTGTACCTTGCCCCATGGGGGGGAAATATACAGTTCCCTTGGTCTCTGGAAGAGTTAAATAGCAGCTTTGATGCAGGGGAGAAATCAGTGGCATGATCTTTTCCTGCCTGGAGCAAGGGTGCATGAATATGTGCATATCATGGAGGAGAATGCTAGTGTTATTTTCCCATCCAAAGCAAAAAGGCGTATGCCTTCATGTGCCTCCTTCACATGAAAGAGAGGAGAGAAGCTGCTGCAGGCAGTTAGAAGTGAAAAGATGAGAAAGCGATTGCAACAGCACTGGACAAGGGGTGGAGAGCTACTTTTAATTGGTTGAAGAGTGACTGGTCACTCCCAAATAACCTTTGCCCCACCCGTGGAGTAGATCATACTGTTAAATTGCTATAACAATCTAGCAATTGATGTTTGTTTTTTTAAAGCCTTCCACTGGTTGGTGAGATGCCCATGGAAGGTGAGGCAAGGAATATGGTGTTGATATGGGTGAGACCTTAAAAAATGCATACCCTCCTGCCCACATGGTATCCAAAGGCTCTTTGGCTGTAACTTATTTAAATGAAGGTACCAAACCAGGTTTGGGAAAGATCCCAGCGATGGGCTGGTGGGGGAGGACAAAGAAGGAGGAGGATGTTGTGTGGATGTTTCTGGAAACAGTACTGTTATAAGGAAGCCAAAGGGGAGCAAAACATCCACAGGGAAGCAGCCTTAGCATTCTCTGCAAACATTTGTACAAGATACCGCACAAGAATTTTTGTGGAATAGCACCAATGGGTACTCCTACATGGTCTCTTCTTTGAAGTGTAAAACTACTTTATGACAAATATATGTTACCACTCTTTAATACTGTCTTCCCTTTGTTTGCTCCTTTTACCACATAACAAATCAGACTGGTGAGATCAAGTCTGTGGACCCTCGACTGATTCATGTAGTGATGGACAATTCTGCTCTTAACGAGGTACTGTGCTACACCAGGCCATGATATACTATTGTGTTTTTTCTGAAACGTCTGACTTACAGTAGTGTTTCCCTCTAATGCTGGCTTACACAGCTTCATATATATATAAATCTGAAAGACACTTTGTTTTAGCTTAATTTGAGAATTAAGTGGATTTGTCTGTTAGTTCTGTGCAGCCTGAATGAACTTTTAAAAAATTGTATTCCAGTAGTTAAAGGCATTAGTTGAGGGTCTTATTTCCGGTAATCTAGCCTGTTGTAGTGATGTATGCTTTTTATTTATTATAGGGAGGGTCTCTAAAACCAGGCAAATCCTCAAAAGGGAAAAAGAAGAAAGAAAATGTGGAAGGGAAAGACGGACGAAGGAGGAAAAATGCTGCTGATGCTGGTTGTGATCACGCAGCAAAGAAACTAAAGGAGAGGGGTGAAGTGGATAGTAATGGGAGTGATGGAGGTGAGACGAACAGGGCAGCTTGGAAAGGAAATGTCAGTGGTGACGCAACTCTGGATCCAAGAGCCAAGCAGCTGCCTCAGTTTCCTCCTCAGATTAACCGTAATATTCGCTTTGCAACATACACCAAGGAGAATGGCCGAACTCTTGTAGTGCAAGATGAACCAGCGAGTGGTGATACTCAGATGCCCTTCACTCCTTTTTCTTCAGCTGCTGCTCAAGTTCTTCTGAGTGGAGCTGGAAGTCAAGAAGCAGCAAAGTCCTTAGAGCAGGCCAGCCAAGGCCTGGTAGCTGCTCCAGCAGTAATTACTACAGCTGGACTGACACCAACTACTGTACGAATCTCTGATACTAGTCTGTCAACTGTCACTGGTCAAGAAAAACAGAAAGTGGGTCGTTTGCAGAGCCAAGGAGAAGTAAGTTGTCTGCGTCCAGAATAGTATCTACCATTTATATGCTGCTATAGAGTGTCCAAAGCCCTTCATGTACAATATTTTGCTGTTCTTACCATAGCCTATAAGGAGAACTCCCCCCCCCCCAAGTTTATAGCAGATGATTGATTTGATTTTAGACCTCCCTCCCTTATATAGGGCTCAGGGCGGCAGGATATAAATGTGATAAATAAATAAATGTAATGTAAGCCAACTATAAGTTGATTTAAACTATTAAACAATACACAGTAGCTATTCAAAATGGCATCTTAAGACATTTTCCCCATAAGGAAGGGAGAGCTAAAGGGAGTCAAGCTTAATGGCATTTTAAAAGATTTTATGTCATTTCCCATGGGATGGGTAGAGGACGCCAGCATGGATGGCAACCATTGCTGTCCTCAACCATAGGTCTGGCGGAACATCTCTATCTTGCAAGCTGTGCGGAACTGCACTAGGTCCCACAGGTCCCGGATGTCATCAGGTAGAGAATTCCACCAGGTTAGTGCCAAGGCTGAAAAGGCCCTGGCTGTAGTTGAGGACAGCTGGATATCTTTTGGGCCAGGGACCACCAGAAGGTTTTTCCTCTCCAGAGCATAAAGCTCTTCGGGGGATGTGCTAGGAGAGGAGGTCCTGTAAGTATGTTGATCCCAGACCGTTTAGAGCCTTGAAGGTTAGTATGAAAACCTTGAACGTGATCCGGTACTCAATCTACAGCCAGTGCAGCTGACAAAGCACCAGTTGAATGTGTGCTGTTAAATGGGTCCCAGTAAGGACCCATGCCACTGCATTCTGGACCACTTGTAATTTCTGGGTCAGTCTCAAGGGCAGCCCTGCATAGAGTGAGTTACAGTAGTCTAACCTGGAGGTGACCATTGCATGGATTACTGTGGCTAGATCAGGGCAAGACAGGTAAGAGGCCAGCTGGAAAAGCGCCATTTTGACAACATTTGTGATCTGGGCCTTTATCAGTAGGGAGGCATGCAGAAACACACCTAGGTTCCTAGCGGTTGCTACTGGTGTTAGAGGGTCACCATCAAGAGATGGGAGTTGGCAAATCTACCTTGAAACCCCCTCCCCCCAGCCACAGAACCTCTGTCTGGATTCTGTTTCAGCTGGCTCTGCTTCAACCATCCAACCATGGTCTTCAGTCCTTCAGCCAAACTAGGTGAGGTGGCGTCAGGTCATCTGTCCATCAGCAGATACATCTGGGTGTCATCCGCATACTGATGACAACCCAGCCCAAAACTTTACACCAGTAGGGTGAAGGGGTGCATATAGATGTTAAACAACATTGGGGAGAAGATGACCCCCTGAGGGACCCCACATACCAAGGGGTATCAAGGTGACACCCTCTCTCCTAGCACCACCCTCTGTCCCTGACACAGTGTTCCCTCTAAGCTGAGTTAGTATGAGCTAGCTCACAGTTTTTTAGCCTCTGGCTCACATGTTTTTGTCTTAGCTCAGGAAGGATGACTCCAGAGCAAACGATGTTATGCAGTAGCCAAATCACCTGCTCTCAAGTTTAATGCCAGTAGCTCACAAAGTAGAATTTTTGCTCACAGGACTCCACAGCTTAGAGGGAGCATTGGTCCCTGACCCTGGAGAAATGAGGTGAGCTACTTCAAGACCACCCCACACAAGTTCCTGTGTCAGTGAGGCAGTGGGCCAACAAATCATGGTGGATTACATCCACTTTGGTGCTGAATCCTTGTGAACTGCAAGTCGTGTGTGTCTGTGTGTGTTCTGCTTAATGTGCAATACCTTTCTCTCTGTGCACCTTAGAGGGTGATGTTGACTTTTATAGAAAATTGGAATGGAATACCAGGCCCTTAGTTCAGAGTGTCTTATTTCTTGTATTTACATTTTTTCAGAGAAGTTAAATTATATGTGTAAATGACAGGGAAAACTAAACAGAAGGATTTGTAGCAATATAGAGAGAATCTTGCGTCTTATATATTGAGAACAATAAGTCCAGAATGGTTATTTCAATACACAGATTAACATTTCAGTGTAGCAGTTTAGGCATGAGACAAATTACTGAATGTCAGATGCTTCTCTTTTTACATTTTATGCATCCTTAGAGTTCTAAGGTTTAGATCAGGCCCATAGCTACCATGGGGCCCCCCATGGATTTTAAGGGTCCCTCCCCCGATTCTCAGCTCCCCCTCCCTTCTCCGAGCAGCTCCGAGCAAGAGTAAGCGCCTTCTGGGACTGGGATGAGAGGCCCCAGAGTGGAATGACAGCCCCAGGGGGTGGCAGAAGCGTTCTGGGACTGGAATGACAGGCCCTGGATGCAGTAGGAGTGGTCCCAGACCCCTCCTACTACATCCAGGGGCTGTCATTCCACTCTGGGGCCTGTCATTTCAGAACCAGAGTAGTCTGTTTGGGCCCAGAGACCCTAATGGAAAATCCATTCCACATTTTTATTGCAACTCTACTTGTTGTTCAGTCGCACAGTCGAGTCCGACTCTTCGCGACCCCATGGACCAGATTACTCCAGGCCCTCCTGTCTTCCGCTGTCCGCTGAAGTTTGCTCAATTTCATGTTCGTTGCATCGATGACATTGTCTAACCATCTCATCCTTTGCCGTCCCCTTCTCCTTTGACCTTCAATCTTTCCCAGCATCAGGGTCTTCTCCAGTGAATGCTCCCTTCTCATTTGGTGGCCAAAATATTTGAGCTTCAGCTTCAGGATCTGGCCTTCCAGGGAACAGTCAGGGTTGATTTCTTTTAGGATTGACTGATTTGATCTCCTTGCAGTCCAAGGGACTCTCAAGAGTCTTCTCCAGCACCATAGTTCAAAAGAATCTATTCTTCGGCGCTCAGCCTTCCTTATAGTCCAACTCTCGCAGCCATACATTACTACGGGGAATACCATTGCTTTGACCATGCAGACTTTTGTTGGCAAGGTGATGTCTCTGCTTTTTATCATGCTGTTTAGGTTTGCCATCGCTTTCCTCCCAAGGAGCAGGCGTCTTTTAATTTCATGGCTGCAGTCACCATCTGCAGTGATCTGGGATCCTAGGAACGTGAAGTCTGTCACTCCTTCTACGACTTCCCCTTCTATTTGCCAAGGAGTGATGGGGCCAGATGCCATGATCTTAGTTTTTTTGAAGTTGAGCTTCAAGCCCACTTTTGCACTCTCCTCTTTCACCCTGAGCAAGAGGCTCTTGAGGTCCTCTTCACTTTCTGCCATCAGAGTGGTATCGTCTGCATATCTGAGGTTATTGATCTTTTCCCCAGCAATCTTAACTCCAGCTTGTGATTCATCCAGGCCAGCATTTCACATGATGTACTCTGCATATAAATTAAATAAGCAAGGTGACAATATACATCTTTGTCGTACTCCTTTTCCTATGCTAAACCAATCAGTTGTTCTATATCCGGTTCTAACTGTTGCTTCTTGACCCTTATACAGGTTTCTCAGGAGACAGGTGAGGTGGTCTGGTACTCCCATCTCTTTAAGAACCTGCCATAATTTATTGTGATCCACACAATCAAAGGCTTTAGCATAGTCAATGAAGCAGAAGTAGATGTTATTCTGGTACTCTCTTGCTTTCTCCATAATCCAGCGAATGTTGGCAATTTGATCTCTAGTTCCTCTACCTCTTCGAAACCCAGCTTGTACTTCTGGCAGTTCTCTATCCACGTACTGTTGGAGCCTAGCTTGTAGGATTTTGAGCATGACCTTGCTAGCGTGTGAAATGAGTGCAATTGTGCGATAGTTTGAACATTCCTTGACGTTGCCCTTCTTTGGGATTGGAATGTAAACTGACCTTTTCCAATCCTGTGGCCACTGTTGTGTTTTCCAAATTTGTTGGCAAATTGAGTGCAGCACTTTAACAGCATCTTCTTTTAAGACTTTGAATAACTCAGCTGGGATACCATCACCTCCACTAGCTTTGTTGTTAGTAATGCTTTCTAAGGCCCATTTAACTTCGCTTTCCAGGATGTCTGGCTCGAGGTCAGTGATTATACCATCGTGGTTGTCAAGGACATCGAGGTCCTTCTTGTATAGTTCTTCTGTGTATTCTTGCCATCTTTTCCTAATCTCTTCTGCTTCTGTTAGGTCCCTACCGTTTTTGTCCTTTATCATGGCCATCTTTGCATGGAACGTTCCCTTGATTTCTCCAGTTTTCTTGAAGAGATCTCTAGTCCTTCCCAATCTATTGTTTTCCTCTATTACTCTGCATTGTTCATTCAGGAAAGCCTCCTATCTCTCCTTGCTGTTCTCTGGAAATCTGCATTCAGTTGGGCAAATCTTTCCTTTTCCCCATTGCCTTTAGCTTTCCTTCTTTCCTCTGCTATGTGTAAAGCCTCATCAGACAGCCACTTTGCTTTTTTGCATTTCTTTTTCTTTGGGATGGCGGTGAGTGCTGCCTCCTTTACAATGTCACAGACCTCTGTCCATAGTTCTTCAGGCACTCTGTCTATCAAATCTAGTCCCTTAAACCTATTCATCACCTCTACTGTATATTCATCGGGGATGCGATCTAGGTCAAATCTGAATGGCCTTGTGGTTTCCCCAACTTTCTTCAATTTAAGTCTGAATTTTGCAATGAGTAGCTCATGATCTGAGCCACAGTCAGCTCCAGGTCTTGTTTTTACTGACTGAATAGAGCTTCTCCATCTTTGACTGCAAATTATATAGTCAATCTGATTTCGGTGTTGCCCATCTGGTGATGTCCATGTGTAGAGACGCCTCTTAGGTTGTTGGAAAAGGGTGTTTGCTATGACCAGCGTGTTCTCTTGACAAAACTCTGTTAGCCTTTGCCATGCTTCATTTTGTTCTCCAAGGCCAAACTTGTCTGTTATTCCGGTTACCTTTTGATTTCCTACTTTAGCATTCCAGTCCCCTATGATGATGAGGACATCATTTTTTGGTGTTAGTTCTACGAGCTGTTGTAGGTCTTCGTAGAACTGGTCCACTTCAGCCTCTTCTGCAGCAGTGGTTGGGGCATAGACTTGGATTACTGTGATATTGAATGGTTTGCCTTGGATTCGGACCGAGATCATTCTGTCATTTTTGAGATTGTATCCCAATACTGCCTTTCTCACTCTCTTGTTGACTATAAAGGCCACACCATTTTTTCTACGGGATTCCTGGCCACAGTAGTAGATATAATGCTCTTCTGAGTTAAATTTGCCCATTCCTGTCCACTTTAGTTCACTAATTCCCAAGATGTCGATGTTCATTCTTGCCATCTCATTTTTGACCACGTCAAGCTTACCTTGATTCATAGATCTTACATTCCAGGTTCCTATGCAGTATTGTTCTTTGCAGCATCGAACTTTCCTTTCACCATCAGACACATCCACAACTGAGCGTCCTTTTGGCTTTGGCCCAGCCGCTTCACTCTTTCTGGGGTTACTCGTACTTGCCCTCTGCTCTTCCTCAGTAGCATATTGGACACCTTCCGACCTGAGGGGCTCATCTTCCGGCGTCATATCTTTTAGCCTTTTGTTACTGTCCATGGGGTTTTCTTGGCAAAGATACTGGAGTGGGTTGCCATTTCCTTCTCCAGGGGATCACGCTTGGTCTGAGTTCTCTGCTGTGGCCTGTCCGTCCTGGGTGGCCCTCCACGGCATAGCCCACAGCCTCATCGAACCACGCAAGCCCCCTCGCCACGACAAGGCAGTGATCCATGAGGGAGACTCTACTTGTACTGTAATATATTTCAGTGGAGCCCATGCAAGTCGATTGGCATTCCTGGCTCCCATTATTTCCAGTGGTCCTTCAAGTGTTTCCCATTGTTTCCAGTGGGCAATCCTGTCCTTCCTTTTAGTACATCCCATCTTCACCTCGTTAAACAGCAATCAGTTGAGCAACTCTCTCAGACCTAAAGGTATTTGGTTAATGTGCTGTTTTCTTTTGGCAGCATCTGGTAATCCAGGAGTCAGACTCTTAAATTTACTCTGAATCATAGGCAGGATTGCCAAAATGCAGGAATGACAACTGATCTCCAGACTACTGTTGAAAATGGCAGCTTCATAGAGTGTACTTCTATGGTGTGCCATAGATCCAGGTTAAATCCCTGCCTAAATTCTTCCATCTACAGTGATAATCAAGATATGCAAAATGACACTAAATAACAATTTAAGGTTATAATGTCAACAGCTGTAAAGCAATAAATATGTCAAACTAGCAGAGAAATGTCTAAAGGTGTCTTTTCTACTTTAGTTATTATTTAGAAGTATGAGCATGGCCTGGCAGTACTGCACAGACATATAATGGCAGGCCCCCTGAGAAAAACATTGCCCCCCCCCTCCGAGCAAAAAGTTGTTAGCTACGGGGCTGGTTTAGATTTACAAAATATAATAAACCATATGTGTGTGTGCACACACACACACACATTTTAAATGTTGGCTTTTTGATATCCTGCTTTTCACCCATGATTTTATTTAATTATTTAATTTATATCCCACCCTCCCCGCCAAGGCAGGCTCAGGGTGGCTTACATAAAGATATAAAACAATTAAAATGAGAATTAAATAAAATCAGAACAGTACAATTATAGATATAAATATAAAAATATAAAATGCTAGTTTGTATCAGATGGCAGGCATAGCAGCATCCTCAGGTAACAGCCAGCTGACATCATAGTCTGGATTGCTTGGCTGTTAGCAATGATGTTGGTGTTGGACCAGGGCTACAGTTGCTTAGGAGTGGGTCCCTAATTGAAGGCCTGGTGGAAGAGCTCCGTCTTGCAGGCCTTGCAGAACTGTAAAAGGTCCTGCAGGGCCCTGATGTTCTCTGTGAGCTCATTCCACCAATGAGGAGCTGCCACTGAAAAGCGTTCCTGAAGTGTCTTACAGCATTTTAGAAACATGGTATTGATTTCTTCCCTCTCTCTGCCTATTCCTAAAGTATTAACCCTTGTGGTGAATTTAGAATGGAGATTGCTTGGTTCCAGCCTCATCTTCTCAGGACTAGAGATATTTGACATTTTGAGAGTGAAGCAAAGAGGAGCCAGGGCTGCTGTGCTTCTGATGCTGTTCCTTTGAGAGTGGAGTGGTAATTCCTTATATAGAAGAGGTTTTCAACCAGCCATGGTGCTTGTTAAACAAGAAAATGTATTTGGGGGTATGGAATAAACAGTTAAGAACTACTGAGGAATTATTATCTTTTGGAAAATATAACAGGGATGGAGAAATAAGGCTTGCCTCAAATATAATATATTATTTTGTTTCAGAATTCCGGAAATTCGATGTTGGCTTCTCCAGGATTTGGAGTGGCACACTCAAGTGCTTCCCAACCTTTGGTGTTTGAAAGTGACCGAAACCAATCCAATGGAGTACTGGCTCCAGAAAACAAGCCCGTTGGATTTCCGTTTGGTAGCAGCACTGCCAATGAGATTCAGAAAGACTCAGATTTGTCAAAGAACCTGTTTTTTCAATGCATGTCCCAGAATATTCCTTCCAGCAGCTACTTCACTGCCTTGTCAGAGAATCTGGGTGAAGAGCCCGCTAGTCCGGACTCATTAAAAAAATGTTCAGAGAACCTGAATGCAGGTGTCTGCAAAAGTAAAGTTCTTGCAGGAGAACCTAACCCTGGGACTCAGCCAGGCAGTTCTGTGGACCGGAAGCTGCCAGGGGAATCTATGCCCACGCTTACTCCAGCTTTTCCACGAAACCTCTTGAGTACTCGACCTCCAGATAATCATGAGAATCTTTTTTTGCAACCCCCAAAACTGTCACGAGAGGAACCCTCAAACCCTTTCTTGGCATTTGCCGAGAAAGCAGAACTCAGTCCTTTCAGCAGCTTTGCATCTTCATCTCAGCCAGGAGTATCTACTACTTCCTCTTCAGGTCTTGGTTCCAAGGCTGCTTCTGGTTGGTCAGATTTGCACACCTCAGTGGACTCTTTAGCTAAAAAGAAAAGCCTGTTTATAACAACTGATTCCTCCAAGATAATGCCCAGTGCTCCTAGTTCAACACTCTTTGCTGGTGTACAGAGCTCATCTGCTCTGGGGAATGGCCGTTCCAGCTCGCCTATCAGCAGCCTGACACAACCTATTGAAATGCCCACTCTCTCCTCCAGTCCAACAGAAGAAAAGCCATCTGTTGGGCCTGGGCAGCAGGACAATCCTCTTCTGAAAACTTTCTCTAATGTATTTGGCAGACACCCGGCTGGCTTTTTCTCTTCATCGGCAGAGTTAGCACTGGAGAACAGAGCCCCTTTTGAAACTGTGAAAAGGTTCTCTCTAGATGAACGGAGCATGCCTTCGAAGCAGGATTCTGATTCTAGCACCAATAGTGACCTCTCAGATATGAGTGATTCTGAGGAGCAGCTGCACACCAGAGCTTGTCTGAAGGGAATCCCAGAGCATCTGATGGGGAAACTGGGTCCCAATGGCGAGAGGAATGCTGAACTACTAATGGGCAAGGGAAAAGGGAAGCAAACACTGAAAGGCAGGCCTCGCACAACCCCCCAGAAAGGTGAAGGTTTTAAACACAAGAGTTTTGTTATATAGGGACAGCTGAAGCTGAGATATTATATTGGCACATCATCAGTATACCCAGCTGTGGGGTTTATAGCCTTGCATTGATCTGTCTTCTGTGTATCTAGCCAGGCAAGACATCAGGGACAAAAATGTAGAGGTCTCAAGCAATTCTTAAAATAATGACTCTGACTAACACAGCAGTTTGTATGAAGATAAATTTAAGGTACAAAGTTGATTGTGTATGACCATTAGTGACTGGCTGTTTGGGGGGGAAGAAGAATGATGCCACCTGTTGTCAAGTCTGAATGTCTTGATCTCTACTTTAGTAAGACTAAATTCTGTGTTCAAGAAACCCAGATGTTCAAAGTAAATTACAGAAGGATTAGTTTACCTTTCCCCTCCATTCTAGTTGCAGACATGGAAATGGCAGGGATTTAGCTTTTAAAGAAAGAAAGAATTGTGAAGGCAAATGTGTAGGAACATTAAAAAAATAGATTATGAATGAAGAGCATTATGGGGAGTTTGGCAAAGTGTCAAAAACACCTAATTGTATGAAACTTGCCAGAGTATTTAAGGAATATTTAGCTTTGTACCAGTTCAGAAGCAGAACTGATAAGAGTAATGTTATTGAATTAAGAGTTTCTCTAGTAAGGTGATTTTATGTATCATTCTGTTAGAACAACTTGGCAACATTGCACTTCAAATTTTTTCCCAAGCACACCTCTTCAGCCTAGCATGCTAGATATATGCTTGCTTATGTAAAAACTGAGGTTCTTACATTTATGTTCAGGGTCAGTTGATAGAGGCAAGTGCATTGAAAATTCTGTAACCAGAAAGATCCCGACCTGCTCCCCAGAAAAATAAATGAGACTACTATGTAAACTGGCATTTGTAAAAAGGCCATAATGAGGACCAATAAATGCTGGACTTTAAGGCCCTTTTCTCATATCTGTTAGCACTTTTGAAGAGGTACATAATTGTGTGTGGAACCATTTTTTACTGTATCACAGAACTATGCATAACGGAGGCTTGTAACTGAATGAACTGTGTTCATGGGATTGTGTGTGGTGTGATTATTATAGTGCGCTAGCTGTGAGGTGTTTTCAATGGGTGTAGAATTTTGAATTTGACAGAAGGCAGCCAGAGTTCGTTCTTTAACATCAAATTCAAGCAGGAGAAAAACTCTTTAACGTTATAAGACATGAGAGCTTTTCAGAATGGAGTTTGGGGAGAATGTGCTGTTAGGCTTTTTAAAATGTTTGCACTTACTTGCTAAACTGCTTTTAGCTTGCAAGTTCAAAAAGCTGTCCTTCCTGTAATAACAGGTGAAAAGAAAACTAAAATGTGCACCCAACGTATCCCAGTCACATGGGATTTGCCTTTGACTTGCCCAGCCTCCACAGAGTGTGACACACCTTAAACAGCATCAGCAAATTGTGTAATGGATATAATTTGTTCCATAACACTTTTTACTGCAATTTTTACTGATAACTCCATGCCTCAAAGCTATGTGGGAGCATCATTAGCACATAGGTATTGAACTGTAGGAAGAAAATTCCCAGTTGCTCATTACAGAACTATAACTGGCTTCAAAATAACATTCAATTTCTGGGCTTGAGAAAATCTGTTTATATATACACTGGCATGGATCTTCCCACTCTGTTCAGCAAAGACTGACATCTTCCTCCATCTGAAGTAGCTCTGCAAATCTAAAGCAATAAAACAGTGGCAGTTACTGTGGGAAAGCCAGAACAGCAATAAATTTTCTGATCACAGATGTTTTGCTCAAGGTCAAATTCACCCTCAAGAACTACAGATAGTAAGTTATTCTATCTGGGACAAAAACTGAATGTAAAGTTCATATACCTATTACCTATCGAAGGGGGGTAAGGACCTTAGGAAGTGTAATTTTTCACTGTTCTCACTGTTACAAATATAGTATGTGTGTGCTTGCTCATTAGTATTCTCTGTTTTTTGGCAAATCTGTGCATCTGATTTGTACCATTACGGTCTAGTTTTGTTTTCGGATGAATGTGCAAATGTGTACTTTTCCTCCACATTTTAAAAAGCTGTCTTTTTAAGTAGACAAAAGTTGCTTACAGCTATGCTGGTTCAAAATCCAAGCAAAAACTATCCACATAATACCTTTTATTAGGACCAACAAAAATGGCACTAAAAAGTGTACAAACTTTCACGTTCTCCAGAATTTTTCGTCAGGCTGGATTTTACAAAATAAAAAAGGAGGTGTTGAGAGAAAGATGCTCCATGGCTTGTTTTTCTTGCCAGCATCCCTATGTTCAGTGCAGCCAGTCAAGTAGATACACAGTTGGTGTCAGGTTGCACTGTGAACAAGAAAAAAACAAATGGTGTCTTTCCACTGGAATTACAAAGGCCAGCAGTCTTCCTTGTGTCACTCTGAGGCCAAGCACATTTCAAAGATGTCTTGTAGGACCAGAGCAAAGGAATTACTTGATAGTCATTGTATTAACAATTTGACATGCAGCCTGAAGAAGACTTTTGGAGAACTTGAATGCTTGCATGCTGCTGTGTGTCATTTTGGTTAGTCTTAATAAAAAGTATATGTGGATTGTAGTTTGTCTTTCTAATGAATAATATGACATGGTTGCTTGTCAGAAGAAACTTTCATGTGTTTAATTGAATGGAACCTTAGAGATTGCTTGAAATGTACGACTGTCACTCTCTTAAAAAAATGTACCTACCAGTCACATCTGATTGATAGGGAAAGGTGGGATCAGGGTCTTAGCAGAGAAGAAAACACACATAGTCAAATGGGCCTCAAAAGTAGTGACTTGTATCCACTGTGACCCACTCATTGCAGATTGGAACTTTTCCTGCTGCAGCTCAGTGGGCCTCCCAAAAAATTGTTTTTGGGGTCCGCAGACCTTAAGGAACAGCCTGGTGGCCAAAATGGGCGTCTAAAGTGGGATTATGTAATCTGCAGAAATTGCTGGCCCCTCTTCTGATGGAAGTGCCCTTAAATCTTTGGAACTACATGGTCGGATACTAGCCACTGTCTTCATGATGCCCACAGGGCATTGGCCTGAGAAGAATTCTCTAATAAAGATCATCAGGCCCTGTGTAGACTTGGTTGGAGACAACCTGAATGGGATTGTCTCTGTCACCACTCTTGTTTGGTGATAACATGTTGGGCGTTATGGCTTAGATCTGGCAGTAATTTCTGTGGATGGAAGGAATTTCTGTCTGTAGATTATGACATTCTCAAAGTGCCCCCCCCCCCAAGGCGTCCCCCAGCAACAGCATAAGGGGAAATTAGTGAAAATCTTCCCCCTTTCATTGTTGGAAATCCTCAGTGGAGTCTAAGCCTACATTTGTTTTAGTAGCCTATCCTCTCAAAGGCCTGATCAGTGTAGTTATCTTATTTTGTGTGAACTGATAACATGAATCAGGTTTTCATGCATTGGCCCTTATGCTACTGTCCTGTTCAGTGTAAAAATGTCAGGTTGCCATTATGCCACTCTTTCAAGATCAAATGCAAACTCCCTAAAATATAATCTCTATATAGGGGTCAAGAATAAATACTGCTTGGAAATTTGTATTTTTTTCTCTAGCTTATATGAATTGCTTGTATTATTTTTTTGTTCCATAGTTGGCCAGTCTGTACTAAAAGATGTGAGTAAGGTGAGGAAGCTGAAGCAGTCAGGAGAACCATTTCTCCAAGATGGATCGTGCATCAATGTAGCCCCTCACCTGCACAAGTGTCGAGAGTGCCGGCTGGAACGTTACCGCAAGTTCAAGGAGCAGGAGCAAGATGACTCCACTGTGTCTTGTCGGTTCTTTCACTTCCGCAGGTAATAAAGCTTTCTGAGCTTGTCTTGTATGCAGATATTGGCTTATTTGCTAAAGATTCTTTTCCTTTTTTATTTCTGATAGTGTGCATACATACTTTAGTGATAACTAAAATTCTAATTGTAGCTTCTATGAGCTATGCATTATGATGAATCTGTCCTATGAACTTGCTGCAGCAAAATGACACATTTTTCACAAGAGGGTAATTATGTGCCAGCGTTTTGCAAATTTAATGTTCTTTCTCATTGGTAGGGCTTAGACTCTTGTCCTCAGACGCTGGGATATATTCATGAGAAGTGTGGAGAGTTAGAATATTAAAAGCTTAAGCAGCTCATCAGGGAATTATTGCTGCAGGAAATGTGACCAGGCAGTCCTGGAACAAGTTTGGTTAGAGTGCCAGGGATTTTCATTAAAAAAAATCACCACACCTCTCCTTAACGTGTGAGTCCATATTTTGTTCTGTCCAACTTATTTCAAAAGAATTAAGAGCCAGTGTTCTAAGACTGTGAGCTATAGCCAGTGCTTGTTTTTTTGCTGATGGAAGATTTTTTTCCAGATTCTCTCCTTCACTACAGACCTTCACATCGCACCTAGTTAGTACTGATCTGGAACCTCAGGTGAAGCAGTGGGTGGCTGCAAGATGGCTGAAAGTTCCATTCTTTGTTTGGTACAACCCATGAGATTACTGCTTTGAGAGGCAGCAGTAATCTTTATTGGAAGGCAGTAGTTCTCTGCTTGCTCATAAGGAATGCAGTCTTGTGTGGCAGAATTATTAGCGAGGCTGGGCATTTCTGTATAGCAGCCTGGATGGGCTTAGGCGTCTCTGTTTGGTTCCTCTCCCATAAGGCTTCACAGGATTAGCTATTGTCATCTCTCAAGTCTCTCTGAAGCCTGACAATGCACTCTGCTCTAAAAGAATTGCTTACGTTTCTTAGTTATAGCCTCAAGCAAAAATATCTAGATAAGGGATATGTGTCTCCAGGATTTCTCCTTGACACAGAGAGGTTGCCTGGAATATCCTGAACCACTGATAATATACAGATTGTCACTTGAAGAGAGTCAGGGCTTCTTGTCATCACAGAAATTGTTTTAACTACAGGCAAAGTTCATGCCTTATTGTGTGAAAGGGGTTGGGCTTTGTTGAGTACATCAGATGGTTGTCACAGACCTGACTGACAATTATATGAGCTCCTATGGATGAAAAAAAAGTATTTAATATCTGGGTTTACTTTTGTCCTTTATTGTTATGGCCAACCACCCTCCATTAGGGGTCTTGATGGAGCAATCAAGGATATCCTTTATAGAACTACTGTGCACAATATTAAAGTATTGAAATTTTGAATTAATGTTGTATGCTGCTTATTAGAATGTTATACATTTGAAAGTTCCTGCATTATGGTTTTTAAAGTTCAGTAAATAAGAGATTGTTTGGGAACAGTTCTGTCTGTCTGTCTGTGTCTGTCTCTGTGTCTGTCTCTGTGTCTGTCTCTGTGTCTGTCTCTGTGTCTGTCTCTGTGTCTGTCTCTGTCTCTCTCTGTCTCTCTCTGTCTCTCTCTGTCTCTCTCTGTCTCTCTCTCTCTCTCTCTCTCTCTCTCTCTCTCTCTCTCTGAAACTAAAGGGTCCCTGTCAGTTTCATCCCCTTCCCTCATGGAGCTGGGTGGAAATATTTTCCCCAACATCTTGCAAGGAGCCACCAAAATTTACATAAGACGACTTTTCCATGTCAGTTCAAAAACATAACATAGATCTTGTTAACTCAGGCCTCATTAACGCAAGTGCTAGCAGCCAAGTCGGATGGCAAAGCTTTTATACAATTCATTTCTCTTGTCTCCCCCTTCCCAGCTCTGTTATGGCTAGCTAAAGGTAGAAAGTTCAGCTTGTTCCTGGGAATTAGTAGTTTATGGAATTCTGTGAAAATGTATTTTATTTAGAACATTTCTATGACTCCCTTCTACCCAATTCAGGGTCTCCAAAATTGTATTCACTGATCCACCAGAGTCCTTCAGAAATATTTAAATTGGAATTTTGTGCTAGTTTCTAGCTAAGGTTATGTTTCCTGTTAAGTTTCTACTATTAGAAATGCATAGATCAGTCATGCTAATTTCAGAGAATAGGTTTCAAGGAACCTCTTTTCTTCATTGTGATGAAGATACAGTGGGTAGATTATAGGTACTGTGGATTTTAACTAGCTCTTTTTCTTCTGTTTCAGATTAATATTTACTCGGAAGGGTATACTACGAGTGGAGGGATTCCTGAATCCCCAACAGAGCGATCCTGAGGCTATGAGCTTGTGGATCCCATCTTCTTCTCCGGCAGAGGGCATTGACCTTGAGACCTCTAAATACATCCTGGCCAATGTTGGGGACCAGTTTTGTCAGTTGGTTATGTCTGAGAAGGAAGCAATGATGATGGTTGAACCACACCGTAAGCTGCTGTTCTTTAAATCCTTTTTTGTATCTTCTGAAGGAATGGTTTATTCTAATTATTCAGTTTTGGGCACCACAATTTAAGGAAGATATAGACAAGCTGGAACATGCCCAGAGGAGGGCAGCAAAGATGGTGAGGGGTCTGGAGACCAAGTCTTATGAGGAAAGGTTGGAGGAGCTGGGTATGTTTAGCCCGGAGAGGAGATGACTGAGAGGTGATATAATAACCATCTTCAAGTACTTTTTTTTTTTGGTAAATACAATTTATTATTGGATATATCACATGTTCATACATTTTAAACCTACCTACATATCCATTTTTCTAATTTCCCTTCTCCCCCCAAACAAGGCTTCCCGCACTGCTCCAACCCCATTAATGTCTCTCTTGCTCTGTTACAATTACTTCTAAACTTATTTTCTCTTACAAACGGTAACAATTCAAAAATCTAATTCTATTTCATTTTCTTCTTAATAACTATCAAAGCAAATCAAGCCACGTTTAATGTCCCAATTTTTCAACAAGTATTTTTGAAAGTCTTTCCAGTCTTCAAAGAAAGTTTCATCTTCTTCGTTGTTTAACTTTCTTGTTAGTTTGTCCATTTCTGCCAAAAACAACGTCTTTTTAATCCATTCCCATGTTTCAGGTACTTTATCTTGTTTCCAACATTGAGCAAAAATCAGTCTAGCTGCTGTGATCAAGTACCATAGTAGTGTTCTCTTGGCTACATTTATTTCTTCCATTTTAAGACCTAACAATAACATCTGTGGGTCTTTCTTAAAAGTACATTTCAAAATTTTTTGTATCTCATTGTGGATCTCAGTCCAATACTTTACTGCTTTATCACATGTCCACCACATATGGTAAAAAGACCCTTCATGTTTTTTACATTTCCAACATTTGTTGGACATACTTTCATTTATAATAGCAATTTTTTTAGGCGTCATATACCATCTGTACATCATTTTATAACAATTCTCTTTAACATTTACACAAGTTGAAATTTTCATTGACTTTTTCCACAGATATTCCCAGGATGTCATTAATATCTCATTATTAACATTTACAGCCCATTTTATCATTTGCTCTTTTACAGTTTCATCCTCAGTGTACCATTTCAATAAAACCTTGTACAGTTTAGAAATCATTTTTTTACCTTTCTCAAGCCATACAGTTTCAATTTCAATGTTCTTTTCTCTGAAACCATGTTCTCTATTATCGGTCTTAAATAAATCATAAATCTGTCTGTATTTCAACCAATCATATTCAAATTTGAGATCAAATCTATCTTGTAACACAAAATTTTTCCCTTCTAATTTTAAAAGATTTTTGTAAGGTAGCCAATCTAACCCTTGATTTCTTGAATGTGGGTTAATCACTTCAGCTGGTACTATCCAAAGTGGTCTTTCTTCTGAGAAGAATTTTCTATATCTCATCCATGTCTCGAACAGTGATTGCCTTACAAAGTGGTGTTTAAAAAATTTGTCCATTTTTACTTTTCCATACCATAAATATGCATGCCATCCAAATTTGTTATCATGCCCTTCTAAAGCCAATAACTTCTTATTCTCAAGATTAATCCACTGTTCCAACCATGTTAGACAGACGGCATCATAATACAGTCTTAGATTTGGTAGTTGTAGGCCTCTTCTCTCTCTTGCGTCGCATAAAATTTTCATTTTAATCCTTGGCTTTCTTCCTGCCCATACGAATTTGGATAATTCTTTCTGCCATGAATCCAGTACTTTCCTTTGTTTTAGTATTGGAATAGTCTGAAATAAAAACATCAAACGTGGTAAAATATTCATTTTTACAGTTGCGATTCTTCCCATCAATGATAAATTCAAAGTGTCCCATTTCTTCATATCTTGCTGAATCCTGTGCCACACCTTTTCATAATTATTTTTAAACAGGTCAATATTTTTCATGGTTAATTCAATTCCAAGATATTTAGTCTTTGTAACTACATCACATTGGACTTTCTCTTGAAGTTCTATTTGTCTTTGCTTCGTCATATTTTTACATATCACCTTAGTTTTGTTTTTATTAACGTAAAAACCCGCAACTGAGCCAAATTCTTCAATTTTCTCCATCAAATGTGGTATTTTCTCAATAGGATCCTGAATCATAAACATCACATCATCTGCAAATGCCCTATATTTGTATACGAATCCTTTCACTGAAAGTCCTTCAATACTATTGTCTTTTCTTATTGCTGTCAATAATATTTCCAACATCCAAATAAACAGCAACGGGGACAACGGGCAGCCTTGACGTGTTCCCTTTTGAACTTGGAAAAAATCTGTCCTTTCTTTGTTTATGTTCAAAGCCGCTTTTTGTTCTGAGTATATTGCCACAATCATGTTTAAAAAGAAGTATCCAATGTCTAATTTTTCAATAACTTGCAGCATAAACTCCCAATTTAAGTTGTCAAAAGCTTTTTCCGCATCTAGGAAGAGGAATCCAACTTCTTTTTCAGGATGCTTGTCATAGTATTCAATTGCGTCTATCACCACTCTTAAATTGTCTCTGATTTGTCTGTTTGGTAAAAATCCAGCTTGTTCTTCCGCTATAGTATCTTTCAGATATTTTTTCAATCTCTCCGAAATTATTTTTGCAAATAATTTGTAATCATTATTTAATAGCGATATTGGTCTATAATTCTTTACTTGAGTCAAATCCAAACCTTCTTTAGGTATCAATGAAATATTTGCTTCTTTCCATGAATCTGGGATCCGTTTGGTCTTTCTTATCTCATTCGACAGAAGTACTAAAATGGGAGTTAGCTCCTCTTTAAATTTCTTATAGAACTTTGCTGTGAAGCCATCTGGTCCTGGAGCTTTGCCCAACTTTGCATCTTCTATCGCCATTGTCACTTCTTCTTTCGTTACTAAACCATTTAATGATTCCTTGATTTGTTTTCCCAGCTCTGGAACTTCAATAGTCTCCAAATATTTCTTAATTCTCTGTTGATCAATTCCTTTCTTTTTGAATAATTTGGCGTAATATTTGAAGAAAGCTCTTTTTATACCATTCAGATTCATAACATCCTTTCCATCTTCAATAATCTTAGATATAAAATTCCTTTCTTTTCTGTTTTTCAATTGCCACGCTAAAAACTTTCCTGGTTTGTTTGCACCCTCAAATGCTTTTTGCTGTAATTTCTTCAAATTCCAATATAATTCTCTGTTTAATAAAACATTCAGCTGATCTTGCAGAAAGTGGATCTCTTTAATAATCTTTTTCTTCCCTGGTCTTTTCTTTAATTCCTTTTCTTTTTGTCGAATTTTTTCATGAAGGTCTTTCTGTTGTTGGATCTTTTGCTTTTTGTCCTTTGAGTTCAGAGAGATAAGCATACCTCTCATTACCGCTTTGTACGCATCCCATACAACTTGTATATCCGTACCTTTATTTAAATTCAATTCAAAAAAACTTTTCGTTTCTTTTTTTAAAGTTTCATTGATTAATTTTTGATCTAATAAGTCCTCATTAATTCTCCAATATAGTTGTTTAATTTTTTCTTTAGATATCCAGAGTAAGGGATTATGATCCGAATTAATTTTCGGTAAAATTTGTATTTTATAAGTTTTTTGCGCCATCTCCTCTGACATCCAAATCATGTCAATTCGGGAGAAGGAATTATGTCTATTAGAGTAAAAAGTGTAGTCCTTAGTCTTAGGATTCCACTTCCTCCAAACGTCTTCCAGTTTCTCTTGCTTCATCAATTGAAAAAAAATTTTTGGTAACTTTCCAATTGTCTCTCCACTTGCTTTGGATTTTCTGTCCAATATGTTATTCACTGTACCATTAAAGTCTCCAGCTAGGACTATTTGATCATAATTTAAACAGTCCAACTCTTTAGTCAAGTCATTGAAGAAAGTCTCTTTTGCACCATTGGGTGCATATATATTTACAAGCAATGTCTTTTTTCTGTTCATCAATATTTCCACGCCAACATATCTTCCTTCTTTATCTGAGAAGATTTTTTTAGGGTCCAATTCTTTTGAAACATAAATCACTGTTCCTTTTTTCTTATTAGTTGCTGAGGAATGAAATTCTTCTCCCAATTTTTTATTAATCAAGTATTTATTATCTTGTTTTCTTATGTGTGTTTCTTGTAAACAAATTATGTTACATTTTTGTTTCTCCAGCCAATGATTCACTAATCTTCTTTTACTTGGTGAATTTAGTCCATTTACGTTCCAAGATAAAAATTTGTAATCCATAATTGTGTTGAATTAAATATCTTTAAAATCATCAAAATTGTTCTCTTTAAATCTGTATAAGTCTCCTTCAGATTTAAGAGTAGATCTCACCGAATTGTACACGAATGAAAGTCCATATGGAATCTCCCATCTGAACCTAATATTCATTTCTTTTAGTCTGTCTGTCAATTTCTTGAATTTCTTTCTGTCTTGTAAGATCGATCTCGGAATTTCTCTCAGAATTATTATTTTTTTTCCATTAATTTCCAACGGTTGTGTGAATTGTTTCTTGAAAACATCTTCCTTCATTTTTGTTGTCACTAATTGAACAATCACATCTCTGGGTAATTGCTTTCTCTTGGCATAAGCTGAGTTTACTCTGTAAATCAAGTCAAAGTCTGGGTCCAAATCTCCAACATCTTCCCCTACATAAGTTGTCAATGTATTGATTACTAGAGCTCATAAGTCCTGATCTTCCTCCTCTTCTATCCCTCTCAATCTCAGATGATTCTGAGTAGCTCTATATTCCATCATAGACTCCAGCCTTGTATTTTCTAACAGGGATTTTTTAACCTTCTGTTCCATTTCTTCAGATTTTGTCACCAGACTTTTGACCTCTTTCTTGACTTCTTCTGTATCTTTTTTAATCCCTGACACTTCTGTTAGTACCAGTTCTTTCAGTTCTTCCATATTTTTTTCTGTACTTGGACTTGCACTTGTTCTATTTGCTCCAGTTGTATTTGCAGCTGTTGTTGCAATTGTTGTTGCAGCTGTGATTCTATTTGTTTTCCAAGATTCTGCACCACTTCGGTCATCCGTTTTTCCATCGCTTCCATAGCCGCTTGCCACTCTTTTTTTCCTTTGCAGTCATTCTTGGACTAGGTGATGACGCAGCTCTAGGTCTTGACCTCAAATCCGTTTTGGAAGCGACTTCAGTACTAATCAATCTTTATATTAGCAAACTTCAAGCCAAATCGCCACCTTTATAACTTGTATCAGCGCTTTTTCGGCTTAAAAATAACTTTTTAAAATTTAGTCCTCCTCAAAATGTCGGGCGCAATTTCTCTATGATTTTCCGGCTAGAGTAGGCTCCTTCCAAACTTCCTGTTTATCTGTCCGTCTCTGTAATCCAACTTCCGGTAAAGGTGGTGTCACACAATCAAACATCCGTCTGTTTCCGGCACAGCAACCTCTAAAACGTCCACTCTAGCCTACTTCCTGTATCATAGAGTCACAGTTAGTTTCGTTTCTGCTACGTAAAGTTTAGACTTGATTGACCACAGGAATGTAAAACAAAGTCACTTTTCAGCCGTTTTCTCTAAAGGAAAGCTTTCATTTTACTTTTAAATCAAGCGGAATAGTTCATTAAAGGTTTCTACGTTTATCCGTACGTTTCAATTTCGCGTTCTTCTTTAAACCGGTAAGCGCTTATTCGTTTGTTACCTTGCTTGTAATCTCGGGGTTTCGCGGTGCTTCTTCTGTAATCGATGTTAAACTTGATGTTAAAGAGGTCGGTAGATGACGAATTTATGCTGAATTCTCAGCCCAGCTGGTATCTGTAGTGCTGATTTGCAACTGCCCTCTTCACGGAAGGAGATCAAAGTGTAAACAAGCTTCCTCCGAAGCTTATCCACACCGATCTCAACTCCCCCTCAGGCTTGGCTGCTTGCTTGCCACCCCCCCGCCTGGGGAGTGCTGCGCTGGGCCGAATAAAGCCCAGACTGTCGTCAGATACCGCAGTACACTCTGCACAACTCGCAAAGTGTGTCAATTCGCCATTTTACTCCGACCGGAAGCCACCATCTTCAAGTACTTGAAGGGTTGTCATATAGAAGATGGTATGGAGTTGTTTTCTGTTGCCTCAGAAGGTCGGACCAGAACCAACAGGTTAAAATTAAGTCAGAAGAGTTTTCAGCTAAACATTAGGAAGAACATCCTGACAGTTATAATGGTTCCTCAGTGGAACAGGCTTCCACAGGAGGTGCTCTCCTTCTTTGGAGGTTTTCAGACAGCCATCTGACAGCAATGCTGTTTGTGTGAACTTAGGCAGATCATGAGAGGAAGGGCAGGAAGGGTTGCCTCAGTGCTTAGTTCTTGTGGCTCTTTCTTACACGCCCAGGGAAATGTTGATTGCCACTTTGGGGTCAGGAAGCAATTTTTCTCCAGGCCAGTTTGGCCAGGGATCCTGGAGGTTTTTGTCATCTTCTGGGTGTGGAACAGCCGTCACAGGGGGTGTGGAGGGGGAGGTATTTGTGAATTTCCTGCATTGTGCAGGGGGTTGGACTAGATGACCCTGGAGGTCCTTTCCAACTCCATGATTCTGTGATTCTATTATTCTAATTAAACTGTTGAGTTTAATTTCTCTAATTTCACTAATTTCTCTATTTTCCTTGGATATCTTCAGCAGAACATACAGAACTGTTTTATATTAACTCAGACCATAGGTCCACCCAGGGCAGTGCAATCTGTTATGATAGCAGCAGTTCTCTTGGGTTTCATGCAGAGAAATTTCCCCCAACTTCCTGAGATGCCAGGCATTGAACCTGGGATCTGCTTGCAAAGCATGTGCTCTGCCACTGAGCCATAGTTCCTCCTTAATTGGTCTGTCCCAAGGCAGGCAGATATATGCATTCATTCTTCTTAATGCCTTTCTCAAACTGTAGTCCCTTGCATTATCATCCAGGTGGATATTTCTAAACTCTTGCAAAGTTTAAAATATATGACATAATCAATTAACACATACACATATTTGAAGGGTTCTTTTTGTTTTTGTAGAGAAAGTGGCTTGGAAAAGAGCTGTTCGTGGTGTGAGGGAGATGTGTGACGTATGCGAAACAACAATGTTCAATATTCACTGGGTTTGTCGCAAATGTGGCTTTGGGGTGTGTCTGGACTGTTACCGTCTCAGGAAAAACCGTCCACGCAGTGGTAAGTACTTGTCAAGGAATGCTGTAAAAGCTTAGAATGGTTTACACCTTTAGAGGCATCAGTCAAGAGCAAAGAAATCTGGGGATTTAATAACTATTGACTTTTCCTTATAGTACTGGAAATGGGTTTTGAACCTTGACTGTGTCTGAGAAGACAATCTTATGAGAAATAATTATCTAAACTGTTGTTTCATCACCAAAAGTTATGATCCCCTTTGCCCTCTTACTGAATATAGGTCATTTCATTGCTGGGAAGATAAAATAGAAAAGTCTTTTACTTGGGGAGTAGGGGCTTCCATCTTGTTAGTTTGTTTCTTGTGAATATTCCAATCCCCTGTCTCTTCAGTCAGGAGGAAAGTGAACATGTTGTTGGTGTTTGGGGCAGGGTGTTCCATCTGTTAAGAAGTAATATGGAAAACTTGGTGAAAAGCAGGTATGTTGAGTATTACATTTAACAATTGTTGTAGGTTTTATGCAATTTTGTTATTAAGAAATTGTGCTCACCCAACCAAGGGTTGGCATTTTTGCACTTATTAGTCTGAAGCCATTGTTAATAGTGTAGTATGCAAGTGTTTAGGTGAAAGGTTTGGTTCTTTCAACTTTCAGAGACAGAGGAGATTGGTGATGAAGAAGTTTTCTCATGGCTGAAGTGTGCAAAAGGGCAATCCCATGAACCAGAAAATCTTATGCCAACACAGATAATTCCTGGCACAGGTGATACTTTCGCTTTTTTATACGTTGTCCCTTCGTTTCTGATCTCTTTTTGTTCAGCTTTGAATATTTTCCTAAGGAGGGAGAATGCTCTTGCAGTTAAAGTCTCACTATGATCTCTATTAAGCTTCTAACATTAAGGAAGTAATCACAGCAATTATTATCAAGTGTTAGCCTCCCTGCCTGAATACACTCTGTCAATGCTGTGGGGACCATAGTTGTCTCTTGTGGAAGACTAGAATCTTTACAATTTTTGTTGCAAGTTTAAAAATACTTAGGGTAGGATCCTGTGAAGCGCAAGCCCCATTGCACTGTGGATGCAGATCTTTCCACCAGACAGCTGGCAGTTGAGTTCATGAACAAAAAAGTGATGCTGCCCCAGAACAGTGACCCAGGCCACATGGCTTTTTGTTCATGTAAGTCCCACACCCTCCAGCATATGAAAATGCAGTAGTGCTGATACTTCATAGGACTCAGGCCCAATAATTTGCATTTTAAACATTTCAGATTTCATTATGGAGTTTGATAACCAGAATTTCTAACTTTCCAGCACTGTATAATATTGGAGACATGGTCCATGCAGCACGTGGTAAATGGGGGATTAAAGCAAACTGTCCATGTATTAACCGGCAAAACAAATCTGTGCTGCGACCTGCTGTCACTAATGGAATTTCACAGGTATGTACCTTTGGAGTCTGGCTGGGAATAAATATATGCTTGTGATCCTAGTAAACTTGTACACTAAGTTTATTGTTGCCCAAGGCTGGTGGCTTTAAAGGAACTATGGGGAGTCTATGTTAGTCATAATAGTTATATTTTGTGTAGTACATCTTTTGTGTAGTAATTACTTTGTGCAGTATGACTTTCTTAGTTACCTTCAGAATACTAAGGGAAGGGCAGGATAGATAGATAGATAGATAGATAGATAGATAGATAGATAGATAGATAGAATTAGCCTATGCTTTTTTATATTTGTGTTGATTTTTAAGATGCCCTCTGCCAGTGTACTTACCGGGAATGTAGTACACATAAAAACATAAGAGAAGCCAATGTTGAATCAGGCCAATGGCCCATCTAGTCCAACACTCTGTCACACAGTGGCCAAAAATACCAGGTGCCATCAGGAGGTCCAGCAGTGGGGCCAGGACACTAGAAGCCCTCCCACTGCTTCCCCCACCCAGCACCAAGAATAGAGTTCATCACCTGCCCCAGACTGAGAGTTCCTATCTATACCTTGTGGCTAATAGCCACTGATGGACTTCTGCTCCATATGTTTATCTAATTCCCTCTTGAAACTGTCCATGCTTGTAGCTGCCACAACCTCCTGTGACAGTGAATTCCATGTGTTAATCACTCTTTGGGTGTACTTCCTTTTATCTGTTCTAACCCGACTGCTCAGCAATTTAATTGAGTGCCCACAAGTTCTTGTATTCTTGTACACAAAGGCTGGTGTAAAACCTTTGACATTTGAGGCAGTACTCCCAGATTCTGGGCATCTTAGTCTGTGTTAAATTACAGTAGTCTCCTTCTCCAAGCCTTGCATCCCAGCTAACACCTGTGTTGATACCTTTATTTTTTGCTGGTTCTTCTAACACTGTAAAGCTAGAGCTGGCAAATTATATTTGGGAACGAAATCCTTTCCAGCATTTCATATGATGATTGAATTCAGTAAGTTCTTGTCTTTCCTGTTTGTGTGAACTTAGACAGATCATGAGAGGAAGGGCAGAAAGGGTTGGATAAGAACATGCTTGAGGTTGGGGTAGACTTGTAGGTGCATCATACACTTGTGTGTGTGGGCACACGTACACAAAAAAGGTTAGATCACTGTAAGAGTGCCCCTTCCTCAAGCAGCCTGCCATTTGTTCTGAATCTCCTCTAAGGAAATGGAGAGCCATGCAAGCAGAATCTGCCACAGAATTGCCGTGGAGAGTGCAGTGATAATGGGGATTGAAGAAAAATTTCATCTCTTTCCCTCTTCTGCACAACTAGCTCCAGTGGAACAGGGAAAAAGAAGTTATTTTACTTGATTTATGTATCCAGGCACATGAGTCTTTAGAAGATGGGGCTTTGATTTTTGCCAGTTCCCACTCCCTCTTTGCTTCCTATACTGTCCCTCAGGGTCTGCTGATCCCCGGGAACAGAATCTTGGGGGAGGAAATAAAAAATAAATTAAGAAGTCCCAATCTGAGATTTGCAAATCATTGCAGACTCAGCAGTAACTGCACTGAAGTAAGGATCTGGCCAATTAGTTATGGTCATACTGTTTCAGAGATCTGTATGTATAAGATAGTAATGAGACAGTATTGCCTGCTAGCTATTTGAAAGTTGCCTCCTAGTTATGACCAGTTTTAATAATGGCATCATAAGTCTCCTGTAACCTTTCATTGATTTAGCTGTTTTAAAAAGTGCTTGAAAAACCACATTTTAACAGCTTTTGTGTGTGACTGTTTCAGCAGCTGCCCAGTATTAATCCTAGTGCATCAGCTTCTGGAAATGAAAACACATTCTCTAGTGGGACAGGGACAGCGGAGGGAGGGCAGCTGGAAACAAATGAATTTCCAAAGTCCGAATCTACAGAGGGCAAAGTTGTTGAGCCTGTAAAGACGGATGCTCCAGCGGCCAGCAGCAGTAGTGAAACAAAACCTAATAAATCACTGTGTCCAGAAACTAGTCCTTCTTCAGCATTGCACTGGCTTGCAGATTTAGCAACACAAAAGGCAAAAGAAGAAACAAAAGGTAAGCTGCAAGGAAGCTTGAAACTTCTACTAGGGGCTTTGATTTCCCTTGAGAGGAAAGGGGCTTTAAGATTAAGGATATGGAAGGTGGACTGGACCAAGGGTACTTCCAGAGGTAGGTGTTTGAGTCAAGGCCACTTCGATTCGCCCTTCCTGTTTACCGTAAACCACGTAAGTGTCCTGTCTGGCCCTTGCTAATCCAGGTGACAAGAGGGGAGCTAGCCCAGGCAGCATGGAATGGCACTATCCAGTAGAGCAGTTGTACAAAACCCCGTCTTCTAGTTTGTTTCTCCCATTTGCCATTTCAGCCCATTTTGTCCTTAGAGGTAACACAAATGGTGCTGTGTAAAGTATTTCTCCATAAAATGCATAGTACAGCTCTTTAATATAACATTTAAAAGGACTGGATTCCCAGTGTAATCTACTACATATACTTTCTTGCATAGTGTTTCTTTTTTTAGTGCACTTCAAATGCCAAGGTAAATTATTATTGCTTCTCTGATTGCTCTGTGAAATTGCCTGCAGCCTTGCTAAGGGATTAGTTTCTTGGGGACTGAGGAGTTCCGTGTATTTTTAAAAGGCTGAAGCGCTTAAGGAAAAGGAAAAATGTTTGATTTTTCTCACATTTAGGCTGAATTTTTATGTATCTACAATATGCATTTATATATTTCACAACTGTTAATATCACATCATTGGGTCAAGGGGGAGGGGGAGATTGCTATGGCTGGTTGGAAATTTGGCATCAGTGTACTGCACATGGAGAGCTCTGAGGTACTGAATTCATTTTTGCCTCTTTTAGACTGACAACATACATAGTAGCTTTACTGGAATTTAAACATTTTCCTGAACCAGATGAGTAGGATTTAAACAGGCATGACACTTGTGTGGAAGCTGGGAATTGGTTTGATGACAACTGTTTGGATTGCACATTGAAACGTTGTTATGGCTGTCTTCTCTTAATGTGTTCAGTGAGCTGCCATGTGAGTGAGTCATATCTGGGAGTGAGTTAGAAATTCCCTGTGAATTCTAGAAGCCTTGTGCCTTGGCCAATTTAAGTGATGGCAGCTGGAGCGTAACTAAGCCCTTGAAGGTCACATGTGGCCATTTGACATTCAAGCATTCCTTTCCAAGCTGGTTGGAATAGCTGTTGTAAAGAACAATAATCAAAAATATATTACTTATTCCTGCAATATTTTCTTTCTCCATTTTTTGTCTCAAGATTGCTGTTCTAAATAAGTCAAATTAGCAGTAGTAACCTGTGTTGATGAAAATTTTGTGACAGTCATTTCTTTAGCATAGGTGTTGATGTAAAAGATCTAATTAATATGGGCTTAAAGCCTTTCTGCACAGCTGTTTAAATGCTGTCATGGTGATATACTTTTAACAGTGTCTTTCTCCTCTGTGGGTGCTGTCTTGCTTTACAGATGCAGGATCACTGAGGTCAGTGCTCAATAAAGAATCTCAGTCACCTTTTGGATTGGATTCCTTCAACTCAAGTGCAAAGGCATCCCCCCTAACTCCAAAGCTTTTTAATAGTCTCTTACTGGGTCCAGTTGCCTCAAGCAACAAAACAGAAGGTTCTAGTCTTCGTGATTTGCTTAATTCTGGGCCTGGAAAGCTGCCTCAGGCACCACTTGATGCAGGGATCCCCTTTCCTCCTGTATTTTCTGGAGCTTCCGCAGTATGTATTATTTTTTTCTCCTATATATTCAGTAGCAGAATATCCTTCTTTTTGAAAGGCATTGTTTAATGGGATAAATTATTGGCATTGCCAGTGTATTTTCTCTGGACCTATGATACATTTTTAAAAATGTAATATATGGCACTGATGTACAGCCTGGTATTAGAATCAGGTAGGTAGCTGTGTTGGTCTGAAGCAGCAGAACAAAGTTTGAGTCCAGTGTTACCTTCAAAACCAACAAAGTATCTGAAGAAGTGTGCATGCACACGAAAGCTTATACCTTGAATCAAACTTTGTTGGTTTGAAAGGTGCCACTGGACTCAAACTTTCTTAGCCTGGTATTAATATTGTTGAAGTGCCCTAAATTGTCATTGGTGTCATCTTTTTCCCTCCCCTGATTTCCTGTAAACAGCCCATCTCTCAGTATGTGGTCTGATTTGCTGCCGGGAATAAAGAAAATTTATTTATAAATTAAAATATTTATACCCTCTTTTCCTCTTTGGCTTAAGGTGGCTTAGAAGTAGCTATTAAAACATTACAGGTTAAAACCAAATAAAAACCTGAATACCTTCTCCACCATCCCAAAAAGATGTCTGCTGTTTATACCCCATCAAGAGACCACACAGACAAACGTTGCAGTGGTTCCTTGATAGTTTTGGGGGAGGGGCCTCCCCTCCCCTCATCAGGGGCCCATTTCACAATGGAGGGGGGCTGCAATGGAAACAGTTCAGGCTCTGGTTAATACCAAGAGAGGCCACCCCAAGTGAGGTAAGAGCCAGCAGGTGAAACCCCGAAGACCATATTTAGTGCATGGGAATATGTGGCATAAGATGGTCCTTCAGATATATGGACCACAGGCTGTGAGGTGCTTTAAAGATCATAACCAGCACCTTTAATTGAACTCTGAAATAAACTGGGAACCAAAATAGCTATTTTTAAATGGGCAAAATTGTAAAGAAATTATTTCCCATTTTTTCTAGTGAAACTGTGAACAATAAATGAGGCTCTCCAGTTCTAATAGGTGCAGTGTTAAAATAAAAAAGATTTCCTTTTTAATTACCTATCATGAATCTTTGAAACTGGAGAAGTCTTCCAGAGGCAGTGAAGGTTACTGAAGGGCTTAACACATGTCAAGTAGTAGTAATGATGGGTCCTTTATCAGAGTAAAAATTCTAGAATCTTCCTTTCATCTTTGTTCTTCTGTGCAGCCCCACATTTGGGACTGCGCACATGCTGGACTGCCTCTGGACAAAATTCCTAGCTGTAAAGCTCTGCAAGGATGCCCATTCCCTTTTGGCATGCACACTTGTTTCCTGCCAAAAGCAACGTGCCAAAGGGAGAGCAGCACCATCTTCCCCTCAGTTCTTCTTTCGCTGTCAAGCTGAGAGGATCATTCTTTCCCCACTCTGTCTTGCTCTGCCGTAGTAAGCTGTTGTGATTGCCATGACTCAAAAATCGCTTTATAAGAAGTGCCAGCAGTGCACATTTGTGCTGCAATCAGATGAGCATTGCCTTTGTGTTCTCTGTCTGGGGAAGTCTATAACGTACGGGCTTGCAGGCACTTTCAGCAGTTTACCCCCAAGGTGAGGAAGGACAAGGCCCCTCGGCTTAAGGAAGCCCTAGGCCTCTCGGCTTAAGGAACCCCTGTGGAAATTGGCCCTTTCTGTTTCCAAAAAAAGGCTGCAAAGCCATCAGCCATGAAGGAGCCCTCTGCTTGTCCCCAGTTGGTGATGTCTCTGCAATCTGTTCCTGCGCTGAATCCATAAAGTCATCAGAACTTAAGCCTTCACACTGTGGTACCTCTGAGCCCACTCCCCAAAAGACTAGGTCCAAGTCAAAGCATTGCGAGAAGTGTTTGGCATCTGTCGAGGACCAAAGCCTTGGTCCCTCTGAGCCACTACCTCTTGGGCAAGCAAGCAGTGCTCAGAAATGTAGGTTCTCAAGGTTGAGTGTACACAAGAAACCAGACCTTGATAAAGTATATGAAGATATATTAAATGTTTTCTAGAATTATATATTATTACACAACACAGTCTCTGCAGTCCTGCAAAAAAATAACAAAGCTAACTTTTCTAATACTTCAGTACCTGATATTAGATGGCACACCCTTTAAACATCAAGGTCCAAGCAGAAGCCTCAAGTGTTTTCTACGTAGCTGTCCATTGCAGTGGAGCCTGTCATAGTCAGAGCCACTGTCCTGTTGAATCCCATAGTTAGCATGGCTTACCTTATGTCTGTGGCTTAGATATAGTCTTTGCCATCTGGCATCAGGTGGACCACAGTTTCCCCATGATTAGCCAATTACCACTTTCCTGAATCCAGCCTTGAAAGAGATAAGGATGTTGTAGGCAGGGAGGCTCGATAATGAACACCTGCAAGATGAATGAGGCCCGGTAGTATTCACATTAACCCTTCAGAGGAAATCAGGGTGCTTTGCCTCACAGTGTTGTAGCTCTGAACAGCCACTGAGGCGTCAGGCCCAATCACCAAATCTGAGGATCCAATCCTTCTGGAGGATGAACCAGTCTTAATTCCTTATACCCCATCCCCCCATGTTATGGATCCTGAAGGGGAGCTCGTACCAGACCTTCCTCCCCACCTTCATGGGAGAAGAAGCAGCCAGTTCCGAGAGCTTCCTTGCAAGTCTCCTAGAGCTTATCTCAATCTGTTCTGACATAACAATTCCCACAGCTGTGGTTTGGGATACCTTGGCAGTCACCCTTCCCTCAGGTCCCTTGGCCAGCATACCTCCCGCAACAGTAGCAGGATCCATATGCTACAGTTCTGTCCTACCCGCTGGCTCTTCCATGTCAACCACAACAGTACAGCTTACCTTGTTTCCAGTAGGAATGACAATCTGATTCTGAGCCTGTTGAAGAGGACTTTCACTCTGGTGTTGAATCTGAACTCCCATCTGATCCATTCCCCTATGGGGCGCTGGGCAGTGCATCTCCAGCATCTCCTAATGAAGTCCTTAGGCTCTATTCTGAGCAGATGCTCAGAATGGCCAAGTCCTTAGACACGGACATATCTTCATCTAACTCACGTCCAAAGAATAAGATCTTGTCTGCCATCTACTTGGATGCCCTGGGACAAGGAGCCTTCCTGGTCTTGGAAAATTTCCTTAACATGGCCACAGCACTATGGGAGAAGCCATCTACCATTCCAGCCACATCTAGGAAGATTGAAAATCTTTATATGGTGAAGCAGACTGACTGCAAATTTCTGTTTATACGCCCTCCCCCATTCTCCCTTATGGCTGAGGAAGTACAGCCCAGGCATCGCTCTGGGACTCACTCTGCAACCATCAACAAGGAGGGTTGCAAGGTGGACATCCTAGGCCATAAATTCTATTCTGCAGCGGCCTTAAATTTCAAGGTTGCTAGTTACCAGGCTATTATGGCTGCTTATCAGTTGTTCTTGTGGGAAGACCTATTATCTTATACTTATATTGATCTAATCACAGAGAATAAATGCTCAGTGGTCAAGATCCTCCATGCGGAAGCCACCAGGCTTTCAAACCAGCAAATTAATGCCAGCTGGCCTGCAGCTGACTGTTCTGCTCATTCCATGGTCTCTGCAGTCTCTATCAGATGCTTTGCTTGGCTCTGCTGCAGAGCCTTTCCTCCAGAGATTAAGACCAAAATAGAGGATCTTCTTTTTGAGGGCGATCTATTATTCTCAGTGCGCGCGGATAACACTTTGGCACAAAATAAAAAGAATAAGCAGACCACCATATCCCTGGGGGTGACCCCAGCTCAGGCTCAACCCCACAAACCATTTCGCTTCCAGGCACCACTTCCAGCATCAGTCTTGTAAAGGGGGTTCTTCTGCCTCCTTCCCTTATCCCTCTCAACACCATTACTCTGCACCTCCTTCTCAGCTGAAGAGAAGAGCCCCTTGATCCTGTTCAGGGCCATCACACCCACAGTCTCCTGAGGACGCACATCAAGATCTAAAGGCTTTGTCCTAACTAACTGCTTGACCTTTGATGGATCCCCTGTTCTTGGACCAGCTGTTCCCTTTTCAGGACACCTGGTATGGGATCATGTCAGACTCCAGGGTGCTTTCTATAATGTCCAAGGGGTACAAGCTGGAGTTCTGAACCAAACCTTCTCTGGATCCCCCCACTGCCGGACATAGTAGTCTGGGCTTCTCCTTCCAGCAGTGCAGGAACTGTTGGCTAAAGGTGCTATCCAACCTGTGTATCTCTCAGACTTGGACAGGATCCGCTTGCAAAATATGCACTGTAGTCTGATAGCCCCTTTCTGGTCTCATCAGATTTGGTTTTCAGACCTGTTGAGCATGTCTGAGGTTCCCTGTATCCATCTGCCCCCGGCCGTAGACCTCCTTCACTTAGACCAGTCAAGACATCCAGTGGTGGCCAAGCTGCACCTGACAGCATGGCTCCTGAATCCACCAGCTCAGTCATTTCACAAGGAGTGCTAGATGTGTTGCTCAACACGCATAAGCATAGTATTAATAAATCTAATGCTTATAAATGCCATACGTTTCTTTCCTGGGCCCATGACAAGGGATTCTCTGCACCATCTGCCCCCCCTGCCTTTTATTTTAGACTGTTTCCTCTCCTTACAGGAGACAGGGTTGGCACCCATAAAAGATCACCTAGAGGCTATTTCAGCCTTCCACAACCTCACTGATGGTTCAGCAATGTTCTCTCATTTCACTGCCAATTTTTGAAGAGCCTGTACAATCTTTATCCCTTTAGGGCTTCAATTGTCTCTCAATGGTCCCTTTTGCAAGTGTTGGCCCAGCTGATGCTCACACCCTTTGAACTTCTGGCCTCGTGCCCTTTGGCTCTGTTATCCCTAAAGACCTGTTTTTTGGTGGCCATTACCTCTGCTACACGAGTTGGCAACATTGAGGGATGATTCCCCCCCAATACAGCTTTTCCCTAACAAGGTTGTGCTTCAACCTAGTCTTGAGTTTCAACTTAAAGTTGTTTCCATTTTCCATATGATTCAGATGATATCCCTACTTGTATTCTTCCTGAAACACTCCTCCCCAGCGGACTGGATAGTAAGAGGCCTTTATTATACTACCAACAGTATACATGGTCATTCTGTTAAGAACCACGATCTATTTATTTGCTTTATTGGCTCTCCACATCCTCACAATCACTGTCTCATTGGCAAGATCACACGATAAAACTCTGTTATAGTCAAGCCGGTGTCCCTTGCCCCCTGGCAATTAAGGCTCACTCCACCAGGTTGCAGGCCTTGTCAGCAGCGCTTCTCCAAGGGATCCCTCTTGCCAACATCTGTAGGGCTGCAATGTGGTCCCCCTCGGACACATTTATATGTCACTACGCTGTGGACAACGATGCCAGATGAGAATCAGCCATTGGGAAGGCCATCCTACACTCTCTGTTTAACTGATGGCTCACACCCACCTCCAGGTATGTAGCTTGGGAATCTCCCAGATGTAGAGCTGCACAGAAGAATGAAGACAAAAACAGGGTTGCACTTAATCTGCAACAGTTTGTCAAGTTGTCTTCTGTGCAGATATTTCCCTCTCCTTCATCGCTGTGAGCTTGTTTTCCCTGTTTTTATCCACATGCTGAGCTCTGGCAGCGTAGGAGAACGGTGGAAAAGATGGCAGCGCTCCCCCTTGGTGTCTTGCTTTTGGCGGGAAACAAGCACCTGTGCCAAAAGGGGAGGCGCTCCATTGCAGAGCTTTAAAGCTAGAAGTTATTTCCAGCGGCAGGCCTGTTCGTGCACAGTCCCGAATGTGAGCTTGTACAGAAGAGATCTCAATCAACAACAGTTTCAGGTGAGTGTTTTGTTTTTCCATCAGTCCTAGAGAGATTAAAAGGAAAAAAAATAGAGTGCTGAGCTACCCTAGAGAGTTATTTAAACCCTAGATCACATCTTCTGGCAGCATGAGAGTCCATTTTTGTTTAACCTTGCTGTTAGTAGTTTGTCTTAAGCTCAAATTGGGAAATATGATTTTTTTCTTAAGGTCCATTGGCTTCTATTTCACATTTTTTATTTTCAAATGTGGGAAAGATGGATTTCTGAAGTATAGAAGGGGAAATGGGTCAATAAGATGGAAGCCAGAATAAGAGCAAACAGAGAAGGGGAAGTGGACAAGAGGAAATGGTACGTCCAGATGTGACCTTTGGCAGAAAAGGAGATTCCCCTCCAGCCTAGTGAATCTTCACAGGGCCCGTACCTGTATTCATAATTTACACAAGACTGTGGCTTGAATATGAAGTACCATGAATGGAGTAGAGCTTGCAGAGTTAATCTTTGCTAATTCCCACAAGCCATCCCCAAAAGCCCTTTGTGATGGTTGTAGGACCTTGGGAAATGGCTCAGGATACAGTATGCAAGTGTTCAGTGGATTCAACAGAGCCATCCCCCCAGTTGTATTTGCAAAAATGGGTAGATTTTTATTTGTTCCCACTGAAGCTACTCACACTTTATCCCATTGTCCTTTGCTTACCAGGTCCCTGCAGTCGAAAGGGAAAATTGGCAAAGATTTGCCCTGATCGTTTCTGTGTTTACAGTTCTTGGCATCCAAACTTTAGTTGTTCTGTGGATTTGTGTCTTCTAGGGTACCAAGAGCAAAGCCACTTTGCCCAACTTCCTTGATCATATAATTGCTTCAGTGGTGGAAAACAAGAAGATGTCTGATGCCACTAAACGAACAAGCAATTTGCCTGACACTCAGAAGGAAGTGAAAGAAATGGTAATGGGGTTAAATGTGCTGGACCCACACACTTCCCATTCTTGGCTCTGTGATGGAAGGCTTCTGTGTCTGCATGACCCCAGCAACAAAAACAACTGGAAGATCTTCAGGGAATGCTGGAAACAAGGCCAGGTAAAGTGTTACCCTGATCATATTCTTGATTTTTGTGGCAATATTTACATGAGCTTTTCAAGAAAGCTTGCTACTTTGTACATGTTACATAATACCAATTCAGGCTGAAGTTCAATGAAGTACAAGAAAAATTATGCATTCATAGATGTGATGCAAGCATGAGAGTTTGTACTAGTATACTGAAAACTCCAGTAGTACAAAGCTTGAGTCCAGTGGCACCTTTAAGACCAACAAAGTTTAATTCTGGATATAAACTTTCGTGTGCTTGCTCACTTCATCAGACATATTAAAAGTTTTCCTCAAGCCTTACATATATGTAGTAACTCCCTCCAACTATATGTAAGGCTTGAGGAAAACTGTTTCAATATGTCTGATGAAGTGTGCATGCACACCAAAGCTTAAACCCAGAATTAAACTTTGTTGGTCTTAAAGGTGCCCCCACTGGACTCAAACTTTGTTCTGTTGCTTCAGACAAACATGGCTGACCACCTGAAAACTCCAGTGCTCAGTTAAAATAAAACAGGAAGTTGGATCCTTACTTTTTCCTCCCACATGCAGAAGGACGCACCCACTTGCACAAGATTTCTGTTGATTTCCCTCCTCCACTGAAGACCTCTGTGTCCTGTCCCCCCCGGTTGTCCTCAAGTCCACTCATCATCCAGGAGCTGCAGTTTGGGGAGTACAGCAGGGTGCTGTGGGGAAGGCAAGGAAGAAGAGTTCAATTTCACAAGCAGAACACTGTTCATGGCACTTAAAATCCAGCTCTTATGTTTCTGACCTTCAAGGTTAGGAAGGTATACCAGAAAAGGGAAGACAGATAGCCTTTGTAACTCCTATTGAGGAACACCATTTTTTTTCTCTTTTCCCCAAAGGAACTTTAGTGCAACCTTGCATCAAAGGTATCAGTGTGCCTTAGCAGTCAGCACAGAGAGGCCAGTGAGAGGTGGCCTTTAAAATCATGGTCTGAAACATCTTTTTTCCCTTTTTTGTTTTGTTTTGTAACGTCCATTCTAAAGAAGAGCTAAGGGGAACTCTAAAGCTTGTGCACTGTTTTGTGTCATTTTGGCTGGCCCCTTATTATGTGGATTGTGGTTTGGGGTTTTTGATTTTGGACCAGTATGAGTGCAGCAACTTTTGTAGAAAATGCTTACAATGCTTGGTGCGCTCCATAATCAGAATAAACTCAGCAGAATTACTAGCACTCAGGAGGTGTGGATTCTGTCTCCAGTATAATTTTTTACCCTCCCCATGATTAATACAAATAGAATTATGTAAAATAAGTAAATATATGCATATTTAATTTGTATACACTTATACAACCAGCTTTTGTGGGCACAGAATATAGATTTTTGTAGACAGTGCTATGTGGCATCCTGTGTAGTTAGTTATACAATATGTATTTTACTTATGCAGTGCACAAGGCCAGGATTTATCTAGAAAAGGTGGTTAGATGGCTTCTGATTGTTGTATTGGAAAAATCTTGTGTATCTTTCCACAGCCTGTTCTAGTTTCTGGTGTCCATAAGAAGCTGAAGCCTGAACTCTGGAAACCAGAGGCATTTAGCCAAGAATTTGGAGATCAAGATGTGGATCTGGTTAATTGTAGGAATTGCGCTATAATCTCAGATGTGAAAGTGCGTGACTTCTGGGATGGTTTTGAAGTCATTTCTAGTAAGTGATCTCTAATGCTTGAATGTCTAGGTTAATAATTCGGTGTGAAACGATCTTCTTAAACCCTTTTAACTACAATTGAAGCATTGATATTCTCCCAAACTAGACTAGGATTTATTTTAAATGTTAGGGATTTTTTTGTTATAGGTAATTGCTCCACCTCAATGACTATACTAAGAGCAATGGCCACTGAATAATAAAACTACAATTCTTAAAAAGTCAGAAAAAACACAATGGTAAAACAGTAGCAGTAGAACATATAAACGATAAGATAATAAATATCCTAATGAAGCAATAAGATCCTTTAAAAATGCCACCTAAAGCTGGTGAATAAGGTGGACTATAAATACAATAAATATATAAATCATTCAGTGGGGTAGTAAAAGCGTCTTGCCTAGCACCTAAAATAGTGGAACTGAGCCCCAGGTAAGCCTCATTGAGGAGAGAATTCCAGAGTGTAGGCATTACCACTGAAAAGGCCCTCACTTGGGTACACAGACACCTAGCCTTTTAGTTGCATCCTTAAAGGTAGTAAGATCAGTTATGTCTTTCTATCTGCTCCTTTATGTGTAACACCTCCCAGTATTTCACTCATAACAGTTTTTATAGTTTCAAAGGCAAGAAATTCTAAGTCGAATGAATCTGTGCTTAAGCATTTCTTCGCATTTCCCTTGGAACCATACCACCTGTTTCTTCTACCCCCTGATAGGCTCTGATATCAGGCTTCATTTTTGATTACTACAAAGATAATTATTAATGTCTATTCCATGACAGTGTGAATTGGTTATGTTTTTTCACATTCACCCTGTTTTTGTTCTCTGTGTAGTAGTATATCAAGGTTTAATCTTTTCTCACAACAGTTCTGTGAAATAAGTGAGTTTAAAAATATTAATTTGCCAGCAGCTTCCCTGTGAACTTCATGGTTAATGTGGCATTTGAACTCTCCCTGGCTTGCTACATCATACTAACTATCCATTATAGACTTTAGTTGTCCCCCTTAGTTTGTTCATTTAGGAGGAAAGGCAAATTTAGTGTGAGAATATCACCAAATGAAACTACTTCTTTGCAGAGCGCCTGAGAGCAGATGATGGACAGCCTATGGTACTGAAGTTAAAGGACTGGCCTCCAGGAGAAGATTTCAGAGACATGATGCCTACAAGGTAAGCTTGTTTGTTGGACTTGTTCTGTGACTCAGCAACAATTGTTGATATTGTGCTATTACATTATCTCCCATTTCTGTGTCTAACGCAGTACTTTCTGTTTTCAGGTTTGAGGACTTGATGGAGAATCTCCCTCTCCCAGAATATACCAAGAGGGATGGAAGACTCAATCTGGCGTCTAGGTTGCCAAGCTACTTTGTTCGACCTGATTTGGGTCCCAAAATGTATAATGCCTATGGTATGTAAGCTGGGAAATTATGATTTGGCAATATTTTTACTCATAATTCCTGTAATGTGAAAATCCAGTGCTTGTTGGTGTGGAATAAGCAGCTATGTTATCTTTTAATCTTTTAGCCTATAGTTTAATTTCCTCTTGCTAAATATCCTGTTTGTTTGTAGGTGCAATATTATTCAAATCTGTCAAGGCTTCTGCACAAGCTTTTTAGGATAAATGCGACCTTACTATAGGTGGAAGATACTTGGTAACCAATGTATAAACAGAACAGTCTTGTCAGTCTTAAACTGACAAGATTGAAAAATGTTTGTTCTGTATCAGATAAGTGTGTCTTATATCAGATAAGTGAGAGTCAGTTTGGTGTAGTGCTTAAGAGTGCCAGTCTCTAATCTGGAAAACTAGATTTGATTCCCCACTCCTCCACATGCAGCCAGCTGGGTGACCTTTGGTGACTCACAGTTCTCTCAAGAGCAGTTCTTTCAGAGCTCTCTCAGCCCCACCTACCTCACAGAGCCTCTGTTGTGGGGAGAGGAAGGGAAGATGATTGTAAGTCATTTTGAGACTTCCGAGTGAAGGGTGGTGTATAAATCCCACTCTTCTTCTTTACTGCCCTATTAGTTTAAATTGGAAGGAGCAGATGACTTTATACAGTGTTGATCAGCAGAGTGCTCCAGGCATTTAAGTGGCCGTTCCCATTCCAAAGGGGAAATCTCCTTCTGAGACCTCTAATGACCAGTTTGGGATTTGTGGGGGGAAAATCTGTCTCTCATATCCACTTATTTGGACTGCACTGTTGGTGCAGATCTGGGTGGAGCATGAAAGCATCTGCTTGTTCAGTTTTCATGTATAGGTTTCATTTGAAACGTGACAAGATTTTTAAAGATTTAAGCCCCACCATTTCCTCATTTGCTCATCTTGACTAGAAAAAGCACTTGGGTTAAAAATTCTTTGACCACAGATGTAAATTGTTGGTCTGAACCGCGATAAACCAGTTTCAGCTTTACTTTTTGGGGCAACGTGATCAAGCTGACAGTTCTAGGGCAGCTGCAGGAATTGGGTGAGAGGGTAGGGGATTTTTAATCAGTGTTTGAGATAAAGACCACATTGATTGCCCTGGTTAACAATATTCAGACAAGGACTTTCTAACTCTGTTCATTCTTTCTCTCATCAGCTCTTGATATAGTTGACCATCCTCTTGGAGTGTTTAAGATAAATGGAATTAATGGGTTCTGCTTCTGCCGAATGGGTTAGTGGCAGGGTTATAATACTTGCCGCTGTGCTCAGTCAGATTTGTACTGTAAGGTTCTGTCTTGTACCCAGTACTCTTCAGTATCTAAATGCAGCTTCAGGGAGGTAGTTTTCACCAGTTTAAAGTGTGATGTCTTCTATATGTTTCTGATCTCTAGCTGTAATTTCAGATTTCATCAAATCTTGGAGGAGCAGTTCATGCTTAAACACAGTCAGGGGCTAGATGAGTGCTAACAAGTTTAATCCAGACAAAGCAGTGGTTATGACAAAGAAGCCCTTCGTTATTCTGGAGGGTTGGCTGCTCTAGTTGTACTGAATGTGGTTACATGCCTCCTGGAGGATAAAATGCATAATCTCGGTGTTCTCTGGGATCTTGCCACACCAGTGGATTTCCAGGTGATGGCAGTGGCAAGGTGTTCTATGTGGGGCTGTCTTTGAAGAAGATTTGTTAGAGATTTGCTAACACAGAATGATGTGACTGTCTTCCTGACACAGGGTCAGGCGACAAGAAACATACACCCATTTTGGTCCTGTTTTGCTGACTGCCTTATACTTTGAGGGCTCACTCTGATTGTGGTTCCATTTCAAAGCCCCTTATGGTCTGAGACTTGTGTATATACAGAATCATCTTTTCCCCTACATTTCCACTGGAGACAATAGATATGCATAGGAAGGTGCTGTTCCATGTTACCTTTACTATGTTGTAGCCTGTGAGGTTGCAGAGTTGTGCATTCTCTATGGTAGAACATACGTTCTGGAGTAGGTATTCTCCCACTGGAAGCACACTTTGCTACCTACCTCTCTGTGTGCATTCTGTGGCTAGCTAAAACTTTACTTTTAGGAAAGGTTCTTATGGTTGGCTGAAAGCAGGTAGGCCTGGATTTCTTTCTGCTGATATTTTTAGGAGACCTGTTAGTCTTCCTGTTAGGATGGCAGGCTGTTTGGGATAAGTGAGACAATTTGTGTTTTCATTAACTTATAAAATAAGCTGTGGGACTTTCCAAAAGTCAGCATTTTTTTTCTTCTAACTTGCTGTTTGATTAGGTTTTCTGCTCTTTGTTTTTCAGGTTGGTAAAATCAGCAGAAAGATCACATTTCTTTGCTACTGTTGTAATTATTATGAAAAAGGATAAGAGTACCAGACATGATGACAGGCCTTTTGAATAATTCACAAAGTGCCCTATACACCATTGAAGCATACAGAAATAACAAGTATGGTTAAGCTTGACTTTAATGGTCCTCTTTCTTTGTTTTCACGTAGGGCTGATAACTGCAGAAGACCGGAGAGTTGGTACAACCAATCTGCATCTAGATGTATCAGATGCGGTAAATGTCATGGTGTATGTTGGAATCCCCATTGGAGAAGGTGCACATGATGATGGTAATCTATCTAAACTTTTCAGGGAATAAGAGGTGATCCAAGCATTACTTAAGTATTTCAAATAATGTTTAACGTAAGCTTATTCTATTGCATTCAATTTATTCTTGTTTTGATGTGTGTGTTCCTTTGTTGCTCTTTGCACATTTGTAGTGTGCATGTATTTTTATTTTACAAAATTTGTATCCAGCCTTCTTGCCCTCACAAAGGCCACTATGATGTCTAACAAATTAAAACATACACAATAAAATAACGTTGTAAATCCATTAAAACCACCAAAAAAAGAATAATTAAAACAAAACCAGAGCTGAAATCACATATAAAACAAAACACTAGCAATTAAAACATTTGTTTAGGAAGGAAGGAGTCACAGAGGGAATGCCAGGAAACCGAAAAATCTTCCCTCTCTAGTGGAAGACGGCAGCAGAAGGGGACAGACAAATTTCTCTGGGGAAGAGACCTCCAGGATTTTGGCGCCACTCCTGAGAAGGCCCTCTCCCAGGTTATCACCTTTCTAATTTCAGAAGGCGGGACACCAAAAGCAGGACCTCCAAAAATGTGATTGGGTAGGTTCATAGGGGTGTAGGTGGTCCTTCAGGTATTTTGGCCCCAAACCATATAGGGCTTTAAAGGTCAGCACCAACACCTTGAATTGTGCCTGGAAACAATTTAAGAACCAGTGTAGTTAGGGCAAGACTGCAAGTACACTTGCAGAAAACACATTGTAGAGTCAGTGAGGGGCAAATGTTTTCAGCATTAACCAGCTAAATCGAGAATGCCTCCTCATGTGACTGAGTGGGTTTGTTAGATTGTTTTGTAATGTCCTTTGTGATGTCTGCCAAGCCTCATGAGGATTACTGTGCAAAACATAATGTCAGTGTCTTAGGACAAAAATCCAATGTGGAGTTCTAATCACAGACTTCCATCAGGGAATTTAAGTGCAAACTGATTGGTACCTGTGTGAAACAGGTGGTACAGCATTCTATTTGATTATGTTAAGCATAAATAAACATACCTTGTGCATCTGAAGCTCTAGTAATTTTATGCAGTTTAGAGGGAATATTTTCTTCAAAATAATAGTAAAGATGTTTGAAGCCTTTCAGAGTTTTTTCTCCAAGATAAGGCAAGGTAACTTTTCTTTGGTTTTTAAGTTGGTTAATTGTCATTAAATTTCGTGTGATTGACTTGATGCTAACCCTTGTGCTGGTTGAATGATTACACGGAAATGTACTTTATACTGTGTTAAAAACCAGTGTAACGTATTTGTATGAATTGTCCTTTCAGAAGTGCTAAAAACCATTGATGAGGGAGATGCAGATGATGTTACAAAACAGCGAATTCATGAAGCAAAAGAGAAGCCCGGAGCACTGTGGCACATCTATGCTGCTAAGGATGCTGAGAAGATCAGGGAACTTCTTCGGAAGGTATAATGAGGAGTGGGATCTTTTAACTATGGCAGCAGTTAGGATAGTTGCTTAGTTTACGGTTGTTGATGATGATCTCTCCTGTCAAATGATGAGTTTGGAACAGTTGATCCAAAGTCCAGTCATTACACTTGATTCTTTCTGTTGTACCTCTGATCACAACAAAACCCACTTAAGCAACAGCAGAAATCTTGGTGAAATGACTTGGGGAGGAGAGGGTTGTCTGTCGAATACAGATACAGGAGTAAACTTAAATTATTAAACTGTGGTATCTTTGCATTAGGTTGGAGAAGAGCAAGGGCAAGAAAATCCTCCTGATCATGACCCAATCCATGACCAAAGCTGGTATCTAGATCAGACCTTACGTAAGCGTTTGTATGAGGAATATGGAGTGCAAGGCTGGGCAATAGTGCAGTTCCTGGGAGATGCTGTATTTATTCCTGCAGGTGCCCCTCATCAGGTGAGTGTGGAGTGGTAGTACCCTAAAAATCAGTGTGTAAAATTGGTATAACAGCTGACTTTCCCCTCAGAAATACTACACATACATATCCAGATAGTTTTTATTCAGCTGTGTTTTTCCTTAATCAGTAAATAATATTACAGCAATAACCTTATCCAGAAATCTTCCAACCCACCCATCCTAAGTATCTGGAGCTTTATGTATGCAATAGAAAGAAGTGTCGAACACTGAAAATATTTGGCCTGTACTTGGTAAAATTTCAGTATCAAAGCAGGGTCTGAGAGAACGCCACTGATCAAAGGTTCTGGTTTGAATTCCTGATAGTGTTTGTTGTCCCCCATAGCTACTATTCATATTCTCAACCTCGATTTTGTTTCCTTCCATCCTTTAAGGAAAATAGACTTCAAATATTTTGAATACTTGTATGTTGCAAGCAGAATGAATTATGCAAAGTAATAAAATAAAATTTGCTTCAGTGAATTTAAAATTGGGGATGCCTTATATTTTTAATTCTGTTTCTATGCTACCTTATTTGAAATGCTAAACATGACTTAAAACATAAAATATGACAGTTACATCTATTCCTGTATCAGCTGTACTCTTCATCTATAGCACAAGTTTGTTCAGTCTCATCTAGCCTTTAACTGTCCCCACTAGTTAGAATTTCCACTGCCTCCCTGGAATTAGGTAGAAAGAACTATTATTAACAAGGATTCAATAATTTTTGGAGTACCTAGTGAGGACTATTACTAGATCTGCTTTAGGGCTAAGTGTCAGCTGCCTTGGCCTTTCTGGTCTCAAGGTACAGGCTCTGAAGTTTGCCTGCTTGATGCATATTCAGTAGTCCTTTTGGGGGGAACTTCATACCTGTAAATTCAGATTGCTGTTTCAGGGCAGATGTTTTTATATTGTCACTGGCATCTTAAAAGTATGGGAATCTTTTAAAGGGGCAAATAACTGCCTGCATACACATTGGCTTGGATCCAGAGCCACTCCTGAGTGCAAGGGGGCTTCCCTAAATGGCATGGAATGTAGCTGGAAAGCAAGATCATGAATCCTTTTACTTGCACCATCATTTTGGGGCAAGTAAAATTGGATTTTCATGCTCTCAGTCTTTCAAGGTATCATAGCTAATGTGACACATTTTTAATTTCTAAACCTTGTTTGCCTTTTAAATATTGACTTATTTAATATTTAAATTACCTCACCCCCAAATTATCCAGCATGCCTTTTTAAGTTCTATGAAATCCTTTTCTCACTCTTAGGGATGGGCACGAACTGGGGAAATTCGGTTTGTGGTATGCCTGGTTCACGAACCACAAACCGCCATGAACTTTTAGCAGCCAAACAAACTGGTGAGGTTTGTGACTTGGTAGAATGGATCCTGTGCAAGCAAGAGACACCAAACTCACAAGGGATTGCCTGCTGACTCTCCTCTCCCTGCCCTCCAAATTTAGTGAAGATTGGGTTTACAGGGTCTGAGTTACGGCCCCCTCAAATAAGGTGCCCCCGGGAAAGTATTTTACAGGGAAATGGCGGTCATTTCTCCGGAAAGCACTTTCCTGGAGTTACTTTCTTTAGGGGACTGTAACTCGAACCCCATAAATCCAATCCTCACCAAGCTTGGAGGGCAGGTAGAGAAGAAAGCAGGAAATCCCCTGTGAGTTTGGTGTCTCTAGCTTGCACAGGATCTGTTCTATACACTCCTGAACCTGCACCTGTCAAAATGACCGCCTGTCATTTTGGTAGATGCAAGTTCAGGGGTGTATAGAACAGATCCTGTGCAAGCAAGAGACATCAGAGTTGCAGGGGCCTCCCCCAGATGCTCCTCTACATGCCCTCCAAGTTGTTGCTTTGAAGGTCGGTAAACATTTAGATTGAGCAGAGTCATTCTGTCCATAAACTATCCATTTATGAACTTCCATGAGCCTCCACAAACAACTTGAAGATTCATGCCAGTTGACCTGCCACGAACTTCACGAACCACAAACCAGCCAACAGTCATCATGAACTTTAGTTCATGAGCCAGTTTGTGCTCATCCCTAGTCATTGCCTTGTTGCATAGGTTTTCATGATAGAGGCTTCTCTTGTCATTCTACTCATCTTGAAAAGAATTATCTTAAGTGAAAACATAAACTGGCCCTGGATAAAATAACTGCAAATTTTCCACAGAAATTGTCTTCTGTTGATAAAGAAGGTGCTGTTATGTCTTAGAGTTTTTAATGGAAAACCTTAGAAGATATGCTTACAACATCTCATCCTTTATCTGTCAAACGTGGATCAGGAATATGAAGACTAAGCATCTTTAAGTATCCTGTTACATTATTCAGCTTTGTGATTATCTAACATACAGTTATTCTACTTATTTTTGCAGGTTCACAATTTGTATAGCTGCATTAAAGTAGCAGAAGACTTTGTATCTCCAGAACATGTGAAACACTGCTTCCGCCTGACCCAGGAGTTCAGGCACCTGTCTAACACTCACACAAACCATGAAGATAAACTGCAAGTAAGTATCATGGGAAAGCCAAAAGGTTTCAAAGATGGGTGAGTGAAGGAGGAGCACATAGTACTTGCAAAAATGTGCATGCTTGACAGTGACTACAAGTCAACTCTGAATGATTTCTGTAGAAAAGCTTACTTGCGATATGGATTATTAATTAGTGTATAAGGCAGTGGGAGGTAGCTGGTTGTCCTTTTAGCTATTCTATAGACATTTGTGTTTTTTCAGATTTTTTCATACTACTACTTACATATTAAAAGTTTAACCTGTTGCTAGACTTTATTTAAAACACCTTTTGCTACTGTTTAAAATAATTAATAGGAGTTTTCTTGAAGTTTATCATAGCAAAGCAAGTTATTATCAGTTAGCTTTATAGTCTCCAGATTTTGGCTTTAATTTAGTACGTTACTGTGCATGTGGGAACTAAAGTGATCTGATTTTCATAACATACAAATATTATAAGTGATTTAGTTCAATACTAGTACTTAGTTTTCCCCCACTTAAAAGGAACTGTTAGACATAGGTTTCTAAAATTTTAGTAGAACTAGTGACTGACACTTTCCCATATTACTTTTCTGTATATATTCAACCCTAAGTAAAGTGAATGAATATTTAAGGAGCTCTGGCTTCATTAATATATAGTAGGCAAAGAACACCGTTGAGGGTTTTAATTTTCAGTATGTTCATTTTCTTTTGCTTTTAGGTGAAGAACATTATTTACCACGCAGTGAAAGATGCTGTTGGCACACTCAAGGCTCACGAATCCAAACTGGCTAGGTCTTAGGAATTGGTGATTCCAACCCTCCCCCCCTCTGGAGTCATTTTTTGCTCTCAGTTTAGAAGGGGAGTGTACATGCTTCCCTTGGTAGGAGCCAGAGGGCTCTTGCGAAGAATTGCCAGGGCACTCATATTACACTCTCCAGCCACTGTCTTCTACGCTGCCTCAATACTGAAAATCTGATGGAAGGTCACTGTAACATATAGAATTCCTGAAAAATGAAAGGTGCTGTGTCCCTTTCCTGTGGCCTTTTGCAAATTGCAATTGCATGGAAACCATGTGGTGTTCCTGCATATTACAATTAGAAAGTGTGAACCTTTTTCATGCTTAGTTAGTCTTTCCAAGAAGTTAGGAAGAATGATGTGAAGATGGACATTCAGTTGCAGACTTAAGTAGCTAGCTCTGAATGAATGTGACCGCCATGAAGCCCAGCTACGGAAACATGCGCATTAGTCCTCCTGAGTCTGATACAGGCTAAGGAGAAAAGATAAATTGGTCTTCATGCTCCCCTTTAACAGTTCTCTATACACTGTAGAAATGCAGAAACACAGAGAAACCACTGATTTTCCCAAGTGGCTCCAGGATTTAAAATTGTGTATTTAGTGAAAAATTAGGTTTGTAGTGAAACAGTATTTCATGAAAGTAGATATTTTTAGAATTTGAAATACCACAACTGTTCCTGGATTAAGGAAAGGCACATTGCGTTTAGTCTTCCTTTCAATAAAACCTTTCAAGAAGTGATTCTTAGAAATAAATCCAGAATAGCACAATTGGCCAGAGGAGAGCTAAGAGAAATCAACTCCCAACTCCAGTTTTCACAAATGTAAAAGAAAAGGGGGGAAAGAATTCTTGCATTTTGGAGATGTTGTACATCTCTCTCTAAACTGGTAAACCAGACAATAGTTCACCAGTTGCCAGATCTAGCTTGGGACTTCTACTTCCCAGAACTAATTTTCAATATCAGCTTTGTCCAGAAATATTTTCAGTAAAATGTTCCTGCTTGATAGAGTTGTATTCTGAATTGTCAACATTGAACTGATGGATTCCATTGTTTGACTGTACATTGGGACTACCTTCTATCCAGCTGTACTGTAGTGCCACCTGCAGGCCTGTTAATATGTTCACGGTTATTTCATTTTTAAAAAAATAAAAGTCATTTACTGTAGAATCTTTTTAAACCCACACTCTACTTGTGGAACAAGATTGTGGATGGGATTGAAGAAAGAAAAAGGCACGAACGTATCAACTCTGTATTTCTTTTTTCTCTTTAAAAAAAACCCCATGAATCTGGGAGCTGCATTATTTCCAGTTGCCTGGTGCACTGTTTCCATTCATCACTTTTTTAGGAAAGAGGTAAAACTGCAAAGTGGCTGCAGCAGCAGACAAGCCAGCCATAGTCAAGTTTTTATTTCCATGCGAGTAGATATGTTGTGGTCTAAATAATATTGAAGAAACCAGGGTATCACTTGTTATTATGCTACCTCAGACTGCAACATCATAAACCTTGTGACAGCTGCTGTGACAGAGGAAAAAGGTCAGACCTGTAGGGGAAGATGAGGAATTGGAAAGCAACATCAGCAGTTGTCTTTTTTTCAATTGATACACTGATCTTGGAACAAACTCTGAACAAACTCTCAAACATCTTCAGTTTTGCTTATAGCCACAGTCAAAAGTATTCTGCTACTTAGAGTTATAATAATTTAAACTATGCACTGGTATTGTGCCAGTGTCTTGCAGATATTTCTTTCTTGTGTGTCCCAGGTATAAATTACGCTCAGATTTCTAAGAATAGTTAAATTAGTGTTATAATTTTATAAGGCCTTAAAATAATTTCAAAGTAATTTATTCCTTGATTTGGGAATGTTGGTTTTATGTCTTGGTCTGCAGGGAATCTACATAATCTGAGCTTTAAGCACTTTGTTTAAACATTTATTTTTGCGCATTAGCAAATGTCATGAAAAGAACAAACCGCTAAATCACAAGTTGTTCAGCTGTGCGTGAAATACAAACAAAACTGATATAAATGCTTTATTTGGGGATTCTGGATCTGACTAGCCTAAAAAAGGCTCATCTGCTTCTTCATACTTGGGCAACAGCACTACTTGTGCTCCCATAAATATGGAACTGGATTGGTGCAAGACTAGAATAATTGCTATGGTATATTGGTACTTGGCTGTAGACACCCCTCTCTGCTTACATTGGGAATCACATATGGGTAGGTGCCTGGGAGGTGGAGTGAACATGCCTAGGGGAAATAACTTGCTCACTACTTGTCCTCTCCACGTATATATTCTTCCGTTCTACCACTTCTTGAGCATCAGTGATGAAATTCCTCTCTATCCAAGACTTTTAAATCATGTAACTTCATAATTATGGATGTGTTTAAACTAGAGATTTCCTTTTCTGTTTATCCTACTGTTTTGCTCCTACAGGATGAACACTTTCCAAGCTGCAATTAATGTCTGCATAGCATCTTAATACATTTCTGTGGTGATGCTCAATGGGTTTATATTCTGAAACACAAGGCTGAGCAGTTTATGGGCATTTCAACATTACATTTGATGGATGAGTGTGCATTTATCAGAAAACATGTTCATACAGATTTTTTCCCAGTTTTCCTCTTGTGAAGTTTCATGATTCATTTTTAGATTCTTACCCATGTCTGTTTTGGTGTCCTCTGGTATGATTTCCTTTTTTCTTCTTGCTTGGCATTTCTTTAATTCCTTTCAGCTTCCCCCCGCCCCCCCGTTCTGTTGTACCTCCCCTAGCAACTCTTGAGCTGCCATGTCTTAAACGTGATGTAAGCAAGAGCTGTCAGGCATCTAAGCCTCAGGGCAAAAAATGCTATAGAAATCATAGCAGCAAGCAGTTTGAATTGTAAACCATATTTTCATGGTAGTTTCAAGCTGTCCTGGATTTCAGCTCTCCTCATCAGTGTTCCAATGACAAAGCATTAAAAAGATTCTGGAGACAGTGTGGTTGCTTTTGATTTTTAAAGAGAAATCTCTGCTATTGCTTTGAGTCTGAGAAAAGCTTACAGAATTTGTAATTCAGCTAATATTGTTCCAATAGTTCAGTCGTATGCATGTTTCTATGAAAGGAAGTCCCACTGAGTGTAATGTGGCTTACACCCCAGTGAGTACAAGACTACAGTCTTTATTATACAACACTGCTTGTATAACACCAAAAGCCTGTCTCAGGACTCCATAAAATGAAGATCTCCTGAAACCAGCTGATGGTGAGTAACCGGGCCTTGGCAATCAAGCTGCACACAAAAGCCACTTTGGAGACTTTTAAAAGATCTATTTGTCTTTTTCAAATTTCAGACATTTGGGAAAGGCAATAATTTGCATTGCTCTTGATGCCAAGATAGTCTGAGATTGTAGACTGGAAAGTAAACACATGCTAATGAACATGCTTGCCTCATAACTTTATATTTAGCTCATGCCTTAGCAGCTCCATGTGATTTATCTGTTGCTGCACCATGTGACATTAGACTGCAAATGAGAGATTGAGGTTATGGCGGTCCCATCAATTTCCATCCCTCAGAGGCAGGATTTTCCCTGTTTTTATTCTGCTTTACAGACTGAGCCGACTGAACTCTGGCTGTTCTACCCCATCACAGTATATTTTGGCTCATCCCAAGAACCTGAGGGAAGGATCAGTAGCCTGCTTTGGCACTCAAGGCATTTTGAAACTCAAAAATAGCAAAATATTTAACATAGAGAGGGAAAACTCAGGTGAAATCGGGGGTAAAAATTCTGGGGTAACTCAATATGTAACTCTGATGTAAAATCAGTACATGTACAGACTTCAGTTCCTATATTTCAAACTAATGAGAGTTTCTTAAGCTTTTCACAGAGACTTAAATCTTTATGTTGAGAGGTTTCTATTCTAGTGTTTTCCAAACAATCCAGTGCACTTTCTTTTGAGTATTCACTATTTTGGTTTCTAGAAGGCTGGTACACTCTTACCAGTACCCAAGCTACTTCTCTTGAAATACCAGTACTCATCTTGAGTTTCTAACTGACCCTTAAGGTCTCTAAAGGCAGTTTTTAATGACACCGGACCAGGGATCTCTGCACTCTTCAGAGCTAACTTCCTGTTTGACTGGGTAGAAAAATTCACTAGAAGATCTGTCCCCTTTCTTTGGGCGAATGGGAGTCTTAACCTACTTCCCAACTTCCCTTGCCAACTTTCCCCCAATTTTCCATCTGTGTCAAAACTGCTTTCAGTTAAGACTGAAATCAGACTCAACTCAGTCAAGGCAGAAATCTGACAATCTTCAGCATGCAGCTCTCAAGTCTTTCTCTGCTCAGCTGATGCTAACCAATCAGATTGCTTGGAGCAGCCTGTCACTTCAGGTTCTCTGTTTCTGTGAAGAATTAACCTTTCACAGTCCTTCAGCTGTTTGTACAGCACTTCTAAGGTTTTAAAAGTGCAGCCCGTCACAATGGTTGAATGCTTCTCCCACATAGAGGCTTCCTGCATGCACAGAACAAATCAAAGAGAAGATTCAAACCTAGATCTTTCACTGAGATGCTAGGGTTTTTTTCATATGGGAGAGCATTCACCCATTTGATCACCCCACATGCAGTCCGAAATGCATTCTGTATGTTTAGTTTCTAAGCATTTTGATTAGCTTCAATGTTGAACTGTAATTAGCTCTGTGATATTTTTAGCAGGAGTGTGCATTTGGTTATATCTGAGCTGGAAAAACACTCGAAAAATACCTTATCAGTATTGTTTGGCTATTCTTTTAGTCAGATATAGATGTAGGTATTTTTTTCAGCTATCTGAAATGGCCGAGCCCCAAAAATCCCAAAAATTTTTTGACACCACAGGATAGCTGAAGTTAAAGGGCATTTAAAGGTATCACAGTCCCTTTAAACACCTTCCAGGTGAACTCACCGCTTGGAGAAGGTGCTTAAAGGGAATGAAAGCCCTTTAAATGCCTTTCCCCCATTGAAACCTGGTCCAATCTTTTCGCAGCTTAGGGTTTTTTGAGGAGAGGCACCAGCAACTGTGCTGCAAATTGGTGCTTCTGCCTCAAAAAACAGCCACCCCAGATACCCCCGATACTCCCCCGGATCAATTTCCCATTATGCCCTATGAGACCCATTGACTATAATGGAGCTGAGAAAAATTGGGATTTCAAAAAAAACCCAAATCCAAGTACCATACTGGTATTGGGATTCAGGAATATCAGCAAATACCAATATTTGTTGGGTTCAATATACCTAAACCTGAAAAATAGTGGGGGTTTTTTTGCATACCCCTGATTTTTAGTTCTCGCACTGATGGAATATGCTCAAAGTACCTCAATAAACAACATCTGTCAACAGATAATTAGGAAGATGAAATAAATCTTATAAGCTTTAATGGAGTTGCACCTAGTAATGTCCATGGAGATACGATGCTAGGATTTCTGTTGAGTGTTAAACTGAACAGAATTCTCATTCTGAGCAAAATGTGTACAGGTGAATTTGCTAAACTGCGTAATACAGCTTCCTGTTATTTCCCATTTTCTACTGTTGACATTCACTGGTGGGCTAAGGTTCATAGCACCTTTAGGAGATGGAGAAAAAAAAGTGTTAATGTTTTCCAAGGGAGAAGTCACACGAGACTTTTGATGCAATTGTAGTTGGCTAAATGCCCCTTTGGGGCATAAAAAGAGACTTAGTGCTCCTTGTCAGACCTAGGATAACTTTGTTTCATTTCTGCATGGGCAGCTTGAGCGTTTGTAACAGACATGGAGTGTGTTTTCCAGACAATCCATATTTAACAAATCAGCTTAGTGTTCATGAGCAGCATTTTGCTAGAGATTTCTGCTCTATGAATGCAGAAGCACCCCTTGTGTCATTATTCTTTGCCCTTTCCAAATATGTATTGTTTGCTAGCAGCAAGTTACTGTGGTGCAATCCATGAGAAAGTTACATTCTACAAGCCACATTTAAATGGCTGAGAGCTCCTCAAAAGATTCCCAGTGGATTTTACTCTGTGTTTTAGTTTCACCAGGAACCACTGCTTCATCTCACAAAAAATAGTTAACTCTCTATGTAGAAGACAATGCAAAATCTTGTACTGCCCTGACCACTGTTGCCATTTTATATTTTCAAACAGTACAAATCAGTGTAATCTTCACAGTGGCACTGAATGAATGGTAGCCTGTCCTTGGTTTTTATACAAAATTAACAAGCACGGTATTGGAAGAATTGTGGGAAGCAAATTGGGAAGGGCAATTTTGGATAGAAAAAAACAGGTAAGGAAAACATTACATAACCCTCTCTGCCACTTCTTTTCTCTCCCCTATCCCAAAAGCTGACTTTTCAAAACCAAGTTGGGGCTCAGGTACTCATGTTTGCATGTAATATGAGTTCAGCTCTCATTTCAGTTTTGCAGTCCTCACTTCTTTGGGCATGCTCCCTCTTAGCTTCTCAGCCTACATAGTTTCCCAGGATGAGTTCTATTAATCCTTGGCCCTAATATAAAGTTCCAGCCAAAGTGACTGCTCACCTCTTAACTATTAAGAGTTATTGGGCCAGGTTCAAATCCTTACTCTGCCATGGGAGCTTTCTGGGTGACCCTGTGCCAGCTGAACACTCTCAACCTAATCTGCCTCACAGGGTTGTTGTGAAGATAAAATGGAGAGGAGGAGAACAATGTAAGCTGCTTTGGGTCCCCATTGGGGAGAAATTCATGGTATCAATGAAATCAGTCAATAAATGATCCATGCTGCCTGTTCCATTAGTGTTTAGCATGTTCATGAGCATCTTAAAACATCAACTGAGTCAATAGGAAGCAGAGAATTCACTGCTGCCATAATGTTCTTTAGTAAAAAGTCCAGTAGCACCTTTAAGACTAACAAACTTTATTGTAGCATAAGCTTTCAAGAAACACAGCTCTCTTTGTCAGATGCATCTGACAAAGAGCTGTGTTTCTCGAAAGCTTAAGCTACAATAAAGTTTGTTAGTCTTAAAAGTGCTACTGGACTTCTTACTATTTTGCAGCAACAGACTAACACGGCTGACTCCTCTGAATCTATGATGTTCTTTATCGCATAATGTTGCTGGCTGGTAGGGTGCATAAAATCACACTAACTCCAGGACAATGAGAGGGGGACATTCCCTCTCTCTACAGTTTGCATCTTCAAAGTAATAATTTAATTTTCAGAGAGTTAGCACTATTAGTCTATTCCAGTCTGTTATTGAGTGTTGAGGGAGGTTGAAATAGTTCCCCCTTGGTCTGAGTATTCCTGTTTTAATGTTTGGTTTGTTCCCATTACTCTCTCTGCATAGAATTTAGATTGGCCGATGTAAATTGCAGGCAATAGTTGCTAGAACATGAGTACATATTATTGTTAGAGCCCTTAACAAACAGCCCTTAACTATGGCTGGTGTTTGGTTCTTTGACCAGTGTTTGAGTGGATACGAGGACAGCATTGCCAGTTATTTATTTCAGGGGCCAGTCTCTGAGGGTGTATCTTTTGGGGTGATCCATGGTTGCTATGAGTACTAGTTCAGGTTAGGAAGCTCTCAGTCAAGTAAAACAGGCTTCTATCCAGGGCCTGTGAGAGAGAAGGTATTCTGATACATTGGAATGGGACATAGGAACATTTGCTTAGCCTGCAAGGGTTCAAGTTCAGTCCCTGGCATCTCTAGTTTAAAGGATCTCAAGTAGCAGGTGCCGATAGAGACCTTTCTCTGCCTGAGACTCTGGAAAGCCATCACCTATCAGAACTGTTCAGTACCCAGCTACATAGACTAATGGTAACCTAGTACAGAGCACCTTCAAACTGTTACAAGAAATTTTAGATAGGAGCTGTAGGTGACAAGCGTCATTCTGTTGCATTTTCTGTGGATCTGTCCCATAGAGAGTCTGGGGTAAGTGAAAACATGTAGGTAGGTGGTAGTTTCTGGTTAAAGTGATTATATGTTCATTGCACAGTTGTGTAATAGTGCTCAGAAACAGAACCTGTAACATGAATTGGGCCAGACTCAGGCTGATGGTAGGTTGGAAGTTATTGAATTCCTAGTTTCTTGAGCAGTAAAAAAAGAGAAAGAGTCCCGTAGTACCTTAAAGAGTAACAACATTTGTGGCAGGTTATGAGCTTTGTGAGTCACTGTTCGCTTCTTCATTCTAGCTGGGACTCACAAAAGCTCATGTCCTGCCACAAATTTTGTTAGTCTTTAAGGTGCTACAGGACTTTTTCTACTGCTACAGACAGACTAACATGGCTACTCATCTTGATCTAGTTTCTTGAGGAATTTGTTGAGGGCCCTCCTTCACATGAGTCTTGATTATGATTATGATATTATCAGTGTATCTCAAATAAGAGTGGTACTTGGAGCAGAAGCTAAGGAAGTGTTCTAGATCCATCCTACCTATGTTGGTATAATGTAGGGCTATCCAGATACATATGGCAGTGCTGCTGATTTGTAAATCCAAGGTGTCCTCAAATCTGAAATAGAAATAAAGACAGTCACATAGCTCAACAGCCAGGTACACCATGGCTTCCAGAGAATTTGTGTTTCTGATGGCTTGGTTTTCCATCTGTGTGTGAAGTGTTGGTACATAGAGATCATGGTGCATCTATAGTGACCAGTATGGTGTTTTCCAGAAGATCAGTCATGGATTGTAATTACTTTAGGATATCTTTAGTGTAACTCTGTAAATAACTAAGAGTGCTGGTAGAGTAGGACTGAAGGGTAGAGTCTGACCCGGAAGCTGGGGGGATATGTCCCCAGAAGAGCACTGAGATCAGCTGATAACAACTTACTGGTGATCCCCGGCCCTAGGGGAGTCCGGCTGTCCTCAACCTGGTGGAACTCTGCCAAATAACATCAGGGCCCTGTGGGATCTGATGGAATTCTGCAAGGCCTGTAAGGCAGAGATGTTCCACCAGGCTTTTGGTTGAGGACAGCAATGGTTAAAACTGGCACCCTCCTTTTTTACTTTTGGCCCCACGTTCCCTTCCCCACCCTGCTGCACAGAGAGCATGGCAACTGGCAAAAAGACTTAATTGCCATCTGGATTGGTTGTTTTATTATTGCACTGTAATAATTTTATCATGCTGGTTGTATTTTATCTGTTAATGCTGTAAATCGTCCATAGCCCGTTTGTGGGGTTGGGTGATTCAGAAATCTAATAAACAACAACAATAATAAAAGTCCACACAGGTTGATACCTTTTCAGTCACCACCAGACCAGTGCACAGGACAATGCGGAATCCAGGATTCCTCACTTTGTATATCTTGGATAGTAAATTGAAGGCCCTGGTCAAGGTTCTACATAGATTTGTTCCTGTGCACCTAAAAAAATTCTTTATAGTTTGCATGGTTTCCATGTAGCATTCCTCAATGAGATTTTAAGACTACCTTTGATGGAAGTGACACACATCCTGACTAATGGAATCTTTGACACCAGAATAATCTGAAAAATTGATACGGCTACTATTTCGGGCCTACTATTGATGGCCTACAATACAAACTTGTAGCAATTGCAAAAACATAAGTCAACAACATCTGGTCATATGTGTGTGTGTGTGTATATATATAAATTTCTTGTGTGTACATTTTGGGATGTGTGTCATTGTAATATAAAGAATACTGACCATTGAGGAAGGCCCGAAGGGGCCAAAACACGTATGGTCCTTAGGTCAAAAGATTTTTACCCATCAATTGTATTTGTATAATAAATAACTTGGTTGTATAAGCCTTTTAAGCCTGATACTTAGACTATTTCTTTTAATCACAATATGTTTTAGCTATGTGTACACCCTAATAAACATTTTGTATTTTTGTATAATATAGTTTGTAGCTTGACCCTCTTAGTTTGCAGCTGTTTTTGGGTTGAGTCGTCCCCCCTTTTTTTCAGTTATCATCATAGCACCTCAAGTCAGCCTCTTTAACTACAGTATCAGTGTTGTACATTGTTTCTTGTCTCTAGCGTTTGCTTATGAAGCAGTTTTCCCCATACGAGAGTAAAGTGGGAACATGGGGGGAAGGCTATGGACTTTATGAACATTTGAAGAAACTCTTTTCACCTTTGGACCCTTTGTTGAAATAACATTGATTCTTTTTGTTCCAACTGTTTCTGTTCATGTTCACCATAGTAGAGTGTTTTTGGCCTCTGTTTCTCCATCTGACTAAAGAATAGATGGGGAAAGGGAGAAATCTTGCTTGGAAGTATTGTCAGTTGATTTCCTCCCTGTGTTTTGTTTAGTCTTATTATTTTTAGACTACATCACTGACAAGGAATTTAATGCTGAATTTAATGTTGAATAATGAACAGCGGACAGCGGAACACAGGAGGGCCTGGCATAATCTGGTCCATGGGGTCGCGAAGAGTCGGACTCGACTGTGCGACTGAACAACAAATGAACATATAAGGGCCACAGTGGCTTAGAGTTTAAGACGCTGAGCTGCAGATCGGAAGGTCTATAGTTCAGCAGTTTGAGCCCCTAGTGCCGTGTGACAGAGTGAACCCTGTCTCTGGCCCCAGCTCCTGCCAACCTAGCAGTTCGAAAGCAAGAAATTGCAAGTAGATAAATAGGCACCACTTCCATGGGAAGGTAACAGCGTTCCATGCGCCTCTGTGTTTAGTCATGCCAGCCACATGACCACGGAAATGTATATGGACAGCGCTGGCTCTTCGGCTTGGAAACAGATGAGCACCACCCCCTAGAGTTGGATTTGACTAGCTTTCAAGCAATGGAAACCTTTATCTTTAATGAACATTAGTCTCTGTGGCAGAGATAGTTAATTGATGATTTTTCCAATGTCTCAACAGGTTTTATAGTTATACACATTTATTTTACTGAGACAGAGCTAGAAATCCATCTCTCATTCTGTTTCTAAAATATATTGGGCCTTTACAGAGGTATAATTTTAATTAATTTGATAACAGAGGCAGTCTCGTTAACACAAAATTTCTTGCACTCATTTTTGATGCTCCAAACTTTTTTTAAAGTTGTCAAATGACATGAATATTGTTTTTCCAGCCCTTTTAAAAGTATGTATTCCCTCATTCATTGTTCTTGGATTCATTGAGTTGCTGCTGCCATTCCTTGGCTTAATCAGTAGGCAATTAATTTTGTTTTCACTGAACAATCCATTCAGGAACATTAAGCAGGCCAGCAATGTGTAACTGTTGATCACTTAGTGAAGGGAGCACATCAGAATACCATGGCCTTCTGTGCTCTCTTTGTATCCCCATTCTTTTTCAGTTGGCTGAGTTGTCAGCTTCAGGGTCTGGACTTCTGGAATCCTTTTGAAGAGTTCAGATGAACTATTTCTCTTTGTCTTTTTGTAGATGCTTTCCAGCTTCTGTTTTTATGCCTAGTTGGACAGAAGTGAACTGATTTACTAGCAATAAGTGTTTCTTTTCGTTTGACTTTTTCAGTTCACAGTAAAACTAAACACATGGCTGACTTTTGAAAGAAATATCTGATTGGATCTTATACTGGCAGTTTTAGAAAACTATTCTGAAATGATATAAACTACAAAACCCCTCAGTCTTTTGGGTTAGAACAGTTAATTGTTAAATATAAAATAGTCACCAGACATTTAATGAAAGTAATAAAATGGAAATATACATTGCAGTTATTATTACTGTGTATTTTATAAAACAATTCAGAAAGACAGCAAGGAATAGAGTATGAAGTTAGATTTGATTATCCTGAAACTGAACTGTTATCAGATCCTTCTGGTATTTTGTATATAGCCAATCCTTACTAGTAGATTATCAGTGTTCCATATGTAGTGTGTCGTCTGTATTTTTAAATTATTCGGACTTTGGGGTGTCAAGCTAAAATGAGTTGGAAGGACTTCACTCAGAAGGTGTCAAGGAATCACACACACAATTTTTCACTTAAAGGTAACTCCATGTGTAATACTGAACAGTCAATTCTACTGTGATTAGATACTAATATTTAACAAATTTCTTGCAGCTCTGGGATGCTTATTGTCAACGTGTATAACCTAAATTCAATAAAAAAATTTGTATAACTATTTGCCTTGCTAGTCTGCCCCCTTCCAGAAAAAACAACAACCCCCTCCCTTCAAAAAAGATAAGCAAACACATACACTAACCCTGAAGATGGTTCGGCAAGTTGTGTGGGGCATGATGGTGGAGCCAAGCTGGGTATCTCTAATGGGTCTGATAAGCACTGCTCCCTCTAAGCTGCAGAGTCTTATGAGCAAAAATTCTACTTTGTGAGCTACTGGCATTAAAGCTGTGAGTGAGCAATTTGGCTACTGAGTAAATTAGTTTGCTCTGGAGCCATCCTTCCTGAACTAAGACAAAAATGTGTGAGTTGGAGGCTAAAAGCTGTAAGCTAGTTCACACTAACTCAGCTCAGAGGGAACACTGCTGATAAGGTTCCCAAGCAGCCCCGAAATATATCATGAGAAATCTCATTTATAAATCACCTTCAGGTTGCTTTGTGTGTAAATGCTATGATTGTCTCACTGACAAATGTAGGGAGAGAGGAAAGGAAATCAGATTGTTGAATAGTATTTTCTCCTTTTGCACAGCTTGGAATTATTTGCATTGGAATGGTCTATAAGAGTATTAATTACACTGATTCTCTTTTCTTCCATGACTCAAATATTAGGGCTGGTTCATTCATGACACATTTCTTGCACAGGTGTGGGGGGAAGCCATGTGCAACCTTGTATATCATTTTTCTTCCTGCATATGAGAAACTGACATTTGAAGCAGCCCTCATATCAGGTCAACTGAACAGCTCTTTACATTCACTGTTTGGCTTCCTTCAGGCCTTTTTTGTTTAAAAAATACCTTGAGGGAACTGCATAGTTTCACCATGTTCCCAATTGTAAACTGTTATTAAATAAGCACACAACATACTGGAATAGCCATAATGTGCCTCTTTGATCCCTTCTATACCAGTTTTCAGAGTATGAATAGGATGGCATAGTATTATATCTATGGGAGTGAACTGCAATCTAAGAGGTTCCTCGTACAAATCTCCCCTGTTACAAATTCACTAGGTGGCTTTCAGTAAGTCATCCTCTCTGTCTAGTCCTCCACAATATGAGGGGATAATAGAACTGTCTTGGAAAGCTTCTGTAACAATTGGAATAAAATAATAAATGTGCAGCACTTTGAACACTGAAAGTATTATATAAATACTAAGTACATATTTCTCTTTTTCACCTCACGAGAAATAGTTTCTGTGACTTACCTTGGTCCTCTCAGTGACCATAATCACTAAACATGGATATGAATCTGGTAGTGCCCAAACCAAGCACTGGACTATTCATGTTCCTCCCCTCCCCCAAGGTTATCAAGTAGCATTAATAGAATTTATTTTATTTATGTTATTATCTGCCTTTCTCACAGAGACTCAAGGTGAATTACACATAGCAAGTCAGAACAATCAACAAAATGGGACATTCAATAAACCAATGCATTAGGATTTTAGAAGTCTGGAACCACCAGAAAGAACTGAAGCATAGCATAAGTAATCACATGACACATTAAGTGGTACAGAAATTACATACATAGGATCCTACTTACAATAAGCTATACAGAGCAGTACAGCCCAGTCTCATATCATTTAGCCAAGCAAGTTTGTAAAGCCATTTTGGACAATGCAACCCTATTGCCAGTGTAGAAAAGCCATCTTGAATAGTGCAGTTTTTTGCATAGTCTGGTTTGTACAAAGTACAACGTGTTCTCTTATAGAATCATAGAATGTTAGAGTTGGAAGGGACCTTGCAGGTCATCTAGTCCAACCCCCTGCACTCTGCAGGAACATAGCCGAAAGATAGCCCTACAACATACCTGAAAGGCGGTCGTCCAGCCTCTCTTTGAAAACATCCAGCGAAGGAGCATCCACCACCTCCCGAGGCAGTCTGTTCCACTGCTCAGACACTCTTACAGTTAGGAATTTTCTCCTAATATTTAGCCGGTAATTACTCCCTTGTAATTTCCATCCATTAAATCTAGTCTTGCAATCCAGAGCAAGAGAGAATAGATCTGCTCCATCTTCTACATGACAGCCCTTCAGATATTTGAAGACTGCAATGGTGTCCACTCTAAGCCTTCTCTTTCCCAGGCTAAACATACCCAACTCTTTCGGCCTTTCCTCGTAAGACTTGGATTCCAACCCTCTCACCATTCAGTTGCCCTCCTCCGGACACGCTCGAACTTGTCAACATCCTTCTTAAAATGTGGTGCCCAAAACTGGACACAGTACTCCAGGTGAGACCTGACCATAGCAGAATAGAGCGGGACCACTACCTCCCGTGATATGGACACAATGGTTCTGTTAATGCATCCTAAGATTGCATTAGCTTTTGTCGCAGTCACATCGCACTGTTGGCTCATGTTTAGCTTGTGATCAACCAGAACATCTAGATCCCTTTCACATGTGCTGCTGTCAAGCCAAGTCCTTCCCATTCTATATCTGTGCCTTTGGGTTTTTTGTACCTAAGTGTAGGACTTTGCGCTTATCTCTATTGAAATTCATTTTATTTGTCTCAGCCTATCTAGATCATTTTGAATCCTGACTCTGTCTTCTTCAGAATTAGCAATCCCACCCAGCTTTGTGTCATCTGCAAATTAAGCAACAGTTACCATACTGGCCATCATTCTAAGTGCCTGTTAACTGCTACATATACTGGTGTGTATTTAGGAAGCTTAGAAAGTAGGGTGGTGTTTGAATTATTTATGCTTGATAATATTGATTCATAGCAATAATGAAGATAATATTATCCTGGAATGGTTATTGGCCTTTTAGCATAGCATTTGTTCTAGTGTCAGATGTCACCAAGGAAGATTAACATTGGGAGGCATGTTCTACATTCGGATAGTGCAAGAATTCAGATCTAGATAGTGTTAATTTAACTCAAAAGGAGATTACGAAGTAAACCTGATTATGAAATGTATAAAGGAATAGATACGATATTGTTTTAGTACAGCTAAATCCAGAGGGATAGCTATGTTATGGTGTTGCATACTGCAGTAAAATTAAACAGTTGTCCAGAGGCTACTTAAAGGGTAAACATCATTATTTCAGCATAAGCTTTCATAAATCAGAGATCACTTCATCAAATATGAAGTGTACATCTAATAGCTGCATTATAAGAGAATTATTCAAGAAGATGCTTCGATAGAGTGAATGGTATGTGGACTATTCTACTAATACGTATTCTCTGCTCTAATTCTTATCTTGCTGTCATTATATCATATGTTATATATTACATGTTGTATATAAATTATGTTATATTTTCTTGCATGGTTTAACATGTCACGTTTAGTATTTATGCCTTGTTTTAGATTTCTGCAATCCTAGTCATATTACATTGTTTATTTGGTGTCTGGAGAGCCAGCGTGGTATAGTGGTTAAGAGTGGTGGACTATAATCTGGAGAACTGGGTTTGATTCCCTACTCCTCCTCCACATGAAGCCAGCTGGGTGACTTTGGGTCAGTCAGAGGCAATGCTCCCTCTAAGTTGTGGAGTCTTGTGAGCAAAAATTCTACTTTGTGAGCTACTGGCATTAAAGTTGTGAGTGTGCAATTTGGCTGCTGCATAACTCACTTTACTCTGGAGCCATCCTTCCTGAGCTAAGACAAAAATGTGTGAGCCAGAGGCTAAACAAACTGTGAGCTAGTTCACACTAACTCAATTTAGAGGGAACACTGGTCAGAGGTCTCTCAGAGCTCTCTCAGCCCCACCTACCTCAGTATCTGTTGTGGGGAGAGGAGAGGAAAGGTGATTTTAAGCCGCTCTGAGACTCCTTCAGGTAGAGAAAAGCAGGGCATAAAACCCTCCTCCTCCTCCTCCTTCCTTGAGTCTCAGTGAAAAATGCAGACTATAAATTTAAAAAGGCAGATACATTCATACTTAAAGCTAAAAAAAACTGAAAGGCTTAATTCAAGCTCTGTGTGAGGGAAATATATCTAGGATGGGCTGTAGGTGATAAGCAACAATGTTCTATCTGCTCTGAGTCTGTCTTGTAATAGGCTATTTCTGGTACCATTCTGGCTTTGTTAATTTGTCTCTTTACTGTTATTAATATTGGACTTGCTACTGCAGGGCTCTGGGTGATGTACAGTGATGATAAAAACATCAAAACATAGAATAAAACATCTAAATAACAATACCACAAATCTAAAAGACTCAGATGGCAAGTTCCAATTATTTTCAATTACAGACTGCCGATCACTTCACGGGTGGTGGGGGGAGGGGCAGGGAGTACAGACAGCAGAAGAGTGTGCCAGCCAAGATGGTAACCTCAACCAAAAACTTGGCAAAACATCTCCACCTTACAGGCCCTGTGGAATTGTATAAGATTCCGTTTTCAGGGAGGGTGGGGTATAAATACAATTAATAATAAATACAATAAATAAATAATAAGATCCCGCAGGGCCCTGATGGTGTTCAGCAGAGAGTTCCACCAGGTTGGGGCCAGGACCAAAAATCTTTGGGGCTGGCAACCACCAGCAAATTACTGTCCAAGGAGTGTAACACTTTCTTGGGGACATAACAGAGGAGATGGTCCCATAGATACATTGGTCCCTGGTCGCTCAAGGCCTTGAAGGTCAATATCAAAACAATAAACTTGACTCAATACTCCATTGGAAGCCAGCGCACCTGGCGCAGCACCAGTCGTATATGTGCCATCTGTGATGTTCCTGTCAGGACTCATGCCACCACATTCTGGATCAGCTGGAGCTTCTGGGTCAGTTGCAAGGCCAGGCCAGCATAGAGTGAGTTACGGTAGTCTAGCCTGGAAGTAACCATTGCATGGATTACCATGGCTAGGTCAGGGTGCAACAGGAAGAGGGCCAATTGTCCAGCCTGGTGCAGATGGAAAAATGCCAGCCTGGCAATATGCATGATCTGGGCCTCCATATTCAAGGAGGCATCCAAGATCACTCCCAGACTTGACAGACTGCACTGGTGTTGGTAGCACCCCATCAAGAGTGGGAAGTCTATGCCCCAATCCCAAAGCCCCCCACCACCACAGAACCTTAGTCAGATTCAGTCTCAGCCTGCTCTGTTTCAACCACCAACCATGGCCACCAGGCCTGCGGCCAGATTCTGTGGGGCAGTATCTGGGTGGCCATCCAATAACAGATACAGCTGGGTGTCATCAGCATACTGGTGACACCCAAGCCTGAAACTCTGCACCAGCTGAGTGAGGGAACAAATGCAGATGTTAAATAATATCAGGGAGAGAAGCACCCCCCGAGGGACCGCTCATATTAAGGGGTATCTGGAGATCACACTCTCTCCCAGCACCACCCTCTGTCTCTGACCAGGAAGGAATGAAGTAAGCCACTGAAGGGTCAACCCCCAAACTCCTACATCGGTGAGGTGGTGGGTCAAAAGATCATAGTCTACCATGTTGGACGCTGCCATAAGATCTAATAACAATAGTAACCCTCCTCAATCCAGCTGTCTACGGAGATTGTCTGTCAGGGCAACCAACACTGTCTTCGTCCCATGGCCAGGGCAGAAGCCAGAATGGAATGGGTCCAATGTTGATGTGTCATCCAGTAAGATGGATGAGTACTGCAATCCCATGGAAGCCTCCCAGGGAAGCCTGTTGTAAAGCCTTCAGTCCCTGGGTGTGGGGCTCAGAGCCAGCATGGTGTAGTAGTTAAGACTGGTGAACTCTAATCTGGAGAACAGGGTTCAATTCCCCACTACTCCGCATTAAGCCTGCTGGGTGACCTTGGGCCAGTCACAGTTTTCTCAGAACTCTTTCAGACACACCTACCTCACAAAGTGCCTCTTGTGGGGAGAGGAAGGAAATGTGATTGTAAGCCAATCTGAGACTCCTTAAGTAATCATAGAATCACAGAATGTTAGAGTTGGAAGGGATCTTGCAGGTCATCTAGTCCAACCCTCTGCACTCTGCAGGAGCATAGCCGAAAGATAGCCCTACAGCATACCTGAAAGATGGTCATCCAGCCTCCACTTGAAAACCACCTCCTGAGGCAGTCTGTTCCACTGCTCAACCGCTCTTACAGTTAAGTGCTCACAGACAGAGCATTTAATAATCTGCTCTAGAATTTTTCCAGGTATTGATGTCAAACTGATAGGCCTGTAATTTCCCGGGTCCGTCTTTTTTCCCTTCTTGAAGATCGGGACAACATTCACTCTTTTCCAGTCTTCTGGCACAACACCAGTACTCCAGGACATCTCAAAGATTAGAGCCAGAGGCTCTGAAATAACATCTGCAATTTCTTTTAGCACCCTGGGATGCAAGCCATCTGGCCCTGGAGACTTGAAAGTATTTAAGGTAGCTAGATGCTCTCTAACCATTTCCTTACTTACTCTGGACTAGCAGTTCTTCCTTCCTTCATATGCCCTGCATTCTTCAGTTTGTATAAGGCTTGCCTTATGGTTAAAGCCTGATGCAAAATGAGAGTTAAGTAATTCCGCTTTGTCTTCATCCCTTGTTAAGGCTTGACCGTCTTCCCCTAGCAATGAGCTTACCCCATCCCTGTTCTTCTTTTGCTCCGAACATAGGCATAGAAACCTTTCTTGTTATTTTAGCATCCCTCGCAAGCATCAGCTCCATCTGCACTTTAGCCTTTCTGACACCAGCCCTACAGGTTCGAGCCTGCTTCTTGTACTCACCCTCAGTAATTTGTCCCTCCTTCCATTTCCTGTACATTTTCCTTTAAGTCTCAGCTTTCCAGAGAGTTCCTTGTTCAGACACCTCGGCTTCATTACCCGTCTCCCACCTTTCTTTCTCACTGGGACAGTTTGCAATTGTGCCTTAAGCACTTCATTTTTCAGCATCTCCCATCCTTCCTGTGCAGATTTCCCCCTCAGCATTTCCAGCCACAGGATCCTACCTAATATTTCTCTGAGTTTTTTGAAATCAGCTTTCCTGAAGTCCAGGATACGAGTCCTACTATGTCCCGGTTTCACATCCTTCTCTATGTCAAATTCCAAGCTGACATGGTCACTATTCCCCAAGGATCCCACAACATTCACTTCATCAACCAGTTCTTCCCTGTTAGTCAGGATTAAATCCAGGATAGCAGATCCTCTGGTTCCCACCTCCACCTTTTGGGAGATGAAGTTGTCTGCAAGACTATCCAAGAATCTGTGGGATGCCCCATGTCTAACAGAGTTAGATTTCCAACACATTTCTGGATAGTTGAAATCTCCCATAACCACTACATCCTGTCTCTGTGAAAGTTTAGCAAGCTGTTGTACAAATGCATCATCCAGTTCCCCTGGTTCAATTGGAGGTCTGTAGTATACCCCCACAACAATATCCCCTTCTTTTTTCCCTCACTCTATCCTTACCCACACAGTTTCAACAACAACTCTCGAAATCCTGAATTTCAGTGCAAGTGAACATATAGTGCCACCCCACCTCCTTTTTTGTTTATTCTGTTCCATTTGAACAAGGTATATCCTTCAAGCACTGTGCTCCATATATGAGACTCATCCCACCAAGTCTCTGTAATACCTATCAGATCATACTTACTTTCCAATATTTGAAGTTCAAGTTCCTCCTGTTTATTTCCCATACTCTGTGCATCAGTATAAAGACATCTCAGATTACAGACATCCTTTCCTACCATATGTCCCTTCAAATTTACCTGAAAATTACTAAGCTCACTTCTCTCCCGTTCATTTATTCTCTGGTCACTCCCTTTCTTGAACTTAGTGTTGGGGATGCCACATAACATCAGGATTTTTCTTCCCACCCCCAATGTCTTCAGTTTAAAGCCCTCCTGATCAGTCTTCCAGCAAAGACATTCCTCCCATTCTTCATAAGGTGCACCCCATCCATTGCCAGCAGTCCCTCATGCCGGAGGTATATACCATGGTCCAGGAAGCCAAATCCCTCTTGATGGTACTATCTACATAACCAGCCATTCACCTCCAGTATTCTGTTCTCCCTTCCAGCTCCATGGCCCTCAAAAGGTAAAATGGAGGAGAACACCACCTGTGCCCCCAGCTCCTTCAGTCCCTGGGTGTGGGGCTCGGAGCCAGCTGAAAGTGAGGTATAAAAGTGAGGTATAAAAACCTACTCTTCTTTTTCTTCACATGTAAAATTCCTATGCAAAAGCATTAGTAGACACAAATCCAATATTAAAAATACACACACACGCCTTCCTGTTTGTGGTTTTTTAGTAGAAATGTATTCATCTAATGGGTGTATACTTCATGCATCTGATGAAATGAACTCTGATTTTAAAAATGTTATGCTGGAAAAAAATTGTGGAGAGTGTGAGAATGCTTACTGTGTGGAGGCTAAATCAGTCCAGGACATCACTGTATTGATGATAGCTGGCTTGTAGGGGATTGATGAGGAAGGAAGGATGCCAGTATTCTTGAAAGCATTTGTGTGTAGCAGTGTTTAAAACAACAATCTAGGGAAATTCCTTGTGATCTTTGATAGATATGAAGAGTTTGCACTGCAGAAAAATCCTTTGGTGTAAAGTAATGAGGAGAGCAGACAAAACAGACTGTCCAAGGGAGGTGTGCTGTCTCGTCATATATTTTGTGCACATTCTATAGCTATTAATAACTAGTTGAGATGTTTTACTCTTGTGGGCTTTTATCAAGTAACCATGATCTGTTCTTCTTTTTAAAAAACTTGTTTGTATATTTACTGAATTCCTAGCCCACCTTTCTATTAGGATGTTTTTCTTTTTTAAAAATCCAAGCTAAATATGACATGTTAAAGATATAAACATTCAGCTCTAACCATATCAAAACTCTCATAACCATCCCTGATATTTTTATCTCTTCATCATGTATTTCATACACAATGGCTGAGATGTCACTGTGCCTCAGAACTGGCCTACTTGGTTTGCATATCTGTTGGTATATATGACAGATTCAGCAGTGAAAGTAAGTGGCTAAATTAGCAGTACCAACCTATGGTTTTGTAGTGGCATGGATGTACCATAACTGTACTCTCAGATGGTTGTCGAGGTTAGTGTTTGATTTTTTAAAAAGAGATGCCAATGTTCAGATTTGCCTTGCCACCTGTTCTAAGGACTGAAATATTTCTCATGACATCAGACATCTAGCTGTGTATTCTCCCTCAGCTTTCCATAACACCACTGATAGTAGCAGAATGAGGAAGGGGGGCTTTGTTGGGGAGAGTATGGGGAAGTTGGAGTGCAGTAGTAGGACATGGATGGAATTGTTTCACAGTCCCTGTTACAGTTTTAATGATATTTATTAGGCCTGTGAGGAGGATTATAAATTGATCTGTGAATACTGTCCTGACCTACTGTACAGATCTACTGAATCTATACTTACTATAAAGTTTTTTGGGAAGAGAACCTTTTCATTACCCTTCCTCCCCCCCCCCTTTCTTGCACACTGAAATGATCCTACAATTGAAGGTTATAGCTGTGGAGATTTGAGAAACGCACTGCTACTTGTGGATGAATAGCTACAGACACCCTTATTTTGTGCAAGGCTGAGCCCAACCACTGCCATCTACATAGGACTATTCCCTATAGCAATAAAAAAGGATTTGTTCATGCCTTATGGCAGCAAAAATGCATTAAAATGTCTGAATGTTCATTTAAATGCACATATATCCATGGCTATTCCAAAGACTACCAGTGCATTTCAATATTCGGTGTCCCCCTTTTCCCTAAGTTTTAACAGGTTGCATCATGAGGGCTTTGATGTGATCCGAGATGGGCGTTCTGTAATGGAATATGCCCGTCAGTGGCTGCTGTGTCAGCGCAGGGTCTGTAACTGGGAGGGATAACGCGTGTGCCGGTTCAGCGTCCGCACTGACCAGTGTATTGTAATGTTCCACCGCGGCTCGATTTCCGCCGACTCGGCGGGGGCTCCTCCCCTTTAAGGAACCGGGGCGGAGCCTCGCTTGCTGCAGAAACCTGCCCTTTAAGAGCGCTCTCCCTTTCCTCGCTGCCGCCGGTGGCCGAAGCCGCTTCCTTAGTCCCTGCTGGCCACCGGAGGAGCCTCGGCCTCGCCATGGTGTCCTGGATCATCTCTCGGCTGGTGGTGTAAGCACGCCGTAGCGGAGGGCGGGGAGGCCTTCTCCTTGCCGGTTGCTAGGCAACGGGATGGAGATGGGGCTGGGGGCCTCTGATCAGGGTTCCCTCGCATCCCGTCACGACGGTGGGTGGCTCGCTGCTATCCCTCTTGGAGCGCTAAGCTCCTCTCTCTGCCCCTCGCCCGGTGGCTTCACTGTGTTGGAGGCGAGCGCTGCTGCCCTCCTCCCCCCAGCTGCGTCCCGCCCAGCCCTGAGCCTCACAGGTGACGAGAGAAGACCGGGCACCGGCGTTGTCCCCCTCTCTCTCCTCCGCCCCCATTAATAGCTTTGGGCTGGGTCAGGCTTTCGCCTAACGGGCTTTGGGATGCATTAGCCTGGTTGGACGGGAGAGAAGGAAGAGTGGGTTCAGGTGCGGAGATGGAAGAGCCCTTGATGCTCTGTCTCTGGGGCCTGCCCGTGTGGCTGCTTGGAGGAGAAGCGACATGGCCCTATGGAAGGAGGGAAGGCTTGTCGGGTTTGTGGCCCAGGCTAGCCCTGTAAAATCTCACAGGCCCCCCCCCGCCACTTACTCTTTGTTTTCCTCTTATTCCAGCTTGGTCTTTGGCACTTTGTACCCTGCCTATTCTTCCTACAAGGCCGTGAAGACGAAAAATGTGAAGGAATATGTAAGTGTGAGGCAGTTACCACACCCTTGCTTTAAAGGCCATCCTGTTTCCCTCAAATACTAACACCCCATCCCCTGGAAATTATATAGACAGATAACTGGGGTTGCATTCCAAAGCAATGCTGTGGTTTCTGAAACCTTTTTCGAATATAATGTACAAAAACAGTTGAGCATCTTGGATGTTTTTTTACAGGTATTGTTAATGTGTAGACTAGTAGAAGGCAAACTGAATGCACACCCTAGTCAATTTAGATTTAACAGTTGCATTAGAGATCTGTGTAAGCATTGAATGATCTAAGTGTCACATGTAAAAATTCCTTGTGGTGTGCTTAGGGTGTTTTTTGCAAGTGACTTAATAGCAATTTTTTATTACTTACATATCCTTGGTGATGTCACCACTTCTCTAATTTGCATTGACTGTAAAGGTTACAGCTAGTACAGCCTAGTCTGGAAAATCAATAAAGTGCTTCTAATGATAGGTCATACAAAGCACAAGGAGGTTGAAATGTGAATGAAGATGGATTTGCAATCAATTTTTAAAAGATTTTTGAACATTCAAAGTTATTCGTATAAAAGATAATATCAAAGGCTAAAAAGTTTTTAGATGTAATTTTTTAAAAATGCCCTTCTGTTACAGCGTTCTTGTGGTTTCCATTTATTTTATTTAGGGGGTTTCTAAGCTGTCTTTTGACCTAACAGGGTCCTCAAGGTGATTAAGAAGATAAAATGTAAATAGCCTCATATTACATAAAACACATGTGACGCTTAGATTACTCAGTGATTACACAGGTCTGTAATACAATTGTTAAATCTAAATTGACCAGGATGTTGTCTCATAAAACTCAAAACATTAAAAATCAGACAATAAAATTGCAACAGATAGGGATTTCAACAACAGTGCCATCTTTAGACTTAACTCAATTCAAAGGCCTTCTGGACAAGTCTTCAGTCAGAACAAGAAGGCCTGTATGGGCAGTACCAATCTTACCTCCCAAGAAAGGGCATTCCACAGAATGGTATTTAACAGAAGTTACACTAGTTACCATCTAGAAAATTAGAACATTTTCACAAGTGATGCAGTGAATGTCCTTCAGTGTAGGATGCCATTTCTGAAAAATGTGTAATAGCAAAATAATAATAGTAAATTACAAAATTTCAGAGACTTCTCTTAGCTATCACTCATGAAAATACCAACAGTATATTTAGAATTTAGTGCTCAGGCACAATTCAAGTTGTTGGGGAGGCTGGATGAAGGGGAATAAAAATGGTATTTTGGAAATGTATGCAAATCGAGAGAAATAAAGAAATGAGAGAAGGAGTAGATCAACTTTAAGAATAGCATTTATGGTTTTACTCATGCATCCTTTTTTTCTGTTGTATGCTTCACTGTATAAAATAAAGAAAATGCCTTCCTTATGTAACAAGTTGACTAAACTATTATTGGGACTTTCATAATTGTTCATAAACTTCAGTTACAGGAAAACTGTAACATTGATTACTTTTGAAAATCTTTACCCAGGAGGATTTATGAAACATCTCCAGAAAGTGAACTATTTAGGGCTAGTTGGGTTCCATATTGCAGAAGGCATCTGTACTGATTTACTTTCAGACAGCTGTAGTTGATACACTTACTGAGTGAATCTAATTCTCTGTTTCTGTGTTTTCACCACTATTTTGGAGAGCTCATTAGGCTGCAGCAGATGGGGCATTGTTCCTTGCCCCTCTTAAGAAAAGAGTACTTAATTTTTCTTAATAGTGCAGTTGGTTACAAGCCATTTTCTGGTAATCCTTAGAACAATCCTGAAAGTAGATCAATATTACTGTCCCCAGGGTATAAACAGTGGTCTTACTGAGGAGCTGTGTCTTATCTAATCTCAAAATTACCTGGGTATTTGAAAGCAGTGATGAGAATGGACCTGGGAACATTCTGATTTTATTACCACTCACCTTTCCAAATGTACAGTAAACTCTTCTGTCGTTGACTTTCTGTCAGAGTTGCAAACTGATGAGTAAAAAACTTACCAACAAAGCAGGCACAGCCATCTTAACAGTTTGGAAACCAGCATTTAATGCCTGCAAGTCAAGCTGATCATAAAGACATAGGATCATGGGATGGTTGAAAAGTTAGCAACCTTATTTGTGAAAGATACTTTAAGAAGGAGCTCAGAAATTTCACTCAAACCTTTTGCTTTAGGATTTAAAAAGTTATTGTACCCAAAATGTATGGGAAGGAGAGCAGTAGAGAAGGACACCTACAGCCACTTCTTCCTCTGCTGGGTATGCCCATCCAGTTTGCAGGGCAGCAATGGCTCCTTGCCTGCCTTGGGCCTCAGTGACTCGCCCAGGCACCTGACCTGTTGTCACCCCCCTGCTGCCATTTCATAAAGGAGAAAGGAAGAGAGCAGGTAGCTCCCCACCCAGCTCACAGAGTGGCAGTGGCTGGGCTCTTTCTTCCCACCAGGCTAAGGTGTAGTGATTCAGGGTGTGCCCAAGGCTCATGCATGACCAGGTCCATATCATCAACCCATAGCAGCATAACTCATGGTGCCCCCCGGTCTGCGCGCCTACCCCAGCTGTGTTAGCTCAGGTCCCTGCATGCCTGTCCAGGAAGCTCTGTGCCCACCTCCTTCCAACCTACTTCTTCCTCTCTCTGGCTGAGTGAGGAGGGCCAGCACATGAGGATCGGGACTTGGGAGAGCCCTGAAAAGGTTCCAGTACTCAGTATTGGTGTGCACCATCAAAAAACCAGCTCTGGTTATAGTGGTACTGTGGTCTCATAATTGTGTTCATACAGTTACTCATTGCGTTCTTTGCATTTCAAGTCCTTTATGTGCCATTATTGTGTTCAGAGATCAGAGATAGTTCATAAGGAAGAGTATGCACTCCTCTTTATATGTACCTATTTTTGATATGCATGGTCTTTTGTATTTATTTAATTCATCTGTACCCTGCCTCTCTCCCCAGTGGGGACTCATTAAGGCTTTTTCTTAAATTCTTTTTTTTCATAGAATTGTTGAATATAATCTCAATATTAATCTGTTAGATAAGATCATCAAACAAATCATCAGTAGGAGACACTATGCAATATTATTTTAGCTGCTTAGATTTGGCAAAATGAAGTTGTTTTTGTATAGGCTAGCCGATAGTACAGATTGGTGTTTCTTATTAAAGAGGGAGTTTCATAAGCTGAAATGCCACTGCTGAAAAAAACTTTCACCCTGTTGCTGACTATCCTTGCCTCAGAAGGTGAGGGCAAATGAAGAAAAGCATCTTTTCCCTGTCTTAAAACTTGGAGTAGGACATATATGGAGAAGCATATATTATAGCTTCTGTGCATTTAGATTCAGTTCCCAGGTAAACTGTCATAATCTGGTTCAGCTACAATGGCTGAGTTCAGACTGGCAGTTTGCTTCGGTAGCCAGTTGTGGCAAAAAAGCCCCGGAATAAACTGTTCCGGGTTTTCCCGTTCACACAGCCCGGGCCGCTGCTGGAAAATACGGGGCAGAGCCGGGCGGGAGCGTTCAGACTGCCATGCCGGGGGGCATGCTGTATTCGGCATTTCCCCATTAATTCAGGCTGTGGGTGTTTGTGCGCATGAGTGCTCATGCGCTCATGCGCATAAGCGCATTTTGCCGATTGGGGGAGGACCCCGCAGCACTGGCACCGCATTGGGCAGTAGAGTGGAGCACGGCCAATCATATCGCTGCTGCCTTCTGCCCAACGTGGGTTGCTCCCGGCTTTTTGGCTGCGCGTTCAGACTTCCTGAAAGCAGAGAAACGTGCGACACACGCAGGCTTTCGGATTTGCTACCAGTTTTATGAGGTATCTTTTTAATCCAGCGGTGAAACACAACAGCACGGGTTGGCTACGGGTGGGGGACGCCAGGCAGATGTGCCTGTGTGAACGCCCAATTTACTCTGGAATTTAATCGTTGCTTACCCGGGTCCCTACCAGGGCAAATTGCCAGTCTGAACTCAGCCCCTATCAGAACGGTAAAGCATATATATTAGAAAAATTGCAGTGTAGCATGAGCATAGAAAACATTGAAGAGTGGGTGTTCTACAGCTGGAACAACTTACTACCCATAGAAGGATACAGCTGGCAACACAACTAAGGCTGCTTAAAAGCATGGCAGGTCACAACTGCCACCAAAGATTCCAGAAGCAGGCCTTTATTCAAAACATGCCTAAAATGCAAACTTGTTCCTTTGGGAGAAGTGTGACCCTCCCATCCAGAATAAGCATATCCATCTCCTATTCTATCAGTGAAGTATTCACCATAAGCAACTCCATCTTCAGCATCAGTTTATTTACCTTCCTCTTCTATTACTGATTTCAAGCAGCCATACAGAGACCTTCCAGCCAAAAACATGCATTAGGATCCATATGGAGCTACATTTTTTGAGCGCCTACTATATGGTACTGGCTATGGCTAATATGCTGTCAGCATTCTGCATTATCTAGGTCAGCATGGTGCCCATCAGTGTTTTTCCTGATTCCCACTTGCTTTCCCCCCAAAACCCATTTTGCAACTGCCTCCCATAGCAGCCATTTTATGGTGTTGTCCACTAACCTTTCTCAAAGCTCTAAAACTGCCCAAATTGTTGGGGTCCCCCTGAATCTTGATTATTAAAAAACTGGATGGCCTTAGAGTCCATCATGTTCTGGACTTATTCACACATGGGAGTAATCCTCTGATGATTGGCTCAGTAAAAGGGAGAAATAGAGTTGAATGTCATCAGCAAACTGATGGTAGTTGTCTCCAGATATTCAGATGGACCTCTCCACTGGCTTCATGTAGATGTGGGATATGGAATAGAAACTTATAAAGCTCTGCAGGACAAGTGTGACAGGAAAGAATAGTAATAGTCTGGCTGCTGAAACCTGGCAAAGTGGAAGTAGAACCACTGCAAAGCAAAGGGTCCAGTAGGATACTAAAGCTGATTACCCACTAAGGCAACCAAAGCTGTTTCAGTCCTGAATTCTACCTGAAGCCAGACTGAAATGGATCCAAATTCAAAAGAGATTGAGTATAAGTGCAAAGTGATGTACATTGCCCACATGCAGGTGAAAATCCTAACAATATATTAAGTGTCTGTGACTATCTAGGAATCATACCTTGGATTGAGAACACCTCATCAGCACTGAGCCAGGGAAATCCAATGTTGGAACTTTTAAGAAAGGAATTGAGAATACAATAACCAGTATAATAATGTAATATAATTGTCTAATTTTTTGCTACAAGATGTGGCAATCATCACTGGTTTAAACTATTTAAAAGGATTGGAAATAGTAATAGAGGATAGGTCTATCCAAAGCTATTCAGGAGCAGTATGGTCTTATCCTGCGGGATTTCTTTTTTTTTGGTGCATTCTTATTATCACAACTTTCACCAAAAATGGAGGTTTTAACACAGACCCTTAATTGCTCCACTCCTGAGGATTCAGGGGTGGCTTCACTACTACATACTTTTCACAGATAATACTATATATCTCTTTACATAACATTTAATACATGAAGGCCCTAACTTCCCAACTTTTTACAGTCAGCCATCATGGATACTTGTCAAGAGGGAAACTGATAAGTACAGGTAGGGCCAAGTTCCCTGCCTGCCTCTTTGAGCATCAGTAGCAGCAATTAAAATCTGATACAAGGCCCTCTTACACAGGCAAAATTCATTTGGGGACATGGATTTTGATTGTGCTGCCCTTCTTCCAGCAACCTTGCCTGACCCGTGAGGAGTTTTATCCTGGTGGACAAAAAGCCATGCAATGTAGGTAGCTGCTCTGAGGAGAAGAAACTGGTTGAATTGGGCTCTTTCTGCCTCTTGTACCAAGGGAAGTCCTGTTGGTAGAGTATTTATTATTATTTAAAACATTTTATGCTGCCTTTCCACCCAATCAAGAGCCTCAGGGCAGCAAGTAGGCAACAGGGGCAACTTCTCCTGCGTCCTCCAGAGCTCTGTCCTGTGTACTTTTTTGTTCACACTGTTTTCCCTGATGCCAGGGTCAACATCTTATGAATCAAAATATGTTCCTGTGGGGACTGGAAATATGCACAAATCTACTTTTGTCAACACATTCTGTTTGGATACTGTAGGATTTGATCAATGGCAGTTAACTGGGAATGGATGTAAATTAGTTTTTTCCACAAAGAGTTAAAGGTGTGTTTCATAGTGGTGCTTGAAAGTGTTCTATTTATTTTTATTCATTTGTTAAGACGTTTATACCACACCTTTCCTTGTGGTTCATGGTGGCTTCAGCTGTCATCCCAGCTGTTTCATTGCTTGCAGCTTGCCCAGAAATCAGAGGGAAGTACATGCCTAGGAAAAGGGAATGTGCATAGGAACTATCATGTCAACCATTTGAGTAAACTGTGTATTGCAGGAACCGGATAGGGGGTTGTTAAGACAGATCAGTGGAAGGAATTGCTCAAGCTAGTTTAGAAACCATCTGGATGCATAAGCCTTCAAAGACCAGTCTTCCTAACGGGTTCACTTTCCGCCACCACAAATACACATATAGGAGTTAAAAGAATCTGAAAGCCCAGTCATAAACAGACGGTTTTATTTATTTATTTATTTATTTATTTATTTATTAGATTTATATCCCGCCCTCCCCACCAAAGCAGGCTCAGGGTGGCTAACAAGGCCATAGACATTATAAACAATAAGACAATAAAACAATATAATAATTTAGCGATTTAAACTCAAACCATTTAAAATACAACTCACATAAGATAGCGGAAGTGTCTTAACATGCACCATAGGGAAAACAGCAGCTGGGGTCAGGCTCCTTAGGGCTTGAGTTCTTTCATATGGGCATAAATGTTAAGCTGGGGGCCAAGAGTGGATGGTAGGGTGTAGTGTTCAGGTAGATGGTATATCATTTAGTGTGGCATCTCTGACATCTGGTGGAAGAGCTCTGTCTTACAGGCCCTGCAGAATTTTAATAATAAAAATAACAATAATTTTATCCATTCATGGCAACTATAGTTTTTTCCAGTTCTTTTGGCTATGGATTATTTTAATCTTTCTCAAAGTAAGAGACCAAACCTTGAGTTTGACCTACCATATCTTAAGGTCAGCAGCATGTTTAGGCAGACACACAGTTGTTATAGAGCCCATGAAATCCTATGCTGCTCCTGTAAATAACCCAAGACTATTATACATACATGCAGAGTATGCCACTGTAATAATGCTTGAAGTACTAAATTGATTTTTTCCCCTTGATGCATTCCTGTTCTCTTTGGATTTTCTCCTGTGCACCCTTTGCTCTACAGATAAGCATGTATTTTTCTGAGCTGCTGTGGTGCTCTTAATGACTTTGTAAGATCTGAAAGGGTGGAATCAAAAAGCCAAGGACAGGGTTGAAAAACATAACAGAATTTTTACTGTTCTCTGAGTATCTTTTTCTCATATCTCTCTGACCTTCACTTGATTTATCATAAGTAGTTTTTGTGCAGCTAAAATAAAGGATGTTCTGTTCAGTTTTGTTACGTTTATGCTAGTTGTTGAATCAGCAGCTGGAACTGTTACAAGCCAGGCTGTTGCTAATTCAGATCTGTTGCTAAAATAAAACTAGCCCTCTGCCAGTTTACCATTACAAAAATGTTCTCAACTGGTAAAGCCATATGTAAGGATTAGGATTCAAAAGCTAGACCAATACTTTCCTTCCCCTTGTTTCATTTCCATGCATTCTCCCATTCCTATTTTTTCTAACGCCCATCCATTTCCTTTTATTTCACCTATCCATGCAAAAACACCCCAAGTATTTAATGAGAATAAATTATGTAAATATATTAGTTGCATATTTTATTCTAAATTCAGAGTCTGACAGTGCAAGCCCATTGCTCCAGTTTAAGTCCATTGAAGTTAACTGACTTATACTGAAGTAGCTCTGCATAGGATTGCACTGGACCGTTGCAATGCATTTTACACAGGCCTGCTGCTAAAGACAACTTGGAAATGCCAGCTGGTACAGAATTCCGCACTTGGTTACTATCAGGCACTAGGTGGAACATGCATGACGCACCCATTCTACAGACACTCCATTGGTTACCAATCAGTTTCTGGGTACAGTTCAAGGTTTTGGTAATTACCTACAAGGTTCTTAATGGCCTTGGACCCACATACCTGCAGGATTGCTTCTGTGGCCATGCCCCACCACAACAGTTTTATTCATCTGAGTTAAGCCTTCTGAAGCTGCCACACTGCAAGTGTGTACAAGTGGTAACTGTCCATTCACTGTCCATGCTCTGTGGTGGCTCTCACCTTGTGAGGAGGTAAGGAAGGCCCCCATCTGACAATCATTTCACAGAACGTGCGAAACAGAAATGTTCAGAAAGCTATTTTTATAAAGGGATCAACACTGCAATATAATGGAATAACTGAGGAGGAGGAAGCAAAAAGTGGAGATTCATGGTATGGAAAAAAATAACAAAAGACCAGAACCCCATGAGTATGATAACAAAAAATTATAAAAATAATTTGTACATTTTTATCAAATGTTCCAATCTGAATGAAGAATATTATACAAAATATCTCTGGTGACAATTCAGTATTGAAAACACCTGCAAGTCCCAACAAAATTCCTATCTGAGTCACTTCTTCTGAATGAAGCAATAAAGTTCAATGTTGATGGAGACAAGGGCACCGGTAATATCCCATTTCCACTGTTCTTTAGGAACAGGTACCACAACCAAACATAATTAATTCGTATTGTATTCAATCTTCCTGCTAATTAGTTTGGTCTGATAAAACAGCTCCAAAATTTTCAACGAACTCTGCATTCTAAAACAAAAACCACTGGTTTAAAATATGATTTCTGGTCTTTTATAAGGGACAGGTTCATAGATTGTACCATCATTTACTGTATATATCACCTTCTTGTTACTGCCTTGTATTCTTCCTTTGTAACCCAATTTCTGCATTATGGCATGGCATGTGTAGACAGGTTTTTTCTTTCTTTGTTGTTTGCATTTTTCTTAGTTCTGTAATCCTAGTCCTACTGCATTGTTTATTGGAGGTGCTTGCTGTCTTATTGACCTGCTTTTAAACTTTATAATCCACTTTGAGTCTCAGTGACAATGATGGGCCATAAATGAATAAAATTCAATGCAGAATCTGAGGGTGCAACCAGAAGAGATGTAGAGCTCTTTGACTGGATCTTCAGATGCCTTCAGTTTTCTTTAAAGCAGTCACATTGGAACTCAATCTGATCAGTGCTGGGACAGGAGGGTCTTAACCCTTTGCACCTGTTGCTATTAACCCTTGTAGGGAAAAGTGGCTGGCAAACTGTCTCATCTCTGCCCCCCCCACCCCTACTGGGGCTAATAGTGGCTAGGGGGGTATTTATTAAGGAAATAATGCATGGGGAAATCGTTAGACTCCTCCTTCCCCAAAGCTTATCCAAATTGCGCTCCTTGCAGTCAATGCACCAATACCTGTGGTATAAGGCCAGCCTAATCAACATTATGTTATACCATCTTGTGGAGCCCAGAGATTGTTAAGCTGAGAACATTGGGTGCTGTATTATATGGCACGCCACCATGACTTAATACTGTGAGTGCTTCAACTATAAATTGTTTAACTGTTTTAAATGGTTTTAAATGTTTTATATGAATTTGGTGCACTATGCCAAATATTGTTAGCCGCCCTGAGCCTGCTCGCGGGAAGGGCGGGATATAAATGTAATAATAAATAAATAAAAAGAATAAATAAGCTGTGGAGTCTTGTGAGCAGAAGTTCTACTTTGTGGGCTGCTGGCATTAAAGTTGTGAGCGAGTGATTTGGCTGCTGCATAAATTAGTTTGCTCTGGAGCCATCCTTCCTGAGCTAGGACAAAAAACGTGTGAGCCGGAGGCTAAAAAACTGAGCTAGCTCACACTAACTCAGCTTAGAGGGAACATTGCTTCCTGTCCTGAAAAACACAAAATGCTCTACAGCTGGCAGCAATGTTCCCTCTAAGCTGCAGAGTCTTGTGAGCAAAAATTCCACTTTGTGAGCCGCTGGCATTAAATTTATGAGTGAGCAATTTGGCTGTGGCATAAATTAGTTTGCTCTGGAACCATCCTTCCTGAGCGGAGACAACAATGTGTGAGCTGGAGGCTAAAAAACTGTGAGCTAGCTCACACTATCTCAGCTTAGAGGGAACACTGTCTGGCAGTAGCACTACAGATAAGATTAGAGTTTCAATAGCCATTCCACACACAAAAAAACCTCCTCAAGAAACAGGAAACCTCCTCAGGAAACAATCCATAGAGAAAAGAACCTCCGCAGGAAAGCTCCTCCATTAGCATGTTCATAGCCTGGAGAACTACACAAGATAATGACTCAGCCCTACTCCACCTTCCAGGGTAGAAATAAATTACTTGCCTACCATTTTCTGCTCACCTTGACACAGAGAGTACTCCATCTGTCTGTGTTATACCTTTGAGGATGACAGTCACAGCTACTGGCGAAACGTCAGGTCCTACAATGCCAAGACCACGGCCATACAACCTGGAAAATCTACAGCAAATAATTTTTAAAGAGCACTTAATATTCTTCTAAGGAAGTCTGAAGTTTCTCAGAACTCAGTTTGGAAAGCAGTGCTCCTGTGCTTTAACATAAGTGAAGTAAATATATATAATATGTGTGTGTGCGTGCACGCTTACATATAGTATCCCTAGCATTAGCTGTATTGATTATTGTATACCTTGTGGAATCTGAAAGTATCTGAGACTGAAATTATGACAGCATGGAAGAAAAAAGCCTGCTTGAGCATCCCAGAATATTTGTGAGAATAAAACAAAATCATGAAATTATATTCCTTGCAGTGTTCCTTCTAAGCTGAGTTTATGTGGGCTAGCTCACAGTTTTCTAGCTTCTGGCTCACACATATTTGTCTTAGCTCAGGATGGATGGCTGCAAAGCAGACTAATTTATACAGTAGCCAAATCACTCATTCACAACTTTAATGCCAGTAGCTCACAAAGTAGAATTTTTGCTCACAAAACTCCACAGCTTGGAGGAAGCAGTGATTCCTTGACACTAGTATTTTTCAAATATTGGACAGAGTAAGCAGGTATAAAATGTAGAGATTTGTTTTTAACCATAAAGCGAACCCCTGAATGAAGTCTGTTTAGGAAAAGATGACCTTTTTAATAGCTTCTTTATGGTGTCAATTCAATTGCAAGATATATTCATGATGATACTGACTGCCTTAAGGGGGTGCTTGCTTCAGATTTTTGGGTTTCACAAAATTGTTAATTCAGTATTTGGTGATCTGCTCCACTATTAGTGGCTCATTCTTTATCTATATTTGCTGGTTTATTCTGGAGGAGCTGAACTGTCCTTAATAAAAGGTAGACATCTTGGCACTTTATAATTGAGAACGGTGGATTTTTGACAATGTTGAAGTGCATTTATTTTATTTCCTGTGTTGTCTCATTGCAGAAAATTTTGGGACATTTTAGTGAACAATACAGTTGTGGCAAACACAACCAAGTGATAGTGGGGGGACATCCTACGAACAACTTTTTGAAGCAAAAAGAGTCTGGGGATGGTAGAAAGCACAACAATAGGAAAAATTGATATGGTAGGCTGGGCAAACAGAAGCAGCAGTTGTAAATAGAATTTGCTAGGTTACCATCTCTATGTGTTTAGTGCAATGTGGTTAGTTGTTTAAAATCATTCGCACTTTACTTCAAATGTTACAGGTGAAATGTGCATTATAGTGTAAAGAGGGCAATTAAGATGTACATAATTGGAAACTCCAGTTATTTACTATGGGTGGTAAACAGTAAACAACTGGAGTCATGAGGTTCTGATGATATACATTTCAACAGCCCTCTTTACAAAGGAAGACAGCTATAGTGTCTAGGAACAAAGAAGAAAATTCTTTGTGGGAACAAAGAATCTCTGTTTATGGGACTTAATTTTCCTCTGGAACTCTTTGCAACCAGGCATGGAAGAAGGAATCAAAGCAAGACCTACTGTTGTTTTGAAACTCTGAATTGCTGACACATTAACATGTGTACAGAATTGGCTTAATGGATTTGGTATCAACCAAGTATTTATTGTAATGTGGTTCCTGATGCTTGACTGATTTCTAATTGGATTTTCTGTCTTACAGGTTAAGTGGATGATGTATTGGATTGTGTTTGCCTTCTTCACTACAGCAGAGACACTCACAGATATTATTCTCTCTTGGTAAGTTTTCAGGCAGTGTTAGAAGGGAAGTAGGGGAACTATGAGCTTCCTTTTTTGAGCATTCTTCTAGAATTGACTGCTGTGCTTGATTTATAATAAGGACCTCAGTTTTGCATTGACCCTAGCTTTGAGAGCTGTGAATGTGGTTTTCTAATGAAGGCCTATAATCTATTGTGTTTGTGATAATATTCCAAATATTATGCTTCATATATTAAAAATGTGAATTTGACAAAAAATGCATAGTTACTCCTTGTCCTCCCCACCAAGAAAAAAAAATCCAAGGTCTTCTGAGGAACACACAGAGAGTATAATTGGGTGTGGGAATTCTAGTTTCAAGAATGATTGAAAAAAAGTATGTATAGATAATTTTAAGAAGCAAAATAAACCCTGAAACCTAACAGAAATGAAATATGGTAGTGGAAGCCTTTCTTCCAAGAGTAATTTTTAAGCGGATCTAGTTTTGAACAGAAGCATAGATTCTTTCACTGTTACATCCCATGTGTACGTCTTGTGTTTTGCAAAAGAATATTTTAAGATTTGGGCTCAATGGTACGTACTAGGAAGATATTGAGCTGTATTATACAGACTTGCTTCTCCGGACTAGATGTTAAGAGTAGAACTGGTGGTGTAATCTTGCAGTGAAAGGTGCATTAAATGGTCAGTAGTTCTGTTTAAAACACCTACGTGTCAGTAATAGGGTTTAACTTGTCTAGAAGACTTAAGTGGACAAGATAAGCTGGTTGAAGAAGTCAGACATTTACAGGCACAGGGCCAATTCTTTATACTATTCCTAAAAGTTATAGTAATTTATGACTCCCATGCACATGGTACTGCTGCTGGAACATAGCTATATATTTGTATGAATGAAGGATAAGCTGATGAATGGTTTTTAGCAAGTCTATGCAGGTGAGGGATGTTCCACTAAGGGCATCTGTGGTCTCTTGTCATGTTGATTCTACTCCATCTGTAGTGCTCTCTTCTTCCCTTTGCTTATCCCATCTGTGCTTGTTCTCTGTACTGTCAGTCTTTGTCTGTCTCTGACCTGAGCTTGATTCCACCTTTTCCATCTCTCTCAGGTTTCCTTTTTATTTCGAGTTGAAAATCGCATTTGTGATCTGGCTGCTCTCTCCTTACACCAAGGGCTCCAGCGTTCTCTACAGGAAGTTTGTTCACCCAACGCTCTCCAATAAGGAGAAGGTACTTCCTTCTGCTTGCCCTGTTTGCTAGTCCTGGAAGTTGGGTGACATTCGATTCTGTTGCAGTAAAGATCTTGATATTAATTATTACTATGACTGCTCATAATGATTGCATGGTGGCTGCTGCTACTACTACAGAAGAACTCCTAATATGCAGCTTGATGGTTCTTTGTTAGTCTTAACCTTAATTACATTGATTTGGACCTCACATATCCCATCTGGGATCCTAAGGTCTATATGTGAGGTTCCATATGGCACAATGTATAGTCCTCATCAAAATCCCACAAGGAGGCTGGGCAGAATCCTACTATATGTTTGATCTGTAGTAAGTCCCATTCACCAAAAGTTTGTGCTTCTTCCTTCAGTTTTCCTTTTATTCCTTTGCTTTATGGTCTAATTAATTACTTCCTATTATCTCCTGGCCAATCATGGTGTTGCAAATCAATTATTTATCAGTTGTTTCTCAAGGAGGGGAAATTAAAGTATTGCATTTCACTTTGCAAGCATAGTCACTCTATTTTTTTATTTTAATAAATAATTCTAGCACTAAAGTTACAATAAACATGTAAAATATTATAATTTTTTGTTTGCAAAATTAAATGCAATACTCAATTCTCCTACTCCACCCTGAATAAGAACTGGTAATCAATAACTGATTCATGAATGCTGTGCTCAGCCTTGGGAAAAAGAGGTAGTTAATCAGGTTGGAAACGGAAGAAAAATAATAATATTTAAAGGGACAGAATCCCTGAGAAATCAGTAGTGGCCATACTAGATAACTTGGAACTGCAAGTGCATTTTTTAAAATTGCCACAAGGTCTGAAAAAAGATGGGAGAAAAAAACAGGAAGAAGACTGGAATGCAACATCATCTGGATTTTCCATTTAAAAGTGGTTGCAATTGCAATCACATGGGGGATAATTCCCTGTTTTGCTATTTTGGCAACTGTGACAAGGAGTCTGCACACGTGCTTTTCCCTCGTGTCTGCCATTCCCCCACCCTGGCCTGTAGCAGGGTTGTTGCTGATTCCCCCTCCCCAGTTTTTAGTAGGTATGTTGCTATAGTGTTTTAACAACACTATTAATTGACTTAACCAACAACTGGGAGCAGGGGAATGGCAGGAGTGCTTTCCCATCTGCACAGATCCAAAATTTACTTTGTGTATGATCTTCCTGGAAAGTTAGTACCAAAGCAGATTTTAGAAATAAGGCAGGGAAACCAGGAAAAACCTGGAAGGTAGGTGACTGCACAACAGTGTTGTGTGGAAGCCCAGAAAAAGAAAAGAAAAACACTGCATTCTGGTGGGGAACAAAGAACAAATATGGAAGCAGCCAGTGAGTGAATGAGTTGCAGCAATTCCAAGCTTAAATGGCTAGTATAAAAGCAACTTATTGTGCTATCACAGAATTTGATGCAGAAGATGTCTGAAAATTCAGAAGAAGAAAAAATGTTGGCTATATTGGCACAATGCCAGACAATGGAAATTTGCTACACTTGGCTTTGTGGGCTGCTTTATATCAGACTAGGCGCAAAGCCCGTTGCCTGGCTCAATGCAACGGGCCCTAGCTGGTGTGGGGGGGAGGCCCTCCCATCCTCCCATGGCGGGGGGGAAGGCAGCATCCACGGCATGCCTCTCCAGCACTGGAGAGGCATTAGATGGAGGCCTTGTGGGCTGCAGTAGCGGCCATCGGCTGGCATGGATCTGAAGCTTCCGGAGGCCTACCAGTGTGTGGGAGCCGCGGCTTTGGAGGGAGATGGCTGCGCGTGTGGCCGCGGAGGAAGCGGGTGGCACCTCTTTCCATGGGCGGCCAGAGGCAGGCTGTCCCATTGTCCTGGAGGGCGATTGGGGCCGGACACCGGAGGAAGCGGGGGCCGCTCCTCTGCAGGCGTGGCTGCAGGAGGGCAGGCCCACTGGGCTTGCGGGCGAGTCCCGGGGCGCGGCGTAGGAAGCAGCCGCCGCTTATCCTCTGGAGCTGCTGGAGCTGTGCGGGCCCGCTGGCCTGAAGCGCGAGTCAGGGCGTGCGGCGGCGTACAGCCGGGAGGATGGGCAGGGCAGGCAAAAGAGAGCCAGGTCCCGAGGTGGGCTCCGCCAGAGCAGCCATCCCTCCTGGCGTCTGCCGTGAGACTGGGGGCGTCAGGCTGCGCGCTGCCTGCGTGGGCGGGCCTGTGCCCACGCAGGCAGCCAAGGCAGCCAATGGCAAGGGACCGCCTCTCTGACCGGCAGGTCCCTAGGCCAACTGATTATGGCGCGCATTTTCGCCATATAAGGGCAGACGAAAACTCAAATATATATAAGGAAAGATGAGCTCTGCAGTGTTTTCACTGTGAATACTAGTGGGTTTTGATGAACTTGGCAGGCTGTACATGATTCATAGATCATTGGCTCTCCATCTCTTGAGTGGTGTGACTTTTGATACTTTTTTGTCATGGAGTACAGATACTAGAGTATGACACACTTATCTTATATTAGTTGCAAAAGACACATGGTTTTTCAAATCATGACTGTTTCTGCAAAATGCAATCAGAAAAGAATAGTCAGTATGGTGTAGTGGCTAGAGTATCAGATTAAAATTGGGAAGACCCAATCACATCTGGCTGACCTTTGAACTGAGCCTAGCCTTCCCACTCTAACTTACCCTCCCAGTGGTGGTGTTAGGAGGATATAGGAAGAAGGAGATAGTCATGTACGCCATCCTGAGATCCTTGGAGGAAGGGCATGCTAAAAATGGGGTAGATTGGGCTTTCACTTCTTGATATATTCGGTAGGATTTATTTATTTATTTATTTATTCAATTTATACCCCACCCTCCCTGCCGAGGCAGGCTCAGGGCAGCTTACACAGGATAAAATATAAATAACAATTGTGAACATAGATAAAACCAGTTTAAATAATGATAGTCTCCATTAAAGAGGAATGCACAGAGTTGTTACAGAAGGACGTTCTAAAGTTGTTCTGCTTTACATTATCTGTGGAAGGACAGGAGCATGAGGGATTTCCTAACTACTTCTGGTACATTTGTCATCCAGGTACACATCTACAACTGAACAGCTTCAAGAATGGGCTGTGTCTTAGATGACCCTCAAGGGAACTTTAGAGTACTCGAAGCACTAAACTACTTTTGAGGTCTGGTATTGCCACCTGTAACTATTCTGTAGGGAAATAGACCATTAGAAGAGCTCTGTGGGCTGGTCCATCTAGTCCAGCATCCTGTCTCACACAGCAGCTAGCCAGTTAATCTAGGGGGCCAACAACAGGGCACAGAGGCTGAGGCCTTCCCTTGATGTTGCCTTCTGGCACTGGTATTCAGAGGCTTACTGCCTCTGAATGTGGAGGTTCCCTTTAGTTACTATGGCTATCTATATATCTAATTCCCAAGTAGCCCCCTGCGTGCGGATATCTAAATCCGCACATTGGGGGCACCTGGGGGGCAGGGAGATTTTCCTGCACACGTGGGGCAGTCCCCACGTGTGCAGAAAAATCTAAAAAGTTTTAAAAAGTGTAGAAGGGATATCTAAATCCCAAAAGAAGTAAGAGCGTTCCCTGCGCATAAGCAGGGAACGCTCTGAGAACTCTGCGGCGGCTGGCGGCTAAAAGCCGCTCAGTCCTCGCCACCGGAGCTGGGGGGGGGGGAGATCAGTGGATGAGGAGGATCGCCGGAGCTGAAGGGGGGGAGGAGATTGGCGGGCCCGGTGACTGGAAGCCGCTCGGGCCTCCCCTCCAGAGCGGGGGGGGGGAGGAGATCAGTGGAGGAGGAGGATCGCCGGAGCCGGGGGCGGGGAGATCGGCGGGCCCGGCGGCAGAGGAGGGTGACAGGAGCTGGGTGGGGGAGGGAGGAGATTGGCGGTGGCAGAGGAGGGGACATAGCTGGAGCCGGGTGGGGGGAGGGAGGAGATTGGCGGTGGCAGCAGAGGAGATTGCTGGGGCCGAGGAGGAGGTGATCGCCGGAGCCGGGGGGTGGGGGAGAGGACATCGCCAGAGCCTTCCCCGCGAATATCGCGGGTCCCTCTTCTTGTTTATTCTAATTTGTTAAACTAACCTCTCTTTCAGGTAACCCCTCCCCACCGCACAGCTTTCCCTGTGCTTTTTGTAGAGTTCATATCCAGGAATGGCCATATTTCACTGATTCTCCCCATTTCACCAGGTTTCAGATGTGGCTATATATTCTTTTGGTAATAAGCACTCCAAAAAGCACTCTTAGAGGCTTTGAGCATTGGTATATAAATGCTGACACATCCTGTTCCTTTCTAAATGCTCTCACAATGTACAATTTTTCATTTGGTTCTTTATCTCCTCTAGATGGGGGTAGTGTGTTCTTGAATGCTCACCCACAATTTTTACTCTGTTCTCACTAAGACAATCTGGCAATTTTCCATCATCATTGATGAGTTTTCCATTATCATGAGTTTTCCCAAACCACAGACTTCTTCAGTATTTTGACTTAAAAGGAGCTTTGCAACTTTTTAAAGTGCTAAGTGCCTCTGTGCCAGAGATATAGTCTCACTTTGATATAAGTTAAGACCATCCCTTCTGTATAGTCTCAGCATGTCCCAAATTGTTGCTTAGTTTGTAAAAAAACTGAACCCCTCATCCTGGCATCACTGCCTCATCCATGCATAGAGATTCCTTAGCCTAGCCTGTCCATTCAGCCCTGCATGTGGAAGAGATAACATTTTAAGAAATGCTCCCCTGGAGGTCCTGGACTTCAATATCCTACATAGAAATGTAAACTTAGCTCCCATTTATATTTTCAAGAGTTAGCACAAATGTGCAGTATGACCGCAGGCTCCTTTCCTGCACTACCTAAGAGCCTGTTTACCATGGACATGGCATCTGCTTTCTTTGCATCAGGTAGACAGATGAGGTCACAAACCCATTTCTATATTTCTAGTTATCAAATCAGCCATTATTAGGACCATTGTTTCTACCCCCACCCCCCAGGATATCCTTACAAGAGAACATCTGTTCATCACTCAAAGAATGGTTTCCTTCTTCAATGATAATCACTTCAAGAATCAGTATGATATCCTCCTCCTTTAAGACCTTCATTCTGCATAACAGCAGAAGTGCTGTCAGTGTAGGAGTTTGATCCTCTATACCACATCCCTGAAGGTCACATCCTGAGACCTCTCTTCCTGTTCCAGTTTTTAGAAGTCAAACATCTTGGCTTCAAGAAAATGTGCTTGCTCCTTGAGAGCCAGGAGTTCATTGCACTAAAGGTATACCCATGACTTCCAGCCATCAACCAAATAGAAATACTTGTGGCATTTAATGCAAACACTGAAAGGCTCTGCCACCTTTCAACCATCATTGTTGTAGCTTCAGTTAATATTTATAAAACTATGAATAGATAGTACTTACCACCACATCCTCACATAGATACTTAACCTGCTGATGTATCTCCTGCTGCTTTGAAGGTCTGGATTTCTCCTTTTTTCTGACAATAGTAAGGAGACTTTGGTGGAATATTAATTATCCCCCAAAACGCCTGCTGTCTGTGTTTTAGCAGCTACTACTGCTGCCTTTTTCCATAAAGTGTAGTTTCCATGTTATTCCCACATTGCAAATGTGGGGCTGGAGCTGAGACAACTGTGGCTTGCCTACTTAATAAATTCATGGTAGAGGTAATATTTGACCTGAAGAGTTGCTGTTTTGTAACCCAGTCTCTTAGCTACTAGTCCAGCTCTGTGACTTGACATCTACACACTTATTGAGAGATGCAAGGCATGAATTCAATAGGGTTTCCTGTTGAGATCTGCATATCCTTAATAACATGACAGCTTTGTGCTAAACAGAGGAGCTTTCTAAGATAGTATGTAATCAGGAGTCACTGGAATATAAAATAGAGTACTGGTCATTTGCCCAACATTTTTAAGGAGACAGATTTTCCACTAAATGGTATATAGTTACACATGTGGTCAGCATTGACTTTGCCAGTTCACTTCGTATATAGTCTCAGTTGTAGTTCACAAAGTCATTAAGGGATTCAGATACTCAATGTGAGACATCATGGCATGGATCCAGGCTAGCATTTTCAAGTGCAAGGACTACTACCTGAGAAGTGAGGTTTTCCCACTTCCTCACTTTTGTGGCATCCTGAAACTCCCCCAAGAACATAATGGGGGGGGGGGGCATTTCAGGCTGATGCAGAAGTGGAGAGGTAGAAAAATTGCATTCTGCAGATGGAAATCCTTATTTGGATCCAACTCCATGTGTGGATATTCCTGCCATGTCTTTGACAGCAAAAGTGCCTTAAGAATCATTCCCAAGAAGTTTTTTTCTATTATGAAATTTTAGACTAATTTCTGTGTTTCTGCTCTTCCTTGGATTCCATTAATTCTGAAAAGGATTGAATTTGGAACAGCAAACGTAATACTTATAGGGTTCACTACATGTTACAATTTTTGTCATGTTTATTTGAAACATTTTCTTTCCTTTGCAAATTTTGCTTCCAGGATTGCTTTATCAAAGAGGAGAGCAGTGTGAGGAAGAGAGGGAAGCTTTATCCCTTTCACTCTTTTTAACTGGTTTGATTTTACCTTTGCTGAGGAAATAATGTGCATAATAGTTAGTTTTCCCCAACTGAGTAAAAGCAGCTCAGGGATGGCTGAGCTTGTAAGTTACCTGTGTGAACCAAATGATACTGGTACCTAGAATTTTATTCTTGGGGATATAATGTCTTAGAGTCTTCTACACAGGGGGCCTTTCATAGTTTTTAAATTGGTGATTGATACATCAGTTACCACTACACATATTTAAAAGTGCCAATTGGGTGGGACCAGGAAAAACTTGGATTTTCCTGTTCACATGGCAGCTGTCTTTTCCAAAAAAGATCGTGCCAAAGCAGGTTTCAGAAAGAATGCGGCAAAGCCAAGGAAACCTTGGAAGTTTATGAAATCACCAAGATGCTGTGGAGAAACAGGAAAAATACCCACTTCCCAGTAGCATCCAAGCCAGGAAAAACAATACATTTGGAAAACCTCATAATAGTAAGGTAAAGGTTTTTCACTGACAAATCCTTGTATGTCTTCAGCTATCCAAGTAATCGTCTACTAGAATCTTCAAAGATCCACAATGTTTATATATTGTGAAGCTCTTTGATAGTCTGAATAGGGTATTACAGTTGCTCCTACTCTAGGAATTATTTTGGAATCTAGACTTAGAATTCACTGAATTCATGTACACACTTTTCGTTTTCTGACGTTCCATGAGTGTGCTTTTAGTATCAGAAGATCCAAATCATCCAGAGGAACAGAAGTCAGTGTCTCATTACTTGTGACAGACTTACTGATGGGGAAATATTTACCATGTTAGCAGCCATGCTGTCATTACATAAAACATTCTGGATATTATGTATGATTTCGCTACAGCATGCTAAATTTAGCACTTTGGGCTGTTTGGATCAGACAGTCAGATATTGCTAATTTTCCTTTGTCCTGTACTGAGTTAAAAGCACTAGGCCTGCAAATCTGCCTAGTCTCGGAAGTGATTCTAATTTTTGCCTGTTTGTTAAAAGCATGTTGTCATTGCTGAGAAGTAAAGTCTTGAAGTTACAGTAGAAGTTAACTGGCCAATCTTTCATCAAATTTGATTTAAGGCCAAAGTAGACATTATGGGGAAAGTCATATTTGTTGTTCACATATATACCCTATTTGCATATGAAGCAGGAGGGGGGAATACATGAAGGGCACAAGAGTACAGAAAGCTAAATCCTCCCAATTTCTCCAGCTTATTTCCTTGCACCTCTTTCGCTCAGGTATGTTTCTGCCAGCCCACTTTTTATATCAAAAGTGAGCTAGGCTAAGAGAAAAGAAACTGAGCCAAAGGTGCACAGGTGGGTTTAAATTTAAATTTGCAACTATTATGTGCTAAATATCAGCAGCTTACTTTAATTTAATTACCTTCTATAAGACCATGTCCATACTGTAATGAACTTCAAATCAGAGATATGCGTCTACAGACTGTCCATCCTAAATATTGACAATCAGTACAAAATTTCAAGGTGCTGAATTGTATATTGATGAACAGAGTTTATGAGTGACCAGGCCATCCACATGGCCAAATGGCCATCCAACAGCTGCCAGTTTATTAATAGATTGCATAGCTTGCATAGAAGAATTCGTCAGGATTTCATTCTCTTCAGGGTAGGTGGACCAAACAAGCAAATAAAACCAGATATGCAGTTTTTTCTAGGCTCAAATTATTTGAGAGCAGTATCTGATATATGCAAGTCAATAAATTAAACAGCTGCTCTGTTACCTTATGTTGCCTTGAAATTGGCTTTCAGTGTTACGCTTACTGCTGCCAAAATTGTTCTGTGAAGTTCTTCAGGTCTCTGATCCTAATCTTGTTTCAAGTTACATTCATGTGATGAACCCATGTTTAAAAATGCTTTTTTCCTCCAGGTCTTTGATCACAAGCTAGGAGGACTGTTCATGTTAGATGGAATGCTCTCTTCTGTATCCATTCTTATTGAAGTGGAACATATGTTTCTCTTTCTCCTCAATTCTCCAGTTTGTTGACAGAGCCAGAATATAATACTGTTTATGTTAATTAGTATAGCTGTAGTGTTAATTAATATAGCTGTGTGTTTATAGACATATTACATATGACATGTTATTCCCATTTATGTGTTTTTATATACATATGGACACACCATTCCCATTTAGCCTTGGAAGCTTTAATCACTAAAAAGAAGGGATTTACTTTGGTATTTGGGGAGGTATGAATGACTTTACTCATGACTTGAGACTGAGTGTGACAAATAGGGATGGGCACAAACTGGGAAAATGGAGGTTTGTCCTGGTTCATGGAGTCTGACGAACCTTTATGAACCTTCCCATTTACCAAACTGGTTCATTTCATGAGCTTCGTAATGCACTAGAATGGCCCCCCTGCAGGCTAGAGATGCCAAACTCTCAGCAGGTCTCCAGCTGACTCTCCTCTACCTGTCCTCCAAGGTTGGTGAGGATTGGATTTTGGGGGGGGCTTCGTTACGGCTGTCCAAAGCAGGTGCCCCCAAGGAAGTGCTTTCTGTGGAAAGCACAGCTGCAGGTTCAGGAGTGTGTTGAACCGATCCCTGCAAGCTAGAGGCAGCTCAGAGCCCTGAGTTCACCAGACACTACCCCAGCCAGGGACAGGTGTTCAAAAATGCCACTGAGGGGGACTGTGGGTCCTCAGCTGAGGAACCCAGTAGCTCAGCCTCTCTGCTCGGCTTGAACAGAAGAGCAGGTGCCTCAGAGCCCTGAGTAAGCACCAAACTCCCCCAACCCCAGTTTTCTCACTGAGGAATGACTTCCAGTTCCCTTCCCCCTCTGCCTCCAACTCTCTCTCTGCCTGCTTTGGTGTAGGGCCGGTTTGGTGTAGTGGTTAAGTACACAGACTCTAATCTGGGAGAACCAGGTTTAATTCCCCACTCCTCCACTTGCAGCTGCTGGATGGCCTTGGGCAAGTCATAGTTCTGTCAGAGCTGTTCTTGAAAGAGCAGCCCTCAAAAGAGCTCTCTCAGCCCCACCTACCTCACATGGTTTCTGTTGTGGGGAGGGGAAGGGAAAGTAGTTTGTAAGCCGCTCTGAGTGAAGGGTGGGGTATAAATCCAATCTCTTCTTCTTCTTCCAACTGCCAAGTAAAAACAGCTGTGTGTGAGCTGGAGGTATATATCCATTCTGCTCTCTTGTAGGAAGCCAGTGCTGCCTGTCAAGCTTTAGAGGGCCACTACTGGTGTTGCCAGGGCTGCAGAAGTCCATCCCCCCATTGTTTTGACAATTAACTGAGCAGTGCCAGTGTGTCTGCTGCACAAACCAATGACACTAACCGCACAAATCTCTGTAAAAACCATGGAGGTTCATGGGAGGTTCATTGCAGGCATGATTGCACAACCCTTTGCTCACGAACCATGAACTGGGCAATTTTTGTGATGAATTTAACTTTGTGATCAGTTCGTGCCCATCCCTAGTGACAAACTGAGATTTTCTGTTCTTTGTGATAAAGGAAATCATTGTCCAAACTGTATGGACTCATACTCTGGGAAGCTTAAAAACTGCTGTGTATGAGTGTGCATCTCTCACTAGAGGGCTATAGTTATACAGTTTTAATCTTTAAATGTGATCTTCCCCCAATTAAATCCTAGGAAATTGATGAGTACATCAGCCAGGCCCGTGACAAGAGTTATGAAACTATGATGAGAGTTGGCAAGCGAGGATTAAATTTGGCAGCCAATGCAGCAGTTACTGCAGCTGCAAAGGTAACCTCATACTTGTGTGCAATGTCTGCTCTATTCACTTCTGCTGGACTGATGTTCGGTATAATGCCAGCACCCCCACATCACCCAGGGTGACTTCTGGGCATCCGTTGGGCTGTTCCTTCTGGTTAGGGCTGCTTTTAACATGAGACAGTTTCGTTCTTTTATCTGGCACCCAAGTTATGTCCCTCTCATACCATCATCTTGCTCTTGTACCTCCTGTGGGACATAGACCTTTTCCAATATGTTTCCTGTGATGCATTCTGAATGACGTGATGCATATGCATAGTTGAAATTTGCTATGGTGTCTTAAAGGGTCAAGGAGTTTTGTCTGAAAAGCTACGAAGTTTCAGCATGCAGGACCTGACTTTGATTCGGGATGATGACACTGTGCATTTACGGAGCCCTGAACCACGCTTGCGTACCTCCACTACTGGCCTTCTTGAAACAGTTGATGATTCAGGTACTAGCAAACCATTGATTGTTCCACAAGGGCAGGTGTCACAGAGACTTGAATTTTAAAAGCATAAGGTTAAAGGCCAAATGTGAACAGTAGTACCTGTAAATAATCATACAGGTAACTGGCTGTGAAGTGAGCTATGGTCCCTTCTCATTCATCTTCTTTAAACACATATGCAGCCTATGGATCAGTTCCTGGTTTACTGTTTATGTTCATTCTGCCTTTGCTTTCTTTCCTTAAGTGCCTAGAGTGTTTGTCAATCAAACATTTTGTTTGGTGCTTTAAAAAGGTTTGTAAACACTTTTTTAACCTTTCATATTTATTTTAAGAGGAGAGGAAGTTGGCTTCTGAATGATACCAGGACTATGTACAGCCTTTTACCTGTAGAAAAGAGCAAGAGTCCAGTAGCATCTTAAAGAATAGCAAAATACATGGCAGGCTATGAGCTTTTGTGAGTCACTGCTCACGGAAGCTCATACCCTGCCACGTATTTTGTTAGTCTTTAAGGTGCTATTGGACTCTTGCTGTTTTGTACTGCTACAGACAGACTAACACAGCTATCCATCTTGAGCCTTTTACCTGAAAGGAAGAAGCTGGCTGTGTGATTAACAGAAGAACCAATCACTCAGTGGTGTGCAAATCTGGCTTCTGCCAAAAGCCAGAAGAACAGGCTCCTGCTGTGCCCAATTTGAGCAGAAAGGTTGCACATCTATCTGTTTGTAGTGCGTGTACCTCTATTATAAGAGGCACACCACTGAAACTATGTACAGCTATCATTACCCTAAGAGTCCTGCTTCCATGGGAGATAGTTACATTACTGTGTTTTGATAGGCAGAATGAGCATTTCCACTCTGCCTTTGCTCAGTAAGGGAGTACATCTCCTGACCATTTTTTTTAATGGCACTGGATGAGGAGGAATGGTCACTGTCATTATCAGTGTAAGGCATTACAAGACATGATAAAAACATTTGAATCAAGGAAAGATTCCTAGTAAGACAAAGTAATGCAGTTTGGCTGGGATTGTAGAACAGGGGGGAAATAAACAAAAGTGTTGCATGCAAACATATCTGTTTAAGGCAAGAAGACCATCAGTGTAGTAGAAAAAAGCTTTACCCATAATAAAAGTAATCTCCTGTGCTGCACCAGTGCCACTGCAATTTTGCTACGTCTACAGGAATGCCTTCCTGAACAATTTTGTTTTGTACATTTTCCAGAATGATAAAAGTGTTGGGGCTTTCCTAATAGCCTCAGGCAGAGTGTTCCACAAGGTGGGAGAGCCACCAAAGAGAATGGGTATGAATGATGAGTTGCCAATGTTACATGTTTGCAGGGTAGCACCTTCAGAAGGCTTTGCTCAGATAAGCTGAACTGCCACAGCAGAACACAGGAGGAGAGGCGGTCCTGCAGGGATGTGACTCCAATGTGTGCTTTGTAGATGATAGCTAGAACCTTGAATTGAACCCAGTAACTGATTGATATCCAGTGGAGTGTCTGTAGAAAGGGAGTGAAAGCAGCCGGAGGGGGAGTTCAGTTGCATAAAGGGTATTTAGGCAAGGGATACTTTTCTTATATTGCTGCCCATCTCTCTAGATGCTTTTCTTCATCTGGGCTCCAATACCAGAGGTAAGCTTGGAGGGGAGAAAAGTGCCTAGAACGATGGACTGTGGAAGTGAACTGCAGGTGGCAAGTGAGGGGGCAGGTTCTACATCTCCTCACCTGGACATCCCTTTTGTACTTTAAATCTTCTCCCAGTGAGGTGAAAAAATCTCAGTGGGAAGGGAAATGGATTCAAAACCTCACCTCTCCATACTAGTCCTCCATTTCAGATTGCAGCCTTGTTCTCTCCTTAGGTGCTTCCTGTTATTCCTCAGCAGATGAGGCGTCTGTGTCTCAAAGACATAACGGGACCCAGTCTGATGCCAGAACCGACCCATCAGATGATGATGCAGACAAAGTTCCCAAGCGGACCCAGAGCCTTAAAGTTCCTAAAAAAGTGACAAAAGCTGAGGTGAGCTCGAATTGTTTACACAGGCTGCAGCTGGATCTTGTGGCTAGCTATGTCTTTAAATACCTTTGTTCCTCTGCCCAGCATACCATCTTTTCTAATAGTTCTTCCCTTCCCTTGTAGCATGCCTTTGCCTGCAAACCAGCCTGCTGATCATATTTTGTCTTTTGTTGCACTCAAAGTATTGTTTCAAGAACCCCATTCACTCTTTCAATAATTTACCTACCTGCGTTGTCATCATCGTTAGTGGAATTGTTCTGTTGCCTAAGAACAGGGAGCTGAACTAGATATGGCTGTAGCAGCCATGTTTGTTCTTCATGTGACTGTTCCATTCACATATAAAATGATGTGTGTAATTTTAGCCTTGAACACATATGGGGGGGGCACAGCCTGCACTGCATCCTGCTACTCTTTAGGATCCTCTGCCTGGTTTTCCAGTGCAAAGCCTCCTGACTCAGTAGAAAGTCAAAAGGTTTCACACAATTGTCACTGACAAGTTTTGTGGCAGATCTCTCGCTGACTGCTTTCCTATCCTTCTTTTGCTATCTGAGCCTTTTTCTCCCTGTCTCCATATTAATTTGTGTCATTCTCCAAGGCATCTTGCTGATTTCATTTAATATTAGAAATTAAAAATCTAGCTAATTCATGATTCCAAACCTAGATGCTTCATAATTTTATACTAGAGTTCCCGTTCACCAGTGCACATTTACTGAAAATATAAAATTTTCACATGTTCAACACTTCTTAAAAAAAAATTCCAAGAGGAAGAAGTACATGTGTACAGATAGAAATGTAACTTCTGAAAAATCTTTTTGCCCTGGAGAATCATGAGGTTTTTTTTCTGGCACAAAGTCAGAATTTGGACAAAGGAAAGTTGAAATATATGCAATAATGTCTTAACCAAACTAAACATACTTAACTACTTTTAGAAGATAAAATTTATAAGATAGTACAGTTTTAAGTTATATATAGCCCTTAAAAATGTACTATCTTATATTCTAATAGCCACACATGGCCCCCATCTGAGGATAGCTAAATCCACATGTTGAAGCCACACGAAGGCTAAACAGATCTTTGTGCACACTTGGGAGACACCATGTATGCAGAAAAATCTGAAATTTTAAAGAACATATGCACAGGGTTTAAATTCCCACCTCTGGTGGTGTGGCAACCTGGGAGCCACACTGTGCCTAGCAGCACAGCAACCCAGGAGGTGCAGCAGCCTGGGTAGGAAGACTGTGCTCACTGTCTGTGGCTCATCCGAAGCTGGGTGAGCCACAAAGCATGGTGAGCTGTGGGGGGGAGTCTCTGCTAGCTTGCTTGCCAGTAGAGGCTCCCCACCCCCCACTGCTCTCTGTGGCTTGCCCAGAGCTGCTTTGGGTGAGCCACAGAGAATAGGGGGGACTGTACTCCAGGCAAGCCACAGAGAGCTGTGGCAAGGGGGCAAGACTCTGCTGGCTCAGAGCTGCTCCAGGCAAGCCAGGAGAGATTCCCCCCACTGCCACTCTCTGCAGCATGCCCCCTCCACTGAGCCACAGAAAGCCCAGGGCTCTATGCTAGGTTCAGAGAGAGAGTGGGGGGAGGGAGATGGGATTCCTCCCACACATGTCTCGTAGGCTCCCACTTAAAAATTTGAAAGTATAAACGCTTTGATACAGTTGCAGTTATTCTTTGAATAAGCCAAGTAGTAGATCCGTCTAACAGCTACACCCTGTGATACCTAAGCATATTTTAGCTTCTGCCAAATGGGGAAATAGGAGAAAAAGTGAAATTTAAAATCATCCATAGTGCAATAAACAAAGACAGGTTTTATCATTAGGTTTATGCCTGTAATCTATGCCATATGAAAGTACTTTTCCAACATCTAGTTATGTTGCTTAGTTTGTAATCCAGTTGGCAATGCTATGATGGCTGATACTCGAGGTTGCTTGGCTATAACAATATCATTTTGAAACACTGCTTTAAAATTGTTCATTCTGCAAATGAAAATATTGCATGAGTTTTTTTCCAGTTTTCCCTTAACTTTCCTCAATTTTCACTAGAAAAAAATTGAGGGAAATCCTGGAAGGGGGGGGCAGGGGGAGGAGGACAGGTAATTTTTCAATTTTTTCCTTAGGCCTTCTTATCTCTATATACAAGAAATAAGCACAGATTCACGTTTAGTCAGCAAGAGTCAAAAGGTGAAATGAAATAGTTCTGGTGCAGGCATATGGTATATTAGGCAAACAATTCAGGTACTTGATTCTGCTTAATGACAATCATGGGCATGTTCTTGAGCTGGATACACTTTTATCATACCTGAGCTGCTTTCATGCAGAGGATTTTCCCCATTTCAGCCACCCGGCTAGTGCAAGATGTGTCCGGAATGGAAGGTATGCCTTTGGTTTCAACGAAAAGGAACACCGCCTCCCCCCTTCCTCCACCTATCCGTTAGGGTTTTCTAACTTTAAAAAAAAAAAATCTCTCTCACCTTCCCTGACTAGTCACAACTGCAAGGGAAAGGGGGCACCTATATTTAGTCTTTCTAAATATGCTGTTTGCAGAATAGCATAATTGCACTTTGCCTGTTACATTGTGTGGACCTCAGCATTAAGAATGAAGAGGGACAAGGGATTGTGAAGGAAATATTCCCAAATGGAAAGTATGCCTTCAGTTTCAGTGAAAAGTAGCAACCCCCCCTTTCCCTGCCTATCCATTAGATTTTTAATTTTAAAATGATTTCTTTGCTATCATAATGTCATTGTGCTGTTACTCAACCATAACAACCCACAGCCTCCTGCCCAGCACTGAAGTGAAGCAAACTTGGGAGAGGAAAACTGGTTAATGGGAGTGGGGTTCATGCTATAACAGGCAGACAATGAGAAGGGATGGAAGGCTTCAAGTTTTGCATTATCTCTGAGCAGCAAAATACATGGGAGTTTTTTTACAAATGCTTTTGTTATTGAGCAATTAATTCCTCTTAAGCACTATGCATGCACCCAAAATTTTTGAACTAGGGGAAAAGAGGGTAAGTGATGATTCATGATAGTAGAGAGGCAAAAATGGAGAGAGGGGGTGATGTAAAGGTAATATTGGCTTGGTGTGAAAGGGAAAACACAGCTAATACTGGATTACTTTGTACTATGTTGAATATCCATTGAAATTGCAAATTGAGAAAATATCACACTAGCAACATGATGAGGATATTACAACTTCCTAGTGTGGAAGCACCCGTAGTCAGTGTCTGTATCAGGTGGTTTAGCTGCCTGCCTACAGCAGGATACTGTCACAAGTGCAGGCTATAAGTAAGTGGCTTCCTTCATTGATTGTGAGAGGTGTTTCTAGGGAGATGGTACAATTTTTCTTCTTTGGTCATATTCTGTACAATTGGACATGCCTTTAGAGTAGATCAGGCCGTGGTCACATGGTCATTTTGATCGGGTTTCACCGCTGTTCCCTCTCACATTTTAAATCGCTGATCAGACAGCAGCATCCGCCTCCCACTCCGAAGTGGGCTCAGTCACGCAGTCCTCTTAGTTCCCTAGTGAGCTTTCCAACACCGGGAAAATCTGGTATGTTCTGGGTATTTGCACTTTGAATCCATGATTTCACTGATCTGGCCAGCCATCTCTCGCAATGATTGTGATTAGGTCGTCTGACCATTCTTCGTGCAATGAGGCTCCCCCCCCAGCTTCCACCTTTGCGCGCATGAGCAATCCTGCGCTGAATAAATTCAATATTTAAACGTTCAAGCGCACATATAAACTCCAGCGCTTGGTAGTATGTTGTGGGTTCATTTTGTTCACTGTCTTGGGTTTGTTCCTCTGCCAGGCGTGGAGGTTGTGGTCCTGCCTTCCCCAGGAGTCCCTGAAGCTGCGACATTAGGAGGGAGGAAGGGAGCCTCCAGCACCGGGGAGTGTGCCCAGCTTGCCAGTTGCATCTGGAGATGGGCAGCAGGAAGTGGCGCAGAAAGTTGCTTGGGGGGGAGGCAGGCAGGCTGGCAAGCGGGTGGGCAGCGGACAGAGACGCAGGGCTGGCTGTGCAGGCCATGACTGAGGTGGACCGGGTGATCGAGCTGCTGAAGGCAGCCGGTGCCCTGGGGCCTCATGACCGGCACCAGCTGCGCAATGCCGGTTTGGCGGAGGAGCTGTTGCGCTTGGGGCAGCCACTGCTGTTGCTGCCACTGCCTTCCCAGGTGAAGCCTCCCCAAGAGTGACTCTCCTGGCTACCCCTCAGTCCCCAGCTCTCCCTGAAACACTGACTTTCTGCTCCTCCAAGCTGCTGGCGCCATTTTCACTGGGCCCTCAGTTAAAAGATAAAGCTTAGGAACATACACATTTTTAAAAAATACTTAGGGAATCATCTTATTCCAAACTGTTCCCCAAGCAGAACAGAAAAGCATCTAACGTTTCTTATTTATTATTTGTTTGCTGGGGGGGGGACCTGTAAAAACAAGGGAGTACAGCGAGTCCAAGTGGGGGTGGTGATTCGGTGGTGTGCATATACGCAGAGCCTCGTTGCACAATGCTTATGGTTCCAAGTGGGGGTGGTGATTCGGCGGTGTGCATATGCGCATGTGCAAAGCAATTTTTTTTAAAAAAACTTGCACCGCTATTTAGATGGTGCCCAGAGCCTCGTTGCACAATGCTTACGGTTCAGGGAGGGATGTGTGATCATCCCAACCCCCCCAAAAATATTCCTGATCAAATCGATAGTGGGAACAAATTGCAATTAGCTTGCCATGTGACCACACCCTCAGACTACACATTTTCTTTTGGTGTGATGATTGTAAAGTATTGTCAAGCATTTCAAGATTTCCAGGTTTTGTTTCTGGAAAATAAATTGACTTGAGAGGGATGCTTATGAGGCAAAAATGGATCTAGGGTGGAGAAAAGGGTTCTGGCTTTGAGTGCCTTCAACTGATTGTTTTATAGGTGATTTTTTTTTCTTTTATAGAAATTATCTTTGGTTACTGCTGGTGTCTGGTAAACTTGGTCAGTTTGAGGTTGCTGAGTTGATAAAATCTTGTCAATAATCAGATTAAAAAGGTTAAAAATAAGGTAGCAATCAATTAACATTTTAAAGTGGTGGTCCCATTGTTCTGGAAGTAGTAGCTCAGTAAATTATTTATTTATAAAGTTAGATTTTTAAACTGCCCTCTCCTGTGGAACAGGGCTCAAGGCGGTATACATCAGTATAAAATAATACATAAAATCATAATCTTCTTTGTGGTCTCTGTGGATCATACCTATGGGATCTAGTGTGCCTACACTGATCTGATCAGTGTTGTACAAAGCTCACAAAGGGATTTTCGCGCCTCCGCCCTGCTCCTGCACATGAACCCTTACTGTGCTTGCCCAAGGGGGCGGGGCATGGACATCCCACCAGTTCTCTTCTGACCGCCACACTGTTAACAGCTTTTTTTGTCTGTTGGTGTTTGTCAGTTTTTTCCCTCACATCGGGACCTTTTTCATTCTAAAGAGAAATTTGTTTTCGTCTTCTCCACAATCTTAGTTGACTTTTACCTCAGGAAGTCTGCGGGGTGAGAACTTTCCATGCTCTTTAGGCCCCCACCCCCCCACCCCTTCCCTTCCATCACAGCAGACGATTTGTTTATGGATAAGAAGTGGGGGTGCTTCAAGTGGTGTGCTTCGTGTGGAAGTAAACTAGCCCTGTGAGATGGGCACACTGTCTGTATCATTTGCTTAGGCGAAAGTCATCAGCCCAAGGCTTGTGCTCTATGTGCAAAATTCTTGAATCAAATGCGCAAAAATAGAGCCACGAGACTCAAGGTCGCTCTTTGGGAATCGGCTCTTGCCCCTCCTGCATCAAAGATGTCAGCGGAGCCTCCTTCTAAATCTTCTGCATCGGCCTCAGCTCAAATGTCCACATCGGTGCTGAGGCAAGACGTGGCGCTACCAACATTGAAGCCACCTAGATCAGGCAAATCAGCTTCCGATACTGGACCAGCCCCTTCAAAAAAGCATCCTTCTAAATCTGTTTTATCCGTTTTGACACCAGTGAAGAAACCAAAGAAGGACAAGTCGCAGAAGCATATGGCTCATAAGTCGACTACTGGGAACACGCAGAAGTCTCATGAGCTGAGCAACGTGGCACTCCCCGAGGGCTCTGCACTGCCAGTTGACATGCAGTCGCATTCCCTATTGTTACGCCAGTCCACACCGGAGCTGCCAAAAATCCATCCAGAACCCCCAGTCGAGATAATAGATTCTCCTACCAGGCAGCTGAACCCTCTGATGTCAGACATTAAGCTGGCTCACCATCCTCCATCCGTACTGGCTTCTGAGGCCAAGGATGATTTGATATCGGAGACTCAGGCTGTAGGTCCTCGTTCTCCGTCAACTGTCTCCTGGGCTAGTGGTCGTTCTGATTGTGACAGCCGATACCAACCGTGGGATAGGTCTCGCTCTCCCTTCCCTGATGACCAAAGTCGATGGGACGACTACCAGTTTCGTCGAGACCGATATCACCCATCCCTTTCACCCAGGAGGGAGCATTTCTCTAAATGTAATGTTGGTCGCGATTCAACTTCTCAGTATCGATACAGGCCATTGATATATCCACCACACGATCATCAACAGCATATTCCTTGTAGGTTCTCCTCCATGCCATGGCTGCCGCCTAAAGGGCAGGAGGACTGGGACAACTGGTTTACCCACTCTCGTTCTCCGCGTCATCCACCACCGTCTGCGACACTGTCAAAACCGCCACCTCCCTCTCTGCTGAGAGAAGCCCCTCTGCTGCCACCATCCCCAAGGAAACCCTCCGTACCGACACCGACCCAGGGCCCTGGATCTCCTTCGGAGACCTTGCAGGGCATGTCTGAAGGTGACCTGTCTGAGGATGAGACCTCTCCGGGAGATGTCTCCCTGAAGCAAAAGGTCTCCCAGGACCTCCTGATCTCTCTGTCAGAAGACATGTCATCCTACAGCGAGTTAATTAAGAGGATGGCTCATTCCTTGGGCCTTTCGGTCATTCAACCGCAACCGTCGGTATCGGATGAGGTCTACGATGGTCCAGATGGACACATCGGCGCCGATTTCCTTGCCGATGTTGAAGGTCCTCCTCTGAGCTGTGAAAACCCCTTGGGAGAAGCCATCGCCTGCTCCAGTGTCGACCAGAAGGCTGGACCACGTGTACTGTGTACAAGAGGACGAGCTTTCTCTATGTGCATCCGAAGCCAAACTCCATGGTGGTCTTGTCTTCATCCAGGAATAAGCGCACCAACATCGCTCCATCGGACAAGGAGGACAAGAAACTTGATTCCTTTGGGAAGCGTTTTTATTCTGCAGGTGCCCTATCAAGGCATCAAACTACATAGCATGCATGGGATGATACGAATATGCATTGTGGCAATAGATGACAAATCTTCTTCCCTTCCTCCCTGAGGATAAAACCCAGGAAGCGCGGGCTCTGCAAAAGGAGGGAATGGTAGTGGCAAAGCAGCTTCTTAATACTGCCAAGCACACGCTTGACACCTTCTCCACCACAATGTCCTCAGCAGTGGCTCTTCGTCGGCACTCCTGGCTGCGAACAACCTCTTTGCCCCCTGATACCAGGGCCTACATAGAAGATCTTCCATTTGATGGGGAGGGCCTGTTCCTCCCATTATTTTGCTGTTCCTGAACGAGATGGGGGTTTGCGCCTGATTTTAGATCTGCGGGACCTCAACATCTTTGTACAGTACCGCAGATTCAAGATGATGCCTTTGACAGTTATCCTCCCTCTTATATCTCAAGGTTCCTGGATGGCGACCATCGACGTCCAGGATGCCTACTTTCATCTAAACATGCATCCAGCCCACAGGAGGTACCTCCGTTTTGCCATAGGGGACCACCACTTCCAGTACAAGTGTCTCCCATTTGGTCTATGCATGGCGCCAGAAGTCTTCGCCAAGATGATGGTGGTAGCGGCGGCCTATCTTCATCTACAGGGGATTGCCATCTTTCCCTTCATAGACGATTGGCTCTTAGTGGCAGAGACTTCGATGCTCCTAGAGGACCATATCTCCCAGATGCTCCATCTTCTGTCCTCCCTGGGACTTCAAGTCAACCACCGAAAATCACATCTGCACCCTTCACAAAGGCTACAATTTATTGGTGCGGTGCTGGACTCTGTAACATGCAGGGTTTATCTTCCTGCAGACAGGGTGACAACCCTTTTATCTCTGGTCACAGAGGTCCGGATACGGGTTTCATCCACGGCTTTTCAGATGCAATGTCTCTTGAGGCACATGTCGGCCACCACTGCTGTGCTGCTGTTAGCAAAACTCCACATGAGACCCTTTCAAACTTAGTTCTTGCATTGTTTCAAGCTGCACAAAATGGCAGAATCCGAGTGCCTCAACCCTCTACCAAATGTGCAGGACTCTCTGTTTTGGTGGACAATAATGCCCAATCTGACCAGGGTGCTCCCTTTCACCCGCCGAGCCTGGGTTTCACACTGACCACTGATGCCTCCCTGTGGGGATGGGGGGCCCATCTCAACAGCATCAGCATCGGGTACCAGTGGAATGCTCTCAATGCAACCAAGCACATCAACTACCTGGAACTGCTTGCTATAAAGTTGGCATTGAGCTCCTTCCAGCCCATCCTTCGGGGACATTGCGTAGCTGTTCTGATGGACAATATCACAGCACTCAGCTATGTCAACTGTCAAGGAGGGACGGTGTCCCAGAGCCTATGCCATCTGGCAATCGACCTGTGGGACTGGTGTGTAGCAAACGACATCCTTCCCATAGCTACTCATATTCCAGGAACCTGCAACATAAAGGTCAACCTCCTCAGCAGGGGTCTCATGCAACATCACGAGTGGGAGCTGAATTGGTCTTACCTTTGTCCTCCTCTTTCAACAATGGGGCACTCCAGAGATAGATGTCTTCACTTCCAGAAAAAACTTGAAATGCCCGTTCTTCTGTAGTCGGGGAGGAGTGGATCCTCTCTCTCTAGGAGATGGCGTCCTCCATCCATGGGGACAGATGTTCCTATACATGTTTCCTCCTCTATCTCTCATGTTACGGATCATCCAGAAACTGGCCAGGGTCATGCCAGAATGTATCCTAGTGGCTCCCTGGTGGCCCAGACAACTATAGTGAACCACGCTGCTTCGACTCATGAGGGGCAGGTACCACCACTTCCCCAGGGTGCCAGACCTCCTTCTCGCAGAGAACAGAACGTTTCTCCATGCTAAGGTGGACACTCTGAAATTGATGGCCTGGCGGATAGGGCAATAACCTTCTCTGATCATGTCTCAGAAGTACTGCTTAATGCCAGGAAAGCAACCACCCATCTTTCTTACCACAGGAAGTGGCTCAGGTTCCTTTCCTTCCTGCAGATGTCGACTGCTTCTCCAATGTCTGTCAGTCTGGACAGAATCCTTGAATTCCTTCTGTCACTCATGGATTGGGGCCTTTCCCACTCCTCCATCAAGGTCTACTTGGCGGCCATTTCTGACACCACAATGGCCTGGATGGCTACTCTCTTTTCTCCCATCCGACTACAAAGAAGTTCTTCCGAAGTCTGATTCGGCTGCATCCACTTGTCAGTGCTCCTACAGAGCTGTGAGATTTGTCATTGATGCTCCGCCACCTTGCCAGGAAGCCGTTCGAACCTATAGCAACCTGTGACTTGCAATATGCAGCCTGGAAAACAGCCTTCCTAGTGGCAATCACATCGGCCAGGAGGGTCAGCGAACTCATGGCACTACGCCACGACCCACCATATCTAGTATTCTTGCCAAATGGAATTCGTCTAGTGCCGGATGTCTCATTTTTACCGAAAATCATCTCAGAGTTCCACTTAAACTCAGACATTTTCCTGCCTGATTTCTTCCCACACCCTGAAGGGGAAGAACAACGTTTGCTTCATTCTCTGGATGTCAAGAGGGCACTCCTTTTCTACCTGAACAGGACTCAGCCTACCAGAAAGGACAAAAACTTGTTCATCTCTTACTCCACCGCTTCCCTGGGGTCGCGGATCTCGAGCCAACACCTGTCCAAGTGGATTGTTGGGACAATTAGGTTGTGGTACTCGTTGGCAAAGCACCCCTTCCCCACTCACTTGAAGGCGAACTCCACCAGGTCTATGGTGACCTCTACTTCTTTCCTGAAGGTCGCATCGCTGTCTTCTATCTGCAAAGCTGCCACGTGGTCCACGCCTACCATGTTCATCAGGCACTACGCACTAGACGTTCATGCACAGCACAAAGGCGATCTGGGTCGCTTGGTCTTGTCCTCTGCAGCGTGCTGAGTCTGACAGCGCCCACCTCCAGGTGAGCCACTGCTTTTCAATCTCCCATAGGTGTGATGCACAGAGACCACGAAGAAGATAAACAGGTTGCTTACCTGTAACTGATGTTCTTCGAGTGGTCATCTGTGCAGTCACACCGTCCTTTCCTACTGCTGTCATCCTCAGTTCTGCTTTCTCAAACGACTTTGGTAGATAGTGGTCAGAAGGAACTGGCGGGATGTCCACGCCCTGCCCCCTTGGGCATGCACAGTAAGGGTTCCCGCGCAGGCTCAGGGTGGAGGCGCAAAAATCCCTTTGTGAGCTTTGTATAACACTGATCAGATCAGCGTAGGTGCACTAGATCCCATAGGTGTCACTGCACAGATAACCACTCGAAGATCATCAGTTACAGGTAAGGGTTTTTTTTAAAAAAATGAAATATTTTATGCAACAATAATAATCAGATGGTGATGGAACTGCCAGAGTATGCCACTGCCTCATGGGGAGGGGAGGCAGGAGAAACAGGAGTGCCAGCCAGATGGAAAGCCGTTGCTGTCCTTTGCCAAAGGCCTAGCAGAGTATCTCTGCCTTGCATGCCCTGTAGAACTGCATTAAGTCCCACAGAGCACAGATGTTGTTCGGCAGAGAGTTCCACCAGCTTGGGGCCAGGGCTGAAAACGCCCTGGCCCTGGTTGAGGTCAGATGGATGTCTCTTAGACTGGGGACCACCAGCAGGGTTCTTATCAGCCAAACTTAATGCTCTTTGGGAAGTATACCAGGAGAGGCGGTCCCAGAGATATGTGGGTCCCTGACCGTTAAGGGCCTTAAAGGTTAGTATTATAACTTTGAACCTGATCCAGTACTCTACAGGAGCCAGTGCAGCTCACGGAGCACCCGTTGAATATGTGCTGTGTGCAGAGTCCCCATGAGGACTGCAGCATTCTGGACCAGCTGGCGTTTCTTGGTCAGTCTCAAGGATAGCCCTACGTAGAGCGAATTACAGTAGTCCAGTCTGGAGGTGACTGTTGCATGGATTACTGTGGCTAGGTCAAGGTGAGACAAGTAGGGGGCTAGTTGCCTGACCTGGCACAACTGGAAGAACGGCAGTCTGGCAATATTTGTTTTCTGGTCCTCCATTGATAAGGAGGCATCCAGAATCACACCCAGGCTCTTGACAGTTGGTGCCAGTGTCAAGGGCACACGGTCAAGGGCTGGGAGATGGCACCCCAGCCCTGAGTCCGTCCGTCCCCCCCCAGCCACAGAATCTTTGTCTTAGCAGGATTCAGTCTCAGCCAGCTCTGCTTCAACCATCCCACCACAGCCTCCAAGCCCTCAGCCAAATTCACTGGGATCGCGCCCAACAAGCCACCCATCAACAGATACAGCTGGATGTCATTAATGTATTGGTGACATCCCAGCCTGAAACTTCACACTAGATGACTTAAGCCTACTCAAAAAAGTGAATAGAGCCCTTTTAGTTTTTTAACCTTCATCTTGTCCTGAAACTACCCTATTTACATGAAAGAAAAACTCATTTTTCCCCCTTGTTCCATCAAGAAAAAGAGGTGTCTGCTTGCATATAAGTTGCAGTAATGTATAGTAATTTTAAAAGTTTGTGTATAATTTTTTTTAGGGAGATCATCTTAAATTCATACTTGTCTTTCTTTGGTTAAGAGGAATTGATTTATATTCACAGTTGTCTTTCCTTTGGATAAATACATGTAGTTTTATGGCACTTCTCTCTCTTGCTTTGCAGCTCCCACAAAAGACTGTGAAAGCTCGTCCTAAGAAGAAAGCTACAGGCTCTAGTACTGCTGGCGAGTCAGCCTAAGGACACCCTAGCCTGTCTGTCCCAGAGTTCTTCTGTCAGTTTGAGGGGCACTCTCCAAGGAAAAGGAAGCGGAGATCATGTACATAACAGCTACTGCTTTGTAGAGCTCATTCAAAGTCGAGAGGGTGACTGAAATTTGGCACACAGATCAGAGGATGGCCATCCTCAGGAATTACTAACTCTTCATCTTTGTGATGGAGAAAATGCTAATCTGTCTGTACATAGCCTGTTGCTTTGGGATTCCCTCTCTGTGTAACCCTAATAGGGAAAGTCTTTGCTGGAGCAACTCTTTAATTAGGGTTAGAGCCATCTTAAGCAGAGAGGAGGGAAAAAATTCAAGACTGGTGCCACTGAAATTCCAATTGGAGGAGGGGAGCTCCCCAGAATATTTCAGTATTTCACTGGATATCCATGCTGTAGCTGCTGTGCGGAATTGTTAGGAAGTGCCTGAAGCAAAGTGACTGTTACTGAAAACTGAGTCATCCATACTTGTTTTGGCTAGAGAAGGACTGAAGTGATGGCTTGCTTGGTGCTTTGCTACATGGGCAATGGCTCACTTTTAATGGCTGTAGTGTAATGGGTCAGGGTTTTCTTTTTTCCCTTTTTGGTGGGGAACTGCAGGTTTTGTGGGAGGGGCTGAAGGTGAAAGTGCAAGTGGCTGCCTGCTTTACCAATATCTGGTACCTGTTTCCAAGCAGCCTCTTTTTTCACTTGGTGAAGGTGTTGCAGCTTTGCTTGTTTTAAGGGTTGGGAAAGTAGAATGGTTTGCATGTTCTTTTCAAGTAGAATAATGGTAGGGAAGAAGGTTAAGAGGATCTGTGTGCATATACCAGTATTGGAATCCTGAACAGCTGCTGCCCAGCAACTATACCGTTTGGCCATTCCTTCAGAGTTGCCTTTATGTTTTAGATTTTACAGGTCAGTCCATTTTTTGTAAGAACTGTTGGTAAAAGCAGGTCTGTAGAAGAAGCTGGAGGATAGTTAGATGGCTGGTATTTAAGTTTCTGCTGGGAACTTAAATGTGCTTTATTTGCACTATAAGAATATAAGGCTGGAGCCTGAGCAGTGCAGCTTGGCGGGCAGGCAAAAACAGCAGACTGTTTACGGAGCCTTTGTGAAGTGCTGTCTTGCAGTATGAAAAGCAATGGGGACACTATGAAAGATTTCATGGCTGCACACTGAATAATGATACTCAGCTCTCAGGAACCACTCATTTCTACCACTATCACTCCCTGCTAACTCTAGTTAGTTGGAAGCAATATTATGTAGTATTTGAAGTCACCTACAGTGTTGTGAAAATCAGAGCTTGTTGATTTTTGTGTAGAACTTCTAGTAAATGGGTGAAAAAATCTTCAACAACTTTTCTGTTCCAGTCACCCTAACATAAGACTATCCTACTGCAGGGATACTGAGGAAACAGTATATAATTCCAATACATTCTCCATCTTCTGAACATGTGCCAAAGCCACCAGCCTTTTAATGGGAACAAATGTATGAAATGTGGGAACCAAGTTTCAGTAACCCTCGCTTAAACGCACTACAGGTTTATGCACAGGATTCTGGAAGTGGGTGGCATTGTGAGCTGCGTCGCAATGCACAATGAAATAGCCATGCAGTTGCTTCATGCTGGTTAAAATCCTGATTTTTTTCCAGCACAAGCTGATATTCACTAGTTCCTTAAAGATGTTTATTCAAAAGTTGTTCCACTGAACTTAGGACCACACCTTTATGCTTATACTTGCTTCAGTAGTAACAGTGAAGAGAAGACCCACCATTAAGATTACATAGGCATTTCTCTTATTTACCAGTCAGTTACATGTTCATATTTCTATGCTGTATTTTGATCTTGGACACCTGGCAGTTCAGCTTTTGCAAGAAACAAGAGAACAATTCACATTTTTGCCATTTTCTTTTGGCAGCAGATGTTTAATGCCAAAGACTTGGCAAACGATGAAATAAATTTTGTAATTTGTCAAGGATGCCAACCCTAAATCTCAGATTAGCCTTTTAGTAGTTGGAACATTGACTTTGGTTTGCTGAGTGTGAGAACGTAGAAACATATTGTGCTTTTTACACAGTTGATCACTCTCCTATTACTGTACTATTAGTCTTGAGTGGTTCTCGTTGAATGTTGAGCTTACATATAAAACAATTCCTCTGTCTTATGTATTGCATATGACTGAGGAAAATGTATTTGGATGATGTCATGACTGTAAATGAGGCCTTTATAGTTCTACAGTACTAGAGGGGGAAGGGCATTACTGAGAAAGTAGGCACTACTTTATCTATTGCTATTTGTGCTTAACAGCACATTGCATTTTTTATTTGTACGTACTGTCTTGCATTTTTCACGAGTACATCTTGTACTGCTCAGAGGATCCCCTATGGCTCTTCATATGAGGTAAGTGATTTGGCATAGACGCTGATGGCCTGAGATCTGGCTTACTAACTTTATCCTACATGAGCAGACTGTTTTGCTGTAGGAATGTTGCAGGTAATACCCCACCCTCCAAAATCAAACCTTTCATAAATAATTCTGATTCTTTAAGAGGGTTGCTATGTTAGAACTGTGCTACGTTTAACATAGGGGCATATGCCTGACAGCACAACCCAAACCCAATAAACCTATTTTTTTTTGGTTTGTTTTTCTGGGACTACAAAAACAGGAATTGTCAGGCACCTGAAAAGCCACAGTATACAGCTGCAGGGCTGCATCTTGCTCAGTTAAGTTACATTGTGCACATCTGTCAGTCTTATTGAACTTGACAAACCTAGTAAGTTACCTTCGCAGATTATTGTTATATAGTACTTTCCAAGTTCTCAGCCCACTTTCTTTGGTGTTCTGTGACATGTGGGAGTAGCTATACTGATTTTATTTTAGTGTGAGTGCCATGCTGCTGCTTCTTTTTCAGACCCCCCCCTTTAAATGAAATACTGTCTATTGTCTTTCACTTTTCTGTCCCCCCCACCCCCTGCTTTTAGGATTAGTCTAGCATAGTCCTGTGGAGTATAACAGGATTATCAGTACTGAAACTCCCAGGGTCTGAAGTTAGTTCACTCTGGAGGGATTCTCAGACCTGTTTAAAAATCCATTAAGGGGGTGACATATCTTGTTGAATGGAAACTTGTCCCCACTGACTGCTACTAAGCTTAAAAATTTTTATCACAGTTTGTCATCTTGTGATGAAAACTCTGTAAACAAAACTATCTTGAGACAGTTGCAATCACTGTGTAAATAACACTGTCATCTGAACACAGTTTTTTCACCGAATGTGTTGAGAAGTACATGGTAGAAGAATTCAGGATTTTATTCTAGTTGACTAGCTGCAAATGTAAAAGTGAAGGACCATTAAAGCATTTGGGGCATCTTCATTGAAGTGCAAAGAACCTCTGATCCCATAGAAATTGGCATTGATTCAGTGGTTCACTGCCCTTCCTGTATTCTTGTCACAGTCTTACTCCACTTACATTTTCTGATACAGTAAGATTAGAAGGGTGAGAAAGCATGCATGCACACACAACTAGCAGAAGACTGTAGCATGACCATGATGTTATTTTCATACATTTATTGGAGAATTAGATGACTGCTACATTTCGCATGGGCCCTGTTTGGGGGCAGAATAAAATCTGGAAAAGACTTCCATCCAAAATTCTGTATGGTCTTCCCCATTTCAGGCAAAAGTGTGCCTTGTAAAGAGCTTAGCATAAAGTATTTCCAGTTGCTGTAGGGATAGTCCTTCTGGGTAGAGAGAGAGAGTGTGTTTGTGTGTGTGTGTTTATAGCCATTCTAGATGCAGAATCTCGAACCTCTTTGTACAACAGCAAAATTACCAAGACCATGTATTGTATCTTGGTATCAGAGTGCAAAAGGTGTCATCTTCTGCTCAACAAACTTATGTTAATGTACAAAAGTGCAAAACTTTTCAGTTAGGAGCTGTTGCTAATTGTGGCAAGTCATTCCTTTTCCAGTTTTGAGCCAGTGATTCAGTGGTAAGGGTCTCATTTCTCTGCCTTCTTTAGCCAGGATTACTAGAGTCTTAAACTAGCTTTAGTGTTTTTGCATGGTGGGAGTTCTGTTATATAAAGGACAGTTTTGCTGTTATCATTTTACAAAAATTTGGATTGGCTTTTATGAATTTATGTAGCATTTCAGGGCTCAGCGTAGAGCCCAGAATGGAAGTGCTTAAGGTTTATACAATCTGAAAAGAGAACAGAATGATTTGGATCTTTTTTTAAAGCCAGTTATCAGCCCCACATGGCAACTTTGAAAGAAAGAGAAAAGTTGCTGGAGAGCAGGGCCAGCTCAAGCTAGTGAGCTGCCTTAAGCATCCTCCTTCCCTACCATTCCCCCCACCAACAGGATTCAGGGTGGACTGCAGAGGAAGCAAAACCTCAGGTATGCCCTGGAATGGACCCTAGGCAGCAAATGCCAGAGAAGGCACATAACACCCTCTTGTGTTGCTGTATACTTGCACCTTGGATGTATCTGACAGGAGAGGAGGAATTCTCCTTTCAGTTCACTGCCACCCCAGCAGAGAGCAAGGACTGGTATCCAAGGTGGGGGGCAGAGGAAGGTCTTTTGCAGCTTACCTTGCACCTCAGGCAACAGTGGCATAGGAGGTGGGTGCAAGCGTCACCTGCCACCACCTTGCCAGTTTGGCCACCTCAAATGGCTCCTTGGCTCATTTGAGTAATGATCCAGTCTGCTGGGGATAAGGTGTTTTACCTTTTCTTCTCATGCCTCTTCAGCAGTTTAAGTCCTCCTCTGAAGCTGCAATTTGGCTTGCATCTGGGTTGGCCCCTGGCCAGGTGATGCTGCTGTTCCCAATCCCACTGGCCGCTGTGTGAGGTCTTTGGCAAAAATATTGGCTGGCCTCTGTTCAAGTCGGTTATGTAGAGCTGGTTGTGTTGCAAACAATACAGAGGAAGAGGAGCCTAAATTAGCTCCCAGGGCAATCAGTGCTGCTCCATGTGGACATATACATCTCCTGGATGTAGCTGTTGCAGCACATGTAAAATTGTGTCCATGATGCATTCTGATGCATGGAATGTTTTTGGAAAGGGGGTTAAAATTATCTTTAAGTATGTGAAAGGATGAACACTTATCCATACAATCATATATGTAGCCCTTTAAAGAGAGAGCAAATGTGAATGTGTATGGCTACCTCCTCTTCAAAGTAATATTCCAGCATTCAAGAATATTTTCTTCCTTCCTTTACCTCTTTTTACCTTCCTTCCTTCTACCTCCTCAGCAGGGCTCTTCCTCCCCGCCCCCCAGCTATGTTTTGCACAGTTATGAAGCTACAAGTGTTGGATTGGGCATTAAAGAGGACGGTGGCCCCCTTGCTCCAGATAAATTACTATACTTTAGCAGGTCTCTACACTGGTAGGAAAGGAAAGAATGTCTTGACTTCTGAACAAGGCAGAGCACAGAACTGTAACTTGGAGGAGGCTCTGTCACAGTTTGTATGACTAAACTGAGAAAAAGAGAGGGGATTTCCAAGGAGATGGGATAACAACTAGTTATTCTTGGGATTTGTTTAAACTTGGAGGATGAGTCAGCTACATGAACTAATAGAAACAGATAAATTTATCACTTGACAGTCTAAGTGAAGACAACCCTTGTTGAAAGAGATGTTCTCAGCCATTTTGCCACTAGAGCCCAGCTGGTGCAGACTTTACCTTACCATGCCTTGCAGCTGAATAGAACAAAGTTGGAATCCAGTGGCACTTTTAAGACCAACACAGTTTAATTCTGGGAATAAGCTTTTGTGTGCCTGCACACTTCTTCACTTCATTCTGTTGCTTCAGACCAACACAGCTACCATCCTGGATCTTGTAGCTAAATAGGCAATGAGAAAGTTTTTTCTGCCACTTTTCTAAGTATTATATATTTACACAAACCATGCTGACCTTGCCTACAGAGACCAGATATTTAGAATACCCTTGATTATGTGCTATCCCCCCCCCCCACTGCACAGACAGCTGATGATTTGGGTTATTGCCTATGACTTTCATCTTGCAGTGGGTCCTCAGGGCACTGCTTTGCACAGTAACACCTACTTTCCCAGGAATTATAGCCCCATGATCTCTTTCTTCCTCAGGAATCCATGCTCCATCTCACTGGGTTTTCTGCCAGAACATATGTTTCTCCTAACAATGGGGGAACACTGATGACCATGGATATTTCCTGAGAAAGAAGCTTTGTACCTCACCTAAACCCATTTCCTGTTGCCTGACAGGGGAGACTATGATTAATCTCCTGTTTAAGAACACACCATCTCCCATTGCGGTGCATCACAGGAAAGAGCATCCTTCTGCTCATTGAGAGCCACACTCTTCTCTCTGTTCTGTTCTAAGTAGCAATCTATTACCTGTTAGAGACATCATAGTATACTACTACTCTCTTCTTCAGAAAATATTGTGTGGTTAGCATGGGAAAGTTTTAGCTCATTGAAGCCATGTGCAAGTGCCACATTTTGCTGGAAGTGCTCTGGAATCTGTGCTTGCATCAGGTACAGGTATTAAAATCCCAGAGTCAGATTGTGTCTGCCTAGCACCAATGTGAAGTCTCTCTAGAGAGTCATATACAATCATCAGTATTAGTTTTTGAACCTTTAGTAGTATTTTTGTCTGTTTTTTACAGGATTTCTATGACTGGTGTAGGTTTGTGTTAGACTTTCTTGTATGACTTTATTCTTCCCGGAAAAAAATGTTTAATTTTGCCATTCATATCTGAACTTTGTTGTGACCCAATGAGAAGCAGTAGCTAACACACCACTGTATTTGGGAACTGTTTGCATAGTTACATGAGTACTTTTACACTTTATACTAACTAAAATCATGTCACGGGGGGGCACGGGCTAACACCATACCATATGTACTAAAGATTTGTTTGAAAAGCCACAGAATGTACTGGAATCAATCAGCCTCAAGCACAGCTTCTGCACTGCATCCCACTAGGTAGATCATGACTAGATTGTGTCTTTTCCTGTTTGCATACCCCAAGCAGGCCTTGAATTCTTTTCACTTAAATATTTGTCACTTCAAAAGAATGGTTGCTGAATTTCCCCCTTCCTCAACAGAGTATCACAACTGTGGAAAGCTCCCTGTAGGGCAAAATGTGTGGTGGGATTCCAGAGGAAGAGAAAAACGTTTATAAGCAGCCACCTGAGACTGAAATCAACCTTTCCTGAAAACTCTCTGGGCCAGAAAGATGAACTTTGATGTTAGAACTTTGTCTCTGAGGATGACTGATATTTGAACACATGTTTGTAGCAAAGCCCAGTATCAAAGCTGCTACTGTTCTGTTTGCTTTGACAAATTGGAATCAGAAATAATATGGAATGTAGACAAAAAATACATTGGCCTCTGTGTCTTTAATATTGTAAGTGCTTTAAACATCAATCTGCCCCCATTCCTGAAAAGGCTAATTATTATTTGTTTCCTTCCTCCAATTGCTGTAAGTGTTCACATTGCAATTTTAGATTTTGATTCTTTTGTAGCCTTACCCTAAGGCCTGTGATACTGATTTGCCTCTGACATGACCCCTGTGTACCAAGTCAATATCCTGTGCTCTCCCATTGGAGAAATGATGGGGGAATATAACCCATGGAACTGAGAGCATAACAATAGCATTGGAGCCCATAATGCCATCAGCAACAGCCACAGGGTGGCATGAAAACAGTGCCCAAACATTTGTCATGCATAAAAGCCAATCTATGCACAGCAACACCAGCATGCCTCTATGCCATTACTCTGCCCTGCCCTGCCCACCCACAAAACAGAGCAAGGGCAGAAACAAAAGCAACACATGACACAACTGCAAGAGGGAACTTAGGATACCACTGAGCATCCTGTCCTTGTACTTTCTGAACCTCTGTAGCCCTTTGAACTGGTGGATACACACAGAAGAAAACATGGACAGTGTGTCCATATCATCCAGCTACCTTCACTTGGGATAGGAGAGCCTCTGGGAAAGCCCATGGCTACTCCCAGACCAATATTCCGATTCTATTGTGGAAGAGTTGGAGACTTTTGCTAAGTGAGAGGAACAGATACACTAGAACAAGAAAACATAACAACCACCTGTTCACAGAAGGCATTTGTTGTCCCCAGGGCTAGGCTGGGGTGATGGAAGAGTGGGGTTGTGTAGCAGACTTGGCAGGGGTTGCCCTTCCTTTGGGTCCAAGGAATAGAGCAGACAGGTAAGTACAGTGCTTTCAACCGCTTTATTGGAACATCTCCCATGCGGTGCAAGTTCTGCAGGGAAGTTCCCTCACTCCTTTCTCTGGCCGCCTGACTCCCTTTCTCATATGTGCCTCCCCATGCTTCATGCCAGTGCCACCCAGCTCCTCTCCATGACCACTATCAGGTCCTTCCCTAAGAGTTGTGCCTGACCAGGTTGTTGGGGGAGGGGCCTTAGCCACCTCCCCCCCCAACACCCTATCCAACTCAATGGGGTGCCTTTACCTGTTAAGGCCACCACCATAGTTACCCAGCTACAGCTCAGATGGCCTTCTGGCCACACCCTGGCTACAAGCTTAATCCTTTCCAGGGTGAGGGGTTCATGTCCTCATCACCTCAGCCAGGCCTGGTTTCCATTGTTACAGTATCTCCCTAATACTCACTCAAGAAGAGCACTGTTGTGGGAAGCAAAGGTTTCAGTTCCACCATAGCAAAGGTGGTGATAAGGCAACACTTATGTTTTGGATAGCAACTATCACATCAAACTACAAAGTAGGAGTAGGCAGGACTACAACCCACAGCTCATACACTGCAGAATATTCCTCCTATCACACAGTCACAAGAGCACATGGGGCTAAAGACACATCATGTGTTTGGAATATTAGCCCTGATGGCAAAATCAGCCATATATATGAGAGAGTAGGAAAAACTGTAGAAAAGGGCATCATGCTGTGGAGCACCATAGATTAAGATTCTAACACTGCTGAATTAAAGCCCTGCATACGATTATCTTCCAGAGAGGCCTGAAAGGAGTCTCACATTCAGGCACATCTGAGGTTTTGCATTCTGTCAGTCCCAGTCATTGGAAATGGGCAACCAATCAGTGTAGGTTGCCTTATAGAATGTTTATTTTGCTTATTCTTTGACATATGTAGCTACTCTTTTTCTTTTGTTTATCTGCTGATACAAAGATTTTACCAATTTTTTAACTTATAAATATTTCTGACCTACTTATTTAATATGAGTTTCCTGTAAGCAAATTATGTCCAATTGTATCTTCTTTATTTGATGAAATACTTGTCTTTTTTTTGCGGGGCATTCAAACCGTTAACATTTATTGTGATTATTTTAAACTTCTTCTGATTGATCATTTACATCTTTTTTGGATCCATTTTTTTTCTTACCTTGCGATCTTGTGACAACTTGAAGTGGTATAGTGGTATACTTCATTTCTTTCCCATTCCTGTTCTTGCTCCTGATGCTCCTTGTCTCTGTGATTCTTTACCTGGTTCTTTTGGGTCGTGTTCTTCTTGAGCTCCTAAGTCTTCTCCATATGTCTGTAAGAAGTCCTCTGCTTTAAAAGTTGAATTTATTCTGTGCCTTTTACCATCATAAGTGAAGAGGACTCCTTCAGGAAGCAACCATCTATAAGGTATCTCATTTTTCCTTAGAAGATTTGTAAGTTGTGCATAACATCTTTTCTCTCTTACTCTCCATGGTGTTTCTTTTAAAATTTTAATTTCTGTTTCCTGTATTTGAAGTGGGTTCTCGCTTGGCCTTTTCAGGATAGTGTCTCTCATGGGCTTCTTGTAGAATTTTACATGGATCTCTCTGGGCACCTAATTTCTTCTTGCATATGCAGAATTCATTCTATATGCCACATTTATCTCATCAGAAATCTCTTGGGTATTTTCTTCCTCTAAGTACTCTGCCAACAATTGTGCCATATCCACCTTGAGATTTTCTCCTTTTTTTCAGGTATGTTTTGAAATCTCAAAATGTATGCTGCTCTTTCCACCTCCAGTCTAGTAACTGTATCTTCCAACAGTTCTTGTTCAATTTTCATAACCTGTACTTGCTGATTCACCTCTTCAGATTTAGTTTCCAGTTGGGTTGTGGTTTAAGAACATAAGAGAAGCCAATGTTGCATCAGGCCAATGGCTCATGTAGTCCAACACTCTGTCACACAGCAGCCAAAAATACCAGGTGCCATCCAGAGGTCCAGTAGTGGGGCCAGGACACTAGAAGCCCTCCCACTGCTGCCCCTCCAGCACCAAGAATAGAGTGCATCACCTGCCTCAGACTGAGAGTTCCTATCTATACCTTGTGGCTAATAGCCACTGATGGACCTCTGCTCCATATGTTTATCTAATTCCCTCTTGAAACTATGCTTGTAGCTGCCACCACCTCCTATGGCAGTGAATTCCATATGTTAATCACTCTTTGGGTGAAGAAGTATTTCCTTTTATCTGTTCTAACCCAACTGCTCAGCAATTTCATGGAGTGCCCACGAGTTCTTGTATTGTGAGAAAGGGAGAAAAGTACTTCTTTCTCAACCTGCTCTATCCCATGCATAATCTTATAAACCTTGATCATGTCACCCCTCAGCCGTCGTTTCTCCAAGCTAAAGAGCCCCAAGCGTTTTAACCTTTCTTCATAGGGAAAGTGTTCCAACCCTTTTATCATTCTAGTTGCCCTTCTCTGCACTTTTTCCAATGCTATAATATCCTTTTTGTGGTGTGGCGACCAGAACTGTACACAGTATTCCAAATGAGGTCGCACCAACGATTTATATAAGGGCATGATGATACTGGCTGATTTGTTTTCAGTTCCCTTCCTAATAATCCCCAGCATAACATTGGCCTTCTTTATTGCAGTTACACACTGTCTAGACATTTTCATTGAGTTATCTACTACGACTCCAAGATCTCTCTCTTGGTCAGTCTCTGCCAGTTCAGACCCCATCAACATGTATTTATATTTAGGATTTTTGGCTCCAATGTGCATCACTTTGTACTTGGCCACATTGAACCCCATTTGCCATGTTGCTGCCCACTCACTCATCCTTGACAGATCCCTTTGGAGTGCCTCACAATCCTCCCTGGTTGTCACCACCCTGAACAACTTTGTGTCATCTGCAAATTTAGCCACTTCACTGCTTACTCCCAATTCCAAATCGTTAATAAACAAGTTAAAAAGCATCGGACCGAGTACCGATCCCTGTGGTACCCCACTGCTTACCATCCTCCACTGAGAAAGTTTCCCATTTATACTCACTCTCTGTTTCCTATATATAAGCCAGTTTTTGATCCACAAGAGGACTTGTCCTTTTATCCCGTGACTATTGAGCTTACTTAGGAGCCTTTGATGAGGAACTGTATCAAAAGCTTTCTGAAGTCAAGGTAAATAACTTCTATTGGGTCCCCCTTGTCCACATGGGGAGAAGGTTTGCATCAGAGTAGAAATTTTTTGCTTGTTTTGGATTATCTGTTACTTGAATTCTTCTGTTTGGGATGTCACCTGGAGGGCCAAAGTGTCAAATTTGGCTTGCAAAGTCTCAACTGTGAGTGGTATTGCATTATTTACAGCCAAAGGAACTGCAGATTCAATTGCTTTGTTAGCAGCTGAGGCCACTGTGTCCTTTATCAAGGCTTGGATCTCTTGGCCTGACATCTTAGCCAGACTAGAGGCAACTGCTTTACTTGTGCCTGGAGAGCGTACCATAAAATCCGATTAAAGAAAATGAAAGCTGCATGCAATGCAGAGGGGAATTTCTGTTCGAAGGTGGGTTTCATAAAACGATGGAGGGAAAAGCCAATGCAGAATCAGCCTCTGAAAGTGTGCTGTGGCTGTATAAGCAAGGAGGAGATTGGGTTTTTCTCCCTCCCTCAGTAGAAGTATCAAGTCCTACACAACAACTTTTGTCAATGTAACGTTTGCACCAGGTGTCCATATGAAGGTCCTATATTTTAGAATGACAATATATATATTGAAGTCAATGTGTGTGAGGACAGTGGGAAAAAGCATGCTGTTCCCACCTCCTATGTGATCATGAGCATACCATTGAGGGGAGAAGCCAGGGTTTGGTGGTAGAGCATCTGCTGTGCATGCAGAAGGCCCCTGGTTCAAATCCTGGCATCTCATGTTAAAAGGATCAGGTGGTAGATGATCTGAAAGACCTGAGATTCTAGGGAGCTGCAACTACTCCAAGTAAATAATACTGACTGGTAAATCAGTGGTCTAACTCCAGTGTCAGGCAGCTTTGTGTGTTCGATCTACCTGCATAGGCTGTCTTCCTCTGATTGGGAAAGTTGCTCTTTCAATAATCTTTGGTGCAAATTTAGTTAGACCCTTTAAAATATGGGAGCTAAAACTGATGCCAAACACTGCAATAAGACCACTGACAAAGATTAAAAGTTCTGTACACACCACCCTGAGTTTAAGATTGCCGCATTGGTGGCCAGTTTGTTTCTGTGCTCAGTTCAAGGAGCTGATGTTGACCTTTAAAGGCTGCCATGACCTGGACCTTCAGATCTGCAGGACCTCACCCATATGGGCCCACAAGACAGCTCTGACAATCATACTACGGGTTATTATTAGTTTCTTCCAACTGTTTCTGCTTGGGCTTTCTCATTGGCCGTGCCTGTGCTGTGGAATGGGATTCACCTCCAGGATGTAAGGAAGGCCCCAACACTGCACAAAGGTTGTGGGTTTTTAAAATTTTATTTGGGTTATTTATACCTCACCTTTCTCACTGGGACTCAAGGTGGATTACATCGGGCAGGTCAAAGACAATCATCAACAGGATGGGACAGTGAACAGTGCAATAGGGTTTGGACTACAGAAATCTGAAAACAAACAGAAATCTAAAAGAGAGCTAACATAAACCTGAAACAAAACATAAGAATTTAAACACGATACATTAAATAGTGTAGAAACTATCTAGTCTGGAGCATACTTACAGTGATAGGCAGCAATGCAGTAATATAGGCCGTGGTTCCTACCTTTACAGATGCAACTCTCTGAACCATTTCAGTACAGTACAGTCCTGTTTACCTATGTTTCCTTTTATTTATATCAGTTTTTAAATTTGGTGTTAGTTGCTTCAGGCACTGGCGACTGAGAGAAAAGCAGGATGAAATAAATATGTTTTCTGTAGTGAGTGGGATTTAGGAAATTATGTCCTCTCAGCCATTTGCAGTGAAGTATTCATTGTTCTGGAGCTGCGGTGGCTCAAGTGGTTAAGACACTGAACTGCAGGCTGTGGAAGGTCAGTAGTTCAGCAGCTCGAGACCCGGGTGCCGCATGATGGAGTGAGCTCCCGACTCTAGTTCCAGCTCCTGCCAACCTAGCAGTTCAAAAGCAAGAAATTGCAAGTAGATAAATAGGTACCACTTCGGTGGGAAGGTAACAGCGTTCTGTGCGCCTTGGTGTTTAGTCATGCCGGCCACATGACCACGGAAACGTCTTCGGACAGCGCTGGCTCTTCGGCTTTGAAACGGAGATGAGCATCGCAACCCTAGAGTCGGATTCGACTGGCTTTCGAGCAAGGGAACCTTTACCTTTACCTTTATTCATTGTTCTGGGGTTTAAGCCTGCCTGAGCATTAGGCTTTTTTCAGTCCTATATTTGGGGAAGATGAGGATAGGTGCTTGAGAGAGCAGAGGTGCACATTATTTTACACAGGGCAAGTTGCAGCAAGGTGTCTAGCAAGTAATGATTAAAAACAGATATCAGGTTGAGACTGTGTGCTCATTTTTCTCCTCTGCTTCCCTCTCATACTCATGAGGCAAATTCACTACTGAAAAGTAGAAGCAACCACCTCCAAACTCACATAACTCTTACAAATGTTATGACCACTGTTCTCACTTATAATTGCTGAGCTGACATTAAAGAAGAAGGAAAAAAGAAAGAAGGAACAGCCCCAGGAATGAAATTTTACGTAACCTCATTGATGAGAATGATTTTGGTCAGTAAGAGGTTAACCGGCTCATTTCAGAGGTGGGCTCCAGAGCCAGCTTCCCCTATTCCTTGAGTGAAAAACTACTGGTACTGTTTTCCCCCTATATCTTAAGTCAATGTTCATCATCCTGTGGGCCAGGGTGCAAAAGTGAGTCAGGCCTACCTCACTATTGGATTACATGGGACTGCCAACCTCCAGATGCGGCCTGGAGATCTCCTGCAATAACAACTGATCTCCAGACTGAGACACCGGTTCTCCTGGAAGAAATGGCAACTTCAGAGGGTGGATTCTTTGACATTATATTCATCTGATCTCCCTCCCCTCTCCAAATCCTGCCCTTTATAGGCTCCACCTCCAAAGTAAAGTGAGTTTAGAAGTGTGTCCCATTTCAGAAAGTTTAAGGACCACTGTCTTAAGAACTAGAGACATCTTCTAAAAATGAAAGCCTGCCATTCAGAGGCAACATGGAATATTTGTAGTGCAATACAAATATACACATGCCTCCCTGTAGTTATGGGCCTGGTTTTTGCTGGCTTCATGATTGCCACACAGAGCTCCTTTTAATACTTGATAACCTTCTATTTGCCCCTTTTCACAAAGGCTAAGAACTAGCGTGTGGATGATGAGTAATGGAAATAATTAGGAGCCTCAGAAATATTTAGTGTTGGTCTCAAGGGACTCTGGGGTTCTGCAGAAAAATCCAAAAAGAAAAAAAAAAGCTTGGGGAAGATTGAATCCCCTGCAAGCAAGAGCAGAGCTGGAGCTTGGATTGGGAAGGATTCCTCCTGCAGTATGAATGGCTAAATAGCTGGAGGTTTGGATCCAGGCCTGCGACTAGGATTGCCTGCTCCAGGTTGGGAAATTCCTGGAGATTCTGTGGTGAAGTCTGAGGACTGCAGAGTTTGGGGAGGCTAGAAGCCTCAGCTGGATATAATGCCACAGAGTCCACCCTTTTTCTCCAGGGGGACAGATCTCTGTTGTCTGGAGTTCAGTTGTAATTCTGGGGGATCTTCAGATCCTACCTGGAGGCTAGCAAACCTAGGCCTAGCAGCACCCTCTGGGTGACGATACCACCTGACTTGCATGATTCAACTAGGCCTGGCTGCTTGTTACTGTTTAACAGCAGCCACCCTATGAAAATTCAGTGTAGTATAATGGTCTGAGCTTCAGAGTAGGGTTTGCAAGACCCAGGTTTAGATCCCATCTTGCTGTGGAAGATCATTGGGTGATTTTGGACCAATCACATACTTTCAGCCTAACCTACTTCATAGGGTTGTTGTGTGGATAAAAAGGAGGAGAGAATAATGTAAGCTGTTTTACTCCTCACTGTGGAGAAAGACAAAGTTTTCCTCAGTAGAAACTGCAAGGGGAAAGGAGATGTAAAGCTGAAGACAGAGGAGCAGATAAAGGTAGGTTGGCTGTTGGGTGGGAAGAAGATAAGGGTGCCAACTCCAGATTGGGAAATTCCTGGATATTTGAGGGGTGGAACCTGGGGATGGTGGGAATTGAGGTGGGGAGGGACTTCAGACAGATAGAATGCCATAGACTCCACCCTCCAAAGCAGTCATTTCCTCCAGGGGAACTAATGTTGCCAACCTCCAGGAGAGGGTTGGAGATCTCCTGGAATTACAACTGATCTCCAGAAGACAGAGATCCCCCAGAGAAAATGGCTGTTTTTAAGGGTGGAGTTTATGGTATTATACCCTGCTGAGGTCACTTCCAAGCTCAAACCTCATCCTCCCAAGGCTCCACCCCCAAATCTCCAGGAATTTCCCAACATGGAGCTGGCAACCCTAAGAGGAACTGATCTCTATTTGGGCAATCCGTTGTGATTCCTTGAGAATGGCTGCTGCCACTGCTGCTGCAGGGGGGGGAGGATAGGTGGGAGGCCAAGAGAGTGACAGGGCAGAAAGAGTAATGGGGTGGGGGCAGAAAGGAAGTGACAGGCATGGAGGGCAAAGAGAGAGAGGGAGAGTATGAAAAGGGATGGCAGGAAAGAGAGTGTGAGAGAAGCAGGGGGAGAGGGGAAGAAGCAGAGGTGGGGGGAATGGGATAGTTGCTCCTGCAAATTTCTTGCGGGTCCCTGCTTGTTTACCATAATGGATGTGTATTAAATGAATGACCTGGGGATGTTTGAAAGGTGGGTGAATGATACTGTCTAATACAGAATACAGGATTGTGGGTTAGAAAATAAGAAATGTCAATTCTTAAGAATTCTCCAGTCCTTGGAGATTTAAGAAAAAATTTGCCATCCATGAGATAAGCAGTAGTTTCCTGGCAACAGATCACAGTGCTTTTGTTAGCATAAAAGAAAATAACAGCTTGGAGAATTAGCTTTCAACATTTTGTAAACCAGATTTGTGAAATTAGAGGTGGAGTTTTGAATGAGTCTTCTCATGTAATAATAATTATTATCATTCCCCTTAGGCTTAGATCTATCACTACTTAAGCATAATAATAATAATACTTATTGAGTACTTGTAAAAACTAAGAGCTGTACAGCAATATATTAAAATCAGAGAGCCCTGACAAAAAGCATACACTCTTCTTTTACTGATTATTCCCTCCCCCCCCATGGGATTATCAAATTTAAGTCTGAGCACACATCAGTCAAAGCCCCAAATGTTGCTTTTGCTAGCACTTGAGCAGGGCAACAAGTGGAAGGTAAATAATAGTAGCACGCTCTTTTAAGGGAGTTTTTGAAACTCACCAACATGTTTAAATATGGGACCTGCCAACAGCAGAATATTTGATAGTTTGGTTTGTGCATTTGATCATTCTTTATAAGGGATAAAAAATCTTCACTTGTTTTTATTTGTACAACCCAACAGCTCAACCCTGACAGAATAGTTCAAATCCAAGCTTGAGAACTCAGATTTATTTATTTATTTTGCATGCCCACCAGATGGAGTTAGTATCACACCTGCTGACGATTTGCTGAAGTGCTCAACTGCTAGAAAGTAGATTAGAATGATTTTGGATGATGGTACAGGCTGACATGTGAAATAAGTCTTATGTAAAGACTTGACCTTTATGTGTAAAATTAGTGCTTTGAAAGTCATGGAGGGACCATAGAACAAATTTAGTTTTAACCTTGGGGTACAAAGGCCTTTCCAGCTTACTGATACTAGTAATGAAAGACCCACCAGTTATACATACTAGAGAGCTTTTCATTACCACTATTCCACATTTTTTCATCCCTGTACTATCCAATCAGGCTCTTGAATGCCATCTCTACAGGGAGGGGCTTCATGGGTGCATTTGTTTGTCTTGTAAACCTACTAGAACTGTGGAAGCTGCATAGCCTCTATTTTGCCCCTGAATTTCATTGGACTGCCCTATATGTTTCCCTGGGACAGAGTAGGAGGGTAATGCTTTTAACTAGATCCTGTGGAAAGAGAATCAATTATGAAACCTAATAGGGATAGAAGTATCTAATGGTTTCCAAGGTAATATGTGACCATGGTAACTAAATGCTAGCTTTGTGATTTGATGGAGGAAATTTTTTTCTTAAAAAGGCATAGGCAATTAACTCTGTGCAAATGTTTCTGGGGGAAAATATTTAGTATTAACTCTACTGGTGCTAGAGATGCATAACTATTTGCACACTCAGATTGAAAGACCGTGATACTATGGGCTTAAACTGATGTCTTTGTTTGCAGTGGCAGGCTGTTGGCTGTGACGTTGACTGAAGAGAGATTTCTCGGAGCGTATGCTCACTGCTGCCTCTCAACCTTTTTGTTGAAAAAATTATATATATATTTCACAGCAAGCATGAATACATTGTGTAGATTTCAAGTAATAGGGAGATAATTATATTGTTGCTGCTTCCTTTGCTAACCAAGATATGTATTGGGGAAATGAAAAAGAAAATTCCAAATAGTTGTACAGAGATGCATCTGGTATGAATAGTTCACAAATTATTACAACTCGGGGGGGGTGAACAGTTTTATAATCCAGTTTTGACTGAAAGACGTGTGTGACTGTTAAAGGTTCCCAGGAAGGGAGAGGCTGTCAGAAAGAATCCCAGGCCATCTCTCCCGCAGCTCTGAAGTGGAAATATCTTGATTAATTGTGAAGGTTCTTACTGTTTGGTCAAAGGTTTGAAACAGGGCCAAGCTAATGAAGAGGTGCTAGAGAGGAGTACATTTAGACTGGCAGTAGTTTCTCTTCAGTGTCCATAGGTTTTTATCTGTTGCCTTAACCTACCAACTCCCCAAGCTTATATCTTTCAGATGTGGCCCAGAGATAAGGCAACAAGTTTAGGCAGCTGTCCCTAAGATCCCTTTTGTCCTCTGCTTTTCATATGAGATTGCATGCTGAGCTGATACACTTGTGGTCAAACAGTAGGGATTTGTATAAAGCCATACAGGGCTCTTCTTCTTGTTTTGATTGAGCTGGAATCCCTTGACTTTGAAATCTAGCCCAGACTGTTGTTTATGAGCATGGTTTTCCCTAGGGGCTTGTGTGGAGGTGGAAACTCTTTCTCTCCTGCCCCCTCTCTGTCACTGATTCTTGCCAGCATTATTAAGTGTTGGATGTGCCAGCCCTCCACCTCCACAGATGTCCTTGCTGTAAAGGGTGAGGCCTGCCACTGCAAGAATCAGAGTCCCATTTCCAGCTGTGTCAGACTGTCTGAAGGTTTAGTCTGTGCCTCAGTGCATTTGTTTTGGCTATGTGTGATAGCAAGCAGGTGCACTTATATTTGGCATGCGCATGTTCATGTGCATGCACACATGTATGTGATGCATTCAGTTGACTGGATACTAGCCAAAAGCTGCCCTCTTTATTGTAACTGAATGTCTGTGAACCCACAGGATCAGGGCCATAGCTAGCACAGGGCCCACGGGGTGATGCCCCCTCTCAAATTTGCAGTGTTCCCCAGTCTGGCTGAGGGAGAGGTGGAGGCAGCAGGCCAAGCAGGCAGGGCTAGGGCACAGACCCAAGAGGCAAGCTTTAGCTTGCCACCTGTGACACGCCAGTGCAGGGCAAGTATGCAGAGACCTTTAACTGAGCTCATATGCACCTCAGCTTGCTGGGCCACTGGGAAAAGGGGCTCATTCTGGTGGCGAAGCCATACTGGGCGGCTCCAAGAGCAGACCAAGCTTGTTTCTTTGGCCTGGGCAAAAACACTAGAAGAAATCTCCACCGTCTTTCACCCTCAGTTGACTCCCCCAGCCAGTGGCACCCATAGCAGAGTCCTTGTGATTGCTGGCCTTCCATCCCCTAATGCAGAGGGTCAGGTTCACCTAGAGCTGGTGGGGGCCAGTTGGGGAAGTTGGCGGCAGGCTGGGCCTTCTTCACCTCCTGGGAGGCATCGCGCGCCGCTTGCTCCATGGCAAATTTGCCAGGGGTGCACGGCAGTTTGGAAGAACCCCCATTTGTCTTGTTGTGAACAGACTGTGCCCCCTCTTCCCCCTCACAGAATAAGGTCTAGCTACAGGGCTGCACAGGACACAAGGACGAAACCACGCACCTCCCAGTCACATACAATTGTGGGCACTTCTCCATACAAACATACCTAGAAAGCCTCCCCTGTGCCCAAAACTTAGCCTTTTTGTCATAGAGACATACAGCTGGTAACAGTAGCTCCTCCTCTCCTTTTTCACAGAGGAAAGAACCTCAAGGATGGCAGCAGGGAAACTGGCGTGTCCCAAAGGAGCAGAATATGACACACCCTTGCATCACGGAGGGCTGCAAGCACTCCAGAGGGCACCATTTGCCTAATTCTCTCTGCTTAGCCTTTGGAATGAGCACATATTAGCACGACAGTTTTCTGGGTTGGCAGGTAGAAATATTTGCTCAGAATCTAGGAAAAGCGGGCTGATGAATTTGTTTGGTAAGGTTGAGCATGTGCTGATTACCAATCTTCCACTGAAAGCAATGAGACCTCAAGGTGTTTAACTTTGGGTTCTGCCCATATTCTACTTAACTTTTTTTGGTGTCAGTTCATGTGAGGGGGCGTATTGTGAGCATCATAAGACTGCAATGTCTCTTTCTAGTTATAGCATGGTTTTATATATTTTCCACCTTTGGGCACATGTTGTTCAATGCATACTATTCAGGGCCAGCCCCAGGTGTCTGGGTGCACTAGGCAAGACAGCCTGGGGCGCCCACCCCACTGGGGATGCCAACCTCCCAGTGGGGCCTGGAGACTGGGGGGGGGTGAAGCGCTGGCTTTCCTGGGTGTGCCGCACCTGCGGCACGCCCAGGAAAGCCAGGGAAGGGGCAGCCGTTCAAATGCCCGCTCCTTCCCTCCCAGCCCCAGCGCTCTAGGTCCCTTCCTTCCCAGCCCAAGCACCCTAGCCCACCCCTACCCCCCCACCCACCCCCCAACCGGGCGGGCGCAGGGAGGCGGGCTGGAGCACTGCGGGCGGCTGCTGGTCTTGGGCGCAGGCAGCTGGGCTGGGCACCACGGCGGGGGCTTTGCAGCCATTTTTGCCAGTGCCGCCAGTCACCGCCGCCGCCACCGCCCCTCCTTTGCTGCTCCTGCTGCTGCTGGCGAGCGCCGCGTCCCCGGGGCGGGTGAGTGGGGGCAGTTTGGGGGGCTGGGGCTGCGCTGGGGAGGGGGCGGGGAGGGGGCGGTTTGGCGCCCCTGTGGGCCCCGGCGCCCTAGGTGAGCACCTAGCTCGCCTAGTGGGTGAGCCGGCAGTGATACTATTACATTTTACAAAAACAGTCATTTAGTTCAAAGTAGTCTAATTAATTTTCTAATATATCTGACTGCCATCTATGCAACATAAACTCATCTGTAAATCTGTATTTTTTACATGTGTTTTTTTTTTAAGGGACATATTACGTCTAACCAAATAAAAACTTCTAACTTCACTGTTAATATTTGGATTGTACATTTCTGGTGTTAATGCTTCAGAGACATTAAATGAAGACATGTAGATTGCAGAAGCTGCTGTCTATTAGCAGAACCACTGATTCCCTGTTATGATTGTCAATGCCAGCCTGGGAAATTTCTGGCAATTTGAAGGGGGCAATTGGGGGAGGAATTTTACCTAGAATCTATACCATAGAGTCTGCCCTCTGAAGTGGCTGTTTTCTCCAGAGGAAGATTTCTGTAGTTTGGAGATCTGTTGTAATTTTGGGAGAACACCAGGCCCCACCTGGAGACTAGCGACCCTATTACCTTCTCAAGGTTTTTCAAAAACATTAGTCTGTTACATGAGTTTCCTTCCTTTAGGCAGGTAGCTGGAATGGATAACACACAGCATCCTCTCCAGATATAAACAGCTTGTTATAATTTGTTTTATTTATGTATTTTACTTCATTTTTACTCCGCCCTTCTCCTCACTGGGACCCAAAGCAGCTTACATCATTTTTCTCTACTCCATTTATCTTCACAACAACACTTTGAGGTAGGTTAGTGAAATATACTGGGTTCGAGATGCTTGTAGTGATCAGCTCATAGTTTAATAGTGATTCAGCTATACACTAAGACTGACTAGCAGGACCGGAGCCCCGCTTATATGCCCAGAGAATGGCACACCCATCACACACCCACTCCCAACAATAGGCTATTTACACAACATGGCGTCCTAATTGGTGGTTGCCAGGATCATGATGGTCCATTGTAATTCCTCCCCAAGCTCACCCTTTCTCTGCCAGCACCATGTTGCAAGGAAACAATATCAGTATATAACATCCCTCCCCCTTACATTCTGAAATTCCTAACTGACATAGTCCTCGAGGTATGCTGGATTGTGCCGCTCGCTCTTCAAGCGCCGGGGTTCCTGTGGTGGAGGCGGCGCCAGTGCCCAGGCCAGGCCTGGTGTGGGAAGGATCTCTCTGGAGCCCCGAGGGACTGGAACCAAGCCCAGGGTTTTCGTCATAGCTTGTGTGGGGCTCTCCAAGGGCGCAATGTTGCGGGGCTCGGTCTTTGTTGGTGGCGGTGCAGGTTCCGGGCTGTCCTCTTCTTCCTCGGCCGCAGCCAGGTCCAATTCTTTGGGCAGCAGACAGCAGTGCAACTGGTCAATGTGCCTTCATAAAAGTTGGCCCCCTTCTGTAGAAACTTCATATGAAAGGGATCCAGTTACTCAGGTCACCTTCGCCGGAACCCATGCCAGACCGCTAGCATAGTTCCGCGTGAAGACGAGGTCGCCTGGAAAGAACCTGCGGGGGGCTTCCTGACTCACCAGGGAAGGGCGTAACTCTGGGGCCTGGTCTGGGTATAGACAGTCCAGCCACATAGTGGGGCGGTGGCCCATCAAGAGTTCTGCAGGGCTGTGCCCCGTGGATGTGCTCGGGGTCATTCTGTGGCCGAACAGAAAGACATCTAGTTGGCAGTTCCAGTCTCTGTGGGTGAGCCTTCGTAGAGCGTCTTTGGTGGTTGACACCATTCTCTCAGCTTGGCTGTTGGTTGCTGGGTGGAAGGGAGCTGACTGCACATGTTGGATAAGATTCTGTTCCAGGAACTCCCTGGAGGTGAAGGCTATGCCGTTTTTCGTTACCACTGCATCCTGGAGGCTGTGTGTGCTAAAGATGTGCCTCAAGGCCCTGATAGCGGCCCGGGATGAGGTGGAAGTGACTGGCATGACCTCCAGCCATTTGGCATAAGAGTCCACTAGGATAAAGAATAGTTGTCCTTGGAACAGGCCGGTGAAGTCCAAATGTAGTTGAGCCCACGGCTTGTGGGTGGACTTCCACTGTTGCACGGGGGCCTTCAGAGGTTCAGGATGAGTCTCCTGGCATGCCTGGCAATGCTGGACCCAGGCCTCAATTTCACTGTCCATTCCTGGCCACCCACACATAGCTTCTGACCAGTGCCTTCATCCATGATCCCTGGGTGGGACTCGTGCAGGGCTCCCAACACCCCCTTTTGCAGCAATGGGGGAACAACCACCCAGCTTCCCCAGAGGAGGCACCCCTTGTGCAATGAAAGTTTGTCTTTTTGGGTTGTGAACACCATGAATTCAGGGTCCACATGACCCGTGGGCCATCCCCTCCCCACCCAGTCAAGAATGTGGGAGAAGAGGCGATCCCTGGCAGTGTAGCAGGCAACGTCTGTGGTGTGTAGAGGCCAGTCCAGCAGGTCCTCCATCAACAGGATTAGGTGTGCTGGGTCTGGGTCAACTGTGCAGAGTGGGAGACAGCTCAGAGCATCCACATGGCCCATGGACTTCTCTGGCCTGTACTGGAGGGCATATTGGTACCCACCCAAAAAGATGGACCAGCGGAGGACCCAGGGCGACAACATCTGTGGCGTCTGATGGTCGGATGCGAGAAGACCAAGCAGGGGCTTGTGGCCCATCGCAATGTCATGGAACTTTTTTACCCCAGCCACGATCACAAGGGCCTCCTTGTTGATCTGGGCGTAGTTCTGTTCCACCGACAACAGGGTCCGGGAGTAGTAGGCCACTGGAACCTCCCGTCTGTCTAGTAACCAATGGCCGAGGACTGTGCCGACGCCATAAGGAGAAGCATTGCATGCCAAAATGACTGGCAACATCTTGTCTAAGTGGGCAAGGACATAGTTTGATGCAAGGAGCTTCTTTACCACCTGGAAGGCGATGGCCTGCCACCAGCCCCACACCCAGGGGGCCTTCTTGTCGAGCAGGTGGTGGACAGGTTCCACGAGGGCAGCTTTATAGTGCAGGAAGGAGCCCCAAGAAAGCCTGCAACTCTGCCTTGGAAATGGGAACAGGGGCATTTGTGATGGCGCAAACTTTGTTGGGAGTGGGGTGGATGCTATCTGCATCCATGAAGAACCTGAGGAACCCCCAGGAGGCACTTCTCCCATTTCACCTTCAGGCCGGCAGTGTAGCACGGCATGTAGGCAGGTGGCGAAGTCCTCCTCTGAGGGGGCGGCAATCAAAACATCATCGAAAAAGGGCTGGACCCCTGGAATTCCTTTCAACAGATTGTCCATCAGATTCCGAAAGATGCCCAGCACCACGCTCACCCCAAACTGTAACCGTTTGACTTGGAATGCACCGCTTGAATGCTGTAACTGCTTGACTCAGTGTGTGACAATGGTTTGGGCCTCTGTGGTTGGCTCATCCACTGGGAGTTGCTGATAAGCTTGGGCCAAGTCCAACTTCCCGAAGATCTTGGTCCCTGTTAGTGCCGCTAGGACATGACTGATGACCAGCACCAGATAAGCATGGTCCGCCAGTGCCTTGTTGATTGTGCATTTGTAGTCTGCGCAGATGCGGGCATCCCCATTTGGCTTAATAGGGGTTATGATGGGGGTCTCCCGGGAGGCATGGGGAACTGGCTCTAAGACCCCCTGCACCACCAAATGGTCCAGTTCAGCCTCAATTTTGGGCTTGAGCATGAAGGGGACTCTCCGAGTCCTGAGGTGGATAGGGCATACCTCGGGGTTAAGCTGTAGTGATACCAGGGGTTCTGCGTACTGGCCAAGTATCCCATCGAAGATAGTGGGGAACTCATCACACACATTTCTGTAGTTAGTGGCCCGCATGTGGTGCACTGCCGTTACTTTGAACCCCAAGGGCATGAACCAAGACAGTCAAAGCAAGCTGGTGAGCCGCCCTTCCACCAACACCAAGTCCAAGTGTCCCTCAAAGTGCCGGTACTTCACGTAGAATTTGCCCCACCCCTTAATGGCCACCTCATCCTTTTGAAAGTCCCGGAGGGTGAAGCAGGTGGGCCTCAGGTAGGAGTCCCATTGTGGACAGAGCCTCCTGAGGGTCTCTTCTGAGATGATGGAGATGGAGGACCCTGTGTCCCGTTCCATCTGGCGAGGCTTTCCCTCTATACACACAGTCACTTTAATTTTGTCTGGGGTTTCCTGGGACAAATTGAGTACCTGATGTCAGTGGACTGCTGTCATATGTAGATCCTTTGACTCTTGGTGCGTGGCGGTGTGTCTCCAGGTTCCCTTAGAGCGGCAAGTGTGTGCGATGTGGCCAGTCTTGCTGCAGGCCCTGCAGGTTGCATCGCGGAAACAGCAGGAGTGATGTTCGTGGGCTTCTCCGCAGCTTGTGCAGGGATTCAATGTGTTGGTCTTCATAGGTTGAGCAGGAGCTGTCGTAGATCAGGAAGAGCAGTGAACCAGGTGGCGGACTTGGTGGGCCGCTTCCTTGTCTGACACCTCAGAAGCCAAGGAAATGGAGGCCTGGTGTGTGGCGGAATTTTGGTGGTGTCACTGAGATTTCTCAAATGCTGTGGCCTCGCGAAGTGCCTTCACCAGGGTGAGTTCTTCCAGCCCGATTAACTTACAGTGAAGTTTCAGCTCCTGGAGGCCCATCACGAACCAGTCTAAGAGGGATTCATTAAGGTTTGTGAACCTGCAATTTAGGGCCAACCGGTGGAGGTTGGCCACGAAGTCAGCGGCCGTCTCAGGCTGTTGGCGCATGAAGAAGTCCATATGGCACACCATCTTCGTGGGTTGTGGTGCGAAATGGTCAGTTAGTGCCTTGAGGAGGGCTTTGTATGTAGAGGCCTCCAGGGAGCTTGGTGCGACAAGGCCCTGGACAAGCCTTAGAGTGGCGATCCCATAGTTGCTGAGCAGGAGGGCCTTCTTCTTGCCTGCGTCTGTGATGCCCTGGAACATGATGTAGTACTTCAGCCGTTCTACCCAGGTTTCCCAAAGCTCTGGATGCGAGGGGTCAAACTCCAGCAGATGTCCTGGAGTGGCAGCCGTGGTCCCAGAATCAATGTGGTGCACAGGCACTGGAGCTCGATGCATGGTGTGGTGCTGGAGGGCACTGGGCTAGCTCAACAGGATCCCACCTTCATCTCCAGTAAAATATACTGGGTTCAAGATGCGTGTAGTGATCAGTTCATAGTTTAATAGTGATTCAGCTATACACTAAGACTGACTAGCAGGACCGGAGCCCCGCTTATATGCCCAGAGAATGGCACACCCATCACACACCCACTCCCAACAATAGGCTATTTACACAACATGGTGTCCTAATTGGTGGTTGCCAGGATCCTGATGGTCCATTGTAATTCCTCCCCAAGCTCACCCTTTCTCTGGCAACACCATGTTGCAAGGAAACAATATCAATATAACAGTTAGGCTGACAGAATGACTGGTCTAAGGCCGCCCAGTGAGCTTCTTTGGCAGAATAGGATTTGAACCTGGGTCTCCCGGAACCTAGTCCAACACTCTAACAACTACACAACACTGGTTATCAAATATCTCTGTACATTATGGCATTAACATTTATGTTGAAAGGATATTTCTTTGACAATATGCTGAAGATCCTAGTGTGTAGGGGAGTGAGAGACTGCGGAAGCAATTCTGAGTTACTGGTTGCTTCCAGATGGACTTATTGCTACAGCTTGCCTCCCAAACTGCTGCAGTGTTAGTTGGAGCTTCTAAATGACCTCATTGTGTACCTGCTCCCCTTCTGGCTCCTTCTGAGGTTTTCTGTTGTTTCCTAAACCTGTATTAGTACAGTCTTTTGTACAGAAAAGTGGGTGTGTCCTGGTGCGGATTGGAAGGCATGGCTTTCCACACCTCCCCATTCCCACCTGGCATGATTTTCTCTGGTTACTGCTCCTGCCCACCAATTCCAACCACCACGGGCAGTAGGATTTTTTGCCTGATATATCACTGTAGCCTTCTAACACTACAGTGACATATTAACTACCATTTTAAAAAAAACTGGAAAGAGCCCACTGGTGGAAATGCTAGGTGCAAGGAGTGGCTTAGGTAAACATGGAGAATCCCCCATGTGGAACTCCATTGCTGATGTGAATGCAGATCAGTTTAGAGCAACACAGGGAATAGTCTCCATGTGGAAGTCACCCTTGTTACAGACCTGGTGAGGTTTCCTTTTTTATTCTGGAGTAAAGTGGGGGGTAATTCCTATTTCTGGTATATTCACCAAGTATTTCAACTGCATAGTGTATTTTCTACATTTATGTCTTCTTTTCTTTGTTGTCGTACATGTCAGGGCCACATCTGATCTCACTTTTCCCTATCCTCATTCTGAAACTGTGTCCAGAAGCCAGACAGCAATGAATCTGCCTTCCCCAGAGGTTATCAAAGACCGTTAGCAAAGTTTGCATTCCTGAGAGCCAAGCTGAACATGTTTGCTGGCATTGGGAACACCATAGGGTGGGGGTGGAAACAATAAGAGCTGGTTTGGGGTGAGAAAATAGCAGGCAAAAAAAGGTTTAGTGCACCCTCCCTCCCATTCCTGATTGCCCCCCTCCTGATTTTTTTCAAAAGACATTGTAGGAATGTCACACCTCTCTGGGGACTGTACTAAAAATTCTCTTAAAGCATGTAAGGTAAAAATGAATGCGCTGCACTTGAACAGAAGACTGCATACAGCTAAGTGCAAAGATGGGGTGACTTGTCTTTTTTCTTTCCCCTTCCAGGGTAAATAACAGCACAGGGAAGAGGGCGAGTTTCAATCAGCAAAGTCATGCTGTTGAGGAAGGGCTAAACCTCCTCTTCTCTACTGCATGGCTCTCACAGCCTTGATTTCCATTTTTTATATGCCAGAAAAATCCATTCATGGATCTTCAAGCGTCACATTTAGTTTAGGCATTTAATCTCTATCTTCAAGGATCGATAATTACAATATGTGGGAAAACTCTGGATACTGTACTTATAGCCAGCAGCCCTTTGTTTTATCCTTTGAATGCTTATTTATTTAGGATGTTTATAGGCTACATTTTCAGAGCCACGTGTGTTGAAATTTGAAGCACTCACTTCCTTTCCTGGTTAGCTAAAGCACATGTGGACCCAGCCCACTTAAAAATATATATATAATCTTGAAGAAGGTACAGTGTCAAGCTCGTGCCTCACTTGTCATGGACTCTGTGGCCTCAAGGGTTAATTGCTTCTCTTTCCTTCTTTCTTTCCTCCTCTAGGCTGTTTATCCTTCTGGCTAAAGGGGGGTGACAGGAGTGTGTGAATGTGTGTCGGCATAAGCATGAACTCAGCAGCCACTTCGACCTTGGATGCAGGGAATTTCTCAATAGTGCAACGGCTAGTAGCAGATGTGGGGGCCGTGTATTGGGGTAGTTTGGATCTTTGGCAGGCTGAATGTGGATAGTGATTGGATAGTGCGCTTTAGGAGGGATGTCCTGCATAGTGTATAGGTTCAGTCCTGACACCTGAGTGTCAGTTCTGACACACAATTAGGCTTGCCAAGAACTTACTGTATTTCGGCGGGGGACGGATAAGTCCTGGCAGGACCATCCCCGGGGAAAGGAAAGATGCGCACACGATGCTGTCACCAGGAAGTGATGCTAGACGACGCTCTGGCAAGGTGGCTGGAAACTCAATGGTACCATCAAGTTTTCAGCCCCATTGCCAAAGCGTCACCTGGTGTCACTTCCTGGCAACGGCATGGTGCGTTACAAGGAGGACTGGTCCGGCCAGGGAGCATGTGTCCCCCACTCCCACGCGGTAAGTACTTGGGAACCCTACGCACAATGTCTACGCTTGGAACCTGTTTCACTTCTCAATAAACAAATCTTGCTGATACATACAAGAGTGTGGTGAGAGCGACTGTGTCTGAGACCTCACATATAGAAACCAGCTTGCCAATCAAAAGAGATCTGCTTGTGTTAATCCTTGGTGCCCCATTCCAATTTCTCCAACCTGAAGAAAAAATGCCCCCTCGCTTTAGTAGAGACTTAACGTGTGGAAATAAGCAGGTGAAGCTTTTAATGGCATTGAAGGTAAGTATCAGCATTTGTAAATAACATCCCTTTAAGCCTGTGAAAGGAGCAGGACATTTTTTCTTTCTAGACTGTTGGCAACACTACCTTCACAGCCTCAGCTTTTCTGGGCTGACCCATCCACTAAGTATATGTAAGCAATCACCTAGTGTGCCAGAAGTATATAGGGCCACTAGCCAGCCCTGTTGCCTCTCCCTGCCTGTGATATTAGGAACTGTTACAGCAAGCAGCAGCCCCAGGAGGCACCCCTGGCCCTAGTAGGCAGCCCACATAGGAGCCTGCTCCTTCCTTCCTTCCATGGGGGGTTGGGCCCTTTTCCTTCCCCCACATGTGGGGATGAGGAGGGCATGTGGCAGCTTCCTGCCTCACACCGGAGAGAGCCAGTTTGGTGTTAGTGGTTAAGAGTAGCAGACTCTAATCTGGAGAACCGGTTTGGATTCCCCACTTGATTCCCCACTTGAAGTTAGCTTGGTGACCTTAGGCAAGTCACAGCACTCTCAGCCTAAAATAAGCATAGCTCGCCACCTAGTGATGCCAAAAAAGAGCTACAGCTTTGACAGCCAAACAGGCTATTCCACACACAATGCCATATGTTCATTTCAATTTTTGTCTCACACCAGGACAAGGGGTGAGGAGAAGGTATGCAGTAGCTTCCGGCCTCACATTGGGGGAGCAAGGAGGGTTGGTAGTGGCTTCCTGTCATGGTGCTTGGGGGCAAGGAGGGCAGGCGGCAGCTCGTCACAGTACAGGAGGGTGAGAAGGGAGCCTCACCCCTTTCCTCACCATACTGCAGGGCAAGAAAGGTGGATGATGGTTTCCCTGTGGCTTTGGAGGGGGCAGCACTGTAATTCACCAGGCATCAAAAATCCTTGGGCCAGTCCTGTGGCCCCTGCAAGCCGGCACACGCTGGATGAATCAGGGGCATCCCTTTCGAGTAATGATAAGACTCAGAATAGAGAAGGGAAGAACAGTCCCAAGGTTCTTCCAGCTGTTCTTCCCCCTCAGGTAACTTAGCTGTAAATCTTTGTGCTGAGGGAAGATGGTAGCACCCTCCTGAAGAGAAAACCTGTTCCAGCAGATTCTGCAGGAAATGGTTGGAGCCAGAGATGGGCAGGCCTAATTCTTTAATTAACCTCCACTCTGTTAACCACAGAAAGCTTTTTAGTAGGGAAGCTAAGTAACTGCAATATTTATAGATTCAATTTCAAATCAATTTTCCTGATAGGCAAGTGCAGCAGCAACGTCATTCCTACTAGGAATGCAAGCAGCAAACACACCGTTGCCATGGAGATTCTGCCCTCATGGCACAGGCAGCCTGTGAGCACTGCTTGTTTGCGGGGCTTTCAGGCAAGGCAGCAACGTCCTTAATTAAAACGAGCAGAAAATACCTCTCATAAAGCAGAGCAATGGTGGAAGGAAGGGGAGAAGTACAGTTCTTCAGAAGGAGAATTTGCTTTGCAGCCCCAGCACTACTAGGAAGAGACGTGCTTGAAAAGAGCTGCAGGCAGGGAAGGGTACTACAATCAAGTCCTGAGGACCAGTTTGAATACCTCAGTGAGGCACATTTGTAGCTTGTAGACATGAACTCCCTCAGGCTCCCATTCTTTATCTAGTAAGAATAAGAACCAGCAGGGTGTAGTGTGGACTAGGATCTGGGAAACAGGTTTGAATCCCTAGCCATGGAAGTTTGCCTGTGACCTTAGGCCAGTCACACACACTCAGCCTAACTTACATCACAGGGTCACTGTAAGGTTAAATGGAAGAGAGGTAAACCATGTAAGCCACTCTGGGTCCCCATTGGTGAGAAAGGCAGGATCGAAAGCCCTTTTTGGGTGGCGGCCCAGGCAGTTGTAGCTCCTAGCTACTGTTACAGCTGGGCAATTGGGTGGAAATCTGAAGAGATGCCAGGCAGCTCCTCCTCAGCCTCTTCCTTGGCAACTTATGAAGGATGTACAGAAGGACATGCCTGGTAAAAAGGGGTCTCTGCCCCTTCCAGCTGAAGCAAGTTAGGTGGGGAATGAGGGAGGGACACAACTGCTGTCTGGGCCAGCTGGTTGTATGTGCTGCTTCCCCACCCCATCCCCAAAGTTCCTCCTGCTGCCACATCCTAGATGGCTCTGCTTCCAATGCAACAGGCTGCATTGGCTGAGCAACTGGCTCAACTGCTGCCCTTGTTGTGTGCTGCAGCCCTAGGAAACAGGCCAAGCTACTTGCTGTGAGGGCCATCCTGCTGATCCTGCCCTGTTGTGTTCCAGCTGGTGGGTAAATCTGGGGGGCGGGGAAGCACCCCATGCCTCTGTAAAAGTCTCCTCTTGCCTTTTTGGCACCCCTGAAACTCTGACACCCTAGGTCACCCATATGGTCAGGCTGGCCCTGCTCACTCTTTTTCTATTGAACTGGGAGAGTGCCAAGGTCATAGTTCACCTAGGTATCCAAAAGACTTTGATCAACCCTGAAGCCTATTGGATGTCCTTGGGCCAGTCATCATCTCCCAGCCTAACTTCTCTCAAGACTGTTTTTAAGGACAAAGTGAGTAGCAGAGAACCATATACACCACCCTGAACTTTTTCAAAGAACAGTGGGATAATAATTTGATAGTAACTTTCCAGTCTGATGGTCCAAGGCACATGCACAGTACCAAGGGGGATTTTGCCCATAGTCCTATGCAGCCAGGCCAAAGCTAGTGATAAACTAGAAAATAGCTACTACCAGGCCACTGCAAAAAGCCACGTGCTGAAGTCTGTCAGCACCTGTACAATTGCATACTACAGTCACAAGAGAACATCCCGCTCTCATATAAAAGTTGCCTCCCCATATGAGTCCTGTAGAGCACTAAGGTCGACTAATCAACATATTTTGGTAGTCCCTGGCTCAAGGGATGTCCAACTTGCCTTGATCGGGGCCAGGGCCTTTTCAGCCCTGGCCCCTATCTGGTGGAATAAGCTCCCAAATGTGATCAGGGACCCATGGGATCTATTGCAGTTTTGAAGGGCCTGTAAGACATGTTGGAAATATGCGTATTGCAAGATCTAAAATCCAGTCATTATATTTATTTATATTTTATTTATTTATTTAACTTTTGATTTATATACTGCTCTAACCCCGAAGGGTCTCTGAGTGGTTTACACAATTTTAATTCCATCTATCTAGGGCCACAATTTTTTATAGGGGGGGTGACATCCTACCAGCACCCAGGCAGCAGGGCTTCAGGTGACAGCATTCCATCCTCTTTTTTTTTGGTAAATACATTTTATTATTGGATATATTTTCATGTTCATACAATTTAAACAAACCAATACATATCCATTTTCTTTCACCCTCTCCCCCCCAAACAAGGCTTCCCGCAATGCTTCAACCCCATAATGACTCTCTATTTAGTTACATTTACTACTAAACTTATTTTCTTTTACTAATGGTAACAATTCAAAGGTCTAAATCTCTTTCAATTTCTCCTCAATAGCTGTCAAAACAAATCAAACCACATTTGACATCCCAATTTTTCAACAAGTATTCTTGAAAGTCTTTCCAGTCTTCAAAAAAGGTTTAGTCTTCTTCGTTGTTTAGTTTTCTTGTTATTTTGTCCATTTCTGCCATAAACAAAGTCTTTTTAATCCATTCCCATGTTTCAGGTATCTTATCTTGTTTCCAACATTGAGCAAAAGTCAATCTAGCTGCTATAATCAAGTACCATAATAATGTTCTCTTGGTTACATTTACTTCTTCCATTTTAAGACCTAGCAATAACATCTGTGGGTCTTTCTTAAAAGTACATTTCAGAATTTTTTGTATCTCATTGTGGATCTTAGTCCAATAACATACTGCTTTATCACATGTCCACCACATATGGTAAAAAGACCCTTCATTTTTCTTACATTTCCAACATTTGTTAGACATACTTTCATTTATAATAGCAATTTTTTTGGGCGTCATATACCATCTATACATCATTTTATAACAGTTCTCTTTAACATTTACACAAGTTGAAATTTTCATTGACTTTTTCCACAAATATTCCCAAGATGTCATAAGTATCTTGTTATTAATATTTACTGCCCACTTTATCATTTGCTCTTTTACTATTTCATCCTCAGTATACCATTTCAATAAAACCTTATACAGTTTTGAAATCATTTTTTTACCCTTTTCAATCCATACAGTTTCAATTTCAGTATAATTTTCTCTAAAACCATGTTCTCTTTTGTCTGTTTTAAATAAATCATAAATCTGTCTATACTTCAACCAATCATATTCAAATTCAACATCAATTCTATCTTTTAGTACAAAGTTTTTCCCTTCCAATTTTAAGAGACTTTTGTAGCGTAACCAATCTAAACCGTGGTTTCTTGAATATGGATTAATCACTTCTGCTGGTACTATCCAAAGTGGTCTTTCTTCCGAGAAGAATTTTCTATATCTCATCCAAGTCTCGAACAGTGATCGTCTTATGAAGTGGTGTTTGAAAAACTTATCCATTTTCACTTTTCCATACCATAAATATGCATGCCATCCAAACTTATTGTCATGACCTTCTAAAGCCAATAACTTTTTATTCTCAAGGTTAATCCACTGCTCCAGCCATGTTAAGCAGACGGCATCATAATACAGTTTTAGGTTTGGTAATTGTAGTTCTCCTCTTTCCTTTGCGTCACATAAAATTTTCATTTTAATCCTTGGCTTTCTTCCTGCCCATACAAACTTCGATAGTTCTTTCTGCCACGTATCCAGTATTTTCCTTTGTTTTAATATTGGAATAGTCTGAAATAAAAACATCAAACGCGGCAAAACATTCATTTTTACAGTTGCAATTCTTCCCAATAATGATAGATTCAAGGTATCCCATTTCTTCATATCTTGCTGGATCTTGTACCAAACCTTTTCATAATTATTTTTAAACAAATCAATATTTTTCATAGTCAATTCAATTCCTAGATATTTGGTCTTTGTAACTACTTCACATTGGATTTTCTCCTGAAGTTCCATTTGTCTCTGCTTCGTCATATTTTTACACATCACTTTCGTTTTGCTTTTATTGACATAAAATCCCGCAACTGTTCCAAATTCTTCAATTTTTTCCATCAATTGTGGTATATTCTCAATTGGATCTTGAATCATAAACATTACATCATCTGCAAAAGCTCTATATTTATGCACAAAGCCTTTTATTTTAAGTCCTTCAATGCCATTGTCTTTTCTTATCTCTATCAATAATATTTCCAATATCCAGATAAACAGTAACGGAGATAACGGGCAGCCTTGTCGTGTTCCCTTTTGAACTTGGAAAAAGTCTGTTCTTTCTTTGTTTATGTTCAAAGCTGCTTTCTGTTCTGAATATATTGCCACAATCATATTTAAAAAGGACTGTCCTATATCCATTTTTTCAATTACTTGCAACATGAACTCCCAATTTAAATTGTCAAAAGCTTTTTCCGCATCTAAAAAGAGGAATCCAACTTCTTTTTCTGGATGTTTATCATAGTATTCAATAGCATCAATCACCACTCTCAGATTGTCTCTAATTTGTCTATTTGGTAGAAAACCAGCTTGTTCTTCCGCTATAACATCTTTCAAATATTTTTTCAACCTTTCTGAGATTATTTTTGCAAATATTTTGTAGTCATTATTTAGTAGCGATATTGGTCTATAATTCTTTACGTTAGTTAAGTCCAAACCTTCTTTAGGTATAAGTGAGATATTTGCTTCTTTCCATGAATCTGGGATCCGTTTAGTCCTTCTTATCTCGTTTGACAGAAGCACTAAAATAGGGGTTAGCTCCTCCTTAAATTTCTTATAAAATTTTGCTGTAAAGCCATCTGGACCTGGAGCTTTGCCCAACTTTGCGTCTTCTATCGCCCTTGTTACTTCTTCTTTTGTTACTAGTCCATTTAATAATTCTTTAATTTGTTGTCCCAGCTCTGGTACTTCAATATTCTCCAAATATCTCTTCATTTTCTGTTGGTCAATTCCTTTCTTTTTAAACAATTTGGCGTAGTATTTGAAAAAAGCTCTTTTTATGCCTTTCAGATCTACTACATCTTTCCCATCTTCAATAATCTTGCTTATAAAATTCCTTTCTTTTCTATTTTTCAATTGCCACGCTAAAAATTTTCCTGGTTTATTTGCACCCTCAAATGCTTTTTGCTGTAATTTCTTCAAATTCCAATATAATTCTCTATTTAGTAGAACATTCAGTTGATCCTGTAGAAAGTGGATCTCTTTAATAATTTTTTTCTTCCCTGGTCTTTTCTTCAGTTCCTTTTCCTTTTGTCGAATTTTTTCATGAAGGTCATTTTGTTGTTGCATCCTTTGCTTTTTATCTTTAGAGTTCAGAGAGATAAGCAAACCTCTCATTACCGCTTTGTATGTATCCCATACAACCTGTATATCAGTACCTTTGTCCAAATTCATTTCAAAAAATTTTTTCGTTTCTTTCTTTAAAGTCTCATTAATCAATTTTTGGTCCAATAAGTCCTCATTGATTCTCCAGTATAGTTGTTTTGATTTTTCTTTAGATGTCCAAAGTAAAGGATTATGATCTGAGTTATTTTTCGGTAAAATTTCAATTTTATGAGTTTTTAGCGCCATCTCCTCTGACATCCAAATCATATCAATTCTAGAAAAGGAACTATGCCTGTTGGAGTAAAATGTATAATCCTTTGTCTTAGGGTTCCACTTCCTCCAAACATCTTCTAGTTTTTCTTGCTTCATCAGCTGGGACAGCATTCCATCCTCGATGTTCTGGGGCAGGTCTTTCTCTGGCTCAGCAGCTTCTTCCTGGCTTATAGGGTTAAATGTGTTTACCTCATGTGCTATTGTTTAGGCTGGTATTGTTTACCTCATGTGCTATTGTTTAGACTGACCTGGAAGGGAACCTGGCACCAGGGCCAGCTCGCCCACTAGGCAAGCTAGGTGCTCGCCTAGAGCATGCCAGCCATAGGGGCACCAAAAGGCGCCCCCGTGAAAAGCCCCCCCGCCCCTTCCCTGGCTTTCCTGGGGGCCCCGCAGCTGTGAAGCCTCGAGGAAAGCCAGCGCTGGGAGGGAAGGGGCGGGGGTTAGAACTCCCACCCCTTCCCTGGCTTTCCTGGGGGCCCTGCAGCTGCAGAGCGCCCAGGAAAGCCAGCGTTCTGTTGCCCCCCCCGGTGTCCAGGCCCCACTGGGAGGTTGGCATCTCCGGTGGGGTGGGTGCCCCAGGCTGTCCTGCCTAGGGCGCCCAGACTCCTGGGGCCGGCCCTGCCTGGCACAGAGCCAATGGAGAGAAAGCCCGGGAAACTGAAGCCTACTTACTAATAAACATTGGTTAATCTATTCAGGTGATTTCCTTCTAGGGGTTAAGAAGAAGAAGAATCTCCATTGTTGTAGACCATGTGGTCAAAGTGTAAAGATGTAGACTTAGGTGTCTTTTTGTTTTGTAGATTTTGTGTGAACCCTTCCCTTAGAAATAAAGATTTTTACATAGAAAGAAAATGCCTCCTCTCCAGTGAAGCAAAGATCCATTGCAATCTCTGAATAGTTAACTATTTTGCCAATTTTTCCAACAAGATGGAGCTCTTCCACTGGGCTTTTGGTTGAGGCAGAGGGCATCCCCTCCTTTTGGCCAGCCCCATCAGCAGCCTGGATCCTTAGAATCCTTAATATTTTAATGCCATCTTAACCACTAAAATAATCTGGTTTCTACTAGAGTTGACATGATACCTAGGAGTTATGTTATTCTATACTGTTTTTCTTAATCTGGTTTTAATTGTATTGTATTTTATATTGTTGGAACCCACCCTGAGCCCAACTGTGGGGAGGACAGGATATAAATCCAAATACATAAATAGAAGGATTCTGCCAAATAATAATTGGCAAGTGTGATGTGTTTGGCCAGTCAATGAATTGCCGGTCCAGGCATAGTGCATCTCGTTTTTTCCTAAGTATGTTTTGTGATGCATTAAATTGTTTACAAGTGAAGAACCTCCAAAAATTTGGGAGGGGATCTCATTTTCCCTCCTCCACTATTTCTTTTCTTTCCCTGAAAACCCCCATAACCTCTCCCCTTTTCCTGCTGCCCTCTCTTCTTCCTATCCTCCAGTCAGCCTACTTTTTCTGGGGGGGTCCGTCTCCATCTTCCCTCCCCCTTGCAGCTTGTATTTAGGGAAACTATGACTGAGTTGTATAATGGCAGCTGCCAGTCCCAGTGGTGTGGTGGGGAACAGGGTACCCTATTTTTCCCTGTAGCCCATTCGCCACACTATTTCCTTTTTCCTCTTCCAGCCACCCCTAATATTCTCACTAAGCCATGTTTCTTTATCTCTTTCCCACACACCAATCAACGTACATTTTTATCTACCCGATCTCTTCTTTGTCTACACTGATATATATTTTCTTCATTTATACTACATCTTTCTTCACATTGGGGGCCCAAAGAAGCTTACATAATTCTTGTCTCCTCTCTTCCATTTTATCCTCACAATGACCCTGTAAAGTAGGTTAGGTTGACAACATGCAGCTGGCCCAAAGTCAACTGGTGAGGTTCCATGAAGGAGTAGGGATTTATACCTGGTTGTCCCATAGGTTTGCCATTCCCCTGTTGGGTGCAGGGGTTTGCCTGCTTTAGGGGCCCTTGATCCACCAGCCTGGATCCAGCCAGCAGGGCAAATCCCACCTCCAAAGTGCCCAGATCACACCAACATACCCGATGCGATGACATCATCCGGAGGTGATGTCATCATGCCAGGCATATCACCAGGGGATGCTCTAGCCCTTAGCCAAAGAACCCTCTATGATACCGTAGAATGTCTGGCCGAATGCTAGAGCATCCCCTGGCAATGTGCCTAGTGTGATGATGTCACTACCAGAAGATCCAGGAGGGGAAGTGTTAAGTATGACACTTAACGTGATTTCAGAAAGTGATTCAGCTTTATTCAGCAACAGCTCAAGTCAACCAGAACAGCAAACAACAGATCTAACAGATGACAAACAAACAGTGGAGCTTCGCTCCTTTTAAACATTCCCGGGCTAATGTAGCCACACCTATTTACAGAAAGTAACCAATACGATTGCTCGGATAACAACCGGTAAGGTTCATTCCCCCCAAGAGTTTGTGGTTCGTCCAGATTGGACGGCGATTCCTAGACAACCAATCAGAAGTGCGGGATTGAAACTTAACATAGTTTTCTAATGGGTGTATTACACTTTCACAGAACACATTACAATTCCTCCCCCTTAAGTTGACACAACTCCATTACAAACATAATCTTTTAGATATGGGGGAGCACGGCAGGCTCGCTGAGACCTACGCAGAGGTTCAGGCTCGGCTGGCAAAACAACCTCGGGGGCCCTGCTTCACTCACTGTCAGAGGAGTCAGGTTCCACAATTTCTGAGGGGTCACCAGTGTAAGTAGGGGTCTGCCCTACTTCGGGGTCTGTGCTGGGCACAGCAACCCTCACCTCCCTGTCTGGAGGCCCTGGTTGCCTGTCGAGGTCTGAGGACTCAGCAGGCTGGGAGTCTAGGCTGTCCTTAGCCCACCGCTGCCTTAACTGGTCTATGTGGCACCGCCATTTCCAACCATTAGCGAGCTCCACCATGTACATTCGTGACCCGACTACGTCTTTGACTATGGCGGGGAGCCATAAGTAACCTTCAGAATAATTGCGTGCAAAGACCTTATCACCCTTCTCATAGGTTTGCACCTTTTCCAGACCCTGTTGCTGTGGAGGCTTTAAATCGTTTAAGTCAGGGTGCAACCTGTCAAGCCGACGCCCCATTAGAAGCTCAGCCGGGCTTTTACCTGTGGAGGAGCAAGGCATTGTATGCTGCCTTAACAAAAAATCCACTATTTTTAGCCCCCAATCACCCTGCATCAGTTTCTTTTAAAGCCTCCTTGGTAGTATGGACCATTGTTTTGGCTTGGCTGTGAGAGGCCAGATGAAATGGAGCCGAAGTTAAATGCCGAATGCCATTGTTCTCTAGGAACTGCTCGAAGTCCCTAGAGACAAGTTGTGCCCAATTGTCACAGACCAACACGTCCGGTAGCCCGTGGGTGGCAAAAACATGGTGCAACACATTAATGACAGCATTCGATGAAGTACAGTGCATGTGCGCAATCTCCAACCACTTTGTGTACGCATCAACAATTAGCAGGAAGGTCTGACCCTGAAAGGGCCCTGCAAAATCTATGTGCAGCCTAGACCACGGTTTTCGAGTGGATTCCCACCTCTGGGGGGGGAGCCTGTGAAGGCTCTGGTCTGGCCTGCTGGCAAGGCATACACTCCCGGACCCATGCCTCGATGTCGGCATCTATGCCTGGCCACCACACATACCCTTGTGCCAGTGCTTTCATGTGGACCATGCCTGGATGGCCCTCATGGAGTGACTCCAGGACTTTCCTGCGTAATTTCATGGGGACCACCACCCTGTTTCCCCACAGAACACATCCCTTTGACACTGACAATTCGTTTTGCCGTGATGCAAATGGCTTGAATTCCGGTTCAAGAACCCTGCTGGCCACCCCCTCCATGCCCAGTTAAGTACACGGGCCAGAAAATTGTCTTTAGCTATCACAGCAGCAATGTCCGTGGAGGAGATTGGAGCCTGAGGCAGTTCATCGATAGCCAGCATAGAACTGGCAGGAGCGGGGTCCGTCTGGCTGGGCAGAGGGCAATGACTTAGGGTGTCAGCATGCCCGATTGCCTTACCCAGCCAATGTTCAAGATCATAATTGTAGGCCACCAGAAAGATGGGCCAGCGCAACATGTGGGGGGACAGGATGTTGGGAAATTGCCGGTCCGGGGCAAAGATTCCCAACAGTGGCTTGTGGTCCATTTGCTCCTTTTAAACATTCCTGGGCTAATGTAGCCACGCCTATTTACAGAAAGTAACCAATGCGATTACTCGGATAACAGCCAATAAGGTTCGTTCCCCCCAAGAGTTTGTGTTTGTCCGGATTGGACCGTGATTCCTAGACAACCAATCAGAAGTGTGGGATTTCAATCCTTGTCTAGGAATGAAGCTTAATATAGGTTTCTAATGGGTGTATTACACTTTCACAGAATACATTACAGGAAGCTCCATCTCCCTGCCGGCAGCAGGTAGGGACCTGGCAACCCTAGTCTTTCATGGTAGTTACTGTTGAGCAGAAGTGAGAAGAAGTAAGCAGCTGGGCCTGGGTGAGTCATGCAAATTGTGCGGTATCAAGTCACCTGGTGGTTGCTGCTGGGCCTGGCCCCAGTGAATCCTCCTCACATGCCAAAACAGCCCTCAAAAGGTCCCTGCCCCCTCCCCCTGCCTTTTACTGACAGAGACCAAGGCTGAAATACTGGCAAAAATGTTGTGGTTGCCTAGCAATTATCATCATTTTTTGTTTGTTTGTTTTTTTAATCCCCAATGTATTTTTAAAAGATTTTTCTGTAAACCTGGGCATCTTCAGGTTTGTAGAAAGATCTGACTTAGTTCCAATCTCTGGATTTAAGCATTTTCAGATATAGCCAGTTTGAGAATTAGGCCTTTTCCCACAAGCGCTGCTCCACGCTTGCTCTTCCCTTTTGCCCCAATGATACGTGTCAATTTCATACAAGCTGCTATGCAGCCGCATTTTGCCCTGCAGCTTCATGCGATTTCCCCTGCATCTACTTAATCCTGTTTTTTGAGGACTGAGTAGATGTAGGGAAAATTGTGCGAAGCTGCAGGGCAAAATGTGGCCGCGCAGCAGCTTGTGTGAAATTGACATGTACCATCGGGGCAAAAGGGAAGAGCGAGCGCGGAGCAGCGCTTGTGGGAAATCGGCAGACTATACAAGTGAGGGACCTGCAAGGACTTGTGGGGGGCATCTCATTTCCCCTTACTCCACTTTTTCATCTTTCCCTTCCCTGAAAGCCTGTATGGCTTTTTGCCTTTTCCTGCCTCCTTCTCTCCTTCCCACCCACAAGCCAACTTACCTTTATCTGTCCTCCTGGCTATAATTTTCCGTCCTTCCCAACCCAGTAGCAGCCTCTCTCAAGAAAAGCTATGACCCATTTGCACAGTGTCAGCTGAAGAGGGCCCAATTGCACTGGGAGGAACCTGCAAGGACTTGAGGGAGACACCTCACTTTGTCCTATATCCTACTTCCCACACTGTTTCCTCTTCCTCCTAGCAACTCCCATATCCTCATCTTTCCCTGCTTCCTCCTCTCCTTCACACCCACCCACCTACCTTTTATCTGCTCCCTCTATCTTTAGCTATATTTATTATTTATTCACTTCATTTGCACTCTGTGTTTCTCCACTATGGCAACCCAAAACAGCTTTCAAAATTCTCCTTCATTTTATCTTCACAACAAGCTGATGAGGTAGGTTAGACTGAGTATGTGTGACTGGCTCAAAGTCATCTAGTGAACTTCCACAGGAAAGGAGGGATTTGAACTTTTGTCTCCCATATCCTAGTTTGAAATTCTAACCACTACACCACAATGGCTTTTGTAGGGTGGCTGCTGTTGAACAATAACAAGTAGCTGGGCCTGGGTGAGTCATGCAAATTGGGTGGTAGCAACACACCCAATGGTTGCTGCCCTGCATGGTCCCAATGAGTCTTTGATCAAAAACTGAAACAGCCCCAGAAAGGGCCCTGCCTTTTACTGACAGAACCAAGGCTACAACTAGTTGGCACTAGTGATTATCTTTCAACTGTCAGTAGGCATCCATTTCTTAAAGCCACAGGTGCTCCTTTCATCATTTTGGGGTTTTTAAACCTCCCAATGCATTATTTTTAAGATTTTGGATTTTTCTGCAAACTTGGGGGGTCCCAAGTATGGAGAGAAATCTCCTTTCTTTCAGTGTGGGCCCAATCCTTTCTTTCAGTATGGGCCCAAGTGCAGTATCACACTACCTCTCTTTTAATTTGCATTGTGTGGTTAGGTATGACATGGTTTTAAATTTCTTGTTTCTTTCTCTCACTCAAGGTATATAATGCTGTGACTAGGAATCTAATTCTAGTCTTATTAATTAACCTTTCCCACAGTATCGTGCCCAGGCTGTAAGGCTCCTTTGTTGGACTATGTGGTCCAGAGGATGAGGCCCTTATGTGTTGACTAGTCGGTCTGAAATGTCTGATTTAGAGGATCAATGTAATTGTTTAGGTATCCACTGTAACTGTGTGAATAGAAAAGAAAGCAAAGGTCATAGAACATTTTTGCTGAACTCCAAAGAGAAGATTTTAGTTTTTGCAGCTATTGTTCCCTCCTTAGACTTCTCAATACAATGTTGTTGTCAGTACAATGGCACCCTGACCTAGCGATGGATGTACCATATAGGTTGATCTCTTACATGAACTGTTTCTTTCATGCTCTGTGTATAATTCTGATGTGATGTTGAGTTAGTAAGTGGTTTCTATTTTGGTCTTCTGTTCTCTTGGCATCACCATCCTTTCATTTCCCTTCCTGTGTATCTCCCAATGAAATTATTTTTGCAGATACGGCAGATCACAGAACATCTTTTCTGCTTATTTCCTGAAATTCGAATGTTCTTTGAGCCCAAATCCTGATACTAAGGAGAATTTGGTCACAAATGGTGGCTCTGACTGGACAGAAAGGTGGATACAAACTTTGTGAATACATAAAACTGGTGCAGAGTGTGATTCTATTCTACTTGGTTTTGCCTTTATTTGCCCTTCATGAATATTTGTTTTATCTTGGTTAATAGAATTCCCAGCTAATTTCTATTCTTTGTTACATTAAAGACAATATAAAGTATGAATTTGCCTTGAGTGCCGCACTTTGCTGCTTTTATGTTTACTTTAAGGTTTAATGTTCAGGGCCGGGACATGACCCTGGAAGGCCTTATATGGGACCAACTTTCAAGCCCAGGGTCACTACAATGAGGCTCTCAGGAGCCTTGAGTGTACCAAGCAGAAGGTTCTGCTATGAACAGACAAGGACAGAAGACCTAGACTGATTCTGCAGTGTCAAATTTCCCCACACCTGCACTTCTATTCATCTTTAGCTTTCCCTGGTTTCTACAGATGATTTCGTACTCCCAGGTGTAAATATGCACTCCCCCCCCTTGCCGCACGGCATCCAAATCTGTTTCTGGCAAGTTGTTGTAATCCCAGTGTAGAACTTTGGGGATATATGCTGTTGGGTGGAGCAATTAAATACTTAATTTGCTGGAAAAGATCAACCTGGGGAGGGGCTGGAGCAAAGGGAGGCCTAGTCATTTGTCTCTCCAAGAACTGGATTGCTGAAAGACCTCAGCTGAAGAGGCTTTTGTCTGATGCGGGTCCTCCCTTGATGGACAGCACTTCTTCTGGAGGAGTTGAGCCCCCAGACATATCTGACTTTGAACTGATGCTGATTCCTTCTCTCAGATGGTGAGGAGAGTGGCCCTGAGAACTTCCCTTCCCGCTGGAGGCCTGTTGCTAAGGGACTGTGACTGGACCAGCTCCAACAAGAGAACAGTACTTCTGGAACACTGACTACTGGACCTTTGGTTTGGGAAGGGAAAGGAGTTTGGGGGTAGGGAGTACAATACCCTGCATGCAGAATTGTATTTTCCTTGTTGTAATAAATAGTTGCTTTGCTTAAGCCAAGGTGTGTGAGTGGGAGGGGGGCTTTAAGAAAGGAGACCCTAAGCCTTGCCCTTATTTCCAACACCTGGGTTACACCAGCATTGAACCCACATCAACCTAGTGGAGAAATCTTTCTCATCCGGTGTTTTTCAACCCTAGGTCCACCCTATCCTCCCCTCCACATTTGTGTACCCCACCCTCCAATCCCACATTACCACAGAACAGTTTCCGTTTAATTAGCTTGTTGTTTCCATTCTTTTCTTTGTTTTTTTAAACATCTGAGGCAGTTGTGTTATTACGCTACTTATATTGCATTTCAACATTAGTTCTCACTGCATGATTTTTTTTAAAGGATTTAACATTTTACTGTGAAGAACGCTGCACAAACCGATGTAATGAAGTAAATCTCTTGGGGGGGGGGGAATCACTTATGTGCAGTCTTCCCTTCATGATAAACCAAGGAAATGCCATGAGAAAGCCCCTCATGTGGAAGTAGTGCCGCAGACTCGCATCTTTAAAACAGACTTTCCCACAGAGCTTCAGAGCAGTAAGGACGTATTATGGAAACTGTCCTAGTCTTGCTGATCTTGAGGCTGCGAACAGTGGTATCTCTAGCTCCAGCTGTGCCTGAAGGGAGGGCTGAGCACATGTAGTCCTGGGCAGCCCACTAAGGCAGTTACCAGCCTCAGGCAAGGGCTGAATCTGCATTTGTCTTTCCCACCAGTGTCCCAGCATTTTGACTCCGTCTTCAAAAAAGCTGTCCACATTTCGTGTCGTTTTCACACCTCAACAGTGCTAGCATACTTTCGCACATCCACATATGTTTATTGTTCTTTTGGCGTGGCTCCACTGTCATTGCACCTCTGCACTGCTTTAAAAGAATCTTCTCCAAACAACATTCAAACAAGCATAGAACATGAACAGGCTTTCCTCCATCTGATTGCATTAAGAATGAGGCAAACTGGATTGTCTTACCATCTCTCTTCCCACATTTAAACATTTGAAGAAATCCAAAAAATATACATCCTACGGAGAGTAAAAGGAAAATAATAGACTCTTTCAGGATATCCTAGGAAGACTCCCCAGGGTTGTCCCCTTCTATTATTCCATTTTTAGCACTAGAGCATTTGTGATTCATCCTAACTTTCATGGCATGTTCTGGCTAATACTTTGTGCCAAGAACTAAACTAAAATACAATAGAAACGTTCTACTATGGTATCCTCTCCCTAAAACTAAATGCTACCCATCTGGTCTTTTCTGCCCCTGCAAGAACAGTTGCACTCTTGTGTTTTATTTTCCTAGGGGATATGAGAGATCACTCTTGTAGCTTTTGGCAACCCAGATAACATGTTCCTTACTTATAGCATACATTCCAAATGAAAAAGGGACTTTTCCCTGGAACTCCCCAAGGATGCTTGCTGCCACTGCATATTGAGCAATGAGATTCAGAATTATTTCTTCTTTTTTAATTCTGTGATGGTGCAAGAGGTGAACAGAGGGCAACTATCAGAACGAACCATTCTATGACTATTGGTCTGATGGATCAGTATCTTCCCATTTGCAGAGGCATGAAAACAATTAGTAGAAATTAAAGATTACATGGTTGCTTTCTTTGGCTGTTGTAGTGACAAATTAGATGTTACATAGAAAACGCATGTAACACTATCTTGACAGGGTTTTTTTTAATGAAAAGCAAAATTGGGAAGCTGCAGTTTTGAAAACAAGAAGAGCAGTGCGTGTGTGTGTATGCACACGCATGTGCTTAATCCTTCCCTGTTAGCCATTTGCTTTTCAAAATCTTCCTCACACACATACATACATACACCATTATCTTTCTAGATATAGAATTAGCCTTGTGAATGCACATCTGGATCCTCGGAGTGGAAAAACAGCTGGGGAGACAATTTTGAAAATGCCTGGTGAGGAAAAGGCTGATCACCACTCCTTCCTCCTGTCAGAGGGTTGCCAACCTCCAGATGGAACTTGGAGATCTCCCAAAATTACAAGATCTCCAGATGACAGAGATCAGTTCTACTGGAGAAAATGGCTGCTTGGAAGGGTGAATTCTACGGCATCATACCCATCCTCCCCAGGCTCCACCTCCAAAATCACCAGCAATTTCCCAACTTGGAGTCGGCAACCATAACCTGTCACTCCACTACTCAAAACTGAAAAATTTGAAATCTTCCCCAGAAAGATCAAGAAAAGAAAATTTGTCCAGATTTCTATATTAATAGTTTATGGGTTGACATAACATCTCCTTAAGCATAACTACACCCCCACCAAGTTCTTCTGTCTGTGTTGCTGATTTGCTGATGCTGCTTCCCAATGACCTCTAGTGCTACTAGAAGAACAATAGGGGATTCAGTGACTCTTTGGCACACTAAAGAAACTGCTGTCTCCAGATGTTGTCGATGACATACACTTCAGCAGCCTACCCACACAGCATTTTCCTACCAAGTCATATTGCTCCATGATCCTGAGACAGTCTAGGTGGCCAAACTGCAGCTCAGGAGCTGCCTGGGGCTCTTTCACACAGTCTACTTTAATGTTAATAAATAGCAACTGTGCATATTTTTCAATAAAAACGTGTATATAATATTTGTTCCTGTCTTGCGGCTCTCAAACATCTGACGTTTATTCTGTGTGGCTGTTATGTTAAGCAAGTTTGGCCACCCCTGGTCTAGGAGCTAGGATAAAACCAAGTAAAATGCAAGTTTCAAAGAGTGCTCAGCTTCTAATTTTTACAGGATTCACATGTGGAACTCTGAGCTTTGTATCCATGTTCGATTTTTTTTTCATAGCAGGGGAAAGTATTAACTGGATGCAGTACTTGCACTTCTGCTTGATTTAAAATGTAGCTTTTCCTCTCCACACCACCGCCTTTGAATTGGTTGATATAAAGCCTTTGCTTGTTCAACAACAACAACAAAGGAAGAATGGACATTACGCAACTGAGTTTAAAAAACGTGTTTGATGGGCTGATAAAAGGCATTGAAGATAATGTAGAAAGCTGAAGCTCTGCTGAAATTCCAAGCTGCCAGCTCTGAGTCATCAAATCCCAGGAGCATCAGAACAATCTATAGAAATGTCACACAGGCCTCCCAGCATATTAATCAGGAAGAGCAGTGGTTTGTTCTCACTTTTTCAGTTAGATATCTGCTAAGCAGAACAATTTACTTCTATCTGTATCAGGCCTGTAGTTATAGTGGGGCACCTTGGGGCTAGGCCCCATGTGTGTGTGTGTGTGTGTGTGTGTGTGTGTGTGTGTGTGTGAGAGAGAGAGAGAGAGAGAGAGAGAGAGAGAGAGAGAGAGAGAGAGAGAGAGAGAGAGAGATTTGCCACTTGGTTCTTACAATATGCACCCATCAATTCATGTTCAGAGAATATTCTAGGCTGCAGAGGCATCACACAGTCTGCCCAATCCTGTGTAGCCCTAGGTGTACCTAAACACATGCAAATCAATAAACTGGGCAACCACAAACATAACTCTGCACAAAATCTGGTGAATAAGCTGCTTGTGTTTTCCCAGAGACCCTGGACAGGGCTTATCTTCTCTGTCAAGCAGATATTCTTCAGAAACTAGAGTGAAGATTTGGAGCAGATTCTGTGCAAGCTGCTGTTTTTTTGTTTTTGTTTTTTTAATTTCCCTCATTTTCACTGTGTATATGTACTGTGAAAAATAGTTCTGAGCAGGCAGGGCCAGTATCACCATACCTTGAGGTGAGGCAGCTGCCAGAGCCCAGGCCTTCCGGTGAGGCCCACTGCCACTGACCCCTACCCGTGCACCTCCTCTGCCACCTATCTGTACCCATGCTTCCATCTGCTCCCCAAAAATATAAAAGATGGAAAACCTAAGCAATAGTAGAGCTTGTACACTGATGAAGGGGAAAGAACCACTAACGTTCTCCCCCAGACTCCCATTTGGTGCTGCTGGCTGGGTGGCAGTAGGGCTTTCCAGAGCCACTGCAGGCAGGTGGGTTTGCTAGCAGAGCAGGAAAGGACTCAGGGCCAGGACAGGGAGGATGAAAGTCACAGCCTCCATGTCTCGACCCCAAGCCTCCTCCTGCTCTGCTAGCAAACACACCTTCCTGCAGCAGTGCCAAGTGGGAGCATGCATGCCCAGTTGTTTATTCACTCCCATCCCCCAAGCAGTAGTCCCAATGGCTGCATTCAGGAAAGGAAAAATGTCTCTGATGGCAGAACTTCATGCGTGGAAAAGGGCTCATGAGGAAAAGTCCTGGAGGGGAGAGAGCCCCTTTTGAGAGGATTTTTAGGTGACCTGTTGCTTGGGGGGGGGCGGGACCCAGCTCTTGGTGCTCTCTGTTGCCATGCATACTGGACCTTTGTTTTGCTCACCCCAGTGTTGATAAGGAAGGATCTAAGCCCCCAACCCACCCAACCACAGGCTTCCCACAAGAGCATAGGCACCAGGCCATGCAAACCAGGCCATGCAAACTGCCAGCTAAACCTTCCTAGTCCTTCCACCCCATTCTCGGTCCCTCGGCCTGCTTGGCTTTGGTGACCAGGTGGTGGGTCCCAAGCCTCCTCCTGCACCAGCTGCAGGGAAGGGAATCTCCTACTGTACTGGCCATGAAATCCCCCACTGTCCTGGCGCCACTTTGGCTTGGGTGATGTGGAAGAGAAGCCTCTGAACCAAGCAGGGCCAGCCATGTGGCCAGAAATTACCAACTAAAGGTGTTAACAGGAGATTCCTGCTTCTCAGAGGCATTGAGGTAGCAGCCCTGTGCTGTCGTTGTAGGCGTGTGATCCTCCAGTACTTTGGAGATCGTCTCTGTAAACACAAGGGACTGATTTGCTCCCCTGAAGAAAGCCATAATCCCACAGGGAGACCTTCAGTTCATTTCATTCCGGTGAGGGTGACAGTAGTCATGGTGGTAGGTGTCTCCATATCTTCCAATCAGCGGCTGTAGCTGCAGGATTGTTTCATTCGCTTTGTCCACATCCTGGCCCTGAGCCTCCTTGTTCTCCAGTAGTGAACCTGCCTGCCCGCAGCAGCTCTGGAAAGCGCCACTGCCTGGCCAGCAGCACCAAACAGGAGCCCAACCTGAGGGAGGGCGGCTACTAAGTCACCAGAATTCCGCTGCAGGGCTGGCAAGGGGGACAGGCTCAGGTGGTCATTCGCATGCTATGTGGGGGGCACTGCCAGTGCAGTGAACGCCTGGCTGCTTGCTCGCTGCCTTCCTTCCTTGGTGGCGTACCTGCCACTGCCTCTCTGGCCATGTGTTCAGTATCTCCTCCTGAGGGCACGCATCTTTTAAAACCTTTAACTGCACACACACACACACTACCTCTATCCAAACTTTTAAAGTATTCCCTGCCAATATTTTTTCTCTCTAGTGATCCAAGATTAGTGAAAAACTCCTATCACTAGACTCAACCCTCTGGTTGAAAAAACAAAATTGAAAAAGATGGAAAACCTAAGCAACAGTGGAACTTGTAAGCCAATGAAGGGGGGAGGATGGCAAAAGGCGCAAAGTGGGAGGAATGACCTCAATGTGAGTGGTAGAGTGGCTTTTGAGGGAAAAGGGCAGAGGAGGAAATCTGAGGGAATCTGTATGCTTTTGAGTTACCCTCAGCTTGGAAGCCAAGCAAGGGTAAAAATCGCCACAAAATCACTCTCAGAAAACTCAGGGAAACAGTGATTGGAATGCAAATTGAGTGCTGAAGGAAAGAAAAGCAACACAGAATGGGGAAAAAACCTGACAGACATGCACAGTGAAAGCAAGGAAAAATGCCAATGTGTAATAGCCCTTCATCTATGCAAATAAGTTTGCTTAGCTGGGAATATTTTAAAAGCCTGCACTTTGTTCTGTGTAACAGTTCTATTAGCATACTAGCAAATTGTGGTGAAGTGTACTCAAGCCTCTCTCTTTGTATGTGGTACAGATGGCATACAATCAAAGTGGATTGTGTAAAAAGTGAAAGTACATCTAGCTCTCCCAGAGTGTCTCCCAGGTGCTTACAGATGAACACTGTGGTTATTTACCATCTAAATGTTGTGCAACGGTATCTCCAAAAGGTGGAGGTTAATCTGAACATTGTTGCTGCAGAGTGCACAAAGCTGTAGCTAACTGCTCTGATGTATAATCATCACATAGATGATTTTGGGATAAAATGAGCATTTATTTATTATTATTATTATTATTTTATTAATTATATTTATACCCCACCCACCCCATGAACGGGCTCAGGGCAGCTTACAGTGATTGGAACAATGTACCTAGTCTACATAAAACATTTTAAACATTTTAAAACAGGTTAAAAATAATCATACATTTAAAGTGCTCGCAATACTGGTCCTTCATTCACTGAATTAAATGGCGCGCTCTAAAATCTACCATCAGAGTTCCCAATTCAATGATCTTCTGGCCTCTTGCGGAAACATGGCTCTGTCTCCACACCAAGTCGAGGCCTGTACCACAGATGTTCAGGTGGTAGTAGTTGTTGTTGGTGATGGGTGGCTCCTAATTGAAAGCCTGGTGGAAGAGCTCCGTCTTGCAGGCCCTGCAGAACTGTAAAAGGTCCCACAGGGCCCTGATCTCTTCCAGGAGCTCATTCCACCAGTACAGAGCTACCACTGAGAAGGCCCTGGCCCTAGTGGCTGAGAGCCTGGCATCCTTAGGGCCTGGGATAATTAATCGATGTTGTTATCCCGACTGTAGTGCTCTCTGGGGTATACATGGGGAAAGGCGGTCCCTCAGGTATGATGGATCCTGGCCATATAGGGCTTTAAAGGTAAGTACCAGCACCTTGAAGCGAATTCAGTTTGGTATTGGCAGCCAGTGCAGTGACTTTAGCACAGGCTGGATGTACTCCCAACGAGGGAGGCCCACCAATAGCCTGGCTGCGGCATTCTGCACTAGCTGCAGCTTCCAGATTTGCGACAAGGGCAGCCCCATGTAAAGAGCATTACAGTAGTCTAGTCTCAAGGTGACCATCACATGGATCACTGTTGCCAGGTTGGCACGATTGAGGAAGGGAACCAACTGCCAAATCAGCTGAAAATGGTAGAAGGCCAACTTAGCAGTGGCTGCTACTTGGGTTTCCATTGTCAAGGAGGGATCCAGGAGCACTCACAGGCTCCTAATCTCCAGCGCTGGCACTAACGGTGCCCCATCAAAGGTTGGGAGCAGGATCCCCACCCCCGAACCGCCCCAACTCAGACACAGGACCTCCGTCTTTGCTGGATTTAGCTTCAGCCAACTCCGTCTGAGCCAACCAGCCACGGCTTGCAATGCCCGGTCCAGATCTTCTGGTCTGGAGTCCAACTGGCCGCCCAACATCAGATAGAGCTGGGTGTTATCAGCGTACTGGTGACAACCCAGCCCATATCTCTGAGCAATCTAGGCAAGGGGGAGCATGTAGATGTTAAATAACATCGGGAAAAGAACTGCTCCCTGAGGCAGTCCACACTCAAGTGGGTGTCTCCTGGACTACTGTTCCCCTAGCGCCACCCGTTGTCCCTGACCATGGAGAAAGGAAACAAGCCACTGTAAGGCAAGTCCCTGTATCCCCACATCAACAAGGTGGTAGGTCAGGAACTGATGGTTACCCATGTCAAACGCAGCTGACAGGTCCAACAACAACAGTGCTGCTGAGCTGCCGCAATCCAAATGCCTTTGGAGGTCGTCAATAAGAGCGACCAGCGCTGTCTCCGTCCTGTGTCCCAGGCAGAAGCCAGACTGGAAGGGATCTAATGTGGAAGTGTCATCCAGGAAGCCCTGCAACTGTATCGCCACCACCCTCTCAATTAGTTTGCCCAAATAGGGCAAATTGGACACAGGTCAATAGTTAACCAATTCGGCCAGGTCCAGAGATGTTTTTTTCAGGAGAAGGCGGACCATTGCTTCCTTGAGTGCCCCTGGGAACTGCCCCTCAGAGAGGGACTCGTTGATAATCTCCCTTAGGGCACCTCAAAACCCCTCATGGCCCGCTTCTTTAAACCATTTCACATCTGTGGGCATCACAGGTGTGATGGAGAAAGGAGAAATGGAAAGTGTGGTACATCTTTTCTTGGTAAGTCACTAGCCAAGAGTCAGTCCAGTGACTGAAAGTAGCATCTCCACAATGCTCCTTGGGAAAAGTGTTGGCTGTCTTTATAATTTGTTAATTCGATTTTTTTGTCATTTATTTCCATCATGACCTGGAGTCCTTTGTTGATTTGCTGTAATTGTGAATGTTGCTTCCCTATACTGATTGCCAGAATTTTGTTTAGGACAATCTAAAAATAACAACAGAGACAAAGAAATGGCTGAAATTGTCTGGCCTGGCTGCAGAGGTGCAATCTCCTAGCAGCTGAGTGTAGAAAACAGGTGGACTTGCTACTGTTTTAGTTGCTGACTGTTCATATTGCACTCTCCATGCCTTGTGAATCCAGATGTGTGGGCTGGTGTTTGTTTTTAAGAATCTAGGTCACCCTGACCTGGATAGCCCAGGCAAGCCTGATCTCATCAGATCTTGGAAGCTAAGCAGGGTCAACCCTTGGAAGGGAAACCTCCAAAGGAATACCAGGGCTGGGGTGCAGAGGCAGGCGTATAGAGCCACTTCTCTGAAAATGTCCAAGCCCCAGTAGGGGTCGCCAGAAGTCACAATGACTCCCAGGCATGCAAGCGTGTGCATGCATGCGCACACATACACACACACATACACACACCCAATTTAGGTCTTGGCCTTTTGCTGGTGCTTTTCTGCACTCTCAACTTACTACTGATTTTCTTGGCAGTCAATCCACAAGCAATGGAATCAGTCTGAACATGGTTCTTCCACACGTCTGCCTTCCCTCTACATTCTCACAGTTGTGGAGTCAGTTTATTTTTTCTCCACATGTGCCATTTAAATAATCAAGATTTTTTTAGGGAGAGTGCTACAGACATTGGTGGTGCCATCAGTGGTGTCACAGCACCATACCCTTTTTTAAAAAGGTGTTAAAATGTCAATATATTGCTTTTTTTAAGTAAGTTCCTAGCCTCTTCCCTTGTGGAAATATAAGGAAAAAGGCATATCTCCACAAAGGAAAATGCTATAGACTTACCTTTTTTTAAAAAAAAAAATGAAAACTGGGAATTCAGAGAAACTGCTAAGCCTATTGTTACAATGTTCTAGTGATAGATCAATATTTTAGTGTGTGTGTGTGTTTAAAGAAAACAAAATCACTCATATTCATGGTGGGGGGAGGAGGGGGAGCTGTTTGACCATGACAGTCCAATCACCAAAACATGGATAGGACGTAGGTGGGTGGGAGTGGGTGGGTGGGACAAAGAAAACCAACAGAAACATTAGACACCAGGAAAAGAAAACCAAAACTAGGATACAAGTGGTCTCAAAAGAAACTGAAAAAATGCAGGGGTGTGAAAACTAAAGGCACAAAAGCCCATGCAGTTCTTTGTGAAGATCAGATGCACTTTTGTGGTAGTAAGAAGTCTATGAGAAGAAGAGGATTGTAACTACTGGTATTTTATGGCTGTTTTTCAGCAGTTCTGCAGCCCTTTGATTCAGCAACATGCTCACTGATCTCAAGATAATGCAATTACTGCTTTTAATTAAAAGAGCACCAGAGAGACCAGGCCCCCAAAGAAGCCAAAATAAGTCTTTTGCGATTACATTGAACCAGACTCTCTCTCTCTCTCTTTTTTTAAATTTATATCCCACCCTCCCTGCCAGGGCAGGCTCAGGGCAGTTTACATATATGCAATAGCTAAAAACAACAATATAAATAAAGGCATTAAAATCTTAAAAACAACAACATAAGGTGCTAATAAACAATTTAAGTGAGGATGACAAAGGCAGAGAAGCATCAACATACTAGTAAATGCAGTTGGTATTAGATTTTAGTGTCAGTGGAACTCAGGCTGTCGGTGGTGGTATTGGGCCCAGGGCCTTGATGTATTAGGTGCGGCTCCTTAATTAAAGGCCTGGTGGAAGAGTTGAGGTCTTCCGGGAGCTCATTCCACCAGCATGGAGCTGCTACTGAAAAGGCCCTGGCCCTAGTTGATGCCAGCCTGATGTCTTTAGGGCCCAGAAGGGCCAGACAGTTTTGGGATCCGGACCACAGTGCTCTTTGGGGAACATGTGAGGAAAGGCGGTTCCTCAGCAGGTAGGCCCCTGACCATAAGGGGCTTTAAGGTGAGCACCAGCACCTTGAAGTGAATCTGGTATGCTATATGCAGCCAGTGCAGTGCTTTCAGTGCTGGATGAATGTGCTCCCACACAGGGAGACCCAAAAACAGCCTGGCAGCTGCATTCTGCACTAGTTGAAGCCTCTGGATTTGGGACAAGGGCAGCCCCAAGTAGAAAGCGTTACAGTAGTCTAACCTCGAGATGACCATTGCATGGATCACTGTTGCCAAGTTGTTGCATTTGAGGAAGGGAACCAGTTGCTTAATCAGGCGAAGATGACAAAAGGTTGACTTGGCAGTGGATGCTACCTGGGCCTCAACTGTTAGGGAGGTCTACTCTATGGTATTGACTTTCACTTTTCAGGCAAAGGCATCACTCGTGAACATATTGTCCTAATTTTGTAATAGTCCTGAAACAAAATTTAAAAATGACAACTTTGCCTGCAAAGTGGAAAATAGTGCTTACATCCCTCTCTCCTTTTAAAAACTGAAAATAAAAGTAGATAGTAATTAAATGCTATGGCTGGCTGTCAGAGATGTACAAGTGGTAATTAAGCTCAAAGCAGAAGGAAAGGTGGGAAATGTCAAGGGACAGTATGAGAAATCTGAATGGTATTTTGAGTGTCTACAACAGATAGCCTGGGGCTGCAGTTGCATTTTATGCTAAAAGTCATAAATCTGATTGGGGGGGGGAAATGGGAGGAGAAAAGAGGACACATGGCAATGCAGCAGACTGCCAACAGTAGTGTCATGATTGTTAAAACTGAGTGAATGAATCATAACAATCCAGCCAGAAAATTTGAGGTGGTGGGGCATAGGGAAATCTGGGGGGCAGGGAGAGGAGGAGAGAGGGGGCAGGGAAAGAGAGTGAGATCTCATCAGCAGGCAGGCAAAGAAGAGAAGGATCTTTCCTTACCTGCCGGCTGCACTCATTTGCCTCAGCTGCTATGTGCTACAGTAGTGGCAGACCAGCTAGCTCTCCTTTTCCTGTAGTGGCCTAGGCAAACAAGTGCGGCCAACAGGTAAGGGCACAGGCAGTGGCAGCAGGAATTGTGGAGCATGGGCCATGAGTGAGGGGGCACCACTCCTAAATGCCCCACTGTGGCTATGGGCCTGAACTAAAGGGCTACCTTGGAAGCAAGCTTACCTTGCCTTGTTGTAAGGTGGTGTGCACAGTGTTAAGGATCATGAAGAGAAAGGTGCACAGAAGGTATATAACCATCAGGAAGTTCATTTTAACCACAAAGATACATCAGGAAAAACCTAGACATTAATACTCTGCTAGCAGGAGCCAAAGGCCACTTCTGCACTGTCATGTTTGTCACTCATTTGTCCCTATTGCTTTGGGTTCCCCACCCTTTTCCACATGTGTTTTGCTCCTTCCGGGACTACTAAAGAGAGCAAAACACACTGGGGGGGGACCCTGAAGTAATAGGGACAAACAAGGGACAAAAATGGCAATGTGGACTTGAATTGGAAAGTGAAACTGCTCTTGCTTAAGACTCTGAAATCCAGCAATTTTCTGTATGGCAAGCTGGAAAGGCCAATACATTACACACAACACATGCCTTGGGAGCCACATGTGGTGGCTCAGCAGGTATTGCTGAGCATCATACTTGGAACTGGCTGCAGCTCCAAACAAGGCTAAATCAGCAGTGTCAGGGCAGCTGAACACCTCTGAAAATGGCACCACAAGAGACGAATGGCAAGTCTCAGACAAGCTGCCAAGAAGGGCAAATGTTTGAAACAGGTGTCAATATAACTTCTCTAGTTCCCAAGCTCTCAAAAGATCTCCAGTTCCTGTGAACATACTGGAGGCCCAATGAAGCATGTGCTGGCCTTGCTTTATTAGAAGAGAACTGGGAGGTGTCTGTTAGGCCATGTTATGTCTTCATGAGAAGCACTCGGGGGCAGCTGAGAGGAGGAGGATGGCTGCAGTGGCATTGGCTAGGGTTCTCAACTCTGGCTCAAGAAATTCCTGGAGATTTGGGGGAGGAGCCTGAGGAGCAAGCGCAGAGTTTGGGGAGGTGTTGGGCGAAATGCTCTCTAGGAGTGAAGCACTTCGTCACAGGTATAATTAATTTCGGGATCTTTTGGTCTATGTCTACGAGGAATGGGCTGCCGCGGGACTTTCCCAGTGAAGAGGCGAGAGACAGGGCTCAGAATAATGTTTAGTTTACTTAAATAAAGCACAGTTCCAATAATAGTTACACTCGACAAATACAATTCACACACACATTCATATCAAGGTCTAAGAATCAAAGATAGATAAAGCACAGTTGCATGAGCAGGTTATCGTTGGTTTGAAGAGGGCGATATTTACCTCCAAGGCGCGGCTCCTAAATCTTCCAGCGAGTGGGGTTAGGTGGGGTAGGAAGGATGGAAGAAGGGACACGTGGTCTAGACCAGCTAACAACGCACGTGTATAGTTCCAGCTGCAGACTGGAACGAAGCGAGGCAAGGGTTCGGGTACAGGATGGGGGCTTAAGAGGGTAAAAGCAGACAGACAGAGGTCATGGTTTCAGCAGCAGTAAGGCAAGGGACTTCTCTAGAGCTAACCCAGAGATCGCGTTATTATAGCGTCTTGGGTGCTGGGCGTGGAGGGCCAGGCGGTGTACACCTACTGACCCTCCCAGCCGGCTGTGTCAGTGTCAGTTTCAAATCTTATTGGCTACACTGTCCGTTGGATACCTGGGGGCTGGGCAGAGGAAGCTGGCTGGCAGGCAGATGGTTTCTCCAGGTAGCTGATGGCTCTGGTATTGTTCATGTGTATGCCTGGGGTGGGGAAGGCACTTAATCTCATCATGCAAATGACTTGGAGAGGAAAAGTCCTTTGTCTGCTGTATGGCCCTTAATCCGTGTATGTGACATGCGGCGGGTATGCAATGGAGTCCCTCAGAGTAAAAAGACAGCTTTTTCCCTTCTCTATGGGCTTCTCCCTTGGCATCCATTTTACAGTCTAGCAAGTACACAGGCCATGTGGCAACAGCAAACAGTCCATAGCAAAGCCCCATAATGGCGTCGGGGCTAACATATCCCCCCCTTGCAGACGTGGCAGCGTCAGATGACATCGTCTGCACATACACACTCCGATGGAAACGTCGTCTCAGGGTTCCGTTGGCATCCACATCTGGTCAGCGTCTGGTCCTCAGGCATCAGCGTCCGGTCCTCTGGTAGCGGCAGCGGGCAGGCAAACAGGCAATGTCGTCTGGTTACCTTTGCCACCCAGGTATCAGATCTACTCTGGTGTTGTATGTAATGCATGCCAGTAAGAGTAGCTAATCTACGCCTAATTGGTGTTGGCTGGAAGTGTCTTCTGCCGTCAGAGGTAAATATGGCAAGGCACAGTATATTTAACACATCAACCTTAACTTAAGCCTAGATAAAGAAAACATCCTAAGAAAACATTTCAAACGAAAACTTCACACGCCTATTAGACTAACTTCACACTGTTAACTTATAAAACAAACAAGCACACACTATTTTGAAAACAAAAAGGAAAACAGTTCATAAGAGTTCATGCGCTATCTTGTCCTCCACGCATTCACAGAAGCGGAGGGCTAGGTGGATAAATGTCCTTCTCAGTGCTCCCGGGGTGAGCCTTGGGGCAACTTCTGTCAGGATGGCAACCGTCAGGATGCTGGCTAGGCACAAGAAAAGTCCATAAATGAGGCTTTGCGGCCATGCAATCCTGATCCATCTTCCCGGAGGCGGACCATCGGCGGGACTGCCAGGCGTGTGAGCAGGCGTGCTGTTTCAGGTTCTGAGGTTAGAAGCAGGACTCGGCCGAGTCAATATCGGCATCCTCCGAGGGCTCCGTACAGTCCCGAGCTTTAAAGATTAAGCACATGATTAGTTGAGAAACCCTCCCCGGTTCCCAGGGTGGAAGGGAGGTTTGAACGGCTGGATAGCGAAAGCCGATCTTTAAACGAACGAGAGGGGGGGGGAGAAGTCAAGCCCTGGCGGTTCAGCCAGACTGGAGCCGCCGGCATCAGGCGCGTTTGGCCAGCCTCAGAGCAATTCGGAGGCTGCCGATTTTGCATTACCACCCCCTCTAGAGCGCAAGGAAGCCTGGGTCTGCGCTCGCGGCGGTGGCCGTGAATGAGATGGAATTGGGAGCCATTTGAGTGGTCGTGAGACCCAGCTCCGGAGGGACGACCGTGGATCGTTCCTCTTTTGACTGGGGAAGCCCCCATGGGGCTTTGGCGGGGCTCCCCACTATGGTGGAAAAAAGGATGGAAATAAAAAAAAAACAAAAGGAAAAACAAAAGGAAAAACAAAACGTTGCGGGATGCCCCCTTTTCGCTTTGGACTAGTCCAAAAATGGACTCTTCCAGGGCCCCTCCACATATGGAGTGGCTTGTTCCCGGGCTGAATAATTCATGGTCGGGGGTCCCAGTGTGCAAATCAGTATCGCAAAGCCTGATGGGTACTTGGCTTTTGCGGCACACATAAAATTGCTAAAAATCAAAAATAATTTGTAGGGGCGAATCGGAGAGTCAAATGGGAGATGGCTAGGCTGGACAACCAATGGGTAGTGGTAGCTTGGTTGCCATGTTCCCTCCTAGAGACCGGGAAGCCACTTCAAAAACATCGGGCTTCCAAAAGTCAGGCTTGTTTGGGCAAGGCGGTGCCATGGCGCACCAGGCCGGGAGTCCTCGGGCATTCCCGTCCGCCAGCGCGACGGAGGGAGAAATGGCATGTCCGAGTGGCACCGGGCAGTTCCTCGAGCCCCAGAACTTGCCCATCTCTCAACCTGTGCAAAAAGGATCTTATGCATGACTCTCGGTTCGATTCCCCCGCTACCTCGGGCTTTTCAGCCCTCCCTTTTCTGGTTTACAAAACAAATAGCAAAAGAAAAAGAGAAAACTGGAAACATGGGCTAGTAGGCTCTCTCTCTCTTGCACCTTTTGCAGGCGGGAGAAGAGCGCAGAAATAAAATCATAACATAAAATGCAAGGAGAAAGAGGGAGGGGTAGACAATACACAGGAACAAATGACTCTTTTATTAGAGGTGAGGTGGATTGGGTTGCGGTTGGAGCGCAATGGCTAGTGGGTACAGCTGCGAAGTCATCTTATGGATTTGTTTGACTTGGGACCGGCCCCATAGTCCCACTGCTATTATCGCAAGTATGCATAGCAGTTGAATGGCCACTATTATTACTATGGGGTAGAGCATAATATTTAATATTCCATTGGCCGTCTCAGACCAACCAAAAAGAAATTCCCACCCAGAATGATGGGATGATTTCTGAATGTCAATGGCCAAGTTTGCAATCTCTGCTCCATTGTGCGCTACCAATAAAGTGGTGTTTTCTCCAGCAGCTTCTAGTTCTTTTAATTTGCGGCGCAGTTCCGGGTGTCTTAGTAATTCCTGGATGACTTCCAGACCAATCCCTAGTGGTATAGGCGTGATGGTGTCGTATAGCTCCAGGGAGAACTGCATCTCCTGTTTGACCCAAACAGGGGGTTCAAATTGGAAATCACAGCCCTCCACCGCAAATATTTGGCAAAAGCACCTATTGATCTTAGGAAGCATCGGCTGAATGTGTTGCGCGTTGATGTAGATGAAAGAGCAGTGGGTGCGAATGCACACGCAGGCTTTGCCAATGTACACTACTGCTGATGAGGTTTCCTCTGCAGCCTCAAACTGACAGATGTCGTCAGTTCCCTTAAGGGGAGCCACACAGGGGTAGTGTTCCTCCAGCGCCTCATCCTCGCAGATGAATCCCAGGGTTTCCTTGTGTCTGCAGCCTTCGACGTTGACAGTTTGCCAGCCGTCAGAAGTGACTCTAGCCCACCTCTGGCTGTTCCTGGCATACAACACTGTGCGTCTATCGACCTGCAGACCAAGGGGGACCACTGGATGTATGTGGAAGCTTTCCTTGGCGCTTGCTGTGACTATGATCAGAGTCAGCGTGTGTGTGTTCGGTGCGTAGGTAGCATTCGCGAGGGTCCACCAGTCTGCTAACCTGGCTTCCTCCTCAGTCACCTTTCTGTGTAGGAATCCCTGGATTTCTAATGGGATCTCTCCTGCCATAGCTTGCGTTACTATGCTAGTGGCAGTAATTACATTCATAGCTTGCATTTGTGTGCACGCCAGTGCGTATGAGATGTTTCTTTGGAGAGACTGGATGCCTTTGACCAGGGTATAGAAATTGTGCTCCATACTGTGTTCCCATTCGATTAAGAGTGGGTTAGTGCGATGTGGTAGATCTGCCAATGCATGAAAGGATTGAGACATGGGTATGGCCAGATTGTAGAGGTCTGACCCTATCCGTGAAACCTTATTAGCTAGGATTTCTAGATTAGCCGAATTTAAGACTGCAGCCCCAGTTCCTATGGGTGCCAGCCAATCAGCGACGCTTCTCTTACGCCTCGCTGATATGTCTATAGTTTGCCACAGGGTGAGCCAGTTCTCCCAGCCTTGTTTGAATGGCTGGAGATATTGGGCACATAACTTCTGTGTCCAGGTGGCCTTATCCGAATTTGGGTCAACCTCTAGATTTTTCATGTTTATAATGATTTTTCTAACATGCATTTGCGGCCGTATAAGTACCTGCTCTGATTGTTGGTACTTAACGGTGTGTGATCCTACCACAGGGTCTCGTAGGTTAGCGAGACTCTCTAGGTTCTGTATGAGTGGGTCGAAAGTGATGCTGGTGTTCCAGTGCTCTAGGGTGAGTGTGTAATTCCCTTCCAAGTGCCTTGTGCTAATCACTAAAAGTCCTAAGGTGTCATAGGCACGTTCCATAAAAATTGGTTTACATGGGGTGTTATTCAAGTCAACCATCCATTCGGGGGGTCCTTTTATGGACGTCATGGACGCATCCATGCCCCAGTCTATCTGAGTCCAGTTCTCCAAGTGGAATACCTGCTGCTTCTCCTGTGGATCTACTAGCATAACTGCCAGATCTGTTTTTGTCAACAATCCTTTGTTGGTCCCAATGGTTAAAATGATCTGGAGAGGGTCACCTATATTCCACACCGCAGCCGAAACTATGGCTGTCTCGCATGTGGATTTTTCTGTTTTCGGAATTTTGCCACCGCATAGGAGCATAATGAGCCTTTCTCTTAAGTCTCCTTCTGACGGGCATATCCAAATAGCATTTTTAGGTTTCTCCCGAGTACAATTAACCATATTGGGTGGAAGGCAGTCTTCCATAAAATCTTTCATGGATGTGGCATACACGAAGCCTTCTGACTCTATACGTGTAGCCGGAGTTAGTCCATCCTCTAGGCAAGTTATGTTTAAGTCTACACCTTTTCCTATGCAGTTTCACTGGAGTAACATCTGTTCTGGACTGGTTGCTTGCATTTCCCCTAGTCCTAACATTCCCAACAATAACAGAGCACATGCCATTTCCATAATACTTACTCCTCTCGAGAACCGTGGAGTCTTGTTCATTGCTGTATTTCTGTAAGAAAATAGATTATGCAACCTCACCTTGGGGAGGACAAAAACAAAAAACGGGGGGGGAGGAAATGCAGTGTGTAAATCACACCTCCTTCTCGATTATGCCATGGTAGACCCAGATTAAAGGACTGGCATGGCATAGACCGAGAAGTGGAAGGGTTATGACTTCCTGAGCTAAAAAGAAATAACATTTTTGCGAAAATCCCCTGCTGGGGTCGAGTCTGGTGCTTCTGCCTTCTTATGGCAGGCTTGGTGTTCTAGACACAATGTAGCTTTCCAGGTCTCAAAATTCTCTCTGGCTTTATTCCATTGCTACCATCTCACCTAACCTAGGAACTTTCTGTTCCGGGCCGCATAGTCCACGTAACAAATAACCTGGGCGGCTACGAAAAATAGCATTGGCGCCATAGGGCCTTTTAAACTTTCCATGTAACCATAACAGTGGGGCAACACAAATGCATTTTACAGTTTCCATGTGGACAAATCTCTCTCTCCCCCCCCCCCCTCGCTAACCAGGATCCCGGAGGGTGCTGGTTAGCGTCTCTTCTAAATCAGCAAAGAAGGTGTCTGCCAGGACGTACTGGCGCGGGTTTTCTGAGTCAGGCAGGGGTAGTGAGATTTGTCGGATCGGCAGGGGCTGAGGAGCGGCAGTGAGAGGAGCCAGCGGTAAGTCTGGCGGCTTAGCTGGTGGGTGGCTTTGCGGGTCTCCTTTCCAGATTTTTAATTGTGAGCAGTAAAAGAACTTATTCCATGTGTCCCCGCCCTTCCGTGGGATCGCCACCTTGTACACGGCGGGGCTAATTCGCTCTACTATGGGGACCGGACCTGCCCACTTAGCGGTGAGGGCATGCTGCTTACGGGAGAACTTGCGATACATAACTTCTTGCCCTGGGTCCCACACCTGGGGGTTGCGCACCCATCCTAGCTTTTTGTCGACTGCCAGTTGACTGTAGCCGAGCATTTTGGCAACGTGTAAATGTATACGCAGTAGTTCACTTAACAGCTCTCCAACCCACAGGTCGTTTGCTACCTTGGGCTCTATGTCGGCCGGCATGTCGGATTCCATCCAGAAAGCTTCTGGGAGACGCATTTTCCGACCAGTCATCACCATGTGCGTTGTATAGCCGTGTTTAGCTGTTGTGCCTCTAATTGCCATCAAAATTATGGGGAGCTTGTCGTCCCAATCCTTTCCAGTGGACCGCACCATCTTCCGAAGGGCCTCCTTCAGGGTGCGGTTAGTCCATTCACTGTATTTTGCTACAACTGGTGCCACCGGGGGCGTTGCTGAGTTTAAGGCTCTGAAGTCGACCGTCATCCTCCATGTGACTCCGTCTGCTTTAAGAACGGGCCACAGGGGAGCATTGCAGATGGACTGCATGGGTCTAATTACATTCCATTTGATGAGACCTTCGATGGTCTTGGCTATTCCAATTTCTGCCTCTATTGGATAGCGATATTGTCTCTGTGGCGGGGGGTCTTTGCCTTCGATAAGCACGCAGGCATTTTTAACTGTACCACACTCCGCTTTGTCTGTAATCCAAACCTCTGGAAATTCTTGCACCCAACGGTCCGTTTGCACTGTGTACACGGGTAGTGGGGCTTTTAGGGCTGCGCACCTATGGATGGCATTGATAAAGTCAGGGCCCCCTGGAACTTTCCACAGGAGACCATTGGCTAAATCAATTGTTACCCCATGGTCGCGAAAGAAAGTGGCTCCTCTTCTCCCTGATTGTCGCAGGCAACCACCTTGGTAGAAAGTTTCCCCACAGTTAAGGGAATACCTTTCCATACCCTAGTGGTATGATTGCCTCCGGCAAACCCTTGGAGAGAGACGGTGTTCCGTGTAAGCTGACCCTCCTTAGCAAAATTAGGGTGTAAAACCGTCGTTGATGCTCCAGTATCCACTAAAAGAGTTGCAGGCTTTTTAATTTTCCCGGGAGCCCCTATGCCTGCTAGGACTGTCGGTCTTCCCCAGGAGTCTGGCTGAAGCTGTGCCAGTGCTCCTTGCGGAAGTGTACGGGGCTCCGGGCATCCCTAGCGGAGAGACTGGTTGGGTAACGTGGTAACTTCCTTAGTCGTTACCACCGGAGCCATGGGGGCGCTGTTTTGCGACTCGCTGTCGGCTAAAGCCCTGAAGAGCACTGCGTTTGGTTGCTTATCAAATTGGTTCATGTCGAACCCTCTCTCTTTTAATTCCATCCAGGCATTCCATCGTAGCTCATCCATGTATTGCCCCCCCCCCCCTTGGTGCCAGTCCTGCCGCGGTCCATTGGGGCCGGGAGGCTGTTGGGGATTTTGTACTGGTTGCCCGTTTACGGGTCCAGCTTGTTGTGGGGCATTCTGGGGTGGCATTTGCGGAGCTGATGGCTGGGCAGGCTGCCAATTTGCTTGGGCAGGTGCCGGGTTGTTCCGGTTAGTACCCCGGTATCTCCCTCTGTAACCGCCTCGTCCACGGCTACTGGATCTATAATTATTATTGTAATTGTAGGGTTGCTGGTAGTCCTGCCGAGCATTATAATTCTGACCTTTCTGGGGTTGCGCCACATTGTACTGCGAATGTGGGCCATTGTTAGCATATGTAATGCTCTGTATTAGCTCTTCGTCCCCTTTGTATTTTTCTTTAGGCTTTCTGGGTGCCTTGGGGACTTTTATGGCGCCTGTGCTTCTCAGCAACGTGGCCACTCTCCTGATCTTAATCAGTAGTGGGTCCCAATCCATATCAGTGGGAATGTCTACGTTCAATGCCAGTTGAGTCGGGGGGTTGAAACCTTTTAACAATGCATCTTTGAATGCTATATCATTGTAGTCTGGAATTCCATCATCGTCCAGATCTACCCTTTCGGACAAAATGCCTAACAGTTGTTTTCTTGTAATGTAAATCTCGGGGTCCTCATTTGGCCCTTGTTGGTCCATCACAAAATGTGCTTCTAACGACCGGTCAGGGGTGAGATGCTCTAAGACTCCCCGCATCCATGTATACTGGTCTTCTTTGTTCAACATTTTGGCTGCTATGGCTGCGTTAATGGTCGCTAAATCGACCCCAGTAGCACACCTTCTGGCTACGACCGAGAGGTCTTTGCCATTCAGGCTCCCGTAGGCAGTGGCTACTGTTGCTAGCCAGTTCAATATATTGTCCTTGGTGAGGGGGCCGACCTGGTCGGCAATGGCCTTAGCCTCCTCCGGTTTCCACACCCTGGATTCGGTGATAACTTTCACCGTGGTATTATTACCTACTCTCGTGGTTTGCTCCCTAGTCATTACAGGATTCACCGGGCATGAGTCAGGGGTTTCCAGGGCAGGGGCTGAGGAATGACCAGTAGGTACATCCTCGCCCTCAGTGTCCTCTGGGTCCCTAAGACCTCCTGGGTGAATTGTACTGATGACTGCCTCTCTGATGCCGAGCTTCTCTCGGAGCATTTTAATCTCCTTGTGGCAAGCCTCATGGTTGGCCTGGACGTATCGCTCCTTTGCCTGGTCGGCTAGGTAGCGAGCCGCTTTTCGAGCAGTTGCGAGGTCGTCAGAAAGTCTGGCGACCTCCGCCTCTGCTTTGGCTGTTCTCTCTAGTGCCTGTGCGGCAGCTTTCTTTGCCTCTTGGGCTGAGCTAGCAAGCCCTGCCTTTTCCAGCATGAGGTTCATGCGTTCTGTCCTCATGTGAACTAACTCATCTTCTTGTTGCTCCACCAGAGCCTCCACATCATTTTGATGTCCCTCTTTAAGGGAATCAATCTCTTTGCGAGCTATTGCCAGTTCGGTCTGTGTCCTATCAAGTTTGTCACACACGGCACTAACTTCCTCTTCTTTTTCCTGGAGTTCTCTCCGGTGTGCCTCTTTGATGGCCTTAATTTTAGTTTCAAAGTCCAGGGAGTTCTGCTATCTCCCTTTGATTTGCTTCCTTAAGCTCATTGATCTGGGCTGTTTTCCCATCTAGTTCCTGTTTTAGCCGCTGAATGGTGGCATGGGATTCCTGTAGCGCTAGCAGAAATGCCCATGCACCGGCCCAGTCTTTAGCGGCCGTGCTTCTATGTTTCTGCTCGCAGTACGCTTGGTAGGCGTCTCGAGCAGCCTGGAGAGGGTTCTCCTTCTTAAAAGCTTGAGGTGCCCAAGGGTTTAAACCCTTCTTTGTGACCCATCTCTCGAGTCGGGGCAGATCCTCAACTGTGCGGATCTCCATGGAGGCGGTAGAAGTTGCGTCCGCCATTTTAAGATGTGCTTTTAACCTTCCTAGGTTCCCTAACACTATTTTGCCTCGCGGGCGAGGAGAGCTTGGCTCGGTTACCCTCGTAAACCGTGAGTTTTGGTTTTTGGCAAAGGTGGGGTCCACGCCCTTGCCTCCGATGACCAAAAACGTTAAAATATGAGATTTTTCGGTGAGGTCTCTGCCTCCACCTCGGCTATTCTCATCAACCCTTAAATTGGAGTTTTGGTCAGTGGGCCTGGCCTAGACCTCACCTCCTAACTGGATAACTCTCTTAAACCAGTATTTGGGTTTTGGACACCTATCCTGCCAGGATAACCTCTATAAACCCGGGAAGGCTTCTGGAAAACCTCCGACCTGGATCCTTGGAGTAATATACTCCAGCGAGCGGACCTCTTTGCTCACTTTAATTCTACGCTCTGCTGATCAAAGCTGAGAGGGACAGGGAAATGGGCTTCCAGACGTCTCTGGAGGACTTTTAAGTCTTTGCTGCGGCTCCTCTTAGTTTTCGGTTATGGCTGCCTGCGTGGGGTGGTGTGTTGCGGTGCAGTGTGGTGCAATTCCTAACACCCTACACTGTCGTTCTCGGTTCCCACCCACAAAATAGACCGAAAGATAGGCTTCGAGATAGCCTTTGGGACTTCGAGTGGGAGGGCCCTTGCGATCGAGATACCACGGGTTATAGCGGCTAGACCTCGCCGTGGGCTCGGGGCGGCTACCCTCACAGTTCTTTAGTGCTTATGGCACAGAACCTCCACGTGAAGGAGAGAAGGGGGAAAAAGCCTCCCACAATAAAGTGCTCACTAGAGCCAAGCGCACAAGAGCTTCCACTCACACGTGTGTATGTGTGCAGTGTTCTGAGCTTCTTCGCTCTTCACTGGAAGTTCACGGCAGTTTCTTCCTTACGTCTGGTTGCCGGAATGAGGCACGTGTCGACACTCGTGCTCATTCAGACAAGCAGGACCAATCCCGGGTGAGCCCCCACTTCTGTTGGGCGAAATGCTCTCTAGGAGTGAAGCACTTCGTCACAGGTATAATTAATTTCGGGATCTTTTGGTCTATGTCTACGAGGAATGGGCTGCCGCGGGACCTTCCCAGTGAAGAGGTGAGAGACAGGGCTCAGAATAATGTTTAGTTTACTTAAATAAAGCACAGTTCCAATAACAGTTACACTCAACAAATACAATTCACACACACATTCATATCAAGGTCTAAGAATCAAAGATAGATAAAGCACAGTTGCATGAGCAGGTTATCGTTGGTTTGAAGAGGGCGATATTTACCTCCAAGGCGCGGCTCCTAAATCTTCCAGTGAGTGGGGTTAGGTAGGGTAGGAAGGATGGAAGAAGGGACACGTGGTCTAGACCAGCTAACAACGCACGTGTATAGTTCCAGCTGCAGACTGGAACGAAGCGAGGCAAGGGTTCGGGTACAGGATGGGGGCTTAAGAGGGTAAAAGCAGACAGACAGAGGTCATGGTTTCAGCAGCAGTAAGGCAAGGGACTTCTCTAGAGCTAACCCAGAGATCGCGTTATTATAGCGTCTTGGGTGCTGGGCGTGGAGGGCCAGGCGGTGTACACCTATTGACCCTCCCAGCCGGCTGTGTCAGTGTCAATTTCAAATCTTATTGGCTACACTGTCCGTTGGATACCTGGGGGCTGGGCAGAGGAAGCTGGCTGGCAGGCAGATGGTTTCTCCAGGTAGCTGGTGGCTCTGGTAATGTTCATGTGTATGCCTGGGGTGGGGAAGGCACTTAATCTCATCATGCAAATGACTTGGAGAGGAAAAGTCCTTTGTCTGCTGTATGGCCCTTAATCCGTGTATGTGACATGCGGCGGGTATGCAATGGAGTCCCTCAGAGTAAAAAGACAGCTTTTTCCCTTCTCTATGGGCTTCTCCCTTGGCATCCATTTTACAGTCTAGCAAGTACACAGGCCATGTGGCAACAGCAAACAGTCCATAGCAAAGCCCCATAATGGCGTCGGGGCTAACAGAGGGGAGAGTTCAGGGATGTGACTCCACACAGAATCTACCTTCAGTTCCTCCAGGGGAACTGATTTTGGTAGTATAGAGATCACTTGTAATTCTGGGAGAATTTCAGGCTCTAAGGAAGGAAAGCTAGAGGGCTACAGTGGATGGCACACACACGTGTCCTCCTGCCAAAGGGAAGGGTAAAATAAAATAACACTTGATGAAGTTGTGCCATGAGAGATGGCCAGCAACTCTCTACCTCACTCTGCCATTCTGCTTATCCCTCTGTCATTTTCCCCAGCTTGCACCAAGCATCTGTTTCACTCCCCCACATTCAAGGTTCTCCTTGGAAGGCCTTTGCCTTCTATTCTTTCACAATGAAGGAGGGAAAGGGAGGGGAAAACCTGTCCAATCACATCAGCCACAACTCTGAGGAAGAGATAGGTTTGTGGGGGCAGGCACCCTACTGTGGAGGATGTTCAGGGATGGATTGTCTAGGAGTTCAGATAAAGGACTAGGCTTCCTGTCAGGGGAAGATGTGACTGCTTGGCAGGGGTCTTTTCATAGAAAAAGAGCTGCAGGAGCTCATTAGCATATGAGCCACTAGGCTATTAGCATATGCCACACCCCCTGACATCACCGGAAGTGATGTCAGAAGGGGAAGCAAAAGGGGGGGAGGCATCTTCAAAAGCCTCCCCTTCCCTTCCCCAGCTGGCCTGGGGAGGGGAGCGAAGAGAGAAGGGGCTTAAAGTCTAAACCCCTTCTCACTAGAGTTGGGCCACAGAAGGAGGAAAGAGGGAAAGAAAGAGAAGGAAAGAAGGAGGGAAAGAAAGAGAGAGAAGGGAATAAGGAGGGAAACAGGGAAAGGAGGGAAAAAAGAACAGAAGAAGGTGAGAAAGGAAGGAAGGAAGGAAGGAAGGAAGGAAGGAAGGAAGGAAGGAAGGAAGGAAGGAAGGAAAGGAGGGAAAGGAAAGGAGGGAAAGATGGCAAAGAGACTGAGGGAGGAGGCTCTCCCACCACCCCCCATCAAGCCCCCGCCACCCCCTCCCCCACGGATCCCTTACCACTTCGGTGGGGGCTGGGGAAGCTGGCAGCGGGGCCCTCCTGGCGTTCCCCCGGCGTTCCCCTGGGCCGTAGTGCTCCTGTGCAGGCTCGGAGGATGTGGCAGTGGGGCTCTCCAGCCTCCCCCAAGCCACAGCGCTCCTGTGCGGGCCCGGGGGACGTGGCAGAGGGGCTCTCTGGCCTTCCTTGAGCTGCAGCGCTCCTGCACAGGCCTGGGGGACACGACGGTGGTGCTCTCCTGGCGTCCCCCAAGCTGCAGCGCTCCTGCGCAGCCCAGGGACGCCAGCAGGGGGGCTCTTTGTACATCCCCCGGGCTGCAGTGCTTCTGCACGGCCCAGGGACACCGGCTTGCCACCACCGCCATTTGTTGTGGTCCTGAGCTGCCGGAGCGGCACTCTGGCGCACTCCCCCCCAAAGATCCCTGTTTCTTGGCAAGAACTTCAGGTATAGATGCTCTACTTTTCTTCCAGTTTTTCAGGGAGGTAAGAACTGGGGTGGATCCAACCATCCTCTAAGCAGCCATCCTCCAACTGGATAAAATTGGAAGGCACCTAAAGTTGGAGGAAGGCACCTTAGACTCACTGGAGGAAGACTTATTAGGGCACCATCTTGGATTTTATGGTTTTTAATTACATGTTTAACTGTATATTTGGATCATTGTATGATTGTATTGTTGATGTCTCCCTCATGGATCACTGCCTTGTCGTGGCGAGGGGGCTTGCGTGGTTCGATGAGGCTGTGGGCTATGCCGTGGAGGGCCACCCAGGACGGACAGGCCACAGCAGAGAACTCAGACCAAGCGTGATCCCCTGGAGAAGGAAATGGCAACCCACTCCAGTATCTTTGCCAAGAAAACCCCATGGACAGTAACAAAAGGCTAAAAGATATGACGCCGGAAGATGAGCCCCTCAGGTCGGAAGGTGTCCAATATGCTACTGAGGAAGAGCACAGGGCAAGTACGAGTAACCCCAGAAAGAGTGAAGCGGCTGGGCCAAAGCCGAAAGGACGCTCAGTTGTGGATGTGTCTGATGGTGAAAGGAAAGTTCGATGCTGCAAAGAACAATACTGCATAGGAACCCAGAATGTAAGATCTATGAATCAAGGTAAGCTTGATGTGGTCAAAAATGAGATGGCAAGAATGAACATTGACATCTTGGGAATCAGTGAACTAAAGTGGACAGGAATGGGCGAATTTAACTCAGAAGACCATTAGATCTACTACTGTGGCCAGGAATCCCGTAGAAAAAATGGTGTGGCCTTTATAGTCAACAACAGAGCGAGAAAGGCAGTATTGGGATACAATCTCAAAAATGACAGAATGATCTCGGTCCGAATCCAAGGCAAACCATTCAATATCACAGTAATCCAAGTCTATGCCCCAACCACTGCTGCAGAAGAGGCTGAAGTGGACCAGTTCTATGAAGACCTACAACAGCTCATTGAACTAACACCAAAAAATGATGTCCTCATCATCATAGGAGACTGGAATGCTAAAGTAGGAAATCAAAAGGTAACCGGAATAACAGACAAATTTGGCCTTGGAGAACAAAATGAAGCAGGGCAAAGGCTAACAGAGTTTTGTCAAGAGAACACGCTGGTCATAGCGAACACCCTTTTCCAACAACCTAAGAGGCGTCTCTACACATGGACATCACCAGATGGGCAACACCGAAATCAGATTGATTATATAATTTGCAGTCAAAGATGGAGAAGCTCTATCCAGTCAGTAAAAACAAGACCTGGAGCTGACTGTGGCTCAGATCATGAGCTACTCATTGCAAAATTCACAAGGCCATTCAGATTTGACCTAGATCGCATCCCCGATGAATATACAGTAGAGGTGAAGAATAGGTTTAAGGGACTAGATTTGATAGACAGAGTGCCTGAAGAACTATGGACAGAGGTCTGTGACATTGTAAAGGAGGCAGCACTCACCGCCATCCCAAAGAAAAAGAAATGCAAAAAAGCAAAGTGGCTGTCTGATGAGGCTTTACACATAGCAGAGGAAAGAAGGAAAGCTAAAGGCAATGGGGAAAAGGAAAGATTTGCCCAACTGAATGCAGATTTCCAGAGAACAGCAAGGAGAGATAAGGAGGCTTTCCTGAATGAACAATGCAAAGTAATAGAGGAAAACAATAGATTGGGAAGGACTAGAGATCTCTTCAAGAAAATTGGAGAAATCAAGGGAACGTTCCATGCAAAGCTGGCCATGATAAAGGACAAAAACAGTAGGGACCTAACAGAAGCAGAAGAGATTAGGAAAAGATGGCAAGAATACACAGAAGAACTATACAAGAAGGACCTCAATGTCCTTGACAACCACGATGGTATAATCACTGACCTCGAGCCAGACATCCTGGAAAGCGAAGTTAAATGGGCCTTAGAAAGCATTACTAACAACAAAGCTAGTGGAGGTGATGGTATCCCAGCTGAGTTATTCAAAGTCTTAAAAGAAGATGCTGTTAAAGTGCTGCACTCAACACAACAGTGGCCACAGGATTGGAAAAGGTCAGTGTACATTCCAATCCCAAAGAAGGGCAACGTCAAGGAATGTTCAAACTATCGCACAATTGCACTCATTTCACACGCTAGCAAGGTCATGCTCAAAATTCTACAAGCTAGGCTCCAACAGTACGTGGATAGAGAACTGCCAGAAGTACAAGCTGGGTTTCGAAGAGGTAGAGGAACTAGAGATCAAATTGCCAACATTCGCTGGATTATGGAGAAAGCAAGAGAGTACCAGAAAAACATCTACTTCTGCTTCATTGACTATGCTAAAGCCTTTGATTGTGTGGATCACAATAAATTATGGCAGGTTCTTAAAGAGATGGGAGTACCGGACCACCTCATATGTCTCCTGAGAAACCTGTATAAGGGTCAAGAAGCAACAGTTAGAACCGGATATGGAACAACTGATTGGTTTAGCATAGGAAAAGGAGTACGACAAGGATGTATATTGTCACCTTGCTTATTTAATTTATATGCAGAGTACATCATGCGAAATGCTGGCCTGGATGAATCACAAGCTGGAGTTAAGATTGCAAGGGAAAAAATCAATAACCTCAGATATGCAGACGATACCACTCTGATGGCAGAAAGTGAAGAGGACCTAAAGAGCCTCTTGCTCAGAGTGAAAGAGGAGAGTGCAAAAGTGGGCTTGAAGCTCAACGTCAAAAAAACTAAGATCATGGCATCTGGCCCCATCACTCCTTGGCAAATAGAAGGGGAAGTCGTAGAAGTAGTGACAGACTTCACGTTCCTAGGATCCCAGATCACTGCAGATGGTGACTGCAGCCATGAAATTAAAAGACGCCTGCTCCTTGGGAGGAAAGCGATGGCAAACCTAAACAGCATGATAAAAAGCAGAGACATCACCTTGCCAACAAAAGTCCGTATGGTCAAAGCAATGGTATTCCCCGTAGTAATGTATGGCTGTGAGAGTTGGACTATAAGGAAGGCCGAGCGCCGAAGAATAGATTCTTTTGAACTATGGTGCTGGAGAAGACTCTTGAGAGTCCCTTGGACTGCAAGGAGATCAAATCAGTCAATCCTAAAAGAAATCAACCCTGACTGTTCCCTGGAAGGCCAGATCCTGAAGTTGAAGCTCAAATACTTTGGCCACCAAATGAGAAGGGAGCATTCACTGGAGAAGACCCTGATGCTGGGAAAGATTGAAGGTCAAAGAAGAAGGGGACGGCAAAGGATGAGATGGTTAGACAGTGTCATCGATGCAACGAACATGAAATGGAGCAAACTTCAGCGGACAGCGGAAGACAGGAGGGCCTGGCGTGATCTGGTCCATGGGGTCGCGAAGAGTCGGACTCGACTGTGCGACTGAACAACAACAACAACAATTGTTGATGTATATTACCCAGAGCCCTGTTTTTACAGGGATGGGGCTATTCATAAATTGGGATGCTGATGCTGATGATGATTATGCCTGGAATCATAGAGTGGGGCCTGATGATGTCATATTTTTTTGCAGTGTGGTCCACTTAGAGGTCAATCCTGGCTCATGTGATTGTTTGAGTTGTGCACCATGACTGCCAAGAGTGCTGAGGGAATGTTTGTGAAGTGATTTAAATGCTGTGTTTAAATACATGCAAAAACTTTGTTGGTCCTAAAGGTGCTGCTGGACTCAAATTTTGTTCTGTTCAAGTGCTTACTGTTGTTATTGCAGTTTCTCCTATCTCAAACTGTGCTTCTTGAACAAGCTGTATGTTACTCTGTACCCATATAGAGATATCTATCCTATAGACAGAGCTTCTATTGTTCCTTCTTTCAACAGGTACCATTAATTTATATCCTGTTTTAAAAAGACAGCCCAGTGCTTTAAGCTTTGAACTTTGATGAAGCTGCTACCTAGGAGGGCAATGTGAACAGAATTGGAAACATTGTGCTTCTGAGAGCGGAAAACATTGTCTTCCCACCTCAGTGACTTTTGATGGAAAAGACCCATAGAGGAAACATCTGTTTACAGGGATAATAAAGGTGCCTGTTATGAGGTCTTGAGCAGTTCTGGTTCCTTTCAATACTCTTCACCCCAACCAATCTTACCAAAGGGCACTAGAGAGTGCACAGTACTTCAGTCTTGCAGAAGTAGCTCAGTAAGCAGCACTGACCCAGAAAATGCATATCACATCAATTTCTGCCAAGATATAATATGAGGTACATAGTTAACATTAGACTGGGGCAAGAAAGCTTGGCTGTTTAATGATTTCACATTCAGGATCACATGTCCTCTTCTTTAATGAAGATCAGCACTGTCAAATAAGGTAATGTGCCAGAGCCACCACACATGATATTTTACCATACAGAGATAATATCTGCCTAGGAAAAAAAGTGTGTCCTGTCATGTTGGAAGTGGGTGCCAGTATTGGGAAATGCCAAAAGATCAGATTAGAGATTTTCTAAAGAAATGTAACAAAAAAGAGTTTACAGAAGACCAAAGGAAAACCTTGAATGAACCAATTTCCTTTGCTGAAGTAGTCGAAGCAATTAAAAACCAGAAGAAGGGGGGGGTGGAGCGTCGTCGAATAATGGCGGACATGAATTTGTAGAGCTCTCATCTCCTGTCCTCTTAATGCCTTAAAACAAACTAACCAACTCACCGATAAGCTTCCCAGACTATGGGGAAGAACAGCGGACCGAAGGTGAAGCCCCTAGAGAAAGAAAACTTGATGGTCAAAGCGTATTTTCCTCGTGGAGAGTTAAAAAAGACTCAGGATGAAGATGAGGCCTCCAATCCCAAAATGGCGACTGTAGCTGATGATGGAGAAACAGCAGCACGGTATGTGACTAAGGAGGACCTCTTTGAACTAAAATTTGATATTACTAAATCTGTTAGAGAAACTTTAAAAGAAAAATTGGACCCTGTACACAATAAGTTGTCAGAGCTAACGAAAGATATCAAAGAAGCCTCTAAATCAGCAGAGATGGCTATGGCCTTGGGAGAGACCCTCCAAGAAGAGATGAAAGAGTTACAGAGTCGAGAACAAGTGCTCACCAATAAAGTAGCTGCTCTGGAACAACGATGGTGTCAACAGAATTTAAAATTCAGAGGCTTGGCAGAGAATGCAGAAGAGAATGCAAACCTGGCAGTCTTTATATCTAGATGATTAGCTAAAGCGCTCTCCCTTGAAAATGGTCTGGCTCCAGCAGTTGCTCATGCCTATCGTTTGGGTCCTATGGCAGTAGCAAAATGAGGTCGACCCAGAGACATTATCGCCCAATTTGTATACCCTCGTACAAGAGACAAAATACTTTGAGAGGCAAGAAAACAAGGCTCACTAACACACAACAGTTCGAAAGTACGTGTTTTATTAGATCTCCCACCGGAAGTACTAGACAAACGAAGGCTCCTGAAGATTTTTTCATCAAAAATCTACGAGGCTCAAATACGCTTCTGATGGAGCCAATCCTCAGACATCCTAATCTTCAGAGATTGAGCAGTACTTCAAGCTTCAGACATTGATTCCAGTATACAACTTATGTCTACGCTGAACTTAAAACTCACAGAGGAAGAAGAGGAAGAGCTCCACCTTCTTTACTCTAAGCAAAAAAAGCCTCTCCCCAAAGGACAGATGTAACTATTACTTCAATGCATTAGTGGAAGCAGTCTGGTTATAAACTCAATAGGCAATTTAGTTTCTTTCCACTTGTTCAAGATTATAATTGTCCTTAAATTTAGTGTTGAAAATGGTTTTGCACTACTGGTACTAGGAATAATAGGAATCTTCATTTACTGTGTGTTAAGTTAATGGTGAAATATTGTTTTATGACATGATGAAAAACAAAAAATTATAAAAATATTTATTCTATAAAAAATAAAATATATACATAAAAACAAAAACATATTAAAATTAAAAACAATAATAATACAAGTTTTTTCATGATAATTTAGTTTTATGGCTGTTAGATATCTGATAGAGAAATGATTATTTGTTAATCAGGGAGTGGGGAGGTTTGTTTTGTTTAATTGGGGTACTTTGGTAAAGTCTATTAACGTTGGTTTTATACAGTTTGGGTAATAGTAGTACTAAGTAATTTTAGGGTGAAGAAACCAAAGAAATGGAAAAATTACAAAAATATGAAAAGAGTAGAAAATAAGTTATTATAAACACTAATTAAAAATATAATGAAGAAAATGGGAAAAGAAGTAAGTTATATACTTTGGTTTAACTGCTAGATAGGTGGGGGGAAGAGTCAATTTTTGAGTAAAGTACACCTATTGAAACAAGCTAATTTGAAGTTATATCTTGTACCAGGTATTTGGGGAAACTATAGTTATATTGGAATTGAATTTTTTAAAAAATGTTATGTTAAAATAGTACTATAGTATATTGTTAGACTACTTCTTAAGTGTAAAAAGATATTAATAATATATAGGTTTTTGAATGTGAACTATTTGCCTGCTTTACAACGATATAAGTGAATTTTAAGGGGGGGGACACTCCTTTTTGTTATAACACACATTGTTGTTCTTTCCCTCCTAGATATTTTTGTCCACTTCTGGATAGGAGGATAGTGTTAGTCTCTCTTATCTCTCCTTGTTTGGAGAGCCTTGAAGTGTTAGCCTAAAAAAAGCTTCTAGTTTAAAAGGTTTTTGTTTAGTAGTTATTAATTAGATAGTATTGTAGGTATAAAAATCCTCTGTCGTGAGACCTTAATTTTAGAAAGGTTGGCAAGTTAATCAAATATGAGTCAAAAATACAAATTTACCACATGGAATTGTAGAGGTTTGAACAATCCCATTAAAATTAGAACAGTAACAGATCTTTTTAACAAGGAAAGACCTAATTTTCTTTGTTTGCAGGAGACACACCAAAAGAAAAATAGATCTCAGCTTTTAAAAACCAATTGGTTTGAACAAATATACCAGGCCCCAGGATCTTCCAAGTCGCAGGGAGTTTCAATTTTAATTTCAAAAAATGTCCCTTTTAGAGTACAACAAACAGAATCCGACACAAGAGGTAGATTTATTTTTATTAAAGGAACACTTGGGGAATCACCTTTAACGATTGCATCCATTTACGCCCCAAACCAAAATGAGCAATTATTTATAAAAGAGACATTAGAAAAACTTCAAATATTTAAAACAGGAGACTTGTTATAGGCTGTGATTTTAATTTAATAATTGATCCAAAAATAGACAAAATGTATAAAAGGCAGAAGACAACTCATAATAAATCCTTTAAACCCACATAACTAAAACAAATATTAAAATTCTATAATTTATCAGATGTATGGTGAAATCTTAATCAGGGAGCAAAAGAATTTACATACTTTTCCTCAGTACATAATATTTATACTAGGATAGATTTGATTTTAGGATCAACACCTCTATTAAATTTAGTTAGTGAAGCAGAAATTGGTAATGGAACGTTATTGGACCATGCTTGGATTAATTGTTATTTTTCAAACAACGATAGTGACAGAAAAGGTCCCTCATGGTCCTTCTAAATTACTTCTACAGCAACAAAATCTTTGTGAGACTATCTCAAAAGACATCCAAGAATATTTCAAATTTAAGTCCCAATGTGAAGCATCAAAAGAGAACATCTGGGATACCTTTAAGGCGGTCCTGAGAGGAAAACTCTTGTCATTGGCTTCTACCTACAAAAGAAATAGACAGTAATTAATTCTTGAACTACAAGCCAAAATATCAGTATTAGAAAAACAACATATGAGGTTTGGAGGAAAGATCTTATGAAACTAAATGAAGAAAGGAAGAAACTGGAAGTCCTAGAAACTTCTTCAATACAGAAAAAATTATTATACTTAAAACAACAATATGTAACTAAGTCATATAAATCTATAAGATGGTTAAAATACTGAGTAGCCCAAAAATCTGTCTCAACCCAAATTCATGCAATACACACCCTACAAGGAAAGACAGCAATATCATCTAAGAATATTTCAGAAGCCTTCTTCAGTTATTACAGCTCTATATACAAAACAGAAAATCCAAACAGAAAATTGATTCAAGAATATTTGAATTCAATTAAATTTGGCACCAAATTAAGCCAGGAGCATCATGATTTTCTAGAGGAACCAATCGAGAAAACAGAACTAGTGGAAGCATTGGGTAAAATAAAGAAAAATAAATGTATTGGTAGAGATGGGATACCAATAGAATTTTATAAAAAATTCCAACATTTCATTATCAACCCACTACTTAACACATGCAGGGCTTTTTTGGGCAGGAACATGCAGGAAGGGAGTTCCGGCTGGCTCCCGAGTTGGCCATGCCCAGCAGGAACTCATTAGCATAATAGGCCACACCCAACATCAGAAACGCATTAGGACTGGCTACATTTGGGGTGTGTGGCCTAACATACAAAGGAGTTCCTGCTACAAAAAAAGCCCTGGGTTTTGACAACAAACAAGGTAAAGAGAATAAGAAGCAAAAGGTGGTTGTGGTTGGATGACCACACTTCTGGTAACATGGGTGTGTGGCTTAATGTGCTAATGAGCTGTGCTGCTGGGGGTGTCCTAATATGCTAATGAGTTCCTGCTGTTGGGTGTGGCCTATTATGCTAATGAGTTCCTGCTGGGCATTTTCTACAAAAATAGTCCTGAACATATGTAATCATGTATTAAATGCTGGCAAAATGCCTCAAACATGGTCAGAGGCAAGGATGATAGTGTTATTAAAACCAGGGAAAAGTAAACTTTCTATTCTAAACCACAACTTTAACATTTTTTCTTCAATTCTAGTAGCTAGACTTAATAAAATAATCTCAAACTACATACATCCCGACCAGTCAGGATGTATTCCCGGTAGATTGATCTCTGATAATATAAGAAAGTCTCTTAATCTCATCAAGTGTCACAAACCCCAAAAGCCATTCTCATGTTGGATGCAGAGAAAGCGTTCGACAAGGTAGAAATTCCTTACTTGAAAGAAGTTTTCAAATTCATGAACTTTGGACCAAATTTTTTGAGGTACATAGACACCATATATCAAGCCCCTAAATCCCAAATTATGGTCAACAACTACAGAACAGAAGATCTAAAACTTACACATGGGACAAAACAGGGGTGCCCACTCTCCCCAATTCTTTTTGCGCTGTCTTTAGAGCCATTGGTATGGGCGATTAGACATGATCCAGATATACAGGGTATTCCTACAAAATCAGACACATATAAATTAGGGCTTTTTGCAGATGACACAGTCATTTATTTAAATAATCCTAAAGTCACTCTAAAGCCTCTGCTAGAAAGACTTAATACCTTTCACTCCATCTCAGGTTTTACTATTAATCTTAAGAAAACAGAATTATATCCTATTTTCCTATCAGAAGAAGACAAAATTTATATTTCAAACCACTTCCCTTTTAAATGGGTAAACAAGGAATGGAAGCATTTAAGCATAAGAATACCAGTTAATTTAGCAGACATATATAATAGTAATTATACAGTATTAACTAAATCGGTTAGAGAATCCCTTGACAACTGGTCCAAATTCAATTTATCTTTGCTAGAGAAAATCCTGGGATCCCAGATCACTGCAGATGGTGACTGCAGCCATGAAATTAAAAGATGCCTGCTCCTTGGGAGGAAAGCAATGGCAAACCTAAACCTAATAGCATGATAAAAAGCAGAGACATCACCCTGTCAACAAAAGTCTGCACAGTCAAAACAATGGTATTCCCAGTAGTAATGTATGGCTGTGAGAGTTGGACTATAAGGAAGGCTGAGTGCCAAAGAATAGATTCTTTTGAACTATGGTGCTGGAGAAGACTCTTGAGAGCCCCTTGGAATGCAAGGAGATCAAATCATTCAATCCTAAAAAAAATCAACCCTGACTGTTCCCTGGAAGGCCAGATCCTGAAGTTGAAGCTCAAATACTTTGGCCACCAAATAAGAAGGGAGCATTCACTGGAGAAGACCCTGATGCTGGGAAAGATTGAAGGTCAAAGAAGAAGGGGACAGCAAAGGATGAGATGGTTAAACAATGTCATCGATGCAACAAACATGAAATTGAGCAAACTTCAGAAGACAGCAGAAGACAGGAGGGCCTGGCGTGATCTGGTCCATGGGGTCGCGAAGAGTCGGACTGGATTGTGTGACTGAACAACAACAAAAGAGAAAATTGAATTCTTAAAAGCAATACTTTTCCCTAATTTTTTATTTCTTTTTCAAAACCTACCAATTCCAATTCAAGCTAAGGAATTCCAAAAATGGGGTTTAATGTGGAAGACTTCTCTTTGGGGTAAAGGACTACCTCGGATTAGTTATTCCTTGTTAACATGTCCCACTAATCTTGGAGAATTAGCATTGCCAGATTTAAAAATTTATTTTTTAGCAGCCCAGCTCAAGAACATAGTATATTATGCAATACCAAAAGTACAGAGAGCATGGGTTGAGATAGAGAAAGAATATCTTCAGCCACTTTTCCTACATGAATCCATTTGGAACAAACCAAAAGACAGAAGCCAAACAGTAGCTTCTAATCCTTTTCTTAAATTTAAACTAGAAAAATGGGACAAATACTGGAATTTGTTAGCTCCAGATATCTCTCCTGTTGCAGCCTTTTTAGGGCAAAGCTGGTTTGAGCTGGCTAGGAAAACAGAAGCATACAAAAGCTGGAGGGAAAAGGAACTCTTTAGGTTAAATCAGATAAGTCATCAGGGAAAACTGTGGTCTAAAGATCAACTTGAATTAAAATATCAAATTACAATACCTTGGCTACAATATCACCAACTTCATTACATGACCACACACGAATGACTTGAAAACCAGCCCTGACAGACCCTTGACCAGTTCTGAAAAACTAATTAAAGAAAATGGTTATGGCAGAAGAGGTACTATTAAAGTTATATATTTTTTACTTAACCAAAATCAATGGTCCATTATTACATCACAGCAAGCTGCCTGGCAAAAGGATTGTCAAATACAACTAACAGAAAACCAATGGCTGAAAATCTGGTCATCCCCTCTTTACTCCACCAGATCACTGAATATAAAACTCCAGAACTATAAAGTATTTGCTAGGTGGTATCTCACCCCATTAAGACTTTTCCACAGCCATTCTACTAATTCCCCCAGTGTTGGAAGTGTGGTACAGCTATTGGGTCATTTTTGCATTGTTGGTGGGCTTGCCCAAGAGTCTGTTTATTTTCGGAATCTATACTACCTATTATAGAGAAAATAACGGGCCATAGCATTCCAGATACCCCAGAATACCTTCTACTAAACTATTGGGAAAATATACCAATGACTAAGCGGTCATTGGTATCTCTTTTGTTAATAGCAGCTAAGAACTCAATTGCTCAAAACCCCAACAATAAGACAATGGTTTCAAAAGATTTGGGATGTAGTTATATATGATAAAATTGCTACACAATTACTTATTGCAGATGGCTCAAAGAAAAAGCTGAACTTTATAGAAAAATGGTTTTCCTTTTTTCAATACATAGAATCTGAAAAGAAAGACTTTAATGTTTTGCTGGCTAAATATATAGATTTTGTTTTGTATTAAGTTTACCTATTGTATTTATACCTACAAGGGCATACAAAGGATATCAAAACATGATTGTCTACATTGAGTTTTAGGTTATTAAGGTTAGATAGTTCATGATTAAGATTGTTAATTGTTAACAATTACTGTTGAGTTCCTGGTTTGTGTAAAAATTTTATATGTATTGCAAAAATTTTAAAAACTAATAAAAATAGAATTACAAAAAAAAAAAAAAAAACCAGAAGAAGATGCCAGGCCCAGATGGGCTAACAGCAGAATTTTATCAGACATTTGAAGATCAAATTGCATTACCATTAAAATATACCATTCAGAATATTAATGAACAGAAGAAAATTCCAGAGTCTTGGAATCAAGCATTGATTTCTTTAATACATAAACCTGATACAGACGAGAAAGAAATTAGAAATTATAGGCCAATTTCACTTCTGAATGTTGATTATAAGATATTTGCATCTATTTTGGCCAATAGACTAAAGAAAGTCCTACTCCAAATGATACATTTTTACCTAAAAGGCAAATGAGTGTCGAAACTGCGACAAGCAAGGCCACTTGGCTCGAGTATGCCAGGCGGCTACAAGGAAAAAGTCACCCCCATTGTCCCCGAAGCAGAACCGGAGGGCGCGAGACAAGAGTCATCCAAAGCCAGCGGAATGCCACGAGGCTTCATGCTGTTCCTGTTCCATGACCATCTTGAACACCGAAATGCGGACAAAGAAGAAGATCAATGAAATTGCTGAGCAGTCGGGTTAGAACAGATAAAAGGAAGTACTTCTTCACCCATTAACACATGGAATTCACTGCCACAGGAGGTGGTGGCAGCTACAAGCATGGACAGTTTCAAGAGGGAATTAGATAAACATGAAGATGTCCATCAGTGGCTATTAGCCACAAGGTATAGATAGGAACTCTCAGTCTTGGGCAGGTGATGTACTCTATTCTTGGTGCTGGGGGAGCAGCAGTGGAAGGGCTTCTAGTGTCCTGGCCCCACTGCTGGACCTCCTGATGTCACCTGGTAATTTTGGCCACTGTGTGACATAGTGTTGGACTAGATGGGCCATTGACCTGATTCAACATTGGCTTCTCTTATGTTCTTATGTTCTTAAGGTGACAGTCCTGCTGGATGGAGAGCCGTGTGAGATGGAGGTCAACTCCAGGTTGGCAATAGCCATCATCTCAATGGAGACACTGCAATGGCTGTTTCCTATGAGGAGCCATCACCATTTGACAAGCAGTCCTGTCCATCTTACCGACTTCCAGGGTCGACGCATTCCCATTGCAGGTGCAGTGTCATTTGAGGTACAGTTTAGGGGGTTCCTGGTTGCTGAAGGGTGTAGGTCCAATCTCTTAGGGCTGGACTGGTTCGAAGCCCTAGGTATTGCTGTTACTGGGGTGAATGAAGTGAGCCTGAGTAAACTGAGTGAAATTTATGTGGAATTTCCTGCTGTATTTGATGGGTCACTGGGGAGGTATATGAGGACGCCTGTGACTTTTGATTTGGACCCCTCAGTGGCACCCATTCGCCTGAAGTATTGGCGCGTTCCCCTTGCTCTAAGACCAAGAATTGAAGCTGAACTTGACAACCTTGTTGCACAAGGTGTAATTGAACCGGTCTCCCATGCCAAGTGGGAGACGCCTATTGTAACACCAGTTAAACCAGATGGGTCTATCAGAATTTGTGCTGATTATAAGTGTACCATCAACCGGGCATTGCAACAACATGCATATCCCATGCCAGTGATTAGCCATATCGTGGCATCGGCAGGCGGGAAAGTGTTTGCAAAACTTGATCTTGCTCAGGCGTATCAGCAATTGCCCGTGGACTCGGTAGCAGCTGAGGCACAAACCATTGTTACCTACAGGGGAGCATTCCGGGTTAACCGCCTTCAATTTGGAGTGAATGTGGCACCTGGGATTTTCCAAGGGTTAGTGGAAGGATTACTCTGAGACATACCAGGGGTGGTTCTGTATTTTGATGACATTTTGGTTGCGGGGGCAAATGAAACGGAGTTGGTGGAATGCCTCAGAGCTGTGTTGGGTCAATTCAGAGACACAGGTCTCAAGGTAAAAAAGAACAAGTGTCAGCTAGGGGTAAAAAGAGTGGAATTCCTTGGTTTCCTAATAGACGAAAAGGGGTGCACCCAACCGAGTCTAAAGTGGCTGTGATCCAGCATGCACCTAAACCTAGAAACATATAAGAGCTGCAATCCTTTCTAGGAATATTAAATTTTCATCACGCATTTCTACCTCATAAGACATCTGTTGCCGAGCCATTACACAGGTTGCTGGGGAAAGGGGCTAAATGGGAGTGGGGAACATGGCAGAACATGGCGTTCAGGGCTATAAAAGAGCTGCTAGTTTCCAATAGCGTCCTCACTCACTTCAACAAGCACAAGCCTCTGGTTCTCGCTGCTGATGCATCTCCTTTCAGTATTGGCACTGTTTTCAGCCACATCATGGAAAATGGGCGGGAAGCGCCAGTTGCTTATTATTCTAGGACACTATCAACTGCAGAAAGAAATTATGCACAAATTGACAAGGAGGCTCTCATCCTGGTTGCTGGAATAAAAAAGTTTCACGATTTTTTATATGGACTAAGGTTCCTGATGGTTATGGACCATAAGACTCTGTTGGGACTCTTTGCACCTCACTGGCATACCCCACAGATATTGTCTCCTAGAATGCTGAGGTGGACTGTGTTTCTTTCCACTTACGATCTTGACCTTATCCTCCGGCTGGCAACTGAAGACCTGCCTGAGCCTCCGGTGCACGCCTCAGACATTGCAGCTGGGTCAGCCAAGGACCCCAGTATAGCCTGCATGCTCAACTGGGTGTGGAGGGGATGGCCAGTGGGCCATTTTGAGGTGGAGTTCAAGCCTTACAGCAACCAACAGCAGGAGCTATCAGCTCACAAAGGGTATTTATTATGGGGAAATAGGGTGGTAGTTCCTCCAAACTTAAGAGAGCGGGTGCCAGAGGCCCTATATGCTGGTCACCTGGAAGTTGTCCGTATGAAAGCTCTTGCATGGAGCTATGTGTGGTGGCTGCACATTGACCAGGACATAGAACACTGGGTCCAAGCTTGTCAACCATGTCAACTCTCAAGGCCTGATCCCACACACACACCAGTACAACACTGAGGAAACACACATAGGCCATGATCCTGCTTGCACATTGACTTTGCGGGGCCGTTTCAAGGGCAAGTATTTTTAATAGTCATGGACACTTACTCTAAGTGGTTAGAGGTAATACAGATGAACAAAATGACCTCCACCACTGTTATTAAGGCACTACGTTGCCTTAGCACAATGCACAGCCTACCAGACACCATTGTTTCTGATAACAGGGCACAGTTTACTTCATGTGAGTTCCAGGACTTTATTAGGTGGAACCTAATTAAACATATAACATCTGCACTGTTCCATCCATCTACAAATGGGCAGGCAGAGAGGATGGTCCGAACTACAAAAGATGTGCTCTGCCGGATGACGCAGGGCGACTGGAACCAGAAGCTAGTGTCCTTCCTGTTTCATCAACATATCACTCTGCACACAGCAACAGGGAGGAGCCCTGCAGAGCTGCTTATGGGCCGTTGCCTGGCTTCACTGCTGGACAGGATGCACCCCGACCTCACATCTGACAGACCACCACGGACAGAGGCTCTGGAAATGCCCCAATCTTTACAAATCGGCAATGCGGTGTTCACACAAAACTATAGAGAAGGCCATTTGTGGGTGCCGGCCACAGTCAGCGAGGTCACAGGAACTCTATCCTATATTGTCTGTACCACTGATGGGAGAACTCTGAGATGGCACATAGACCAGCCGCGACGACGCTGGGCTGAGGCACAGCCAGAAGACGCGATCGTAAGTCCTAGTCCACTTCCAAGACCAGTTGAGCTTCAAAACACTGAGGACTGTTCTGCCCCTGGGGAATCAGAATCCCCTATAGAGTTAAATACCAGGCAGCAATCTGACAGAACCAGGCCTGTAGAAAAAAGCCCCCCCATTAGAAAACAGCAGCTCTAGGGGCACCGAGGCACCGCCACACACAGAACCGTTAAGACAGTCGCAAACAACCCGCAGCCATCCAGCATACTTAAAAGAATATGATTGTTCAGGGTTTGCTCCTTCTTAGGGGGGAGGAATCTTATGTATTGAAATGTATGACTAAGCTTGAGATGTAGGCTGGTATCCTAAAGAGAATAACCTGACTGGCTGCTCTGCAAAGCAAGCCAATCAGAATAGCTGGAGCTGTTCCGGAGGGAACAGAAACTATTGGTTGTTATCTCTACCTGTTCATTGGTTGTTAACTTGTTTAAGGGCATGGTTACCATAGCTCAGATAGATTAAAAAGGGAGCCTGTTGCTCCGCTGTTCTTGTGTTGGTTTACTGTTGAGTTGAATAAAGCTGAATCACTAGTTAAGATCTGACTTACGTCTCATACTTAACAACAGCAATTACAAGAAGTTCAGAAGAAAATAAAATATTTAGGGATAATTCTAACCAATAGATGCAGTTCACTGTTAAAATATAATTACATAAAACTTTTGACTGTAATTAAAAAAGATTTGGAAAATTGGAAACAAACATCTACAATTATCCTTTATGGGAAGAAGAGCTATTGTAAAGATGAATGTGCTACTTAGACTTCTCTTTTATTTCAAACAATTCCAATTGTAAAAAATCAACAGTATTTTAAGGAAGTAGACAAATTGATATGGCAATTTATTTGGCAAGGTAAAAGACCCAGAATTAATATGAAAGTACTACAGGATGCAAAGGAAAGAGGAGGCTTTGCAGTACAGATTGGTGCCTCTATTATAAAGCAGCAGTCCTGACATGGATGAAAGAATGGATCACTTTGGAAAATCCAAGACTGTTAAAGCTAGAAGGCCACAATTTGAAATTAGGTTGACATGCCTTTATATGGTATGAGAAAAGCAATATCCATAAGTATTTTAAACAACATATGTTAAGAACATCATTACTGAAGATATGGGAAGAGGTTAAAAGTATGTTCTACATAAAAATACCTAAATGGGTCTCACCATTGGAGGCCTTTATAAATCCCACCTTATTTACCAAAGAACAATTATGGAGATATGAAGATCTTTTAGATAAGAAAAACAATTTAATGTTGCAAGATATTCTCCAAAGACTGAACTGGTGGGAAAGGGTGCAACTTGACTCTAGATATGTAAGGATAAACAAACTGGTTTTTATGATAAACCCATAGAACTGGATAAAACTTTGTTGTCTATAGATGCAAAATTTATAAAGTCATTTTATACTTTGTTATTAGAAATGAAAATGCAAGATGAAATAGTAAAAGTTTCAATGATTAAATGGACACAAAACATAGGGCACAATATACTGTTAGATCAATGGTCTAAGGTATGGAAAACAAATATAAAATTTACAAAATCTATACCATTTAAAGAAAATATACATAAAATGTTTAATAGATGGCATATGACGCCAGAAAATTTAGCAAAATGGTCTCCAAATATGTCAAATGTTTGTTGGACATGTAAGCAGAACACTGGTTCTTTTTTCATATATGGCAGACTTGTAATATTACAAAAAAATGCTAGATATAGATACACAAGATATTGCAAAAAATATTAGATATAACCATACCATTTGTACCAGAACTGTTTTTATTAAATATTATGCCAGAGAAGCCAGAGAATTAAAAACCCAGACACACATATGATCATACATGTAGTAATTATGGCTAGAATTTTTTATGCAAAATATTGGAAAAAAGAAGAAGTCCCATCAAAAGAAGAAATAATTTATAAATTACTGGAAATGGCGGAAATGGATAAATTAACTTTACAATTACAAGATAAAAAAGAAGAAATTTTTTAGAAGAACTGGGTAAGACTCTATAGATGGATTGAGGACTATCTCAGAAAATGTGTAACATAATGATTCAAACATAAGCTCTATTTGTTAATAGGTTAAAACTGATGTAGGTGCATAAGAGAATGATTCGCTTTATGTAAAATTTAAGTAGGTATAAGGAGGGCAGACTCCATATATGTTGTGTGTTAGTCTTTCTCTGTTTGTAGTTGTTGTTTCTTCTCTTTCTGCTTTTAAAAACTAATAAAATTCTTTTTAAAAAAAGGAAGTGGGTGCCAGTATTCATTTCATTGCAAACGCTAGGATTAAGAAGATGCACACTTGATTCCCAGCCGGTGTGACAGTGTGTGTGTGGAGGGGAGTGTCCAGCATGGAGAAAACCTGCCCTCAGGCTTTCTTCTTCCTCCCACTGTGGAAATTTTTTGGGTGGGAACATCATGGGACCAGGGAAAAGACAGCTCAGAAGGCATTTAACTGCTTTATGAGTTCCTTCTCACAAGGCAAGAAAGCTTAGAAGGGCACTCAAGAGTGGCACCTTCAATGTGTTTCCAACAATCCCCCTTTCTATTAGCCCTGTCCTGCTGTATACCACCTAGGCCATGCGGTGAGTCTTTCAAAAGCATAGGCTAGCCGAAAGGGGGCTTGTTGGGGATGTATCGATGGTGCCACTCCTGAGTACCCTTCTAAGCTTTCTTGCCCTGTGGAAGGGAATTCAAAAAGTATTTAAATGCCATCTGAAGGTAATTAAATGCCCTCTGAGCTGTTTTTTCCTAGAAATTGACATGCTCACTGCCCTGTCCCTTGAAAGGAAGTGCTAGAAACAGGCTCAGAGCCTTCCCTTTTAAAGACAGGCATTCAGATTAATTTAATTAATTGTAATTTAACTGCCCCCTTAAAAATGCAAATGCCCCCTGAACAAAACAAAATAAAATCCTGGCTACAGGCCTGCATGAGGGAAACAGCTGTCACTTGTAACTGTAAACTGCAGCCTTCTCCTCCACTAACAGTATCTAGGGTCAGGAGTCAAGGAAAACCTCACAGTACTACAGTAATGGATTGAGAGCTTGTGGGCTCTTCCCTTCCTTGGAAGTTTGCAAGATGAAGTTGTACAAGCCTTCGTGGAGGATAATTTAATAAGAGTACCGGGACAGGAGGTCAGGTTTAATGTCTTATAAAGTCCCTCCCAAATCTATAATTCCTTACTGAATGTGAGATTTGTACACAGCAGCAGGCACTCCTGTGTGAAGCACAGTAAATTAAGTACCCAAAGTGCACATCCTGAAACCAGACCCAACCCTGCCTAGCGTCTGACAGCTGATGAGATCAGGCTAGCCTGGGTCATCCAGATCACAGCTATATGTCTGTAAAGAAAGCCAATATTATGGAGGCAGCACTGAAAGTCACTCCAGAGGCAGTGCCACAGAGTTTAGCTTTCTTTGGATATGAGACAACATTGGATTTATCACTGCTTGAGGAAGTGGAGAGAACTTAATATGCTTTTTAATGGTTTCCTTCTGTTTTATGAATAGTTTTTATGCTGCATATGTCTAATGGTTTGTTTTTAATGGTGTTTTAATTGTAAGCTGCCTTGAGCAGGACTTTGAAAAGGCAGCATAGAAATATGCTTAAATAAATAAATAGTATGTGTATGTTGATTTATTCATAAACTATTTGACTCATCAGACAGATTGCCAAAATAGCTTATTTGGAGAATGGATTAAAAAAAAATACTTCAAAGGGGAGACAATTGTTACTTCCAGATATATAGCATCCCTTTCCATCACATTGTTGACAGAGACAGAATGCCTCAGTAGTGATTTGAATGCTGATGGTTGTGGATTTTCTCCCTGGTAATGGATTTTTCCCCAAAGGGGTCTGTGGTGGAATGGGCCCACTCTGGCCCGCAGGCCCTGTTCCACCCTGCCCTCCAAGGTTTCCCCAACACCTGGAGAGACTTTTCTTTCTCTCTTGGCTAACCACTACCACCACCTGACCATTGTAAGGAATTGCCCACTGGGATGGTCAGGACTCCCAGCTTCCCTTTCCAGATTTGAGGCCTTGCCTCTGTGTCTCCCACTGCCCAGCACCTGGTCACCATGGGGACAGTTTACTGCTTTGTGTGCCCCCGGAGGCAATGCGAGATTTATGTATAGGCTAAGTAGGCTGAAGCTTAGGGCCTCTAAATCTAGGGGGCCTCCACAGCCCTGTCCCCACAGCGGGCAGTCTCCCCCTTTTTCATCTCTAAACCCCAGGAGTCAGCCAGAGGGGTCTCACTGCCCCTCAAGAAAGGCATAGGGATGTCAGTGAGTGGCGGCAGCTACTGAAGAGTGACAGAAGCCCACCAAGGAGGTGGGAAGGTGAAGCGGGGCTCACGAGCCACAAACTGGCTACTCAGTCTGAGGGTTGGTGCCCGTTTTGCCACAGTGGAAAACTGAATTCTGTAACCCTTCAGCAGCAACCATCTATACCTTGTGCCAGTAGCCACTGATGGACCTCTGATCCATATGTTTATCCAGTTGAAGATTAATTTTACTTTCTATTTTTAGATTCTAATCTGAGCATGAGTAAAAGATTTAAAAGTGGTGCTAGCAAGTGCAAGACATAGCGACTTGCAAATGCTGTGGTAATGAAGTTAAGACCAATCACTGCTTTTGTGCATCAACCACTCATTGAAGCAACAAGAGCCAGCAGTGAAGCTATCCAGCCTGAGCCAAATACTAGCATGCAACCAGACAAAAACCTCCCTGAAAGTGAAACAATGAAGCAGGATGTGGAACAGCAAGCTGATTATGACGAAGCAGCCGTGATGCTGGCTCAAACTAAAAATATAGAACTAATTCAAGAGTCACTTACTGGACAGGGAGAGGCTAAAGAGCCACAAGAAAATAATGTAAATAGATTTTGCAGTTCACATCTGGTAAGATAGGCTAAGTCCAAGGTGTTCCAGATGCAGATAAAGACAGGGCCAGCTCACTCACCAGGCAACCTAGGTGTTCGCCTAGAGCACGCCGACCCTTAGGGGTGCCAAAAGCCCACCGCCCCCTGCCCCTTCCCTGGCTTGCCGGCACACCCCACACAGCTGTGGGGCGCACAGGCAAGCCAGCACTCAGACCCTGTGGTCCCTGTGGTGGTGGTGGTGGGATGCGGCTGGGTGCTGCTGGCTGACTGTGCTTTCCACTGGGGAGAGGCGGGCATGGAAAGGGCCAGAGGAGACCCGCCGGGAAGAGAGGCAGGCAGGCTGGAAGTGCTGGTGGGGGTGGAGGGGGGCGTGCATCAGGCAGCCCTGCCTCTCCACGTGGGGAGGACCGGTCAGGATTGTGAGGGGAGGCAGTGGCTGCAAGCGATAGGGGGAAGGAGGAGGAGGAGGGTGCTCCACCCCCCTTCTCCAACCAGGTGCACTCCGCAGCACTCCTGTTTCCAGGAGAGAGAGCCTGAGAGGCACAGCAGGGGCAGAGCGTGCTTCCTTCCTGCTGGCCCTGGTGCTGGCCACACTTCGGAGACTCCCAGATGAGAGCTGCTTTCAGGGCAGGGTCCCCAATGAAGCACTCCCCACCCCACCCTCCGCACAGGGCATCTCAAACCCCGCCATCAGAGCACCCAGGTCGCTTGGGGAGGGGGGGGCACACACAGTCACCATTCCAGGGTTTGGGGTCCATGGGAGCCAGGTGGGAGGAGGGCTTCTGCTGCCAGCTGCCCACAGACCCAACACGTCGGAGTCCCACTGGCGGTGCAGACAGCACTGGCTGGCCTGGCATGGCATGGCCCGGCCCACCTTGGGGGTGGAGAAGGCAAGGCAAGGCCACCAAGAAGGAAAGGCGAACTGTCCCAGACCCTCTGTTTGCAGGTCCCGAGGAGCCCTGAGGGCCGAGTGGCGGTCCCTGCTTGGAGGACGCCAGTCCCAGTGGGGCTCCGGTGGGCGGCCCGCGGAGAGGTGCTTTCCCAACCACCCCCCACCCTGGGGGGGGGATTCTCTGCCTCTTTTCTGAAATGGACTTTGCAAGGGTGCCTCTGCGTGTCCAGGTGCGCCTCTCTCCTCTCTGACGCAGCCGATCCCTCCCACCGGTGGGGGGATCGGGTCCCTCCGATTGACAGTGCCAGGGCAGGCTGGACTCAGGGCTCGGCCCCAACACCTCTTCGCTTCCACCACCCCTGCCCCCTAGACACGTGACCACCCACCAGGTAGGAACAAAACCCGGCTGGAGTCTGTCCCAACTGGCGCTTCCAAGTGGGCTGGAGAAGCTGGGGGTACCAGGCGGGGGGGGCCGTGCCTTGATGCGCCATCAGTTCCCCAGACCCGCTCCTTTTCCTAGGGTTACCAGGTTTGGGCTGGAAAAGATCTGGAGGCCTTGGGGGTGGAGCCAAGAGAGGCTAGTGCCTCCCCCTACAGCCCAGCCCTTCGGCAAAGCTCTGAAGTGCCCCCCCCTTCCCCAAGGTGGCGGTGGCTTCCCACAGTGCCTTCTTCCCTCCGGCCTGTCCCAGGGGCTCTCTGGCGAGCTCTGGGAGGTTGGCAACCCTGTAATTGGGCACATGCCGGGGGGCACCAGAAGGTAGCCCCACCTAGGGTGCAAAAAAACCTTGAGCCAGCCCTGGATAAAGATAATGCCAGACATAGATCTACTGTTACAGATGTTGGTTTGTGGTCAGAATTATCACATGAGGAAGTATCCTACTGGGTAGAGAGGGATCCCTTTCAAGTTCTGCATCATTGTGGACCATTTTCAAATTCCAAGCGAGTGTACAAAAAGCAGTCCAGGTTTTGCACAAAAGCTCTTTTTTATTCAACAAAAGCAAATGGGGAAACATATAGCCGAGAGTGGCTTGTATATTCTCCCTCAAAAGGCTGGATTTATTGCTTTGTTTGTAAACTCTTTCCAAACCTTGCATCTTCTTTCACAGCTTTAGATACTAAAGGGTTTGGTGAATGGCAAAACCCCCATCTCATCCAAACTCATGAAAACTCAGAGAAGCATAGGAATGCCATGTTGGCCTACCTAACAAGGAAGCGAGGGCAAACGTTAACTTCCAAGCTAGAGGAACAAATAAAAGCAGAACAGCAGTACTGGTGGCCAGTGTTCCCTCTAAGCTGAGTTAGTGTGAGCTGGCTCACACTTTTTGAGCATCCAGCTCATACATTTTTGTCTTAGCTCAAGAAGGATGGCTCCAGAGCAAACTAGTTTATGCAGTAGCCAAATTGCTTGCTCACAACTTTAATGCCAGTAGCTCACAAAGTAGAATTTTTGCTCACAAGCTGTGGAGCTTAGAGGAAACATTGCTGACGGCATGTCATGGAGAGAATTATTGCTGTAATATGCAGTCTTGTAGAACGAGGCTTATAATTCAGAGGAGACAAAGAAAACTTTGGATCTCCAAATAATGGCAATTATCTTGGTCTTTTAGAACTAGTGGCAAAATTTGATCCATTTTTACTTGCTCATATCAATCGGTAGGGACATTCTGGATCAGGCAATCCCTCTTATTTGTCAAAAACTATATGTGAGGAAATGATTCAACTCATGGCAGAAAAAGAATTAAGGATGCAATTCTGGCTGATGTGAGAAAGGCTGGATATTTCAGCTTTTCAATAGATTCCACTCCTGACATTTCACATACTGATCAGTTGACTTTAATTATCAGATACGTATCACCTGAAGATGGTTTGCCAACTGAGAGATTTCTAACTTTCCTTGAGCTAAAAGACCACTGAGGAGAAAGCATGGCTGATTTAGTGTTCAACTATTTCACTACTGAGTTTGAAATTGACTTTAGAAAATGCTGCAGGCAGTCTTATGACAATGCTGCCAACATGGCTGGTAAGTACAATGGTACGCAGCAAAAAATCATTGAAAAAAAAACAATTTGCAAGATTTATTCCATGTGCAGGTCACTCTTTAAATCTGGTGGGCCATTCAGCTGTGGATTGCTGCCTTGATGCAGTGAACTGCTTTGGCATTATCAATGAAATTTATACCTTCTTTTCATCCTCCACAAAGAGATGAACAGTTCTAAAATAAGAACATAAGAGAAGCCAATGTTGGATCAGTCCAATGGCCCATCCAGTCCAACACTCTGTCACACAGCAGCCAAAAGTACCAGGTGCCATTAGGAGGTCCACCAGCGGGGCCAGGCCACTAGAAGAAAAAATCATTTTTGCCACTTCAGTCTAAAGTGCCTAAATATTTGTCAGACACTAGGTGGGATGCACACGCAAAAGCCACAGAAGCTGTTTTGGAAAGTTACAGTGCTATCACTGATGCCCTCAGTCATTCATACTCTGACATTAATGGGAAGGGGGAGACCAGGCTTCAAGCTAACAATCTTTTGCAGAAAATGGAAGAACTGGAGTTTGTGTTTATGCTGCATTTTTGGACCTGTGTTCTAGGTCATTTTCACAAGGTTAACAAAGCCCTTCAGAAATCAGACCTGTTGTAGAGTTCTTGTGCAAGTTTGTACAGTTCACTTATGGATTTTTAAAAGAAAATTAGAGAAGATTTCGATGAGCTTGAGAAACAAGCAAAAGCCACCTTGCCAAATATTAACTACAAAACAAGGAGACAAAGAGTAAGGGAACAGCAAAGAAATGACAGAAGTGCCCCTGATAACTTAGATACACTTTCTTCAAGAGATAAGTTAAGAATAAAATCCTTTATTCCTATATTAGATGCACTTGAAGCCAATTAAAAAGAAGAAGTATTGTGTACAGTGATGTTGCACAATTGTTTTCCATTCTCGCTAATCTGACAGCATCTAAGCAAGAAGTTCAGCAAGGTGTTGAACTGTTGATGGAAGCATATCCAGAAGATATTGATCTGAAACTTATTTATGAACTTTTGCACTTTCACCTGTACGTGAGACAAAGCCATAGGCTTATAGAAGAGCACTCTCTGTCTCATACAGACCTTTATCAAATTATATACAAGGAAAAAATTCAGATGGCCTTTCCTAATGTGGAAGCAATCTTGTGGCTATTTCTTAGCTTTATGGTCACTAACTGCTCAGGAGAGAGGAGTTTTTCAAGACTCAGAAGAATTAAAAATGAATTAAGGACCACGATGTCTCAAGAGAGGTTGTCACACTGAGCATTCTGTACATTGAAAGTGACAAACTTAGACAAACAAATTTTGATGAAGTTTTGGATGATTTTACTATGAGGAAGGCTAGAAAAAACATTTTTAGTCTTACTGTATTTGATGGTTGTAGTTTACTTCTTAATATGTATTTTAAAACTGACTGTTTAATGACAACATAAAGTAGATTCTAAAAGTGCCACATGGTCAGGTAATCATGATCATATTATTTACACTTCCCAGGAAATATAATTTGTAAACGCAAGGTTTTTGGTTTTTTAAGAATAACATTACAACTTCATTTTCCTAAAAATTAATGCTTATTCCACAAAAGGTTTACAAAGTTCAGTTATTGCAAAAGCTTTTCAGTGTTAATTTTAACATTTATGCATTTTTTTCAATCACTATGGTATTTAACAATAACATCTTATGTCCTTTAGAGGAAAAATTGTGAATTGCAGAATTTTAAATACCTGTCATCATCTCTGGCTTCACTCAATTTTGTTTATAATACTCTTCCATTTTATTCTAGTAGTGAGGGTGGGGGATTGGGAGGGGCCTCACAAGTGGAGTAGCCTAGGGCCTCTCTTCATCTAAAGCTGGCCCTGCCTGGAGGAATAGCTACTTGCCAAGCTTCCCCCGGTGCTCCTTTTAAAATAGTGTGTCCAAAACAGTGGAGGACTATGTGGTACGCAGAACCACTACCAGCATCAAAAGTTATAAAGTATTTATTAAAAAGAAAATGTTCACAAGCATACTTTTAGCACAGCACCAGATTGAGCAAGGGGTTCAAAAGAAATGGGTAAAATGTAATTCCTCTGTCCTTCTTTCTATATATGCCCTATCAGATGTTAAAAAAATAGAACGGGCTCCTTAGCTTAGGATGTTATAGATCGCTACAGATTCACCTTTACCTTGCTGCTTCCTCCAGCTCTTCAGGCCAGCACATTGTTAATGGCCATGTCCTCCAGACCTCAGTTAAGAGTTCTGTCTGCTCTGATGGACTCAGCACCAAAGAGATCTTCCTCCTTGCTCCCCTGAGTTTGACCACCTCTCTTTTCCCCTTCCTGAAATCTCTCTAGTATTTAATTCCTCCATATCTCTGTTTCCTGCTTGGGGGGGGGGCAGCTTAACTATCCCATTGTTTAGACCTATTAGCATTTGTATGAAGGTGGGCTGAGGTAAGTCTGGAAAGCAATTGAACTGACTTCCTCCCTTCCTGCCTGTTCTTTGCCCAGAGAGGAAAAAAATCTTTCAAACCTCAGAGTGAAGGTTTTGCTCAATTCAAACATCCATAGAAAAAAATGCATTTCTTCACAGGGTCATTTCTGTTGCCTAGAATGTCAACTGGTTTTAAGAAGTTTTACATTTAGATACCATGGATAAACCTAGATTTGTCATAAGAATGAGTGAAGACATCCTTATCTCATATGATCCCTCCCTCCTTCCTTCATATGTGGTGCCAAGACTGAAGTCTTCCTGATTTTGAACAAGTTGTAGCATCTGAATCAGACAAAAGAGCTGTGCCTGTCTGTTAACTATTGCTGCTTCAGAATCAGCTGGTAGGCAAAAACAACGATACTACAGTTTGTAGTTTTGTCTGATTAAAATATCACAACAAACTGAGGAATTAAATACTAGAGAGATTTCAGGAAGGGGAAAAGAGAGGTGGTCAAACTCAGGGGAGCAAGGAGGAAGACACAAATGCTAGAAGTCTCCGAGGTAAAATCGTGGAGTTGGAATGCTTGGTGTTGGGGGGGGAAATAGACATTGTGGGGGGGGGGAATAGACATTGTGGGTATTTCAGAAACTTGGTGGGATGAGGAAAATCAGTGGGACACGGTGATTCCTGGTTATAAATTATATCGGAAGGATAGGGGGGAAGGGTTGGAGGTGGGGTGGCTCTGTATGTCAGAGAGGGAATACCGTCCAGTAAGATTGAGAGGGTAAGAGAATTGGATTCACTTCTGGAAATGCTATGGGTTGAAATAGTGGGTCCAAAAGGAGGCTTAACAGTGGGAGTTTGTTATCGCCCACCTGATCAAAAGATAGAGGAGGATTATAAAATGATGAATGAATTAAAGATAGCGGCTAGACGAAATAACTATGTTGTAATAGGCGACTTTAACTACCCACACATTGATTGGGTCAATATGAGTTCTAGTCGGGAAAAAGAGATTGCGTTCTTAGACACTCTCAATGACTGTGCTGTGGAACAGATGGTCACAGATCCTACCAGGGGAGAGGCGATCCTGGATTTGGTCCTAAGTAACACCCAAGACCTGGTGAGAGATGTAAAAGTGATTGCACCACTTGGGAACAGTGACCATAATGTCATTGAGTTTAACATTTGTACAGATAGGGAGTTGCCCAAAAAGACTGATGCAACCAATTTTAACTTTAAAAGGGGTAACTTCTCTGGTATGAGGGAACATGTGAGGAAGAAATTGAAAGGAAGAGTGGAGAAGGTCAAAACCATTGGGGAAGCTTGGAGACTATTTAAAAAGACAATCCTAGAAGCTCAGAAAAAATATATACCGCAGGTTAGGAAAGGTACAAATAGGTATAGAAAAAAGCCTGCATGGTTAACAAATAAAGTAATGGAAGCTGTAAAAGGTAAGAAGGATTCCTTTAAGCGGTGGAAAGCTAGTCTTAGTGAGGTTGATAAAGGGAACACAGACTATGGCAAATAAAATGCAAGTCTGTGATCAGGCAAGCAAAAAGGGAATATGAGGAGCATATCGCAAAAAACATAAAGACCAACAATAAAACTTTCTTCAAATACATTAGAAGTAGGAAGCCAGCCAGGTAGGCAGTGGGGCCCTTGGATGACCAAGGGGTAAAAGGAGTAGTGAAGGATGATAGGGAAATGGCTGAATGCATTTTTTGCCTCTGTCTTCACTGTGGAAGAGGAGAAGTGTTTGCCCACTCCAGAAGCACCGATTTCGGGAGGGGTTTTGAAAGACCTGAATCAGATTGCGGTAACAAGAGAAGAAGTCCTCCGACTGATGGACAATTTAAAAACTAATAAATCACCAGGCCCGGATGGCATTCATCCGAGAGTTCTGAAAGAACTCAAATGTGAACTTGTGGATCTCCTGACAAAAATATGTAATCTTTCTTTAAAATCTGCCTCCATTCCTGAGGACTGGAAGGTAGCTAATGTCACTCCCATCTTTAAAAAGGGCTCCAGGGGAGATCCGGGAAATTACAGGCCAGTCAGTCTGACATCGATACCGGGTAAGTTGGTGGAAACTGTTATTAAGGAAAGAATTAGTAGGCACATTGATGAACAAAAACTATTGAGGCAGACTCAGCATGGGTTCTGTAAGGGAAGATCTTGTCTCACGAACCTGTTAGTGTTTTTTGAGGGAGTGAACAAACATGTGGACAAGGGGAACCCAATAGATATTATTTACCTTGACTTCCAGAAAGCTTTTGATACAGTTTCTCATCAAAGGCTCCTAAGTAAGCTCAATAATCATGGGATAAAAGGACAAGTCCTCTTGTGGATCAAAAACTGGCTTATAAATAGGAAACAGAGAGTGAGTATAAATGGGAAACTTTCTCAGTGGAGGGTGGTAAGCGGTGGGGTACCACAGGGATCAGTACTCGGTCCAATGCTTTTTAACTTGTTTATTAACGATTTGGAATTGGGAGTAAGCAGTGATGTGGCTAAATTTGCAGATGACACGAAGTTGTTCAGGGTGGTGAAAACCAGGGAGGATTGTGAGGCACTCCAAAGGGATCTGTTGAGGATGGGTGAGTGGGCGTCAACGTGGCAAATGGGGTTCAATGTGGCCAAGTGCAAAGTGATGCACATTGGAGCCAAAAATCCTAAATATAAATACACGTTGATGGGGTCTGATCCGGCAGAGACGGACCAAGAGAGAGATCTTGGAGTTGTAGTGGATAACTCGCTGAAAATGTCTACACAATGTGTAGCTGCAATAAAGAAGGCCAACGCTATGCTGGGGATTATTAGGAAGGGAATTGATAACAAATCAGCCAGTATCATCATGCCCCTGTATAAATCATTGGTGCGACCTCATTTGGAATACTGTGTACAGTTCTGGTCACCACATCTCAAAAAGGATATTATAGCATTGGAAAAAGTGCAGAGAAGGGCAACTAGAATGATAAAAGGGTTGGAACACCTTCCCTATGAAGAAAGGTTAAAATGCTTGGGGCTCTTTAGCTTGGAGAAACGACGGCTGAGAGGTGACATGATCGAGGTTTATAAGATTATGAATGGGATTGAGCAGGTTGAGAAAGAAGTACTTTTCTCCCTTTCTCACAATACAAGAACTCGTGGGCACTCTATGAAATTGCTGAGCAGTCGGGTTAGAACAGATAAAAGGAAATACTTCTTCACCCAAAGAGTGATTAACATATGGAATTCACTGCCACAGGAGGTCGTGGCAGCTGCAAGCATGGACAGTTTCAAGAGGAAATTAGATAAACATATGGAGCAGAAGTCCACCAGTGGCTATTAGCCACAGGGTATAGATGGGAACTCTCAGTCTGGGGCAGGTGATGCACTCTATTCTTGGTGCTGGAGGGGGCAGCAGTGGGAGGGCTTCTGGTGCCCTGGCCCCACTGCTGGACCTCCTGATGGCACCTGGTATGTTTTGGCCGCTGTGTGACAGAGTGTTGGACTGGATGGGCCATTGGCCTGATCCAACATTGGCTTCTCTTATGTTCTTATGTTCTTATGACGTTTGTTCCAATTAGAAAGTGCTTCTATCTGTGCCACATATAAGAGAAGGTGGAATGGGTGTGTAAGCCTGAGAAGAGTTCCTGGCTTGCTCTCAGCACAAACTGAATTTCTTTGATCCTCGAACATAGCCAGTTAGCTCACTACCTTGGAGTAAGCTCTTCACATGTTGCATACAATGAGGGTTACCATATTTTGAAAATAAAAAAGAGGACATATTTCCTGACTGACTACTTCAAACAAGTGATCACTATGACAAATCTCATTTTAAATACCCCTACTGTTTAAACTATGATAGTTGCTACTAACTAGGAATATTCCTAACCTTTCAACACAAAAAAAGGATGTTTTCATAAGGTTTTTAAAAGAGCCCAAGAGAGGATGGACACCAAAAAAGAGGACATGTCCTCTGAAAGAAGACATCTGGTAACCCTATGTACAATAGTATCCAAGCACAGTTCCTTGGGACACCCTCTTCCTTAGATGTGAAGTTTTAAGGTTTGATACCTGCAGATTAATATCCAGTTTTCTCAGGAGGACTTATATTTTATTGGGCAGGGGAAGGCCTGTAGCCACAGTGGGGCATCTCGGGGCTAGGCCCCCTGACTTACTGGCAAGGCCCCACAACTTCCCATCCAGCCCAGGGCCCCGAGTGGCGGCAGGTGCAGGGAAGGAGCTGGGTAGTCCTTTAATTCGATTAGCCAGGGCCCCCTAAGAAATTTAAATGCCCCCCTGCCTTAAAAGATCTTGGCTACAGGCCTGGGCAGGGGTTACTATATTGGAAGAATGCTGTTTATGTTATCACTCCTACTCATATAGTTGTTGATCATGCACACAATTGGCTGATCCATTCATATCTAGGGGAAAAGATGGGAACTCTCCTCTTCCCTGGTGAGAGTCATTAACGAAGCAAGGTGTATATATGGCAATACAGCTGCAGCTGCGTGCAGCAGCCCCAGTATTATTTGGAAAGATATACAGGAACAAATTGTCTATAGAAAGAAAAATGCACAGAAATCTGTTACTATGAATTTTCTGGCATGAAAAGCTGAAGTTTTGCACATGTGCAACATTTTCTGATTTCTGTTTTCAGTATAAAAGAATTACAGCTCATCTCTAGCTTTGAAAGCACAAGCAGGAAAGTATTAATGATTGTATATGCAAAATGAAGCTGCTTCCCCAAAGCAATTAAACAAGATTTCACTCTCATTCCGTTCTTCAGAAGGGACACATAAAACCGACAAATCTGATTAAAATGGGATTTCCAGACTCTGACGTCAGAGGGAAGGCGACGCATCCGTGCTTCCCGAGACCCTGCTGCTCTGACTGCTTTTAATAACCGCCTCTGCAGGGCTTTATTGAACACAGCAGTAAGAAACTGCCTGTGAGGATATATAAATATGTATGGGGAAGAAATAAATTGTGTGTGTGTGTGTGGACTGAGGCTGAAGGAGGATTGAAAGTGTGTTCTTGAAATTGCAAGGGCATTTCTCTTTTTTTGCAACTGACTAGGAATGTATGCCTTATTCTCATGCTAAGGTTGTAAATAAGCATACTTGTTAGACGAGGAAAGCTCCTTGGCTGTGAGGGTGGGAACTGCAGGGATGTGCATGTGAGAAGCAGGGAGGGGGAGGAACCCATAACTCTGCAGTGGTGATATGCTTGCTTTTGGATGTCTCCCAAAACCACAGCTTTAGGGTGAGAAGAAATTGACAAAGAAGTAGTACCGGAGCAACCAGGAAAGGATGGAATATTCTGCCCCACTCAAAGCTTCTTAAAATGTACGAGAACAGTAGCCATGAGAATGCATTCCTTGACCAGTTTGATTAACATTGAGACTTCTAAAATCCCACATGCATAGTTTGCTTGTTTTTTTAAAATCCAATCACAACATTTAAGACAGAGATAGTATACTGACACCAAGAACAGGCAAGAATAGAAAACAACAATGGGTTTTCCTTGAGCTTGATTCAGTAGTGAAGATTAGACATCTGACCAAAATACATCAGGTATGCTTCAGCAATGGGGTTGTTGCTAACATTTTGTATATCTGGAACAGCTTTAGAAGCCTCTTTTGAACTCAGAGAACAGTCAGTCTCACTTAATAAGGCCTTTGGTTGATAATCGTGATTACTCTCCTTTCACAAACATGTTTTTTAAAAATCTATTTTTATGTTTTGCCTCGAGCAGATTGGGAACACAAATGATGTATTGCCAGGTATATAGAATTAAATTTAAAGCTGGCTCCTTCCTCTTACTCTCCCATGTTCATACATGCCCCTAAATAGCATGTGAGAAACTAAAAGGCATTTTAAGTGTCAAGTGCAAAAACACTGTCAACCTTTGTGCCCATCTATAACCAAGCAGATGCTGTGTCAAAGCTGAGGAAATCCTTGGCTAGGAGAGATACTTTCCCTGGTCTGTAAAGGAAATATTAAAGTACAATTTAAAAGGGATCACATGCATTAATAAGATCAGACTCCGCAGAGTAATGGTGGGACCTTTTGCTGATGTCGTCATGGAGTTGCCATGGTTACAGAAGAACCAGCTGTTCAGAATAAAGCTCCAGGTACTAGGGGAAAAGACAGCAGAGAAAATAGTAACTAAACAGAAAGAGGGAGGGGAGAAGCAGGAAATGGGCAGTGAATGCAGACTGGTCCAGTGATTTTACCTGAATGGCATGGATAAATTGTGCTTTAAATAGTCACTAATTAGTTTATAGTCTTCCAAGGAGCAGCAATCTTTAAATAAAAACCTGGAAAATAAATACTTTTCTATGAATCAGGTTACCATAGGAATCTCTGTGATATTAATGTAAAACAAAAGTTGCATATATTATAAAGGGCTGTACAGGTTCCCACTGGGGTTCCAGAGTTCTTCACCTGGAGATGATGCCTGTTCCGTTCAATGTTCTGAGATATGGAGAGAGAATGTAATTCCCTCTGTGCTCTCCACCAGTTCAGTTGCCCACCATCATGGCCCAAGTGCTGTGAAGCAAAGTTATAGCTGTCCTGCTGGTCACAGAAAGCAAGAGATAGTGAGTGAGAAGAGACTAGTAGGATTACTGTGGTCAGAAGAAAAGTGTTCTCCAGATATGTAACTAGTGAATTTATACGCCTTTCAATGTGAACCTAAATCCACATTAAATTAGCCCGGGTTTATTAAAGAGAATTCTTGTTCTCCTGCTGCCTCTCATTCTTATGTTACTGGACCCCGATCTGGCCAGTGACTTACGCAACAGCTGGAAAGAATTTTTCTCTGGATTCTCAGTGTTGCTTCCAAAGTCCTATACTTGATCAGAGTGAAAATAGAAAAAAAGTTTATTGAGGGGAATAATGCAAGTATCAGGGTGGGAAAAATTGCAAACTCAAAGCAGCACCAAATATTCAATAATAATAGTAAGTACAGAAATCCGCCTTTCCAAATATCCAAACACTGCACCAGTTAGTCCACTCAATACAGGAAGAAGCCAAAGAGACAATGTGAGAGGGAGATGATCCATGCAAGGCCAGGTAAAGGTCCAGTTCCCAAAGGGGTGAGATGTCTGGACAGCTACTTTTGGATTAGCAGTCCAGAATGATGAATGTTGGAGTGTTGGAGCCAGTCAAAATGACACATAGAGAACAGATTCTGACCTCAGTTATAGGGCAAGCACCCAGGTCCAAAAGGCTTTTCTTTGTAGACTTGAAAAGATATGAGTGGGGGGTGATCAGATTTCTCACTTGACTGGATGAAAGGAAGATGTGAGTAGTTCTGGCTCATAGGAAGTTTTCCAAACAGTCTGAATTAGATCAACCTGAAGTGAAAACCTTTCAGCAGGAAACTAGAGATAGTCTTTCCTTGGCAAAGGCAAATGTGATAGGTTTCTTTTGTTGCTAAAGGGACAATGTTTAATCACTGAGAGGCTATGATTAATGATCTGATGGACAGATAGCAGAGCTGGGATCATAGGAAGCAGGTAGGCAGAGCAAGGGATGGGGAAGTAGGAGAGACAAGAATCTACTGCCTCAGAAGCCAAGAGCCAAGGTCAAAAGGAAAGTAAAGGCCCAACATCAGGGAGGCAGAAGGCATGATCACAACTCGCAATCAGAACTGTTGACAAAAGAAGAACCCGCAGACTTCTTTGCAGCTTTTGTAGCTGCTTCCTGCTTCAGAGGGCTGATGGGATGTATTCATGAATGGCGCCTGTCTGCATCTCAGCCTCTGGAACTGGCTTACACATTGCTGCCTCAGTGGCTTGTCACATGGAGTGGGCAGCAGAGTTTCTAATCCAAAGGTTGCTAGTTGGAATCCTGATGGTTCCTGACATTAGGTGAGGCATCTCATGGCCTCTTCCATAAACAGCTTTTTTCTACTCTGATCAGCATGATTGGATTAGGTGCAGTCCTACTGATTCTGTCTTTGGTCATGAAAAATTGCCAGAAACCCTAGGTAAGATACAGTGAAGGATTTCAATGGACAGAAGATGGTGGCACATTTTGCTGATTTTCCCTTCCCTACAGTGAACCTCTAATTCATCCCCCCTACTCTGTTCCTGAGGATTCCTTGTCCCACAGTAGCAACATTTGAAGTGTTTGGGGGGATGCAGTGGAAGGTGTCAGGTGAAGAAGTCATGTGTTATGGATCACCAGTCAATCCAAGCCCCTGTTTTTCCCCATGCAATGTGTATGGAGGAGCTGGTCCTGGACAAGATGGAGTGGGGAGAGAAAGACAAATCTTTGGCATAACTAATTGGAATAGTTGCATATCTCTTGGCAAAATGAAACATGTGCTGGGTGATTCATGTTCAGAGTCCCCAGCCATTTTTAAGGCTGAATTACACATTACAATTTCCACTGTATGGAGACCAGGTTCCCCAACATGGACTTGAATCAGTCAAACAAAATTTGAGTCCAGTGGCACCTTTAAGACAAAGTTTTATTCAAGGTATGAGCTTTTTTGTGCATGCACAGCTCCTTTGCATGCACATGAAAGCTCAGACCTTGAATAAAACTTTGTTGGTCTTAAAGGTGCCATTGGACTCAAACTTTGTTCTACTGCTTCAGACCAACACAGCTGCTCACCTAGATCTATTTGAATCAGTCAGTTACATGTTAGCTGCAAGTTCCCTACTGTGAAGTAATTTCCCATGTGAGCAGGGCTCTATTTGGGATCAAGACCATGGCATGCTGAGGGAAGGGTTTCTGCCTAGGCAACCCACCCGCACTGTTCTAGTAGTGGCCTAGGGAATAATATTTTCCCCATTGTCTGCTGCATGTGTAGCCCATCAGTACATGTACAACCTCCAATGGGGCAAATAGTGCTCCTGGGGGTGCTCGAAAGACCTGAGTCAGATTGAGGTGATGAGAGAGGAGGTCCTACAACTGATAGACAACTTAAAAACTGATAAATCACCAGGCCCAGATGGCATACATCTGAGATTTCTGGAAGAACTCAAATGTGAACTTGTGGATCTCCTGAGAAAAATACGTAATTTTTCATTAAAATCTGCCTCCATTCCTGAGGACTGGAAGGTCACTCTTTAAAAAGGGTTCCATAGGAGATCCGGGAAACTACAGGCTAGTCAGTCTGTCGTCAATATTGGGTAAGAAACTGTGATTAAGGAAAGAATTAGTAGGCACAATGATGAACAAAAATGATTGAGGCAGACTCAGCATGGGTTCTGTAAGGGAAGATCTTGTCTCACTAGCATGAGGGTCAAGGGGAAACGGGGCACCATGCTGAGGATAAGGGGAATGTGCCCTCAGAAGGGACCTCTTCTTCAGCTGGTGAACGGGTATCCTTTCGTACCAAGGAACCGTCCCTGGGAAGGGGGGGGCTCTTGCCATCCTTAGGCAGGTAGACAGCTGGGTGGTGAACCCGCATACTGACTGTATGGTGACTTGCCTGCCTGGTGCGAAGGTAGCGGACATTACGTGTGTTTTAGATAGGCTGGTAGATAGTGCAGGGGAGGAGCCAGTGGTCGTGGTGCACGTCGGCACCAATGATGTGGGGAAATGCAGTCGTAAGGTCCTGGAGGAGAAATTTAGGCTGCTGGGCAGGAAACTCAAGGCCAGGACCTCCAAGGTAGCCTTCTCAGAAGTGGTACCTGTTCCACGTGCAGGGCTGGAGAGACAGGCACAGATCAGGAGTCTCAATGCGTGGATGAGACGATGGTGTAGGGGGGAAGGGTTCAAGTTTGTTAGGCACTGGGATGCTTTTTGGGACAAAAGGGAGCTGTACAAAAGGGACGGTCTCCACTTGTCCCAAGAAGGAACCAGGCTGCTGGCGCTCAAAATCAAAAAGGTGGCAGAGCAGTTTTTAAATTGAATAATAATAATAATAATAATAATAATAATAATAATAATAATAATAATAATAATAATAATAATAATCTTTATTGCATTAGCATAAAGCCATAGCAACAGTGCAGTATAAACAAGTAACCAGCACTAGATTCAGGCAGGTACTAATAAGTCAATCATTTTACAAAGATAAAGGATCAAAGTCATGCCCCCGGCACCTCCCCCAAGGGAAAGAAAAAGAAAAGAAAAAAAAACCCTTAGAATTATCAATTTGTACATGGTCATCAGCTATCAGGAGTGAGCTAATTAAATTCGGGTAGATTTACTTTCCTGATCACTACAGCTAAAAAGGAGGCCACTTTAGCCGTGATTTGCTTGTCAGTAGTATTATCAGAGTAGCACTGAAACTACCCAGGGGAGGGGAGGGAGCTTTTCTTTTCTCAGAATGGGAGCAATATATCTCTCTCTTTCCTTATTCCACTTGGGACAGAAAAGCATTATGTGATACATAGTTTCTATCATCTCTTGACTGCAATCACAGAGTCGTTCCGAGAACGGAAGTCCCGAAAAACGGCCAAAAAGCACCTTGGAGGGGAAGGAGTTAAGTCTCGCTAAGGTGAAAGCGCGACGTTGTCCTGGGATTTTTAGAGCATAGCAATATGTCGGAATCGTCTCAGGAGGGGCAAGACCCAACGATAAACCCGAGCAAGTACGTCGGGCTCTTTGAAGGGTGCTACTAAAGTCAAGCTCCTTTAATTTCAATTTAATTTCTCTGAACAGCTCGTTAGGTAATGGGGTTGGTATATCAATCCCCAGGATTTTTAGTTTCTGTTTAATTAACTTGGATCGGCTGCTCTTGTAGGTGTCATGGGGAATTAGGTGTGAAAAACCCGCTTTATTTGTGCTGCCCCCCTGAGTATCCTTCTTCATAAACAGCTTAAAAGCTGCGAGCCAAGCTCTCTGTTCAATTGATGGTTGAGCAAATTCAACCCTGAGTGCAGTTCCCGCTACACATCTAGGGACTGCCGCAATTTCCCTCAGAAAAGTGTGTAAGGGAGAATCAAGGGTTTCAGATACTCCTTCAATCCACACTGCACACCCATAAAGAATCTGCGGGATAACCTTAGCATTGAAGATCTTAATGGCAGCTGCTATGTGGTTTGCGCCTTTGGAATAGTAGAATTTTTTTATCGCCTTAGCTGTGATATTTGCAGCTTTAAGGGCCGCCTGGACATGTGGTTTCCAAGATAGATTGTAATTAAAAGTGATGCCCAGGTAGCTAAAGGAGGGAACTCTCTCCAAGGCCCCACCCAATGCGCTTATCTTGGGTCCATTGTTGAATGTTCTGGAGAATCTAAGGACCTTTGACTTGGAATAGTTAACTTTAAGGTCCTCTTTATTACAGTATGTAATAAATGCGTTTATTACTGATTTTAAGCCCAGTTCTGTTTTGGAGAGAAGAACGGCATCATCTGCGTAAAGGAGGATTGGAATTGGTGTATTTGCCACAAAAGGGGGTGTTTGGCCTGGGATTTCACAAATGGGATCATATCATTGATAAATAGATTGAATAGAGCTGGGGCAAGCAAGCAGCCTTGTTTCACTCCCTTATTAGTTTGAAAGCTTGCAGTAAGTTGGCCTTGCCAATTATATCTAATTTGGGCAGAGGTGTCGGTGTACAGGTTCATAATTAAAGATAGTAGCCTTCTGTCTATTGTGGTTTCTGTCAGTTTACACCATAGTCTGCCACGATTGATAGAATCGAAAGCGGTCTTCAAATCCATGAAGGCCGCATACAGTTTCCCACCTGGGGAAGCCAAATACTTGCTCGCTAGATGGTGTAAAACAAGGGCATGATCCATGGTTGAAACCCCTTTGCGGAAGCCTATCTGTTCTGGGTGGAGAATCGCCTCCTGGTCAATCCAATCCGTTAATCTCTCAAGGAGCTGTGCTGCATATATTTTCCCTGGAATAGAGAGTAAGCTTATGGGTCGGTAATTGTGAGGATCAGCCCTGTTGCCTTTCTTATAAATTGGAACTATAATTGAACGCTTCCACTCAGTTGGTATAGCACCAGAACTATTTATTAATGAAAAGATGGGAGCTAAGAGATGATAGGTTCCTCATTAATGCTCCATAATGCTCCAGCCCTGTTACAACATCGCCTGAAAGGCAATGTTGGAACATCTCTACCTCGATGTTTTCCCCATTAAGAAACTCGTGTATTTGAGACTCAATCTCTTGAGACCATTTAATAGGTTTCTTAACTAAAGTTCGCTCTTGAAATCCCACAGTATTGTGAGTGGTAATAGCCCGCAGTTGGAAAGTGGCTTCAAAAGTCAGAGGGAGATGATCTCCCCCCAAGTATTCTCCTCCTTCCACGTTAGTGACTTGGGAGTATATACTTGGGGACACCAGTAAATGATCTACAATGCTGAGTCCATTAGAAGTAAAACAGGTGTAACAACCCGAGCTTTTCGGGTTGATAGTACCATTCAGGAAAACAAAGTTCAACGTGACTGCTAGTGACATCAAATATCTTCCAGCTGGGTTAGTTTTGTGATCTCTGGAGCTTCTGGCAAACCAGGGTAGGGGCAGCATTAAATCAGATGATCCTAGCACCCCCGGAAGCAGAGCCTCGTCATTGCCCCCTATTCGCGCGTTAAAATCTCCTGATAATAAAATCATCGCATTGGGGTATTTAGTAAGGGATTGGCCTACCTGATCAGCAAAATCATCCCATATTAACTGAACTTTAGAATTATCCTCTGCAGGTGGAACATATGCTGTGAGAATCAGGAGGGGAGCCATGAAGTAACTAGACCATATACAAACTGCTAACAGTACAGGAGAAGCTATGATTACTTCACTCTTAGACACTTCCAGATCTCTAGAGACAAGGCAGGTAAGACCAGCTTTCGGTCTGCCTTTACCCTTGCATTTTATCACTGGGACCGAAAAGGACCAGTAGTTCAACAGGTTAATTTGGTCTTGGGCCCATGTTTCTTGTAGGGATACAATGTGGAAGTGGCTTAACACTTTTAAAATATGGGGGTCACCGCTCTTACTTTTCCACCCATTTACATTCCAAGACAGAACCCTGAGTGTAGGGAGTTATGTCCAGACTCCTGAGATCCCTCTAGGATGATGTGTCCTGACGTAGCTTCTTCTAAGCTCGAGGGGTCCATCTCGATTTCTTCCACGAACTGCTCCTCCACAACACACCCATTTGTCCTCTTGCGGGCACTCATTGCAGGAGGAGTTTTAGCCTTTGTTTGTTTGTTTAATTCTGGTTGTACAGTTTTTGATTGCTTCGCTACATCAGCTAGTTCCTCTGCTAGCGACTTTGAATCTGCCATTGGAGGAAGGTGTTTGTTGGAGTATACAGAGAACAGTTGTGAGGAGTCTATTTCATGATCATCCTGCTGTAACTCTGAAGGGTCAGCTGGCCTGTTTTTATTTTGACACTGCTTCTCCAAGTTAACTGGGGGAGCTTTGGACCTGCCAGCTGGCTGTATCTCCGCATCCTTGATCTCACTCAGTTTATGGGACAAGAAGTCCAATCTATCAATGATTGATTGTTGCTCGTTGCAGGGAAGATTCCCAAAGGAGTTGAAAAGATCATCCTCTATAGGATTTGCCAGAAATTTATGTGTCAGTTGTCTCTTGGGGGTCGGGTTTGTTCCTTGGCCAGCTTGTGCATAGTGATGTTCTTCAGGGGGTTGTGTGCTCTCCATGGGTTCACCCATGTCGTCCCAAGAAATTAAGTTCATTTGGGATGTTTGATGACTCTCTGTTTCCATTGGTAACCCCTTCTGTAATAATGAGTTCACATCAGCACCCAAGGATTTCTTGTAGCACAAGGGTAATATAGTGGCATTTTGGAACACCCGTGTTGGGAAGACTCCTTTGGTTACAAGCTGTGACTTCTTCTCATGAATCACAGAAGGTATTCTAGTAGAAGCAAAGGAGAGTAGCACTTTTTGGGGCTGGTTTGGGGGACTGAGAGATTCAGCCTTCACCAGGTCTACTTCTGGGTAATTTATTCTGAGGAGGTCAGCCAAGTGACGTTTGGAGCGCTGACCTCCCTGCCAGTTAGGAGTTTGTCCCCTTCGCCCACATATTGTTAGGCAAATCTTTCTTGGCTGAAATATTAGCTGAAGGGGGTGATTCCATAAAGCACTTCCCTGTTTCAGCTTGTGCTCCCTTGTCCCCTTAACAGCATAGGTCTGCTCCCTTCTTCCCAAGTTAGTGTTCTGGGCTGCTGGCTGTACCTGAGACGTTAGTTGTAACTGTTGATTGTTAGCAGACAGTTTCGAGAGCTCTGCAGTTAGCTGTTTCATTTGGGTATTTATATTTTGAATGTTTCTAAAGATACATTCCACAGTCCTTGCAGTTATAGTTAACAGGTTGCTCTCCGTGGGTGTTCCAACTGCCTCAGGGGCTAAATCAAAATGCCCCACCCTTGACTCCGTAGAAGTAGTATCTTCCACCAGAGTACTCGCATCTTCCTCACTATTAATCTCAAGAGGTAAAAAGTGATTTGCTGTCTCCACGGCATAGATAGGCATATAGTTCTTACTCCTACTTTTACTTTCACCTGAGGTAAAAAAGTCTTTAATCCTGGATTGTTTGGGGGCTGGGGATGGGACAGCCTCCTCTGTATCTCTTGGTCGCTTCTCTGCAGGCATTATAGCACACGGAGAGGGGGAGAAGGAGGAAAAGAGAGCAAGGCAGGGGAAAGAAAAAAAAAGAAAAAAAGAAACCCCTTAATTAAGGGAATCTCTTAGTGTTCTCTTTATCGTAGTTGGCTAGCTAATTAAGTCACCTAGTTCCAAGGTAGATAGTGGGGGAGGCGGCAGATTAAAGTCAGAAAGCTAGCAGCTGTCTCAAAAGCCTTCACGTGCTGGAGCAGTTTACTTTAAAAAGAAAAAAAGAAAAAAAAAACTTATGAGATAGACTAAAAACAATTGAGTAGATATGAAATAAAGTTAAAATACTGTTCCAAGCGAGCAGCGCTGCAGCTCAAACATCCTCCCCCATCGGCCGGAACCGGAAACTCCCTAAACTGAATAATGGGGGAAAGCCAACAGGAGATGAAAAGTCTCTGGTTCGGAATGGCTCATGTGAGGAAGAAATTGAAAGGAAGAGTGGAGAAGGTCAAAACCATTGGGGAAGCTTGGAATCCTAGAAGATCAGAAAAAATATATACTGCAGGCTAGGAAAGGCACAAATAGGTATAGAAAAAAGCCTGCATGGTTAACTAATAAAGTAATGAAGCTGTAAAAGGTAAGAAGGATTCCTTTAAGCGGTGGAAAGCTAGTCTCAGTGAGGTTGATAAAAGGGAACACAGACTGTGGCAAATAAAATGCAAGTCTATGATCAGGCAAGCAAAAAGGGAATATGAGGAGCATATCGCAAAAAACATAAAGGCCAACAATAAAACTTTCTTCAAATACATTAGAAGTAGGAAGCCAGCCAGGGAGGCAGTGGGGCCCTTGGATGACCAAGGGGTAAAAGGAGTAGTGAAAGATGATAGGGAAATGGCTGAGAAGCTGAATGCATTTTTTGCCTCTGTCTTCACTGTGGAAGAGGAGAAGTGCTTGCCCACTCCAGAAGCCCTGATTTCGGGAGGGGGTTTGAAAGACCTGAATCAGATTGTGGTGACAAGAGAGGAAGTCCTCTGACTGATGGACAATTTAAAAACTAATAAATCACCGGGCCCGGATGGCATTCATCCGAGAGTTCTGAAAGAACTCAAATGTGAATTTGTGGATCTCCTGACAAAAATATGTAATCTTTCTTTAAAATCTGCCTCCATTCCTGAGGACTGGAAGGTAGCTAATGTCACTCCCATCTTTAAAAAGGGCTCCAGGGGAGATCCAGGAAATTACAGGCCAGTCAGTCTGACATCAATACCGGGTAAGTTGGTGGAAACTGTTATTAAGGAAAGAATTAGTAGGCACATTGATGAACAAAAACTATTGAGGCAGACTCAGCATGGGTTCTGTAAGGGAAGATCTTGTCTCACGAACCTGTTAGTGTTTTTTGAGGGAGTAAACAAACATGTGGACAAGGGGGACCCAATAGATATTATTTACCTTGACTTCCAGAAAGGTTTTGATACAGTTCCTCATCAAAGGCTCCTAAGTAAGCTCAATAGTCATGGGATAAAAGGACAACTCCTCTTGTGGATCAAAAACTGGCTTATAAATAGGAAACAGAGCGTGAGTATAAATGGGAAGCTTTCTCAGTGGAGGGTGGTAAGCAGTGGGGTACGGCAGGGATCAGTACTCGGTCCGATGCTTTTTAACTTGTTTATTAACGATTTGGAATTGGAATAAGCAGTGAAGTGGCTAAATTTGCAGATGACATGAAAGATTATGAATGGGATTGAGCAGGTGGAGAAAGAAGTACTTTTCTCCCTTTCTCACAATACAGGAACTTGTGGGCACTCCATGAAATTGCTGAGCAGTCGGGTTAGAACAGATAAAAGGAAGTACTTCTTCACCCAAAGAGTGATTAACATATGAAATTCACTGCCACAGGTGTTGGTGGCAGCTACAAGCATGGACAGTTTCAAGAGGGAATTAGATAAACATATGGAGCAGAAGTCCATCGGTGGCTATTAGCCACAGGGCATAGATGGGAACTCTCAGTCTGGGGCAGGTGATGCACTCTATTCTTGGTGCTGGAGGGGGCAGCAGTGGGAGGGCTTCTAGTGTCCTTGCCCCACTGCTGGACCTCCTGATGGCACCTGGTATTTTTGGCTGCTGTGTGACTGTGGCTGATTTCCCACTACAGCTGCCTCGGTGTTGTGCCGCCGTTTGCCCCGAAACTATTAGTCAATTTCACACCTGAAGCCGCAGGGCTGCATTTGACCCGCGGCTTCGCCCGATTTCCCCGCAGTTTCGTGATCCTCAAAAAACAGGATCACAAAACTGCAGCCAGAGTGTTGGACTAGATGGGCCATTGGCCTGATTCAACATTGGCTTTTCTTATGTTCTTATGTTCTTATGTTAACCTGTTAGTGTTCTTTGAGGAGTGAACAAACATGTGTACAAGGGGGACCCAATGGATGTTGTTTACCTTGACTTCCAGAAAGCTTTTGATAAAGTTCCTCATCAAAGGCTCTTAAGTAAGCTCAATAGTCATGGGATAAAAGCACAAGTCCTCTTGTGGATCAAAAACTGGCTAATTAATAGGAAACAGAGAGTGAGTATAAATGGGAAATTTTCTCAGTGGAGGGTGGTAAGCAGTGGGGTACGGCAGGGATCAGTACTCGGTCCGATGCTTTTTAACTTATTCATTAATGATTTGGAGTTGGGAGTAAGCAGTGAAGCGGTTAAATTTGTGGATGACACAAAGTTGTTCAGGGTGGTGAAAAGCAGGGAGGATTGTGAGGCACTCCAAAGGGATCTGTCGAGGATGGGCGAGTGGGCATCAACGTGGCAAATGCGGTTCAATGTGGCCAAATGCAAAGTGGGTTCAATGTGGCCAAATGCAAAGTGATGCACATTGGAGCCAAAAATCTAACTATAAATACACGTTGATGGGGTCTGAACTGGCAGAAACTGGCCAAGAGAGAGATCTTGGAGTCATAGTAGATAACTCACTGAAAATGTCGAGACAGTGTGCCACTGCAATAAAAAAGGCCAATGCTATGCTGGGGATTATTTAGGAAGGGAATTGAAAACCAATCAGCCAGTATCATAATGCCCCTGTATAAATCATTGGTGCAGCCTCATTTGGAATACTGTGTACAGTTCTGGTCACCACACCTCAGAAAGGATATTATAGCATTGGAAAAAATGCAGAAAATGGCAACTAGAATGATAAAAGGGTTGGGACACTTTCCCTATGAAAACAGGTTAAAGCACTTGGGGCTCTTTAACTTGGAGAAACAACGGCTGAGGGGTGACATGATCGAGGTTTATAAGATTATGCATGGGATAGAGCAGGTAGAGAATGAAGTACTTTTCTTCCTTTCTCACAATACAAGAACTCATGGGTGCTCAATGAAATTGCTGAGCAGTCTGGTTAGAATGGATAAAAGGAAGTACTTCTTCACCCAAAGAGTGATTAACACATGGAATTCACTGTCACAGAAGGTGGCGGTGGCTACAAGCATGGACGGCTTCAAGAGGGAATTAGATAACCATATGGAGCAGGGATCCATCAGTGGCTATTAGCCACAAAGTATAGATAGGAAATGGCAGAAAGTGAAGAGGACCTAAAGAGCCTAAAAGAGGAGAGCGCAAAAGTGGACTTGAAGCTCAACATCAAAAAAACTAAGATCATGGCATCTGGCCCCATCACTCCTTGGCAAATAGAAGGGGAAGTCGTAGAAGTAGTGACAGACTTCACGTTCCTAGGATCCCAGATCACTGCAGATGGTGACTGCAGCCATGAAATTAAAAGACGCCTGCTCCTTGGGAGGAAAGCGATGGCAAACCTAAACAGCATGATAAAAAGCAGAGACATCACCTTGCCAACAAAAGTCCACATGGTCAAAGCAATGGTATTCCCTGTAGTAATGTATGGCTGTGAGAGTTGGACTATAAGGAAGGCCGAGCGCTGAAGAATAGATTCTTTTGAACTATGGTGCTGGAGAAGACTCTTGAGAGTCCCTTGGACTGCAAGGAGATCAAATCAGTCAATCCTAAAAGAAATCAACCGTGATTGTTCCCTGGAAGGCCAGATCCTGAAGCTGAAGCTCAAATACTTTGGCCACCAAATGAGAAGGGAGCATTCACTGGAGAAGACCCTGATGCTGGGAAAGATTGAAGGTCAAAGAAGAAGGGGACGACAAAGGATGAGATGGTTAGACAGTGTCATCGATGCAACGAACATGAAATGGAGCAAACTTCAGCGGACAGCGGAAGACAGGAGGGCCTGGCGTAATCTGGTCCATGGGGTCGCAAAGAGTCGGACTCGACTGTGCGACTGAACAACAAAATAGATAGGAACTCTGGGGCAAGTGATGCTCTGTATTCTTGGTGCTGGGGGGGGGGCAACAGTGGGAGAGCTTCTAGTGTCTTGGGCCCACTGGTGGATCTCCTGATGGCACCTGGTATTTTTGGCCACTATGTGACAGAGTGTTGGATTGGATGGGCCATTGGCCTGATCCAGCACTGGCTTCTCTTATGTTCTTATGTTCTTACGTTAAGCTGGCAAAATGACATGAGAGAAGGCTGAAGTCCCTTCAGGCAGGAAATGGGATGGGTCCAAACTTAGTCTCATGGAACACTATGAGCCAGCATCCTGGGTAAGCAAATGCAGGGTGGAATTATCATCTGCCATATTAACAGGAGGGATGCAAGATGATATTTAAACTGTGGAAATCATAACTGTTGAATTGTGATTTTGTGTATTGCCTGAAGTATAGGGAAAATCCCAAGTGATAATCAAAACTCTTAAGAAGAGCCCGGCAGAATCAGACCAGTGGTCTGTCTAATCAAATATCCTGTGGCCAGCAAATTGTGTTGGATGGCCAACAAAAGTGGCATAGAAGCCAAAGCCTTCCCTCCTAGCACAGCTGTCCAGAGATTTGCTGTCTTTGAATGTGGCGGTTTTCTGTAGTCATCATGGCTACTAGCCAATGATGGATCTCTCTCTACTAGCCAATGATGGATCTAATCCCTTCTTAAAGCTATCTATGCTCATGACCATTACTAGCTTCTTTGACATTGAACTCCACAGTTTAACTACACTTCGAGTAAAGAAGTACTTTTTTTGTCCATCCTAAATCTATTACCCATCTTTGGGTGCTCCTGAATAAGAACATAAATTTGAATGCTTTGAAGTGCACTTGCTAGGGTTGCCAGGTCCATCTTCATCCCCACTGGGGAACTTTGGGGGGGTGTTCCCAGAGGGGGCGGGGCATCCCCAATGTGATGAAGTCAAGTTGGGGACATCTGGGCTCCAAGCCCCACCTGCACAGGGATGGTCCCACCGGCTGCGAGCCGCAGCCGGAGGGCCCTGTGCACCCATGCCGCTCGGAAATCGGGTGTGCAGGGCCCTTTCCCACGAGCTGCCTGCATTTAAAGGGAATCCCTTTAAGTGCAAGCAGTCAGAGGGCCTCGTGTGCCCAATCTCCAAGCAGAGATCGGGCCCGCGGCCCACAGATAACCCTCTCCCTCCTCTCTCTCAAGAGAGAAGGGAGAGGGGCAGCTGCGGGTGTTGGGGCTTGGGGGGGGGGAGTCTGGCAAACCTAGCACATGCTATGTTGGTTTCACACTGGCTTCAGATGTTGATGGTTTGCAAGAATACAAATCTGTTCTGTTTTCTGTACCTGTGCGTGTCATTATTGTCTAAAACTACCCTGAAAAAGGAAAAAAGAGAAACACAGGATGGCACAAAAAATTCAGCATTTTCCCTTGCAACCCATTCATAGTATAATTCTCCCTGAATGTTACTTCCTCCTCCCCCCCAGAAATCTATCTGCTGAACAAGTAAAGCTTTCCCCCTCACTGAATATCTATGCTGGGAAGGGATGCACCTATTGAATTACTGCCTGTCATTTAGCTTGTTAAAGGAATGGGAGTTCTGCTAGGGAAAAAGGTGGTAATCATAGACTGGTGTGAATTGATTTCAGGCAAGATTCTCTGAGTCAGGAAGGTAGAAATTGCCAATTATTTCTAGCAGCAATCTTGGAGATTGGGTTTCCATGGCTACCAAGAAGAAGCATTGACAGGCCTCTGCAATACAAACTTGAACTGCTACAGCTATGGTTCCTGTTACTAAGGTTGTTTTGAATAGGGATGGGCATGTACCAAGAACACATGGTTTGTGATGGTTCGTGGCATGCCCGGTTCATGAGCCACAAACTGTCACAAACTTTTAGGGGCTAAACAAACTGGTTCATTTTTTTAGGCTTGTGGTGTGGCAGAACATCCTCCCACACATGCTAGAGATACCACACTCACAGAGGATCTTTGGCTGACTCTCCTCTACCTGCCCACCAAGTTTGGTGAGGATTCGATTTATGGGGTCCAAGTTATGATCCATTCATGAACCTGCACCTAAAAGTTCATGCTGGTTGACCTACCACATATTTTACTTTACAAACCACGAACCATTCAAAATTATTCACGAACTCTAGTTTGTGAGCCGGTTCTTGCCTATTCCTAGTTTTGAAAATGTGCAGGAGTTTTCCTTCAAAAAGGAAGTGCTGTGGTAAACTGGAGAGAGGAAGATGACTTTTCCTGCAAAATATGATGGTATAAAGAGATTATAAGAGTCCATGGAACATAAGCTTGGAACACATCAAGACCTAGGCCCATTCCCTATCGGGCTGGTTCAAGGTATTTGGTCATCCCAATAACCCAGCAGAATGGGCTTGGACCCAGCCAGTGGTGGTGTGGGCAGGGGCCCTGTTAAATAGTGGGTTCCATGGATGAGCAGACCCCACTACTAGTGATCAGCTCTACTATATTAGTGACTAGGGAGCAAATCCCATTGTGGTGGAAGACAACGGGCCCTAGAAACGAAGGGAGGGAGGGTGGAAGGGTGAGAGGGTTGAAGGAAGGAAGGAAGGAAGGAAGGAAGGAAGGAAGGAAGGAAGGAAGGAAGGAAGGAAGGAAAGGGGGGAAAGGAAGAGGAGACAGGCGGAAAATGGCTTCTCTGGGTCCGCTGCCTCCATAGAAGGCGCAGGGGATGGTGTGGGGGGGCGGAAAAGGGCTTGTATGGGCCTACTGCCCCCATAGAAGGCCCAGAGGATGGTGTGTAGGGTACGGAAAAGGGCTTCTCTGGGCCTACTGCCCCCATAGAAGGCCCAGGGGATGGTGTGGGGGAGTGGACAAGAGCTTCTCTGGGCCTACTGCCCCCATAGAAGGACCAGGGGATGGTGTGGGGGAGAGGAAAAGGGCTTTTCTGGGCCTAGTGCACCCATAGACGGCCCTGGGGATGGTGTGTGGGGAGCAGAAAAGGGCTTCTCTGGGTCTACTGCCCCCATAGAAGGCCCAGGGGATGGTGTGGGGGGCAGAAAAAGGATTTTCTGGGACTACTGCCCCCATAGAAGGCCCAGGGGATGGTGTGGGGGGGCGGAAAAGGGCTTGTATGGGCCTACTGCCCCCATAGAAGGCCCAGGAGATGGGGGGAAGGGCTTATCCGGGCCTACTGCCCCCATAGAAGCCCCAGGTGATGGTGTGGGGGGCGGAAAAGGGCTTGTCTGGGCCTACTGCCCCCATAGAAGGCCCAGGAGATGGTGGAGGGGACGGAAAAGGGCTTGTCTGGGCCTACTGCGCCCATAGAAGGCCCAGGAGATGGGGGTGGTGGAAAAGGGCTTATCCGGGGCTACTGCCCCCATAGAAGCCCCAGGTGATGGTGTGGGGGGGCGGAAAAGGGCTTGTCTGGGCTTACTGCCCCCATAGAAGGCCCAGGAGATGGTGGAGGGGACGGAAAAGGGCTTCTCTGGGCATACTCCCCCCATAGAAGGCTCAGGGGATGGAGTGTGGGGGACATAAAAGGCCTTCTCTGGGCCTACTGCTGCCATAGAAGGCACAGGGGATGGTGTGGGGGTTGAGGAAAAGGGCTTTTCTGGGCCTAGTGCACCCATAGAAGGTCCAGAATGGTGTGAGGGGGCAGAAAAGGGCTTCTCTGGGCCTACTGCCCCCATAGAAGGCCCAGGAGGTGGTGTGGGGGGGTGGAAAAGGGCTTGTCTGGGCCTACTGCCCCCATAGAAGGCCCAGGGGGTGATGTGGGGAGGGCGGAAAAGGGCTTCTCTGGGCCTACTGCCCCCATAGAAGGCCCAGTGGATGGTGTGTGGGGGACCGAAAAGGGCTTCTCTGGGCCTACTGCCCACATAGAAGGCCCAGGGGATAGTGTGGGGCGTGGGAAAGGGCTTCTCTGGGCCTACTGCACCCATAGAAGGTCCAGGGGATGGTGTGGGGGCAGAAAAGGGCTTCTCCGGGCCTACTGCCCCCTTAGAAGGTCCAGGTGTTGGTGTGGGAGGGCAGAAGAAGGCTTTTCTGGGCCTACTGCCCCCATAGAAGGCCCAGGGGATGGTGTGGTGGCAGAAAAGGGCTTCTCCGGGCCTACTGCCCCCATAGAAGGTCCATGCGATGGTGTGGGGGGGCAGAAAAGGGCTTTTCTGGGCCTACTGCCCCCATAGAAGGCCCAGGGGATGGTGTGGGGGAGAGGAAAAGAGCTTTTCTGGGCCTAGTGCACACATAGATGGCCCTGGGGATGTTGTGGGGGGGGCAGAAAAAGGCTTTTCTGGGCCTTGTTCACCCATACAAGGCCCAGGGGATGGTGTGGGAGGGTGAAAAGCGCTTCTCTGGGCCTACTGCACCCATAGAAGGCCCAGGGGATGGTGTGGGGGGGCAGAAAAAGGCTTTTCTGGGTCTGCTGCCCCCATAGAATCCAAAGGGGATGGTGTGGGGGGCAGAAAAGGGCTTGTCTGGGACTACTGCCCCCATAGAAGGCTCAGGGGATGGTGTGGGGGACGGGAAAGGGCTTGTCTGGGCCTACTGCACCCATAGAAGGCCCAGGAGATGGGGGGGTGGAAAGGGCTTGTCTGGGCCTACTGCACCCATAGAAGGCCCAGGGGATGGTGTGTCGGGGACAGAAAAGGGCTTCTCTGGGCCTACTGCGCCCTATAGAAGGCCCAGCGGATGGTGTGGGGGGCAGAAAAGGGCTTCTCTGGGCCTACTGCCCCCATAGAAGGCCCAGGGGATGGAGTGTGGGGGACATAAAGGGCCTTCTCTGGGCCTACTGCCGCCATAGAAGGCCCTGGGGATGGTGTGCGGGGGCAGAAAAGGGCTTCTCTGGGCCTACTGCCCCCATAGAAAGCCCAGGAGGTGGTGTGGGGGGACGGAAAAGGGCTTGTCTGGGCCTACTGCCCCCATAGAAGGCCCAGGGGATGGTGTGGGGGAGAGGAAAAGGGCTTCTCCGGGCCTACTGCCCCCGTAGAAAGCCCAGGGGATGGTGTGTGGGGGACCGAAAAGGGCTTGTCTGGGCCTACTGCCCCCATAGAAGGCCCAGGGGATGGTGTGGGGGGAGGAAAAGGACTTTTCTGGATCTGCTGCCCCCATAGAAGGCCAAGGGGATGGTGTGGGGGAGCAGAAAAGGGCTTTTCTGGGCCTACTGCCCCTATAGAAGGCCCAGGAGATGGTGTGGGGGGCGGAAAAGGGCTTTTCTGGGCATACTGCCCCCATAGAAGGCCCAGGAGATGGTGTGGGGAGGGGCGGAAAAGGGCTTGTCTGGGCCTACTGCCCACATAGAAGGCCCAGGGGATAGTGTGGGGTGTGGGAAAGGGCTTCTCTGGGCCTACTGCACCCATAGAAGGTCCAGGGGATGGTGTGGGGGCAGAAAAGGGCTTCTCCAGGCCTACTGCCCCCTTAGAAGGTCCAGGTGTTGGTGTGGGAGGGCAGAAGAAGGCTTTTCTGGGCCTACTGCCCCCATAGAAGGCCCAGGGGATGGTGTGGTGGCAGAAAAGGGCTTCTCCGGGCCTACTGCCCCCATAGAAGGTCCATGCGATGGTGTGGGGGGCAGAAAAGGGCTTTTCTGGGCCTACTGCCCCCATAGAAGGCCCAGGGGATGGTGTGGGGGAGAGGAAAAGAGCTTTTCTGGGCCTAGTGCACACATAGATGGCCCTGGGGATGTTGTGGGGGGGGCAGAAAAGGCTTTTCTGGGCCTTGTTCACCCATACAAGGCCCAGGGGATGGTGTGGGAGGGTGAAAAAGCGCTTCTCTGGGCCTACTGCACCCATAGAAGGCCCAGGGGATGGTGTGGGGGGGCAGAAAAAGGCTTTTCTGGGTCTGCTGCCCCCATAGAATCCAAAGGGGATGGTGTGGGGGGGCAGAAAAGGGCTTGTCTGGGACTACTGCCCCCATAGAAGGCTCAGGGGATGGTGTGGGGGGACGGGAAAGGGCTTGTCTGGGCCTACTGCACCCATAGAAGGCCCAGGAGATGGGGGGTGGAAAGGGCTTGTCTGGGCCTACTGCACCCATAGAAGGCCCAGGGGATGGTGTGTCGGGGACGGAAAAGGGCTTCTCTGGGCCTACTGCGCCCTATAGAAGGCCCAGCGGATGGTGTGGGGGGCAGAAAAGGGCTTCTCTGGGCCTACTGCCCCCATAGAAGGCCCAGGGGATGGAGTGTGGGGGACATAAAGGGCCTTCTCTGGGCCTACTGCCGCCATAGGCGGCCCTGGGGATGGTGTGCGGGGGCAGAAAAGGGCTTCTCTGGGCCTACTGCCCCCATAGAAAGCCCAGGAGGTGGTGTGGGGGGACGGAAAAGGGCTTGTCTGGCCCTACTGCCCCCATAGAAGGCCCAGGGGATGGTGTGGGGGAGAGGAAAAGGGCTTCTCCGGGCCTACTGCCCCCGTAGAAAGCCCAGGGGATGGTGTGTGGGGGACCGAAAAGGGCTTGTCTGGGCCTACTGCCCCCATAGAAGGCCCAGGGGATGGTGTGGGGGAGGAAAAGGACTTTTCTGGATCTGCTGCCCCCATAGAAGGCCAAGGGGATGGTGTGGGGGAGCAGAAAAGGGCTTTTCTGGGCCTACTGCCCCTATAGAAGGCCCAGGAGATGGTGTGGGGGGTGGGCGGAAAAGGGCTTTTCTGGGCATACTGCCCCCATAGAAGGCCCAGGAGATGGTGTGGGGAGGGGCGGAAAAGGGCTTGTCTGGGCCTACTGTACCCATAGAAGGCCCAGGGAATGGTTTGGGGGAGCAGAAAAGGGCTTTTCTGGGTCTACTGCCCCCGTAGGTGGCCCAGGGGATAGTGGAGGGGATGGAAAAGGGCTTCTCTGGGGCTACTGCCCCCATAGAAGGCCCAGTGGATGGTGTGGGGGGTGGAAAAGGGCTTCTCTGGGCCTACTGCCCCCATAGAAGGCCTAGGGAATGGAGTGTGGGGGGCGGAAAAGGCCTTCTCTGGGCCTACTGCCCCCATAGAAGGCCCAGGGGATGGAGTGTGGGGGACATAAAAGGCCTTCTCTGGGCCTACTGCCCCCATAGAAGGCCCAGGGGATGGTGTGCGGGGAGGAAAAGGGCTTTTCTAGGCCTAGTGCACCCATAGAAGGCCCAGGGGATGGTGTGTGGTGGGGCAGAAAAGGGCTTGTCTGGGCCTACTGCACCCATAGAAGGCCCAGGGGATGGTGTGGGAGGGCGGGAAAGGGCTTCTCTGGGTCTACTGCCCCCATAGACGGCCCAGTGGATGATGTGGGGTGGCAGAAAAGGGCTTTTCTGTGCCTGCTGCCCCCATAGAAGGCCAAGGGGATTGTGGGGGGGGCAGAAAGGGACTTCTCTGGGCCTACTGCCCCCATAAAAGCCCCAGGAGATGGTGTGGGGGACGGAAATGGGCTTTTCTGGTCCTACTGCCCCCATAGAAGGCCCAGGGGATGGTGTGAGGGGCGGAAAAGGGCTTCTCTGGGTCTACTGCCCCCATAGAAGGCCCAGGGGATGGTGGGGGGGCGGAAAAGGGCTTCTTTCACCTGCCTCGACCTTGAGGGCCTGTCCCTGTGCTCACTCTCCAGATGGTCCTCTCCTTTCGGAGGACTGGAGCAGACTGAGCTGAAGACACTGACTGGGGCTGACGTGGGCAGGACTTCACCAAGCATCCAGTCAGCCCTGGCCAGTGTCTTCTGACTGCCAGTTCTTGAGCCAAATCTATTATGGCAAGCATAGAATGTTGCGGAACCAAAAATATGTTTTAAAACCAAATAATGTATTAGAATTTGAGTATGGATGGTTACAATATTGTCAAATACGGGATATTTACAAAAAAGACAGTAAAGAGGTTGGTTTTAGAGCTAAGAACGATGAGTTTGAAGATATATGGTTGAAAAAAGAGCGAAAAATGATATCTAAGTTGTATAAAACCTTGTTGACTGTATATACTTTGGATGAAACTGTTAAAGAGCAAATGATAAAATGGGCCATAAATATGAACAAGGAAATTTCTATGGAAGCATGGGAATTTTTGTGGAAAAAAGCTTTTAAAATGTCAACCTGTGTCAATGTAAAAGAAAATTGTTATAAGGTGATGTACAGGTGGTATATGACACCAAAAAAGATTGCTAATATTAGTATGGATAAGAACTTGAGTAATAAGTATTGGAAATGTAAAAAAACAGAGGGTTCTTTTTACCATATGTGGTGGTCATGCGATAAAGCAAAGGTATACTGGTCAAATGTACATTGTGAGATGCAGAAAATATTAAAAATTCCTATTAGGAAAAGTCCAGAGCTTCTTCTCTTAGGTTTGACAATGGAAAAAATTCCACAAGAAAAAAGGACATTATTATGGTATATGATTACATCAGCGAGAATGGCTTTTGCTCAACAATGGAAAGCGGAGAAGGTGCCAGATATACAAGACTGGTTAAGAAAACTGCTGTTTCTAGCCGAAATGGACAAAATGACGAAAAAACTAAATGGACAAATGGCAGAACAATATCTAAAAGACTGGGAAGGCCTGAAATTCTACATGGAAATTGAATATAGAATGAAAGGGAAAATGTACAATCTTGATTCGTATTGACATTGAATGAGAAAGGAAACAAATATCAGATTGTATTGTACCTTTTGGAAACTAGGTTTGAAAGAGTCAGGTTTTTACATATTCGAATTGTGTTACCTGGTTTGTCGATTGATACAAGTTTAAACTTGATTACCTTTTAATTCTTTTTTTGTTATTAGCAGTGTTGGAAGCCTATTAGGGGGGTGGGGGGATGGGATGAATTTTTTTTTTTTAATTGTATTGGTAACGATGTTTAACAATGTTGAATGTATCCCAATAAAAAATTTGTTTCACAACAGAATGTTGCGGAACCAAAAATGAAATATTAATAACGACAGGATTTCAGCAAGTACAAGACTAAACTCCAGGGCCATAGCCCTGTTTAAATAGAATGCAATTGCCACACCCAAACACTCCCCACTCTCAACGATAGGCTATTTCAGCAGGAACTCATTAGCATAATAGGCCACACACAACAGCAGGAACTCATTAGCATATTTGGCCACACCCCTGACAGCGCAGCTCGCTCCCAGGATCGGCTTCCCCAGGTGCCCTGCAGCCTGTGGGGCACATGGAGAATCCGAGGGAAGGAAGGCAGATTCTGGATAGGCTTCCCCAGACATCCTGCAGCTGTGGGGTGCCTTGGGAACCTAAGGGGGGGAGGCTGTAGGCATGGCCAACTTGGAAGCTAGCCAGAACTCTGTTCCTGTGCATTCCTGCCCAAAAATAGCCCTGGGCTATTTACATAACATTACTTCTTGATTGATTATTTCCAGAGTTCTGGTGGGCTATTGTTCTTGGGTCCAAGCTCAGCCAGTCTCTGGTAGAACAGTCCTGGGATGTTTCAGTCCCAATACATAACACCCCTCCTACCTAAGTTCCAAAGCACCTTAACAGACCTAGTCTTCAAGGTACATTGGCTTGTGCTGTCCCCTCTGAGAATGCCAGGGCTCCTGTGGGGGGTGGAAACGACACCGGAGCAGGCTTGGTGAGGCAGGAACTGCTGTGGAGTCCTGCGTGGCAGGAACAGAGTCTGGAAGGTCCATAGCAGCCTGTGCAGGGCATTCCTCTTCCCCGCAATCCAGCTGCATGCTGTTGTGGGGGGGCACTCTCAGTTAGTGGTGGCAGTGGCAATGGTTCCATGGCACAATCCTTCTCCTTGGCAGAGGACAATTCAGGCTCCTCGGGCAGCAGGAGGGGGCGCAGCTGGTCTACGTGCCTGCATAGAAGCTGGCCCCCATCTGTCGATACCTCGTATGATAGGGGTCTGGTGACTCGGGTAACCCTTGCCGGGATCCAGGGAGGACTGCTGGAATAGTTCGTCATGAAGACAGGGTCACCCAGAGATAACCTGCAGGGGGCCTCCTGGCTTACTGAAGTTTGGTGCAACTCAGGGGCTTGGTCCAGGTGCAGACGGTCCAGCCATGTCATGAGGCGGCAGCCCATTAAGAGTTCCATGGGGCTGTGGCCAGTGGATGCGCTCAGGGTCACTTGATGGCCAAACAAGAAGACCACAAGCCGGCGGTCCCAGTCCCCATGTGTGAACCACTTTAGCTCATGCTTGGTAGTCTGCACCATCCTTTTGGCTTGTCCGTTGGTAGCTGGGTGGAAAGGAGTGGACCACATGTGCCTAATGAGGTTCTGGTCCAGGAATTCCTGGAACTATCCCAAGGTGAAGGCGGTGCCGTTGTCGGTCACGACTGTGTCTGGTAGGCCATGGGTACTAAAAATCTGTCTCACCCAGTCCAAAACACAGGAGAGGATGCAGTCCCTGGCAGTGTGGTGAGAAATGTCTGCAGCTTGTAGAGGGCAGTCTGGCAGGTCCTCCATTATCATGATTTGATGTGCAGGGATTGGGGTCAGGTTGACAGAGCTGAGTGAGAGGCAGCTAAGAGTGTCCGCATGTACCATAGACTTCCCTGGCCGGTATTGCAGGGTGTATTGGTAACCCCCCAGAAATATGGACCAGCACAGGACCCTGGGTGACAGCATCTGTGGCGTCTGGCGGTCGAAGGCGAGGAGACCGAGCAAGGGCTTGTGGTCATTTGCAATGGTGAAGGAGCTGCCGTACAGGTAATTGTGGAATTTCTTCACTCCAGCCATGATCACAAGGGCCTCTTTGTTGATCTGTGGTAGTTCTGCTCAGCTGATGTCATCTTTGAGTAGTAGGCCACCAGCACCTCTCTCCTGTCCGGCAGCTGATGGCCCAGGACTGCACCAACGCTGTAGGGAGAAGCGTCGCATGCCAAGACAACCAGCAGCATCCCGTTGAAATGGGCGAAGACATCGTTCAAGGTGCGTAGCTCCTTTACAGCCTTGAAAGCGGTGGCCTGCTGCCAGCCCACACCCACAGGACCTTCTTATCAAGCAGGTGGTGTAGTGGCTCTGCAAGCACAACTTTATGGGGCAGAAAGGAGTGATAAAAGTTCAGAAGCCCCAAGAAGAAGAAGAAGAAGAGATTGGATTTATACCCCGCCCTTCACTTGGAGTCTCAGAGCGGCTTACAAACTCCTTTCCCTTCCCCTCCACACAACAGACACCCTGTGAGGTAGGTGGGGCTGAGAGAACTCTAACACAAACTGCTCTTTCAGGAACAACTGTGCCAGAGCTTGTGACTGACCCAAGGTCACATCAGCAGGTGCAAGTGGAGGAGTGGGGAATCAAACCCGGTTCTCCCAGATTAGAGTCCGCACACTTAACCACTACACCAAACTGACCAAGAAAGTCTACAGTTCTGCCTTGGAAGTAGGAGCGGGTGCGCTCATGATGGCACGAACCTTGTCGGGGGCTACATGGATGCCATCAGCGTCCACAGAGAACCCCAAGAACTCTACACGGAGGACCACCAGGAGGCATTTCTCTAGCTTCACCTTCAGCCCAGCGGAGTCAAATCACTGCAGCATGGCATGCAGGTGGTGGCGAAGTCCTCTTCCATGGGGATAGCGATCAACACATCATCAAAGAATGGTTGAACCCCCAGGATGCCTTTCAAAAGAGAGTCTATCAAGTTCTGGATTATCCCCAGGGCTACGCTCACTCCAAACTACAACCGTTTGACTCTGAAAACACCCTGGTGTGTGATGATGGTCTGTGCCTCAGCAGTTGGTTTGTCCACTGGGAGTTGCTGGTATGTTTGGGCCAAGTCTAATTTACCAAAGTCCTTGGCCCCTGCCAATGTTGCTAGGACATGGCTGACTACAGGCACTGTGTAAGCATGGTCCCTGAGCACCTTGTTGATTGTACATTTGTAGTTCACGCAGATGTGGATGTCCCCATTTGGCTTAACTGGAGTTATGATGGGGGTTTCCCAGGTGGCGTGGGGAACCGGCTCTAAAACTTGTGCCACCAAGTTATCTAGCTCTGCCTCAGTTTTGGGCTTGAGCGTGAACAGAACTCTCTGGGCCTTGAGGCGAATGGGCCACACCTCAGGGCTAAGTTGGAGTGATACAGGGGGCCCTGTGTATCGGCTGAGGGTCCCATTGAAGATGGCAGGGAACTCGTCACACACATTACTGAAGTCTGAGGGCTGCATGCGGTGCACCCTCATTACTCTGAACCCCAAGGGCAAAAACCAGGACAGTCCAAGCAAGCTGGTGAGCCGTTCTTCAACTACCAAGTCCAAAATTCCCTCAAACTGTCTGTATTTCACATGAAATTTGCCCCACCCCTTAAAGGCCACCTCATTCTTTTGGAAGTCCTGGAGAATGATGCAAGTGGGGACCCCCTGTGGACAGAGCCTCCGGAGAGTCTCTTCCAAGATGATGAAGATGGAGGACTCTGTGTCCAGTTCCATCTTGCAAGGTACCCCCTCTATAAGCACAGTCACTTTAATTTTATCAGGGTTGTCCTGGGGCAAATTCAGTACCTGATGTTGCTGGACAGTGGTGGTGTGCAGATCTGCTGACTCCTGGTGTGTGGCGGTGAGTCTACGGACTCTCTTGGAGTGGCAAGCGTGGGCGATGTGGCGTGTCTTGCCGCAGGTCCTGCAGGTAGCATCTCGGAAATGGCAGGAGGAATGCTCATGGGCCTCTCCACAGCTGGCGCAGGGTGTCATGATGGTCTCCGCTGGACGACTGGTGGCGACAGAAGGTCATGAGTTGCGGCAAGCTGGATGGCGAATCTGATGAGTCTTGTCTTCATCTGATGCCTCAGAAGCCGAGGAGACAGAGGCCTGGTGTGTGGTGGAGGTCTGGCTGTCTCGCTGGGATTTCTTGAAGGCGGTGACCTCACATAGCACCTTTGCTAGTGTGAGGTCCTCATGGCCGATGAGCTTTCGATGTAGTTTCTCCATTTGGATGCCCATCACGAACCAGTCGAGGAGGGCGTCGTTGAGACTTAGGACCTCGCATGTGAGGGCCAGTTGGCGAAAGTCCATCACACAGTCAGCGGCTGTCTCGTTGGACTTTTGCTGGCACATGTAGAAGTCCACGTGGCATGCCATCTTCATGGGCTGAAGCGTGAAATGGCCGGTGAGTGCCGCAATGAGGGCATCGTAAATTGCTGCCTCGAGTGTGGTGGGTGCGATGAGGCCCTGGTTGCAATTCCACAGGAACTGAGCAGGAGAGCCTTCTTCTTCTCTTCACCCTCGATGTCCTAGAACAGTACTAAGTACTTGAGCCGCTCCACCCAGGTTTCCCAAAGCTCTGGGTGAGCGGGGTCAGATTCCAGCAGATGTCCTGGAGCATCAGCCATGGTCCCGTTTGTGATGCGATGCATGTCACACTGGAGCTTGGTGCGTGGTGCAGTGCAGATGGGTGCTGGGCTGGCTCAACAGGATCCCATCTTCATCGCCATAGTGGGTTCCATGGATGAGCAGGCCCTTCTACTAGTGATCAGCTCAACTTTATTAGTGATTTTAGCAAGAGCAAGACTAAACTCCGGGGCCTCAGCCCTGTTTAAATAGCATACAATTGCCACACCCAAACACACCCCACTCCCAACGATAGGCTATTTACATAACATTACTTCATGACTGGTTACTTCCAGAGTCCTGGTGGGCTATTGTTCTTGGGTCCAAGCTCAGCCAGTCTCTGGTAGAACAGTCCTGGGATGTTTCAGTCCCAGTACATAACAACCCCACAGAATGAAGCCAGTCATCTCCTGTTCTGCAGATGGTTGGTAGTGAGCAGAGCCTCTGCTGTATACATTGGGACCCTCATTTTGCCCTCCCAAGCAGTCACAGAGAAGTGGCCCTGCATGCCCAGCAACTTTAGTTATAAAGGATCTTTGGGGTGTGAAAACCCTTTACCCAATATCTAGGACAGTCAGTACTGGGTGAAAGGAACTAGAGATCTCTCAGTCTGAGGCCCATTCTGTGCGACAGTGAAATTCATTGTGGTGTAGTGGTTAGGAACAATATTCCCTCTAAGGTGTAGAGTCTTCTGAGCAAAACTTCTACTTTGTGAGCTACTGGCATTAAAGTTGTGAGCGAGTGATCTGACTACTGCATAAATGAGTTCGTTTGGGAGCCATCCTTCCTCAGCGAAGACAGAAACGTGTGAGCTGGAGGCTAAAAAACTATGAGCTGGCTCACACTAACTCAGCTTAGACACTGGCTCACACTAACTCAGCTTCCTAACATTGGTTAGGAATGGTGGACTCTAATCCGGAGAACAAGGTTTGATTCCTCTCTGCTCCACATGATGCCAGTTGGGTGACCTTGGGCCAGTCACAGTTCTCTCAGAACTATCTCAGCCCCACCTACTTCACAAGCAGTGTTCCCTCTAAGTTAGTGTGAGCTAGCTCACAGTTTTTTAGCCTCTGGTTCACACATTTTTGTCTTAGCTCAGAAAGGATGGCTCCAGAGCAAACTAATTTATGCAGTAGCCAAATCGCTCGGCTCACAACTTTCATGCCAGTAGCACACAAAGTAGAATTTTTGCTCACAAGACTTCACAGCTTAGAGAGCGCATTGCTCACAAGCTGCCTATTGTGGGGAGAGGTAGGGAAGGCAATTGTAAACAGCTTTGGGACTCCTTAAGATAGAGAAAAATGAAATATAAAACCAACTCTTTTGTTTCTTCATGAAAAAATAGGCCATAAACAGTAGGCAAAGAAAGAATAGTTTGATAAAGACATGATAGCCATTTATTACATTTGTTGAAGGGATGCCATTCAGTTGAAACAAGCCTGATGACAATCAGACTATACAGTTATACAGGTACATTAACTCAATCAATCAAAATTATACTTTCCAACTAGTGAACTAACTTGTTACTGATATTACTCTGAATGAAACATGGGAGGAGATCAAGAGACTGGGATTTACATTGAAAGATTATTAAATACGTTCCCTTAATCTGTTCTTACATATTTGCTGCTGTGCTCTATACATTTTAAAAACACACACAAAACAAACAGGAAAGAATCTATATGTGACAGTAAGGTCAGAATCACAAAGAAGCATAGTTTTGTCCACAGTTGTGGCATTACTGTTGGGTGAATGGACTGAGGCAATGTCCCTTTTTGAGATGGAAGGGAATGCTTTCTTGAACACAAGAAACAAGGTTTGATATTTGTTGTGTATTAATAGGAACTAAAATGGCCACGCCAGCACTAGCAAGACCATGCGGTCTAGCGCACCTTCGGATGTTAAGACAATAGCCACTGCAGATCCTAAGGTGGACCAATAGGGTTGCCCAGATCCTAGAGTTAACCTGCGAGAAACTCTTATACCGTAAACAGCCAATCATGGGGAGTGGGGTGTGTGTTGGGTGTTGCACAGATAAAAGCCGGCTTTGGACTGGCTAGTTGGTCTTGAGTTATGAATTGAAAATAAACTATGAGCTGAAATCACGCGTCTGAACCCAATACTGAACCCAATAAATATTATAAACAACCAGCAAATGTCCAGTGGGGCAAACTAGTTGACCTAGATCTTGCAAAAATGTAACTCTGCACTTTGCTGCTAGTGTTACCAACCCCCAGGTGGTGGTGGCTGGAGATCTCCTGATATGACAACTGATCTCCAGGTGACAAAGACCAGTTCACCTGAAGAAAATGGCCACTTTGGAATCATAGAATAGAGTTGGAAGGGACTCCCAGGGCCATCTAGTCCTGCCCAGTACTGATCAATAAACTTCCTTTATAAAGCGAGTTGTTGGTTCTGATTGCTGTGGGAGTCTGACACCTGGCGTATTTGAATGTGGTTTTGAACGGCACCTTTTCCTCAGTGTTGAGAATATGTGGAGCGAATGCCAGATGCAGAACCAGCCATTATCTGCCTAAGTTCACAGAATCAGCATTGCTGTCAGATGGCCATCTAGCCTCTGTTTGAAAACCTCAGAAGAAGGAAGCCCACCACCTCCCGAGGGAGCCCGTTCCATGGAGGAACTGCTTTGTCAGGAAGTTCTTCCTAATGTTTAGCAGAAAACTCTTCTGATTTAATTTCAACCTGTTCATTCTGGTTTGACCCTCTGGGGCAACAGAAACCAACTCTGCACCATCCTCTATATGACAACCCTTCAAGTCATCGCTTCTCCAATAGTCTCCTCTCCAGGCTAAATATACCCAGCCCCTTCAAACTTTCCTCATAGGACTTGTTCTTCAGACCCCTCACCATCTTCATTGCCCTCCAGCTTGTCTATATCCTTCTTAAGTTGTGGTGTCCAAAACTGAACACAGTACTCTAGGAGAGGTCTAACCAGAGCAGAGTAAAGCAATGCCATTACTTCACGTGATCTGGACACTATACTTCTATTGATGCAGTCCAAAATCACATTTGCCTTTTTAGCTACCACATCACACTGCTGACTCATGTTCAGTGTATGGTCTACTAAGATGTCTAGATCCTTTTTGCACATCCCTACTGCCAAGGCAAGTCTCCCTATAATGATGCATTTGATTCTTCCTACCTAAATGCAGAACATTTACACCCATTTAAATTAATTTTATTTGTTTTAGCCCAGTTTTCCAGCCTGTCAAGATCATCCTGTATCCTGACTCTGTCTTCTACTGTAATTGCTATCCCTCCCAATTTAGTATCATCTGCAAATTTAATAAGCATTCCCTCTGTTCCTTCATCCAAATAATTTATAAAGATGTTGAACAAAACAGGTCCTAGGACAAGTCCTTGAGGCACTCCACTTGTTACTCTTCTACAAAAGGATGAGAAACCATTCACAAGCACATTTTCAGTGCGAATTGTCAACCAGTTAAAGATCCATCTAACAGTAATAGGATCCAAACCACATTTTACCAACTTGTCAAGAAGACTATTATGTGGAACCTTATCAAAAACCTTGCTGAAATCAAGATTAACTATGTCTACAGCATTCTCCTGATCCAGCAAAGTAGTAACTTTCTTGAAAAAAGAGATAAGGTTAGTCTGACATGACTAGTTCTTGAGGAAACCTATGCTGGCTCTTAGTCGTCACAGCCATCCTTTCTAAATGCTCAAGGACTGACTGTTTCATAATTTGTTCTAAAACTTTTCCAGGTATAGATGTCAAGCTGACAGGTTGGTAGTTACCCAGATCCTCCTTTTCCCCCTACTTGAAGATGGGGACAACATTTGCCCAGTCTTCTGGCACCTCACCTGTTCTCCAAGAATTCTCAAAAATAATGGACAGAGGCTCAGAAATTACATCTGCATGTTCTTTTAGTACCCTTGGAAGGCAGACTCTATGGCATTATACTTCACTGAAATCTCTCCCCTCCCCAAACCCTGCCCTCCATGGAGTCCACCCCCTAAATCTTCAGGTATTTTCCAGCTTGGAGCAGGCAACCCTAAGTATGCCACCAACTCCTGTGATGCAAGTCAGACAAGGCCAGTTCCAGATTTTCCCTTCTTCTGACCACCTCTGTCCCCTGTTCATGCCTCCCTTCTCACCCACTAAGTTCCTGTGCATCTTTCCCTCACCTTCTTGTAAGCCATCTCACTGCCTGCGCTCACAGATCCCTTCACCAACTGCATGCCCTTTCCTGAGTGGGGGAAGGGTGGGCAGCAGGGAAGGCATATGGTTAGGTAGGTCAGAAGCCCTGGGCCCTAGCAGCTGCTCCACCACAATGTATGCTGACACCGGCCCTGAAGTCAGAAATACAAAATAGGAAGGGATGTTTCACCTCATTTCCGGGATGACCCCACCCCCCTTTAAAAGCTATGTGAGAACAAAAATTTAGGGAGTGAAGCTTCCCTCATCAGTCCACCTCCATGTCAAGACAAGCTTAATTTGATGACCCTGATTCTGTTAGAAGTTCAGGAGCTCTGCCAAAGAAATAGTTGGCAATCTTAGCCTACTAACCTAACGGGACATGACAGGTGTTTTTACCTTTTTGAAAGGAGTTCCATACTTTCTCAGATGACTCAGTCTAGCTGGTATTACTATTTCTTGTGACTGACTGTTTATTATCAACCTTTCCTATAACTCCAGTTCTTAGCAGGTAATTGCTAAGACTAAGACCCCAAGTTGCAGAAGATCCCCATAATCAAATTCCAGTGCAACTTGGGGAGAAGCTGTCCCAAAGGCACCCACTAGTCTGTGGAGTGCCGCAAGGGGCTGTGCTCTCCCCGATGCTATTTAACATCTATATGCACCCCCCTGGCCAGATTGCCTGGAGGCATGGGCTAGGGTGTCACAAATATGCAGATGACAACCAGCTCTATCTGTTGTTGGGCGGTCAGTCTGGCTCTACCCCGGATGATCTGGAACGGGCGTTGCAAGATGTGGCGGGATGGCTTAGGCTGAACCAACTGAAATTGAATCCGACAAAGACGGAGGGCCTGTTCCTGAATCGGAGCGATTCAGGGTTAGGGGTCCCACGTCCGGCCTTCAGTAGGGTGCCGCTGGTGCCAGCATCAAGGGTCAGGAGCTTGGGGGTGCTCCTGGATGCTTCCCTGCAGGGCTGGATTGCCCATAGGGCAAACTAGGCACCCACCTAGGGCGCCCCGGCCTGAGGGGCGCCAAATGGCGCCCCACTCCTCCCCGAAAAGTGCCCCCCGCCGCCCTAACCCAGCACCCACCGGCGCTGCCAGACCCCCGCCCCCTTCCCAGCAGCCGCGGGGGCCCCAGAAAAGCGGGACCCCCCGCCCCTTCCCGGCTTTTCTGGGGGTCCCGCAGCTGTGGGGTCCCAGAAAAGCCGGCACCGGGATGGAGGGGGCGGAGGCTGGACCCCCTCGCCCCTTCCCGGCTTTTCTGTGGGTCCCGCAGCCACGGCGGCCCCAGAAAAGCCGGCGTCGGAAGGGAAGGGGCGGAGGCTGGACCCCCCACCCCCTTCCTGGCTTTTCTGGGGGTCCCGCAGCCGTGGCGGCCCCAGAAAAGCTGGCGTCGGAAGGGAGGGGGCGGAGGCTGGACCCCCGCCCCCTTCCTGGCTTTTCTGGGGGTCCCGCAGCCGCGGCGGCCCCAGAAAAGCCAGCGTCGGAAGGGAGGGGGCGGAGGCTGGACCCCCCGCCCCCTTCCCGGCTTTTCTGGGGGTCCCGCAGCCGCGGCGGCCCCGGAAAAGCCAGCGTCGGAAGGGAGGGGGCGGAGGCTGGACCCCCCCGCCCTTCCCAGCTTTTCTGTGGGTCCCGCAGCCACGGCGGCCCCAGAAAAGCCAGCGTCGGAAGGGAGGGGGCAGAGGCTGGACCCCCCCGCCCCCTTCCCGGCTTTTCTGGGGGTCCCGCAGCCGTGGCGGCCCCAGAAAAGCTGGCGTCGGAAGGGAGGGGGCGGAGGCTGGACCCCCCCGCCCCCTTCCCGGCTTTTCTGGGGGTCCCGCAGCCGCGGCGGCCCCAGAAAAGCCGGCGTCGGAAGGGAGGGGGCGGAGGCTGGACCCCCCCGCCCCCTTCCCGGCTTTTCTGGGGGTCCCGCAGCCGCGGCGGCCCCAGAAAAGCCAGCGTCGGAAGGGAGGGGGCGGAGGCTGGACCCCCCCCGCCCCTTCCCGGCTTTTTTGTGGGTCCCGCAGCCGCGGCGGCCCCAGAAAAGCCGGCGTCGGAAGGGAGGGGGCGGAGGCTGGATCCCCCCCACCCCCTTCCTGGCTTTTCTGGGGGTCCCGCAGCCGCGGCGGCCCCAGAAAAGCCGGCGTCGGAAGGGAGGGGCGGAGGCTGGATCCCCCCGCCCCCTTCCCGGCTTTTCTGGGGGTCCCGCAGCCGCGGCGGCCCCAGAAAAGCCGGCGTCGGAAGGGAGGGGCGGAGGCTGGACCCCCCCGCCCCTTCCCGGCTTTTCTGTGGGTCCCGCAGCCACGGCGGCCCCAGAAAAGCCGGCGTCGGAAGGGAGGGGGCGGAGGCTGGACCCCCCCAGCCCCCTTCCTGGCTTTTCTGGGGGTCCCGCAGCCGTGGCGGCCCCAGAAAAGCTGGCGTCGGAAGGGAGGGGGCGGAGGCTGGACCCCCCTCCGCCCCCTTCCCGGCTTTTCTGTGGGTCCCGCAGCCACGGCGGCCCCAGAAAAGCCAGCGTCGGAAGGGAGGGGGTGGAGGCTGGACCCCCCCCGCCCCTTCCCAGCTTTTCTGTGGGTCTCGCAGCCGCGGCGGCCCCAGAAAAGCCGGCGTCGGAAGGGAGGGGGCGGAGGCTGAACCCCCCCGCCCCCTTCCCGGCTTTTCTGCGGGTCCCGCAGCCGTGGGGGCCCCAGAAAAGCCGGCGCCGGGAGGGAGGGGGCGGAGGCTGGGACCCCCCGCCCCCTTCCCGGCTTTTCTGCGGGTCCCGCAGCTGTGGGGCCCCCAGAAAAGCCAGCGCCGGGAGGGAGGGGGCGGAGGCGGGACCCCTCGCCCCTTCCCGGCTTTTCTGCGGGTCCCGCAGGCGCAGAGCCCCCAGAAAAGCCGGCGTTGGGAGGGAGGGGGCGGAGGCTGGACCCCCCCGCCCCTTCCCGGCTTTTCTGTGGGTCCCGCAGCCGCGGCGGCCCCAGAAAAGCCAGCGTCAGAAGGGAGGGGGCAGAGGCTGAACCCCCCCGCCCCCTTCCCGGCTTTTCTGTGGGTCCCGCAGCCGCGGAGCCCCCAGAAAAGCCGGCACCGGGAGGGAGGGGGTGGAGGCTGGACCCCCGCCCCGTTCCCTGGCTTCCCTGGGGGTCCCGCAGCTGTGGAGCCTCCAGGAAAACCAGCGCCCCACCGCCGCCGCCGGTCTCCAGGGCCCACCGGGAGGTTGGCATCCCCAGTGGGGGGCACCCCAGGCTGTCCGGCCTAGGGTGCCCAGACACCTGGAGCCGGCCCTGCTTCCCTGACAATGGAGGCCCAGGTAGCAGCCCACTGCCAAGACAGCTTTTTACCATCTTCGGCTGATTAGGCAGTTAGTCCCCTTCCTCGAACGCAATGATTTGGCTTCAGTGATCCACGCTATGGTCACCTTGAGGTTGGACAACTGTAATACTCTCTACATGGGGCTGCCCTTGGGGCAACTCCAGAAGCTGCAGCTGGTGCAAAATGCTGTGGCCAGCCTGCTGATGGGTCTTCCTATGCAGGAGCACATCCAGCCTGTGTTAAAGTTGTTGCACTGGCTACCAATAGCGTTCTGGATTCGCTTCAAGGTGCTGGTTTTGACCTTTAAAGCCCTTAATGGTCAGGGGCCTGCCTACCTGAGGGACCGTATGTTCCCCAGAGAGCACTGTGATCTGGAACACAAAACTGCCTGGCCCTCCCTGGCCCTAGGGACGCCAGGTTGGCGGCAACTAGGGCCAGGGTGTTCTCCCTGGCAGCACCAACACTCTGGAACGAGCTCCCTAGTAAGATTAGAGCTCTGCGGGACCTCCAGCTATTCCACAGAGCCATGAAAACAGAGCTGTTTCACCAGTAAGAACTGATATTACTGGCACTTTATTACATGTGGCCATTTCAATTGTTTAACTATTTAACTGAATCCACTGGAATTTTATGCAATTGTATTTTAAGTCTGTATTTTGCTGGTTTTAAAATTGTATGTTGGTTTTAAGCATGTATGTAAAGTGCCCTGAGCCACTTTGGCGGGAGGGCGGGTTAGAAATCTAATAAATAATATAAATAAATTTCAAACTGAAACCAAGAATCACCTGTTTTATCCCATATGCTGTAATAGTCTGTAATAAGTACTCTTCAGTGTCCCATTTAGATCCGTAATATAAACTGTGATAGACGTTGACAGTGTTTCCTCAAAAACCATAGTATCTATAAATATTCCATTACCAGAAATCAATGAGAAAAATTACCTAAATGCTGGCAGAAAGCAGAAATGGCATTCTCATGGTATTGAGCTGCCTACTAGCAGTTCAGGATTAGAAACACTTGATTGATGGACACAGAGACTAGTAAAGACATTTTATTCTACCAAGCCTTGGGGACTTTTGAACTTGAATGTTATTGCTCCTGCTTTAATTATAAATAAATAAATAAATAAATAAATAAATAAATAAATAAATATATCCTGTCCTTATATATATTTGAATTTTGGTTCCACAACATTCTATGCTTGCCATAATTGATTTGGCTCAAGAACTGGCAGTCAGAAGACACTGGCCAGGGCTGACTGGCTGTTCGCAAAGTCCCGCCCACGTCAGCCCCGGTCAGTGTTTTCAGCTCAGTCTGCTCCAGTCCTCTGACAGGAGAGGACCGTCTGGAGTGTGAGTGCAGGGACAGGCCCTCAAGGCTGAGGCAAGTGAGAGAAGCCCTATTACGCCCACCCACACCATCCCCTGGTCCTTCTATGAGGGGACTAGACCCAGAGAAGCCCTTTTCCGTCCCCCACACGCCATCCCCTGGGCCTTCTATGGGGCACTAGGCCCAGAGAAGGCCTTCTCCGCCCCCACACCCCATCCCCTGGGCCTTCTAGGGGGCACTAGGCCCAGAGAAGGCCTTTTCCACCCCCCACCCCCCATCCCCTGGGCCTTCTATGGGGGCACTAGGCCCAGAAAAGGCCTTTTCCGCCCCTCACACCCCATCCCCTGGGCCTTCTATGGGGGCACTAGGCCCAGAGAAGGCCTTTTCCGTCCCCCACACCCCATCCCCTGGGCTTTCTATGGGGGCAGTAGGGCCAGAGAAGCCATTTTCTGTCCCCCACACACCATCCCCTGGGCCTTCTATGGGGGCAGTAGGCCCAGAGAAGCCGTTTTCCCACACACACTGCCTACTGTCCCCATAGAAGGCCCAGGGGATGGTGTGTGGGGACAGAAAAGGCCTTCTCTGGGCCCAGAGAAGCCCTTTTCTGCCCCTCTTCCCTTCCTTTCCCCCTTTCCCTTTCTTCCTCTCTCCTTTCTTTCACTCTTCCCCCTATTCCTTCCTTCCTTCCTTCCTTTCTCCAACCCTCTCTCCCTTCCACCTCCCTCCCTTCCTTTCTAGGGCTCGTTGTCTTCCACCACAACTGGCTTTGCTCCCGTGTGTGTGTATGTGTGTGTCTCAGATCTGTTCATGTTTGTATTGGTATTCCACAGATTTTGTTGATGGATTTAAATTTGTCACCTTGAAAATCTTTTTTATGCTCTAAGTGGCATACAAGTATAGCAAATAGCGCCTCAGGAAATAAATAGGGATGTAATTATGTATTAAATATGTAATTAAGACACATATCCCTGTCCTAGGCTGGTCATCTCATCCCTCCCTACATTCTGAGGAGGTTCATCCCCGCTGGCACTGTTCACACTAAAAACCAATACATGAAAATACTCCCTTGCTTACCATTATTTTAGCAATTGGCAATTGATAATAAGGAAGGATAATAAATTTATTAGAAGGCTGCTCTCCGACTGTCAGCCCATTTTGTGTCCATAGGCTAGCTAGTCTGTGTGGCCTAGATGTGTGAGGAGGTGGAGAAATCAATCAAGAACTTGCCTATGTTCATACAATGAATTCATCAAACAATTTTGTTATGTCCTAAGACCAGGAATGAGAGCAGGCAAGAAAACAGCCGAGCTCCGTTCCTGGGAACAATAGGGACTAGGCTCCTGAACTCGCCAAAGGGAGCCAATGGAAACATTGGTGGGAGATTCAAACCCACCAATAGGAATGTGGGGCGTCCCCCCTAACTGTATATAGTTGGCCTCCGGCCGTTGCTGCTTGTCCTTGTTGTGAAGTACGAATAAACGTGTCTTCTCTTATGTCATCGTCTGCATCTTGAGGCACGGAACCCAGTACTTTACAGTGGCGACAAAGGTGGGATCCAAACGCCTTCCATGAGCGACAACGCAGACAACAAGGCCACTCATGAGCATCGTGCCGCTGACCCCGAGAGCAGCACTGCACTGCTCGCCAAGCATCACATCGCTGACCCTGAGAGCAGCACCGCACTGCTCGCCAAGCTTCGCATCGCTGACCCCGAGAGCAGCACCACACCACTCACTGCAACCGAGGCACCGGGCCCGCCACACACCTCCCGAGCAGCCATGGCCGCAACGCACAGAAGACTGGAGCGCTTCGACCCCTCCCGGCCAGAAACATGGGACGTGTGGGCCGACCAGCTCTTCTGCTACATGGAGCTAAACGAAATACGCGATCCGGAGAAAAGAAGGGCACTCCTGTTGAGCTCGTGTGGGACCGACACCATCCGCCTTGCGAAGAGCCTCCTGGTGCCACACACTGCTCTGGACTGTTCGTTTGGGGACATAATGGATGCCCTCAATGCCTATTTCAGCCCCAGGCCTACCTTCCTGGCCAAAAGAATGGAGTTCCAGGGGCACGTACAGGCCCAAGGGGAATTCGCCGCTGCCTTTATGGCTGCGCTGAGGGTGCTCGCTGTGGACTGCTTGTTCCCAAAGGTGGAGGACAACTTGTTGACCTAGTTCATGTAGGGGCTAGCGGATTCCAAGCTGCGGCGCAAGCTGATAGGCAACCGACAGCTTAACCTGGACGAGGCCATGCAAATTGTGACTGCGCATGAGGCTTCTGCACGGGAGCGCCGGGCCTCGGTGGCCCATTTGGTCGGAGCAGGTCCCAGCCCAGTGAACTCTGATACGGAGGCGGTATACTCCCTCCGGCCACAACTCTGCCGGCCGGCGCAACAGCCCGGCTGCGAGCCGGCGAAGCCCCTCGGCAACTGGACCATCTGCGCCAGCTGCAGAGACACCCATGGGAGGAAAACCTGTAGGTTCCGGGATGTGATCTGCCACAGCTTCTGAAAACAGGGACACCTCACCAAGGTCTGCAGGTCCAAGGGCCCCCGGAGCACGAGATCGTCGGCCCCAACTCACCAGACACCGACCACTGCACACAAGATGGCTGAGGAGGTCACCGATCTCTATCACATCATGGATCAGCCACTGCAGGTACTGCGCCTTCCCAACCCCAACCTCTCCTCCACCCTGAAGATCCAAGTGCACGTACGGATTGAGGGGTCCCCCTGCTCCATGGAGGTGGACTCGGGATCAGCGGCATCCATCATTTCCATGGACACCCTTAAAAAGCTTTGCCCATCTGGGGGACGCCCTCTGCGTCCATCACCGCTAAGTTTGGTGGACTTTCAGAAGAACCCAGTTCCCATCCGGGGAGTCAGCACCTTCCGGGTGCAATATAGACATTTTGAGGGGAACCTGGACTTGGTGGTGGTGGAGGGAAACCTTGTGAGTCTCCTGGGGCGGGCGTGGTTTGAGGCCCTGGGCATTACGATTGGGGGAGTGAATAAATGCGGGCCGCAGGACTGGGGCAAGATCTGCCGGGAGTTCCCTGAGGTCTTCAACGGGGAGATGGGTTGTTACAAGGGACCCCCGGTGTCGCTACACTTAGACCCCACCATGACGCCGATCCGGCGATGATTTCGCTCGGTGCCACTGGCCCTCCACCCAAAAATAGAGGCGGAACTGGACCGGCTGGTAGCCCAGGGGGTCCTTGAGCCCGTCCCTAATGCACGCTGGGAAACCCCAATTGTGACCCCGGTTAAGCCAAATGGGGACATCCGCATCTGTGCGGATTACAAGTGCACTATTAACCAGGCACTACAGGCGCACTCGTACCCCGTGCCAGTGGTCAGTCACATATTAGCCACGCTGGCAGGGGTGCGCATATTCGGGAAGCTGGATCTCGCACAGGCGTACCAGCAGCTCCCTGTGGATGAGGCCACGACCGAGGCACAAATGATAGTGACACCCTGGGGGGCCTTCAAGGTTAAGCGTCTGCAGTTCAGGGTCAGTGTGGCCCCAGGGATCTTCCAAAATCTAATGGATGATTTGTTAAAAGGGATCCCTGGTGTGACGCCGTTCTTTGACGATGTCCTCATCGCCGCGGCCACCCCGGAGAGCTTCGCCAGCCGCCTCTGCACAGTCTTGGGACGCTTCCAATCCATGGGTCTGAAGGTTAAAAGGGAAAAGTGCCTTCTCGAGGTTCTGGAGGTGGACTTCTTGGGTTACCGCGTTGATGCAATGGGCCTCCACCCAGCACAGGACAAGGTGAAGGCCATCGTAGAAGCTCCTGCTCTGAAGTCCAAGGCGGAGCTCCAGGCGTTCTTAGGCCTCATCAATTTCTATCACGCCTTTCTCCCGCACAAGGCTGCAGTGGTGGAGCCCCTCCATAGACTGCTGGACAAATCGACCCCTTGGGCATGGGGGTTGAGGGAGGAGGTGGCGTTTCGTGGGGTTAAGACTCTGTTGATTTCAAATGTGGTGCTCGCCCATTTTGATGAAAAGCTCCCCGTGATTCTCATGTGTGACGCGTCGCCGTATGGGGTCGGGGCAGTCTTGGGTCACCTCCTGCCGGATGGGCAGGAAGTCTTGGTGGCCTATTACTCCCACATACTGTCTCCTGCAGAGTGCAATTACGCGCAGATAAATCAGGAGGGGTTGGCGCTGGTGGCGGGCATCAAAAAGTTCCATAATTTTGTGTACGGCTGGCCCTTTACACTCGTCACAGACCATAAGCCGCTCCTGGGGTTGTTCATGGCCAACAAGCAAACGCTGCAGGTCTTGTCCCCCCGGGTTTTACGTTGGTCCTTGTTCTTGGCAGGCTACCAGTACCGGCTGGAGCATCGCCTGGGCAAGGCGTTGGGGCACACCGATGCCCGGAGTTGTCTGCCGCTGCCACAGACAGGGGAGGACCTGGATCCCGCCCCCGCAGTCCTGCTGCTAGAAGGGCTTCCTAACCCCCCCTTCAGGCTGCAGATGTGGCCGCCCACTCGTCTCGGGATCCCGTCCTCTCCCGAGTCCTAAACTGGGTGGTGAGGGGGTGGCCGGCGGAGCCAGCGGGGCCTGAGTTCACAGCATACAAGGCCCACAAGGATGAGCTCTCCGCTCTGAAGGGCTGTTTATTATGGGGGGACAGGGTGATAATCCCGGGAGCATTGAGACAAGGGCTCCTGCACTCACTACACGAGGCCCACCCAGACATAGTACGAATGAAAGCTCTGGCCAGGAGCTATGTGTGGTGGCCCGGGATAGATGCGGAAATAGAGACCTGGGTCCGGGGATGCCAACAGTGCCAGGAGGTATGCCCCAATCCCCCAAGCGCGCCTACGCAGAGCTGGGAGTTCACACACAAGCCCTGGTCCCACCTACACATTGATTTCTCCGGGCCATTCCAGGGTCTCCTGTTCCTTATAACGGTGGACTCATACTCGAAATGGGTCGAGATCAGCCCGGTGTCTACTACATCAACCAAAGCGGTGGTCAGGGCCCTCCGGAAAATATTTGCCACTCACGGCCTGCTGGACGTAATCGTGTCAGATAACAGGGCCACTTTTAGCTCCGCCGAGTTCCAATCGTTTCTCAAGAGGAACCTAATCCGGCACATTCGCTCAGTGCCATTCCACCCAGCAATCAATGGCATGGCAGAGAGAGCAGTCCGCACGGCCAAGGAAGCCCTAAGCCGAATAACAGATGGGGCCCGGTTCCTCCTCATGCAATGCACAACCCCAAACTCAGTCTCTGGGCGGTGCCACGCGGAGCTGCTGATGGGCCGCCGCCCCATGACCCTACTAGACCGTCTCCACCCCAACTGGGCCTCAGAGTCGCAGACACTGAGTGAAACCAGGGAGGCCCCAAGGGTTTTTCGCCCATTGTTGCTTGTCCTTGTTGTGAAGTACGAATAAACGCGTCTTCTCTTATGTCATTGTCCGCGTCATGAGGCATGGAACCCAGTACTTTATCTAGGCAGAAACTCCCAAAATTGCCAACAAAAATCCTGGGCTGTTGTAGCAATTCCCCTCTTAGAAAAATGGGCATTTGGTGGTAATCCTGAACTGTTTAGCTTAACTTTGGAATTCACAGCCTTATTCTTTGAGCCAAGAATAAAGATCTGGGTTCAAGCATGTGTTTCACTATTATTAATCCTTACATTCAGAATCCATTGCCTACTCTTGCCTTCCACTCAAACACATTTTAATCTGAGCTAGACCTGAATGGCTGTCACTTGTAACTCACTAACAATCACGCCACTATTTGCTATGGATCCCTTCTGGCCTTTCCAACTCTTGTTCTGGAATGCTGTATCTCTCCAAGGGCAGTTGCTTCCTTTCTCCTGCTGCAGCCTTCATTTGTCTTCCATGTACTCCATTTCCATTGCCTGAGAGATTCCTGTGACATTAGAACAGGTCAGCCAATTGCAACCAGAGGCTTCACCAACTTCACAACATTCCTTAATGCATAACAACATAGATGATATAAACAATATCATCATATTCGCAACAAATATAATCCAGGACATGCAGTCTTGCTTGATTTTATGTGAGCCAGTTATATCAGGCTTTGTACCAACCAAAACCAAAACGAATTGATTGCAAATCCCATGACACATAATGACATCAATCAAAATGTGCATTAATTTGAAAGAGTTCTTTGCATAAAAACCCCTCCCACAGTACAGTAAGCATAGCTATGTATTCCTGGATATGGTCTGCAGTGGTACCATCCTCCCATACAAATTGCAGCAGAAGATCACATGTAAACACTGCTACTCTGTATGAAGCATACAACACCATGATGTTTTGTAATTCAAAATGGATACAAGGAAACATCAAGGGCTCCATGGGGGGTGGGGAGGAAAGCAAACAGTGGAAGCATCAATAAACTAGTGAGTATTTTGATATGGATATGAATTTTCCTCCCAGAAATGTATTGCTTGAGCTACAGACATGAAACAAGGACAGATTTCTCCTGAGCATTTTGACCAATCTCAGTTCTGTGTTGCATATCTGAGGCTGGCCAAGCCTTATAAGAAGTTTAATCATGAGGCTTCTAAACAGAATTAAGATTTCCATACTTCATATATCTTTTTTATCAGAAAAACAACAACACTTCCCCTGATCTGGCTGAACTGAGTCACTGAGCAAACAATCACACCATCTTAGTATGTTGCATATTATAGAATTTCTTGCCTTCTTTTTCACCATGGAAAAAAATAGCAATGGAAAGCCAAACTCTGAACTTTCGTTTTCAGAAGCTGCACAGTACAAATATTGATTCCACACACTGTCATTTTCGAAGAGAAAACAGGAAGTTAGGCTTCCTCTTGTAGTTGTAGTTCTGTGCTTTCAGAAATTTCTGATCATCACATCCTGTTATTCCCATGCTTTGTATTCAGTGCACAGGCAAGGAGAGGCATGCAGAGAATGAGGCAAGGTTCCATGCATAGCAATAAGCACAATCAGTCTAAATATCAAGGGCACAATATTTCCCCAAGCAGGCACAGTGCCCATGCAGAGAGCTATCTCCAGAGGGCATAACAAAACTCTATTTTCCTCTCTCCTTCTCTGGCATGCTTGCAGAGGTGCATGGACTGGCACTGAACCAAGCTGTTACAGGAAATGGGAGGTCTGGGCCCACCTCCTATCCAGCCCATCCTGACTTCTTTTGCCATGATGACCTGATACGGTGCCAGTAGTCTTGCATATGCCAAGTTATTTTCTTTATTAGTAAATACATATAAGGTTCCTGCAGAGCTGTAGACCAACAGAGTTCTTGTTTTTGTAGTTAAATTAGGGTTCTCAGCTCCAAGTTGGGAAATACCTGGAGATTTTGGGGAGTGGAGCCTGAGGAAGGTAGGGTTTGGGAAGGGGAGGGAACTCAGTGGGGTACAATGCCATAGAGTCCACCTTCCAAAGCGGCCATTTTCTCCAGGGGAATTGATCTTTGTCTCCTGGCGGTCAGTTGTAATCCCAGGAGATCTCCTGATACCACCTGGAGGTTGGCAACCCTAGCTTGAATTTAGGCACACATAATCAACACACATACTCAGATTAGGCATGCAGACCTATGTACATCCATTCTAGATTGTGGTGGTAACAGTGACCATTCTGGCTTGCTTAGCATAGTAACATGCTTTGCTAGACTGGCACTGAATTAGATGGACGGAAAATAGATACTGAATCAGTTCCAGGAGTGTGTGCATAGTCATAGTACACTACAAGCTATTTATTTATTTATTTATTTATTTATTTATTTATTTATTTATTTATTTATTTATTTATTTATTCACATTTATATCCTGCCCATCCTGTAAAATTTATTTTACTTCATTTATACCCTGCCTTTCTCATCAATGGAGACCCAAAATAGATTACATTGTTCTCCTCTCCTCCATCTTATCTACCTGTGAGGTAGGTTGGGATGATATATATTTCTGCCTAGACACAGTAAACAAGAGGTATCTCTTGCCATTTGCATTCCAACTGACTTTCATGGGATGCATTTTTAAAAAATCTTTGACTGTGGTCAATGTCGAGATTTTGAGGTTTGCAGGGTAATCTAGCAACAATTTCATTAATATTTATATCCTGCTGTTCTCCTGATCAATTAGACTCAAAACAGTTTACATCAAATTAAAGACAAATACAGTCTCAAAACACAAAAACCTAGGTAAAAGAAGCAAACTTCAACTGCAGTCATGATGTGCATGTCAGAAAAAGCTCACCGTACAAAACTTCTGAAATCTGTTGAGGCTTTCCTCATCTCCTTGAAAAGCTCATTCTCCACACACAAGCCACTGAAAAAATGCTAGCTCAGAAAGAAACAGTCCTTGCCCATCTGAGCAGTACAACTGCTACTTATCCCTGGCCTGATTATCAGAGCTGCTTGTTGGGCACTTATAGGTAGAGATGGTTCTGCAGATATGAGGATCCCATAGGCTTGCCAGCTCTGGGTGGGGAAATACCTGGAGTTTTTGGGGATGGAGCCTAGGGACGGCAGGGTTTGAGGAGGGGAGGGACCTTGGAAGGGTACAATGCCATAGAGTCCATCCTCCACAGCAGCCATTTTCTGAGGAGAACTGATCTCTATTGCCTAGAGATAAAAATAGCAGAAGATCTTCAGGCCCCACCTGGAGGTTGGCAACCCTAGGGTCCCAGGTTGTTTATTACCTTTTTCAGAGTCGTGTGGATTTTTTAAAAAATAATGCAACTCAGAGGTATTTCTGAAAGAAATATAAAAATGGGATTCCCCCCCCAGTGTTACTGGTATCAAATGTCTTTGACAAGTTGAAAGATGTTTAGTTGAAAACAACAAATGCCAATTAATTAGATGCAGCCATGTTGACCTAACCTGTAAGGCTTAATTAATCTGTTTATCACCCACTCTGAGACTGTGGCATAGAGGGTCCAAAACAAAGGACAGGAAACAAATACATTAACAAGGGAAAGGAAACCAAAAGAGAAGTGGCAGCTGGGCTTCCCAGGGCATGGGGCATTAAGAGAAAGAAGGTGTTCAGGCACATGTTGAAAAAGGTCCTTAGAATGACAGCTTTTAGGGTAGAATTGCACATTACATGCCGTTCTCTGATTATTTTTCCTAATGATTTATTTTTAACAGAACACAGGGGGCTATGATTAAAAGGGGCAGATCAGCACAGAGGAGAAGGGCTGTTTTGCTTTTCCCCCTTGAGCCCTTTTCTGTCTAAAAATACCTTTCCAGGAGGCTTCCCCGCCCCACCTCCAAGTGTAGGGAAAAACAGCTTGGGACTGGCTATTTCTGGCAGGAAAATTGAGCAAGGGAGAAAGTTAAATAGCCCTTCTCTCCCTCCATGTTGATCTTCCCTGTTAATTATAGCTATCTTTTGTTGAACTCATAAACACATGAAGCTGCCTTATATACTGAGTTGGTAGGGCTGTCAACCTCCAGCTGGGGGCTGGAGATCTCCCAGAATTGCAACTGAACTCCAAATGACAGCAGTTCCCTTGGGGAAAACGGCTGCTATGCAGGGTGGACTCGGGCATTATACCCCTCTGAGTTCCCTCTCCTTCCCAAATCCTGCCCTCCACTGACTCCACCTCCAAATCTTCCAGTATTTCCCAAGCAGCAGTTGGCAATCCTATCTGGTTGCCAGCCTCCAGGAGGGGCCTGGGAAATGTCCTGCTTTTAAAACTGATCTCCAGCTGACAGAGATCAGCTCCCCTGGAGAAAATGGCTGCTATGAAGGGTATGGCATTGTACCATGCTGAGCCCCCTTCCCTCCCCAAACCCTGCCCTCTCCCAGATCCACCCCCAAAGTCTCCGGGTATTTTCCAGCCCAGACCTGGCAACCCTACAACCCTATGAGTTGACCTTTTGGTCTATCAAGGTCAGTTTTATCTACTCTGATAAGCAACAGTTCTCTTGGGCCTCAGGCAGAGGTTTTCCACATCACCTATGTTGTACGCACAATTTATGAAACACTGTTAAACATTTTGCACTCTGCTACTGACTAACAGATTGACTTAGTAGGTACACTTAACATTTCCATGATATATGCTATTTATGGTTCTAACCACTGAAACAGAAATCAATCATGAATGTATTCAGATACTAACTTTGGTTCATTTATGGCTGGGAGAATGAATGCTGGGAGAATTAAATAAAATGCTAACTTGCTATTTTGCTGAGGCTTGTAGCCTTGGCTACAACTGCACATGTGAAGGTTAGCCTAGCTAAAATGGAGAACAATAAGCACCTTGTAACCATATCGGTTATATAGATACATTTAGTGCTTCATAGTTTAAGAAGAAGAGTCTATTGTTTAGCTAAAAGAAGAAAAAACTTTGCCTGGGAAGACTCAACCCACAAGTCATAGTCCAATTAGAAATAGATGACAAAGTTTGATGGAAGCAATAATTATGCTTTTGTTTGCTTATGTCATAATGAGTATAAAATGCTATGTCATCCATTGCAATGTTGGAGGAGTTGGTGGGTATTCAAGGGTCCCAAACCCTTGTTTATCTTTGCTCTTCCCATTATTATTATTATTATTATTATTATTATTATTATTATTATTATTATTATTATTATTATTATTTAGTGTTTCTCCTCTACAGGACTGTGGAGTGTGTTTCTCAAATTGGGCTGGGGAAACACAATCAGGGACAGAGTTCCTGTTCCACACCCACTACTGAGCCTTTTAACTGGACATGCTGAGGATTGAGCCTGGCCCCTTCTACACACAAAGGAGTATAGTTTTTTTAAAAAATCCTCTGTAGCCCATGAGGCTACACAATGACTGGAATCACTCTCTTTAATCTGCATTGCACTGAGCAATTTTATGGTAGTATGTGGCAGGCTATCTGGCAACTACCCACTGGGCAGAGCAGGGCACACTCCTGGAACCAGCAGCAAGCCTCACCTGGATGGAGCAAGGCGGGACCAGGGGCAGAGGTGATCTTGTTGTGGCTCTTCTTCCTTGTATTGCATTGTAACCCTGAGGTGAGTAAAACTAACCACACCTTCAGGTGCTTGGAATGGTCAACCTGAAATAAAAGCACCTGTTCAAGAAAGCAGTGACTTGGCTGGGGCTTTCAAAACCCATGGACCCCAGGTACAATATTGCCTGGCCCCCAGAAGGCATCACATAGTAGGAAATAATAGTGTCCCAAGCCTTGAGCTTTTTAGAAGCAGTCTTGGACTAACAATAGTCCCAGGCAACTGGTCTTGTTTTCCCTGCCAAAAGAGCACTGCCTGTTGTAAGTCCAGAATTCCCATGTCAGACCTGAATTTGGTTATATAGCCACCCACTGTTCTGCAAACAGATGCAGAATTATCAGTGATCTGAATAATTTTGCTGTAAGGAGAGAGTGACCAGATATGCATCCAGACCAGCATTTTCTTTCAACAGACCTTCTACTGTCATTCAAGCTCTTTAATGATATAATTAATGGTGGAATTACATTCACTGAAGAAAGTGCAATTGGCTTGAAAAGACATGAGCTGACTTCTTCTTGTCTTTTCCTTCATATTCAGAGTTTATTTCTTTGTGGCCCCTCTTCCACAATGAATTTACTTGGCTTTCCTGTTCAAGATGGCTGCTAATTAAGTAGCAAGTAAACCTGAAATTTCTTTTCCCATTAATCTTGCTTGAAAACTCTTTTCAAGCTTCCTTCCTACCTCCTTTGTTAGCAAGCTATATTGATGCTGTCAGGTGCCTGAGGAGAATTGCATCAATTGGTGGTCATCATCGGTGGAAAAACAAATAAATAGATGATAGCACGCAATCCTGTGAAAAAGATGTGTGTTCATAAGTAATTGTATGTAGTGATAAGGACAAAAACGAGAGGAAATCTAGCAAGAAATGCTGGTCTGGCCACATTTCTTAACCTATGTATGTGGAAAGAATACTTAAGAAAAAGAAGTTGTGAGGGACTGAAATGCTTCAGAACAGTTGAAAAATGTTTGTCTTGCTAATAAAGAAGATAGCATATTACTATAGTGACAGACCATCTTAAAGGTGTTGCTATAGCGACCACCTCAGATTCACTTTGGTTGGTCACAATGGTTTTGTTATAACACCCTCTGTATTTTTATTTTAGTCCTGGAACCAGGCAAATTACATGCTAGGAAATCTGCGTATTTCAGTATATCATGGCTGGACAAACGGGGAGCCCCTGCACTGAGGGTTAGGCCTAGACCTAGCCATTTCATGTGCTGTGGGTGGATGAAACTCACATGCACACACACAGAGAGTGCACACATTCATAAATGCATCACAGCTTTACCGAATTCTTCTCCAGAAGCTTTCCTTGCAAACTCAAAAGAAACGCTGTACGGGAAAACAAAGCAGAACAAACAAACAACCAAAAATAACAACCTCTGTAGACCATGATGCACTGAGTATGCAAAAGAAGACAGCTCTCAGTGCTAGAATATCCCACTTTAGTTTGAGTAGCATTGAGAAATTTTATGGTAGTAAGTAATGAAAAATATCACTCTAAACCATTCATTTTTGAGGAAGCAGGCTTTTGATTAGCACAGTCCTAGGCAACTGACCAGACAGGTGTTGTGGGCAATGGAATGCATGATGTTCGGCTTGGAAAGGAAAGACTTGGGTTCCACAGTCCAGAAGTTTATGGGCTGGCTTTGGGCAAGTCAGCATTTCATGTGTAGTATAGACATACTGCTTGATTGCATAGATGAGGTCTCCCATCTGTTTGCTGGTTCTGTTGTTTGTAGGTGCCTGAGACAGGATGGGCTACAAATCTAATGAGTAAACAGTAAATAGATCATAGACACATATCAGCCCAAGGCATGACGCAACTGTCATTTGTTGATCAGCTCCAAAGCCACAGGTCAGAGCTGGCAGCAGCACAGATCTTGTGTTTCTTCCCAGCTTGATTGCCATGAGCTGGTTACATAATTTGCAGAAGAGCCATTCAAAGAGCAGCAAAAATCTTGGCTGGTATACCAGTCTGCGCTGTAGCGTCTCATACCATCTGCTCTTGAGTACATCTAAATGTGGGTGGCATTTAGTGAAGCCACTGGAAAACAACTATTATCACTAGCACCTGATGATAACACTGTTTGCAATAACCCCACGAGGGGATGGAACCTTACAAGGCAAATGAGAAAATATGATGTGGTTGAGAAATCAGACCCAGAATGCAAACATAGTGATGTGGCCCTCAGCAATGCTGGGGGCTTGCTGTAGGAAGGCCTTTCTTGGTATATGTCATGAGCAACTCCTTTCCTTTGTTTTTTCTCTCTCCTTATAGTCTGATTGCACTGAGTTTTGATTTTCTCAGGCTTGTGGAAACTATGACAGAAGTGGAGAAAAGCATTTCCTGTGTCACAGTGACTGACTGCGACGCAACACGAAACCACAATGCTTATTTCTGGCAGTGATGCAGCAGTCTGGAAACAAATATGCTACAGCAACACCCATCTTCCTCTTCTTGTTAAAGACCAAACTATTTTTGATAATCTTAAGTGGAAACATTTACAGCCTTGTGGAACTGGGTGTGTTGTCCCTTACACAGACAAGTCATTCAGAGGGGCAGTCTCATTTCTCTTCTCTAAATAGTAAGTTCCAGTGCCACAGATGAGATAAAGGAACAGGTGCCCCAAAGCTGTCAGATACAACCATAATTCTGTGTGGGGGGGGATTAAGTTGTACACACAATTCTTGAAAGACCAAAAGGGCTTTGAATTCATCCTGCAATGCATCGTGAGAATAAGAGGCTAATAAGACTACAGTCAAACACCACTTTGGAATCAGAATTCATGCATCTTATTTGGAAATCAGGTGACCGTTTGGGCCTGGTTTTTTTCCAAGGAGACTGAGGACTTGGGTCTTCAGGCAAGATATTTGAATTGTCCCCCGCTCGGGCTGTGACTGGCTTAGTAGTAGAGCATCTGTTTGGCATGCAGAAGGTGCCAGGATCAATCTCTGTTTAAAAGGACTAGGCAGTAGGTGATGTGAAAGATCTCTCCCTGAGATCCTGGAAAGCCACTGCCAGTCTGAGTAGACAATACTGAACTTGATAAATGAATGGTCTGATTCTAGATAAGGCAGCTTCATAACTCCCCACTTTTATATTAATAGAAGTTAAAGGAAGGGCATTTTTAGTGCTCTCTAGATATGGTTCCCTAAATATGGTTCATGGCCTTGTGTCAGGTGCCTTGCTGAAGTGATACCGTCTGTCCATTTCTAAAGCATGTGTTTAAAAGCATGTGTGTGACTGTGATGTGTGCTGGTGCAAGGAAGTCACAAGTGGCTGCAGCTCAGAGGTATTTTCTTCTTATGCAGGCTTTTAACAGGGTTTTTAACGGCCAGTTTTTAGTGTTTTGTTAATTGTAATGGTTTTTCCTGCCTTTATTATTTACCGTGTTTTATTTTGTGAGACACCTTGAGCCGGTCCCTGGAGAGGTGACATATATATTATCTAAATAAATACAGTACAATAAGGGGGGAAACAAGAAAAACATGGACACATGAAACTGCCTTATATTGAAACAGACCACTGGCCCGTCAAGGTCAGTATCGTGTTCTCAGACTGGCAGGGGCTAATGTGATACTGCTGCAAAGTAGGATGGAAGAGGATAGGAGAGAACAGAAAAGCAATGAATGTCAGGGGGAATAAAGAGTTTAGGAAAGACAATACAATGCTTCATGAAAGAAGTAGGTATCCTGCCTATTGCTGACCTTTGAATGCCTGTGAACATTCTATGCTGTCAAAGACACTGCAGAATAAAGTGCTGACCTCATTTATTTGTCACTCCATTCATTCCACAAATCTGGAATTTTATGAATTATTTTGCACTTTGCCTGGTGTTTTGCTCCTCAGATTAATCTTGAGAAGAAAACTGTGTTTTGTCTTGCTGTTGGACACCAAGAACAAAAACATTTAATTAAAACATTTATTAGCTGCCTTTCTACCATGTGGGACTCAGTTCAGTTCAATTTATTGTAATTAGCCATTGGTTGTTACAAGGTTACAAAACTCTCAGCAATAAAAATACAGATTATGAACAGGGTATAGGCTAATATCAGAATATACAAAAGTACCAAAAGTCAGTAACAAAATGTGACTAATTTAATACAGTAACCTAGATAATCCCCCCTTCCCATTGCCACCTTGGAACGTATATTCTTTGCCGCAAGGACGAATAATGAAGATAACAAAAATGAGATTTGATCCTCAACTGGGTATACACTAAGACCAGATAAAATACTTGCTAAAAATTTAGCCCTTGGACTGGAGTACAGTGGGCAAAAGAGGATATAATGAGGTAAGTCCTTGCCACAAATACATAGACGATGGGCCAATGGAGTTTGATTAAAGTGGCCCTCCAAAATTGCCATTGGCATTGATTGAAACCGTAGAGAAGTAAAGGATGCTCTAAGTACATATCTGGAGATGTTGACTAGATATGGAGTTCTAGTATGGTCCGATTTAATTAGTTTGTACCATGGTGCTGCTTTTGATTTTAATATCAAAGAGCGATCTAGCTGGGCGTCAAAGTCATAAATACAGTTACTAAGTTGGAATTTATCGATTGATGTTCCCAAAAGATCATTGGGGATGGACTATCTTGAATGAATGTTGTTAAGAAAATCACGGCGCTGCAAATCTTTGGCTAACAGCAGGTTAAAGGGCCGGTGACTGAGTGAGTTAGTTTGTGAGTTTTCCATTCTTTTCCAATATCTAAGAAGTGTAAGGTGTGCCCAAGCCTTAAGAGAAGGGATACCAGTTTCAGCTCTCATCAGAGCAGCTGGAGGCCCCTTAGGGAGAGCTAAAATACGCCTTAAAAATGATTCTGTGGTACTCAAGGTGGCTTATGATATGAGAAGCAAGAGGAAAACGTTCCTTCATTTATAGAAAAGGACACCAATGGACTCTGGCATTAGAAAGAGGCTGAAAACCAAACGAGATCTGCTTGTGTGAGACCTCTCCCTGTACATTGCCTCCTGTCGCCTGTGCCTTGGCTTGGTCTCTGGATCCATCTAGCAAATATTTATGTAAATATCTTTCTGTAGAGTAACTGTTCTCTGTTAGTGGCACATGGTGATGTGGATTACCTTGACTGAACATCTTTGTGGCAGTTAAGACGCCTCATAGCAAAAAGTGGACTTCATGGCTTTTTGTCTCTTGGTGTTTTAAGAATGCCATGCAAAGAACTGCAACATACAAGAGTAAATCACTCATTGCTGAACTCACAAAGAACTATATCATGGATAACTTTTCTGCAGTAAGACAATTGTCAAAAAAGTGCAACAACCAAATGGGGACTATTGTGTCATTTGCCACTTACCCCTTCAAATATGCCAGATCTATCTCTACCAGTATTGGAGTTTTGATCTATCTCAATAAAAATATTTCAATGTTTTATTTCTTCTTTGGTGTTTCATACCCAGTGACATTGACTTCAGAAGGATTGATGGCCAGGTCAGAGTTGAGCTCTTTGGCAGATAATAAATACCGCATTTATACTGAGCTTTTTTTGAATGTTCAAAGCATTTTCACTGGCATTATCTCAGTAATCCTTAGAAAATCCTGCAAGGTAAATCAATATTATTAACCTCATATTATCAGGGAGGGAGGCTGAGAGACAGCAGCTAAGGCCACCAAGTGAGTTGCAATTGAGGTGAATTAGACCTGAGGGCTTCTTGGCTTACTTCTTACCTTTAGCCTCCATACTACATTTCTTCTCAGAAAACGGCATCACAAGGGCAGGATATTATTACTTTGAACACTAATGAAGTACCCCAGAATTATTATTTACAGCTCTGGTTTGTGTTAAATTAACATGATTAATCTGAATTAGGTATAGCAAGTGGGGGACCTGCAATGTCTTAAGGGGGGGATCTCACATGCCCTTGTATCCCCTTCCCCACCCTATTTCCTCTTTTCCTGCCCCTGGCAACTCCCATATGCTCATTTTCTCCTGCCTCTTTCTCTCCTTCCCATGCACCACCCAGCCTACCTTTTATCTGCCCCCCATCTTATCTATATTTATTACTTAATTACTTCATTTATACTCTACCTTTCCCCCCAAAGAGAACCCAAAATAGCTTTTATCATTCTCTCGTCTTTAATTTTATCCTCACACAAACCCTGTGAGGTAGGCTAGGCTAGGAGTGACTAGCCCAAGGTTGCCCAGTGAGCTTCCACAGCAGACTCAAGATTTGAGCCTGGGTCTTCCAGATCCTCCTAGTTTGAAACTCTAACCACTACACAACACTGGTTTTTGTGCAGTGCTTGCTGTTGAATAGTAGTGAACAGCCAGTCCTGACACAATTAGTCCTCTTTCAAAGGTTGCTACAGACCTAGAAAGTGCCTGCTTCTTCCTCCTCTTTTTACTGACAAAAACAAGGCTTGAAGGCTGCCAATACTGTTGTGGTTTCCTAGCAACCCCCACAATGGCCACTGCAGAGATCCCAGCCAACTTTAAACATGGAAATATGAAGCATTTTATTTATTTAGGATATTCCTATGCTATCTCCTCAGACCCCTGCTCAAGGTGGCTTACAGTTAAGAATTAAGTATAACAAACAAGCTATTAGACATAAGCAACATCAAATTGTCCATAAATAAAGCAGAAGCAGACCATTAAAAACATAAGATAAAACCCCTAAATAAAGGCTTGGGTTAAAAGAAATGTATTTTAACATGATATCTAAAAGAAAATAAAGTAGGTATCAGGCGAGCCTCAAGGGGGACAGCATCCCAAAGGTGAGGTGCCACCACAGAAAATGCCCTGTATCTAGCCACCACCCACCTCACCTCTGAAGGCACAAAGAGCAGGGCTTGAGAGGCAGATCTTAACTGGTGCCTGGACAGTATGGGAGGAGACAGTCTTTCAGGTACCCTGGCTCCAAGCAACTTAGGGTCTTAAAGGTGAGAACCAGCACTTTGAATTGTGCCTGGAAACAAGTAGATGCAGATACTTCAGCACAGAGGTGATTTGATCCCTGCAACCAGCTCCTGACTGTAGCTTGAACTCTGCATTTTGGCTACCAATTTTGGACCAATTGAAGTTTCCAGACCTTTTTAAAGGCAGCCCCAGGTAGAGTTAGACATTCTCTGCCCAACCATTTCATCATCTGAAACTGTATGTTTCCATTTTAACATGCTTTTGATAATATTAACAGAATTAGTACCTGGCCTACTTGTTATCTGTTTTATTTTCAGCACAGGAAAGGAGCCAGGGGCTTCTCATTTTGGGAGAATAATCTCTGTTAGATTTTACAGAGTTGAAATATGGATTTATTTCTGTTCCCCTCTAGACTAGTGCAGAAGATTGCTATGAAATCTCTCCCTAGCCCTCCCCAAATTGTACAGCCAAGAGGCACAATGACAACTTCTGCCACCTCCCCTAAATCACTGTAATACAAGAAGCTGTGCATTCAGCCACTTGTGATTACTGTTACTTTCTTCTAAAGAGATTGAGGCACAGCACAAAAAGACAGGCACATCTGTGCATAAGTAGGAACTATCTATTTACCTTTTCCCCAAAACAAAAAAAACTATCTGGAAGATTCAGAGCAAAACTTAGAATCAAGAAAAAAGTCTTGTCTACTTCTAGCTTTGTCTTGGTCTCATTCTCCCAGTCTTTGAGATGAAAGAGCAACAACTCACTACTAACAGCAAAGCAGTCTCTCCCTCTCTCTTGCAGAATCACATTGCAGTAAAGCTGCCATCCAGCATATTGCTGGAGAAATGATGCAAACACAAGAGGTCAGCACCTACAATCCTTTTGCTTTCCAAGCATCCTCTCTTGGGGACCCAAAAGCATGTTGTGAGCCCTCTTCCTTTCTTTTTCCTGTGATCTCTTGGTGGATGAGAATACATGCTGTAATGGGACACACTAGTTGTGGGTTTTATCCTCATATCATAACGCTGACACCAAATATGACAGACCTCATATACCTCCCTCCTTTTTAGGTGAGATTTTCCCTGTTTTTCATTTGTGTCCCTTCATTGACTGGGCAGCCCTGGTAGTGTGTATTCTTCTCTTTAAAGTAACTTTAGTAGTCCTACCCTGTGTCAGTAATATGTAATGGTTATTTTCTCAGTCCAGGACCTGAGGGAGGCTCCCTTTAGCTTAAATGACAGAAAATGGCACTTGAGACACTTTTAAAATTAAAAAACAACAGAAGGTTTTTATTTAACATCAAGAGGAAAGGTCAGGTGAAGTCAGGGGTCGAAAATCCTGAGATAAAATAGTATAAGCGCAAATATCAGGCTAGTCACAGTTTCTTGAATTATGCACAGTTACTATAGTTCTTTATTTTCCCAAACTATTTCTATAATAGCAGACTCTTTTGGTGCCCAGAAGACTGGTACCCTCTTCCTAGTACCCAAACCCCTTCTCAGTCGAACACCAGATTCCTTACGTCTCTCCATGTAGTTTTTAACCACACCAGACCAGGGATCTCTGTACCCTTCAGAGATATCACCCTGTTCAACTGGGTAGGGAATCTTCTTCTCTCCCTGGAAGTTTTATCCCATTTCCTTGACCTGAATGGAAGTCTCAATTTACTTCCCAAACCTCCTAGCCAACTTCCCCCAGTTCTCCTGTCTGTGTTGAACTGCTCTCAGCTAAAGCTGAAATTAGACCCTCTCAGTCCAGGCACAATTGGGACTTTCTCCAGTCAAAGCTCAAATTGGAATGAATCTCCTCAGCATCCAGCTCTTTCAAGACTGTCTGCTCAGCTGATGCTAACCAATCAGATTGTTCAGAGCAGCCTGTCACTCAAGGCTCTCTCGCTCTGTGAAGAATTAATCCTTTACAGTCCTATAGTTTTATGTTACGTGGAGCTGCGGTGGCTCAAGTGGTTAAGACGCTGAACTGCAGGCTCTGGAAGGTCAGTAGTTCAGCAGTTCGAGACCCGGGTGCCGCATGACAGGGTGAGCTCCTGTCTCTAGTTCCAGCTCCTGCCAACCTAGCAGTTCGAAAGCAAGAAATTGCAAGTAGATAAATAGGTACCACTTCGGTGGGAAGGTAACAGCGTTCCGTGCACCTTAGTGTTTAGTCATGCCGGCCACATGACCACGGAAACGTCTTCGGACAGCGCTGGCTCTTCGGCTTTGAAACGGAGATGAGCACTGCAACCCTAGAGTCGGATTCGACTGGCTTTCGAGCAAGGAACCTTACCTTTACCTTTAGTTTTATGTACAGCACTTTTAATCCTCTTAAAAAGCACAGTCCATCACACATGCCTTCCACATCTCAATGGCAAATCTGCCATAGCAGTTTGTGGTGTTTATTATTATTATTGTAGTTTCATCCGTATATTTCTCTCCACTGCCAAAGAGCTCAAAGTAGTTTGCATCTGGTTGCAAGGCCAGACCAATTTAGCTTTGGCAGCAGAACATCATCATGTACCTTCAGACTACCATCTGGCCCATAATGTTACTTCCTTTAGCTTGTGGGCTGCAGTCCTGCATCAAGTAAATCAGCTGTTCTGAGCCAGGACTGGCCAGGTAGTTGCAACATCATCATCTTTCTGTGCATTTCTGACCTCTTAACTGCAAAGCTTAGAACAACAAACACAGACTCTCAGTTCTGCACCTGTATAATTACAGCACAACAAACTCTATACTCTAAACACAAAAACCACCTGGGCTCTGTTTAACTGTACAATATTCCCCCATCTCACAAGCACAGGGAAGAGTGCCCTCTTGTGGGTGGATGGTACTATTACGTTTTGACATGTTTACCTTTCTTGTGCCATTATTGTGGGCATTATAGGATATTAAATTAATAAAACAGTGATGGAAACTAAACAAACATGTTACTAAGTAATGGCATATTATGAACATGTGGCAAAAGCATTACAAGAGATAAATTCAGCTTCTTGTTATATTTAGGTTTCTGAGGTGTGACATTATCTTGTATTTCCTACATGCCTGATAAAGCAGAAAAGGACTTGAACCAATAGAAGAATTTCAAAAAAGATTTTAAAAGCCTTATCCAAACAACAGTTATGTGGAAAGATATATTTCCACATATGGCTCCCTGTATCTGCCACATAAACTTTGTTTAATCTGAACCTGCCTGTGAATTGCTAATAACACTTCTAACAGTGGTTAAAATGTGCCATGATGCCTTTTAGAGATGGGATGCTGTGTATTTTGCTGTCAGGTACCGTCTTCTTCTTTTCAGTCCTGTGAGGGTTTTTTAACTCAAATCAGAGGTAAATCCAAAAATGAAAGGGCACGAAAGAGCCTGTGGGTAATCAGGGGCTCTTTACTTCCTTCTGTCACATCTGGTAACTAGCCATTAAAAATAAGGATTCAGTTCAGCATAAGGGGGAAGTGAGGCTGAGTGTAAGCAGTGCATTCATAACAATATGCTTTGTCAGTGAACCAAGGTGGAGGGTGATCTTGGCAATAAGAATGTAGCACTTTATCCCTGCAGATGAACAGGATCATGCAGACTTGATTCCCTTGCATTTTGTATGCAAACTATGAGAACCTGAACTCTCAGCCTAATTTTTAATCTAAATATTCTGCACCCACATTTTGCAATTCCTAAATAAAGTTCTGAATACCACTAAGGAGCAATCTGCCTTCTATACTTCATTTTAATTACTCTGGGCTAAACATTCAAAACACTAGCAGACAAAGACTGCATTCTGCCGATGCTGGCTTCCCAAAAAGGCTATTGGAATAAAAAAGTTGTAAATTGCATTTGTGATGAAAAACTGTCATGGCCTCCTTTCCACAACTGCTACTGAATCTAGACATGCTCAGCCTGCATTAACCAATCTGCTTATGTGAACTGGCTTCTGCAAGACAAACAGAAATTCTGCAGGTGAAGTTTTCCTCACATCCAAATGTTGTATAACTCTTACAGGTACAAAAGCTCTGCCAGAAAAACAAGCTGGCAACCCTGTGTTCCTTCAGGATCTCTGAAATTCTCATTACCTTCAGTAATTGCTCCAGAGTAAATGTACTGCAGCTTTAAAGCTTTGCTCTCAGTGAAAGCATAGGGCAATTCTGATTGACACCAAGTCAAATTACCTCAATTATATTGACCTGAGTCCAAAACAGACCAAAGCTCAGTATAGAAAGTCTTCTGTTTATTGGTCAATGGTTCATAATTTCTTAATTACATTCAGCTAGAATGGTATGCCTCAAACTGAATGCAGAGCGTCAGTGCAGGATATGTTCACTAGATTTGATTGGTTTATAGCCCCAGCTTTTTGAAAATTAATTTTAAATTAGCCTAGACAGTTATTCAGCAAGTAAACAAAGCATGACATTTTGGATTGGCTCTGAATCAGGATGAAGGCAACCAAGCCAAGAGATATAAGCACAACCCAAGCAGGGGCCTGTGAGAATTCAAGAAGGTGGTACAGGGCAGTTTCTTTCTTCAATCTGTCCCCTTCCTTCCTCTCCATAGACCTCTGCCCCTTCACCCCTAGCTGGCCTGGAGATAGCTCATGTGCATTATTAACCTTTGGCTAATGCACTGACTTGAGGCTAGCAAGCCCATTCTCAGTATGGAGTGGATTGGCGAATGTGCTGAGGGAGGATCTTTGGGCATTTCTTTATTTTAAATAAAGCCAAGAGAGTCTTTGCTGGGCCTAGTACAAATTTATAACACACACACAAATACCATTTTACCTCATTCATACAAACTCCTCATTGTCATGGGTCATGAAAGAAAATATTTTTTAATTTCCAAAATGATCTAAATAAACCATACAACACTAATGTGCCTGCAGCCTGGGCCAGGCCCGGACCCCCAGGCTATTCTTTGGTGCACCCATTACACACACACACCCATGTATGGGCCCTGCTGCCTACCTGGCTTCCCTCTTGGGGCATCAGCACCAGGCAGCTATTAGAACACAGATAATAGTCCCCCTTTTAGGGCTGCTCCCTTTCCATAGACACTCATGGGCTTCAGTTGCAAAGTAGTTTCCCCTATCTGTGAAGCTATCCACATTTCAAGTACCTATTCATCTCTCCCTTCATGGGAACAAAAGGATTCATCATGCACGCATCTGGATGATATGCCATAGCCTCACAGCCATTGGACCTAGCAGCACGTCACGGTTGGCTGGATGCTGCTCAATGCCACAAGGTCCACTCAAGTATGCTCTTCCTGCCTAAAACCTCGACTAAAGAAAGGCTCTTCCGGAAACACTCTCGGACCATTGAGGAATGTCAAGTGAAAGTGAGCATAATTTTGCCCTGCGCTAGTACACTGCCGTCCGCCTGTTGCTTAGCAAGGAGCTCGGAGGGAGCCATTTTCAGCCAGGGCTGCCTATCCCAGCAGCGTCTGCTTCATCAATAATGGAAGAACAGGCATTAGCTGTTCTCTCTCTCCCCCCGCCCTCTCCAGTGCTTCAGCGTGGAGCGAAAGTAGCCCGCAGCCAGGCAGAGGGAGCCTCCGGAGCCCGCAGAATGACGTGGCCTGGAGAACACATGAAAGACGACGACGACGACACACAGGATCTCCTGAGCATGCGCAGTGAGGTGGGGGGGAATGTTCGGACCTGACGAGTAGCTCATTCCAATGAAAGCTGTTAAACGACCGACCGCTTTCCCGCCCGTCGCCTGCCTGGAAATTCACGGGAGTCAGTCAAAATGGGTGATAATAATTGAGGCGTTGGGGGATCGCCCCGGAACCCCCCACAAGCACCGAGTACTGCAGAAGGTGTGCTTTTCTGGGCTTGGCAGGGAGATCCCGCGGCACACATGGCGGAGATGAAGCTGAGCTGCTAAAGATGGACTCTCCTTTCCCACCCCCGGAAAGGGTTGCCTCTGCAAAGGCGTGGGCGAGAGGCTGGTTCGGCCCCTCTCCATCTGCAGCGGCAGGCAGGCTCTGGTGGTTGTGTGGATGCCGAGGATTTCCCTTCAGTGTCAGGGATTCCTCAGCCCCACAGCGCAGGGAGGGTGGGTGGAGGGGGTGGTGTGTTGTGCTGGGCAATTGCTTCCGCGGCTCTTTGAAGCACTAACCTAATTGCAGACAAGGAGCCTCTCTCTCTCTCACGCGCGCGCGCGCACACACACCCTTGCTCAGAGCTACTAGCCGGGTCTCGGAGGACTGCGGGGGAAAGCACTGGCAGGTCGGCCGCGCAGGCTCAGTGCGATCTCACTGCGTCTCAGGTTCTGGCTTGGGCAGAAGCCAACAAGGGGGTGGGGGCATGATACTGAAGCGAGCGCCTGGGAAGGAGCAGGGGCTTCTCCCTGGAAGCGAGGAATCCCTGGGCTGCGCAAGGGAGTGGGGCGAATCCCACCTGCGGCTGCCAGCCAGATCTGCAGCAGTCCTCGCCAGCTGCAGAGGCGACGCTTGGTCGTAGCTAGCCCTGGGCACCAGGGGGCAGCACCGAGCCGCCTGCTTCGCGGCTCCCCGAGATTCCCTGCATTTCGCATCATCAGGAAATTCCCTTTGACGAGATGCTGCTGCAGCCTCTGCAGTGTGTACGCCAAAGTTGCTTTGGCACTGGCAGGGCTTTTTCGATTCTTCCTCTTGCTTCCCATTCCATCCCATCCCATCCCATCCCAACACACACACACCATCTAGCCAAGCAAACTGCACTGCTAGGCAATGTCAAGGAGGAGGCGAGTATTGCAAAGCGCTGGCGGGGCTTGAGAGAGCAATAGAAGCATGAAATCCCCATTAAATGGTTCTACAGAGAGCTGCCCAAATGTGCACATATCACAAGGCTTTGCACCAGGTTGGTTACCAATCTATTAAGGGCGACGATATCCGAGGTCCACTGACCGATTCTCGAGGATAGGGGTCGGTGGCGTGTCCTACCTCGTCGGACGGAATGGGCATCATGCTTCTCCCTGTCCCTCCCTAGATTAGCCGGCTGCTGCAAGGCGACCCCATGCAAAGCTACGTGGCCACAGAGAATGCTCGTGCGCGGCCCAGAGGCACCTACGCCAGGTAGGCGGCCAGCGACTCTTTCCCTGCAGTGTGCAAGCACATCACAAATATCCAGGACGCTGGCAAATGGTCGCAAGGAGACGCCAACAGGGTAGGAAACAACTTGGGAAGGACAAACTGGGAAAGCCCGCTGTGCTCCCGATTCTGAGACGAGCACCACTCCCTTGTCCCAAATGCATAAGCACTGAAGCGGACTGGAAGCCTTTTATGCACTCGTGGGGGGGGGGGGGTTGCCCCGACTGTTCTGGAGTGTGCAAGAAATCTGCAGGTGGTCGTGAACCCAAGCCCTGGCCAGCTATTTGCACGGGGAGGTTCGTAGCGGCCCCTGGCGACGGATGGTTTTGGCTCCACCGCCGGCTGTCGGGGTTTCTGTTCCCTCGGGCGCCCCCTGGAGCCTCAGGGGAGGGAATCCTCCTGCGCGGGGACCCTCCCGGCCGGCCGGCTGGCCGGCCGCCTGCTGGTTCTCCCTTTCGGCGCAGGAGGGGAGGGGGCGGTGCCGCAGCGCCTGGCCCCACAGGGCAGCAGGAAGACCAAGGGCTCCTCCGCGGCTCCTCCTCCTCCTCCTCCCCCCTCCCAGCCGGGCTCTCCTCGCGGCTCCCCCGCCCGCCTCTGCCGGAATTGCCATATTAGGAGCAGGAAGGCTCGCGCCGGAACAAGCCCTTATAAGGGCCTGGCCTTATATGGCGTCCGCGTCCGGGGGCTTCCGGAGGCCGCAGCCGAGGCTGGCGCGGGGAGACACGGCGGCTGCGTTGAGCCTCCAGGGGGCCTGGGCCAGAGGCTGGTGCTCAGGGAGAGGGCCCCGAGGGCCCAGGCAGGCGACGGGAGTCGGGCGTGCGGCTGGGCAGGGCCCCCCCTTTCCTCGCTCCGGCCGGCTTCCCCCAGTGTCAGCCTCTGACGCCAGGCGGGGTTCTCTGCCCCGCCACCATATAAGGGCTTCCTGCCTCCCATATATGGACATGTACGTCAGGAAAGAGGCGGGCCAGGGCCGAGGAGACTCGATATATACAGGCTGCTTCGGGGCGGGCGGGGAGCCGAGAGCTTCCAGCGAGTAGAGCGAGGGGGAGCCCCGGGCTGGGCGGGTGGGGGAGCGGAGCGCCTCCGGCGGGCAGAGCCGGGGGAACCCCAGGCTGGCCGAGCAGCAGCACCCGCCGCCGCCCACTCCCGTCTTCCTCCTCCTCAGTCTTCTCTCTTCCTCGCCCCTGTCTTGACGTGCAGCCCCGGGCAAAGCCCGAGCCCCGAGGAGAGCGCCCCCATGGCCGCAACTAAGGCCGAGATGCAGCTCCTGCCCTCGCTGCAGATGGCCGATCCCTTCAGCTCCTTCCCTCACTCGCCCCCCACCATGGACGCCAACTACCCCAAACTGGAGGAGATCATGCTGCTGGCGAGCGGGGCCCCCCAGTTCCTCAGCTCCGCCGGGGGGACCGAGGGCGGCGGCAACGGCGGCGGTTTCAACCCTGCCGGCGAAGGAGGGGAGCAAAGCTACGAGCATCTGGCGGCAGGTAGGCAGGCAAGCAAGCAGGCGCGGAGGGGGAAAAGGCGTCGGGAAGGGAAAGGCTGCCTGGCGAGGAACCGGGCGGGCGGGCGGGGGGATTCTCCGATGTGCGTCAGCCGCGCCGGAGGCTTGGGCAGCTGGAGCTGGGCCAGGCGCACTCCCCGGGTGGCGTCCTACCTGTCTGCCACACATGAGCCCCGCGCGGGGGGGCGCGTGGAGGGTATCTGCCTCCTGGGAGCGCCGGGAGCGGGGCATGGGGTGCCTCTGGGGCGGTGGGGTGCTACGGAGAGACTCATCTCGGGTGTCGCTTCTTTCGGCAGATCCCTTCCCGGAGATGTCCCTGGGCGGCGAGAAAGCCCTGGCGGAGAGCAGCTTCCCCAGCCAGACCACCCGCCTGCCGCCCCTCACCTACACCGGCCGCTTCTCGCTGGAGCCGGCCTCCTCGTCGTCGAGCGGCGGCAACGGCACCCCGCTGTGGCCCGAGCCCCTCTTCAGCCTGGTGAGCGGCCTGGTGGGCATGGCCAACCAAGCGCCCCCCTCCTCCTCCGCCGCCTCGCAGGCCACCTCGGCAGCCGCCTCGCCCAGCCCGGCGCTCAGCTGCTCGGTGCAGGCCAGCGACCCCAGCCCCATCTACTCGGCGGCGCCCACCTTCCCTAGCCCGGGCGGCGGCGGCGGCGGCGGCAACAACAACGGGGCGGCCGAGCTGTTCCCGGAGACGTCGAGCCAGCCCTTCCCCAGCCCGTCGGGCTCCTCGCTGCAGTTCGCGCCACCCGCCTACCCGCCGGCGTCCAAAGGCTCCTTCCAGCTGCCCATCATCCCGGACTACCTGTTCCCGCAGCAGCCGCCGGCGCCGGGCGAGCTGGGCAGCCTGGAGCAGAAGCCCTTCCCCAGCCCGCCGCCCTCGCTCACGCCGCTCTCCACCATCAAGGCCTTCGCCACGCAGAGCGGCGGCGGCCAGCAGGAGCACAAGAGCGGCGTCCCGGGCGGCAGCGGCGCCTACCAGGCCCAGCTGGTCAAGCCCAGCCGCATGCGGAAGTACCCCAACCGGCCCAGCAAGACGCCGCCGCACGAACGGCCCTACGCCTGCCCCGTCGAGTCCTGCGACCGCCGCTTCTCGCGCTCCGACGAGCTCACCCGCCACATCCGCATCCACACCGGCCAGAAGCCCTTCCAGTGCCGCATCTGCATGCGCAACTTCAGCCGGAGCGACCACCTCACCACCCACATCCGCACCCACACCGGCGAGAAGCCCTTCGCCTGCGACATCTGCGGCCGCAAGTTCGCCCGCTCCGACGAGCGCAAGCGCCACACCAAGATCCACCTCCGGCAAAAGGACAAGAAGGCCGACAAAGGCCAGGCGCCGCCGCCACCGCCGGGGGGCGCCGCCACTTCACCTCTGGCCCCCTACAGTGCCTCGCAGCCGGGGGGGCCCTCCTACTCCTCGCCGCCCCCCGCCTCCTATTCGCCTCCGGTGACGACCTATTCGCCCCCCGTGACCTCATACTCTTCGCCCGTGACGTCACCCTTCCCCTCCTTCCCCTCCTCCTCCTCGGTGGCCACCAGCTACGCTTCCATCGCCGCCTCCACCTTCCAAAGCCAGGCGGCCGCCACCCCTTTCCCGTCGCCGGGAGGCCTCGCCAGCCCCTTCAGCTCCCAAGTGACTTCGGCTCTGTCCGACCTGGCCTCCACCTTCTCGCCGCGGACAATCGAGATCTGTTGAAGGGGAAAGGGGGCAGAGCCAGCCGGCGAGCGAGAGAGACCCTCTTCCCGAGTGGGGAAGGGGATGCTGACCAGGAATCTTCCCGCTGGTCCCCGGAGCAGCAGACCTCGGGGCGGGGGTGGGGAGCGGGGCAGAGCCGGCACTGGTCAGGCGAACCCATCTCGGCCTTCCAGCAGCCTTCGAGGTCCTGGGACTTTCCTTTTAACTTCAACTGCCTGGAAAAAAAACCACCAACCACAGTAACTTCACTCCATCGGAGTTCCTCTGCTTCTGTCCAAGGACTTGATTTGCATGGGCGACGGTTATCTCCTTTCATTAAGATCCCCCCCCCCCGGCCGTGATTCATTAGGAAGCAAGGGACTTTGGCATCCATGCCCAGACAATGTATATTGTAAATGTGCCATGGCTTTGCTTTCCTTCTGGGTTCTTGACGTGGAAACCTCCTTGTATTTTTCATATCGCATTATTTGGAGTACGAAGGGCCATCTTTTTGTATATGGTAAATTTTTGCTCGTTTAGTGATGACGAAGCTGTAATGAGTTTTACAACTTGTTCGGGGGAGGGGGGGCAAGGGAGAAAAACAATCAGCACTTAACTATGTATTTGAGCATGTCAAGAGTGTGATGTTCTTTGTAAATATCACCTTGAGGATGAAACACTCTCTCACGTGGCAAAAAGGTTTTGTTTGTTTTTTTTTCCTTTCAAGTCCCAAGTCTTGGTGCCTTGTTGTGAAGCTCTGCTGACGTCATGCATTTGTGTGATTGGATGCGTTGCATCTAGCCTTAAGGTGAAAGGGAAAGTATGGGAAGGGAACTCAGGCTCAGAGATAAAAAAACAAAAAAAAGTGGGGGAGGAGCCGGAGGACAGAATGTAAAGCAAAAAACACAAAAAACACAAAAAAATCCGAACTTCTCAAAAGTCTATTTTTGTTACAGAAGTGTAAATTTATAAATATATTCAGGAGTTGGAATGTTGTAGTTACCTACTGAGTAGGCGGCAATTTTTGTATGTTATGAACATGCGGTTCATTATTTTTGTGGTTTTATTTTTGACTTTGTACTTGTGTTTGTTTAAACAAAAGTGACTGTTTGGCTTATAAACACATTTGAATGCGCTTTACTGCCAATGGGATATTTGGTGTACAATACCCTACAGACAACTCAATAAAATATCGAGAGACCAGCAGTCCAGCTTCTTCTTCCCGTTGTGTACTGCCGGGGGGCTGGCAGGTCGCTCTACTGACACCTTCTGGCCCTTTCCGTGCCTGGAGCTCGCAGTGCAGGCGGCGGTCTCTTCCTTGCCCCATAGGACCGCCTGCAGCTGGAAGACCCCGGAATCAGAGATCTCTCCGCTGGACCACCAGCCGGGCTCCCTCCTTTGAAGTGGGGGGCGGAGATCGCCATCCTGGCGCAGCCAGCCGGCTAGGGACCGGGGCTCCATTCAGGCTTTCCTGCATCGGGAGCACAGTCCTGTTGTTGCTCGGGCGGAGATCCCAAAAGAGCCCCGGGGGCGAAGAATGGGCTGGAAGAGAGCCGTCCCCTGCCTGCTTGGTGGCCCCTGCAGAAATGCCTCCCTCCTCCATCTGAAGTCCACGCACGTGCGTCTCTCCTACGGCCAGCAGCGGCCTAGAGCGGATTTTTCTTTTCTGCGGTGCAGCACCTACACCTACCCCCCCCCTTAGGCTGAATCTGAGAAAGGGGCAGCGGGATAATTTTAGTGCAGGGAGGTCTGCCGCATTGGGAGGGGTGTGTGTCCAGAGATCCAGACGAAGAAAGACACAACACCCCCCCCGATCTCAGTGCTCAGATGTCCCAAGGCCTCCGGTCTACTTGGAGGCCCAGTGCAGAGACCGAGGCAGCCCAGGTCCCTTGGTACCGGACGCAGAGTTCCCCCCGGTTGTGCTTCTAGGTAGGGCTGGTGTAGAGGGATTGATCCAGGCACCTCTTCCCAGGCCTTAATGGCGGTCGCAGGATCCCGGGCAGACCAAGGCCAGGTCCAGAAGGGCTCTTGCAGGTCGAGATTGGCCGGCTGGTTCCCTGGGCCGAAGTTGGACTGCTCACAGCTCAGGTCCTGGCTCCCCTATGGATCCGGGCTGCACATGTGGGTCCACTCCCTTTGAGCCCTTCCTTCTGGGGCCTCTGAAGACAGCCGGGAGACTCGAGGGAGAGCTGCTGGCCTCCTCCTCCTCCTATAAGGCAAAGCGCCTTTCATCCCCACTCCACGCTCGGTTACGCCGAAGTAGACTCCATTAGGGACCTTACTAGCGCGCCTGGGGTGGCAGCCTTCTCCTTTCTCCTCCGGCACGACGATCCTCACCACTGTTCCCATTTTATAGAGGAGAGACTGAGGCCAGCATAGAGAGCCCCTCCCGAAGCTCCACTCCGGCCGGGGTTTGCAGATGGGTGAAGGGCTCTCCGGATGGAGGCCTTCTTGCCGCCGCTGAGGTCAAGTTCCTCACTCTCTCCCCCCACACCGCGGTTCCCGTAGCCCTTCAAAGGAGGCTTTGCGCGAAGGGGCGGGGCCCGTTCTCCTCACTTGACATAGATGAGAGCCAGAGATCACCTGGTCTCTAGGACTGCCACTTTTTTTTTTTTGCTGGGCAGGCAGAAGTTTTACTGATGCTGTCGGAGATAATCAGTGATGGGAAACCACCTGCTAAATTTCTGCCTGTCTTGCCGCTGCTAGCTGCTCAGGAAAACGCGGGGAGAGGTGAGTAGGATGGGGCTAAGCCCAGGAAAGCGTGAATCGCCCAAGAGGAACAGATTGCCTCTGAGCATATGCAGAACATATGCAGAGCGAATTCTCAGTGTCGGGCAACTGCACTGGATGCACGTCGCGGGTTACGGGTGGGGGCTTCCAGGGCAGAAAGGGCATCGTTGCCAGACCTTGCCTGTAGGGAGAGAGGAACTAACTCGGAATCCTCTCCCTAAAAAAAAAACCATACTCCGACGTTTGCATTCCGGCGCTTAGGGGCGCTCTTGGCGCGGGTGGAGCCTGATTGGCTGCTGGGCCGGCTCCCGGGTTCTGAAAACGATCTCGACCTGGACTCTGGATCCTGACGCAGCAGGGCCGACCGGGAAATGAACAGGGGGAGGTGAGGCTGCTGCAGTGGCTCTGGCCTCGCGCAGCAGCCTCCCGAAAGGCTGGCAAGGGCGCTGAGCAGGCAGTGACTTTCCCGGGAGCAGCCGTCGAAGATCAAGCCAGCCACAGCGCGACGGGCAGGCAGCAGGGCTCCCCCGGAGCCTTATTTCCCAGGTGTTCACAGTCTCCGCCCCCACCATGCTTAGACTGATCTCACTCCGGGACCGGCATTTGGGCACATCCTCCACCCCCCCCCCCAAAAAAAAAAAATGTATTGACCGTCTTGGATCTCAGGAGAGTCCGTCCTAGGCTGCCCCACTTGGGACCGAGCGCTCAAAAGCTTCTCCTTTCCGAGGCTCCCCAGTCCGTCTGTCGGCGGGTTCAAGACCCTGGGCGATGAGAGATTTTGAAATCTTGCTTTGGCTACCGCCTCTGGTGAGGAAGAGTCTGGGAGCGCCATCTCCCCCGCCCCCGAGCTCCCGAGTTTCTAACAGGGCGGGCTGAAAATTAAACCGCGTAGGGACATCAACAGTCTAAACTCTTGGGCGGGGGGGGGGCACTGGGGTGCTGAGGGGACTCTTCCCTGTAGCTTTCTGCAAGAACCTCGACATACAGAAAAAGACGGCAACTCGGGTTTCCTGTTTCCTCCCCGATCCTCGGAAAACCCATTCCGACGTACACTGAAAACATGGGACTTCCTTGCAAGTCAGGCTGGTGATATCAGTTTCAATCCTTCGTCTGTAAAATGGGACTGCTAAAGACGCGTGATTTCTCTCAAAGGAGATAAGGCAAACATTGCGCCTGCGGCACCCTGAGAAATAGGCGTCGGGGAATGGGACCAAGAGATCGTTATGGCCCGGTAGACAGGAGACTGATAGAATTCTCTCCACAATCCACTATCTCCTGCCGCAGCTCCCTCTGTTCGCGGTTGCCATCTCTTCTTCCAGTAGTTCCAGGCATAAATATAACAGGTAAAGCCTTTCTCATCCTTGCCATGTAAGAGCTGTGATGGATTTCAGCCTGCCACACCCCTCTGCCAGAGGAACAAGTGACTCTCTTTTCTCAGCCTGCCTGGCGGCTCCCCATCAGGGCATCTCGGCTCCATCTGGTTGCCTCACCCCCAAGCCAGTGAATCCCAGCTAGATGCCAGGGCAACCTCTGCTTGAAAATCTTCCAGGAAGGAGGTCCCAGGACTTCCCGACCCAATTTGGCGCATCACCGAAACCCTAAGGCTGCCCCGCTCCGCCCCACCCTGAGGAGGGACAGCATTTCTCGCTCCTCTTATTGCAAGTGCTTCTCCTTTATTCTTGGCGGCTTGCTGCCTCGGCGAGAAAGGCGGACTACAAAAAGAGCCGCACACCAGCCCTGAGAGGCGGGCCAGTATTATAATCCTCCTGTTATGGAGCTGAAATGGGTTGGTCCGCCTGAACTGGGACTGGTTGAGTTCGAAGCCTATTCTCTTCAGTGACCCCAGCTCCCACTTGATCCCCCCCCTTCTGCTTCACCCTATACATCAAGCGCCACCCCCTCCTTCTCCTTCCCCGAGGGACGCTCCGGGGCTTTTAAAAGCTCTTCTCCCTGGTTCTTGGAGAGCCCTTTGGGCTCGCCACCTCCTTCAACTCCCTCGGGAGCTTATCCACAAAGCTCGCCCCCTCTCTAGTGCGAGGAGGAGGAGACCTTCAGTTCAGCCCTCCCCGGGCGACCTCCTGGGGAGAGATTTGGGCTGCTTCAGTGGCGAGTTCAGGGATGCTCTCGTTAGAGGAACTTGCCAGCGAAGACGCTGCTCCTGACTGAGCACCTTTGCTTGGCAGGAAGGTTCGGAGGGACGCTCTGAGGCAAGGGAAAGTTGAATGTAGGCAGCTGCAGGCGTCGATCCTATCCGTGCGCATTGAGACTTTAGTGGGACTTCCTCCCAAGGAAATGAGCCTGAGATGGCGATCCTGAGCTCCAGCCTAGACCTGAAGCCCAAACGACGCGCCCATTTGTGTCTTTGAGAGATGCACTCGGCCGTTTACTCGAGAGAAGCCGGATCTCTCCCCACAGTTAAACGCTATGGTGTGGAATACTACTGGGCTTGTTTTGCTGCGAAGTTTGTGAACAGCGCTTCTCCTCTTTCGGGTCTGGAAACAAAAGAGGGCAACTAGAACAATGCGCTTTCGCTCCGAACGTCTGCCTTTTCTATCAGTCGCCTAGACCCTTCTTTCCGAAAGCGGGCATTCGCCTACCCAAAGGTAAGGGCGAATGGATGAAACACCACGGCTTCTTAGTCTGACCCACGGCCGTCTCACCAAACCCATTGCTACCCCCCAGCGGGTCAGCCAGCCTTGGCACGACCTGTATGCCTTCAATGCCACACATCTGGGATTGTGGAGAAAAGCTTCTAAGGCAAGAGGGTGTGGAGGCAGGCAAACTTGAGCCGCAGGCGCACCTTTTTTAGAAAATAAGCACCTGGCAGGAGGAGTCATTAGCAATTGCAATATTATTCCCCATAGGCATGGAATAGATTCCAGTCAAGTCTCTTCTGTCAGTTTGACTCCTGATGCTGAGAACTTCTTTCTAGGCAAGAGAAGTGGTTAAAGCGCCAGATCCAAAGATCCGGGAGACCCGGGTTCAGATCCCTGGTCAACCGATTGCTGAGTGAGCCTGCTGGGCCAGTCGCCAGCTGTTAACCTAGCCTACCTTACAGGGTTATTGTGAGGATACAGTGAAGGTAAAGAGAACTAGTAAGCGACCCTGAGCTCCTTGGAGAGAAGGTGATCTGAATATGTAATAGACCACGGAATGGCCTGTTTGATAAAGCCACAGAGTGGGAGAGGCAATATGGCGCTAGAAAATGGCATTTCGCTGAGGGGTGCGCCACTGAATGCCGGGGGCGGGGAACAGCGGCGAAGAAGGGCGATTGCCCTCTTTTGGACTGCTCGGGGCATCCGGTTGGCCACTGCAAGAAACAGGAACCTGGACTTAGACGATCATTGGTCTGTCCCACACGGAACCGTCTTATGCTTTGCTTCCTAAGAGTGCCCTGGAGAATGCTAAAAGCAGCAAACTGATTCTGATTCTGCGAAATGCGGCATTCCTGCTAACAGACATCTTATTCCAAGTTAATTAATCGAGAATGCCAACAACTCTTTTTAGTTCTGGACTCCCACTTGAATGACGACTCCCACCAAAAACATAGGGTGAATTGTAAAAAGGGGAGAGCCCCCTGCCCCGGGTGGAAGCTCGTCGAGGGGTTTACTCACTTGAAGAAGTGCACACTGCAATCGCATTTGAACACACCAGATAGCACATATAGCACTGGGATAAGCCTTGTCTTCAATGGAAGGAAAATGGGGGTGGGGATCTTTCTGGGAAGCCCAGAGAGAGGTATTGGTAGAGGGAGGGGAGGGAGGGAGGGAGGGAGGGATGGTAGCAACATCCCTGTTCTACTCAAAACCTCTCTCAATATGGGGGAGGAGTCTTTTGTCAGCCGTTGTTCAGTGGGACTTTTTCGCAGGCCAGTGTGCATAAGTCTGCAGTCTTGGCTCTTCTTGATGGGTACCACCTCAGCGCGTCTTTAGGGGCAGAGCAGATCAATAGCGTTCAAAGCGGCCGGCTCATTAAGGGCCAGGGTAAGCTCTGGCACTGGAAAAGGCGCCTCGCACGTTCGCTTCCAGCAGACTCTGGGAATCCCCCACTCGCCTGGCAAGCGCGGCGCTCAAAGCTGCCAAATGGAGGATTTTATTAGATGGCCGCAGCGGGAGCGGATGGGAGAAGAAAGGTGCTGACTCGGTCTGTCTGCAGCCGGAGCCCTCGCCCGGCCTGAGTTCACACGGCCTCCACGGCGAGAACTCCGGATTCCTGAGTGCCCTGGAAGCCGAAAGCCCTCCCGGCGGGCCAGTCAGCGGAGAGAATCTGTTTTGGCTCAGCCAGCCGGCAGCTGTTTGTAATTTAAAGCCGGGCTTCAGCGCTGACCATTAAATGACAGGAAAAGCCTCGCGTCACGCTGGAGCCGGGCCAGGCGCGGGAAGGGAAGGAAAGCAAAGCAAAGCAAAGCACGCTCAACGGACTCGGAGGAGCCCCCCGCCAGCCAGCTAGCGGAGCCCCAGCGCACCAGAGCCTAGCCTAGCCGATCCCGAGCCCAGGCTCCGGCAAGCCTGTCCGGTGGTGGTTGGCTTCTCGCCGGCCCCGAGGCGCGCGAGAGCCGCTCCCTGGTGGGAAGCCTCCCCGGGCAGCCGAGCCGAGTTTCGCCAGCAAGCCGAGAAGGGAGCTGTTCCCGTCATCTGATCCCAGCCGCCGAGCCAAAGCTGAGCGGAAACAGTCCTCGTTTGGTTCCAGGCAGGAACTGCCTTGCCCATATATGGCCCTTCCTCCGCGCCATATATGGCCCTTCCTTGCGCCATAAAAGGCGCTTCCTTCCCTCAGCTGCTGGCGCGCGGCCTGGCCCAGCCCGGCGGTGAAAGAGCAGGGCAACAATCCAAAGGGCAAAGGCAACGGGCGAGGTACGGGAGCTCGCCAAGGCCTTGGCGAGGCGGCCCCGGAGGCCAGCAAAGTGTTGCCGGTGAAAGCCTGCCGCCAGTGTCCTTTGCGTGCTATTCTGTTCCCCTCAAAAATCCCCTTTTTGGAAAGCTCTCGTCCTTGGAGGTGTTGCAGAGGGTCCTGGATAGAGGACTTCTTTCTCTCTGAGCAGTTATCAGCCTCTTCTTGTCTCGCTGAGGAAGAGCAGTAATTTCCTCATATAAGTCAATCATGCAAAAGAGAGTTTGGCTCCTTTGACTCCCCTTCCCCAAGTTTTCTATTAAATAAATTGTGCCTCTAGTCAGTGTGATAACCACCCTTACTATAAGCTTGCTTACTGTGAGAAAGGTGGTTCCTTCAGAGTCTGAGCTCTGTCATATTCTTCTATGCATATAAAAACAGCAGTGCCTTTAACCCAGGAACAATTGTTCCCCCCTCCCCAATTAGTTCTTCCCTGGGGAGGAGCTATGGCTTGGTGGTAGACACTCTGCTTTGCCTGCAGAAGGGCCCAGATTCAATCCCCCCTCATCTCCAGATAAAAGGACCATGCAGAAGATGAAAGACTTCTGCTTGAGACTTGGGATAGGTGCTGCCAGTCACACTATACAACAGTGACCTCGATGGACCAAGGGTCTGATTCAGTATAAGGCATTTTCATGTGTTCATGTGCATCACTTGGTTGCTTACCTGGAAGATCTGAGTGTTGTGTGGCACAGAGTTTGGTCTCATGGTGAGAGGGAACAGCCGTGGTGGGAGAGATGACAGTGTCTGACTCCCATGTAAAGAGAGTGCTGGTGTGACTCTGTCTGCTTGTTTTTAAACAAAGCTGCAGCCTGTGGTGATAGGAGCTAAACCTTGCCCCCTTTCACCTCTAAATCTGGTACTCGAAGGTTTTTTTCTCCTGGCTGGGCTCCCATATAGGCAATCAGGGCTGGCCCACCCACTAGGTGAACAAAGGTGATTGCCTGGGACACTAGAGATAGAGGGGTGCTAAACAACACTGTTGCCCTTGTTGGTCTGATTGCAGAGTCAGAGTCTAGGGAGCCTGCTCCTTCCCTCTCTCCCTTTTATCCTGCTGCCTCACCTCAGTGTGGCAGGGTGCAGTGAGGAGGGTGGGCACCTCACAGTGAGGGGTGGCTCTGGTGCCCTAGCCTAGGAAGTCTAAAAGCCTTGGGCCAGTTCTGGGGGCAATTAACTTGTTTTGAGAACAGCACTTTACACAGTGGGGCAAGATGCACAAGAGGGCACAGTTTAGTCCCCCTACCCGCACACTCTTGTTATGTTTAAATAATCCCAACCCTTTCTTGCATACATGAGGATCCTCCCAGGAAATGATGGAAAAATCACTTGCATGCCAAATTGCACCTCCCTATGCTGCAGGCCCATAGTGTCCACAGGGCCCATGGGGCCTGCCCCCCACTGCGGTTTTTATGGGCTCCCCTCCAATCCTCGGCTCTCCCTCCCCCCTCCGCACAGCCTCGCTGGGTCGGAGCGGGTGCAAGGAGCAGAGCTGGCGGTGCTGGGGAGACAAAGGGGGCTGGATGGTGGGCGGGGGGGACACACAGAGAGGTTGGGAGGGAGGGGAGAAGGGCGGCAGGTGGGTGGGGCGGGGGCTTGGGGGGGTGACAGATGTGAGGTGGCTCTGCAGGGCTCAGTCACCAGGCCATGAGGGTGTCGTGCTCGGGCCACGGGGAAAGGGGAGGAGGGGCTCCCTAGGCACCCTTCAGACAATACAGCCGGGTCCCTCCTGCCCAGAATCTGCCCTGGTGGCCAGTCGCCGAGAGAGGTGGAGAGAGAGAGTGCCTGGTGCGTCCACAAGACCCGAGGGCTTGTCCACGGTGCCAGGGCTGTCCCTGCTGTTGGTGGCAGCGATCTCCTCCCCCCTTGGTTGCAGCTGGGACTGCCTTAGGAGTCCCAGCAACTAAATTGAAGTTAATTTAATTAACTTTGAGTGGCTGGTGGGCCCCCCCCCTCCCCCAAAACTCCTTAGCTACAGGGCTGCTATGCTGGTGGTGAGAGCAATGCCAGCCTCCAGGTGAGACCTGGGGATCCCCTGGAATTACAACTCATCTCCAGACTACAAAGATCAGTTCCCCTGGAGAAAATGGATGCCTGGGAGGGTGGACTCTATGGTATTGTACCTCACTGAGGTCCCTGTCCTCCCCAGGCTCCATCCCCAAATCTCCAGGAGTTCCCCAACCGGGATCTGACAACCCTACCCCCCATCCCCCACCAGTGGCCGGGGGGACCTGGCAACCCTAGGGTGCAATCCTAAGCACGCTTACTAGACAGTGAAGTGAGTGGGACTGACTTGTAAATACACCTTCTAAGGATTGTTCTTAGTTGCCTATAACATGGATGCTTTCTTCTGTCTATCTGAAATTTAGCAGAGGGTTACAGTTCTGTAGAACACATACAGAGCCATCCTAAGCAAGTCTGTGCAGAATCCCACTGAGGTCTTTTTGATGGGACGTACTCCCAGGTAAAACAAAAAGGTTGCAAATGGACATATGCTTCTCCTTGAAACCAATGGAAATGAATGCAGAATAAGATGAAGAAGCTGAATAAGTGTACTTACAATGTCAAAAAAATTAACCCCATATGATCCAAACATTATTTTTACACACATTCCAGTCATTTGGTATAGTAGACTACTGAAGTCTCACTGTCTCTAGTCTCTAGTTAGCCGTTGTCAGCTGTTACACATCAAACATATTTGTATTGTCCCATGGGGCAATATATGGGGAAAAGAAGTCTAAACAGTAACTCTTGCAAGAATCTTATACATCTTAATGGAGTTACTTCTGTGGAGGCCAGCAATGGCAGACCACCTCTGAAGGTCTCTTGCTTTGAAAACCCTACAGGGTCACCATAAATCAGCTATGATTTGATGGCCACAACAACAACATATAGCCACATGGAGAGTGGGAATGGAAAGAAGGTCCTGTTGCAGAGAATTCATTTGGTGCATACAGGTTCATACTCAGTGAGGTGATTCTTCAGATTTGTAGGTCCCGGGCCATGAAGGGTTTTGGAAACAAAAACAAGCACTTTGAATTGAGCTCAGAAGCAAAAACCTAGTACAATATGAACATAGCAGCTAGATTCTGTAAGTTGGGGTGTCAAAAATATGGCCTACAGCCTACAGGCCAGATCCAGCCCCTGCAAGCCTCCAATCCAGCCTGAGAGCAACTGACTCCGTGCTGCTTCCTGCTTCCTGTTTCTAACATCACAGCTCCTTTTGGCCAATATCTCCTATTTCCTGCTTGCTTCAGAGGAGAGAAAGGAAGCCTTCCCTCAATTGGCTGAGGGCTCCTCCCCCTCCTCCTCCTCTGGGGAGGGAGAGGGAGGGAAAGAGCCAGAGAGAGGGGAATAAATGGTGTCTCGTGGGACTTTTAAGAAGACCAGCAACATTTTATTCCAGGTATAAGCTTTTGTATGCAAGCACACTTTTTCTTCTTCAGAGACACAGAGGGAAGGAAAGAACCCCTGAGGGAGGGAGGGAGGGGGAGGGAGGGAGGGAGAGAGGGAGGGAGGGAGAGAGAGAGAGAGAGGGAGGGAGGGAGGGAGGGAGAGAGAGAGAGAGAGAGAGAGAACTGTGTTTAAGACCAAAAGTATTTTATTCCAGATATAAACTTTCATGGGCAAGCACACTTCTTCAGAGGGAAGGAGGGAGAGAGGAGGGAAAGACCCAAGGAGAACATGCTGAGTGGGGGGGAGTTCCATGACACTTGGAGAGATCCCCCTTTCAATTTCTAGCAGATGGGGGGGGGGAGAAATTTAACAGCACAGCTTGCGTTCCTTATTAGTGAAAGGGAGCAAGAATACAACAGCACCTTAATGACTAACAAAATTTGTGGCAGGCCATGAGTTTGCATGAATCACTGTTAATTTCTTCAGATACAGGTGGAATGTGAGTCCATCTGTCCTTATATCTTGGAGAGTGAAGTTATTTCAGACACCAAATAACAATAGCAGGCATTGGTAATGAGAGAAGAAACCTAAGTCTCAGTTCAGTCCAGGAGTTTGCATTGTCTTGAGCTTCATCATCAGTTGCAATTCAGCAGTCTCTCTTTCTAATCTCCCTTTGAAATTCCTTTGTAAGAGAACTGCTACTCTTAGGTCAGCAACTGAATGCTCTGGAAGGTTAAAATGTCCCCCCACTGTTTTTTGAATGTCGTGGTTTCTAAAAGTAGTAGAAAGAGTCCAGTAGTACCTTTAAAAGCTAACAAAATTGTGGTGGGGTATGTACTTTTGTGAGTCACTCCTCACTTCTTCAGATTTCCATTTATTCTTTGCATTCTCCTGGACTGAATCCTCCTGTACCAAATTGAGACCTAGGTTTCCTGTCTCATTACCAATGCAGATATCTTCACGCCTCTGTATATCACACCAATGCTGATATCTCCACCTGTCTGCATACCACACCTAATCCAATCATGCCTGCTATTGCCATTCAGCTTCTGAAACCATCTTTATAAAGTTTATATCTCTGGTACCTTGTGTTACATTTAATGACATACATGACCCGGCCCAACAAAGTGACAATTATGTCAGGTCCAGCCCTCATAACAAATGAGTTCTACTCCTCTGCTGTAAGTAAATAAGGGACTGCACTCTCTGCTAGGTGAAGCTTTTGAGTTGTCTTCCACAGCAGCCTACATACAGTGCATTGCATATGGAAGCATAGGTTAGAGTGGTCAGAATGGGTGACTCTAAAAGCAAGGATAAATCAAATGCTGATGGGGGGAAAGCACCCTTAAACAGAATTACACCTTCCTAAATCCATTTACATGAATACAATTAGAAGCCTATAGCTCTTCTTAGGATGACACTGTTAGTCACAGTAATTTCCTCCGCCATCTGAAAATTAAAGTCCAAAAGAACACTCAGACTCTTAATACTATAAAGTTTGTTAAACCAATCCCTTCTAGCACAACCATTCTCCTGACCATTCCCCATATTTTTCCATATTGTCTCAAGTTTCTGCTTGTTCCTCCTCATCCTCTTGACCACAGCTTCAAAGCACTTACTCAGATCTGAGACAGCTGCTTCTGGGGGCTTACAGGATATAGTTGGCTGTCACAAACACATTAACACCCAGTTCAATACATGTAAGGAAATTTAATGACTGAATACTCAGTAGGCATAATTAAGATTTTAAAATAATGGGTTTGAGGAGTACAGCTTAAATTAAAACAGGTATTTGGGTTTTTTTCCCCAATGGTTTCAGGTTACATTAATGTCCTTTTCTGAACTGCTGCTTGCAGAGCTCCAAGGAGCTACTAAAATGTGCATGCTTCAAGAAGGCCAAGAGCATTATCGAGTACGAGGCATGGAAGAGGGGAAAATTCCATCTGTGTTTATTTTGGGTGGTTTCTGTTTAGGTTTAATAGTGATTGAAGCTAGCCAAAGCTAAAGGTTCAATCGATGTCCATTATTTCCTTAGGGAATGTTAGTATATCTCAAACACTGCACAGATATAAGAAGTGCAGGGTGAAATACAATCCAGAAAGCAGTACGAAAAAGAGTAATTGAATGCTTAACTTTGCAGTTTCGTATTAGTCGGTGCCAGGAGAAATGATATTTATTCTAAAGTGCTTTGTTTTTACAGTTCTGGGTTTGGCACATCAATCAGATTGTCTTGTTAAAACTTGCTTTTAAATAATGAAGTGTGTGTGTACAGATATTAGAAAGCAGAAACTCTTTGTTGGCTTTCTGAACATTATGCATCACTAAAATGATACATGCCAAAATCCCAACTGGTTTATGTCAAAAGGGCCCTTGTAACTTCTTTCTCAGGAATAAGAGGTCTAATAATTATAGACTTGCTGGGAATATGGATTTATATCCCAGGTGTTGTACTCAAGCCTTTTGTAAACAATGTACAGGCCTAAAGAAAAGTAGACTTCAGAAATCAGATTCTGCTGGTTTTTGTCGCTCTGTATGGTAGGGGTGCCATGAAGGAAAATAAGCTGGTGAGAGAAGTTTCTCCCCCCCCCCGCATATAGGCAATATATGCATCGAAAGGAGGATAGAAAGCGATTGTGAAGCAGGGGAGAAATTCTGGCTCTTTTTCCTCATGCAGCTCCCATGTGAAAGCAGCCCACCCTGCCAGCATGCAGCCATATTAGATTCAATGAGCATGTGCTCCAAATGGAAGGGAATGCCATGCATGTGCACCACTACTAATTCCTCATGATCCTGCAGATGCAAAAGAACTGGTACCTGTACAAGTCTGCCCTTTGTTTACAGTCAACTAGAAGTTAATGAGGCTTTCTCTTTTTATGCACTCATATCAACACTCAAGGATATGCTGTGCGCCTAATATTCCTGTTGGTTGTCAGTCTCTTAACTGGGTGCACTTGTCATGACTCTTCCTCAGGTAGTCAGCTCAAAGTTTCAGTACTAAGTAGTTTTGTTGAGGGTTCTGTTAAGTCTTGTCAAATGTGGCATTCTAAAAAAACCCTACTCATTCCACATTCCACATCGGTATAAAACAAGAGAAACTGCCACAATATAGGGGACATCTAGAAAGACTTCATTCTATAATTGTGGATGATAGAGTGGTCAAATAAAAGCTTTTAAAACAAGGCATTCTGGACTGTCTCTTAAGCAGAGTGATTCCAGAGTAAAGGACATCTACTTTGGGATGATGATCTATAATAAGGGATATTTCACAGGTCAACAGAGGAATTGTAGTGAGTCTAATACCTGTGGATACATGCATAAAGAAAACCCTTACAGACAGTGTAAGTTGGGCACTGACTGAAATTGTGCTTTCTAGAGAAGTTGTTGTGAATCCTGGGGAGAGGGCTGAGGACAAAGAATCCTAGAATACAACCAAATTCAAAGTTGCACAAGGTATTTTCTTTCTCTAGGTGAAGTATACTCAACTCATTGTGGGCCAACGGCAGCACAGGTACAAGAAGTGAGCCAAGACCCCTCCCACAATGCTGATGGATGGAAGTGACCTGAGCCTCTGTGGGGGCATTGCCCTCCTCATTGCGTCACCCCAAGCATTTTGTATAGGAGGAACAGAAGTAAAACACTGTACCTTTAGAGCTCAATACATGTGCATTTACACAGGCATAAGTGGGCTGTTTCTTTTCCCCCTCTCACAGTTTTTCAGTCCACTTATAGATGTACATACAAAACTAAGGCTGTGAAATGCAGGTTGGGTATTATCTGAATTTATTATTGAAACATTCCACAGGGGTAGAAGGCTTATGTCTGCATGGCAGGGGTTAACTGAAAGCCAACATGTTGCCAAAGCAGGCTGGATGTGGTGTTATGACTCCACCCTAAATGGGGAATATTATTGAGGTGCAAATGATAACAACTTTGCAGACACTGGGATAGCTCTGTTTACATTTTTGTGTCTACTAAACCTTATGTCCCACATGAGTACTGGAACTGCCAGTGCCCAGTCAGCTCTGTCTTGTCTATGACCCTCTTGCATGTCACAGCCTGAATGGCATGCTACCCCTTTGCTGCAGTCTCACTAGTGTGCCATCCTCAACTGGCCTTCCTGACCTCCACCTCTCTCCCTCATCTTACACTGAAACCTGATCAACCAAAATTCAGATGTTCACCCTTGCTATTCATCACTCTTAGGACCACTGTTTCCCTATTTTTCACCTACTTGTAATGCTAAAGGGATCCTTACTACTTTCCATAGCCTGTTTTAAAGGAAATGTTTCCTTATGGGGGGTGGATAATAGTTCACCCATTACTAGATAGCAAGCTAGGATCCCTAAGTGTTAAATCTGTTTCTCTTCAAGAGTTAACCACAAGTGTTACTCAGTAAATTGTGGTATCTGAGAGGATTTAGAAAACAATTTTCATTGTAATCTATCAATGTTCCAAGAAGATACAGCCTTATTTTACATCTTTTCAGCCTTATTTTACATCTTTTCAGATTTCCAGGAAAACAAGTATGGGGGTTGTAGAGGCACTTGAACTTGAAAGATAGGTCTTCCAAGGATACATTGCATTATGATGTAAGCATATGATGTATGATCTTCCTTCCCCCTGTCCTTTCCCCACACACACACTTGAAAATGGTTGTGGAAGTTGAATTTGTATTTGAACCTGTACTGAAGATACAGGCTAAATCCTTCTACATCAGAATTCAAGAGGAATTACTACTCTGACATATACACAGAGAAGGGCAAACCAGTAAAGCCCTGCTTTGTTCAGGTAATGCCCAAAGACTGTATGGGGAAGCTCACTTCTGCCCCCTCCAAAATCTAGCACATTCAAATTGTTGCCTATAACAACAACATACATACTTTAATATGCTGTTTCACTAGAGCCTGGCTAGGTTAGGGGTCCTTGATTTGATTGATAATTCTCTTGATTTGAAAATTTAGTTCTAGAATGTCCGTGTATGTACTTGGCTTTAGATTCAGGTAGCATACTCGGGGCTGTGATTACTTCTCTGCATTTGCAAATTCCCTTAAGAGATGCATTCCAATGTACAATTAAACCGATGACTAATACTAGCTTATTTATGAGAACAGGAGACAGAAATGGGGTGGAGAGAGGGAGATAGTTACGTTTATTTTTAACTTGTGTTTTTAGATGTCAGGAATATAGAAGTGAAATATGAAAGCTTAGGCAAAAGACAAATGGTGATCCAAATTCACTCTGTGCTGGAACCTTGTCAGGTGGCTCCTGATAAAACCGTATAAGAGAACTTTAACTAATCAAGTAATAGACTTTACTTTCAATCTCCCTTCTGCCCCCCTCAATTTGAAGTTCAGCTGAATCATTAAAAAAAATGATACTTTAACCAACCTCATAAGTACAAATTCTAAAATAGGTTTCTTGGTCTGAGGGATGGGCATAGTAATGTCCTCTCTGGTGTTTTGTAGTGCCTAAATTTTACTGCTACAGGAATCTTCAGTCAGCTAGGACTGTCCTGTGGGTAGTCACACACTCTCTCAGCTTGACCTTCCTCACAGAGTGGTAGTAAGGATACACCCTCAAGATCCTTCGAGGAAGAGTAGAATAAGAATGTGATAGATACTTAAACCCAGGGCTGAAGCATGATAGCCACAATGACAGCTAACACTGATAATGTATGATGAAACTGTAATTCTTGGAAGAGTTCAGTTGTAAGGAAATGAGAACCAGAGAATAAGCAGAGCTTAAATACACAGCTACCTTCACACCACCCTGCTAAAATAACAAAGAAAGGAATTACTTAACCTTACTGAAAATAATCTAGTTTATAAAATGCTAACATAAAGCTGTTAAATAATGAAAGGCCAGTATGGATATGGGGGCTATCCAGGGCTTTGCTGTTTGCCTGTTCAATAGAATGAGCTCCTTTCTGTTACAAAACAGAAGAAGAGCCCTGCTGGATCAGACCACTGGTTCATCTAGGCCAGCATCCTATCTCACACAGTGACCAACCAGTTCCTCAGGAAGGCCAACAAGAGGGTATAGAGGCTGAGGCCTTCCCCTGATGTTGCCTCGTGGCATGGGTATTCAGAGGTTTACTGCAGGTTTGTTACCTTGAAGCCAAGATAGCTGATACAGAGAAACTGAGAGAGGCAGGAGGGTTATGTACATGTCCCTTTAGGAACACTGTAGAGATGTCCATCTTCTGTGATGGCTGCATCATGGATGCCATAGAGCAGGGCCATAGCCAGGATTTTTCATTTTGTGGGGCAAATTTTTTTCTTGTGGGGCACCCATTATCCTTATACTTAAAAATATAAATAAAGATATTTATCACTCCACCTGGAGCCTGGCATCCCTACACCCCAATGAAGACACTGGGATTATTAAACATCACCACCCCTCATGCTGTGCTTTATTTTACTGACTTCAGCCTACCGTGCGGGCTAGGGATTGAGTGGTGCAGCACTAGCTTTGCTGGCTTGGGAATTGGAGGGATGGAGGCTGCTGGGGCTTGCCTTGCCAGCCGGAGAGAACCAATAGAAAAAGAGGAGATTGGATTTATACCCCGCCCTTCACTTGGAGTCTCAGAGCGGCTTACAAACTCCTTTCCCTTCCCCTCCCCACAACAGACACCCTGTGAGGTAGGTGGGGCTGAGAGAACTCTAACACAAACTGCTCTTTTTCAAGAACAGCTGTGCCAGAGCTTGTGACTGACCCAAGGTCACACCAGCAGGTGCAAGTGGAGGAATGGGGAATCAAACCTGTTACCCGGTTCTCCCAGATTAGAGTCTGCACACTTAACCACTACACCAAACTGGCTCTCAGATAACAGAGCTGCAACCTGGGATAATCCAGCCCACGAGAGGTGAGAGAGAGCAGCGCAGCAGCAGCCATGGGATTGGAGGTGGGGCTTGCCTTGCCAGCCAGCGAGAAACACGCTGTTGGTCTGAATCAGCAGAACAAAGTCGGAGTCCAGGGGCACCTTTAAAACCAAAGGAGTTTAACCCTGGGGGCAGGCCAGTGGCAGATTAACCATTAAGCAGACTAAGCACATGCTTAGGGCACTAGGGCCAAAGGGGGCACCACAAAGTTAGGAAAAGGGTGAAAAAATGTAGAAAAATGCCTTTCATGTCATAAATATTGGAACTTTGATACATTTAACTTGTGAAATATTAAAATAGATGTTGTATTGCATTTTTGTAGAACTTTATGTAGCCAAAGCCTGGCTTAGTTTGTACAGTATATTGTGTTATCATATGAATAAATTTTTGTATTGCTGCAACCTGCATTGTATATCTGGTCAGAGAGGTCAACAACTAAAATGGACTGGGTCAGCGTGGAAAGGAGGGAGGCACCAAGATTAGTCAGTGCTTAGGGCACCAGTGAGCCTTAATCCGCCCCTCGGGGCAGGCTTTGGTGTGCGCATGCACTTCTGCAGATATATTCCTCCTCGTGAAGGAAGACGTAGCAGAAGAGTGTCATAGGATCCAACTCACAATTTAAATTAGTTTCCAAACACTTGCATCAAGTCAGTGGTTATTTTTGAATGCTCGGGGGTTAAGAGGCTGTTACAGCTTTCATTGACATACATCTAACAGCAGAAGAGTATCACTTTCAAATGCTTTCTCGTGTACAAAATGTAATGTTGCAGTGGCCGAGGAGGAGGCAAGCAGTCAATACCTCCACTGCAACTACAATGGGCAGGAAATGCTGCCAAGCAGAAGTGCTTCTCTTACTGCTCCTGGGAAAACCCCTCATCAGCTGAGACAACGAAAGGGCAGCCAGGGTATTCTTCTGAAAGGCTGGGAGAAAGGCTGCTGCTCAGGGAGGGTGCCCCTCTACTACAACTTTTGCTTCTGATCAACAGCTTCTGCAGGATTCCCCCCCCCAGTCCTGCTGGGTGAAAAACCTGCCAAATCTGGTTGATCACAGGCAAGTGAGATTCCACAGGAAGCAAACTTGGCCTCAAGAGCTGCTCTGATCGAACGACTGACCTCTCTCTCCTCCAGGGTAACTTTACCAGTGTGTGGGGATCCCCATTCAGCCCCTTTCTGACAGGCCCCGGAAGAGATTTCCCCCGCCATCGGGCTGGCTGCGCACAGTTGGAGCACCAGCCACAGTGCTCAGTCTACGACGGGATGTTCCCCACCTTCCTAGCTCCACATTCTCCTCCTCCGGGCAGGCAAGCAAACCCCGGTGCCAGGCCATGCCTTCTCCACCTTCCAACCAGCCTGTCAGAGCAGCCAGAGGGGCTTCCAGCCCAGCCCCAATCCAAGCCCCTCTCCCCTGCTCTGCGCTGTTGAGTTGGATGACGAGGCCATGGGGGAAGGCAAGAAGAGGCTGCTGGCTAGCAGGCAGGGAAAGGGCAGTGGCAGCAAGTCCTCTAGGCAGCCCAGAGCCCAGCGCTGCCAAGGAAATCGTGGGGCCTTAGCAGGAAGTCAGGGGCCAGGCCCCGGGGGCCCCATTGTAGCTATAGGCCTGCCATGGAGGCAGGAGGATGTCATATAAGGTGCTGTGGTTCAGTAGTAAAGCATCTGCTTGGCACGCAGAAGGTTCCAGCTTCAATCCCCAGTAACTCCACTTAAAAGGGTTAGGTAGGAGGTAATGTAAATGACCTTTGCCTGTGGCCCCAGAGAGCTGCTACCAGTCTGAGTGGACAATACTGGCCTTAATGGTCTGATTTAGTACAAGACAGCTTCATGTGTGAAAAATAATCCCTTTGAAAGTTCCTACCTCTCAAGTGTCACTGCCAGGGCTATTTTTGGGCAGGAACACACAGGAACGGAGTTCCGGCTGGCTCCCAAGTTAGCCACACCCAGCAGGAACTCATTAGCATAATAGGCACACCCAACAGCAGAAACTCTTTAGGCCTGGCTACATTAGGGGTGTGTGGCCTAACATGCAAAGGAGTTCCTGCTACAAAAAAAGCCCTGGGGTTTTGACAACAAACAAGGTAAACAGAGCAAGAAGCAAAAGGTGGGTGTGGCTGGATGGCCATGCTTCTGGTAACATGGGTGTGGCCTAATATGCTAATGAGCTGTGCTGTCAAGGGTGTGGCCTAATATGCTAATAAGTTCCTGCTGGGCTTTTTCTACAAAAAAAGCCCTGGTCACAGCAATATCTTTTTTTGATCCCTGGGGAAGGATGATGAAGGAATCTTTGTAGCGGGAAATTTGGTCCTTGTGATGGGTTTCTGATGATGATTATCATAATCGTATCATCATTTGGTACCTTGCGAGAAGGTTGTGGACATATTATGCTGTTTTGATGGATTGTCTAGATGGGAGGGGGAGTCACTGTTGAAACTAGCAACACTGGGAAATCAAATTTAGGTTTCTAAAAAAGAAGTTGAAATCCAGAATCTTTGTGGTAATATGTGACACGTGACTGTGCAAGGGTGGATAACTGTTGGTTGGCTAGGTTAGAAGCTCGCAACAAGCTAGGCATAGGGCATGGTTCCATTAACTTCACCCAAAATCAATAGGCAGGACTAGGATTCACCAATGTAAATGCCTGTTCATTCTTCCACCCATCAAGCAGATACAGAGTGGCAAGCTCCCCAGCTGGCATTACATCACTCCAAGCCTTCTAGTCCTTCCCTGCTCCAGAATTACTTCACTCTGGGCCAGCAACCCCAAAAGCCTCCTCACTTCCAGGCTGCCTCCCAACTTCTCTGAACCATGAGGTTAAGTGCTCTCCCTAGCAATAAACCCTGCCCTTCCTTCCCAGGTGTTTGGTCTAACGTCTCATCCCTCTCAACCCCAGTAGTATCCCTTCTCCTCTGATTGCCATTGCTTGGATCAACTGCTGATCAACTCTTCCAGCTGTTAGTGTTCACAGTCACACCCTGCCAACAGGGTGGCAGCCAGTGTTCCCTTAGTGTGAGCTAGCTCACATTTTTTTAGCCTCTGGCTCTCACGTTTTTGTCTTCGCTCAGGAAGGATGGCTCCAGAGCAAACTAATTTATGCAGTAGCCAAATAGCTTGCTCACAACTTTAATGCCAGTGGCTCATGAAGTAGAATTTTTGCTCACAAGATTCCATAGCTAGAGGAAGCATTCATGGCAATCCACCTCTCTTCCAGTGGAACTTCCACCTGTCTCACTGCCTGTGTCTCCTTGTATCCGCAGCATCTCCCAACTCCAGCCCTGCCACATAATGTCTTTGGGGAATGCTACATTGTAGGCATAGCATCAGTTAGGCAAGCAGAGCTGTGAGGATTCAATGTTTGATTGACAGAGAAGTACTAGGGGAAAGGTTTATGTTTCTTAGGCCCCTGGGAACTTTTTCAGAGAAGCCAAGCCTGTACTACCTGAGCCAACAATGTACCACACTGCCAGTACGGTGCTTAAAAGAAATAAATAGAACTCAGGGAACAGCAACTGTCAAGCTTACCTGTGAGGGAAAAACAAATGGACTTCAGAAGCTTCAGATAAGCCATCTGTTAGGAGGGTGATCTAATTACATTCTCAAAAGGAAGATAGGATAGAAATTAATAATGAGCATGTAGAGATATGGTGAGCCAACCAGTAGTCAAAAATATCATAGCAAAAACTGCATGCTGGAAAGGCATCTGAAGAGGGAGAAAATATATAGGTATTTGTATGCGCAAAGTACAACGGGTGATTCAGGGAGCTTGATATTAGAAGAAAAAATACAGTAAAAAAATCAGAAACTTGGTGACATGGAGACAGTAGGTAGAATGCAGAAAGCACAGAATAAGACGTGTTAGCAACAGTATTTCTCTGTTTGGCTAAGAAATTGCTGAGAGAAATAGATTAGAAATCTGGAGAGGAACAAAAAACAGTCACAGAAATCTCTATGGAAGAATTGTCAGGCCAAAGAAGGTACTGAAGTCTTGGAAACATACTATTGTCCTCCACAACCAAAGGCCTGGAGGTAATCTTAAGAAGAAGAAAGAAATAACAGAGGCAGCCAAAAAGAAATGCTGTGATAATAGACAACTTCAATAATCCTCATACTGACTCGATTAAATATGCATTTAGATCATGGCACAAAGACAATGTTTCTAAACAGGGTAGATGATTGCTCTTTAGTATAGTCAGTCATGGAGCTGGCAAGAGAACAGGTAGCCCTTGATTTAATACTGAGTGTTTCTCATAATCTGGTTAGAGATGTAAATGTTGCTGAACCACTCTTGAGCAGTGCCTATGAGAAGGCTTCTGAGGGAAGAGGTACACTACTGAACTTTCCTTCTAACATAATGATTTTTTAAAACTAAGTTATGTTGTGTTTATGAATTTTTATACAAAATAACAGATCTGGACAAATCATACAAACCAAGGTCAAGTTAACTGCCAGTTTTTATCGGTGTATCTACTATAATTACAGACATGTCAGAGGACACTTTGGTGTCTCCTCCTCCCTGTATCATACGTGGGTAGTCTAGGATGTCATAGCAGGTCTCATATTTGAACTTATGTGGGCCCAGGAAACCCTTGGCCCAGGAAGTTCTTCAAATGGTCCCAACCCCAAGGCTTCTCAGAAGTGAGTTTCTGCTTCTCTTCTCCGCCTTTCTCCCTTTCCACCACCAGCTCTTTATTTCTGTCTGTATTCTACCTTTTCCACACAGCCCTGTCCTCTTCTCTCTTCAATGACTTTCTTTCTTTCTTTCTTTCTTTCTTTCTTTCTTTCTTTCTTTCTTTCTTTCTTTCTTTCTTTCTTTCTTTCTTTCTTTCTTTCTTTCTTTCTTTCTTTCTTTCTTTTTTGTGTGTGTGCTTGCGAGCCTGGAAGTCATGGTGACTTCTGGCGACCCCTAGTGGGGCTAGAATGTTTCAGAGAGGTAACTTTGATAAAATCTGCCTCTGCATCCTGGCCCCATTATTCCTTGGACGGCACCCTTCCAAGTACTTGCCAGGGTCGGCCCTCTTTAGTTTCTGAGATCTGATGAGACTGGGCTTGCCTGGGCTATCCACATTAGGGCTCCACTGACAATTCTTGATGTGTATGGCTCTTTGCTGGCCTCATTTGGATTGCATTTTGTGGTGGTGTCAGAAAGTGCCATTACAGTTGGCCAAGGGAATTTTCACACTGCCGGGAAAAGACAGGAAGGCACCATCTCCAAGGGTAGACATATCAAGCCTGACACTTTTTTGATAGTATATTTGACCTGCATTACTATCTGTGCCTTTATGGGTACTTCAAATATATACAACCAAATGAATTTAGGTGGTTCTGCTTGCTTTGAAGTCTTTCTTTTTTAATGTCAGTTGTATACTGTTTTTACACTGTTTTAGTACGTATACTGCATTTTAATCTGTAATGCTGGAATTATACACAATAAAGCTTGATAAAATAAAAAAAAGAAATGAGGTAATCAGGTAAGGGGAAGCTGAAAGGGGGAGTCAGGAGAGTCGGGTCCCTTCAGAAAGCTTGGAGGTTATTTAAAATCACCCTTTAAGAGACTCAAAACATATGCCACAGATTAGAACATGTATGAATCAGTCTAATAGGATGTCAGAGGGGTTAACTGAGAGTGTCAAGGAAGCTAGAGAAGACAAGAAGACTTCCTTTCAAAAATGGAAAACCTGCCCAAATGAGTTGATGTGAAAAGAATATGACCTCCGGGGAAACAAAGTCAAGTTCATGAAGGAACATACTGGTAAAGGCATAAGGCAACCAACAGATATTTCTGTAAATAAATAAAGAGCAGAAAACCAACCAAAGAGAAAGGAGAACCTTTACATGGCAAGGGAACATATCAAAGAGCAAGCCAGTGAGGGCAAAAAAGCATGATTTCTGCAAAAGGAAGCCCTTACAGATTTCTTTGAGAGTGTTTACTAACATACAGGCAAGGATAATCTGGTAGATGTTATAGATTTAGACTTCCATAAAACTTTTGCAGGGCACTTGGAGGATGGCAGACAGTTCCAGGGAGGGATAGGATCCTGAAACAAGTGGCACCTTCCCATCCCATTTCAGCTCCAGCCAAAGCCTGAGTAGACTGAATGCCTCATGGTAATGAATGCTTAGCTGGTCCACATTGAATTTTTTGGGGGAACTGCACCTTCTCTGCCCTGACATTCCAACGTGATGTGGAAAGAACAGAATTCAGAAGAAGCTGCAGCTTTGTTCTCATGTTTCTTTGTACATGGTATTACTGTCCCATTCACACATGCACACAGATGTGTTCATGTACACAGACACACACATATACCAACTGTGTGCAAGGGCCTCTTCACATTCACCTGTGGAACAGATGATTACTGCTGGATTGGAGAAAAGCATTGAACTATTTTGCTTTTAGTCAAAGGGGCAGGAAATACTTTAGCAAATGCAGATTTCCTGAAGCACATGAGGTGAAACATGCCTGGAACTGTGGCTCAGAATTACATACTTTAATTTAAAAACCTGAAGCCTCTAAATTAACTAAACTTTATGGGAAACTGTTTTACCAAACACTGTCAGATTGCTCCAAGTGCTTGCTTATGGCTAAGTAAAACACATATCCTTACATGCACTGCCCTCTTATGGTTTCAGTTAAATTAACAGCTATATCTACATTAGTGATTTTTTTTTTATTGGAGCTTCTCCCTTACTCCCTAATTTGGGGGTAACCATGTACAAAACGTTCCTTGAAAATCACAAGCTAGTGAAAAAATTCAAGTTTAGAGGAGGGGAAATCTATTATAGCAGTTTTACCTTTAATTAATACTTCAAGCCTCTCACACTTATTTCCAAACTTTCTGAGTTTCTTTGTTGCTTTCTGGAATTTAGAATTCAAGCAGGCCTCTGGATAGGTAGTATATAAATTACATCAATTCATAAATAAATTTACTTGTACTCAGTCTGTTTTCTCTCACTGACTTGAATATATGCAGCCACTACAGGCTTCTCAAGTACTTACCATAATCCGGTGGGGGATGGATACGTCCTGGCAGGACCATCCCCGGGGGAAAGAAAGATGCGCCACACGATGCCGTCACCAAGAAGTGACGCTGGGTGACGCTCTGGCAATGCAGCTGGAAACTCGATGGTACCATCGAGTTTTCAGCCCCATTGCCAGAGCGTCACCCAGCGTCACTTCCTGGTGACGGCATGGTGCGTTACAGGGAGGAATGGTCCGGCCAGGGAGCATGTTTCCGCCGCTGGATCGTGGTAAGTACTTGGGAACCCTATGGCAGCCACTATGTCAGACCATTGGTCTATTGATCCAGCATTGTCTGCTTTGACTGGCAGCAGTTCTCCAAGGCTTCAGGCATTGGCCTTTACCAAACCTGTAAGCTGAGATCCTTTTCAGTAGAGATGCTGAGGACTGAACCTGGGATCTTCTGCATGCAAAGTGTGTTCTTTACCACATGCAAAGAAGACGACTGATATTATGAAAAAAAGGACCAGGCATTAGGAAAGGATTTGTAGTAACTGCTGAAAGAGGTTGCCAGGAAAGCTGGTCGTTCACAGCTTGGATGGTCTGTCTGGGTTCATTCAGATGCTCCAGGGACATGATGGCTGGCTGGCTAGCATGTCTATGAGAAAGGAAGGTGAAAATAAGATAGCCACAAAGCAAAGCAGAATATGTGGAATTAGGCCCAGGCAACAAATTAGACCTAACTGCCTTGGGTCCCTTTTTTGGGTGAGGGAGAGTTGAGGTAGTCATGTTTTTAATACTAATAGTTGAGTGTGGTTCTGTTTGTTGGGCATTTGGTAGTCCACAAACAAACTGAACAACCAAGCTGTGACAGTAACACCTCCTCCCCTATGCAGACATTTCTTAATAGTCAGAGCACATCAGTTTTCAAAATGTCATTGCACAGTGTGAGTTTTTCCTTGGTTCTTGGAATCCAGAAATAGCACAAACTAGAGAAATAGATGTTGAAAAAGACATTGTTTTGGCTTTAGCCTGATGAAATTGCAGCTTTTGTGAATTCATGATGCACCTTCATTAACTGACCATTTCTGTGGGTGACCTTGTCACAGGTTTTTCTCTACAGGATATATTTATATCAAGTGTATGTGAGTGATTCAGGCACAAATGTTGCCTTCCTCAAAACTAGAAGGGTGTGAAGCAAGCTACTAAAAAAAAGAGCAAAAAAGAGAGGCCAGACAGATACTGGAGTGAAATTTTGTTTCACATCATTTGTGCCATTTTATTTTAAGTTACTGAGTTCCTCTGCTTGATCTCTGAATGATGTTTGCCATTTCCCCTAAAGTCACTTTATTCTAGGGGAGGGAAGAACAGCAATTATAGAGCTGCTGAATGAATAAACTGTGCAGTTGGAAGGGGCAAGAAGGCCATCTGGTCAAATCCCTGGTGCAGTAACACAAGGTCCTTTCCCAGAACTATTCCTCTTATAACATTTGCTCAGTCGGGGAGGTCTTAGTCACAAGGCACCTAGAGCAGCTGCCCTGGACCCAGTACTGGGTGGCCTGACTGCCCTGTGTCTAGTTGCCCTGGCCACTGCCCTGCTGAAGTCACAACTGCTGTGACCCTGGGGGCCCCTCCGCCCATTAAGCTGCCTGACCCTACAGCTGGTCGCTGGCCACTGCCCTGAAGCTGCCACTGTGACTCCAGGGGCAGCAACTTCAATCAAGCAAAGGCTGGCAGGCAATTAGCTGTGTGGCAGGGGGCACAGGGGCCATGCCATGCTGCTTGCACCCAGTGATTCTGGGGGCCCTTTCTTGAGTTTTGAGTGGGGCTCCAGAATCACTAAAACCACCTGTCATAATCTGTGCAAGATGGAGACAGGGCCTAGGGGCCTAAACTATAGGAGGGGCCTGTCTGGCAGTGGAAAGCAGACAGCCTACAATCCCCACAATGCTTGGGGGTGGTTTTTAGCCAAGGGAGTGCAGGGATTCTGAGAGGAGACTGTTGCATTCTGGTGGAGGTGTGTCTTAAGCTGTAGGCTGTGGAAAAATGGTGTCTTTCTTCACACAGGAGTGAACTGAAGGGGACTGTGATAAACTCTGTGTGTCGTGAGGAAACGTATCTTGCTGTCTCTCTGTAGTTTTCCCTTCCACGGAGTCACTGAGGGAGAAGGGCTGGTCTGAGAGGAGAAGGTCCCTCACTAGTCAGAGTGACTGTTACAGGTAGTGAGGCCTGGTAAGAAGATAGGCCTTAAGTAGTACCTGTTGTGTCCTGGGATCAGAAGGCAGAGCTGGCGAAATACAGCCAAGCTTCGCTCTCTGAGAACAATAGGGACTAGGTTCCTGAGCTCGCCAGTAGAGGACCAATGGCAGCATTGGCGGGCGATTCAAACCCGCCAATAGGAATATGGGGCCGTCCCCCCTAACTGTATATAGTTGGCCTCCGGCCGTTACTGTTTGTTCTTGTCCTGTGTGAAGTACGAATAAACGCGTCTTCTCTTATGTCGTCGTCCGAGTCATGAGGCCCGAAACCCAGTACTTTACAGTGGCGACGAAGGTGGGATTTCAACGCCTTCCGTGACTCCATGAGCGACGAAAAGGACACCGCCGAGCACCGCATCGCTGACCCCGTGAGCAGCACCGCACCGCTCGCCGAGCATCGCATCGCTGACCCCGAGAGCAGCACCGCACCGCTCGCCCCGGCGCACGCCTTCCCAGACAGAACCATGGCCGCCTCTCATGTAACACTGGAGCGCTTCGATCCGTCGCAGCCAGAAACCTGGGACGCACGGGTCGACCAGCTCATCAGCTATTTGGAGCTCAACGAAATCCGCCACCCAGACCAGAAACGATCGATCCTGCTGAACGCGTGCGGCACCCAAACCGTCCGCCTCGCCAAGAGCCTCTTGGTGCCCCGCACAGCCTTGGAGAGCTCGTTTGGGGAGATCCTGGATGTCCTCAACGCTTACTTCAGCCCCCGGCCGACCTTCCTGGTCAAGAGGATGGATTTCCAGAGGCGAGTCCAGGCCCAAGGGGAATCCATTGCCACCTTCCTGGCCGCGCTAAGGGCGCTCGCGGTGGACTGCGGGTTCCCGAAGGTGGAGGACAACCTGCTGACGCAGTTCGTGTGGGGCCTGGCGGACTCCAAGCTGCGGCGCAAGTTGGTTGGACACCGGAGGCTCTCCTTGGACGAGGCCCTCGACGCCGCAACAGCCCACGAGGCCGCGGAAGGGGAACGCCCGGCTGCGGCCGCCCATGTGGTCGGAAGGAGTCCAAGCCCCGGGAATGTAGATACGGAAGAGGTCTTCGCCCTCAGACCCCAACAACGCCGGCCGGCGCCGTTCCAGCAGGCCAACAGAGAGCCAGCCAAGCCTTCCGGCAACCGGACCGTCTGTGCCAGCTGCGGGGAAGGCCATGGAAGGAAATCCTGCAAGTTCCGGGATGCTGTTTGTCACGGATGCGGGAAGCAGGGACACCTCGCACGGGTCTGCCGGTCCAAGGGCCCCAGGAATTCGAGATCGTCGGTCCCACCGCACCGCGCATCGTCCACCGCCTACGAGACGACGGAAGAGGTCGCCGAGTTGTACCATCTCACTGACCAGCCGCTGCAGGTACTTCGCCTCCCCAACCCCAACCTCTCCTCTGCCCCGAAGATCCAAGTAACCGTGCGGATCGAGGGGTCCCCCTGTTGCATGGAAGTGGACTCGGGATCGGCGGCGTCCATCATTTCCCTGGACACTTTAAAAAGACTTTGCCCATTAGGGGACCCCTCTACGTCCATCGCCACTAAGCTTGGTGGACTTTCAAAGGAACCCTGTCCCCATCCGGGGAGTCGGCACTTTCCGAGTGCAGTACCGAGACTTTGAGGGGAACTTGGACTTGGTGGTGGTAGAGGTAAATCTCGTGAGTCTCCTGGGGCGGGCGTGGTTCGAGGCCCTAGGCATAACGATTGGGGGAGTGAATAAGTGCGGGGTGCGGGACTGGGGGGCGGTGTGCAAGGAATTCCCGGAGGTCTTTGACGGGAAACTGGGGTGTTATAAAGGGCCCCCGGTGTCGCTCCATTTAGACCCCACAGTGACGCCCGTCCGACGGCGCTTCCGCACCGTGCCCCTGGCCCTCCGCCCGAAAATAGAGGCTGAACTGGACCGGTTAGTGGCCCAGGGAGTCCTAGAGCCCGTCCCAAACGCTCGATGGGAGACCCCGATTGTGACACCCGTCAAGCCAAACGGGGAAATCCGCATCTGCGCGGATTATAAGTGCACCATTAACCAGGCACTTCAGGCGCACGCATACCCCGTACCCGTGGTCAGCCATGTCTTAGCCACACTGGCGGGGGCGCGCATATTTGGAAAGCTGGATCTCGCGCAGGCGTACCAGCAACTCCCGGTAGATGAGGCCACGGCCGAGGCGCAAACCATAGTGACCCACCGGGGGGCCTTCCGGGTGAAGCGGCTGCAGTTCGGGGTCAGTGTGGCCCCAGGGATCTTCCAAAATCTAATGGACGATTTGTTAAAAGGGATCCCTGGAGTGACGCCGTTCTTCGACGACGTCCTCATCGCCGCGACCACCCCTGAAAGCTTCGCCGCCCGCCTCCGAACTGTACTGGAACGCTTCCAAGCCGCGGGGCTGAAAGTGAAGCGGGAAAAGTGCCTCCTCGGGGTGCCGGAGGTGGAGTTCTTGGGGTATCGGGTAGACGCAACAGGCCTGCATCCGGCGAGGGACAAGGTAAAGGCCATCGTGGAGGCCCCCGCCCCGAAGTCCAAGGCCGAGCTCCAGGCGTTCTTAGGCCTCCTGAACTTTTACCACGCCTTTCTCCCTCACAAAGCCGCCGTGGCCGAACCCCTGCACAGGCTACTGGATAAGGCGACACCTTGGGCATGGGGAGCGAGGGAGGAGGCGGCGTTTCGGGGGGTTAAAGTACTCTTGATTTCTAACGCGGTACTCGCCCACTTTGATGAAAAGCTCCCGGTAATCCTTGCGTGTGACGCATCACCGTATGGGGTCGGGGCGGTCTTGGCCCACAAGCTACCGGATGGGAGGGAAGTCCCGGTGGCTTACTACTCCCACACGCTGTCCCCCGCGGAGCGGAACTATGCTCAAATCGACCGGGAGGGCTTGGCACTGGTGGCGGGGGTTAAAAAGTTTCACAACTTTGTGTACGGGCGGCACTTCACGCTCGTAACCGACCATAAGCCGCTCTTGGGACTGTTTGCAGCGGACAAACAAACGCCGCAGGTACTGTCGCCCGGGTGTTGCGCTGGTCCTTGTTTTTAGCGGGTTACCAGTACCAGTTGGAGCATCGGCCGGGCAAGGCGCTGGGTCATGCCGACGCCTTGAGCCGCCTGCCGCTGCCGCATACAGGGGAAGATCCGGCCCCGGCTCCCACAGTATTGTTAATGGAGGAGCTGCCAAACCCCCCTTCAGGCTGCAGACGTGGCCGCCCGCACGTCCCGAGATCCCATTCTCTCCCGGGTCCTAAACTGGGTGGTGAGGGGATGGCCAGCGGAACAGACAGGGCCAGAGTTCACGGCATACAAAGCCAGGCGGGAAGAGTTATCCACCTTAAAAGGGTGCTTGTTATGGGGGGACAGGGTGGTCATCCCGGGGCCCATGAGACAAGGGGTGCTAGAAATGCTACATGAGGCCCACCCCGGCATTGTACGAATGAAAGCTCTGGCAAGGAGCTATGTGTGGATGGATGCAGAAATTGAAACCTGGGTCCGAGGGTGCACACGGTGTCAGGAAGTCCGCCCCAATCCCCCGAGAGCGCCAACCCAAAGCTGGGAGTCTACCCACAAGCCGTGGTCACGCCTACACATAGATTTTGCGGGGCCGTTTCAGGGGCTCCAGTTCATGGTGATGGTAGACTCCTACTCGAAATGGGTGGAAATAAGCCCAGTGTCTACCACTTCTGCCAAAGCGGCAATAAGGGCCCTGCGGAAAATATTTGCGACGCACGGGTTACCAGACACAATCGTGTCGGACAACGGGGCAGCGTTCACATCTGCTGAGTTTCAAGCGTTCCTCGAAAAGAACCTAATCAGGCACATATGATCAGCGCCCTTCCACCCGGCAACAAATGGACAGGCGGAGAGAACGGTACGTACCGCCAAAGAAGCCCTGAGCCACATAACGGAGGGGGACTGGGAGTTCCGGCTGGCCCGCTTCCTCCTAACATACCGCACCACCCCAAACCCCATCTCCGGTCATTGCCCCGCAGAACTATTGATGGGCCGCCGCCCCACAACTTTGTTAGACAGGCTCCACCCGGACCGAGCCCCAGAGAGAAAGCTGGTCGAGACCCGGGAGGCGCCCGAAGCTTCCTCCCGGGGGAACCTGTCTACTTCCGGAATTACGGGGCGGGGCCTCAGTGGGTGGCCGGGCGCATCCTAAAACCCACCGGGCCAGTGTCATACGAGGTCCTAACAGATGGGGACCGGGTCCTCCGTAAACACGTGGACCAGCTCCGGAGGCGGCAAGACCCCGACACAGGGATCCAGCTACCGGGAAACGCCGCGGCCGCCCCAGCATCCGATCGACTGCAGGCACCGACAGCGGAGCCCACGCCGGAAGGTCCACGGAATCCGGAGGGGGTCCCAGAGACAGCTGAACCGCCGCCGCCGTTGCCGCCGCCGTTACAGCCGCCACCGTCACCGCCTCAGCTACGACCGGAGATCCAAGCTCCTTGTGCTGGAGGACCACCCGATGGGGGCCCCGCCAGTCCGGTACCGGCCCCCCGACGTTCGCTAAGGGAACGGAGGGCACCAGCATACTTAAAAGACTACATCACCTGATAGGAGACGAACTATGGGGGGAGGGGTGTTGTGTCCTGGGATCAGAAGGCAGAGCTGGCGAAATACAGCCAAGCTTCGCTCTCTGAGAACAATAGGGACTAGGTTCCTGAGCTCGCCAGTAGAGGACCAATGGCAGCATTGGCGGGCGATTCAAACCCGCCAATAGGAATATGGGGCCGTCCCCCCTAACTGTATATAGTTGGCCTCCGGCCGTTACTGTTTGTTCTTGTCCTGTGTGAAGTACGAATAAACGCGTCTTCTCTTATGTCGTCGTCCGAGTCATGAGGCCCGAAACCCAGTACTTTACAGTACCAGTTAAGGAATAATAGGTAGCTGCATTAGCTTTGTGTTCTTTTTGCCTTTCAGTACTGTTATACCTTTTTAAAGCACCTTGCCTTATTTGCCTTGCCCCAGTATTGTTCTTAATAAACCATTGTTAAGTACTCTGCCTGGTCATCATGCCTGTGTTTTTTTGGTTGTAAAAGGGGCATTTTTGGATGGGCTTGAGAGGGTACCCTGGGCCTTCTCAAGGGACTGTAAGTCCAGGGCGGTGGCAGCGGAAGGTGGTGACCCCCTGGGGTCATGACACCACCCCCGACTCGGGGCCCCGAGCTAAGTGACTTCTCTACCTCCCAGGAAGTCTTTCCAAATCAATTTATCTACTTAAGCAACCATTCCCCTCCCCCATACACAAATGTTTAGTTTGTAGAAAAAGAAATGTTGGGGCCCAAGAATTTCTAGAAAGCTGCCCTGGATAAGGTGGTCATCCATGCCCTCTGAAAAGAGCTTGGCCCAAAAGTGCAGAGCCAGGCGCATGCTTGCAGGGCCATCTCTATCCTGCAGAAGGTGTTCCTGTCCTTCTGCTTCCACGCCATGGGCTCATTTCAGGTGGTCACGGCCAAGGTATTGGAGGTGTTCCAATACTCAGCGAGCTGTTGCCTCCATAGCTTCCATAACAGTTCAGGCTTCAAGGTCCCAAAAATGTAGGTCCGCCACTGGGGACAATCCACAACAGTAGGGTTGCCCAGTTGGTCTGCTGGGACTCCCCCCCACCCCCCATTGTGGTCATGCTTGTGTGACATTAACTGTTGATGGTTTCCTTGTTATGTATTCCCACTAAAAAAATAGTTTGTGCATTGCATTCACTCTGTGGTGGTGGTCTGCACCTGGCATGGTCCTAAGCCTTGTCCTTCTCTTGGGCTCGGTACCCCCAGGGGGCAGGCCTGTATAGCAGGGCCAGTGTCCCAGGGGCTGGGAGTGCCTGTGCTGTTCCTTCCACTGCCATGGATGGTTCTGGACACCAGTAGCTGTGCAGCAAATGGGAGCATCACCAAAGGGGTCCTGTCTGAGGACAGAACAAACAGTGTTGTTGCAGCCACGGGGATGTGCAATGAGCAAGTAATCCCTGACCACCCACAGGGTCGCAGGGCAAGTGGGTGCTGCAGTTGTGGCTCAGGGCTGTCCTGGTGGTTTGGGGGTGGAGCTATCAGTGGGGGGGTCCAGGCTGCCTGGGGGATGGCAATCCAGGTGGTGGGTGGGTCCCTGAGGGGGCTGGGGGTGGTCATGGTCATCTGGGTGGTGGTTGGTGGCAGTGGTTTGTGGCAGCTTCCTACTGGCTGAGTAGTCTGCTGCCCTCTGCCCTGGTGCTGTTGAAGGCAGTAGCTCAGGTGTGGCCATGGCCTTGGATTGGGGTGCAGGGGGGCAGGAAGGGGGCCTGCTGGGTGGGGAAAGGTATTGAATTTAACCAGCTCTGTGCTGAGACATCCATGCTATGACCACTGGGCCAGGATTCCTTGGTCAGGTGGTGTGCAGCTACTGTGGCTGCTTCAGGTCAGCATGCCTGCAGGAGAGAATTGGGGTGCACCCATGTGGGGCAAAGGGACATCCTCCATGAGCAGAAACAGGTCTGTGGGGGTCTGCTGGTCCTCTGTGGCTGCTTCCCCCACCTATCTGCCCTGTCAGTGAGTTATGCTCCCACATGGTGTGCCTATTGCTTAAATGTATGTGAGCTGCCACTGATATAGCCCCATGACATGTGACTTGGCATCTTGCCTTCCTGCACACAGCCTGGGGTTTATATTTGCATCTGAGCGCCCAGCCGCCATTGGCCATGCCAAGGGGGTTGGTTGTTTGGCTGGGGACCAGTGGGTGCTGGGGCAAGGCACTTGTCAGCCTCCTGTGAGGGCTGGTTAAAACTATTATTTTTCCAGATTCCATAGGTGCCTGTGGGCTATGCTATGAATTTTTGCTGGTGTAACTTTCTGCTGGTTCAGCGGGGTATTCCGTGGCTGGAGCAACTTAGGGAACCAACTAACCCATCTACCGCTCCCCCAGTAGATGGGGGGTTGCAGTGTGCCATACCAGTGTTTGCACTGGTGCATCTCCAGGTTGTGCCAGCATATCTCCAAAGAAGTGTAGTGGCAAGTCAGATGATGCCTAACCACTCCCCCAATTGTACTCTTTCCACATTGATTGATATATGTATAAACTGATGGTCCCCACAGTTGCTTTCTTACAACATAGGGCTGTGTCCATTTCCAAGTCACTTTGGCGCTGCTCAATTATTACTTTTCCACATTCAGCTGTGATGAAATTGTGCTGATCATTCCACACAGAACATACCATAACACTATATTTCCCATAAAAATCCTGTAGCATCTGTCAACGGGGACAAGATCATAAACAATAAGTTTACCCAGAAGCAAATCTCATTTAGCTTTTCTCTGTAAAGTTCCTTTTCCACCTTGGTTTGATAACTTAATTTATGACTTCCTATTCTCTCTATGGCCACAACACTCCCAAGTCAGTTCTTAATTATTAGTTCTTGGATTGGGGGGGGGGTGTATGTGTTACTAAGTCCAATTTTCACTTTGCAAGTAAGGTCACTCACATTGTTTTTATTTTGTATTATAGCCCTATTATGATAATAATCTCCCTCATGGATCACTGCCTTGTCGTGGCGAGGGGCTTGCGTGGTTCGATGAGGCTGTGGGCTATGCCGTGGAGGGCCACCCAGGACGGACAGGCCACAGCAGAGAACTCAGACCAAGCGTGATCCCCTGGAGAAGGAAATGGCAACCCACTCCAGTATCTTTGCCAAGAAAACCCCATGGACAGTAACAAAAGGCTAAAAGATATGACGCCGGAAGATGAGCCCCTCAGGTCGGAAGGTGTCCAATATGCTACTGAGGAAGAGCAGAGGGCAAGTACGAGTAACCCCAGAAAGAGTGAAGCGGCTGGGCCAAAGCCGAAAGGACGCTCAGTTGTGGATGTGTCTGACGGTGAAAGGAAAGTTCGATGCTGCAAAGAACAATACTGCATAGGAACCTGGAATGTAAGATCTATGAATCAAGGTAAGCTTGACGTGGTCAAAAATGAGATGGCAAGAATGAACATCGACATCTTGGGAATCAGTGAACTAAAGTGGACAGGAATGGGCGAATTTAACTCAGAAGACCATTATATCTACTACTGTGGCCAGGAATCCCGTAGAAAAAATGGTGTGGCCTTTATAATCAACAAGAGAGTGAGAAAGGCAGTATTGGGATACAATCTCAAAAATGACAGAATGATCTCGGTCCGAATCCAAGGCAAACCATTCAACATCACAGTAATCCAAGTCTATGCCCCAACCACTGCTGCAGAAGAGGCTGAAGTGGACCAGTTCTACGAAGACCTACAACAGCTCGTAGAACTAACACCAAAAAATGATGTCCTCATCATCATAGGGGACTGGAATGCTAAAGTAGGAAATCGAAAGGTAACCGGAATAACAGACAAGTTTGGCCTTGGAGAACAAAATGAATCAGGGCAAAGGCTAACAGAGTTTTGTCAAGAGAACACGCTGGTCATAGCAAACACCCTTTTCCAACAACCTAAGAGGCGTCTCTACACATGGACATCACCAGATGGGCAACACCGAAATCAGATTGACTATATAATTTGCAGTCAAAGATGGAGAAGCTCTATCCAGTCAGTAAAAACAAGACCTGGAGCTGACTGTGGCTCAGATCATGAGCTACTCATTGCAAAATTCAGACTTAAATTGAAGAAAGTTGGGAAAACCACAAGGCCATTCAGATTTGACCTAGATCGCATCCCCGATGAATATACAGTAGAGGTGAAGAATAGGTTTAAGGGACTAGATTTGATAGACAGAGTGCCTGAAGAACTATGGACAGAGGTCCGTGACATTGTAAAGGAGGCAGCACTCACCGCCATCCCAAAGAAAAAGAAATGCAAAAAAGCAAAGTGGCTGTCTGATGAGGCTTTACACATAGCAGAGGAAAGAAGGAAAGCTAAAGGCAATGGGGAAAAGGAAAGATTTGCCCAACTGAATGCAGATTTCCAGAGAACAGCAAGGAGAGATAAGGAGGCTTTCCTGAATGAACAATGCAAAGTAATAGAGGAAAACAATAGATTGGGAAGGACTAGAGATCTCTTCAAGAAAATTGGAGAAATCAAGGGAACGTTCCATGCAAAGCTGGCCATGATAAAGGACAAAAACGGTAGGGACTTAACAGAAGCAGAAGAGATTAGGAAAAGATGGCAAGAATATACAGAAGAACTATACAAGAAGGACCTCGAGGTCCTTGACAACCACGATGGTATAATCACCGACCTTGAGCCAGACATCCTGGAAAGCGAAGTTAAATGGGCCTTAGAAAGCATTACTAACAACAAAGCTAGTGGAGGTGATGGTATCCCAGCTGAGTTATTCAAAGTCTTAAAAGAAGATGCTGTTAAAGTGCTGCACTCAATTTGCCAACAAATTTGGAAAACACAACAGTGGCCACAGGATTGGAAAAGGTCAGTTTACATTCCAATCCCAAAGAAGGGCAATGTCAAGGAATGTTCAAACTATCGCACAATTGCACTCATTTCACACGCTAGCAAGGTCATGCTCAAAATCCTACAAGCTAGGCTCCAACAGTACGTGGATAGAGAACTGCCAGAAGTACAAGCTGGGTTTCGAAGAGGTAGAGGAACTAGAGATCAAATTGCCAACATTCGCTGGATTATGGAGAAAGCAAGAGAATACCAGAAAAACATCTACTTCTGCTTCATTGACTATGCTAAAGCCTTTGATTGTGTGGATCACAATAAATTATGGCAGGTTCTTAAAGAGATGGGAGTACCAGACCACCTCATATGTCTCCTGAGAAACCTGTAAAAAAATATGAAAGTGAGTATAAAATAAAGCAATACTTAAGTTCTATCCCAGCCCCCAAAGAACAAAAACTGACAATGAATTACAAATGCCAGGGCCTCTAGCAGGACAAGAAAGTATTACAATTGCATTTTATGTTTAAAAAAATGGCTACAAATTGTGTCTCTAAAAAGATGGACAAACACCACAGAAAACACTGGAATGCAATGAAATGCCAGTGGTGTCATCTGGATTCTCTTTTAGAACTCAGTCATGGGAATTCCAGGCTTAACTGCTAACATGGAAGGAAGCCAGATATCATTCTGCTGTGGGCAGCTGAATGCTGGCTTGTATGACTGCTACATTTGGCAATCACTTTCTTTGCCTACTCTGCCAAAGGCAAACTGGTGGAGGAGCTGCTTTCTCAAAACAAGCACTCAGTTATGGCTTGGACAACAGTGATGACAGACAAGGCATAGGTTTCTAATGATCATAATGCCTGCTGGACGAGCTGTAGGGGATGGTGGATAGACGGAAAGCTTGACTAACCAGAAAGGGGGGAATGCATAGAGTACTGCAAAACAGACTTTCCAGCAGTGACAACAGAACCAGTCATCTAAGTGACTTGGATTCTGTTTTGCTCCATCTGTTTTCTGGTCTCTAGTGTGTTGGCATGACAACTTTTGCTTTGTCTGTTCTTCCTTTCTCGCCCATCAGATAAGCCATGGTAATCTTTGCAAAGTATAGGAGTCTGTGGGAGTTACATCCCTTAATTTGACTCATACTCTCTGTATGTTGTAAATGCTGTCAAGCATTTGTGGAATGGTCACTTTTGTAGCAGATCCCATACTGAATGCCCTACTCTGGGAAAATAAGAAAGGAACAGTGAGGCAACCAGGTCTTTGGTGTCTGTTTTTGAGAGAGGACAGCACATGCGTTATTAGTTGCAGAGTACACAGATGTCTTTCCTAGTACCTTGCACTGCCATTGCTGGGTGGGCACTCAGGAACTGGATGCTCCTAGTGAAGTGTACTGCTCTCCCCCAGTTGCTAGCAACAGCTCTGCTACTATATGGAATACAAGAAGTGGGGACCTGCGATACACATGGGGGGAGGGGGGAATGAGCTCCACGTGGAGGAGGAAGCAGCCATAAGTGAGCTTTCTCCCCCCCCCGCACCGACAGCGAGGCCCAGGCCCGCCAATCCTTCTCCCCCACCTCCCCTCTGCACCGGTGGCAAGCCATGCAGGCCTGCTGAGCCTTCTTCCACTCCCACCCAGGCACTGGTGGTGAGGCCTGAGCCGCTCCCAGCCACCGGGCCCACCAAGCCTCCCCCCCAATGGCCAGAGTGTTTCCTGTGCACACGCAGGGAATGCTTTTACTTTGGGGGGGATTTAAATATCCCCCGTATATTTTTTTCAACTGTTTAGATTTTTCTGCACACCTGTAGAATGCTCCAAGTGTGCAGGAAAACTATCTGCCCCCCAAGTGCCCCTGATGGGTGGATTTAGATATCCTCACAGAGGGGGGCAACTTGGCTATTAGATATATAGATAGCTGTGCAACCATCCCCAGGGTGCATTGGATAGTCCCTGTGCTGTCTTTGATTACCAGAGACATAAGCTTCTCCTCCCAATTACGAGCAACTTTGCCTTTTAAAAAGTTTGAATTCGCTTTGGATTCTTTTGAAGTAATTATCTGTTGTAATTTGTGAGTGCTCACACAGCCCATTAAAAGAGGGGAAAGCACTATTTAGCTTTATTTATTTATACTCTATTGTTATAACCTTATAGAATCAATTATCATCTAATGTGCTGATCACCACTGGGCTAGGTCCAGCAGTAAATTTCTGGTAATGAAAATGGAGACCATTTTTGTTAATTCCTCCACTTACTGCAGACCTACAGTTCACCCCTCCTGTTACCCCTTAAAGAGCAGCATTTCAGGCTGCTGCAAGGGGAAGGAAAGTGTTGCCCCACTGATGGAAACCTCTTCCATCCACAGAAATTACCATTGGATCTAATCCATTACCTTCAAAAGCTTAACAGTTGTTACACACATTTATGGAGGGCGTGTCTATTACTGCCTATTAGTAGCAATGGCTAAATCTCCTCCACGTTCAGTGGTAGCATTCCTTCAAGAAAGACAAACATTCCGCACTTGTGAATTTTCCAGCAGAATTTTTCTGGTCACACTGGAAGCAAATGTTGAAGTTAGGGGGACTTTTAGTCCAGCTCAAGGCAATACTTGCGTTCGATATGTTGTCGAAGGCTTTCATGGTCGGAGTTCATCAGTTGTTGTAGATTTTCCAGGCTGTATGGCCATGGTCTTGGCGAAATGTCAGGTACTACAATGCCAAGACCACAGCCATACAGCTCAGAAAATCTACAGCAGCTAATACTTGTGTTCTTAGGAGAGAAGGGGAAAAGACTAGGAAGAATCTGTTGGACAAAACTTTGTGCAAAACCAAAAATGACCACATGATGTCGCTAAGTGCCAGTCCCAGTTTTGTTGCTGGCTTGGCATATTACAGGAAATTATATTCGTTCAGGTCTGAACATGCAGGCAAGTCTAAAAAATGCCATGCTTAAAATTTGGTGTGATTTTATTGGACCGGAAATGTATCTTTTAGCTGTCAATAACAGATACCCTCTGTTGAGACAAAATGTTTTTAAAAATCAAATTAACTTTGAAAGTAATATTTCATGTAATGCCTGAAGGTTCTGTTTTTCATAAAATCAAGACAATTTCTCCCATCAGTCTGAAATTTGGTATGAAGAGCCTCCCTGGCAAGTGGCCATCTTCATATCAGATAAGCTTTCCAAGCCATACATGACTGGTGGTGATGCCTTGGCTAGCTCTGAAAGCTGTTTTGTTTTCCTGAGTGGGACGCACAAGGATTTTGCCTGTGTTTGAGACCTGCCCCTTAGGGTGCAGTCAGACAGCGTGCTGAGAGCAGGTTAAACAACTCTGGTTCTAACTGGATTGTATTTGATCTGAATAATTGCAATCACACTCACCTCCCTTATTCTGCCTCCCTGGTTGCTCCCCGGTGTTGCTCCCTGGTGTCTACACTACTGACGCGTGGCAGTGTGTGTTGGCGGGTTTTTTAAATTTTTCCTCAGTTTGCGCATGCACATAGGCGCCCCTCTGTAGAAGGGGGGAACTATCATGGCACATGCGCAGAACCACCAGGGCAAATCAATCCAACCCCTCCAACAAAAGACTTCCCTTTAAATGTTTGACCCAAAAATGGCCTCTGTGAGATCCCGAACTCATCTAAAGGCTAAAACAAGTGACCATTTAAATGTCAGTTTTCTAAACACAGTGGCAGAGCTCTGCCTATGTGCACACCACCAACACATTAAAAAAATGGCAGGCGAAAAGCAGAAGCCTCAGGCAGCTTTCAAGTGGATAGGGAGTTTAAACTGGAAGTGGCTCAACCCCACAGGAGTGATCAGATATCAGAAAAGTGCAACTAGAACCTAAGAATCAGGAAACACCATTTGGGGACCTGGTATCAAGATACTCTGTTTTAAAGGCGGTTTGAGCCGGAAAGCGACAGCTGGGGATGGTGCGCAGATGTTGGGTGTGTGAACGTGGATATAATATCCGTTACTGAAGCATGCCAAAAGCGGACTAAACGGCCTGTCTGAACGCACCCACAATGTTCCTATTCCCTGACCTTGAGATCACAGGCACAAATGTGCTACCCAGAACTCAGGACAGCCTGGATCTACCTTACTGGCAGGACTTGCTGAAACAGGTCAGAGAAATACCAAGATCCAGAATCTGGTTCAGCACAAAGCTCCAGAATCTTATCATCTCAAACTAGTGATGAACTTCCAGGTATTTTTAAAGGAACAAACTGAGTTGCCAGTTTGACGACAGGGCTGTTGCAGACTCTACACACTTCAGCTGAGGGCATATTAAGTTGGCTGCCACTTGGGTGGATTCTTCCATTCTGTACCTCAACCCTGATCCAGTTCCAGTGATTATTACTGCCTGTGTCATGATACATCCTGCTCTCAGGGTCTAGGCCTGGTTATTAGTTAAAACAACATTGAGATTCCCTGAGGCACCTGAATCAACAAGGCACAAAGAACAATGCTTGTCCCTGCTCTTCAGCACGAGTTTGACTTCTATGCCTTTTAGGTAGTTGGAGCATTTCTGTTCTGCAGTGCACTGCAGCTGGAAGAAAGGCAGCTACCACCACAATATAGGCAGGGCCACACTAAAGTTGAAAGGCCACTGAATAACTGTGGACTAGTCTTAGAATATATAGTGGCCTGTCTCCCATTTTGTATTGCAGAAACTCTTTCAAGCTGGTGGTTCTGCTACTGTTAAGCACCTTTAAACAGTGATCTAGGTACTACAGAGGAACTGGAACTAAAAGAAAAGAAAATTGTAGTTCTGGAGGGGATGGGTGGGTTCAAGGACAGCTGCTACAGTAGGAAAACTCCAGAGGGGCAAACAGGAATCCTGTGGCACCCTAAAGACAAACACATTTTTATTCTAGCAGAGGCTAGAGCCCACTTGATCAGGTGGGCAGATGGACAGTGGACAGTAGCCACTAGGAAGGGAGAGGGGGTTATATTGTCAAGGCCAGCCTTAGCAGGAAGCAGCTGATTTGGGTTGGGCTAAGCACACACACTCCACAGCTCCAAACAATCCCCTCTAGAAGATGTTTCTGATTCGACCTGTTGAGCTTCATTGCATTACATTTGTGTGAAACACAGAGCTTGCCTTGAGGATGCAGTAATGAAGGGCCTAAACAGATATGACGGCATCCTAATGTATACTAATGGGTATCCATGTCATGTCTGTCTATGTAAACATGTCTTCATGTTGTCTCTCCTCTTCACTAAGTTTCCTTTTTGTTCACAGGTTCCTTTTGTTAGTATTACTGCATGCCCACATGCATGGCACTGGTATACTTCATGCTCAGTAAGACAGTGGTTTACACTCAGGTTGATCTTTCTTTTTTTTTGTGTGTACCATGCTTACATTTCACAAGGGGCACCACAGAAAGGTGTCATCTGTATTTTTTGTTTCAAGTTCTATGTGAGGTAGGATCAGGTGGGTCTATTCTTCTGGGCATCACAGAATGGATGTGCACATAAGGACTTACAAACTTGTGAACCTACACACAATCTTCATTTCAACACCTGCACAAAGAAGAGGAAATTCGAAATCAGCAATTGGCAAGATATGATTCCATTCAGAGACTGGTAGCAGATGACCTGTCTAGTTTTTTGTCCTCTCATTCAAGGATAAGATAGAACTATGGAATCATAGAGATGGAAGGGACTTCCGGGGTCATCTAGTCCAACCCCCTGCACAATGCAGGAAATTCACAACTATCTCCCCCTATACCCCCAGTGACCCCTGCTCCATGCCCAGAAGATGTGGGGAGAAAAACCCTCCCCCAGGATCCCTGGCCAAACTTGCCTGGAGAAAATTGCTTCCTGACCCCAAAGTAGCAATCAGCATTTACCTGGGAATGTAAGAAAGCGCCACAAGAACTAAGAACCAAGGCAACTCTTCCTGCCCTCCCTCTCATGACCTGCCTAAATTCACAGAATCAGGATTTCTGTCAGATGGCCACTGTAATGTATCTACTTGAGAACATGGGCTCCGGGCAGCCATGTGCTTGGACTGGTTCTAACCGGTCCACCATGTGGCCAGGCGAAGGGCCTGAGCTTTGCCCCGAAGGACAATGGACTAGTGGATCCTGACTCCCCTCCAATGGAGGAGCAGGAGTTAATCCAATCAATGTAAATAGCGAATCACCGTGTGTGTGTGTGTTTGGGGTGTGGGTCACTTGGGGATAAAAGCCGGCCTGCGAGCCGGCTTAGTTGTCTTGTTCTTCATCTAATAAAGTATGTGAGAGCTGAAATCACTTGTCAGTTTCAGTACTTTTCACTGGCGACGAAGGTGGGATTCCAACTCCCTCCATGAACAACGACCACGAGACAAGCACCGCTGACCGCCCCAACGCCGAAAGCACCGAACGCCGCCGCCGAGCTTTGTGTCCGCCTCTTCAGTTCCTGGGCACCGCACCGCTCCCAAGCACCGCTGACCCCGAGAGCAGCCTCGCTTCCAACGCCGCCAACTCTACGCCTGAACCACGACCTCCACGGGTGAGCGCAATGGCCGCTAGCAACGAGAGCTTCCCTGCCTTCGACATCTCTCGTCCCGCACACTGGGAAACCTGGATCGAGACGCTGGAGCGTCACTTCGAGATCCATGGCATCACGGATGTGGGTACGAAGAAGGCCTATCTCCTACACTACTGCAGCATCGAGGCACACCTCCTCCTGAAGGACCTGGTGAACCCCCTCCTGCCGAAAGACGCGGCCGCCACCTACGAGATGCTGGTCAAGGCGTTTACCGACCACTTGGCCCCGAAGCCCACCAAGTTCGCGGAACGAATGGAGTTTTTCGCAAGAACGCAGGGCCCCGACGAAACATCTCCGGAATTCCTGGCCGGACTACGCCGCGCAGCCACAAGGTGTGCCTTCCCCAACCTCGCAGATACCCTCCTAAACCAGTTTTTGGTGGGGCTGAAGGAGGCGAAGCTGTGCCGCAGGCTCATCAGCTGGGACGACCTCACTCTGGAGGCCGCAGTCCAAGAAACGGCCGCCTACGAGAAGTCCCACGCGGATCGCCGGCCAAAGACGGTCCATCGCCTCCAGGACTCCGGTCCCTCTGATGACTCGAACTATGAGGAGGTCCTACAGGTGAACCGCCGATCACAGCCATGCACCCAACGCAACAAGGGATCCCCCGCAACACCAACCCAGCCCAACGCATCTGCCTGTGCCAGCTGTGGCGACGCTCACGAGCGCCGGACCTGCCGTTTCCGGGACACCGTCTGCAGGACCTGCAACAAGGCCGGACACCTCGCCCGAGTCTGCCGCTCCAAGGGCAAGCGCCTGGGATCCACTGCCCAGCTGGACGCCGCAAGCCTGCACACCGTGACGACCCAGCGCCGGCAGACGGTATGTAACTTGCCCCCTGAGAGCCCGGACAAGGTGCATGTAACTTTCCAAATAGAGGGGTCCCCCTGCCAAATGGAAATAGACTCAGGGTCCTCGTTCTCTATAATCTCCGCGGAGACCCTTAAAACGCTATGCCCAAAGGGGGGACCCCGACTGCACAAGCCACAGGGTTTGAAACTGACGGACTTTAACAAGAACCCAGTGGCAGTCCGTGGCTGGGGCAAGTTTCAAGTCCGATTTAAAGGGTTCTCGGGCTTGCTGGACCTGCTGGTTGTGGAGGGGCGCCTCTCGAGCCTCCTGGGATTGTCGTGGTTTGGGCCTTTGGGACTCCAAATAGCAGGTGTAAACCACCTCGGGACCGCAGACTGGGAGGCGGTTTGCCGGGAGTTCCCCAAAGTATTCGATGGGACCCTGGGGAGGTACAATGGGACCCCGATTTCGCTAGATCTGGACCCTAACGTACGACCCATCCGCATAAAGGCACGGCCCCCTCCCATAGCCATGCGGGAAAAAATAGAGGCCGAGCTCGACCGCCTGGTCGCCCAAGGAGTGTTGGAACCCGTCACGTCAGCGCCCCCATTGTAACGCCAATTAAACCGAATGGGGCTATACGCATTTGTGCAGATTACAAATGCCACCATAAATAAGGCCCTGCAGGACCACGCCTATCCGGTCCCGGTAGTGAGCCATGTCCTGGCCTCCCTGACGGGGGCCAAAGTTTTCGGTAAATTGGACTTGGCGCAGGCTTACCAGCAGCTGCCAGTGGACACGGCCGCTGCGGAAGCGCAAACCATCACCACCCACAAGGGGGCTTTCCGGGTCAATAGACTGCAGTTTGGGGTTTCAGTGGTGCCAGGGATTTTTCAATCTTTCATGGATTCCCTCCTGAAAGGAATTCCAGGGGTCCAGCCCTTTTTAGATGATGTCATCATCGCGGCACCGGACTCCACCGCCTTCGCCGAACGGCTGCATCGGGTCCTGCAGAGGTTCAACGATGCCGGCCTCAAGGTGAAGAAGGAGAAATGCCTCCTGGGGGTGCCCCGCATCGAATTTCTGGGTTTCGCAGTCGATGCACTAGGCATCCACCCCACAGACGAAAAAATTAGAGCGATCACACAAGCCCCGGTCCCCACGTCCAAACCGGAACTCCAGGCCTTCCTAGGCCTCTTGAATTTCTACCACGCGTTTCTGCCCCAAAAGGCAACGGTGGCTGAACCCCTCCACCGGCTGCTGGACAAGGAGGCGCCATGGGCCTGGAAGCCGGAGCATGCGGCAGCTTTCCAGGCGGTAAAAGACTTGTTGGTCTCCAACGGGGTGCTGCACCACTTCTGCGAGGCTTTACCTGTTGTTCTGGTGTGTGATGCGTCGCCCTACGGGGTGGGGGCGGTGTTGGGGCATCAGTTGTCGGATGGCCGGGAGGTTCCGGTCGCCTATTATTCTCGGACCCTGTCTTCTGCGGAGCGTAATTACGCGCAAATAGACAAGGAGGCACTAGCGATAGTGGCGGGGGTTAAAAAATTCCACCATTATCTCTATGGCCGCCCGTTCGAGATCCTTACAGACCACAAGCCTCTCCTGGGCCTCCTTGCGCCCAATCGACAGACGCCGCAGATGGTCTCGCCCAGGGTTCTCCGCTGGTCCATATTCCTGGCGGGGTACTCTTATACCCTCACCCACCGCCCGGGGAAGGCCATGGGTCACGCGGACGCACTCAGCCGCCTCCCACTGCCCGCGACGGACCCAGACCCGGCCCCCGCCCACGTCATCGCACTCCTAGAATCGCTACACGTCAAGGAGGTGGCCCGCCTCACGGGCCGCGACAGGGTTCTCTGTCGGGTTTTGAACTGGGTGGGGAGGGGGTGGCCGACAGCTAGACAAGACCCGGAGTTTGCACCTTTTGTCACAAGGCGTGATGAGCTGTCAACCTATAAGGGGTGCCTAATGTGGGGAGGTAGGGTTGTCATTCCGAAACCACTACAGGAACGGGTACTGAGGGACCTTCATGAGCACCACCCGGGGGTAGTCAGGATGAAGGCTCTGGCACGGGGGTATGTCTGGTGGCCAGGGTTAGACCGGGATATTGAGGACATTGTGTCAACCCTGCCAGGCCTCCCGACCCGCACCCCCGACAGCCCCAGACAGGGCCTGGGAATCCTCTCACCGCCCCTGGTCGCGCCTGCACCTCGACTTTGCGGGCCCGTTCCAGGGGCAGCTGTTTTTTATACTTGTAGACGCCTACAGTAAGTGGCTAGAAGTAGAGCCGGTACCATCCACCTCCTCCCGGGCGGCCATCTGAGCGATGTGGCGGATTTTCAGCTCGCACGGACTCCCTGACACCCTGGTCACCGACAACGGGACGGCCTTCACGTCCGGGGAGTTCCAGGAGTTCACCCACCAGCACGGGATTCGCCACATCAGGTCGGCCACGTTCCACCCCGCCACCAATGGCCAAGCCGAACGCATGGTGAGGACGGCCAAAGAGGCGCTCCGTCGGACCGAAGGAACGGACTGGGACTTCAGGCTGGCGCACTTCCTGTTCGGCCAGAGAACGACGCCCCATGCGACAACCGGCCGAAGCCCGGCGGAACTACTGATGGGCCGACGCCTCACCACCAGGCTAGACCGGTTACATCCCGATCGAGCGCCCGAGCGGGAGCCCTCCACGGAAACTCCAGCGGCGGCACGAGGGTTTTTCCCGGAGGATCCGGTGTACGCACGGAACTACGCGAAAGGGCCCCCGTGGATTCCCGCCCGAGTAGTTCGGGTCCGAGGCCCCCGGTCCTATGAAGTCTCGGTAGAAGACGGCCAGATCCTGCATCGCCACATCGATCAACTACGCCGCCGGGTGCTACCCCTGGAGCCGGATGAGGGGGAGGAGTGGAACGAGCCAGCTCAACCAGACGCGGGGGCGGATGCACCAGAAGAAATCCCGGGGGACTTCAACTCTGGACTGACAGCCACCGCAAATGACACACCGGCCGAGATGGTGAGCCCAGCCCCGCCAACACCAGAGCGGCCACCAGTCCCCACAGCCGCCCGGGAGGCCGTCAGTTCCCCCATGCCAGAGCCCCGCCGCTCCACGCGAGAGCAGCGGCCCCCCAGCTATTTGAAAGACTATGTGTGCGGGTGTTTATCGGACCAAGGGGGGAGGGGTGTAATGTATCCACTTGAGAACATGGGCTCCGGGCAGCCATGTGCTTGGACTGGTTCTAACCGGTCCACCATGTGGCCAGGCGAAGGGCCTGAGCTTCGCCCCGAAGGACAATGGACTAGTGGATCCTGACTCCCCTCCAATGGAGGAGTAGGAGTTAATCCAATCAATGTAAATAGCGAATCACCAGGGGTTTGTGTGTTTGGGGTGTGGGTCACTTGGGGATAAAAGCCGGCCTGCGAGCCGGCTTAGTTGTCTTGTTCTTCATCTAATAAAGTATGTGAGAGCTGAAATCACTTGTCAGTCTCAGTACTTTTCAGCCACCTAGCCTCTGTTTGAAAACCTCCAAAGAAGGAGAGCCCACCACCTCCTGAGATGAAAGAGTAAGCTCAATCAGTCACATGCAGAATATAGGACTACATTTTTTGTATTGACCTGAGAGGACACAATTACAGCTACAGTGGCATGCATTTTACAATCTAGTCTGCAACCATTAGGATGAGGTATTTAACTCTTTTTTGATGTGTGATAGAATAAAAGAAAACTAAATATGACACACCCATGAATAGTGTCAAGTGTGAATGGATATATGCAAGGAAGAAGGAAGGAATTGCCTAGGAAACCATGACTCAAGGGACTAAGCCTATGGATATGATTATACGTATGACCATCGAATTGTGGATGTGATGCCAGTGTTGACTCTGGCCAAGGGAGAGCTGTGGCTTCTATCTCTGAACATCTTTTGGCTTGTCTTAGCATTGCTAATTTTATAATTGTTGTTTTAATGGTTTTATTGTGTTCTTTTTACTGTGTTATCCATCCTGAACAGCTCTTGGGGGCAGCATATACATTTTCTAACTAAGTACATGTTTGAGATGGCCCAAATCTCAGTGGTAAAGCAAATGTGTCATATGCATAAGGCCCCAGGCTCAACCCCCAGCATTTCAAATGAAAAGCACCTTGACCTCAGAGTAGGCAATACCTGGGTAAAAGACACAGTGGCCTGATACAACACAGAACAGCTTTGTATGTTCATACGTGTTATGCAGGAACATCTAATTGCAGGTACCTTTCTGGATAATCCACAACTCATGTGGTAGCTGGACTGGTCATACTTCCTTGGAGATAAATTTGACTTTCAACTGCCTTTGTGATTTATGTCTCTTAGAACATTTCCAAAGAATTCCCTGATTTTATTCTTCGTGCTCTGCTTATGCTAACCTGATCTGGGGATATCCAATCCTGGGGATATCCAATGTGGGTTATGTGCTAGCACTGTTGCAACAGGGTAAGACTTTTACTACTCTTTGGTTTAAAAGGTATCAGAACAGATGATTGTTCCTGTGCTGGAAAGGGAGTTATACACAAGATATACTTTTTAAAAGCCCAAATTAATGAAAGATCAGGGCTATTCTTCAGGGGGAGGTCCTCCACTGCTTTTTAAAAGGGCTAGATCATTCTGCACTGAAATGGCAGACTGAGAGTGAGAGTGGGCTCAGATAATGATTACAACATGGTACAGTCAGGAAGAAGAGGAGTTTGTCACTCATCAGAAGTAACGTCAAAGGCATTATCCACGAGGTTCCCATGACTTATGCAATCACACAGTGAGTATCTGCATCTGTATACAAGGACACACTGCTTAGAGAAGTATCCCATTTCCCCAAGGACAAAGCACTGCACTTTGCCGAAAGAATGTCTCTGCAACAGATGTGCTTCCTTAGGAGAGACGCCTGGATTCTGCCTGCAAAACAAACGAGCAGTGCTGGCACATTTACTGTACAAAAAACAAAAACACCCTCCTCCAAATGTCTGGAAGGACCTCTCTTAGGACATGCAGCACAAGACAACCCTGATCTGATAGGGAGAGTGGAGGCTGAGCCAGCAGCTCGAAGTGATAGCAGAGATCATCCCATGCCACAGTGTCACATTATTTTTTAAACTTCACACTGCAGATGCATGATCACCACCACACTCTCAACCCCAGAGACAGGAGAGGAGATAAGAGAGTATCAAATGCCTCCTCCTAAAACTCTGTCTTTGCTTTAGGAAGACCCCCTCCCCATTTCTTCAGGGGCCTGATGCATCATTTTGGAGGATTGGGAAATCCTGCCTCTGTTCCTCATTCCAGCTTTGGCAGACAGGAGACAGAGATCCTGGGTCACCTGCAGCTCCCAGGCTGTCAACTAGAGTCAACACTGGCCCAATCTCTTTTTGCCCAAGGCTGGGAATTTCAGGTACCTTTCAACAGCACAGATACCCCTGCTCCATTCTGTGGCTTATATAACCCTCTCAGTGCCATGTGTATTGTACAAAAAACAGTACAATTGTTTTGTATTTTGTGGCAATACAAGAGATGACAAGGATTAACTGCTGCCACCACAATCTGAAATACTCAAACTGTAATACAGCTGAGATCCATTTCTTATTCCAAATACCAACAAAGGACCATGGGAGCTATCCTGCTCCCCCACTATGTATTACAGACTGAATGGAGCCAAGCAGAACCCTCTCCTCCCCTTTCTGCCCCTACTACCTGGACAAGCCATGGCCTGCACAACACGGTGCTTTCTTTTAGGCAGGAGCCTTTCTGCACTTCACACAGGATGCTGCAGCAACTCACAGGCCCATTTGCCCACCTGCACACTGTGTGGCTGGCCCAGTGAGCCCTTGGATCATCCTCTGCAAAGCATGGAAGAGCCTATGGTGAAGAAAAGTGCCCAGGCGCAACAGAGGACACAAGCACCTCTGCAACATTGTTGGGCATGGCGGCAGCCAAAAAGAGATGAGGAGGGCAGCTCCTTTGGAAAACAAGGGTATGGGCTAAAAGCACTGGATAGAGCCAGAGGTCAAGCAGCTCTCTATCCATCAGTGTGTGGCTTGGAGACCACTTGAGAACCCCACATACACCACTTCTAGATCTGTGGTGGAAGAAGGATGGGGCATAAATGTAGTGAAATAATAAATAAGTCACTCTGCAACCTGTCTCCTACATGTGCACATGTGCTGGGGAGGGGGAATCAGAGTTTGCCACTTCATGTTTACAGTTCACTCACTCCCAAAAGGCTAGCCATGTATGAGTTATTTTATACTGGACATAGGAGGTCTCAAGTGAGCTGTCCTTGTCATTTGCCAGGGGAACTAGGGAACTTTTGCAAATTTATGGAGCACAGACACATATGCTGACAGGGCCCATATTTTCAAACTATGCACACACACCCCACACACAATCTGCAATTCAGTAGGCGTGCATATGAATTATGGAAGACATATGCTGTGTTTTCATGTTCTTAGTCCTGCAAGCATACTGGAAAATACTGGAAACAGGAATGGAAATATGAAGCTGTGTTTGGAGTCTGAAAGTCTGCAAGACGTACTACAGTCATCTGAATTTGTGCATCAGGTCTGACACTTTATATGCATTGTTAGTGTCTTTTCTCTCTGTCCTGGATACTGGCACAGTTCCTTGCACTGTTCACCAAACTTATTTAGAAATATTATATTCTACTTCCTTCTATAAACAGCACAACTAGCTATATGATTAAAAAGAAGGTAAAATTTATCATTCAAAATCTAAATCTGGTAAAAGCTAAAACCAGCAGAAACATAATCCAAATAACACACAAATATATATACTTTTAAAAAGTAGTCAGTTACTAGTAAATCTATTTAAAGACAAAAATCACAATATCTGATCAAGTAATCACCAAATGCCCTTCAGAATCAGGAGAATAGTTTTAACTGGTCTCTGGAAGGCCACAAGCAAGAGAGCCAGACAAATCTCTTGGGGCAGGGTTAGGGAAAGCCCTCTCACTTGCGCTCACCAACCATACTTCTGTTACTATGGGGGTGCAGGGCAGGCCATCAGAGACCATGCCTGACAGTTACCCCTGGTCTCACTTGTCTTTTTAATATTGCCTCCGCACTACTGTTGGAATATGCAAGGTCTATCATGCATAGATAGAGAAGATGACAAGAACATCCTGCAGGGGGCAGCAGAGGGGACAAGTAGCATAGTGAGAATATGGTGGAACTTCCTATTTTCAAATTGTCTCCTTCCTGTCTCCTGACACTCCTTCTTGCTCCTGCTGAAAACTGTTATTTTGCTGACTGTCTCCTACCTAGTTGGACAGTTAGACTTCTGTTTCTCTTTCCTCTTTCTTACAAAGTTTGGTCTCTCCTTAATAAATCAACTATTCTTTAAACAGCTTGTGCTCCACTTTACTGCATATCTACACTCTGCCAACAACTACTGCCATTTCCCCACCTGGTATGCTTCTTCTTAGCAAGTATTATACTGTACCTGGCAGAGCATGCCATAGCTAATTGGACATAGCACACACTATAGAGTCCATTTACAGGCCTATAAGGTAGCAAAGAAAGCTTTTCCCTCCATTGCGCTGCATCTGCTGAATTTCATCCAGCAGAGCTTTTTAAAATTGTCCAAGGCTTGTCAGCACACATTGCTTGTTCCTCTGAAAAGCATGCTTGGCTGGCTGTGATGCTTTTGCTAGATTCTTTGCAGATAGTCTGTCTTATCTGTTCCAGTTTGGCTGCCAGATTAAGAATTGATCCATTTTCAGATTGTGCCTGTTTGTCCAGATTGCTTGGATCATGTCAGCATGCTTTTTTCTATCTGATGTTGATAGAATTGTGAAGCCCACCACGTGTAATCTAGAACTGTGTCTGCCTTGGCTAGCATACCAAGAAGAGATGAAAGTTTCTTCGAACAGGATTATTAACTCCCTGGCTAAGGAAATTTTCCAATAGCCCTGAAAGATGCTATAGTATGACCTTTATTAGAGAAGCCCTCTTTGGATAAAGAGGACCTGGCTCATGGTAGACCAGTGTCAATCATGCCTTCCTTAGGAAAGAAAATTGGAAATGTGGTGGCTGAACGACTTCAAGCATACTTGGAAGCTGCCATTCTGTAAATAGGTAAAATCAATGTCTGCCTGTACTTGGGCATTCTCTGTGCTAGCCCCCAGTCAGTGGAACAGCTTACTCAATTAGGCCATAGATTAAACAAAACATAACCATTTCAGAGGATGTTTTTAAGATGGTGCTGTTAGTTGTATGCCTGATGATAGATTATCTGCTTTGCTATATTTATTGTGGGGTTTTTGAGATCTTTTATTGTAATACACCTTGAGCCATGTGGAGAAAGGTGGATTTGAAATGCTATAAGTATCTCAATAAAGATTTTAAAAATCTTCTTTTCATCTTTTTCAGCCTGCATCCTGGCTGTTTGGAAAAGATTATTCAGTAGCTCTGGTGGATGATCTACAGCTTCAGATGAATGATGGTATTGCCTGCTTGCTTGATTTTGTGAGTTCCATCAGCAGGTGTCAATACAGCCTCTCCGATCACTGAGAACATTTGGATTCAAAAGGCCAAACTACACGTTCAGGTTTTTAACAAGTTGGATCAAGCGAACCCAACTCAGGTTTCTGCATGGCCATGCAGCAGCTGCAGGAAATGACTTTTTTAAAATAAAGGAGAACCCCAAAAGGCTCAAAATGCTGCCTCAAAGGCAGGAAGACCCCCCAATTTAACCCCTCCCCATTTTCCTATGCAGAAAAAGCACTGGGGGGTTATTTCCCCACGTTTGCTGCCCTATGTGCATAGAATGCTCTACATGGAGCAGCAAAGACAGGGAAATAACTGCCCCCCAGCAGTTTTTGCATATAAAAATGGCTCAGGGGGAGGCAGGAGCTCTCTCCCCATCCAGGCATCATTTTGAGCCCATATGAGCTCTCCTTCATTTAAAAAAGCCATTTCCTACAGGTGCTATGTGTCTTCAGGGAATCCAAGTTGGGTTCGAGGAACCTAGACCCAACTTGTTAAAATCCCAGACTTTCAGGTTGGCCATAAGATAGAGCTCTACACTAGTTTTCACTTTCTTCTTTGTGATAAGTGGCAGAAAGTTGACACTGCAGAGATGGCCTCCTTAGTTTGGAATTCATACCACAGTATGCCACAGGGTTCTGTTCTGTCTTTTCTCCAATTTTTAAAAATATATATGAGGCCCAAAACAAGTCCCTCGACAGTTTTGGAGTTGGCCGTCATCAATAAGGTGATTACTCTGAGCTCTGTATTTCTTTGGATGCTGCAGTCTCTGTCCTCAGCTAATGCCCTTGCCACTCGAAAAAGCATTGAAATTGTATCCAGGCAAGATGGAAGTGATGCTGGTTTGGAAGGCAAAGTCGTTAGGTGAATAAGAGCTATCCCTTTTGGAAAAGGGAAAAAAAATCCCTGTCAGACATGAGATGCAAAGACAAGACACACCAGAAGATGATGGTGCAATACAGCCCTATTACGCAACAGCCCTGAAGCTGGAATAATACATTAGCACTCAGGGCCAAATTACATATTATGCAGAAGAGACATGATTTGATTTTCTGCCATTAAAAAAATACTTGTATCCACAGGGCCCTCAAACTGAAGTGGGGCCATGGTGCTGAGAAAGGAGGAGAGGTTAATTTCTCCCTGAATATTGTTTCCCCTTGAAGTAATCCCTCAGAGCTTCTGTTAGCCATGGTGGGGAGTGCAGGGAAGACAGCTATCCATTGTACTGTAAAGTCTGATCTATCAGAGCAGAAAGCATTATTCAGTTGCAGGCAGGTGAGGAAGGATTTGGCCACTGCAGGTCCAGGCAAGGTTGGAGAATGCAGTTGCTTATCTCCCCTCACCCATAAACATTCCTTCCAAGTCATTCATCTGTTTGCCAGATAAAGCCATGCCTTTTGAATCACACGAAGAGCAGGAATGGACAGGAATGACAGACACAGGTGATCAACCTTCTAGTCCCATCCTTGATGGCACACCCTCTGACAAAGCCTTGGGGGTGGGGAGGACATCTGTCCTCTCGTTCCTGTGCTGACCACAGAAAATGAGAGAACCAAAAATGGTAAGAACTGTAGGTAGCAATTTTCGGGGCTGCGCAGTCTTACAAAATCTTTCACCCAAGCAGAAAGATAGCCATCTTTTCTACTCTGCCTTCCTCTCTTTCCCCCTTTTTCTGGGAGGGCTGCTTCATACAATATGAATTTAATGGGCACACGTAATAGGTCTATATTATGTACTCACTACAAATGTAACAATGTAGAGAGTGCAAAAGCTCTGTGGTGTCTGTGTTTCCAAGGGATACATGAGATTAAAAAAAAAAATCCATAGCGCTTCAACCGTTCCAGTTTTAGAAGACACAAAACAGAGGTCTGAAATGTGAAATTTTAAAGGTGAAATGTGAAATAGCCCTCACTGGCTTGAAGGCAACACTGTTAACTGTGTGAACTAGAATATGGCATTTCCATGAAACAGAGTCACATGGTAATTTAATGTGCATAGTAATGGTATGCTTTGCTTTATATGAAAGACAGACTTCCATAGTCTATAAACCCGTGACCAGTTCATGTATTTTTGTTGATCATTTCGGAAGGCTTCACGCAGACAACAATCCCTACATTCCTGTCAACCAGGTAGCCCCTATTCAAGGATCTGTACGTCCCTGAAAAATATCATGTTATACTTTTCTAAGCAATGAGAAGCTCCAGGGGCAGCACTTTACCTGGGTTGGCTCCAGCTGGAGGATAAAACACTAGAGGCTCACCTGCCAATGTTCCCTCTAATTCTGCCCCCACCCCCCCAACTGAGTGGAGCAGTTCACATCCTGAGCAGAATATAACTGCTGTAATCTCGAAATGGGCAACGGGCACTGCAAGACTCCATGTGGCTCCAGACTGCTGCCAAGCCGGGACTTCCTGTGTTAATGAGTGGCTGCTCACATGCACAGCTTAGTGGGAACACTAGCTTGTGCCACTTTTATAGTACAGGCTTATTTACAAATTTACAAGCCAAGCACACATTAGAAACACAGAGGTACTCTTAAAGGGCAGATCAGTTACCCCATATCAGATCCACACACAGGGTCAAACCGGATGCCACACAGGGCCAACTCATGGCCACCAATGCCGAGATCCTAGCCATTTAAAAATTGCCACAAGGCTGTGACACAACAGCAACAGGCAGTATTGTTTTCTGCCTCTGCCTTTTAAAGTGCCGGGGAGTGAAAACAAAGATCCCAATTCAGCTAAGATAAAATTGAGTTTTATGGAATCTTGAAGGCTAACATTTATTGAGTCACAAACTTTTGTAGACTACAGCCTATTTCATCAGATGTATGTATGTTTACATTTCCCCCTTTGGCTTCAACTGGACTTATTTATTTAATTCATTTGTACCCCCACCTTTCTCCCCAATGGGAACCCAAAATGGCTTACGTTGAGTGAACTCACTTTTGACTTGTTTTTGGCATGTGCAGACATTGCTCTTCTTTTGGGGAGCTGTTTAAAACCACTGAATTACAGGTTTTTTTAAATCACTTTTTTGTTGTTGCAAGCTTGGAGGTTCTTGGGTTTGCAGAGGGCTACCTGGTAGCTGTGGCGGGCCCCAACATACAGACTGTTTTAATTGTATAGGGACCAGCCCTTGGCTACAAAATAAAACAATATGTCCAAAGTGCAATGCTTCAGTCAAAAAACGGGCAGCCGTCTTCTACAATAGTTGAAACTTCTGAGTTGTAGGAGGAAGAGGAAGAGTTGGGTTTATACTCCTTCCTTCACTCACAGTCGCTTACAATCTCCTTCCCTTCCTCTTCCCACAACAGACCCCCTGTGAGGTAGGTGGGGCTGAGAGAGCTCTCAGAGAACTACACTTGCGAGAATAGCTCTGAGAGAACTGTGACTGGCCCAAGGTTACCCAGCTGGCTTCTTGTGGAAGAGTGGGGAATCAAACCTGGTTCTCCAGATCAGAGTCTGCCACATTTAACCACTACACAAAACTGGATCATTGTGGCAAGTTCAAAATAGTTCTAAGGAGATCATTTACAAGAAAGATCATTGAAAGGTGCTCTAAGCAACTGCATTAGTTTGCTTTCCATTAGCAAGGCTGGGTCCAAGAGCAGCCCCAAGTTCTTCACATGAGTGGTCAAAGACAAGTCCTATCTAGGACATCAGACTTCCTGACTATGTCTGAATTAATTTCCGTTTGTTCACCATCAGTCACATGTACATCAGTACACTAATTTAAGATATCAGCTGCATTTTTTTGGCGGCTTAAGTAAAGAAATACAGAACTTGGTGTCATCAGTACATGGACAACAGCTAGCCCTAAAGATATTACAAAGCATAGCTAAGTCAATAGATCACTGAGAGGCTCCAGAGGTTAAATTCCATACCATATTGTTGACTCCATCTGTCCAATGGAAACTGTTTGCATCCTATTGGACAAAAAAAAATCCCAAATTGAAGCTAACAGAGAGTCACTCCCCTCATACCTACCATGGTTTATAACCTCTTAACTACAATATCAAGCTGGGTCAAAAGTCACAGATCTAAAAAAAATCACTAATACTCAACAGTAAAACAGAGATCAGCCTAATTCAGTCCCAAATCCAGGTCTGAAGTGAGCCTGAAGTGGGTCAAGGGTAGATATTTCATCCAGGTAAACCTGATATCCCTCTACTACCATCTGTTTGGTCAGTTTGGCCATATCATCTCTGGCCAAAGTACTTTTGGGGCAGAGAAGTCTAATCACTGCCTCTTTACATCCTTGTGTAAAGACACCCTGTTACATCAGAAAGACACCCTGAACCAAAGATGTATTAATGATTTTGCTAGAGGCCTTACTATCTCCCCCCATCATGAATGAAAGGCTAGGAATACAGTTTGCAGAAGCTGGGCTTCACAATGCAAGCACCCTGTCCATATCAGTTAGGGAGACAAACGAAAAAATATCCTGCCTCCTAAGACAAGAAACACCTATGAAGGGTAGAGATTCTCTAATAGAGAATACAAATGGTAGTGTTTTTACATACAGTGCTCAGAATGGTCTTGGTCTTCCACCCTTGCAAACATGTCTGGTCACTGATTACTTATTTATTCAGTACATTTTTATCCCCCCCTTCCTCCAAGGATCTCAGCATGGTTTTCCCCTCCTCCACTTCCTCCTCAACAACAGCAACAACGACACTGTAAGGAAGGTTAGGCTAAGAATATGTGAAAGACCCGAGGTCACCCAGAAAGCTTCATGGCAGAATGGGAATTTGAACCTGGGTCTTTCAGATCCCAGACCACTATACTATGCTGGTTCTATGAAAGCCGATGCCCAGATAAATCCATTGGGCACAATTATGCGATAAAAATTACTTTTTTTGTTGCAATACAACTACTCCTCTGGAATCCTTAGAGGTGGAAACATATAGAAGAGATTGCCAGCCACGCTCAATATGCATAAAAATTTACCACTGGATACTTGGACTCTGAACACTGAACTCAACCTAGAAATATGCACGTATTGCAAAAGCTGTATTTGGCCAGAAGTTGCATTCACCTTTGTGACCGAAGGCAGCTGGCACGTTGTTTGAAAAGCTGGACTCTTTAATATCACACAATCGGTACAAGACTAGGGAGCCTTTGTTAATTTTCTACCCTCTTTTGTACAACAGGATGTGAGTGGGTAGTGAGCCAGGCCTGAAGTTGTCTCCTAATGCCTCAGAACAATGATCCTCTGAAAGTAAACTGGTCGGGCCAGTCCATGGCTGGGCTGTTGTGTGAGAGTTCAAAGACCAATTACATGTCAAAGGAAATCCAACCTGGCTACAAAACATATCTCAGTGCCTTCCAGCGATAACAGCCATTTTCAAGCATGCAGCAGTTTAACTCCTGGCTTCCTTGAAATCCAGGCAGGTCAGTCAGAGGTTTGGAGAGAAAACTTGTGCTTTTAAATGCATTCACTCTGCATGCCAGCAAAATTATGGGGTTACTTTTACAAGCTGAGAAACACCAGACTCGGAGACCTTGGGGGATTATCCACAGCATGGAATCACTCATATCCTTGCCTGGGCCTCAAGGCACATTGCTGCACTAATATGCACAGGGACCAACACATACAATGGAATGGTTACAGGCCATAAAAATAGGAGAACAAAGATTATGACATAGACTATATTTATGGAAGAAGACAGGAGCTTGCTTTCCCTCTGCATTTTTATGGTGCAAGCCCATATGTCCAGCTTTGGCCATTAGAGTGGCAACCAGTTTCTTTTATACTGGAAGTGCTAAACCAGTACTGCACTAGAGCTGATGGCAGAATCCTACCCTAACAAGAGAGTGCCGTTCTGGCTAAACTCAGATTTCCAAAAGACCCAGGCCTGTTTGGGTCTTTTGCCCAGTTCCCAGCTACAAATTCTCAAAGCTTTGGGAACCAGTCAAAATTCCAGACAGGCTTGATGGAAAATGGCCCGCAGCAATAGGGAACCCAATTAACTGTGGTGGAAGGCATCCCACTGATACTTCTCCACAATTCCTGCTGCAACACTAACCTGGTTTTGCTCTTCACTGCTGTGTTTGGTACATACAGGGTTAATATCCCTGGGCAGCTGCATTTATAATTAGTCCAACCATAACATTGGTTTAAAAATAGAATTTAATTTTAAAGTGATTTTTGATTGATGGTGTTCCTTATTTTTCAGCTTTTGCTAAGTTTTAAAAAACCCACTGAAATTTGATATAGGGAAATTGTGATTCTTACCTACTTTTGTTCCAGGGTTAAAGAATTCTCCAGAGTTATATGAGAGTTTAGGGCCACTAGCACTCTGGTTGCCCCATGATTTTTCACATGGATGACAGTGAGACACTGTGAATCAGGCTGAGGGAGCCTTTTACGCACCAACATACAGCCTAGTAAGAAATGCCTTGGGCACACAGACAACCCCTCCCTTAGTGACTCAGGGCAAAGGCACCCCAGTCCTTTCTCTTCAGAACACAGCTGCTGTGGAAAGGGCATAGTTGGAGCTGAACACTAGAGATGCCATCATGGGCACCCTTCCCCCATGCCTACCCCCCACACACAGCATTTCCATCCCTGCTGACAGTCCTGCACACCACTGCCCTAGAGTTTGGCACGTCTCACACACAATGAAACAGAGCTGTAAGATGAGCCAAGTCCAATTCCAGGGAAAGGGATTTTGGTGCCACTGAGTCAGATGAGAGGCGTGCAGCAGACCTGTAGAAGGAAGAGTGCAGCTAAAAATACCCCAGAGCCAGAAACACAGGAGGAGATGGGCAGAGAACACGGAAAGACAAGGGCAGAGAAGGCACTTCCACGGTGAGCTGCCATTCTGCCCCACAACCACCAATCAACGTCAGCTATTTCCTCCAGAGAATGACCCTGAGTTGCCACATCTAATGAACACCCAAACTAAATGCATGATACCCTAATACTCTTTCAGTTCTGCCTAACAGCTGACTGTTACAAACAGCCTTGCCTACTGTGTAAGGAAAATCCTGCCCAATCCACAAACCTACTACAGGCTGGGATCCTGATCAGTGTAGTTCAGCATATCCTGCTGAAGGGTTATGCTTCTTAAAAACTGTAGACATTCACCTTTGGGACCTTAATAGTTCTAGTCAAGCAGCCCAGTAGGGCTTGGGGGGAGGTGACCAATGATCCCTCTAAGCTGTGGAGTCTTGTGAGCAAAAATTCTACTTTGTTAGCTACTGGCATTAAAGTCATGAGCAAGTGATTTGGCTACTGCATAAATTAGTTTGCTCTGGAGCCATCCTTCCTGAGACAAGACAAAAATGTGTGAGCTGGAGGCTAAAAAACTGTGAGCCAGCTCACACTAACTCAGCTTAGAGGGAACAATGGAGGTGACCCGCCCCCCATTCGGCTGCAGGGAAAAGAAGTGCAGTTAAGATGGTGAAAGGGGCAGAGAGAAAAAGAGAGCCACTAATGTGAGCTGGCTGAAACACTTTGGGGGTGCAGGATCTCCCTCTCTGGGAATCTGCTATCGGAATGTTTCTGTGCCTCAACCTGTATATTTCAAAATAAAGCAAATACTGCAAAAACTCCTTGAATCTCCAATGTTCTCTCCTCCAAACGGAGCCCACTCAGGTAAATGATGCCCCCTGAATCTTAGTGGGATCTAATTACTGCTCCCTGATGCATACCTGCTCAATGTCTGCTGTGTTGCCAATATACACTTGCCCACAATACTCAGCATTTCCACTGAAGAACCATCTCCTGGAATTCTGTGTTTCAGGCTGTCTTCCCCAGAGGAGGGGCCATGTAGAGAAGAAACCATCAGCAAGGTCACATGTAGCTAGAGAACTGTCAAGTATCCTGGGTTTTAGCTCTTAGTATCCACAGAACAGGGTCCTGGTCACTCTCCTGTGCACCACTATGACAGCTGGTAAGAGCAAGGAACTGCAGGGACTTCAGTCACAAGTGGCATCTAGAAAACTAGCAGACAGAACTGCTGTGTCAAGAAAAGTCAAGTAACCCACAGGCTCTAGTAACACATCATTCCTCTCTATACAAATCCTGAATCTCTTAACCTCTTCCAGTCATTACTTTAGAGTTCCATGAAGGAAGAAAGGCAGGATATTCTGCTCATCCCCCAAAGAGCTCCCCTGGCATTTGGGGTAGCAAACATGGTGCTCCCCCTCCTCCATTCTATCCTCACAACAAATTTGTGAAGAAGGACAGGTCGAGAGAGAGTGTTTAGGGCCAAGGTAATCCGGTGATCTTCATGGCAGAACACAAATCTGATCCCAAGTCACCCTAGTTCAACACTGTTACATTACATTGGTTCTGGATAAGCTTGATCTGAAATCCTCCCCCTGCTGACTACCAACCCTCCCTGCCAAACCTTCCTTGACTTCTCAATACCTGGCTTCAGCCCGAAGATCTGGAAGAAATCTAGGCAGCCTCTGTCCTTGCCAGGAACCTATGGATATTTTTTTCCCCCAGTCTGGGTGCTTAGCCTGCTGCAGCCTGGGAAAGAGGTGAGTGTCTGCTCAGCTGCCAGCACAGAGGAGGAAAGAATGTAACAGCACAAGAATAGGTGGTGGCAAAAACACTGTCCCCATCTATGATTACTCTGAGCCTGCAGGCACGTAGGTGTCCTTCTCAATTGATTATATGGACACACACACCACACAAAAGCTCTTGCACTATTCACGTGACTGGAGAAATCTGGAAGCTCTGCCAGTGAAGCTTTTGCCCACCACTGTATCTCTGCTCTGGTAAAATGCAGAGTTCTGAATTGTCCTGCAACTATTAGAGGGACAAGAGTCCAGCCAGGGGAAAGCCTCTTCATCTTTCCAGAACAAGCTCCTCAAAGGCAGCTCTTTTCTGTTGCTACTGTGCCTGCAGAAATGGCCGATGGAGATAGCACCATTCCTTTTTACATTGGTGTGAGAAATGCTGCCACAGCCAACTCAGCCAGCCAGCCAGCCACCCACCCACCCAACCAGGTCCCCACCCCAGTCACAGCCAGCCATCCAGGCTGCCATCCAGGCAGCCCTTCTGCAAAGATCAAGTGACGGGTACTAAATTCCCTCCAATGGCTACTAGGTCCTCTCACTTTTGCCACAGTGGAATTAGTTTAACAACAAGTACAATACTGGGAGAAGCCTGGAGTCAGCAATGGAAAAGGGCAGAATAAAACACACAGCATTCTTTAGGCTGTGGGCTGCAGGCAGCAAGAGCCCAGTGTGTGCCTGTATGCTCCATAGGACAATGACAGCATTGACTATGGGACATTTCAAGAATGTGCTTGAGATCCTCTTGGCATACGCACAGAGATAAACATACTCTAGATTGCACACAAATGCCAGCACTGCAGGTCATGAGCATCATGACCTTCTACCCACATCTCTGGATGCAGGGATTCTTGTCCAGCACCCAGATCCATTCAGCCTCCCCCAATATCCTGTCTTACTGACAGCCTTTTTAGCTTCTGCACTCTGAGATCCCTTGATCATGTTTACTCTCCCATCTGCTTACCACCATCCTAGTGGCAACAATTTAAGGCCATCCAGGGCATTTTTAAGACTTTCTGTCCCTTACCAAGTCAGCGTGCAAAGACGTTGGAATTGGTGGGGAAATAAGACTGTTTTATCCAGTTGGGGCAGAAGAACACATTGAGAATTGCCAAGTCTTTACATATGGGGACAGTGATAAGACAGGATCACTATGATTTCTAACCACTTTCATAGCCACCTCTCTCTTGCTTGGTTCAACTGTCAAAGCTCCACTTTTGCCTTGCAGCAGACATGCAGGGGTAGGTCTGAGATAACAGAGGAGGAATGTGGTAGGGGTTAAAGCAGCTCCATCCTGTCTTGCTGCCTTACAGTTAATGTATATGGCACAAAGGACCTGGCAACTTTACATGCAAATTAAAATCTCTGTTCTCAAAACACAAGCACTAACAATGAAACATAAAAGAGTAATCACTTAGTCCAGTGACACTAGGAACACAGTTTGGGGTATGTGAACTGCCCTTGATCAAGGCTACTAGGTCATCAGCCAGAGATGATACCTATACCTTTAAATGATCTGAGGCCTCAAGGTAGGATGGAACTGCTATGCAACCTTCCTTCCTTCCTTCTCCCTCTGCTAGTTAATTCACCTACCCATTCCACACTTTCCTCAGAGAAAGTGATTAGGGCCATGATCAAGAGCCAGGCTTAGGGCCAGGATCACAATCAAGAGCCAGTTTGGTGTAGTGGTTAAGAGCGATGGACTCTAATCTGGAGAACCAGGTCTGATTTGCCACTCCTTCACCTGCAGCCAGCTGGGAGACCTTGGGCCAGTCACCAGTCTCTCAGAACTCTGTAAGACCCGGTTTCGGTTTCGGCGTCGCGAATGGCGGCCGCTTCTCGGGACGCTCCCGGAGGCGGTTAGCCCACGCGCAGTTAGGGGGGGTCTTCGCATGTGTGAAAGACCCTAGTGAGCCTTAGGCAAAGGCTCCGAACCGGGGGCGCTTGGGGAGTAGCCTCTTTGCCGGCAGACAGCCGGGAAATTGAGGCTTTCTCCCCGCCCCAATCGGCCCCGCTGCGGCGTGCCCGTAATGGGACTTAGCGGCGCCACCGATTTCCAGGAGTGAAGACAGCGCTATGGTTTAACATAAAAAGAAGAAGTAGCATCGAATCGTGAGTTGAAGATCTATTTTGAAGCGTAAATTGGAGCCCCCCTGCATGCATATAAGCGTTGGGAGGAGGGAGGAGTTCCCACCCCCTTTGAGAAGCAAGATCTACAAAGGGAGCGCGAAGGGGGGCAGAGAGAAAAAAAAAGTGTTGGTGAAAGTACCGTTGGGGTTGCATGGAAGATTGCGATCATCTTAGCTTCCTGGGGGATGCGGCACGAAGTTTTTAAAAGTAAACAAAAAAACAAAATGTCGATAATGGAAAAAGTCCTGCAGACACCGGAAGAGAAGAGAGGAGGGACTTCCGGTCCAGACAACCCCCCCAAGAGCTTGCTGTCAATCAACAGGAAAAGGAGATGCTGTGCCCCCTGCTGGAACAATTGCAGAAAATCAACGAAACTCTGTTCAAAATGGAAAGTGTTCTCATCAGTCGACAGAAACAGATATCGGAAACAACTAGAAAGATGATGGAGATCGAACAGAAATCGAATCTGATTCTAGGTTTTCAGGGCGTTAAAGAAGAAGAGAAAGAAGATCTCGGATTTACCTTGACAAATGTCTTGGCACCCCTAACTGGCAGTGAAGCGATAAAGTTAAAAGAAGAGGTGGATAAGGCTCCCAAAGCCTATTCCGCTTTTACAAAAGAAAATATTCTGCCAGTAGAAGGGGATGTTGAGCATAGCAGGCGACAAACTGGAGATCTAATTTCATCTGAAGAGCTTATGGAGTCCTGGAAGCTTGAAGGCCAGAAGTTTAAGGAAAAAGAGAAAAGAAAGAAGACGGATTTCATCTTCAAAATACAGAAACTTCTGAAGAGACACGCCAGCAGGGAGGAAGATGCAGCATTCAAAACTGGGACAAGTGAAGAAGATAGCAGCCCAGGGGAAAGTGGTGATGGAACGGAAGACTTCAAAGTTAAAATGGACTCAATCTATAACTGGAAGAGATTTAAAAAGAAGATACTTTGAGGACTGTTCGTGTAACATCTGGAAGGAGCTGTTTAATTACTAACCCCAATGGACTTTACTAACTGCATTAACAGAGTGTCTTTGGACTTTGCAATAGTTAAAAAGAAGATCTTCTAACCATGATAGATGCCAAAATTGGTATTGGTTATTAACCTAAACTAACCCTCACTAACAGAAAAAAATTTCACTCCATCTTTCTCTTTCTCCATCTGTCTACCCTTCCCGTTTCTTATAAAAAGAATAAAATTCTCTCTTTTTAAAGAGAGTTTTACAAAAAAAAAAAAAAAAAGAACTCTGTAAGACCCATCTACCTCACAAGGTGACTGTTGTGGGGAGAGGAAGGGAAGGAGATTGTAAGCTGCTCTGAGACTCCAAGTGAAGGGCAGAGTATAAATCCAACTCTTCAGACTCATCTTTTCATGTCTTCCTCTCATCCTTATTAACCATCTCCTTTTGATAATTTTCCTCATTCTGCCTCAGGCTCTGTCTGCTACCTGTACTTCCTTTCTCGGCTCACTACTGCCTCAGAACTCTATCTCTTATAACTCTAGAACCCTTTTCTTGCTTAGCCCAGCTATGACATCAGAGCAGCTCACCCAATGACAGTAGGCTTCTCACTAGCACACCATCAACAAAGAAGACTTTTCATAACTCAGTTTCAAAGCCCAGGTTTGTGAAATTAAATTGTGATCTTTCCAGTCGACCTGAACCTGTATCACTCCTTGTCACACTATAGAAGCCCCTGGAAAATAGTTAGCATGAAAGCATCATACCCAGAGGGTAAACAGCTAGCAGCCAGAATCTCAGCAACACGCTTGAAGACTTCAAAGAAGAGTACACAGAGCATTCCTATACTCTTGGCTTTTTTGCTACACCTCCCTCCTCAAGGCTGCACCAAAGGGATCTCTGTGACACAGACAGTGGGTGCAGCTTCAGCTTTCTCCATGTTCCTCAGAGCCAGATAAAGGTCAATTGTACTGCCCACCTCATCAGGACACTAATCTGTATCTGGACACACACAATTGCAAGGCAGCTGCTTCTCAGACATGGGTGCCTAAGCTTTCAGTCAGCTTTGTTATCACTTGCAAGAACGTACATTATGAGGTTTATGGCAAATTGTATTCCAGCAAAACAAATGAAAGCAGCATAGCTGAGAAGAATGGTAGCCAAGCTTCACTTCCTATCTCCTGCATTATGAAGGTGCTGTTATAGTCCCAGGAGCAGGACGGGTCTCTCTTTTTCTGGTCAACCAACAACCTCAAGAGAATGTATATACACAGTGTGGTAAGCTTACCAACACTATTTATATATTGTTCACATTCTTCACAAGCTTTTCTTGCAATCAAGTGCTTCAGCATTCTTTCTGAAATGAACTTTATAAACCTCTAATATATCACTTCCCCAACACACAAAGGTTCTGTATATCTGTGCAGTGCAGTATCCTTTGCTAATACAACTAAAATCACACCAACTTTCATTTTTTAAAAATGCCAATGCTCCATAGTAAAACCTGAATGGTCACAGCTACAGTAAGAGTTTCCAAAATATAAGAAATTATGTAGCAGGAAGATGGAGGGCAGAAAGTAAGAGTGTATGTGGGGAAAACTGGGAGGGGTAACCAGAAGCATTTGTGTAAAATATTTATATCCCACCTTATTTTCTCAGCCTCAAGGAAGCTAACAAAGCAGCAAAGAGATGGAAGGACACAAAAACATCATAACTGTCCATCAATGATAAAAATACACAGTAAAAAAAAAGCAGTCAAATCTGCTTACACTGCACCAGTTTACAAGCAGTGGTACAGCATAAGGTAACTGTACTATCCCATTGATAATGGGCAGGGGAGTACCCATGAGTGAAGAATGATTCCCCCCCCCTGCAGAAAATAGTGAGAGTAAGTACTGACTACAGGGAGACAAAAGTCTCTAAAATGAACCATTACAGAGGCTTCTTGTACATAAAATAGTTAGATCCAGGCAGGTAGCCGTCTTGATCTGAAGCAGCAGAACAAAGTTTGAGTCTTTAAGATCAACAATATTTCATTCAAGGTATAAGAATACTTCTTCAGATACAACAAAACAATTAAACAGATACAGTAAAATAGTTAAACAGTACATACTCAGGAAAAGCACTTGATATACAGACAAATGTTGATTATAGTATCTGATCACAGTAAATGCTGATTAGCGTATCACCCTCCTTTGCTGCAGTACTCAAAAGTAAGTACTATGAGTGGGACACTCACTAGTCTAACCTGATCTCCCAATTTCTATCCGTTATCATGTCCATCCAGAATATACTGTATTCTGTACCTGTAATTCCTCGAAGGGTAACCTTGTATCTGGCTTAAAGATGGTATATATTTGCAGCACTGCATTACAATATCTTAAAAAACTCCAGAACTACGTTTCATCTTCTTTGTGATCCCCTCAAAAATGTATATGGTTGTTTTAATTGTTCAGCACAAAGACCTAGACAGGGCTTGCAAGATTCTCCCCCCACCCCTCTCTTAGGTTGGCAGTTCGGCAGAAAAGGTGGGTTGGTTATGGGCGCAAGAGGTAAAGAATTATGCCAATGAAATTGAGGCATCATGATAACATCTGCAGTGGTTCAACAGGCCCCTTCCAGGCACAATTCAAAGAGTTGGTTCTAGTACTGAAGGAAGGAAGGAAACTGGGAGGATCTGAGCCAGCTGAACAAGACCTGTGGCTGAGCATCTGGCCTTCCCATTCTGAAGGTAATTTAACCCTGTAAGCCAAAGGGTAAGAGCCAGAGAGTTCTTGGCCTGTGGCCCTGTGCAAGGTGTGCTGCCAGAATCAGCCTCAGCTCAGGTCGACTTTTTATCCAATCATCGGGTAAAGAGTGCTGGTTTGCATACCTCTGCTTACATTTGTGGGTTTTCTGTATATTTTATACCTAAACTGCTTTCAGTTCCCTGTGTGGAGATCAAGTGGGACAGGACTATTTAAATAAACAAACTGTAACCTATAAAAGCTTAAATGGTTCAGTTCCAATAAATCTTAGAGACTGGCTCCTCCATGTGTCCCATTACAACCTTCCAGAACTACCACAAAAACTGTCTTAAAGATTTTTGTATGTCAGCTCCAAACAGTCATTTGCCTCCAGTTACAGCACACTTACCAGTGTCCAAGCTGGAAGTAACACATGGCCTACCCATGGAGCTAGTCTTTCACATTCAAGGTGAAATTGGCATTGGCAACAGGTTGCAAATTTTGGTGATTGGTGAGATTTTGTTGCTACATACTCCAGTCCTTCAGGATACAGTGGATTAGTCATTGCATTTTTACCCTGTCTTTCACCATGGAAACTGAGACAGTGTAAACAGGAGTTAGCAGGAGACACCCCATCTAGAGATTGACCAGGCCCAGACATAGGGTTGCCAACCACCAGGTGGGGCCTGGCATACTTCTGGAATTACAACTGATCTCCAGACTACAAAAATCAGTTAACATAAGAACATAAGAGAAGCCAATGTTGGATCAGGCCAAGGGCCCATCCAATCCAACAGTCTGTCACAAAGTGGCCAAAAATACCAGGTGTCATCAGGAGGTCCAGCAGTAGTTCTCCTGGAGGTTCTGCAGGCGGACTCTATAGTATCATATCTCTGCTGAGCTCCCCACCATGACCAAGCTCTGCCTTCCCGAAGCACTGCCCCCAAATCTCCTGGAATTTCCCAAGATGGAATTGTCAAATCTATGGTAGATTTGCTTGGCTTCGGCAAAATTGCCTGCCAGCCATACCCTGAGGCCTTTTAAATCTAAAGAAACAGATACTCCATATACACCATCAGACTACAGCAACAATAATATAACTAACCTTTACTTTAAAATCCCAGTATGTATTACTTTTATTACTGTTCCTGGGGAGGGCGAGATAGAAATCAAATAAATAAATAAAATAAAGTTCCCTTATTCTTAACTTCCCTTATCTCTGAGCATGTGCAGAGCATACTCTCCATTGAGCAAACAGTAACTGCACATTTAGGATTAAGGATCACGACTTCTTCTAAACGGACCAAGTTGCCGGAAAAGAACTGAAAACTGGGCTTTGGAGATGGAGAATCATACTCTGCTTCCTTCCCAGGGCTCTGTCCCAGTTAAGAAAAGGAAAGGACTAGTCGGGGTTTGCAGGTGGGACAAGGCACGCTGCCTGAGGCTTGCCCCACCCACAAGAATTTTCAGGACTGACCAATAGAGAAGCAATAAGTTGGAGCTCTCTTCCATCCGCCCAATAAAAAGTGTGATGATGGGCGTGGACTCAAGCCTTTGATTTGGGGTCCTTGAAATGCAGAGTCCTGTGGGTGTGGCCAAGGCAACGACCGCCGATGGGTTTTGCTCGCCGGAGCCAGGGGCGTGGCTTCAGAGGGGGCGTGTCCTGAGCTTGGGTAGGGGGAGCTGGTGCGCTTGAGGCGGAGCCTAGCGGGTTGGGTCGGGCTGCTGAGAGCCAAGCGGGCAGACGCTGCTGAGCTGCGCGGCCGCGGCGCTGCAGCTCGGCTGGGGAAGGCGTCGTGATTGGTTGCGGCGCTCTCGTGCCGGTGGTTGCTAGGCTCCTGTGCGCCGCCCCTCCCCCAGGTACGTGTCGCGCTTGCTCGGTCGCTTGATCTGTCGGTCACTGTGCCGGCGGCGAGTCCCCGGAGGGAGCGGCCTCCTTGCGGGCCGGGCGTCTTAGGGGCCGCTCGCCGCAGTAGGTAAGCCCTCACTCCAGAGGCGCTTTCTGGCGTGGCGGCGACCGGGGCCCGCCGTTGGGCCCAAACAGGCCAGGGATCCGTGCGGCTAGGAAGGCCTCCCTCCCAGGCGCTTGGGGCGGAGCCGGACCCCCGGACGCCTTTGGGACTCTGCGCCTCCAGCACCAGCTCTCCCCCCCACCCCCCGGTCGCTCCTTCCCTGCTTACAGAGCTCGTGCGGTGGCATCTCACGGTGGTGGGCCTGGGCCGTTGCCCTCCTCTTTCTGTAGGGCATGTTGATGGTAAGGAGGGAGCGGGGAGCCTGGAGAATGGCTGGATTGCAGGAGGGACGTGTGGGCTTTTCGGTTTTTATTTTTAAAGGAAGTCCTCAGCAGGTGCAGCTGGCGAGCGTTGGCTTGGAGCACTGGCGGTGTGGGTTGCGCCTGAGATGTATAGAAAGAGTCGGTGCCTTTAAAGAACCCAGGGAGGACCTGGGTGGTTTCGGCACATCCGTATTGTTTTTGCGACTGGGAAACTGGGACATCTGTAGTGTGGAGAAATCTTGCGCTTCTGCTGCTGCCCTTTTCCCATTTGAGGAGTGTTGCAGGCTCCTCCTTAACAAAACTCTCTGCAGTTGCCTGCCATGTTGAGGAATGAGGTCCCTGTATTCGTGTTGCTTTTGTTGGAGGGAAAAGATGCCATAGGCCTAAACTAAGTGTTTTCAGATATTTTCTGTATTAGTAGTTTCCTTTTTTATATTTACGAATACATGGAGTCTCAAGGATATTGCCACACTTCTTTGACACCATGTATGATTTCTCTCTGTGTTTGTGGGCTTATGCCCATTTCAAAGGCCCTATGTCCACAGTGCCCTGGATCAGGAGCATGTGGCAATTGCCATGATTATTGGCTAGTGTGAGTCTGTATAGCACTTTAGACTGTTGAAAATAATGTGATGTTGTCTTAATGATCCTTGCAGGTTCCCTGTAAAGTTCAGTACTAGCTGTGTTTCTCCATTGGAACATTTAGTTTACATTTGTACCATTAAAAGTGCTAGAAACTTTATAATGGCTAAGTAGGAGACATTGCTTCCCAGTAGATGCATCTTTATATGTTGGGGTTGCTTTAGTGTTGTGTCCTGGAGTGTTAGGCCTGCAGGAATCATTGACACTGAATAGGTTAAATGCAAGTTTGTTCAAAAGAATCAATTATTCAGCAGAGGTTCTATTGACTTGTAAAGTGAACCTTTCTTGTTGTAGGTAATACTGTCATGATACCAGGAATTGCTGGTTGTTTTGCCCAAGCAGAATGAGCAAGGCATTCCAAATGCTTAATCCAATACAGGCATTCAGTACAATGTATAAAAATACTCAGTATATTTAGAAGCAGGGCATGCTCAGCTTTCCTGGTTTTGTGTTGCAGCGTGAGAGTGTGGGTATTGTTGAAGGGAAAGGCAAATACCTTTTTTCTTATACTGCTGCATTGATTCTACAACTGTTCTTGTTAGCCATGTGGATGGGCAAGGTGTGCACTGCAGGGATTGGATGTGCTGAATCCTCTGATCCTCTAAATAGGGCACATCAACTTGGTCTTAAGTGCATCTTATGGATTGGAGGGAGTTCTGGGGAAATAACTCCAGCAAAAATTGGACACAGTCATTCAGCTGTTTTTTCATCATATTTATGACAGGGAAGAATATAGAAAGTCCTGTATGCTAGCTGTAACTACCATGCTCAGATACAAGGGGTGGGTGGGATTGAAGGCACCCTTTAAGAAAACCTGTTTAAGGAGGTAATTTTAATGAAAGCTAGGTAGGTGGTTCCAGAGAAGAAATTTTAACACTGTTATAGCTTGTTCCATTCACCTAACATAATTGTGAAGCTGTGTACACATTTGTCAATAGAACTGTTTAATGTTTGCCTTAATAATGAAAGGAAATTTTAAAAAGTTTTCTGAACAAAGGGTGACATTAAACCCTGCTTTGTTTTTCAACAGGCTTCTGTTTTAAGAAGCCAGATTATTCCCATCTCTATTGTGTTCATAGAATGTGAGTGATTACGCATGTTGCAGTTTGACTTTTAAAACATTTGTTTTAAAACTAGGCCTTTAGGCTTTATTGCAGTCTTCCCTTTCACTCATGCTTGTCCTTCGCAGTAGGAAGTTACGGTGTAAGCAACTACTATGTACATTCATAAACCAGTTGCTGATTTTGAGACAGAGATATGGAGCAGTAGGTGAACTCGTTAAGAAATGTAGATTCTTGTATTCCGTAACAGACATAGTGCTTCCAGCTAGGGGGAGAGGAGTGCTTCAACTTTCAGAAATTTGAGAAACATTATGTTAATCCCTAGATTTTCAGTGATCAGTGCCATTACTGTGTACACTGCATGTCAGTGATCTGAGCCACCGTGATCACCTGCAAAACATTGTGGCCTGACTATGTTGAAAACTTGGCTTTTGAAAATCTCATATTACTGAAGTATAAATAAGATTTGAAAGACCATAGCGGCAGTGGTGACTCGACACCAGTTAGGAGTTTGGTAGTATACTCATGGAGTATACTCATGGCATAGGACATTTTATTTCCTCCCCTGTCTTTTATCCATTGATTCCTAGGGTATAGTGTGGGGCATCAGTCTGAAAAATTATGGATGCATTTTTTAAAACCCTGGCCTTATTTTAGTGTACTCTTGGGTGGATCTTTAGATTGCATTTGTCTTTATTAATGTGGACATGTGTGACAAAGCTTTGAACTTGATAGTTGAAACAGCAGTGTTTGAGGACTGATATTTGTTTCTCACTTGTACCTATGGCCTCCTAGTAGTCACATGAGTAGGGAGGCTCTGGTGTATTTAAAATATTCTCTGAGCTCCTGTTACAGTTGCTGGGGTCACTGAATATATTATTTCAGTTCAGGGCTTCACTTTGACATAGATTTGCTGTCCATAAGGCTTGATTTCAAATTGGACCATTTATTTTCCCAATTAATATGTGAGGACACAAGTGGCTGTGTAAGTAGAAAAAAAAATGAGCCCAGTGGCACCTTTAAGGCAACAAAGCTTAATTCTGGGTATAAGCTTTTGTGTGCATGCAGGCTTTTTTTGATATCTTCAGGTACCTGAAGAAGTATGCATGCATACGAAAGCCAGAATTAAGCTTTGTTGGTCTTAAAGGTGCCATTGGACTCAAACTTTGTTCTATAGCTTCAGACCAACATGGCTACCCACCTGAATCTAGGTTATGTAAGTAGTTACCTTATTTGGGAAACGGTTGCAGTATCAGAATGTGATAGGATTATTGGAGTAGCTGAGGATAAATGAATATGATTTTTGAATGTTTTGATTATGCTTGATAAATGAATGATAAAATCTAAATCTGGCACTCTCTGGATGTTTTGGCAGCATAATTTCTGTTAATGTCTTTTAAAAGAGATTTGAAGGCTGGGGAGGTGCTGTGGCTCAGTGGTAGAGACCTCCTTGGTATCTTTGGGGAGGGTGTCAGAAGAATTCACACAGATGTAAGTTAGACAGAGGTGCTGTAAGATATTGTAAGGCTGACAGATTAAAAGTTAAGAAGTATTTGGATCTGGATGCCGTATACCGAAGAGGTCTTTACTTAGAAGTGAAATTGTTATTCTTATGGTAGATATATAACTTATCATAAACATTGACCTCCTGTCTGTGAGAATCTTTGGAATCTGCTTATTCACACTACTCACTTCTTAGGGTGCTGGAAGTCAATCTTTGTTGGGAGTGCTACTTCGATACAAACTGGTATAGTGTGGCAATGTTGAAGGAAGTCCTTGACTTTTGGAGACACATACTTCAAGTACCCAGCCCTGTATGAAAATGCTTTTTCAGCACTTGCACTGCCCCACTGATGGTGAATGAACTGATAATTTTCATTGCTTTTTAGGTGTTAAAACTAAGAAATAGAATCACATTGATGTGATATCAGCACCCTGGATCCGACTTTCCAGTTCAGAACCTACTGGGTTTCAGGTTTCATAGCAAAGCAGTACCGACTTTCCAGTTCAGAACCTACTGGGTTTCAGGTTTCATAGCAAAGCAGTACCATCCTTCCCAACTATTGTTGATTGTTTCATCATGAGCCATGCTAGTTGTTGGATTGACCTGTGTTCTCCCACAATTAAAAATGTATTAATTAGGTATATCGCTACATGCTCATAACCTGTTTGTGAATTATATTGATACAATATCACTCTCGGGTACATTGGTGGAAAGCGTCATTATCTTGAAGAATAAGCTTTGCAGAGTAAAAAATCAGCATGACTTTTGAAAAGAGAAGTCCTCTCTTGCCAATCTTAAGCATGTAAACAGTAGTCCTGTAGTAGGCAGTGAATACTTGGGCTTATAACAAGTTTTGTGGGGGGGGGGGGACATTCACTAATAAGGCTCCTGAGTAAACTTGGCCATTTTTACACTTGGTGGAAATAAGTAGTGGTATCCTCTAGAGAGCTGTAATTAATCTTAAATTATTGATGTCGAGATGAGTAGGTAGGCAGGTTTTCAGCTATTACCAAATTATTTGAGGTGGTGAAAATCTAAGCAAACTGTAGAGAGCTTCACTCCAGCCTGAATGGATACACAACAAAACAGCAAATGTAGTTCAGTATAAAGTGATACATTTTGGGGCAGAAATCTTAAAATATTGCTGTCCAAACTGGTTGTGATTAAATGGGAAAGATTTTGTGGTATTGGTGGAAAGTTGAATAAATACATCAATTCAGTTTGTGGATATGGTGAAAAGGACAATTTGTACACTAGGAATTATTAAGAAAATGACTGAAAATAAAATGGGCAGTTGTTTAACACCATTATGGTACAGGCTTTGGCCAGGAGGGCGGGGTTAAAATCTAATCTATCAATCAATCAGTCAAGCTACACTTGTGATGCTGTGTAATGCTGTGCTGAGTAATGCTGTGCTTGCCCTATCTTATGTGGTGTCTCACAGAACTGTGAAAGGTGCAGAAAAGAGCAACTAAAATTATTAAAAAGTTGGAGAATCTTATCAGGGAAAATACTTTTCTTTTTAAAAATGATTGGTAGGGGAATCATGACAGAAAACTGTGTTGTGGAGAACATTGTTAGAATTTTTTCTTTTCTTTCCATAACACTAGGTCTAGAGGTTGCTTAGTAAAATTGAATGACAGTAAATTCAGTTCAGGCAAAATGATAGTTTATGTAGTTACATGGATTCTTTATGTTCCGGGACAGTATGCATCTGCACATTAGTTGCTAGTGGGCTAATAGCAACCAATGGCTGCTCAATGCTGTACATATGAACTGCTGGTTTGAGCGGGCTGGTTTTGGTTGGAAACTGGATGCTACACTTTATGGATCCTTGGTCAGACCCAGGGTTGTTCATGTTTCATTTTTGGAGGCTAGATTGGTCCTTGGAAAGAGCTTGTACTTTTGCTCAGTTGCTTACTTTGGATTTAATTACATTTTGTGTGTTGTCTGCAATTAAGGGTACTAAGTCATGTTATGAGTATTGAACTACCAGATCAGCTATAAGTTAATGGTAAGTCCGATTCAGATGGCAGCGGTCCCCCCTCAAAAGCCATACAGTTCTCCTCCCCCTCCTCCCCCACACACATATGAGAAGTAGTGCATTATGTGGGAACTGAATCTGGTAGAGCCACGCTGAAATTACTGTTTGGCGGCAGACTGTCCTGTAGATGCAGATAGTAACTATTGCCTTGCAGGATTGTTGTGCAAGCTGTTTTGCTGACGCTTCAGAGGTTGGCTTGGATACCTAAGCACATTAGGCAGGTTAAGGAGTAACTGGTGTTGGGAAGGGGGAATGGGCTACTTTTCATGATCATAAGCCTGACAACAATGTTGGCTGACAATGTTAACTTGCGCATGAGCAATGGAACAGTCAGTTATAGAGTGGCAGGTTACAGTTTTCAGCTCAGCTCCAAATACTGTGTAAGCAGTTAGAGAGGTCTAACTCCTTGACTGAAGTGTCATAACAAAAGTATGTGAAACTGGTAATGTTAATTATAGGTGGTGCTAACAGGGTGTTTCTAACTCAACATTTAAGATTGCCTAACTTGTACCATCTGAAAACAATGTTTGCAATAACTCAGACTTCTGTACTTAAACTGAAAGGCTGCTGTCCTCCCACCCAAGTAGGTGTCTATATATGTGTGTGTATATAAAATAAAAAACCCACCCTTCAGCAGATTTGATTTTTTCTTATTATGGTTTCTTTTCATCATGTCTTTTCGTTACTTCGTAGCTGCAAGCATTTGGGGCAGGCAAGGGTGAAATATTCAGAAGCTAGCAGAAAACTTGAATTGCCAGCTCTGCATAGAACTGGAAAGTATTTTGAATTTGTATGTGTTGAGGACAAATTCTTAGCTGATCAAATGCAGGATTTTTGCTACCCTCTATAATATAACAAGGAGCTGCGGTGGCTCAAGTGGTTAAGACGCTGAACTGCAGGCTGTGGAAGGTCAGTAGTTCAGCAGTTCAAGACCCGGGTGCCGCAAGACGGAGTGAGCTCCCGTCTCTGGTCCCAGCTCCTGCCAACCTAGCAGTTCGAAAGCAAGAAATTGCAAGTAGATAAATAGGTGGGAAGGTAACAGCGTTCCGTGCGCCTTGGTGTTTAGTCATGCCGGCCACATGACCACGGAAACGTCTTCAGACAGTGCTGGCTCTTCGGCTTTGAAACGGAGATGAGCACCGCAACCCTAGAGTCGGATTCGACTGGCTTTCGAGCAGGGGAACCTTTACCTTTATAATATAACATTTGCATAGACTTAACTAGAATATGTAGACGGCATTATTTCATGTGGTTGTCTGTATAATTGAGCAATTTATATATATTCTTCATGATTTTCCATGTTTGTGTGAGCTGAATGGAGCTCTTGTACTTGAAAGATGTGGGACTAGTGTTTCCGTAGAACAGGGATTCTCAGATTGCATCATAGTAGCTTATTTAAAGTCAAGAAGAAAATTGTTCAAGCTTCTTCAAAATCAAAGAGAATCTAGATGGCTTGAATAAGTACTGGTTATTCTCAAGTACTTGGGGGAAAGAACAAGAATAAAGAGAAGAAATCTGGTTAGGTTTAGTTGGGTCTGTTAGCATATATTTTGGTCTCTGTGGTAGGAATTGAAGATTAGATATCCATGGAAAATGTGGTTACCCTATTCCATCACAGTTGTAGTTTAGGTTTCCATAGCACTCAGAACGCAGACAATTGCTGACTTTAGAGACCACTGGGGAAGAGTTCGTACTTGTACTGCAGAGAGGCATGCCTCCTGCTTGGGCAGGCATAGAATACAATCTAGGCTCTCTGTCCATTCTTCCTCCCATAGAAGAGGGCCATGAATTAGTGGAGATGTAGCTTAGACCGTTGCTAGTCTCACTGGGCCTACTCTCCTTTTTCTCGAGAGCCAGTTTGGTGTAGTGGTTAAGAGTGACAGACTCTAATCTGGAGAATCAGTTTTGATTCCCCATTCCTCCATATGCAGCCAGCTGAGTGACCTTGGGTCAGTCACAGTTCTCTCAGAGCTCTCTCAGCCCCACCAACCTCACAGGTTGTCTGTTGTGGGAAGAGGAAGGGAAGGGGATTGTAAGCTGCTCTGAGACTTTGAGTGAAGGGTGTGGTATAAATCCAGCTCTTCTTCAAGTGAATGTTTGTATAGTTCATTTTTATCTGAGAATATGAAAGGGCTGAAATCAACAAGATGATTGCTTGTTTATGTAACTCTATCTGAATTTTCTTCTCTGTTTCTCTGCAGAAAGACAGGATGACATCAGGTCTCTTCTGTCTTACCTGCCCTGCCCCCACATTTTGTATTGCATCTCTTGGTCATGCTAGAAACCATGAATGCCTTCTGTAGTATTGTAATGTTTGAATATCAATGGTTCTTGCTGCTGAAATCTGTTCTTTTTTACTTGAATTGACAGTATTTCTTCAATCTCTAGCAGTAGAAAGGAGCAAGAGTCCAGTAGCATCTTAAAGACTAACAAAATTTGTGGCAGGATATGAGCTTTTGTGAGTCACTGCTCACTTCAAGTTTGTTAGTCTTTAAGGTGCTACTGGACTCTTGCTGTTTTCTGCTGCTACAGATAGACTAACACGGCCATCCATCTTGATCTATCTTCAGTCTCCAGTGTATCCTCTGTTCTCCCTCTGAGGTGGAGGCCATCTTGTTGGTGAGTCCCATCCATCACTTAGGGAAGCAGGGCTAATTTCAATTACTTCCTGTTTCCTGTGGTGGGAGTCACACTAGGCTCAGTTCTTTTCCTGCCTCAGTAGGCAGAGCAGCTTGTTGTAGGCTGTGCCTAACCCTATCTTTTCTTTCTGAGTAATCAACTTTCACTTTCTCCTTCCATCTTCTTTTGCTGTTCCCTCTCTCTCCAAAGAAACTTTTAAAAATAATCCTGTTCTTTTTCCTTCCTCTTGTCTTATCCTCTCTCCCCCCCCCCTTTGGAGGTTGAGGATTGCTGGGCCGGTTGCTCTCTTAATAGGAGGGGATCTCCCAGACTGCCTTCCATGCCATCAAGAGAGGATAGCAATGGATTTCTCTCCATTCCAGAGATAGATGCTACTGGGCTCCCTGGAGACAAGAGACCGCGTGGCAAAAAAGAGGGCCACAGTGGCGGCTGACGCACAACCAACCGAGTGAGGTGAGGGTGGCACTCCAGAGTGCACCAAAAAGTCACACATCTGTGGAGCATATACGGAGCTCATGCTGGCCTCAGTGGCCATCTTGGAATCCACTGGCCACTCTATGCTTTCAGATGGGAATGGCAAGCAGAGCCTAATCCCGCACATGGAGTTTCCTGAGACCTACGGTTTTAGCGGGGATCATTGAGCTGGGTGTAATTGTGCCAATAATGCTCAAGGGGATGAGAAAGACAACGAGTTCCAGAGCGGTAACATTGGCGATCCCAGGTCTGTCCCTTTAGCTCCAAATGTGATGGCCTTTTTTAGAAGAGCCATGAGGAAGGAAATAGTGTAGTTCTGCAGATCAGGAGGCCGTGGGTCTACTTGGTCTAGATCTCCCTACCCCTCTCCTCAGAGGCGCAAGAATAGAGGAACCTGTCCCACCAAAACTGCACAAAAAGGGTTCCCCAAGGAGCGCCACCTATTTGATCTGCCTTCACGTGAGAGGGATAGCCTCACATGTCTCTAGTGAAAAGGAGGAGGGGGAATTTTCATCTAATGATGATGAAGAGGGGGAAACTACTGTCACAGATCAGTCCTTTAGATTTTTCAAGGGCAAGAATTTCAGTATTTGCTGTCTAAGTCCCTATCAGCGCTCAATATACAGGGATTCCGAAAGGCAGGGGACAAGAGTGCTAATGCCCAAGGGCAGAAAGGTAGCACAGAGATCACTGATAAATTCTTGCATCCAGCTGATTGCTCAGAAAAAGCCTTTCCCTTTCCTGATCTCTATGTGAGAAAGATGAAGGCAGAGTGGGCAAAGCCAATGAAAAACAAACCATTTCTAGGGTTTATTAAAAAGTTGTACCCTTTGATATCATCTGCTTTAGATCTTTTGTAGGTACCTGTGGTTGATGCAGCAGTGACTGCTCTGCAATCTTCTGGGTTGCTCTCTGAAGATGGACATGGCAATTTAAGAAACAATCTTGACAAGTGGGCAGAGTTTGCATTACGGAAATCTCATGAGGCCACTTACATGGCAATCAAGGTGTCCACTGCAGCAACCACACTAGACACCATGGTCTTTGCTTCCAGTGCAATGGCAGCAGCTGCCACCCGCCACATTGTCTGGCTGAGAGTTTGGCCTGCAAATTACCAATCTAAAGCCATTGTCACAGCATGCCCATTTCAGGGAGATAAGCTGTTCGGGGATGCACTGGAAAAAATCTTAGTGGAAACCCACGACAAGAAGGCGGCTCTACCCAAGACCGCGTGGCTTGATGATAAGAGAGCAGCAGGCCCCTCTTTCCGTTCATACCATTCCCAGGTTTTGGCAAAACAACAGGAGACCCTCACGGGGTGGCAACAAACAGCCCTTCCATCACGGAGGCTTCAATAAAAGGTTTTCAAAATCCAGTGGCAACAGACCAGACAAAGGGATCAGAACCCCAAAGCCTCAAAGGCATGACTATCCGAACCCACCAGTGCGGGGGCATTTGCTACATTTCAACCAAGCATGGTCTACCTCCCATCCAGACATCTGGACAAAAGATACATGATGGAATTTCACTCAATTTCATCTCAGTGTTTCATCGTCTCTCCGATACACAAAAACCCAGTAAAGAGAGACAGAACCAGATCTGCGATAATTCACCTCTTGGACATTCAGGTGATAGAACCTTTCCCTGTAAACTAACAAGAGACCGGGGTCTACTCCATCTTCTTCACGGTCCCCCAAAAGTATGGGGATTGGAGGGCTTTCTTGAATTTGAAATACTTAAACAGATAAATTGAATCCAGACAACTTTCGCGTGGAGACCCTCAGATCCATTGCGGAATCCTTACAACCTGGAGAGTTCCTTTCCTCCATAGACTTGACGGAGGCATATATGCATGTTCCAATCTTCATACATTTCTACATGGGAGAGACTCATCTCCAGTTCCAAGCCCTGCCCTTTGGCCTCTCATCAGCTCCCTGGGTGTTTACAAAGATCCTGGTAGTTTGTCTTTGAGAACAAGGGATTCACGTTCACCTATATTTAGATGACATTCTGGTTCATTCTCCCTCATGGGACCAATCCCAGGGAGACACAGCCAAGACACTCCAGTGATTACAAGACTTCGGGTTCCTGGTGGACATGCAGAAAAACTCTGACTCCCACACAGCATCTGGAGCACTTGGAAGTGGTCATGGACACTCAAGCTACAAAGCTTTATCTTCCTGTTAAAAAGGCCAGAAAGATCAAAGAGTTGGCCAACCAAATTATTCAAACAAGGACTTCATCCTTATCCACCCTGACCAAGATGATGGGCCACATGGTCATTACTTTCAACACACTATGATGGGGAAGGTTTCACTCCAGACAATTACAACTATTTTTACGGCCATACCAAAACTCTATTGCCTTATGAATAGATCTTTTCTTGAAGATACCTCTCCAGGTGAAATTAAGCCTGCACTGGTGGACCAAGCTGAGCAATCTTCTTTCAAGGCAAGTCCTTTTGGATCCAGGACTGGATCGGAATCTTCACTGACGCCAGTCTGTAAGGCTGGGGGGCCACCTTACTCCATCAACCAATGCAGTGCAGATGGTCCATAGCAGAAAGAAAACTGCCAGTCTCTTGGAGCTTCGAGCCATCAGGCTGGCCCTTTAAGACTTCACCTCTCAGATCAGAGGGAACCACGTCCTTGTTCGGATGGACAACATCTCAGCAAAGGCATACCTCAACAAACAGGGGGGCTCCAGATCTTTAGCTTACACAGGGAAGCGAGTCAGTTATTGAACTGGGCAGAATCCAGTCTGACATCAATCAGGGCAGAGCATGTGAAGGGAGTCATCAACACTGAAGCAGATTGGCTGAGCTACCAGACAGTCCAGGAGGGCAAATGCTCCCTACATGAGAGTTTTTTCGGCTCATAGCAGCAACACTGGGAACTCCACAGGTAGACCTATTTGCCTCTCTGCTCAACAACCAGCTGTACAGATTTTACACCCCCAGATGGAGGCCACGGATATCCTTCTGTCCCCTTGCCCGAGGGGCTCTTCTATGAGTTTCCTCCTTTTCTTGTACTTCCCAAGCTTCTCCAGAGGATATGGGTTCTAAGGGCAGAGATCATAGTGGTGGCACCATACTGGCCTCGTCATCCTTGGTTCACGTTGCTACAGGTGATGGTGGTGGCTCCTCCTCTATCCATTCCTGTCTCAGGAGATATGCTGCTTCAAGGTCTGATTTGGCATCCCAGGCCAGGGTGGTTCTGCTTAACCATGTGGAGATTGAAAGGGATAAGATATCAAAACTAGGGTACAAAGAGCCAGTCATCGATATGATCATGGCCTCTAGAAGGCCGTCTACCTCAAGGATCTACAATACTACTTAGAGGGCCTTTTGTCTGATGGGCTCAGCAGAAGAAGGCTGACCCATTGCATCCGGAAATTAGGTCACTACTGGAGTTCCTACAGGATGGTCTAGTAAGCGGTCTCAGGGCAGTGACTCTCAAGAGACAGATGGTGGCCCTGGCTTTGGTCCTTCCCCGGTACAATGGTCTTCCCATCTCTCAGGACCCTGACATTAGCTGTTTCCTCAGAGGGGCAACATTCAAGGATTCTCCACAGAGACATAGGCTTCCAAATTGGAGGCTTAATACCGTCCTCACAGCTCTTACAAAGGAACCCTTTGAGCTGATGAAGGACATTCCGCTCACATTCCTGAGGATGAAGACTTTGTTCCTCATAGCCATTACTTCAGCCAGGAGGATATCAGAACTAGGCACTCTGTTGATTCAGTTGGAGCTCTGTGTTTTTCACAAAGATGAGGTAGTTCTGAGAACAGATCCCATCTTTTGCCCAAAGGTCAATACTAAGTTTTACAGATTACAAGAGATTTGTTTGCCATCCTTTTCTCCAAATCCAACCCAATTGGAAGAAAAGTTTGGCATACACTGGATGTGAGGAGAGTACTCAGATGCTATGTTCTCAGAACAGCCTCCTTCAGACGGACAGAAGCTATGTTCGTTAACATTTCTCCTCCTCACACAGGGAGAAAGATGTCTAACTCTGCCATAAGCAACACTATCAGGTCCTGCATTACTGAAGCCTACAAGAGTATGAAACAGCAAGTTCCTGCAGGTATCACGGCCCACTCTCTTAGCAACGTTGCAATGAATGTGGCCTTTGCCAACAGGCATCAGTGGAAGAAGTCTGCAGGGCTGCCACGTGGTCTTTGTTATCCACATTCATCAGGTAGTACATGTGTATGACTCTGACGATGCGGCATTCGGGCAGAGAGTGCTGCTGTCTGTTCTAACTCTTGATGATGACCACCCTCCCCAAAATTAGGGACACTGCTCTGGGAAGTCCCACAAGATGTCCTCCACCTCAGAGGGAGAATGACCATTGTGACCACTGTGAAGGGTCCTTCTCCTCTGAGGCTTGGAGGACATCTTGGCCCTCCCGGGTTGTCATTTCTTCTATCTACTATGCTGTTATTCACTCTTTATTTAATTTTTTTTAAAGATTACGTGAGAGAGGGGACTCACCTTTTACTTCCTGTTCCAGTGTTTGTGATTTTGGCTATACTCTTATTGATGATGTTCAAGTTCTCTTTTTTAGAGTGGTTATGTTAGTGTATTGCTTTCAGAGCACCAGAACTGAGCCTAAGGTGACTCCCACCAAAGGAAACAGGAAGTAATTGAAATTAGTTCTGCCTCCCTAAGTGATGGATGGGAATCACCCACAAGATGTCCTCCAAGCCTCAGAGGAGAAGGACCCTTCACGGTGAGTAGCAATGGCCAATCTCTAATATGACATGTAGTGTGGATGTATTCATACTAGTATAATCAAACTAAACTGCTTACTCTTAATAGTTTTGCATAGAACTATCCTAAATATAGATTAGCATGCCAATTTGGAAAACCATGCTAAAAAGTTGAAGCATCTGGAGTGCTGCTAGGTTTTTGGAGAAGAGCTGTATTTTCTCTGTAAATTAGGCTGAAGAAAACTCTGAAAAACTGAGTCAAATCTAAACTGAGGTTTGTGTTTTTGTTTTGTTTTTGCTTGAATGGCAGGGTTCACTTCTGCATATATAGTTCTTGTTCCAATATGTTTCCAAAGCAAGTTTAAGGTTCTGGATTTTACCTTTCAAAGCTTTAAATAGGCTGCCTGTTGGAAATCTCCCCATATTTAATCATATTTAAGATCAAGAAACTTAACCAAACAGGTGCCACAACTGCTGTTGATGGCGTTCACCATTAGTAGGGTTTTTTCACTGATGGCGTCTGTGTTATGAATACTTCTCAAGAGAGATCCACCGGAGGGATTGCTTGGCATGCAGAAGGTCCCAGATTCAGTGCTGGGAGTTGGTAATCTGAAAGAGCTCCATCCAAGACCCTGGAGATCTGCTGCCGGTTTCATGTGTTTTGTGACTTTCATTGATGTGGTTCTTTGGTTCCTGAACCTCTCAGGTTTCTACTATCTGTTTCAATTGTTTTTTAGGGTTGCTTTTATTAGTATTAAATGTTCATCTTATTAGTATTTAATGTACATTTTTGACTGGAAGTAACTTTAAGGACTGTTAAGGAGAGCCAGCATAGTGCAATGATCAAGAGTGGCAGACTGTAATCTGGAGAACCGGGCTGGATTCCCCTCTTGTACATGAAGCCTGCTGGGGTGACCTTGGGCCAGTCACAATTCCCTCAGAACTCAGCCCCACCCACCTCACAAGGTGCCTCTTGTGGGGAGGGGAAAGGAATGCAATTGTAAGCCACTTTGAGTCTCCTTAAAGGTAGAAAAAAGCAGGGTATAAAATCTTTCTTTTCTTTTTCTATGGTAGAAAAGCAGCATATAAATTCATATATAAATAAGTTTTCAGTATAATCTTTATCTTTCTACAGTGAATCATATAATTTCATGTAAATTACAACTGGTCCAGAATGCAATACTGCAGGTATTTGGCAGGTACCCCAAGGATAGCACACAGCCAACTAGTGCTATGCCAGCTGCACTTGCTCCTGATTGCATACCAGTTCTGCTTCAAGGTTTTGGTTCTTACTATTAAGGCCCTACATGGTCTGGGGCCAACATACCTGTGGGACCACCTCTTCCAGTATGGCCCCTGAAGAGCTTTGTTGTCAAAAAGATCAGAACTTGCTGGTGGTTCCTGGCCCTAAAGATGTCCGGCTATTCTCAACCAGAGCCAGGGCCTTCTTGGCCCTGGCTCCTGCTTTGGTGGAACTCTGTACCTGGTGATATTCCGTACCTTGTGGGACTTAGTGAAGTTCCATAGGGCATGCAAGACAGAGATGTTCTGCCAGGCCTGTGGTTGAGGACAGCAGTGCCCCCCGCCATTGCATCTTGCCCATGTTTTCACCTTCTACAGTGGGAGAAAGATATACTGAATGCCATCAATGACGATTTTAATGGTTTTATTTGTAACAGCATAATTGACTGTTTAATTTATTGTATGTTTTAACTTGATGTACACCGCCGCCCTGAGCCCTTCAGGGGAGGGCAGTTTATAAATAGAATAAATAATAAATAATTCTGAACAAAACCAAATAGTGCAAACAGATATTGTGAACAGTGATTATTCAATTTGTGTTTGAATCTGTTCTCAGTGAGCTGTCTGTCAACATGTAGAATGTGAGCATGTACAGCCCCTCAAGTTGCAGCCTTCAGATTATCAAATCTTGTCCAGCATGTTCATGATCATCTCTAAGATCTTTGGTTTGGACACATTTGAAATATGTCCAGTATTTTTTTGTCAGAATTATATTTATTTTACTGATTTAGCATAGAATGCATAATTTATTATTTAGTATATATATAATTGTACTATTTGGCATATTTATTGAATTTAAAGGTGTAAATGCCTTCATTTTCTACGAACAAAATTGTAAATATACACAATACATGGAAGAGCTGCCAGCTGAGAAGATGGAAACATAAAAATAGATGAACATTTTTTCATAAAGATGTGTGTATTAATTGATGGCACACACATTGTATATTCTAATGTATATTCATAAATTATAACACATTCTAGGTGAGTAAAGCCTCATTTTAAGGGGATTTTGAAGGAAATATTTCATATAAAGTTTTTTCCCAGTGTACTTCCATTTTTCCAATGTTTCTATTGGATAAAGGTGGTATTGGGGGGAAACAGGGAAACACGTTTCCCCCTGAATTTTTCCAGGTTTATTCCAGGCTTTAATGTTTCTAAACTTCAATGTGATAGAATCTGTGCCCACGGCAGAATAAGATGAAACTGTAAAGGCCTACTTGGCCTACTGATAAATCTCCTTTGTGACTGAAAGATGACTGTGTTAGTTCCAGCAGTACAACTGGCTACAGTTGTGCTTTAATGAATCATTCTTGTACTTTTAATCAGATTAAGGTGGGTAATCATGTTGGTCTGCAGTAGAAGGGCAAGATCCGAGTCCGGTAGCACCTTAAAGACTAAAAAGATTTCTAGTGTATAAGCTTTTGAAAGTCAGAGCTCTCTTTGGCAGACAACTTCATCTGATGAAGGGAGCTTTGACTCTTGAAAGCTTATACCCAGCAAATCTTGTTGATCTTTAAGATGTGACTCAGCGTGCTCTTTTCTCAGATTAAAGTACTCTGAATGTATTTTTGTATCATTGCTTGCAACTCTTCCACTTCAGGCTTCAAGTGAAAAATTACATGTTTGAATGTTTCCTCCATGTTGGCAATTACTTGTCATTGGAAAGCTAGTACGTTAGGGAGAAAGGTTCTCTCCTATTGCCCTTTTCTTATATCTATTATGTGAGGGAGCTTTCAAATCTGACCTTTCACCTTGCATTTTGAAGGTACCAGGTGTGGGAAGATGGGCCAAATGCCTCTTCAGTTGTGTATAATAGACCAAGCAACTCAACTCTTCAAAGTTGCCAGCAGCTTTGATTACTCTTGAAGGAAATGTGGGAGTATAGTTGTACCACAAGCTTCTTGGTTTTGAAATTTAAGTAATGGAAGCTGTAACTTGACTTGATAATTAGCTGCACACTGAACAAGAATGGAGTGGATAATCTGGTAGTACCCATGTCTTCTCCTCTGCTCTGTGTTCTTGGGATGGCGTAGTAAATGTCTGTGGGGGGAGGAGGGAGCTTCTTCCACCCAGGAATGTAGTAGAAAAAAATGTGGATGAATCTCATCCTGGTTAATGTGCCACACAGAGTAGAATGAATAATGTTCCTTAAGATGTATACTTCAAGAGTGCTGAGTCAGGATTGCTCAAGCAAGTTTGCATTTGACAAGTGGTCTGGTTAGCATCCCATCCAGGTTTCCTAGCCAGCGTGTCCTGAGCTGGTTCTCCCCCCTCCCCCAAACAACTGTCTCACAGGCAATATACAATCTTCAGAGAAAGCAATATTTTCTGCTGCTGAGGAAGTGAATGAAAATCAAAGACCCAGGAAGGAAAGTGTTATTGAATTCTAGTGGGATCCAACTGTGGCACTAGATATAAAAAAAATCACAAATTGGCTGTTTCTTAAATCTGTGTAGCTGTTTGTCCCAGAGCAGAAGACTGGTCTGAATTATAAGCCACATAGGTAGAAGCATCTTTTAGATCTGCTGAAATTTTGATGAACCATGACTATTAGTGCTGTCCAGAATATTTTTAATCCAAGTTTTTCTTTTACCATTAACCCATTTAATGCACTTCATGTACAGTAATAACCAGAATTTTGTTGTTCTGTTCCTTCTCTCCACAAGAAAGCTTTTCTATACTTGCTGTTAATCTAGTAACTGGTAATCAGTTGTTTCAGTTGGTGTCTTAACACATGACCAAATTGTGAACAATATTAAATGAGGGGTTACTATAAAGGCATTATCATTCTTTTGTTTCTTAAGTAGAAATGCCACACCTTAAAGTCCAGAAATTGCCTCTGCCATTATTGTTGTTGCATTATCTGAATTATTTCTCATCACTTTCCCCAGATTTTACATTCTGTATCTTTCAAGCTTGTTGCCAAAGTTTTGGTCCCAGAAACACAACCATTCTGCTGAGAATGATGGCTAAAATCCCAATTCTTATTAGTAAAATTTGACATGGGAAAGAACAAGGGAAGAATGCCAGGTTAAGAAGCCAGTTTAGGTTTGACTCAACAGTTCTTCAAAATTCTTCCTTTTCATTACACAGAACAGATTTAGGCAAGATAAGGCTATTCTTTGTCTTCAGGTGCTGACATCACTGGCCAATGATTTTTTTCCATTCCTTAACACATTTCACTGCTTTGAAGTACTCTGAAGAAACGCTGAACCAGAACTAAGCTTTTTTCTCAAACGGGTATCTATTTGATGTTATCCTGTCTTTCTAAATCTCTCACAATGAAATTTGCGCATGAGGAGGATAGCAGAATAAGTTATTGATCTCGATGGTCCAGATTTGAAACTTCATGTAGCTTTAAAGCTTACTGAGCTGTTTTGGACAGGTCGCTATCTCTGTTCAATTTATTTGCAGGATTGTTGTGAGGATAAAATGGAATGATTCTTTGTATGAACTCCCAGCAGGATGCAATTGTGAAAGAATTATGCATGCATTGTTGAAGAAAAGTAGATACTCTTTTGGTGCTGCACAGATAGTATGCTAACTGTGCGTCTGTCTTTCCTGGAAAATAATAGGTAATCTGAAACGCTATTCAAGTAGCTCTTTAAATAATGGGTCTTATGTCTTATTAGCTTCATCAACTGGTACTTTGTTCTTAGGGGCTGGCCTCAGGCACATTAAGGAATTTGCATGTATATTATCCATTTTCAAATTGTAGTGACCCCTATCTACTTAGAGCATGTAGAGGGACCCCAGCAGTCAACATAAAGATACATCTCTGAGGAGCCATGCCCTAATGGAGGTGATGATAACGGGAGAGGGTAAGAATCAGATCAAAGTATTTACAATCAGGCTAATGTCTTATGGCTTTGGAGCAATGTGCGGGCTGAACTGATTTGCAAAGTACATTCATAGGCAAACAATTGTTCCATTTACAGTCTACCACCCACCCCTCCCCCTTCCCCCTCACTGGAAAGGAATTAGCCTTATTACCGTGACTCTGAAAGTTACTCTGCTCTCTAGACTGGAACTTTCTTGAGGACCTGCTGTGAGAGACTGAATGGTTTGACAAAGATTATTCTTTGTTGAGCCCCTTCTAGTGCTGAAACTGCATTAGATCCAAACTTTTCAGGAATGTTTGTCTGAAATTCTTTGCAATTTCTACTTTTGGAGAAAAGATGACCTAGAGAAAAGTGTTCAGTTCTGTCCTCTCTCAACTTGAAAGGTCAGTATGCTTCCCACCTTTGTAATTTGAAGGACAGTCTATTTTCTGCCACTCTATTATGTTCTGGATAATATGGCATTCACTCTGCAAGCTGTAATCTGTATACTTTTATGTTCTTGTAAGGTACTTCATCTTAAACCATTTCAAGATGGTGCTTGTAGGGATTCTCAGGTAGTACATAGCATAGCCCAGGCATAACATATTAAATAGCTTTATTCAGTTATGATTTTTGTGCCTCCCAGCTCTTTAGGTTTGTCCTTGTGACAGCTAACATCAGTTATTTAACTTCCTTTTCTTCCAAGTAAATATTTTCATGTCTTATGGTGCTTTTCTTTATTTGTATAAATACCACATGATCAGTCTGCCTCTATTCTGGATTCTTTGTTTTATTTTTGGCTAACTTTCTTTTAACTCGTGGAAGGCGGCTTTGGCAGTCCACAAATATGCTGTTGAAGATAAAAGAAGCACTTATAATTATCTTGTAAATAGTCAGAAATATGCCACAAATCACTAGCCCATTATTGGTAGACAGACAGACTAGTAAACATGGGGGGGGGGCATTTGCAAAGATTGCTTACAGGATGTTAGATCAAGTTAGGCAGTAATTACACATGTTGGGTGTATGACATTTTAAGTTTCAGGATCACAGTTTTACCATAGTTTGAGAAAGGTGATGCAAATAGTCAGCTGGGGCACTGGTGTATATTTTTAATCTGGAACTCAGACTTGGCCAGTCCTATGTGCGTGTTCAGATTGTGCTGGTTCCTTCTCATCCATCTGGCTGATGGGGGCAGTTGCTGGACTGGACTTAGTGTGAGAAATTTCCTGGTGATGAAGAAAGGAGTGGCTTCTTTATTCAGGGTAATAATAATCAGATGTTGTTTGGTATTGCCATGGATCATATTTAGAAAGCAGTAGTGTGAATGCACACTTAGACAGATCATGGCAGTATTTTGGCACAGAACTCTCATGAAATAGACCCACAGAATATATATTTTTCCTGTTTTGCATTGTTTTTTGCTATCTTCCCCACTGAGCTCCCTGTTTGTTAAAAATCCTCCCTAGCTTTCAAAGAAGTTACTAGCTTCTCTTTTTTCTTTTCTTTTTTGCTCTGGCAGAACTTTTGTGTAAGTTCTTCTTGTATCCTGTCAGCTTGTCATTTGAGTTAACTGTGGATTTTTGAACTAGCTGAGCAGCAATTGCCAAAACTGCCAGATCCTGAACAGAAGATAAAAATCCCCTTGTGTTGTGGTAGTGCTTGCGTTGTTCATGATAGAAAATATATGGATGCCAGGAAGAGTGTAGTTGCTACAGCACAGCATGTCTGAACCAAGTTATGCTGCTAACAGATAGGACACTCTTACCTATCGCTGTCCAGTCTCTCGTTAAATGGATTGGCATTTCAAATCATCTGCCTTTTTGACAAGGATACATTCTCAAGGTTGGGACTGGTCAGGCCACTTAGTTTTCCTCAGGAAGGCAAAGTAAGGTAACATATGAAAATGGTAGGATTCTTTGCCTTCCTGAAAATGTATTCCATAAGTCTGTAAAGGGTCTACTTAGAACAAAAAAAGAGAGACACTTGGTTCTTCAGTGAGCAAATCTTGTTTTCTCTGTTATTGTAACTCAGCTCATTATTTTCTCACAAACACCACTGAGTATTGCTATTCTGTGACAGTCTCAAAGGGAGCAGTCAGGCTAGAAACCACTATACCTCTGATCCTGAGCTGTGCTCTCTACTGTGCACCCAGATGCTATACAACAGCATCACAAACCATATGATATTTATTAAAATACTCATGTCCAGTTTTTCCTCCTAAAATATGGCTCATAAAGTGGTGATGTGTGCTCTTAAACTAGCATTTAGCAGCAGATCCAGGACTGGGATTTTGTTAAACTATTGAAAAGTGGTGGGGCAGAATGCAGTTCATTGGGGAGAAGTGGTGGGAGAGGATGCTTGGTCTTTCACTTGCCTATCATTTCTCCCTTGTGTGCACAAATCGTACTTCCCAAACTGCTTTTTCTCTTTGTTGTGGCAAATCTACCAAGGAAACCTCTGCTGGAAATAGGGCTGCCAGCTCCTGGCTTGGGAAATTCCTGGAAATTTGGTTGTGGACCCTGGGGAGAGTGGGTTTGGGGAGGCGAGGGACCTCAGAGTTGTATAATTGGTTAATTATTGGGATTGGTTAATTTTTTGCCATCTGATTGTCAAAATGTTTTATTAATGTTCTAATTGATTTTATCTTGTTTTGTTTTATGACTTTTGTACATCGCCCTATGCCATTTGCTCCAAGGAAACTGATCTGTGTCATCTGGAGATCAGCTGTAATTCTGAGAGATCTCCAGCCCCCACCTAGAAGTTGGCAACCCTAGCTGCAAAAGAAGGATCTGCTGATTCTTCCTTCCCAAATTCTGTGCTTTCCAAGGCTTTTCAATTGGCTGCAGCCCCAAGATTGTGTTGCTGAATAATGTATTGCCCTGAGTAATGGCAAGGATTATTTGGCTTTGGGCAAGGGTCCACAAATTTTGGCTTGGTTTACTAGCTAAGCTTTTATTTGTGAGGGCCACAGGCCTCCTCCCTTGCACAAGTTCTGTGACATATGTAGAGAATTTAGGGAAGGGAAGGATGTTTACCCTTGTGCTGAGCAATTGGCAGAATGCAGTAGCTGCACCCTTCTGCCAGAACTTTAGACCAAACGGAAGGGGCAAAGTCGCCCCTTCTTTGCTTCCCCCATGTTGTTCGTTCTAGGATGGCAGCTTGGTTTTTCTTACACAAAGCTTTTGGTGGAGACATGGGGTTGGGGAGGAGGCTTGCTGCTGGCAAGCAGACAAGTGAATTCCAGGAATGCTGGCTTTAGGAATCCCAGTTGTTAGAACAAGGTAGATGATAGTTTGCTAGTCCAAATGTAGAAACACACTCCTGAGTTTCTGATAAAGTTGGAATGAAAAACAAACCAAAACCCTTGAAGACATTTGGTGTTCAACTGTTTTCTGCTTGCACTACTGTGGTGCACTCTTCTGAATTCATAGGATGAGCCTTAAATTTACTCGTCATTTGGAGGCAGGCAGCACAGAATTTTACAAAGAAATATTCTGAAATGCTTCTATCCTGAGAGTCCTTCAAAGCCATCAGTTCCATAACAGCCAGTTTATTTACAGATGATCAGTTAAAGCAGTTTAAATTAACATTGGCCTAAATGTCATAGCATGAGCTCTCCCATAAAAGGTGCTTTCATACACGTTCTCATTTCAAGGCTTCTTCTAGTGGCATGCTTGAAATCTCTTGTCTTTGGATTTACAATGGATGTGCTGATCGGAAGACCTTTAAATCTGAGGCATGTGTCTTTGGAGCAGCTTCAGGATTTTGTCATGTTTTATATGGAATGGTGAGCAATGAAGTATGTAAGCCTCCAGAAAAATAAAGTGGGAGGCAAGTTGAAGATTATCTCCTGTGACCAATATGTTTTTCTTAGAACTTGCTCCAATAAGCTTTTTTGGTATATGAAGTCTTGGAAGAGCAGCCTTTGCTTCTAGAAAGCAACCAAGAGGCAGAAGTTCTTTGTAGAGCTATGAGTAAGTCATTTGATTTGTAGATTTTAACTTGATTTTAAAAATTAGAGCACAGAATATCAGCATGCTAATTAATTAAGGTGTTATTACATATGGAGCAAGGGGGGATCAGTGGTGAGAAGAGATTGGATTTATACCCCGCCCTTCACTACCCAAAGGAGTCTCAGAGCGGCTTACAATATCCTTTCTGTTCCCCTCCCCACAACAGACACCCTGTGAGGTAGGTGAGGCTGAGGTGAGGTAGGTGAGCTGTTCTTTCAAGAACAGCTCAGAGAGAACTTATGGCTCACCCAAGGTCACACCAGTAGCTAAATGTGGAGGAGTGGGGAATCATACCCAGTTCTCCCAGATTAAAGGCCACACTGCTAAAGTGCCCTTAAGCCTAAGGAATATATAGTTAGATACAGGCCATGAATTGTCTCTTACAGCTTTAGTCTTCTGTTATAATCTTTGGATTTTGGGTTGTTGCCCCCAATTGTGTTGCTTCCTGACTTATTTTTAATGGGAGAAAGATTTGTGTGGGAGACGATAATGTGACCAATAGAATATTTAAATATTTATACCATGCTTTTCTCACCAGGAGGAATCTGAAGCAGCTAACACAGCCCCATAGCTAGGGATTTTTTGTGAGGGGGCCTTGAGGGGGGCCGCTAGCTAATTAAATCTGGGGGGAGCTTCCCTCCCCCCCAGCCAAGAGCAAACCCTTCCCTGTGGAGCATCTGGCTCCCTCCCTCCCCAAGGAGCCCCAGTGCCCCTTCCCTCGTTGCTGCACTAGGGGCAGCCTGACCTCCACCCTTAGCCGGAAGAGGGGAGGTGTGCAGTGGCTGTGCTGGCCACGAAGGTGTGATGTGTGGTCATATTGGTGTGCAGGAGCACAGCTGGGTGCACCTGACCAGGGCCAGATGAGGCGCCCACTTGCCTCCTTGCCTTGCCTGGCTTGGCTTACTTGCTGCATCTCTCAGCCCAGACTCACCACCTCTGCTGCTTCTTGTGCTGCTGCTGCTGCTTGTGCCGCTCTGGTCCTCCCCTCCGACAGGCATTCGTGGAGGGAGAGCCAAGGCTTAGGGAGGGAGGCCCATAAAAATCACTAGGGGGCTGGGCCTCGCAGGCCCTGCCTGAGGTAACATCATTCCCCCCTCTACATTTTATCTTTGCAGTAACCCTTTGAGGTAAGTTAAGCTGAATGTCTGTGACTGGCCCATGGTCACCCAGTGAGCCTCCATTGTAGAGCAGGGGTTCAAGTTGGGTTTCCCAGATCCTAGCAGATAAACAGTGGGTCAGAACCTGCAGAAAAGAAGAAGAGTTGGTTTTATACCCAGCCCTTCACTACCCGAAGAAGTCTCAGAGCAACTTACAATCACCTTCCCTTCCTTTCCACACAACAGACATCCTGTAAGGTAGGCGGTGCTGAGTGAGAGAACTGCTCTTGAGAGAACAGCTCTGAGAGAACTGTGACTGACCCAAGGTCACCCAGCTGGCTTCATGTGGAGGAGCGGGGAATCAAACCTGGTTCTCCAGATGAGAGTCCTGCTGCTCTTAACCACTACACCAAACTGGCTCTCATGGGAAGAATAGGCAGAGTGGATCTTACCATGCTGCTTGTCCTGAAAATCTTCTGAGGGTCAATGGACCCTTGTTAACAAAATACACCAAAGTGCAATGGGTGGCAGAGTTCCCTCTTCTTGCTTCAGCCTTGCTCACTGTGGCATATTTTGTTCACAAGGATCCATCAACACTTTTCAGGACAAGCCACAGAGCACTGGGGAGATGAATAAATATCTGCTGCTCTGGCTTCTTTTGGATTTTTTCTGTAGGATCCAACACACAGTAAATGAAAAGTAGATTCCATGTTACTAATTGGAACTGATTGTCAGTTTCAAAAGGGTTGAAGACAAAGACCTGTATTGGTTGGAGTGTTCTGTTTAAAAGAAGATTTTATTCCTTTTCTGCATACTGAATACATCACAGAAGGAACACATAAAAATGACCTTTCAGGACCAAAGAATAATCTAGTCAATCATACTGTTTCCTACCAGATGGGTTGGGAAGGTCATATAGGGCATAATAGCAGATGGCCATCAATTTAATTTTTTTCCAGCATCTCTTATTCAGAGGTATACTGCCTCTGTGCATGTAGGTTCAGTTGGAGTCCTGTTATTTCTAGGACTAATATTCTGTCTGTAAACTATCCAGCAGCTCAGTGGTGTCTAATTCATTTGTTACGAGGATCAGATCAAATGTCACTTTGTCAAGCTGGACCATGTGTGTCATAAAATGTAATGCCAGGTACTGGAGGTATTTTACTGCTGACTGTGACCCACACCCCTCCTCAGCATCTAACTAACCAACCTTTGTTCAGTATGCACAAGAAGTTTTGCACAGCATCGAACTGTTGCCTGACAATCAAGGTGCATCAACCAGAGACTCTCATGGGTCTTTAAAGACTAAGACATTTCAGAGACAGGTGACCAAGTGCCATCAACCGGGGATCCAACAAGCCCTGCCTTAAAGAAACTACTATGGTCAACAGGTTTTGGGGAGGGAGGGAGACACCTCCCTCTGCCAAAGTCTCAAATTCAGCAACAAGCTTGAACCACGGGGGAACTGCAACACTCCCCAGCACCACAAGCAATCTTCAAGCACTGCTACTCTCCAAAGATGCCAGATCCACTTTAATTGCCATTGCAGAGTTTTGGTTCCTGCCAGCCCCACAGCATTATCCAACCACCCGAAATATTACTTCCCATGGGCAAGTGCAAAGACACACATCCAGTGCTTGCCTCTGCTGTGTGTACTTTTCTGATTGCCTGCTCTGTTCCCTCTGACCTTTGCCTCACACCCCCCCCTTCCATTCAGGCTGTTACATCAGGCAGTGTTTGCTTCTAAGGAGCCCAGGGAGTGTTCATGAGTTTGGGCTTCAATCTTCCCTGTGCGGCTGAGGGAAGGAGGCAGGAGAGGAGCAGTGCACATTTGGGTAAGTGGGTTAGCAGACTCTGACGCACCTGACTCAGCAGACCTCCTCTGCCCCCGACAGTTGGTGTTCCACATGCGTGGCACCCCTTACATAAGCATCAGGCTTTTCTCTCTTGCCTAGGTTGCTGCATACAGTGTGCCCAGCCAGTTGCTCCATTCACATGCTTACATAAGTGGGCACATTGGTTGAGTGGGCCAGCAGCTTGGCACGGGCACCTTCCCTGGGCTGCTTGCAAGTGAAAAGCCACTTGGCTGGGCTTGGGGAGCGGGGTGGGGGCAAAGAGCTTCTGCCTGCTGCATATGAACATCCAGCCATCTTTCCAGCAGCTCAGGTGGCAGATACAGGAGCCCAAGATGCTCTGGTCAGAGGAGGAGAAGGTGGTGGTGGGAGGCAGCGCATCCCAGCCCAGAGCCTCAGCCAAGGTCAAGAGGCACAGGCCCCAGGGGGGCTGGCTGCACAAAGCTTGGGGCCATACTAGCCCTCCTTGCCCCCTTATGGTTGCCAACTCCAGGTTCAGCAATCCCTGGAGATCTGGGGGAAAACCCGGGGCGGGGGGAGGAACACAGCAGGGGGTATAATACGCTAATATAAACCCTTTGGGTCCACATTCAAACTGATCTCCCCTCAGTTGCTTACAAGCTGGATAAGAATCCTGGATGGGCTTTTTCCAGCCCACAGTCATGTGTTTGACAAGTCTTCAGTAACTCATGAGCTAACCATTGGAGATCTCCAGTCTATATGAAATGAGTGCTCATCCAAAGGCTTGTAATAAAGTGTTGTCTGTAGGTATCCTGCTCTTATTCTCCTTTCCAGCTAACTCCAGAGGAGTGGTAGAAACTTTGAATCAGTGCCTGAAGTCAGTGAAATGCTGGGTGTCAGCCAACAAACTGACACTTTAAGACCAACAAAGTTTTATTCAAGGTATAAGCTTTTGTATGCACACACACTTTAGATACAATGAAATGAAAATTACTAGTCCATACATATAGGTACAGAGTGAGCAGTAAATTAGCATACACATAATGAAGATGTTTAATAGATTCAGGGGCCTTTATAAGGTCCACAAGCAATTAGTGTGATGGGGGGAATAGGAAGTTGCTTGGGGAGAGCCACTCCAATTGTGGCTCGTCTGCAGCAGTCAAGCATGACCCCTTGGCTTCAGTGGCAGCTTCACCAGTAAGTTGGGAGCTGCTGCAGCCGCATTCATGCTGGCTCAGAGTTCCAAGATGAGGTCGTATGCCTCTCCACTCAGCCTACAGCTCTGGGGATGTCTTTGCCAGTGTGGGGGGAGGGGAGTAGAGATGTAAAATTTCCAGAAATTTTGAAGCTTGGGAAAAACCCCAGGTTTTTTCCATTATTTTCTCAGAAAAAAACGGAAATTTTTGGGAAAATTGAAAAAAATGTAAAGAACCAGATTAGTAGTAATTATTACTTATACAAAGGTTATAAAGATAAACTAATGTAGCTAAATGATTCTGTTTTCTGGAATCAAGAGAAATGAAAACTGTTTTCTTTTAAAATTAAGTATATACTTTCAGGTCCCTTTTGTTGCTCTGTATTTTCTTCCAGTGCTTTGAGGCCTAGTGAAGCCTGAGTGCCAGTATACCCACCCACATGGAAACACAAAACTGAAACCTTTTTCTTTTCTTGTGACAATAGCACCTCCTAAAGGAAGAAATGCATCTTGGTCTTGTATTGGAGAGTTCAGTTTGCAACCTAGGACTTGCTTGTCCTCAGTGCACAGAAATTAGATTAATCTGATACTATAAATATTTTTTAGAAATTATTTGGAAAATATTTGAACACCTTGTCTTAAAATATTTTGTTAATCATGTTAAAATAAAACATTTTTCAATTTTTCGGAAAAAAACAAAAGGGCTTCGGGGAAAAAACTTTTTTCCCCCAAATTTTCCCAGTTTTTCCCCGGGCCTTCACATCTATAGGGGGAGTACAGAAGATCCTCTGCTGGGGTCAGCTTGTGTCCAGCACCGCTGTCATATTTGTGCTCTGGCCCATGGGGGGGAATTCTTTGACAGTTTCTTCCACACATCAGGGCCTACTCCTACCACCAAGCATGCAACTTGGCAGTCAGGTCTTCCTCCCCCATGGAACACCCAGTAGCCTTCAGCCATCAGTGGCTACTGCCTCGTGGAGGGGGCAGTGCTGGTGATTCGGGCCTTACAGGTCACTGGGTGGCTTGGGGCCTCTACCATATGTTCAGCCTTATGTGTGCAGTGCCTGCTCCCCAGTCAAATGATCCAGCAGCCTTCAGCCTGGGGTGCCTGCTGCAGCATGGGGTAGCACGGCTTGCTGGCTAGCTCGGGCTTGAACCCTCAGCATTGCCCCACTATGGATTGTCTGTTGGCTTCGACCAGAGGCAGCTGCTGCTGCTGCACAGATCTTTCCAGCTTATCAGGCTTTGTCTGGCCTGGGTCTTGCATGCACGTGGCCTTGTACCTGGGCTATCACTACTCTGCTTCCACAGGTGGATTAGTTCAACTTGTCTTCCTAGTCTCCTTCCGTGGTGGTTCGGGGGCAGGTAGGCGCTCACAACACCCAGCCGCTTTGTGTTTTTCTCCTGGGGCCTGGTTTCACAGTATTGGTGGCAGCAGTGGGCTAGGGAAGGGGTTTGCCCCCTGCTTAGGCAGTGTGAGAGTGTCTGCCCAGTGCTGCACTGATGGCTCTCCAAACCATCCATGCAGGTTTTGCTCTGCAACTCTCCACCCAGCCCATGGGGTATTGCAGTGAGGACACACCAACTTGGAGCTTATCAGCTGCTGTCCTTTATAAAGTTTGAATCTCCAGTAGTGGTACCTGGCATTACATTTTATGGCACACTGTTCCAACACCTGTAGCCTAAGCTCTTGGGAGCTTGACAAGGCTGATTCTCAGGCTGGATTCTTTCCTTCCAGAAGTGTCCTGAATCTAGGTCAGTTTTTATAGGATTTTCTGCATGTAAATTATATCTCTAGGAAAAAGGGAAGAGGGGATTTGGGCGTGAAGGACCAACTTTTACCTAGCAGCAGTTGCAGCACAGCCTGAAATAGTCACTGTGCAGTAGACAAAGAGCTGATCCTGGAATTTGTTCTGATGAAGCATGTGAAATGATGGTTTCACAAAGCAGAGGGGGAAAAGATGTAAAGTATGGTCAGGAACTTGTCTTTGTTGTTGGTCAAGACAATGTTCCTTTGTGCTTTAATATATGAAGCTGAAGTTCAGTGTTGGAATGCCAAGAATGCCAGAGTAGGAAAAGCCTGGCCTTTTAGCAAGGCATGTCCAGTGAGGGCTCATGATGCTCCCAATGCAAATGGTACACTTAATGAGAGAATACTGCTTTGGTGGTCTTGGGAGCATTAGAAAACATAATTATGTTGTTTAGAAACTATAGTGTTATCTTTGGAAGAATGTTAGATCTCCCCCCACCCCCAAGTTAATATATCAGTTCAGGAATATCTTTTTGAGACTACTAGTTGCTTGATAATTTTTAATGAGAAAAGTTAGTGTTGCGTGGGTGAGCTGAGCAGTATTGTTTTTTTAGTTTTCTTGGGGCATGAGAATTTTGTGTGCTGGGGTTTTGCTCTTTATGTCTGAGGTGGATATGAGCAATATGTAGGCTGGAGGGAGAGTCTCTCCTCGGTTGTCTAAAATAGATACAAAGTTCTTAAATTAGGTGGTCAATTGTCACTGCTTGGGTAGTTGCATAAATAAAATTAAAAGCCAGCATGCTGATTTGCTGACCTTTCTTAGGGTAAATGCTTAGGTAAATATAATACCTCAGGTCTGAGATTGACTATTTTAGGAGTGCATTATGCAGCCTGGTTATGTAGCCTTTTCCTGTAAAACCAGGTCTTGAAAAGAAGGGGAAACCAAACTATTTTTACTGTGACACCAGTTAGTCTTGGCATAATTTATTTTAGACTTCTGGAGTCTGTCTGGCCTCTGCCTCCTCCCTTCTATTCTCATCTTCTGTTATAATAATCTTATTTTGGAATAGAGTGCGGCTAGTAAATTCTAGAGAAGCTTAATAGTTGGTGCAAAACACTTTCTTTGCAATAGGTATTATTTGGCAACAGATGACCTAGGCACATCTCCCTCGACAGGAGCGATGGAAAACTTGACAGTGTACCCTGTGAATATCTGCTGTGTTGTGGAAATAACAGTCCCTGAGATGCAGTTAGATTTCCACAGTCAAGCTGATGTAACTTGGACATTCACAAGAATCTACTGGCACATTCAGTGGAGATCCCTATGCTAAGTTGCTCTTCCTATTGCACATAAGTGAGTTCTTTTCATCATGTTTTTCTTTACAACTAGCCTTTCATTCACACGGATTCCCTGTTTGTACAAGAATCCCAAAGCTGATAGACAACTCAGATATTAATAAAATAATTTAATCCTTACCTTGCACAGAAATGTATCACATTTGACTTCATATGCATAAGTGCAAGTACAGAGGGCATTACAGGCAACTTCCTAAGTTCTGTAAGGCTGCTGATTTTGGAAATGCCAAATTTGTCCCCAAAACAAAATAGCTATATGAACTCAGTCTTTTCTCAGTATTTTTGGCCACTGTGTGACAGAGTGTTGGACTGGATGGGCCATTGGCATGATCCACCATTGGCTTCTCTCTCGCTCTTATCAGGTTAGTCAGTATACTGAAGTGCTTATCCGAAGGGTATTTCCCAATGTCTCATGGCCAGGCTCTCTATCTGTATGCCAAGGAAATGGCTCCTTGGGACAAACCTGCCTTCTGAACTCATTGATATGTTTGAACTTTTTGTTCTACCTTCCAAAACACATTTATTCTTAGGTTTTTTTAAAAAAATGAGTAGCAAAGCTGTCTGTAGCTGGAGTTTTAGTGCACAGCTCAAAACAGGTGATCGAAATTAGTTTCTACTAGTTCAAAAATGAAATTCCATTTGTTTCAAGTATCTTTCTCTGTAGATGATTATCAATAATAAGGCCATCTCTACAGCTGAAGTTATATGGTAGACTGTTGCCAAATCAGTGAGATATACTAGTTGAGCATCTTTCCCTTGTTTGCAACTTATAATACAGTTGATATTTCTTTTTCCAGCTTGCTTTTTTCACCCTAAATAATTTGATATTGTGAATTGCTGCACTGTGATGGAAGCTTGGTTACAACTCATAAGAACATAAGAGAAGCCGATGTTGGATCAGGCCAATGGCCCATCCAGTCCAACACTCTGTCACACAGTGGCCAAAAATACCAGGTGCCATCAGGAGGTCCAGCAGTGGGGCCAGGACACTAGGAGCCCTCCCACTGTTGCCCCCCCCTCCCAAGCACCAAGAATACAATGCATCACTTGCCCCAGCCTGAGAGTTCCTATCTATACCTTGTGGCTAATAGCCACCGATGGACCTCTGCTCCATATGTTTATCTAATTCCCTTTTGAAGCCGTCCAAGCTTGTAGCCTCCGCCACCTCCTGTGGCAGTGAATTCCATGTGTTAATCACTCTTTGGGTGAAGAAGTATTTCCTTTTATCTGTTCTAACCAGACTGCTCAGCAATTTCATTGAGTGCCCACGATTTCTTGTATTGTGAGAAATGGAGAAAAGTACTTCTTTCTCTACCTGCTCTATCCCATGCATAATCTTATAAACCTCGATCATGTCATCCCTAAGCCGTCGTTTCTCCAAGCTGAAGAGCTCCAAGCTTCCTTTTGTTGGCAATGGCTGGATCCGCTTTATTGCTGGAGGAATAAGTTGATGCAATTGCAAAAAAGGCATTCTTTCAGAAAGCATCACTGAGTTCAAAAGATGTCACTCTACCTTGATTTGGCTGATCTGACTATGCGCATCCATACTATGGTTACCTTAAGGCTAGACTATTGTAATGTACTCTACATGGGTCTGTCTTAAAGACAGCTTGAAAACTCCAGCTGGAACAGAATGCTGTATCCTGGCTACTATAAGGCGCTCCATTGGTTACTTTTCAGTCACCAGGTTCTTTTCAAGGTTCTGGTTATCGCCTACAAGCTCTTAAATATCCTTGGACCCATATATTTGCAAGACTGCCTTTCCTGCTATGCCCTGCCATGACAGATTTTGCTCATCTGAGCAAAACCTTCTAAAGCCAGCACCCTGCAGATGGGTAAAATCAGTAACTGCTTGTACATATACATTCTCTGTGTTGGTCAGAAAGGCCCCATGCTCTGTCATTTTGCAGAATGGAAAATAGAAATGTTCAGGAGGGCATTTTTACTGAGGGATTAGAACAGGAGCACAGGAGGTTGCTTCAGTAAGGAACAGCATTGTATCCCTTCCCTTTTTTTTACTGCACGGTCCTCTACCTTTGTAAAACGCCCCCCCTTTCTTCATTACTGTATGTCATGCCCAGCCTTAGACAGTGTTTTGTTTGCATTATTTTCCATTTCTAGTCCAACTGTATCTATTGATGCTCTTTTCTTTTCAATTTGTAATCTACCTTGAGTCCCATTTAGAAAGGCAGGCTGTGGAAGAAGTTAATAATAATAGTAAATGTGGTTAGGATTGTATTGTAAAAATCACATTGTTGATAAGTCTCTGTAGAAATGGGACAAGGCAATTCAAGTAGTTTGTGCTGCAGCTGTTCCTCCTTCTGTTCTTTCAGCTGTCCATCTAGTGGGATCTCTTCCTTTAGATGGGGGTGAAGATCTCATGCCCTTGTAGTAGCAAGTGCCTTCTGCCAGTTAGAGCCATTTGTTTTGGATGTGTCTGGACAACACAGAAAAGGTGTTAGTGTAAATAACAGGACAATAGGTTCAGCACTCCAGAGATTTGTTCCTATTTCTAAAGAGATTTATAAGAAAATATGTGTAAAGAGATGCTATAAAAGTACAGTACACTTCCTGGCGGGAGCTTGAAAAGATTGGATAGTTGTTCAAGACCCTGCAAAGATACAGGAATAAATAACAGCAGCTCCATCCTGGTGGAAAGTACCCTCCATTTTCCTGCTCAGGCCTTGGAATAGCATATTTTCATAGCAGACCCAGTTTGTTTCCCCTGAAATCTCTGCTGCAACAGATAAGCGGCAGTTTCTCTGCCAGAAGAAAAATGTTTGAGAAAAATGAGAATGTATGGAATGTAGGCAGCAGGTGGAGACAAGCAGATGTGCTTATCAGTCACAACACATTTGAGTGGTGTTTTTTAAACCATCTCTGATCTGGCTCGTGCTACCACTTTTTCAATCCATTCTCACTTTTACGAGGAATTTGAAACTGGAGGATATACATTATTGTATGAGGTTCATGGCAGGCTTACTTTCTTTTGATTTCCAAGGTGCAGCTGCTTAAGGTGCTGGTCACTATGCTGCCTGCAGTCTGGTCCACAAGTTCTGTAGTAAATGCCACTGGGTTTTTTTTTATATATATATATATATATATATATATATATATATATATATACACATATATATACACACACACACACACACACACACACACACGAAAGGGAATTTGGCAGTGGTGGCAGGATGCTTTTGAAACCTTGACTCGCCCTGTGTTCTGTGGACATATTTCACATCTGGCAGGCTTCATCAGCATGTTTACTGGAGAGCAAATATCACAGCTGATAGTGGAAGCAAGTCATGGGAAATGTTCTTCTTGGGAGTGTAGGAGGAAGAGGAATTAAATTCAGCTGTGAAAAAACTGCAGTACACAGAGAGGATAGTTCATTCTGCACTCTCAGCACACTTGCACAGCTATTACCTGCTCTGAACTGCACACTTCTGAAAGATGCTGCTAAGAGTTGCCTAATACTTCATAGCAGTACTGTGGTCCCACATATCGGTTCTAAAACTGGAAAACAACCTTACAATATTCTAGATCCTTTGCTGCAAAAGGAACCATTCAAATAATGTTCTTCCATGAATTTTGCTTAACGGTGGCAGTCCTAAGCAGAACTAACCCTTGGCGCTTCGGGGGGGGGCAACAGTGGGAGGGCTTCTAGTGTCCTGGCCCCAGTGCTGGACCTCCTGATGGCACCTGGTATTTTTGACCACTATGTGACATACAGTATTGGACTGGATGGGCCATTGGCCTGAACCAACGTTGGCTTCTCTTACGTTCGTAATGCCTTTGTATGCCCACAGACTTCAGTGAACTCTATATAGATAGATAGATAGATAGATAGATAGATATAACTCTACTTAGGATTGCCTTGTGGGTGTGTTCCTTTAAAAAGAAAACTTTGTGTGCAGGGCTACAGTCTTGTTTCCTGTAGGCTAGTTTTCTTTGTTTCGCTCATGATTATAATTGTACAGTAGGTCTCCTAAGAGCTGCTGCCCTTGCAGACACAAGCTCACAGTTGGTTCACATTTCTTGGGAGAACTTCGAAGGGTAGGCATCTGCCCCCCCAATTACCTAATAATTACCTAGGCTTACTGCTACCAATTGAAGCCACACATTTCTTTTCAAATAAGATTACTTGTTACAGTGATCTCTAATCAGCTAGTGGAACCTGAGGTACCATTTGCTGTGTCCTATGTTGGTACCCTCATTCTCTTCTGTACTGATACAGAGTACAAGTTGACCTTGGCCCCATTGCTTATAGGCCCAATTCCTTTCCAACTTGGTACCAGTATCAATTCTAAGTCCATGATCACTGAGTTTCATGAGGAGTTGGCATCCAAGAAGCCTAAAGGAAAGAGTGCTAAGGAACTAAATTTCCAGTTGCAATAAACCCTGAAAGAGAAAAGCAGTATACATATTCTGATCACTCTTGTGAAGTTATCAAGGTGGCTGCTAGATGTGTACCAGCTGTGACCACAGTGACTACTTTCTTTTCTATGCTGCTCCACCATGGGTCCTCATTTTTTCCTTTGGTAAGATAATGGACTTTCTTTCCATCCATGGGACCATAACATTTTGCCCTGCTCAGTAATGCTTTCCTCTATGCCATACTATGCTGTTTTATAAGAAACAGACTCTGAAAATGGTCTCTGAACTATTCCATGATCATGTTGTTTGAAACAATTTTTTTCTTTTGAGGACATCTGTAATTTTGAGAGCAAGTCAAGTGTGTATGGTTCACATTGCATGGAGATATGGCAGCTGGTATCACATCAGTGGTCCAGTAGTATTTCTCCTTCTGTAGTCTAATTCTTTGGTGGCTGTCCTAAAATTGCTGGCTTTCCAAGAGACAGCCAAGGAGTCTGGAAAAAAAATCAACCATGGCCTTGATTGTGTAGACCTGAGAATATTTACTAAATTCAGCAGGGAAGATTGTATTCCTGTTCACTCATGTAGGTCTTAGTCCTTTTGCACAGAAGGCTTCTCATTGCAGGGGATGCCCAGTTCCTCGCTGAGTTCAGCAGATTGGGATGGACGCGTTAGATGTCATGAGGCACAAAATCTGTTTCGGCATTGGTAACAGTCAGGCATGTACATCTTGTCGACAGTACTATCTATGGGAACAGTTGTCTCCCCTCATCAAGCATTTGCTAGTTGACAAAAAAATCTTTGCCAGAATGTTTTGGGCAAATAGCCCTTTGTTTCTCAAAGCTGCAAATAAACAGTGTTTTTTCACGCCACAGTGACTCTAGGACTATGGCTGGTTCTTTTGCTTTGCAGAGACAGAGTGTAGCTCTGTTTGACAGCCCTATTACAAGAGTACACCTTGAATAGATACCATTTGGGAGTTCTAGGTTCAATTTGCCACTTACTCATGAAACTTATGGGTTAACTTTGGGCTTTACCTTCTTTCAGCCTAACCTGTCTCAAAGGGATGTTGTACAGATAAAACAAAGAAATGGGGAAAGGCCGTGTTCCAACGTCCTTGGCTCCTTAGAGGAAGGGCAAGATATAAATGTGTTTGATCATTGGTACCACAGTCCCTTCTCTGTCACCAGCTGAGTAATGATTGTCTTTTTAATGGGGGAGGGACACTTTGGTGTATACTCATTGATTGAAGCTTAAAGCAAGCCATACCAGGTTGAAGTCCTTTAGTGCTTCTGGATGGAATCTTTCACTCTTATCTATCCTATGATCTTCTTCATGTTCTCTGTGCATCACACCCATGGGATTATGCGCCTGCGCTGATCCGAATTGGTGATGTACAAAGCTCACAAAGGGATTTCCGTGCCTCCAACCCAGGCATGTGTGTGAACCCCACTGCCCATGCCCAAGGGGAGAGGCGCGGACATCCTGCCAGTTCTCTTCTGACTGTCGCTCTGTTAACAGCTTTTTTCTGCCGGTCGGTGAGAAAATACTAGTCTCTCTTTGAAGAACTGCTCCCTTCAAACTTTGTTTACTTCGTCTGTTTTTTCTCTGTTCTTCAAAAAACAAAAACAAACAGCTTTTGGTTTGCAGATTGCCATCCTCTCTGGTTCCCCACTCTCCCCACCCCCAAGGTAATTTTTGTTTTGCCTCAGCTGAGGGCTTTCTTTTCTTTTTTGCTTTTTGTGCCATTTTTTTGTATTTTATGGCCAAAAAGTGCGGCTGTTTCAGATGGTGTACTGGTTGTGGAAGCAACCTAAATGCAGCAAACGGGGCCTTTGACTCTCTTCTGTCCACCAATTCCAACCCTACCCGTCTCTACCCATATTTACATGCCTGGACCACTATCACATCAGACCAATGGGTCCTTTCCATCCTGGCCAGTGGCTATTTCAGCGAATTCCTGGAACTCCCACCTCTTCCTGTAGTCGTCACCACCACCCTGTTGTCATTACTCCTTGAAGAAGTCACCACGCTTCTCTCGAAAGGTGCCATAGAACCTGTGCCTCTAGACCACTAGAGCCTCGGTTTTTATTCCCAGTACTTCATGGTACCCAAAAGGGACGGCGGACAGAGGCCGATCTTAGACCTTCATGGCCTCAACACCTATATACAATACCAGAATTCAAGATGACATCTCTACCAGTCATTCTACCCCTCCTGTCCAAAGGTTGCTGGATGGCCACTCTCAACCTTGAAGATGCCTGTTTTACTTGACCATCCACCCCTCCCATTGAAAATATCTCCGCTTTGCGATCGGAGGCAGCCACTACCAATACAGGAGGGCACCCTGTGTTTTCACCAAGACTATCATGGTGGTTGTGGCACACCTTTGCCTTTGTGGTCTGACAGTGTTCCCATATCTCGACGACTGGCTCTTGGTTACACCTTCCAGGGACCTCCTCACACAACAGGTTTCGCAGGCCCTGGATGTCCTTTGATGCCTTGGTCTCTGGGTCAACCACAAGAAGTCGCACGTGGTTCCTTGTCAGAGTGCAGTTCATAGGAGCGCTATCTGACTCCATGGAAGGCAAGGCTTTTCTACTCCAGGACAGGGCCCTCAATCTGGTATCTCTTGCAGAACAAATTCGGCTCCAGGACACATCGTTGGCTCTCCAATTTCAACTCCTTCTGGATCTGATGGCAGCTACAACCGCTGTCCTTCGCTTTGCAAGACTGCACATGCCCCCACTCCAGCTCTGGTTCCTTCACTTCAAGCCCCTAAAAATGACCCAATCAGTTTGCCTTTCTCCATCACAAGACGTTTGAGACTCTCTTCTCTGGTGGACACTGACAGACAACTTGATGCAAGGTGTTCCTTTTCAGCCCCTTGTTCCTGGTCTCACTGTGGGGCTGGGGAGCCCACCTCAATGATCTCTCCGTAGGTCACAAGTAGGACACTTTGACCTCCAAGAAACACATAATTTTTTTTGAGCTTTTGGCTATCAAACTGGCCCTCCAGTGTTTCCAACCTATTCTTACTGGGAACTGTGTAGCTGTATTGACCGACAACACGACTGCCCTCAGTTATGTCAACAGGCAGCAAGGAACAGTCTCTTGCAGTCTCTGCCACCTGACTTTGGACCTTTGGGCATGGTGAATACCGCTATAAATTTTTCCCATCACTTCACACATACCTGGCACTGCCAATATGCATGCAGACCTACTCAGCAGGGGACTCTCCCACTGTCACGATTGGGAGCTGAACTGGACTTATCTATGTCCCATCTTCCAGAAATGGGGTATGCCTCGCATCGACGTGTTCAATTGCTTCAATGCGGTTCAATGCGGTTTTGCTGCAGGGGTGCACAAGATTTCAAAGCCCTGGGAGACGGGCTCGTGTACCCATGGGACAATGACTTTCTGTATATGTTTCCCCCCTACCACTGCTGCTGAGGATGATCCAAAGACTTATCACAGTCCACACAAGATGCATTGTGATTGCTCCATGGTGGCTGAGACAACCTTGGTCCGCCAACCTCCTATCAATATCCAAGGCTTGCCATCCCCTCCCACAGGTGCCGGATCTGCTCCTGGTGGAGAGCGGTGCCCTACTGTTGCATGAGGTTCACAAGCTCAAGTTAACAGCCTATCTTGTGGGCAGCTAACCTTTTCGGATAGGATCTAGAAGGTGTTGCTCAATGCCAGGAAGGACTCTACAATGGGAAGTGGTTTCGTTTCTTGGCTTTCTTGCAGTCCTCAGCTGTATCTCCGACTTCTGTAACTCTTGAACGGATTTTGGATTTTCTCCTTTTGTTGGCAGAGAAGGGCCTCTCACACTCTTCTATCAAGTTCTACTTATCGGCCATTTCTGCGTACCATTCCAAGTTTGAGGGCTTCTCTGTTTTCTCTCACCCGATCTCAAGAAAATTCCTAAGGGGTCTCCTCCACGTGTATCCTCCAAACTGATTGCTGGTGCCCTTGTGGGACTTGCCGCTGGTGCTGCGCTGTCTGATGGGGAGGCCTTTTGAACCCATGGCAACTTGCAAACTGAAACATGCAGCATGGAAAACTGCCTTTCTCATTGCCATTACCTCAGCCAGAAGAGTGGGCGAATTCGTGGCCCTTCTTCATTAAGCATTATGCTCTCGATGTCTGTACCAGACATCATTCCTTATTCACTTGAAGATATTGGCCCTTTTTTCTGTGAGAAGACATTCAGTCCACCCCTCAAGGCAGCACAGATGGTTACAAATCTTCCCTTTGAGGGGAAAGGGGTATGAGTGCTAATTTCCTAGTTAGGACTCTCACATGTGTAGAAACTTGTATTGTGCAAGTGCTGAGCCCTTGTGTGTGACTGCACAGTGAATTGTTCAAAGGACATTGGTTACAAGTAGGCAATGTGTATTTTTCTCTAAGTCTTTGAGACAGATTTGATGTTGTAAGGGCCAAGTCTATTAGCTTGTAGTCCTTGATAAAAATCAAAGGAAAGTAACTCATAGAACAAGTACTACAGGACTTGGGAAGTGCTATCAAAATCATCCTTAAATTGCCAGTTTGATTCTAGCTCAGATGATAAAGTTTACACTGTAACCCATGATTGCTCAGTTGAACCTCTGTTTTCAGAGGTGCTATAGCTATGAATATCAAATATTGCAGGCAAACAGGACATGACTGTCAACTTGTCAGCTTCCAGAGGAATTTGGGTGGGCACTTCTTGGAAACTGGATACTAGACTAGGTGGTCCAAAGTCATATCTACATTCTACACAGAATACACATGAACACACCTTATTTAATTGGACCATTGGTCCATCTATGTCAGCATTGTCTCCTCAGACTGGTGGCTGTTCCCTAGGCTTTTAGGGGGAGGTCTTTCACATCACCTACTACCTGATCCTTCTCCCGCTGAGGTGGAGGCCATCTTGTGGGTGAGGCCATCTTGTGGGTGGTTCCCATCTATCACTCAGAGAGGCAGGATCAATTCTAACTGTTTCCTGTGGTGGGAGTCACCCTCAACTCAGTTTCTTTCCTGCCTCAGTAGGGAGAGCAGCTAGGAGTAGGCTTTGCCTAAAACTTTTTTCTCTATTTTGCTCAACTTCTTGGTTTCACTGATGAATTCTTCCCTCCAGACGAGTTGTCTGAAAGAGCATTTCTATTTCCTAACTTTTATATGCACAAGGTTAAGGCAGAGTGGGATAAACCACTGTCTAGTAAACCCATTCCAGGCATTGTCAAGAGATTGTATCCCATAACCTCTGCCACTTCAGATCTTTTACAGATTCCAGCCGTAGACACCCCTGTAGCGGCTTTGCAATCATCTGGTCTTCTACAAGAGGATGGTCATGGCAACCTGAGAAATAGTCTGGATAAGAGATGTGAGTTTGCTCTCAAAAAATCACATGAAGCCTCTTCTTTAGCCATCAAGGCGTCTTCAGCTGCATCCACAGTCTCAAGGGCTTCCATAGTATGGATGCGGAAATTAATACAGATGCTGCCTGAAAATAATCCCAGACTCCTTGAGGGAGCTAACAGAGTCCTTAAAGCCATCTCATTCATGGCTGATGCCATCCTAGACACTATGGTATTATCTTCTAGAGCTATGGCATTGTCTGCAGCAGCCAGACATTTAATATGGCTACGCTCTTGGCCAGCTGATTACCAATCAAAAGCAATAGTTTCAGTGTACCCATTCCAAGGTAACAAATTGTTTGGAGATCCATTAGAGAAGATCTTAGATGAAACCCGTGATAAAAAGAAGGCACTTCCAAAATACGTGCACCCGGGAGAAAAGAGATCAATGAACTTCCCTACCACTTCTGCTTCTTCTTCTAGACCATACCAGTCCATGCCCAGACCACGACAGGACTACAGGAGACAAGCTTGGGGTAACAACAACAACAGCAACAATAGCAAGCAGTCCTTTCGTAGGGGAGGATTTAACAGCAGGTTCCCAAGATCGTATGGCAACAGACCAGATAGAGCCGAAAGGGAACCCAAGAACCAAAAAGCGTGACTATCTAACCCCTCCAGTGGGCGGATGCCTGCTTCTCTTCAGTCAAGCATGGGCCAACTCACATCCAGATGCCTGGACAAGAGACTTAATCCAGGAAGGCTACAAAATAGAATTCCACTCCATGCCTCCTCTACGCTTCATCATGTCTCCCACACACCAAAACCCCATCAAGAGGGACAGAACCAAAGATGCGATACAATACGTCGTTGACATACAAGCCATAGAACCTGTACCCATGAGCGAAAGGATGACTGGTGTGTACTCCATCTTTTTCACCGTACCCAAAAAGAATGGAGACTGGAGGGCCATTCTAGATTTAAAATTCTTGAATAGATATGTAGAGCCAAAACACTTCGGAATGGAGACGCTGAGGTCCACAGCAGAAGCACTACAACCTCAGGAATTTCTCTCTTCTATAGATCTAACAGAAGCATATCTATGCATCCCGATCTTCCTTCCTCATCGCAGGTTTCTACGTTTTTGTGTGAACGGGGATCACCTACAGTTCGGGGCACTCCCCTTTGGCCTCGCCTCGGCTCCAAAAGTATTTACCAAAGTACTCATTCACATGATTGTCTGCCTCAGGGAGAAAGGAATTCATATTCATCCGTATCTGGACAACATTCTGGTCCGGTCCCCTTCCAGACAACGATCCAAGAGGGACATGGACATGACGATCCAATGTCTACAGGACTTCGGATTCATAGTAAATCTACAGAAGAGTTCACTACTTCCCACACAAAGATTGGAACATCTAGGTGTAGTCCTGGACACTCGAGCTACAAAATTGTTCCTACCGCACAATAAGGCAAAGAAGATACAGGACATGGTCAGACAAATTATAAAGGCAAGAACTTCATCCCTATCTGCCCTAACCAAGATGATGGGATTGATGGGATCGACATTCGACTCACTCCAATGGGGACAGTTCCACTCCAGACCATTGCAGATGTTCATGCGTCCATTCCAGAATTCTATTGCCCTCAAGATGGATTTCTCGCTGAAGGTACCACTACAAGTAAAGGTAAGCCTCAGATGGTGGACAGTTCTCCACAACTTGACACAGGGCAAGACATTCTGGATCCAAGACCGGATACAGATTTTCACGGATGCCAGCTTATCAGGATGGGGCACAACATTAGCTCATAACCCAGTTCAGGGAACATGGTCCAGAACGGAGTCCAAGCTACCCATCAACCTTTTGGAACTGCGAGCAATCCTGTTGGCTCTTCTGTGTTTTTCCCCTCAGATCAAGGGACGCCATGTTCTGATCAGGACGGGCAATATACCCTGTTAAACAAACAGGGGGATCACGATCCCTGGCCCTACACAAGGAGGCAACCCAACTCCTCACGTGGGCAGAGAACAACCTGGCCTCAATCAAGGTGGAACACGTACAGGGCATAGTCAACCTTCAAGCGGACTGGCTGAGTCAACGAACGATCAAGGAGGGCGAATGGTCCTTACACAGGAAGATCTTTCTGGTAATAATCTCCAGGATGGGACTTCCACAGGTGGACCTGTTTGCCAATCAAGACAACAGTCAACTGACATGATTCTTCACCAGATACTTCCACCCCAAGGCGGAAGGCACGGATGCCCTTCTTTCCAGTTGGCCAGCCGGTCTTCTTTACGCATTTCCTCCAATTCCAGTCTTACCAAAACTACTTCGGAAAATAAGACTGCTGAAGGTGGAAGTCATACTGGCCACATCGTCCGTGGCTCTCCTCACTTTGGGAGATGGCAGTGGCTCCTCCTCTCAAACTACTGGTCTCAGAAGATATGCTAACTCAGGGACCAATCTGGCATCCCAATCCAGGTTGGTTCTGTTTGACTGCGTGGAAATTGAGAGGAACAGGCTCACGAAGCTAGGCTACACAAGTTCTGTTATTGACACTATGATGGCATCAAGAAAGTAATCTACTACAAAAATCTACAACACTACCTGGAAAGCATTCATTTGTTGGGCCCGTCGGAAGAAGATTGATCCACTACACCCGAGGATTGACTCATTGCTAGAATTTCTACAGGACAGCAAGGCTAGTGGTCTCCAAGCAACTACACTTAGAAGACAGGTGGCGGCACTAGCTTCGGTCTTGCCACATTTTCAAGGCATCTCAATTTCACAGCACCCTCACATTGTCCGTTTTCTGAGAGGAGCTTCTCTATCTGACCCTCCTCAGGCTCATAGGTTTCTGACATGGAGACTTAACACAGTCCTTATGGCACTTACCAAGCCTCCTTTTGAGCCATTGAGGGAAATCACACTCAATTTTTTGAGGATGAAAACTCTGTTCTTAGTAGCCATCACATCAGCAAGAAGAGTCTCCAAGCTGGGAGCTCTATCTGTGCAGAAAGAGCTGTGCATTTTTCAATAGGAAAAAGTGGTACTAAGAACAGATTCTACCTTTTGCCCAAAGGTGGGTTCCAAGTTTCACAGGATGCAGGAAATATGCCTGCCATTGTTCGTGCCACGTCCTATTCACCCAAAGGAGAAGATGTGGCATACTCTGGATGTAAGACGGGCCCTCAAATGCTATATACTCAGAACAGCGCCATTCAGAAAAACAGAATCTCTGTTCGTCAACATCTCACTTCCACACACAGGGAGGAAGATGTCAAACTTGGCCATAAGTTCTACCATTCGGTTATTCATTGTTGAAGCCTATAAAAGCTTAAACCAAAGAGTTCTGGATGGCATCACCGCCCATTCCCTACGCAGTGTGGCCACTAATGCGACCTTTGCTAATAGGGCTTCAGTAGAGGAAGTATGCAAGGCTGCTACATGGTCCTCATTATCGACATTTATCAGACACTATAAGATAAACGTGTTTGATTCTGCTGATGCAGTTTTTGGGAGACAGGTTCTTCAATCTGTCCTTTCTCTAGATGACGACCTTCCCTCCCAAAATTAGGGACACTGCTCTGAGAGGTCCCACAAGATGACCTTTACCTCAGAGGGAGAACGACCATTGGTTACTCACCGTGAAGGGTCCTTCTCCTCTGAGGCTTGGAGGACATCTTGGCCCTTCCGGGTAGTCAGTCTTTCCTGATGCTATGTATATAGTTGTTCTTTCTGCTTTGTCTACAAGTACAGTTTTCCTTTTCATAATGTCACTTACTGTTGACTTACAGAGTTTTTCAGTTCTTTCTACCTTTTCAAGAGGTTTCCCAAAACTGAGTTGAGGGTGACTCCCACCACAGGAAACAGGAAACAGTTAGAACTGATCCTGCCTCCCTGAGTGATGGACGGGAATCACCCACAAGATGTCCTCCAAGCCTCAGAGGAGAAGGACCCTTCACGGTGAGTAACCAATGGTTGTTTTAATTGGAGATGCTGGGGATTGATTCTGGGAATTTCTGCATGTTAAGCAGATGCGCTACCGCTGAGACACAGTCCTTCCGTGACTCTAATTCTGAATGCGCTGCAATTTTGAAAGCTGCTGTTTGTGTCCATTAGTGCTTTTAAAAGTGCTTTGAATGTTTCATTTATCCCTCAGTAGTTCAGAGGAGTTCCTCTTAAGCAACAGCGAGATCTGCTGCATGATCTGCCTATGCTAATTAACTTGTCCTGTGGAACTGTCAGTTGGGACATTCATATTGTCTTGCTGTATACACAACTGAAAGTGGGTTATCCTGAAGGGTTCTGTTTCAGAAAGAGTACTTAAATTGGCATTGACTTTTTAATCTGAACCTGTGAGCTACACAGGGACAATGAAGTCTGAAATCATTATTGTAAAGGAGAATAATGAAGAAGTTTGGTATCTAATTGCACCTTTCTGATTTCGAGCTCTTTACATGGAGAAAGGACTCCAGTGTAATAAGCTGTTCAGTTTCACCAATGCTGGGTATAAAGGATTTAGAAGATTTAAAATTCCTTCAGTTTTTTCTAGCGTCTGCCTTCCCCAAACTGTGGGTGGTTTTTCTTTGTGGCATTCCTAGAGCACCTGGAGTGTCACTACTTGTTTATCCAGGCACTGTTAGATGCCAGTTTTTTGCTTGCATCTGTCACCCACATTGTGTTATTGAAAATAGCATCAGACAATATGTCATGCTACTTCTCCTAAACAATAATTTAAATGGATTTGACTGTAAGCTTATTATGGGCCCAATTGGAAAAAAATGTTGCAAATGTATGTTTGAGAGGATTCTAATACAAATTGTGCAGAGCTTCCCTAGGAACTCATAAAAGGGAATTTCAAGTTCCTCACATTTCTGAATTCTGCAAATCAATAAGTGTTACTGTGCAGTACTAAAATTAAAAATGAGCAGAAAGTTGAAAGTAAAGTAACCTTACCAGATAAAGTATCACTGTCCATAGGGAAGTAGTACTCCTGAAAAACTACTGTGGATTTCTTTGTACTTGGTCTTAGTGACCACAATCTGATGCTTTAGGCAGTAGAGATTCCTGTCTCTGGGAGGACCACACCTAAAATACTTCGTTTAGTTTTGTATACCTCAGTTACAGAGAGTGCAGCAGCAAAGTTGAGGAGAATCCTAATGCCTAAGTGTGTGTGTTTGTGTGGCTAACCTCATTAAGAAGAACAAGAGTAGAACAACCTAAAATATCCAAAGTATGTAAAGAGAGGCAGCTGAAAGGTTGAAGTTGTGTAAACAGGGCTTCCGGTCTGGGATTCATGGCGTCCTGACGTGTTCTGGCTTGCTCTCAGAGCTCCCAGAGCATACGGAGGGTCTTGACGACAGGGTGGGCTTTATATAGCCCACCGCAGATCCCCCCAGGCAGGGGGGTGACTGGCAGCGAGCCTTGGCCCGAGAGGGAGTTGAGATCGGCTGATAGCGGGGCTTTAAAGAGCGTCGCGACCAGCCTTGATCCCCTCCCCCCTAGAAGGCACTTCGGAAATTCTCTACAAGACCCCACCGAGTTGGATTCTCAACATAAGAACGCATGACCCAGACTTCCAAGACATTCTACAGAAACTGATATCAAGGAAACACTGCTATAACAAGACACGGACTTTGAAGGTAACTTTTTAAAATTGCTCACCGGAGACGCGTTCTGGCCGAGAGTAAACAACATCCGATGAAGCGCATGATCAGGCTGTATCTTTTGTATTAACACCTACTCCGAAAAAGAGCAGTTAAACAGCTAAAAGAGGCCAAAAAGCCGGTTTGTTGAACATTCCTGCGGTTGGATTATTGACTTTAAAATAGAAACTAACAGCAAGCCCCGCGAGAACTAGTGTGGAAAAATACTTTAGCTGCAGCAGAAATCGTCAGAACAGGAAGTGACCTCAGACCAGACAAGTAATCTTCCTAGAGAAGTCCAAGGAGGCCGGAAGAAGGGAGGAAACCAGAGGCAAGGGGGACAACTAAGATTGCTGGACAGGAAGTGAGTAACCGGAAGAACCATCTACCATAGAGAAATTGCGCCCGCCATTTTGAGAAGGTCAGAAAAATTATACTTCGATTTTAACTAAAAAAACTTAGTAGAAAAAAGTGAAATTAGAGCGATTTAGGTGGGCATAAGAAGGACTTTGATTTGATGTAGGTTTTAGGTGAATTTTAAACAACGGCTTACGATCTGCGGCAACGACAGAGGGCGAATTCCTGGTCCTCCCCGAAAATGACTGCTAAAGAAGAAAAGAAGCTACAAGGCCTGATGGAAGCTATGGAGAAACGAGTGATGGACGCATTACAAAAGATGGAAAAAACTTTAGTAACAAAAGTAACAGACCTGAAAAAGGAGTTATCTGGGATTACAAAAGAAATGCAGACGCTGACTAAGAGAACAGATGAGATGGATGAAAGAGTGAAGAGAGTGGCATCCAATATTGCTGAGGTTGCTATAGAAACAGAAAAAGTTAATCTGATGGTCCAGTACAATGCAATGCTTAACCATATGAGATTCAGGGGGATCCCTGAAGACAAAAGTGAGAACATCCATTCTGTTATGGTGGATGCTGTTGCAGACTTTTTAAAAATGGAAGAGGAGAAGGTGGCGGCACAGATTGATGTGGTGTACAGAGTCAATTCTGCGATTGCGCAAAGGAAAAAATTACCCAGAGATGTGATTGTCCAGTTTATATCCAAAAAACTGAAGGAGGATTTATTCAAGCAACAATTTCAGGAAGATTTCACAATTGACAACAAGAAAATCATGATTTTAAAGGAACTACCCAGAGCAATGCTTCAGGATAGACGACTCTTTAAAGATTTGACTGATGAATTGAAAACAGAGGGTATAAGATACAGATGGGAAATTCCAAAAGGTGTCAGTTTTACATTCAAACAGAAGAGAGTCACCATCAAGTCAGTAGAGCAAATGACCAGATTCATCAATGATAACTTTAAAGACTCTGATAAATAAGTACAAAAACAACATGGAGAGTCAAATTATATCATGGAATGTCAATGGACTTAATTCACCTCAAAAAAGAAAAAATGTTAGACTTTGGTTGGAAAAACAAAAATGTGATATTGTCTGTTTGCAAGAAACACATATTAAAAAAACTGATGCTAAATTTTTGATTCAAAAAAGATTAGGAGAAGAGTTTTATTCCCTCTCCTCCCAAAAGAAAAAAGGAGTTGTGATATATATTAAAAAGGAATTGGATCCAAAGGAAATTTTTAAAGATAATGAAGGGAAACTTTTGGCGGTAGAAGCCGTGCTGCAGAGTAAAAAGACTTTAATTGTTAACCTCTATGCTCCAAATGGTGCAAAGGAAAAATTTTTCCAGGATTTGTGGGAACAGCTACGACAGCTAACCTATGAGCAAATTATATTAATGGGTGACTTTAATGGTACTGTTGATAATGTTATTGATAGAAAATCCCAAAAAGGAAACGAAGACATGGGCAAACTTCCGAAAGTCTTTTTTCAATTGGCTAAACACGAACATCTGGAAGATGCTTGGAGAGTTAAAAATCCCAGGGATAGAGAGTATTCCTTTTACTCATCAAGACATGAATCTTTTTCAAGGATAGACATGATGTGGATGACTGAGAATTTGATCTTGCAGACACGCAAAATCGAGATGTTACCTAGAACGCTTTCTGACCATAGTCCAGTAAAATGGTCAACGTATATTAAGAGAAAGAAATTCCGATGGAGACTCAATGAGGACTTGCTGGACAAACAAAATATTGTGGATAGAATAAGGACAGAAACCCAAACATACTTTCAACTGAATTTAAATAAGGATGTGCAGACGCAAACGGTATGGGAGGCCTATAAAGCTGTGATGAGAGGACATCTGATTGCAATTAATAATAATGAAAAGAAACAACAATTGAAAATAGACAAAGAGATTACGGAAAATATTCGGAAAAAAGAAATGGAGCTTAAGAAAAGGCCTGGTAAAAAGAAAATTCTGAGAGAATTGAAGATTTTAAGGGAGCAATATGAGGCGAGGTTAAACAAAGAAGTATATTGGAACCTGAAAAAATTGCAACAGAAGTCCTTTGAAGGTGCAAATAAACCTGGTAAATACTTGGCATGGCAATTGAAGAAAAGAAGAGAGAACAAGACAATCACTAAATTGAAAGATGGAAATAAAGAAATTTCAGACCCAGGAGGGATCCGGAGGGAATTTTATAAATACTATGCGACTCTTTTTCAAGCAAAACAAGTGGATCTGCAAAAGATGCAAGACTATTTATCCAAGGTTAATTTGATACAACCAAGCCCAGAAATGAAAGCAATATTAAATGCTGTAATAACTAAGGAAGAAATTAGCAAAGCAATAAGAGAGGCAAAAATTTCCAAAGTTCCAGGCCCAGATGGCTTTTCAGCTAAATTTTATAAAAAACTTCATGAAGACCTGGTTCCGGTGTTAGAGATTCTTTTAAATGAAATTAGAAGAACTGGGAAGATTCCAGATTCCTGGAATTCCGAAAGATACACAAGATTTAACAAATGTAAAGAATTATCGACCTATTTCACTGTTAAACAACGATTATAAGATATTTGCAAAAATATTAGCAGAGCGCCTTAAAGGGTTCTTGAAAGATACTATTGTTGAAGATCAAGCCGGATTTTTACCAAACAGACAAATAAAAGACAATATGAGGGTTGTTTTAGACGCAATTGAGTATTATGATAAACACCCGGAAAAAGAAGTTGGTTTTTTATTTTTGGATGCAGAAAAGGCATTTGATAATTTGAACTGGGAATTTATGTTTAAAGTGTTTGAGAAATCCCGGATGGGCGCAGAATTTACAAGAATGATTCAATCAATATATAAAGAACAAAAAGCTACGGTGATTGTGAACGCAGAATCAACAGAAGTATTCCGGGTCAGAAAAGGTACTAGACAGGGTTGTCCCCTGTCACCATTGCTATTTATCTGGATTTTGGAGATTTTGCTACAAATGGTTAGAGATGACGATAATATAAAAGGTTTGAATATTAGAGGCTTTTCATTTAAACTAAGAGCATTTGCGGATGATATTATGTTTATTGTTGAAGATCCTGTTAATAATATGCCTAAGGTATTTGAAAAAGTAAAAGAGTTTGGAGATCTCGCAGGGTTTTATGTGAATAAGAATAAGTCTAAGATATTGTGTAAAAATATGATTGGTACAAAGCAACAAATGTTACAAAATGTGACAGAATGTGAAGTGGTTAAAAAGGTTAAGTATTTGGGAGTTGAAATCACAATGAAAAATATAGATTTGTTTAAGAATAATTATGAAAAACTGTGGGTTTCGATAAAGAGTGATTTAGAAAAATGGGAAAAACTAAGATTATCTCTTCTTGGAAAAATTGCCGTTGTCAAAATGAATGTACTGCCCAGGTTAATGTTTTTGTTCCAGACAATACCAATTGTGAAAGATGGGAAAGTGTTGGTGAAATGGCAAAGAGAAATCTTTAAGTTTATCTGGGCAGGAAAGAAGCCAAGAATTAAAATGAAGATAATGTATGATACTAAAGACAGAGGTGGCTTCCAAGTCCCGAATTTGCGTTTGTATCATGAAGCTGTATGTATGTCTTGGTTATCTGAGTGGGTTAATTTGGAAAATAGAAAACTTTTAGCTCTTGAGGGGCACGATTGCAGATTTGGCTGGCATGCCTATCTTTGGTATGGGAAAAATAAAGTTGATTCAATGTTTAAGCATCATTATGTAAGGAGAACATTGTTTGATGCATGGACCAGGTACAAGGATAAAGTTTCTGACGAGAGGCCTTTGTGGATTGTTCCAGCAGCAGTTATACATCCTTTTTCAGAACATAAAGGTAATGATTGGTTGAAATACCAAGAACTGTTGCAAAAAGAGGGGAAAAAATATGTCTTAAAACCAAATAATGTACTAGAATTTGAGTATAGATGGCTACAATATTGTCAAATAAGGGATATTTACAAAAAGATTGTAAAGAGTTTGGTTTTAGAGCTAAGAATGATGAGTTTGAAGATATATGGTTGAAAAGAGAGCGAAAAATGATCTCAAAGATGTATAAAACTTTGTTGACTGTATACACTTTAGATGAAACTGTTAAAGAGCAAATGATAAAATGGGCCATAAACATGAACAAAGAAATTTCTATGGAAACATGGGAGTTTTTGTGGAAAAGATCTTTTAAAATATCTACCTGTGTTAATGTTTAAGGAAATTGTTACAAGATGATGTATAGATGGTACATGACACCAAAAAAGATTGCTAATATTAGTATGAATAAGAACTTGAGTAATAAGTGTTGGAAATGTAAAAAAACAGAGGGTTCTTTTTACCATATGTGGTGGTCATGTGATAAAGCAAAGGTGTACTGGTCATACATTGTGTGATGCAGAAAATATTAAAAATCCCAATTGAGAGAAAGCCAGAACTTCTTCTCTTAGGTTTGACAATGGAAAGAATTCCACAGGAAAAAAGGACATTACTATGGTACATGATTACGTCGGCGAGAATGGCCTTTGCTCAGCAATGGAAAACGGAGAAGGTGCCGGATATACATGACTGGTTTAGAAAACTGCTATTTTTAGCGGAAATGGACAAAATAACAAAAAAACTAAATGGACAAATGGCAGAACAGTATATAAAAGATTGGGAAGGTTTGAAACTGTATTTGGAAACTGAATACAGAATGAAGGGGAAAATGTATAACTTAGATCTGTATGGATATTGAATGAGAAATGAAATGAATTCTGAACTGTATTATACTGTTATTTGAAGATATGTTGAAATTGGGAGGTGTTTTATATATCTGAAATGTGTTACCTGGTTTGTCGATTCATATAAGTCTAAACTTGATTACCGTCTAATATATACTTGTTTGTTATTAGCAGTGTTGGAAGCCTAGTGGGGGGGATGGGATGGAAAGTTTTTTTTTTTTTTAATTGTATTGGTAACGTTGTTGAAAATGTTGAACACATCCCAATAAAATTTTGTTTACACAACTTCTTCTTCTTCTTTTTTTTAAACAGATTGGCCAGCGTGGATTTGTGGAGAATTTGCATTAATAACCAACCTGGTTTTCCTACCTAGTTTTATTCTAATAGTATGTCTTGAAAATGGGGATGATGTATACCACTCCTGTAGCTGTAAAATATTTATATCCTGCTTCTCAACCTAAAAAGCTTCAAAGATGGTTAATAACTTAAATTGAAATAATGCACTAAAAATTGCTAAACATATGAAAGGTGTTGACCCAAGATCCAGTCAGTAAGAATAAGCACACACAGAGGGGGAAATAACTTTTTAAATTAGTTATTAGATCAGGATGGTTTTGTGAGCTGATTATTGTCCTGTGTTGTGAGATGTGGGACTAACTGCTGTTTATACAGAACTTAAGATGAGATGGTTCGAGGAAGATATATGGAGTACAAGAAGGCTTTGTGGTTGTAAGCAAACTTTGCAATAAGGTGAGGTTTTAGTGCCGCATGGATGGGTATGGGGTTGGAAGGTAAATCGAGACTGGATAATATACAGGATTCATTTATTGGATGGGGAAGCCTTTTGGAGATACTGCCTGTTTTCAAGCATATCTCCACAGTCAAAGTGTTAGAAGGCTTAAAATGAAAATTGTTGTTTTCAAGAGCCTTCTTGACTACCTGCTCTGTTTTTCTTCTCCCATTTTCCTGAATTGCCTACTTTTGTTCTCAGGTTTTGCAGGTTGAATAGAGAATGTCAATGGTATATGCAGATTACTAATTTCAGCACCGTGATCCCTGAAATGAGATTTACTGAAAAACTACAGCTTGCTTCTGCAGAGAATGCAAGGCCACCTTGCAGAGGGGGCCAGCAGTAGAATTTCATCTGAATGAAGTCGCTGAGTGAGCTGTGCTATTTATGGGGCAGGATATTATACTGCAGCATGTTCCATAGACTATATTGGTTCCTACTGAGTTTCTGAGTGCAATACCAAATTAGCTTTGACCTCTAAATTAAAGGCCCCTTCTATTTTCTGTATGGCATATGTAAACTCATAATAGGCGGATTTAGCCAATTGAATTTCATGGCTTGAGTCTCAGTTGAAATAAGCAGACTATAAATAATGTAAATAAATAAAATATATTTCCCTTTCACTGACTTACAACATGTTAATGTGGTGCTTGGTGTCATCCTTCCCAATCATGTCCTGTTGTCATAACTTTCCCATTGCTTGTTAGTGTTTTTGGAACAAGACTGATGTGATGGCAGAAGAGGTTCATTCATATAATTTAACAAGGCTGTAAAAGTTCCAGGTGGTTGGTCAACTTGACTCTTAAAAAACTTCATCAGCACCCAGGAAATTGAAATATTTAGCCCTGCTCTGAGCTGACATTTCATGCTGGTTCTCGGGAACTGGGAATATTATTCCAGGTCTGTGGGTTAATGTCAGAGTTACATCTAGTCAGTGCCAAGTTCTACAATTGAATGCTTTATGCAAATTGACTGCTTTATTTACTTATTTTGCATAGTTGTATTTGAAGGTTCAGATTTTCAAAAAACAGGGAATTTCTAGGCAAAGTTTATGAAAGGGTATAGAAATTTGGGCTGGGGGGAATATACAATGCCTTGGCTACTGTTTATGGTAGCAGTTGTATAAATACTCACTTTGGATAATTAAATCAGATTTTAACTCTGTGATAACTGTGTGTTATATTTTCTCTTTCCTTCAGATTTAAGCAAGGGAAGGGGGAATGTGGGAACATGTCTGTCAACTGCTTAAGACATGACTGAACCTCTGTTTTCCTCCTGTTGCAGGTACTTAAAGCCTGGGTGTGGACAAAGGCACAAGGTTTTGGGCATGAGGCAAAGGAATGGCTTGTGGCCTTGAGTGACTGATCTAATGGATTCAAGAACAGCTCAGAATGTGTAGTGTGCTTCTTTGTTTTTAGGTTTGGATTGTATTGTTTTGCTTGTAATTGGTTTCAGTCCTCATTGGGGAGTGAGAAGCAGGATAGGAAATGTCCTAAACAAATAAAAATGTTGTGGCTGGTGAGAGTTGGCAACTATGCTTGTCTAGACGATTACTATCCCATCTCTTCATAGAGCCTGCTCAAGGTGGCTAACAAAGTAAAACCTAATAATAACATTAATACCATAAGTTGTAACCAGATTTTAAACACCTAGCAACATCCTCAGAATGTAAAAATGAGTTAAAGGATCAACCTTCTGACTAAAAGCTTGACTTCTTGATAAAGCCTTGATAAAAACAAATGTTTTAGTCTGGCACCTAGGGTGTGACAGTGGCAGCTGAGCCCCAAAGGTAGCAAATTGCCTGTGATTGCTGCAGGGCTTGGCCCCAGTAGGTCCCCCCTCAAAGACCAAAATAGTCCTGAATAGGGTTCTGCACATTCCCTGTTCCTTTTCTCTGACTGAAACCAAAGCTTGAAGGCCAGCAATATGGTGGTGGTAGCCTAGCAAAGGCTAGTGCGGCCATTTGTTTTGTAAAGGCATAGATGTTCCTTTTAAGTTCCTTCTAAGTTGTGTGTGTGAGCTTATTAACACAGGAAACTCTGCTCAGCAGCAATCTGGAGCTGCACAGGGTCTTGCACTGCCCATTGCCCATTTTAAGATTACAGCAGTTATATTCTGCTCAAGATGTTAACTGTTCTGCTCAGTAGGGGGAAGAAATTAAAGGGAACATTGGTGGTGCTACTGCCATTCTGGGTGTTTTAGGCCACCCCCCAGTACAATTAAAGTTATTTGCTACTTTTGTATCCCATCCCTCTTTGAAAGAGCTCAGAGCCACATGCTAGATTCATAGATCAGGGAGTTTTGGCTGGGAGACTGACTTCCCAGGGCCACCCAGTGAGCATCATAAATGAGTAGGGATGTAAACCTGGTTTTCCCACATGTAGTGAAACTGTATGACTGTATCTGAAACAAGTTAGTGGTTAGCATAAAATTGTATCATGATTAGAGCAAGAGGCAAAATTGAAAAGGAATGGTACATACATTAGACTTCCCTTTTACTGTTCAAATGCAGCAGGTCAGCTACATCCAAAGGAAGTTTGCTTACGGACAATAGATTGGTTCCAAGAAGCTGTTGACAAGCAACCTGTCTGCATATGAAAAGCTCCCCCTTTCTCTTCACATTTGAAGGAGGCCTAGGATAGGGTGCTCTTGCATATGTTAATCTTTCTGTTGTAATAAATCAGCTTCCCAGTAACTTTATTGTACATGGAAATGTTCTCTAGGAGAGTGAATTTTAAACTATTTCAGGAAGGTCATAGCCTAAGTTACTTGGGAAATCACCTATATACAGACATTCCTAAAGAATTAAAAGTTTCTTTTGCACAAGGCATGGTAACACTGAGCTTTTAGCTGCATTCTGCTTCTTGATAAGCTATTGGTGCTCTATTCAAACCCATAAACAAGCCAGTTGTGAAAGCAGTCTAAAGTAACTGAACTTTCATGGCTCAGTAGCTGAATATCTGCTTTAGAAGCAGAAGACCCCAATTTCATTCTTTGGAATCACCAGTTAAAAGGAACAGATAGTTGGTGATTTGAAAGATTTGTACCCAAAACATGGGAGAACCATTGCCACTCATAGTGGCTGAGGCAGTGGACATACATAAGAACATAAGAGAAGTCAGTGCTGGATCAGGCCAATGGCCCATCTAGTCCAACACTCTGTCAGAGGCCAAAAATACCAGGCACCATCAGGAGGTCCAGCAGTGGGACCAGGACACTAGAAGCCCTCCCACTGCTGCCCTCCCCAAGCACCAAGAATAAAGAGCATCACTTGCCCCAGACCGAGAGTTCCTATCTATACCTTGTGGCTAATAGCCACTGATGGACTTCTGCTCCATATGCTTATCTAATTCTCTCTTGAAGCTGTCCATGCTTGTAGCCACCACCACTTCCTGTGGCAGTGAATTCCATGTGTTAATCACTCTTCGGGTGAAATGGTACTTCCTTTTATCCATTCTAGCCTGACCGCTCAGCAACTTCATTGAGTGCCCACAAGTTCTTGTATTGTGAGAAAGGGAGAAAAATACCTCTTTCTCTACCTGCTCTATCCCATGCATAATCTTATAAACCTCAATCATGTCACCCCTCAGCTGTCATTTCTCCAAGCTAAAGAGCCCCAAGCGCTTTAACCTTTCTTCATAGGGAAAGTGTTCCAACCTTTTTATCATTCTAGTTTTATCATATATGGCCTCCCTCAGGTGTCTGTCACTCTGTTAACAACTACTGGCTATGGCCAGAAACCTCCCACAACTAGAACATTTCTTTGCTATCAGCCGTGACCACCATTTTAATCTTTATGATGTTTTAGATTTTAATTTTATTGTGTTAATATATTTTGTATAAATGAAATGTTGTTACCTGCCCTGAGCCTGCTTCCGGAAAGAGCGGGCTATAAATGTGAATAAATAAATAAATAATACTGGCCTTGATGGACCAGTGGTCTGACTCCATATAGGGCAGTGTCATATGATAAGGAGAGTAGTAGGATACTCACTATTTGGTCCACCTTCCATGGATATTTAAATGCTTATTTCTCAAAAGAGGTAAGCTTCTAGTTGTCTTAGAAATGGAAATATAGAGTTATGTGAATGAAGTAATGCCTGTATCATTTGTTGTTTTGGCATTGCTAAGCTTATGCACTGTTCCCACCTACTTTCCCATAGTCTTTTGCCCATATGACTGTGAACGAAGCTCATCTAATTAGTACTTTTTTTGGAGAGGGAGAGAGAGAAAGAGAGAGAGGTCTGTGTTCCAGCTCTGTTGCAGAATGTGTGGAGCCAAAGTACAGGCATGATGAGTAAATAAACTGTCACCAAAGAAAAAGCAGAAATCACAAACATAATGCTCAGTTGTATTAACTTACAAATGGTGTGCATAAATCAATATGACTTGGAGCTAATCACATCCTTTAGGTTTAAGGGAAGCTATTAGTATCTCATTTTAGGATACTGTAATAGTCCTGAAAATATCTTGGTAAACAGTGCACAAAACTTCTTCTGTGCTTGACAAAAAGCTACTGATGGCTTCCTGCCTCAGACAGCCCTAGGGTTTATGTACTAATATCTGCTCCTTTCAAATAAGCCTGCTTAAAAGCAGCAGAGTAGTCGTAGCAGAAGAACAGCAGCAGTGCAAGGCAGCATGGAAAGGAGGTTTTTAAAAGGAAAAAGAATCCAAGAGTCTAGGTCACTGAAGAATAATGAATTGGACAAGAGCCTATAAAATCATGCTGTCAAAACATTTTCAAGAAATGTCTTAGTTTCATTCAGGAGAGGAGGAATTTTTAAGTAACTGTACTATGTACAGCTTAAATTCAGTTGGTTGATTACAAAGCAGCCCTTCTGTTGGGTGAATGTCTTAAAAGGAAGGTTTAACTATAAAATCTTTGACAGAGTTACAACCTCAGTCCCTTGTACAGTCTTATTGTTATACCAGGAATGCTGCATGTTTTTCACTCCAGAAACATTCATTATCTTGTTGATTACATACCTAAAAATGTGATTAGCAAGACTAATATTTGCATAGTAACCTTGGCCCCAAAAACATCCCTGGAAATTGTACAAAGCTTCCCATTTGCAGGACTTTGGTCTGAAGGTCTCACGTACTTAGATTCTTAAGAGAGGGTTTGTAATGAAAGGGCCTTCCCAAGGCAGAAATTTGCTTTTGCTAGGGTATGAATTCAAAAGCCTTAGATTGTGGAGAGTCTAGCCTTTAGGGGGTATCAGCATCACTGAAGATCAGTTTACACACCAATTTCTCTGTAGGTTTGTTTTCCTCTGTATCAAGCATGTCTTGTATCATTTGCTTGAAAGCCCACCTGGGTGAAAGAGACTTTTCTGTGATGGTTTTAATGTACTTGCTACTTCCTGTGGGGTTGTTTACTTGCAAATGTGTACTCTCTGATCCTGTGGAGCTAGAGAAGTTTTCTTCCAGAATTATGAAAAGTTGCATGGGGGGGGGGGGGGGCTAGTCTTTGTGCCAGTTCTGTCATTAGATTTCACTGTTCCTAGTTTTGTCTTGAAAACATTGAGTTTTTCAGTCCTTTTTAGTGTTAGCTGTTACGAGCAGCATACTGTGTTGTCATGCTGTTCTGACCAGCAACAAAGCACCCCCTACCAACCATATTGTTCCCATGGTTGCTTTTTAGTGAGGTAAATCAGAACATATAAGGGGGTGGGAAAATGGTAGCTTGTACAATGTATAGTGTTTTCATTTTTCAAATATTTGTGGAACATCAAAGTGATTGGATTGGTTGTGCTCTGACCACAGGTATACTTGCCGTTTTGTGCTCACTTGTGAAATCTCCACACAAACTTCAGCTGAGCTACTAGTGGTTGTAAAGGAGTGTTGCTGATTTAGTAGTAGTCCATCCAAAGAATCAAAGTATCCCAGCCTATTTAACAGGGATCTGTTTCTAACAATACTTAAAGTGAGCAATGGTGAAGAAACTCTTACGAGAGGATGAAGGGGCCATATGTGCATGGCCTTTATATGTTTATCTTTTGACCCCAGGGCAAGGGATTTGAAGTCTGTATATACACAGATACAATGGTATTTTGGATGAAATAGTGGAGACAGAGGAGATGGCATTTATAATTGAACTAGGACCTTGAGCTTGTTTGGAGGTTCTAGCAGGGGAGCGCAGCTATCGTATACCCTTGACCGAAGAACGGTACACTCCTTCTATCTGGGATGGTCGTCCTCTTCGACCGAGCGCGCAGCTTCGGGAGGGACGCACATGGAGCGGTGAGGGAGGTAGGGGACACCCGCCTAGCCAGCCAGATCAGCCGAATCAACCCTGGCGATCAATGGGGTGACAGATGTCGCAGCCAGATCGCCCTCACATCTCTAACCCTCTAAGTATCTGGTACCCTATCCTTGAGAAAATAGACATTGACACCTTTGATTGGGAAACTATTTCTAAGGCCAAATACAAGTTACTGTTATTCAGATAGTCTATGTTTGATATGCGAGGTTTTATAATTTTTTATGCTTTTATATATTATGTAATTGATGTTAAGTAATTTAAAAAAAAAATTAAAAAAAAATTGTGTGCAGGTTTTCCACACTGCATCACCCATGAAACTGAGCAATGTGTATTTACATAGCAAAAGTTCATATTTTTGCATGTAATGTTTTGGTTTTCCGTTTCTGATCTCCCACTCTTTTTATGTGTATATAAAGCAATTAAAGATTTTATTTAAATAAATATATATATATATATATATATATATATATAATTGAACTAGGTGTGATCTTTATTGAACATATATAGTCAGAAAAAAGAGGCAGGAGCAGATAATGCAGTGGACTATACTAATATTGGAGGGCTATGCTATGAAGCTAAAAGAAGAAGAAGAGGTGGATTTATACCCCCACCCTTCACTCTGAATGGCTTATAGTCTCCTTCCCTTCCTCTCCCCACAACAGACCCCCGTTCAGATAGGTGGAGCTGAGAGAGTTCTGAGAAAACAGCTAAGTGTGACTGACCCAAGGTCACTCAGCTGGCTGCATGTGGAGGAGTGTAGAATCAAACCTGGTTCTGCAGATTAGAGTCTACCACTCAACCACTACACTAAACCCTACACTTATACAGTATATACACTATAATATACGGGGGAATAAGCAATCAAATAGCAATGCAGGTTATTCCTAGCGGAAGCCATCCCACTTACCCTAGATGTGGCCTCTCTGGGCTCATCCACATACAGAGCCTGCCTGTGAGGGGGAAGTGAAAAGGTGATTGGTATGGAATCGGAAGGAGAGGTACAGGATTGAGACTCCCCTGAGTGGAGCTTGAAGGAAGGAAGGTAGCTAAAACAGAGCATATGGGGAATTGGCTTTTAGGGAGGAATGGTAGAAACTGAAACCCAGGGGTCTACCAGGGAGTGTTAATAGGGCAGGCGATGGGATTATCTGCCTGAATGGCCTGACTGAGTTACCAGATTAATGTGCACTGAAAGGGAATCCCATAAGGAAGGCAGAGTGGAAGGTGGTTGTCCTGCAAACATCAGTCTTGTTTAGGCCTAAATGTGTGAGAATCCCAGAAAACTGCTTGGGAGTGCACTGTAATTGCACATATACTTCATCATTCCCTGGAAAGTATGGTGTGTTTCTGGATTTCTGACTGCATAGGCCCTCAGGATCTTAGGAAGCTCTTGTGGAGAGGAGATTATGACTCTTGGGAAGGATGATGGGGGGGTGCTTGGCAGATAGCTTACCTTTTTTCTGTTAACTGGCTCACTATACAAGGTGCTGTATGTGTGGCTGCCCTTGAAGATGGTTTGGAAAAAACTGATACAAAATGCAATAGTTGGGGTTCTTTCTGGATTGCATGGCTGCAGTCATATTAAGAATGTTATGCCATCTGTCCTGGGTCAGAAGACTCAGCCAAGACCAAGGGGATGAGACTGAAGCACTAACCAGAAGCGTAAGTCAAGAGTTCAGTCCAAGAGTTATACACACAGGAGACCAGCCAAGGGTCCAAGAAACAGAGTTCAAGCAGGTCTGAGAGGCTTTGTCAAACAGGTCCAGGGTCAAAGCCAAAGGTTCAGGAGTAGCAGCCAGAAACAGGTCTGGGTGGTGTGGTTGTGCATCTTCAGGAAGGTGACAAGTTGCTCCCATGTCCGCTTCCTCTGAAATCCCGTCTTTTATTGGCTTCTTACAGCTTGCGAGAGCACTGTCCATAAACTTCAGGTGTTCCTCTTGATCTGGCAGTTGCTGGGCAGCAAGGTGCGTGCTCCACCTCCTCTCAAGGAGCTCCAAGTGCACCCGCCTCTTCCTGCGTTCCCCTGGCTCTGGGGACAGAGGAGGCAAGGCAGCCTGTGAAGTTTCCCTACAATCTTGGGTTGCTGAGGCGCCGCCTCTCTGGGTTGTCCCTTCTGTGTTCCCAGTGCTCATGGGCCTGGAGTGCCTGCTGTCTTCATCAATTGGGGCACTAGGACCTGCCTCTGCTGTCTCAGGGTCATTAGGAGCATCAGCTGGCTGAGTCTCAGAGGTGCCGATGGGTCTGTTATCAGCATCAACTGAGTGCTCTTCAGTTAAAGCAGATTGGCCCACGACACCATCTACCTTGGCTTTCAGTTTGTTTTTAGGCCCAATGCAAAGTGCTAACTTTGATCTTTAAAGCCCTAAATAGCTTGGAGCCTCAGCACCTGAAACACCCTCTCCACCCGTACTGTGTAACCCAGGATCTGAGATCGATGTAAGGGACTTTCCTTAGGGAACCAGCAACCAAGGTTTGGTTACTGGGACTCAAGGGGTGCATTTGCCAACTCCCCCCGGGGTTCTCGGTCCTCCACCAATCACAGACTAGTGGGCGGGGGGGGAGTGGCGCTTTTCATTCGGGAGGCTTACTCCGTCAGGGCGCTCCCGCGGGTAGAGATCACGGGCATAGAGTGCGTCGGCGCGATGCTGGAGGCCGAAAAGAGTTTGGCTATTTGGTTGGTGTACCGACCACATAACACGCCGGCCAAGAGTCTGCCATCCCTGCTGGAGGCCATATCAGGCTGGAGCACCCTAGGCTATTTGTCCTGGGTGACTTCAACGTCCATGCTGAGGACGCGACCTCCAGCCGGGCTGTGGATCTAGTGTCGTCCATGGCGGCACTGGGACTCTCCCAGTTCGTTTCGGCTCCCGTGCACCAGGCCGGACACACACTCGATCTGATCTTCGCGGTGGGAGTGACGGTGGACCGGATCACTGCTTTGGCAGTGCCATGGTTGGACCACCATGCCCTGAAGGCCCGTCTGAATGTCCCACCACGACCCTGTTTAGGTGGCGAGCTGATGTGGCTCCAGATGGCTCTGCGGGATCCGAGGCCCCCTGGCAGCTCGTTAGATGAGCTGGTGGAGGACTGGAATGGCTGCCTCTCCTCAGCTATTGACGAGATCGCTCCCAAGTGCCCTCTCCGTACCCGCGATAGGCGAGCGCCCTGGTATACCCAGGAACTGCGCTCGTTGAAATGAGAACTGAGACGGCTAGAGAGACGGTGGCGCCGTGCTCGCGACGAAGTGTCACGAACATCCTATAGGACGTTTATGAGATCCTATGTGATGGCAGTCAGGGCCGCAAAGAAGGACTTCTATGCGGCCTCAATTGCAGCTGCTAGCTCACGCCCGGCCCAGTTATTTAGTGTGATTCGGTCTTTGACAGTTCTGCCTCAGAGCAGGCAAAATGTTAAGGAATTGGATATTGGCTGTGAGGCTTTTGCGAGCTACTTTGCAGATAAAGTCTTGGCACTCCGCCGTGACCTCCCCGCCACGATTGATACAGTTAGAGAACTTGAGGCCCCTTGAGCGTCTTTGGAGCCAGGTTTAGTATGTTTTGACCCACTCAGTCTGGAGGGAGCTGACAGGTTGTTCGTATCTGTGCGCCCTACCACATGCGACCTTGATCTGTGCCCCTCTTGGCTGGTTAAAGCAGGTCACGAGGGGTTTCAAGGTGCTCTTCGGGAGATTGCCAACAAGTCCCTCACTGAAGCGATGGTCCGCCCTCTCTTGAAAAAACCATCTCTGGATCCGGCCGAATTGGCCAACTATCGGCCAGTTTCCAACTTGCCTTATTTAGGCAAGCTTATTGAGAGGGTGGTGGCATCACAGCTTCAGGGCTATCTGGATGAGGCTTCCATCCCCGATCCTTTCCAGTCCGGCTTCTGCCTGGGCCACAGGACAGAGACAGCACTGATCGCTCTGACCGATGATCTCCGTAGGCATCTGGATTGAGGCGGCATGGCGGCACTGGTGTTGTTAGATCTGTCGGCTGCATTCGATATGGTCGACCACCAGTTGCTGGTCCACCGCCTCGCCAACGTGGGGATTCATGGGCTTGCCTTGCAATGGCTTATCTCTTTTCTCCAAGGTCGGGGACAGAGGATGGCGATGGGGAGGCAGCGGTCCCGAAGGTACCCCCTTGAGTGTGGTGTGCCCCAGGGAGCTGTACTGTCCCCGATGTTGTTTAACATCTACATGTGCCCCCTTGCCCAGATGCCTGGAGGTGTGGGCTTGGGTGTCATCAATATACTGATGATACCCAGCTCTATCTGATGTTGGACGGCCAGTCGGACTCTGGTCCTGATGACCTTTTGCGGGCGTTGCAAGCTGTGGCTGGGTGGCTCAGACTGAGTCGGCTGAAATTAAACCCGACAAAGACGGAGGTCCTGGGCCTGTGCCGGACCGGCCGAGAGTTGGGGCTCCCTCTCCCATCCTTCAGTGGGGTACCATTGGTGCCTGTGTGGGAGGTTAGGAGTTTGGGTGTGCTCCTGGACTCCTCATTAACGATGGAGGCCCAGATGGCAGCCACTGCCAAGTCAGCCTTTTACCATCTGCGGCTGGCCCAGCAGTTGGTCCCCTATCTCAACCGCGAAGACCTGGCCACTGTGATCCATGCGACGGTCACCTCGAGGTTGGACTACTGTAACGCTCTCTACTTGGGGCTGCCTCTGTTGCAAATCCGGAAGCTGCAGCTAGTGCAGAATGCTGCAGCCAGGCTGTTGATGGGCCTCTCCAGGCGAGACCACATCCGGCCTGTGCTGCAAGCACTGCACTGGCTGCCAATAGCATACCAGATTCACTTCAAAGTGCTGGTGCTTACCTTTAAAGCCCTGAATGGCCAGGGTCCAGCTTATCTAAGGGACTGCCTCTTCTCGTATGTACCCCCAAGAGCACTGCGATCGGGGAATAGCCATTGCCTGGAAGTACCAGGCCCTTGAAGTGTGAAGCTTGCCCAAACCAAGGCTAGGGCGTTCTCAGCGGCAGCTCCCACCTGGTGGAATGAGCTCCCGGAAGAGATCCGGGCCCTGCGGAACCTAGTGCAGTTCCGCAGGGCCTGCAAGACGGAGCTCTTCCGCCCGGCCTTTGAGGAGGAGTCGCCGCCACTATCATCCTGTCATTGAGAGCCTATCATTCATCTGCCCCATTATCTGGAGAGATAGATGCCGCCCGTGAGCTGGGATATACTACTCTGGAGCCCATGTAACTAAGAAATTCGCCGCCAATGTGGGATATCGTGCATCTTGGCTTTATATGAATTTTACTGTTGTACTGAATTTTACTGTTGTACTGAATTTTTTATTGTATGTAATATTGTTTATTGTTTTTAGTTCTGAATTTCGGCTTGGCCGCTTGTTAGCCGCCCTGAGCTACCGGATAGGGCGGGATATAAATCTCAAAATAAATAAATAAAATAAAATAATTTATTTTCTGCTACTGTCCGCCTCTTATGGAATGGCCTCTGCCAGAAGCTGAGGGATGACTACATCTCTGAGGGCCTTCTGGACTGGTTTGAGGACCTGTTCCAGAAGACCTGATGTTGGCAGTATTGGGGTTTGAGGGAGTGTCTGCCCTGTTAGATATTATTATTGTTTCTAGTTTAATTATTTTAAAATTGTATTGAGAACCCCCTGGGATCAGAGCAAAAAGCAGTGCCCCTGAGTGATGTAAAATTTCCAGAAATTTCAAAACTTTTTCTGTGGGGGACAACAGGTTTTCCCATTTTGCGGAGGAGAAACCCTGTCATTTGGAGTAAAATGGAAATTTCCTATCAAGCCTAAAATTATTGTGTGGCTTTAGCATAAGATCCATAATTTATAATTTAGTGAGCATATAAAATTGGGATATTTATGGATCTGTATAAATGCCTTAGTTTTCTATGAGCAAAGTTGCAAAGTTCATTACCAAAGTAAGAGCTGTGAGCTGCTGTTAATACATGTCATTTATTCCAAAAAGAAAAAAAATATTGCATAGGAGTCTGAAAGAGTTGTCAGACTTTTGTGCTATACATTTTGAGTGAGCAAAATCTTTTCTTAAAAAGCATTTCACTCATTTCAGTAAACAAATCTCATAAGAGTTATTAGCATTCCTTGAAATTTCCCAGTATACCATGGGAAAAATTGAGGGACAATCTTCAGGGGAAAGTTCTCCCCCCCCCGGCCTTCACATTAGTATCCCGTATCTAATAAATAACATATTCTATGCTCCTCGAAGAGATTTACTTATTTTCCAGCTGCCTTTCTTTTTCTTTTGTATCCTTTAGAAAATCATATTTTCCTGGTGAGTCCTCACCCATGAGAATGTAGAGATCCTTACCTTATCTGTAGGTGGCTTGGTTTTATTGCTTTTGTAATTGGCACTGGGCCTAGCTATTTACACCTAGATGTAGTGATATTGGCTTGCAACTAAATAAGGTCTTATTTGGGAACATAAATCTTCCAGTCAGGTAGTCCACATGCCTTTTGCACTTTTGTTTAGAGACAAGGGGGCACTTGCAAAATGGACAGATTTCTTTATCTGCTTGAACCCAAACTAAGATCCATTTCTTAAAGATGTTTATCACAGTTCAGTGTAGATTCAGCTTATAGACTAGCACATCTAAGTGCTCAGAACTTTCTAGAAGCAAGACTGGTAGTTACTGCCAAAAGCAGGGGTGTTTCAGGAGATGGAGAGTAAATGTCCTGGCTGTTCGGTCCATAGTCATAAATATTTATAACTTGCTGCAATAAAATATAGTCTTGTGACCTATTGTATTATATGGATAATGGTGGACCTCTAAAAACAAATATTTTTTTCAACGTTTCCATTTTACATAGAAAAATAGGCTTCTATTTGGTGCATTCTGAATTATTCACAAATCAAGAGCCCATTTTTGGGGGGTAAGGTGGGGCATAAATTTAATTTAATAAATAATAATTATGTGTAGAATTAAAGACCATAAAGGTTCATTTTTGTCTTTCTTCCTTGCTATATTAAGGACAAGAAGAATGTGCATTAGGAGAATATTAATAATTCTGTCAAATTGCTGCAGGCTCCTTCTGAGGAAATAAGAGCAGTGTATCACCTGTTCAAAATGTATGGAATTTGTTCAGACTACAGAGTAAGCCTGCATAGGACATGTCCAGAAATTATTAAAAGTTGTGTGTTAGAGGATGGTAGAAGAGCTGCTAACAGAATAGAAAGGTGGCAGTTCTATTGGCAATTCATTGTATCAGGCATGAGGGCATGGGACCCCAGTCAAGCATCTATACAGTGCTTTTACTACTTAACAATGGATTAGTAGCATCTTCCATTGAGGTTCCTTTTCTTGTGCGCAAAGGTTACTGCTTAAATGTTTAACTTACATTAAATTCTTGTATTGTCTGAGAACAAATATAGTTACAAAGAATAACACCTCATTCTCCAAGAAAATATCTGACAGAATTCAAAAATTGCCTTCTTTAAATGCCCATAATAAGCTAGCTCAGTTTTTCAGTTATTGCATTAACCCCCCTTTAAACTTCTGCAGGCCTGTTCTGTAAATATTAGTGTAGAGGTCTCAAACTCATTTGTTACGAGGGCTGGATAGGACATAAATGTCACTTTGTTGGGCCAGGCCATATGTGCCATAAAATGTAATGCCAGGTGCCAGAGATCTAAACTTTATGAAGGACAGCTGCTGGTAAACTCTGAGTTGTTGTATCCTCACTGCAAGGTCCCATGGGCTGGGAGGAGGGTGCAGGAAAACCTGTATGGGCGGACTGGAGAGCCAGCACTGCAGCACTGGGCAGATGCTCCCACACTGCTTGACTGCTGCAGGTGAGGTGGTTCTGCCATGCTGAAGCCACAGTTGGAGTGACTCCACCTACGCCCCCCGGGCAGTCTTGTGTTCCCTTCCTTGTACTACTTGCTGGTGGGCTGCATAAGAGCCTGAACAGGTCAGTTTGACACCCCGTGTTATTGAGTGCACTTGCTCATTTGCAACACAGTGCCTATGTCTTTATTTAGCTTCTAAATTCCATGTGTTCTGTTCAGCATGCTGTTTTCCAAGCTACTGCTACTTTAGGTAATCAGACCTGTATTAGAGTTCATCCTCCCTCCCTTCAGCAGTGCCATTGGGATTATGAACAAAACTGGGGAGCTTTCAGTCATGACATTTGAACTGCAAAATTGTGTATAATCCTACTTTGAGAAATGGTGGTTGAATGAGTATTCTAAGACCAGTACACTTCTTGTATATACGCTCTTCTTGGGGACAGGGGTTACGATCCTGGGCTGTATTACAGCCCCACTCACCTCTGTTCAGTAAGTTCACTTACAGCCTCTTGGTTTTTATTCTAGTTTTTTTATTTTTGCCTGTTATCAGGAATATAGTATCTCCAGTTTCTGTTGCCTTACTTAATGCATGAATAAGCTTTGGTAAATTTTAACGAAACCATAGTTCTAGAAAGCTTAAAAGTGCAGAGTAAACACCAGTCAGATTTGTTATTCTGAGTGACATGTGGCTCCCGAGCCACAGTTTGGCCACCCCTGATCTACTGGTCATATGGGCGGAACAAAATCAAATTTATGCCAGTCAGAGATAGTGATGTTCTGGAAAAGTTTGTGGGTTTCTCTTTTGCTGCTGCAAAGATATGATAAAATTATCTACAAATGAATTACTTGTAGATAATTTTATCATATTTTTGCAGGAGCAAAAGAGAAACCAAACCCACAGACTTTTCCAGAACATCACTATCTCTGACTGGCACAAATTTGATCTTGTTCCGCCCATATGACCAGTAGATCAGGGGTGGCCAAACTGTGGCTCGGGAGCCACATGCAGCTCTTTCACACATATTGTGTGACTCCTGGCAGGGTGGCTGCAGAAGCAAAGGGGAGGCATGCTTCCCTGATCAGTCTTCCATTCCTCAGCCAGTGTTTCCCTCCCTGGATAGGCATAAGATGGCGGGGCCGAGAAAGAAAGCAACTTTAACTTTAGATGTGTTCTCAAAGGCCCCCCCTCCCCCCAGCTGGCTCAGAGAAGGCATTTGTCTCTTTAAATCCCTTCTCCAAGCCAGCCGGCAGGGGGGTGAGGGGGGGTTGGAGGACACATTTAACATTAAAGTTGCTTTCTTTCCACCTATCCCTCCCTCTCCCCTCCCCCATCTATTCCCCCCAGAATTTGTTTGCTTTGTCTCTCTCTCTCTCTTTCTGTTTCTATCTTTCCACCTCTCTCTCTCTCTCTCTCTCTCTCTCTCTCTCTCTCTCTCTCTCTCTCTCTCTCTCCAGACAACCAAATATCATTAGCAAACAAGTAAATATAATTGTACAAATAAATATCATTATCAATCTCTGTTTTTACTCCTTTTGTTTTTATTTTTGGCAGTCTCAGTTAATGTTAATAAAACAAGTTTGTATATTTTTCAATAAAAACCTGTGTGTAATAATTGTCCATGTCTTGCAGCTCTCAAGTATCTGATGTTTATTCTTTGTGGCTCTTACATCAAGCAAGTTTGGTCACCCTTGCAGTAGATTCTTCCAAAGAGAGACCTTTACAGATATGGAGCTTAATTTATATTTTGGGCACAGTAGCAAATAATGTGATAGATCTTCCACAACACTTTTACCATGAATACAGTTCAAGTCCAGTGGAACCTTTTGCACACGAAAGCTGATACCTTGAATAAAACTTTGTTGGCCTTAAAGGTGCCACTGGCCTCAAACTTTGTTCTCCTGCTTCAGACCCACATGGCTACCCACCTGAATCCATCTTCATGAATACAGTGTTTCAGATCACATGGAGTTTCTTTAGGGGCCATAAAAACTTGCAAAACACTTCTTTTGTTTGGTAATTTGGAGTGAGTGACAGATAATAGCCTTGAATTTCCATATTGTGTGTGGCAAATGAATGTATAGTGTCTTCAGACAAGACTGGAATGACCTCCTTAAAGTCTGATAACATTACAAAGGGTACTAAATGCAAGGCACAAGTATAGTTGCACCAGATGTGAACTGATAGATGTTGTTGATCAGGGCTTCTAGAGGAGATTTCCTAATGACTCAAGTTTCACACTAATTGGCTTGAGTAGTCAAATGTTCTGTTTATTACATTGTACCTGATAGTATTACAAAAATTATTTGTGCCATTTCAATTTAATAAAGAAATGAGTGGTTGGAGTGTAGGAGGCAGCTTGGAACGTGCCATTCACCCAGTAAACATCTGAGCTAAAATCCCCAGTGTAGTCTCATCCATCAGTTTAAGTTGGTCTTGCTGCTAGACCATTTTGTGCAATGTGCTATGAGATGGGAATATATGGTGATTTAGGGTTGGCAGTGAATGTTCACAATATATAGCAAGAATTAAATAACCTTTCTTTCTCTTTCTGGAGCACATGGTTTTCAGCAGTCATGCTTATTTTTCTTTCTAGATTGCTCCCATGGGCCACATTTCTCTATTGCTAGTGATAGATGTAGGAGAAACTATCTGTGTGAAATGAATACAGTAAGATTTGATCAAAGAAATGATTGTGGGAAAAGGCACCTTGTTACAGCACGTATCTGCTAACGTGTTACTGTACATATCTGCTAACCTGATGTTGGATTTAAAAAAAAAAATCAGCACCACAGAGGCAGTCTAACTGTGAAGCAACTCAGATCCTGTACTGGAAGGATATAAAGCAAGTAAACTCAAGACACAGTTTTATTCCTGAATTATACCGAGAAGGATCAAGTTTTGAATATGTAGAATACTTGTGAAAACAACAAGCTTGTGTTGGCTTTTCTAGCCTGTGCTTATCCATGGTAAATAAAATAAATTATCATATGGCATTGTGTGTGGTATAGCCAGGAGATCCTAGGATTGTCTGGCAGCCTGACGCTCTAGCTCTTTTTTAGCTTTATGCAGCAAGCTAGGCTTATTTGGGGGAGGGGCTGGTAGAGCTGCAACTGACTCAGGGTCAGCCAGCTTGGCTTCAAATGGAGGTGGGTGGAATTGAACCCAGCTCTCCAGATCAGAGTTCGTTGCTCTTAACCACTGCACCATGCTGGCTTCGTGGTTTTGCATATGATGCAAGAACACTCAAGGCTTGCTTTGAAAAGCTGGGCAATTTTATTGTAATCATGTTGCTTGAAATACCCAGAATCCCTGAACTGAGCTCGTGCTATGTTTGTGAGCAGTCTGGTCTTCCTGCCGCCAAGTCTTATTATGCTTTAAATTCATGTTTCTTTTTGTTTCAAGAATAGATGCTGGAATGTATTTTACAGGCTGGTAGACGGTGTCACAGTCAAATGTTCCTCCATTGTTGTTTCATCCTTGACAGGACTGAACTTTGACTCTGTGTTAATTTGGTTCTTGATCTTTATACTCTTAAATATTTGTTCTACTACTGGCAACAAATAGTCTGTTTCTTTTGATCTCCTGAAGAATTCTGTACAACGAAATGCATGTTTTTAAATGCTATAAATAGGTTTATACACTAAAGTAAGAAGTACTTCCTGCAGGCATCTCCATAAACTTTGGGCTCCAAGTGAAGATTTCTGAGTATGTCTGGAGTGAAAACGCTTGCATCCCACCTGCTTTCTTGTTAGACTCACAAGGGCTGTTTTCCCCCTCTCCTGGGAAGAAGTAGTTAAAGGTACAGTGATCAGCTATTCTTAGATGTCAAGGATATCTTCAAAGGTATTGCTGCTACTTGGTACAATGAGGAAGGAAAGATTAATCATTTGTCCTTACGCTTGCCATTTAGACAATGCTCCAGAGTCAAAGGATTTGAGCTATCAGAATAATTTTATTTCACACTCATTACTCTGAGAAAGTGTAAAGAGAGTGCTTTATTTTGTATTTATATAGTATGTCATCTTTCTGCCTCAGTTGAAACACTCAAGAAGATGGCCTCTAATACATAAAACAAAACCAATATAAAGTCCACATTGAATAGCAGCTATAACAGCGGTGGAAACAGCAGCTAGTAATAAAGTTTACTGTGGCAGGAACCTTTCTATTTTAAAATTGCCAAAAACTCAAGCTTAAAGATGACCAAGGTGGCACCAGACAAAATCCCTTACTCAGGCTATGACAGTGCCTTCAGACTGTCAGTTGGTTCCACCAGAGTGTTTCCCTATCCAGAAGGATTTCCATTCATGGAACGTGACTTTCTTGACTCTCATTCTGTTGCAACCCAAAATACCCTCCCCTATGCTGGAAGCATTTTGGACTGTATCAGAAGGGGAGAAAGTGAGCAGAAATCCATCTTTCTGTTCAAACACTTCAATGGGGACCAAGCCATTATCTGAACTTAGATTCTCAGGTAGTTTTGCCTGTTTATATCTAAATGCACAGGTGGGAAGAATATGCGCATCTCCCTATACTTGTGATGTAGTTGTAAGCCTTTTGAATACACTGATGAATTGGAGAAAGGAGGTGATTGTGCCAGTGCCAACATATTATGGATTTGTCATACAGTGGTGATGGACAGTTCTACACAGAGCAAAGGACAGGAGTATTTTGTCCTGATGTTAAAATCTACAGCCACAGAAGAAGCCATTTGACAGTCTTGCCTGTTCCTCTTTCCCTGTGAATCTCCTCTATGCCTTCCAGCCCTTCTGTACTTTAATCATAGCCGCTACGCACAACTATCCCTAGGATGCTTTAAGATTCTTCCAGATACTGTAGATCGGCCATTGGTTCAGACATTCTTTTCTATAGTGGAATGTTTCCATAAAATCCCAGCCTTGAAATCTGTGTTCTTCACAATTGGGTTAAAGCCTGTTCTTCTAGCATCTTGAACAAATGAATGTAGGAGGAATATATAGGTATAAAATGTGTGTGAGAAACTGTCTTAAAAACAAAGCACGTTAATGTTTATGAAAAAAGCAGCAATGGTGAATGCTTAAAAAGCAGCAATGGTGGTGCTTTGCATTGAAGGCATCTGAGCATTAGAGTCTGCCTTATTTTATTTTATTTTAACGAAGACAGATTGGAAAAGAGCTCGACTTATTATTTGTGATGATAAACACATTTGCTTCCTCTGTGTCTGGAATTGTAAATCTGACTTGCTGCAACACTAAACCTCCCTCTCTTCTTCTCCTTTTTACAAAGAATATTGGCTTGGGTCCACAGGAGCGTTTCTGCAGATGAAACAGTTTCCACTTGTGGAGCGTGACCTTCTCTCCTACCCCCTTGGCTGCAGACCAAAATGCCCCTTGAATTGCTGCTCCAGGGTACAGGGAGCCCACCTGGAACAGCATTTGGGGGAGCACTAAGCTGCAGTGATGGGGAGGCATGAAAGTTGCACTTTGTAGACAGAAATTGTTCAGCCCATGGAAGTGCTCCCAGTGTAAGATGCTGGGGCCCAAGCCATCATTTCACTTGGAGGAAAAGAGAAGAGGGTATAGGTGGGATGTCTTGCAAAAAGGGATTCCATTTTGGTGGTAGAGATTTGCTCTTGTATATCTACAATTGTCTAGAAGCTGTTTTGACTAAGGAAATGGTATCTGGCATTTCTGTGGCATTTAAAAAGGCGATCTCCACAGCTTTTAGGCAGTTGGGCTTCAGCAGCCAGCAGTTTCCATGTATTAGCCAGCTGGCAAACTTGGGTACCATTTAAAAGGGACACAATGACGTTTACTCTCATATGCCTCTCATTTTCTTTTACAGATCTCAAGCCTGGCAACAATGAATCTGGTGTGAGGAACTGGTGGATGCACAATTCCGGCTCTTCATAGCTGGCTGGCTTCTGGATACCCTTTTCTGGCTAGAATATTGTATATGGTGCATGCGGAGAGAATGACTCTTGGATTTGTACAGCTGCCCCCAGTGTTGGGGAGGACTTTACTGGTGCTGATGGTGACTTCTTCTGTTAAGTGCCACTGGCCCAGTGAGGCCTCAGAAGTTGTACGGGACTGGGAAAATCAGCTAGAGGCCTCCATGCATTCGGTGCTTTCAGATCTCCGAGAAAGTGTGCCAGCAGTGGTGGGGATTCCAGACAGCTCTGCCGTAGTGGGTCGTTCCTTCAGAGTCACCATCCCAACAGACCTAATAGCTTCCAATGGAGAAATTATCCAGGTGAGAATATAAGGCCCTGCTTTCTTCCTTTGCTGTGCCCATATTTTCTCTCTTCCCATCCTACGTGTCTATAGTTCTAAAAAAAAATACTAGGGTCAGTGCCCTATAAGTCCAAATGGCGAAGATAATGATGGAAGAAAAGTATGCAGTATTTTTCAGTATGTCTAAGGTAATCACTTTATGATATCTGGAATGTTTTCATTGGAATCTGAAATTTGACTGTGGGACGGAGGGTGGGGTAGAGTTGGTAACAAACTAAAGAAGCTAGAGAAAGGGGCAAAGAAGTGCTTGCTCTGTTACAACTTTACAGCTATTTTCCCTGGACCGTAACAATGTTGGGTGTCTTTCTAGATGCCTTCAAACAGGAAAAGGGTGGCTGCAATAGCATACTTTGTATTACATGGAATACATTCTTTTCTAGGCTCATTTGCTATGACTAGCAATATGCAGAAGCTACAAACAGTAAACTCACAAATATGTCAACAGTAAGAGAATCATAAAGCTATATTTAAAATATATAGGAGATACAATCGGATATGTGAGTTCCAGGACATAAATGCCTTTAAGGGTAAGAACTTAGTACTGTATTAATTTAATCAAGAAACATGCAGACAGCCAACAAAACTGTTTTAAGGTTGGCAAAATGTGTTTGGTCTGATACCTCTGTCAGGAGGCAAGCCACCATGTTTTACACCAAATGAAGTTTCCAAAGTATACAGCCCAAAGTCAAGGAGTTACAGAGATGGTATAGGTGCTGACTGTTCTGGCCTTAAATAGGCAAGCTCTCTAAAAGGAAAAGCAACAGACCCGAAACTGTGACCATTTCTGACCTGAAGGGAAGTATTGCAGTGTCCAGAAGAAATTCTGCCATTAACCAGCTCACATGGGTGAATTTTATAGTTGTGCTGGACAGCAAGACGAAGTATGCAGTTACACCAATTATTGTAGAGGTGATTGCCAACTATTGTAGAGGTGGTTGATGCAGCAGGAAGAACATGGAATAAGGTACAGAATAATTTCCCAGAAATCAGGAAGCACTTGTGGTGTCAGCATTACTCTCTTTCCCCTCTGTTTAATAGATGTACCATTTGTATCTCTCTCAACACTGAAGAACAACTGTTGTATCTCACACTTGCTTTATTGCCCTGGCATTGTGGGGATTACAAAACACAAAGAGTTAGTGAAGAGGGTGAACTGCAGTTACTCAGAACAGATAAAGAAATGTAATTTAGAAAGAGATGGCCGTGTGATGTTGTGCCTGTTTAAAGGTACCTAGGTGTGCTAGTCAGTGTCCTGAGTCCAAATGCCTTGGTCGTCATGCCTCTGACATTGGCTGGTCACAAGGTGGATCTAACTTGCACTTACTGTGTTGTATTTTAAAGTAGAACTCTTAACTTGATGAAGCTTCCATAAGCCATTTTTGTGCATGAGCTGCTTCAGTATTCTGTATTCAGACTATTGCTTTGCTAGCCACATTGTTTGCATAGTACATTTGTAGAAAGCCCAATGGGTGTTGCCTTACAGCGTGAAGGTCAGGAGAAAGTGATAGCTACTGATAGCTGCTAGTAGCGTGCAAGAATCTGTTCGTGAGCTGTTAAGTGGTTCCCAAGCTGTATAAAAAAAAAAGTGGAAGATCTTCAGGTTTACTCACTAAGATGGTCTTCAGATGGAGGAAGGTACAGGTAAACGAGATGTGTTTGTCTCTGGCAACCACAGAACATTCAGAGGTTGCTGCAGAGCTAAAGACTAAATGTTGATATAGTAAGACCAAGAAAGAATCCCAAGTAGCTCTGTACACAAGCTTGATCTTGTAGGCAGCCCTTTTTCTTAGAAAGCAAATTGTTCCTTCTCTAATTTTCTATTTGTATGTGATCTGAATTGCTTTATGAAGAATTCATAAAACACCTAAAATCAGGAGGATTGTTCTTTGCTGATTAGTTACGGCTTTGTAATCTTCGTAATGCAGGCCACTTAATCTTATTCAGTAACTGGGATAAATAGTTTCCATAATCATAAATATTTTTGCTTCACAAAAACATGTTTTTAAAACAAGCTTTCACTTTGAAGACTCCAGGGGCAACAAATTTGCCCTTTCTTTGGCGAATTAATTGGATCAGCTTCATCCCTAAATTTATGCCCTAGTAGCTATTTTAGAGTTGTTTAATTCTAGCAATCGGTGACCTGCCAAGCAACTTTCCGTTGAGTTTTTAGTACCAGATCTTCATAGCCACAAACATGCTTCATCTGTACAGTCAGTATTTTAATTTTTTTTAAGTTTTAACGTGCTTAGCTCTTCAATTACTTTTGGTAGTCTATAGTACATGCAGATTTCTCTTGGCTTGTTTTTCAGATTTTTGTGTTAGAAAACTTAAACCTCAGAAATGGACTCATTTCAGCTTTGTAAGCAATTCTGTAGGAATTACCAGCTCATAAAAATTTTATTGCAGCCTGTCTCTTTAAATATAACTAAGTAAAACAAATCAATTCACACCTTGAGACAAAGTTTATTTCAGCATAAGCTTTCATGAGTCAGACCTCACTACTTCAGATGCATAATATGAAATGAAAAAGATCACACCAGTCTTTATAACCACAATCACAGAGGGGCAGGAGGGGAGGAAGGTAGAGTTTTGGCACAAAGTTTTGTAGCAGATAATTCCCAATGAGGCCATGTGCAAGGCACAGGAACAGACATGGTGGTTACACTTAATGATGAGAGAGGTCACATGTTTCAGCCTTTCATGGGGTTCAATACCTTCTGGTATCTGAAGAAGTGAGCATTGACTTACAAAAGCTCATACCCGGTCATAAATTTTGTTAGTCTTCAGGGTACTACTGGGCTCTTGCTTTTTTGCTCACTGCTCACTTCAGGTACCAGAAGGTATCTGAAGAAGTGAGCAGTGACTCACGAAAGCTCATACCCTGCCATAAATTTTGTTAGTCCTTAAGGTGCTACTGGATTTTTGCTCTTTTCTACTGCTACAGGCAGACTAACACAGCTACCCATCTTGATCTATCTTCATGGGGTTCAGTTGCTGAGAGATGAAGTTACACAGAGAGAGGCAAAAGTCTACAAGACAGGTCCTTTCCATGAAAGCTTAATGTGAGTCATAAGACAGGGAATACAGTGTGATACAGCATAATAGTATGATCTCAACAGATAGAAGAACCCATTAACATCTCTGAAGGGTGGGTTATGCTGTCTCTGTTTAGGCCCAGATGTGATGTGGTATTTCATGTTTTGATGAGCTCTTATTTAGCTGTGGACAGCTGAGCCCCATGAGAAGCTGGAACCCTTGATCTCTCATAGTTAAGTGCAACAACCACGTCTGTTCAGTCCTTCACACATGGATTTATTACAATGAAGAAATAAGGTCTGACTTACAGAAGTTTATGCTGTGAAATAAATTTGATTAGTCTTAAAGATGAGTTGATTTCTGTTTTATGTTCTACAACAAACTTATTCTTTTGCACATATAGCTATGTTAGTCATTTTATAGTGGCCTGAAAAGGATAGAAAACAAGCCTCTCGCTCCCATTTCCAGAAGACTTCATGCCTTACAGGCAGTCAGGTGAGTAGGAATGGGCATGAACTGGGAAAATGGAGGTTTGTCCTGGTTCGTGGTTTGTGAGGTCCCACGAACCATGACGAACCTCCCTCACTTTGCAAACTGCTTTGGGTTCATGAAGCTCATGGATCTTCCTTCCCTCTTTTCTGCTGGTGGCAGCTTTCCTAGGCCAGCAGAAGGGAGAGGGAGATCTTCCAAAACCAATTTAAAGGGAACATTCACTTTAAATAGGTTTTGAGTTGGGTGCTGTGCAGGAGTGGAGGCCAAGCAGTGAATTCGCCACTTGGCCTCCACTCCTGCATAGTGCCCACTTGCAAAAGCAATTTAAAGGGAATGCTTGGACTTCCCACCATGAACCCCACGAACCGGCAAAACCACATTGATGGGCCTGGGAGGTTTGTATAGGGATGGGCATGAACCAAGGCTTATGAACCATGAACTGGGTCCAGTTCATGATGAATTTTAAGTTCGTAATTTGGTTCATGCCCATCCTACAGGAGAGCATCTAGAAGTCAGTATTAATCCAGTACTAGGCTCACCAGTGCCACTACAAATTAAAAATGTCTTCTTCTCCCTGAATGTGCTTTTTAGGATGACATTAGCTTTTCTGCCAGAATGGGTGCTGTAAAACATAGGGGAGCAATAATAATCTAGCAAATAATTACCTTACCTTCCTGTTTTGTCATGCTGCTGATTAAAATCCCACCGTGATTATTCAGCCTTCCTGCAACAGCAAACTATCCATCTAATAAACTCCCAGACCCAGCCCTACTTTGGCAAGGGAAGAAACTGATACTCAGTAAACAAAGGAGCATTAGTGGGTAAGTTGGTGGTGATGACTTCCATTGAACATTATCAGGCAGACTCCTAACTTCTCTAGTGAGAAACAGACCAGCCTTTGACAGCCGGTATTTCTTTGGGAATGGAGTGATGGACCAATTGGAACCTTCCTCAAAAGCTACAGCCAGCCTTAGAGGTCCTTTAAGAGGCTCCATGTCCTGTAGGAAAATGGAAGTGTGGAGTTCGATTCCTATTTTTTTTACATGTTCAGTATATAGGTTGAACGATGCTGATCATGTACATAACTGATGTAGAGACGGCATTGAACTGCCGAGAGCAAAACCAAATCCCATTCATTTAATAGGTTCCACTTAGCTGATGACTCCATTTAAATGGTGTTTCGTTGACTGATAAACCAGTTGGCAATAAATCTGAGCAAAGCTGCTTTGTGGGCTCAAACAGGAGACTTCTTTTCACAAGGCCAATAACTGTTACCATCTGCCAGCGAGGCTTTTATTTAACAGGTTTATTCTTATCGGATATTAAGGAGATTTCATCCACAAACAGGATCTGAAGAGTTTCACTTGCAGAAACCAAACAGGCTCATTATCTGCTGTTAGTGCAGTCACATGTACAGGACTCCAGTCTGTCCCTATTAATGCCAACAGTTCTGCTGTAAGAGACATTTTCCTAGAGCATTCAGAAGGGGAGAGGAGTAGTCATTTATGCTGATTTTTCCCCCCTTTGGGGCTTCTGTTAAGGAGATTAACCCATGGATTTCTAACTGAACATGAACTCAAGATTAGGGTCAACATGGTGCAAAGAGCACTTTCTGTGAAAGCTTCAGGCTAATGCAGTGGGAGCAATTGGCAGGCTGCCTGTTAACTAATGGATTTAGAGTTTTGCGTGCCTGGGTCTGTGGGAACTTGATGCTGCCTGTCACATGCTGCAGTGCTTCAGTAACACCTGTGGGCTCTTGGAGATCTGATCGCAGAGGCCCCTGGAAAGGAACTTCTGGAGATTTGTCCAAAGCCTTGCAATGCTGTCTATGGTGAAGAGGTTTGGCCCCTTAACTTTCAGGAACAGGCTCCAAACATGGAAAAGATTACTCCAGTTACAGACCAACTTCTTGGTCTGAAAACACTTAATCTCAATAGTGCTAGTTATGAATGGCTTCCTCCAGTATTTGGGAGTTCAAAGTATGAGAGAGGGGAACCAGTGAGTAACAGCATATACTAGTGCATGTCCTGGATGAAGGTCACTGCTTGAACCCTGGTGCCAACTCAGACATAAGGGTATCTGCTGACTATAAGAAATAGCAGCAAGGGATGATTTGTAGGAAGCCTTGATCATCAATAAGCATCTAGTATCTGGTACAAATGTTGTCTGACTGATTTTTATCTCTCTGGCCTTTATATATGAAAAGGTCATATAAAAACAAGTGGTGCTGTTCAAAGTTTGGTGTCCTGTTTGGAGTTTCTAACAAAAAATGGGTAGCAGGGTACAGGCAACAGGCTCATCCAAGAACACATCATCCAAGAACAGACTAAATGATTTTTTTTTCCAGACAGGCAGCATTTGCTGATGAAAGGAGCATTTCATTGGACATTCAGTGTTTCACAGTAACCACCCAGTGAAATTAATGGCTTGCCCATTTGTTGTGCAAGAGAGGAAATCTTTGTCCTCTGAATAGCTTCTTTATGGGTACATCTGGAAATGAAGGCGTTACAGTGGGAGTGACAGAATGGTATTAGTTGGAACATCTGTTCAGACCTTTACTGATCTGTGAACAATACCATCTATCAAAGAGTTTATATAATAGGCTCAGCGGCAAGTATCTTGGTGAATTTGGGTCAGTTCCACAGCTGTAAAATGGGTCTGGCCAAGAATCTAATATGCGCAGCAGAGGTCCTCAAGGTGCTGCTTGTTCTGTCTTCCATTCTCTTAGAGCTCCTGATGAAGTTGAGTGTGTTGATTTTAAAAAATAAAAAATAAAACCTGTCCCTTATGTTTTTAAACACCTGAGGCTTGGTGCACTAGATTTTTAAAGATTGTAAGCCTTTAGGCAGACCCCTTCTATTGCTTTATCCTTTAAGTGTAAATTGCCTAGTTATAGGTGTTACATAAATGAATAATTAAGCATTTCAGTGTGAGCATCATTGCTCCCTCTAGTGGGTATGGTGAATAATTGGAGGTAAAATTGAATATGTACTAATCTCTTGGGTGGTCCCAAAATCAAGGAGAGTAGGGTACATAAGAACATGGATTTTGGAATCTTCAGAAAATATAAAAAACAATTTACTTCAGTATTTTGGTTTTTGCCTTTATTTTGGGGGATGCAATCCATAGAACATCTTTTCCTCCTGAATTTCTGACCTTTGGGTTTGACTCATGCTTAAAACCCTTGATCAATAAAGCCCAACTGTGACTAATGGTTTCCAGATGACACTGAAATGTAAGAGAATTGGGTTTTGGAAAAATGTGGGAAATTCTAGTTCTGTACATAAGGAACTTATGGAATTCATTGCTACAAAAAGCAGTGACAGCTACTAGCCTAGATTGCTTTCCTTAGAAGAATTAGATTTTCTGTCTGTCATAGTGGCAAAAATAAACTTTTTCTAAATAAGTAATCGATATCTGGGACAAACTGGATAACTAAGTGGATCTCACCCTGCTTCCAGGGTTAGGTTAACCATTTTGGGAGACAGAGTGCTAGACTACATGAGTCTTTGGTCTTAGCATAAAAGCTGACTTGCTTGATAATAATAGTGAATTCAGTATTATTGGAGGTTCTGCCAAAATGTGTAATCCTCATTGGTGTGCAGTGGCATGCATAAATCCCAATGGTTTCACCATTCAGAGTCTTTTAATAGTGTCTAGATTTCAGCTGAATGTTGACAGCTTTAGTTCCCAATGCTGTTTGCTATTAGGAGGAAAAAACGTAGTAGGTTTACCCAATGAGAACACTGTCAAAAAATCATTCTCCCTATGCCAAATAACAGATGCAGAGATCTCTCCCTTACCCTAGCGATCTGAAATATTCTTGTGGTCATACATACTCTGAGGGCAGTGTGGATGTAAAAAGTCCATCAAAACTAACATCCATTTCTTGGAACTTGTGTAAAATATAAGTTTGTGACATCTTGTTTGCATGCAGTAGATAGCAGGTTTAATCCCTGGCCTATTCCGTTAACTAGAATCTTAGCAGCTTTCTTTGCTTGAGCCACTGCCAATCAGAATGCACTACTGAGCTAGGCAGACAAATTATTTTGTATAGGGCAACTTCACATATTCATATGTGAGTGAGAGTTCAGTGCCTGACAGTAAACAGGGTCTCTTTAACATGTGTATATATGCACACAGTGTGAATTTCTAACAAGCATTACTGTGCTTTAGATGCTTCAGTGATAAGATGTAAGTGATCACAGGACTTCATTTTCAAAGTGGTCAAGGGGGGAGCCAGGATACAGATACTATAAATAACTATTAAGTAAGCTGATAGTATAGTACAGCAATTTTATTTGTTAATTCCAAATCCCACTAGGTACTATGAAATACAACTGTATTGTAAATGTAGAAAATGGGGCAGGATTACCCAGTTAGATTGGGCTGGCCTATTGCTGCTGCCTTTTGTCATTCCTGCTGTTTGGTGAGAGTCAGTTTGGTGTAGTGGTTAAGTGTGCGGACTCTAATCTGGGAGAACTAGGTTGGATTCCCCACTCCTTGATTTGCAACTGCTGGATGACCTTGGGCAAGCTGTAGTTCTGTCAGAGCTGTTCTCTCAAGGACAGTTCTGGAAAGAGCTCTCTCAGCCCCACCTACCTCACAGGATGTCTGTTGTGGGGAGGGGAAGGGAAAGGAGTTTGTAAGCCGCTCTATGACTCCAAGTGAAGGGTGGGGTATAAATCCAATCTCCTCCAAAAAAAACAAAACACTTCAAATCTATGTATATGGATCCAATAGCCTGGATATAGACTGATGTGTTTTGTAGTTTCATTATGCTGTAGAACCTGTAGTTTTTCTTGCCAAGTTCTATCAAGGATCACAGCAGGTTGTCTTATTTGCCAGGACTGTCTTCATGTTATGAGCTGGACAGAAGTGTGAGAGGACAATCTGTACTGGTATAGTTCTTCATGCTAAAGTTAATATATGGTGGTCTGTATTCTTGGTGCTTGGGGGGGCAACAGTGGGAGGGCTTCTAGTGTCCTGGCCCCACTGCTAGACCTCCTGATGGCACCTGGTATTTTTGGCCACTGCATGACAGAGTGTTGGACTGGATGGGCCATTGGCCTGATCAAACCTTGGCTTCTCTTATGTTCTTAATATATTTGTTTCTTCATCTTTACTTGCTTTAATGGGTTTAAGTGTCAGCAGCATAGAAGAAGTAAGCAAAGGAGAGGCTAACCAGCCATCCTTGGGTTGGATCCAGCAATCTGTAGGCACAAGGATTGCAGATCTTCCTTTGCTCATCACCTGACATCAATCCTTTCTAACCTTAGAAAAGTGGGGATTTGGGGTTATGAGATCCCAATGGACATGTATTGGGTAGTCACATTAATTGGGTAGCTGCTCGGGGGTGGGGGGCAAAATGGTCTTTGCATCCTCGTTTGCTCCATAGTAATGCTATCTACAGGGGCTGTGGTGGCTCAAGTGGTTAAGACACTGAACTGCAGACCGGAAGGTCAGTATCTCAGCAGTTCAGGACCCGAGTGCTGCAAGACGGAGTGAGCTCCCGTTTCTGTTCCTAGCTCCTGCCAACCTAGCAGTTTGAAAGCAAGAAATTGCAAGTAGATAAATAGGTACTGCTTCGGCGGGAAAGTAACAGCATTCTCTGTGCCTTGTCATCTAGTCATGCTAGCCACATGACCATGGAAACGTCTCTGAACAGTGCTGGCTCTTTGGCTTGGAAACGGAGATGAGCACCGCATCCCTAGAGTCAGATTCGACTGGCTTTCATGCAAGGGAAACCTTTACCTTTACCTAATGCTGTCTATATTCAGATACCTATAAGTAGACATTTATGTTTTCGAAACATGTGAATAATCAGCAGCGTGTATATATTTTAACATGCTTCATGCACTGTACACCTAGTCTTACAAAGACTTTCACATAATGTCTAGCCTCTTGCCAATTTCAGTAAAGGTGACTAGAGTTCTGAGGAAGCTTATAAAATGGAAGTAACCAAGATAAGTTAGATGTTTCATCGCACCATTGGGGTTGGATTCTGCAAATTTGTGGAAGCAAGGATTGTAGATCTTTCCTGTAGTATCCATGTGTTCTAATAGGCATGTGGCTCAAGGCTGCTGTCGCATTTCTTCTGTCAGCAGGACTATCTGATACGACTGCCTGGGTTAGGTGTATGGATCCATTGACAGATCTCTGGATGCAACCCTATGTGCATAGCTCTGCAGGGCTGTGAAGCTCCTGTCATCTCCCCCCCCCAATTTGACAGCAGTTTTCTGTACTGCCTAGTAAAACACCATTGAAAGTTAAGGCAGTTTCCTACTTCTCAAGTCATGAAGAGTGTCTTTTCAAAAGGACGCAGAAAATGACAAGTCCTGATGGGTCTGTGGAAACATTTGTGTGCTTTAAGAAGTCTTTTGGCCTTGGTGTTGAGGGCAGGGTTGTTTAAGTGTCTATAAATGAATATAAATGGTTTGTAACTTCCATCAGCTACTGTAAAATCTGGAGTGGGGCATAAAGAGCTAAAAAGATCTAGATTTTAAAATTGGCTGAGGGGGCATGAAATACTGTAGTAAACAGTATGTGGGGTTTCTTAGTCACATCTCCAAGGATTATCTAGAAGTCATTGCTTTGGGGACTGCATCAAAAATAAGTTCAGCCGTTTCTACCAGACCCACCATTAAATGTGCATATCTAGCCACACCTTCATTGGATCCCAAAACCTAACTTTTCAGTTTCAGATTGGCTAGATCAGAGCTTGGGGGGGGCTCTTTTAGCTTATTTTCAAGGATACCTTGGCATGTGTCCTGTGCATCTGAATGGCTTTATGGCAGATGTATCAGTCCAAGTTCTCCTAAGGCATTATCCTTAAATTCTGTGTACATGTTACTTTTCTGCCATGGATCATAAGAGCAACACTATCCTCTATGGAAGCTTCTTGGTGTGTGATTTGTAACTGAATCAAAATAATTTGAAAACAAACAGGCTTTCTTCTTTAAGTATCTGAAGGGATATTTCTGTCTTTCATGGCAGAGTTCAGAGATGGTGCTGATAATTTATAGCCGAACACAGAAACCTTTCTCAAATTGAATTGTTTCAGGGCTTCAAATTTGATACAGCCTTAATAGGAGGTACCTGAATGATACAACTTTTGCTGTTGTAAGTGATAATGCAACTCTTTTCTATACTGTTGTATTCCTGATAATGGGTATATGCAGTGCCCTGCCCAACCACTTTGCTATTCTGCATTTTGGTGACTTCAGTTGATTGAGTCGCAGAATAGTCCCCTCTCCCTGAACAAGGTTCCTCTTGTACTTTTACATGTAAGCAAACCTTTAGATGGATAGAGAACTTGCAGAGAAGGTGGAGCTTGGCCAGTATATGCAGTGAGGTCTGTTTTATTCCAGTCTATTTCACAAACTAGTAGCAGCACTGCTTGATTTTCATCAAACTGCTCCAACAAACCTGCAGAACAGTTTTCTAGCAGAAATCAAGCTCTCAGTTTTTTGAGACATTAATTTTAAATCAGACAATTCAACATTAATTCATATATTTTGCACATACCAAAAGCTTCATTGTACTGTACGAGAGGCTCATCTTTTTAGTAATCAACTTGCCTCTTAAAGGAAGATTTACTATTTTATTTTATTTAGGGCAGTGGAGGCTTTTTAGTAATCAGGAGGAAGGAGGGATTGGGTGAGAGGTGAACAATTCAGCTGCATAATAGCCAAAGCTCACGGATGAAGCAAAGTGCATGTGTGTCTGGGGGGGGGAGCTTGATGAATTCATTAGACATTTGAGGTTGCAGAAACAGTATGGACCGTTTAAAAGCAAAAAATGCTTGCTGCTGTCTTTCGTGGTGGATTCTCTTTCAGGATCAGCATTGTCTGCTTTTTCAATTCATTCCTTTTACCTTCCAAATCTGTAAATAAAGAGTTTAAGCAAAAAGTCAAGGTTTATTTATTTTATTTTTATTTATAATTTGGATTTATTAATTGCCCAATCCCTGAATACACAGAGCTCTGGGCGATTTACATCAATTAAAAATACATAAATACATCATAATTACCAGTTAAAATACAATAAATATAATATTACCAACTTAAAATTAATCCCCAGATGGTGTTAATAGTTAATCTTTAACTAGTTCTGGACCGTGTTGCCATCTCACAAGCAGGATAAGGAGGGTGGAGAGAGAGAAAGGGGGAAAAGAGGAAGGTGCCAGCCATGTTATTGCCCATTACTGTCCTCAACCAAAAGCCTAGTGGAACATCTCTGCCTTGCAGGCCCTGTGGACCTAGCCTTTAAAAAGCCATATTGTCCTGTAGGGATGATTATGAACTGGTTCACAGGCCAAAATCTGGCACAAACTTGGCCAGATTCGAAGCCCCCAAACCAATGTTTGGGGAAGGTGCCTTCCCTGATAATTTACCAGACTTTTCTCCGGTTCAGTTCAATTGTACAGGCCTTTTAAACTTAACAGCTTAGCAGTGCAGATCCGCAGCTCATGTGAGCCATTTCACCGGTTGGTTTCACTTCCCCCCACTTCCAAGTGAGGAGAAACAAAATGGAGTGGTGAAATGGCTTGTAGCCATTTCAGCCTAACAGCTGATGAGTGCACCCACCCCACTGTTAGGCTGAAATTGCTATGATCCATTTCACTGGACAGTTTTGCTTCTGCCCCTTCTTGGATCTGAACTGGCTGGTTCATTTTTGGTTCAGTTCAGAGGTTGCCCTGAACCGAGTTGGAATTTTCAGGTTCATGCCCATCCCTATTGTCCTGTCATTAGAGCTATGTATAAATGAATAGTGAAAGCTTTCTTATTGTGGATTTGCAAACCTTGGTTTGGCTGCAATACATCTAGCAATCCAGGACACTGCCTAGTTTTAGTTAGCCTCCCTTTCTTAGGTAGAACCAAATAAAAAGTGAAGCTTCTGATTAACACGGTGACCAAAAGCGCTTTGACTGTAGTCTTTCAAACAAGATGATACCAAGCCTGGGGAAGATCACAGCAAAGTGAAGAAAAACATGAAAGGAAGATGATGTTGTATGGATGCTCCTGAAAACTGTACTGCCATAAGGAAGCCAAGGCAAAGAAACATCTGTGTTGTACCTGTTCTAGGTTCTAGATGGGATTGCAGGAGCCCCAAGGTGCTCTTTTGAAACAGTAAGCTAGTGATATAGGCCCCTGAGCAGACTGAATTAGAGAGATTTTCAGTATATGTCATGTACAAACTGCCTCTGCTTGTATTACTTTCTGTACACCAAAGCCCTTGCTTTACTGTTTGGAGGTCATTTGCCGCCATTTCCTCTACTAGCAATATATGTTGTACTGCTATGCCACAAGTAAGAATAGTTTGGAATAAAGAGATTTATTTTAGTAGAATCTGTATGAGAAATAAGGGTTTTAGTCAATGGGTATATTGGTAGTGACCCTGTTTTTAAATGCATAGCCCTTATAGGTACAGTAAGTTTGAAAACTTTCAAGTACTGGTTGAAAAAAACCTTCAGAATTTTAAGGAGTCATGCTTTTGTGCCTTTACCTGGATTTTCCTAACTGTATATTAGAGCCTGTTTCCAACCTACTCACCCACACAATTTTTGGGTGCCATTCTCCTTCAGTGGGGGGAAGTCATCCAGGAACTGGTTAGGTCATGCCTCTGCTCGCTCGATAGGCTATGCAAATTTCTTTTGTTGCATAGCTCCTGTTGGAGTGGCCCTGGCTGACCTCTCCAGTTCCTGCATAGCCCCTGCGCTCGGTAGGACACTGGAGCTCCTGCTCCAAGCCTAGAACCAAGAAAAAAACCTGAGAACAGGGAAGAAACTTTACAAATACCTCAGACGGGAATTCCAGTTACTCCCCTTACCTCTGGGACCAGAGAAGGAGAGAGGTTTCCTAGAAGAGGATCCAGAGGACTGAAGACCCTCGGCCAAACCCGGGAGAACCCAGACGGAGACAAGATGGCCGCATCCATGACCGAGGAGCAGCTGCCGATAACTCCCGAGGCTTCGGGGGTTGGGCAGCAGAACGTGCAGCGGCTGGGAACCGCGCTGCTACCGACGCACGTCAGCTCCTCCTCCGTGGGAACGGCTGATCGCATGGAGCCAGCCGGACCCTGCGGACCCCCCCCGCACGTGGCAAAGGTCGGCGCCGCCGCCGCGGCAACAGCGAGCGGCGGAAGTGACGGCCGCAAGGTGACGGGAGCCCCGGACTCCGGCAAGCAACCACGGAGTAAAAAGAAGAAGGAGGCAAAATCGGCTACCGGAGCGGCCAGCGGACCCGGGAAGACGAAAAAACGCCGCGGGAAAGCCACGGGGCCGGCGAGCCCAGCGGGTGAGCCCATTCCAGGAGGGGGGGGGCCCCGACGGGAGAGGAGCGGGAAGAGATCGTGCCGGCTCCGTCGTCGTCCCATGTTCCGGCACCGGGGCTCCTGCCATCCCAGCCGGGGGTACCGGGGCCAGTGCCGGGGCCAGTTCTAGGCCAGCCGGGGACACAAGAGGGTGGCAGTGTCGAGTGGTTCCCAAACCAGCCATCTTGCCCAAGGGGGGAGCAAGCATCCCCGCCCCCTCCATCCTATCCGGGGGAGAGCCCAGCGCGACCAGGCGGCCTCGGGCCTACGCAGGCCCTGCCCTTTGCCCCATGGGGGATTCTAGGACCACCAGCACCATGGGCGGTGGGGGGCCACACAGCCGCCCCCATCACACTTTTCCCAGGCCCAGCCATCATTAACTGCCGCTACCATGCCACCACCGCCTCAGGGGCTTGGCGGGGCGGGCCAGGGCGGCCTCATTCCCCCAACATTCATGGCAGGGCACCCGTGGATGTGGCCAATGGCGGGGGGCCTTGGCAGACCCCACAATGGGCCCTTGCAGGACCGCAAGGGGGGGTTCCCACCCTAACTACCCAGACACAAGAGTGCGAGGGAGTCAGGGGCAGAGGTTGCACCAGGTCCTCAAAGAGGAGACGGAGACACCATCCTTCATACTCCAACTCATCATCAGGTTCCAGGTCCCCTTCTCCACGGAAGAAGCACAGGGACCTCAGGGACCCGGCCCACAGTGAGGCATCAGGGGCCTCAGAGGCGGAAGGCGAACAACAACAGGCCACCGTGCACAGGGGGCTGGAACGGCCACTAGCTGGTGTTACGGCAGGGAGACAACGCCTGCACAGCATTAGTTCAGAGCAGATAGAGGCAGCCTCCACCATTTCTTCCTCACATCCCAACGAAAAGGAGGAGGGGGAATGGTCAGGAGACGAGACAGAGGTCAAACCCACCTCGTCTTGCCTATTCCAAATGGAGCATTTCCAGCGCCTTCTGACAAAAGTCATCTCCACGCTTAACTACCAGGTGGAGGTGACGGAGAAACCTAGATCATCTGCATCTGCGAACTTAGATCCCAGAGGTTTCAAGAAACCGATAAAGGTCCAGACATTCTCACCCTTTCCAGACTACTTTGAGGATGTGATACGGGAAGAATGGGCTAACCCAGGGGGAGGAGCATCTCTTCTCTCAATAGCGCGGCGCCTCTATATGTTACCCGACGACACAATGGAGGACCTAAGGGTACCCTTAGTGGACGCCCCGGTGGTGGCCATGCACTCAGGGGCTGTCCTCTCAAAGGACGGGGAAAACGTCCTGAAGGATGGCATGGACAAGAAGAATGAAGCTGCCCTGAAGAAGGCACATGAGGCCATCTCACTGGCGATACGCTCAGCGGCGGCACTGTCCAACTTCACTAGGGCCACAGCCATTTGGGCCGACAACCTCCTACAAAACCAGGAAGTGTCCCCCTAGATCTACGGAGATCGCTGTTAAAAATAAAACGAGCTGCGGAATTTGCAGCGGATGCCTCTCAGGACAACATACAATTCTGCGCCAGAGCACAGGCCGCCAACATTATCATCCGTCGGAACATTTGGCTCAAGCATTGGAAGGTAGACACGTTATCTAAAAGTAACTTGGCTACGGAGAAGTACTCTGGCCGCCTCCTGTTTGGAGAGTCAAATTTGGACAAGGTCCTGGTGGAAACCAGGGAGAAGAAGAAGGCAATGCCTTCATCTGCTTACAGGAGGGAACGAGAATACAAGAGCAGACCTTCCCATTCCTTTCGTGGCCAATTCAACATGGGAAGGGGGCGAAATGGCCGGGACCAAAGGCCATTTAAATCATTCAAATATGGCGCAAGATCAAATGCTAGAAGCAATGCAAACTACAGGTCTGACAAGACCGCCCCCCAGGAAACAATCAGCATGACTACCGGATTGGGGGCCGGCTTCAGGCGTTTGCGCAGGCCTGGAGCCTAACCACTTCAGACCAGTGGGTGCTCAGGATTGTATCTCAGGGCTACAAAATAGAACTCACTGGCAACCCCCCCACACAGTTTCAAACCATCACCAGCCCCAAGGAACAAGGAGCGCCTTCGACAGCTACAGGAGGCGATACGGCACCTCCTGGAGATCGGAGCCATAGAAAGTGTTCCCACAAACGAACGCTTCAAAGGGACATACTCTGTGCTATTTGTAGTGCCGAAGAAGTCAGGAGACTGGAGAGTGGTCCTAAATCTACGCGGCCTCAACAAATGGGTGGCGAGGAGGAAATTCCGGATGGAATCCCTACGCCACATCCTACAGGTATGCAACAAGGAGACTTCATGACCTCCATGGACCTCAAAGAGGCTTACCTACATATTCCAATACATCCTTCTTCAAGGCAGTTTCTGCGTTTCTGCTTCCGGGATCAGCATTTCCAGTACAAGGCACTACCATTTGGCCTTTCTTCGGCACCCAGAGTCTTCACCAAGGTTCTGGTGACTCTGGTAGCGGCCTTGCGCATGAAGGGAATACACATCCACCCTTATCTGGACGATGCCCTCCTACGTGCAGGGGACTATCAGACAGCGGACTGCTATACGCAAACGGTCAAGGCCTTCCTGAATGCGCACGGCTTCATTATCAACGAAGAAAAGAGCCACTTGACTCCCACACAGGACCTCGTGCACTTGGGCGCGAGGCTAGACACAAGGCAAGCCACAGTGTCACTACCAGTAGACAAACAGGTCAAGATACAGACCCTAGTGGCGAAGATCAGGACCAGGCCACGGGTGGACCTGATGCAGCTGGCGATGCTGCAGGGACTTATGATCTCCACGATCGACCTGATCCCTTGGGCACGACTTCATGCCAGACCCTTACAGTGGACCTTGCTGCCGTTTCAACAGGACATTGCCAGGAAGCGACACGTCCCAATAAGAATCTCGGAAGACCTCCGAAGAGAACTACACTGGTGGACACAACCATCAAACCTGAGCAAGGCCATCTCATTCCTGAGGCCACAACAGCTGGTGATCACCACAGATGCAAGCAAACGGGGCTGGGGAGCACACTGCGGACACCTGATCACGCAAGGCAGATGGACCCCGGCCCAGGCATCCCACAGCATCAACTGGTTGGAGCTTCGAGCAGTCGCTCTAGCACTGAGGGCCTTCCACCACCACACACAAAACCAGCACATCTTAGTGCGGACCGACAACATGTCCACAAAGGCACACATCAACCGACAAGGCGGCACCAGGTCGAAATCCCTATTCAAGGAGGCAAGGTCCCTACTACAATGGGCAGAAAGATACACATCAAGCCTCAGGGCAGAACACCTGCAGGGTCTATCCAACCAGCAGGCGGATTGGCTCAGCAGGGAGGACCTGGACCCGGGCGAATGGGCACTAAACCGGGAGGTCTTCACTCAGATCACACTGCAGTTCGGAACGCCTGTGATGGACCTCCTCGCAAGCTCCCGGAATCACCAAGTCGATCGGTTCCTCTCCCGATACCACGATCAAAAAGCGGAGGGGACAGATGCACTAGCTCATCCATGGCCCCAAGGCCTCCTATATGCCTTCCCACCTACACCCCTAATAGGGGCAATGCTCAGCAGAATCAGGAGGGAGAGGGCAACAGTAATCTTCGTGGCTCCACGCTGGCCAAGAAGACCGTGGTTCTCGGAACTGATACAACTGTCGACAGAGAAACCGTGGACACTACCACAGAGACCGGACCTACTGCAACAGGGGCCCATTCTTCACCCGGACCCAGCATGGTTGCAACTGACAGCATGGAAATTGAGCGTACCCGACTAATCAGCATGGGGTTCCCGCAGGAGGTGACTGAAGTCATGCTCCAGGCAAGACGACCCTCCACGCATCGAATATACAGCCATACGTGGAGAACATTCACAAAATGGGCCTCGTCTCAGGACATCCAACCCAGCCAGGCCACGGATAAGGAGGTCATTTTGTTCCTTTCCAAGGGTTGGAGGCGCGGTCTTCGACCAAACACCCTCAAGCGGCAGGTGGCAGCCATACAAGCATGTATGAGTAGCAAAGCACGAAGAAAGATATCTTCCAGCAGTTATATAAAAAAGTTCCTCAGGGGAGCGAGCCAGCTGGCTCCCCCGGTCCGACACAGGTTCCCTACTTGGGACCTCCACAAGGTGCTGAATGCACTGACAAAACCTCCATTCGAACCTTTAAAGACAACTGAACTGCGTTTTCTGTCATGGAAAGTCGCCTTCCTTATTGCGATAACAACAGCACGGAGAGTATCAGAACTGGCCGCTCTTTCGGCACGAAAGGAGCTGTGCATATTCCAGCGAGACTCTGTATCATTGAGGATGGATCCTTCATTCATTCCCAAAGTAAATTCTGCCTTCCATCTAAACCAGCCGATCACATTGCCTTCCTTCTGTCCGAAGCCAGTACACGCCAAGGAAAAGGCATGGCACAAGCTGGACGTCCGGCGGGCCCTACGTATATACCTCAGCAGAACGGCCGCCTTCCGTCGCTCGGACGGATTGTTTGTGACCTACGGAGTCACGAATCAGGGCAAAAAGGCCTCAAAAACATCAGTGGCTTACTGGATTCGACAGTGCATCACTAAGGCGTACGAGGTACAAGGCCTCACACCACCAGAAAAGCTGACAGCACATTCCACAAGAGCCGCTGCTACAACAGCGGCATTTGCAACAAGAGCCACGGTAGACGAAATATGCAGAGTGGCTACTTGGGCATCATTCTCAACTTTCGTAAAACACTATCGGATAGACCAGGCCGCATCAGCGGAGGCGGCTTTTGGCAGACGAGTTTTGCAGCAAGTCGTGGATACTCCCACAACGGACAATTGCTCACCCACCCCAGAAAAATAGCTTGGGCACAGCTAACCAGTTCCTGGATGACTTCCCCCCACTGAAGGAGAATGGTACATTGGACCTACCTGAAGGTTCCTTCTCTTCAGTGGGGGAGAAGTCATCCACATCCCACCCAAATAGGCAGCGGCAGAAGCCGGGTAGCTTAAAGATCGGAAGGGTGACACGAAAATATCACGAAAACGTGGAGGACAACGCACGCATAGTAAGAGCGTTCCACGGACGGGGCTTGGACATCACTGGAGAGGTCAGCCAGGGCCACTCCAACAGGAGCTATGCAACAAAAGAAATTTGCATAGCCTATCGAGCGAGCAGAGGCATGACCTAACCAGTTCCTGGATGACTTCTCCCCCACTGAAGAGAAGGAACCTTCAGGTAGGTCCAATGTACCATTTTATGCTATTGATGAGAGATAATGAGGTGTGGAATAAAGAACAAAGAATGTAGTTCTGATACACAATACAGTTCTGTTTCTTTGCAGAGGGGAAATATGCCATTTTATGCTATTGATGAGAGATAATGAGGTGTGGAATAAAGAACAAAGAATGTAGTTCTGATACACAATACAGTTCTGTTTCTTTGCAGAGGGGAAATATGCAGGAATTTAAATGGGCAACACCTGAGATAAAATACAGCTTGCCTTTCACCTGTCAATTTTTGAGTCCCTTGCCTCTTCTGGACCTGTTGTGATATCATTTCTTTACTTCATTCATACTCTGCCTTTCTCATGGAGTCTTAAGGTGGATTATTAATTAGAAGATAATGCAATTAAACAGTATAAGATACAACAAATAATGCAACACAAAGAGCATAATGTAGTAAACAATATATAGTTTTAGGTAACTGCCTAAAAATATCAAACACTAATTAGGATCCTGAGTTTCCAAAGGTCAGAGCTGCTAGAACTTTAAATTTTTAACTGGCCCTCCTACTTCCCCATGTTATTGACCAAGTTACCATGGTGCGATGTAAGTTTCAGCAAGCATTTCAGCTATTGAGGGGTAGACTCTTAGTATAAAGGACCTAGGACAGAACAAACTATGTGCTGTTAGGGGGAAAGAGTGCAGTGAAGTAGAGGGGCTGATTTTTTTAAATGCAGACCTCCCTAAAGAAGCAGATGGTACGTTACTTCCAGGTGGCTGGCAGTATCAGGTAGAAGCAAGACATCATCTATTCAACAGAAAGCACTTTTCAGTCCTGTTTATTTCAGTGGCAGTGATTTTGGCTTGTGTTTATCTCACTTGTTGAAATTAATGAGATTTATGATTACATTTTGGCTGGATTGTGCCTAGATTGGTATTCTAAAGAGCACTACAAGAGACACACACATGCTGAGTGGGGGAGACTGAATGTTAAAGCAAACTTTCCTGAGAACATTCATAAAATTCCACTTGGAGATATCTTGTTTGTCGTTTATTTTATTTTTTTGCCTTGCCTAGTGAACATCTACTACCTGTCGAAATGTTCAAAGTGAAGGTCAAAATGAATCATGCAAACTAAAGATTCGTTGAAACCAGTTTTTATCTCTTGTGGAGATGCATGTAATGTGTACTGAGCCCAGAATTTTCTCTGCTTTTTTAAAAAATGCTTTCTGTATAATTGCTTGTCTTGTAAAAGCAAATGCTGTAAATAGTCTCTTCAGTACTTTGCGTCTTAGTGCTGTTTTTGCTCCATTGATATTTACAGATTCTCAAATTTAACTGTTCTGTAGGAAGTTAACAATGGTTGTAATTTGCTAAATGACAGAATATTCTCATTATTTAGGTTCATTCTTCATGTGGCACGTAAATTAACGTGACCCTTATAATAATATGGTTACTGAGTTCTTCCTAAAGGAGTAGCTGCTATTCATTAAATATTCCTCCTGCAAGAGCTAAAATAGGAATTTTTTTATGTGAAATAATTTTCTGTATACCCATTGTGTTTTCCTCCTTGTGTTTAGTTTTTCAAGGAAGCTCTCATGTGCATAATTGCAACTTGTTACATGACTGACTTTTGTCAAATCAGAAAATACGGATGAGTGCTGTGGAGCTGCAGAGAAATGAAAATGCTCTTACTGAGCAATAAGAACTGTGATCTAGACAGCAGCAGTCTCAGTTGGAACTAGGGTTGCCAGTGGGCCTGCAGTTTCATTTTATGGTTGAGTGTCAGTCATCCTATCTAACTAAACAAAATTTTGGTTTTATTAGAATAGCTTGAAAACCCATATGGTGTGAAAGGGGTGGGGTGGTGGCAGTGGCGGCAGCAGTGTAGTTAAGGTTAGATTCCTGTAGCAATGTCCAAGCTGTTGGGCAAGAGCTTGGCAAAATACTTCCATTGCATTCCACTTCAAGTCTGTGGAAGAAGCACACCCATCATAAGGCCAGAAAGGCCTCTGGAATGTAAGTGGACCTAAGGGGAATTTTCTTCCAAATATTTTTTAGTTCATACAATAAGTGGAAATTTTCAGTTTCACCTTATCACATCACAGGTTGCCTTCTATCAATGGGTACTGTGTTAATATCATGAGTATGTTATAGCTGTTAGAGGTGTTCTACATAAATGATAGTTGGAGTTGTTATATGTAAAGTCTGCTTGAATATATCCCAAGAGCACACTCCCTTCCCAAAATTCAGTAAGATGGATTGCTGATACACCCTTGGTTTCAGAGCAAGCAGGAAATTGGCATAGGCGTAGATCCCATGTATGTTGGAGAGGGGAGCACCCTTTGTCATGCTTTCAGACTGTCAGTTTTTCCTGATCACAAATGGCTGCAGAGAAAAAGTCCCCACTAAATGGAATAAATGGTACAGACACATTTGAGCACTTCAGGCCTTGTCATGATACAAACAGGAGATAGCTATGGAATATATAAGCATCAGAATTCATACACATTTCCCAATGGAATGTAAGCTATATTATTGTGTGTACAGTTTTGAAAGTGAGGAAGTGAAGAGGTGGGGGGGGAATCAAAAGCAGGGAGGCAACCAAATACAGTTATCTCTGTCTAGTCTTCATCAGTGTATACATGTGTGATCTTTGCTTATTTTAAGTTTTCACTCCCTAAATTAGGCCACAGGATACTGAGTACACATTCATATTAGTTAGTGGACTCTAACCATTGCCATCTGCCATAAAACAGAGTTACTTGTGGGAAAGCATCTAATCAGATGTTCGGTCCTTGGCCACAAATGGAGCCAACTATAACATGCTTGGATCTTTCACTAATAAGGGTAAGCTCCAGGCCCGTAGTCAGGACTTTTTTTTTAATTCAGTGGGCCTTTAAATAAGTCAGGGGGCACCCACACACACACCCAAGGGAGCGCCTGGGCCGGATGGGAAGTCAGGGGGCCGGGTCCTGAGATGCCCCACTGTAGCTACAGGCCTGGTAAGCTCCACAACAAGGTACAATCCCTTTTAAACATTTCTGGGATGTTTGAGTACTTTGGATGCTGGTTCAAGACAGTTGGTCAGCCAGTATTTCCTAAATACTTCATCATAAATAGTGCATACACTCCTAAATGTCTCCCTGCACCATTGAGTCCTTGGTGCTCACAGTCACAGATAGTGCATAGCAGAACTGGGAGTTCTTCACTCATCTTGATGAAAATAGCTAGGCATGCTGCAAACAAGACCATTCAAATTCTGGTAGCTGTGGCTACCTTAGAACATACTGTATCTGAAGAAGTGAGCAGTGACTCACAAAACCTCATACCCTGCCACAGTTTTTTTAGTCTCTAAGATGCTACTGGACTCTTGCTCTTTTCCACTGCTACAGATAGACTTAACACAGCTACCCATCTTGCTCTGTCTCCAAGGAAAAGCAGAGAACATGCCTTGAAAACCAGTTTTATAATTTTTAAATAGTTGGACATGAGCAGTGCCACTGATTTCTTCTAATGTGTTATTAGCAACAGAGGCAAGCATTGAATGGATTAGCCCTTGCTTGATAAAAGAGGACAGTTAGGAGGCTGTTTGTCCTTTTGTGACTGACATTTAAAATAGGATCAGGATTTTTTAAAAATTCTCATTCTGTACCTGGCCAATATACTTTACCAAACTGCACTTTTATTTTAGTGTCAGATTCCCAACTTTGCTAGCTTTTGCCCTACAATAGCAGAGGATCTGGTTAGCTTATCTACCATCCCTTTCACGTTGCTGCTGTGTGTCCTGTCCATATTTGTGGCTGTAATGCAATAAGAGATTAAGTGCTTTTCATATTTCTCTAACTTGTTATTACTCTTGTACCAGGCTTCCTGTTGATCATGGGAAGCTGTCCTTTAAAAAACAGTATCAGGTCCTCCAGGAGCATATCATACAGACTAATGTAGCTTAGTCATGCAAAGAAGTCTGTGAAAATAACTGTCCTGCAAAAATGGTATCTGCCTGCCTGCGCTCACACACTTAACTATATGTGTATCATATATGTGTATATCAGTGACCTAAAAGAAAACATCACTTCCTGTTTAATAAATATCACCTGGAGATTATTTTTACTTGCCCACAGTCACCAATGTCTTAAGCGAAATGAGCTCTTGATTTATCTTCTGCATCTGCACATTGGAGGGGTTTTAAATGGCTGCTGCATAAAATTTAAAAGTATCAGACTATATCTTATTGAGTTCTTAAAGAAGGCATACCTTATTGTGTCTGTTCTTTCTCTTTCATAGATCACTGAAGCTGGAAAAGAATCTTTGCCTTCTTGGCTGCATTGGGACCCAGACAGTAGCACCCTGGAAGGTCTCCCACTTGATACAGATAAGGGCATTCATTATATTTCGGTGAATGCAATGCAACTAATATCTAATGGAAGCTACATACCCCAAACCACCAATGTCTTTTCAATTGAGGTTCATCCTGAAGATCACAATGAACCTCAGTCGGTACGGGTGACTTCACAAGATGTGAATGAAGCAGCACCATTTGTGTGTAGTGCAGAGGAACCAGTCACTATTTTGACTGTAATATTGGATGCTGACTTAACAAAAATGACACCAAAGCAAAGGATTGAACTTTTAAACCGCATGAAAAGCTTCTCAGAAGTGGAACTTTATAACATGAAATTAGTTCCTGTTGTAAATAATAGACTTTTTGACATGTCAGCATTTATGGCTGGACCAGGGAATGCAAAGAAGGTGGTAGAAAATGGAGCTTTACTCTCCTGGAAATTGGGCTGTTCCTTGAGCCAAAATAGCGTCCCAAACATAAGCAATGTTGAAACTCCAGCTAAAGAAGGTACAATGTCTGCTCATCTTGGCTACCCTGTAGTTGGTTGGCATATTGCTAACAAGAAACCTAATCTTCCAAAGAGAATTCGGCGGCAAATTAATGCTACACCAACACCCGTGACTGCTGTTGGACCACCAACAACTGGCCTCCAAGAGCCCCCAACTAGAATTGTTCCAACACCCACTTCTCCAGCTATTGCACCTCCTACTGAAACAGCAGCTCCTCCAGTGAGAGAACCTGTACCATTGCCTAAGAAACCCACAGTTACTATTAGAACAAGAGGTGCTATTGTTCAGACACCGACTCTTGGACCAATTCAGCCAACCAGAGTGGGAGAAGCAACTACTACTCTCCCTGGGCCAATTCAGCCGACAGTGACAGGGCGTGTGGAACCTACTGCTGTGGTTACCCCACCCACAACAAAGAAGCCAAGAGGAACCACTCCAAAACCAGCCACACCATCAACCACTGATATTACAACACGAAAACCTCCTAAAAAAGGTCCCAAAACTCCTCGACCTTCAAAGACACCTGGGACAACTCGGTCGCCTATCATTAAACAGGAAACAGCCTCACCACCAACTCGCATGCGCACTACTACCATTGGAACTCCCCGTGTGCCCAATGATCCACCGGAGCTGAAAAACCACATTGACAGAGTAGATGCATGGGTGGGCACTTATTTTGAGCTCAAAATACCTTCAGATACTTTCTATGACAAGGAAGATACCACCACTGATAAACTGCAGCTGACCATGAAACTATTAGGTGAGCAGCCACTGGAAGAAAATTCTTGGGTGCAATTCAATAGCACTAGTCAGCTAATGTATGGGCTGCCTAATCGCACCCATTCAGGCATTCATGAATATTTCATGCATGCCACTGACAAAGGTGGCCTTACAGCCGTGGATGCATTTGAAATATTTGTCCATGCACTTGAACCCGATGAGGTGCCTCCAGTTAAATTTAAGGCCAAATTCCATGGAGACCATAATACAGTTACCAATGACATTCATAAGAAAATTATGTTGGTAAAGAAATTGGCATTTGCACTTGGAGACAGAAACAGTAGTACTATTACCATAGACAACATCAGCAAAGGTTCTATTGTAGTTGAATGGACAAACAATACTCTGCCTTTTGAACCATGCCCAAAAGAGAAAATTCGAGCCTTGAGCAAAAAAATTTCTGATGAGTCTGGTGTTCCAAGCCAAGCTTTCTCTAATGCCTTAGAACCAGAGTTTAAGCCCATCAACATTTCTGTAGTTGGTGCTGGCAGCTGCAGACACATTCAGTTTATTCCAGTAACTAAAGAAGGACCACCTACAACTGCACCGCCTACAGATGTGCTTCCAGGACGAGATCCAGAAAAGACAAGTGAGGATGATGTGTACCTACACACAGTAATCCCTGCAGTCGTGGTGGCAGCCATTCTGCTTATTGCTGGAATTATTGCTATGATTTGCTATCGCAAGAAGAGAAAAGGCAAACTTACCATAGAAGACCAGGCTACCTTTATCAAGAAGGGAGTACCAATAATCTTTGCAGATGAACTAGATGATTCTAAGCCACCTCCTTCCTCCAGCATGCCACTGATCTTACAGGAAGAGAAAGCTCCTCTCCCACCCCCTGAGTACCCAAATCAGAACATGCCAGAGACCACACCACTCAACCAAGATACCATAGGGGAATATACACCACTGCGAGATGAAGACCCCAATGCACCTCCTTATCAGCCTCCCCCACCCTTCACAGCACCCATGGAAGGTAAAGGTTCCCGCCCGAAGAACATGACCCCATACAGGTCTCCACCCCCTTATGTCCCTCCTTAATGAACAAGAGACTCGTGTGGAGATGGGGCCTATAGTTCCACACCAGTGTTGTCTGTAAGGATCGTTGGCCTGCAAATCCATTACCAACCAGAAAACCAACATCCAGAATCTCAAATGTTGCCCGGTCCCGGCAGGCCCTCTCCAAATGCATTTGCTACACCAGAGTGCTTGTGGAACTTTCGGGAGACTGGTTTTATTTTTGCCTAACAGCTTTTGTTTTGTTTATTCATAGAAAAAAAATCTTCTTGGCTCAAAAAGTATTCCTGACAGCAGGCGTCTCAAAGCATCAGTGAACTTGTGCAAAGGGAGACTGGCTGGACATGCGGGCAGCGCTAGGGGTGGCAGGCTGGGTCTCTGCTGTTTGCCTTTAAAACTAACTGTACTGTTTTTTCTATTCACGTGTGTCTAGCTACAGGGCATAACATGAAACATAGCCTAAGAATTAAATTCAGAGGACTTTCTGAGGTCAACATTAAGTTTTTACATTTAATCGCTGTTACCTAAACTTGTATGTATAGATTTGGGGAAGGGGAGGGGAAGTGCTTTACTACAAATAAGCTCCTGGGGTGTTTCCAATGCCAGTCAGGCTGAGGGACTGTCTTTTTTAATCAAAGGAATCCTATTTTTTCACATGTTATACAAATCAGTCATCAGGTGGGGTCCTTTTGCAAACTGTAGAGAGAGAGAGAGAGAGAGAGAGAGGTTTTGTTGCTCTACCCTGCTGTTGCTGGACAGATGCTATGTTGACAGCCACAGGTTTCTGAAAAGATAAGTTTAGGGAGCTCTTTGCAGTTATCAGAAAGCTGTGTGTCAAATCTCGCTACGTAGTGACATTGCCGCCTTTGGGAAACTGGAGGCCCAGCAGTGGTATCCTCAGGCTGCAAGGTTCATGGTGCTGCTGTGAGATTTTTCATCTGGAAGGTAAACTCTGGCTTTTGAAACACTCTTGAGGTATTTTGGTGAAGATGCAATATTTTTATGTAGTGTAATGCAGTTTCCTCACATCAAGACTCCTCCTAGACCACAGTATTGGAACAGTTCCTCCCCACCCACCCCCGTCCCCTCTGGCTGTCCCATCCCACTCCCTCCCTGTTACCCTCTGCGCACACACAGACGCAATAGTAGCTGTCTGGCGGTTGGGAAAATAAAAAGCGCCAGAAATAGTTCATGGTTAAAATCAGTGAACTCTCAGCTCTAATTTTTTACTAAATTTTTGATACAGCCTCAAATTGTTTTATTAAAAAATAATTAAAAACGGTAACGCTGCCAGCAGTTTGTATGAGCTTAGCTTCTTAGTATCAACTCAATGGGACTGACTGCTTTGCTCATTTTGGGTTTTATTTTATTTTTCTTTCCTTTTTGGTCTTTCATAGTCACTGTTTTAAATATTAGAACCATGTCTAAGTTTCTTGCCTTTTGAAAAGTGAGCTTTCACATCTTTCTCCTGGGAAGTTAGAGCTGCCCTCACGGTCACTCCCATGCCTTTTTTCCTTAGACAAAGACATTCTAAGCATGGATTTTTTTTCCTTGTCCATTTGAGACTATTTTTGGTACATTAAGAGGGAGGACAAAACCCTTTGCAATAATGAGTCCATCCCCTGGCTGGGGGTTGGGCAGCCTCTGGCTGACTTTGCACACAAAGCAGACACTTTTTAAGCCATATTGACTGTTTTGCAAAGTATGTTTGTGTGCTGACATGGCCAGTTAACTAGTGGATAAATAGCTCAGATGACGTGTACATCTGAACTTGCTAGGGTGGCATTTCCAATCAAGCCTTTTTTTAAAAAAAAAACCTACTTGAACAGGATTTTACCTATCAAAGGCAAATGTTAGTTTGATTAAGGGCCCTTGTAGTTCTGCACTCTGCTTCTGCCCCCTGAGGTGGGCTGGGGGGTCTGTGTTGAAGTGAGGGTGACTGTAAAGGATGCTTCTGTTTTTACCTGTGTCTAGTTTGGCAGGCATATATTTGTCCTACAAAGTTTGTTTTTTTGAAACCAGACTTCCTCTCTTCTTCTCTCCTCCCTCCCTCCCCACTTGACTGTTGCCGTATGTCTGAGATGAGGAGAGGCAATGTGGTCCAGTTCTCACATAGGCATGCTAGCTGAAGGGACAGGGATCAAGTGGCACTACTTTTGAACAGATGGTGGAAACCTGCTTGTAAGAGCCCTCCCCTTTCTCAGCCACTAGCCATGGCAGCATAGTGCCAAAACCTATACTGGCAGGCCTGCCTTTCAGATGTCTCCAAGTTATCAATACACAGAGCCTCCTAAGCCCAAATGCTGCAAGTCAGAAGGGCCTTCCAAACAGTGCCGTTGTCCCTAGCAACTGATACCACTTTGTACTGGTCATGCGCAAGCACAAACAGTTTCAGGCCTGGGCCTACCTGTCACCATAGAAACTGGAGGCGAAGGGGCAGTGAACAGAATAATAACAATGGCATTCTCATCAGCCGCCTTCCCCCTAAGCACCAGTGCTGTTTATTTATGCCACTAGACACTGTAACAGTGGGAGAGAATCTTGTATTAAAAGTGTTCACCAACCACTGATGTGTTTTTATGTCCTTATATAATTATTTTAAAGATGTGTTTTCTGCATTCTGTAAAGAAGCATATCAACTAAATAAACCAGTGTACTTTACTACAAATGCAGAGGCTAGTGAGCTCTTCCATCTGATCCCGCTGGGTTCCCTTTAAACAGTGTTTCCCCACATCCCTACCCAGGAGGGTCCTGGGAGAGAAGCTGCAGACAGTGCATTAATAGACTCCTGGTGAGATTAAGACTGCTGAACTGAGTGGGGATGGCTGCTCCTTGATGCGGCTCCCCATTTGTCTTTGCAGGAATTCTGGCAGGTTTGCTTATTGTTGGGTTGAAGATTTCACAATCTTGAAGATGTGAGAAGCAAAGCACAATGGTAGATCTGTAGCAGTGCTGCCTGCCTTAAATTCTCTCCAGTGTGAAAAGACATTCATTTTTGCTTTCTTAAAAGTGAAGTTGACAGACAGCACAGAGCTTGCATTACTGCAAAGAATTTCATTTCTCTAAAATGTCACACTAATAAAAATGCTGCTGGAGTCACAGCCTTCAAAGACATCAGGTGCCATTTGCCATAATTGGTTGTGTTGTTTGTTTATGATAATATAATGCATTCTGTAAAATGCTGCACAGCCATTCATCCTTGCAACAGTGCTGTAAAGTCGGTCCCATTTTACAGAGGAAAAACTGAGGTATAGCTGCTGATGGTGCGCAGGGAATCTGAACGCACAATTTGTCTAATGCTCTGTCCACTCATCATACTATCTATCCAATTAGAATCCAGATTAGTGCAAGGAGAATTATTCTGTTGTACAAAACTGCTTTTGATGTTTGTGTTTGTGTCATATTCCTTTTCAGGCTTTCTGATCCTCTCTTCAGTGTATGGTTATATTTCTTCTGGTTTTGTATAGAAGCTCTAGGGCTGTGGAGGGTGCTGACTCAGGGGGAAATTTGGCTTCTGGGCCAGCATTTTTATTTTTGTTTTGTATTTGTACATAACGGCATTTTAGATCTTGTGACACCTTTAGTACCAGCTTCTTTACATTCCCATGCCCTGTATCTAACTCAGAATGGAAACACTTTAAGTACATTAACCCATTTATCTGACAACTCAAGTGGTGTTATACTCCCTAAACCCTTGAGATAAGTTGAACTATAAATACCTATAAAAGGAGACCTGAATAATGTATAATTCCTGTAGAGTAGGAAGTAGAGTTTCTTTGTAAACATATAAAAAATGAAAAAACATATCCTTCTAACTTCATAATATCCAGTTTAATATATTTAACTGTCAAGTACACTACAAAGTAAGTCAATTTACTGTTTGCTTTATTATGTTTCCTTTTTATGAATCATTTGTTTTCCGTTATCAATATTCAAAACTTTTTCATTTTAAAAGAGCAGTTAATTTTGTCTTACTAATTGCATCTTTCAACTTGCCCAACTATTCCCTCTGTCAAAGCAATGAGGATTATCCCCCCCCCCTTATCTGAAAGGCTCGGTTTTGGGGTTATAATAGTTTATAACTCACTGTAACCCTTTACCCACTTACTTTTAATTAGGTTACATTGAACTGTGGTATTTACTTCTTAGTATAAAGGTAGACTATTCAGATATATGGTTACAATCCTCAGTTCATCTACAAGGGAAATAATTATCTTAAAGTCAAGGAGAGTGTTCCAGAACAATTTGTGAGTATATTAACATTGTAATTCTAAGCAGAGTTTTTTTTTAAATGGTAAATTCAAGATAAATATGTACAGAAATACTTCAGATCAATATATCCAATTCACAACATGGTCAAATTCATGAATGCTTAATCTGGAGACTGGAGTCATGAACGGACAGTTCTTTCTACAAGTCTAAAAAAAGATCCAAGTTTGCAGAAACATCTGAAATCTTAAAAAAAAAAACAAAACCCACAAACATTGGAGCTCCACCCCCCCATGGTAGAATCTGCGCCTGTAGTTTTAAGGAATAAATGCCCTCAGTGGCTATTGCTAGGCAACCACAACAATGGTTCAAGGCTAGGTTTCAGCAGCCACAGGGTGACTTGCAAGTTGCAACCACATGAACTGCATGATTCCCCCAGGTCTGGGTGCTTGCTACTGTACAAGAGCAGCCACCCATGAAAGTCAGTGTATTGTAGTGGTTAAAGTTTCACGCTAGGATCTGGGAGACCCAGGTTCAAATCCCTAGTTGTTTGTGGAAACTCATTGGGTGACCAGTTATACATAGGATTGCCAGACCCCCCAGTTTGCTTTTTTTCGGGGGGTTCTACCTGCCAGCTGGCCAGTGGGGGAAGCCCCGCCTCCAAGCCCTAACCCCCGCCTCCAAGCCCTAACACCCGCAACCACCCCTCTCCCTCCTCTCTCGAGAGAGAGGAGGGAGAGAGGCAGCTGCGGACCGCGCACCCAATCTCCAGGTGGGTGGGGCCCTCTGGCTGCGGGCACTTAAAGGGACCGCTTTAAGTGCTTGTAGTTGGTGGGACAGGACTTGGAGCTGGGATATCCCCAATGTCACATCATCACATTGGGGACACCCTGCCCCTTCTGGGAACACCCCCCAAAGTCCCTTGCTGCAGACAAAGATGGACCTGGCAATCCAAGTTATGCATTCTCAGCCTATCCTATCTCACAGTATTGTTGTGAATATAAAATGGAGGATAGAAGAATTATGTAAGCAGCTTTGGCTCCCCATTGTGGAGAAAACTGGGGTATAAATGAAGTAAATAAATATGGCCGTTGAAGTGGGGGCAGATAAAAATGTTGCTTGGTGGATTGGAAGAGAAGGAAGCAGGGAAAGGTAAGGATATTGGGGGTTGTCAGGAGGAGGGAAAGAGGAAATTTGAAGTGCCCACTACAAGTCCTCGCGGGTTCCCCACCATGCAACTGGGCCTAGCAGCCAGGACTGCACTACTGGGCATAGTTTTCTCGGATAGAGGTTGCCCAGGAGGGAAGGAAGGAAGCTGAAGACGGAGTAACAGCTAAAGGTAGGGTGGCTGGTGGGCGAGAAGAAGAGAAGGAAGCAACAAAAGGGAGGAGGCTATGGGGGCCTATTGACTTCAGAGGCCTAAGAGTGGTCTAACTCTGCTAAGGATTGTACCATTCCCGCAGCTGTGCTTTTGTTATTTAACCTCCTGATACTTAAGCAGGTCCTTGACTGGAAAATGTGGAACAACAGCTGGACAAGTGGCCAAGAGACTAGCTTGCACCCAAAAGAAACCATTCTGACTACACAGCTTCATTCCACTTAAACAGAGCACTCAGAAGGAGATTGTATGAATAAACCTGTGATTTAACTACAGGCTGGCCATTGGGTGATTAAAGATCAATTACCCAAGTTATCATATTTTAAAATTCGTATGTGATTAAAGGTAGCACTAGCCCATGTATTTTTTTTTGAAGCAGATAAAATACATTTCTATGTTAAAGTCACCTACCATATCTCAAGGCATTGTTTTTCCTTTCCTTTGGCCCAACAACATGTCATATTTGAATTGCTTTTAAATCTGCCATGAAAGGCAGAACTGGACATTTTGCCCACATTAATTAGTGTGCTTAAGAAATACCAGCAGAAGATTAAAGGAATTCTGGCAAGACATCGCTTGTATGCACACAATAGAAATTAAATCCATTTCCACAAATCTTTCTGTGACACTTTACCCAGTTGGCAGCAGTTTTAGTTCACTTGCACACAAATGTACAATTCATACTGGTTTAAACTTTAAACAGTGCTCATCCTTGCAGGAACCTGAAACAATATGAATTTCAAGTGCTCAGCAAGAGGCAAAATTAAGAGCTAGGATGATTTGTATGTTTCATTTGTAGTAAGTGTAGACTTGCACTCATTAACAAATCAAATGTACCCTGTGCAGTGTAATGTTTGTTTCTAAGCACTCTTCCAGTAAGTGCCATGTCTTGGAGTCCCAGAGGCAATGACAACTCATTCCTTGGCTGCAGAGCTGAAATGAATACAGATCTAAAGCCAACTGTGCTGTGTCCTTGGATATGTTATCATATAGTGCTTAGTTCCTGCCAAACTGGGCTGCAGCCTTACAAATATGACTCAAACTTCTATATCCCTCTAAGTTATTTTTGGTGGTTTGCTTCTAGGTATTAGCATATCATCCAACTATGGCCTGCATTGTATTGATCTCCTAAAATTTGTACATTTGAACACTCTTCTTTGGATTGTGACTTGCTAACTAGCAAAGTGATGACACATTATGTCATCAGTTTGTGTAAAAGGGCTGCATGTGCAAGGATTTGGTGAGAGTTCAGCACATCTTTGGACTCTGCACACAGATGCACATCAAGTCACCTTGCAAGATCCCCGTCACAACAACAGCTGGGCTTAAGCTTGCATGTGTGTGTGGAGGGGGCTATGATTTTTTAAGGTGGCTTTCCACTCAACATAGGGTCCCCAAGATGGCGAACAATAAAAACATTAAAAGAAGATTGAGAACATGTATAAATATATAAAAATCATTAAAACAGAACACATAAATAAATATATGAACAGGAGGAAGTGGTGGTGGGATTCCATGAGGGAACATCAGATAAAACAGAACAATTTTCACCCACTGGTGGAGAACAGTGACAAGGGACAGACATCTGCCTGGGGAGGGGATTCCATGATCAAGAAGGCTGTTCCCAGGTTTGCCATCCATCCAGGCTCAGATGGGGGGGGGGGCAAAAAAAGCAGGACCTCTGAAGACAACTGCAGTGATCAGGTAAATTCATATGGGAGTAGGAAGTTCTAATCAGCATCAGTGAGAATAAAGCCTTGCCCCAGGATAGCTTAATGAGCTTTATGGGAGACTGATTGTTATTGCCATACTCCCAACCCAACCCACTAGTCCTTAAATCCAGTGTAGTGCAATGGTTAGAGCATCAGACTAGGATCTGGGGAACTTGGGTTCAAATTCCCATGCTGCCCACAAGGCTGGTAGAAAGATCTCTTTTTCTTGCTATCAAAAAAGACTATAACTTTTCAGGGTTCAAGACTCGGACAAGTTAGATCTAGAACCATTTCAGCATAGCCCCACAAGTTCCTGCCTAGCAAGGTAGGATGCCTGCATGGAACTTTTGGCTCTGAGCCAATGGTCTACAGTCTTCCTAAGGCAAAGGTGGCCTTTCTCAAGGTGGGGTGCTGTCAGTACAGCAGCTGCCTCCTGTATTCAGCAAGGGTAAGTTGGGTACTCCCTCCCCCTCCCTTCCTGGTGTGTGTCTCCTGCTGCATCCTAAGGCAGGGAATTGGATTTGTCAGCCTTGTATTAATCAGTCTGCATTCAGAGGGAGAATGTAGCAAGAATGAGAAAATAGATGCTTAAAAGCTTTCTAGCATCTCCACCAAAGAGGTGGAGTGGCAGCAGGGCTGTACACGCAACTGTCAGCCATCCCCACCACTGTCAGAGCAGCTCCCCACGACCTCCTTTTCAGAGGCTGTGCTGTTTGCAAGCACATGGCCCTGCTGATAGGAATCACCAGCCCTGTTTTGTCAGCTTTCTGCTGGGGAAGGGCAAGGCAGGCTTTGGGGAGCACGGATGTGCTCTCCTCGCAGCCCCTGTTGCTTCTCCAACTCTTTTGCTCCCAGCCTGGCAGCCTTACAAGCAGTCATTAAGCCCAGCCCATCTATTTTAAACTCTGCCAGAATGGGAGAAGGGAAAGCTCTTTAAAAGGCCTTCCCTATTTATGGCTGTCTTGCAGCACAAGCAAGGGTGGGGGCCTCCTTCCTTCCCTCTCCCTTTTCCAGTCCTGCAACATTTAAAGAGAAACTTTAAAGGGGGCGGGAGGCTGGGCCTCCAGCATCAAGGCATAAACAAGCAATTTTTAGCATCTCTGGGCGGAGTCAATTTTATGTTTTGTAACCTGACCCCAGGCATCTTGGCTAGAAATCCAGGGCCAGACAAGAAGGCCTCAGTGCTGTTTTTTTGGGCTGTTTTCATTTTTGCTGCTCTCCCTGTGGCTCTGAGCTCTACCATAGCAGGACATCACAGGAAGAAGTTCAAGCATAGCCCTTAGGAATTCTCCTTGAGAGCCTATTAGCCCTGGTGTAGCTGCTGACCAAGGATCCCGTTTTGTGATCTGCTAGGCTGATGTGGTCAAAATCCCTGGGCTCTTCCCTGTAGCGAGTGCTGCTGTGCACTTGTCATTCCCCAACTGTGTGTCAGCTGCTCATGACAGCTCCCAGGAACCTCACTTCCTTAATGTGATTACCCCGTGAGAACCAGAAGAAGAGGTAGCCTGTGCTGCTCTTGCCTGGGGGTGGGGTGGGGGGAAGAGGTGAGAATCACCATGTCCCTCAAGACCACTATCCAGGATTAACCGACTGCTCAGTACATTCTGTGTGCCCCTCATGGTCACTGTTCGGCCTCTCCTATTTTGCTTCAGTCTTGAGCCTCTCTAAGCTTTGTACATCCCGGCTGCTGCAGTGACAACAAGGGCACTGAGGAGCAGCTTGCACTGCTTTGCTGTGAATGGCCTGGAGCCTCTCAAGCATCATTTTCGGCTGTTTTCACATCAGCTTTCTGCAAAGCACTGAAGAGTCTTCCTTTGCCCAGCAGAAATGTTTGTCTTTGAATCACATAACTGAAGCTGAGCCAAGCCTCCTTTCTCTCCCACTCCTGGCTCAACAGAGGCACTAGGTCTGCCTAGCCAGAGCCCTGATTAAAGGTATGCAGGGCTGGTGAAGGCAGGTCCAAGCACAGATGGGCAGGGAGTGCCTGTGATGGCAATGGCTACATGGAGCCCAGGAAGAATGAGCAGTACAGATTCAGTGGCAGCACAAAAGAGCCAAGTGGATGGATTTGGCTTTAGTTGACATTCTCAAATGACTTACTCAATATGGCTAGTATAATAAAGCTTTTTAAAAAGTATTTGATAAATCCATGGAGGATCAATAGCTGTTAATCATGGCAGATAAAACAGAACCTCCATCTTCCAAGGCAGTATATCTTTTATTAAAGGCATCACTATGCCTGCTTGGCAGCTTCCCTAGAGCATGTGACCAGGCCAGAGTTGACTGGAGGCTGGCCAAGAAAACAATGCTTATGTTCCATAGACAGGCAAAGAACCAGCCTTCATAAGGTTATTCCAGAGTAAAAGATTAAAGGACTCTCAATAAAAATATCAGGCAAAAGCTATATGTGTTTACTTAGCAGTAGGTCTCAATTAATTCAACAAGACTTACTAAGTTAGTGTGCATGATTACTGCCTTGAGTCAGGTGATCAGCAGGTCTAACTGGAATCACAATGAAGGGCATGTACAGGTAAATCCTAACTGAGGTCCATATGCCCATTTTAGAGAAAGGCTCCTCTAAGCTAGACAGATATGGATACAATGTATTTTTCTATCTTATCCTGTGAGCAGCTTTAGCCAGGTTTCAAATAGTTTCATGATGCAAGAAATCATTTACAGGAATGTAGGCCCATGCTTCCCAGGTAATCTTAATTCTACTACACAAGCACAGCCATTCAGCTTGAGGGCATAGGGGATAGTAAGGCCTTTTCAGGATGGAGGCATAAAGGATGTGCGGGGTGTGGCAGCACTTATGGAATGAAAGCTTCTTTAGGATATGTCATGGAGGGCAACATTACATGGGAAGTTCTGCAAGGAAGCCTAGAGAGACAGAGATGCAACTGTGCTAAAGACCTCTGGCAAGGTTTTTCTGCGACCAATTTCATTCTAGGTCTCAGCCTGTCATCTGCTGCCCAAGCTGTGGAGAGTGTTCCACTGACAGCTGGTGTCCAGCTGAACCCTGACAATAGGTCTATGTCTGGGATCCAACTCGGAGATGTTCTGAGGTTGGTGGGAAAGGATTACCCTCTGGCATAAGGAACTCAACATTTGTTGCAAGTCCAGCTCCAAGAAATGGGCTTGGAAAAACAAGCAAGTGCTTCCTAACAACTATGTCTTTCCCTTAAGCTCTCTCAAGCAAAAACAGACCAGAGTCCTAAACAACTGTTGCCATCCAGTGCCAATTCCTAAAAGCTCTGTCTGTGCTCTAGCCTACTCTGCTTTTGCAACCTACCCTTGCATGAACACAGGGCACAATACAAGGGCACGGTACAAGAACTCGTGGGCACTCAATGAAATTAATGAGCAGAAGACTTAGAACAGATAAAAGGAATTACTTCTTCACCCTATTAGTAAGTAACCCATGGAATTCACTGCTGCAGGAAGTGGTGGCGGCTATAAGCATAGACAGCTCCAAGAGGGGATTGGATAAACATGGAGCAGGGGTCCATCAGTGGCTATTACCCATAAGGTATAGATGGAATACAATGAATGGGGCAGTGATGCTCCGTATTCCTGAGGGGCAACAGTGGGAGGCTTCTGGAGTTCTGGTCCTGCTGGTGGACCTCCTGATGGCACCTGGTATTTTTGGCCTCTGTGTGACACAGAGTGTTTGACTGGATGGGCCATCGGCCTCATTCAACATGGCTTCTCTTATGTTCTTAATCCAGCCAATGTTAAACTCCTGAAGTTCCATTGCTTTCAATGGGACAGATGCTTAATTCTCCCAGTGTGTTAAACCAGCTATATATTTCTGGTTCATGAATAAAAAGATGGCAAATATTTTCAAATACCAAATAAGTATTGTGTTGTGTAAAAACAAGACTGAGTGCTCTAGAGATGCTTGCGTACACCAGTGGACTGTGCAGCTGCTCCTCTATATGAGAATCTCCTCACCAAATAGATGGTCACCATAACAGCTTTCACAGTGTTGTAATAGGTGCTTGGTGCTGGGAAAAGTCAGCATAACTAGTCACCTTTTGGGTTGTATACAGTAAATGGGCATGCTGGGTGTGCTCTCTTGCACAAAGAAACCTTTGTACACATAGGGTTTGAATTGGAAGAGATCCCTCATATTGATGTGAAAATGTCTATTGCTGGCCTGTTTTACGTTATTTCAGTTGTCCAAAATTCTAATATTTTCAAACTAGATTAAGCCTAAGTGATAAACAGGGACTGGATTCCCAAACAAGAGTTTAAATCTTGTTGTTGTTCAGTCGCACAGTCGAGTCCAACTCTTCGCGACCCCATGGACCAGATTACGCCAGGCCCTCCTGTCTTCCGCTGTCCGCTGAAGTCTGCTCAATTTCATGTTCGTTGCATCGATGACACTGTCTAACCATCTCATTCTTTGCCGTCCCCTTCTTCTTTGACCTTCAATCTTTCCCAGCATCAGGGTCTTCTCCAGTGAATGCTCCCTTCTCATTTGGTGGCCAAAGTATTTGAGCTTCAGCTTCAGGATCTGGCCTTCCAGGGAACAGTCAGGGTTGATTTCTTTTAGGATTGACTGATTTGATCTCCTTGCAGTCCAAGGGACTCTCAAGAGTCTTCTCCAGAACCATAGTTCAAAAGAATCTATTCTTCGGCGCTCGGCCTTCCTTATAGTCCAACTCTCACAGCCATACATTACTACGGGGAATACCATTGCTTTGACCATGCGGACTTTTGTTGGCAAGGTGATGTCTCTGCTTTTTATCATGCTGTTTAGGTTTGCCATCGCTTTCCTCCCAAGGAGCAGGCGTCTTTTAATTTCATGGCTGCAGTCACCATCTGCAGTGATCTGGGATCCTAGGAACGTGAAGTCTGTCACTACTTCTACGACTTCCCCTTCTATTTGCCAAGGAGTGATGGGGCCAGATGCCATGATCTTAGTTTTTTTGATGTTGAGCTTCAAGCCCACTTTTGCACTCTCCTCTTTCACCCTGAGCAAGAGGCTCTTTAGATCCTCTTCACTTTCTGCCATCAGAGTGGTATTAAACCAGAGTGGTTTAAATCTACAAGCCAACAATAAAAAGTAGAATTTAAATTTCCAGCTTACACCTCTAAATAACGGACACAAAATGTCCTCCTACATAATGAACAGGTTTCTGTGCTGTCCTAAAGTAACATTGACAGCTCTTATGAGAGATAGCAAGAAACCCTGAAGATATTACTTTTAATGTAATTTAAGGAACCTAAGACTAAAGGCAGGATCAAAATATACATTATGTATGATATGTGTTGAGTCAAATGTGCCTGAACCAACTCTCAGTCACACATTCATGTGGGGACTAATTTCTAAAAAACCTCCCCATGCACTATGCAGCTCCCAACACTGTTTGTGTGGGGGAACATAATGCTTCCCTCCTGCACTGTTTTCCTGGGGTTCCATGTTCCATGGGATGGTCACAGAAGCTTAGGAAGGGTCAAATAGCCCTCCCTCTGCTGGAGAAAACAGCAGTGAAGCCTGAAGCCCCTTCTTCTATCTTGCAGTGTTTGGTGCTGCATGGAGTAGCACTGAAGTTTTAAAAAGTTCCTTCAGGAGCATGTGACTGAGAGTCATGTCAGAACCCAAGACCTGACTTGTGTCACACCTTACATGCATTTTGTCCCCCAGATAAACTAGACACTGGTCAATTTCAGATTTTGTTCATTTCAAATAGGGCACAGTGGAGGAATGAAGTTAATGCACTATTGCAGAAAGATATTCTAGCAAATAATGTTTCTTAGTTTTCACAATAGATAGTTGTTTCAGCATATTTTAATACAAGCTGTTATTTCAATATCCTCCAGAACTACAGATAAAAGGCTATAGTGCTCTACATATAAATCAATATATCTAATTTTCAGTATGGCCCAATCTGCAGATCAAGGCCACATACAAACTATGTTTATTTTCCTGTCATCTTGGGGGAACCCACCAGGTTTGCAGAAAAATGTAAAACCCAGGAAAAATGAAGGGGGTGATAGTAAAAAAAACCCAAAAAAAAACCCAGACAGGGAAGTGTTCACACATGTGCAGACAACACAGTTCCATTGGAGTTGCTGTCTCATGGTGGAGGCAGGAGCAGTACAGGTGGAGCCAGAGGGAGAGTGGTGGGCACAACAGCAAGGTGGGCAGATGAGTGGGTGGCCAGGCAGGCTGTTGGGAGGGTACAGTGGTCAGGATGGGGGTGGGAGGAGCAGCCCCTATCTAGGAGCTGGGTGAGGAGGAGCCACTGCTCCCCCATCTGCTTGAGGTGGGTGGTTGAAAAAAGCTGCCAAGCTAGGCAAATGCTAGGGATGCTTCAGCTAGGGGAGGTGCCTGGCTGGCAAGTGGCCGGCCTGTTGCCAGCTGTGGGGGAGGGAGGATGGAGCTGGAAGGGAGGTGCAGTAGCGCTTCTGGGGAACAGACTGAGTGGCTGCCCCAGGGGAGAGGGGATGGGATCCCTCCCTCATGAGTGTTGTGGGTCTCAGCTTGAATTATTCGACATCTAAAAAGCACTGCACAGGCCTAGGAGTGGGCCTCTTTTTTAGCTTTTAGTCTCTTATTTCTGGGTTAATTTCTTAAAGTCTCTTTTTTTCAGGATAAGTCTCTTTTCTCTCCTTTTTTGTGCCTTCAAGTGCTCAAGAAATTAACATTGTGGTCCAGGATTGTGGGATGTGTTATTCTTCAAATGCAATAAAGGTATGTGATTTGTCTTATTAAATATACGATCAATATTTCTTTTTTATGAGTTTCTTATGAGAATTTGCTCATAATGCACACAGATTGTGTGTGTGTGTGTGTTATGATGCTCTGAAGAAGCTAACTTGTATCATTTTCCTGCGTAGCCCTTTTTCAACCCCATCCCTTGAAAATGTTACATTTTATTAGTATATTAGGCATGCTGTATTTTATTACATTGTTAAGTTTTATTCTATTAGTATTTTATTTTGTTTAGTTTTTTTTAGTATTAGTATTTTACTTTAATGCTTTGCTTTTTTCATTTTCTAATTCTTTTTTCCTTCCTTTCAGGATTCATGTGGAAATGGTTGGCTGCTGATCTGTGAACTGAAGTGTTAATAATGGGAAAGTGCAAATTTAGAGCCGATTGGCTTCTTTAAAAAGACCATAATGGGCATTTGATGTCAGCATGGGCATCAAGACACAGTGAAACTGAAGTGTTTTGCAAACTTTGTGTGTGTACAATAGGTTTTCAGAACAAAGGTCTTCATGCTCTTCTTCAACACTCGGACTATGCTAAACATAAAAAATTAGCCTCTGATATAGGGGCTAAACAGATGGTTTTAGTTGCAGCTAATCCTGGTGATTCTTCTGAAACAATCCAGAGTGAATATCCCGGATCAAGTCATAGTTCTTCAGCACCTCTTATTAAACTCTATAGTTTGAAGAATGCAGCAACAGTATCTGAACTCATTTGGGTTATGAAGTTGATGCGTTGCAACTTTATGGCATCTTCCTGCAGTGGCATAAAGGAAACATTTGATGCAATGTTTCCAAGGGGTGTTCCAACTGATTTTTCTTTAAGCCCTAAAAAGATGTGAGTTTTAAAAGCTGATGCATTGGGACCATATTTTCAATGGATTATCTCAGTTGATGTGGGAACCTCCTTTTATTCAGTCTGTTTTGATGAAACAGCCAATGTTGAAGACAAAAAGGAGCTCCAGATATCAGTGAGAAATTGGTCAGAGGGTAGAGGTGAAGTAATTTCAAGACATTTGCAGACATTCTTCATCAGGAAAGCTGATGCACAAGCTCTTCATGAAAAAATTCACACTGCCATCAGAAGGGCAAACCTGCCCATTCACAAGCTGCTGCTGATTGGTTCAGGTGGTCCTAATGTGAATAAGAAAGTTCACAGACTTTTCAATGAAAATTTGATTGAAATGAGGTCATGTAGATTAGTTGATATCGGGACCTGCCCCCTTCACATTGTTCACAACTCATATCTGAAAGCCTTGCAGACTTTTGGTGAAGATGCATCTGAATTAACTATTGCTGTTTACCACTACTTTGAGGGGTGGCCAGTGAGGGTAGAGGAATACAAAAAGTTACAAGAAGATCTCAAATTACCTCAAAAGAAATTCCTCAAACATTCTCCTTCTAGGTGGCTTACATTTTGCTCTGCTCGAACAGTGGGAAGGAGTAAATCATTAATTCCTTAAATTCATTCTATCAACAAAGAATCAGGCTGTGTTACAGTCTAGTTCATACAGAAAGATCGCCAATCTTTTACATTGCTCAACTATCAGAGCAGAATTGTATTTCACTACATCTTCTGCAGAACTTTTCACTAGCTTCACCGAAAGATTCCAATGAGATGAACCTTTAATTCACATCCTGTACCCTCAGCTACAAGAACTGTTAGGGAAACTGGCAAGACGTGTTTGCAAGTCTGTTTCTGAAGATAACTATGATGTGAATGAGTTATTTGATTTGAAAAACATGTTACCCATGAGAGATGTTGTTGTTTCATGGGAAGTTAAAAAGGAACTTCCACATCTTCCAGAAAAAGATTTCTTGGTGTTTATGAAAAATACTAAAGAGCATTATGTTGCTGGATGCAAATACTTGATTGAAAAGGTATAATGAAAGGTTGTGGTTTGCTGAAAGCTCTGAGATGTTTAAACCCTCCTCTTGTGAAAACCCAAAAAAGCTGTCAAGATGTAGTTTCAGTTGCCAGAGAATTCCCAATCGATACAAAAGAAGATGTTCTCATTGATGAATGGAAAATGTTACAGATGGAGACAGACTGCCCAGCTTTTGAAGGAAGAATTGATAGTTTTTGGAATAAAATTGTAAAGAAAACTAATGTAGCTCGGGGGGGGGATATCAAGAGTTGGTGAAAGTTATCAAGACTGCATTGTCTCTATCACATGGAAATGCAGTCACTGAGAGGTGTTTCTCTGTGTCAAGATGGGCTTCAACTGAGGACAAGGCTTCTACTTGTGAATGAACATTGAATACAATTTTGTTGATAGAAGATACATTGAAAACCTATGGAAATAAATCTGAACTGGTTCCCATGACATCTTATTGCTATGGGACAAAGTGCACATAAGCAATACATAATGTACTTAGAGGAACAAAAAAGACTTAAAGAGGAGGAAGAAAAAAAGAAAGAGGAGGAGATACATTTAGCTAAAGAGATGGAAAAAAGGCTAAACAAGCAGAAGAGTTTAGGAAAAAAATTGCTGAGATAGGAAGTAACATATCGCTGACAAAAAAGGACCATGAGGCAACTTCTGAAGAATCTGATCGTCTGTTCAAAGAAGCCAATAAATGATTGAAAAGAGCAATACAGAAAGGAAATATGCAGGAAGTTAGTGTTGCACAGGGTATGTTGGAAGGCTATGTTGGTATGCATGGAACTGAGTGTCAAAAAAAAAGTTTGATCACTGCTTTATTTGGTAAAAACCTAAACATTCTTGAATTGGCATTCCATTTAATTAAAAAAATCCTAATCATACTTTTTAGTGTGGTTTTTGTTTTATTCAGTAATAAATGAAGAAGCCATACCCCATCCAGGACCTGAAACAAACTTAGCCTTAAACACCAAGTGATATACTATGCATGAATATATATGCATATATACACTCACATAATATATTCTACTGTATGATACATTACATAATTTTTGGAGGTTTTGGAGTTAAAAATAGCTTAAACTGAAAAATTTAAATAGGAAGAAAAACACTAGGTAGATATTATCATAAATGATAATAATCCATTTGATGCCAAGCTAAAGAACTTTTTCAGTTTTTTTAGTGTGACTGTTGACGTAATTTTACATCCCACTCCAGTTCTGAGATAAAAATTATATTCTTTATCATTTTGTAGTTACACAAAATGTGTATACTTACACATTTGTTTCTGGTCTCAACCGGCTGTCTGAGTTTGGACTCTCCGCCCAATGGGGAAGATGGGAGGTAACTCCAAGCAAGGAGACCACCATCAAGCCAGAGAAGAGATGGGGCAGAAAGGCGGAAACATACCCAGAGCGAGTTCTCAGTGATTGGCAGGGGAGGGGAGGGGAAGCCTAGGAATTGATTATTTAAGAGGGAAGTCAAGGGAGAGCTGAGGAGGACAAGCCCACTTGACTCCACATGCAGAGACCTGGAGGGTCAAACGGGAGAAAGTGGGAGACAGGGAAGAGGGGGATGAAGGTCAGGAGCAACCTCCCCCCTTCGTCACCACTTAGGCTCATCTTGTGATTAGAATCGTCTGAGAATAATCATCCTGGAGCAACTGTCCTCTCCGCACTCGGCACAACAAAACCCAGGTACTGACACCAGCCTTTCTTTGGTTGGGGATTATTGAAAAATACATGTATTTTTAGTGCAAAAACATGTGAGCATCAAACATTTGAACCATGGGGAGCACTTGGTGACTTGGTCTCTTTAGTCTCTTTTCAGTCTCTTTTCCTGCCATTTTAATCTCTTTTCTCTCTTTTTGGGGGGTGGTCTACCAGTCCTAGCCCTGCCTGCATTCAGGAAATGAATTAAATGCTGTTATCTATTCCTCTGCAAAGGTGGCTGCACTCAAGAGACTGAGGGATCATACTGGAATCATGCATGCTTCGGAGATTTTAAGAGTTTTCATGGTGAATACGTGGAGTCCTTGATAGCAGCCTGGAATTTTGGCTTCTAACATACTCCTTACTCATAGACCCTCCTTCCTCTAACTTTGTAGGTCTTACATACTCTGCATTTCAGGGAAACTTGTAGGTCTGTAATGGATGGGGAAACAACGAAAATGTCACTGGTGGAACACTTGGCTGAATCAGAGACCACTTGCCAGCCATGTAGTCCACTTGGTGGCCTGTGAGGGGTAGTGAAGGAAGTATTCTTCTTTCCCACTGTAGTATCAAGCTGAGGCTCATCCAGATAGGTGACTGAATAATGTTTGAAGTTTACTGAATCCAAAATCAGAATCTCTAGAGCAGGAAATTTCATCTGCTCATTGTCATGACTTAGCATGATTCTGTTCTGATAAAACTTCTCTCATCCAATCCAACTTGGACACCAGTTTGATTACAGATCCATTACCAGAGATGCTTGAAACAGCTGCTTGTTAAGATTGTATGGAAGATTCTGGACTGAAGTGGGCAAAAACACCACACTCAGTAGATGAAACTTCTTTCTGCAGAAGTTCTAGAGGAATTAAGAAACCAAAAGGTTAATTATCTCAAATATGAGGGCCAAATAATGTCAATTAAAAACATATAACACAAAGATTATCAAACATACCAAAACACATGTATTTATCAGAAATTAGATAAAAAGCAGATATAGGCCCAATAATAGCCTCAACACAGAATAAAATCATATATAGGTATCAAACAGAAAATATATGTGATATGGTAACATATGTTTTCTGTTTGATACCTATGTATGATTTTATCCTGTGTTGAGGCTATGTATTGAGGCCTATATCTGTTTTTATCTAATTTCTAATAACTACATGTATTTGGGTATGTTTGATAATATTTATGTTATATTTTTAATTGACATTACTTGGCCCTCATGTTTGTGGTAATTAACCTTTTGGTTTCTTAATTCAACTTGTTTGGGTTAATTTTTTCTTCCCCTCTTTTTGTTCCTGGAAGTTCTAGAGGAACCTCATTTCAGTGTAAGAAACTGAGATTTATGTGTACCAGTTCCTTGACCAGTGGGTCCTTCCTATGTTTGGTTTCACTGCCTCAAAATAATCACCTCTGGATAACAGGCATGTAAATAAATAAATCCACATACTTCACCTGCTATATTCATACATGTCACTGAGCTGGAATTAATTTTAAAATTCAGCACCATTAGACTTCTGCTTTTAAAGATATAGTTAACTTGTTACAGAAAATACAAACCTACCCACTGAAGTTACCATTTCATGCATCTGAGAAAATTGGTTCTGACCCACAAATATGCCACAATTTGTTTTTTGTTATTGTTTCTGTCACAATAGACTAACACCACAACCCTTCTGGAAGTCATCCCTTCCATTAAATCTTTGAACAAATGGTGACACCTTTTGAGAAAACCAGGTACTGCACATCAATGCAAAGAACAAAGTTTGAGTCCAGTGGCACCTTTAAGACCAGCAGAGTTTTATTCAAGGTATAAGCTTACGCGTGTAAGCAGATGTCTTCAGATACATGTGCTTGCACACGAAAGCTTATATTTTGAATAAAACTTTGTTGATCTTAATGGTACCACTGGACTCAAACTTTGTTTTGCTGCTTCAGACCAACACAGCTATCCCAACCTGAACACATCAACCCAAATTATTCTTTAATAGCAACTTAAGTCACTGAACACTGCTGACCAAATCTAAGAAATAGGCTCCTGACACTTTCTCTCCACTCATCGGTGATTGTGAATAAAGGCTTTGTTTTTTGAACTGAGATGTGTCTGAAGAAGGGTACTCCAAATGCTTCCAGCAATATCTTTAAACTACTGGTCAGTCCATCCCCAAGCACCATCTATTTGGACATTTAGAAGAAACCCAAACAACATATGGATTCTGATTCAACCCTTTTAAAGAAGTTGAAATCCCATAGTGCTGTCTGATGAGTAATGGAGATGTGAAGCCATCCCTTCCCCCCGGGGGAAGACATTTCAGATTTTTAAATCTCCCTAACTGCTAGATCAGGCTGAGGAATGACGTGCATAACACTCATGATACACAATCCAGCCTGCTCATCCTCCAGTATATATAATTCCGTTTTGGTCATGGACTCCCCTGAACATTCCAACATGCTCCAAAATCAGTTTGCTCTCTGATCTGCCATTCAGAGAGTCTCCCTATCCACTGGCTGCTTTGCCTGAGTCCTGCCTCCAACATTCTAAACAGTTTACTGTTCCTCCACCGCCCCCAGCCAGTCAGGACACAGAGGTCATTTGCATATGTGGCCTGATTGGGCATGCCTTGGAACACAGAGGTCGTTAGTATATGTGGCCTTTGCCTCTAACATTCTAAACAGTTTGCTGTTGCTGTTCTGAGGTAAAATACATTTCCCCTTAGTGCCTGTTGGGGGAACCATTGTTGCCAATCTCCAGGTGAGGGCTGAAGATCACTCAGAATTACAACTGCTTTCCAGATGGCAGAGATCAGTTCCCCTGGAGAAAATGGTGGACTCTGTGTCCTTATAACCTGCTGAGATGACCCCTGTATGACAGCCAATGTGATGTAGCAGCCAGGGCTTCAGAACATGGTAGAGGCTGCAAGTGGGGGTGGTGGAAAGCTGAAGAGTGAGGAGAAAATCAAGGTAGGTTGATGATTGACTGGGAAGGAGATAGGGTTGCCAACTCCAAGTGGGAAATTCCTGGAGATTTGAGGGATAGAGCCTGGAGAGGGTGAGGTTTCAGGAAGGGTGGGACCTCAGACAGGTACAGTGCCATAGACTCCACCCTCCAAACCAGCCATTCCTTCATGGGGAACCATTGTTGCCAATCTCCAGGTGAGGGCTGGAGATCACTCAGAATTACAACTGCTCTCCAGGAGGGAGGGGGGAGGAGATGGAAAGCTGAAGTCAGAGGGGCAGATCAAGGTAGGTTGATGGATGGCTGTGAAGGAGATAGGGTTGCTGACTCCAGGTTGGAAATTCCTGGAGATTTGAGGGGTGGAGCCTGAGAGGGTGGGGTTTGAGGAGGGGTGGGATCTCAGACAGATACAATGCCATAGACTCCATCCTCCAAACCAGCCTCCAAACCAGCCATGGGGAACCATTGTTGCTAATCTCCAGGTGAGGGCTGGAGATCACTCAGAATTACAACTGTTCTTCAGGTAGCAGAAATCAGTTCCTCTGGAGAAAATGGTGGACTCTGTGTCATTATATCCTGCTGGGGTCACCACAGCAAATTGACACTGAGTGCCCAGGACTGGGGCACCTGCCCAGAACCTCTTTCTAGAGCTCACTGTATTTATTTCAACAACAGGCCTTATTCCTAGTGTGTACATATAAAAGGGGCCAAGCCCCCACTCTGCTTATAAACACAGACATAAGCCTGGGATTTCTTGGCAGGGGCAATGCCACCTGCCCAAGTCTGTGTCAGACTCTCAGCGAAACCACTCTTTACTCAATATTACTTAAAGAAGTTTATTGAAAAGATTTGGTCAACTGTAGAGGTGAACGTCCTTGTCAGGACTGGTGAGACCAGGGCAGGAGATGGAAAGTAAAGTTACTTGCCCACATTCCACACATATGTCACACACACCAGCTTAATTAACGGTCCTGGTAGATATACGACCCAACAAGCTATTCCGAAAGTCTTATCTTTGCCCAAGGTCAATTCCCGTATGAAAACCCAGAAACTCCTTGGGGGCTGCTTGAAGAAGAGTTACAACAGCGCATCCCAACTACTACAGACAATCAGACTCTCACTCACTCCCCCACAGAAATGCCATGGCAGCGAAGGCATAAGATAAGAAGCAAAGAGCTAAGCCAGATGTGCCAGGAGGCAAGCAAGAATACAAAAGCGAAACCAAGCATCAGTAGTACAGTAAATCAAGAAACCCAGTTCAAAGGCCTGAGTCTGCCATGTAGCATCATGAAGCTGCTCAGACTGTCAACTTCAGTCTTGTTTCTTGTAGCAACTTAGCAAGTTCATAAGAGGCAGAGGGCTGGTTTTGATGATTTTTGTAAAAACGAGAGAAGGAGGGGACCTTCAGTAAATACTATTGTCTTGTGAAGAAACAATAGAGAGAAAGAGCCAGGAGGGGAGGGTAAAATTAACAGAACTGGTGAAATCCATTTAGCAATCAGAAGGCCTCAGTGGTTGGTCTAAAGAATGTATTTCCTGTACCCTGGAACACAAACTCTGATATAAGTAGAAAAGTGCAAGAGTCCAAAACATAAGAACATAAGAGAAACCATGTTGGATCAGGCCAATGGCCCATCCAGTCCAACACTCTGTGTCACACAGTGGCCAAAACCCAGGTGCCATCAGGAGGTCCACCAGTGGGGCCAGAACTCCAGAAGCCCTCCCACTCTTGCCCACCAAGCACCAAGCAGCACCTTAAAGACCTTAAAGACTAACAAAAAAAAATAGCCTACCACAAATTTTGTTAGCCTTTAAGGTGCTGCTGGATTCTTGCTCTTTTCTACTGCTACAGACAGACTAACTTGGCTACCCATCTTGATCTATCTGATGTAAGTAATGGATGAAGAGAATTGTGGTTTGCCTTTGCAGATGGGAATCTCCTGAAACTAATAACTGGAATATGACTATATCCTGGTGCACCTTGCTTTAGACAAAGAAATGGTCCCTTCTCCTTTTAATCTTTAGCTATGGGTGGGGGGAGAAGAAACTTGTTTCCCCAAGGTGGGAAAGGTTATTCTACTACTTGATCCCTCCTTTAAATAAAGAAATATTTACATCTCCATTTTATATTTAGCTCAGTGTGTTTGGGGTGTGTGTGCAAAAAGCCTGTTGCCAGAATGTTGGAAATTGTATGTTGGGGCAGAAGTCTGTGGCCCAAATGCTGGGGGTAGATGGTGGTATTCTGAGACTTGCTTTAGAGTAAAGATTTTTAGGCACATAAAGGTTTTCCCCAGCCTTGCTAAAATCCTTTAACTGGAGATGCCAATGTTGAACCTGTGACATTCTGTCCATGCCTTTCTGCTGAATAAAGGTTTGGAAACAGAAAGGATAGTTTCTTATGAGAACATAAGAGAAGCCAATGTTGGATCAGGCCAAAGGCCCATCCAGTCCAACATTTTGTCACTCAGTGGCCAAAAATACCAGGTGCCATCGGGAGGTCCACCAGTGGGGCCAGGACACTAGAAGCCCTCCCACAGTTGCCCACCCCAAGAATACAGACCATCACTTGCCCCAGATTCCCTATCTATACCTTGTGGCTACACTCTGGCAACCTAAGGAGGGCATGTTTCCCCTGTTCTTTTATGGATGCTCATTGGCTGCTGCTGCCAAGGGCTTTTTCCAAGATGACACAGGGAAAATAATTAAAAGCACCTCTGAGCCTGGATCCACTGCTAACAGTGCATACACCATCCCCACATAAGCCATAAGGTGAGAGGTAGTTTTGAACTTGAAAGAAGGGAGGGGGAGCGGTTAAAAAAAAAAAAAAAAAAAAGTAATGCAGGGCAGTTCTGTGCTGGTGATAGGAGGGGTGTAGGGCCTCCCGAGTAGAGGGCTTTGCTGCAGGAGGAAGAAAACTTCACTGGTGTTTCTCTCTGATGGAGGCAGATTTTCTACATTCCCTCTCCTATGCATATCTACACAGAAATAAGCCCAACATAAATCCTACTGGACTCAAAGAAGGATTGGCATTTTAAAGGGCTGTTCAAAGATAGGGCCTCTGAAGAACTGGAATCTTTTTTAAAATGTCAAGAAATGGCACAGGCAGGGTTTCGGTTTCGGTGCTGCGAATGGCGGCCGCTTCTCGGGACGCTCCCGGAGGCGGTCAGCCCACACGCGGAATGGGGGGGTCTTCGCGTTTGCGAAAGACCCTAGTGAGCCTTAGTCAAAGGCTCCGAACCGGGGGCGCATAGGGGAGTAGCCTCTTTGCCGGCAAACTGCCGGGAAATTGAGGCTTTCTCCCCGCCCCAATCGGCCCCGCCGCGTAGTGCATCCCGAATGGGACTTAGCAGCCCTGCCGACTTCCAGGAGTGAGGAAAAGTGGATGAATTACCATGAAAAGAAGATATGGCATCTAATCGTGAGTTGAAGATCTATTTTGAAGCGAAAATTAAAACCCCCCGCAAGCGGATAAACGTATGGGAGGAGGGAGGAGCTTCCACCCTCTTCAAAGAAGCGAATTTTTAAAGGAAACGCGAAGGGGGGTAACAAGAAAAAATGTTGGTGAAAGTACCGTTGGGGTTTTACAGAAGATTGCGGCTTTAGTTGCTTTCTGGGGGATGTGGCACGAACTTTGAAAAAGTAAATAAAAAACAAAATGTCGATGCTGGGGAAAATCCTGCTTAGAACGGAAGAGAAGAGAGGAGGGACTTCCGCTCCAGTCAACCCCCCCAGAACTAGCTGTCAATCAACAAGAGACTGAGATACTGCGCCACCTGCTGGAGTTAATCTAAAATATCAATGAAACGTTTTTAAAATGGAAATTGTTCTCATCAGACTATAAAAACAAATATTTGGAATTAATAAGGTTGATGGCAGAAAATGTATCGATGTTAAAGTTCCAAGCTATGGATGAAGAAGGGAAAGAAGATCTCAGATTTATTTTGACGAAAGTCTTGACACCTCTATCTGGCAGTGGAGCGAATAAATAAAAGAAGAGGCGGACAAGGCTCTCAAAGCCTACTCCGCCTTCAAAAAAGGATATACTCTGCCAGTAGAAAGGGGTGTTGAGCTTAGCAAGTAATGGAGATCTAATTTCAACCCGAGTGTTAATGGAGCCAACGAGAAATGACTGCCAGAAACAACAAGAAAAAAGAAGCGAAAGAAGATGGATTAAAAAATTTCTGAAGAGACATGCCAGCACAGAGGAGGAAGCAGTACTCAAAATTTGGATTTTTGAAGAAGACGGCGGCCCGGGGGAAGGAAGTGACGGAACGGGAGGCATTAAAGTTCAAAGGACTTAATGATAATTGGAGAGACTTAAAAAAGAATTTGTTCGTGTAACATCTGAAAAGATTTGATTTAACCCCAGTGGACTTTACTAACTTTACTAATAGAATTGATTTGGGCTTTGTTAAGCTGAAAAGAAGATCTTTCAACCGTGATGGATGCCGACAACTGGAAGAAATAAAACTAACCTTTACTAACAGAAAAAAACTCACTCCGCTCTTTTTTCTTTTCCCATCTGTCTACCTTACCCTTTTCTTATAAAAAAATAAAATTCTCTCCTTTTTAGGAGCGTTATTTCAAAAAAAAAAAAAAGAAATGGCACAGGCAGGTGGAAAGAGTGGTGACATTCATCACTGTGATGTCAGAGGCACAAAGAAATACCCCTGCTGCTTGCCCAACCACCTTTCACAATTGGTGCAGGGTGGGTGGGGGGAGATGAGAAACTGTATTTCCTCAATGACAACATAAGGAGGGGAGAAAGCTAGGAAAGTGCAGTTTTCTCCCAACGCCGGGGAGGGTGTTTTATTTACATATTTACTTTTTACAAAATTCATACACAATCTTTATGCCCTCATAAGGGCCACCAAGGCAGTTTTGACCTACCACTAGGGCACATTAACTGGACAAGCAACACTCGCCCGGGACAGCCCTTGCTCTCAGTGGGTTAGAGCCAGCCAACTTTTTCATTGAATCTGACCCAGTTCCCCTCCTTTCTACAGCTCCTATCCCACATGGTTGTATAAGCAGGTCCCAGGAGTTCCAGCACAGGCTTTGTTGGCAATCAAAAAAGATGCAGCTTTTGTTTTTTACCAACAGAAAAGCTGGTTGGATCCAACCCATTGTACTCAAACTGCCTGCTCCTCTTGACAGCATTCTCTGTCCTTAGGCTCTAGATCCATAGCAGAATTTCCTGGTTTCCCTAAGAGGCCTGTAAGAGAGGTCCCTGCCATTTTCATTCTACAGATACAGATGTGATGCTGAGAGAGAGTGACTTGCATAAGGCCACCCAGTGATTCCACGGCTGAAGTCAGGCCAAACCCAGCAATTTAAACAGAAGTTCTTTTAACAGCCTCCTTTGCATAGTTGGTTGCTACTGCTTTGATTTTTTAAAATGCACATAGTAACAGAAACTTTTGCTAATAATCACCTACTGTCTGCCAAGGAATGCAGAGCTCAACAGAATACTGCATGAAGCTGTAATAGGAAATGAGGAAGAATTCACTAGGTGATCCTCGGCAAAAGAACTGACAGCCACTGTGATGCAGGGCTTAGAGTCCTGGACTAGGGTCTAGAGAATCCAGACTTGAATATCCACTCTGCTGTGGAAGCTCATTGGGTAATCTTGGGCCGATCACACATACTCAGCCTAACCTACCTCACAGAGTTGTTCTGAGGATCAAATGGAGAATGCTTTGGTTCCCTACTGGGGGAAAAGTGGGTTATAAATAAATAAATATCCTTCATCACTTGTACTATCCTATCTGCAGCCATTTGCAAGGAGTTTTGGCAAACACTTTAACGCCTCCAGTAAGCTGTTCCTCTCCCAATCAGCCACTTCTGGAACCATTACAGGGAGAAGACATTATAGACACTGCATTAAAAACTCTGCCAGTTGCAAGATCCTAGACTCTGCCTCTCTCAGTGTGCAATTAGATGCATGTGACAAGAATGAAGTAATGCTTGGAAAATGTAGTCTTTGTTTTTCTGTCTTGACTTCACTGAGCCAATGTCCTTTACCACATGGCCCATCTCTAGCCAACAATGGTAGCCAGTGATCTTTAGCTTACCTGTCAATGAGTTCTCCCTCCCTCAAAAAACAAAACAAAAACAAAAGAGAGATGTATAAATAATTGCCTCCCTCTTCATCTTGATCCCTTGTAATATCCTACTGCCCTTTTGCCCGGTAACCTCCTCTTCCCCAGATTACATTTCCCCCTCTGGGCTGCGGTTTTCCTTCCAGCTGTACATCTAATTCAGATGCTCTCCATGACTTCTGAAAACAGTTGTCTAGAAATATTAATAATACTAGAGCCACCAAGTGATCAGTTGCACTTACGACCATCATTTGCTGGGGAACCTGAGGGGCACCACAAATGTAAAGGCAGGGGAGGAAAGGGATGCTCCCCTTCTGTGCATGCTGCTTGAGGTGGTACAGCTCCATCACCACAAATCCTCTTGGATAAATAGGATGCCAGTTGATGAGATTTATCGTTATATGGAGACTCCCCCTTCTCCATAGAGGACCATGTCTTTTTGTACCACAATCTCCTTTGGCCTTCAGCAATGAGAGGCATCAGGGCTGACTTATCCATTAGGCACAGTAGACACAGTGCCTAGGATCCATGATACTTTTAGTTTTAATTTCTTTTAAAATCAGGGGGGGAAATGAACTTTTAGGGGCAAAGAAAATGTTTTAATTTTTTTCACATCAGAAAAAAATGAAATGTTTAGGGCCCATAAAAATCTATTAAATTTTGCCTAAGAAAAAATAAAAATATGTTGCCTAGGCTTTCATGGCTGGAGTTCATTAGTTGCTGTAGATTTTCTGGGTTGCGTGGCCGTGGTCTTGGCATTATAGGACCTGACGTTTCGCCAGTAGCTGTGACTGGCATCCTCAGAGGTATAACACAGAAAGACAGAGTACTTTCTGTGTCAAGGTGAGACAGAGAGTACTCCATCTTTCTGTGTTATACCTCTGAGGATGCCAGTCACAGCTACTGGCAAAACGTCAGGTCCTATAATGCCAAGACCACGGCCACGCAACCCAAAAAATCTACAGCAACTAAAAAATAAAAAGTTGAAGTATTTAAAGTTATATCAAAAATTGATTTAATTTTTATATTGATATTATTATGGTGGGAGGGGTCCACGAAGGCAAAAGTTATAATGTGGCCCTGAAATGCATGGATGAAATTCACCTGGTTTGATGTTAAAGCAATGTCTCTCAATTAAGCCAGGAATTCCCTGAGACACTTTCAAGAGAAAATAGCCTGTCTGGTTGAATGCTCCAGGAGAAGATGAATCAAAGCTCTTTTTTTCACCCTCCAGAGTGTCTCAACAACATAAACAACAACCCAAGTCTGCAGGACAATGACTAAAGCACTCAGAAACTCCTTCACAATACTTCTGGCCAGATTATTCAATCTTCAGCCCAGGAAGGCCTATGAGTCATGTCTGCTACCCATCCTAAATCAATCATCTGCAATCAGACACAGCTGTTGTCCCCATTACATCATTCTGATATACTTTTGAGTACCCTCCCTTACTCTACAGAAAGTCTGAAGAATCCTATGTCAGCCTGGATCCTAATAGGATTGCCATTTGCCTGCTGCCTGAAGTAGTATGCTTGCCAACACTCTACTCCCCCTGCTAGTACTCAATGGAGCAGTGAGGAGAAATGAGAGGGGCAAAACAGCACCCAGTGACACTGCAACATCACTTCCAGCTGTATAATCAGAAGTTACATCACCATGTCATGGGACATCCTAGGATTCACCAAAAACTCTATGGTATTTACCACAGAGTTTCAGGTGAATCCTAAAGCTTCCCACAACATGGTGATATCACTTCTGGTTATGCAACTGGACATTACATTACAGCATCGATAGATGCCATTTTGGTAAGCCCTGCCCCTCCGCCTCCTGGGATGGCCATCCCTCAGCTATCTACCTTAGATCATCTCACACCGATGAGGTCTTGGATGGTAAAGTTGGTAAAATTCCACCAATGAGCAGCCAGAGCCTGCACTTTTAGCCTGATGCCATCATGGATCCTAATTCTGCACCAAATTTGGTCAATTGCAATATCCGCCATTGGTGCCCAGGTAAGAAGGGCATCTCAAGACCTCCATTTTCATAGATGGTTCCCCTCCAGAACCTTTTCCTACCATCATGAACATATCATTGGGCCCCTCCTCTTCAAGACAATCAGATTATAGAGGTTACAGCTTATGGCGGCTTGCACTTGGACGCATCCCATTGATCCTCTGATGGAGACATGCCAAGCCACGATGATCAGGAGGGGTCTTGGCTGGTTCCAGACCCCCCAGGAGTCTCTGTAGGAGACACCCAGCCTGGGGAGCAGGGACAAGCCTCTCCCAAGGCAACGGCTTAGGAATCAAGGCCTGCCCATCCCCAAGAAGTCCTGATGCCGCAGAGCCAGCTTGGCAACGAGAGCCAACCCCCGGAGAAGCGGACAAGAGCATAAGTGAAACTAACTCTTGCAATGAACAAGCAAGACTTAACAGTGAGCTAATCAAACTTCCCCCCAAGCGATAAAGTCTCTGACTACTAGATCAATACAAGAAGGAGCGATGGGTGGGGAAGGGCTGGAGAGCCACCCCCCTGAAATGAAACGATCTGTAAGCAAAAAAAGACATTGAAAATGAAACTAACCACATGAGACTTTTATTCAGCTGGAAAGGTGCAATTTAATCCAAGATGCATTGAATTCGGGCAAACGTGACTTTAGAACCAAAAACCTTCTCTTTTCATAAACAATGACTGGTAGAGAGAGGAGAACGGCGCTGGATAAAAACCCTCCAACAGGAAGTGCTATACCAACGACTCCCACCCAGTCAGATGCGGCTGCTGACTTTCCTAATATGTTGGCTTCAGCATTGCACCCCCTGCTGGAGCAGATGTCAAACATCAATAGCAAGCTGGATTCCGTGCAAAAGCAGCTGTCGCACATGGGAAAAAAGGGCTGATAAGACAGATAACAAGATAAAGTTGAAACAAGAACTAAAGTTATCAAGCAAAAGATGAAAGAAGAAACAAGAGATAGAAATACGGATAAAAACCAATTGCTGCAACTCCAACTGGAAAAATCCATCTATGTTCTATGCTTTCAAGGTTTATCAGGAAAGGAGAGAACTTAAAGATAAACTTAAGTGAAGCGATAGCATCAATTTCAGATCTCAAGCAAGAGGACCTCCAGAATGACATGGACCTGGTTTACTGTACATACCCGGACTTTAAAAGAAAAAACAAGCTGCCTGGTGAAATATATGTGAAATTCTCCAAGAACTATAAGAGAAAACGTCCTGAAAGCCACATCGGGGAAAACACTAAAAATCAAGGAGGAAGAAATCAAAATCCTAAAAGATATTCCATTTGAGATCTGGAAACAAAGACTCCAATATAAAAACTTAATTCTTTTCCTTCAAAACAAAGCAATAGCATAGAGATGGACTTTCCCAAAAGGACTTGTTTTCAATTTCAGTGATGAAAAAATCAAAATCGATTCTGTCCAAAAGGCCAAAGCTTTTTGAAACAACAATTAAACCCAAATAAAGACAATAATGAAGAAGAGGAAGTCAGTGAGGAAGATTTGGATAATACTTCAAGTTACTCCAGCAGTACAACTGAAACTTCAGAATCTGAGAAAGGAGTGGTAGCTCCTAAGACATCAAAAGCAAAGAAGACGAAGCGTAAGAAATAAACGCAGGATAATGGATTATAAAACACCTGAATCTACCGTATTTCTATTTCATAACATAGAAGCCTGAAACCTGGGTTTTTATAGGCATTCCAGGAGTTATATTTAATTGTAACTTACTGCGTGAAGCTTGTCGTACATTTTAGTTTTGTCCCCATTCCCTTTCCTTTAGGATGTAGTTTTGTAAAACCAATAAAAATATTATATAAAAAAGACAATCATATTATATTAGTTTTTCTCCATCCTGCTTTTCTTCCCAATTTTAACCCTCCACATCCTTCTATTTGCATCGTTTCTTAGCTCCTCCATCTCTGTTGTTGCATGCACAGCAATAGAATACTATAGATGAAGGAAGAATAAGAGCATAAGAAACGCCCTGCTTGATTCATCGGTTCATCGAGTACAGCATCCTGTCCAACATAGTGGTCAACCAGTTCCTCTGGAGGGCCAACAGCACAGCATAGAGCCTGAGGCTTTCCCCTGATATTAACTCCTGGCACTGGGATTCAGAGGTTGACTGCCTCTGAACATGGAGATTTCCTTTAGTCACCGTGGCTAGTAGCCACTGACAGACCCATCCTCCATGAATCTGTCTATTCATTTGGTCTTCGCAACATTCTCTAGCAGCATATTCCACCTTTTAATCACTTGCTGTGTAAAGAAGTATTTCCTTTTGTCCATCCTAAATCTACTGCCCATCAGTTTCACTGAATGCTCTCACATTCTAGTATTTTGGGAGAGAGAGAAAAAATTACCTTTGTTAGCTCTCTCCACTGGCACATAATTTTATAAACCTCTATCATGCTCCTCCTTAGTCACCTCCCTTCTAAACTAAAAAGTCCCAGACTCTCCAGCCATTCCTCATAGGGAAGATCCTCCAACCCCCTAATCATCTTGGTTGCCGGCCTCTGTAGAAGAAGAGTTGGTTTTATACCCCACTCTTTACTACCCAAAGGAGTCTCAGAGTGGCTTACAATCGCCTTCCCTTCCTCTCCCAACAGGCACCCTGTGAGATAGGTAGGGCTGAGAGAGCTCTGAGAGAACTGTGACTGCCCCAAGGTCACCCAGCTGGCTTCATGCGAAAGAGTGGGGAATCAATCCCGGGTCTCCAGTTTAGAGTCTGCCACTCTTAACCACTACACCAAACTGTCTCTCAAACAAAACAAAAACAGAGCTTTTTCCAGCTCTGAGATGTCCTTTCTGAGATGCAGTGACCAGAACTGCACACAATATTCCAAATGAGGCCACACCATAGGTCATCATTCCAGGTAGTTCGCCTGCTTATGAATTTGCAGGATAGCCAACCAATGAAGGCTCTCAGGATTACACCCCCCCCAATCAGTTTATAACAACTGGTTCCACTGTGATTATGGGTAAAGTATCAATGTTCTCCTCTCCTCCAAGGAGTTCCCAGTTGGCAGGCCCTGTTCCCCTTTCCTTTTGTGAACAACCTCACTGCAAAATAAATATCGCATGCTGAGCCTGAAGTCTGAAATCAGACAGAGGCTCACTTCATAATACAATGACACAAAGTTATCCCAGTTCCAGTTGTTCCCATCACCATGTGCTTAGTTGCCTTGTTCATGCATGTGTGCTCATTATGCTGAGTAATGTAGCCAAGACCTCATGAAATTAGGACTGCTTATCAAGCAAGGACGGACCACCAGTCAGCTGCTATTCTGATGCAGTGCATTTCAGGGCCTCTCTTCTCTTCACTTTCACTGAACTTGGCTGTTCTAATTTCCCAGTCTACTGGGAGCTGTACATTGCTAAGCATTCTGAAATCTAGTAATTTCATTTTCAGCATGGAATACATTTAGGGGTTATGTCCTGATTTCCCCCACACACAAACACACCCAGTAATACATAGCTGAAGGCAATGTCTGATACCATTGAGTTATTCCAACAGGTCCTTCTATCAAAGGTACAATTTACTGCAAAGTAGAGTTTCCACCCTCCCTCATGGATCACTGCCTTGTCGTGGCGAGGGGGCTTGCGTGGTTCGATGAGGCTGTGGGCTATGCCGTGGAGGGCCACCCAGGACGGACAGGCCACAGCAGAGAACTCAGACCAAGAGTGATCCCCTGGAGAAGGAAATGGCAACCCACTCCAGTATCTTTGCCAAGAAAACCCCATGGACAGTAACAAAAGGCTAAAAGATATGACGCCGGAAGATGAGCCCCTCAGGTCGGAAGGTGTCCAATATGCTACTGAGGAAGAGCAGAGGGCAAGTACGAGTAACCCCAGAAAGAGTGAAGCGGCTGGGCCAAAGCCGAAAGGACGCTCAGTTGTGGATGTGTCTGACGGTGAAAGGAAAGTTCGATGCTGCAAAGAACAATACTGCATAGGAACCTGGAATGTAAGATCTATGAATCAAGGTAAGCTTGACGTGGTCAAAAATGAGATGGCAAGAATGAACATTGACATCTTGGGAATCAGTGAACTAAAGTGGACAGGAATGGGTGAATTTAACTCAGAAGACCATTATATCTACTACTGTGGCCAGGAATCCCGTAGAAAAAAATGGTGTGGCCTTTATAGTCAACAAGAGAGTGAGAAAGGCAGTATTGGGATACAATCTCAAAAATGACAGAATGATCTCGGTCCGAATCCAAGGCAAACCATTCAATATCACAGTAATCCAAGTCTATGCCCCAACCACTGCTGCAGAAGAGGCTGAAGTGGACCAGTTCTACGAAGACCTACAACAGCTCGTAGAACTAACACCAAAAAATGATGTCCTCATCATCATAGGGGACTGGAATGCTAAAGTAGGAAATCAAAAGGTAACCGGAATAACAGACAAATTTGGCCTTGGAGAACAAAATGAAGCAGGGCAAAGGCTAACAGAGTTTTGTCAAGAGAACACGCTGGTCATAGCAAACACCCTTTTCCAACAACCTAAGAGGCGTCTCTACACATGGACATCACCAGATGGGCAACACCAAAATCAGATTGACTATATAATTTGCAGTCAAAGATGGAGAAGCTCTATCCAGTCAGTAAAAACAAGACCTGGAGCAGACTGTGGCTCAGATCATGAGCTACTCATTGCAAAATTCAGACTTAAATTGAAGAAAGTTGGGAAGACCACAAGGCCATTCAGATTTGACCTAGATCACATCCCCGATGAATATACAGTAGAGGTGAAGAATAGGTTTAAGGGACTAGATTTGATAGACAGAGTGCCTGAAGAACTATGGACAGAGGTCCGTGACATTGTAAAGGAGGCAGCACTCACCGCCATCCCAAAGAAAAAGAAATGCAAAAAAGCAAAGTGGCTGTCTGATGAGGCTTTACACATAGCAGAGGAAAGAAGGAAAGCTAAAGGCAATGGGGATAAGGAAAGATTTGCCCAATTTAATGCAGATTTCCAGAGAACAGCAAGGAGAGATAAGGAGGCTTTCCTGAATGAACAATGCAGAGTAATAGAGGAAAACAATAGATTGGGAAGGACTAGAGATCTCTTCAAGAAAATTGGAGAAATCAAGGGAACGTTCCATGCAAAGCTGGCCATGATAAAGGACAAAAACGGTAGGGACCTAACAGAAGCAGAAGAGATTAGGAAAAGATGGCAAGAATACACAGAAGAACTATACAAAAAGGACCTCGATGTCCTTGACAACCACGATGGTATAATCACTGACCTCGAGCCAGACATCCTGGAAAGCGAAGTTAAATGGGCCTTAGAAAGCATTACTAACAACAAAGCTAGTGGAGGTGATGGTATCCCAGCTCAGTTATTCAAAGTCTTAAAAGAAGATGCTGTTAAAGTGCTGCACTCAATTTGCCAACAAATTTGGAAAACACAACAGTGGCCACAGGATTGGAAAAGGTCAGTTTACATTCCAATCCCAAAGAAGGGCAACGTCAAAGAATGTTCAAACTATCGCACAATTGCACTCATTTCACACGCTAGCAAGGTCATGCTCAAAATCCTACAAGCTAGGCTCCAACAGTACGTGGATAGAGAACTGCCAGAAGTACAAGCTGGGTTTCGAAGAGGTAGAGGAACTAGAGATCAAATTGCCAACATTCGCTGGATTATGGAGAAAGCAAGAGAGTACCAGAAAAACATCTACTTCTGCTTCATTGACTATGCTAAAGCCTTTGATTGTGTGGATCACAATAAATTATGGCAGGTTCTTAAAGAGATGGGAGTACCAGACCACCTCACCTGTCTCCTGAGAAACCTGTATAAGGGTCAAGAAGCAACAGTTAGAACCGGATATGGAACAACTGATTGGTTTAGCATAGGAAAAGGAGTACGACAAGGATAATTATTGTCACCTTGCTTATTTAATTTATATGCAGAGTACATCATGCGAAATGCTGGCCTGGATGAATCACAAGCTGGAGTTAAGATTGCTGGGGAAAAGATCAATAACCTCAGATATGCAGACGATACTTTCTGATGGCAGAAAGTGAAGAGGACCTAAAGAGCCTCTTGCTCAGGGTGAAAGAGGAAAGTGCAAAAGTGGGCTTGAAGCTCAACATCAAAAAAACTAAGATCATGGCATCTGGCCCCATCACTCCTTGGCAAATAGAAGGGGAAGTCGTAGAAGTAGTGACAGACTTCACGTTCCTAGGATCCCAGATCACTGCAGATGGTGACTGCAGCCATGAAATTAAAAGACGCCTGCTCCTTGGGAGGAAAGCGATGGCAAACCTAAACAGCATGATAAAAAGCAGAGACATCACCTTGCCAACAAAAGTCCGCATGGTCAAAGCAATGGTATTCCCCGTAGTAATGTATGGCTGCGAGAGTTGGACTATAAGGAAGGCTGAGCGCCGAAGAATAGATTCTTTTGAACTATGGTGCTGGAGAAGACTCTTGAGAGTCCCTTGGACTGCAAGGAGATCAAATCAGTCAATCCTAAAAGAAATCAACCCTGACTGTTCCCTTGAAGGCCAGATCCTGAAGCTGAAGCTCAAATACTTTGGCCACCAAATGAGAAGGGAGCATTCACTGGAGAAGACCCTGATGCTGGGAAAGATTGAAGGTCAAAGAAGAAGGGGACGGCAAAGGATGAGATGGTTAGACAGTGTCATCGATGCAACGAACATGAAATTGAGCAGACTTCAGCGGACAGCGGAAGACAGGAGGGCCTGGCGTAATCTGGTCCATGGGGTCGCGAAGAGTCGGACTTGACTGTGCGACTGAACAACAACAAGAGTTTCCACCACTGAGAATTGCCACTTACAAGCCAGAAGTTACCACCCATGTGATCCCTGATGCAACCCTTACCTTTGGCACAGGCTTATCCCACTTGACTGGGAGATGTGACTATGAGTATGGGGTATAAATATGTAAAGGAAATAAAATACACACACAAACCAATACTATACCTGGACAATAGCAGCCCGGCACCATCCACTTCCTGTACTGGTTTCAGCTTCTTCCTGGCAATAATTATAGATACTTCACTGTTACAGTGCTTGTTGCTCCCGAGAGATGTTTTGCAGTGTGGATCAAGTGGTTGTCATGCTGCTGATTCTGCACTACCTTTTCCGCTGTAACTACATTTCAGCATTATGGAATTACCACTTTGATAGACGTGTTCCAACACCCTTTCTCTAGTGACCCTCAACCTAGATCTTAATAGCTGGGGGGAGCTACAGGGACTGAGACATGGAGGTAGCTTAATAAAGCTGTATTTACTAACATATGCAGTGAAAAGTGCACTTCCTCTGCTTGCTTGAGTGGGAGGTGTTCTGGCCCTGTGAAAACCAAATGATACCCTGTTAAAATATGTTGTTCCCCAAAGGGTGTATACTTGCAGAAGACCTCTTCTCTGCACATGCCCCCAAGGCACCAGTTACAATCCTCCGGCTACAGTCTTCTGGTCGTGTGTGTCCCCCCCAGCAGTAGAGCCCATTCCTTTTCAGTGGTGACTCCTGCTGTGCGGGGTGTTTGGTTTCCCAAGATAGTTAGTGGAATATGAGCTATAGACGGGGGGGAATATTAATTGGTTTTTACTGAACCATGTTTTAATTCTAGATTGCAACCTACCTTAAGTCACAAAGAGAAAGGTGGCTATTTTAATGCATACATTTCTTACTGTTATTCACTGCCTGCCACTCCAACAGAATCTACTGTTGTAGGTTTTATCCCAGGCAACATCTCAAGGATAAACAGATCCCCTATTCCTGCAAAGAGCAATGGGGGGGCTGCATCCACACAGCCTGAATTTAGTAAGTAAGTTAGTTTTATTCACAGTCTTTGACCAGCATAATACACCGGTGGCATACCTTGCAACATAAATGATACATATGACACACAGCCTGAATTTGTCTTGAGTCATAGTCCCATACTCCATTGGCCTGGATGGTTAGCTGGTCTATGTGTACTTTATTTAAGCATTAACACTCTACCTCCTCCCTAAGGTGAATGATATCGCATTTTCAGTAGTTTGCATAATTTATTCTGACTTTGCTACTCATAGGGTGGGCTCTGGAGCAATGCAATGTCCAGAAGCCTCCCCTACAACCAGTGAAAATCTTACTTAATCACCTTGAGGTTATAGTGGATATTGTGCACATACTTTCAAATGCATCTTTAGAGTCACAGGGGCTAGAAACATGTTTTGAAAATGGAAACTGCATCCAGTTCCCCATTCAGTGCTCCCACAGAATTGTGGCATACATTAATGCCCAGATGTACAAAAGAACATTGCCAGTTGGGATGCTATTTGAATCAGGTATGAGAGAATTAGCCTTTTTGAAAAGTCTGTTCTATTAGCTGCTAATAGAGATGTTCAATCTAAGTCAGCAGCACAAGGAGGCACTTTGATGTTTTAGTTTTCAATTGTTTCAATTTACTCCAGAGGAATGGCAAGGCACCGCAGGCATTATTGAAGAGATGGCACTCGTTTCTGATTCTTGCTGGGCTTACACTTGTAGTGGGCTTTTCTAAAAACATGCTGCCGAGAGCATTTCCCCAGCCCCAGCTGTCAATGTAAAGAGCACAGGCAGGGAACTCCTACATTTTAAATCTGATGTTTCTGCCAAGATTTTACTACTGCTCATATTCTAGGTGGATGACGACTGTTAATCTCTCTTGCATTTTGGTTTCTGCAGAACTAGAAGCTGTGAGGGGGGAACAGAAGCAACACTGTCCATTTTCTGTAAATTGATGACATATTACTTTGATAAAGGCTTTATGTGCTATAGTGGGCCCCTTATTTTTATGGGTGGCCTCATCCAGGTCATATGGGTCAAGGTGAACCTTATAATTTACAGCTCAGTACAATATAAATATGTTTCACAAGAGGATATATTCCCTTTTTGCACACTAAAGATGTCCCATTCTGGGACTTCCATCTTTTGGACTTGGACGCTTTGCTGTGTATGACCTGGCAGCTCCACAAACTCTGCTGAGGTAGAAAAATGCATTTGCTTTTATTTATTTATAGTCCTCTTTTCTCCCCAGTTGGGACTTAAAGTAGCTTAAAACATCATTTCCCCTTCCTCCACTTTCCTCCCACAACCTTGTGAGGGAGGCCACACAGATGAGGTTTTCAACCCAGGACTCCCTGGTCCTAGACCGCCAGTGTACTCACTACACCACACCAGTGCAGTAATAAAATCTTGACAAAAACATCAGATGTGTTGAACACTGCCACGCAACATGTTAAGATCAACTTAATTACCCTGCTTCCTCCATCCTTGAACAAGAGTTCAGCCACATCTTTCTACTCTGGAATAGTACCTCATTTAGTGTTGAGGTTAGAAAAATTAGTGTCGACCATGCTTGTGCCCTGACCTGGATATCCCAAGCTAGCCTGATCGCATCAAATCTCAAAAGCTAAGCAGGGTCAGCCCTGGCTAGTATTTGGATGGGAGACTCCAAGGAATACCAGGATGCTACACAGAGGCAGACAATGGCAAACCACCTCTGAATGGCTCTTGCCTCGAAAACCCCACGGGATCACCATAAGTCAGCTGTGATTTGATGGCTCTTTCCACCACTCTAGTGCCTGCACAAATATGTGAGATCTTATCATTGCTCCAAACCAACATTTTAAAAAAGATAAATACATTTCTAGTAGCCAAGGTTCACAAGACATTGGGCAACCACAAAGGCATTTGATCGTAAAACACAGCCACAAGGAGCCGAATTTGGGGGAGAGAGCATGCACGCGCACTGGGGCCTGAAGTGGTTTAACCCCCCTTCCTGCCATTTTCCTGATAAAAAATCCACCCCTCCCAAAGAACGTTTAGCCACAGTGGGGAAAACAGGTATGAGAATAGTTTTCCTTCTGCTGAAAGTAATGGAGTGGAGAAGCAATTTCTACCAGGAAAACAGCCTAGAGCAGGAAAATCTTGGCAGCCACTGGCCTGTTCCGATGCCACAGCTCCCATCCAAATTGCTTTCATCTTTGTGTCTAAGGATCAAATAACAGACATCCACCTTCACATATAGTTTGGCCCTAAATTCAGTTCATCAGGTTCACTAGTTCTTTGTGTCGTTTTGAATAAGCTTGTGTTTTGAGTTGAACTTTGACAAATATTGTATCAAGAAATTGAAAATTGACAGCCTTTTTAAAAACTCCATTTTGAGTGTCTCAGAGTGCCTTCTTAAGTTCAATGCACTAATACTGGGCCTTAGCAGTAATCTCTTGTGAATGTTAACATATAAAATTAGGGGGAAGAAAGGCTGGTGTGGTATAGCAGACAGTGTCTTGGACTTGATCCACAGAAGCCTTGGTTCAATCTGCTGCTTATCCATGAAACTTCCTGAGTGACTCTGAGCAGTCATTCTCTTTCATTCTAATCTAACTCATTGGGTTGTTGCAAGGATAAAAATGGGATAATCCCTATTCAGGCTGCCCTGATCTCCTTAGAGGAAAAACAGAATAAATGTGACTAAATTAAAAATAGGAACAAGAAATCACACTATAAGTGAGAGAAGTCCAGCCTGTGGTTCCTTGGTTGCCCGATCTCCAACAGCTGACTGGGCAATGACATTCATTCTGACACATTTTGTGCTCATCCTCTGGGTCTAGCTGCACAAGCATATCCCAGCAGACAGCGATGTGTGAAAGGGCTAGGTCATTTAAGTGTGGCGGTGTAGAAGATAACCACAGAAAGACATGTGCCCACAGCTAGATGTCTAGCAGTTTATTTATATACACATAACTTTATACACAACTGGAGAGCCAAGGGTGTATGAGTACAGATACTGATATTTCTCATGCCCAAAAGGTTGACTTGGCCCAACAAAATGGCACTGAAACAGAAAAATATACAAGAAATTTGTAATGTGATGCTGTATCTCTCCCAGACAAGTCAGAAGGGGCAGCTGGGAGCCTCTCTCCTCTAGGATACAACAGTGCTCCCTGATCACAGCAACACTTCTTCCCTTTCAAGCAGTCCACATAGAGACCATTTTGCACCTAGACTTTTTGAAGTATAAAAAACAAACATTTTGCTCCTGAGATAAGCATGCAATAATAGTACAAATACAACTAAAGTTTGAACTCAACTAGGATGACTTTCCAGACTTAAATGTAAAACAAGCAAAATACATATGCCTGGAGCTGATCTCTCTCCCAATCCACCCTCAGAAGTAGTCCATGGGGGGAAAAAATTGCCTCTCCCACTAAATCCAAGAGTTCATGTTATAGCAAGCAATAAAGCAGGTTCCTTGCATTGGTGTAGAGCAGCATATGCCCATGAATTGCACCTCCACATTACATACCAATAGCAGCAGAGTGTATGGACAGGTGCACTCCAAGGACTCATAGCAAGTTGCTGGTGTTGTTCTCAGTGAGATATTGTCTAGCTAAAACTCCTTCCCCCAGCAGGTACTACGGTTATCGGCCTTCTAAAACTACACCATCTAACTCAGCCCAGCAGGCAGGCAAATGGTCACTGAAATGATTTGGTCCTCTGTGAAGGGACAGGATCTATACGGAGAAACAGTTGCAGGCATGTAGGTAGGACTACAGACATTAAAACTGACAGCCTCTTCATCAGTTTGCAAGAGAAGCCAAGTTCTGTACAGTGCAGAAACAGATACCACAAGTCGAATTGAGACAGCAACACCCCTCCTATGCCACACAGAAGGCCTCCTTTGGAGTCACTGGACTGATCCCTAGTGCAACACTCCATCCTTCATAGTGTAGTATCTGAACTGGTAGGTGTGATAGATCATGTAGTAGGTCCAGGCTATGAAGGTGCTAGTAAAGAGAAGGTGGCTCCTGTTCCAGCTGAAAGGGCAAAATCAGTTATTAACAAAAAGCACAGTGCAGTAGTAACCTCGAGCGGAGGAGAGGAAGAAAAGTTTAAGGCAGCAGTTGCCACCTCCAATACAAAAGGAATAGAGCCCACACTTCTCTTCTGGTGTGCTCTTGAAAACAAGAGTATTTATCTGGCAACACTCTTCCCTGGACCTTATTTGTAAAATAAGTGAACCCCTTCTGGGTTCATACACCAAAGCTAGCAGTTCCTGTGTATTGTTAGAGAGATAGCTGGCTATGTATTCCAGAAGGCTGAGAAGCTGATTGATCATCCACATGAAGGCAACAACACAGTACGTGCAAAGTTCTGCTACAGGAATCTACACACCTGGACATAAAGTGTCAGCAAGCTGTAAAGGGCAACAAACAGGCTGTGCTGATCCAGCAGGAACAGACTGGAGGGATTATTTACACAAGCCTCCAAAAGAGGACCTGAATGTATAAATGCATGCAAAATGGCTTTGTTGGACAGCATTCTCCTTTACGCTCAGGGGCTCTCATTATCCATCCTACAGGCATTTCAACACAGGGCTGACTATACTCCTGTCTTCTTCTTCTTCTGAGCTAAGAATTGCACTAAGAACTTTAAACAGCCCCCATTAGAGCTACAAGAGCAAGGAGTCAAGTGGCTTTACTTTTAAGTTTGTTATTCAAAATTAACCAAATGTCATCTTAAGCAAACTTGTTCTTCTGCAAATTGGCTCTAGGTAACATACGAAACACAGCTTCTAGTTCTATGGCAACATGCCTACAGGCATAAGAAACCTGACAACCATCTTGAAGGATTTTACCTTAGATAATGAGGTAGAACCAAGGAGAGAAGGGCAGATTTCCACAAATGGCAGCCATCTGGACCCTAAGGAGACCGGCTGCAGCATTAAGAACAAATGGTGCATCCTGATTTAGCAAATTCATTTGTATAACAAAATGCAGCGGAACACAGAACATTATACAAAAGCCATAGGATAAGCTAGCTTTGCTTTGGACAGACTGAGTTCCCTTTGTTTCAAGGCAGAAGAGACCAGGGAGTGTACTTGCACATCACTTCTTCAGACTCTGGATATCTTTAGCTCTGGAAATACACACTACAATCAAGAATGGCAAACTATACTACCTTCTTGGAAGTTTTAGAAGAATTTTTGTATGGACTGCACCCTGCATGTCACTGCATACATTAATCACATCCCTCACATGTGAAGAGAGCTACTGAAAACAAATACTTTGCTTTCTACCTATTTCTGTTGGTGCATTTTAGAAGACCTGTTCACAGTGCAGAGCTGCTTTCAATCCAAGGCAAATGTCAAGCTGCAGAAACTAATGCTGATGCACACCCAACAGGATGGCTCAGAAGTAACTATCAAGATAAAATCCAGTTGAATTCATTTGCCCTGACAGTATGGTACTTTCCAAACAAGCCCTGCAGATATTTCTTTATGCAGCTTTGCCAGTATGTCACAATTCCCGCTAATCTAGTACTGACAGGCCGCCTGTGCTCATGCATCCCCCCCACCAAATACACATAACCCATCCACAAAATGTTCTGTAAAAGGCTATGTATGGGTACATGTCTTGCAGGAACTCTAATTATGCATACTGGTTTCATTGGTACTCAGTCTGGTTGAAAACAAACCACTGATGATAAAAACCAAATCCTTTCAGACGTGCAAGGTATTCAGGTTCAAAGAACAGTCAGAACTATGTCCTTTTGCTCACCCTGGAGTTAAAAACAAATGAACTTGGAAGGCTTATTGCTATTGAACAAGACTGTGCTTTGTAGTTATACTGTCTGAAAATTAACCACAATGCTACAATACTGAAAAACTCACATCCTTTAATATTTTTTGGTTCCTTATAGAGCTTAAACAGATTTATTAGCTTTATAAAAACAAAACCCGACAACAAGGAAAATATGCTATTTACAAGCTCTGGAACTTATGAGAACATTTGAGTGGTCCAGAGGTTTGTTTTTTTTTAGATTATAAAACAAAACAATCACTAGAATAGGAAGGAAACTTCTGTAGAGTGTTTGTCTATATTCTTTTCCTTGTCATTGAAGTGATGGAGGGATTAACAGTTCATTACAACCCAAACTCTTCATGGCTATCTTGAAGGATGCTGTTCAACTGAAACGATTTATGATGCCTTATACCTAATATGAAGCTTTCAAAAACAAGGCTCAATAGAGTCTAGCAACATTGTGCAGACTTCAGCTTTTCCCTTCAGTTCTGAGAATCAAAAGTAATGCTGGAAAAACAGCACTACCCTGTTCCAAGTGTAAAATGTCCCTTTTTGAAGTAGCTTCCTCTAGTACCACCAAGAACTTAAGAATAGTGCTGAACCGGTTGATACAGAGGTGTTTCTTCCACCAGGCTTAAAGAACACACAGAATGGGGTTAGCAAAGTTTGCCCCTGCAGACACATGCTGGAACTAGCTAAACCCCTAACAGCAGCAACTTGATGAAAGTCAAAAATACTTTCAAAAACTGACCCATGAAGGCCATACCATCAAAAAGGGAGGCACAGAATCAGCACACCAATGAGCCTTCTTGTCCTATCTTAAGAGCATCCGGCGTAAGACAACTGTCCTCAGTCTTAATACCCTGATATTAGTTCTCTGTGGTAGCAACTCTCTTCCCAACATGCTGCATTTCAAAGAGACCTAGTGCATTTTGTCTATGAGAGGGCCATCTCTAGCCAGGAAGGGACGGCTTTTGGTGTTGAAGGGAGGAGCGCCCAGGACTGTCACTGGATTAACATGGCCACCCCACCTAACAGAACTGTGAACACACATGTGGGGTCAGAATCTAGCCCAGATGCATTCCAGCTAGTCACCAATCATAGGAACAAGGCCAGCACGTGCCAACTCCCTGAGGCAAAAATCAAGCACAGGTGGCAGCACATTCAGTTGTGGCACCTCTGTTCAGAGCCATGTAAATGCTTCCCTCCAAAACGGGGTCAATGGCTGAAAATGCAGATGCCTACTTTTATTTTTTATCACACAACTTCTGTGGTTGAACATGTGTAGAAGGGTACAGTTCACTAGAAAATCTGCTTGGGAAGGGGGCTGATGGAAACTGCAATTTCTGTACTGAAGCACTTGGATGTGAATGAGGTTGGCAAATACATCATTTGATCAACAAAATGCAAAAAGGTGGGATGGGGAAAGTGACCTGAATTCATCCCAGAAAAATGACCAGGGACTAAATTAAATGTGCTCTTGATACTATCCTTAGCTAGCTCAACTCTCCCATGAAGTTAGAAATCAAGATAATCATGTAGCCATGTCCAGGCATTCCTGGAATTTGGAGAGTTTCTATCTCAGCTTCAGAGAATGGCGAGGGAACACAGGCAAACCTCACCAATGGAATATAAATCAAAACCATCATGCACTGCTCTGGCTTTCCTTTGGTCATTTATTTCCCTAGTCAGAATAATATGTTAACACCAAGATCAGAGAAAATAAGCTGTACTACTAACTGTACTCTCCCAAAGAGTTTCTCATACCTGCACAGAGGCAGCAATAGCAAAAGGAAGTGTGTGCAAATCATGTGCCTCTATGGGCTCCCCATAAGTGATGTTAGTTTGTATCCAAATGCCCTTTTCAAACACAAGAGAGGGTCAAGCCACAGTGCCTCAATGGAAGGTTGACAAGGAAGGAGACTGGAATCCTCAAATCTACAACCCTAAAACATCACCCCTCTTCTTTCCCATGGCGTAAGAGTCTCCATTCCTAATACAGACATGATCAGAGGGCTGCACAATAAATACCAGCCTTGGACACTAATGCCCAGTGCTGGAGTCCATGAGATGCATCTCTCCTGAAAAGCATCTGGGCCAGGATAGTCAAAGCCATATTTGACAGGCTCATCCAGGGTATTACGTCCTTTGATGAAGTTAAAAACACTGGAACAACACTTTTTTTCAGAGCAGTTGAGTTTGCTTTCAATGAAGGAGCAGTGGTCCTGTCTGTTCCTATCAGTAGGGAGACAAAACTGAAGAATTCCACCCAAGGTTATTTGTTCTCAACCCGCATCTGTTCAATTATGTTGATAAGGCTCTCTAAACCAAACACATAACCCATGTCAGGGCCATCGTGCACTGTGGGATCATCCCGAAAACCTTTGAATGTGCTGTGTGCAAAGTCAATCATACGCACATCCACCTTGGGCTGAGGGGCAATAGATTCTGTGCTGCTGCCATCCTGTAGGCTCTCTGGGTGAGAGATGTCCACTTGCTTCAGACGCATTTCTGCTCTGCGCTCCATGTATGTCTCAGACCAGTCGTCCTTCCCATCGTATATGATGAGCAAGGAGCTGGAGTAGAAGCGGTAAGAGGCCTGCCTCTCCAGTACAGCTTTCAGGCTGTACAGCTTGCTAAGGATGGGCTCAAAGAGGTCCTTTCGTAGCTCTATACCATTGTGCAGATACTGGTAGAGAGCATTGCGAAAACCCTCAGTGGAAAGACCTCTGCCATAGTATTTATTCCTGCACAAATAATGGCCTGTATCCCGCTGGTATACCTATAAGACACAGAGAAAGCATGTATCAATTAGGATGTATAGCCAAATCTCAAAAATCCACAAAGTGATAATAATCAGTCATCTTCTTCTACAGTAGTCCAGGCAAACATCTGCACTTTTCATGAGACCTGGCCAAAAAAGGGCCACATTGTGTTTGGCAAACAGTGAACATAAGAACATAAGAGAACATAAGTGAAGCCAATGTTCAATCAGGCCAACGGCCCATTAAGTCCAACACTCTGTCACACAGTGGCCAAAAATACCAGGTGCCATCAGGAGGTCCACCAGTGAGGCCAGGACACTAGAAGCCCTCCCACTGTTGCCCCCGCCCCCAGCACCAAGAATACAGAGCATCACTTGCCCCAGCCTGAGAGTTCCTATCTATACCTTGTGGCTAATAGCCACCGATGGACCTCTGCTCCATATGTTTATCTAATTCCCTCTTGAAGCCATCCAAGCTTGTAGCCACCACCACCTCCTGTGGCAGTGAATTCCATGTGTTAATCAATCTTTGGGTGAAGAAGTACTTCCTTTTATCAGTTCTAACCCAACTGCTCAGCAATTTCATTAAATGCCCACGAGTTCTTGTATTGTGAGAAAGGGAGAAAAGTACTTCTTTCTCTACCTGCTCTGTCCCATGCATAATCTTATAAACTTCGATCATGTCAGCCTTCAGCTGTCGTTTCTCCAAGCTGAAGAGCCCCAAGTGTTTTAACCTTTCTTCACAGGGAAAGTGTTCGAACCCTTTTATCATTCTAGTTGCCCTTTTCTGCATATATATATACATAATATCCTTTTTGAGGTGTAGTGACCAGAACTGTACACAGTACTCCAAATGAGGTCGCACCATCGATTTATACAAGGGCATTATGATACTGGCTGATGAGATGGAGATGCCCTGCTATATGGCAATCAGAAAAAAATGTTACCAAGGACTCATTCTCTATTAAAACATACCCAAAGCCAGAGTGGAGCAAGAAATCTTTTGGCTTAAACAGATGAGGGTATTAACAGCCAAAAAGGACAAAACATTGCACCTCAACAGTATGACGCACCAGCTTTGTTTCCGCTCTCAAAGTTCGAAAGATTATACACTATGCTAGCAGATATAACAAATGTATGCACAATTCCCATTCAACACAAAATGTGTTACAATGAAATTGGCCATAGCACACAAGCCCCCTGCGGTGTAGGACAGCACAAGAAAAAACTGCTAGTCAGTCAGATGAATGCCTCACTAAACAGTAACTCTCATTGGCTTAAAAAGCCAGTATTTCCAGCAACCAGCAAAAGTCAGTTTCTTTCAAAAAATTGGGTCCTGAAACATCACTTTACAAATACAGAATTATACTTTACAGCAAAATCAGTTAACCTTTATTTTTTTCCCTTTAAAAAAGAAAATCACCATCCAGCAGAGGGCACTAGTATGCAAGCTGTGAGGGTACATTTGGACAGCAAGGGAGGATCCATAGTGTTACTTATTGCAACAGTAACAGGCAGGCCTACCTGAGGCAATCCTATGAACAGACTGTCTTTTTGTTTTGCTTTCTTTGGAGTGCAATCTGCCCCTTCCTCAGTTGGGAGAGCAGCACAGCCTCCTACTGTTTTATGAGATAACACATTTCTTTTTATCCTGTCCCACAACCAGGTATCCAGTTTACATCCCTGACAGGCAGCTATTTTTTCATCTGCAAGCCAAATGGACCATTAAAGTTAATGGACAGCAGTCTCAGAATATGCCACATGAAGCCTCATTCCCTATGTGGGAGAATGAGCACAATTTACTAACCTGCCTATGCTTTATGCTGTGACAATTCAGCTCATTAGGACACACTAAGAATGCTTGCTTTGGACAATGTGGGTAGTATCCTGCACCAACTATCCTCTTCCTTCCAAAAACGTCCACTGATAATTATGCTATAAAGTAATTTTATTAATGATAATATCAGATAGTATGCCCTTTCCAGGTAACTATGCCCAAATGCTTTAAAATATTTTAACCTGGCTACATTAACCACTGTGTCAAAGTAACTGCATGCCAATAAAGAACATTCAAGTGATGGTCATTTGTGAATTTCTCAGAGTACGCATGGCACAGGAATACTTTTTGTACTGAAACAGAAATACCAGACCACAAGGCCTCCATAGACCCAGTATGCTTTCCAACTATAACCATGACACTAGAAATACACATTTTTATGTGTACACGTGTATTTTAATGTGTATGTATTTTTATGTGCACACATGTATAGGAATTATATATGCTTTTTTAAAAAGTAAAGAGATTCTTGGGATTCTATAGTGGGAACCAGATGCTGTCACATGTTGGCTATCAGTCCTGGCTATCGATAGATATAAACTGTACATCAGTTTGATAGCACCCCATACAGTACCTGCATTCCACATACTCGTACACCTAGTGAGGCCGAGGTGCTCTGTGCACACTTCTTCATCTGTCGAGCAGCCTTCTCTTCAGAGGCATCATCTCCATGCTGTCTGGTCCCCATTTTCAGATCAAGCACACAGGGAAATTTGAAGTGATGTACCACATTCTCCAGTAAAAGGAATTCTAAGGAGCTGGTCAAGGAGAATTCCTCTCTTGGGAGCTCCAAATTTCTAGAACTGCCCTGCATGGTTCCTACAGAAGTTCTAAAGCTTCTCTTTCACTTTCTAAATGCTCTGGCAGAGAAGATACATTCAGACACAAAAAGGAAGCCAGTTAAAGGACACAGAGCACACAAAGCACACATACAAAACCACAAGACTAACTATAAATAAAAAATAATAAAAAGGATCACAGTTAGCAGGAATATAACTTCATATTTAGAGAAATGCAGACAGGCGAAGAAGAGAAAACCCCCTTCCAAAAGCTGGAGCCAAGGGTAAATGGCCACAACTGGCATTGGGATATTAGTGATGTGATGCTGAAAAATGTGAGGGAATTGTGAGTGAAGACTATGGGGAAGCAACATGCGCATGTCTGACACACAAGATACAGTCATGAAAGGACAGGAAAAATTTCTTCCTTTTGGAGGATACTGTAGAGCTTTCGTTCCTTGGATTCTGAGCGCATACGGCTCAGCTGTTGCTTGTGGCAACGTAGACTCCATGGGTTATAGGTGATATTTTCAGAACTCAGGCTACTATTTCCATCAAGCATCTGAAACGGAACATCTGAATGGAGGTGCATCTTGAGGCTCTTCATCTCTTGGATGCTGCTGCTGGCACAATGGTACAGCTCACAGTTAAGAGTGCTGCTGTCACTGATGTAAATTATAAGCAACGCAACTATGATTGCTAACTCATGTTAGTTTCTCTTGCAGTACAGCTCTAGGAGAATGGGGCATGCACACTGGCTGGAGACCAAGCCTTGCATATACCTTAGGAGACACCTGGCAGGCACATATAAGGGCTGATCTCTTGTCAGCAACAGTTTTGTTGAAAGGCGGCTTCAGAGAAGCAACTTCTGAGCAGTGGTAAGTCTAAACTAAAAAAAAAGCAACAGAAACACACAGTACCTTTCTGAGCTCTCACAGGCCAGCCCTGCTTTTTCCTCTTTGTGCTCACTGGTACTGCTTGACCTGTTCAGACTCCTGCGAGAGTGTTTACGACGTGGCTGGTCCCTTTCTGGCACATCATCTGGCTCCAAAGCTTCACTCTCCACATAGGGATATGCTACCAGGTTAATGTAGCCATCACTGTCTCCCTCAAAACAGACAGACACCACCCCTGCCAAAAACAAGTGGAATGGTTCATTCCTAACATGCAATATTTTGGTGTGTATGATCAGCTACAAAACTGGCAAAGTAAGAACATGTCAAAGATGGGATGAGGGAGCTGGTAATCAAAAACATCAACAGGCTTCTGTGAAGAAACTTGAGGTAAGGGGGGTGAGGAGATCTACATTTTGCATCTTTTGCTTTTCAGCCCTGTGGCCACATCTGCAACTCTGCATCTCTCTCCAGCTTGACTGTCTCTCATATCTGCAACAGAAGTGTCTGTCTTGAAACTGCGCTATCTCCATCAAAACAATAAGCTTTTCATATTCTTCTCTCTTCTGCATGTGTAATTTAGAAAAAAGGCACAATGAGACATGTTCATAGGAAACAACATATTTGATTTGAAGAATAAATGCATTTATAGAATTATTTAAGCTTGTTCCCCGATTACATTTTACTCTTACAGAGTACATTTCTACCGGTAGAAGACAGGGAACAATTTTTGATCCCACCCCCCGAACAAACTCCAGCAGACCCCATGCTGTTCCTGAGAATCCACCAGCTCATGGAGTCAGCTCTTCATGGGCATGAAAGGATGTAAGAGGAAGGTGGACACTGGCAAGCTCCCTTACATGATCCCAGCCCTAGTCTTAGAATTAGTTATATAGTAAATTGATGCCCTTAAGCCTGCACAGTAGCCAGGCTTAAAGAAAGCCAGTAAGCTGAAATTGGCACAGGTCAATTTACTTGGTTCTCAGCAAAACAACCAAATTTTAATTAAATTGTCGCTGGGGGAGAAAAGCTTCAGATTATACAACCTACACCGATTTCAAAGTACAACACTACAATTCACTAATGGGATTTATACCCTTAACACTATGGCAAGCAATTCTATACATGCTTGCTTATGTGTAAGTACAACTGAAATAAACACAACCTATTTCTGAATAAATGTGCATTAGATTAGGATACAAAGCTGCAATCCTGGGGATTGTTCCATTATACTCAGTGGGACAACTCTGAGGAAACATGCTAAGTATCATGATGTGTATGTCCTTTTAACACAGACTGTATAGGAACAAACTTTTCTGTTCTCTTGACAGTCCCAACTGCCCCTTTGGTTGGCTGCAGGCAGTGGGACCCATCTTTTTTTTCTGCCTCTGGAACAGAACAGTCTAGGAGCCAATGGCTCTTCTTCAGGGCTTGGACGGTTTGCCTCCTCTTATCCCACAGCCAAGTAGCAGCCAGGACTGCTAGTCTGCCTTAGCATGGCGGTTCAGAGGTGAGAAGAAGCCAGTCATCCCCCTGGAAATCATCCATCAACAGCTGAAGGTGTACCCTTCCCCACATTACAGCAGAAAGACTGGTCAGTTTCATCAGCTGAGGAAAGAGAAACTATTTTCAGTTGCAAGAACAAGGAATACTTTAAACCACAGTGCTGCACCTCTCTCTTGGATTTTCTATGTACATAACATGCAAGGGTATATATTTGTAAGTTAACACTGTGCCTGAGCACATGCACTGTACAACTGTAAAATTCTTACTGCTAGATGGCACCAACTTCATTGTGGAGCATCATCCCTTGTGAAGGAATCAAAGTGTGCAGCAACACATAGTTCAAACTCCTGGTGTAGACTGGCTCCTGAGAATTCAGCAGTTGGCTACTCATGCTCTAGCTGACACAACAGCTGTGGCACCTAGGACTGTAACCTTACACGACAAGAAGTGGACTGAACTTAAAAGTAGCCTTATAACAGGAATGCTAGTTTGCAAGTTGCAGGCCAGAACAGATACTGTTTTCAGGCCTTCTTGGCTTAAAAGGAAATACAAGACGGAGCTGTACGTTCCAAAGTGGCACCAGAATGGAAGGTTAAATAAACTTTGCAGTCAGAAAACTACCCATGAAAAAATAAACATTTCAGTGTATATGCTACAGGTGAAGTTTAAGCCATTATCTGCAGTGTCAGTGCCCGGGTAAATCTTCCTCATGCTTATAAGTCACTGCTGTCAATTTCCTTGCACAGCCATAACTTATTGCATACCAGCCTTATTGTTAAGTGGAATTACTTCAGGGTAAGACACAACATATTTTTTTCTAGCTAAGAAACCCTAATAATGAAATTATTGGTATGCCCTATACTGAAATCATAAAGTTTAGCCTAGCTTCCCCAATGTGATTAATAAAAACAAAAGTGTGCATGATCTTCCCAGTCTGATCAAGAGTAATATTATATAAAAGCTCTTTTACTACAATATGGGGTACATTGTTTTCTTCTGAGATTTCTGCAGAACCTCCATTATAAGAAGAGCAGTGCCCATTGATGGTGCTCCCCTTGTTCCCCCCATCATAGTTTTGTTTAACAAAACATTTATTTAGTATCAATAGCTAGCTAACCATTGCAGACATACAGCAATTGGCCCCACATTTCATAAGCCATTTCCAAGTCCTCATGATCTCTACAAATAATGAGAACACACTGTACACTCCATTCCCCTTAGACAAACACAAGGCTGGTATTGTCTAAGGCTGTACAAGATGCTGTTAAGTTAAGGTTAAGTATCTTTAGAAAACCAGGTGTGCTAAACACAGCTGTAGTGCTGTGTAAAAAAACCCCTCTCCATAGGCTGCATTTGTCAAACTTCAAGCTGTTGTCACCAAAATGAAGTAGCTTAAAAAACATTAAAACCTAGCTCACGCAATAGACAATACAATGGGAGATGTAAAGGAATGGATTCTGTCTAGCTCTTATGAGTAACTGGAAGGAGATGAAGGCCTAGCTCGCATGCCAGAACCTTCCACACAGGGCAGTCTACATGACAGAAGCAACATATAATCCAACAGAAGCATGCAATTTCCTGGCAGTGACATGTGAAAACCAAAATTTTCCATGCTCACAGAAATCACCACCAAGAAAACGCATGGTTTCAAAATGTAGGAATGCTTTGGATTTAAACCAGAGTCTCTAAAAATGCTGAAGGCTCACCTTTGTATTCGGGTGTGAATTCCTTCATTTCTGGAGGTAAGGACTCATAGAAGCGCTGTTCTCTGGTAATTAGAGGCTTGCACACAGTGTGGTCATCATAGCGCATCATGCTGCTGTGGCCGCCCACCTGATGAATGAAAGGCTCCAGCAGGACCCCTCTGCCTCCTGCGTGGGTTGTGTTCTTGCCATGCTTCCCCACCTCCATGGTTTGACAAACACACATTGCGTTGGGCACCAGTCACACACTTGGGGCATGGGGAGAGTTGCATGGGGTGGAAGGAGAAGTTTCTCAAAGATAAAAAACACCACCATTCAGATAGCCGAGTAAGCAAACATGTGCCAACCGTCTGCAAAACAGAGAGGAGATATCATGAAGCTTCGCCTACAAAGGCTATCTATATCATCCACCTCAATATAAGTTCTAACGTATATGGTATATTTCAAGACATCGATACTGAATTCTCCAAAAATCAATTTCTAGTGTTATGGCCTCTCTTAACACTCTACCTTTTCTTAGGTTTACTAACAATTAACGCCTTTCCTTAAAAACTTGTTTATAGCTGGACTATCCCCAGCCCTGCTAGTAACACTTAACAGGGAGTAGAAAGATAACCACTCCTATATATACAACTATGATATGTAATTCTATTTTATTATCTGACAAAGTGCGCATGCACACAAAAGCTCACACCTTGAATAAAACTTTGTTGGTCTTAAAGGCACCATTGGACTCTTTGTTCTATTGCTTCAGACCAACATGGCTTTCCACCCTGAAGCCTCTTCTAGTTAGTATCTTTAAAAATCTCCAAATTATTTTATTGAATACACATTACCAGCTATCTCAAGCCTCCACAGCAATCTCTATCAAGAGCACTACACATACACAAAAGAGGCCACGCATGCCCCAGAGGTACTCTAGCTATTCCGCTAAAACTTCAGTTTTGACAATCTGCCCATGCAAGCTAACATCCTGCTTACAAGATAGGAAGCATCAGCTGTTTCACACACATCCTACAAGGACAGCAAGATATGAAGCCAAGGTCCATATTAGAGCTTGTTTAAGCATTATAATTCAACAGCTAACTTATAACTCAACAGCTAACTAGCCACATATTTATCAAATGAAGCAGAAGGAAATAAAGCAATTACTCTGAACAAGAGGAAAGTGAAACTGATGGAATCTCCATTTTTGATGGCAATATAATGGCAGAAGTGAAAAGTTAGCCGCTTTGAACTGTGGTACGTCTCTATTGAGAGGGAATGAAAGAATTTGAGCTCACTTTTGCATTTTATCAATGATCAGAAGATACAATTGCTGATTAGATTTATGGACAGGAAACCAAGTATGAGCAATAACCTGTCACCTCTTCAAAACAGCCTGGGTCTTTTAATAGGACAAGTCAAATCTTCACTTGAAGTAAAGGTAAAGGTTTCCCTTGCTTAAAAGCCAGTCAAAGAGCCAGCACTGTTCAAAGACTTCTCCATGGTCATGTGACTAGCATGACTAAATGCCAAGGCACACGGAACACGGTTACCTTCCCACCAAAGCGGTACCTATTTATCTACTTGCAGTTACTTGCTTTCAAATTGCTAGGTTGGCAGAAGCTGGGGCCAGAGACAGGAGTCACGAACTAGGGTCACAAACCGCCAAGCTACAGACCTTCTGGTCTGCAGCTCAATGTCTTAACCTCTGAGCCACTGTGGCCCTCTTGACTTGAAGTACTAAACTGTTCAACAAAGATGACAAACTATTATGTCATCCTAGGTCTTCCATTTCAGCAGCCTATACACCTGCCCAAACACCCTTCAATTCATGTGAACATGGAATTCATAGTTACAAAAATCAACTACGTTAAACAACTGAAAGAGGTCTTTCAAATAACAAAGGTTGCTTCTCAAACTCTGATTCACTGGTTGACGGTATACAGTTAATGCTAAATAGTAATGAGGGAGACTTAGGTTTATTTCTGCTCCAAACTAGTATGCTATAAACACACATATCTGTTTGGTTTATTATTCCTCATGTATGTGTTTTCATCCATCCTCCTATATTATTTTCTAATATTTAAATATTAAGTTGTCGCTTTCCACAAACCAGACTAAACCAACCTAAGCTTCTCTGAGAGTTACGCTATCTTCCTTTTCCTAATAAGGCCATGCTTCCTATATCTCAACAAACAGCTAAAACAGAAGGTGGCTGATGCAGACTAAAATGAGGTCAGAGTATGCTGATTGCCCATCAGATAGGTAGCTACTATGAAGCTTGAATTTGGCCTGTGATCCTGCATAAAGCTGGTTAGAGTTAGGATTCCTGCCTTGGAAAGCTTCAGGTGCTGATGCACTTGCCATGCCTGTTTTATTTATCAGTGCTTGTATTAAGTTAGTAAATACTGCTTGCATTCTGTAAGCACAGATTCCACCTGCAATGGGAAAACCCCTCCACAGACAGGGATCATTACAATATGTATCATCCCCCTTCAAACTTATGGCCAATGCTCCCTCTAAGTTGTGGAGTCTTGTGAGAAAAATTCTACTTTGTGAGCTACTGGCATTAAAGTTGGCTGCCACATAAATTAGTTTGCTCTGGAGCTATCCTTCCTGAGCTAAGACAAAAATGTGTGAGCTAGAGGCTAAAAACCGTGAGCTAGTTCCTACTAACTCAGCTTAGAGGGAACACTGCTTGTGGCTTGTCCCATGGTTATTTGCATTCTGGCCTGTATCTCTAAATGCTTCATTCTAACCAGCTTCAAATATGTGAAGGAAGAATTCCTAGGGCCCAAGATTTTATTCCATCTGTCTATTCTATGTATGTGTTCTGGTCACTACTTTGAGGCTAGGTTGGATCCAGCACAAGGATCATGCTTCTTCCTGGCTTTTTCCTCTTACCAGCAGTCCTTTCTAACCCCAGGAAAGACCATCCTTGGGGTTATAAAAACTGGGAGGCTGCAGTGGGGAGGGAGAAAGATCAGCAAAGTTCCATTCATTGAAGACACAAATGGGAATGATTATACCTTCCTCCCCACTGCAGCCCCCCAACCTCTGCAGTTATTACATCTCAGGGGTCCCACAGCCCTGAAGAATAAATTGTCCTACAGTCAGAGGGGGAAAATGTGCTGACAGACTGCAGGACCCAATCTGTAGGTTCTGTGTTTTTGAGAGGACAGGTGACGAATCCTATTTTCAGACATTTCTAGCAATATATGAGCCACATTACCAATTTTCCCCTTTGTATCTGTTGTGGAAATATCACCACAATTTTGACATCACAGTCAGAGAGTGAATGAGTCGGCAAGGCCTAAGTGCCTTAACATAGTAACAGGTAATAGGAAACAGCACCCAACATTTCATATGCTTTACTGCACATGCAGGCAATCTCTCAAATGTTTCTTTATCAAGTAAATACACTCAAGAGATCACAAACCTGATAAGCTGGGAGCACTCTGCTATTACCAACTAATATCAGCTCATATAACTGAACAGTTAAGACAGAGAAAATCTTTAAAGAAACAAAAATGCTGCACATGCACTCTACAATGTGCTGCCACGGAACACCAGCTGGAGAGCACAATTATAAGCAAACAGCAGGCCCGATAGCCATTAGTACCTCCCTCCAACTGTTTAAGAACTCACAAGACCAACTGTATCACTCATGCAGTCAGATATGCCACGCCCTCAGTATTTGTCCTCAAAGACAGACTTCTCCCCTTGCTGTCTAGATGAAGGGCACAGACTCTGCCCAGTTCAACTGATCCACTCCATCCTATGCACAAATGCCAAGGGCAATTCAGTCAAGAAGGTCAGAAAGGTTATGGTGGGAGAACCTCAAGTCAGCAAGGAGCAGCTTTCAGGGGTCTTTACTTGCTGACATTTCTCTTCTAGTGGGGAAGCAAGAGAAGAGAGAGGCAACAGGTGAGAAAAAGGTTGTTCTAATGTCATCCCCCACTGAAAGCAACAAAGCTGTAGCTATAAACACTCCTGAATTATTACGTCAAAAGAAGGAGTGTTGTACACTACAGTGTTCCACCCTCCAGCTGTACATGGGAGACGAAGCAAACTGTCGTTCATCACTGAATCCTGAGCCAAGTACTAAAAAAATTCAAGGGGATGTACTCCCAAGTAAGAATTCCTGAACTCAAGATATATAAGTTGGTTTCAAGATGTGTAGGGCAGAGACATTGGGATCCCTCTGTGATTGCTTGAAGATAATCCACTCATTTCACACATTAGGGTCACCACGCAGATCTGCCATCACACTGAAGCATTTCCACTGACCTCTATTATGTAAGAATCAATTCAAGTGTTCTGAAATTGTATCAGGGAAATATATAGTAGAGATTCCAAAGTAGCTTTAGTTTTTAAAGAATGGAATTCTAATCTTTTTTCATGTTGATTATAAAGCTTGACACTGAATGTTACTATCAGAACAGCAAACTTTGTTTATTTCGAAAACCAATTAGTTGAATTTTGCAAAGTAGGGCAGTATCTGAATAGTAAGACAGAGCAACCAAAAAAATAAATATAAACCAAATATGCAGCTTGAAGTGTTTGCCCTATTCTAAAGAGTTCTTGCAGTGCTGAAATAGGTTTCGCGTTCTCACAGCAATCACTAATTTAGCACATTAGTGTTTCAACTCTTGCAAAACCTTCCAAGGGATCAGGAAAGTACTTCATTACATAGGGGTTCAAAGCCACTCCAAGTAGGAGTTTGGGGTGGGCTCATGGAGGATTTGTCAGAAGACCAATAATCTACAGCTAAAGCAGCCCCATGTAATAATATCATTATACATAACTGGAATCTACTGAACATATGGGTTGGTCTATGCCTGCTGCTGTAATCCCACTTAACTCCACACACTTGGCATGACGTGGCTGTAGGACAATGACTGGGTGCACAGCATGGATCACTATGAGGCAGCTTTGGCTGTAGGCCAGAAAGACTCCTTGTCACATTCACACACCCCACACTCCAAATGGCTCCTGCTGCTTTGCAAGAGGTGGCATAAATCAATCCCTGTCTAAGCACGATAATCCGGATCACATCCTCTGGTGTTTAAAATGAAGCAAATTCAATGTCAAACAGTCAAATACGTTTACAATGACAGTGTTTAGTAACCTTTTAAATAAAATACTCATAGCTGAGATTTGAGTGGAAACATAAGGATTTCAGCTAGTCTTTAAAAACATCCTTTAAAGAGTCAGAAGTTAGAGTTAAAATACTTCCTCAATAAATACACGAAAGTCTAAATATTACTGTACATACCAATTTTTAGTTCTTAATTTAGATCCATTATGGAAAGCAGAGACAGATTATGTAAAATACAATATGTTCACAATTTATTCTCTTTAGCCACTTTTTAACTGTCTAAAATTCTAAAAAAAAACCTGACAGTTTTGATGAAGAAACAGGTCTCATTAAGAACAATGACCTCTCTCTACTTTGGAACTGAATTTATTCAGGCATAATTAGTTATCTCCAATGAATCATCATGACACTGTTCTGCCTAAATCACAGCAATATCTTCCAAAAGGTTTCAAGTTTGTGAAAGCTGACACAGACATTATTTAGAATATGTTGTTTTCTGAACCCCATTTCATTCAACCAACATACCATCTGGTCAAGCAAAGCCACAGTACTCTCTGTCATTTAGCAAGCCTAAACTTCAAACTCACCCTTATTGAAAGTGCCTGAAAAAGCCCATATTGTGATTTTCAACTGCAGGTAGGGCACCCCTATCTATGCATGCTCACCTCAACTTCTGTAGAAACCATTTAAGAATATTTATGAATCACAGGAGATCATATTCTACTTTAGTGGATCATAAGGCTGTCAACAAATAATTGGTTACTGCTGACAAAGCCCATTCCTCTTCCCTGCTAGACATAACTGAAGATATATGATATTAAACAGACACCATACAAGACCACAGACAAGGAGAATATAGAGGGAGTAGATTTCTACACAGGAAATAGATGGTCAGATCAGAAAAAAACTACAGGTTGTTGACAATTTAATTTATATTCCAACTTTCCATTAATATGCTCAAGGCAGCTAACAAAACTGCATGAACAAAAATGAACTAAGCTGTCCACCAAAGTTTTCTCCATTTCTGAAAGAACCAATTTCCCCCCAAGTTTCCAGTGGCTTATGCACTCTAATGTATTATTATAAAATGGACATACTGCAGAAGATGACATTCACAGACACATCGTTAACAGCTTACAATGTACTTCCCCACTCCTCTATAGGACATTCTATTACAGCTGGTCTCTCCTCCAGCTTTATCTCTCGTATCTGCTTCCCCTTATTTGTCCATTCTGTAAATTGGGAGCTTACAGGCAAGGCCTAGTCTTAATGTTTTTGATAGGCATTACATTGTTATCTGGATTATATTTGGCTCCTTCAGAGATCTAAAGCAAAAAAACCATGGATTTATTTAACGCAGGCCCTCCTATTTTTTACCTGTTACATGTAAAACATAGGAAATTCATTTAATCTCAGACTGAAACAGATATTGAAAGCAAAGTAAAATCTTGAGCTGGATGCCAAAGGCACCTTGCCGACAGCCCAATAATATCCTCTTACCTCCAGGTAAACACTACTACTGCAAGATGTAATTGAATCGATTTATCTGCCAAACCAATACAATATATTGATTGGATAATTTATATACTTATTCACACAGTTCAAGATTCAAAAACTAGGATCATCAAGAGAAAAGTCCATATAAAATGCAAAGCTGTAAGGTTTTCATCAAGGAACTGCCCTGGGAAATCAAACACTTAGTCAGGGTTGAGAAGATAGAATGAGGAAATAATTAACAAGTCTTGAGCTATAAGCATGTACTTAGCAGGACTACCATCTGATCCCACAGCCTACAGTACAGTTGTGCATAGCCCAGCACTCTGCCTCCTGCATAGAGGTAACAGAAATCATCAGTGCTAAAGCTTCTTTATGGTTCAGCTTTGCTGCCCAAAGGGCACTATTGCAAGATTAGGCCGATGTATGAGGATGCATAACAGCTAAAAGCACCTTGAACTGCTTTTAGCTGAATAAGCCCTGTTCTCCCAGTTTTAGCAATATATCTTATAACATGGAACGGTCAAGGATTCTTGGGGGGGATTCCTCATCTACTGGGAACAGAATGCCACTTTGGCTACTGAGGCACAAATCTCTGTTTACCTCTCACCAGCTTTTGTAGCATCACAGGATTGAACTGCCCATAAAATCACCATCTCTTGCTGAGGTCTTACATAGCAAGTAAGAGTTGAGCTCACAAGGCAAATATTCTGTCCGCACACCTTACAACAAGCATTAAAGGTAAAGGTTCCCTTGCTCGAAAGCCAGTCGAATCCGACTCTAGGGTTGCGGTGCTCATCTCCGTTTCAAAGCCGAAGAGCCAGCGCTGTCCGAAGATGTTTCCGTGGTCATGTGGCCGGCATGACTAAACACCAAGGTGCACGGAACGCTGTTACCTTCCCACTGAAGTGGTACCTATTTATCTACTTGCAATTTCTTGCTTTCGAACTGCTAGGTTGGCAGGAGCTGGAACTAGAGACAGGAGCTCACCCCGTCATGCGGCACCCGGGTCTCGAACTGCTGAACTACTGACCTTCCACAGCCTGCAGTTCAGCGTCTTAACCACTTGAACCACCGCAGCTCCACAACAAGCATTACCAGAAGATTAAATATCAATTTGAGTATGGAAACATTTCTCTTAATCCTAAAGAAAATTCCAGTACTAGCTTTTCTGTTACTGTACAGGTTTCAAAAAACCCTGTTAAATATTATAAAGTAAACATTTAGCATAGTCTCCAGGATCTTTCCTAGAATATCCTTTTTGTCTTTAATGTAAAAATTGATGTAACATTGGTTTACTGACCATCAAGGAGGCTGATTTTAGGTACATTACATATTTTAGTGGAAAAATCAACAAATGTAAGTTTTGGTAATATGAAGTTCAACAAACTCAAGTATACCAATGCAATGTATCAATTAATTCTGAAATATCTTTTACCATCTCTATACCTTACTATTTTTCAGTTACCACTGAGTTGTATCCAATCAACTGCTAGCAGACATAGATTTTCCTAATCATTCCCTAGAAGTCCTTTTGACACTCCAACCCAGGATGATAGTTAGAGTTGGGTGATCTCTGTAGACAAAGAGTCCTACTGGTCAGGGGATGATTCCTACAGGATGTGTACAAAAAGCCATGCAAGATGGGGACAGCCCCCTGACTGGCATGGCCTTTTCTCTATGCACCCTCCATAACTCGAGAAATAATCTGCTATCAGTGTATGATCACACAAACAAGTGCATGCTTAATGATTCTGCTCTGCAGGGCTGGCTCACTCACCAGGCTAACTAGGCGTTCGTCTAGAGCGCGCCGGCCCTTAGGGGCGCCAAAAGGCCCCCCCAAAAAAACCGCCCCTTCCCCTGGCTTGCCAGTGCGCCCTGCAGCTGCGGGGCGTACCGGCAAGCTGGCGCTCACGTGGAAGGGACAGGTGTTTAAACCCCTGCCCCTTCCCCTGGCTTGCCAGCATGCCCCACAGCTGTGGGGTGCGCAGGCAAGCTGGTGCTCACACGGAAGGGACTGGGGTTTAAACTCCCACCCCTTCCCCTGGTTTGCTGGCGTGCTCCGCAGCTGTGGGGAGCGCAGACAAGCTGGCACTCAGACGGAAGGGACAGGGGCTTAAACTCCCACCCTTTCCCCTGGCTTGCCAGCGCGCCCCACAAGAGCAGGAGGGAGTTCCTTCTCTCCAGGCCCCACCTGGAGGTTGGCAACCCTGTAACTGGGCACACGCAGGGGGGACGCCAGAAGGTAGCCCTGCCTAGGGCATGAAAAACCCTCGGGCCGGCCCTGCTGCTCTGTATGGTTTCTGGGAAGTTATATTTTATATTGTAATGTCTGGAAAATATACTAAGGGCCAATTCATACAAAAAGGCAGTTGTGGTAATTCAGAATAAAAGCTCCTGAAAATTCTATGTATTCCAACTCCTCACTCATGGTTGGTTACTTGTGTACATCTGGTATCATGGCACAAGATCCAGCATCTTGACATGCTAGAAAGACCATGGGAAAGAGACCTCGGGGTTACAGAAGACAGCTAGATGAAAGTGTCAATGAAGTTAATGGGTAACAGATTCAGGACAAAGGATACATTTCTTTTCTCAATAATTAAATTGTGGGATTAACTGCCAATGGATGTAGTGATGGCCATAAACACAGGTTGCTTTAAAAGGGGTTAGATTCATGGAGAATAGGTCCATCAATGGCTACTAGCTGTGGTGACTAAAGAGAACCTCCATATTCAGAGGCAGCAAACCTCAGAATACCAGCAATATCGGAATACTAGCAATATCATTAGTCTCTATGCCATGTCTGATGGCCCTCCAGGATTGGTTTGTGTATGAAAGAGAATACTGCACTAGACTCACCACTAGCCTGATCCAGCAGGTCTCTCATCACAAATCTTTTTTCCAGTATTTGCCAATCTATTCTGAAAGCAAGAGTCTTGCACACAATAGTAGATGCACACACTTACACTCAGGTGGTCACAATCATCTTTGAACTATAAAGGTAAAGGTAAAGGTTCCCTTGCTCGAAAGCTAGTCGAATCCGACTCTAGGGTTGCGGTGCTCATCTCCGTTTCAAAGCCGAAGAGCCAGCGCTGTCCGAAGACATTTCTGTGGTCATGTGGCCGGCATGACTAAACACCAAGGCACACAGAACGCTGTTACCTTCCCACCGAAGTGGTACCTATTTATCTACTTGCAATTTCTTGCTTTCGAACTGCTAGGTTGGCAGGAGCTGGAACTAGAGACGGGAGCTCACCCCGTCATGCGGCACTCACAGGTCTTGAACTGCCGAACTACTGACCTTCCACAGCCTGCAGTTCAGCGTCTTAACCACTTGAGCCACCGCAGCTCCTCTTTGAACTATACCTTCACCTATATTTAGATGGATATTCTTGTCATTCTCAGACAATTCTTGCACCTGGGGCCAGACACATCTAGTGATATTAATTATACCATTTCTAACCTACTAAAAACCATATTATTCCGTATTCCGTACTCTTTTGTCCTTCTGCAAGGCTGTTCTATTCAGTGTCTCTAGACTCCATGTTTGGCATGTTTAGCTGAGACCAGGCCACACCTGATTCTGGCCTGCATGATCTTTTGTCAAGACCAGAATCCATTCACCTATACCTCTGGCCATATCTACAACACTCTCTTTATATGTAATCTTGGCAATCATGGCAGTTCCAAAACTATTGTTGCAGTTGTAGAAACTGATGCTAAGTATCATATGACTCATTCACATTATGAGTTCTCCATGCAACTGCAGGCAGATACTCATCTAAGAATGAACACATGGTAAAATTCAGCAGCAGAAACAAGTGTGTGACTCCTTGCTTCATTATCGCTGATCTTCTGCCACTCATTTTTGTTGCATTCACAGCAGCTATAAAGACTGCGAGAAGAGATTTTATTTCTTCTACTACCACTCAAAAAGTACAGCCACATGCGTATGTATTGGTTGCAAGAGGTCAGCAATCATGTAGATTTTGGAGCCTTACTTTCTTCTCACAAAGGCATGAAAATGAGACAGACTGTTTTGACCTAAAAGGAATATTCCAAATGATTGCCCCTTCTTCTATTTGCCGAAGAAAATATGGTTTCATCACAACCCACTTACTGAGCTACTTTTGTCCCAACAAAATAAATAAGTGTAATGCTATACACCCTTATTAGAGAGCAAGTTACTTCCAAATCAGCAGGCACAGGATGCCAGGTAAACTTGCACCGGGCAAGTAAATGAGGATAAGTCCATCAATTGCTATTAAAGACAGTGATAATGAAATGGAACCTCCGTGTTTAGAAAAAGTAACTTTCTGAAAATCAGTGTTGAGGGGGCAACAATAATGGGGAGACTATAGTTTCTGTGCCATCCTTGTGGATTTTCTAGGGACATCTATATGAAACACAACATTAGGCTAGAGGGAGCACTGGATTCATCCAGCACAACTGCTTCTATATTCCTATTATGAGGTTGCACAACTTTGATCCTAAGAGCACTCTCTTGGAAATAAGTTCCATTCCATTCCAGTCATCAATGAGCTAGCAGGATACAAGTCCTGCAGCAAATTGCACTACTATTTGATTTCATTTAAGCATATTAAAATTTATGAAGTGATTCTGCTTGCTACAGTGACTGCTTAGTACTATTAATGAGACATAGAAGTTTACCTTCCAACAAACAAAAACGATGAACACAGAAGGTACAGCCAATGCATTATTTTACAATTGACAGTCACTTTGTATGTGAAGAGCAAAGAATATTATTCAGGTACCTTCTGCATTCAGAATGAATCAGACTCAACAGTTTCTTGATCCTCTTGCTCACCTTTGTACACAGGTGGGGACAAACCACAATTAGTTGTGAAACCTGAATGCTGGCAAACAAATTGATCTTGCCCACAAAACAGGATTAAACTATTTGTAAGCAACACCACTAACTACATTTTATTGTTTGCCACAATTCAGACATCATAACAAATCATGGATTGTTTGGAACTGGGAAACCTTCAATTTTCCAGCTGCTCAGGAGAAAAGAGGGGCAAGAAGAACATGAGTCAGAGAACATCCAAGGTTTGTTCTCATCACAAAGCAAGCTATATTTAGATGGCTTCTTGTCATCTTTGCATATTCACTGTCTTCACTTCACTCCCTTCCTCCCATCACAAGTGTGAAGTATAACTGAAGACTTGCTGGTATTTGAAGTCTCAAAACTTCAATTTGTGGGGAAAAAGTAAATTCCAATTGCCCCAGGAATGAACATTTGGATGTCACAACTAATTGGTGATTTGCATCTCATTCTGTGCAAAAGGGGAAGGAAGCATGTGAGTATGACAACAAGCTAGGTTTCTGATATCTGAATACAGAAAGTCTGCAGACAAACTTCCTATAGGAGGCAATTCACAACTATCAGGAGGGGAAAGCCAATGAGAAGCAAACTGGCTTGAAAAAGTTTATAGGAAAGGATAAAAAAGAGATAAGGTTGATTTCCTAAAACTTATTTGCATAGCATTCATTTGACATATGTTTTTCCCCTGAAGCTTCTTATGTGTTTACACTGAGCCAGTTATAGCCAGATAGACACAGTACTGAAATCTTGCTTGCTGCAAAGCTGCACTCGGCCTAAGGGAAGCAATTCTATTTGTAACATTTACCTGCCTTGCAGAATGCCTTCCAAATTGTGAAAGAGGTCAGTTTAGGGCATATTTAATTATTATTTCTATTATTTAATCATTTTTACCTGAGTACAGGTGGGAGGAAGAAACACACAAGGATTAGGATTCAGGGACATGTGTCTCATGGGTTTAACAAACTTATTTTTCTTTTAACTACTGTTGTAAGCTGCCTTGAACCATAAAGAAAGGCAGGGTATAAATGTTTTAATAAGTAAGTAAAATAAATACACCTGGTGAGTCCATCCACTTATGCAAAAAACCTTTCTTATCCAGAGGTTGGCCCCAATTAATTGTCCTACTACTAGCCATCAACTATAGAGTTCTGTATTGGAGAGAACAAGTGAGGGACTCAAGAGGACTTGCAGGGCAGAAGACATTCCACTGTCTCCTACCTTGCTGTTCCCTGAGGCTTTCACAGTGATAAGTGGTTCCTTTGGGCACTCCACCCTCCCCTCCCACTAGCCAATCAGGGGTCTGGGCATGGAGCAGAAAATGTGTCAGATGTACTGGCTTTGGAGCAGAAAGTAGCCTTGGAGTGGGACACTTGGAACAGGAAGTGTGCTCTAATACCCCAGCAATCAGCTGATTAGTGGGGCTTGAAGTAGAAAGCAACAGAGACACACTTTCGGCTCAAGCCACCTCCATCCAGGTTGCCACTGAAACTTCTCATGCAGCATTTTTAGTATGACTTGCAGTACCTTCACTTGCGCAGATATCACTTAAAAAAAAAAAGTCAACACACCAACCTCCAATTTTTAAATTGTTGGCATCTGAGGGATCTCCCAGGTTTGTAGAAACATCTTCCCTTTCTATACCAGGCCCCAATTGTGTGGATTTTTTCATACACACTCAGAGGACAAATTCAGAATTAGAGGTGATCCTAAGGGCCCAGGTACAGAGCAATAAACAATCAGGAAATTTTCTCCAACACAAACCTCCCTCCTTCAAGATACTATAAACTCTTAGTAGTTTCAGCAGACAAATTTACTATCCCTTTTACTTATCCTCCCCCATTAACTGGTGTTCAACTGTCCACAGCATTTCACAGTTCCTACAAGCTTGGTCCTCATCAGAACATTTTTCTCTCCCTTCTAGAATGTATGAAGTAGTATTTTTCTACATACCTGGTCAAGTGTTGGAAGGAAGCTATTTTTACTTTCCCCTCCCTATACTATATGGGAGAATGTGTGTGTGTGCAGGAATCCATGCCTCACAACATGCAGTATACTTTAAGTTGAACCTGCAGGTTGCAGGAAATCATACTTGTTGGGTACCCTTGTTTTGTTGTCCTATGGACAGGTACTAAATCACCAAGTCTGCTTTTGGAAGGAGTGCTGATTCTGCTCTTACATGGGGCTTCCTCTACTTCTACCCCTCCAGATTACTGATCCAAGCCACATCCACTTTGCTTCCACAGTGCTAGAGCATCGGGTGCTCAAAGACTTTTCACTGGGGCCCTGGAGAAGTTCTATTTATTTATTAAAGGCAGCTGTAGGTACAAAAGTGATTATGAAATTAGCATTAAATTTGTGACTCTCTAGAGACAAGCAACCTACAGTAGTAGTCTGCTGGTACAAGATTTCTCCCCGTGTGTGTGTGATAAATCTTCAGGACTTCAGTAAATGAAACAACCAGAATGAGAACACTGGCCAGTATGGGAAGTACCAAATTTAGTTTCTCTCAGTAAGAGCAAGGCTTGGATCCACCAGAGCATTTGTGTAGACCGAAAAATTTAGCACAACTTTCTCATCTCCCCCCTCCTGTTGTAGCTCAAAATGCCCCCCTCCATTGTGCTCCTTCAGAAGACATTTGGGACAGGAGGAGGAGAGGCTCTGGCTCTTTCAGGACAGAAAAGCATAAGCAGTTGCCACAATGCTGTTCTTCCCTATTAGGAAAAGCATTACAGCTTGCCTATCAGCAAGGTGCCTTGTACTCTATCTGTAAAATTAAAGCTTTATTAAGATTACTAGCAGTGATATGCCGTAATCAGAAGCAATGCTCAGAGGAGGTATTGTATGTTTATCGGCAACTTTATACAACAGAACCATGCATTTTAGAAATGAAGCCAAGATCCTGTTACAGTTTCCAAGCCATAACACTGTATGACTGACTCTTTTCCCCTTGAAAGGCATACTAATAACAATAATAATACAACTTGGGTCTAGTGCATATAGCCTATTGGAGAACCTACCACAATACATCTTTACCTTCCACAAGCATTACTAATGAAAGCAGTATTAGGAGAAGAAATATTAGGAGAAGGATACTCCACTCATATCAGGTATGCAGACCAACTTGAAACCAATCTAGCATTTGGTAGATCTGAGCCTTCATTTCTTTTTTTAGAAAACCCGATTCCAATTCCAGATATTTAACCCAAGATTAATTTCAGGTACAGTCACTGTAATTCAGAGTTCTATGCTCTCCCTCCAACCCGCCTGATCTGAAATTGGCTAAGAGCCAAGAATATTGCATAAATCTTTATTTCAAAAAATACTGAAAGCCTGAGCAGAAAGTGCTCTTATGGTGCAAATAAATGATGCAACGTATGCAGAAACACCTGTTTTGCAAAAAACCATATCAATCACTTGCCATAATATCTCACAGAAAACAGGCATTGCTAATGCAATTTCTTTCCACAAAAATGTGAACCTCAAAGAGACTGCAGAACTTCGGTGAACACAATTCACTTTTTATACAAGCATTTTAGTTACATAATGCATCAGAGTGGTTTAGTGCCAAAGTAATGGCAGAGATGCACTGAAAAGCAGAGGAAGCAAAAACTGTTCATTGAAAGAAAAGACACACAAGCTCCACTCTCCTTAGTGAGTGCACAAATATACATGAGACTTTAAATCTGCATCATTATAATAATCCTCATTAAATCTCCACAATGGAAGCAATTCTCCAAGGCCAGACCCTGCTTCAACCCTTATGAGGTAACTGACACAAAATCTTCTGTAAAATGACTCAATAATGAAACTACCCTAGAAGGTACAATCCTATTCCAATGGCTGCTGCAACTTCTTACTTCCCTTGAAGAGAGACCATTACTTTTCAGGAATATTTAGTACCTATAAGTAATTCCAGACTATTTAGGTGAAACTAAGAGAGCCATAAAACACAAACACACATAACCTGAACGGGCACAAGTAATGCCATGACTAACGAACAGCTCCTCAAGTAAGACTACTCTCTCTTAACCAACAGGCTCCAGCAGACCTCCAAAGGAAAGAGTTCCAAGGCTAAGAACAATGAGCGAGATTTTAGCCCCACACTTCACTCACAGATTCACTGGCTACCTGATCCAGGTCACAAAAAGAAATCATTATTACTTTATGGCTCACTTCCTCACAAAATCTTGGAAAGTTTCTCAGTAGATTAAGCAACCACTACCAATTTTTTCAGGCAAATACAATTAAGATACATCAGAATGAAGGCTTTCTGAAGCTTCCAGAGAATCATCAAGGCAACTTGCTGAAGTTTCCAGAGAATCATCAAGGCAACTTGCTGAAGCTTCCAGAGAATCATCAAGGCAATCCCCAGGCAGAGTGCTACAGAGTCTTCAGTTTAGAAAGGCTGATTTAAATATAACAATTAAAAAAAAACCTGCAGCCTTCATACCAGAGCCAAGCCAATTAAAACCCTTCCCTTTGACAAATAACTATTTTTAATCTAACTTAGTTGATAGGACAATTATGGGAATAAATAGGAAATCCAACTCAAATGCCAAAAGTATGATAAACGTGTTGCTGTTGTAGTTATTGTCAGTAGTACTGAGGTTTCAATTTCACTCTATGTAGTAATATTCATAGCAGCACTGGTTTTTTTACTAATGACTTTCTTCCTTTTACAAAAATAGGCCCATCATGGTAATCTCAACAGATTTACCAATTGCATGGATCTTTGCAAATGAAACATATACAACGTTATAAATAGATTCTGCTGTTGGCATTGTTATTAATACAACAACATTAATAATCGCGCTCCCCCCCTGCTAAGTGTACCATCGTTATGTGGCCCAGAGTAAGAAGGAAACGGCACCAACTTGATGGATCTGCATAGTGTGACCTTTATTTAATTATTATGTTTTAATTTTTATGTAAGTTATTTCATGTGTATTTGATTTTTATGATGTATTAGACTTTGCTTGTGATCCATCCTGAGCCTGCTTGAGGGGAAGGCGGAATATACATTGAATAAATAAATTATCAACTGATTTACCCACTGTAGGAAAACTGTTAAATTAATGTCGCTGTTATACAAGAGGGTTGAAACAGCCATTCAAAACTGTTTTTCATAAACAGAAGTTTACCTGAAGAAGTGAGAAGTGACTCATGAAGCTCATAACATGCCACAAATTTTGTTAGTTTTTAAGGTGCTACGGGACTTGGTCTTTTCTGCTGCTACAGACAGACTAACAGGGCTAACCATCTTGTTTTTCATAAGAAAACCTCAATCTTACATGAATAAGTCCCTCTACCTAAGTATTGTGAATGCTGCTTTGTGCTTAAGAGTAGGTAAACAGAAACAACACATGTTCCAGTATCTGAGAAAATACCAACCTACTAAAGGTAGGAAATGGGCAGTTTCCATAGTAAAAGGCAAAATCAACACTAGTTCAGTTCCAGCACAACCAAACTCACTAAATGCTGCCCTATATAAACCATGCTCTATCTAACTAATTTGCCAAACCTTCATCCTCCTGAGAGCCCAGTTTTTTGCTAATCCCACAATTCTCTGAATTTAGGTCAGCAGGTTTAGTTAGGAATTGTGTGCGGGGGTAGGAGCCTTCTACTGAATACCTCAATACTGATTCCCAACAGATAAACTCTCCTTCCTTACGAATCTGTCATCACTGACCCAGCATCCAGGTTTTATCAGACATCGGGGTGGAGGTGGACGGCAGACCGCTTCGGCGAAACCCACTTCATCAATTTCTCGCGCACGACACACATTCGCTGCCCTTTGATTAAGCCACTCTTCCTTAAAGACCACCACCCCTTAGCCTAATGATGTCAGCGCCCACCGTTCATCAGGAGCCCCCAAAAAAGCAACAACGAAAGCAACAAGCCTGGCAGACAGCCGCAATTCGGAGGGTGGGGAAGGGGGCCACGCCAGACGACAGCTCAGAAGTCCGTTGAGAATGACTTCCCAGGACCTCAGGCTGCTTAGCAGGATAATAAGCACCTCGATCTTGCGGTTGAAGCGACCCCACTGACAGACACCTGTGTCAGAAACCGCCTTTCCTTCGTTTCTCCCTGGAAGGACTTTCAGCTCCGCCCTCCACACCCACCAGGCAGTTTAATTCCTCCCCGCGCTCCCCCTCAACCTGAACAGCCCTGCTTTGCTTCCCCTCCAACCAGCCCGGCTCTTTCTCTCGAGCACTCATTCACTCACCGTCTCTTACTACACACATCTCGGCTCGCAGGTCCCCTTCCGGACACAAGCCCCAAACAGAGGAGATGGCTCGGCCTCAGTCCCGCACAACAACAATCCCCTTCCTTGAAGAAAAGCGAACTCACCAAGGTAAATTTCCCCCTGCCCGGCCGGGGGGCGCTGCTACTATGGGTCCCCCCAGGCCGGCTCCAACACTTCCCTCACCCGCTCCCTACGGTTCGAATCAACAACAAGATGGCGGCGCCGGGAAGGTGGGCATTCCGCCGTCATAGCAACCGTGTCATCCGAGTCCCACCTCCTAAGGACTGGAACCAATAGCATGACGAGGCATTCCTAGAGCGGTATTGTTTCTAGTATTGATTGGACTATGTAACTGTCACTTTTCCATATCTTTCACGCCTCCTCAACAGGAACCACGCCTTCAGTTTTCCGACGCACGCTGCGCAAACGTGACGTGACCAATCTCTTGTGTTGGGGCGATTGTCTATAGGCTGACAAGTCGTAGCTCGTCAAACCAATCATAGAAGCCTTCAACTGTTAATCTCTACCCCCACCTTGAGGCAGGTCTTTTAGGACCTGACCTCTGTCGTTGCCCTGGAAAGTGATTCCTAGATTACCTTTTACTTAGACTGGCTTCTGACCCTTTTTTTACTGTCTCATTCCTGCCTTATCTACCTAAGACAAACTCCAGCTATTCTGAAGAGTCTGTTCTTATCCAGACTATGATTAAGGATTTATCGTCCATCGTCTGACCTTGCTATAAAGATTGCGCTAGGTTTGCTGAAATCCAATATTGTACTTATTTCGGATCCTTGCCACTCACTTCCATGACTTCATAAATCACCTACACCTCTTCAGAAAGAAAGAAAATGCAGTGCCTTTATTTTTATACATTAATTTTTTTACTTATTTGCTCATGGCTTCTCTGTACAAATGTTCCCTTACAAAGCTTCAGTCCAGCTAGGAGTAATTTGGGTTGGAGACCAACAGTAGTTTCAAAATGAGATTACAATTCACTTTCACCTCTAGCAAACAGGTTCTGCAGGTTTTTTGCAGGGAAGGTTGTTTTTGTTTTTAACCTTGCAGCATCTGTTTGACCAAAGATGAAAGAAACACAATAGAAACATCGGTGTATACCCTAAGAAATGTCAGGCCTCTGTCTCCAGCCTTGGAAAGCTTCATCCCTTTATCCAGCAGTTCATTCCATGATCATTGTCTTGCTGCTAATGAGTCACAAAGAAGTCACCAAGCTACAGTTTTCGTAACTGTTCATTTATATTCTTAACAAACACCGTGCTTCCCCTTCTGTGCTGTTACACAAATGCATTCACATTTGTAAAGCAACAGCAAGGCTATCTCCTTCAATAATTACATAGCAAAGGGATAGCACAATAGTGGCATTAAATCAGAGCTTGTGGGAATATCATTCAAATGGTAACATGTATTTAGGATGTCCATCATGCAGAAAGATCTCAAGATGCACTTTCTTCTCTAGTACTGAGATATGGAAAAATGCCAGAAAGACACATCTTCTAATAGACTTCTATTGGTCAGATGATATCCCATTAAAAGAGATGGAAGAGAAATTGTTTCTGAACTTGTGAGAGACAAAAACAATGGCAAAAGGATTGCTATTTAATTTCATCAATAGAATTTGAGTCAAAATTATAAAGTCCCATCAAATTGGAATATAATTCTGAAATTGCAAACATTAATACTGAAAGTCAGCTGCAACTCCACCAAGGGCATAGACTTTCCAATTTCCCGGGGGGCGGGAGGCCTGGTCCAGAGGCGATAGAGACACACTTTTCTCCAAAGGTAAATTGGAGCGCAACAGAGGCTTTGCAGTCTAACTGTTGCTACATTGAAAGTGGGTGGATACAGCCAGGGTTAAGGACTATACTTTTTTTTCCAACAGACAGCTCTGGTCTTTAGTTGGATGGGAGAGCATAAAGGAAGCCCAGAGTTGGCATGCAGAGGCAGGCAATTGCAAACCACCTTTGAATGTCTCTTGCCTTGAAAACCCTACAGGGTTACCATGTGTTTGCTGGGGAGCTACTTTTAAAATTGTGAGCAGTCTGACATTTTAAAAAAAATCATTATAGAAACTATTCAAATATAATCTCAGGGAGAGAGAGAGAGAGAAGAGAAAGAAAGAAGAGAGAGAGAGAGAGAAAGAGAGAAAGAAGAAAGAAAGAAAGAAAGAAAGAAAGAAAGAAAGAAAGAAAGAAAGAAAGAAAGAAAGAAAGAAAGACAGACCAGACAAGGTTAAAGAGGAAAAATATGCAGTTTAGTCTTAAGTGGTAATGGTCAATTTCAGCAGAAAATGGGGATTAGGCAGTTGTTCCAAACAATTCATAGAAAATATGGACTTTAAGGAATCATCTGGAAGAGGTGACGGAAGTGGCATTGTGTGTGTGTGAGCTGAAGGCATTATGCACCAAAAGAAAAAAAAATGGACTGAGAAAGACAGAGAAAGAGATAGAAAGAAAGCAAGAAAGGCAGAAACAGAGAGAGAAAGAGAAAGGTAGAGAGAGAGAGAGAAAAGACAAAGGAAGAAAAAGGAAGAGAGAAAGAAGGAGAGAGAGAAACACAGAGAAAGAGAGAAATGAAGCGAGAGGTAGAAAAAAGATGGGGAGAGAGGAGTGAAAAAGAGAAAGAAAAATGAAAGGAAGGAAAGAAGACAGAAAGAGAGGCAGGAAAACGATAGGAAGGAAGATTCCAGTTGAGTGACAACATCTCTGCCAGGCTTGCTGGCATTGAAATATTCCCGCTTCCGCCCGGGCAGGCCAGCCCTCTCTCCCCTACCCCTCCTTTGTAAACACTCTTCAGTGTCTCTCCTCCTGTCCCCTGCATGGAGAAGGAGCCCTCTTCACCCCCCGAGATGCATGGAGGGAGCCACTTCCCGGCTTGCCTCTCTGCTATGGCAGGGCACAGGGCGCATGTGCAATGCAGGCAGGGCTGGCCCGAGGTGTCTGGGTGCCCTAGGTGAGGCCAGCTTGTGGCACCTGCGCCCCCCCCTGGAAATGCCAACCTCCCGGTGGAGACTGAAAACAGGGGGAGGGCACCACATGCTGGTCTCTCCCGCTGAGCACTGTCTTGCCTGTGCACCCCACAGCTGCGGGGCGTGCCAGCAAGCCAGGGAAGGGAAGGGGGGGTTGGCGGGGGGGTTGGTGCCCCTAAGGACCGGCACGCTCTAGGCGAACGCCTAGTTTGCCTAGTGAGCAAGCTGGCCCTGGATGCAGGCAGGGCAAAGGATCAACCCAGAAAGTTGGACTCCCCCTGCTGGATCTCTCTCCTGTTCTTAGGTGGGGGTGTGAAAGGGCGCCCTGAACTGGCTGCCCGAGCTTTAAAGCAAGCAGCTGGCAGATGGACCTGCCAGGCTGCTCACTTTAAAGGGTGGACAACCATTGCAAGCCTCCTCTTTGCTCCCTCCTGTTCTTAGGCGGGGGTTGGGGGGCAGCAAAAGGGTGCCCTGAACTGGCTGCCCACGCTTTAAAGCCTATGTGCACTAGTTGCCCCAGGGGAGGCTGGAAAATTTTGGCGGGGGTCCAAGCCCCCCAGCCCCCCCAAAGATGACACCTATGACTCCACCATGCTTTGCACAGGGCTAGAATTTGTATGGGGGAGGTGTCCTCTGGCAGAAGCTCTGGAGAGATTTTTTAGTCTTGTCCGACTAAATTGAAAAAAAAAAACATTGGGGGGGTATTTTTGCTGATGCCCTAGCACAGTTGCATAGTAACACTAATTTCCTGCCCTTCCATGCAAATTTGCATGGTTTTCTCTTTGTAATTCACTAATTGGATCCTGCACACTGGTCATGATCTTGGCAGGTTTTTTAGAGCCTGTTCTATGTGGATTGCAGCCTGTCCTCCAAAGGGATCGATCCCAAGTGATTCTTAAGTTTGGTGGTTTGCAGAAGGTCCAAGTGGCTCAGCTGCCATTTTAATATTAGGCTTCCAGAGACTGCCAAAATGATCCCCCCAAAAAACTTTGTTCATTAAAGTATTAAAGGGAAAAATGTTTTCAAAGCTTTAGGCTTCCCATCCCAGTGTCTGTTTCTCTTTACGTCTTATGTCAATTTCATTCTGTGCTGACAATCCCCCCTTTATTTTGTTTGCATGCAGCACTGAAATCCTTTTTCTTTTTCTTTTTTTTGCACTGGGGATCTTGCCGTTTGCCTTCTCTCCAAACCCCCTTTCAAGTCAATATCAGCAGGGAACTAAAGCTTACACAGCTCCTTTTAAACTCCCCCCCGGTTGTTTTAATGTTTTTTATTCAGCAATCTGACACTAGCAAGTCTCAAATCACTAGACTCATGCTGCTTGTCAAAAAAAACATTAAAATGAGGGGGAAATGGAGCTTGTACACCTATGAAGGGTGGAGGATGGTGGAAAGTACAGAGCATGTGGAACAACCTTGATGTGGGTGGGGGAGTGACCTTTAAGGGGCAGCAAAAGGGCATGAGTGGGAAATCCAAAGGAATCTGTATGCTTTTGAATTACCTTCAGCTTGGAAGTGAAACAAGGGAGAAATTGGCACAAAGGCACTCTCAGAAAACCCAGGGAAACAGCAACTAGAAAGTGAACTGAGTGATGATGGGAGGAAAATCAATGCAGAATTACAAAGAATATCCGACAGACATGCAAGGTGTAAGTGAGGGAAAACACCCATGCATAATAGGCATTAAACAGAGTTACTCCAGTTTAAGCTCACTGAAACCAATCAGCTTAGTGTGAAGTAACTCTGCACAGGACTGCACTGTAAGGCTGCAACCCTATGCATGTGTATTTGGAAGTAAGTTTCAGATAATTCAGCAGGACTTTCTTCTCAGTAAAATGTACATACCACTGGTTTGCATGATGGCTTACCTCTTTGGAATGTAGGAGCACAGAGGTGGGTGCAGAGGAAATTTGCTACCAAAGCTGCTCTAATTACTTTTTAGTGTATGTATAGTGTTACAACAAAAATTAAATTAAAAAAACTTAACAATACAAGACGTTATAATTAATTGTTGCTTCAGGAATGCCATGACCACTGAAAGTAACTAATTAGGCTTTAAATAAAGGAACAACAAAGAAAATTGCAGAGGAAAGCAGAACCTTTGCTTAGCAGGACATTGCCAAGTAAACATATAGGCTGCATTCAGACATCACACTATGCTGCGATGTCTTGTAACAAGCACAAACACTGCTCAAGTAATTCTCTCACTCCTCTTTCCCTTCTTATGTACAACACAATTAAGAATTCCTGATTTTAAGCAAACACCACTGCCCTGTGTCATACAAATGCAGGTGTGTGGGTGAACTGGAGCCCCTTTAAACCAATATTAAACTATGGTTTAGAATTCCAGTTTGTAGTGAGTAAACAGACTTCTATTCACCAAGGTGACTGTATTTGTATGTCACAAGGAACTGGAGTTTATCCTTAGTTATGCTGTGTGCAAGAAGATAGGAAAGTGCATGATCATGAAAAAGAGTTCAAGCCCATCTTGGCAAATAGCATCTTAGCACAATGGCTGAATGTTGTGGAAATGTTGCTGCAGTAGGACTGTCAACAGATTAAAGCATATTTAATAAATTAAGTGATTGAATAATTTACTAAGGAGCACTGAGACCCTTGCACTTTCCAAATATTTAATCTTCAATTAATACATCAACTAACCACACTGATATTGATTAACATATTTTGCTTGGATGCTCCAGGAGAGGGCACTTCAGCATCAAAGTGTGTTCTGATGACCACCATACACCAAAAGAGTAGCTAGCAAAGAGCATACTTTGAATAGCAACATCCATCTTCAACATTATGGATGCCTCAAGTTGTATAAAAGAATACGAGCCTTTCAGTACCATACTCACCAGTGTAGGATATCGTGTTCAGGTGCTAGGCCATGAGGCAGATTTTTAGTTAGATGATAGAGAAAAGATGTTTGTTTGTTTTAAGGCAGGGAGTATTAGAGGTTCAGCATCTCAATAGGAACTCTTCACTACTAGTAACAAAATAGCTATTGCTTACATGCATATGTGCAGTCAAGTCGCAACTGACTTATGGTGACCTCAGCGAGGGGTTTTCAAGGCAACTGGAAAGCAGAGATGGTTTGCCATTGCCTTCCCCTGCAGTCTTCCTTGCTGTGTCTGCCCGGCCAAGTACCAACTCTGCTTACCTTCTAAGATCTGACAACATCCACCTATACCATGCCAGCTTCCCTCCTGGCTATTGCTTACCTCAGGCAAAAAAGAAAGAATGATATAGAAACTAATTGTGGTGTGCATGATGAAAGTGGATGAGTTCAGGAGTATACCCTTTTCAGCCAGTTATGGATAAGGAATGTATACTCTTTCTAATATTTGGATGCCTCATATTTTAAAGGGTTTGTTAGTCCTTTGGAATATCACTTGAAACTCTGCTTTTAAAAAGAAATGCTAGACTCCAGACTTTTTGGTCTGGCAGCCTTCCTACTACTAATCATAGATGTCTAGAGATGGGTCATGATCGTTCTGTTGGTCAGGGAAAAGCTCTTCCTTTATTGTTACTTCATTTTTTCCACACCTGAGTCCTGGCACTGCAAACAGACTCCTTCCAACCCATGATGGTCCTTGGCAAAAATTAAGCCTTACCTTTCTTTCAGATCATACCACAAATGCTCCAAAACAAAACACACAATTCTACGGTGCTTCTTTATTTTTTAATGTTTGGCTTGGCACACCCATCCCAATACAAGACTTTGGAATGGTGGCTGTTTTAGTGTTATGTTGGTAGTTCCATTCACAAGTAACACCACCAAGAGCAATTAATTTCAATCAGAGGGGAATTCAAAAGCAAAGTATTTACCATCTATAAGAGAAAATTGTTGAAAGTTTATCTTAACAGAAAAAATCTCCAAACAAGTACACATAAAAGGAAAGACATGCAGCCATGATATTTCAGTGTGGGTCAGGAAGACTTTACAGCACACCAGGGAACTGAAGAAAAATTGTATGCAGCCTCTCTGGCAAGTCCAGCTCCTATCTGTATGTATGTAGACCAGGGGTGTCCAAAGTTTTTTTGGTGAGGGCCAAATACAGAAAAATAATCAAAGGCCCGGGCCACACACAAGAGGTGACATATTGAATCTGCAGGTGAAAGTCGGAAAAAGGTGTGTGGGGGGTTAAAGGTGTTACCTAGGGGTCTTTTCGTAGAAAAACAGCTGCAGGAGCTCATTAGCATATAGTATGCTAATGAGCTATTATGCTATTAGAATATGCCACACCCCCTGACATCACCGGAAGTGATGTCAGAAGGGGAAGCAAAAGGGGGGGAGGCATCTTCAAAAGCCTCCCCTTCCCTTCCCCAGCTGGTCTGGGTTGGGGAGCTAAGAGAGAAGGGGTTTAAAGTTTAAACTCCTTCTCATGAGAGTTGGGCCACAGAAGGAGGAAAGAGGGAAGGAGAGAGAGAGAGAGTAGAGAGAAGGAAAGAAGGAAGGAAAGAGGGAAAGAAAGAGAGGGAAGGAGGGAAACAGGGAAAGGAGAAAAAAAGAGAGGAGAAGAAGGTGGGAAAGAAAGAGAGAAGAGAAGAAGGAGGAAAAGAGGGAAAAGAGAGAAGGAAAGGAGGGAATGAAAGAAATTCGGCGGCAATTCAGCCCTAGTATATCCTATGGGCCATTGAAGTCAATGGTTAAAACATAGGGTATATTCTGGTGGCTGGAGGGGAGGGGGTTTGAGGGAGAGGCTCAAAACTCACAGGGTAGCTGATGGAGCCTCTCCCCAAGATACCCACCAAGTTTTAAGATCATTGGACCAGGGGTCCAATTCTATGGCCCCCAAACAGGTTGCCCCTATTCCCTCCATTGTTCTCTATGGTGGGAAAAAAAGTTATATTTTTCCCACCATAGAGAACAATGGAGGGAATAGGGGCAACCTGTTTAGGGGCCCATAGAATTGGACCCCCTGGTCCAAAGTTCTTGAAACTTGGTGGGTATCTTGGGGAGAGGCTCCATCAGCTACCCTGTGAGTTTGGAGCCTCTCCCTCAAACCCCCTCCCCTCCAGCCCCCAGAATATACCCTATGTTTTCACCATTGACTTCAATGGCCCATAGGATATAATGGAGCTGAAATTGACATTCGGCTGCCTGAAAGACTCCCCGGGACGCCGGCTGGGGGCGGGGCTTGGCTCCTGAGCTCCCGGAGCCCGCCCAGCCCTCGCCGGAGGAGGATGCCGCAGCTGCCCGGAGCCTCCTTGAGGCGGCGCGGGGAGGGGCTCTGACTGGCTGGCTCGTCCCGAGACCGCCGCAGGAGAAGCGAAACCAGGGAGCGGCCGCGCCGAGGAGAAGAAAGGAGCCCGTGCTGCGGGCCAATAAAAACTGACCCGCGGGCCGCAGTTGGCCCGCGGGCCGTAGTTTGGACACCCCTGATGTAGACATTTCTAGGGTTACTGGCACCCAGCTAGGTCCTACAGCTTCTGCTCTTCTGTCTGTACTCCCCACTCAGCCAGTCTCCTAGAGCCTTTATCTCTACCTGCAGAACTTCCAGCTACCTCAGTGAAAAATACCAATACCCCACCTCATTTAAGAAGCGATTTTATCTCTCCTCTATTCCCACTGCATCCTGTCTACCTTTTCCCATTGATCTGAAGATTTTCTAGAGGTACATAGTGGGGATAGAATTTCACTAGCTTCTGTGTCTGACACTCTGAAAATTAGACACCCAGGACAAGAAAAACAAAGGTGACTGTTCTTGGTGTCTATTCTTGGAAATTTATCAAATGGAAATAGGAATTAGTCAAGGAAATAACAGCTGGCTAGAGGAAAGCTTGTCATTTGCAACACTCAGGCTGAGGTCAGACTGGCATTTTGAAGCGAGAGGGAGTTGAGGCAAAAAGACGCGGAACAGGTTTGTTCTGGGTTTTCCCAGTCACATTGCACCAACTGATGCGGGAGCATACCGGGGAGGAGGTGCAAGGGAGTGTTCGCACTGTTGGCCTGCCCCTGGCGGAGGCGCGTCTGTAAGTGGCTTTTTGTAATGTAATCTGATGATATGCACTTATGCACTCATGTGCATGAGAACATCCCTACCAGATCAGCTTGTTTGCGTTCACACTTCTGGGAAGCGGGATGAACGCAAGATGAATGCGCTCTCCAGGGTTTGCTACCACTTTCACCTGGTATTTTTTAAACTCAGGAGGGAAGCGTTACAAGATGGGTTGAGTATGGCTGGGGAATGCCTGACAGATGTCCCTGTGTGGACCAGCCCTTTAATCTGTTTGTGAAACATTTCTGAAATGTGCCTATATCAGGCCAAACTGCCAGTCTGAATTCGGCCTCAGTTTCTGCGGGTAGATACACAAAGTGGGTATAATAATTAGAGGAAACATATGGGAAATACTGGCTTCTATTCCAACATACTGGGTAGGTACCATGGACACTTAATGTGATAATTCACAGTGTACACTCTTTATTTTCCCTCCCCATCATGTCTGTGTTCCCTCTTGCTGCAGTCCTTTAGATGGAAAACCACATTTACATCCAGCGCCGTGCTCCACTGCTGCTGTTGTACAGGTAATATTGGCCTGTGACTAGAGACATAAAGCAAAGAACAACACCAGGTCTTGTATAGTGCAGCACTACATCCTCATCCTTTGCCCTCTCTTCTTGCCCACCAATAAACTTAATGTGCAGTTTGGTGTACTGGTTAAGTGGTTAAGTGGGAGGACTCTAATCTGGGAGAAGTGGGTTTGATTCCCCAGTCCTCCACTTGCAGCTGCTGGATGACCTTGGGCAAGCCATAGTTCTGTCAGAGGCATTCTTGAAAACAGCAGTTTCTGTCAGAGCTCTCTCAGCCCCACCTACCTCACAGGGTATCTGTTGTGGGGAGGGGAAGGGGAAGGAGTTTGTAAGCCACTCTGAGACTCCAAGTGAAGGGCAGGGTATAAATCCAATTTCCTCCTCCTCCTCCTCCTCCTCCTCTGGTCTCTCCCTATGGCATTTCACAGAATAGGGGGCTTATATCTGCTGGGGCGCATTATGGGTGATGGTGTGCAACCTTCAGCTTTTGGTTAATAAATGAAACTCTACCTAAGGGATCAACATGCCCAGTCATTCTTGCAAAAATATGAAAGAGTAAGTTAGGGAAATATTGTTCTACATGGAGAGGCCTGAGAGGAACTCACAGGAATAGGGAAATCTGTTGGTTCCAACTTCCTCCTCCTTCTTTCTGCCCCCTACTCTTGCCTTCCTCCCCCTCCCTTTGCCATCACCTCTCACTTACTTGCCTACCATTGCCTCCCCCTTCACTGATTGTTCCTCCACCTTTCCATTGCTCAGTTACCTGACAGTCCACTAGCACTGCCTCCTTCCTTTGCTGCCTCTCTCCCTCCCTTGCTTGCTCATGCACCCACTCACCCACTGCATGCACCTTCATTTGCTGTTTCTTTTGCCCCCCTGTCCTGCTTGATTGTCCTCCCCCTGTTGCCCCTTTCTTAATTCTTCATCGCCTAGCAGCAGCTATGACCCTTCTTCAACATTGTTGATGAGTTGCTAAGCAACCCTCATGGTAGCAAGTGAAATCTCACGATCCAGCATCATTCACAAGGTTTCATTTTTCCCTTTAAGTTATGTTTTTCCCTTTAAGTTGTGTTAAACTCCCCCTCAAATTGTTTTAAGTTGTCAGGTTTTTCTGTAGACTGCTGGATATCCTCCAGGTGTGTGGAATCTCCTCATTCACACATGGCCCCACTATACAGAATTTTTGATCCATGCTCTGGTGCTGTGTTTTAAATTTGCTGTACTGGTCTATGAATTCAGTGTTATGTTTGATTCATTGGTTCATTGAAGTACAGTGCTATCTCATCCAATAAGTCTGGAACCTATCTTAAAAGCTTTTATAAAGCACAACTGAAGAATGGACTTACCAGGGTCCTGAGCAGAGCCATCAAAGTGGTGCTGCTGTAATGGGAGAGAAAGAGAGTCTCATATGATCACATTCCCTACCATGGGTGCCAAAGGCCTATATGGGAGAGGAAGTGTTGCGTGAACTTGAGATAATTCCAAGTTATTCCTTTCTCAATTACTGTTATTAAGTGGCTTCTTGGAAGCTAAACAGGAGGAGCTTGATGAGTGACAGAAATTCTCGGTTACATCATTCCAGTCTCTGATTACAGGGGGCACTGTAACTCTCAGAAAGTGCCAAACAAGGCAAGCAAGAGCATTTGCCATTCAGTGATCCCAGCATGGTGCCAGTTGGTGCATGGCATCCATCAATGTATTTCCTGTACTTGCTTCCTGCCTCTGTTCTTATCCTGACCGCTTCCATAACTTTTCAAATTCCCTTCTCTTTGACCTTCACCCCCTCCCTGTTTACATGTTCTCTTTTTGTCTCCCCTCATATTCCTTCCCTCTTTCTTTTCTGCCCACTTCTCCCTCTCCTTAACATGTATCCCATACCACTGCTACAGCTGGGCTCTGAGGTATGGTAAAGGCAATGGGAAGATGGCATTCTGTTAGCATCCTGGCAGGGAAGAACTATGATGGTAAGACTGGAGGAACAGAGAGAGACAAGCTCCACCTGCTTCCAGCAGAGTTAAGGCAGTAGCCACAACGTCAAGGGTACTGGGGATCTGTGCTTTCAGCTTAGCTACATTTGTGTTTGCTTGAAAGACTGTCCAGTGTTTGCTTGAAATTACTTCACCTCAACAACAGCTCCACTACTGGTAGAAACGAGGAGGCCAAGTGGCTCTCATTTTAAGAAGTGAATAGCCAAGAGAGACAAGGAAAGAGAAAGGAGGAGGAGAATGGAAGATTTATCTTCCTCCAGTTTGAGCCATGGAAACTCATCTCAACCTCTTAACACCTGCCACATCCACATGCACACACATACACACACAAATAAAACCCATTGTACACAGTATTGGCTTCAACTGGATTCTCCTATCAAAGCCTGTGATTCCCACACATTCTTACAGATGGTAACTTATTTTAGTTCGATAAATATTAGTAAGCATGGTCAACTACACCTGAAAGTTTTCTTGTTTCCCTAAAAAAAAAAAACCCCTAAAATATTCCATACACACACACACACACACACACACACACACACACACACATGAAGGCCCCCACAGCAGCCATTTTGTTGTACTCACTGCCTTTCTCAAAAATCCGTTAAGTGCCCAAATGCTCAACAAAGTTGGGGTAGGGGGCTGTATTCCCAGCTCAGGGCTGGCCCGTTATTGTTAAATTTTAGACTGTTGCCTAGGGCGACAGCTTGACAAGGGCGCCATTCTGGCCGTCCTCGTCTCCTCCTCGCCCTGCCTTGGTTGTCCTGTTCTGCCAGAGGTGACGCCGCCGCACAAGGGGAAGCTGCTGGCTGAAGTACAGGTGACCAATAGCTCTGAGCTACACTCGTGCATGCACAGTATCTGCTGGTGGCTCCTGCATGCCGAAGAGGAGGGGGAGAGGACACTGTGAGGCTGCCCAACGAGGAGGCTGCGAGCGACACTCAAGAGCGGCTGTTGCTGCGGCGCGCACCAATGGCTGCAGCCCCTGCTGCTGCTATGGTGGCTGCAACAGGCCATGCCCCCCGCTGTGACTCTGCCGTCCACCCCCATCCCACCCTGCATGGGTGGGTGCCAGAATGTATCCTCGCCTAGTGGGCAAAAAATCCTGGGGCCATCACTGTCCCAGCTGAACCAGACAGGAGTTAAGTACCTCCATATTAAGAGTACAAAATTGTTACAAATCTCTTTGCTACCATATGGTAGCAATTACATAGTTTTCTAGTATAAGAGACCATACAGTAACAGCCTGGGCACAAGCTAATTGGCAACTTCAAATTGGGACATGCCATATCAAACTTACCCCCTCAGCAGAAACTTTCCCTTTGTCCTTGCTTGGTTCTTCTGTCACGATGTAGTTCCTTTCTGTCATTTTGTCCCTACAGAATATGAGACAGAAATCAAAAAGTCCTCTATTAAATTAACAAGTTTCCACAATGCACCAGGCTCAGAGCCAGGGATAGGGGCTTTTACCTGTTCTGTAGGAGGGGCTGAGATGTCTCTGTTGGGGCCTTCCTGAAATTCAAACATCAGTAGAAAAGTTTCAGACCAGACTTTCTCCCAAACTTGCAGTTTTGAAGTAGTATGGGACAGACTGCAATATTCTTTGAGTTTAGAAAGGCAGAAAAAAGGTTTGGGGGCATGCACTAGGCAACCAAAAATAAGCTTTTCAAGTATCAGGAAAGAGAACGTAGGAGCTTCTGTGGGCTGCCTACCTTTGGTTGCAACACAATTAAGTCCCTTTGAAGAGTGTCCATGAAACCAGCTACTGACAGTGATTTTGCTGATTTTCAAGCTGAGCCAACAGTGGACATGGAAGATGGAATGCATAGAGAAATCTTCCTAGATACTCACCTACCGCAAAATTGCCAGAACAACAAACCCAAGGCTGAGAGGAGAAGAATTCCAGTCAGTGTAAGAACCACCACAAACCAGGGATCTGGAGCCCAGTATTCCTCTGTTCTGTGCAAAATGATGGGCTTCTTGGATGCCATCTGAAATCATAAGATCAGTCCATCACATAGAACCACAATACTGAACGAAGGCAAGCCAGATTCCACTTACAGAAGTCTGTGAAGTCTTTCAAGTAGAGGAATCATTGGGTACTGATTCAGCCTGAACCCCACTGTAAGTTCCTGCATGTGTAGGGATGCTCTTAATCCATAGTAAAATACTGAGGTACTTTAGACCTACCTGACACATTGGCTGTGTCTTCAGTATTTTCAGCAAGGCATGAAGTGAAAGATTTTTTTCAAAGTAATAATTAAGTGACATTTAGCAGTTGTGGTGAATATTAACATCATGTTATTACAGCTATGAAAAGGATTAAATTATGTGTATCTATAAACTATTACTACATCCTCTTAACCTTTATGGATCAAAGTTGCAGTGCAACTGTTTAAGCCAGGGGTGTCAAACATGTGGCCCGGAGGCCCGATTAGGCCCTCGGAGAGCTTCTATCAGGCCCGCAGTGGAACTGGCTGTCTTCTGCTTCTTCTTCCAGTTCTGCTGCTGCAGCTTACAGATACATACCTGAACAGCATACTCAAGATTGTGACAGCACAGACATTTTGATGCAATAATTTAGAGCAAGAGGTGTCAGTTATCAGACACTGTTAAATAAACAAAATATTGCAAGAGTGCTAATGTTTTAAGCATGATTTTATTTTAAGTTAAAAAAAACCCTTTGTGTCATTTATAAAGTTTATATCTCTGCTACTTGGCATTACATTTTATGACACAGGCGGACCAGCCCAACAAGGTCTCATTTATGTCAGATCTGGCCCTCATAACAAATGAGTTCCACACCCCTGGTTTAGGCAATTATTCTAACAATCATCAGTGCCAAGTTGGAGGGACTTCAGTATCTTAGGTGTCACTTATGAATGACATATTGACTCTCCACTTCTAACAAAGAGAGGCAAGAGGTCTCAACTTGCCTTAGACGTACTAGAGAAGAGGACAGGCAGGCCTTAACTGGGATGCTATTGTTCTGTAATGTAGATCCCACCAGTGTTCCCTCTAAGCTGAGTTAGTGTGACCTAGCTCACAGTTTTTTAGTCTCCAGATCACAGTTTTTGTCTTAGCTCAGGAAGGATGGCTCCAGGGCAAACTAATTTATGCAGCAGCCAAATCGCTCGCTTACAACTTTAATGCCAGTAGCTCACAAAGTAGAATTTTTGCTCACAAGACTCCACAGCTTAGAGGGAATACTGGATCCCACCACTGAAAACAACTGTCCTGTATATTCACAGATTAAGTTTCTCTAAAGGAAGGCATGCTAAGCATTATCTCTGCATCTGAGTCCCTAATAGGCAGCAATATATAGGTGGGGGCCTTCTTTCAGGTACATTGGACCTAGTTTATATAAGACTAGGAATAAGGCCCGTTGTGGAAATAAATACAACGGGCTCTAGAAAGAGGTTCTGGGAGAGTGCCCCGGCTTTGGGCACTCAGTGACAATTTGCTGTGGCAATCTCAGCAGGATATAATGACAGAGTCCACCATTTTCTCCAGAGGAACTGATCTTTGCTACCTGAAGAGCAGTAGCAATTTTGAGTGATCTCCAGCCCACTCCCAAGATTGGTAACAGTGGTTCCCCAGAAGGGAGTGGCTGGTTTGGAGGGTGGAGTCTATGGCATTGTACCTGTCTGAGGTCCCACCCCTCCTCAACACTCACCCTCTCCAGGTTCAACCCCTCAAATCTCCAGGAATTTCCCAACCTGGCGTTGATAACCCTATCTCCCTCCCAGCCAACCATGAACCTACCTTTAGTTTTCCATCTCCTCCCCCTTCCCTCCTAGAGAGCAGTTGTAATTTTGAGTGATCTCCAGCCCCCACCTGGAGATTGGCAACAATGGTTCCCCATCAGGGAATGGCTGGATTGGAGGGTGGCATCATACCTGTCTGAGGTGCCACCCCTCTTCAAACCTCACCCTCTCCAGGCTCCATCCCTCAAATCTACAGGAATTGCCCACCTGGAGTTGGCAACCTGATCAGGACTGGGCCCAATGAGTTTTCCCCCAAAGGCCAACATAGGTGTGGAAAGGGCCTTTTACTGACAGAGGAGAAAGTACAGGTGCCAACTCTGATTAGGGAAATACCTGGAGACTTGGGGGGTGGATCCTGTGGAGGGCAGCATTTGAGGTGGAAGGACTCAGCAGGGTATAATGCCATAGAGTCTACCCTCCACAGCAACCATTTTCTCCCGGGGAACTGATCTCTGTCATCTGGAGGTCAATTGTAACAGTGGGAGATCTCCAGGCCCCACCTGGAGATTGGCAACCCTAGGGGAAAGTCAGTCACACAGTGGGGAGTTGAAGAAAATGGTCTGATGGTTGCTGGCCCACCTTGTTAGCCAGGCAGCCATGCTGAAGCTAAGCAGGAGAAAGAGCCTTTTTCCATTTATTATGACAGGAAAGTGGCCGTTGGGGAAGGGGTTATGGACAGGGGAGGGGGTTATGCTGAAAGTCCTTTGTTTTTTTACCTCCCTCACAGGAGTCCCTCACAGGAGTCAAGAGAACTGTCTTCCTCAGGAGAGAGAGCTGGTCTGCCAGGGGGAGTGGGTGGGGAAGAGGAGCAGACCCAGCACCCAGCCAATGGCACGTGAGTATTCTTGAGTGGCGGCTGATGGGCCAATGTCTGAGGGAGGGCATTTTACAGCCAATGGGAGCGCATGGAATCTTACGAAACCAAAAGATAAATATTATAAGGAGAGATAATGAGAAGCATCTTGAACAGAAAAAGCTCAGCAACAGAGTATCTGCTTTGTATGCAGAAGGTCCCAGGTAGAACCCCTGGCATCTCCAATTAAAAGCATCAGCAGCAGAGTTTGTGAAAGACATTGACTTGAGGCCCTGGAGAACTGACAGTCAGAGCAGAGGGTACTGGCATTGACAGACCAGTGGTCTGACTTCAGTATATATATATGTTGTTTATCCTGGAAGCAAACTGGGAGCTAAATGTCAGCACTTGGATAATATGATCGCTGTATGCAGCTCCCACTGATAATTGGCATTCTGTACCAATTGCATCTTCCAAATCATCTTCAAATGCAACAGCACACAAAGTGCATAGCACTAATGGACATTACCATTGCCTAGCCAATTGTGGCCAGATCCCAATTCCTGAGGAAAGTACAGCTGACTTACCAGCCAAATGGCTCTTAGCCACCAAAATACCTACTTTCTCAATTTTTAATGATCACCCAACAACATAATTTTGTCTTTGTGGAATTCACTTTGCCTATTATCTTACATTTCCTTCATATATGCCTTGGTCCCAAATGCCATCTGCAAGAAAATATGCTGTACAAATACCCACCAGGCAGTTCTGGAACTAAGTGGGTTTGCTAGTAAAGGAAAACTGTGCAGTACCGACACAAGCACTGTACAGCATAGTATCCCACTAATTACCCTTCCCTTCTGCAGAACCACTGGAACATTATGCAAGCAATCAACTATTTTACATTGTTGGGTAGCAAAACAGGACCTCCTAGTGCAGCAATTCTGAACTTTTCATATCTTATGTCTCATCAATCACTGTCAAAGAAACTGGGTTCCATAATGATAAATACAAAAAGGCAGGGCTATTTTCGGGCAGGAGCACACAGGAACAGAGTTCCGGCTGGCTTCAGAGTTGGCCAAGCCCACTACAGCCAATGCCTCTGCGTGCGTGGCTACAGAGGGAAGGCCTGGAGAGCGACCCCCCCTGGTGACTCCAAGGTGGGGGGGGCCTGGAAGGCACAGGGAGGCATTTAAATGCCTCCCCGTGCCTTCCCCAGCCTGTCCAAGGGCTCGCTTGCCCAGGTTCCCCGCAGTCGTGGGGTGCCCAGGCAAGCCAAGAGAAGGCATGGGTGTGGCCTTATATACCAATAAGCTGTGCTGCCAGGGGCATGGCCTAATATGCTAATGAGTTTCTGCTGTTGGGTGTGGCCTATTATGCTAATACATTCCTGCTGGGCTTTTTCTACAAAAAAAGCCCTGCAAAAAAGTAACTTTTTCCAAGGAGGGCATCTGTATGTTTACAAGCATTCTGTTATTACTGCTAATATACCTAAAGGTCACAGATTGATAATTTGTAGCTGGTAGGGTCAGCAGGAAACAGCATATCACATTTGCACTTGCACATGGACATGGGGTTTGAGGGAGAGTGAATTTTCAGTAATTGTTGTGAAAACCCTCCATCCCACCTAGACTCTTTCTGTGTCTCACCTGTGGTATGCATACCACTAGTTGAGAATTACTGTCCATGGCTGGTTCTGCATCTGGCATTCGCTCCACATTTTCTCTTTTTTTTTTTTTTGGCCCCCCGAAGGGGATTTTTTATTGCATTTTCTAAAAAACTACAGAAAAAGGGAAGGGAGAGTCCAAGGTGTGGTGATCGTATACAATGCTTACAAATATGGCATTAAGAAGGTGACAGTTAGATCAATCGCTTATAGAAGCTCTAGCTCATACAGACTGTTTGGAGCGTACTTCTGAAATACATGCAAACATCAGGTATCCTCATCATCTAAAAAACAATAGTTTCTGCCCATCTGGTTATTACATTCTGTCCATTAACCAACCATTACCTGCAATCCTCCCAACATCCAAAATTATTTAAGTGGAATTACTAAATACATCAGAATTAGGCTTGAATATCCTTCTTCTAAAAGCTCACTCCATTTATACTCTTATTAAAAAACAACAACATAGAAAAAACCTAAATAGGCATCAAGTAACATCCCCTTCACCTCTTCCATTTAAAATATTAGTCTAAGTTGATAAAATACATTTAAATTTCATTTGCACAATCATCATCAATCATTCATCTTTTCTATGTGAACTCTTCACCCCTATTTTATCCATACCTCCCCCCCTTAACCAAAAGTATTATCTGCAAAAATTCTTTGCTGGAGAATCCTCTTCTCTCAATCTTCTTCAGCTCACAGTCCATATTATTGATACCTTCTAAAAATCCGCTATCTCCTGAACAACTAACCCACATATCCACCTTTCACCCAACATTTCATTAGCTCTGTCCCTCCCATTAAAATGCCTAGTAACTTTATTTTTTGCTTGTCAAGAGAAGACGTAGCTGCCCCACTGCCCCGCCAGTCTTTCTCAGTAGTATTTATTGTTCATTAAGTTTTCAACTTCCTGAAGAGGATTCAGTTTCATTTTAATTCTTTTGACGCAACAAGCACCATTTTCAGAGGGGTCTGTTTATCTTCTTTTTATTATCAAATTGCCAGGGTCCCATAAATCCATCAATTCGTTCTCACAGTCACCACTCACAGAGATGTTTAGAGTTTCTTTGAAAAGGAAAAAAAACTATTTCCAATGCCTAAAGAGGTTGCTTTCAGATGTTTACATAGTAACCTTGTCTTTCGAGGGTTTTTTCCCCACTCTCTGTCTGCTAAAGGAAAATTCTGCTGCATTTACAGCTGCCATTCATAAGAGCACTTCAACACTTGTAAATTTTTCCAGTCAATCCTTTCTCTCTTTTCGCTCTACCCCCTTAAGAGCTTTATTTTAACATTGTTATATGGGGGGAGGGAATTCCCGTTCCCTTCCACTTCTTTTTTTGAGGAGGGGGTAGACTTTGCTTCACTCTGACTCTTACTGTGATGTTAACAGTCTTTAAAAAAAAACCTTGCCATTTCTAGCCAGCCAGTTGACGTAGATTTTCAGATACTGTTTTTAAAGTCCCGAATGTTTGCTTATCTGTTCCTCGGTTCTTAAATCTCAGCACTCCTCCATCACAGTCCCTTCAAGCTCCATTTATCCAGTAGTAATTAATATCCTTTATCTGGTTATCCGGGGGGGGTGTAGTTACCTCCCCCCCATGCTTACAGGGATAAACTTCTCCTCCCTCTGATGCTTCATAGCTTTTACTCACACTTCTTCAGTTACTTCATGGATTCAGCCAGTCACTTAATTAGAACTTGATCACCGTCGCTTGGTCTGGTACACAAAGCCTCGGCCACTACTGGAACACAGCGGAGAGACCGTCAGGGCAAAAGGACGCCCCCACCCCCAGGCTAGAAGCCGGGGGGGTGGCAAACCTCAGCACCCCCTGACTCAGGGCTCATCCCACAAGCCCTGGGGGGATTCGTACGATCGCACCCCCTCTCTACCTGCTGGTTTGCAGTCCATGTCCCTGACAGCCGGGAGAAACGGCTGCCATCAGCCTGCCAAACTGGAAATGCCAGCTCCACATTTTCTCAACATGGAGGAAAAGGTGCAGCTCAAAACCACATTCAAATACCCTGGGCCAATGCCGTACTGACTGCAAAGTCACCCCTGAACGGCCATAAACCTATGCAGAAGGTACCATAAAATCCAATGATCAAAGAAAATGTAAGCAGCATGCAATACATAGGGGAATTTCTGTTCCGATGTGGGTTTGCTAAAACAACAGAGAGAAAAGCCAGTGCAGAATCACCCCTACTGGACACAGCCTGAGCTACTTTGAGGTTGCTATGAGTATAAGGCAGTGACGGTAGAGGTTTGAAACTTCAGTGATTCAGATAACATTGTGCAAAAGGTTCCTAAGTACAGCGTGTCTATATCTGTCCCCTCACCATGGTGGTAACAGCAGCAGTAGTAGGCACTGTAGTTGTCCAAGGGATCACATGAATAATAATGGTTGCTGTGGTGCTAAGGCGAGGTGTGCTACGGCTATCCGTCACTTCCACCAGAAGCTCAAAATTGAGCGGGTCAAAAATGCCATCACGATTGTAGGAGAATGTATTATGGAACAATCTATTGTCATTCATGTGAAATCGCCCATTTATGTTGCCTGGGAAAAAAACCCGAGAGGGCATATTTAGACTGCGGTCTCATATATGAGCTTTATACCAGTTAAGACTGTTACAACTTAACTTGGGGAATCCTAGGGTTTGGTGAGTGTGATCTCAGATCTCTGTTAGAGATTCCTAGCCTTATTCATCCACCTATAATCCTCAGTTCTAGGGAGAATAAGCCAGTTTAAGTCTGTAAGTATAGATATGTTCAGAGCATCCTATTCCCTTTTTGAGGGAAAACCGTCCTGGCAGAGGCTTGCACACCCCATTTCTCAAGCAAACTCTCTCATATTCTCTGCATCTAGAGAATGCAGCCTTTCCTACCCCACTGCACTGCCATTACTAGCACACTCTCTTCCACTGCAGCTATCTAATCCTCTCTGCAGCACATACCTACCTCCTCTGAGGGCAGAATAACAGATTGTATTTAGTTCCATTTAATTTTTATAAACTTTTGCCCCAATGTACAGTTGCTTCAGCAGCTCCATAGTGGACTTTTTAGTGGGAAAATGGCAGTGGATGAAAAGGTTAAAGAGCCTTCCACTCTCTCTCCCTGCCCCTTCCATTCTCTTACTCCATAAAGCAGCCCCAATGCGGGAGGGAAACATTTTAAAGTTAACACAGAACTAAATGTAATGTGTAGTACCACCCTAAGTCCACCTTCTCCACTAGTTTTGCTGGAGCCCAAAGATGATATGGTTTTCATCCTGATTAAATCCGCTCTCTCACACTCTGCCCCATCCATTCCATACCACCAACAATGGTGTAGGTCAGTTGGCTTCCTTCTTCATCATCGTGGCACTGCAGAGTCATGATGTTTGTCATGCTGGCCAATGTGGAATATATGGTACGCGTCACAATTTCTGGTCTACACACAGGAGCCTGGTCATTCACATTCTAGGGATAGGGAAAGGGTTCATACGTCTTAGCACACTAGGAATATTGGGATGGAGTATTTCTGATCTTCCTTCACCTACTTGCAATTATCACCCTTGTCCCAAGTGGTAAATAAGCAATTACAGCCTCTGTGAACCTTTGCAATGTTTTCACATGAGCTGAATTAAGAGTCCTTTTCTGCATTCCTCTATGAAGCAGGGGATAGCATGCAGCAGGCAGGCAGTCACACCCCCTCAGTTGTTTTCTTTGGCAGGAAAAAATTCTGCAATTGACTGCTTGCCACATGCCATGTCAAATCTCACAAAGTCTCTGCAAAAAGAATTGAATGTATTCACAACCTGGGTCCCAAGAGAGCTGATTTTAAGCATGTTCATTTTCATTATTCATAAAAACATATTACAAACACCTATTATTATTCACAAGATTTTTGTCCCCCTGCCTCTCCTAATACAACAAAAAATTGACAGTACCATCATTAAAATAGTCAAGAACACACAGATGTCTCATTTTTTCCTGTGCTTTAAACAGGAGCACAACATGCAGAAATTCACCAAGTGCAGTTTTCCCTTCGAGGAGATATAGTGACAGTGACATTGTACTTGCCATGCAACTATTATAGAAACAGAGCTTCAGTCAGTGTGAGGCTCCCCCACCCCTGTGACAGTTGTCCTGCCATCTGCTGTCCCACCACTAAAGAGTGACACTTGGGAAAAAGAGGTGGTTCCAGCATCCTGGCAGATGGGGCCGAGTCAATTCGGGACCAGGCACTGGCTCCTGATGGCCAGGAAGCAAAGATGGCAACCCTGCTGCATGACGAAAGAGAAAGGCTACGTTTTCCAAGTGCAAGAGAGTTTAGGATACTATAAATGAGACCAGCCAATAAGTAAAACCTTTTGGGGCCTTTTGAATATTTCAGAGTCAGGGCAGAATATGGTATTCAGAGAGATTTAATGAAAAAAGCATTTTTACATGTGCCTTGTTGCATGTACAAGTGTTGGGAAAGGAGAAAGTATGGCTCATGATAGGCAACTGCTTTGAGGACATTATGGCTCAAAAGCAGGGCATAAAGATAACAAAATAAAAAATGTAATCTCCTAAAATACTGGTATTTTGGCTGCCTATATCATTTTAATATGCTATTAGCAGTTTATGTACCAGCACAATGAACATACAGTGTTGGGCCTTAGTGGCACAGACCTATGCATCAATCATATTCTTGGGATTCAAGCACCATTTCTCCGGACTCATCAAAATTTGTAATGTCCCTACATCCTAGATCCATACATACCCGTGAAGGAAACTTTTCTGTTTCATTTGGGAAATGACATAAATAAGGCTGTATCATAATCTCAGGCTTCCAGGCTGGACTGGCTCCCCCTAAACACCTGGACTTCAGTAAAGTGCACTAGAAGCCACCACTTTCACCACCCCCATCTTCCTTGGGCCCTGCATACTTTTCCCATGTTCCACTTACCTGTACATTAATAGTAATGTTACACTGTTTTATGTGCTGTGCTTGTGGATTTACATCATTGTCCAGATCCTTCAGGTTGATGGTCAGTGGGTATGATTTCTGCTCCTCATAGTCCAGTGGACCCAATACATACAGATTTCCTGTGCCACACACACAAGACCATTCGTTTGTACTTCATGTTAGTTACTTAGTGATAACAATCAGCTCCTGGAACCATATTCACAACAGCCAACATTTATTAGAATCCCCGCTTCCTTAATTTAACCACTTTAATTTTGACTGTATTGTTAAAGAATATTAATATATATGAAGTGATCTCAAGTATGAGCCCCAAAGGAGTAAAGAGCAATGTCCTATAAACCCTGAGACACTGGGTTGGATCCATACAGCTTTTTCATTCTACCCTGTTCAATTCCCCTCCTTATCACAGCAGCTATCCCTCATGATTTTTGTCCATGCAGGTCTTATGATCCTCAGAATAACGTATCTGGGTGGTCAAAGGAGACCCTTCATTCCTATTTCACTAGGTGAAAAGCTGTGTGGAACCAACCCACTGTCCACAAGATAGCCAAAGAAAAGTCCTCAGGAAGTTGGTAGGATCAGGATTCAGTTCAGTAATGGATATGCACAGAGCCCAAGCATCATTTCTCTGGGCCTGGTATGTGGACTTGTAATACTCTGATCTAGGCTTCACACCATTACATACATACAACCTCATGAGTCATAAAAACAAATCACTATTTAATTTCTGAAATAACATAAACAGACCTCATCTTGATAAAAGGCTAATTGTCCAAGCTGGGCACAACTGACCATAAGGGCTCCAGTTCAAGTATGTCCATTTGTACCTCTACCATGCTTGGCACTAGATATGAGAGAATAAAAGCTCTCATCCTGAGGCAACATGAGATAGAGAGGAAGGGGAGAACCTAGATATATGGTAAATAAAGCCTAGGGAGTGGAAATGTGGTAAATCAATATGTGGTAAATAAAGCCTGGGAAGTAGGACTGTAAGCAGATCATATCAGTAAACCTGCAAGGGCTCTACAATAATATGGTTACCTGAGCGACGACCAATGTAGAAAACATTTTGTGCTCCAAGGATGCTGTATTCAATATTGTTGAAGGGATAGTCTCGGTCAGTGCCATTGACATTGGCAACAAAGTCTCCAAAGGCAGCATCCTCTGGTATACTGAAGGAGAACTGTCGTGGGCACTCAGGCTGGTATTCATTCACTCTGCTTACTGTCACTAGCACTGGTATTCTGGCTGAGAAACAAGTAGGGGAAAAAAAGCTCAAGAAACATGGGTGACTAGAGTTGTAGCAGGCAATAATGGGTTTTTTTGGCTCTCATCTGAGCACCAAACCCGCATAGTAACAAGGATAGCTAGTAACAAGTAACAAACATAGCTAGATGAGGATAACTTGACTGTTTGTTAGTTCTTGTGGATTTTTAACTGTATGGTGTTTTCAGTATCATTGTAATCCATATGGAGTTTCAGGGAAAGGTGCTTTCAAAAGGCTCAGAATCAATGAATGAATAAACTACCCACTGTGGTGGTGGTGATGGTGGTGAGGATGATGATGATGATGACAGAATCATTGGCTTAAACTCAGATCACCTGACTCACTCAGATTTTCCAATCTTTTTAGAGCAAAAGAGGAACGCAGGTTGAGAGGGTGCTCCTTGCATTTATGGCTTACTTTCATGAAGCCAGGTTCCTTCCTCCCAGTCAAGCTCACTTCAAGTACTTGAGAACTGGGTGGGGGAGGGGAATGACACTGGGAGAGACTTTGTGGGGAGGTGAGCTAGAGGAAGGGGTGAGAATTCATCACTGTCACCCAAGCACTCCTTTTGCTCAAAACATCGGGCACCCTATCCTTCTACTTTATATGTGATTGATGCAGATCCAGATGTAAACAGTGTGGTGATGTGTATGCACAGAGTTGGTATGGCTTAGTGGTTAGAGAGCTGGGCTTGAATAGGAACATCTGGGTTCAAATCTGGGTTAAGCCAAGAAGCCTACTGGACTAGTCACACTCTCTCAGCCTTACTCCACAAAGTTGTTGTAAGTATATAATGGGAGATGGAAAACCATCCTCAGCTCCTTGGAGGAAGTTCAGGGTAAAATCTAATAGATAAATAGAACTGCAACCATCATGTATAGTCTGAATACGTACATGTTCAAGGATAGACCAGATTCTGGAAAGACACAGCTTACAACAAACCAACAAAGTAGCTATTTTTCTGCATTTTCATTATGGACTTCAGTGCTAAATTATTTCCCCAGTTTATTTATTCATTTCTTTTTTTACAGAATGACAGCAGCTATTACAGCACAAGCCACTATGCAGAGTTTCTCCAGTCTAAGCCCATTGATTTCAGTGGGCCTAGAATGGAGTAACTCTGCATAGTACTGCAAGGTTTCTCATACCTAAACCTACTAGGAACATGAATTTTCCTTGTAAAGACATGAGCACAGCCAAGTTTCTTTGCATGTCATTTTTAAAAACAGTTAAAAATATCCAGCAGATTTTTGTACAACTTCCATATTTTTAATGTCATTTCTTTTCTTCTGTGACTTGGAGAAGCTTAACACTTCTCAAATCAATTGTTATGTGTACTATACCATGGTTGCTCCATAGCCTTTGCGGGTGGTCTTTGCTGGGCTTTCAATTTGTCGTTAGTTTTTCAAAGATCACATGCAGTTGTTGCTTGTCCATGACATATTTATTTAGTAAACCATCTCCTTTCATGTACCAGTCCCTGGGGCAAGTACTGAGGTCAAATCAGCTTCCACCAACAATAGCTTTTTGATTGCCTCTTTCAGTTTGCTAACCAGGACCGCAATGTATCACTTGAAGTCTCCCTTTCCAGAACTGTAAAAACTCTTGATTTGTTGTCTGCAAACTAACACAGTTATTATTTTATGCTCCACCGAGTGTTATTGATAAACACATGACCCTTTTGCAATCAGCTACAGCTTTAAGGATAGGTGATTTCTAAAATTTCCACAGTTCATTTAGATGTTTTCTTTATTGTTTAACCAAGACCAGGGCTATTTTTGGGCAGGAACAGAGTTCCGGCTGGCTTCAGAGTTGGCCACGCCCACTACACCCAAAACCTCTGCAATGCATGGCTACAGAGGGAAGGCCTGGAGAGCAACACCCCTCCTAGCGACTCCAAGGTGGGCAGGCCAGGGGGGCCCTGGAAGGATTGGGGAGGCATTAGATGCCTCCCCGTGCCTTCCCTTCCCTTCAAGGAGGGGCTTGCCCGGGTTCTCCGCAGCCACGGGGCACCTGGGCAAGCCAAAAGAAGGCATGGGGTTGTGGCCTACTATGCTAATGAGTTTCTGCGGTTGGGTGTGGCCTGTTATGCTAATGAGTTCTGGCTGGGCTTTTTCTACAAAAAAAGCCCTGACTAGGACTTTCATGCTATACAGTTGCTGAGTGTTGTTAGCTCTCTGTACTGTACCTTAGTCACAATTCAGCTACAGCTCAGCTCATTTGAGCTAAGGGTTGCCAACTCTGGCTTGGGAAATTCCTGGAGATCTGGGGGCAGTGCCTGGGAAGGGCAGAGTTCCGGGGAGGGAGCTCAGTGATGATATGATGCTTTAGAGTTCATCCTCCAAATCTGCCATTTTCCCAGAGGGAAATGATAGTTGTAGTTCAGAGATCAGTTGTGATTCCAGGAGATCTCCAGGCCACATCTGGAAGTTGACAAACCTATCTGAGCTCCACTGGAATTCAGTGAGGAAGTATGAGATTAAGTCATTTCCACTCAGATCAATGAAACTTAAAATGCTCAACTTTGTGTGGATTTCATACCCTTTGTATGTCTATGCTATATCTTGCTTTGTTTGCAGATAGCTATTTAATTGATTGTTCATTGGTCACTTTGGTCATTATGGTTAGGCAACTAAGATCTGGGGACTTCTTCTGACTTAACAGTTTTCTCTTCTGGGGTGCTTTTGGAAAGAAAACTGTGGAGGAACACAAAAGCTAGAAACAAAGGCCAGTTTTTATATTTGCAGTGGCTCAGAGATTAAGACACTGAGCTGCAGACTGGAGGGTCTGTAGTTTGGCAGTTCGAGACCCTAGTGCCACGTGATGGAGTGAGCTTCTGTCTCTGGCCCCAGCTCCTGCCAACTTAACAGTTCGAAAGCAAGACAATGCAAGTAGATAAATAGGTACCACTTCAGTGGGAAAGTAACAGCATTCCGTGCGCTTCGGTGTGTAGTCATGCCAGCCACATGACCACAGAAATGTCTTCAGACAATGCTGGCTCTTCAGCTTGGAAATGGAGATGAACACCGGCCCCTAGAGCCGGTGTTCATGTAGCTTTCGATCAAGGGAAATCTTTTTACTCCCAAATGCAAATCAATACAAACAACCATCACTTCGTTGCTTCTTCAGGTTTGTGTAGAAATGGAACGTGGACTACAGTGGAGTACAAATTTCATTTCTATCCAGTTACCCACAAAGGAAAAAACTGTTTGAAAGCCTAATGGATGGCCTAGCAGGAAACATGGTCCCACCCTACAGGATGAGGATGAAGGGGAAATTGTCACCTGCTCTTAAGAACAGAATGCACAGATATGATCATAGGTCCTTTGATTCCACTACTGTTCTGAGCAAGTATGGAAGACTTTAAAGGGTGTTTTTGCAAGCCAAGCATGCAGCCCATGATCACCCGCTCCCTCCCTCCCACTAGATTTAAAGGGCCTTCCAGCTGGTCGCCAGGCCACGTGATCCCTGCCGATCAGCTGAAGCCCTTTAAATTGAGCAGGAGGGGAGGGAGGGGGTGGCCAGGGGAGTGGTTGCTCTTGGGGGTGGGGCTTGGAAGTGTCCCCACCCACCCCCAGAATGCCCCCCCCAATCCCCCCACCAGGGTGACAAGAGGACTTGGCAACCCTAGTGACTCAGCATACCTGGACATGGGGCGGGGCACTACCTCACTAAGTGTGTATAGGTATATCCTTGAATGGGATGCCTCTCTTTGTCTTAACTTGGGAGCTGCCCTCTGACCTCTCCTCTCTATTTCTTTCTCCTCTCGGTCTCTTCACATGGCCTTCCAGGGAGACACATGTCTCTGCAAGTCTCTCCTGTAGATACAATGCCCTCATACTCCTGCACACATGATGCTGGACAAGCTGGCCATTTGTGACAGGGAAAGGACTCTTTTGATTAGGCTTCTTTCTCTTCCTTCTGACTGCAACCTGACTTGAATAAATGTAAATTTACCTTTTTTGCAATATACCTTTTGGGAGATTTATTTACTGCACTTAATGACCTGCTTCTACAACTTGGCAAACTCTGCTATATTAACCAAATATCCCAGTACTCCCATGGCTGCATTTTGAGGCTGTTAACACATCAGAGACCTGATCATGGATATCCAATGTTTCATGACATTTTACCATGCAGTTTCAAGTCTACTTTGGCAGGCAGAAGGATTGGAAACTTATTTTGTTTTTAATAATAGCTAAGGCTCATGGCAAGACTCTTGAAAATGCTTAGTAAACTCAGGAGTCAAAGTAGAGGCTGAATAGGATGTTCAAGGATCAGGGCATAAGACTTTGCATACCATAGGGTTTTTTTGTAAATGTGCTTAATTTGTATAAAGTATAATGTATATGCCCTGATGTGGATGACCCAGGCTAACCAAATCTTGTCAGATCTCAGAAACTAAGCAGGGAGACCAGCAAGGAAGTCCAGGGTTGCTATGCAGAGGCCGGCAATGGCAGACCACCTCTGAATGTCTCTTGCCTTGAAACCCCTACAGGGTCACCAGAAGTCAGCTGCAATTGGATGGCAAAAAAATGTATACAGGTAACACAATTCAGTTTCTCTTACTGCAGGAAGAGGGCTCAAAAAAGCCAAAAGGGCAGCACCTACCAGCGCAAGAAATGTGTCTGTGTGTTCTGCTATCAATCCAAAACACAGTTTATACTGGAAACAGGCTTCTTACTGCCAAGGCTGAACACATTTTTAGGGCAATCCTCTTAATTAGTGGCAATGTTACATGAGGAAATGTAATCTCTAGGAATGCTGAGACTGGAATTTGGGTTGCCTCAATTAGGAATTTTGATTTTTTTAAAAACAAAGGCACCAAGTATACACAGCCTTGCCTATAATTCAGCTCTGATGTTCAACATGTGGTTGCCTCATACTTTCATTAACTTGGCTCTTAGATCCCAATTCTAATTTATCCCCTAGTCCTCCAGACGACAGCCACAGACATTCCATTTTTATCTTTCCCAAGAAAGCTACATACTTTATTTGTACAGCTCAGATAATACCACTAAGAGATCATTTCTACTTTCTCACAGCAAGTTGATCCTTTGCTTAATCTGCTGAGCTTCCCAAATACCTATGACCTTCTGCATTCAGAATTAAGAAAGCCAAGACCCAATAGAGCAAATGTGTCAAACTTTATAAAGAGGATTTCAGATGCCGAGTGGCAATAGCAGGCGTGATTGGATTAAGTGTGATATGCAGAGATCTATCAGCATTGGTGTGATATACAGAGGTGTGGAGATATCAGCATTGGTAATGAGACAGGAAACCTAGGTCTCAATTTGGCACAGGAGGATTCTGTCCAGGAGGATGCAAAGAATAAATGGAAATAAGTCTAAAGAAGTGAGCAGTGACTCGTGAAATTTTGTTAGTCTTTAAAGGTGCTACTGGATTCTTACTCTTTCTCCCGCTATTAGAAACCACAACATTCAAAAACCAGTGGGGGAACATTTTAACTTTCTAGGGCATTCAGTTGCTGACCTAGGAGTAGCAGTTCTCCTACAAAGGAATTTCAAAGGGAGATTATTTATTTATTTATTTATTCAATTTATACCCTCCCCACCAAGGCAGGCTCAGGACAGCTTAAAAACATATCATAAAAATACAGTTAAAACCTTCCAAAAACAACTGATGATGAAGCTCAAGACAATGCAAACTCCTGGACTGAATTGAGACCTAGGTTTCTTCTTCCATTACCAATGCCTGCTATTGTCTTTTGCAATCTGAGATCACTTCATTCTCCCAGATATAAGGACAGATGGACTCACATTTCACCTGTGTTAAGTATGAGACTCAACAAAGGATTCAGCTTCAAGTGGTTTCAGCTTTACTAAACAGCAACTGTAAGTCAGGAACACACAACAACAAGGGGAGCACAGCTCCTTCTTTTAAACTCTCCCGGGCTGTCAAAACCACACCCATTACAAGTTAAAGACCAATCAGAATACAGGGATAAAGGCCAATCAGGACCATTCTCACTTTGCAACAATATCACTCAGTGATTGGGTAATTACACAGGTTTCTCAGAAACCGACCAATAGCAATGCGACATCTGAAGAGCCACATTCAGACTCAAGCTTAACATGTGAATAGATAGGAGCGATTCACATTCAGTACATAACAAATTCCTCCCCCCTAAGATGGAGCATTACCCTGCCAAACATAATCTTTCAGGTGGGGGGGGCACCTCAGCTTCGGTTCGACTGGCGCAGCGGTCTCTGCTCCATTGGACTTGGAGAGGCACACTCTTCTGGAGCCCTGGTAACCTTTCTTGCAGGAGAGACATGGGGAACACAAACAGGGATCACAGGCTCTGGAGTTGAGGTCTGCCCAGACTCCGAGTCCCCTTCTGCAGCACTCACCTCCTCAGCGGGAGGCCCCTCCTGCTCGGGAACCAGCTCAGGTTCGGGCACCAACTTGGCGCTGGAGTCTGCCCAACGCTCCCTGAGCTGGTCTATGTGGCGGCGAATCTCCCGTCCACTGGGAAGCCAGACCACATACAGCCTGGACCCTGCAACTTTGGTGACTACGGCCGGTAGCCACCGATGACCTTCCCCGTAGTTCCGGGCAAAGACCTTGTCCCCACACTGGAACACTCTCCCCTGTGCTGGTTCCTCAGACCGTTGCTTGGACTGGTCCAAGTCAGGGTGCAAACGGTCGAGGAGGGTAGATAGTTTCCGGCCCATCAAAAGTTCAGCTGGGCTCCGCCCCATCGCCAAACACGGGGTGATGTGTTGCCTCAGAAGGAAAGAGTCCAGCTTCTGATTCCAGTCCCCGCATGTCAGGTGCCCAAGCGATTCTTTTGTCGTCCGAACCATAAGTTCGGCCTGTCCGTTAGAGGCCGGATAGAATGGGGCCAACGTTACATGGCGTACGAGGTTGTCAGCCAGGAACCCCTCAAATTCTGCCAAAACGAACTGTGGCCCATTATCGGAGACGACACAGTCCGGCAGCCCATGCGTGGAAAACAGTTTGCGCAGGGCATGAATCACAGCCCCAGAATTCATCTCCTTATGGGGTGTGTTTGGAGTAAGAGTCTACACATATGAAAAACATTTGCCCATGGTACAGGCCCGCAAAATCAATATGGAGGCAGGACCATGGCCTCCTTGACTTTTCCCAGGGCTGGACAGGAGCATGAGGTGGTTCTGGCTGGGACTGTTGGCAGGACATGCAGTTCCGAACCCAAACCTCAATGTCTGCATCAATGTTTGGCCACCACATGTACCCTCTGGCGAGGGTCTTCATATGAACCATTCCTGGATGACCCGCATGCAAGGCCTCCAGGACTCTTTCCCTTAGCTTAGAGGGAATTACAACTCTACTTCCCTAAAGCAGACAGCCCTTAGTCACAGATAATTCATTTTGGCGGGAAACAAATGGTTTGAAATCTGCCTCCACTTTCCCGGCTGGCCACCCCCTCCACACCCAATTGAGAACTCGGGTGATTAAAGGGTCCTTTGCCGACGCAGCGGCAATGTCTGTGGAGGTGACTGGTGCCTCCGGGAGCTCTTCCAGCGCCAAAACGTCGAGTTCTGGCTCCTCATCAGAGTCAGTTAGTAGTGCGGGGCAGCGGCTAAGGGCGTCTGCATGCCCAATAGCCTTCCCCGGATGGTGCTCCAGCTCGAAATCGTATGCTGACAGAAAAACCGCCCACCTTAGCATCCGGGGCGATAGAATGTTCAGTGTCAGCCGGTCAGGCAAGAAGATGCCCAGGAGAGGTTTGTGATCAGTCACAAGGAGGAACCGCCACCCATAAACAAAGTCATGGCATTTCTTTATTCCTGCGATTAGGGCGAGGCCCTCCTTGTCGATCTGGACATAGTTCTTTTCTGCCTTAGTGAGGGATTGGGAATAAAATGCGATCGGTGCCTCAGATCCGTCCGGCATCAGGTGGCTGAGAACGGCACCCACCCCATAAGGAGACGCGTCAGTTGCAAGCACCAACAGTTTGTTTTCATCGAAGTGCGTCAGGACTGCACTTGATGACAAAAGTTCCTTCACTGAAGTGAATGCACACCTCTGCCGCTCACCCCACTCCCATTTAGTGTTCTTGTGGAGCAAAGCGTGCAGAGGTTCAGCAACCGATGCCTTGTGTGGCAGAAAGGCACCATAAAAGTTGAGTATTCCCAAGAAGGACTGGAGGTCTTTCTTGGACTGGGATGGAGGCGCATTCTGGATTGCGAGGAAACCCAAGAACTCAACTCTTTTTACCCCGACAACACATTTCGAACGCTTAACCCGCAGCCCGGCATTTTTAAAACGACTCAACACTGCTGTTAAGCGAGCCATCAGTTCACAATCATCTGTGCCCGCAATTAAAACATCATCGAATAGGGCACGACACCGGGTAGCCCACACAGGAGCCCCTCCATTAGCCCTTGAAAGATGCCCGGGGCAACATTTACTCCAAATTGTAATCGTTTTACCCTGAAAGCCCCTTTATGGGTAATGATTGTTTGGGCTTCAGCAGTTGTGTCGTCCACCGGTAACTGCTGGTAAGCTTGAGCCAGGTCAAGCTTGGCAAAAACTTTTCCCCCTCCCAGTGACGCCAGTACGTGGCTGATTACCGGCACCGGATAGGAATGCTGCTGCAGAGCTTTGTTAACTGTACATTTGTAGTCTGCGCATATTCGTATAGACCCGTCGGCCTTGACAGGCTTCACAATTGGAGTCTCCCACTTCCCGTAGGGTACCGGTTCAAGAACACCCTGACTGACCAATTTATCTAACTCTGACTCAATTTTTGCTTTGAGCGCGAGCAGGATCTTCCTATACTTCAGTCGTATAGGACGAATTGAAGGGTCCAAATCAAAAGAAACCGGGGGGGGCGGTGTACGTGCTGAGCCCCTCTCCAAACACTTCAGGAAACTCGCTATACAATGAGTCCTGTTTATTTACACAAATTTTGTTGATACCAGTGATAGCAATCCCCAATGCCTCAAACCAGTCGAGGCCCAACAGGCTAACCTGCTCACCCTCTGCCACCAGGAGAGACAGCTCAGCCTTATGGTCTTTGAACTCGACGTGGAAGGTCACCTTTCCCGCCAATGGAATGCACCGTCCCTGGAAGACAGTCAAGCAGGTCGACACTGGTGCCAGGCGGCAGTGGCTTCACCTCGGAAACAAGCGTTGCCACGTCTCTGTAGAGATGACGGTGACGGACGATCCGGAGTCCACCTCCATGACGCAGGGAACGCCGTCCAGCTGAACCGTCATGTAGATTTTCTTGCTGGGCAGCAGCAGGAGTCGGTCTGATGACAGCCAGGTGCCTTGTCGTCATTTCGAACACGAACCCTGGGGTCTGCACGTCGCGAAGATGGTTGAGATCTTTTGGTGGCATGACAGACTCGGGCCAGATGACCCCACTTGCCACAGGAGCGGCAGATCAGCTCCTTGGCCCAACAGAGGTCTCTGTCATGCTTGCCTCCGCAGCCGGTACAGGAATGCGCTACTGGAGTCTTCGGTCTGGTGTGTCTCCCTGGTTCTGCATACGCCATCAGCCTCACCGTCGGACTCACTGGTGGACTGCTGGTGGACCGCAAGCTCTTTACTTGCCGGTGGCAGTTGTTGTCGCACCTCTCGGGTCGATTTGTTGGCGGCCTCAGTGGCGACGGCCTCAGCGTAGGCCACAGCATACGTAAGCTCGGAACGGGCGAACAGGCGCTGCTGGAGGCGCTCGTCCCGAAGGCCGCACATCAGTTGGTCGAGGAGGGCCTCTTCCAGGTCGGTGAAACCGCAAGGCCGGGCCGACTTCCACAAGGTGGTGACAAATTCAGCTATCGATTCAGCCAGGCCCTGGCACCGCTTGTAAAAAGTGTGCCTGCAGGCTATCTTTGACGGCTGCGGCGCGAAATGGCCCTTGAGCTTCGCCGTGATATCAGCCCATGTAGCTGTGCTAAGCTCAGTGGGCGCAACTAGGGACCGAGCGATGTTGAAGATGGCCTTGCCACAGGAGCCCAGTAGCTTCGCCTTCTTCCTCGCCTCGTCCGTGATCTGGTTTACCTGGAGGTGAAACTCAAACCGTGCCAGGTAAGAGTCCCAGTTCTCCGTCGCCGGGTCAAACGCCTCGAACGCCGGATTTACGGCCATCTGGGCTGACGGTGCTACCACTACTGCTCATGGAGCCTCAGCCAGCTCGACCGGATGTGTGTCCTCATCCGCCGTTGCTGTCTCGGTTCAGCGGGGCTGCCTACCCGCTCTAGAATCCCATCCTCGTCGCCAATTGTTAAGTATGAGACTCAACAAAGGATTCAGCTTCAAGTGATTTCAGCTTTATTAAAGAGCAACTGTAAGTCAGGAACACACGACAACAAAGGGAGCACAGCTCCTTCTTTTAAACTCTCCCAGGCTGTCTCCACACCCATTACAAGTTAAAGGCCAATCAGGACCGTTCCCTCTTTGCAACAATATCACTCAGTGATTGGGTAATTACACAGGTTTCGCAGAAACCGACCAATAGCAATGCAACATCTGAAGAGCCACATTCAGACTCAAGCTTAACATGTGAATAGATAGGAGCGATTCACATTCAGTACATAACAAACTGTATCTGAAGAAGTGAGCAGTGATTCATGAAAACGCATGCCCTGTTGCAAATTTTGTTAGTCATTAAGGTGCTGCTGTACTCTTGCTCCCTTTCACTAATAATAAGGAATGCAAGCTGTGCTGTTAGGTTTCTCACCCCCACACCCCCATACCTGGACTAAAACATTTCTTGGTCTTAAACAGAGGACTCTCCCCCCATACCTGGAATGAAATGCTTTTTAGTCTTAAACACAGGACTCTCTCCCCCATACCTGGAATAAGACGTTTTTTGGTCTCACCCCTCCCTATACCTGGAATAAAACGTTTTTTGGTCTTAAACACAGGACTCTATCTATCTCTTTTTCTGGAGTGCTCCCTCTGGCTGGCTGGCTGGCTCTGTCTCCCTCCCTCCCTCTCTCTCTGAAGAAAAAGCGTCCTTATACCTGGAATAAAATGTTGCTGGTCTTCCTAAAAGTCCTACGAGATGCCATTTTCCCCACTCTCTCTGGCTCTTTTCCTCCCCCTCCCTCCCCAGAGGGAGGGGGAGCCCTGAGCCAATCGAGGGAAGGCTTTCTTTCTCTCCTCTGAAGCAGGAACTAGGAGAGACTGGCCAAATGGGGCTGTAAGGTAAGGAATGGGAAGCAGCACACAGCCAGTTGCTCTTGGGCCAGATTGGGGCCTTGCAGGGGCCGTATGTTTGACACACCTGCAATAGAGCCTGGGTAATGGTCTTTAGTGATTATGGCATTATACAGTACAAAGGGAAGATACTCACTGGTTTGTTGGGGGCTTCCACTGTCTGTCACCAGAATGGTGGCCCGGTACTGGAATCCAAGACTGGCCATGACTACAGAGTCACAATCCAAAGTCGTGTTTACCTGCCAGAATCCACACACAGAGAGGTCAGAATCCTGTAGCCATCAATCCACAGGCACTAAGCCCCAGCAGAAGCAAATGGTGTCTTGTGCTAAAGAGAGATGCTCCGTCTGCAAAGAGGACAATGCTTAAACTCCTATTAATAGATGTGATCCCTCTACTACACTCAAGGTACTAACAATATGGCTGAAAGAGGTCTCCTCCAAGGTGTAGATTTCACTAACTGCAATGCTGCCTGAGCAAGCAGATACACAAGGATTTACTGAAGCCTAAACCCTTCCTTATCGTTCCCCCCTTCCCCTGATTACACAGATGTAAGGACGTGGTCCATTCTGAAGGCTCACCTGCAGCTCATTACGTTCCACACGAAAACTACCAGGAGGGATCTGACTGTTCTCCATTTGGTACTGAAGAGTTCTGTTGTTAGTGTCTTTATCAACACAAGACAGAGCTGTCAGGCTCATCCCAGTGGGAGAATCCTCTGGAATCTCGGCCCTGGGATTAAACAGCATTAGCCAGTCACAAGGGTTAGAGGATGCAGAAGGGTAGAAAATATTATTTTTTTAAGGTTGTCTCAGTTTTTTAGAAGCTAACAGCATTTCACTGTTGACAGAAGGACACAGAGCACAGTCATAGCAAGGCATCACAATAAAGGCATTGTTATGTATCTGCTTTGCATTTAGACACAGTATCTATGCTCTAATTTCTCTGACTCTTTAGATCAAGAGTAGCCTTGTCTCCCAACCAGTACAATAACTCATAGACTTTACTTTCTTCTCAGAGAAATGGCTTTGTATCCAAGCACCCTGTACACAATACCCCCATACACAGCTACAGAGAGACACTCTTCTCAGGCCTTTTCCGTACTCTCCTTTTAATCCATGTTCACTGTGGTGTCCTCCAAGCAATTCTGCACTAAAATTGAATTCAACCTTTTTAATCCAGGGTTTTTTCTTCATTCTGCACTAAAATCGAGGTCAACCTTCTTTTTATTCCAGTTTTTTGTCTCATTCTGCATTACATTACCTCCCTTCAGTAGTCAGCCCAGTTTAAGCCTGCTGTTGCCCTGGGTTTTGGATACTGTTTTGCTGTGGACTTAAATTGCCTCAACTCGAACACTGAGAAAATCTGGAGTGGCAGGCAAATGCAGAAAGGACCACAGTCTTGGTCGTGGCCCCATTTTTTTTTACTGGCTCAAACTACTGCAAGACTTAATTAACCTCCAGATACTTACACATAAATGGCAGGTTGGCACATGGGTCCCTGCAGGTTCCGGGGTTGAACAGTGATGTTGACAGTGATGGTGGCACTATCGGAGGGATGGAGCATATCATAGGCTCTCACCACCAGCAAGGTCTGGGCCAACTCTGGATTGCGGTCCAAATCTATGTTGTATGTATTCTTAATCTCACCCGTCTCTGCATACAGGCAAGAGAGGCTGAGGTGAGCCAGCCCCTTAAGGGACTGTTCAATAGAAAGTAGACATTGTTTGAAGGTCATGCTGCTGATCACCCAGCCCTCCCTGAGGTCACATAGATGCCATGCTGCCCCCACTTGGACCACCCTTACCTGAGCCAATGGTGAAATAGACTGTACTTGGAAATATGATCTCATAGAGCACACGCCCTTCTCCATGGGCATGGACTTGTGTGATAGTCTGGAGGGGACCTGTGTTTTCAAACACAGAGATTGCTTTCGATGACTCCCTGAATCAAAAAGAAAGCAGTGTGAGTCCCTACATTAAATCAGCAGCCCATACAAACCCTGTTGTCCACCTTGGCTACTAAGATCACTGCTCAAAGACTGAGTATGAGTAAAGAACTTTAAGAGCAAAGACACCAGATGTGTTCATATAAGGAGTTTCGGCTGGCCAGTGCAACCCTTGCCATGTGTGTGACCTGAAAAAGGGCCAACAATGCCTCAAGAGGCCCTTCTGAGCCTCCCAAAGCCCATCCTGTTCTTCAGCATATATGGAGCTGGTAGAATTGCTCTAGCCCAATCTAAATGAAGGGTGGACGTTTTTCAGAAAGAATCATACAGCACACTGCTTATTCAGTGTTGCCCAGGCCCATAGGGGCAGAGCAAGCAATAAATCTGTCCTGAGTCTGCACAGGAATGTCAACTCTAACATTCAGATCTGTGGAACTACATGTACCCTCAGCCTGTCTGAAGAATCATTGCTGGATAGTGTTGACAGGTCCCTCTGGGCAGCTGGCGGGGGATGGGCTAACTGGGAAGCTAATTCTATCACAGAGTTTTGTCCCCAAACCAGAGTGTTGCCCCAATATCCCTGACATGCCTATGTCACTTCCAGGTCACGTTGAAGTCACATAGGCATGTTGCCGAAATGTCTGGTGTTCCTCCCTTGGGAGGGTAAATCCCATCGTTGGCCAGCTGATTGGCAGCGGAGGGGTGGGGCCTGGCAGCAGGGGACCCCTGCCCCCACCAGGTGGTCTGCTGGAAGAAGTAGCAACTTGGGGATACCAAAGACCTGCTACTAGTTTTTGTTTTGGCTGTTCAAAGGATTGTCAGAGCACTGGACTGTGGAGATTTTGCTTTCACCTGATCATAGTACAAGAGGGAGCAGGATAGCTCCATATGTGCTATGGCTTGTGTGGAAGCCCTTATTACCAACTAATTGCAAGGGGTGGTCTTAGTGATTCTGGGGCCCTAAGCAAAAGCTCCAGATGGAGACCCAGAATCACTGCCACCTGCCCGCTACCACCAGTTGGGCCAAACAAGGAGTGGCCCTCACTATGTGAGAGGCGGGCAGAAGTCACCGCTGCTGCTAGAAGCTAGCTGCCCGAGCCCCAGATGGAGCAGGTACAAGCAGCAGCAGAAACCTGCTGTTCTTTCCCCCCTCCTTTGGGGGTGAGGCTGGGACCATAGCAGTGTTCCCCCAAGTGCAGGGTCTGGTGCAGCTGCCCCTGTTGCCCACTGGATAAAACGGCCCCTGCTCATTGCCCCAACTCAAGCCCTGCATGTTTACAAAAGGTGAACTGTCTCCTTGGTGGCAATATTGTTTGGAATGCCAGTGAAGTACCATTCAGGTTGAAAGGCACATGCCTTGCAACATCACAAAGCATAGTGGGGGTACAACGCTCAGATCACCTATGGCCACATGAGACCCAGGATTTATATATCTCACTATTCTTTGTTGTGCTCCATTACAAGGGACCTTGGGGCACACCTTTCTCATTGTGTCATGCAGGCCAATATGTGTAGCAAAGTGCCTGAGGATATACCTGCTCCCACACCTGCCCAATGTCCAAGCTTCAGATCTACAGGATAAGGAATCTGTGAAGCCTGAGCCTTTGTGTTCACCCTCCCCAATTAACAGTTCACCCAGCTCACGTGAAATTGACTGTGTTGTGGTAAACAGGTTGCACTTGGACCATCAGAAGACTGTGGCAGCTTCTCCCATCACCATCACTGACCACAATATTCATTTGGAATAGCTGCAGGGGAAATAGCATGTGATAAATCTGCCAGTAGAAGGGATTCAAGCCTATTCTGATGTCGATTCTCAATACTGTGCTGGACCCACGACACATATAGCGCACTCCTTCGTTTCAATGGACTTTCAACGGAGGGGTAAAGTTCTACACTACTAGTCAGGATGAATGGAGTTTTAGAGAAGCCCCAGGATTGGGAGGGAGAGTTCCCTGACAGGCAGAACATGAGGAATGTGGCTGGAAGGGCTCCAAGTCTCCTGTGCATTGTCACCTCAGTGCAGCAGCGATACGTAACAGGGTCAGGTGTCTAGAAACAGGCTTGTGGGGTTACAAGACTGGGGGTGAAAAGGTAGTGAGAGTAATGGGCACAATAAGAGTTTCACATGGCAAATTAGCCTCCTTGTGAGCAAGTCTGATGCAAGACAGAGTTTAGAATGGAACACATAGATTGTCAAGTCCACTCCGGAACCACATGTAATCTAGATTAAACAACTCTCCTTTAACAAATACGTAAAGTATTCATAAGTAATAAAGCAGCCACATGAAAAATCATAAAGGACGAAAGATGTTTCAATTGAATGATCTTCAGGGGTCTTTAAATAGTATTTCTTTTTCATTTTGTATTTTTAGTTTTATAAAACAAGCCTGTAAAGAATGATTGAAAGGGCAGAGCTCAATAGTTCAATTAGATATTGAGTTCAATAGTTCAATTAGATATAAATTTTTATGTCTATTTTCTTTGTACTGAACACACATAAATATTTATGAAAGAATAGGGTATTTATGTGTTAGAGGCCACTGACGATGACTGTGAAGTTGAATTTGGTTCTTTATGACTTTTCATGTGAATACTTTACTATATAAATATTTTGCATAAATATTACAGGACAGTTGGATTATGTGTGTTTCTGGAATAGACCTGAATAGTTACTCCAATCTCTTCTTGCTTACTGTTAGCTGGGTTGTTTGTGGGCTTATCCCCCCACCCCTTTATGCTGCATCCATAAATTAAATAGTGGCACCCACCTTACCAGCTTGTGTGTGAGTCAAACCTGTGGCAGGTGCAAGCACTTCTCCTATTGCATTTAAGGTGAAAGGCACAGAACCATTTTCAAAGGCAAACTGTATGAGAGAAGAACAAGTCAGTAGGAGACTTTAGTGAAAGATAAGTCACATCCCTTATCATCTGCCCTCAGACTCACTATCTCCTGCCCCTACTTGGGACATAATTAGAGGATCCTCCAAATTCTCAAGCCTCTGCCTTATAGCCAGCCACAGCATCAGTAAATTCTGTTTCCCATATCCCCCTCATAGAATAATCCCTCTCTGCTGCTAATAAATCCTTTCCCAAGCACGTTTCAGCTGTTGCCCCACTACCATGATGCTCACTGTCAAACTGCCTCTGCCTCGCCTCTTCAGTGTGACTGTGTAGATGACAGTTTCAGGAGCAACATTCTCAGGAACTAGTAATGGTCTTGCAGCTATAAGAAAGAAGAAAGTGTCAGGAAGGATTTCTGTTCCAGAGTGTGCCCCTCTGACTGCTCTAGCATTCTCCACTAGCTCAGATTCCCACTGGTCTAAATAGCCCCAGACCATCTTCTGCCCATCCGGAAGAGTTGTTTAATCTACTTGTACCCTAGGGGGAGCTGTGGTGCATTCTCAGGTGTCCAGGGTTCATTGAATGTTTTCTCTTGCAGTCCACCCTTTATCTTGTTTGTTTCTCTCTCTCCTGTGTGTTAGTGTGAGTTAGTGCTTGTATTCTGAGGTCCTCTCTGTTGTATCAGTGGCCTGCAGTTAGCTGTTGTCTTTCTGCAAATCCTATTGCAGTAAAGGTTATTGAAAGCAATCTCCAAAGTGTGGGATTGGATTATTTCTTGAATTCTGCCAAAAGATATTGAAAGATAAATCACATCCCTTATCATCTGCCCCCAGACTCACTATCTCCTGCCCCTACTTGGGACATCATTAGAGAATCCTTCAAATTCTCAAGTCTCTGCCATATCCAGCCACAGCATCAGTAAATTCTGTTTCCCAGAACATCTCCCCCTGCCACTGGAAAATAATCCCTCTCTGCTGCTAATAAATCTGCTAATACATAAATTGCTAGATTTAGGCAACCAAGCCAGTCTTACCTGTGTTAAGAAATGTGTTGTCACATTCTAATCTGTCTACTTCTTTTATTTTAATGTAAAGCTGACTAGTAACTGAGTCTTCTCCTGGGCATGCTGCTTTGAATGTCAAGGTATACTGATTCACCTCTCTGGCGTTCAGGTCAGTGCCTGGGCGAAGAGTTACCTAGCAATCAGAACAAGGAAGATCAACAGCCATCAGGAACTATAGACCAGAAGCCCCCCCCCGCTTCTACATTACCACTGCTTTTGATCATATCTGGGAATATGCAAGGCAGGAGTGCCGGGTGCCCACTCTTCCCAACTGGGGGCCATCAGCTCCTGCCTTGCAAGAGGCAAAATTGCCTCTTGCAAGGCAGGGACACTTGGCCCTTGCTTCCCCCCACCACCATTTAAAGGGAAGTTTCCTTTTCAATGATAGGGGGAAAGCAGGATGTGATGACATCATGTGGAGTGACATCATCACAGGAGAGTGGCCACGCACACCCTGGAACGCCCCCTGATTTCCCCACTGGGGAGAAGATTGGACCTGACAACCCTATCTTTAGGCCAGCTTTGAAAGTAAACAGGAAAAGGAGTGATCTTTGTCAGGCAACCACGGCTCACTGTGAACCAAGGGGATCACAGTGCTTCGTGGAAGGATTGGTGAGTGGTGGAGAATCGACTCCTGGAAGTTGAAAAATGCATGTGCAAAAAACTGCACCCTCATTTATGTGCATGCAGGGCCGGATCGCCCATTGGGTGAACTAGGCACTTGCCTAGGGCACCCCAGCCTCAGGGACGCCAAATGGCGCCCCACTCCTCCCCGAAAAGCGCCCCCGCCACCCTAACCAGGCGCCGGCCACCGCCGCCGCCGCTAGACCCCCCGCCCCATTCCCGGCTTTCCTGGGGGTCCCGCAGCCGCAGAGCCCCCAGGACAGCCGGCGCTGGGAGGGAGGGGGTGGCAGCTAGACCCGCCCGCCCCCTTCCCGGCTTTCCTGGGGGTCCCACAGCCGCGGAGCCCCCAGGACAGCCGGCGCTGGGAGGGAGGGGGTGGCGGCTAGACCCCCCCGCCCCCTTCCCGGCTTTCCTGGGGGTCCCACAGCCGGCGGAGCCTCCAGGAAAGCCAGTGCTCCGCCGCCACCCCCCGTCTCCAGGCCCCACCGGGAGGTTGGCATCCCCAGTGGGGGGCGCCCCAGGCTTCCTGCCTAGGGTGCCCAGACACCTGGAGCCAGCCCTGTGTGCATGCACAAAAGCAAGCAAAAAAATTAAAACCCTCACCCATCCATGCCATCTGATTGTGCAGTGATGGGCTGATCCTGCAGCAAAATGGATTGTACTGGGATGTCTGATGGAGCAACTCTGTTTCAAATACCAACAGATGAAATAGGAGCACTTCCTGACCCCACCAATTGGCACGTCTGACCACAACCATAGCTTTCCTAGCACTTCCTAGGAGTGCTACAAATTCCCCAGCTCTTTCACAGAACTACCATTCTCAAGGATGGGTGGTTTTTTTTGGCAATTTGAGTAGTTTTACAGTTGTAGTTTCATGTATCCTGCATTTCTTTTACAAGCAAAATGATGTGCAACGAGCAAAACAAAGTCCATTTTGTTTAATAAAATCTGCACCCCATGACACCACACCAAAAATGCATATTTCATTTTTTCTTTTCTTCTGGATACATTTTAATTGATATATCTTTGTTAAACACTGTGGCATCTGTCAGTGGCATTCATCTTTTTTGGATGGGAAAAGCCTAGCTTGCAGTCAAGTAGGACAGCAGCAATTTCTATCCAGTAGTCCCAGATAAACGTTCTCCTTAAAATGGGATGTCACAGACAGGAAGCATCCCTGTTCTCTCATGGGTTGTGTGTGAAAAAAATTCTCAGTCTCGAAGACGTTGAGGTACTACACTGATTGGACCCAGATCTACAACCCCCTTGTACCTGGAAGGTGCCATCGCCTAAGGCATTTGGTGAATTGAAAAACGTGGTTGTGGGACTAATGTTCTCCAAAGTTACAGTGAGTCCGTTGATTGAGGTTGTAGTGCAATTGACCGTGAAGCTGGCCACAACTCCTGCAGTCATATTTTCAAGCACCTCAACAGTACGTGGGAGGTCATCAAACTCTGCAGCAGAGAGAAATCATTGGGGAGAATTAGTCCCATGATAAGATGAAACCAAAGTAAAACCCTGTCAGTGCAATCCTAACCAGAGTTACAACTTTCTAAGTCCACTGAAGTCGATGGGCTTAGAAGGATTGCACTGTTTAGGATTGCACTGTTTGTCTATCTCTGTCTGAGACCCAAGCCTGGGCCACTACTCCTTCTTGCCTGAACAGCACCCACCCCTGTGGTACCTTGAGGTTAAATGCACACAAATAAAGCAGACCTTTGTAAAAATATATTCGGAAGTTTAAAAAATGATATCACTATGCCGTACATACTCTATAGAGAAATAAAAAGGCTAACTTTTCTATCTAATACATTTAGTACCTGGTATTAGATGGCACACCTTCTTGCAGCCTAAGAATCCAAGCTGTAACCTAAAGCCTTCTATACGTTGCAGCCCATATTGATGTAGCATAAAATATCAGAACATACTAAAACATACATAATAAAACCACATCTTAAAAAACATTAAAACCAGCAAAAGTTTTGGTGCCAAAACTGAGAAGGCCCTCTCCCAAGTTGCCACCTGCTTAATCTCAGAAGGCAGGGGCACCCGAAGCAGGGCCTTGGCAGATGACTGCAGGAAGGATCATAAGAAAAGCAGGCAACACCAGCACCTTCAACTGTGTCCTGAAAGAGATTGGGAGCCAGGGTAGATGGGCCAAGGCTGGAGTGATATGGTCCCTATGACTCACTCCAGTCAACATCCTGGCAGTAGTATTCTGCACCAACTAAAGTTTCCAAACACTTCTCAAGGCCCGCCCCATGTAGAGTGCTGTGCAATTAATTAAACTAATCTAGATGTAGCCAGGGCATGCTCCACTGTGGCCACATCTTTTTTTGCCCAGGAAAGGTCACAGCTGGCTAACCAGTCAAAGATGGTGAAAGGCACTCCTAGCCACAGCTGCCACCTGCTTATCCAGCAGCAGGCCAGGATCCAAGAAGCACTCCCAAACTAGAGACGTTTTCTTCCAAGGGAGTGCAATCCCATTCAGAACAGATGATACTTTCACTCTGATCACTGGTAGCACTTCTATCTTGTCAGGATTAAGCTTCAGTTTATTAGCACACGTTCTCTCCAAAACTGCCTCCTGGCACCAGTTCAGGGTTTCCACAGCCTCCCTGAGATCATCTGGAAATGTGAGATAGAGCTGAGTGTCACCCACATATTGGTGACAACCCTGCCAACATCTCGGGATGATGTAGATGTTAAAAAGTATAAGCAATAAAATGGAGCCTTGCAAGACCCCACAGGCTAAAGGCCAAGGAGATAAGCAGCAGTCCCCCAGAACCACCATCTGAACCTACCCTCCAGGGAGCACTGGAAACACAACAAAACAGTGCTTCCCCATCCCAGTCCAGAAAGATACCATCATTGATGGTACTGAAATCCCCTGAGAAGTCCAGGAGAATCAACAGAGTTGCATTCCCTCTGTCCATCTTCTGGCACAGGTCATCTACCAGGCCAACCCAAGCAGTCCCATAACCAAGCTTAAAATCAGACTGGAAAGGAACCAAATGATCTGCTTAAGCCATCACCCACTGAATCACCTTGCTTAAGAATGGAATCGCTTACCTAGAGAAGCCCATTTAAGAGCCAAACTAGGCATTACATGTGACACAGGTCAGGATACTGGTGCCCACCTGACTCACTGTCACACAGGGGGAGCTTACCTTGAAAATGTTCCATTGCTCTGTTTGGCTCCAAAGTACTTTGTTCCAGAGCACTGCTTCCACCTTCCCTACCACGCTTTTTTCATCAGCAGAAATAGCCACTAGAGATGAGCCTGTTTAGCCCTTTCTTTGGCAAACAGTAAGAAAGCTAGAAGCCCCTTCTTCCCCCCTTGCAGCACTCTGGAGCCCAACAGAGCAATGAAGCACTTTGGGGGGTATTTTTTGGTGTGTTTTTCATATGTGTGTGTGTGCGTGTGTGCACCTGGAAGTCATGGTGACCTCTGGTGACTGACTCCTACTGGGGGGCTGGAGAATATTCAGAGTGGTGGCTGAGTAAAGCCTGCCCCTGCCTCCTGCCTCTGGTATTTCAAGGAAGTCTCCCATCCAAGTACTTGCCAGAGTCGACCCTGCTTATTTTCCAATATCTGACAAAATTGGGCTTGCCTGGGCTACCCAGGTCAGGGCAAATGAAGCACTTTAAAGTTAAGTTCCCCAGTTCTTCTTCCTTGGGATAGAGAGGGAGGCTGGGCACCCAGAGCCTGACTTGTGTCACAGGCAACATCTAGTTTGGTTCTAAGCCCTTCGCAGAAGGTTTTTGAAAAGGGTGAAATTTTTGTTTCATTTTTATTTTTAAAAATTATATTCATTTTCGTTTCATTTGTTGTTGTGTTCTTTTGTTTCATTTTCCATTTCAATGGAAAACATGCCCATTAGGCTGTAATTGTTTTCTACCCAGTAAGATTAAATGTTGAGGGATTACAACCATCAGGCAAGGGATTCTCCCTGCCAAATTTCAACCTCAGCCCTCTCAACCTCCTCCCTGCATCCCATCTGCAGAATGCCTCATCTGCCTGCCAGGAAGAGAGTGTGCAAGCAACATCTTGGCTTCTCTCCCCAGCAGATGGTTGATGCACCTATTCCCCCACCTGCTGCTGCCTATCCCTGCCTTCTACTGGAAGCCAATAACATGCTTACCTCTCCTGTTGCAGAGGAAGGGGATTTTAGTGTGTTTGTCTCCTGCATATGTCCCCTCCAGTCTGCAATAGGGGACTGGGAAGACCTGGGCCTCTGTTTATGTAGGGAATTCATATGCTACCTCTCCAGAATCCTCTAGCCCTCTCTTGTCACGCGGCACGGCTTATCTTTCAGTGGAAGTAAGCAAACCTTTGTCCCTGACTGTTTACCAGGGAGTGCAGCACCAAAGAATAATATAGCTCATATAAACAGGAGCCATGCTTCTTACAAAGAATTAGATAATGCCCCGTAAGCCTGAGATGGTACACTAATCAGTGGAAGTTAAAGATGCCATGCACAAAAATGCCAGTGTCTTTGTCATGTACACAGCTGCTGAGTCACTCTCTCCTTTCTTTTCCTTTCCCCTTCTGCCACTCATAGCCCAGGAAACAAACCGTATATTTCCAATGCAAATACCAATCAGAACACCGGGGGAGCACGGATGGTATTAAAAGAATGGGCATTTTTCAGGTTACATTTTGATTAGCAAAAGTAGTAAACAGCACATCCCTAATAAAAATGTTCAGCTACCTTGGAGAAAACACATCTCCAAGAGAGACTATGACTACAGTAAGGGAAAAATGTCTGGTGGTGTCACAGTGGGCAGAAGGAGGAGTTTGCCTTGAGAAAGCAGGGTGGATGAGGGAGCAGTCTTGTGGCTTCTGGGGGTTGAATGACAACAAAACAGCAGCAGACAAAAGCATTAAGGTGCTTCAGCAGCATCTCCGGTCTTAGCCTGACCCTGGCAGGAGTGGCAGTAAAATGGAGGGGGGGAGTGAAGGGGTCAGTGCATATTATTCACATCTCCAGAAGGCAACCTTAGGAGCATCACTGGGCCTAGATACCAGAATGGTTAGTGTTCCCCACCATCCACCACTGCCTTGAACTAGCATGGCAGCAGGAGTAGAAAGCAGTTACCACAACCAGGGAGTTTGAGCAGGATGAGGATGGGGCTTTAGATCTGTGTCTCAGGAGATATTTCTCTTGATGAAGAGAACATCCTCAAATATGAGGCTGAAGTCAACAATGAAGAGCCACCTCACTTCTCTCCACTACCCCTGCAAGTTCTTCAGAGGCAAGGACAATGGTCCCCATCAGTTTGCAATTGTGCTGGACAAATTTCCATCAGGCACCACATGGAACAGGCACCAGAATGATCCATATTAACAAATGTCACTAGTTTACTAATTTGTTTCTGTTAACACCAGCAATAATGAATGGAACATAGCAACTGCAACATGAAAACCTTCCTTTCATCATTAATGAATATAGCAAAAAACCTGTTGTTAGGCAGACATTCCAAATGGAGAGACTATTACCTGGAAATGAATATCGTCTCCATGTAGTAAGTTTGAAAATACGTTACACATTTTATTTCATTTTAATATGTTTTGTTTCATATGAGTTTTGTATTTGCCAGATGCCTGGAATGGTAGCCTTATGGTCCTGAGGGAAATGCACTTCCGAGACCTGGGATCATGGAGAAGCAGGGCAGGCAGGACAGAAGAGCATGAATTTGAGCAAGGGGCAGAGATAGGCAAAAATGTTCATTAGAAGCAGCCAAACAATATCACGGGCAAGCCAAATGTCTTGCAGGCAACCCTGAGGCTAGGCAGAAGCATGATCAAGTGAGGTTCAGAATCCAAAAGGCCATCCAAGGCAGATGCAAGGTACAAAATCACAAGAGAGAGAAGCCCTCCTCCCTGCCCCCCCACAGCCTTCATACCAGTCTGGTGGAAGCAACTTTATATCTTCAGGCTAGATCTTATTAGGCCCTTCTGCCAGCTGCTCCCTGTAGCTCTCGTTGGGTCCCTCCAGGAATGGCATGCTTTCTTCACTGGCCATCTTGAGGTGGGTGCTGTGGTGCAGAGGAGATTGGCCCAGAAGCCCAGATGGAGTTGTTGGCTCCAGGTTCTGGGTTCAAGTCACATGGCACCTGATTCATAGGTTCATTAAAAGGCCAGAAATTTGGACTCTTGTCTCCTCTGAATAAAGCACATTCATCTGGAAGCTCACCATAGTGCCATTTTGTAACTTTTTTGGGGGAGGGGGGTGCTATAGTCTTATGGGGACAATGATGTCCCACTTAAGGCCTTTCCCAATTGCATCCCCTTCCTCTGCAATTGGGAAAACGCATAACAGGGGCACTCGTTCCTTTGTCCAATCTCTGTTGTCTCAGCAGTTATAGAAATTGTATTCCTCTCTCAAAAGAATAGCCTTGTGCCTCTTGAACTCTGGTGCCCTAGACAGCCACCTGTCCTGCACATGGGGTTGGAACAGTCCTCAAATATTCAGGACTTGACAAGACCTGATTTACACCTAGAGAACAATTGTTTTGCAGAGGGTGGGTACCAAGGAACTTAATCTGAGAGCAAAGCTCTGGTCCTAATGTAGCCCATTCACAGTGTATCATCACAAAGGTGTCTGTATGCCCATCTGGAAGTTCATAGGCTCTCACACACATGCTTGGCTACAACCCATGTTTGCCCACATTAAGAACATTCAGCTTTGTTTTCACAGCTGTTGTGCTTCAAAGCCCATTCCTGCCCTGTGCGAGGTTATCTTCTTTTCCCCACTACCAATGACAAGCCGTTGAATGCTGAGCTAGATAGGTCTCCATCCTTACCTACAGCTATGATGACTGCATCTGGAGGGGGAAAAATACAAGGTTATTTTAGTCACCTGCTATTAGTATACTTTGAGTGTTACATATCCAGAAACAATACTTGGTGCAGAATTTTCTGTTATGGGGTTAGCTCTGTTTCTCCCTCCCTCCCTCCCACCCTTGCCTCTAGCATCTCAGCAAACAAGCATCCTGACTAGAGAGATCAGACACAAACAAGATCTTTAATATTTGTGCAGGAGAAGGAATGTTGGCACAAGCAGCTTTGTTATGTGGGTGTGAGAAAAAGTTGCCCTTGCTTAAAAGGCCACCTTCTACATAGCTACTGAAATTCTGCTCTCCTTTGCTTTTAGTCATCCTAATTCTGACAAGGAAGACATGATAGCTTCTCCAGGTTGCCAGCTCCGGGTTGGAAAATTCCTGGAAATTGGGGGTGGAGCCCAGAGAGGGCAGCATTTTGGGAGGGAATGGACCTCACTGGGCCATAATGCCATTGAGTCCACCTTCCAAATCAGCCATTTCCTCCAGGGTAGCTGATCTCTGTAGTCTGGAGATCAAGTGTAATTCCAGGAGATCTCCAGGCCCCACTAGGAGGCTGGCAATCCTAATCTTCATCCTTCTTAATATGGGATCCAGAAGGTCTGAATCATCAAAGACTGAGCAGTGCTGGCATCTTGTAGGAATTATTGAAGGGAAAGCATCTTTGGTTACTTCGCCTATCTCATTTCAGTGTATCACAAATACTAAAATTAGGTCAGACACTTTAGGAAAGAAAGCAGAACTATCACTTTTGGACACCTGGTCTATCCCACTATCACTGAAAAAAAACTTGTCAGAAATCTGAGGGACTGGGGTAATACTCTGACAAACACCTAACTTTGTCTGCATTTGAAGATGACCAGGTTATCCTTTTCCTGATTGACCAGCAATCTTAGTAGAACTATTGACAGACATGGCTTTCTACAAAATCACACCAAACACATTGGTCTTCATTTTTGGCCAGCCTGAACCATTTCAACAGATGAGGTTTCAGCAACAGTAACAAAATAACTCCTTGGAAGCTATGTAATAGGCATTCATATTAGCAGAAGTAAATTTAGTGTAGCGATAGCTGTCCTGCTATTTATCATTGTAAAAAAAAATAATAATCTGGCCATGTGCTCATTCCCCTATGAGCTAGGCTGAGTGGGAATGTACATCCTCAAATGATGAAACAAACAAACAAATTTTAAAAGGTTACAAAATGGAATGCCTGAGGAATTGTAGCACTTAAATGTCATCATAATTATTCTCAATAGCTGCTCATGAACCTTGCTAAAAGTGTTGAATGAGCAATTGGGGGAAATATTGCATTTTCCCAGATAGAAGTTTATATATAAGGGCAATATCTCTATAACAAAATATCTGACTTGGCAAAATGCCTGCGGCTACAAAAGACAAATAAATCAAATGCATATATAATTCATAAAAATATAATTGCAGAAAAGGACCCTTTGACATTAGATTGATTCTGCTAGGACAGACTTCTCCTGGGACCTATATTTTGCAGAGGAGACTAACTCTGAGGGCAGGAGATCTTATAATGAACAACTGCAGGGTCAGAATCTTCACCTCTGACTGGGGCTGAGTCTTACCTTTAGCACAAATAGTGAGGAGCAGTGAGAGGTGCAAGTGCCCCCCCAGTCCCATTATGCAAGGCAGCTGTGTCTGTAGCCAGAGCGGTCTGTATCATTGCCTCCTTAGGTTGCCAAGCAAGGTTGCTAATGATACAGGGCAGGGCAGGGCTTAACAATCAATGCTGCCCATCACTTCCTAGTTCATAGTTAGGAAAAGAAAAAAGCCAGATGGGCAACTAGAACTAGCTGAGTTTTAAATTCACTGTTTCTTCAAGCCTAGAGGGTAACTGGGGGACAAGACACTAGTATAATTGTCCAGGCCATAAATAAGTAATGGGGGGTAGACATTCTGCAGAGGAGAGGCAGTTGATCTGTAATCCTAAAACACCAGGAAGGGACTAAGGATTATTGAACTCAGTGGGACTTATTTCGTAGTAAGCATTCAGGGGTCAAATTAGGGATGCCAACCTCCAGCTGGCACTTGGAAATCTATTACAGCTGATCTCCAGACCATCAAAATCAGTTGCCCTGGAGGAAATGGCTGCTTTGGAGGGTAAACTCTATCAGCATTATACCCTGCTGAGATCCTCCCCTCCCAAACCTTGGCCTCCCTTGGCTTTACCCCCCCCCCAAAAAAAAATCTCCAAGTATTTTCCAACCCAGAGCTGGCAACCCTAGGTCAAATTGCAATGAATTAACTGTATAAAGATGGGGAAATATGTGCTCCAGGACTGGAAAAGGGGACAACAGGACTGAAAAGGTCTAAGTAAAATAAAAACAAAATAATACCCAAAAGTTTATTGTACAGGGGCATTGCATTGAGGAGAGGGTCCTGACCGCTAAAAAAAAGTTTGATAAGGACTCTTGCATTACAACATGACAGGGAAGGAGTACCCAGGGTTTGAAGAATTAAAAATGATAAAGTGGAGATCCCTAAACCATTGTAGTGAAGGGAAGAGGGAGAGAGGAAAGGAGTCTCCATCTTTTACTCATTCTCTGTCTTTATATTTCTTAATAAATAAAGAGCCAATGTGGCATTAGTAGTTACAGAACCTGACTAGAATCTGTGAGACTTTGATTTAGCTCCCCACTGTAGCACATGAAGTTGGGTGACCCTGGGCCAGCCACTCTCTCTCAGTCTAACCTACCTCACAACATCAGCTGTGAAGATAAAATGGCAAAGGGAAGACCCATACAGGCTGTCCTGAGCTTGGAAGAAGAGTAGGATAAAAAGGTACAAAATAAATAAAGAAATGGAATGGAATCTCTTTGCAGGCTAGTGTTCCCCTGATGAATTACTTGTTGCAGCCATATTAGATAATGCTTTCTTTTTTTTATGGGACTTACACTTTGAATGGAGCAGGTACATGCTGTTTCCACTGTTGTCCTCTCCTGAGAATAGATGCTGGTGCATGGGCTCATATGGGGAGAGGCGTTATTTCATGTAATGACACGCATTGAATCAAATCCCACTAGACAATTACAAAGATCCACGGATGTGTTTAGAATAATTGAATTTTTCCAAGTACAAAACACAGGGCAGAGAAATACCCTTCCAGCAGAAGCACTTCAGGGAGTGGGGCACGTCTGGGCAATTGTGTAACATCTGGAAGGGCTCTCCCCAAATCAGCATCCTCCGTTATGGGTTAAAGCTGTTCTTCCCTCCCCCCAAACTGAGTTCTGTGAAAAAGAAAAGTCCCTGCCATAAGCAGAACCAAGAAACATATCAAACCTAACCAGGGGAAACGGAAGAGTTTCCTGAGGAACAACTCTATTGTAAAGGCGGAACAAAGCCGGAGGGGAGGGGCAAAGCTGCTACTGCAGCAGCTTCTGCTCTGTCACTCATGCAGTGGCCACAAGGATGCGCTCTTGTGCTGTGCTGCTGTCATTCGTGGGATTTTTTTCAAAACAAAAGAAACAGCAGCGGCCGACCAGTCATGTCTCTGTGAGCCTGCAAAGCCACTCTACCTGCCCAGCCTCATCACCACGGATTCTGTTACAAAGTCCACGAAGTCCCCATGCTGCTCTCGCTGTGGTGGGCAAGTTAAAGAGACTATTGCAAGAGCCCAAAGGCAGCCTGGAACAACTGGGCCATCAACATTTTTGCTTTTCCAGCCAACTGTTTCCCAGAAACCCATCTGCTTTGCACCGAACAGCCACCCATGGTCAGGAAGGGGTTCAACAGCTAACACTTTTTTAGGATGGAGATGTCATAATGTTATGCAGCTATTAAAGAGATAAAAGCTTGTTAGTGGGGAGATACTGCACCTTATTTTATCTTTTCACTATAGCAGGCGCAAATCTATTGTGATGGATTGACTTGGTATATAAAGAGACCAAAGAAATCCACCCAAAGCAGGCTATTAAGCTTGCAAGGTTGCTACAAATGTATCAGAAAGCAACACTTGACTTTCTTTAAAATGGTTATGTTTAAAATAACCTCTGCTCCTTAAGTGCAAACTTACGGATAAACTCTCAAGACTCTGCTGCACATCACACCCATGTGATTTAAAGCAATTGTGTCATTCAGTGGTTATCGGTCTCCAAGAACCCTTCTGGGATTTTTCAATGAGATGATCACCTGACAGACAGCCTACCTACCCTGACACACGGCCTTCCAACCTCTACTGATCTTACTTTGCAACATTCAGCTGTATGAGAGGTTTGGTGTGTTCTAGGCTGCACTCTCAATTCAAATGACCAATAGTAACAACATATTAACCCTGCCAGTGCCTCATGAGAACTAGGAAAATGCCTTCAAATATGTTGCAGGATTTTCTGCAGTGTTCCTTGACAAATGTGCAGGGGCTGTCCAGAAGACAAGGAGATGTGCAGAAAGCTCCCTGAAAGAAGAGTTGTTTTAAAATACTGTAGTGTATAAAGGTGATTCTGGTTCTGATTTCATTATTACCACTTCAACGGTCATTTGGGACCTGTACTGATGGGTATCTAGGACAAACATCCTAGGTATAAGCTTTCGTGTACATGCACATGAAAACTTATACCCAGAATTAAACTTTGTTGATCTTAAAGGTGCCACTGGACTCAAACTTTGTTCTATTGCTTCTGACCAATACAGGTACTCACCTGAATCTAAAACATGGTAGTGTGAGTTGCAATTTCTTCACTTGGCTGCTAGATGGTGCTAGTTTGCCCACCAGACTAGAAGGGCAGCTGCTGGTCTCTACCATGTACAGGGAGCAGAGGTGTAGGACCAGAAGTTTCTACTCCGTTCAGGAGCACAAGGGGAAACTGAAGTCCAAGGCTCAACATCTCCCCTCTAAGGGCTGGAGATGTGCAGGTTACCAGAGCTGAAGGTCATCTAGAGAGCATAACAGTGGGAGAGGTCCTGCCCTGGGTGTAGGGAAGGCCATACTGGGAAGTGTGAGGACAGAGGAGCTGTGTCCAGCTTCTTCTTATTGTGTGCATGAAGAGAGTCAGGAGGGGATTCTTCACTAAATCAAATGCATGAATTCATCTTGTTTTTTAATCTCATGCTTTTGGGAAGCATCTTGTGACTTTTGATATTTTCTAATTTGAACTCAGCCTTTGGGGGGTGGAGTTGCTTTCGAATCTGGCTATTTTGTAGGAAATGTAATTAGAGATGGTTGCATTTTAAAAATTCAGAAGTGTAGAAAGGTACACATAAATATATGGGGATGCTTACTTAACTGTGGCTCGGACCAATGGGCATCGTTCGGGAAGTTCTGGAGATGGGGAAAGTGGGCAGAAACAGACAAGTTTGGCAATGCCTTAGCATCTATTGTACAGATTGCATACACACCTAACAGTCTCTCTTGACTGATTTTATAGCCACGCACCTAAGGGTCAGGCTTGCAGCTAGCTGCTCAGAAGCAATCCTCCAAGTACTCATCTTCCTTATCAGTAAGCAAGTGGCATTGTGCCAGGAGGCATGCACTTTGCCATCTTGTCTGTAGCTCTGTTCTCAGCTTCCGTCTGCAGCGCTGTAAGGGTGTAGGAGATAGTGGTGGGTTGGGAATGGCCAACTCAGGTTTGCCTGCTGAACCAGGGCTGGAGGGTATCGATGGCTCTGCACCCAGGGCTATTTTGGGGCAGGAACACACAGGAATGGAGTTGCGGCTGGCTCCCGAGTTGGCCACGCCCAGCAGGAACTCATTAGCATAATAGGCCACACCCAACAGCAGAAACTCATTAGGATTGGCTACATTAGGAGTGTGTGGCCTAACATGCAAAGGAGTTCCTGCTACAAAGAAAGCCCTGGGATTTGACAACAAACAAGGTAAAAAGAATAAGAAGCAAAAGGTGGGTGTGGCTGGATGACCAGACTTCTGGTAACATGGGGGTGTGGCCTAATAGGCTAATGAGCTGTGCTGTCAGGGGTGTAGCCTAATATGCTAATGATCTGTGCTGTCAGGGGTGTGGCCTAATATGCTAATGAGTTCCTGCTGGGCTTTTTCTACAAAAAAACCCTGTCTGCACTAGCTGTTGGCTGTGAATCCTGACAAGCCTGCAGCTCATTTTCCTGATGGTCAGCTTCTGTCAACTCAACATTGGCTACACAAGGTTTCTTTTCTCCTAAAGAGTCCTCGCTAATGCTGAGCCCTGGCTGATGCATGACAATGCCAGACATTCATTTCTTTGGAGGGAATTCCAGGGCCCCAGAGCTGGGGATGGGGACAAAATTCTGGGGGTCAAATGTCAGCTTGAGGGCCCCATGAAGCTGGGCAAGTAAGGTGAGCTTGCCAGCTGCTGCCACAGAATATAACAATAGATATGGATGGGGGCTGGGAAAAGAAGGGCCTGGGAACTACATCTGAAGGTGAGGTGAGAAGTCAGCATTTGAGAGGTGCAAGTAAATTGCTCACAGTTAAGATACAAATCAGTGTAAGGGTCACTGATATTGGAAAGCTGTTGCAGAAAAGATGAAAGGTGTGTTTTGTTCAGCATCTCTATAGGGTTGCCTAGGTTTACCCTGAAATTGGACATGCCATCTGGGGCCCATTTGACCCATTAGCTAGCTGTCCCACATTCCCAACTTTCATGTAAAAACTATTAAGCCTCTAGACCTTCTAGATCCGAAGACAGAAAGCAAAATATACCAGCAGTTTTCTGATTATTATTTTTTGTATTTTCAGGCTTTAACTAACTTGTAAAAATATGTAATTCTAAGGAAACATATCTCATGTTTTCTTGGGCTTTTTAAAATAGTTCCAAAAACAACAGTAATTCATTAAAAATTGCATCTTTCTCTTCCAAACTCTAAATTGGTGGTCCCTTCCCCAATATTATACAGAAAAAGGATAACAGTAGAAAAACAATGTGATCTTTACATTTTGAAAACAGAAAAATAATTTCATATGATGCACTAGCAAGTGAAAAGCAGCCACACTGGGTGACATTACCAGGGGGTCATGAAATGAATCCAATCTTCCAGGTGCCTGAGATCTGCAGAATTTGACTTCAAAAAATTTAAACAAAGTGACTGGTTTATTTTTTTTTCTTTTTATGTAGCCTACTTTCAAACTTTCTTTTTTGACCAGGATTCAGTAACACTCTCAATACTTAGAAAAATGCTGCGGTCCAGACTAACCTTTCTGCACAGTAAGACTCTTTTCCTTCTAGTTATGCTCTAAAGGCAAAGTATTATTCCCATTATCTTCTAATGTTGGGGGATGTTCAAGAGGTTTCAGGCTGTGATGGAAGTTAGTTTAGGATTGCCAACTGTGGGTTAGGAAATTCCTGGAGATTTGGGGGTGGAGCCTGGGAAGAGCAGAGTTGCCATCCTCCAGGTGGGGCCTGGGGATCTCCCACTATTACAATTGATCTCCAGACAATAGAGATCAGTTCCCCTGGAGAAAATGGCTGATTAGATTTTAAGGATGCAGTCTGATTCTCATTTCAATGACAGTTACGCCACTAAAATCAGTAGGAGACAGTTATGCACAGAACAGCAGCCCAGATCTAACTTCAACTGCGGGCTTCCCATTTCTACTAAGGCTAAATGCTATAAACTAAGGTGTACAGTTGTGTGTGTGTATTTAGTTCACAGGTTCAAGACTTGGAGGGAAAAAGCAAAACAAGAACCTCCTACACAGTAAGTTCTCCTTGCACATTGAACAGATACATACCCATGTGCTGCTAGAACAGTAACACTGGAGACAATTCTCTCTCCCAAACAAGCCTGTTGTCATCTTAGAAAAGAGAATGACCAAATCCACACATGAATTTTGTTGTCCCATAAAAAGACTGTTTCTATGACCATTCCTCAACTATAACAAGGGATGCAAATCAACTTAGTAAATAACATAACAATGTGCATGATTTGCATAATTATCGATTTGCCATGCAAATTATGTTGTCCATATTTGGGGGTTTTAATATGGCAACCCTTTCCCTGTGTTTGTGTATTTGCCCTTCATACCCAAGAAGTTGCAGCAGAAAGAGGAAGTTCTTGTGGCCTTGGCTAGAGGCCCCATGGGGGGGTTAGCTTGTACTTTGAGAGGATTTTACACAGGAAGAGAGCTGCCAAGGAGTGGGGGTGGGAACTGGGAAGGCTGTGTATCCATTTCTGCGGGGAAGGAAGGGCCCAGCTTGTGAGATATATTATACCACAGTCTGTGCAAACGCTTGGAGCAAGACTTGCCTTAGCCAGTAAGGAGACGCTGAATCCAAAGAAAAGCCAGGAAAGTTGTGGTGGTGCTGATGGAGGGGAGAGCATGCCTGAATGAAAGGAACTGAGAGTTTGAAATGTCTTTGGGAAAGATGCTCCCTTGCCCATCTTGGAACATTTCAGGAACATTTGAACAGCTTCACATTTTACATGGTAAAGACTGTAGCTGAGTGTGCTCCAGTGATTCCCCAGCTAACACGCAGAACAGTACACATGCTTTTATGAGCACCAGTGTGCATGTAGATGGGGATCTTGATTGAGCCAGGGATTCCAGTTGCATGCATATGAGTGTGTTTACTGCATGAAATGCTGCTGCTCATATAGCAATAGAGTTTGCTGAATAAAGGGTGGAACTGCCTTTTGCCAGCTCAGGATGGGCGTTACTCTGAGGAAGAAAGAAGGTTGGATTTATACCCCGCCCTTCACTTGGAGTCTCAGAGTAGCTTGCGATCACCTTCCCTTGCTCTCCCCACAACAGACACCCTGTGAGGTAGGCGGGGTTGAGAGAGCTCTGACAGAAACTGCTCTTGAGAGAACAGCTGTGAGACAACTGAGACTGACCCAAGGTCTCCCAGTTGGCTGCATGTGAAGGAGTGGGGAATCAAACCTGGTTCTCCAGATTAGAGTCTGCCACTCTTAACCACTACACCAGCCTTGCTCCCCAGATGTAGTCTTTTTGTGATTGCCAAGTCACCAGAGAAGACTGCCTTGGCCTGCTCTTCTGCTTTTGGCAGCAACTTGATATGCAGGCAAATCTTTTCACTATATTTTGTTAAACACTATTGCATGCTACTATCTGTATATTAAGCTGCTCTTAAAGGTTCAGTCCAGTTGAAAAGTTAGCAACTCTACATTATTTTTCCCCTCTGTGTATTCCACACTGCTGAAACAGAGATAAAGGAAGACACTGCCCTTGTCGTATAGTTTAACAATCATTTTTATTTAACTGTTCTAATTGCAGTGATCCTTGTGAATCAAATCAGCTTATCCTTGCAGAATTATTGTATGGCAGTGTGTGTAGTATAGCCGGGAGATCCTAAGATTGTCTGGTAGCCAGAGGTTCTAGCTCTTTTAGTGTTATACACCACTAGGTGGCTAGCTAGACTTATTTTTTAAAGGCAAGAGATGTTTCAGAGTTGGTTTGCCATTGCCTACCTCTGCATCATGACCCTGCTATTTCTTGGAGGTCACCCATCCAAATACCCTGCTTAGCTTCTAAGATCTGATGTGATTGGCCTAGCCTGGACTATCCAGGTCAGGGCAGTTAGGTTCCTGTAGACTGGAGAGCCATTTTTTCCATGCCCACAACAGAAAATTGTGTTGAACAAGGATATTTTCTCCAGGGGCCACATCTAAGCCTATGTTCATAAGGCCCGTGTAAATAAAGGATTTACTTACACATTTTTCAGCCAAAGGACACCTGTCTGAAAACAGTGGACAGCACTAGTTAGAGTTTTGGCTTAAGACTGGGGGGAGACTGAGGTTCAAATCCCTACTCACTATGCAAAACTCATTGAATGAGCTTCAATTGGTTATTCTCCCTCAGCCTACCTGCCTCACTGCTGTTTTTTGAGGAAAAACAACGGAGGGGAGAACCATGTGTGCTGCCCTGAACTCCTTGGCAGAAGGGTGTGATAAAACCAGGGCTATTTTTGGGCAGGAATGCACAGGAACGGAGTTCCAGCTGGCTCCTAAGTTGGCCACGCCCAGCAGGAACTCATTAGCATAATAGGCCGCACCCAACAGCAGAAACTCATTAGGATTGGCTGCATTAGGGGTGTGTGGCCTAACATGCAAAGGAGTTCCAGCTACCAAAAAAGCCCTGGGTTTTGACAACAAACAAGGTAAAGAGAATAAAGAAGCAAAAGGTGGATGAGGCTGGATGACCACACTTCTGGTAACATGGGGGTGTGGCCTAATATGCTAACGTGCTGTGCTGTCAGGGGTGTGGCCTAATATGCTAATGAGTTTCTGCTGTTGGCCTATTATACTAATGAGTTCCTGCTGGGCTTTTTCTACAAAAAGAGCCCTGGATAAAACATAATCTATGCACACATACTCCAATCAGACATAAGATGCCAAAGGACAATATCCATGTAAAGTTTCTGTCAGACACTCTGAGTGCTTGCTGAATGGCAAACAAGACACCAGTGGGATAGGTCAAATCAAGATTTGTGAGACTGAATAAATGCAAAGCATCCTGCCCATTACTGAGGGAAACAGTCACCACAGAAAATATAAGACAAATCCTGTCTCAAAATAGTCCCCAAAAAGAAAGCAAATAATCCGCTCTGCTGTCAAATGCAGGCAAGTTCTTACCCACAAAGATAGTCACTCCCTTCTCCCACGCAATCCACCCCACTCCCAGCCACTCACTAAAATGTGAGGAAAAGGCTTGACTTCCTGCTATAGAAATGGCCTGAGCCCAGTTGCCCTTGGTGGGTGTGTATAAGGGAGCTGCTGCAGCTTGCATCTGACAGCCTGAGCCCTCAGGGATGAGGAGGATGGAAGAAGGAAGAGCCCTGAGACTGGGTGAGGCACCCTCCATCCTGTACAAAGACAGTTCTAGAGTCCAATTCGCACTAACTGGATTTGGAAAACTGCCCCCTCTCTGTGATAGACTGATCTAGTACCCAACCAACACCCATCTTTGACTGCACAAAGCATGGAAGAGGAGCCAACGGATTACAATGCTGTTCCTAGTAGTGTGTTAAGGGAGCGCCTGGTCTCCCTTGCTAAGATTAATTGTTACTATTGCAGTTGCAGACCCAAAGCTAACAAAAAGGTACCTGTGAAACCATAGCCACTATGAAGACCACTGGTGCCAGTGATGTTTTTAGCACAAAGATGTACAGCAGCTGGTAATTTTCCTGGTTTAATGATGAGGCCAGTGAAGTGAGAGGGTTCATATGAACACAAAGAGTCTCTTTGTAAAGTAACACTTTATTTCCAAGATCTGATTAACTGAGGACCTTTCCCCTTACCTCTACACAATGAAAAGGGCTTTAAAAATTAAACTTTGGGATTCAGAGAAGGGAGTAGACTGTGGCAACAGATCACTATGTTATTGCGCTCCCACAATTGTCATTTTGTGTTAAGAATTTTCCTTCAAAAATGCTCACCTTCCAGTCCACACAACATACCAACACAACTGTGATATTTCCAAAATAATTGTATCAAACTAGAGACAATGTTTTATAGAAGCACCCACCTCCCAACAAAGAATCACCTCTCCAGTTTGAATGCCAAACCATAGCAAAATCTCCATGTGGAAGCAACCCAGGTTACAGTGGGTTGGATCCAGACTAAATGAACAATTTCTACTGATTCTCCCTCCCTGCTGCAAACCCCTGTCATGTCATGCCTCAGACTCCCCTGTCTCTCAAGAGCAGCATTTCATGGAGATCATTGGGCTGCAGTGCAGGAAGCAGGAAAGTTCCACAGAAAAAAATTAATCTTCAAGACTACAAGCCTTAATAGCTTGACAAGAGATAAAACAACTTTCCACACAACTTTCATTAGAAAAACTCCATCTCTTCCCATCAGCCAGGGTGTAGAGAAAAAGAGCACCTGCGAATAAAGGAAAAGGAGGAGAGAGGAGAGATTGGATTTATACCCCGCCCTTCACTTTTGAGTCTCAGAGCGGCTTACAAACTCCTTCCCCTTCCCCTCCCCACAACAGACACCCTGTGAGGTAGGTGGGGCTGAGAGAACTCTAACACAAACTGCTCTTTCAGGAACAGCTGTGCCAGAGCTTGTGGCTGACCCAAGGTCACATCAGCAGGTGCAAGTGGAGGAGTGGGGAATCAAACCCGGTTCTCCCAGATTAGAGTCCGCACACTTAACCACTACATCAAACTGTCCAGAATTCTCAAAAAGATGCCTTCTGTTAGTATGACTCTTTCAGTTAAGTGGTATGATTATATACACATTACTCTTTCAGATATCCATCTGCTGCTTTTTATAGACATTTGCATAATACTGGCAATGCAAAACTCAGCAGTTCTGCACTTTCAGGTAGCATCTGGGAACTGAACTCCATTCAAATACCTACCTGAGCAGATTGGTCCTGAGAAATTTTAAACATGATACATTGGTGAATGACACAGTGGTGAATGACTACATAGCTGCTATGGGATAGACAGGACAGTTTGGATGCATAGCGAGGGAAAAAACTGGAAGGCAGTTTATTCTAAGGATCCCATTGGGGAACAAGGACCTAGACTACTTGGTAGAGGTCAGAGGACTCTGGCTGCAAGCAGGGACAATGAATGAACTTGTCCTGTCTGCCTCTGGCTTATGGCAGCAACAATAGGGGAACTAGCTGCAGAATTCATGGGTTTTTCTGGTAGACATTCATGTATACATGTTTGAATGCATACAGCACCATAAGTGCATATATAACACTTGATGGGACAAAAAATAGGATCCTTGATCTCAAGGAGCACACAGCCCAAACTAAACAATAGGGAAGATCTGTGGGAAAGAAGACAGAGATGAATATGGAGAAGCAAATGTCCCAGACAGGGATATAAATGGAAAACAAATACTGAAAGTTCGTATGATCTGAGGCTCTGAAGAGTTTTAAAGGGAAGATGTTTCTGCTGCAAACAGAAGGAAATGAGAAGCCAGTGGAGGGCTTATAAGGAAGGGCTTCACATATAGTCTGAGTCACAGGAGAAGTGAAAGATTTGGACAGAAGAGTTTTGGTTAATGGTGGGAGGACTGAGGCACAAGGGAAGGCTAGAGAAAAACTGTGAGCAGGGAGTGCACCCCTTCCCCAAGTTCCTCCCCTCTCTGCATCCTTCGCTTGGCATTGTCTAGCCAGGCTTCATTGCTTCCTTCACAAAAGCACCCTGTATGTACATTCTCTCTCCTATGTTCTGCAAGAGAACCATCCCTGCAGATAACACGCAAATGGCTGAACAGTAGATGCAGATCAGTTGTTTATAACCATTGACCAGATTTTATAGACACAGGAATGTTTCATGGAAGAGTTCTGAAGCTTTAGAGTATACTGTCTCTAGGCTGCCCACATCACTCACACTGTAATGTCATTTTCCACGGACATCTAGCTCATCCAAACTGTAATGCTGAAAATTTTCTACCCTACCAAAACAGGCTCATTGAGGCCCAGACTGAAGGCTTAAATATCTGTGCTCCTGAGCATATGAAGAGTGCATTTCCATTACTGATAATCCAAACCATCTTTCTCCCTTATCTGGTGTTAGGGACTAAGGCGTCTAGACTGGAATATATGGCCTGTGCACAACAGAACATTTCTCCCCCTTTAATCATTGGTGTATATAGTCAGATCAGATAGATAAGTGAGATCACATTAGCACCTATTAGTACCTATATTTACTAGCACCTATGATTTTATATGTTGTGGTTTTATTTAAATTCCGTGTTTTAACATATCCTGCTGTTTTATATATATAATATATATATATTCTGTAAACTGCCCTGAGCCTGCCCTGGTAGGGAGGGCAGGATACAAATTAAAGAAATAAATATTTTCTGCATTAGCTGAACAAATAATAATATATATTCCAGAGTTCTGTACAAAATCTGTGTGCCAGTATGTACATATTGTACATAGTTTCCAATGGAGTATGAAGGCTTCCACTTTTTATTTTCCTGGCAGGGTTCCCTGGCTTTTAATAGCTGGCAAGACAGGAAGAAATTCCACAAGTAAATTTCCCCCCAGCACGGAGATGCAGTGCGTTGAACAGTATCACCTCTTGAATTTCTGTCAGTCACAGAATCGCCAAACGCGTGGAACCCTCGGCTCTCTCTCTAACAATAAACAGGAGCTCTCTGGGCAATCAATGAAACTGTTCACGGAATCGTCTCTTGTGATTGAGAAAGCGGGTCATCAAAGCGCTACTGTCCGGGCAAAGGGACCGTCGCAGCCGGAGGTGCCCCAGAGCAGCGTAACATAGCATAGCTCCGCGTAATTACGCCGTGCCCGCGAGGGTCCCCCGACCCCTGAGCGGCCCTTTGACGGCGCCGGCCCCCTTTCCCCATCTGTAGCACCTTTTGGTTCCTAATATGGGCTCTAATTAAATTACAAGCGACCGAAGGAGTTCAAGTTACCGACGGCCACTCATTGGCTTTCATTGGAGCGGAGGGGGCGAGGCTGCGGACGCTCATTGGCCCTTCCGCGAGACTGGGGAAGGACTCGGGCTGAACCAAATTGTGCGCCCTGCTCGTTTGGGACGGTGCTGAGGAGAAAGTGGGGGCGTTTTGCCCGAGTGGCCAGAAACTTCATCAGGCTGCCTGCTCCTTCTCAGCGTCTCCCCCCGCCGGTGTCAGAACCGCAGGGTCCCTCTCTGGCGGCGCCCCCCCCCTTCCGGACTGTCCCGTTCAGCTGGCAGCGGCGCGTCCGGGCTCTTCTGGGCATGCACAGCGCCCGCCTCGACGCTTTTGTGAGCCACCTCCGTGCAGAAGTGGTAAATTTTGGGGGGCAGACTGGGAGGAACGGAGGGGGGGCATCGGTCCTGCCTTCGGGTCAAGGAGGGGCACGCCAGTATGAAGCCAATGCGCGGTGCTCTCGCGGGGGCCCGCGTCCGTCACCAGACGGGAGACCAGGGGGAAGGAGGACGTGCCAGGAGGGTCTCTTCCGAAGGCGCTGGGGTAGCCGAGGGGAACGAGCCAGCGGCGCGGCGTTGCCTCTGATCGCCTGGTGCCTCCTTGTATGCTGCGCTCGCCAGACGGCCTGGGGAGCAAGACGGGACTTGTGGCTTCTGCGCCCGAGACGAGTGCCGTGTCTGTGCTGGGGAGGTGTCCCGCCCCGGCTGGCAGAAGAGCTGTCAGCCCCACTTTTCCTCTTTCGGCAGGCAGGCAGGCAGGCAAGCAGGCGTTGCTCCTCTCCGGCACCCACGGCCTGACTGCTGGGGTGGGACACCCCGAATGCAGGCTTGTCCCTGGAGGTGCCCCGGAGTCTGGCCGCGGAAGGGGTCTCTCGCCGCAGCGGCTGCGGCGCCTAAGGGCTCCAGTCCGAGGGAGTGTCCCTGCATTCGGTGCGTGAGCGTCTGTCGGGCCGGGGGGCGCAGCCTAGGGAGCGAGCGCCGTTGGAATCCGGGGGCGGGGGGGAAGAGATTTATTTCTGAGTAGAAGAAGTGTCGCAGACGTGGCTTGTTACCGAAGGGCGTGCGTGGGGAAGGTGCATCGGCTTCTGGTGCTGCAGACCAGCACTGCGTCCGTCCTGCCATCCAGAACAGATGCTGGGACTAAGCCCGGTCGGTGAGTCCCTGACCTAAATGAAGCTGCCTGCTGCTGGGAAGAGATCCAGCGAAGGGAAGTTTGCTGGATCTGGGCTGAAGAGGGAGGCGGAACCGTTCCTTTGCGGGAAAGAAACGGGGGGGGGGGGGGTAGAGGGACGATGGAGTCAAAGTTTAGGAGGCGCTCAAGTTCCTTCCGAAGGTCCCGAAGATTCCTCTGTGCCTCCCGCGACTGGAGAGGCTGTTCTCTTCGCCGTTAGAGGTCTGCAGTTTGTTTTCAGTCTTCTCTATGACCTGGAGTCTCTCCCTCTCACCCAGAGCACTCAGTAAGCTAGGTTGGCTCCTGCGCTGACGCTGCTGTGTTGCATCCCCCTATAACTAGGAGAGTCCCTCCCTAGGCATGGTGAATACCCCTGACTTTAAAAATCCTGGCTACGGGCCTGCCCAGTTAGAGCATTTCAAGTACCCTTTTCCCCATAGAGTACCACTGAGGACTTGGAGAAATATGCCTTCTGTATAGGGCTTGCCTTACTTCATAGGGTGAGGCGCTGTCTAGGTGAGATGCTCCACTCTGGATCTTCATGGTTTCTGGTACCATCCAAAAGGAGCAAGGTCAGGCTTCCTATTCCACCTTAGTTTCTGAGTATTCTGTGTAAGGTGACCACACAGTTTGACTCGTCCCTGTGATCTTGAGACTATGCACTAGTTTTTGCTAGAACAGCTTATGGGACTGTTGGCAATTTTGGGTGATGTGACCTACCGTTTCCTCTGCAGTCTTAATGATTTGGTGGTACTGGGCAAGAGTCCAGGATGGGGCCTCAGAATCCCTGCTGTCCACCCTAGACATGCAAGGCAGGAACACTCAGGGTGCACATGCCAACTGCTGAGTGAGCAGGCTACTCAAGAGCCAGAGAGAGTGGGTGAAAGCCCACCTGCTCTTCCATTGAGGGGTGGGGCCATGGGTGGATACTGCGCCAGCCTGGGACAGCTGCCCCCACTGCCCCATGGCTGAGACTACCCCTGGTCTCTTGGACCTCATGCTCTCAGAAGGTGAGGAGCTTCTCTGGAGGCTACAAGGAAGACACTAAAGTCTTTTCATATAGTGGCAAGATCTTGGTAGGCATAACACAGAGTTATCTTACCAGCAAGCCAGGTGTTCCTCCTGGACTGGTGGAAATAGGTTCAGCCTTATATATGACTACTGCCACTTCAAAACAACAACAAAAACACTGCCATTAAACCCTTTTGAAAACAAGGCTACTAGGCATGTGTGGTAACTGGCCCCAGTAACTCTCCGAAGTAGTTTGGAACAGGGAAGATGAAGGATGTCAATGGTGTCCCCAGCATGCGTGAATGAAAAGGGTTACCTATAATGTGTTGTGATGAAGAGAGAGGCTCTTCATGTACTCAAGCTTTCCCTTGTATTCTCTGTGTGTATGCAGTGGAGTAGTGCTTTCGTTTTAAATGCCTTTGTGCTTTGCCACTGCTCTAATCTGTGAATGGGTGTGGGTGGCAGCAACCTGGGGACTGAAACAGCTAGAGCTGAATTTGAAAATCTTGCTCCTTCTTAAGCTGCTGCTGCAAGAATTAAATGTTTTTCAGGGTTCCTTTCTAAGCTTGACTTCAAGACTGTTCTGAGCAGCTGGTTGCTTGGAGGTGGCCTAGTGCTCTCAGATGCAGTGGAGCCATCAGCATGGAGCTGATACTACTCAGTCTGAATGAGTGAGTGAATGAGTGAATGACCTAGGGATCCATTTATTGATGATCTTCCCTGGTGTCTAGGGCCCGTGAATATGAGGGACTTCTCAGTCCAGCTGCTCAGGGGATCACCTTGTTGTTTCTCTCTGTCATTCTTCTTCCCTGACCTATCCAGCCCAGGGCAACTGGATGTCAGCTTTTGCAAGGGCATCTGGCACTCCTACTACTAGGTTAACCATTCCTGTTAACCATTCCAGCCATTATTCTCAGTATGTCACTCTGTTGGGTCCAGGTCCGAATGTAATCCCCACCCCTCTTGTGTTCAGATGAAGAAAGAAAGTATTGTGATGAGAGGAGGCATGCACCAAGCTCGAGATGTATGGGATCAGGGATGCAGAGTGGAGAGCAATATTGACGATCCCCAAGGCCAGAATTCTACCAACAATTTCAATTGATGGGCCTGATTCACAGCCAGCCGAAACTCCTCTCTTTGAGCACATGGTTTTTGGAGCAATCGGTTCTCTGGCTTGCTACAACTTGATCTTTGAGGTGGCTTACTATGACAATGGAATTCAAGTCTTGGGGAGAGACTGAGTCATATTTCACATGCTTGTCTACTATTAGCCCAGAATAACTCTGTGCTAAAGCTACAGCACTTCCTGACCTGTGTAAACCTTCAGATGGAGTTGTTCTCTGTTTTTAAAAAATCACATAAATGGCTGACTCACAGCTGGGGTGTAAAGGAGGTTGCTGTGACTAGGAAAGGAGCTTGGATTTTTCCTTGACTAGAAGCACACAGATGTTGGAGGAGGGGAGGAATGATCTAGAGACTTTTTATGACTGCCCAGGAATTGTGATTGAAGCATAATCAAAAGCAGACATTTGATGAGTTCCAGGTTTGCAGCCAGCCACTGGTGGACGACTGTGAACTGTGCCCCCAGACCAGCTAAAGGAATAATTGTGTCTTGGTGTTCACAAGTCTGCCTGGAAAAGCAACAGCCTATGGCACAGCTGAATTGCAGATATTTTAGAAAATAACAGGAAGTGGGCCTGTGGTGGAAGAATACTAGGAATTTGGTCACAGTGCTTGGACCACTGGCTATACCTCATTTAGGAATGGCTGAGATCAGTTTGTAAACTGGGAAATGTTAGAGCTCTTGATATTTTCCACACCCTTTGCTAGCCCTCTTTCACGTTTCCTTCTCTTTTTATGTCTTTATGGTAGCTTTGGCCTTTATGTCAGCTTTGGCCTATATTGTCCTTAGCACCTGGAAGATTTGTTCCTCTGCTCAGAATGTTTCCATGTTGGTCTGGCTCTGGAACTGAGCATTTTGCACCCCCTTCCTAGCTGTACTTTGAGGTTTCTTATAAGAAGAGGCAGCTTGCATCATTTTGACTCGCTCCAATGTCCTGCCCTCCCACGCAATAGCAACAACAACTGAGAGGCCTCCAGGTGGTTCAGGGGGTTGGGTACAGAATCTGAAAGTAATATGCTTGCAAGTGAACCTCACCTTCTCTGTGCCGCAGCTGATTCCCCCCCCCAGCCCCAACACACTGCCTCCACCAATGGCTGCGTCCTTATCTCCTGGTTTTCTCTCCTTGCATGCTGGGGAGACTGTTTGTGTAATTCCTGGAGACTCTCACACCCTCTGTGTCATCTTCTACTGGGTGGGGCTGCTCACTCACTGTAACATGCTGCTGCTTGTAGAGCCTGGGATAGGCCTGGAACGTGCAGATGCTACCGAAAAGCTCTGCCTCAGGGCTGGGGGCTTGCCAAGACGAGACAGGGCGAGGACCTGCGCGTGCGGCTCTGGCTCCCAGTTCTGCACCTAGGATAAATCAGATTGGTGCCCCTTGCAGATCAAGGCATAATCTGAGCTAGAAGCCACAGGGAGCCTTTAAGTGTTCAGCACACTTTGGAAGTACTCACATATGCTGGGTAGATGCTTAGCACCTGGGCAGGGTGAGCTGTGTGATAGAGGGAATGCGGGTGGCACACAAATGGGCTATGTGAATGCAATGGGGAATGAGAGGAGATGTGTGGGTAAGGACAGTGGAAACAAACAAAGGCATTTCTGCTTTTTGACTAAGGAGACTGAGTCACATGAGGTCAGGAGCTTGATTCAATCGAGTCAGTTGTTCTCTTGTTTGCTGTCTTTTTTGCGTTGTCTGAGCTCATGATCCACCAGACTACTTGATGTGGACTTTCTGCATTGAACTGGCAGGATTAGTTCCAGAACAGGCATGTTTGGGCTAAGTATTTTTGAAGACTGTAGTTTTCTGGTCATGCTGTTTTATGCTTTCAGTTTATCGTGAGCTGAACCTTGTACACTTTATTGGGCAATGTTGTTGGAATGATTGTGATGGGAAGCTGAAAGTGTCTATCCTCTCCTCCACAGCTGTGCATGAAGGAGTCAAGTGAAGTGCTGCGGGGCCAGATGCAGTGCATGATGCGGACTCTCCATGATCTGAAAAGGGCCCATGACCGAGACCTCCGACTGGATCCTGAGGAAATAAGGCCACTCCCTGCCATGCCTTCCCCAAAGCAGTGCACCAGTCAGAGGGTATCAGCTATTTCAGAAGCAGACTCTGCATGTTGCCTGGAGGTGGCTGTGGAAGAGGAGACTGCCTGCTCTCCTCCCAGCAGTGAGCGGAGCCTGGAGTTTGATTCGGGTTACTCTGAAGTGTCAGGGAGCAGTTGGCGGGATGAGGAGGGCCCCCCACCATTGCGAGCCAGTAAGCTTTCCTCAGGGGGCTTCTTGCGTCGCCGAGCACCTGTCAGAAGGCCTCGGCCCAAATCCGCTTCTGATGCCTGCCTGGAGCGCTGGCGGGAAGTTGAACCTGCAGACGCAGGGGACTGGACGGTGTCCCTTCTGTCACAGAGCCGCAACCGGCAACCCCTGGTGTTGGGCGACAACTGCTTCGCTGACTTGGTTGAGAACTGGATGGACCTGCCTGAGGAGAGTGGGGAACGCGGGCGACTGCAGCGCTGGCTATCCAAGCCCCACGGCTTCCTGCTCAACCTTTCTGGCAATGTGCGCCGGAGACTAGCTGGCATCTCACGCACAGAGCGTAACAAGCAGGACACTGATGGCACAAAGCGTTTTTCCTGCCCTGTGGGACTGGGTGCACGGCCAACACTACCCTACTTCCATCAGTCCCACGCCAACATCAGTGAGCTTTCTACAGACTGTAACAGCTTTGCTGCCCTCATGAACTGCCGAAGTCGGCAACCAATCATTTGCAATGATGTGATTGGATATATCTAGCCTTGTTGGGGTTTCTTAATGCTCTTTTTCTAAACATATATTATTTTTACAGGTTTTGTAAATAAATGTCTTCTTTTCCTACATTGTATCTCTGGTGTGTGTGTGTGTGTAAATGGTCATGCCACTTTATGTTACTGGCTTGGCTTTGCTGCAGCATTTCTGTCAGCAGAGAATGACTTTCTTGCCTTTCTCTCCTACTGAACCCCTACTACCCCTCACCCCAGGCAGCATTTCAGGGGCCATTTTGGGTTGCAGGGGGCGAGAGGTGAGAAAGGTGTGCTTCACAGGTAGAAATCCTCCTATCCACAGAAATGCTAAAGTGGATCCAAACCATTTTTACCCCAAATCGCTGTTTAGTTGCATTCTGATTGATTCAGTTTCAAGTAAATGAATCAGTTATTGTCCATACAGTGTATAACACAAATAAACAGAACTCACAGGGAACTAGAAACTTTCATCTCAAGAACTGTGAATATTCCATGTTCTGATTTCTTGACATGGTTTACCTTCTGCTAGCCAGTGTGGTATAGTGGTTAAGTGTGGCAAACTATAACCTGGAGAACCAGGTTTGATTCCCCATTCCTCCACATGAAACCTGCTGGGTGACCTTGGGCCAGTCACCAGTCTCTCAGAACTCTCTCAGAACCTACCTTACAAGGTGCCTTTTGTGGGAAGAAGAAGGGAAAGGTGGCTGTAAGCTGCTTTGAGACTCCATAAGGTGGAGAAAAGCAGTGTATGAAAACCCTCTGTTCCCCTAACAAAGCTATAGGTCAGTTTACCAAGTTTCAGTTCCTTTCCGTTAGTGGAAGACATGAAGCCTGGAATATGGGAGACTCACCTCTGGAGGAATTTGATATAGAGAATCATTATTGTGTTGGCCCTCAAAAAATGTGAAGATAAGTTTATGGAGTGTTTTCAGTTTAGCAGTGTACTGAAACTTTATAAACCAAGCATTTAAGATAGTTATTTAGGTCGATAGACCATGGAAGAACAGTTTGTACTTGATTCTCAGTACAAACTTGGGGAAATAGCCAGAAAGAGAACCACTCTGGACTTCTAACAATCGGAGTTTCAAAAGGGCCAAGACAGGAACTGTGAATGATGGCAAAAACCATTGCATGCTGGCATATATCTGCGAGTACAGTGGGTACCACATTGGAGGCATCCAGCTGGCATCTGTAGGGCAGAACGTGTTAACTGTAGTGTTCGAATATAAGTGATGAAAGGAATACTCAGATTAGTAATGGTAAATGTGGCTATTTATGTTCTCATAAAAACAAAGAATGCTGTAGAGTTCTCAAATGTTGCATTTTGTCTTAAATATCAGTTATGCAGCATGAAAGATCAAAACAACAAATCCAAATCAAATCAGTTATTCAAATTCCAAGTTCACTGAGGCTTTTAAATGCTTTCTATTTGCCTGTTCAAAGGAAAGTAATAATACCTAGATCTGATTGACACATTTCTTTGTTTCAGCTTTATCATCTACCTTTAATGATAAAAAGAGGAACAGCATGTAAAAATAAAGCAGATCTGTGGTCACACCTAAAAGTGTTGAATGATCACATCAGCAGCTGTAAATACTTGTGGGGAAAGGATAACAAGGACCATGGAAGAACAATACCTGTTAAAGGCACACTAATATTTCCAGACTACATGAAAGGATTCAGACTGAAAGATGTTTTCCTCACACATCATTGATTAGAATAGTAACAACAGTGACACTGATAGATGCCATGTATGATCAAGTTATACCAGGTGAAGCTGTACATATTGCTTTGGTACAGAATATCTGGGAATCATCTGAAATGTGGTGTGTATGGTGAAGAAGAAAAAATACAAAATTTAAAGCATGTACAGCAGTTACCATAAAGAAATATGTTTTTGAAAAACTATGACCAGCCTAAGAATTATGTTGCCAACAACAGCTGGCCAGCTTCCTCTAGACTAGAGGTGTCAAAACTCATTTGTTACAAAGGCCACATCTGACATGAATGTCACTTTGTTGGGTCGGGCCACTTGTGCCATAAAATGTAATGCTAGGTATCAGAGATATAAAGGACAGCAGCTGATAACCTCTGAGTTGGTGTGTCTTCACCGCAAAGCCCCATAAGCTAGACAGGATGTGTGTGCAGAGAAAACCTTGTTTGGGAAGACTGCAGACACAGGGTGATCCTGCACTGCCTGTGGGGGGGGGACCCCTTCCCCAGCTGACTCCCACAACCAGTACTGGGATCCCGGGCTCCAGGGAGAATACACAAAGCAGCTGGGAGTTGTAAACACCCCCCTGGTCCCGAGTCACCATGGAAAGGGACCGGGAAGACAAATTGAACTAACCCCCCCTCCTACAGAAGTGGTGGTGGTAGTAGGCTGGGTACAAGGCTGCATGCTCGGTGGAACCCAGGCCCAGCAAAGCTTGATAAGCCAGAGATGCCCCTGTGGTGGCCACCACCTCTGGCCAAAGCCACCAGGTGACCTCACCTTGAAACCCCAGGCTGGCATGAATTTGACTGTGATAGCCTCTGATTTACCAGTGAGGCTGCCACTGGAGCAAAGGGGTTCTGCTTGACTGCTGCAGACAAGGTTGTTCTGCTGTGCTGAAGCCATGATCAAGGTGGCTCTGCCTGCTTGCCCCCCGAGCAGCTTCCTGTTCCCTCCCTCACACCAGTTGCTCATGGGCTGGATAAGAGCCCTGGACAGGCTGGTTCTGGCCCACAGGCCGCATGTTTGACACCCCTGCTCCAGACACTGACAGGCAAGGCATAAAAGTGATGGCTATATTCCCTGTATCTTATCCCCACAATCTACTAGTCAGAGGGGACAGAGGTACCATTTAGCTATCATAGCTATAAGTGCTTCTTCCCCATGATCCCTTTTAAAAGCCATCTAAGGTCAGCAAATGACCACTATCAGATCTGATGGTAGAGCATTTCACAAATTAATTATGCAAATATACTAGAGATTTTGGGTGACCTTTGCTAGTGTACTTAATTTGCAAGACTCTACTTGCAATTATTTCAGCAGAATGAGTAATTGTTTAACAGGGATTTGAGGGGGTGGAGCTCATACCAGGAAAATTCAGGGACACTTAACCAAAAGAAGTTCTATCCCCCCCAATCTTATTGGTGGTTACCTCCCAGCTTTTTTCAAGCTAAGTTCTGTGATCATGAGGGCTAGAAATATATCACTGAACTAAGCTGACATTCTCAGTTCTACATATCTAGCGAAGTGAGCTCTGACTTGGAAAATCCTATGCTGAAATAAATTATGTTTCTCTCTTAAATACCATTGGACTCAAATTTTATGTAGCTGCTACAGACTAAAATGCCTACCTATCTAAAATGATCAAGTTCCATCCCGGAAGTGGTAGGTCAGGCTCTCAAGGATGCATCTAGATACCGTCTTTGTCTCCCTCCCTCACCCCATCTCTGGATTGGAATATATTCTGTCTCTCTGGCTCTCATTTTTCTGATGGATTTTCCTTGTTTTTCCTTAAGATATAATTCTATATGGTAATAATGCTTAAATAAAATCAGTTCAGAAAAAGATAAGAAAAATGGGAGTTGCCTTGCTGGATCAGCCCAGAATTTACCTGTTTCCAGAAGTGGTTTGCTGGATGTCTCTACGTAGGAGATGATACTGACAAACTTTGTTGTTGTTTCTCTATAACAGCTGCTATCCAGAGTGTATATTGCTTCTCTGCGTGGAGGTTCCAGCTACTTATTATAACTAACAGCAATTAGTAGATGCATCTTTCATCAATTTGTCTGATCTATTTAAAACTCCATTTAAGCTATTAGTCATCACCAGACCTTGTGGCAATGAGTTCTTTAGGTGAATGATGTACTGTGGGAAGACTTTGTCATCTGACTAGGATCTGGGAACGCAAGGTTTAAATCCCCACTGGTGCTGTGGAAGCTTGCTGGGTGACCTTGGGCCAATCACATGCTCTCAACCTAACCTACCTCACTGGTTTGTTGTGAAGATAAAATGGAGAAGAGAATGATGTAAGCCACTTTGGGTCCCCATTGGGGTGAAAGGCCAGGATATAAATAAAGTAAATAAATCTTTTCTGAACCTGGTATGAATCAATTTCATTGGGTAGCATCAGATTTTAGAACTGAGAATGAGGGGGGGAATTTTGTATTTGTTTTCCCCAAACTATTCATAATTTTATAAAAGGCAATTATGCTACTCCCCATTCTTCAGCATGATGAGAGTTCCTATAGTTCACATAGTGGGAAAATTCCTTCCCCTCAGTGTTATAGATTGCACACTGCAATATTTCTGCAACATAGCCGTTTTAATATGTGCACACATTTAAATAGGGCAGTGGGAAAGGGCAAATATAAGAGTTTCAGGGTGCATATGCATTTTTTTTAAAGTCTCAGCAGATACACTTATAAAACAGATACATAAGAGTCAACCTACAGAAAATGAACATCCATTAGACCAGTACAGTTAAATTAACAAAAACGTGGTGGGGGAGGTGGAAAGATGTTACAGAGAGAGGCTGGTTTAAAGAAAAAAAATGAAAAAGTGATCATTCACTCAAAGAGATTCATTTATTTAAAACAATATTTTGACCACAGTTTGTTTCTCCCCCCTCCTGGGTGTTTGTGTGTGGATTTCTGTTGTTAATATAAATGCATGTACCTGATGGGAGTATGCTTCATGCCCCTCTGACACTCCTGAGTTATGAAAGCTTACGCTAGAACAAATCTTCTTAGTCTTTAAGGTGCCACTGGACTCCTTTTATTTTACTGCTACAGACTAACAGGGCTACCCATCCAGATATATTTATGTTTGTGCTTAGGTATATATCTCCAGAGGGTTTTTTAAATTTCCACTAATTCTTTTACTGCCATATCGAAATATCAAAAGTATTGGGAGGGCATGTGGTCCAGTGCTAGAGCATCTGTTTGGCATGCAGAGGGTCTGAGGTTCAATCTCCGGCTCCTCCAATTAAGAGGACCAGGTAGTAGGTAATATAAAAGACCTCTTCCTGAGACCCTGGAGAGCCACTGGCAGTCTGAGTAGACAATAGTCTCCTTGATGGATCAATGGTCTGATTCAGTATAAGGCAGCTTTGTGCGTATGCTCAGATTTATCCTACCCTTCCTCTGAAGGGTTCAAGGTGCCTTACATAGTGCCCCCTCCCCCACTTTATATCTTCATGACAACTGTGTAAAGTAGGTGAAGCTGAGAGAGAGTACCTGGCCTGACACAAGGTCACTTAGTGAGCTTCATGGCTGAGTGGGGATACAAATCATGGTCTCTGCAGTGCTAGTCCAGCACCTTAATTCTCACTCCTATACTATTTAGATGGCCTGTCTTGAAACAAAAACAACTGCACACCACAGCTGTGATACTTTCCCAGCACAGCAAGAGGATACGGCACAGCATGCGTGAACGTAAAACTAAAACATGTACTCTGAGGGCACCAAAATTGGGCCGCATTGTTCTCGCATGATAATGCGGGCCTTGTGATAAGAGAACCACATGCTGTTGAGGCACTATCTAGTAATATGTAAACACTCCAGCTTGCGTAGCTGGTTACGAGCAGACGCTCCTATCTTTTGAACTGTAATTCCTTCACCAAGATGCTAGTCAGGGATAAGTGGTAAAAGTCCTCTTCATCAGGAGTATTGTCCCTTTTAGTGCAGTTATGTGAATGAGCCCTAAAACAATTTGTTTATGAGCCATCATCCTGCTTGTTCATTCCTCAAAGTTGCATCATTAATGAAAGGGCTCCAAAAGCAAGCCTCTTTCTAGTCAACAGAAGCCTCTTTCTTGAGTCAGTAGCTCCAAAGGGTTGAGAAATCTATCTAGGCTGACCTTCAGGGTAATAAGAGCCAGGGAATTTTTCTCCTGTTATTTACAATAGCCCAATGCAGAATATTGGTTGTTCTACCCCACTCCTCCCACCCTCCCATGGAAACTACTGAGTGTTATGATTTTGATCTAAAGATTGTGAACAAATGGAAAATCCACTCACAATCCTCAGTGGGCTTTTCTCAATTGTTAATCACCAAAGGGCACCCTTTAAAAAATAATCAGCTTTATCTCCTCTGCTACAACCATGCTGTTAGCATACAAGGCTTCCTTCTTAGGAAGAGTTTTGATTTGGCAGGTATTAAGGCAATCTTTTGCATATTCTAATCTTAACAGATCAAGTAGGTGCCTCACATCTCTCACTTTTAGGAAGGCATTCCAGGCTTGCATCACAGATTTCCAGGGCTTTCCTTATACTATAAATACTAGGACTGTATTACTAGTAAAATACTACTATAGCAGCATACAGAAGCTATAAAAGCTTTTAATTCCAGTTTTGCCACTGCAATTAGGTCTTTTTAAAGCATGAGTAGTTCCCTCTAAGCTCCATAGTGTTGTGAGTAAAAATTCTACCTACTGAGCGAAAAAAGCTAGTAGCATTAAAGTTGTGAGTGAGTCTACATTTGACTATTGCATAAATTAGTTTTTTTAGATTATTTTCATAACTTTGTAAAATCTCAGAATGAATTCTTTTAAACTATATTTAAACTATATTATAAGAATAATTTAAACATTATAAGAGAAGACAGAATCAAGCCAAATTTCATTACAGAAAATGTTCTCTATGGGGGTAGACCAGGCCTCTGGAGAACATGTCTACCCGCCCCTTTCTGCAATATTGGTTGACCTGGCCTCTGGAGAAGAGGTCTACCCTCCCCTTTCCACTGTATTGGTAGACCTGCCCTTGAACCATCACCCTGTGCTGAGCCTTAGGAAACATACCAACACCTGGGGGGGGGACCTCTTGTAGTCTACTTTGTATGTTTTTTAGTGAAATATGACAACCAGCATTACAAGTCAAGTATAACAGAGGTGGAACAATCACTGTCAGCAAGGCTATTTTTGTAGAAAAAGCCCAGCAGGAACTCATTAGCATATTAGGCTACACCCCTGACAGCACAGCTCAGCATATTAGGCCACACCCCCATCTTACCAGAAGTGTGGTCAACCAGCCACACCCACCTTTTGCTTCTTATTCTGTTTACCTTGTTTGTTGTCAAAACCCAGGGCTTTTTTTGCAGCAGGAACTCCTTTGCATGTTAGGCCACACACCCCTAATGTGGCCAATCCTAATGAGTTTCTGCAGTTGGGTGTGGCCTGTTATGCTAATGAGTTCCTGCTGGGCATGGCCAACTTGGGAGCCAGCCGGAACTCCGTTCCTGTGTGTTCCTGCCCAAAAATAGCCCTGACTGTCAGAAACCTGCCTAATCTACCAAACAGAAAGTTGCTTAAATGTTATCAACCTGCTCAAATTACTTATTTATTCAAATATTTATGTCCCAGTTACCCCTGTAACTCAAGGCAGCTTACAAATCAAACTGAAAAGCATAATAAGGGTGTGCAAAAATCCTCCCCAGCTCCATTATTGTCCATGGGGACCAGTATAGTCAATGGGCTCCCATAGGCTATCATGGAGAATTGATACGGGGGTATCTGGGGCTCTAGGGGGCTGTTTTTTTAGGAAGAGGCATCAAACTTGCAGCATAGCTGCTAGTGCCTCTCTTCAACCCTCCCCCCAAGTTTACAAAAGTTTGGACTAGGGGGTCCAATTCTATGACCTCCTAAAAGAGGTGCCACCATCCTCCATTGTTTCCAATGGAGGGAAAAACGCTTTCTCAGGTCTCTGGTGGGCTGAGCTAAAATTCCTGAGCTGCCAGCTAAAATTTTGTGCACCAGCACCCCCTAGTGCAGCTTAGAGGAAACTTTGATTATGAGCTCAGCCTTCAAAACCCATTCATTGTGGCTTAGGACCGATATCACAGACCAACTATAGATGTATCCATATCAACCTGCCTTAAACTGAATTATATCATTTATCCATTCTGTCCATTACTGTTTACTCAGGCAGTAGCTCTCAGGCAACTGTCTTTCCCAACACCCACAATTTGGGTAGAGATGCTGAACCTAGGGTCTTAGATACACAGGGCATGCACTGTGATCTCAGTCCTGCTCACCCCTGAAATCAATGACATGACTCATGAATAAGTAACCTGAGAATTTCAATCAGGGGACTCAGCCTGGTACAACTAATATCAATAATACACATGCCTCATCATGTAATAATGGTCACAGTGGCTTAGAGGTTAAGACGAGCTGTAGACTGGAAGGTCTGTAGTTCGGCAGTTAAAGACCTCAGTGCTGCGTGATGGAGTGAGCTCCCGTCTCTGGCCCCAGCTCCTGCCAACTTAGCAGTTCAAAAGCAAGAAACTGCAAGTAGATAAACAGGCATTGCTTTGGTGGGAAGGTAACAGTGTTCTGTGCGCCTCAGTGTTTAGTCATGCTGGCCACATGACCACGGAGAAGTCTTCAGACTGCACTGGCTCTTCAGCTTGGAAACAGAGATGAGCACTGCCCCCTAGAGTCGGATTCAGCTGGCTTTCAAGCAGGGGAAACCTTTACCTTTACATCACCTAATATCAATAATATGCGTGCCTCATCACCAAAGCCAGACTAGACACAGATCTGCCCCAATCACATAGAAAGCAGGGAATTTAAGAGTTGATTTTAACAGGAAAAAGGATGCACAATGAGGAGTGCACCACCTTCCCCCTCTCCATCGCTGATTTCCATGGAGCCCCTCTCCCCAATCATTCTTTGCTGAAATACTTCTGGAAGTATATGAAATACTTCTGGTATCAGAGCTCAGCTGAGGAGAAAAGTGCATAGGGGAACAGAATGCAAGAAGACAGGGAAGTCCATACTCCTCATCTGTATACCCCATTTGCTGTTAACAGATGCTTCTTGCTATCTGATTGGGGAACATCCTTATTTAAATACACAGATCTTCTGCCATCATGTCTAATTTGGGACTTGAAGCAACAGTCTTTCCAAAAAGTCTCCTCCTTGTGATAAAGAGAGGGCTGCAGGCATGGTGTCAACAAAACCTAGCCAGGAAGAAAAGCACAAGAGCCCTGTTTCTTAGCAGTCCTCACAGCCTAGCACCGTACTGATGATCTGCAGTGTTTTCAGAAGAAAGTTCAGGCAGGTCAACCAGTCATCTAGACTCATCAAAACTGCTTTGGCCATTCAGATGAACAATCTGTACCGAGAAAAGAACTGGAGGAGCATGGCCCTGTTGATTTTCTTGGATCTCTTAACACCTTACTCAACAAAGGCAACCTTCTGGATCATCCGGCAGGACTGGGAAACACTGTACTTCTGTGGTTTCCCTCTTACCTGTCAGATAGATTATGGGAAAGTGGTCCTGGGAACTGCTGTTCCTCTCTACAGCCCTCCTGCTCTAGGGCTTCATGCTCCACTAATGTCGAAACTTGACTACTGGAATATGGTGTTCATGGCTTGCCTTTGTTCTCTGTGATTTAGAAGCATCACCTGGTCCAGAATGTGGCAGCCAGACTGTTAACTAGGGCCGGCTGCAGGGAACGTATCTTCCAAGTTTTGAAACAACATCACTTGTTTCCACGTCATCTCCAATTCAAATTCATTAACTCTGCTTTTAAAGTAGAAAACTGTATCTTAAACAAACAACTAAATATATCTTTCTTTTCAGGAGAAAATGTTCCCAGAAAGCATTTTGTATTACTGATGGCAAGCACATTCCTTTGCTGCAATGTCCAATCTGGCCATAGCCACTTGCAGAATTTGAGAGATAAGCTGAAACAACTGAAGAACATTCTGTCCAAACTGATGTCCGAAGACAGCTGTCCTAGAAGCAGCATCACTTTAAAATGAAAGAAGCATAATTTCCATCAAATGTCTTATTAATGTTGACATGTGGCTAAAAGCTTACTATGAATATGAGATGTAACCTTCCAGTGGTACTGTATCATAACACTCCTACCAGTAATTTGTTATTTCACTTTAAATTACATATGAGAAATACAAAGCTGATCACTCCATTACCTCTATCTGCTGTCATCAGTGAGGATACTGGAGGGTGGATATGCGGATATGTATAAGATCCATACTCTTTTCTTTAAAATCCAATCACAACCAGGGAATTACCAGGGATCCTGGAAGTTTTTTGCCATCTTCTGGGCATGGAGCCCAGAAAATGGGAGTGTATGTGTGGGGGGTATCTGTGAATTTCCTGCATTGTGCAGGGGTTGGACTAGATGATGCTGGAAGTCCCTTCGAACTCTATGATTCTAAGTTAACAATAGTTGCATAGTCAAAGTGCAACACACAGTACTGAGGTAAAACTACTGCATTTATTACAATTTCAAGATAGAACACTTAGAACATACATGCTGGAATGTTTACAATGTTTCCTTAATTCATCTCCATAAGATTTCCTTTATACTGACAGAGACATTTTCTTCCACAAGGCTTTTCAGCAAGCGCTGTCAGAGCAGATACACGACTTAGTGCCTGTCAAGCATCCTAACATCCTCCCTTACCCACCACAGAGGGTCCAAAGTGTTATGAACACATACTTTACCCCAAGTCAGACAACTGGTTCATTCAGCCAAGCTCTCCAAGATCTCAGGCAAAAGTCCCTTTGAGCACTACTGCTTGAGACCCTTTCCCGGAAATGCTGGAGAATGAGCTTGTGACCTTATGAGCACAAAAGCTGAATACTTCAACCCTTTCCTCTGCTCCTATTATATAAAACCCTGAATTCTGCTGCTATTCTGAAATATTAAAGCAGTTTCACGCTTATTTGTAGCAACACTAATACTTCCAGACCTCCCGAAGGAGTGCTGTAGTATACCGGGAAGGGAATCAGAGAGAAGGCCCAGGGAGCCCTTCAAAACAAAGCAAATAAGAACCCTGCAGGACAGACTTCTTGAATGAGCTCATTTCCTAATTAATTCTTTATTCTTGAGAGCAAGACCAGGCCTGCAGGTCAGTCACTGAAGAGGGCATACTTCCTTCTTCATCGAAGCAAAATACACATTTTCACTTTCAATGGAATTTGTCTCCAACATGTTCAGTATTAGTATAGCTAGTATATGGATGAGTGCACGTGTTACACTGCCCCTCCTCAACATTCTTTCCTTTCATTGGATGGAGCTGGACATGAACAGGGGGTAAGTCGTCATCATCCTCTTCATTTTTGCAGACAATTTGGAACACCAACAGCCGGCAGTCCTTGGACACTGTCTCTTCAGTAGCACAAACCAGTTCTGTCAGTCTGGAAAAAGTGAAAGCAAAGGTGCTGAAGAGCCTTGGTATCAGGGATGGGCCCCTGCCTGGGCTGTACTGGAATTTACAACACTTTGTCCACCAGTATGTGTTCAGGGTCTTGCAACAGCCTCTGAACTACACCTTATTATCTCTCTGTCCAGTAGTTACAAACACAGTGGGGCAATCAGCTGACATTCCCTAAGGATTCCTGTTCACAAGGCCCCTTTCACACACATGCCACAGACACTGCTACCTACTCTGGCAGTTACTCAGCCCCCCCCCTTCACCTGGCTGTCTCTCCTATGAGGCAGAAGGCCCAGTGGTCCAGAATTAAGGGCTAAAATCAACACAGCCGCTACATGGAGCAATGTTAGGGATGTGTGCCCTTTTTCTAGCTTCCATTCAGCCATCCTTAACGGAAGAGTCAGCATGCTTCCTCCCTTTCCCAAAGAAATGGAAATCAGAGTGAAAGCAAGGAACTTTGTCCATGAGAATTTGCAGTGTGGTTTGAGGGGTGGGGTAGAGGGACATGAGTGGGCAGAGAGCAGAAAAGACTGCCAAGGAGTCTGGAAAGTTTGTGGAGCAAGGAACTAACTATTGCCTCTGGATGCGTGCAGATGGCAGAGGCCCAGGGTGGCCTGCTGAAGTGGGGGATGAGCTCCTCTACCCCAGGAAACAGCGGAGGAGGTGCTGACAGCAGGATGTTTACCCGGCATGGAAGGGACAGGACGTGGAGGTTTTGCAGCTGCTGCAGAGCTACAGCACCCCAGGCTGGGCCTGTAGAGGCCCAGTGGCAGGGCAGCTACGACATTCCTACCCCACAGTCCTGAGGATCCCTCTGCCCTCTTTCCAGTTGCAGGTCTGTGCCTTCTCAGGTCCCAGAACTGGACAAAAGGAGACAAAATGGAGGAATGTTGATTCACAGACCACTGCAAACACAAGAAGCAAATAGGAGCAAAGCAGAAGCTTGCCTAAGAGAAGGAAAAGCACAGGCTAAGCATCCAACTAAGCAAGGGGCTAAGCATCCAACTAAGCAAACTACTCCAGCCTAGGGCAATGCAAAAAAAAAAAAGCCTACTGAGGAACATCAAGAGAAACTCAGCTTCATTAGAAACTGGCAAAGATAGAAAGGCTTAATAAACACTGGACGAAACTAAAGGCTCAGGCCGTCACGGATTTCATTTCAACTGTACAGAGGGCAGAGGGATATTCAAGAATATGAGGTAAGGATGTCATAGCTGCCCCTCTTGAATCTCTTGAGAGATTATTATTCTAAACACCATGAACATGAGGATGCTGAAGCAGGAATGGTGTGAGGAGACCACAGGAATTTAGGCTTTGCAGATCATCCTTCGAGGATGGACCAGATGTTCCCTGTCCCACTTCAATCCAAGCCTTTGCCTATCTTTCCAGACTGTATCTGGGACTGGATGGGGTCAAGGCCTGGTTAGGTAGCCCTTGACCTGTCCAGACATGTCCTGCTGCTGAAAAATCCATTGCCACAGACATCAGAGATAAGCCTGAAACGCTGTGAAATGTAACAGGGACTGAACTTTGAAGATTTAAGCCCCTCTTCGCCATTTCTATGTGAATTACAGGATCCATGGGAAAGACTGCTAGTGTGGAGAGACTGTCACTGCGGCGTCATACGAGTCTTGCTTTAGGTCACTTTTGGTTTTTTAGTAAGGGGCTCAGAAAGCAATACTTCAAAACTATGGGGATATTTACCTGAAATTATCCTACCTGTTGGAAAGCTGTTTTTCTCTTTTCTCTTCTGCCCAGAGTCCATAATAGATAATAGCCTTCCCATACCCCAGCATCTGTAGCTCCAGGCTGTGCTCTCTCTGTGAAACAGGAGGGAATAAGCATCACACTGACAATCTAAGGTAAGAGCTGAGACAGAAGGCATTGAGAACTATGTGGAATAGAACCAAAAAATGAAAAGATTCACTTATGGTTCCAGTCCAATGCATTCAGTAGAGGGAGCTCAGATGGAAAAGGTTAAATGGGAGTATTAAAAAGTATACAGAATAATTTAGGACTGATGATGAGGGGCAGGGGAGAGGGACAATCAGAAAGAGAGCAAACTGAGGCCCTATTGAATTGGATATTACTATCATTTGGGTGCCAAGCATAGTCAGTCCTTTTTTTTACTTGAACTTTTAATCAGTTGTTAGTCTTTTCTTAACTGCAATTGGACATGTCCGCTTGCTTTATAGCACTGCTTGTTTTTTCCATTTTAGTGATGCTTTATTGATACTTTAGTCAGTATTTAATACTGGTAAGCTACTTCAAGGACTTATTTTTCAACTGTGTATAGGGTGGCTCAAGTGGTTAAGACGCTGAACTGCAGGCTGTAGAAGGTCAGTAGTTCAGTAGTTCAAGACCCGTGAGTGCCGCATGATGGGGTGAGCTCCCATCTCTAGTTCCAGCTCCTGCCAACCTAGCAGTTCGAAAGCAAGAAATTGCAAGTAGATAAATAGGTACCACTTCAGTGGGAAGGTAACAGCGTTCTGTGCGCCTTGGTGTTTAGTCATGCTGGCCACATGACCATGGAAACGTCTTCGGACAGCGCTGGCTCTTCGGCTTTGAAACGGAGATGAGCACCGCAACCCTAGAGTCAGATTCGACTGGCTTTCGAGCAAGGGAACCTTTACCTTTATAGGGTATAAATGCCTTAAATAATTACTACATAATCAGGGTAACAGTTACGCTGGGACAGAAAGGGAGTACTGCACTGAATGGAAGGAGGGCACAATGAGATCAGAGATAAGGCTGGAAGTGTACATTCAGGCTGCAGTGCCTACTGGCCCCTCCTGAGCTGCAGGACTTACTCTGCTTCCTCTCTTGATGTAGCATAGAAAACCCCTTGCTGTACTCCTGGTGTGCATAATGGTTGGGGGTGGCAGGTTATTCAGACATTATGGTGGGAGAATATAAAGATGGAATGAAATGTTTCAGGAAATGTGGTCTAGGTTCCTGCCTGCATCCACTCATAGACCCTCACACTTGTTCATTGTCACCTGGAGATGATCACAGAGGCCCTTCAAGGTGATCTCTTCTCCCTTGTCATCAACTCCTGGCACCTCAATTCTTTCCCAGCAGCTCCATGTCTTCTGATGATACTGAGAATATGGCAGGCACACAAAGGAGTTTAGTTCTAAAATGCATAACCCCACCCCAGCAGTTCCAGCCCAGGAAGCTGTCTGTAGCCCACAAAGGGATCATTTCCTGTACAGATCAATGGGTCATACATTTTAAATGTCAGGCAGTCCAAACTTCTGCATGTTTGCTTAGAAATAAATCCCCAGTGAAGGCTACTCCCAAGTGCGTATCAGAGGACTGCTTAAAAAGACCCATGTCAGTAGAATGGTAAATATCAATGGTCAGAAAAAGAGCATACAAACAAATATTTTAATATTACCAAATGTAAAGTCATAGATTAGAACAGAAAAATGTAAGCCACACCTACAGAATGGAGAATCATCCTGGAAAGCACTGATTCTGTCAAGGCCTTAAAGAGCACATGAACTTCCAGGGTAACACACTGGTAAAAGGCTTTTAATTATTTGTTTATTACCTTTGTACACTCTGCCTTAATCCTAGCACAGTCACTCAGGACCCAAGGTGTGTGACAACAATAAATAAAATACAAAAATATTCATATTAAATTAATTAAAACATAGTTAAAATAGGGTTGTCAGCTCCAGGTTCGGAAATACCTGAAGATTGTAGGGGTTGAGCCTGAGGAGGGTGGGGTTCGGGGAGGGGGTTCAGTGGGGTATAATGCCTTCCAAAGAGGCCACTGTTCTCCAGATGAACTCATTTCTGTCACCTGGAGATCAGTTGTAATAGTGGGAGTTCTCCAGCCACCACCTGGATGCTGGCAGCCCCAAGTTAAAAATGGACAAACAAAAATGTAACTAAAACAGATAATTACAACAGTTAAAACAATTATGCCAGAGTGCCTTTGAGCTGCCCCATAAGCTCTTTTAAATAATTCCGCCTTACAGCCTGATCAGAAGGCCACACCAAGAGCAGATGCTTGCCTCTCCCCCTTATAAGAGGCTGATCCATAATAGTGGGGCAATTGCAGAAAAGTTCCGGGGCTCAGGCTGTCACAGAATATATCCTTGAGAGCAAGGGGGCTGTTAGGAGGCTCTGCTGTGAAGAGTATAATTTCCTCAAGTGTCCATATCAGGAGAGATGGTCCTTCAAGGATGTGGGCCCCAAGTCAGTAAGCACCAGTACCTAAAACTGGAGCTGGAAACAAACGGACTGCCAGTGAAGAGATTTTAGAACCAATGGGGAGAACCTGACAGCAGATGGGCCACCTGTATGCAATGTTCCCTCTAAGCTGTGGAGTCTTGTGAGCAAAAAATCTACTTTGTGAGCTACTGGCTTTAAAGCTGTGAGCGAGCAATTTGACTACTGCATCAATTAGTTTGCTCTGGAGCCGTCCTTCCTGAGCTAAGGCAAAAATGTGTGAGCTGGAGGCTAAAAAACTGTGAGCTAGCTCACGCTAGCTCAGCTTAGAGGGAACACTGCCTGTATGATATAAATACAGAAGTGATTATTGCTGGATCATGACCACTGTGTGCAATTTGGGCTGCACTATTCATTTGACAGATGTGGGAAAAATCAGGAATGTGTTAGACAAGGAATCTTTCAGTGAAGGACCTTAGAATCCAGTCTGTTCTGCTTATCAAGAAGAAGGTTAAGAGGTGAACTGATTGTAGTATACCTTCACTGGGGAGAAGGTTTTAGGTACCAAATAGCAACCCTTTAATCTAGTCAAGGGAAACATAAGAACAACCAATAAAGGAAAGATAAAAGCCAGACAAAGTCTAATCAAGAACAGCATTTAATCAGCAAAGGCAAGTAACCATTGCAACACCAAATGCCAAAACGAGCATGATGCAAGAGTCTAATGATGAATTAGAAGACCCCGGTTCAAACCTTGCTCAGATAGGAAGCTCACTGGGTGACATCGGGCACGTCCTTCTTCCCTTTGCTTAACCTACCTCACAGGGTTGCTCTGAAACCACTACTACACTCTGAGGACCTTGGAAAAAAGTAGAGTATAATTCTGACAAGTAAATAAACTGTAAATAAAAACAGCAGCCTTCTACTGATTTTATTTCTATCTATTGCATTTTGAATCCTGCTGTTCCTCCAAGGAGCACAGGGCAGTATACTGGATTATCTTTCATTTTAGACAGAGGCTTTGGAGCAAGACCGGCCAATCTCCTGAAATGATGTTTTGATACTGTCAAAAACAACAGAAATGTCCTGGTATAATATGAAAAGGGAGGAAGTCATTCCTTGCACATTACACAGAGGAAGTCAGATTTTGGGTGATCTATATACTTCTTTCTAATCTTGACATCTATGAACTGGCAACAGGCCTGATGGAGAGGGCTCTATAGGGCTCCCTTCAAGCAGCTCTCTACTGCACAAAGACGCATTGAGATAGTACGCTGCCCACATACAAATATCCTTTTCTTCAGAATGAGGCTCAGAATGCTTCTTGGCCTCCTGCATTGTGACCCTGCCTAGTTTGGCCCTCGGCAAAAAGAGAAGAGAGGACAAGAAGCATCCAGTCCGTTAACAAGGCACCTTTTGGGCTAGCTACTAGTAAGCTCACTGCAGGAAGTGCCCTATCCAGGGGGAACTTAGTGGGGTCAGGCTGCACAAAGGGATACTGTCCTGGTCAAACTCACTGGCCAGCAGAGGAGGCACTAGCCTGGACTGCAGCATTTCCTTCAGCCGCCTGAGCAATCTTTCCCTGTTGCCTGGAATGAGAGACATACACAAGCACCACCACCACCTCCTGTCAGATGAGGGGGCACAGGAAAGTACCCAAGACGCATGCCATCAGGCCTCTGCTCAGAGCTTCATTAAATGAGAAGAGAGATGTTCCTCTCTTTTACCACTTAGAGGCTGCATCCTTCAGCACTGTTCAGTCCTCACCAGGATAGAGACAGCTTCCCCTCCCCAATATACTGGGTCTAGGCTTCTTCACAGTAGCAAAGCTTATAGCCTGGCATAGGAATCATATTAATCAACCATTTCGGTAATCATGCCTTCATCCCACTTTTCCACCAAGGAGTCTGTGACAGTTTATGTAATTCTCCCCTCTTTCATTTTCTCCCCACAACAATCCTGTGGGGTAGTTAAGGCTGACAGAGCACAACAGGCCTACGGTCACCCTGTAGGGTTGCCAGCCTCCAGGTGGAGCTTGGAGATTCCCCACTTTTACAACTAATCTCCAGCTGACAGAGGTCAGCTCCCCTGGAGAAAACCATACCAAGGCCCCTCCTCTCCCCAAACCCCACCCTCTCCTGAATCCATCCCCAAAGTCTCCAGGTGTTTTCCAACCCAGACCTGGCAACCCTATCGCCCTGTAAGCCCCGTGTCCAAGTGGGCTTTCAACCCAATCCTAGGCTGCAATTTTAAGTACAGTTACTAGGAAGTAAGTCCAATTGAGCTCGGTGGGACTTTCTTTTGAGTAAATGTGTTCAGAACTGCATTGCTGGTATGACTCCGGTAATTACTACACCATACTTTTTCTCCAACCGTCTAGTCTCCATAACAGGAAAGCCATAGAAAAGCAGGGAGAAAACCAGACATTATTGTTCAGAGCCATGTGAGGGATCACTGCAATTTCAGAAGTCCTTGATTAATCTCATTGCCATGTCCCTAAGGAGCACAGAGAATAGTAGTAGGTCTGCACCATAGTCCTGTAAGTGGGCCTTGATGCAGGCCTCACAGTCTTGTCCTATCACACAGCAGTCTCAAAACTACTTCTTTTAGTCTAAGAACCAGGATCTCAGTTTTTGCTTTATCAGGCAGCTGCCTACAGACAGACAACCACTTTAGCTTCATTCAGATCAATGCTCAGACAGGAGGAACGCCTGGAGCCCTGCAGTGAACTATTTGCCCCACTGTGGAAACTGTGCATGTACTGATAAATTTTCTACATTAGTTTGGGGAGGGGAGGGGCTTCAATGGGGTATAATGCCACACAGTCCACTGTTCAAAGCGGCCATTTTCTCCAGGGGAACTGCTCTCTGTCACCTGGAGATCAGTTGTAATCCCAGGAGATCTCCAGCCACCACCTGGAGGTTGGCAAGCCTACACAGGACTATGAAAACTTTGCAATGTGTGATCAGTCAATATGTTCACACAAGCCAAGCAACTGTAGGCAGAAGGCCAAACTCATACATGGCACAACACTTTTCATTTTCTCTTTCACTGTTGGTGCACATAAAGGAAAAATAGAAAGGCAGATTTAAATGCATTTATAGCCAGTTTCTGAATCAGCTGATGGCCATTCAGAAAATTTAGAATCACTTTACCGTGGGCAAGTGATTTCAATCTAAGCAGGAGTGTCCCTTCCTCTAAGGACTTGTTTTGATTTGAAACAGGGGAGACCCGACCATAGCTTGCTGTTTTTGGAAGGGAGAAGGGATTTTGAGCTGGGGGCTCAGATTTTGCATCTGGGCCATTTGGAGCCATATGGCCTCTCCCATTTGCTCTTCGATCTATAGGGCCAATGCAGAGAGAGTAATGATGGATCCTCTTTCCCAAGGGCCATATGGCTAATTTGGCCTTTCACACCTGCAAGCTCATTAGCACCTCTGCTTCAGTTCTCCTGCTTGGCACTCCTAAATCCTGCCCACATCTCTGCCCATCCAGTTCCACAGCCAGGGAGCTGATTGGAACAGTGGTGAATGAGAAAGTTCATTAGGCTACATTCACAGCAAAAAGAGGGTATACTTCCACAAGCCATCCTGATGCCTGCCACAGCAGCCCTTTAAGGCACTGAGCTATGCAGAGGGGTGGTGTGGAAGGACAGGCCACAATGCTGGGACTAGGAAGGCAGGATATTGGTGTTCTGCTCTTAGCTACTATCCCCAGCTTCCTTGATGCCCAAATGCAAAAACCACTACCCCAATTTTCCTTTCACTCCAGCTTGCCCTTCATAAGTCTCTAAAGCCTTATAGTTCTCCCCCCTCCGTCTACTCAAGCACTGAGGAGCAAACAACCAAAGAATCTATTCCATAGGGGGAATCCTTTGGTACCATGGCAGGAGCTCCTCTCCCCTAGTCCTTATGACCTAATGACTCCCATATGCCACTTAATCAGTTCCATAAGTTCTTTGGACCCAACATTGCTTGCTGTTTCTTTTTGCTCTCTACCCTATCTCTGGATGCTACTGCCTACCCCACCCTTTCCTGATACTTCTTTCATTTCACCCCAGGGTCCCACCCCACTAGGCTCTCCCCCCCCCAGGGGAGAAACTTCACACTTAATTCTTCATTCATTCCTGAAAATGCAAGTCCAAAGATTCAATCAAGTCCAAGCAGAAGTATGCAGATGCAGGACTTATCGCCTTGTGCTTTGACTACTACACTGTGATTTCACTATGGTCCTCCCTTGGCAGCACTAACTACAGCACTGTCTATGCGACTACAAAGTTCACTTTGGATGTCCAGCCACTCCACAGAACCAGGATTCCTCCATCACACTGAGGAAAGCTCACACTGCAATGATAACATTTCTCATGGGGCTACCTCCCCACCACATGGACATTGGAAGGTTCTAGTCAGAGAGACTTCTGCAGACTGGCATTATTCAGAAACCTGAGCTGTCCTTTAAAGTGCAGGACATTCAGCAGTGGTAAGTGGAGTGTGCTGTGCTAAGCAAGCCCTCAGGCCATGCAGAATGATCTGGGAGGGAGGAGGAATAGAGGCGCCGAGAGCAAGCCATTGAAATCACTGGAGATGGAAGAGCAGCCCTCCCCCCCTTTCCTGCCTACCCCCTCCCTGCTCCCACCAATCTGGTTCCAATCTGTGCTTCCTGTGTAGCAGGAAGCCCCAGCCTCGCACTCCATAAACTCAAGACAAAAAGGCTTCTATTCAAACAGATGCTCTTAATTTAGCTTCTTGCTCCCCCTGCTTTCCCCCACTATTCCAGCTCTGGTTTCTCTCTCCAGAAAAGGGAGTTTTTGCAAGGAAGCCAAGAACAGTCCCAGCCCCAGCAACAGCAGAGTCCTATACTGGAGCCGGGACAAAAGGGAAACTCCCTGAAAATAGCTAGCATATATACTTGTGTGTGTGTATGCGCACGTGTGTGTACTTGTGTGTGAGAGAGTGTGTGCATGCACACGTGCTAAAACGTTGTTCCTCCCATGGCCTGCTCAGATGAAAGCATGGGCAGACTGCCTTGAGAAGGGGTGGCAATGTAGAAGCCTCTGGCTGCGTTCAGACGGCCAGTCAATCGCGCCATGAGCCCTCCTAAAATTTTATCCCGATTTTTTTAATCCAGCCTAGCACGACCAGACGCCCCCCATGAAATAGCCTCACCGCGCGTTGTTCCCACCGTGATTTGTCTACACGGCATCCACCGAGGATTTTTTTAAAAAAGTTTTGTACATTCGCATAGGCAAGGCTGCGCCTCCTTGGAGAACTGAGGCGATCGCGGAGGGTTTTCAGCAAAGTCCCGGTCCTCCCCCTTGCCATCATGATCAATGGAGGGACTATTTTGCAAGTTAGAACAGTCCTTCCCCCTCCATCTCCCATCGCGGTAACATCTTGTCCCTAAAAGAAATAAGCATGAATATTACATTCCTCGTTGCGCTTATCGCTGAATGCATTTCCTCGTTAAAGCGCACATGGGGTTTCAATTTTTAAAAAATCGCGTCCCCGTCGGCTCGGTCTGACGTCAGACCAAGCCGACGGGAGCATCGCGCGCTAATGGAGTGACCAGACGGAAGAAAGTCTGCAGTTGTTGCGCGGGTAAGCGAAAACCCTACATTGAAACTGCTACTTTTTAAATCAGGATTGGAGGCGCAGCAGAACGGGATGCCTATGGGACCGGAATATTTCGCAGATGTTTCTGTCTGGTCGTGCATTTTTGATCCGCAAGGGAGTCGTTCCTATGGCAGATCAAAAGATCCGTCTGAACACACCCATAGAACTGTGAAGCAGCATTTAATGGCAAGGCAGACTGCAAGACAGGCGAGGAATAATGGTAGGCCTTGACAAACAGACGGTCTGAATATGTTCAGTATAGTACAGGATATTAAGTTACTAAACAACCACCATCTTACCTAAACAAGGGCCTTTTGTAGAATTCTTTCCTAGAAAAGGCCCACAACTGACAGCAACAAAAGTGTAGGGAACAATGAGTTGGATCCAATATTTATTTATTGTGTTTTTATCTTGCCATTCCTCCAAGGACCTCAGGGTAGCACACATGGTCACATCTCTAATTTTATCTTCACAGCAAGCCTGTGAGGTAGGTCCAAGGTAGCAACTAGCCCGAGGTCATCCAGAAAGCTTCATGGCAAGGCAGAAATTGAACTTGTGTAGTGATTAAGGCCAGGGAGGTCTAACACAGGATCCTAACAAAAAAGAGATGCTACAAACAGCACACCAATGAGGCTCTCCACAACACCATCAACTATCTGTCTCCTTGGCAAGTTGCCCTGGAGTCACAAGGAGACCTATCCTTTGATAAAGTCTTGCCAATTCAAACATTGTTATCCACAAGCAAGTTTATGTAGGAACTGAAGCTCGTATAGGAGGAACACTTTCCCAAGTATTTATGCTGTTCTCAAATATCCATCAGATGTTATCTACTGCGCGCTCACAAGGCACTGGGGGGGGGGGCTTTCACAGCCTTGTCTTGCCCTGTGAGATCTTTTTGCCAGGAAAAAGCCATGGATTTGCCTGGCCTGCTGTACATACTCCTGGTCAACAGTCTTTGAGCTAAATTTTTTTCTAAACACCCAAGTGACTATAGAGATGTGTGGAGAAGATTAATCTTGGTATCAGGGACTGAGCCCACAGAATATCTGTGTGGGTAGCCCAGGGCTGAAAAAAGGAGGCCAAGATCCACTGTGGTGTGTGGCTTGGCACCAGCTGTGCATGTCAGCTGCAGGTTAAAGACCATTTCCTGTGTCTGACAGCTCACCGGCAGCCTTGTCCATGCCTCTCCCTCTGCACTGCTGCCCGCCTGATACACACTCCAGGCACCAGCTTCTGAAACTAGATCCCCTTCACCGTCTGTCTGCCAGAAGGGGCTCAGGAAAGGCAAGGTCAGCAGCTGAGCAGGAGCAGCCGCCCTCCCCCACCCAACGGTTCCTGGCAAGCAGCTCAGTCCCCAGCACCCAGACAAGAGGGGTGGGTTAGAAAGGCTCCCTCCACTGCCTCTGCGAGTCACTCATATCTCCACACTGCTCCAAGCAACAGGGCAGCCATTCTGACACCTCCTCTTGATGATGCACCGTAGAACAGTGGCTGCTCTCTAGTTAACACAAAAGGTTCTGACTCAGGGTCCATTTGTATGCAAAGACATCCTAGCACCTAGTGCCACCCATGCACTCAGGCCCCTTATGCTTCTGGTTGTTGGGTAGCTACTATAATGTCTGAAGAGGCACTTGCATGGGAGACATCTGAAGATGAGATGTGCCTGTGAACGTCACGTATCTTTTTGTCTTTCCATCAGACATTACAATAACAGCACAAGAACTGGAAGTGAGGAGCACTTATCCATCTACCTGGCCACAGGTGCTGCAGTATCAAAAGCCACACTTGGTAGCATGGGAGGACAGCACCCCAGATGGAGATTAACTGGGTTTTCCCTGCAGAGAAGAGTAAAAGTCAGAATTTAGTTAAAGAGGGTTAACTGCAAACTACTGGTCTGTACCGGTATCTGCATGCACACAGAAATGAAATGTCCATCAGTACAGAGCCATTCAGCACAAGTAAAATATTAAGTCCTATGGAAGGAAGATTTCCTCAACCAGATGAGCTTTAACTCCCTGCACTGTAGAGGCCCCTGTCAAGAGTCAGCACAAATTGTGAAGAACAGCAGCCCCACTTCGATGTACGTCTCTGCTACCCACTATTAAGTCTGTGAGGAAAAGCAAATCCCACTGAGCTTCTGCTTTCAAGGCATGATGAACACAGAGACCAAAGCCGAATTACAGCAGGCCTCACCTTGTATGTTGGCTGAGGTGAATGGGGCTGGCATCGATGGAGGAGAGGCTCTGAGAGCCGCAGGAAAGTGCTGCGATAGGAGCTGAGACGCCTGTGTCCCCACACTAGTTTGTACAGCTCCAAGCACACCAGGCCGGCAACAGCAGCTGTTGTTGTGGCAATGGCAGGTACAATCCTGCCCACAATCCTCTTAGCCTGTTGAAATGAAACTGGACAGTCAGCATGAAGACAACAGGAAAGAACATAGGTACAGCATGGGTAGTTCTGAGAAGACCCTGCTGGCAGCAACATCATAAAGGGAGACATCAGGCCCAGCCACTTTCATTCTCCATCTCCTTTCACTGATGACACTGTAAGCTCCCAGCCCATTCCCTCTTGGAGTCAAGGTGTGCCACCTGCATCCCCTGGAACCTGACGGAAAGGCATGTGGCCAGATAGGCCTATCCTGTTTTATTCCTGGAGCTGACCGGAAATGGGAGAAAGGAGAGTCCCGCCTCTTTTCCTCACCTGGAGTTTATCAGCAGGAGGGATGCCATAGTTCTCAGCTCGCAGGTTGGCTGCCATCGCGATAAAGTCCAAATGAGAGTTGCTGTCATCATCCTGAGGGCCCAGCCATTGCAAAATCATACACGGCCAAGAAGCAAGAGGGATCCATCCAGGGATGATAGAGGAAAAGAGAAGGGATCACCGTGGGAATCAGACAAAGCTAATTGTAGAAGGCACAAAGGGCAGTGTAAAAGCTGACAGGGAGTATACAGCCAGGACTGTGCAAACTGTGATTTAATGAAAATAGAACAAGCACAGAGCTTGGAATCCTGAGTATCCCAAGGCTTTAATTTTAGAAATAGTATATTTCTGCCCTTGTGGCTGTAAAAATAGGCATAGGCTTGAAAGTACATGGATAATGCTTAGTGAAATCTCAGAGAATAGAGCAAGATTTCTATGACCTGTGCAAATGTAATGTAACATTGGCTTTAACTGTGGTTGCGAGACGGGACAGGGTTGCAGGACTCTGCATTCCCTCCTACAGCCAACACTCTTCTTGTCACGCTTCAGTGTTACTTCTGATGGATATATATCCAAAATTTAATCTAATTTTTAGAATTCTTCTGGGCTGGGACTTGGAGGTAGGGAGAGATGAGGGAAGGAGCATGTGGTCCCAGCCTGCTGCTGATCCTGTAATTCTAGTGACAGGTTAATGTTATATTACTGGCCCCTAGCAGCTAGTAGGTGGTGCTTTAGGCCCTTGGATAGCTCCATTCTCCATGGCTAGCAAGGATATTAAAAACCATGTCAAATAAGCAAATCTAAGCATATCTGTATTACAGAACTAAGATTTTTCAGGCACAGGATCTAGGCTTACTTCTTCACCCAAAGAGTAGTTAACAAGTGGAATTCACTGCCGCAGGAAGTGATGGTGGCTACAAGCATCAACAGCTTCAAGAGGGGACTGGATAAACATATGGAGCTGAGGTCCATCGGTGGCTATTAGCCACAAGGTATAGATGGAGAACTCTGTCTGGAGCAGTGATGTTTTGTATTCTTGGTGCTTGGGGGACAACAGTGGGAGGGCTTCTGGGGTTCTGGCCCTGCTGTTGGACCTCCTGAAGACATCTGGGTTTTGTCAACTGTGAGACACCAACTATTGGACTGGATAGGCCATTGGCCTGATCCAGCATGACTTCTTGTGTTCTAGGTAACTGTGGCACAGTATGTGCTGTACCACTCAGAGAAAGACACAGGGAGGGGAAAACAAACTTGACCCAAAAACTGGAATCAAGAACCACAAGGGTAAGAAAGAAGTCTAATAAAGGGCCAATGTTACTCAGAGAAAGGTACAGTCTATGTGCTGGGTCATACAAGTTCCAGAGCTAGAACTGTGTATAAATGAGTACAGATACCACAAACAGAGCCAGTAAATGTGGTGAGAAGTTAGGGGATCAGACCATGGGTGCGGTCACATGGACCTTTTGATGGGGGTTCAACGCTGTTCCCTCATGCATGTAAATTTCACATTCACATGTGCCAATCCGCCTCCTGTGCCAAAGTAGGCTCACTCCTGCAATGCTCCCGGGTTTTCCTGCCCCCTGGAAAATCAGGTATTTTCCTGGCACTTGCACTTTGAATGCGCGATTTCGCCCATCTGGACAGCCATCTTTCGCGATGATAGCGATTAGGGCTGTCTGACCGCTCTTTGTGCGTTTTTTAAAAAAAGCCTCCGGTTTGAGCGCTTGCATAAACATGCACTTAATAAATCAATTTAACGTTTAATAATGGATTTATTAAGTGAATGTTTGCTCAAGCACTGAAACTGGAAGCTTTTTTAAAAAAAACAACGCACAAAGATGGTCCTGGAGGCGGGAATGAGAGGCAGGGGCTCCAGCAGCCTTGACGGGGGCTGGCAAGGAGGATGGTGGAGACAGCGGGGCCTTTTTTTGTGGGGCAATGGCGGCAGCAGCAGCAGCGGCACCACCCCCCACAGCGGCAGCAGGAGCAGCAGCCACCTGAGCCTGCCCCGTGGCCAGCAGGATCGCCTGGAGGGACAGTGCAGGGGCAGGCGAGCGGGTGGTGGAAGAGAGGGGTCGGCTGCATCTAGTCAGCCCAACCCAAAGAAGAATGTTCTTCTTGTGGATCAAAAACTGGCTTATAAATAGGAAACAGAGAGTGAGTATAAATGGGAAACTTTCTCAGTGGAGGGTGGTAAGCAGTGGGGTACCACAGGGATCAGTACTCGGTCCAATGCTTTTTAACTTGTTTATTAATGATTTGGAACTGGGAGTAAGCAGTGAAGTGGCTAAATTTGCAGATGACACAAAGTTGTTCAGGGTGGTGAAAACCAGGGAGGATTGTGAGGCACTCCAAAGGGATCTGTCGAGGATGGGTGAGTGGGCGTCAACGTGGCAAATGGGGTTCAATGTGGCCAAGTGCAAAGTGATGCACATTGGAGCCAAAAATCCTAAATATAAATACACGTTGATGGGGTCTGAACTGGCAGAGACTGACCAAGAGAGAGATCTTGGAGTTGTAGTAGATAACTCAATGAAAATGTCTAGACAGTGTGTAACTGCAATAAAGAAGGCCATTGCTATGCTTGGGATTATTAGGAAGGGAATTGAAAACAAATCAGCCAGTATCATAATGCCCCTGTATAAATCATTGGTGCAACCTCAGTTGGAATACTGTGTACAGTTCTGGTCACCACATCTCAAAAAGGATATTATAGCATTGGAAAAAGTGCAGAGAAGGGCAACTAGAATGATAAAAGGGTTGGAACACCTTCTCTATGAAGAAAGGTTAAAACGCTTGGGGCTTTAGCTTGGAGAAACGACGGCTGAGGGGTGACATGATTGAGGTTTATAAGATTATGAATGGGATTGAGCAGGTTGAGAAAGAAGTACTTTTCTCCCTTTCTCACAATACAAGAACTCGTGGGCACTCCATGAAATTGCTGAGCAGTCAGGTTAGAATGGATAAAAGGAAATACTTCTTCACCCAAAGAGTGATTAACATATGGAATTCACTGCCACAGGAGGTGGTGGAAGCTACAAGCATGGACAGTTTCAAGAGGGAATTAGATAAACATATAGAGCAGAAGTCCATCAGTGGCTATTAGCCACAAGGTATAGATAGGAAATCTCAGTCTGGGGCAGGTGATGCACTCTATTCTTCATGCTGGGCGGGGAGCAGTGGGAGGGCTTCTAGTGTCCTGGCCCCACTGCTGGACCTCCTGATGACACCTGGTATTTTTGGCCATTGTGTGACAGAGTGTTGGACTAGATGGGCCATTGGCCTAATTCAACATTGGCTTCTCTTATGTTCTTATGTTCTCTCTTATGTTCCTGATTTAAACAGAACGGGAACAAAGCACGATTACCTTGCCAGTGGGACCGCACCCTAGGACTAGGAAGACCTGGATTAAAAGCCCCGCTTAGTCAAGATTCTCACTAGGTGTCCTTGGCCCAGTCACTGGGATTGATCCAACCAACTTTTCACTAATTCTCACATATTTCCCCTTACTAAGAAGCCCCTTTCTCACTCCCATGGTTTTGTCTATGCATGTCCCATGGTCCCCAGCATGATTTTGGGGGGGCAGTCAAACGGGCAATTCTCTCTTTTTTTTTAGTGTGTGTGTGTTTGCGTGCTTGCCTGGAAGTCATGGTTGACTTCTGGAGACCCCTATTGGGGGCTTGGACATTTTTCAGAGTGGTGGCTTGATTAGCCTGCCTCTGGTATTCTTTGGAGGTTGCCCTTCCAAGTACTGGCCAGAGTTGGCCCTGCTTAGCTTCTGAGAGCTGACAAGATCGGGCTTGCCTGGGCTACCCAAGTCAGGGCCCTTCTTCTCTTTTTAATTAGTGAAAAAGCCAGTTGAATATACCCCTCTTTCTCTAATACTAACCTACCTCACCTATGAGGGGTAGTTTAATGGCTTGGTTCAGAATGGCAAATCTCTTGGTAGTTTTCATGACAAGACTATTAGCAAACCTCCACAAGAAGCAATAGGCAGAGTCCAACTGAAGTTAAGCAGTTATTTCAGTAGAAGAATTACTGAGCTGACATCAATAGCCTTAGAAGAGTTTTACTCTGCTTAGGACAGTTTCAGGTGGGTAGATAGTGGTTTTGTGTACTTCTGACCCCCTAAGCGTTTCTCTCCCACTCTAATCAAGCTGATTATGTTTTGCATTTTGACTCTCTTCCTTGAAATACCTTTCCTACAGGGGTGTAGCCAGAAAATTTTAGTTGGTGGGGCGTGGGAAAATCCGGGGGGGGCATGCCGGCTGCTCCTCTTCCAGCAGCAGAAGCAGCAGCTCCGGCTCCACTGCAACCTCTAGTCCTCTGGATTGGAGAGACTCGATTCCGGGCTGCTTTTCTGTGTAAGCTGGGGGGGGGAATCTCTGACTCCCTCTCTTTTGCATTTTGCAGTTCTATTTTATTTTTTGCAATTTTTGTTTTTTTCATTTAAAAAACCTTTTCATTTTTTAAAAAGCCTATTTATTTTTTGGCCCAGAAAAAAGAAAATGAGACTGAAGCTTCCCTGACTGTTCCCAGGGTCATTTTGGAAACCCCACATGGATTTTACATTATTTTTTTTCCTGTGGGGGGCATTGCTCCCAAATCCCACCCGTAGCTATGGGCCTGCCTTCCTACCTTGTAACCGGGGAATATGGGCTCAAGGATCTCCATTCCTACTTGCATCTGATGAAGGGAGCTTTGACTCTTGAAAGCTCATGCCCTGGAAATCTTGTTGGTCTTTACAGTGCTCCTGGACCCGAATACTGCTCTGCTTACAATGGCACTATTAAGCAGGTCTTTCACTTAAATAATGCAACTCAAGGTACTTAACACTGGTTGAATCATGCCCAGTGTGAAAGACAGGAGCAAATTTATAACTTCTAGAGGGTTGTAACAAATGTAGATTCTAAACTTGAACCCTTGACAAAACACAACACACAAGCCACAGAGTCTTAAAAGGTCAAAGCTATATAACATCACCTACAAATAAAAATCCTAACAGGATTGTTTGACAGCATCTTTCAACTGAAACTCCAATATATGGAAAATATTCTACCTTAACTAAAATACGGGCCCCAGTTCTGGCAGCTGAAGACATATTGGGATATAATCCCCACAAGATTCCCAAACCACATCTGCAGACCAGCAGACAAGTGCTCAGTGTACACAAAAACTTCGGTAACAGCAGCTGCAGAGCAGAAATGGACCAGTTCCCAATCCTATATAACATGAAAAATATCATGCAGCTACTGGTGTCCACAGCTTTATTTAACCACAGCTAAATAAAACAAGACTCTCTGCTACAGTGTACCAGAAGATCAACCACTAAAGCTAAATTAAAAGCATAGCTTACTCCAACAGCTGATTATTCCCTAGTTTAAACACAAGGCTGAATGTATTCCACAGGTCAAAATTGACAAGAGGCTTCTAGATCTGTGACTGGATTCTCCAAGAATTTCTAAAATGCTAACAAAAGCCTTGAGAGGACCTGGTTTGGATCAGAGTGGGTGTGGGGGGGAAGAAATAGTTTAACCCCACCATGTGGTTTTGCAAATTGAAACTACCCCTTGCACATTGTTACTGGCCCTCAAGATCATATAGGTGCTCATGGTTCCCCTCCCCCTAGAGCTAGTGTTGTATAATGGTTAGAGTGTAGGGTATGGGGTGGATGTGATGGAAAGAGCTGTCAAGTTGAAACCAACTCATGGTGATCTCATGATGGGTTTGGGTTTTTTGTTGTTGTTGAGTATTTGTGTGTGTGTGTGTGTGTGTGCCTGGAAGTCATGGTTGACTTCTAGTGACCCCTAGTGGGGCTTGGATGTTTCAGACAGGTGACTTGCTATTGCCTGCCTCTACATCCCACCTTTGGTATTCCTTGGAGGTCTCCCTTCCAAGTACTTGCCAGGGTCGGCCCTGCTTAGCTTACAAGATCTGATGAGATTGGGCTTGCCTGGGCCATGATGGGGTTTTCAAGGCAAGAGACATTCAGAGGTGGTTTGCCGTTGCCTGTCTTTGCATAGAAACCCTGGACTTGCCTTAGTGATCTCCCATCTAAATACTAAACAGGACTGACCCTGCTTAGCTTCTGAGATCTGATGATCTGGGTTAGCCTAGGCCATCCATGTCAGAGCAGGATATGGGAGACCCAGGTTCAAATCCACACTCTACCATGGCTGTTCACTGGGTGACCTTGGACCAGTCACTCTCTCAGCCTAAGCTACTTCAGAAGATTGTTGTAAGGATAAAATGGAGGAAAGAAGAACAATGTGGTAAGCCCCTTTGGGGGAAAAAGCAGACTATAAATACCTAAATAAATACTACCAGCACAGGGAAGGGCAGGCTCAATAGGTGAAACCAAATGAATGTGGATTCTTCATTCTGCTCATGGTCTTAATCTGGGCCTTAGGAACCTAAAATTTACATTTGAAAGACATGGGGAAAATCTGTGATCTGTATCTAGTTTGACTCCGCATAGTCACGCCTTCTGCCTAGTATCCATCAGTGAATAACGGTCTCCTCCTTTGGAATCCTGGAGTTCAGAGGAAAAATACAAAGCAAGAAAGAAACATACACGTGTGTTTAGTACCTTCTCAAAATGAATGGGCTCCAAACGACTGGAGAAGAGCGCATCTTGTTCCTCTAGCTCTCGCCTTAGCCTTGTCAAGTCCTGCCTCAATTCTGCCAGTCTCATCTCATCTGCAAGACACAATTGGAAACAAAGTCTAGTAGTGCAAGATCTTCAGAGCGATGCAGGGAGAAAAACATTTTCCTACTTGTTTCAAGCCTTTTGTTCAAGAGAATAACGTTGAATCTCATGTTTGAAATCCAATTATGTCTGGCAAGCAGTCATTCACAATTTTTACATGAGTCAGCAGAGTGTTCTTGTGGCTTCTTAGAAGTGTTGGGATCTCTGACCTATAGAAGATCTCCTGAGCTCCTTACCAACCTTTGCATCCCCTTGACATCTGCATCTCTTCATCAGTGACAGGTATGTGCACTCCATTTCGTGGCTGGAAAGGCAGTAGGTGCAAGTCAAGGAGGATTTGGCTGGTGGCAGCACTGTTCTCACTCACATTCAGCCTGTGCATCTGAGCAAAAAGGTGGCTGGCTGCCAAAAGGAAGGTCCTATGGGTGATCTGTAAAAACATGGAGGAAAGATTCAGCAGGGATGGCCCTTCCTTCCCTAGCTCAGCTTCTTCTTCTTCTTCTTTTTTGTGTCTACAACCAAATTAAGAACAGAATCATCGACAGAACCAGGATTTCACATATGACATGCGGCACTGCCTGAACTTTAGGTTGGTTGCACCCCAAACTTCTATAGAGCTACAGGATGCACCTTATACTTGGACATTTATGGACAACTCACACTTTTAATATACCAAATTGAAAGAAGAAAATCAGAGTTAACATCTCTCCCGCCAATGAGGGCTCTTTGGAAAAAGTGTGTTATTTCTTATAAGAAATATTTGGAAAGTGGGTGTAAGGGGGGGTACCCCTGTTTGTGTGACAAAATAAAAAGGCACCAATTTTGAAAGGTTATTGAACCTTTTGTTTTGTGGATTCACTTTTTCACCTTTTGTTTAATATTAAGTCTAGCAAGTGGTCAACTTGCCTCAATTTCTCCTTGAGTGTTCCCTACTAACTGTACAATCTCAGTCTCATTCCAGAATCTCCTACTACCAAGCTGAGTTCCTTACTCACATTACTGAAGTTAAAATCCAGCTTCTCAGGGCATCGCTTGGGTCCTGACCAGAAAGGAAGTCCAGAGATTGTCTTCTGAGAATAAAGGCAGATGGGGTCAGTCAGGAAGCAGTACAGGATGGAGGAAAAAAGTGCAAGGAAGGAAACTCCACTGCCCAAGGGCTGGAATGAGGCCAAAACTATCTGCACTGTGAAGTGCTGGAAACAGGACTGTGAGCATGCAGTCAGGGAGGAGAAAAGAAATCAAAAAGAAGTCAAGGGCCAAGAAAGAACGTTGCAGCATACGCAACTGATTTTTCCAGAGTTTAGAGAGAAGCACTAACATATTCCAAAAGCATCATCCAGATCCTCTGGGACACTCCTGTTAAGGTATCATGGCCTTTGGCAAGACTATCATGAGTGACTAGTGCTGCTGAACAGTGTGGCTGATGTGTTGGGTATGCATGACCAACCTCTGATATGCTTAAAAGCCAAAAGGAAGTACACTAATTCAGAATGTGAGGGAATTATTGCCTCTGCATCCAGAGGATGTGCAATGGGATCTGTGGTGGTGCCATCATCAGTGAGTTCTAGACACACAGAACAACAGAAAAGGAATTCAGTTCTGTAAGCTGCCTTGGGACTTCACAGCTGAGCCCTTGGCACCAGTGTTCCCTCTAAGCTGAGTTAGTGTGAGCTAGCTCACAGTTTTTTAGCCTCTGGCTCACACATTTTTGTCTTAGCACAGGAAACAATGGCTCCAGAGCAAACTAATTCAATGCAGTAGCCAAATTGCTTGCTCACAACTTTAATGCCAGTAGCTCAGGAAATAGAATTTTTGCTCACAAGATTCCATGGCTTAGAGGGAACATTGCTTGGCACTACCAAAGATCTGTACACAGAGCCAAACAGAAATAAATGGGAAGAATGAGGCCAGCCTTTCTTGTAGCAGGGTAGTTGTGGCAGCTTCCATGCTGCAGCACACACTGTTTCACTCACACATTAGCAATCATGGAATCACAATCACAAGTGTGTACTGGCTTGGATCCTGTATTTGTTTCCACTTGTGCTCCTCTTCCTCTGTTGTGGAGGTGGTCCTCTGCTATGTTCCTCTGATGCTAGTCATTACTCTGCTCATACAAGCCCAATGTCTTTCAAGGAGTCAAAAAGAGTTCAGAGTGAGAAGAATGTGCTCTTGCGCACAGGACTGCCTCCACGATAAGAGGATGTAAGTGGAAACAAGGTATAGGATCCAAGCCACTGTATGGTGATGAATATCTGAAAATTTGTCATTACTTTGGATGTTATTTTGTTATCACACAGCAAGGAGTTGTGATTGTGACTCCACAACTGCTGCTGAGAGGCATATAACTGGGGGAACAAATGCAGCTTGGGAACTGCCACAGCTACAAAAGCAGTACAGCAATAACTGTGAACACAGCCAGTCATTTCTAGTCTCCAACTGCTTGTTGCACGGTGCAAAGCTACAAACAATTGCATGAAAACCAATTAGAGCCGCCCCATGAGAAGTTTTACAACCATCTCATAAGTGGTTGAGTGATTCCAGCAAAAATGAGGAATTAGAGTTCAATGGTCGACTCTGAAGGGATAGGAACAGTAAGGCTGGAGTGAATTATGAGTAGGTGGAAGACCACACCAACAAAATGCTTGTTTAGATGAAAGACGGGCAGTGGGAAGATCACTGCTGAGTTTTAAAACATCACATTAAGTGGCTGCCAACAACAGTGGTTGTATTTCATTCCGGCATCTGAACCCCAGTTCTCAGAGCCAGCGCTAAGCAATTATAACAGAGAAAGGCAGAATATGCCAGGGAAAGCAATGGACAAGGAACCATGGCAAAGTCCACACAGAAGCTGAAGTTATGCCTCACATAGTCTGGTGGGAAGTTGTACTGCAGCTGCTGAATATCATGAGAGAAAAGTCGCTCCCAAAGCCTTCGTGCCCAGGCCACGCAGTCCTCCCAGCTATGTGGCTTGTCCTGAAGACTTGCTTGTACCAGTTCTAACACCTCCAGAGCCTCTGCTTCTTGGGTCTCTGAAAAGCTGGGGTCCCTGCAGACAGAGTCCAGGAGTAACTATGTTAATCTGTGGCAGCCAAATAACAAGTCATGTAACACCAAGGTGCTACAAGACACCTTGTCTTCTTGTGGAGAGTGTGCTTTGTTTGTGGCAGGACCACAGAAAGGAACCTGCTGTCCAGCACGGCAGTAAAACTAAATTAACAACTTCTAAAAATGAGTAATTCCAAAAAACAACACCAAATAATTATGCTGGGAAGACACCTTCATTTTAAACAATATGTTCTTAGTCCTAAACAGAGTAGCATTAGCATTATCTTTCCAGGATCCGAAAGTATGCCCATACAAACAGGTTTTACATTTCTTACTGAAAGCCATGAGACAGAAACACAAACAGATTTCATCCAATACTTTTTCCACTGTCTTGGGGAATTCACAGCATAGGCCACATAACCTTCTGAAGGCATATTAGAATCTGAACCCAAATAAGTAGGGTCTAAGGACAGAACTACGCATTACCTCTAGTTCCGTGATTATTTTTCCCTACAACTGTTTTGTTAACAAAATGCTATAATCAGAGTGGCACTTGAAAAGGGGAGACTGGGGCAGAGGGAAGACTACTTAACTTTTTCCTCTTGCACCTTTTCCACACACTTAAAATCATTACCCCCTTCAGTACCTGTAAGCTGAATCCAATGGGGGTTCAAACAGCTAGGTGGGAGAACAATTTTCACCAGGAAAATAAGGAAAAGAATTAAACAGTGCTTTTTCTGCTGTGTCAGTCTCTCTCTTTAACTCACAGCACAAATATTTAATTTTATTTTTTTATTTACTAGGAATAAGGCCCGTTGTGGAAATAAATACAATGGGCTCTAGAAAGATGCTCTGGAAGAGTGCCCCGGCTTTGGGCACTCAGTGACAATTTGCTGTGGCAATCTCAGCAGGGTATAATGACAGAGTCCACCATTTTCTCCAGAGGAACCGATCTTTGCTACCTGAAAAGCAGTAGTAATTTTGAGTGATCTCCAGCCCACCCCCAAGATTGGCAACAGTGGTTCCCCAGGAGGGAGTGGCTGGTTTGGAGGGTGGAGTCTATGGCATTGTACCTGTCTGAGGTCCCACCCCTCCTCAACACTCACCCTCTTCAGGTTCGATCCCTCAGATCTCCAGGAATTCCCCAACCTGGAGTTGACAACCCTATCTCGCTCCCAGCCAACCATCAACCTACCTTTAGTCTTCTATCTCCTCCCCCCTCCCTCCTAGAGAGCAGTTGTAATTTTGAGTGATCTCCAGCCCCCACCTGGAGATTGGCAACAATGGTTCCCCATCAGGGAATGGCTGGATTGGAGGGTGGAGTCTATGGCATCGTACCTGACTGAGGTGCCACCCCTCCTTAAACCTCACCTTCTCCAGGCTCCATCCCTCAAATCTCCAGGAATTGCCCACCTTAAGTTGGCAACCTGATCAGGACTGGGCCCAATGAGTTTTCTCCCAAAGGCCAACATAGGTGTGGAAAGGGCCTTTTACTGACAGAGGAGAAAGTACAGGTGCCAACTCTGATTAGGTAAATACCTGGAGATTTGGGGGGGTGGATCCTGTGGAGGGCAGCATTTGGGGTTTGTGTGGAAGGACTCAGTAGGGTATAATGCCATAGAGTCTACCCTCCACAGCAACCATTTTCTCCCGGGGAACTGATCTCTGTCATCTGGAGGTCAATTGTAACAGTGGGAGATCTCCAGGTCCCACCTGGAGAATGGCAACCCTAGGGGAAAGGCAGCCGCACAGCGGGGAGTTGAAGAAAATGATTTGATGGTCGCTGGCCCACCTCGTTAGCCAGCCAGCCATGCTGAAGCTAAGCAAAGCCTTTTTCCGTTTATTCTGACAAGAAAGTGGCCACTGGGGAGGGGGTTATGGGTGGGGGAGGGGGTTATGCTGAAAGCCCTTTGTTTTTTTACTCACAGAACCAAGCTTGGCTGCCTACCAACAGCCACTGAGGGGACAGTCCCTCACAGGAGTCAAGAGAACTGTCTTCCTCAGGAGAGAGAGCTGGTCTGCCAGTAAATCTAACATGCAAAAGGGGGAGTGGGTGGGAAAGAGGAGCAGACCCAGCACCCGGCCAATGGCACGCGAGTACTCTTGAGTGGTGGCTGATGGGCCAATGGCTGAGGGAGGGCATTTTACAGCCAATGGGAGCGCATGGAATCTTGCAAAACCAAAAGATAATTATTATAAGGAGAGATTTACTTCCTTTAGCATTTCTCCCCAACAGGGACCCAGACTGGCTTAGATGGTTCTTTTCCTCCATTTTATCCTCACAACAGCCCTGTCAGGTAGGTTAGGCTGACAGTACTGTGTCGCCCCTCCCTAACAGTTAGGTGTGGTTAGGTAACCACACGTGTATGACAGCCCACCAAAAAGCTGAAAGCTAACAAGGTGCGAACTGCCTCTATCATTCTTGCAGCTGAATGAAAGGAATAACACGATAGAATTAGTCTCATTTTCAGGTATGAGGGTAGAGTCTTTAAATAAGACAATGTATGAAGGGGAAGGGACAGGAAGATTTTTTTGTATTTTGTTGTGTGTTCATTAATCCCACCCAGCCTCCCAAAAGAAGAGTGCATGGAGGTTATCTCAGTTTATCCTCACAATGAACTCAAACCCAGGGCTCAAATCCAGGTCTCTTTGATCTAATACAAAACTAGATCCTCTGCAACACATAGCAGAACACCAACCAGCAGAGACTAGGAAAAGGAAAAGGCCCCCCTGGCCATGACTGTTCTCAGGCAGTGATCAGTAAAGGCAAACGATCTCATGTTTGGACACTTATGCTCATGGAGCTGGGAGTAGAGCCTGCCTCCAAGAAATTACACTTCATATCCCAGATAAATTTTAGAACAAGATACAGTTTATTCTTCAGCCCAGACATTAGCAAACTTCCTCCCAGAGAGGAACTCCTAATCAAATCCACTTTCTTCTCACCACTGCCTTTCACGATTCTCTTACCCCACCCATTACCCACAAACCCATAGCCAACACCCTGCCTGACACTCACTGCAGAAATTTGTTGACGGCGTCTGCTGTCTTCCTGAAAAGACCCTCAAACTGATCTCGGGCCCACTGCAAAAAAGAGGAAAATAATAGTGTCAGTGGCTACTTGGACTTCACTAGAAGATCTATTACCAGCACCTTGGACTTCACTAGAAGATCTATTACCAGCTCCTTTCACCTCCCCCCCCAGTCTACCTGGTAAACACAGAGGTCCTAGTACAAAGGGCACTTCCTAGTACAAAGCTCCTTCTGATACCATACAATGGGCTCAGCATGACCATGACCCACCTTGTCCTCCTCCCCTAGGAGTGCAGAGTAGAGAGGATGTGTTCTCCTTTCTATTCCTGCCACAAAATGAGAAGCAGCAGCTGGAGTTCAGCACGTGAAGGAATTGGCCTGGCTACTGGATGAAACAGATGGACCCCATTTCCGGCTGTTAGCAGTGCTGACAACCCCAGTGCTAGTGCAGCTACCTGCAAAGAGTATATGAAGCCAAGGGGCCAGGCAAGGCATAAAGAGGAGAGCCCACTGGCAGCTGAGAAATCAGCTTTCCCTTTTTAGGGATGGACCAGCTAGAGAGAAAGGCAGGAGAGGGTCTGCAGAACTGATCTGCTGGTGAAGGAATGGAGAACTGTGGATAAGAAGAGCCCTTTACCTGCAGGGTGTGCTGGATGGTAGTGGGAAAATGGCGCAGGGTGCAAAGAGGGTAGATGTCCTCATCTCGATCCTCGGCATGGCCATATGGCTCCGTCACAAAGGGCACAAGGACTTGAACGTGCCCTTTGGTGCCTTCCGTTCCAGAATCAAGCAGAGGCTTGAGGTACTTTGTGCACTGTTTACCCACATATGCTCCTGCAGGGAAGGGAAAATGAAAAGCTATCAGGAATACAGCTCCTTTTACAGATTCTTGCTTTTATTGCCTGGGCCTGAACTAGCAACAAAAAACATAATGACAGAAGGGGAAATGGGACAGTTGATGGCATTATCCGAACAGTAATTATGGACTTTCTGCAGCCATGGTTCCTTCAAAGACTGCTGAATGGGAGGTTCAGCACAGATTGGATCATATCCTACCAGTAAGGATGGGAGGAAGAGAGTCCATGGACAGCAGCTAGCATACAGCACTGTCCTGTCCACATAGATCAAAGTGGGTGCCTTCTGAGCCTCCTTCCCATTTGTAGAGACAAAGCTTTGGCTTACAATTCAGGTGCCAAGCTGGAGATCCCACAGCAGTCTTGCCAAGTGCATACTGGGTTGACGGTGATTTGTGCACTGATACACTATTTTGCAATGGCTATTACTATCAATGATACTTCCTAGCTGCGTGACATTTTTCCTGTGTTTTGACAGCACAGACAATGCCTTTTCAACAGTCCTTTTTTTTAAAAAAAATAATCCCTCCTTATAAATACTTACCTTTTGGTTTCGTAAGATTCCATGCGCTCCCATTGGCTGTAAAATGCCCTCCCTCAGCCATTGGCCCATCAGCCGCCTCTCAAGAGTACTCACGTGCCATTGGCCGGGTGCTGGGTCTGCTCCTTTCCCCACCCACTCCCCCTTCAGACAGATTTGCTGGCAGACCAGCTCTCTCTCCTGAGGAAGACAGTTCTCTTGACTCCTGTAAAAGGCCCTTTCCACACCTATGTTGGCCTTTGGGAAAAAACCCATTGGACCCAGTCCTGATCAGGTTGCCAATTCCAGGTGGGCAATTCCTGGAGATTTGAGGGATGGAGCCTGGAGAGGGTGAGGTTTGAAGAGGGGTGGCACCTCAGACAGGTACGATGCCATAGACTCCACCCTCCAATCCAGCCATTCCCTGATGGGGAACAATTGTTGCCAATCTCCAGGTGGGGGCTGGAGATCACTCAAAATTACACCTGCTCTGTAGGAGGGAGGGGGGAGGAGATGGAAAACTAAAGGTAGGTTGATGGTTGGCTGGGAGGGAGATAGGGTTGTCAACTCCAGGTTGGGAAATTCCTGGAGATTTGAGGGGTCAAACCTGGAGAGAGTGAGTGTTGAGGAGGGGTGGGACCTCAGACAGGTACAATGCCATTGACTCCACCCTCCAAACCAGCCACTCCCTCCTGGGGAACCACTGTTACCAATCTTGGGGGTGGGCTGGAGATCACTCAAAATTGCTACTGCTCTTCAGGTAGCAAAGATCAGTTCCTCTGGAGAAAATGGTGGACTCTGTCATTATACCCTGCTGAGATTGCCACAGCAAACTGTCACTGAGTGCCCAAAGCCGGGGCACTCTCCCAGAGCCTCTTTCTAGAGCCCGTTGTATTTATCTCCACAACGGGCCTTATTCCTAGTCATAAAATAATGCATAAAATACAAAATGCATATGAATATACCAAAAATGTAGAATATGTCTAAAAACACGATGCCTATCTAAATCTATCTAAACCCCATTTCAGCATTTCTCCCTAATCATAGAGAACCTTTCATTAGCGACTGTCAATATTACTACTATTTTACTTATACCATTATCATCTCCATTCTTTGTATCACTCTTGACCATACCTCTTCAACAGTCCTGTGGGGTAGGCCAGTATTATTATCTTCACAGTACATGTGAGACAGCTGAGACTGAGAGGAAACATCTTCTTAAGGACACCTAGTAGAGTTCAAGGCTGAGCTAAGATCTGACCCAGAGACTTCCTGGTTTCCAACTCACAGTCACATGACAAATATGACATTCCATATATTAGCGCTGTGGGTATTATTTGGATCTGCATTTGCAACCTAGACCAGGAATGTTAGATTTGGACTGGGATGCCTTTAGAAGTCTAGGAAGGAAGCGAGAGCTACCCTGCTTATTCAAGCCTTCTTGCCCCTTGAGGTGATCCTGCTGGCTCTTTCTCAATCCTGATGTTAATATCAATCAGCGGCAATCCTGTACATACTTTCTTGGGAGTAGGAGTAAATCCCTAATGGAACAGACTCTTCCAAGTAAACATGTATAGGATCCACATGAAGAAATGAAGCTGCCTTATACTGAATCAGACAATTGGTTTATCACACTCAGTGCTGCTGTCTACTCTGACTGGCAGTGACTCTCCAGGGTTTCAAGCAGACCTCTTCCAGATCACTTGCTACCTGGCACTTTTAAATGGAGATTCTGAGAACTGAACCTGGGACCTTCTGCATGCAAAGCAGATTCTCTGTCATTCAACCATAAACTTTCCACTAACGGCTCACCATACAGCCCTTTATGAAGTGTTCCTGACCTGCAAGAACAGGTTAACTTTCCATCCAAAGGACACCAGGTGGCCATCACAAAGCAGACTGTCAAGATCTATCTTGCATCCAGTGAATGGTCCACCTACAATGCTTTTCTTCTGCTGTTTTGAAAAGATTATGTCCTGCGCCACATGGTATGACTGGAAGGCATATGCTATAACAGACTTCCTGAAGGCCTGGGTCTGGTCATGCTGGAATGGGAGATCTCCTGGGAACCCAGTGGATGCGGTCTTCAGTTCCATGATAGGTGGGACTTAAATTAAATAAATATGCAAGCTTCTTTTTCATCCACAAGGTTATATCAAAAGATGTATGCAGCAGTTGCTATTACTGACTCAAACACAAGAGTGGACAGAGTTACCAAAAGGGTGATTGTCCGTATCTACACAGTTCTTTAGCCTTGCCATGACTCCTTCCTTACATTGTCCTTTTCTGCAGGGTTCCATCTTTCCTTCCTCTTCACCATCCTAGCATGTGCTACAAAAATGTCAAAGTCCTGTTGAAACTGAAATAAAATCTGTGAAGTGCTCTGAAAACATTTCACAAAGACTGAGTAAAGGATTATTTGTATTAAGTCAACATCTGCAAAGAAATCCTGTTTACATACTTCATTCCAAACATGGCATGATCATGCCCACAGTACAGCAGGATAAGCATTGGTATGCCCACTGGAACACTCACTGGCTTGCAGGCTGTCCAGGACAGTGACTACACCATCCAAGCCAAGGAAGAATTCATCTCCATAGTAGCACTCTGTATCAGACCCAACCTGATTTTGCTCAGCTGTTACACTGACATTGGGATTCATGAGCTTTATGGCAGCTGCTGCTACTTCTGACTTCCACTTCTATAGAGACAAAGAGAATATTATTTCATGGAGCCAGAAAATGGAAATCAACAAAAATTGCTCCATTTGGTCAATTGCCCAAAGTCATTAGCCAAGGTAGCATGAGAAACACCCATATCAGAGCCTAGATTCTCCTTTTCAGCATCATGAATGGGTTTTTTAAATATTCCTTGAGACACATTCCTTGGTCAAACTGCACCCCTGTACATATACATTCCCCAGGTCTCTTTCTCACCATCATCTCTGCAAGACTTACAGATACATCCTGTGGTCGAAAGAGGAACTGACGGTTGAGGTTGGAATATTCAATTTTGTCCATGTCTGTCACAGTGATGTTCCCGCCCTCACAAGCAGCCAAGCCGATCATTGCAAGGTTCTTCAAGAGCTCGCAGCCAATGGCACCCGCTCCTACCTGAGGAAGTGGCAGTTAAGACTGATACAAGACCTAGGACATTCTGGATGCAGCTCTCAGCTTAGTTGATCTCAATATCTCCCGGGGTAGTGTGGGGGATAAGGGGACAGGAGACACTTCCAAGTTATGTTGCTGTTTCTGGTACAAGATTTTCCTTCATGTGAGTCTACTGGATTGGTTCCCATGAAAGAATATATGTAGAAAACAGTTATTCAGAACTGAAACATATACCCATACTTTTCAGGAATGATTCACAAACAGGAAACTAGATTCCTATAGCTTTTGATTGCATTTCTTTCATGGGAAACTTAAGTTGGCTTTCATTTCTAACATGATGTTTTCTACTTGTTTTCCTCCACACGGAGTAAAAATTTTATGTTCAAAGAAAACTAAAATCAGATGGAATTATGTCTACTGAAGTAACAGAGGCTGGTATAGACATTAGAAACATCATCAGGAAGCCACTGCACTAGTCTCAACAGATTAATAATGCCCTTCAGGGAGTAGAAGGGAGCACATATTATGAGGAACAACAGACTGTGCTCTTTCTCTTTGTGAAAAATGAATCACTGGACACATTTTACACTACAGATGCTCATTAGCAAAAACTGGAGAGAAAGGGAAAATATTTGTCTTCAAAATGCATTTTTGATTCCATCTGGCACTCTGAACTAAACCCTAATTTGTAACACAACAAGCACTGGAAGGTAAACCTAAAACCTCATCCGATCTATGTGCCAATTCATCGAATGTGTAACACATAAAGAACAATGTGAAACATTCAAACAAAAAAAAGGAGTAAATCTGGGATGTAATATCAACCCAACCCTCTTTTATCTAATAAATCAACTATGTTACAAACCTTTTTGAAAATGCTGTGAAGTCCCAGATTACCTGTGTATGACTCAGCAACACACTGCCTGTTACACACTAGTGACCTCACCATGCTCTCACCTACACAAGAAGCGACCTGTGCGAAAGTTTGAACCAGAAATCTGGAAAAAAATCCACTACTTAAAAACACACAGGTGAAATTCGGGGGGGGACCAAATTCCACAGCAGTCAAGAAGTGGCAATCCTATGCAATTAAAAATGGAATAAATCCCATTGAGCTATTCATAGCCACATTTTGAAGAAAATTGTTCCCTAATCAGCTGGATGTGAAGTTATAACTTTGGTTCTGTACTGAAAAATACAGAGCTATATTCCCTGTTCAGATCCTACAAAGCCCTATCTTCAGAGAGTCTTACTGTACAACCTTATGCAGAGTTATAATAGGATAACATTGGAAGTATATTTATTCAGCAGTTAAGTTTTACTTAATGCAAAGGGATGGAACTATTTCCTCCCAGCAACTGGCAACATCGCAATTAATCCTTTAATCAGTCATTTCCTGATTTCAATAGGAACAGCGATCCCACCATTTGCTCTCTTTTTTAAAATTGATCTGTCAGCATGGCTATTTCACTGGAGCGCACCTGCGGAGCTAGAAAACATGCACAAACAAAATGATCCTTGATGGAGCAGGAAAATGTTTAACTTGGCTTAGTGTATGGAACATTAAAGAGTGAAGGAGAGGAACAACGAAAGACAAGAAGCAACCCTCCAGGACCTGCTAGATTCAAAAGCAGAGAAGCTCCTCTCTCACCAGTGGAAGGAAGCAGGAGGGTATACCAAGCTGGGCAGTTTCAAAGGCTGCCTCTCCTTTGCTTAAAATTCAGCTATAAGAGATATTGGATATTCTTGATCAACACTCCCATCTCTTTACATTTCCATAAACAGACATCTATCCACCCCAATTTGGATCTGGAATGTAGCACTAGGAAGACGGAAGAGGCTTAAGTCCTTCTCCCATTGTCCTGATGCAACCTAGTTCTCTAGGGGTGCGTTCAGATGCTCTGTTTGAGCCGCTTTCAGCACGCCTCAGGAACAGATTTTATGTGCACGTTCACACACCCAACATCTGCGCACCGTCCTCAGCCGTGGCTTTCTGGAGCAAACCCCCTTTGAAACGGAGTATTTTGATACCACTTACCAAGTGGTGCTTTCCTGATTCTCCGTTTCAAGCCGCACTTTCCTGACATCTGATCATTCCATCAAGCCACTTCCGAGTGCTTCAACCCCCCTCCCCTCTGGGAAGCTGCCTCAGGCTTCTGCTTTTCGTCCGCCATTTTTTTTATGCCTTGGCGGTGTGCACTTGAGCGGAGCTCTGCTCCTAAGTTGATGAAAGAAAAGCTTTAATGGTGCCTAATTTAAGCATTTAAACAAGTCCAGGATCTCAGGGAGGCCAGTTTCGCGGTGAAAATTTAAAGAGAAGTCTTCATTTAATTTCATTTAAAGTTTAAAGGGACATGTGGAAATTGCTGTTCTGCGCATGCGTGAAAATTTTAGCTCTAGAGAGGGCTGCCTGTGCGCATGTTCAAACTGAGAGGAAAAAAACTCCACCTGCATGTGGACGGCAGGGAGCCTAGAACGAGGAAGTCAGTGTGATTGCGATTCTCCAGATTAAAAAAAACAACGCATCGGACTGGAGCAATTTAAACTGCTCCAGCACGCTGTCTGAATGCACCCTAGAGGTATTATTTGCCCTGATCAGTAAATGTGTGAAAGGAGAGCATATAAATTCTGCAGTCCTGATCCAAAGTCCTAATCCAATCAGTGCTCCAAGACATTTTTAATAAGTTGTAAAATGAAGAAATGGTGGGGTGTTATCAATAACCTGATTGCTCCTCCTGCCAGGTGCATCAGTAGCACTTTGTTTTTCCATTTGGGCCAGCATTGCAATTCTTCTTCAAGTAAAAAAAAAAAGAAAGGAAATTCCCCATAAACCTTGTTTGGGGGGGAAAAATGAGAGGACAGCAAGGAAAACACTAGACCATAATTGCTTAACAGGGACAGCATTGGAATTCTCTGCTATAACTTGTTCATGCAGTTATAACAATCCAAGACAACATGGCTATTTTGAATAGGACCTCAGTGGGATTACTTCTGAGTAAACATGCTTAGACTGGTGCTGAAAATCAATACAAAGTGCAATTCTAAGCAGACTTCAATGGACTTAGAAAGACGGAACTCTGCATTGGACTGTTCTGTAAAATGCATTATGCCTGTCTGAGCCTAACAGTTATATGTGTTCTGAAACTTTACAGAAGGCCATCAAAACATTGCAGGAAAAAAGCATGCAAATCTTTAATCAAATTAGAGTTTAGATCTAATTAATTATAATCAGGGGCTTTTATACCTATGCCCCCAATTCCCAAATTCTGCACCCAGAAGACTTGAATGCTAACCCTAAAAACAGATTAAGCAAATCAAGAAATATTATGCAAATTGGAGTCTCTTATAAATAGTCAATTTGCATTGTTTATTCTTACCCCAGGATTTGAGCTGTGGTAGGGAGGCATACACACAGGAGAAGTGCTACTGTCTAAACTCAAGAGCCTTTTACTGAAGCTGCCTGCCCAATTTTAAATCTACTACAAAGCCAGAGAGGCCACAAAACAGAACAAAGATTCTAATCCATGCCAAATTTCCCATAAAAGTTATGCATGCAGAACTGCAGACGGTGACACCCCTGGAAATAAACCTTACTGACCATTGCAATTGCCATTTACACCATAAGCCGAGCAGTTTTATTTTGTGGTAGTAATATCTGGGGTCCACCTTTAAAAATTTGCTACACTTTAGGATGAAATCCTTCCAGGTTTCTTCACTGGCAACTATGTGAGCAAATGTTATATTTACAAAGGAACTCCAGCAACAGCTGCAGAGCAGATCTGGATCAGTTACTCATCATACAAAAATCATTATTCATCTTCTGGTGCAGTCAACACTTCCTTCATCACAAGGCACTGGAAAAATAGGCACTGAAGTTAAGGGAAAAGTCAACCCAGTCTCATGTCATCAATGCCCAAATGAATAAACTATTTTCTGACCAGCAAAGGTAACAACCTAAAGTGAATGCCATTTTAAAAAAACCAACAACAGACCCACACAGGTCATTTGAGAGACCTATGGATTTTTGTGCAAGCTATTTAACATTAGCAGACATAGCCTCTCCACAGAGAAACAGACAGTAATCATAACAAATGACAACTGTGAATGAGGAGGAACAAAACAGGCTTCATCCTCCCAGATCACAGCAACTAGTGTAAAAGGAAACAGACACATTCTCTCTGATGCACTGCACAAGACTGAATTAAATTCAACAAAGGAACAGCATATGGAAAAGGGGGCAGAGAGCACTGGGTTACACTGTAGCCCACCACTTGAGTAAAAACAGGCTTCAAGGAAAAGTGAAGCCGGAGGGTGGGGGGTGTCTCATTGCACTCTGCTTCTCTTCATTATCTGCCTACTCCATAGTCTGCCAATTTTTTCCAGGTTTAAAGAAGAGACAACTGGGGAGGGGATGGCAGAGGTTTATAAAATTATGCATGGGGTGGAGAGAGTTGGTAAAGAGAATTTTTTCTCCAACTCCAAAAGTACCAGAATTTGAGGGCATCCAATGAAGCTGATTGGCAGTTGATTCAGAATGGGCAAAAGAAAATACTTCTTTACACAGCTAGTGATTAAAATGTGGAATTTGCTGCCAGAGGATATAGTGATGACCACAGGAATAGACAGCTTTAAAAGGGGATTAGACAGATCCATGGAGAATATCAATGGTCACTATCCATGATGACTAAAGAGAACCTCTACATTCAGAGGCAGTCAGCTTCTGAATCCCAGAGCCAGAAGGCAACATCAGGCCTGAGAAGGCCTCAGCCTCTATGCCCTGTTGTTTGGCCTCCAGAGGAACTGGTGGCCACTGTGTGAAACAGGATACTGAACTAGATGGACCACTAGTCTGATGTAGTAGGGCTCTTCTTATGTTCTTATGTAATGTGCTCAATACCCACCCCACTTTATATCACTGACCTATATCAGTGACACCCAAACTGTGTGCCAGAAAAGACTAGTGTGCTGCAAGTTGGGTTGAAACGCACCTTGCAAGCTAAGCTACTATGTAGGGTACATTGACTACTGCACACCTGCCAGAGCAAAGGAGACATAAGTCAATGCTGATCTCTTCTGTCTGCTACAATAAGGGTAGATTACTAAACCAGAAAACAGGCTGACACTCAGTGCTTTAAGATGAAATAAAGTACAATTTCTCTACTATATTTAACAGAGTTATTTTATAATAGTTGTTCACATATCCATGTTGTTCTATATTCTTTTTTCATAAGCACACCATAAGTATATGCACTGTATAAAATGCTTTCTGTATAAATGTGCACTGTAATGTTGAAGTGACTTTATGTATGTTTTTGTAGATACATTCTAGCAATTGAAAGCATGGCATGGAATATCATGTGAAGACAGTATGAATAGTAGATTTTCAAGAGAGATTATCAGGGTACATTGTCTCATAATATTTTATTGAACAGAAACAATTGCATATAAAAAAACTTTAATAGATGTATAATTTGGATTACATTGTAAAAAAAATATGTCATTTTGTAAGGTGCTTCAGTGTATTCAGATGAAGTTGTGAACGAAACGAAAGCCAACTCCAGGGAGTTTCGTCAACCCACTTTTTTCTGTACTTATGGTGTGCTTATGAAAAAAGAATATAGAACAACATGGATATGTGAACAACTATCATAAAATAATTCTGTTAAATATAGTAGAGAAATTGTACTTTATTTCATCTTAAAGCGCTGAGTGTCAGCCTGTTTTCTGGTTTAGTAGTTGTCCTGGGCTATTACCATTTATACAATAAGAGTAGAAACATCATTCCAAGAGATAAAATAAAAATAAGGATGCACTAACATCCTGCACTCTAGTGGTACAATGCTGGAGAATGCCAGAAGCATCATTATCATTGTCCAAAAAGAGTGGTCCCATTCTCATACTCAATTGACTGGGGAAAGCAAACAGCAAATCTCTAGGAGTAAATATTAGCTTGGTTACCCCAAAGTATAGCCCATCGCATTGCCTTTTTACCAAGTACCAGAAGCTAAGCAGCCCTGCACATTTGCTCCACTTAGTTCATGCCTTTAATATATTTCACATCAATGTACTTTACACTAAAAACCAGTGCAGGCATTACATTTACTAAAGATTTTCCTCCCTCCCCACCCCACGTTTCAAATGATGACTTAAGTGAAAAGATAGCAGCTGCTCTTATGATTAGAAAAACTGCAACATACTCTTTCTCTATTAATTATTGAAGAAGCCCCTGCAATCTTTCAAAAGACTTGCTTGAGCTATTAGAGCACAAACTGCTAGAGAACTACCAGTACTTTTGAAGGAATTTGCATGAGAAGCTATTTAAGAGGGATAGCTGGCTGCACCCCAACCACATTTAATCTTCTTAAGGACAGTTAAGCATTCCAGCATAACAACAACAAACCTTTTTGGAACTAAAGTGCCTACCTGATGAATTCAAGAAACAGATCAACAAAGCCAGAATGGTACCCAGAGAAAACATGTTGCAAGAAAGACCCAAAAGAGACAATAACAGAACACTATTAGTGGTCACATACAGCTCTCAACTCAAGACAGTTCAACAAATCATCAGCAACTTACAACCGCTACTGGATAATGACAGTTTTCTTTCAGAAGTACTGGGGGACAAACCTTTTCTTACACACAAACAGCCCCCCAATCTTAAACAACTCCTCACCCACAATATGACAACTTCTAATTTGAACATGGACAGTGGTACCAAAGCTTGTAATAAACTCAGATGCCAACTTTGCAGCCACATACACCCAGAAAACACAATCACTGAACCGAACAACAACTATACCATCTCAGGCTTATTCACTTGCTTATTGTTGGAGAAAATGGCCACTTTGAAAATTGGACTATGTGGCATTATGCCCCAAACACCTTCTTCCTGAGGCTTCACCCCCAAAATCTCCAGGTATTTTTCAATCTGGAGGGGAAACCCTATTTGGGAGTCAGTGTTTTCTGACAGGCAATAATCAGAAAAGTACTTCTACAGAAAGAAGAAGAGAAACCCCATTGTCTAAATATATTAAAACTGCTCTGAGGGAGAACTTAAATTCTCAGTCAGAAAAGCTACAGATCAGCCTGGAGAAGTTGGCACAAGGTCTGGGTAGTTAGAATGACTCCCAGACAAGCCAAATAGTAAAAAGAGTTATTGCTTCTTAGGGACAAGGAGAATAACTTCCTGCCAGTGAAAGGGGCTGGGAAGAGAACCCTGGTCTGTGATAAAGGGGAGAACCTTAGATACCTCAGGAGGAGTTAGTGAAAAACTATATTATCTAAAGGAAAACCTAGAACTCTGAAGGAAGGAATCTAGAAACGTCAACAAGAACTGTGTTAGTGCTGAATTATACTAAACAAAGCACCTCTCAAAGAAATAGAAACAAAACTACAAATGCACCCTCTTGATTGTTCTAAGAATTCAACACTGTATATATTAGAAAGTTTTTTACTTCAGCATTCTCAAAACCTTAACTATTCTTATTATACATATATTCCCTGCCTGTTTAATAAAATCTATATTCTGTTTTTGAAAGGTAATTTGCCTCAAGTGCCATTTCTCAAGGGTTTAAAAAACTGGACAGCTTCTGTATCTTCAGTAGAGATCCTGAGCTGAGAAAAAGCCTAAACTACATGCTACTGTTGGGCTACTCAGTCACCGAGGGGAACTGAAGGTTTGGCAGGAAAAACCTGCCAGACAGTTGGGGAGATACAGGGGTTTGTCAGGGGAGATACAAGGGTTACCAAATGTGCTATTCCAATCTTAGCCCCTCAAATCTCCAGGTATTTCCCTACTCAGAGCTGGCAACCCTACTTTCTCCTCAGTGCCTGTTGCTAGGTAACCAAGCTTAGTTCTGTCAGTAAAAGGTGTGGGGGAGACCCTTTCTACGCCTATTTTCTATGCCTATTTTGGCCTTTGGGAGAAAACTCATTGGGGCCAGTTCTGACTAGGGTTGCCAGCTCCAGGTTGGGAAATTTTATGGTGGAGTCTATGGAAGCCAGAGTTTAGGGAGGGGAGCAGCTGGAGATCACTCAGAATTACAACTCCTCTCCAGATGGCAGAGATCAGTTCCCCTTGAAAAAATGGTGGACTCTGTGTCCTTATACCCTGCTGAGATGCCCCCCCCTATGACAGCCAGTGTGACATAGCAGTCAGGGCTTTAGAGCATGGTAGAGGTTGCAGGTTGGGGGGGGGAGATGGAAGGCTGAAGTCAGAGGGGCAAATAAAGGTAGGCTGATGATTGGCTGGGAAGGAGATAGGGTTGCCAACTCCAGGTTGGAAAATTCCTGGAGATCTGAGGGGTGGAGTCTGGAGAGGGTGAGGTTTGAGGAGGGGTGGGACCTCAGACAGGTACAATGCCATAGACTCCACCCTCCAAACCAGCCATTCACTGCTGGGGAACCATTGTTGCCAATCTCCAGATTTAGGGCTGGAGATCACTTAGAATTACAACTGTTCTCCAGGAGGGAGGGGGGAGGAGAAGGAAAGCTGAACTCAGAGGTAGGCTGGGAAGGTAGGCTAATGGTTGGCTGGGAAGGAGATAGGGTTCCCAACTCCAGGTTGGGAAATTCCTGGAGATTTGACTGGTGGAACCTGGAGAGGGTAGAGTTTGGGGATGGGTTGGACCTCAGACAGGTACAGTGCCATAAACTCCACCCTCCAAACCAGCCATTCCCTCCTGGGGAACCATTGCTGTCAGTCTCCAGGTGAGGGGTAGAGATCACTCAGAATTACAACTGCTCTCCAGGAAGGAGGGCAGTAGTCAGCTGAACTCAGAGGGGCAGATAATGGTACGTTGATGGTTAGCTAGGAAGGAGATGGGTTTGAGGAGGGGTTGGACCTTAGACAGGCTGGAGATTACTCAAAATTACAACTGCTCTTCAGGTAGCAGAGATCAGTTCCACTGGAGAAAATGGTGGACTCTGTGTCATTATACCCTGCTGAGGTCGCTACAGCAAATTGACGCTGAATGCCCAAGGCTGGGGCACTCTCCTAGAGCCTCTTTCTAGAGCTTGTTGCATTTATTTCCACAATGAGCCTTATTCCTGGTTCTAAAATGTTACCTAAGAAGGATGTGGACTGTTTTCAGGACAAAGTTGGGAAATCTTCTAGTCAGTGATATTTATGGTGTTACTGTATGCCTTGATTTACAGAAAATGGCTGAACTATACAACTCATTGGATTTCTCTAAGTCTCTGATTCTGTGAGTCCCATTTACTACTAAAATACTTGGTCCTCTCCTTTCTTCCTCTCTCTTTTTACAGGCCTAACCCACATAAGTCACACCTGTACCAAGTATATCCTCCCATTCTCAATTTGCTTTTGGGACCTTTCTTCATATGACCACCCTGATCTCACATCCAGCCTGTTCAACTCACCACAAAGTATTTCTGTCTCCCAAGCTGTTCCTGGAAGTCAGCACCAAAAATGGCAAGTTGCCCATCATAGCGGCTGCCACGCTGTCAGAAAGCAGAGATGGCAAGTATTAGTTATCCATAAGGAACGCTCCAGATTAAAAACAGTTTTTAAGGGGCCAATCACTACCGGCTCCAATAGGTGCAGAATTAGGACTCCTTTTGAACAGTAGTTCAGTCAAGTAACAAAAAAAGAGAAGCTGTCTAGCAGCCTAAAGTGATTGACTTTGACAGGAATGATTTACCAGAAGAAGTCCACCATGGATGTCCACCATGAGCAGACTCAAGGGCAAAACAAGATATGTCAGCATGAGATAGATTTGCTTATCCATCTGTTTAACCAGCCCATACATCAGCTTGGATCCAACAGAACATTTTTTTGGATGGAAAGATTTTCACCTGCATGACTTTTGTATTCCCCCCCCCCAGGTTGCAGCCCTAAAAGCCCCACAAAACACTGCTCAAGGGGGGCAGGAGACCCAAAGGAATGGCACTGAGGGGACTTTCAGGCTGTGCAGGAGGGGGAGGTGAGAACACCAAACTGCCTGGACAGAAATCCTTCCGTCTGCAGAAACACTCTGGTGGATTCAACCCATAAAGTTGAAGGTAGGATGTCTTATTTTAACATGAAAGGGGGCATGGAGGTGCAGCGAGCATAGGCAGAAAGATTATCACAAGAGGATCTAAGGATATGCTAGGGAAGCCATTGTAAGTCAATGTGAAACAGCAAAGTACTACAGGTAAAGTCCATGGCCAGATTGTCAGACATGTAACTGAGCTAGAAAAAACAATTAGCATGCTCATAGCCTGGAGAACTACTACAAGATAATGATTCAGCCCTACCCCATCTTCCAGGGTAGATATAAATTACCTGCCTACCATTTTTCTGCTCACCTTGACACAACGAGTACTCCATCTTTCTGTATTATATCTCTGAGGATGCCAGTCACAGCTACTGGTGATATGTCAGGTCCTACAATGCCAAGACCACGGCCGCATAACCCAGAAAATCTACAGCAACTAACTGTAGAATCCACTAATATGGATCAAGCCTGCAGAGGAAGAATTAACTCTTTCCCTCTTTGCTGTTTCCCCAATCACGAATGGATGCTTTAAACCCAAAGAAGGGGAAAATACAGGCATGATATGGATATCATGGGATAGTACAGTTGTTAGACTGTTGGATTAGGATTAGGAAGATCTGGTTTCAAATCTCAACTCAGCCATGAAGCTCATTGGGTGATGTTGGACCATTCACTCTCTCTCGGCCTAACCTACCTCCCAGGACTGTTGTAGTGATAAAATGGGGGGAAGCCAGGTATGCCACCCTGAGCTCCTTAGAGAATGGGTGGAATAAGATTATCTCCCCCCCAACTCCCTCTTGGTGATGCAGGAAGTGACAGAATCCCCACATACACACCTGACAACAACCCTCTCCCCACAGTTGAGCTGCAGTGCTCAAAGCACTGTAGCTCAGCTGGGGAGATGTGGAGAATCCGGTTAAAGAACTTAGAAGCAAACGTACAGCTTCACTCTGACCCCTCCCTGGATCAGTGTCCACAAGCAAACTCTATCCACAGTTCCCCTTTGAGCCAGAGCAAACAGAGTGCTTTTCTTTTTTTGCTCTAGCTCCAAGGGGAAAAGTACATTCTGGGCATGATACTGTACGGAAGCTCCCCTCAAAAGCTGTGGCATCAAGTTGGCAACATAGGGCAAAATCTCCAAGTGGAAGTAGCAAAAGTTTACTACAATCTGCAGGCAGCATAAAATAATTTAAAACAGAGAACAGGTTGTAAAACACCAGATACCAAGAGGATGCAAAATGAGCCAAAAGACTGGGTGACAAGGAAAGTTTTGCTTAGTGCCTAAAAGTCAACAAAGAAGGGACTTCCAGTCAACAGCGTGGCAATGGCAGCCACTACTCCCGAGGCTCGGGAGAGTGGCTAGCACATCAGCGGTTTGGAGGGGGGCTACAGAAGTGGCCTCTCCACGGAACCCTGGGCAAGGGTTCCTAGCCAGAGGGCTTTTAAGGAGTTGCCTCTTTGGCGGCAGAATGCCGTGGAATTGAGGCACTCCTTCGCCCTAACGGTCCTACCGCTGGTGGCCAAATGGCGCAAGCTAGGCTGACCGGGGCAAGCGGAGGAGATCGGGCGAGATGCGACAACTGAGGCGAGGCTGCAGGCAGCCGAGGATGAACGTGAGCTCAATGCAAGCGATTTAAGGAAGAAACGGCGAATTCCCTGCTCCTTTGTCTCACTGGTTTGGAGAGAGTTCCCCCCCCATATGAGCGGCGAATAGAAGAAAAAGGGTGGGCGCAGGGAAAAGAGAAAAGCAGTTTGGTTTTGAGAGACTTACCAGAGCGGATTTTACGCATAAGCGAATTTCAGAGGTGGTGAAGGAGCAGTTGGTTCCTGTAAACAATAATCCAAGATGTCGGGCGTTGGGAAGAGGGTGGCGAAACCGAAACCTCCGGGCAGTCAGAGTCCCAGGCCGGAGGAGGGGCCAGATGTCATAAGACTACTAGTGGATACGCTCAAGCCAGTCATGGATCAACTCGCTGGTATTAACCAGCAGTTAGCCGTTTTAAACCAGACGATGGCAGCACAGCAGCTCCAAGTGGCGGAAACGGTTAAACAAACAGAGCAGACGATTGCAGAAGTGAAGGAGATGCACTCCGAACACAGAACGTTGAAGAAAAGAGTGGATCAAGTGGTGAATAAGCAAAACCATCAAGAATATAGGCTTTTGTCCTTGCAAATGGAAAAAGCTAATATGATCCTCAGATTTCAAGGGGTGCCAGAGTCTTCGAAGGAAGATTTAAAGAAGCTCCTTAGTGATCGTCTCGCGCCAGTTGTAGGCTTAAAAGTGGAAGAAATTATGCACGACATTGAAGCAGCGTATAGGGTGTATTCAAACTACACCAAAAAGAATAGCCTACCTGGTGAAATATCAGTCAGATTTTCAAGAAGACAAATTAGGGATGTAATTTTACGAACAACTTTGGCAGCTCCATTGATAATGGGGAACGACAGTATTAAGGTTTTAAAGGACATACCATTCGAGATTCGTCAGAAGCGGAAAAGTTACAAGGACTTGACACTCTTTCTCCAAACCAACCAAATTAGATACAAATGGGTAGCCCCGGAAGGAGTGGTCTTTAAGATGAATGATAAGAGAGAGAAGATCGACTCTGTGATTAAAGCCAAGGAATTTCTCAAACGTCACCTGGGGACTAAAGAAAACTGGTTCGAGTGGCTCTGTTCCCTCCGAGACGGACGAGGACCTGGCGGCAGAAGAAGGCGCTGATGCCCGAAGACCAGCTTATGCACTTAGGGACAGGAAACTTAAGTAAAGACAGAAGGACTCTGAAATTGGCCTTTATGAAGCGAGTTTGAGAGATGCTCTGGAATACTCTCATAACAACTAATCAGCTAATTTTGAAACAGGGAAAGTTAGACAGGAACTCGCGGTATTCATGCATGCTAACTGTGTAGTACTAACATAGATGCTAACGGGGTGGAATGATCTCCTACTCTTGGGTTTTTAGTTTAGTGTGGGTTTGCTTTTCTTTCTCCCTTAGTGTTTAGTTCCCCCTCCTTTTTTCTTTAGTTTGTAGTCTATATAAAATGCAAATAAATAAAAAATCCCCTTCGGGGGATTTAAAAAAAAAAGTCAACAAAGAAAATGGCAGGTGAGTCTCATAGGGGAAGGTATTCCACAACTAGGGAGCCACCACTGTGAAAGCCTCATCCCCAGGCATCACTTGCCTCACTTCTGTTGACAAGAGAAAGGAGAGCAGAGCTCAGGGTGATGAGCCCTTTAGCTGGTGGGTAGAACTGTACAGCACTCAGGAGAAGACAGTCCAGGTACCTCAATCCCAAGTGATTTAGGGCTGTAAAAGGTAAGCACCAGTACTTTGAGCTGGGTCTGGTAACATGTGAGGTTTTAACCACAGTCTGATGTATTTAAAGGTATTTAATTGATTAATTAATTAATTTGTTTAATTGAATTTCTAGCGCACCCTTCCCTGCACAGCAAGGCTCAGGGGAGGTTGCAACGTCAAATATATACAATAAGTTCAAACAATTTAAAACAATCTGAAATATTAAAACCTATACAGCAAGATGGCAGTCAAAGTTAATGGGCACCCCCAGAGAACTTTCAGTATGTATACCCACAGATGTAACCAAATGTTGGGCAGATGGTAGAAAGTAACGCACAAGCAGTGCCACACTGATGGTGCAACATGTGGGCAGGGGAGACCAATGGAGTTGGATCTCCACTGCCTGAACCAAAGGCCTAGCGGAACATCTCCATTTTACAGGCCTTATGGAATTGCAACAAGTCCTGCAGGACCTTGATCTCACTTGGGAGAGTGTTCCACCAGGCTGGAGCCACAGCCAAGAAGGCTCTGGTTGAGGCTAAGCTGATCTCCTTTGGACCAGGGACCACCAGCAGATGTTGATCTATGGAGCATAAAGCTCTCCGGTGGACATATGGGAGAGATGGTCCTGTAGACTTGTTGCTCCCAGACCGCACAGGGCTTTAAAAATTAATATTAATTCAGAAGGAGGTTCCTGGTATAACCCTATGGGGCCAAAGCCCCCACAGGCCCACTTGCGGCTACAGCTTGACTCTTCCTTATTTTCTTGTATTCTCTTTTAGATGTCAGTATCAGACACACACCACCACATTCACCTATTATGAGTATGGGGAAGACAGGTTAAAAACAGACATGGTGGCTATCCATATCATGTCAACTTTGGGCTCTAACTCTCCCCAGTAAATGACAGGTGTGTGTGTGTATGTGCATACAGAGCTCTGACCCCATCCAAGCCAAGGTATTGTGATGGAAACATACAAACCAAAGAGTTTATCACTCACTGGAGCACAGTCTTCCTCAGTCAGCAACACACCATAGTCCTCCTCAGGCAGGCATTCATAGGCATCAAAATACAGCCACTGGTTCAGAGGAGTGAATTTCCCAGAGACTGCCTGCAGGCGAACAAGAAGGGGGGAAATTTACTCAGACATTCCTCTGGAGGAACTGCACTTTTTTGTTTGCGTGGGGCAGAAGAGTATTTCCCTCAAGGGTCACAGAAGCCTCCGGAACAATCATACCACAAAGCTTGCCACCTTTGATCCTTAAGCAAGCTCTTGTGCCTGTAACAAATATATAACAGGCAGAAATTCAATAGGAAAAGCTTCCTTAAGTCTTCCTCTCCATGTAGGGTTGCAGCTCTGGGTTGGGAAATACCTGGAGATTTTGGGAGTGCAGTCAGGGGGAGGTATAATGCCATATAATGCCTCAGCAGGGTATAATACCATAGAGTCCACCCTCCAAAGCAGCCATTTTCTCCAGGAGATCTGATCTTGGTTGTCTGGAAATCAGCTGTAATAGCAGTAGATCTCCAGATGCCAGCTGGATGTTGGCAACCCCATCTCCATGCCAGGAAGAGCTGCATGTTTTGTTTCCTGCCTATTAATGCCCCAGTTCAAAAGCACAAGAGCCCTGCCACAGGAGAAAAAGAAATGGTAAAACTCTCATCACTCTTCACATCTTCAGTCAGGTCACACTGTTGACCACACATTTGTCATAGGACTCTAAGGAGTTCCCCATCTCTCTATTTGTGGCCAGAAAGCAATTTATTCAGCACTAAAGAACACATATGAAAAACAGAGCAGAATTCTAATCCTCAGATACTGGCTGCAAGTGGTAATTTAGCTAGCTCATACTGACTGTGCTTTGAAATCATCCCATGAAAAATGAACTTTTCGTAGGTTTAAATAACCAAATTCCTGATTATAACTATGGGAAGGAGTTTTCTTTTTGTATCCTTTTTATATAAATGAACTTTCTTCTTCAGCAGAAAGCAAGATTTTTAAAAATGACATGGGATGAATGCTTGTGCTCAGAGCCCAAATGGAGTAGGGTAGGTAGGTAAGACAACAAAAAACTGGCAGAAAAAAAAGCCAAATCTTTTTGAGAAGCCTGGGAACAAGAGACAGGATGTTGCAAGGCAAAGCTAACCTTCCCACACTGACATCTGGTAAAGTTAATAATAACAATAACACTGGTAAGCCAATCCATCCTCTGTTCCATTTGCCATCAAATCCTGCAGAGTACTTCAGCCAGCACCATGACCTGGATGGCCCAAGCTAGCCTGATCTTGTAAGATCTCGGAAACTAAGCTGGGTCAGCCCTGGCTAGTATCTGGATGGGAGACCACCAAGGAAATCCAGGGTCGTGACACAGAGGGAAGCAATGGCAAAACCACCTTTGAACATCTTTTACCTTGAAAACCCCACAGGGTTGCCATAAATCGGCTACAACTTGACAACACTTTCCACCACTACTTCAGCCAGCTAGCTAGATGGCAACTTGTTTCTGTACTGCTATGTGTTTATTCTGTTTTCAGCCAGGCTTTGAGTTGCTGCAGAACTAGAAATCAATCCATGCTGCCATTTTACAACTCTAAAGAATCCGATATTCCACTTTGGAGCAGAGCTAAGATCTTGCCTAACACCTGAGCCACAAAATAATCACAAATAATGCTCCCTGTTTAGGATCTTCCGTGTCAATGCCAGATCCTGATCTATTTGGTTAACAACAACACTTTTCAGATATACAAATGTGTTAGTGTTCAAAGCACTTCACATACTGTACTTCAGTAACTTCTAAAGTCAGTATTATCACCCCCATACTATGGATTAAGGGTTTACAGCTGTAATCTAGTGCCTTGCCTAAAAACCTCTATCAATTTCATTGTCAAGGACAAGGTAAAATTTGAACCAGGGATTTAGGCTTGTGCTGTCAGTCTCTTAAACCCTCTGCAATCATTACAATCAACTGTGTGCAAGGGAAACACACACATAGGCTGCGGCCAAATTGGAAGATTGGCACAGTATGGTCACACCGCTAATCTCTCAGTTTCATTTGAGAACAGAGAATCTCAGTCAGACACCACATCCTGGAGCACCTTTACAGTGTGCAGGGGCCACAGCTGACCGTTCACAGTGTTACAGTGAGTCACCCATGCAGTGTAGTTCGGGCTGTTCTTTAAAAAAAAGGTTTCCTGGTGCATGAGTTTATGCTTAGAATGGATTGGACAGTTCAGATTTCCCATCTGTTTTGTGTGTGCTCCCATGCGTTCAGACATTCGGAAATACGGGATGAATGCGTGGACATCCATAAGCACCGGACTTTCTCTGGTGGCTGTTTACGCTGCATCCAATTTGTCATACGATGGGGTGAATACGACTGGGGCACAGGCACCAGATGTGGCTGTGTGAATGAGCCCATAAGGGAACAGCAACTATTGGGCCAAACTGCCTGTCTGACTGCAGCCATAGTGTGGGCCTCTTGATCCAAGTGGTTGCCATGTTGTGTGAGCAGGGTAACATGGGAATTTTTCTGCTTTAGTTTAAGCAACTGAAAACCTATTTTATGGTACCTATTTGCAGAAAATTAGAATTAGAAAATACATTGTTCACACAACTGGTAACCACACGTATCAAGAGGACTGTGTTCTGTGCAATCTCCCCTTCCCCACAGTTGGTCATAATGAAGGGAAAGCACTTTACACACTAGGTTATACTAGCTTTCATGCTGTGTAATTACCCTTAATGGACCTGAACTATGCTTGTGGGCAGCAAGAGATATGTGACAGAACACAATGCTAAGACCAGAGTGTTCAATCGCTTTAATGCAAAAGAGAGAAAATAGGCTCATAACAATACAATCATTCCGCTCTTCCCCAAAAAGTACTAAATCAGACTTTAAGATCAAATGACAACAAACCTCTCCCAGATGTGGCACTGAAACATGCATGCAGGCAAGCACTAACAAGACTTAAATCGAGTATTCTTACGGGGCTGCTTCTTTTGATAACAATGCCTGTTAGGTGGTGGTCCTACTTGTTGATTGAACTGATCAAGAGACAAGCCCCTATTCAAAAATCAGAGAAGTCTAGTATTTTAAAAACTGTCCCAAAGCCTAAGATGCCATCTAGTGGCCATTCTACAAAACAGAAACAGGAACAAAAACAACATACATACACTTGCCTGTGAACAAAAAGGCTGCATCCACACAGTGGAGATTCTCCATACTGCATTAATTTTGTCCACATTTCCCCCCTTCTTTGCCACTGGAGGGGTTTTTTTAGGGCCTTTTGAAAATCTGTAAATGGTGCAGTGCTATAACATTATAGCACTTTGTGTGCATGTGTGAAGTGCCGTCAAGTCGCAGCCAACATATGGCAATCCCAGCAAGGGGCTTTCAAGGCATGTGAGAAGCAGAGGTGGTCTGCCAGCATCTGCCTCTGCAGAGTCTTCCTTGGTGGTCTCCTGTCCAAGTCTCCTATCCTGCTTAGTTTCCAAGATCTAAAGAGGTTGGGCTATACCATGCTGCCTTCCTTCCCTTAGCACTATCGCAATTACCATTTTTTTTAAAAGCCTCAGAAAGCTCTCTGGTTGTGTGGTAGGGAAAATGGTGACTGTGAGGGGCTGGAAGAAGGGGCAAGACTTTTGTGGGCAAGACTTTCAAAAATCCACACTTCCCATCCAGATGGCATGATAAGGTGCTTGGACTATGCTCTTCTCGAAAAGATTGTTGCAAAACAGATTTGGAAAGGACAGGAAAAGGATGATTTGAGCACAAGTAGAACATGACATTGTGTGGATGTTCCCCAAAAAGTGTTCCAGTTTGGAGGTCAAAGTGGAGAAAAACCTCCACGTGAAAGCAGTCAAAGAAAGAAAGAAAGAAAGATTTATAATCAAGTTCAAAAGTAACTATGTATTTCTTGTCATGTCTTACTTCATCTGTTCTTGCTGAGTGAATAAAAGCTACATATGGGTAGAAGAAGAAGAAATTAGTTATTATATTTTATATTTTGTACCAATGAGGTCCAAGATAATGTATATGTTTTGTTTTAGATTATTATAAAGAATTGTAATATACCCTTTAAACAATTAAAGTGCTAGAGCAAATGAAGGTCCTTGTTTCCCTGCTCCTATTTTGAAAATGCATGTATGGGAGCAGTCAGAAATCATGCAGGAGTGGCTCCACATATTATTAGAAACAGATGTGTGAATACTTCCCGTTTCCAGTGTTTGCACTTGCAGTATAATGCCTGAGGGAGAACTTGCACATGGAAAATTCACAAACTACATGTGTATCTCCCTCCTGTGAATTTCTCAAGTTATCATATTGGAACTGCAAACAGCAGAACCTCAAACAGCATAAGGCGCTCACACATCCAGTTACTGACACTTCAGAGAATGTTTGAAGGCGTTCTGAGGCACACATCTTGATAATGGGGGAACAATTTGATTCATATCATAGTGCCAAACACAATACAATTTCAGACCAGTCCAGAGTTATTTGCCTCAGGGCTGTTTCAGCTCAGGAAAAATTCTGCAGGAGGGGAGGCAAGAGTTTCATCTCCACACACTCCAGTCCCAAGACAAATTGGGCCCCCACATACTTTTACAACACAATTTCTATAGCTGTTGTGTGGAAGCAAGTTGGGTCCCAGAAACCCAGGCCTAGTTTGTTATTGTATCATATAGTTTGTTACATATATACAAAAAATCTCAAGACATAGCCCTTGCAAAACTGAAAATTAATTGCCTCATATCCATAATTTAGTAATTGCCTAACTGTGAGTCTGATTGTATGGGTTGTTGTTTTTTAAAAAATAATCTGTTGACAATCTTACCTGGTTATTCCGAAAGAAAACCAGTTAGATTGGTTCAAAAAGGACAGGCAGCAACCTGAGTGACACAGAGGCAAGTGGGTCACAGAGATGGAATACTTGCCAAGTAGAAAACAAAGCTGCCACTTCTGGGCTCCACTGGGAAATGTTTTGCTGACTCAGTTATGATTATTGTCCTTAGGCAGTTTCAGCCTTTGTTACTTAGTAACCCATTAAATAGATAAAGATGGGTAGCCACGTTAATCTCTCAGTAGCAGTGGAAAAGAGCAAGAGTCCAGTAGCATCTTAAAAACTAACACGATTTGTGGCAAGGTGTGAGCTTTCGTAAGTCACCACTCATACCTTGCCACAAATATTGTTAATCTTTAAAGTGCTACTGGACTTTTGCTCTTAACCAGTTAAATGTGTTCCTGTTTCTTGCAGAGGACATAAGTCTCACTGGACCCTCCTGATGCTACAATCTGTGGCCTGGACGGCATACATGAAAAAGAGTAGTGGCCTATACATCAGAGATTGTTTCGGCTACCAAATGTAGTCTCAATGCTACTGACACAGGACTGGGGCCCTCTGGTACTCCACCCCATGGTTGCCAATCTCCTTGGCAGCTAAAGATTTCCTAGAATTACAACTGATCTCCAGTTGACAGAGATCAGTTCACCTGGAGAAAATGGCTGCTTTGGAAGGTACACTCTGTGTCATTATACCCTACTGAAATCCCTCCCCAAATCCCGCCTTCTTTAGGCTCCATCCCCCAATCTCTGAGTATGTCCAAACCAAGAGCTTTGTCCCAACCGCCATCTTTGTAGTATTTCTTAGAGCGCAAATGCACCCTGCAAAATGTCCTCCGAACATAATAAAATACTGTCTGTGTAGTTTCTTCACATACTTCCTCTACTCACCTTCAGCACCTCCTGGGCAGCTACTGCTCCAAAGAAGGCAGTAATAGGATTCAGGTCACCAGTACATCCATATGCAAATGTCCGTACCAGATCCTCATCCAGTGGCTCCTGAACTGTAGCTAGTGTCCATGCTAGCTTCACCATCTCCTCTGCATCTGCCTGCCAATAAATAATGATGGATGAGTCTGGGCAAGATATCTTGCTAAGGACAACCATAAAGGTTATTTGAAGAAGAAGAAATAATGTAATTTGCAGGAGGAAACAACATTCTGTAGAAAAGCTCAGGGTTTGAAGAAATGGGGCAAAGTGGAAGAAGGACATGAGTTGCCAGAGAAGAGGGGGGGGGAAGTCTAGAGAATCTTGCCTGATTCCTAGGCCTAGGCAGTCGCTTCATTTTGCTCTGGAATAAATGGAGTGCACAGAAGGCCATGTGAAGAGTGTGATAGCGAGACATTTTCCCTGCATCGGGAGTCTTGATCTTGGGACTTCTCATGGAGGCACGCAAGGAATCCTGGCAATACAGAGATAAATGAATAGAAGTACCTAGCTCAGGCCCCTTCCTATAAGGAAGCAACCTCAGGAACACTGAATTCCTTCCTCTATTCCACAGTTTTCTGTAATTGGTCCTTATTTCAGATAACCAATTGGCCTTTCCTATGAAGTGGAGTTCTAGGCCTCAGGTGATTCCTCCAGCTAAAAAACATTGCCAGAATGGTAAGATTACTCAGGCCCCATCAGGCGCTGTGTGAAGGCCTGAATCCTCTATGAAGTAGCTTGAAAGGGATAACCTTGTTTTCCTACCCCCTGAAATCCCTCATGTTTTGAAACTAGTACATACAAAGGAGTGCTGTTGAGGCATCTTGACTTGGGTGACGATCCCACCACTTTTATATGGAGAAAAGGAAGATGTGTCTCCAATTTCCAAGCTGTACTGTCCTAGATAGAGAGCACGAAAAGAATATGATTACATTGTGTTTTCTGAGTAGGTCAACATGACTGGAGTTAAATAAAAGCAAACAATCCATTTGCTACTAATGCAGCCTTCACAACACAGGTCTCCCGATTTTGTCTGAAGTCATCTTGATCTACCATACATATTAATCTCTCCTGAAGTCCTCCAGCATCTATCCAATATGAGAATAATGATGAAGCCTTCTGTACACATAGCACCCAACCATCTTTTTGTCTGAGTCTTCCTTCATAAACCAGTCCTTCCTATTATTGCTCTATTCCCCTCATCACACTTTCTTCTGTGAGCTGACATGAACCATGCATGCAGATATGCAGAAAAGGAAGTTGAGATCATATTACCAGCCACATGGATTGGACGGGGCTCAAGGGTGTTAAGTTCAGTCATCCCTTCAACCTCTCTGAATGTCACCCAATCGCCATTCTCAAACTGGTGCCCTTGTCCCTGCTCATTCTCACAGGCCACTGTCAACATGCCAGGGTTACCCTTTGAAGAAAAGATACAGGGGGAAATGTTTACTCCGGGATCAAAAGCTAATGGTCTTCATGGAAATATATAGACTGGATCCAGGATATAAAGGAGGCAAGCACAGGAAGTGGGACATGGGCAGGAAAGCAAAACTCATTAGGCATAGTCAGAAGAACTTAACTACCTGGGTTATGTGCTGAATGACAGCAGAAACAGGTTCAGCCTCAGAAGCATCATATACCACAAAGTGTTCTCCAAAATCACAGAAGAGCTGCCTAGAGTTTGGAGGAAAGGCAAAAGAGGTCATATGGCTTTCCCATAGGGGTGCACTCTATTACTGCACCATGCTCAAGCTGCCCCTTCACTATCATGGAAAGCTTCTCTTCGCAAAGGCCTTCCACCCTACAGTGTCCCCCAGCACCACATGGAATGTATATATGAGAGTTTCTCTCTACTGGGCTATTACTCCACCCACCATTGCAATACCCCTTCCTGGCACAAGACAGCACTCACATACCCAGCCAGGCCCTTTGTGTCAGAAAGTACAAAGCAAATGTTGTTGGCATGGCAAAAATCACTGATGCGCAGCTGCTCCTCCAAGGGGGAGTTGGTCAGGACCACCACCTGCAGCAAAAGTTGTAGTTTAGTGCTGGATGGGGTGAGGCTGGATGCAAGGGCCATCTGCTCACAGAATGCCACAAGAAACAGCACAGCAGAGGCACTTCCCAAACAGCTGTTCAGTATACATCCAGTATCAGACAAAGCAAGCCATGGCCATGGCCTTCCCTTCCTCCTGTGCTGCTGGTGGCTGGGGGCAAGCTGAGTCTTTGTAGCATTGTTCTGGCTTGGATCCAGCTTCTGGCGAAACAGATCCAGAAGGTGATGACAGACAGGGGGTGCAGCCATTACCTCCTCCCACACCACCAGCAGCCACAAGAAAGCTGAGCCCCTGCGGCACATCAGCACCCTCCTCATTGTGTTGCCTCTACCAACTGCTTGGGTGGGCTTGGGTGGAGAATCGGCCCTGACACCACAGGGTATAACACAGCTAGTCCAGCCCTCCACTGCCACATGTGCTGAGTAGTCAGATTCTGACTAAGTGTTTTGGGTGCAGCTTTAGAACAAAACAGTTACTAGCTCTGAAGGATAACTAATCCTTGTACTGCCACTGACAAAACACTTGGCCACAGGTCTATAGCTTTGTTTGCAGCTGCAGTGCAAGAAGCAAAAGCCACCTTACTGGGCTTGGATAAAGTCCTGTGTAAACACCAGAAACTGGAAGAAGTTCCTCCAGCCTTAGAAACCTTTCTCTACCTTCATTTGGATGAAGAGCCCCTTACGGTGGAAGAAGGTTCTTTAGGCTGGCGGAAGACTTCAACATTTGCTCAGTGCAGCACTAGGGATGCATGCTACTGTAATGCCCTTCAGAAGAGTCACCAAAACTGCTTCCTCTCTTCCATTGTAGGATGATGTATGGTGTGAAACACACAGCTCTGTCCCTACCTGGAAGGCAGACAAGAAGCATTCAGACAGCTCTTGAGTATAGGCTAGCACAGGCACATAGCGGTTCAGTTCTTTAAGACGGTGCTGTGAAACCACAGCTCGATTCTGCCCCACATCTTCTTCGGACAGGTAGAACTGAAGAGAGACAGCAATGTTTAGAAGTGGGGGGGAATCTATGGTGCTGTTACAGGTACGCCTCTCACAATTTCACAGCAGAGGAAAAGCAAGGAATTCACTCTTTGTTGCTTGTTCTCTTCCCAGACTCAGTACGTTGCCTGAGGTCAGACACAAGATTTGGCTGATAGTTCCATTCCCAGATTTTATGCACTATCAAATATATTAAAAACAAGGTGTGCCAACTGCTGAACCAGCAGAATATTGCCAGGGTTGTTGCCAGGTTTGTTTACATTCTTTGATTGCACTATGAAAGTGTGAAATTTGGTACTGGGAGTAGTAAACAGCATCCTGAATATATCAGCATTCATTTATTTTATAAAAACAAACAAGGTTCTGTCCCTTGTGATTGAAAAGATAGGCTTGATAATATGTGGGCAATGCAATGCCTGAGGAAATCTCAGAAGTCAAAGTGGAGCATGGCAATGATCAAGAGGCATGACTTCCGTAACCTGCAGTGCCCTCCCAAGCAAAGTTGCAGCCTTCTCAGTGAACTGGGGTCCATCATGAGCTTGGAAACGAGTTGTTCCGCTCTGGACTGCACAGCTGTTATGTAGGTTTTACCACCTCCCATAGCTAGAAGAAACAGAAGTATACATAATATTGTTACATGGTTTGTTACATGTTCTTAACCCTGGCATTGCAAAGACACTGCTCTGGTTAGTGAAGACGGGTTATATATGGAAGGTACTGTTAAAAATGAGAGTACCAGGTTATGAGTTTGAAGATGACCCATTAAGAGATGTAGGGTCCAATATGATAGCTAAAAATATTACCTAACTACTGCAAAATGCTGAAATATTACCTAACTACATAACAAGACAGAAACTCCTGAAATGTTAATTAAACCAGCAGGCTATCACATGACAGTTTTGAAGGGGAAGGGATATGTGCCGCATTGCAGAGGAAGCAGTGATTTCACTCACTTTCCACACTTTTGGGTGGGGTGTTTTGTTTTTTGTTGCTAATGAGCTGAACTGGTGGTACATTACCATTTCATTCAGACTATTTTTAATAGCAATATAAACTGACACATCAGACTTCACAAACTGTGCAACCTCATTTGAATTTATGGCCTAGATTACATCATAGTTCATGAAAGCAGCTAAACTATGAACAGTTATTAGTAACTATTGTCCAACTGTAGCAGAACAAAAGAAGAACCGTGTTGGATCAGACCAATGGTCCATCTAGTCTAGCCTCCTGTCTCTCACAGTGGCTAACCAGTTGCCCTGGAGGGCCCAACAACAGGGCATAGTGGCCAAGCCCTTCTCTTGATGTTGCCTCCTGCCACTGGGATTCAGAGGATGACTGCCTCTGAATATGGAGGTTCCCCTCAGTCACCATGGCTATAAAGGCAATAGGACCAGTCAAGAGTTCAGATGACTTATTATAATGTAACTGGAGATCTTGGAACATGAAATGCGTCTGAAGTATAATTTGTATAAGTTAACAAAATGCAGGCTTTCTTGGTACAGATTAAGGATTTTAAAAGGTGTGTGTGTGGGGGGGGGAACCAAAATGTATATTACCTTAAAGCACACATTAAGAAAGTGGAAAGAAGGAACAGTACCCATACAGCCTTTGAGAGGCAAAATATGAGCGATCCCCCCTCCAGGATATAGGTACAGTGCCAATAAAGGATGAGGGCCTGGCACTTGTGCTCCCACAAGCATACCTGTGAGGAGAGGTCACTCCACTGAGCATCATGTTGGTCATGGACAGTGATAGATTTCACTCCTGCAAGAATGATGTTCTTGGCGATCTCCACACCTAGCCCTTTCATGCCAGAGACCAGCACAGCAGCTGTAGCTAACTTCTGCATGGCCTCATAGCCCAGAACATAGCTAGAAAAAGGCACACCAGAAGAGAACCTGATTTTGTAATATGACACATGCTTGATTTCTTTTTTTAAAATATTTTTATTTTACCCTTTAAGGGGATACAAAATAAAAAAGGAGGAAGGGAAAGGTGAGAAGCATAAAACATTTGTTAAACACATTTTAAGGACATTACATAATAAAGGAATAAAAAACATGAACGAGCATCTTAGCAAAACAGTATCATAATAAATCAAAATGCAGTAAAATAATCAATACTTCAACATAATATATTTCCATGTATATTTCCATTATTTCCTATCTGTAGGGCTAGGTGGGAAAACAAATAAACAAGAAACATAAAAGGTGAATACTATCATGTAATAACTAGTAAATACGTAACTATATGTAACTATAAAAGATTAATGGATATAACTACAAGAATATAATTATATGGGTTAGAGTATAAATCAATTTCAGTTTCTTTATAACTCCTCTACCAGCTTTTTCTAATCTATGTAGTTTGTCTGTAATAGTTATAAAAGGCTCTCCACTTATTCTCAAATTCAGTGATTGGTTTTTTGTTTATATGGTTCACCATTTTCAAAATATGGCATATGCTCTCTTCAAACTTTACACCCAACTTTCCCCCTTGATTTTGTTGCCTAACATGGTTTTCCTGCCCTCATGCCATATCAGAGCCCAATATGCCCCTTAGTCTCATCCTTAACTGTCATATAGTGCAATCCTAAACCATGTGACTAAGCCAATGGTGGGAAATCCTGGAGATACTCTGTAGCCAGCCCCACCAACATCACGTCAATGCCACACCAATGTGACCATTATGCCTGTGTAGAACTGGGCAACATCTCTTCCTTTTCTCTCCCTTTCTCAGCATCTCTCTCTCCCTTCTCCCCCCACCAGGACTCATCTATGGCTCTCTCTCAGGGCCAAATAGCTTTCACCCAAATTCCAATAAACAGCCATACCCATAGGGTTTTGTAAGCATGTTATCATGGCCAATGTTGGGCACAGAATACAGTGTTTCCCTTGCCTGATGCTTCCATGTCCTACATTGACTAGGATCTGAACCCTCGACAGGAGCACTCTGTAGTGATTGCCTTCAATGAGCTATGGGAATGTAGGAATGCTGTGCTGGATTATAGGGTTGCCAGAAAAACTGAGGAAAATATCCTGTCCCATTAACAGAGACTTAATAAGGTATTATTTACCATGTGGTTATTTACCTCCATGCACTGAAAAGCTTCAACTGCTGATTTCTATACACTAAGCCTCTGTTAATGGGACCTTCGGCATGCAAAGTAGATATCTTCCACTGAGCCATGGCCCTTCCCTGTGGGTGGCAGATGTGTGATATCAAGGGCTGTGGCTACATCAGTGAGTGGCAGTGAGCTGCATCCAAGACTGCCACTTACGGGAGCACTGACACTGGCAGCACATTGCTTTGTGATTGGTGGATATTGTTGGGGTTGCTATATACTCTGGTTTGCTCATCACGCAGTCAGATACTTGTCAAAGGGTGTTTGTGTCATTTATTTCTCCTCTAGGGAATGGTCATATGATACTGACTAGCAGCACCACATTGTGAGTGCACCATCAGTACCAGGGTCTTAGGACAGGGCTTCCTTTCTCCCAGCCTTCCTCTAAAATAATATACCTGTCTGTAGTGAATCCTTCTGCCCTGGCCCCTAGAACCATTACCCTATTAGTCCATCTAGTTAACTTTCTTTTTGTTTAGCTAGAATACCTCCTGCCAGCACATTATTTATCACAAAACTCACAGTTGGCGCGAGTACAGTCCTTCATCGATCTCAGGAAGGTTCTCTGAGGTGCTCATTTTGCTCCTATCCATCAGACAGAAGAGAATCAGTCAGTTCCATAAAGCAAACTTCTTCCCCTCTTTCTTGTTAAGGATTTAGGAGACCAACCTCCATTTAAGCTCCAAGGCTTCCAAAGCAAAGCCTACCTGGTAGACTCTGGCTTTTTATCATATCCCATTTGTAAAGATATCGAGTTACCGCTTGTCCTTTCAAAGTATACCCTGTGGGTAGTGTGGAAGTTTCACAAATCCACATTACACATTGCCTCCATATGGCACACTGCTGTTTTAACCCCAATCACCACATAGGACACACTTTTCATTATTTTGTCTGAGCATGTCCACCTTTCTGTTTCCTTCTCTTCCTCCTTTTTGTTTTACCCTGTCTTAAAAAAAATTGCTTTAAAAGACAGCTGTAAATGGCTGTCGTACAACTGAAGTGAACCACCATAGATTTGGGTGCCAGCTGGTCAGCTGAAGACTAGTATATCTGAATGAGAGAGTGGCATTACGCCCTGTGTTTTAGATTTTGCTGGGAATCTCATTTCTAAAAGGATGACTTGAAAACAGAGAATTGCCACCTGGGGTCCTTGGTGCATGCATGTGCAATTCAAATATGTTCTACTAGGAATAAGGCCCATTGTGGAAATAAACACAATGAGCTCTAGAAAGAGGCTCTGGGCGGGTGCCCTAACCTTGGGCACCCAGTGTCAATTTTCTGTGGTGACCTCAGCAGGGTATAATGACACAGAGTCCACCATTTTCTCTACGGAAACTGATCTCTGCCATCTGAAGAGCAGTTGTAATCTCCAGCCTTCATCTGGAGACTGGCAACAATTGTTCCCCAAGAGGAACTGGCTAGTTTGGAGGATGGACTATGGCATTCTAGTCATCTGAAGCCTCTCCCCTCCCCAAACTCTGGCTTCCGTAGACTCCACCGCAGAATATCCAAGAATTTCCCAACCTGGAGCTGGCAACCCTAGTCAGGACTGGCCCCGATGAGTTCCACACAAAGGCCAAAGTAGGCCTGGAACGTGCCTCTTGCCTTTGCCTTTTTACTGAGAGGACCAAGCTTGGTTGCCTAGCAACAGCCACTGAGGGAAAAGTTAGACCCACAGGAGCCAAGTAAGAGAAGTGTCTTCATCAGAAGAGACAGCCATTTTGGCAGTTTATTCTGTCAGGGAAGTGGCCAGGCTGGCAGTGGGCAGGGGAGAGAAGCAGACCCAGCCCCCAGCCAATAGCACATGAGAACTCTTAAGTGGCAGCTGATGGGCCAATGGCTGATGGAGCGCACAGCAGAGCCAATGGGAGAGCTGGAAAGTGTCAATACATTAAGGCTTTTATATATATCAGATTCTATCTGAGCACTGAATGAACCCATTACATATCTCCAGCAATCTGCACCTTAGCTTAGCACTCACCTGACAACAAGAAGATAACCCTAAGAAACCCAAAAGAAAGGTGCACAGCTAACTGGGGATAGGACTCTAAAGTACACTGTATTTAAATAGTTACCAACCTCCAGGTAGCACCTGGAGATCTCCCACTATTACAGCTGATCTCCAGACGACCAAGATCAGTTTCTCTGGATAAAATGGCTGCTTCAGAGGGTGGACTCTATGGCATTATACTCTGCTGAACTCTCTCCTCCTCAGGCTCCACCCACAAAATTTCCAGGTATTTCCCAACCCACAGCTGGCAACCCTAAATCTGAATTTAACATGTGGAATGGCATAAATGCCAACAAGAGGCAGAGGAGGCACAGCACCCACAAGTAGGATAGCACCATAGAATGTCATGTCAGCCCCAAGGTCTGTCTGAAGATGTGTAAGTCTTCTGACTCTTTCCTACGGGGGGGGAATTAAAAATCTTACCTAAGCTGAGAGGTGCCTCCGGTATCAGTTCTATCAGATACGTTCCTGTGGTGCCAAGAACACCACAGTGCTAAAGATTCGCTAGAAAACGCCGGGCTTTTCCTTCCCTGGTAAACGAAAGTGAAATTGAAGGACAATAGGTAGGCGGACGCGCAACGTTTCTGCAACTCTGTACGAGTAACCGCGTTTGAGTGAGCTGTCCAATAATAATTGCCCACACGACACACACGGTTATTATATGTTCCGCTACGAACTGAGCTAAACGAATTCTGCGGCTTTTTTTTCCGGGTAGCATTCCAAAGTGACTAGGAAACGCAAAAACCAGTTCGCAGCATCTCCTCCTCAAAACCCACAGTATAGGGCTTTTGTCTGAAGAAGTGTGTTTTGCACACGACAGCTTATACTTTGAATAAAACTTTGTTGGTCTCAAAAGTGCGGCTTGACTCAAATTTGTTCTTCGGCACTATAGGGTATAACTTTAGGTACAGCCTTGTTGAGAGGGGGCGGGGACCGTCTCTTCAGGCCTGTGTCGCTTTTTAATTAAATGATTGCTATTAGAAGCGCGCTCAACTCTCCCAGCAAACGCCTCCTGCCGGTTGCTGCGGGTGCGCGCGCGTCCCCACAGTCGGAAAGGCTAAAGAAGTCGTCCCGTCCCGTCCCGTCCCCTTGGACGCGTCCTCAGAGATGCTCAGAAAAACGAACGTCGACATTTAAATAGGGTTCGTGCTGAATGATACAAGCTGTCACCCGGACAGTCCTGGGCAAACTGCGCAGTTCAATCGTATGCAGATTTACTCGAGGATGTGGCTGCAAGCGGTGTGAGCCACACTGAATGCAGCGGGCATCACTTCAAAGTAAATACTCTTTAGGCTGTGTTGGGAATTGACTTTCTTGCGGGAACTTTTGGTCGAGTGGTGGGGTATTTAAATAACAAGCCACCGGCAGACTGGAGAGAAACACGGCTGCGGAGGGCGGGGCTTGCGTTTCCTTGAGCGCATGCGCCGCCGTGCGGTTTCCCTGCGCGGCTGTCCTGTTTGCGCAGCAAGAGTTCTCGAGGGGGCGGCCGCGCAAAGCTCCCCCTTTCCTGTCTTTGCGCGGGTCCGGGTGGGGAGGATGGCGGCGGCGGCTGCCGGTGAGTGGGAGGCTCCGTCGCGGGCGCTGAGGGCGCTGACCTGGCTCGGGCAAGAGTTCATATCGGACTGGGAGGCCCAGGACTTGCGGGCCGCCCTCTTCCAGCTGCTCTTGCTTTGGCTGTTTGTGAGTTTGCTGGGTATCCAGGTGGCCTGGCGAGTCTATGGGAATACTGTCACCGGCCTCTACTACCGGCAAGGTAGGCCTCTCTTCTCGCTCGCTGCTCTGCTCTGCTCGATGCTGCCGCCGCCGCTGCCGCCACTCTTCTCCCGACCGTGGAGCCGGCTGTACGCATACTGGGTGGTCGTCTTCCGGGGGACCCGAGCTGGTCGCCCTTGGCATTGCCTCTCTCTTATCGCTGGTATCTGTTTGCATTGTTTTTCCTGCCTCCCTCCCTGTACTCTCAAAGCCTTCAGGCCTCGGCCTCTGTTTTATAGCAGTATCTGGAGCCTGTCTTCTGCTAGAGATCAGAGGCTGGAGTCCTAAACTAAAAATAAAAGAATATTAACCGGCCAAAGAGGCCGGTGGCTGAAGCAGCAAGGTTGTGTCTTGACGTTGACTTATGCTTTTGGTGGCAGTTCACTTTGGAAGATGAGGGAGACAGGCTCTCATTGTTTCTGTGCTTTTCATAAAACTAGTTGCTGCTGCCCTGACTTCGGTAGCCCAGGCAAGCCCGATCTCGTCAGATCTGGGAAGCTAAGCAGGGCTGACTCTGACAAGTACTTGGGAAGGCGACGTCCAAGGAATACCAGGGAGGGGACACAAAATGTCGTTTCTCACACAAAATGTCCTATCCCTACTAGGGGTCGCCAGAAGTCACCATGACTTCCAGGCTCGCATGCTCATACACACACACACGATACCCACCTGAAAAAGAAAACTAGTTGCTGCCTTGGGCTGTACTTTCTGTTGACGTTGATGCCCTTGACTTTGTTGGACTGAACAGCCAGCACAATGCAAAATAATTCTCCACTCCCTAATCTCACCCCTGGGTTAGGTAGGTGTTGCAATGACAGCTGTTTTCAGAGTGACATTGTGAGTAAACATCTTTTGAGAGTGAAGCGTCTTTAAAGAAAACTAATTTGCAGTACAATCTAGTACAATCTAGACTGGAATAGCTCTGCAGGGGAAGGTACTGTTGGAGTAGATATGTCAAATAGGGGAGACCTGGGTTCAGATCTCCCAAATAACTGTGAAGCTTATGGATTGACCTTGAGCCTGTCTGTCTCTCTCTCTCTGCCTTGCTGAGTTTTTGCAAGGGGAAAAGTTGAAAAGAGAGCCTTATGTGTTGCCCTGTGATAGATTAGACTAGCTTTTGAAACTTGGTGCTTGCCAAGCCTCTCTCATGTGTTCTGCTTTCGTAATATTTTTTCATGACATTCTTGGGTTCACTTAACTGAATACATTGGAGATTGAACTCTTCTAAAGCAAGACAAAGTATCTGCCCTGCCACTGAACCACAGCCCCCTTCCTGGCCCTTCTCCTTGGCTAAGACTGTTCTGTGCATGAATTGTACATCAGAGTCAACAGAATCCAAATGAGACATCAAGGGATCTGCATCTGCTGAACTTTTCCTCCTTTGGATACCTAATTTCCTGAAAGCTGAGATACTTGATGTTGTTGCCTGAGGACTGGAAGGATTATTTAGCCTTGCTGGAATGATGCCTAAGAACAGTGAGTCCTTGGAAGGCTAACTGATTAACTTTAGCATGAACCAAGACTCTACTTTCTAATGACACCACTGACTGCTATGGGCCAAACTAGACGTGAAGGCATCCTTAAAATTCTGGCCCACTCACATCTTACCCCAACAGAATGTGTCATATTGCAGGAATCAGGCAATGTTTCAGGGGTGGGAGACCAGAAGTACCTTCTGCTGCAGTTGGTGTTGTTGTCTAATGTTTTGGATTTGAGGGTACTTTGATTAACATTAGTAGGATTGTCGAGGCCTGGGTTTTTAAGCATCTAGAATGACATGCTTAATGTTACTGATACCAGGACACAACATGCTATTCGTAAAGACTTACAATTATGTCTTGATGGCAGCCATACTAGTTGACAGTTAGACACTAGAAAACAGAAGCCGTCATCTAGAAAAGCCAGTGACCTAACAAAGTCAGGCATGTTTTAGCAATGGAAAACATATCCACTGGATTAAGCTGGGCAGACTAGTCCATCTGATTTCTTAATGCAGTCTACTGGAGTTCCCAACGTGATCTGTCTCAGGCCCTGTAAATATTTTTTCCCCAACTCATATTCAGAAGGGGTTTTGATATTTCTTCTATTAAGTATCAAAACACCTTAATACACGTCACAATCCTTAAAGTACACAGTTCAGCTATATTATTTGGTTTCAACTGGGAGAGCTTCTGGGGGTTGTATTGTTACTTTTAATTGTTTTGTTATTTCCTAGTGCTTCTTACTTAAAAGAATAAAAATAGTTTAAAATGGTTTGTGTGGAAACACCCTACCACTCATTTTCTGTCAGCTACAAAACAGTAGTGTCTTCATTTTTTGCTTTTAAGTTTATTGGGTCTAAAAGTGATCAAGAATATATATGGCCATTTTATTTCTTTCAATCACATTCGTTTCCAGATAAATCATCCTGTAATTTCTTGGACTAATGTTTTAGTTGAGTACATAGGAAGCTTTTTTTTAGATTACTGGGATCCTCTCTCAGATGCCTTTCTAAAGTTTGTTTATATGAAATATTTTCCAAAGGATCCAAAGTTCCCATAATTTCCTAGCTTTTGGGCATTATTTGCTGCCTTATATTCCAACCTCAGTACAAGCATTGTCTGCTTAGTTATACTGATTTGTTATAATGCATCACTCTTCTGAAAAGTTCCTCTAAATTGGGGCTTCCGGTCGGAGTAAAATGGCGAATTGACACACTTTGCGAGTTGTGCAGAGTGTACTGCGGCATCTGATGACAGTCTGGGCTTTATCTGGCCCAGCGCAGCACTCTCCAGGCGGGGGAGTGGCAAGCAAGCAGCGAAGCCTGAGGGGGAGTTGAGATCGGTGTGGATAAGCTTCGGAGGAAGCTTGTTTACACTTTGATCTCCTTCCGTGAAGAGGGCAGTTGCAAATCAACTCTACAGATGCCAGCCGGGCTGAGAATTCAGCATAAATTCGCCATCTACCGATCTCTTTATCATCAAGATTAACATCGTTTACAGAAGAAGCACCGCGAAACCCCGAGATTACAAGCAAGGTAACAAACGAATAAGCGCTTACCGGTTTAAAGAAGATTGTGAAATTGAAACGTACGGATAAGCGTTGAAACCTTTAAGGAACTATTCCGCTTGAATTAAAAGTAAAACGAAAGCTTTCCTTTAGAGAAAAAGGCTGAAAAGTGACTTTGTTTTGCATTCCTGTGGTCAGTCAAGTCTAAACTTTACGTAGCAGAAACGAAACTAACTGTGACTCTATGATACAGGAAGTGGGCTAGAGTGGAGGTTTTAGAGGCTGTTGTGCTCGAAACGGATGGACATTTTATTGTGTGACACCACCCTTACCGGAAGTTGGATTACAGAGACGGACAGATGAACAGGAAGTTTGGAAGGAGCCTACTCTAGCCAGAAAATCATAGAGAAATTGCGCCCGACATTTTGGGGAGGACTAAATTTTAAAAAGTTATTTTTAAGCCGAAAAAGCGTTTAAACAAGTTTTAAAGGTGGCGATTTGGCTTGAAGACTGCCAATATAAAGATTGACTAGCATTGAAGTTGTCTCCAAGACGGATTTGAGGTCAAGACCCAGAGCTGCTTCATCACCTAGCCCAAGAATGACTGCAAAGGAAAAAAAAGAGTGGCAAGCAGCTATGGAAGCGATGGAAAAATGGATGACCGAAGTGGTGCAGAATCTTGGAAAACAAATAGAATCACAGCTGCAACAGCAACTACAACAACAGCTGCAAATTCAATTGGAGCAAATAGAACAAGTGCAAGTCCAAGTACAGAAAAAAATATGGAAGAACTGAAAGAACTGGTACTTACAGAAGTGTCAGGGATAAAAAAAGATACAGAAGAACTCAAAAAGGAAGTCAAAAGTCTGGTGACAAAATCTGAAGATATGGAACAAAAGGTTAAAAAAACCCTGTTAGAAAATACAAGACTGGAGACCATGATGGAATATAGGGCTACTCAGAATCATCTGAGATTGAGAGGGATAGAAGAGGAGGAAGATCAGGATCTACGGGCTCTAGTAATTAAGACATTGACAACTTATGTAGGGGAAGATGAGGGAGATTTGGATGCAGACTTTGACTTGATTTATAGAATAAATTCAGCTTATGCCAAAAGAAAGCAATTACCCAGAGATGTGATTGTTCAATTCGTGACAACAAAGATGAAGGAAGACGTTTTCAAGAAACAATTTACACAACCGTTGGAAATTAATGGAAAGAAAATAATAATTTTGAGAGAAATTCCGAGACCGATTTTACAAGATAGAAAGAAATTCAAGAAATTGACAGACAGACTAAAAGAAATGAACATTAGGTTCAGATGGGAGATTCCATATGGACTTACATTTATGTACAACTCGGTGAGATCTACTCTTAAATCTGAAGGAGATTTATACAGATTTAAAGAGAGCAATCTGGATGATTTTAAAGATATTTAACTCAACACCACTATGGATTACAAATTTTTATCTTGGAACGTAAATGGACTAAATTCACCAAGCAAAAGAAGATTAGTGAATCATTGGCTGGAGAAACAAAAATGTAATATAATTTGTTTACAAGAAACACATATTAGAAAACAAGACTACAAATATTTGACTAATAAAAAATTGGGAGAAGAATTTCATTCCTCAGCAACTAATAAGAAAAAAGGAACAGTGATTTATATTTCAAAAGAATTGGATCCTAAACAAATTTTCTCGGATAAAGAAGGAAGGTATGTTGGCGTGGAAATACTGATGAACAGAAAAAAGACATTGCTTATAAATATATATGCACCCAGTGGTGCAAAAGAGACTTTCTTCAATGACTTGACTAAAGAGTTGGATTGTTTAAATTATGACCAAATTGTTCTTGCTGGAGACTTTAATGGTACAGTGAATAACACATTGGATAGAAAGTCCAAAGCAAGTGGAGAGACAGTTGGAAAGTTACCAAAAAATTTCTTTCAATTGATGAAGCAAGAGAAATTGGAAGACGTTTGGAGGAAGTGGAATCCTAAGACTAAGGACTACACGTTTTATTCGAATAGACATAATTCCTTTTCTCGAATTGACATGATTTGGATGTCAGAGGAGATGGCGCAAAAAACTTATAAAATACAAATTTTACCGAAAACTAACTCTGATCATAATCCCCTACTTTGGATATCTAAAGCAAAACCTAAACAGTTATATTGGAGAATTAATGAAGATTTATTGGATCAAAAACAAATTAATGAGATCTTAAAAAAGGAAACGAAAAGTTTTTTTGAACTGAATTTGAATAAAGGTACAGATATACAAGTTGTATGGGATGCTTACAAAGCAGTAATGAGAGGTATGCTTATCTCTCTGAACTCCAAGGACAAAAAGCAAAAGATCCAACAACAGAAAGACCTTCATGAAAAAATTCGACAAAAAGAAAAGGAATTAAAGAAAAGACCAGGGAAGAAGAAGATTATTAAAGAGATCCACTTTCTGCAAGATCAGCTGAATGTTCTATTAAACAGAGAATTATATTGGAATTTGAAGAAATTACAGCAAAAAGCATTTGAGGGTGCAAACAAACCAGGAAAGTTTTTAGCATGGCAATTGAAAAATAGAAAAGAAAGGAATTTTATATCTAAGATTACTGAAGATGGAAAGGATGTTATGAGCTTGAATGGTATAAAAAGGGCTTTTTTTAAAATATTACGCCAAATTATTCAAAAGGAAAGGAATTGATCAACAGAGAATCAAGAAATATTTGGAGACGATTGAAGTTCCAGAGCTGGGAAAACAAATTAAGGAATTATTAAATGGTTTAGTAACGAAAGAAGAAGTGACAATGGCGATAGAAGATGCAAAGTTGGGCAAAGCTCCAGGACCAGATGGCTTTACAGCAAAGTTTTATAAGAAATTTAAAGAGGAGCTAACCCCTATTTTAGTACTTCTGTCAAATGAGATAAGAAAGACCAAACGGATCCCAGATTCATGGAAAGAAGCAAACATTTCATTGATACCTAAAGAAGGTTTGGATTTGACTCAAGTAAAGAATTATAGGCCAATATCGCTATTAATTAACGATTACAAATTATTTGCAAAAATAATTTCAGAGAGACTGAAAAAATATCTGAAAGATACAATAGCGGAAGAACAAGCTGGATTTTTACCAAACAGACAAATCAGAGACAATTTAAGAGTGGTGATAGATGCAATTGAATATTATGACAAGCATCCTGAAAAAGAAGTTGGATTCCTCTTCCTAGATGCGGAAAAAGCTTTTGACAATTTAAATTGGGAGTTCATGCTGCAAGTTATTGAAAAAATGGACATTGGACAGTCCTTTTTAAACATGATTGTGGCAATATATTCAGAACAAAAAGCGGCTTTGAATATAAATAAAGAAAAGACGGACTTCTTCCAAGTCCAAAAGGGAACACGTCAAGGCTGCCCGTTATCCCCATTGTTGTTTATTTGGATATTGGAAATATTATTGACAGTGATAAGAAAAGATAACAGCATTGAAGGACTTACAGTGAAAGGTTTTGTCTATAAATACAGGGCATTTGCAGATGATGTAATGTTTATGATCCAAGACCCAATTGAGAAAATACCACAACTGATGGAAAAAATTGAAGAATTTGGTTCAGTTGCGGGATTTTATGTTAATAAAAGTAAAACCAAAGTGATGTGCAAAAATATGACGAAACAAAGACAAACAGAACTTCAAGAGAAAATTCAATGTGAAGTAGTTACAAAGACTAAATATCTTGGAATTGAATTAACCATGAAAAATATTGATTTGTTTAAAAACAATTATGAAAAGGTGTGGCACAAGATTCAGCAAGATATGAAGAAATGGGACACTTTGAATTTATCATTGATGGGAAGAATCGCGACTGTAAAAATGAATATCTTGCCGCGTTTGATGTTTCTATTTCAGACTATTCCAATACTAAAACAAAGGAAAGTACTGGATTCGTGGCAGAAAGAATTATCCAAATTCGTATGGGCAGGAAGAAAGCCAAGGATTAAAATGAAAATTTTATGTGACGCAAGAGAGAGAGGAGGCCTACAACTACCAAATCTAAGACTGTATTATGATGCCGTCTGTTTAACATGGTTGGAACAGTGGATTAATCTGGAGAACAAGAAGTTATTGGCCCTGGAAGGGCATGATAACAAATTTGGATGGCATGCATATTTATGGTATGGAAAAGTAAAAATGGATAATTTTTTTAAACACCACTTTGTAAGACAATCACTGTTCGAGACATGGATGAGATACAGAAAATTCTTCTCAGAAGAAAGACCACTTTGGATTGTACCAGCTGAAGTGATTAATCCATATTCAAGAAATCAAGGGCTAGATTGGCTACCTTATAAAAATCTTTTAAAATCTGAAGGGAAAAATTTTGTGTTAAAAGACAGATTTGGTGTTGAATTTGAATATGATTGGTTGAAGTATAGACAGATTTATGATTTATTTAAGACCGATAAAAAAGAACATGGTTTTAGAGAAAAGAATATTGAAATTGAAACTGTATGGCTTGAGAAAGGAAAAAAAATGATTTCTAAACTGTACAAGGTGCTATTGAAATGGTATACTGAGGATGAAGTTGTAAAAGAGCAAATGATAAAATGGGCTGTAAATGTTAATAATGAGATATTAATGACATCTTGGGAATACTTGTGGAAAAAGTCAATGAAAATTTCAACTTGTGTAAATGTTAAAGAGAATTGTTATAAAATGATGTACAGATGGTATATGACGCCTAAAAAAATTGCTATTATAAATGAAAGTATGTCTAACAAATGTTGGAAATGTAAGAAACATGAAGGGTCTTTTTACCATATGTGGTGGACATGTGATAAAGCAGTAAAGTATTGGACAGAGATCCACAATGAGATACAAAAATTTTTGAATTGTACTTTTAAGAAAGACCCACAGATGTTATTGTTAGGTCTTAAAATGGAAGAAATAAATGTAGCCAAGAGAACACTACTATGGTACTTGACTACAGCAGCAAGACTGACTTTTGCTCAATGTTGGAAACAAGATAAAGTACCTGAAACATGGGAATGGATTAAAAAGACGTTGTTTTTGGCAGAAATGGACAAATTAACAAGAAAGTTAAACAACGAAGAAGATGAAACTTTCTTTGAAGACTGGAAAGACTTTCAAAAATACTTGTTGAAAAATTGGGACATTAAACGTGGTTTGATCTGCTTTGATAGTTATTAAGAGGAAAATGAAATAGAATTAGACTTTTGAATTGTTACCGTTTGTAAGAGAAAATAAGTTTAGAAGTAACTGTACTAGAACAAGAGAGATATTAATGGGGTTGGAGCAGTGCGGGAAGCCTTGTTTGGGGGGAGAAGGGAAATTAGAAAAATGGATATGTAGGTTGGTTGAAAATGTATGAACATGTGATATATCCAATAATAAACTGTATTTACTAAAAAAAAAAAAAAAAAAAGTTCCTCTAAATTGGAAATTGGAGTGATTAAAGAGACTGTGAGAGGAACAGGTTTGTTCAGTATCCCAAAGAGGAATTGAAGTTGTGCAAAAAAAAAGGTGCTAAATAAGCGTTACTACAGAACTCACTTTAGGAAGAAATGTTTCATCTGACTCACTTAGTCATTTGCTGGTAGCTGCCAAATTTTACCTATGAGAATAGCCTTTTCTGCTATTTTTGATCAGTCTGATCTGAAGGACAGAGAGAAATCCATTTTCATCAGAGTCCCTTCGGATAATGCCTTTAGCCCAGGCAAAGGCCATAGTAAAACAAAGAATATTTGATATTGAAAGGCAGAGGGATATCACAGGGGTGCGGACCTTTCTGGCTCCCCAGGAAATAAGATATGTGGTCGCCCCAGCAACTTATTTATTACTCCTAGAAATCCCATCTTACTGCAGGGCTTTTTCTATGGCCAGATACAATATTTTTCCATCAGCAGTAATAGAAGGCCGGTATAAAAAGGTGTCAGTGACACAGCGAATATATCCTTGTGGTTCAGGAAAAGTAGAGACAATGGAGCACATATTATTGCATTGTGTGTATTATAAAGAAATTTGAGTAAAGTTTCTCCATCCCATATTAGGGAAGTTCCTTGGCTACCTAGATATGGAGCTAAGTAAGAAATTTCTATTTGATTCCAATCCTCAGCTTTCTCTAATTTGTGCCAGGTTTCTGGCAATTGCTTATAGAATTCGTAAGGATCAAGGAAAGAACTGAAGCAGATAAAATAGGAAGCACTTTGGATGAATTTCATTTTATTTGTTTATAATGTAATTTATAAGTATTTATATGTAGTTCAACCAAAGGGTCTTAGATAAGACTGGTATGAGTGCAGATTGGTTTATAAATTTTTAATGAACGAACCCTAGAGATTTTAAACTGTTTTAACTGAATTGTGCTGGTTATGCACCGAATAAAAACTGACTGACTGACTGAGAGAAATCCAGGGGCAGTTGCCGTCTCCCTCCTCTAGTCGGTGAGTTGTGTGGTAATATTAAATAGAATTAAAGTTATTTTTCCCCAATCTGTTTTTTCTTAATCCCATTGTGAGAAACATTGGTAGTTCCTAGAGTGGAACAGTTTCAGAGAAAACGTTTGCCTGACTGTTTTCTACTCCTTTCCAGGTCCTGGAGGGCAGAATGGAGGAACACCAGATGGATCCTCCCACTTCTCAATGTGGTGAGTGTCTTAGATTGCTGACTTGGAGCACCCCTTCCTATGGTGAAATCAGTAACAGTCTGGATGTCTCATGCTGGAGAAAGCAGGATGATTTCTCTCAGAAGCCTCTGATTTACTAATGTGTTGTATCTGATTTTCCTTAGGGAGAGCTCAAGTAATGAAACTATGAAAACTCATCGGGAATGATGACGGGAGCTGGCAAAATCAGACTGTTGCTGCTCCAGGAGCACAGAGGATGCCTGTCAGGCCAGAGGCCTTGGCCCTTCAAGTTCTGAGGAAATTGCAGCCGTACTTGCCCTTTCTTTTGCCCTGTGGCCTGGCTGCTGGCCGACACTGGTGCTGTAAGGATTGCTCGCCTGTGACCACTCCTGTCCATCCTGTTATCAAGCCTGGAGTCTCAGGGTTGCTCTACTCAGGTTGGGGAAGCTAAAGTTTCCCTCCTTTAGGTTGTTTGCATTCTTCCTTTTACTATAGTGCTAATCATTTTGCAAACCATCCTTGGGTCTCCACCTGTTTCCCTGCCCCAATCAGTCTTTGCGCTGTGTGTCTCCACTGAGATCATTGAGCTCACCAGCTTCCACAGATGTTTGCTTTCCAAAGCATAGTTCTTGATGCTCGTGCCCTGGAGAAGTAATGTAGGGTGTGCTCTGCAGCTGTGTGGTATTAGAGGGGCTGACCTGTCACTTCATTCTGCCAGCTGCTCCCTCCTGGTTGGTTGTGTATAATGTGCAGATTATAAAGACATAATGGACAAAGCAAATCATATGTTTCTTATTGCAGCAGCTGATGGTGTTAGTACTTCATGAATGTTTCTAGATATGAAGTCACTTAAGCATAGGCTCCTTTCTAGGTGTTTTGCACAGCCAAAGTAGCACCTTCAAGTTCTACCATGTGAATTTTCTAGAGCAAAAAGAAATGGGGGAATTCATCTAAGCTGAAGAATTGCTGAGAATGCTGCCTCTTTCAAATTCTGGATTGCCAATCCAGTGTTTCTAGAACAGGACCTCTTTAGAAAAAGCCTTAGGTAAAAAGGAATTTGTGTGCATAATCAGAAAGAAGAGAATGTAACTAGCCAAGAAGTCACTTAGTGCAGTGAATGAAGCCTGCCCGTATCTCAGAGCTTGTTTGTAGGTCAGCATCCTTTTTGAGGCTAGAAGTCCTGTTATCAGTAATGTAAGTTTCATACTGATATTTGCTTGAGATGGTGGAACTGTGAATGGTGGACTCCAGTTTCTCACAGAGTCCACCTGTAGAAAACATCTCACATCTTTTACCCAAGGGAATAAAAGCATGGTACAATGTACCAGCTGGGATCAAAACATATTTGTTAAGGTCGCCATGACTTCCAGGCATAGGCATGGGCGCACACACACGAACCCCAATAGCTGTGCTGCTGACACACATCAAAGGGACAAGCCAGTAAGATTACTTCTTCCTCCTTAAGAGCAGGAACAATAAGCAAGGCTGTCAATTTTACTAGCTGAACACATATCAGATCAGGGCATGTTGCCTATGACTGCATCTCAAATAACCAGAGGGCATCAGAGAAGTTCAGGGCACTTTTTAATTTTTTATTAAATTACAGAAACCAGTCCAGAACTAGGCAGGCTCTGTGCAGGGACTGGGGCAGCTCCAGTTATTGCTATGTCAGTGCTAGTTTAAAGGAGCAAGCCACCTGGGACTAGTCTATGCTGTCCTTTTTCGTTACTAAGGCAGTTTCTTCAGCAGTTCAAGCTGGTTTTCCTCTTTCAGTACTGATTGGTTTTAGCAGCCACCATTCCTAAAGGATGTGTCCATGGCCCTCTGCTTCTCTATAGGTCGACAGAGTAGAAAATAGAATCTGTGCCAGCAGTTACTCATTTCACTGTGTAGTAGTGGGTGGGTACAAAGGGCATCTTGGTCACTTGAGCTGGGTAACTCTTCTTCCTCACTTCTGCCATGATGGCTGTATTCAGTTTGCTGTGTTCACTCTCCACATAGCCCATGGCAATGTTCTTCTGCAGACAGGGTGAGGGACAGCCACTGGTAACCTCACCTTATAGAAGAAGGAAAGGCAGATTAATGAGATACATGCAACCTCTACCAAATTTCTATAAGCAGGGAAACTCACCACCCTTAATGGCCCTAGCTTTGCTTGAGTGTGACCTTGTAGCTATAGACTGATAACCTTTGGAAGAGATGCACAGTCAAGCAGTTGGCTGCTGTTCTTAGTATCCAGCAGAGTTCTTCAGATGTTATTTGCAATAACTGAACTGCTAGGATGTGCTGCATTAGGACTAGGAGCTACTTTGAAACAATTAAATTTTAAAAATACCAAAAGCACTTTAAAGACAAAGTTGATTCAGCATAAACCTTTCATAAGCTTGTGTACTTGATTTATCCATAAAGCTCACTGGGTGATCTTGGGCCAGTTATTCTCATTGAAGTTGGAATGAATTTTGTTACTCTAAGGTGCCACTGGACTTTCAGGCACTCACCCAGAGTAACAGGGATGGGGGGAGCATTCAGAATTGCTGTTCTACCTACCAATGATTTTGTCTTCTGGACCGAGGATTGGCGTGTGCTGACGGATAGGAGGCCCTGTGGAAATCAGTCCTACGCGTTTCCTCTTTGGCTTTTCTTTGATTTGAGCCAAAATGATATGCGCACCAGGAAAATCCATGGCAATACGACGGCGTTTCCCTGGGAAGCAGTCAGAAGGAAAGTGTTATTGCTAGTATTCAGATTGGGAATTCCACTGCTGTGGTACAAATGACCCTGCAATTGTGGACAAATATGTTATGTAGCCTTTCGTCCATGCTGTTGAACAACTCTTGCAGCTTCCTTCCCCTTGCCAATATATTGTTTTTGTGTTTTTCCTGCCCAGCATGCCCTGGACCTTGGAATACCCTGTTTTCCTGAAAGGAAGACTAGGTTTTTGCTGACAGCCTATCATAAATTTGCATTGAAGTTGCAGTTACATACAGTAATAACCTGTTGTGAATAACATTTTTTTAGAGGGATAGTCTTACATCCAGGGTTGTCTTCCTTTTGGGTAAATACGGTAGTTGATTTTGGTGGAGGGGAGGAGCTTGATCAAGTTCTGCATTGAGTCAGGAAAACAAGGGGAAGGCACAAATCCAAAGATGCAGCAAACACCTACCCAGAGTCCACGTCAGACTGGCCTCCACAGGAGTCGTGTTCTCCTCAATATCATTCCCATAGAGACAGAGCCCTGCCTCCAAGCGCAAACTGTCTCGAGCAGCGAGTCCAGCCAGCCACACAGTTGGATCCCTGAGCAGTAGCTCAGCCAGCTCCACTGCTCGGCTTGCAGGGACAGAGATCTGGGTAGGGGAAAACATTTATTTGGTCAGTGGGCTTTTTACCCTTGCTTCCCAGTTTCAGTTACTCCCTCACGTTACCCACTCGTGACCCACCTGATGATATTCACATGGCCTGACTCCTCAGCCCCAACCAGCTGGATTTGGTGTGCTCCCCCCCCCCGACCTGAAATAACTGTTCCCTTCTCATGTCTTCCCCTTGCAATCTGACATCATCAGACTACATCAATTCCACATTGCCCCATCCCCTTTAATCCTTTGGGTGAGCTGACTGCATGGTACCTCTACGCCATCTTCGCCTGTGTAGCCACAGCGTGTCACCCTGCAGCCTTGCACTCCAAATACACCCATCACCGCACTGCTCATGAAGGGCAGCTTAGCCAGATTGTCTGACACCCCAGCCTGCAGCACACGGGCCATGACAGGACCTGGTAGAGGGAGGAGGAAGCAGAATAACAAGCTGAAAGCCTGCAAGTGGTTGTCAGTTCTTTGGATTCCCCAAAGACAAGTCCCAATTGAGTGCTGGAAGAATTGCATATTTCAGCTTTAGACTATGTTTCACCCACATAATGAACACGATCTTCCTTCTCTTAGCTAAGTATGTTTTGATTAGAGGTCAAGTGTAGAGAGAAGCATAGAACTGAGTACCAGCTTGTAATGAGCTTTTGATTTCAGGCCCAAGGCCAGTTGATATCCCTTCAGCTGAACAAGAACTGGTCTTGCGGGACCCAAGGGAGCCTAACACAGCAAACCCAAGAGAATGTTTTAGATGGGAGCACAGGAAATGCAACAGAACAAAAGGAGCAGCTTGGAGCTAGCTGAAGGGGACATTGCTTTGGCTTTGGAAATGCAAAGAAATGGGCACTGAAATAGTTCAGTGCATTCTTTTACAAGGGGCCTGGCCCTGTTACTGGTATACGTGTTTCTTTAGTTTTGCAAAAGTGCGATTTACCTTGCAAAGCAAGCAAAGCATTGTCTGAGACCTCTAAATCCACATCACATCCAGCAGCTTTCATTTCTTTTGCCTTGTTCTGTGAGAGGAAACAAAGGTGACTGAAAGATCATGATGTACTAGGGACAGCCTCCCCTTGTCCATCCCATCCTTCCTGTAATGGGATTCAACATCCACTGCAGGAGAGAGACTGATCAAGTCACCAAGAATAGCAGAAGTACTTGTCATCCCTGTTTCTTGTGTTGCCTCCTCCCCAGGGTGATCCTGGCTGGAAACATACCTGCATGAGGGCTAAATCTTTGTCCATGCAGCCTGCATTGGATACCACATAGAGGTGCTGCTCTGAGGTGCTGGTCACAATCAAGTCATCTATGATGCCTCCTTTTTCATTCGTGAACAGAGATAGAGTGCCCTGGAAATAAAGCTGTGCTCAGCCTGACTCCAATGATTGGTTTCTTAAGCTGACTGCAATGAGGTTATTGCAACAGTTTGTTGTCATAAAACAAAGCAAAGGTCTACTGGCATCTTAAAGACTAAAATCAAGAGTAAAGCTCATTGAAATAGACACTGTTAGTCCTGAAGGTGCCATTGGACTTAAGTTACCAGGCAAAAGAAGACAGACTGAGCACAATCTGGCTATAAGTTTGGGTAGAAATTCAATAATAAAGGATCAGGGTTAGGGGTAAGAAAGGCAGTCATTGGCCTCAATGGTGTTGGTGATTACTGTGTGGAGGATAAATGTCCAAGAATTGCAGGTGCACCTATTAATGATGGACTGTGACATCAACTCCCCCCCCCAATGCCTACACAGATTTTTTTTTAGACACCTGCAATACTTGCATGACTCAAAGCCACCAACGCTAATGTGTTTTGTTAAGTGAGACAAAGAACCATAAGGTTGTTCTGTGACCCTTTTAACAATTTGCTTTGGGGTATTGGGTACTATGCCTCTGTGCCATCCATCCTGGAGACAGATGTACTACAAACTGTAGTACAGCTGTCCCCAGTAGCAAGACTGCTTCCACCCCACCCCACCCCACCCCACCCCACCCCACATCCAGTACTTGGGATATGGGGCTAGATTACAGCTTGCAAAAAATAATGAAGTATGCTTCAGGCACATTGTATTTGTTCATAATTAAAAATCCATGCATTAATTTTATTTATTTTTGTTTCTCTATCCTTTCTCAAGGGCTCAGGGAAAGTTCTCAGCCACCCTGTGAGCAGTCAGACTACGGACCAAAGCAGTCACAACACTGACATTTCCATGAACAGAGCCCCCAGCATTTCATTTTCTTTAAAGAGCAGGTGTCCAGGGGCACAATTGGGAATGGGACTCCCCCTACTGTTATTCTGAACTGAAATTACAACATGGAGCTGGTATTTGCCCTGGTGGCATACAGATGTTTTAATGTTTTATGGAGACTAGGTACATTGTACTGACCTTTGTAAGCTGCCCTGAGCCTGTTCGCGGAGAGGGCGGGGTATAAATGTAACTAATAAAACACAAATATCTGCATTGCATTTGCCGTGATGTGGCTATTTCAGGTCAGAAAAGTGGTATGAGGAAGGAGCCTGAAACCTCCCTCCCCTTGCACCACAGTCCTAATCTGAATTGGGGCCCTGCCCCTTAAAGCAAGAGAAATGCTGGGACCTCCATCCCATAACTTCTAGCAACATGGCTAACTTGGCTTTAACAGACTTAACTAAACAAAACTACTCAAGCAGGAATGTGGCTCTGGGAGTCCCATATCTAATCCCAACATGTCCACTGGACCACATCTGTGTCTAACTCACAGGCCTCCAACATACCTGATCAGGCTTCAGCTCTGCAATGTCCCCAACTACTAGGCTCTCCAGGAATTTCACTCGGTCTCTGCCAAACACTTTAGTCTGTGAAAGACAATAAATAAATTCACATTGCCCACATTTTATGCAGTATTCAGAACACAATGAGGCTCCAGAGCTGGGGATGGCACCACTGTCCCAGCCAATAGCTGCATGGTTTGGTGGCCAGAATTACCAGCAAAGAGTCCAGTATAGGGTTGCATCCCATGAAAGATTTCTGCTGATGGGAGGGGGGTGATTTTTGCCTGTCCCCCTTGTTGCTGCACTCCTCTGAATTCCCCCCTTATGCTGTTCCTAGGGGTCCCCACTCCCCATCTCCCAGGAGCAGTATTGGGGGGGAGGGTATTTTGAGGTGGAGCAGAAGGTAGGAGGTAAGAACACCACACTCTGCTGAGAGAATTCCCTTCCATCAGCAGAAATTACGGCTAGATCCAAGCCAGATTTTAGAGATCTCTCAAGACTAGAAGGCATCATCATCACTGGCTAATGATACAAATACAAACTGACTTCCATTAATTGGCGAAGGAGTTCATGCAGCAGGTCCTTGTGATAGGAAAATGTACTCTTTCACAGCAGAAGCAGTACTCAAGAGTTCTAAAAAAAAGTGGCACCAACTGCATATAACCATAGGAGTCTGGCAATATCTTTTAAAAGGTCAGAGAATTCTTTATCCTGCTAAGAGCTTCCATGAAGAGCAGAGACAGTGTTACAAATTACTGACACAATGCAACACTCTGCTGTCTGAATTAAACACCTGCTTCTGCATACATGGATCATGCCAGAGAGCTTATGCTACCAACCATGAGCTACGTAATCACATTCAGTCTTTGGCATCAACCAGCACTTCCCCAGCTCTGTAAATCCTTATAAATCAGCTCAGACTTTTCACATTGCTCTGCCCCTATAATTCCCCTGAAGCATTTGTTTGAGACTAATTAAAAAAATGTTCCACATAATGGGGGGAAACCAGGACCATAAGAATCACCGCATATTGAAAAGTATTTGCAAGGTTGAAAATATGTGGTAAACATTCCGTGGGGGGCTGCAGTTGGTCAAAGCTCCCTGGCACATTTTCTAATACTCAGTGTTGGGGAAAAGCACACTTGCTTCTGGTGGAAATGCAGAGGGCCACGATCTTGTCCTGTTTATCAAAACAGTCTTGTGTTTTTTTAAGGTACAAATTCACCTGGCCTCTGTCAGATTATCCCAGAAGGATCAACTTTTGCCAATTCTAAAAGTGCCCACCAGGAGGGTATTTGGAGATGAAACTTCCAGTGCCATGTGTTGAAGACAAGAGAAGCTACAGCAGTAAGGCAGGGTCTTTCCTCTATGGCCAACTGCCCTCTCAGACCTTACCTGTAGCATATGAGACACATCAAAGAGTGAGCAGTGCTGACGCGTGTGCAGGTGGGACTCCAAGTGGCTGTGTGTGTACTGTACAGGTAGGCTCCAGCCTGCAAATGCCACCATCTTCCCACCATGGTGTCGGTGAAAATCATAGAGGGGTGTTTGCTTCAGACTGTCCTATAGAGGAAGGAAATGAGTGCCATTGGTCAGCAACCTACATGTGACCATCAGAGTCCAGCAAACTTGTCCAGTTATATCACAACCACTCCCAAACCTGGCCCACCTCAGTCCTATCCCAGGAACACAGAAAATAATTCCTCCCTTCCCCAAATTAGAGCTGTACTGACCACTCTCCATACAGCCCTTGGTTCCTCCTAGAGGCTTATAATGCTGACTTCTTGCTGTCCCAAAGAATTCGCATACCCACACAGGAAACTTTATGGTTCCCAGTTCACCAGCCCTTGAGAAAGGTAATCATGGATTTCCGGTCAACAGCGTCGCAATGGCGGCCACTGCTCCCGAGGCTTGGGAGAGTGGCTAGCATATCAGTGGTCTGGAGGGGGGTTACAGAAGTGGCCCCTCCATGGAACCCTGGGTAAGGGTTCCTAGCCAGAGGGCTTTTAAGGAGTTGCCTCTTCAGTGGCAGAATGCCGTGGAATTGAGGCGCTTCTTCGCCCTAACGGTCTGGCTGCTGGTGGCCGTACGGCTCTAGCTAGGCTGACCGGGACAAGCGAAGGAGATCGAGCGAGTTGCGACAACTGTGGCGAGGCTGCAGGCAGCCGATGATGAACGTGAGTTCAATGCAAACGATTTTATGAAGAAACGGCGGATTCCCTGCCCCTTTGCTTTATCGGTTTGGAGGGAGCTTCCCCCCCACATGAGCAGCAAGCAGAAGAAAAAGGGTGGGCGCAGGGAAAATAGAAAAGCTGTTTTGTTTTGAGAGACTTACCAGAGCGGATTTTACGCATAAGCGAATTTCAGAGGTGGTGAAGGAGCGGTCCGTTGCTGTAAACAATAATCCAAGATGTCGGGCGCCGGGAAGAGGGTGGCGAAACCGAAACCTTTGGGCTGTCAAGAGTCCTAGGCCGGAAGAGGAGGGGCCAGACGTCATAAGACTACTAGCGGATACGCTCAAGCCAGTCATGGATCAACTCGCTGGTATTAACCAGCAGTTAGCCGTCTTAAACCAGACGATGGCAGCGCAGCAGATCCAAGTGGCGGAAACGGTTAAACAAACGGAGCAGACGATTGCAGAAGTGAAGGAGATGCACTCCGAACACAGAACGTTGAAGAAAAGAGTGGATCAAGTGGTGAATAAGCAAAACCATCAAGAACACAGGCTTTTGTCCTTGCAAATGGAGAAAGCTAATATGATCCTCAGATTTCAAGGGGTGCCAGAGTCTTGGAAGGAAGATTTAAAGAAGCTCCTTAGTGATCTTCTCGCACCAGTTGTAGGCTTAAAAGCGGAAGAAATTATGCACAACATTGAAGCAGCGTATAGGGTGTATTCAAATTACACCAAAAAGAATAGCCTACCTGGTGAAATATCAGTCAGATTTTCAAGAAGACAAACTAGGGATGCAATTTTACAAGCAACTTCGGTAGCCCCACTGAAAATGGGGAATGACAGTATTAAGGTTTTGAAGGACATACCATTCGATATCCGTCAAAAGCGGAAAAGTTACAAGGACTTGATACTCTTTCTCCAAACCAACCAAATCGGATACAAATGGGTGGTCCCAGAAGGAGTGGCCTTTAAGATGAATGATAAAGAGAGAGAAGATTGACTGCGTGTTTAAAGCCAAGGAATTTCTCAAACGTCACCTGGGGACCAAAGATGATGGTGAAACTGGTTTGAGTGGCTCTACTCCCTCCGAGATGAACGAGGACCTGGCGGTAGAAGAAGGTGCTGGTGCCCGAAGACCAACTTATGCACTTAGGGACAGAAAACCTAAGTAAAGGCAGAAGGACTCTGAAATTGGCCTTTATGAAGCGAGCTTGAGGGATGCTCTGGAATACTCTCATAACAACTAATTAGCTAATTTTTAAGTAGGGAGAGTTAGACAGGAACTCGCGGTACTCATGATATTCTAACCATGAAATACTAACATAGATACTAACGGGATGGAAGATCTCCTACTCTTGGGTTTTTAGTTTAGTGTGGGTTTGCTATCCTTTTCCCCTTAGTGTTAGTCCCCCCTCTTTTCTTTAGTTTCTAGTTAAAAAAAATGAAAATAAAAAATCCCCTACGGGGGGCCAAAAAAAAAAAAGAGAAAGGTAATCATGAGGAACAAGGGGTGCATGTTAGAAAGAAATCACCCCCAGAAGATTCAATTGGACAAAAAAAGGAGCAGGATGCAAATAGCGACTGCCTGCCAACAGGTTTTTGTACTCCTTTCTGGCCTGAATTGATTTTGGGCATGATCTTGACATGTGACTTTCCATCAGGCTTCCATTCTACCATCCTACATAACTAAAGCATTCTATCATAATACGCAAAATGAAGCTCTAGAGTTCTTCAGCATACAGTGAATGAGCAAATGATGGAAAGGGCTATGCTAATTTTCTATATACATGGGTTTGTTTTTTTAATTGTGGGGAGCATGTTATTTTAAAATGACCCATACATGTGCAGCCTCAAGTGATACAATCCAGAAGCCTATTTACCTTATGTCACCCAGATAAGGTACCGCATAAGTATCCACCCATGCATCCACCTCTGTCCTCAGAAAGATGCTGAAATAAGTTATAACCAATGCTCCCTCTAAGTTGTGGAATCTTAAGTGCCCCTTCCGGGGCATTTTTTATTTTCAAAATACACAGACAATACATAACAATATAACATACCCTAACCTACATAAAGACAACAACATACACAACAAATACAAATATACAACATTAAACACATATGGGGGGATACATGTATGTTTTCGCCTACCATCCATCATCATTGCCTTATCATTACACAACTCTTATAATAGGTATCCTTAAAATCTAACTCAATTACTATTTCTATACACTAGTCATTCAATTATTTTTATTCCCGCTTATGTCAATTCCATCCTCCTCTTTTTTCATCCTAGAATTGTACCATTCGTAAAACTGATGCCAAACGTTCTGAAAAGCTGAGTCCTCATATCCTTTCATTAGCAATGTCAGTTTATCCATCTCTGCGGCTTCCATTATCTTGATCCTGTATTCTTGTTGGGACAGTACCTGAGATGTTCTTCAGTATTTTGCATATAGAATTCTAGCTGCAGTTACCGTATATATTATTAAGTAATGATCATTCTTAGCTATGTCTTCTGGCAATATACCCAACAATAAAGTTTCCGACTTAAAAGGTATAGTCCGCCCTAAAATTTTCTAAATCGTTCTATGAACCCAGATCCAAAATTTTTTAACAATATCACTAGTCAACCACGTATGACAAAATGTGCCTGTCTTATTCCCACATTTCCATAAGCTGTGGAATCTTGTGAGCAAAAATTCTACTTTTTGAGCAACTGGCATTAAAGTTGTGAGCGAGCGATTTCGCTGCTGCATAAAATAGTTTGCTCTGGAGCCATCCTTCCTGAGCTAGGACAAAAATGTATGAGCTGGAGGCTAAAAAACTGTGAGCTAGCTCACACTAACTCAGTTTAGAGGAAACACTGGTTATAACCTTTTGGCATTACAGCACTTCAAGAGGGTGGAAGGATGGCCTCATCTGTCCACCTCATATGTTTTATAATGGATTATACTAAAGACCAACCTTGGTATATTTCATTATAAAGAATACTTTGGGGTCAAGGGGTAAATCTTGCCTATCTGACTGCCTCTGACCTTTGTAATGAGGTTTGTTTGCTTATCGCTTTATCACAAGCCCAACGTCAAGAGGAAAAAGACTGTTCGCCCTTTGGACCCCCTATAGGTATGCAAGTCTCCTCTGTGTCACTTTCTCATCCCATTAAGATCTTAGCTATATGTTTATGGCTGAAAGTTGTCATGATAATCTCCAGATAAATCCCATTTTCAGTTTTCCTGAAACTGGCAGTAGTAGGTGATGACAACTACCTGTGCTTAAAAGTATTTCTTACGGCAGCACCATTCATGTTTAAAAAAATTAACATCTGGAGAGCAGTTGGCATTCGAGAGAATGGACAGTGTAGATCTGTACTTCCACAAGACAGACCATGCAGCCATGTGAAGTGACCTATCTCTGTGCTCATCCCTAATATTCCCTGACAACAGAAGTGGGAAATAGCAATTTTCCAACTCCTGATTAATAGGGATAGTTTGGGTGTTTTTATTGCAGGCTACCAGCTGTCCTTCCTAGCTGGGCCCATACTTGAAAGGCTTCTCTTTATTCACACTGGTATTTTCTTCAGTTGCACCCTATAAATATTTTGTTCAACCATGCTATAGATTCTGCATCACTAAGCAAAATGTTTCTTAATAGAACATACTCTTTGGGCAGATGTAAATAGCTATTCCCTCCAATATTGTAAGGCTAAGAGAACAATGGCTTTCCCTGTTGTGGTCTGATTCACACATTATAGTGAACACATGCATATCCTGCATGTATGTATGCCTGTTTGTAAGAAAGAGACAAGATGTGTTCAGATGAACCAGAGATCAGTATCTGGATAAATGTGGGGTTTAAATCAGGTTCAGTTGTACCTGAATAGGATTACTCAATGCACCTATAAAAAAAATCAAGTGTACACTGTATACAGATTGTACATGTGTTCATTGTAACTTGTGAACAGGCTACAAGTAAGGGGTGGGATTGTTTGATTCTTGGGGTTTGCAGCATTTTTACCTCAGTGAAAGACTCCTTGGTCAGATATCTAATTCCCAGTTTGAAAGACATCAGCATTCTCAGCAACATCTCAGGAAACTCGCACAAGCTAGCAGTCAGTTTCTAAGAAGTTGAGAGAAGTTCTCGCCCAGGGCTGGTTGCAGTTTGTCAGTGTGAAAGCAAGATCCAAGATGGGTAGCCGTGTTAGTCTGTCTGTAGCAGTAGAAAAGAGTAAGAGTCCAGCAGCACCTTAAAGACTAACAAAACTTGTGGCAGGGTATGTGAGCTTTAGTGAGTCACTGCTCGTGACTCGCGAAAGCTCATACCATACCATAAATTTTGTTAGCCTTTAAGGTGCTACTGGACTCTTTTCTAGTGTGAAAGCAAAGCTCTCTGGTCAGGAGTTCCTTCCCGTTTTCAATTACCCAGTGATTAAATTGGACTTCCTAATGGCTAAAAGTTCACCCAAATTAAAATTCAGCCGTGGCCAAGAACATATTTATTTATATTTAAAACAAATGAATTTATAGTCCCTTCGAAGTTTTCTCAGCCGAAATTCCCCTCCTCGCCTTTTATCTCCAGCACAAAGGATTGACCGCTTCGTGCCCTGGTGTACTGTAGACACAGAAGAACCATTCCGCTACTGCTGCTTTAACAGGGCGATCTCAGGCATGTTTACTTTTAAAAAACCCAACCAACCTCCTTTTATTCAGTGGTGCTTACTCCCTGCCAAGTGCTCTTAGGCTTGTAGCCTAACGCGCTTCTTTGTCCCAGAAGCAAGCAGCAACCCTGCACAAGATCCCTCTTTCCCCCAAGAGCTCTGTGTGTGTGTGTCCCTGCTCACCTGCCCAGCAGCGTAGCCCCGCTTCGCACACAGGGTATGGTCACCGAACCCCAAACGCAAAGACACAAGCCGCACCGCAGCCCGCAGCATTTTCCTAGCCACCAAGCGCCCCTACGACATAGCTGGACAACACTTACTATCTTTTCTCCCTCCGAGGCAGACACTGCCCCCTGAGCCTGATCACCCGGAGGAGTCTGGGAACTGTAGTCCCAGCCCTGGCCACCGATCAAAGTGCTCGAACAAGGAGGCACCCACACACTTCTAAAGAGTAGCCACGTAATTGTTGCAGGCGTCATGTGGTCGGGTCCAGACCATCCCCATGAGAGCTGAAAAAAGACAAGCTACATCCCGCTGGCCCGTGGCATTCACAGTTGGACTCAAAAATGTTGTCACTCAAAGAACGGATGACGCTGCTTTTATTTAGACTATTTTATTTAGTACTTGTCCATCTAGTTCATTATTGTGTCAGCATTCCTGAGATTCTTTAACTAGAAATGCCAGCGGCTCAGCTCTGAACTTCGTTCATTTAAGGAATGTGCTCTGGCTGAGCTGTGACTTCCTTCAACAGATTCCAGACAAGACCAAGCAGAAGAATCTTAAATACCATTAAAAGCACAAGAGAACAGGAAAGACTTTGCCAGGTGTTAACAGAGATGCAACTGGATGAAGATGCCCAGTGCAAGAGCCTGTGCACTTCCACAGAAAAGGTCCTTTCTCTGGCAGAGATTCACTTTGCCTCCATAGTTCACACACAGTGAAGGATCTGAGATGTTCTTAACTGCTAGGCAGGTTCAAGAGCTAAAAGATGAACCTGGAGGAGCACCAGTCCCAGGCCATTTGGTGTGTTAAAGGTTCGATTTCAACTGAGCCTAGGAAGAAAATCGGAACATCTGAAGATTGGTCAAGACTGGGTTGGTAGGCTTGTGGTTCTCATTACCAGGTAATCCCCCACTTTCTCTGTTGTTAAATTATAGAGAAGGGAGGTAGAGACCACTCCTTACCCTAGAAAGTCCCAGTTGAATAAGGGAACATGAAAAATTTATGCCTGCTGGCTTAGAAGCCCTTAATTTCAATGCACAAGGTCCTCAGTTTGTTACCTGCAGTACCTGATATACTTCACAGAGCTCCTAGTTTCTTATTCAGTACAGCCAAAGCTGTTTTGCTCCACTAAAACTAGTATTACTCTGAAATTTCACTAGGCACTACCTGCATGCCGTTTTCAGATTTTTTTCAATCCTTTTGAGCCAAAAAGAACAGAACTATGTATTTTTAAAAAGGTTCTCCAGATGCTAGAGTATGTTGCAAACTACTTTCCACACACACACTTGACTACAGAATAACCACCAGCCTGCTTATTACAGTACAATATTTGAATTGTTTAAGGTGTCGGGAATGAAGCAACTAAAATATTTGCATCAGTAAATTTATACTATATAATGTAGAGAACGTGTTTCTTTCACTGGAGCTTTGAAAGTGAACTTCAAAAGCCTTGTACACTTACAGCAATACAGATTAGCGCTATACAAAAGGTCACAAATTTATTCTGAAATGTGGCAAATTTCAGATAGGAACAGATCAACTACAGCCATTTGGCACATGTATTTTACTGTCTACAACCAGGCTGTAGAATACTGTGGTAAAATGCCAGCATGGTTACAGCAATTAACATATCACACTAGGAACTAGGAAAGCACTAACAGTGTGCTTGACAGAAAGATGGCCCTGATCATTATTCGAGTATACATAATAAACACTGAGGCAATTTCCACATATCATGAGGACAAGCCTCACTTAAATTTCATATTTTTTCAGGCTGCCACTTAAAAACTAATTTCAAAAACCTGGATAGATTCCATCCTAATGAACCTTTTACATCAGAAGAATCTTCATAAAATCAATATGTAAATAATGGAGTATATATTGCAGCATCAGCTTGGAAGACAACAGCAAGGGGAGCACTTTATAGGGAGTATGGCCCCAGAGGATACTACAACCAATTAAATACCTTTGAAATATTTACTCTTCACATAGCCAGGGACTATGAAATAACAGAAAGTAGCACTAGAAGTAAGGCTTTGAATCTAGAATTATGAAGGGTCAATTCTTATGTGGAACATTACAACACATCATATGGATCAGGGAAAAGAAGAAATCAAATTCTGTACAGAAGAGGCAGCAAACAAAAGCAAAGTGGACTGAATAACTGGAAGAGATATTGATATTCTTCCTTCTTCTGCAGATGTTCTCCAGAATGGGCTATTTGCTTTCAGCACTTTCATCTTGATTACTCTCTGCACCCTCCCTTTTGAATTCTCCTTATTTGCATTTAGTTACCTCAATGAATCAAGAACATGACAATACATTTATGACCTCATTCCCACTGGACAAGCAGCACATGGAAAAGCATACCCCTGCCATGTAGTCTGGAAATCTTCTCTTCTGGTCCATGATAGATTTTATAAGTCAACCTAAACAAGGCTCCACTAATGACACAGGCAGAACTGTTTTTCAGAGTGTTTATTACCTCTTCTTCCCCCAATAAACACAATACATGGTGGTGAAGCCATTTGCACTAGATAAACATCTACTGAGAAAGATTTGGTAACCAAATCTGGTTCAGTGCAATGGGATAAAGACCATCAGGCCCTCTTCCAACTATAAATAACATAAGTAGAACATAATAAATAAGAAGGGAGTTATCTAGAGGTACAGGAAACATTACAAAGGCTGCTCCCAAAAACAGATACCAAATTTCATCTATACATCCAACACCAACAATTCATGTCATTCTACACCCTCCTCTCTCTGATGGCTACCAATCATGCATGTACTGCTAGAAGTACCCTAACCACAAGGAAGACATATGTGCAGAAGCCATGTGGCTTTAGGCCATTCAGATACATAAATATCACACAGTGTGCCCCTTAGGTATTCTTTGTAACTATCACTTCATAACAGCCTTCTCAGGGCGTAATTTCAAACTCACTTTGTAAATGGGAAATTAAGATGGAAAACAATTTCCCAAAAGGCAGCCAAGTCTGTTCTTGTATACCATGAATCTCACCCCAGACAACTACAATACTCATTTGTTCTCTCAAGTGCTCCATCTGCAACCCCTGAGGGTAGTAAGTGGCAATTAACAGCTACAACTATGCAAGAGTAAACTGAAGAGCAGAGACAGAAACATGAAAATATCTAGGTATGCATAGATGACAGCAAGTAAGGAGAGGTGCAATTATGTTTTCTAGAAGGTAAACCCACTGCACAGCTGAGCTTAAGCTTTCCAATATTATGCAATCTTCGTACCCTGAAGCCTTTAATCATGGTGCCTGCTGAATGTGGCAGGGTACTTCAGCAATCAACTGAAACCATGTACTGCTTGTTTTATTATGCACAGCACAGAGCTACACACAAGTGCAGATTACTTCCTTCTGGGCGCATCGTGTTCACTGCCTTGTAGGCACAGCCAGCTCCAACTCAAGTGAGGTGTCAGGGATAGCCCTGCATAATCACCAAGGGAGCTATTCACATTCCTCCAGAGAGGAAAACAGACTTGTAAAGAGGCAGGCTCTTGAAAACTTATCCATATATCCTTTTCTTTTCCCACTCAGGCATTAAAAAACAACAACCCACATAGCTTCTTGTGAGGTAGCCACATCTGTAACTGAACTCTGCTTTCAAATTCCATAACCTGCAGTTGGGGACAAAGCACCCTCTGACTGGCCACTTCCAAACATCTCAGGCCATCCTCAGGCCCGAGACAGATCCTGAATGAAAAAGAATGCTCCCCTTTGCTCTCAGTGGGAAACGTGCAGCAGAGAATAGAGCTTGGAAAAGAAGACTGAACAAATTCCCAAGTTCAACACCTGCAGTTTGGGGAAGAGGAACCCAACTTTCCAAGTGCCAGTGCAAAATGCAGAGTTATGAGAATGTTCTCCACACAGGACTTAGGGGTGTGTGGGGTGGGGAAAAAGGACAGAACAGAACCCATTTGGAAGAAAGGCATAGAAAGGCCACCCCAAAACAGCAGGAAGGAGAGGGCCAGGACATGAAGGCAGCAGACCTGGTCCATTTCTTCCTGCCTCAAGCCAATTCAATAAGACAGGGATGCAATCTAGTGAATCCAGCTCTTGAGAACCTTGCCAGCTTCCAGCCCAGCTCAAGTGTAGGAAAGCAGGTTGAGATCATAGCAGCCATCCACCTAAAAGAGACACAAACTATTATTTTTTGTAAAAGCATAGCAAGCTGAGGACACTGTTGCCCCCCATTGGTTCAATTCAGATGTAAAGGGAAACCACAATTTGGTACTATGTGAATGAATCCAAGGTCATCCTTATGCTCATGTAACAACCCTATGTGTGGCCAGCTAATAAATTATGTCTAGTTTTGCTGCAAAGCAGTTTGCAACCACATCTAAACTGACCTTTCCTACAAACCCAGATTCCAAGCACTGGAGTCTCAGGCTTGCATGCTTGGACTTAATTCATATTACCCCTGAACTGAGCCACTACTCCTGTCCTCCTAACCACAATATTTGGAGATACACAGTGGGGTAAATGTAGTATTGGGCCAAGACGAGCTGGCTTCTAATTCCAGCCAGCCCTGAAGGTCGGCCTTGAATTAGTTGCTTTCTCTCAGCTAATCTCCTTTGAGTTAATAGGAAGACAACATGCAAGCCATCCCAAGATCCTTGGAAGAACGAATGCAAATACAATAAATCTTAAAAGAAGTCCCACTAGCTGGAGACTCCCTTCATCTAGGGTGTTCCCTCTTCATGGCAACAGACTATTTCTGTTGGAAACAGGATGATGAACTAGAGAGGACTTTTGGTCTATATGAAGAGTTGTTCTTCACAGAGAGGCCCTACGAGCATCTATTTCTTTCAATGAGGCCTATGCATACAGTTAAAAGGACCTGTGAGTTGGAGGGGGCACCACTTTTAACCACACTTTCAGTGTTTGGATTCTGACTGGAGTGCAATGAAGGGACCCCTTGCCACCAAGTACTGAGCATAAGCAAGAGAAAACTAACATCAAAACGTCCAATCTCTGCTGCTGGCTGGCTGGCTTGGAGCATCTCTGTTAGAACCCACATCTGCTGCACTTCAGAAGACACTTTGTCAGCATCAGGGAGTCCCTGAAAGCAAAGAACAGTTCTTCAGATCAGCAGCTTCTCCCTTGCTTTTGTTGATCCAACCCCACATCCACCTGGAAGCTACTCCCCACCAAGAGCTGAACATACACCAACTCCAGACCAAGGGTATCTAAGGTGTCATGCTTCTGATTAGCCATACAGAACCTTGTTCTCACTAATTTTCTGCCCTTCCCTACTGTGCTAGCTAAAGGACAGGATGGGAGACTAATCTGCCACTGCACCCCCACCCTACTATACAGTAATATCTCCAGCAGCCCTTCCAAAACAAGTTGAAGCAAGAGATATTAAAAGGAAATAAACAGTTGATTGCTTAGAATAGCGCTCAATGAAATTGCTGAGCAGTTGGGTTAGAACAGATAAAAGGAAGTACTTGTTCACGCAAAGAGTGATTAACACATGGAATTCACTACCACAGGAGGTGGCGGCGGCTACTAGCATAGACGGCTTCAAGAGAGAATTAGGTAAGCATATGGAGCAGAGGTCCATCAGTGGCTATTAGCCACAAGGTATAGATAGGAACTCTCAGTCTGGGGCAAGTGATGCTCTGTATTCTTGGTGCTTGGGGGGGGGGCAACAGTGGGAGGGCTTCTAGTGTCCTGGCCTCACTGGTGGACCTCCTGATGGCACCTGGTATTTTTGGCCCCTGTGTGACAGAGTGTTGGACTAGATGAGCCATTGGCCTGATCCAACATTGGCTTCTCTTATGTTCTTAACCAGATGCTCCACAGGCAATGTAAGCATGGCATGTCTGGGTGGGGCACAGCTGATGGCATCAGGGTTTGCCCAGGCTTTGCAGATACAAGAAACCAGAGAAAAGGAGTCAATTTCTTCATTCAAGACTAGGACCGGCCGGAAATTCACTGGCTGCCTCAGTTTCCCATTAGCAATCCCCAATAGTAGGCCGGGACCCAAATTCCTGAGGGATTAGTGGGGTATAGCCTTGTGGTGGTAGGCCTTGGTCTCAGTGACAGTACTCACATCATGCAGGTTGGCCGGCCGTTCCTGAGATGGGCATGATAGCCAGGCTGGAAAGCCTTTCTGTGGACTCTAGAAGAGAAAACAGCCCCAGATTCAGGTTGACACACGGCTTGTATTTGCATACTTGTGAGTACACAAACACACATATACAGCCCAGCATGCTAAGGCACCTCCCCAGTTTAGTATTTCACTCTGTCTCTCACAACAGGCTACGCACAGAAAGGCAAAAGGTGATCAGGGACCTCTATAACTATTTGCCTCAACTGTTCCCAAGGAGATATCGAATTCATTTTTAGATGCACATTCCAGAAACAACCTAGTATCTCATACAATTTGCTGGTGAGAGGTCTTTTGGCATGGGAAGGGGGAAGGATATTGGCTTCAGAAAAGGATAGCTGCATCTCAAAGAAAGCTCAGGTCAAGCAGTTGAATAAGTAATGTTCAAGTATCTGTAATGGCCTGAGATGAAAGGTGCAGTGTAGGCAGTCAGAATGATGACTTAGCCCCACAGAAGAAGAATATCAAAACAGGCATGGCAGCTTTGAATCAGTGGAAAATATTTAGGTATAGTATCCTCTCAAATTTAGAATGAGGGTAAATTCAAGTGACGGAGCCTAAAAGCAGCTAATCGTGCAAAAAGAACCAGTGTGTTTTAGTGGTTAGTGTCAGATCTGGGAGATCTTTCAGATCGCCACTCTACTATGGAAGCCTTGCTGAGAGACCTCGGGCCAGGCATGCACTCTCAACCCAACCTACCCCACAGGATGTTGTGAGGATAAGATGGAGGACAGGAGAATGATCTAAGCTCTTTTGGGTTCCCAGTGGAACAACTAAGCCAGGCTCTGGGCCTCCTTCTAATAAAGCCTTCCCCTGACCCTGTAACCTAGTAAGCCATCCTAAGACCCAACAAGGATGAAAAGAATGGCTATGTAAGAGAAAGGTGCTTTGACAAGGGGCTGCACATGCACCTTCTGATTCCCAGGAAAGAGTTGTAGCTCCTCAATGCTGAAATGCAGCCACACTGGAGAAGGCTGACGTAGGATCAGACGTATGGCAGCCACCCGGTCCATATCACAAAGCATCTAGCAAAACAGCAAGGGAAGCATAAGTCAATGCAACTGCAGGAGGAAGTAGATGGCAATAGAGCTGAAGCGCTTGTTGATCACAGATGGTGGAAAGGTACAGAAGTTACTGTGTTACACCTATAGAAGAGGGGTGCACTAGTTAACTTTTGATGGAGCTGGTACAGTTCATTGGGATAGGCTAGGCAGATGATTACTGCAGTGCTGGGGTCAATAAATTATGGGTGCAAAGGGTCTGTTCCTTATAGCGACAGAGCTGGAAACCTTTTCACAAGGGAGTTCCTTTTACCTACAGAACTATTCTTCTAATAAATTCTCCCTTGAAGAGCACGCTAAATTGTCATTCACAGTCTCAGAGGGCTAGCATTACCTAAATAACTACACAGTCTACCACTCACAGCACTACTATGAAACAATTCAGGATACAAAAAATATAAAAAGATTCCAAATGGGCAACACCATCAAGAGTTCTAAGAATAAAGGCCACGTCAACATCTTATTGTGGTTCAGAAAAACAGAATTGTTCAGTACATATTGGAGGTTTGGTCAAATCTTGGCTCAGCCACAGACTTGCTGGGCAGACTCTGACAAATTTATTTAAGGTATACACCTCATTTTTCTTCCAATACTGTCAGAACTCAGGGCTGGTAACAACAAATATTATACAACAATACACATCTATCAGATGACATCATACAGACAAGCCAGAGACCACACCTATAGCCTTAAAGCTGCCCCAGAAGCTCTCTTAAACAGCAGTTTTACAACCTTGTTGGATGGTACCTGCCTTACTCCTTCTGAGAAGCGATAGTACAGTGGCAGTGCAGAAACAGAAAAGGCCCTGGCCATAACAGATTATGTCCTTGCCAAGACAAGGCACTAGTAGCAGATCCTGTTGCAAGGAACACAACTGCCACATGGGTTCCCATTAGGGAGTAACAGTCCTTCAGTAACCATATTGCCAGCTCTCCACGTCAGCTTGCCCATTTCCTCAGTTAAAGGAACTATAATGACCTACTTCAAAGGGAGGCTGCAAGGATAGAAACAGATCCTTTGCACAGTGACAATGCTATATAAATGTTCTTTTTTTAAAAAGTGCACAGTCTTTTCACCAGCCCCAGGCAGGAAACACCTTACAAGATAAGGATTTTGGGGGGAGGGGGCCTTGGGGAAGCAGCCACCAGCCAATTAAGTCAAAGTTAATTAAATTAACTTTGACTTAATTGGTGGAACTCCTAAGGCAGCCCTGCACACACACCCAGGCTCCAGGGCAAGACGGTGTAATGCCCAGTGGCCGCAGCTTTCCTCCCCAGCCCCCTGCAAGGGCTGGTCTTCCCTGCAGAGCATCCGGCTTCCTCCCTCCCCAAGGAGCCCCAGTTCCCCCTCCCGCAGTGGTACATCACCAGGGACAGCCTGACCTTCACCCTCGGCTCCCTCCCAGGGCTACGAAAGGCAAGGCTCGCAACGGCTGGCTGGCCATGAAGGTGCTGCATGCAAGCTTGTTGGTGCACTGGAGCACAGCTGAGCACACCTGGCCAGGGCCAGAGGAGGCAGCCACCTGTCTCCTTGCCTTGCCTGGCTTACTTGCTGCTGGATGGCAATGCAGTGAGTGTCTCGTGGAAGCCTAAGGAGGAGGCTTCTCCCCACACCTTTCATGTTTGCTGCCTGCCCAGACTGCTCTTTAGCCCAGCCTGGCTGCTGCCACTGTTCTTTGTGCTGCCCTCATCCTCCCTGCCGACAGGCAGTGGAGGGGGGGCGGGGGAGCCAAGGCTTGGGGAGGGCCCATAGAAACTGTTAGGGGGCCAGGCCCCACAGTAAGTATGGGCCTGCTTTTCAGCCATCATAACTGTTCGACTTGCTCAGTTTATCCACCAGTAAGCCAACTCCAAGGCAAGACAGTGAGGTGTAACAAAGCTCACCGAAACATCAAGAGTACAAAATGGAGTTTGGCTAGGATTCCTATCATTAATAATTTGCTTTTTCTGGAAGTGCCAGGCTGCTAGAAGTGGTTATCTGCACAAGGACTTAGCTTTCTGCATTTCCCTAGAGAATGAACTCTCACTGGCTGCAGCCCCTAATGAGCCAAACAGTAACCTGAGTACAACCAAAACGGGGAGAAAAACAACCCTGCACAAGAAAGGTAACCAAAATGTTAAAAAAAGAAGACAGTAAAATATAACTATGCACGTGGTGCAAATATACAAAATATAATATAGAATTTAAAAATACAATCACAAGTGCTAAAATATAATTTAAAAACAGCAATCCTATGGTTAAGCATGTAAGTACCTAATCCCAATATAAAGAGATGTGTCTGGTCATATAAATACAGGTTAGATACATAATGTCTCCATATGCAAAAACTAATACCAAACATGTTTCAGCAATAAGCTTTCCTCAGTGGTATAATTCAAACTGAGCACTCCATTAATTTAACAAAGATATACATAAAGCTGATCATACACAGAACGGACCTTATTCACACTGAGATGTTCACATGTGGAGTAAGAGGTGTCAAATATTCTTGAGATACAACAAGATGTAAAATATTTCATAAGCCAGTGGATCTTCTTTGGTCCAATCTTGCAGTGCTCAAAGCTCCAATGGCCTGTATTTATATGAATGGACATTAGTCTTTATATTGGGATTAGATACTTATATGCTTACGCATAGGACTGTTGTTTTTAAATTATACTTTATAACTTGTGATTGTATTATTAAACTATACATTACATTTTGTACACTATGCGCATAGTTATATTTTACTTTGTCTTTGTTTCAACCTTTTTGGTTACCAAACAGCAGCTTGGCCAGAACAGCCTCATGAATGACTTGAGCTGAAAGGTGCACTGTGGGCAGTTAGAACAGGGACCTACAACATTCACTGAGTGATATTTATGCCATGCTGTAGGAAAAATAAGGACACTGCATAGAGCACAGACTGCGATGTCAGGCAGGAAACACCTTACAAGATAGTAGTGAGGATAAAATATCAGCATAGGTGAAATACCAAAAGAAGCTGAAATCCTGACCTGATGCCTAGAAACAGAGAAGTAGTCCTGTGAGCCTTCCTCTGTGTGTGGATGAGGCATCAAGCAATAGTTTCGCAGACAGGTAACCCACTTGGAAGGACTTTCATCTCCACTGCCTGTGGAACTTTGGCACAGCACCCGCAGGCTCAAAAAAGCTGTGTAATAGTTCTTGAATACAATTTCCTGCAACTGACACGAAGAACAGAAATAAAATATCCAGGGGGAAAAGCAATTTATGGAGGCACTGCTCATTCCATCCTCTGCAGTCTAATGGAAACACCTGAACTTCAAGGGCTCAAGAACTCCTGCCTCAGACAAAGCCAGAACTTGGCTAAGGAATCAAAGGCTTAATGATTACAGCTGAGAAAAGGAAGATTTGTAGCTGAAAAAAGGCTTCTATGTCAAAAAGGGGAAGTTGTGAAGTTGAGGTTAAGAATATGACAGAGCCAGTGACCAAACAACCTCTGATCAATGTTTGGAAGCAAGAGAAAAAGAGAAGTTAAGCAATCTGTGGTTTAAACTAGCTAAGGTGACCAGAAGAGTCTCTAGGATGAATATCTGGAAAATCAGGGTACACTTTATGCAAAGCATTTAGAAACATGTGAAAACATGTTTACCTTAGACAAAATGTGGCTGGAACAAGCTCAAAAGTAATAGCCACAAGGGGAGGTATAATTGAACTTTTAATCTCTCCATTAAAAGTTGACGATCTAGCCAATGGAACTGCAGAGCAATCCAGGGATAGAAGCATAGACAGAAAGATGCCATCCCAAGACAATGGTCAAATCTGCATTTGCATTTTTAAATCATTTTCGTGCTGCTGTGATGCTGTCAAGCATAGAAAAAGACGTGTCACAGTAGCACGAAAATGATTTAAAAATGCAAATGCAGATTCTAATATTGTTTCTACACTCTGAAATCACAGCAGCAAAGCTAAGGACAACTGTACATGCTAAGCTTCCTCCCTGCCATCCCTGAGAAGACCAGACTCTGACTTTAATCCTCTGAACTGACTAGCTAGACCACCATGTAGCTTCAGTTGGTACCCTTAATTCCCATGGATGAGGTAATGACGTGTTCTGTATATTTTTACTTTATTAATTGCTGATCGCTAGTGTTGCATGCTATTGTGCTTCATAAACCTATTTGATTCATAAATCCAAACTCACGTGTGTATAGTGGTCTTGGTCTTCTTAGAATTCTAAAAAGCAACCTACAGCACAGCAGCCCACTCAGCAGAGTTAAGCTGAGTGCAACAGAAGTATATCAAGCACTGTTTGGGACCAGCATATATTAAGGATGGCCTGCTCCCAAACAAACCTACCAGCAGTTATGGTAATCTTCTGAGACCCTGTTTTGGATGCCCCCGCCTTCTGAGGCTAGATGAGTGGCAACCAAAGAGAAGGCCTGCTTTGTCATAACACCAAAATTATGGAGCTCCCTGTTTAGGTTTATTTGTCTGTTCCCTTCTATCACAGTCTTCCATCGGCAGATGAAGACTTCTTTGTTTCACCGCATATTTCCTCAATGTAAAAATATACAAACTACATCATATTCATGTGCATCATGAAAGCTCAAACTTTGCCACAAATTTTGTTAGTCTTTAAGATGTTACTGTAATCTTGCTCTTTTCAGTTGTAATCTATACAATTATGTTTGCTGGTCACTGAAATGTCAATGATATGCATGTGTGATTGCCTCATGTTTAATGAATGTAAACAATTAGATTTCAAGATGTATATTAGTGAACCAACAAGCTGTGTAGTAAATACGTATAAATTAGTAACAGTCAAAGGTGAAATTAGAATTTGCCAGTACATAGCTGCTAGCAACTTCTCCTTCAATTGCTGATCAATAAACAAATCTTTTCAGGCAGACACTGACTGATCTTAAGTTATTCTTTTAATGCAGAGATGAGATCTGAAGCATAAAATGCACTGATCAAACTCTTACAATGCAATCCTAAACAGAATATACCCTCTTAAATCAACTAAACTCAATGGGCTTCAATTGTTGTAACTTTGCTTGGGACTGCCCAGTTAGCTCCAGGTGTAGGATTAACAATACAATAACAATGGTTAATCACAGGTTTATGATTACACCACAGTGTACTCATTGCTCATACTCACGTCAATGGTCTGAGAGTGTGGTAGTATCACATCAATCACCGCAACACCTGGCCGGCCTAGCTCAGTCCTCATGTCACCCATTTGCAGCATGACTGGGCTTTTGATGGTGCATGGTGAGGGCTCATGGGCCATCGTCCCCATACTGGAAAAGAGCCACAGGCTCATTCAGCAACACATAATACTTACACCCACATTCCAGAACATGAGAAATTCCATTTTAATAAGTACCATAAACACCGGGGGTGGGGGGCAGTACCAACACAGAGAGTTTCACAGGCCAACTTGTAACCTGGTAGCTAATGCGTACCTAATGGAAGTCCTGCTGCAGCAGATGGAAGCTCAGGCGCCAATAACTGAGTAACGTCAGACCTATTCAACTTTACTCAAGAGTAAACCCCACAAAACCGGATGTGACACACTCCCTGGCAAACATGCACAGAAACGCAATCGGAAATGCTGCAGAACGTTGAGAGGTTTGAACTCTCGAAACCTTATACTCTGGAACCCTTATTAGCCTCAAAAGGTGCTACTGGACTCGAATCTAGCCATTTTAGCAATTTATAAACGCTGTTCCGCGCTCACCACTACAGTCCCCGGGTATAGTTGGCAAATGAAAGCGCCTAAGGGGAACTACCTATACCAAAAGACAGACCACCCGGCCAAACAGCGGGGAAGAAGGTAAGCGTACAATGGTCCCACCCAGTGCGACTGCTGATCCTGGCATATGACTCGCCTGCTCCTCGCCGAGCTCCGGCTCCCCAGTCCTTCTTCTGCTGTCAACTAGGAAAGGAAACACGGCTTCACCTACAGCCTCCCACCACAAATGCCGTCTAGCACCAACAAGACTTCTACAAGAATGGCAGCATCGCCTAACACAAATGCTGCCGCTACCAAACGAAGCTTTCCCCCCAGGGAAGCCTTTGTTGCTAGGGGGTGGCGTCATAGCGCACACTGATTACGTCACAAGGCTCTAATTCGGAGGCGGTGCTTAGAAGGGCGGGGTTTATACTTTAAAACTTGTGCGCCGCTTCATGGCACATAGCGAGACGTGTCCACTAGAGTAATGCTGGCGCTTTTGTATGACGAAACAGGCGTCTTTTTGTTGTCTCCGTGTTGCTGCGGCAACGCAAAAGTTTGCAACCTGATTGGCCGGCAAATCCGGTGATTCTCGGTAAGCATTGGTTCCCTGGATAGCTAGGATACGTCACGTACACTGATTGGTCAATTAGTTCGAACGGGAGATTGACGGAAATGTTCTGGAGGCCGAATCTTTCTCTCCTGGGTGGGGAGGAGCTTCTGGGCTAGGCTGGGAGCGGCAGGTGAGAATCCGAAGGGGGGGGGCAGGATCCGGTTGAACTTGAGTAGGCAGGATCTGGCGTCTAGACCCGGTGCAAGGCTAAGGGCTTGAATTTCCCCTGGCAAGTCCTGTGTATCTGAGCGGGACAAGGAAGCAAGGAGGAGTGTGGACAGCGAGGCTGGAGAAAGAGCCCCTGACCCGGCATACCTTCTGACGCTTTTTTTCCAATCCTCTAGGCAAGGATGAAGGCACTGATCTTGGTGGGAGGCTATGGCACCCGATTGCGGCCTTTGACACTCAGCATCCCCAAGCCTCTTGTGGAGTTCTGTAACAAACCCATCCTGTTGCATCAGGTGGAGGCCTTGGTGAAGGTAAGACCGAGTTTCCTCCTTTGATTTAAGGGAAGACGAAGCTTTTCTCAGTTTTCCCGAAAGCAGTTCTGTGCTGTTAAGAGCCATGTGATGGGCAGAAAATCAACAGGCAGGAGGCATCTACTGAATTTCTTCCCTATGTGTTCCTTGGAAAGGCACAGTACCATTGTCAAAAAAGAGACCCTATGGGTAGGGGGAAACACATTGGGAGTGTATAATCTGATTTATGCTGTCTATTGTCCAGGAGATAATTTCTTTTTGCATAGTAGGAATTGATGCGCATGTGTGATATCTGATGCTATAGTTAGAGGAAGAATCTTGAGAGAAAGTAGCTGTCTAAATTCAGGCAGTGTTTCTTTTACTATTTAGAAGGGAATACGTGCATATTAATGGCTGATTAGCTTGGGTGTTGCCCTGTAAAGTGAGTTGACAACGAGAGAATTAAAGACCTTCATTTCTCTTTTAGAAAAACCTTTTGTAGTCAACTCCTAGAATCTCCAATAGTTCTCATACCTAGTTAGCTGGATTTTAACTGGCAATGAAACCTCCCTGTTTCTGTCATAGGTTTTTCTTGGATATGGCAATTTTAATACATAATTTGTTGAAACAGTTGTGTGAATCGATGCTTGGGCTTGGAATTATCACTGGATCCTTACTTCCTCCTGTTTTGACAGGCAGGTGTAAACCATGTGATACTCGCTGTCAGCTATATGTCAGAATTGCTGGAAAAGGAAATGAAGGAGCAAGAACAAAAGGTATGTATTGTAGGTTGAACAATTTTCAGATTGTTTGAGTGAGCTGGCTAGAATGAGAACAGTAAATAAGCATGAATCAAAAGCTCAAATGATTCTTTAACTGTTTCCTTCTCTGTCCTTTCCAACAAGACTGTCCTTTGGTCTGCTTGTATTCTGATGATAGAAAATATAGAACAAAGTTTGAGTGTGGTGGCATCTTTTACACCAACAAAGTTTAATTCTGGATATAAGCTTTTGAGTGCCTGCACATTTCATCACACGAAAGCTTATACCCAGAATTAAACTTTGTTGGTCTTAGAAATGCAAGTGGACTCAGACTTTGTTCTGTTTTTTTAAACAAACACGGCTAGCCACCTGTAAAAAATATAGGTACCCATAACCCCATTGTGTGTAAAGGGGGCTTAGAGTGGCTTTATTTCAAAAGGAAAGCAGATGAGAAAAAGTCTTAAAGTTCCCCTGCCTTAAAAAAGTGGATTAGTGGCTGTGTTTGGAAAAGGAAGTAAAATGAAAATAAACACAAGAAGAAAGCAGCTCTGACTCTTCTGCACATTTTAAAGTATTCTGGCCTAATATGAATGGGTTGCCACCTAAGCATGTGGCCCAGTGACCTTTTACCTACTTCCACATCACTTCCACAGAGCACTGTAAAACCCGTTAGCCATGTTACCAGACAGTGTATGAGTTTTAACTGCCTGCTTAATTGAAACATAATCTACACTCTACTTTTTAATTAAGGTTGACTAAGCAAAATGAATAATCCATTTCCTTAATGGAGGCATGGCTTAAAATACAGTCTCCACCCTAGACTAGAAAAAGTAGGGCATGGCCTTTTTCTTGGCACTGTTACCTTCTTCTCTGTAGGTTTCTGTAACTGAGTTACTGTCACACCAGCTTAAAAACAGGATTTCATAGTTAATTATTTGAGAGCTGTTATATACTCTTCTCCTGGCTACCCCCCCAGTTTTCAGTAGGCCTGATATATTTCAGTAGTGGGTTGCTGTGGCCACAAACTTTTCTCATTATTTTTCTATTTATTTATTTTTATTTATTTACTTCATTTATACCCTGCTTTTCTCTCCAATGGGATCCTAAAGCAGCTTACATAATTCTCCTCTCCTCCAAATTATCTTCTGTGAGGTAAATTAGGCTGAGTATGTGACTGGCTCCTGTTCACTCAGGAAGCTTCAGTGGCAGAGTGGAGATTTGAACTTTGGTTTCCCATGTGCTAGTCTGACAATCTAATCACTGCATCACATTGGCTTTTAGTGAGACAGCACCTCATTGCTCTCAGGCAATTTGAACTGGTTCTTAAAAATCTTCCAAATAAGTGTTTTGGATTTGGATGTTAAAGCAACAGCACAATGTGGGAGCCCATATCAAGTTCTGCTGTCTAGTCTAACTCATGCTGTTCATTTGCAGCATCATTAGAATAAAGTGAGTATCTGCATCTCATCATAAAGCAGTGACTGATACCGATGTGGCTATAATAATGACAAAGGAATGTCTTCTTGAAGGTGAACCGTTATGTTGTCCTATTTGACAGAGATTTGGAAGTCTGGTGAGAAGAGGGCATGGGTTTTCAGGTGACTGTGTTGAGGGTAACAGGCGCAAACACATTAAATTGTTAGTGGTCATCTCACTTTCCATACTGTCTGCTTTGTTTTTCAGTTGAGCATACGTATTTCCCTGTCGCATGAGAAGGAGCCACTGGGCACAGGTAAGTGCTTCCACTAGAGAGATTGTGGTGAGAATTTGTGGGGGGGCAGTTTGGGATCACGATATAGATCTGCAGCAGCCTCTATGCAGATGAGGATTTGACTAGTTATTTCAGGCTGCTATATATTAAAAGAACTTCCTGAATTGGATTGAGCCATGCATGCTGGCTACAGTTGTTAAAGAATTCACAGAAAAGCATTGCATACTAATGACCCCTTTCCCCTCTACAGCTGGCCCACTGGCTCTGGCTCGAGAGCTATTGACTGAGAATTCTGAGCCTTTTTTCGTTCTCAACAGTGATGTGATCTGTGACTTCCCATTTACAGACATGGTGCGCTTCCACAGGCATCATAGCAAAGAGGGCACCATTGTGGTAAATATCAGAGGTGTATCATCTGCATGCAAGTGATGCTGTTTGTGGCTTTGGATTTTCTGAGGATTCTTGCGTGTTGGGGAAGGGCCATGGCTCAGTGGTAGAGCATCTCTTTGGCATGCAGAAGGTCACAAGTTCAATCCCCGGCATCTCCAGTTAAAAGGATCTAGCAATAGGTGATGTGAAAGACCTCAGCCTGAGACCTTGGAGAGCTGCTGTCAGTCTGAGTAGACAGTACTGACTTTGATGGACTGATGGTCTGCTTCAGTGTAAGGCAGCTTCATGTGCCTCTACTGGTTGTGGAGCTGCCAGACTTCTAATTCTCTTTGGGGGAATGAGAGCAAAAGCTCTGTTGCTTCCACCAGCCGTGATGTAAACTGTCCGCACAACCCAAACAAAACTTTTTTAAAAAGTAAACACTCTGTTTACCTCTCTCTTGTTTGTATGCCTAGGAGAATGCTTTACTAACAAAGGGTATTTGTTCTTATTATGAGAAAGAACTGCATATCCACAAGATCTTGTTTTATCTCTGTATTGACTGGAAAAAATGGAATTGGACTGAAACTACTCATTGTGGTCTCAGCCCTACTCCTACCTTTTTCTCCTGTACATGGAGCCATTTTAAAACATATAAAATGAGATCAGGATAAAAATCGTGGAATAGGAAGAACCCATCACTTTTGAGGTATTTCTGTGGCATGCGGTTCTGTCTCTTTGACTGTAATGTTTGGGTCTGATGCTGACTTTGCTGTTTTGCAGGTGACAAAGGTGGAGGAGCCCTCGAAATATGGTGTAGTGGTGTGTGAAGCGGATACTGGGCGCATACACCGCTTTGTGGAGAAACCCCAGGTTTTTGTCTCCAATAAGATCAATGCTGGCATGTACATCTTCAACCCAAGTGTGCTAGAGAGAATCAAGGTAGGTGACGTGAAAAGTCTAAGGGGATCTGTCTGAGGACAGATGCATTCAAGTGCTTGAGGCCATGACTTTGTGCTGTCCATGCAAGATGAGTTGCTTTCACATCTTGGGCTGGGAGCCTTGTAGAACCCAGCTTTACCATTTGCGAGTTTTATTTATTTATTTATTTGATTTATATCCCACCCTTCCAACAAGGGCTCAGGGCGGCGAACATGAAGGCACAGGCCATACATAAACAATGAACAGTAAACAGTCATTACAATAAACAGGTAAAAGTCATTAAAAGTCGGTGCTCAACAAGCCAAATCAATTCGTAATAAAATACTAATACAAAAACTCACTCCGAGTGAACACAATTGTCTCTGCTCAGTTGATGATTACACTATAATTATCAACCCCATCCCAGGGCCAGCGCATCTCATGATGTTCATACAGTGGTGGTACAATGGCGGTGGCAGACCTTACTTGAAGGCCTGGTGGAAGAGCTCCCATCTTACAGGCCCTGCGGAACTGCATAAGGTCGCGCAGGGCCCTGATCTCCTCCGGGAGCTCATTCCATCAAGTAGGGGCTACCACTGAAAAAGCCCTGGCCCTGGTTGCAGCATATTTAACTACCTTGGGGGCTGGGATAACCAACACATGTTGCCCCCCCGACTGTAGTGCCCTTGGGGGAACATATGAGGAAAGGCGGTCCCTCAGGTAAGCCGGACCCTGGCCATATAGTGCTTTAAAGGTAAGAACCAGCACTTCAAAACGGATCCGGTATGCTATTGGCAGCCAGTGCAGCGCCTTCAGCACAGGCTGGATATGGTCCCGCCTAGTGTGACCCATCAAGAGCCTGGCTGCTGCATTCTGCACTAGCTGCAGCTTCTGGATCTGCAACAAAGGCAGGCCCATGTAGAGAGCGTTGCAGTAGTCTAACCTCGAGGTGACCGTCGCATGGATCACTGTGGCCAGGTCATCACGGTCCAGATAGGGGACCAACTGCCCCGCCAGTTTTAAACTATGTTGGGTTCAAAGGGCGTAATGCATAGGACAAGGATTCTGGTCAGGTATCTTCTGTTATAACTGATCCAAGGAACTGTGCATCTTGAACTCCTAAATCAGGAATGTGCAGTTGACTGAACTCTTATTTTCTCTTAGCTGCAACCTACCTCGATTGAGAAGGAAATCTTCCCGGTGATGGCAGAGCAAGGACAACTCTATGCCATGGAACTACAGGGTAAGAATTATAGCCTGGCACCGGGATAGATTTGAAATTGCACTCTAAGGGGCTCTTAAAACTTAAAGGTACAGAAATGCCAGTTGCGACAATGATGATACAGGACAACTGAAAGGTGAAGCTGAGAAGCAAAACAAGGTAACGATGCAGAATTTGAATTGTGTTTGTGTTAGAGGTTTTACCAAAATGTCACAACACAGGTCAAAAGTCCAAGAAAAACTCATTTAGCATACTACATAATGTTTAGAGCTTGCCATTACAAGGTGGTACTGAAAGTTGTTAATTATGAATTTCAAAAGAACTGTCTCCAGCACGCATGGACAGTTTTCTTAGCTATAGCTGCTTTCCTTCCCTGAAGCATCGTTGTTAATCTGTCTGAGGTAGAGCACTATGACACACTGGGGAGATAAGCACATCTGATAGTTCCAGTCCCTTGAGCAGAGACGCCAGAGGGAAATGCTAGAAGTCTGCCAGGCCTGGAGTCCTACTTCTCCTGCACTGCAGCTCTTCCCACTTCTACAGCTACTGCCAGTGACACTTAGTGAAAGCTCTGTCCAAGAGACTGGTGTTTTGATTAATGCAGCTTTGTCTTCACAGGGTTCTGGATGGACATTGGCCAACCTAAAGACTTCTTGACTGGCATGTGCATGTATCTGCAGTCTCTCCGGCTGAAGCAGCCAGAGCGGCTGCACTTGGGACCAGGTTTTGTGGGCAATGTACTCGTGGTAAGTCCACATTGGCCCTCATTTGGAATGAATAGAAAAGCAGGTAGATCTTCAATAGGGCAGCTGGGGGTTGTCTGGAACTGGTGGGGAGCGATTACAGGGGTAGTGCAGCAACTCTGAATATGCCTGCTGTACTGAGAGGCCTGAGGTTGTATGGAAATCTTATCTAACAATCTGTGAAACTTCCTGGTTTCCTCAGAGATGGAATTTACTTCCCTACTCAAGGAGTCCAAAGCTGCTCAGAGCAACACTACAGCTTTCATGCTAGCTTTTCTTCCTCTCCAGGACCCAACTGCCAAGATCGGAGCAAACTGCAGTATTGGTCCCAATGTCACTATTGGAGCAGGTGTGGTGATAGAGGATGGGGTTCGGATCAAGCGTTGCACTGTCCTGAAAGGATCACGCATCCGTTCCCATTCTTGGCTTGAGTCCTGCATTGTTGGCTGGAGCTCCTCTGTAGGCCAGTGGGTAAGTTACCATGAGTGACAGGGATTACTTTCTGGGAAGCAAAATGTACACCAGCGCTCCAGATTGCCAGTCAGATTTCCTCCACTGAACAAATTTCCCCACATGACATTGTTTCTCTGTTACGTCATATACTTGGGATGTGCTCAATATCCTCTTGTGATTCACACAGTCTCAAAACACTGTAACCTGCCCACTTAAAATTTCCCACTGTGTGTGATTTAAGCAAGGAGTGTCAGTTTGTTCCTCGAGGATGGGCAAGTTGTCTTCTGTGGTGGGGTTTGTGGCACTGGTGAGACCTGCCATTGTGCCTGGGCTGCAGCTATTAAGCTGGCAGACAACTGTATCATGGAGGTAACAAACTCCTATAACCTCCATGCTAGCTTAAGTTTGACTTGCAAAATGCTACTTTTCCTCCAGCTAGTCTTAAGAGGCATAAGGTATCTGTCTTGCTGTGCTTTCCTCTAGGTGCGGATGGAGAATGTGACAGTACTCGGTGAGGATGTCATTGTGAATGATGAACTTTACCTCAATGGTGCCAATGTGCTGCCTCACAAATCCATTGCCGAGTCAGTGCCAGAGCCACGCATCATCATGTAGCCATTCTGGGATTTCAGTGCTGGACTGGCCTCGCCCACCTAAGGCCCTGCCTGTACTGGGGCCATCCCCACCCTGTGCCTTGGCAGCAGGGGGATCTCTGGTTTCTGGATTCAAGTATTTACTTTGCCCCTGCTGCTGAACTCCTAGCCCTTTGCTGGGATCCTGCAGAGATGTACAGCAGGACCAGGATCTGCACAAGGTGGCTGAGACACTCATATGCATTGCTTGGGAAGAGGACGAATCAGGAAGACCTGGGCTAGCTCTGCACTCTGCTGCAAAAGCTAGGACTCACGGAATGTGGCCCTGAGCAAGAGGTGGCTCGCTGCAACAGCAAGCAAGCAGGAATGGCAGTGGTTAGACTGCAAAGACAACTGACCCAGGTTCAGCCTGTGGAGGAGAATGAGTGGCATGCTGTGCTGTTATGGCTCTTGCTGCTGAGGAGGAAGTCTGAATGCAGTCTTCTTTCAGTACTTCTTTGGAACTCTACTGCCTTACAAAGACTGAAACCTGCTCCCTCCGTATGGCCAATCATCACAAATGGTATTATGCCAAGTAGGGGCAGGGTGCTGTCAGCTACTGAAAACAAACACAAATTATATTGTAATGAACAATAAGAGCTGATGTATGTCTCATGTTTTCTTTTGGTATGTTTGGCAGATGGGACAGTCCTTAAGAGCAGCTCCCCATTCACTGCTGTTTTTCTTCGAAATATTCCTGAAGCTTCCAGGCTCAACACTGACTGGTACTTTTGTTTTTACAAATTAGAGCCTAGCTCCAAGATGATGTTCCATAATTGTGAAAAAGAACACACAGCACACCTGTAAGGAATAATAATTTAATAATAATCCATTGTATCGAAGTAACACTCCCTTGGGTAGGGGGGGAAGGAGAAACAATTGTAGATGCACATAAGTTAAATTCCTTGCTCCAAGCACACTGTTTGCTGCCCTCCCCAATGCTTCTGGTTACAAATCACACAGTTAGTAAATTAAAAAAACACCCTTATCTGTTCCTGTATAGTACTGGTCACACAGTGAAGGGCTGGTGCCATGGGCACCCTCTGCTGGTGGAAGATAGCAGTGCAATCAGGTTCACCTCTGCAGCAGCCAATAAAATCAATCTAATAAGTGCCTCTCACCCACACCATCCAAACCCTGACCCCGCCAGTGTCTGACTTGTTTCCTTAGAGAACCTCAGCACTCTGTTCAATATTCTTATTCCTCTTTGGTGGCTGTGTCCTTCACTTCTATATCTATGTTAACTATAGGGAAGTGTGCCCTTAGGTGCATTTCTAGGTTTTCTTCCCAGAAACCTGACCTAGTGTCTTTTCTGTTATGCTTGCGCACCTGTGTTCACCAACAGAGGAAAAGAGCCAGAGGCAAACAGCTGATTCAGATTTAGTCAGCCACATACTACAGGCTTCTGCTCGGCTGCACCACTTGGGGACATCACTTTTTTGGAATATTCCCTATGTCACAGTCTCCCTCTGCATTAAAAGCTAACAGCAGGTGGTAGGCACATAGGTTACTGCACTGTATGCCCACCTAAATATCTGATCCACACGTACACTGTCAAGCAGCAAAGCGCTGCAGTAGCAGCAGCAGCAAGAACACACTTGGCTAGTAGGCAGCAGGCCTCACAAGAGAAGACTGGCTGTGGGGGAGCACCACGCAGATGAGGATGTGTCCCAGCAGCAGCATGAGACAGGCTTCCTGGGCCAGATACAGGAAAAGGAGCTACAGATTCAGGCTGAGGTAGAAAACCTGAGCTTGTTCAGCCCCCTTGTATATACCCCCATGGGGACAGCCCAACACCTGCTGGCTTGGAGCCAATGACAGCCACAGGAAGTGTACCTAAATTCAGGGGGAACTGAGGGGTGTGGTGTGGCCTAGGTGGTGCATACAGCACTGCCAGGTCTGTAAGAGATGTTATAAATAAAGCTGAGCTCAGCTGTGCTGAACTGCAGCTGTCTTTGAATGGAGATCCTCTTAAAGCAGGGGGAGTCCACGGCGTGGTGAAGCTGCCCAGGCATGTGGCCCTGCCCTGCAGGGTCCAGGCACTAGGAGGTGGCTGGTTTAATGTAATCATCCACACCCGTAATGGTGGCTTTGCAGAAGAAACAGTCCTTGTTGTTCATCAGGTGCTGGTTGATACAGGCTCTAGAAAGACAAGAGTAACAGCCCTTATACATTTGCCCACACTTACAGTTCATAACTCTGGCCCTACATGGTGAAGTTGCCTCTGCCATTGCTAAGGTTGGGGACTAGGATATATCTGGTCCAAATATATACCTGAGAAACACCAGTATTTTTCAGGTATCTGGGTAATATTCAGGATTCTTAGGATACCAATATCTAGGTTATGAACATTTCTAGAAATACTCAAATATATCCAGGGCTGGTATTTTAAGGATTCCAGGCCAGGGTGTGTCCCCCCATTTAACTGGTTTCCTGAGCAACAGGAGGGAAGGGGGTGAAGCAACTCTCTTAGGAAAATGGGATCACAGGGGAATCTCTGTCTATCCAGTCACAGTGATTCTCTCATACGTAGTGCATACCTTTCTGAGCATGGGCAAAATGGATAAAAGGTAGGCCTGGAAGCAGCTTGTCTCAAGGTGAGATTTTTTGAAAGGGCTAGTGTGCTTGCCTCTCGCTGCTGTGGTCTGTCTGCCTTGAATTAATTCTGCTGCCTACCTGGGAAGGCCCCCTTCTTGTTTTGTGCCAGAAAAACAGGTTGCTTACCTGTAACTGATGATCTTCGAGTGGTCATCTATGCATTCACACCCATGGGATCTAGTGCACCTGCGCTGATCTGATCGGGGTTGTACAAAGCTCACAATGGGATTTTCGCGCCTCCGCCCTGGGCCTGTGCGGGAACCCTCACTGCACATGCCCAAGGGGGCGAGGCATGGACATCCTGCCAGTTCCTTCTGACCGCTATCAACCAAGGTATGAGATATAACAACTGAGGATGACAGCAGTGGGGAAGGACGAGCGCGTGGTGTGAATGCAGATGACCACTCGAAGATCATCAGTTACAGGTAAGCAACCTGTTTATCTTCTTCGTGGTCTCTGTGCACCACAACCATGGGAGATTAAAAAGCAGTGGCTCACCTGGAGGTAGGCGCTGTCAGAGTCAGCTGCAGCGGACAGGACCAAACGACCCAAATTGCCCTTCTGTTGCGCACGAATGTCCAGAGCGTAATGCTTGATGAACGTGGTTGGTGTGGACCACGTAGCCACTCTGCAGATGGGAGGACAGTGATGCGCCCTTCGGAAAGGCTGTTGAAGTCGCCATGGACCTGGTGGAGTGTGCCTTTATATGAGCAGGGAAAAGGTGCTTTGATAAGGTATAGCGCAGCCTGATTGTCCCAACAATCCACTTGGACAGGCGTTGACTCGAGATTCGCAACCCTAAGGAAACAATGGAGTAAGACAGGAACAGGTTGTTGTCCTGTCTGGTGGGCTGAGTCCTATTCAGGTAGAAGAGGAATGCCCTCTTGACATCCAGAGTGTGAAGCAAGCGTTGCTCTTCTCCGTCAGGATGTGGAAAGAAGTCAGATAGAAATATGTCTGAGTTGAGGTGGAACTCTGAGATGATTTTTGGTATAAAGGAAAGGTCTGGTACTAGACGTACACTGTTTGGCAAAAATACTAAGTATGGAGGGTCATGATGCAGTGCCATGAGTTCGCTAACCCTCCTAGTCAACATAATCACCACAAGGAAGGCTGTCTTCCAAGCAGCATATTGCAAGTGACCGGTCGCCATGGGCTTGAATAGTTTCCTGGTGAGGTGGCGGAGCACCAGCGGTAAGTCCCATAATTCTGTAGGAGCACTTACAGGGGGGATATAGCCTGATGAGACCTCTAAGGAACTTCTTAGAGGTCGGATGGGAGAAGACAGAGTAGCTGTCCAGCGCCTTGTGGTGCACAGAGATAGCCGCCAAGTAGACCCTGATGGAAGAGTGGGAGAGGCCTTGATCCTTGAGTGACAGAAGAAAGTCAAGGACTCTGTCCAGGCCTACGGATGCTGGCGAATCCGTCAAACTCTGAAGAAAGGAGAGGAACCTATGCCACTTCCTCTGATACGAGAGACACGTAGATTCCTTCCTCGCATTAAGGAGGACTTTAGAGACATGGTTGGAGAAAGTCACTGCTGTATTCACCAGGCCGTCAATTTCAGGGCGTCCACCCCTGCATGGAGAAGCGTTCCATCCTCTGCCAGGAGGAGATCCAGAACCTTGGGAAAATGGAGGTACCTGCCCCTGGCAAGACGAAATAGAGTGGGGAATCAAGGTTGCCTGGACCACCATGGGGTTATCAGGATGCAATCCAGTAGGACCTTGGCCAGTTTGTGAATGACCCGTAACATGAGAGGTAGAGGAGGAAACATGTACAGGAACGTTTGTCCCCATGGATGGAGTAGGCTGTCTCCTAGAGAGAGAGGATCTGCTCCTCTCCGACTGCAGAAGAAGTGGCATTTCGCATTCTTCCTTGAAGCAAAAACATCTATGTCCTGCATGCCCCATTTTTGAAAGAAGGGATGAAGGTAGGACCAATTCAGTTCCCACTGGTGATGATGCACGAAACCCCTGCTGAGGAGGTCGGCCTCTACATTTTGGGTCCCTGGGATGTGGGTGGCTACAGGGACTATGTCGTTTGCTACACACCAGTCCCACAGGTCAATTGCCAGATGGCAGAGACTCTGGGACACCGTCCTTCCTTGACGGTTGACATAGCTGTGCTATGGTATTGTCCGTCAAGACAGCTACGCAGTGTCCCCAAAGAATGGGTTGAAAGGATCTCAATGCTAGTTTTATCGCAAGCAGCTCAGGGAAATTGATGTGCTTGCTTGCGTTGAGAGCATCCCACTGGCACCCCACGCAGATGGGCTCCCCATCCCAAAGGGAGGCATCGATGGTCAGTGTGAAACTGGGGCTCGGCAGATGGAAGGGGGCCCCTTCAGTAATATTGGGCAGCTCCATCCACCATAGGAGAGAGTCCCGCACATTTGGTGGAAGATTGAGATGTTTGGATTGTGGCATCTTGGAGAGCTTGAAGCGACTCAGGAACCAAAGTTGAAGAGGTCTCATGTGCAGTTTTGCCAGTGGCATAACGGCCGTGGTGGCTGACAAGTGTCCCAAGAGCCCCTGGATCTGAAAGGCCATTGATGAGACCCAAGTGCAGACCCCCGTAGCCAGAGATGACAGGGCTGCAGCCCTGTCCATGGGCAGGTAAGCTCTGCAGGTCACCATGTCCAGGAGCGCACTGATAAATTGCACTGTCTGGCAATGTTCCCTCTAAGCTGTGGAGTCCTGTGAGCAAAAATTCCACATTGTGAGCTACTGGCATTAAAGTTGTGAGCAAGTAATTTAGCTAGTGCATAAATTAGTTTGCTCGGGAGCCATCCTTCCTGAGCTAAGACAAAAACGTGTGAGCTGGAGGCTAAAAAACTGTGAGCTAGCTCACACTAACTCAGCTTAGAGGGAACACTGCTGTCTGGGAAGGTTGCAGATGCAGCTTCTGGTGGTTGACCTGAAGGCCGTGGGAGGACAGAAGGTGCAGTGTCTGGGAGATATGGTTGTCTATGTAGGGAAAGATGGCAATTCCCTGTAGACGAAGGTAGGCTGCCCCCACCAGCATCATCTTGGTGAAGACTCTTGGCACAATACACAGACCAAATAGGAGGCACCTGTACTGGAAGTGGAGGTCCTCTATGGCGAAGTGGAGGTACCTCCAGTGGGATGGATGGATGTTTAGATGAAAGTAGGCGTCCTGGAGATCAATGGTTGCCATCCAGGAGCCTTGGTATAGAAGAGGGAGGGAGGATAACCTTTAAGGATGTCATTTTGAATTTGCGGTACTGAATGAAGATATTTAGGTCCTGTAGGTCCAAGATCGGGCGTAAACCTACATCCCATTTCAGAACTGCAAAATAACGGGAGTAGAAGCCCTTCCCTTCATATGCCTTCAGTACAGGTTCTATCACATCTTTCTCCAGCAAAGATTTGATTTCCTGGAGGAGAATGGGAGAGGGAGAGGTGGTCCAGAAAACTGGGAACTTGGGTAAGTCCACAAACTCTATGATGTATCCTTGGGTCAGGATGGATAGGACCCAAGAGTCGGTGGTAATATTTTGCCAGGTAGACAGGAATGGGTATAGACAGATGGGTTGGTTCAAAACTGGGTAGGAGAAGTCAAAGTCCCTGTTTGGGACCCTGTTGGGTCTTAGCTCTAGGCTGCTGCTGCTGAGGCCCATATCTCAACTTTGCCCGGTAGGTATACTGCTGGTGCTGCCGCACAGGGGATTGATAAGGTCTCCAATTACTGTCAGGGGACGGTTTGTTGGAGTACTGCCGCTTGTTGCCATAGCGAGACCATAATCGTTGACGGTTTGACTTTGATGAGACAGAAACACCCAGAGACCTGGAGGACTTAATGTTCTTGTCCATTTCTTGCAACGCTGAGTCGGTCGAAGAATGGAACAGGCCTTCCCCATTGAACGGTAAGTCTTCAGTGTATACCCTGGTATCCGTGGGCAAGGAAGTTGTCCGCAGCCAGGCATGCCTGCGAAGAGCCACTGAAGAGGCCATTGTGGTGGAGAAAGTATTGAGGGTGTGCTTTGCAGAAATAAGGAGTTGCTTTGCCACAACTAAGCCTTCCTTCTGAACAGTGCGAGCCTCCTGGATCTTATCATCCGGCACAGAGGGAAGGAATTCTGCCATCCTCTGCCAAAGGGAATACTGGTACCTACCAAGACAGGCAATATAATTTGAGGCTTTTATGTCCAGGGCACTGGCAGAGTAAAAGCGTCTCCCGAAGACATCAATCTTTTTACTCTCCCTATCTGAAGGAGCGACGCTGGAACGCTAGTTTCTGGAGGACGAGGAGACCACCATTGAGTTTGGCTTCAGATGGGTATAAAGGAAGCCTGCCCCTTCCTCCTGCACCTGGTACATATGATCGAGATGTTTCATCGATACCAGCGCAGACGATGGTTTCTCCCAAGGGGTTTTAACTGCTTGGAGGAGAACTTTCGACATCGGTAGGGCGATCGGTGTCGATGCGTCCAATTGGACCACGTCATAGACCTCATCCGACACCAAAGGTTGCGACTGAACGATTGGCAAATGTAAGGAGTGAGCCATCCTCTTAATGAGATCACCATAGCATGACATGTCTTCAGATGGAGAGATCGAAACAGTTTCGGAGACGTTTTGTTTTGGCGAGTCATCTCTGGGGGAAGATTCATCCTCTGTTTGGTCAATTTCCGAAGCACCCTGAGAAGTTTCCGAATGTGATCCGAGGCCCGGGGTCGGAATCGGTATCGATGGGTTCTTGGGAGACATTGGTGGAAGGGAGTCAGTCAATGGCGGTGGGGAAGGCGGTGGTTTCGACAGAGATGCAGATGATGGTGGACAATGTGGGGAACTGGATCGCTGAAGGTGGGCGTCCCAGTCAACATGCTCCCTAGGCAGGAGCCATGGCATTGAGGAAAACCAATAAGGCACACTGTGTTGATGGTCGTAGGGAGGATACATTGGTGGTCCATATGAATATTCAGACGGGAAATCACAAGGTGGATGAGATGGACGGTATCGGTCATGATGAGAGCCGTAGTCGTCCCATCGATCCCAATCATCAGGATGAAGAGAGTGGGATCTGCCCCTGGGTCGATATCGGCCACCACAATCAGAATCACCGCTGGCCCAGGAGGCAGTTGATGGAGAGCGAGGACCCATTGCCTGAGTCTCCAAAATCAGGTCAACCTCAGCCTCGGAAGCCGACAGGGATGGAGGCTTGTGAGCCGATCTCATTTCCAGCACCGGAGGATTCAGCTGCTGAGGTGGAGAATCTATTATCTTAACTATAGGTTCCAGATGGATCTTAGGCAGCTCCAGTGTGGATCGATGTAGTTGAAGGGATTGCGACTGCATATCAACTTGCAGTGCAGAGCCCTTGGGAAGTACTACGCCGCTCAACTCATGAGACTTATGCAAGTTTCCCGAAGTCGACTTATGGGTGGTATGCCTCTGTGATTTGTCCTTCTTGGCCTTATTCACCGGCGTAGATACCGAAGAGACCAACTTCGAAGGACATTTCTTCCTGAGGGCTGGCCCCGTATTGGAAACCGATTTGCCAGATCAAGGTGGCTTCAGTGTTGGAGGCACCACTGTCTCCCTCAGCACCAACATCGAAGGCCGGGAAGCAGTCGACATAGATGGAACAGAAATTGGATCTACCTCCATCAAGGGCACTGGAAGGGCAAGGGCAGACTCCCAGAGGGTGACCTTGAGTCTCGCAGCCCTGTTCTTGCGCGTCCGGTTGGAAAATTTGGCACAAAAGGAGCAGGCATCTGGTAGATGACTCTCGCCCAGACAAATAATGCAGAGGGTGTGCTCGTCTCGAGGGGCTATTTTCCTGCCGCAGGAAGCACAGCTCTTAAAGCACCCCCACTTCTTATCCATAAACAGACTTCTGCCTGAGGTAAACGAAGATGGGGAGGAGGGGGGGTGATGGTCCAGAGACCATGGAAAGTCCCTTCAGGAAACTTCCAGTCGACCCGTGAGGTGGAAGTCCAGATGAAAGAAAAAATAAAATAAGGAGAAAAAATTTTTCAACTGAAGATTCCCAACTATGAGGTAAAAATTCTCGAACACCAACCAATGAATTAGATGCTAACAGCGCGGCAGTCAGAAGAGAACTGGCGGGATATCCATGCCCCGCCAGCCTTGGGCATGCGGGGTGAGGGTTCCCGCGCAGGATCAGGGCAGAGGCGCGAAAATCCCATCGTGAGCTTTGTACACCGATCAGATCAGCGCAGGCGCACTAGATCCCATGGGTGTGATGCACAGAGACCACGAAGAAGATCTGATAAATCACCAGGCCCAGATGGCATACATCCGAGAGTTCTGAAAGAACTCAAATATGAACTTGTGGATCTCCTGACAAAAATATGTTATCTTCCATTAAAATCTGCCTCCATTCCTGACGACTGGAAGGTAGCTAATGTCACTCCCATCTTTAAAAAGGGTTCCAGAGGAGATCTGGAAAATTACAGGCCAGTCAGTCTGACATCAATACCGGAGAAATTGGTGGAAACTGTTATTAAGGAAAGAATTAGTAGGCACATTGATGAACAAAAACTATTGAGGCAGACTCAGCATGGGTTGTGTAAGGGAAGATCTTGTCTCACTAACCTGTTCTTTGAGGGGGTGAACAAACATGTGGACAAGTGGTACCCAGTAGATATTGTTTACCTTAACTTCCAGAAAGCTTTTGATAAAGTTCCTCATCGAAGGCTCCTAAGTAAGCTCAATAGTCACATTGGGGGGGAAAGTCAGATAATGACATATGGCCTGTTGGTGGCTTGACTATGCAGATATTTGAGTGGTTTGAAACTGTCAGTGTAATCTAATTTGCCACTGGACATCCAGGCTGCAAGTTGTAACAGGTCTGCAAGTGCTCACCAGCCCCTAAGTAGCCATGTTCGGCTGGGCTGACAACTCATAGTAGGTGAAACACATTCCTCTAGGCCAGAGTGGAGCAATTAGGATAGCCACCACCATATGCTTCAGTGTTTTCTTATGAACCTGGAGATCAGGTGAGAGAGGAGAAAAGGCCTGCAGTGGATCATCTGGCTAATTCTGAGCCAAGGCAGTGTGGATGCCATGGCTCTAGACGCTAAGGCTATGCAAAGCGCTTGAAGAATTGATAACTCTCCAGAGCTGTGAACAAGCCCACCCAGATCATCTTGAACCTCTTATAGATGCATTGGATGATCTCCGGATACAGATGCCATTCTATCTGGCCCAAGGTTCTTCTGCTGAGCCAGTCAGCTGTCATGGCTGACTCCCCAGCAATGTATTTTGACAGTTCACCAGATCAACACCCCACAGACTAAATTGTGGAGGTGAAGAAACTTGCCTATGGTCTGATCTCAAAAGGTATTCAGCATGAGTTATAGCAGCATAAGTACCAACCAGTGTATGCTCCCCATGCAGTCAACTTTGAACCAGTTTCTTTGAGCCATCTGCTCTGGAGATGAACTCTCCAACCTGCTAGATTAGCATTTGTCATGATTAGCTGATAAGCTGATTCCTGAATAATGTTCTCTGAGGCTAAGTGACAAGTGGTCAACCACCACTAAAATTCTTTGTGCGTCTTTGCTGGAAAAAGTTTTTGCTGGCAACACCAAAGTGCAGCTTTTGAAAAGGCAGCTTTTGAAAAGGCAGCAGCAAAACAAAGTTGCACTTACCTGTAACTGTTGTTCATCGAGTAGTCTTCTGTGCAGTCCCACATGGGACTGCGCAGTTGCAGGCCAGCCACGGAAAAGATTTCCAAGCTTTCTAATAGACTAGGAGCGCCCCTCCTCCCTCTGGTGCTTTCCCGCCAAAACACTCACATGACCAGGAGGAGGGGCGCTACTCCCTCAGTTCTCTCCATGCCGCCACAGGAGACCCCTAGAAAACTAAAGTTCCAGAGAGTTCACAGCGGGGCAGGAGGGAGGGATGTGTGCCTGCACAGAAGACCACTCGATGAACAACAGTTACAGGTAAGTGCAACTTTGTTTTCATCGTCGTGGCTTCTGTACAGTCCCACATGGGAAGATTAGCAAGATCACTGAGTCAAGGAGGTGGGTGTGAAGCTCTCAGAAGGAGACCACCAAGGACCACTTTATCAACAGTTGTTTAGCAGCACGAATTGACCTTCACCCAGAACTCTCCTATAGTAGAGAAGTAAGCTCTGTGCAAGTGTCCCCACCAAAATACATGTGGGAATGTGATAAAGGAAAAAAGAGCACTCTTTTGAAAAGAGCCATCATACACAGAGTGTAATGAAAGGCTGTGTACTCAAACACAGTGTGATAGCATCAACCGATCCACAAGGATGGATTGTGTGCGTATTCTAACCATGTATTACACAAGGAGTGAGAGACCACACTTGGTAGGGGATTCCAGCAGGACATCACCTTTTAAAATTTCATGCATGGAGAGGGTATAAGTTAGTATCCTACGATAAACGAAGCACCATGTAAGTGCCAAAAATAAAACAAGGGGTTATACCCGTCTTTTGTAGCCTGCTTAGTAATCCGACAAGGAAAAGATCCGAGAGGGTCTTGCTTTCTTTCTTTTATATCAGTTGCCAAAAACATTCAACAGCACAAGAAGCAGGGTCCAAACCTTGGTGCAGTTTCTATAGAGACTCTCCTCTCCACTTAGAGGTGCAAGGTACAAGAGTGATGTTGCTACTCAGAAAAGTGGGAGGCTACTGCTACAATGCAGGAAAGGAGATGATCAACGCATTAATTAATCAGCAGGAGTGAGAATAAGCAGATCTGCACAATGGTAACGAAGGCAGTGAAAAGAGGTGTGATGTGGCTAAAGAAAGGATGGACAGAATGTGCCACAAGGAAGAAAACTTGTGTAGTCTGCAGAGCAATTTGTGCAGCAGTATAGGCAGAGAAAAAGGCATAACAACAGGTTGTCTTTGTCAGAGATTAGAAGTGCATTCCTCAAGGACAAGGTTATTGTCAGGAATGAAGCATAAGGGCCAGGTTCTGGACTGTCCTATTGTGGGGCTATGCCAAGTAGCTCAGACCTCCAATCAGAATACCAGGGAACTGGTGTCTGCTAGTAAGTTAAAACATGATTACAGTGCTTCCTTTAACTCTGTGGAGCGTTTGCACTAAAACCAGAGACAAAGTAAATATGCCCATCATGTCACATTTAGATACGTAAAAATGCTAGGAAACTCAGCAGTGAAAGCTAAAAGAGCTGACAATCTTAGTAAAACAAAGGGGGTAAATTCAGGCAGGTTGGTTTGAAAAGGATCAATAAGATCTGCCAAAGTGGCAAGGAAAATTTAATATAAAAGCTGCACATAGGCCTCACTAATCTCTGTGCGCATTGAGAGGCAGCTAAGTACAAATCCTGTGAAAGGGAACATTGGAATTCTACCATTGGAAACTTCCCTCCTCAACAAGAGGGGTACTGATTGCAGGAGTGGTAGAGCGGTCAAAAGCAAAAAACATGTATTATGAGCCACTGAACTTGGGCCTATCATAGGCGTCCCTTCAGGCACTGCACTGGAGACATAAGAATCATTTGAAATCACATCATTCTCCCTGTCCCAGGGGGTGCGTGTAACAGAGCACCTTAAATCTGCCTTATAGTGGATCAGACCATTGGTTCATCAAGGTCAGTACTGTCCACTCAGACTGGCAGCAGCTCTCTAATGTGTCAGGCAAAGAAAGGCCTTTCACATTGCCTACCGCCAGACCGTTAACCGGAGGGCCTAGGACCCTCGGCATGCCAAGCAGACGTTCCTTCACTGAGCCACAGATCCTCCCCATTTATCACTAAATGGAATGATCTAATCAATTGGAGACCAGCAGCCCTCATATAGAGGAGAGGAGGGCAAACTGCTGGATTTAAGTCCAGCAATTGACACAGGTGCACACAGAATTGCAGGAAGCCTGGTGGACAAAACAGCAGAGGTGAAAGGATCTTGATCACCAGAGACTTTGTCAGTAGGATATGCCAAGGATGGAACTTGGCCTCTTGTACATGGACAAAAGGTATGCAGAACCCTGAGACATCACGTTAAGTGAAGGCGGAAAAGAAACGTGACTCGGGGATTTGACAAGAAGCCTGTTATTACCTCCAGAATGTTGTCCAACTGGACAGCAGAATTCACAGCCTTTGTGAGGTCAGTTACCTCAATGCTTTGTTTTGTTCTGTTTTTCACTTGTTTATTTTGTTTATATTATCTCCTAGCATGGACTAGGGTAGGGTCACATGAGTGATCCGAATTAAAGGGACAGTGTTAGCCCCGACGCCATTATGGGGCTTTGCTATGGACTGCTTGCTGTTCCCACATGGTCTGTGTAGACTGTAAAATGGATGCCAAAGGAGAAGCCCATAGGGAAAGGAAAAAGCTGTCTTTTTACTCTGAGGGACTCCATTGCATACCTGCCGCATGTCACCTACACAGATTAAGGGCCATACAGCAGACAAAGGACTTTCCATCTGCCAGTCGTTTGCATGATGAGATTAAGTGCCTTCCCCACCCCAGACGACAATAGGAGAGCCATACACACAACAATACCAGAGCCATCAGCTACCTGGAGAAACCATCTGCCTGCCAGCCAGCCTCCTCTGCCCAGCCCTCAGGTATCCAACGGACAGAGTAGCCAATAAGATTTGAAATTGACACTGACACAGCCGGCTGAGAGGGTCAGTAGGTGTACACCGCCTGGCCTTCCACGCCCAGCACCCAAGACTATAATAACGCGATCTCTGGGTTAGCAAAATAGGAATAGAGAGAGAAAGAAACGCTGCTTATCCTCGCCCCGCTGCTGCTGAAACCACGACCTCTGTCTGTCTGCTTTTACCCTCTTAAGCCCCCATCCTGTACCCGAACCCTTGCCTCGCTTCGTTCCAGTCTGCAGCTGGAACTATACATGTGCGTTGTTAGCTGGTCTACACCACGTGTCCCTTCTTCCATCCTTCCTACCCCACCTAACCCCACTCGCTGGAAGCTTAGGAGCCGTGCCTTGGAGGTAAATATTGCCCTCAACGAAACCAACGATAATCTGCTCATGCAACTGTGCTTTATCTATCTTTTATTCTTAGACCTTGAATGTATGTGTGTGTGAATTGTATTTGTTGAGTGTAACTGTTATTGGAACTGAGCTTTATTTAAGTAAACTAAACATTATTCTGAATCCTGTCTCTCGCCTCTTCACTGGGAAGGTCCCGCGGCAGCCCATTCCTCGTAGACATAGACCAAAAGATCCCGAAATTAATTATACCTGTGGCGAAGTGCTTCACCCCTAGAGAGCATTTCGCCCAACAGAAGTGGGGGCTCGTCCTGGGATTGGTCCTGCTTGTCTGAATGAGCACGAGTGTCGACACGTGCCTCATTCCGACAACCAGACGTAAGGAAGAAACTGCTGCGAACTTCCAGTGAAGAACGAAGAAGCTCAGAACACTGCACACACACACGTGTGAGTGAAAGCTCTTGTGCGCTTGGCTCTAGTGAGCACTTTATTGTGGGAGGCTTTTTTCCCCTTCTCTCCTTCAGGTGGAGGTTCTGTGCCATAAGCACTAAAGAACCGTGAGGGTAGCCGCCCCGAGCCCACGGCAAGGTCTAGCCGCTATAACCCGTGGTAGCTCGAACGCAAGGGCCCTCCCACTCGAAGTCCCAAAGGCTATCTCGAAGCCTATCTTTCGGTCTATCTTGCGGGTGGGAACCGAGAACGACAGTGTAGGGTGTTAGGAGTTGCACTACACTGCACCGCAACACACCACCCCACGCAGGCAGCCATAACCGAAAACTAAGAGGAGCCGCAGCAAAGTCTTAAAAATCCTCCAGAGACGTCTGGAAGCCCATTTCCCCCGTCCCTCTCAGCTTTGATCAGCAGAGCGTAGAATTAAAGTGAGCAAAGAGGTCCGCTCGCTGGAGTATATTACTCCAAGGATCCAGGTCGGAGGTTTTCCAGAAGCCTTCCCGGGTTTATAGAGGTTATCCCGGCAGGATAGGTGTCCAAAACCCAAATACTGGTTTAAGAGAGTTATCCAGTTAGGAGGTGAGGTCTAGGCCAGGCCCACTGACCAAAACTCCAATTTAAGGGTTGATGAGAATAGCCGAGGTGAAGGCAGAGACCTCACCGAAAAATCTCATATTTTAACGTTTTTGGTCATCGGAGGCAAGGGCGTGGACCCCACCTTTGCCAAAAACCAAAACTCACGGTCCACGAGGGTAACCGAGCCAAGCTCACCTCGCCCGCGAGGCAAAATAGTGTTAGGGAACCTAGGAAGGTTAACAGCACACCTTAAAATGGCGGACGCAACTTCCACCGCCTCCGTGGAGATCCGCACAGTTGAGGATCTGCCCCGACTCGAGAGATGGATCACAAAGAAGGGTTTAAACCCTTGGGCACCACAAGCATTTAAAAAGGAGAACCCTCTCCAAGCCGCTCGAGACGCCTACCAAGCGTACTGCGAGCAGAAACATAGAAGCACGGCCGCTAAAGACCGGGCCGGTGCATGGGCATTTCTGCTAGCGCTACAGGAATCCCAGGCCACCATTCAGCGGCTAAAACAAGAACTAGATGGGAAAACGGCCCAGATCAATGAGCTTAAGGAAGAAAATCAACGGGAGATAGAGCAAAACTCCCAGAACTTTGAAACTAAAATTAAGGCCATCAAAGAGGCACACCGGAGAGAACTCCAGGAAAAAGAAGAGGAAGTTAGTGCCGTGTGTGACAAACTTGATAAGACAGAGACCGAGCTGGCAATAGCTCGCAAAGAGATTGATTCCCTTAAAGAGGGACATCAAAATGATGTGGAAGCTCTAGTGGAGCAACAGGAAGACGAGCTAGTTCACATGAGGACAGAGAGGATGAACCTCATGCTGGAAAAGGCAGGGCTTGCTAGCTCAGCCCAAGAGGCAAAGAAAGCTGCCGCACAGGCACTAGAGAGGGCAGCCAAGGCAGAGGCGGAGGTTGCCAGACTTTCTGACGACCTCGCAACTGCCCGAAAAGCGGCTCGCTACCTAGCCGATCAGGCAAAGGAGCGATACATTCAGGCCAACCATGAGGCTTGCCACAAGGAGATTAAAATGCTCCGAGAGAAGCTCGGCATTAGAGAGGCCGTCATCAGTACAATTCACCCAGGAGGTTTTAGGGACCCAGAGGACGCTGAGGGCGAGGATGTACCTACCAGTCATTTCTCGGCCCCTGCCCTGGAAACCCCTAACTCATGCCCGGTGAATCCTGTAATGACTAGGGAGCAAACCACGAGAGTAGGTAACAATACCACGACCAAAGTTATCACGGAATCTCGGGTGTGGAAGCCGGAGGAAGCTAAGGCCATTGCCGACCAGGTCGGCCCCCTCACCAAGGACAATGTTTTAAACTGGCTGGCAACGGTGGCCACCGCCTATGGCAGCCTGAATGGCGAAGACCTCTCGGTCGTAGCCAGAAGGTGTGCTACTGGGGTCGATTTGGCGACCATTAACGCAGCCATAGCTGCCAAAATGTTGAATAAAGAAGACCAGTATACCTGGATGCGGGGAGTCTTAGAGCATCTCACCCCTGACCGGTCATTGGAGGCACATTTTGTGATGGACCAACAAGGGCCAAATGAGGACCCCGAGATTTACATTACAAGAAAACAACTGCTAGGCATTTTGTCTGAAAGGGTAGATCTGGACGATGATGGAATTCCAGACTACAATGACATAGCATTCAAAGATTCATTGCTAAAAGGTTTCAACCCCCCGACTCAACCGGCATTAAACGTAGACGTCCCCACAGATATGGATTGGGACCCACTACTGATTAAGATCAGGAGAGTGGCCACGTTGCTGAGAAGCACAGGCGCCATAAAAGTCCCCAAAGCACCCAGAAAGCTTAAAGAAAAATACAAAGAGGACGAAGAGCTAATACAGAGCATTACATATGCTAACAATGGCCCACATTCGCAGTACAATGTGGCGCAACCCCAGCAGGGTCAGAATTATAATGCTCAGCAGAACTACCAGCAGCCCTATAATTATAGATCCAATAACCGTGGACGAGGCGGTTACAGAGGATGATACCGGGGTAATAACCGAAACAACCCGGCGCCTGCCCAAGCAAATTGGCAGCCCGTCCAGCCATCCGCTCCGCAAATGCCACCTCAGAATGCCCCACAACAACCTGGACCCGTAAACGGGCAACCAGTACAAAATCCCCAACAGCCTCCCGGCCCCAATGGACCGCGGAAGGACTGGCACCAAGGGGGGGGGCAGTACATGGACGAGCTACGATGGAATGCCTGGATGGAATTAAAAGAGAGAGGGTTCAACATGAACCAATTTGATAAACAGCCAAATGCAGCGCTCTTCAGGGCTTTAGCCGACAGTGAGTCGCAAAACGGCGCCCCCATGGTTCCTGTGGTGACGACTAAGGAAGTCACCACAGCACCCGACCAGTCTCTCCGCTAGGGATGCCCAGAGCCCCATACACTTCCGCAAGGAGCACTGGCGCAGCTTCAGCCAGACTCCTGGGGAAGACCGACAGTCCTAGCAGGCATAGGGGCTCCCGGGAAAATTAAAAAGCCTGCAACTCTTTTAGTGGATACTGGAGCATCAACGACGGTTTTACACCCTAATTTTGCTAGAGAGGGTCAGCCTACACGGAACACCGTCTCTCTCCAAGGATTTTCCAGAGGCAATCATACCGCTAGGGTATGGAAAGGTATTCCCTTAACTGTGGGAAAACTTTCCACCAAGGTGGTTGCCTGCGACAATCAGGGAGAAGACGATGGGATTCTAGGAGCCAATTTCTTTCGCGACCATGGGGTAACAATTGATTTAGCCAATGGTCTCCTGTGGAAAGTTCCAGGGGGCCCTGACTTTATCAATGCCATCCATAGGTGCGCGGCCCTAAAAGCCCCACTACCCGTGTACACAGTGCAAACTGACCCTTGGGTGCAAGAATTTCCAGAGGTTTGGATTTCTGACAAAGCGGAGTGCGGTACAGTTAAAAATGCCTGCGTCCTTATCGTAGGCAAAGACCCCCCGCCACAGAGACAATATCGCTATCCAATAGAGGCAGAAATTGGAATAGCCAAGACCATTGAAGGTCTCATCAAATGGAATGTCATTAGACCCATGCAGTCCATCTGCAATGCTCCCCTGTGGCCCGTTCTTAAAGCGGACGGAGTCACATGGAGGATGACGGTCGACTTCAGAGCCTTAAACTCAGCAACGCCCCCGGTGGCACCAGTTGTAGTAAAATACAGTGAATGGACTAAACACACCCTGAAGGAGGCCCTTCGGAAGATGGTGCGCTCCACTGGAAAGGATTGGGACGACAAGCTCCCCATAATTTTGATGGCAATTAGAGGCACAACTGCTAAACACAGCTATTCACCGCACATGGTGATGACCGGTCGGAAAATGCGTCTCCCAGAAGCTTTCTGGATGGAATCCGACATGCCTACTGACATAGAGCCCAAGGTGGCAAACGACCTGTGGGTCGGAGAGCTGTTAGGTGAACTACTGCGCATACATCTGCACGTTGCCAAAATGCTCGGCTACAGCCAACTGGCAGTCAACAAAAAGCTAGGATGGGTGCGCAACCCCCAGGTATGGGACCCAGGGCAAGAGGTTATGTACCGCAAGTTCTCTCGTAAACAGCATGCCCTCACGGCTAAGTGGGCAGGTCCGGTCCCCATTGTAGAGCGAATTAGCCCCGCCGTGTACAAGGTGGCGATCCCACGGAAGGGCGGGGACACATGGAACAAGTTCTTCCACTGCTCACAATTAAAAATCTGGAAAGGAGACCCGCAAAGCCGCCCACCAGCTAAACCGCCAGACTTACCGCTGGCTCCTCTCACGACCGCTCCTCAGCCCCTGCCGATCCGACAAATCTCACTGCCCCTGCCTGACTCAGAAAACCCGCGCCAGTATGTGCTGGCAGACACCTTCTTTGGTGCTTTAGAAGAGACGCTAACCAGCACCCTCTGGGATCCTGGTTAGCGAGGGGGGGAGAGAGAGTGAGATTGTCCACACGGAAACTGTAAAATGCATTTGTGTTGCCCCACTGTTATGTTAACATGGAAAGTTTAAAAGGCCCTATGGCGCCAATGCTATTTTTCATAGTCGCCCAGGTTACTTGTTACTCGGATTATACGGCCCGGAACAGAAAGTTCCTAGGGTAGGTGAGATGGTAGCAATGGAATAAAGCCAGAGAGGATTTCAAGGCCTGGAAAGCTACATTGTGTCTAGAACACCAAGCCTGCCATAAGAAGGCAGAAGCACCAGACTCGACCCCAGCAGGGGATTTTTGCAAAAATGTTATTTCTTTTTAGCTCAGGAAGTCACAACCCTGCCACCTCTCGGTCTATGCCATGCCAGTCCTTTAATCTGGGTCGACCATGGCATAATCGAGAAGGAGGTGCAATTTACGCACCGCGTTTCCCTCCCCTCCCCTCCATTTTTTTTTTTTTGTCCTCCCCGAGGTGAGGTTGCATAATCTATTTTCTTACAGAAATACAACAATGAACAAAACTCCACGGTTCTCGAGAGGAGTAAGTATTATGGAAATGGCATGTGCTCTGTTATTGTTGGGAATATTAGGACTAGGGGAAATGCAAGCAACCAGTCCAGAACAGAAGTTACTCCAGTGGAACTGCATAGGAAAAGGTGTAAATTTAAACATAACTTGCGTAGAGGATGGACTAACCCCGGCTACACGTATAGAGTCAGAAGGCTTCGTGTATGCCACATCCATGAAAGATTTTATGGAAGACTGCCTTCCACCCAATATGGTTAATTGTACTCGGAAGGAACCTAAAAATGCTATTTGGATATGCCCGTCAGAAGGAGACTTAAGAGAAAGGCTCGTTATGCTCCTATGCGGTGGCAAAATTCCGAACACAGAAAAATTCACATGCGAGACAGCCATAGTTTCGGCTGCAGTGTGGAATATAGGTGATCCTCTCCAGATCATTTTAACCATTGGGACCAACAAAGGATTGTTGACAAAAACAGATCTGGCAGTTATACTAGTAGATCCACAGGAGAAGCAGCAGGTATTCCACTTGGAGAACTGGACTCAGATAGAATGGGGCATGGATGCGTCCATGACGTCCGTAAAGGGACCCCCCGAATGGATGGTTGACTTGAATAACACCCCATGTAAACCAATTTTTATGGAACGTGCCTATGACACCTTAGGACTTTTAGTGATTAACACAAGGCACGTGGAAGGGAAATACACACTCACCCTAGAGCACTGGAACACCAGCATCACTTTCGACCCACTAATACAGAACCTAGAGAGTCTCGCTAACCTACGAGACCCTGTGGTAGGATCACACACCGTTAAGTACCAACAATCAGAGCAGGTACTTATACGGCCGCAAATGCATGTTAGGAAAATCATTATAAACATGAAAAATCTAGAGGTTGCCCCAAATTCGGATAAAGCCACCTGGACACAAAAGTTATGGGCCCAATACCTCCAGCCGTTCAAACAAGGCTGGGAGAACTGGCTTACCCTGTGGCAAACCCTAGACATATCAGCGAGGCGTAAGAGAAGCGCCGCTGATTGGCTGGCACCCATAGGAACTGGGACTGCAGTCTTAAATTCGGCTAATCTAGAAATCTTAGCTAATAAGGTTTCGCGGGTAGGGTCAGACCTCTACAATCTGGCCATACCCATGTCTCAATCCTTTCATGCATTGGCAGATCTACCACATCGCACTAATCCACTCCTAATCGAATGGGAGCACATTATGGAGCACGATTTCTATACCCTAGTCAAAGGCATCCAGTCTCTCCAGAGAAACATCTCATATGCACTGGCGTGCACACAAATGCAAGCTATGAATGTAATCACTGCCACTAGCATAGTAACGCAAGCTATGGCAGGGGAGATCCCATTAGAAATCCGGGGACTCCTACACAGAAAGGTGACCGAGGGAGAAGCCAGGTTAGCAGACTGGTGGACCCTTGCGAATGCTACATACGCACCAAACACACACACGCTGACCCTGATCATAGTCACAGCAAGCGCCAGGGAGAGCTTCCATATACATCCAGTGGTCCCCCTTGGTCTGCAGGTCGATAGACGCACAGTGTTGTATGCCAGGAACAGCCAGAGGTGGGCTAGAGTCACTTCTGACGGCTGGCAAACTGTCAACGTCGAAGGCTGCAGACACAAGGAAACCCTGGGATTCATCTGCGAGGATGAGGCGCTGGAGGAACACTACCCCTGTGTGGCTCCCCTTAAGGGAACTGACGACATCTGTCAGTTTGAGGCTGCAGAGGAAACCTCATCAGCAGTAGTGTACATTGGCAAAGCCTGCGTGTGCATTCGCACCCACTGCTCTTTCATCTACATCAACGCGCAACACATTCAGCCGATGCTTCCTAAGATCAATAGGTGCTTTTGCCAAATATTTGCGGTGGAGGGCTGTGATTTCCAATTTGGGTCAAGCAGGAGATGCAGTTCTCCCCGGAACTATATGATACCATCACGCCTATACCACTAGGGATAGGTCTGGAAGTCATCCAGGAATTATTAAGGCACCCGGAGCTGTGCCGCAAATTAAAAGAACTAGAAGCGGCTGGCGAGAACGCCACTTTATTGGTAGCGCACAATGGAGCAGAAATTGCAAACTTGGCCATTGATTTTCAGAAATCATCCCATTTCTCTTGGTGGGAATCTCTTTTTGGTTGGTCTGAGACGGCGAATGGAATATTAAATATTATGCTCCACCCCATAGTAATAATAGTGGCCATTCAACTGCTATGCATACTGGCGATAATAGCAGTGGGACTATGGGGCCGATCCCAAGTCAAACAAATCCATAAGATGACTTCGCAGCTGTACCCACTAGCCATTGCGCTCCAACAGCAACCCAATCCACCTCACCTCTAATAAAAGAGTCTTTTGATTGCCTACCCCTCCCTCTTTCTCCTTGCATTCAATGTTGTGTGTGTTTTATTTCTGTGCTCTCCTCCCGCCTGCAAAAGGTGCAAGAGAGAGAGAGCCTACTAGCCCATGTTTCCAGTTTTCTCTTTTTCTTTTGCTATTTTTGTAAACCAGAAAAGGGAGGGCTGAAAAGCCCGAGGTAGCTGGGGAATTGAACCGAGAGTCATGTATAAGATCCTTTTTGCACAGGCTGTTTTGAGAGTCGAGAGATGGGCAAGTTCTGGGGCTCGAGGAACTGCCCGGTACCACTCGGACGTGCCATTTCTCCCTCCGTCGCACTGGCGGACGGGAATGCCCGAGAGCTCCCAGCCTGGTGAGCCACGGCACCGCCTTACCCAAACAAGCCTGACTTTTGGAAGCCCGATGTTTTGAGTGGCTTCCCGATCTCTAGGAGAAAACATGGCAACCAAGCTACCACTACCCATTGGTTGTCCAGCCTAGTCAACTCCCATTTGACTCTCCGATTCGCCCCTCCAAATTATTTTTGATTTTTAGTAATTTTATGTGTGCCACAAAAGCCAAGTACCCATCAGGCTTTGCGATACTGATTTGCACACGGGACTCCCGACCATGAATTATTCAGCCCGGGAACAAGCCACTCCATATACGGAGGGGTCCTGGAAGAGTCCATTTTCGGACTAGTCCAAAGCGAAAAGGGGGCATCCCGCAACGTTTTGTTTTTCCTTTTGTTTTTATTTTTATTCTGTCCTTTTGCCCACCATAGTGGGGAGCCCCGTCAAAGCCCCATGGGGGCTCCACCAGTCAAAAGAGGAACGATCCACGGTCGTCCCTCCGGAGCCCGGTCTCCCGACCACTCATATGGCTCCCAATTCCATCTCATTCACGGCCATCGCCGCGAGCGCAGACCCAGGCTTCCTTGCGCTCTAGGGGGGGTGGTAATGTAAAATCGGCAGCCTCCGAATTGCTCTGAGGCTGGCCGAAAGCGCCCGACGCCGGCGGCTCCAGTCTGGCTGAACTGCCAGGGCTTGACTTCTTCCCCTCCCCTCTCGTTCGTTTAAAGATCGGCTTTCGCTATCCAGCCGTTCAAACCTCCCTTCCATCCTGGGAACCGGGGAGGGTTTCTCAACTAATCATGTGCTTAATCTTTAAAGCTCGGGACTGTACGGAGCCCTCGGAGGACACCGATATTGATTCGGCCGAGTCCTGCTTCGAACCTCAGAGCCCGAAACAGCACGCCTGCTCACACGCCTGGCGGTCCCGCCGATGGTCCGCCTCCGGGAAGATGGACCAGGATTGCATGGCAGCAAAGCCTCATTTATGGACTTTTCTTATGCCTAGCCAGCATCCTGACGGTTGCCATCCTGACAGAAGCTGCCCCAAAGCTTACCCCGGGAGCACTGAGAAGGACATTTATCCACCTAGCCCTCCGCTTCTGCAAATGCGTGGAGGACAAAATAGCACATGAACTCTCATGAGATGTTTTCCTTTTCGTTTTTGTGTGCTTGTTTGTTTTATAAGTTAACAGTGTGAAGTTAGTTTAATAGGCGTGTGAAGTTTTCGTTTGAAATATGTTTTCTTAGGATGTTTTCTTTATTAAGGTTTAATTTAAGATTGATGTTTTAAATATACTGTGCCTTGCCATATTTACCTCTGACGGCAGAAGCCACTTCCAGCCAACACCAATTAGGCGTAGAGTAGCTACTCTTACTGGTATGCATTACATACAACACCAGAGTAGATCTGATACCTGAGTGGCAATGGCAACCAGACGACATCGCCTGTTTGCCTGCCTGCCTGCTGCCGCTACCAGAGGACCAGACGCTGACCAGATGTGGATGCCAACGGAACCCTGAGACGACGTTTCCATCGAAGTGTGTATGTGCAGACGATGTCATCTGACACTGCCACGTCTGCAAGGGGGGGATATGTTAGCCCCGACGCCATTATGGGGCTTTGCTATGGACTGCTTGCTGTTCCCACATGGTCTGTGTAGACTGTAAAATGGATGCCAAAGGAGAAGCCCATAGGGAAAGGAAAAAGCTGTCTTTTTACTCTGAGGGACTCCATTGCATACCTGCCGCATGTCACCTACACAGATTAAGGGCCATACAGCAGACAAAGGACTTTCCATCTGCCAGTCGTTTGCATGATGAGATTAAGTGCCTTCCCCACCCCAGACGACAATAGGAGAGCCATACACACAACAATACCAGAGCCATCAGCTACCTGGAGAAACCATCTGCCTGCCAGCCAGCCTCCTCTGCCCAGCCCTCAGGTATCCAACGGACAGAGTAGCCAATAAGATTTGAAATTGACACTGACACAGCCGGCTGAGAGGGTCAGTAGGTGTACACCGCCTGGCCTTCCACGCCCAGCACCCAAGACTATAATAACGCGATCTCTGGGTTAGCAAAATAGGAATAGAGAGAGAAAGAAACGCTGCTTATCCTCGCCCCGCTGCTGCTGAAACCACGACCTCTGTCTGTCTGCTTTTACCCTCTTAAGCCCCCATCCTGTACCCGAACCCTTGCCTCGCTTCGTTCCAGTCTGCAGCTGGAACTATACATGTGCGTTGTTAGCTGGTCTACACCACGTGTCCCTTCTTCCATCCTTCCTACCCCACCTAACCCCACTCGCTGGAAGCTTAGGAGCCGCGCCTTGGAGGTAAATATTGCCCTCAACGAAACCAACGATAACCTGCTCATGCAACTGTGCTTTATCTATCTTTTATTCTTAGACCTTGAATGTATGTGTGTGTGAATTGTATTTGTTGAGTGTAACTGTTATTGGAACTGAGCTTTATTTAAGTAAACTAAACATTATTCTGAATCCTGTCTCTCGCCTCTTCACTGGGAAGGTCCCGCGGCAGCCCATTCCTCGTAGACATAGACCAAAAGATCCCGAAATTAATTATACCTGTGGCGAAGTGCTTCACCCCTAGAGAGCATTTCGCCCAACAG